>JBAJHW010000001.1:209348358-211942358 GCA_037013535.1 Intellagama lesueurii | reverse complement strand
CTTTGTGATCATTTGTTTCATTCTACAAACGATGGGGATATGTGGCTGTGGGTGGTATTCTGGGGATGTACAAAGTTGGGCATGATGTTTGGATGCAGGAACAGCCAGCCCATGATCTTTCTCCCTCGTCACCCAACCTACTGAATTTAGCACTAGATCACTTTGTCACTGCATTGATACACTAATTTAGCACTAGATCACCTCTGCACAGACAAAAAGAGAGAGATAAATATCGATATGAAATAGAACAACTCTGACAAACTACCACAGAGAACTATGTTTCTGCGTTATGTGGTACTTTGAAAAACGTTGTCTTTTCCGTAATGCCATGCAACACTTTAAAGAGCCATAGGCTTTACAATAAACCATGAAAGGAGAGCCAAGGCTTGGCAAAGGGCGGGATCAAAGGAAGGGAGGCTGTGAGCTGTGGTGTGGATCAAACCACATCAGATTGAGGAGCCAACAAGCAAAAGAGCCTGCAGTCTCTGGATGATCACCCAATCTGAATGGAATTATAAAACAGGCTGTGAATCAAGCTGCAGTGAACTGTTGCCAGTGTTGTTACAGCCTCAGTCTTGAATCTACGAGTAGCCCGAGTCAGAGCAAGTTTGTTTCTTGAAGCTCTCTGTGGTGTGGCAAGCACTTCCGCCTTGTTGATTTCACTTGTATCAAGGTGTCTGCCCTTGATCTAGATGGATCATCTTGGATGTTCTTCAGCAGATACCACCAACTGGAGGCTTGGTTAGAGATGTAAAATTTCCGAGAATTTTGAAGCCATATAAAATGGCTTTGGCAAAAAAAACCGGGAAAAAAACCACCCTGTTTTCCCCCCAATTTTTTAAGATTTTTTTCCAGGTCTTCCCATCTCTCCTGACAACATAACACGCTTGTGACTGTGGAAGAACGATGAGTAGAGATGGGAAGGCCTGGAAAAAAATGGAAAAAACCAGTCCCGTCCCCCCCCATTTTTTTCCAAAGCCAGTTTATATGGCTTCAACATTTCTGGAAATTTTATATCTCTAGGCTTGGCTGAATTTGGCTACTATGAATTTTTACCAGATTGTAATTGGAACTTGAATCTTATGCACTATATCCAACCTGGCAAGCATGCAGACACCACCGGAAGTCGCTAACTGTGCCTCCTTCTTTCCTGCTGTGTGGGACATCTCTCAAAACCTTCAGAGTGCCAGGCCTGACCTTGGACTTGGCCATAGTAAATGTGGGTCTGGCTTCCCAGGTTGAAGAATTTAATGATCATTCTCTCATATAATGGAACCAAGAGGAACTCTGCTCATTCCTGACCCCCAACAATAGTTTGCTGTCATGCGGTAGCAGTTGCTGCTTATGGAGATCCTAAGGAGTGGATTGTGTCCTCCCTCTCCAATGGTCCCTTGTTGAGGACCATAAATTTTTATAGATTTGCATGTCTTTTTAAATCTATCCTTTATTGCAATATGGTTGCTACCATTTACTATCAACTTACTTCCTTACTTCCCTCCCCTTTCAGTAAAGGACTTTACTGAACCACAGGGTATTTACAGTATCACAGAGGTGTTCATTCTTAAAATCAAAGCAGAATAAGTTTATTTTTGTGTAATACTAATATAATAAAATAAAATGTGACTCAAATTCTTTTAACCTTGCTTAATGTTGTTTCGAGTTTAATTTAGTTTATTAATTTAATGCACTTTGTTTTTATGCTTTTTGATTGCTTGTGAATTGCCCTGAGTCGCCATTGGTGAGATGGGCGATATATAAATCAATCAATCAAACAAATAAATAAAATAAATACATTCATATGCCCTATATTTATTATGCTGATTGATATTATGAGGTGTGGTAACCTGACTGCTTTGAGATTTGGTTCCCTGTCATAACCAACGTTAATCCTATTAACACTAGTTGACAATTCACTTGCTCACCATTCTGGACAGCTTCAATCACACTTTTTTCCTCTGGGTGGGTCACTGTATGCTTGGGGATGCTATAAACAGCTTCATCAGACTGTTTTCTGAGCCTTTCCTTCAATCTACCACTGCAGTGCTTCAGGCTCACCACCATCTGTGGAAACTGCCCACAGCCCTCTCTTGAAGTCCTTTCTCCAGCATTCAGCTTCTCACTCTGGTTTGATGTCCTCAGACCTTACCCAGGTATTTCGGACTTCCTCTTCTGAAGTCTTCTGCTCTTTCTTCAGCAGCCCCTGAAATGACCTGATGCAACTCAATTTCAACATCTGCTTGGATGCTCCATCTAGAACCTTTCAGCCTATCAGCATCTTAGCAGCCCAAGTTCTAACATTCCACTGTGATGGAATGTCTCATTAGAAGCTACAGTTCCCTCATACTTTTCAGAGCAATATATAGTTAAATGCCCAGTTTCAACTGCATATATATGGAAGAGTTTCTTCACACTGCTGCTGCCCTAGAGGTAGGATCTGGAGCTGTTGTGTCAAGCAGCTGTCAGATCCACATAAATAGTTTATCATTAAACCATGCACAACCACTGAATAGGTGGTCATTTTAGGCTCAGGTACTTATTTTGCCCCCTTTAAAAGACTACATCTCCCAGCAAGCAGCAATTTCAGTTTCTTTACAGGCATAGCTATGCCTGACAATATAACAGTATCAGGATTGACAGTTTTGAGATAGGACAGCATTGTAAGAACGAGAAGTCTTCCATTTCCATGTACATATAGGAGCTGAGTCTTTGGCAATACTAATTGGCCAATTACATTAGAAAAATGTTGGGAAAGGTGTCTTTTATTTTAATTGAAGAAAAAATAAAAATAAAAGGCTTCATTGGGCTGAGGATGGGTGCAAAACGAATGCACCCACTGCAAAGGTAGTAGACAGCATACGATCTCCTTGCCCCATTATAAGTGGATGCAGTGTCTCTTTTAACAAAGCCAATTCGAGTCTGATGATAGTTTCTGAAATCCAGAGGTCTCAGACATTGTCATTACTAATGAAGTCTCTTGTCTAGGTTTGGCAGTGGCGGATGCCATGCAAATGCAATCAACTAATTAGGTTGATTGTCTATTTGATGCCTACTGATTCACTTACTGAAAGTGCCTGCATGCCGAACTTCCCAATAAAATGTGTGCAGCACATGACTGCTGAGTGATGCTGAGAAAAATCTGATTACTGCATGAATAGACAAATAATGGTTCTGCCTGCTTTCAAAGGCGGGAGATGCACACCTGAAAAAAAAGATAACAGGATGGCCCACAGGGAGGAGGGCGGGTGACAAAAGTGGCAAGGACTTAGATCAAATGAATATGGAAAATGACTGCTATGCTAAACTAACTCCCCTTTTGCAGAATCATTTTGAAGCCATGAAATGTGATGCCATTATGGGTGACTTTCTTGTGGGGGGGGGGGTAGGAATTAATTTTCAAAGGAGCAGGAGCTTACCATGCTAAGAAGAAATGACTGAGAATTGTTTCTCCCTTTTTTCTTTAACAACAACCACCACATTTCTACCACTCCTAGGACTGCTGACATTGCAGTCAGTAGCCCCGTGATATTCCTGCTTCCCACAAAATCACCCAGTGCTAACGACAGTTCACCTTTAATTTTTTTTTTTTTAAAAAGCATTGGTTCCCAAAGTGTGTGCTGTGGCACCCTGGGGTGCAGCCAAACCCAGCCAGGGGTGCCGTGGAATCCTCTCATCCTTTACTGTCACATTCTTCTCACTCTGATTGGCTGGTGGGTCTCCGTGCATTTATTTATTTATTTATTTATTTATTTATTTATTTATTTATTTAGATTTATACCCCGCCCATCTAGACAGATAGTCTATTCTGGGCGGCAGCCAGGATTATGCCTAATGCCCTGCCCAGGCCGAAGCACAGATCCTAGGGCAAACTGCACCCCTGTCCCCAGACACCCACCTGTGCAGGAGGAGAGGAAGCAGAGGCAGTGGCGGTGGCCATTTTTTGCACCAGGGAGAACCACTAAAGTAAAGGGATGGGTGGGGGACTCTGGTGGTTCCCCTTGCGATGGAAAGCTTCCCATCTCCCCAAATTGTTTCTTTTTCTGCTTCCTTTTTGCTCCCCTCCACACATACTTTGTAAAAGCTTCCATGGAAGCCTCAGCCAAGCATTCTAGGAACTATAGAAGATTAGATGAGGGTTGAGATCCTGTGAGCCTTCCAGATGCAGATAAATTACTTCTCACACCCTCCCTTGGGCCATGCTGGCGAAGGCTCTTGGGAGTTGGAGTCCGACAGCATCTAGAGGCCAATGGTCCGGCAACCTCCATTTGTGTGGAGGTTTGCTTTTTTTTTTGGATGGCAGAGTGTGTTGTTAAGAAAAATACACTGCCTTGTAGCATAATGTATATCTGCCTTCTAAAAGAGTCTTGAAGCTGTTTTAGAAATCATTTGCAACAGGCACAATGATTTCTTTTTTCAGTGAGTAAATAGATATTCTTAGGGACGTGGTGGCGCTGCGGGTTAAACCGTAGAAGCCTCTGTGCTGCAAGGTCAGAAGACCTGCAGTTGTAAGATCGAATCCACGCGACGGAGTGAGCCCCCGTCACTTGTCCCAGCTCCTGCCAACCTAGCGGTTCGAAAGCATGCAAAATGCAAGTAGATAAATAGGTACAACCACGGTGAGAAGGTAACGGCGTTCCATGTCTAGTCGCGCTGGCCACGTGACCACGGAAGATTGCCTTCGGACAAACGCTAGCTCTATGGGTTGGAAATGGAGATGAGCACCGCCCCCTAGAGTCGGACACGACTGGACAAATTGTCAAGGGGAACCTTTACCTTTACCTTTACCTTAAATAGATATTCTACAACATTAGGAACCAAACATTATTACGAAACATTGTAAAGTTGTAAATAGATGGCTGGATAGCTCAGTGGTTGACTAGCTGGGGGTACCAAAGTGTGTGGTTAGTTGCCCATGGAGTTCTTTAATAGTTCAGTTACAGCTCTTGCACTAACAAAGTTGCCCAAGGAATGTTCCGGCTCCCTGCAGCAACCTCTTGTCTCTTCTGTCTGTGTAGATTCTTCAGCTGCAAGTGTTTTGGGAGCAGAAGGGAAGCATTATAAATTCCAGTCACCTCCAGTTTTAGAAAATGAAACTGTAACACTATACTGGAGTAAACAAGTCAGCATGGATAAAACAGTTGATTTTAATATTTTATTTCTGAATAAGCCATATTATATTTCTGAATAAGCAATGAAGAAGAACACACCTTACAGATTGATGATTATGAGGAGGATAAAACTATCACAAGTGCCTCTGAGTATTGCACAAAATAATTTTATCTAGAGATGGACACGAACCGCTGGTTCAGTGGCTCATGCTGGTTTGTTCTTCGGACAAATGGATGTTTGGTGCTTCCCAGCCCCACCTCCTCTGGCGGGTGCCCACTCAGAAACAGCACCAGGAAGAGGTGGGGCAGGGAAGTTGGGTGTGCCCATCTCTGATTCCATCACACGTTGGGGAAGGGGTCTTTTCAGGCAGAAGGAGTGATGGTACTTCTGTTTTTTAAATATTAAATCTCATGCTTGAACACTGCCATAGGGCAAATAATCCTTGTTAAGTGAGTAGTCCATCTAGAGCAATCTTTCCTAACCTGGAGGTCATGACCCCCAAGGGGGCCACAAAGTGGTTTCTGGGAGGTCATGGGTTGCCCGATATGTGTTGTATCCCTTGTTAAATAGTTTCTTAGCTATTTCAACTTCAGCTGCCTCCGGACAAGACGGAGGTCCTGAGGGTGGGTGGTCCCTCCGTTAGCGGTTTGGGTGGCTCCCTTTCTTTTGGGGGGACGACTCTCACTGCAAAGAGTGAGGTTCGCAGCTTGGGGATGCATCTGGACCCGGCGCTTACCATGGAAACCCAGGTGGCGTCCGTGGCCCACTCCGCTTATTTCCATCTATGGCGGATTGCCCAGCTGCGACCCTATCTTGATGGTGGGGCCCTCACTACTCTTGTCCATGCGCTCGTAATCTCGAGATTAGACCACTGTAATGCACTCTACGTGGGGCTACCTTTGAGATTGATGCGGAAACTTCAAATGGTGCAGAATGCGGCGGCCAGACTTCTTAGTGGGGTGAGAAAATATCAGCATATCTCTCCCACTCTGGCTGCCTTGCATTGGCTGCCCATTCGTTTCCGCATTGACTTCAGAGTGTTAATGATGACGTATAAAGCCCTAAACGGTTTGGGACCTCGATACTTGGCAGATCGTCTTCTCCCACCTAGATCTACCCGAATCACTTGGCATAGCCAGGAGGGACGGCTGAGGGGCCTAACGCCGAGAGAGGCCCGGAAAGAAAGAACAAGAAACCGGGCCTTCTCGGCAGTGGCCCCTCAGCTATGGAATAGTCTCCCAACAGAGATCCGTCTGGCACCCTCGCTGGGTGTTTTTAAAAGCCATTTAAAAACCTGGCTCTTTAGGCAGGCCTTCCCTTCAGTCAATAACTGATTTCTATTTTTGTCTTTTCAATTATTCCCATCTTGGTATCGATTTAATTGAATTGTTTAAAATTATGATGTTTTAATGATTTTTTATGATATTTATTGTACAATGATGTTTTTATAATATTTGTAAGCTGCCCCGAGTAGACTTTGTCTAGGGGGGCAGGGTAAAAATCCAATAAATAAATAAATAAAATAAAAATTTCTTCCTTGATCTTTTGGAGCAGGATATTAAAGTTAGTGTGTATGTGTCTGTATGAGAAACAGGCCATTTGGGAGAGAAAGAAACCTCTACATTCTGAGAAGGGATGGGTTTACCCCATTAAAGGTTTGCCTTTTAATGCAACAAGGTGTGTGTGTGTGGGTGTGGGTGTGGGTGTCGCAGGTTACTTGGCTATTATAAAATGGTTGCAACTTGAAAAATATAGGAAGCTACTGATCTAGAGGAAAGTGCGTGTTGAATTGATTGCGATATTGATCAAGAAAAATTTTGAACTAGAAGATGGCAAGGCTTAAAGTCAATATGGAAACTGTGATCCCAAATATTCTGAGTTGTAAGAATCAATGCTGCTGTTGGGTGGTATAATAACAGGAGGGGGGGGGCACTAGTCCATTCTTTAGCTTGTTATTTTTTTTAACAAAAAATCCCATTAGTTATCAAGCAAGCGGGCACTTCGCACAAGTTCAGTAGCTTATTCTTAACATGAACGGATGAAGGCAGGGAAGGCATTGACCCAGGGTTCTGTTCCAAGATTAGAAACCAATCCCGTAATTCAAATCAAGCCCCAGAGAAAGAGGAAAATTTAATCATGAGAAGTACAGGACTAGGTAAGGGATAAGGCTTGATCTAATCAACCTCTTTTTGATTTGGAACTTTTGAACGAAAGAGAGATGTTGAAAGACTAAAGTTTAGCCACTAACAAGAAAACATTGCAAAGACCAACATGAACTCTTTACATATGTCTATGCCTTACCTTTAAATAAGACACCTCTATGAGCACAGGACTAAAATAACAAAATCTAATTATGTGTGTTTCCTCAGAAATGAGTCTACAGTGGAGCTTATTCCTAGACATGTGGGTTTAGGATTGAAGTTTAAGAATCTTATAATCACATCTTTCCCTTCACATAGCATGCCTTCAGGAGTATATATTTTATTGCAAGCTAAATATGTTTATGGAGAAATAAATCAATGTTTGAATGTATTTATTTATTTGATTTAAAATATTTTTACCCCACCTTTCTCCTTAAAAGGATCTAAGGCGGCTTGCAACAATTAAAAGGCAACGTTTGAAAGCTAAAAACAGTACGTATACAAATATTAAAAAAGGATTACATAAGTCAGTAAAAAAGATGTTTAAAAACATCAGAGCACAAGAATCCATTTTAAAAAAAACCCTCTCAGGATGCCAGTCACTAAGGAAAAGCCTGCCTAAATAGAAAAAAACAAGCTGTATAAGTAACTAATAAATAAATAAATAAATAAATAAATAAATAAATAAATAAATAAATAAATACATACATACATACATACATACATACATACATACAAGTAAGAATGCAGTAGTACTGACTTCTGATCAAATCTGCATTAGTTTGCACTGTTAGGTCACTGTATTGCATGAACATGCTTCCTGGGAGGAAGCCTCACAGAACATTGAAGGTTGCTCCTGATGCATCTGCAGAGTGCAGAAGTTATATGATTATGCACAAGCCTGCCAGCTTTCTGTATTAAATTTTTGTTTTAATCTATACAGTCCTACAAACCTATCCATTCTGAAGGAAATCAACCCTGAGTGCTCACTGGAAGGACAGATCCTGAAGCTGAGGCTCCAGTACTTTGGCCATCTCATGAGAAGAGAAGACTCCCTGGAAAAGACCCTGATGTTGGGAAAGTATGAGGGTAAGAGGAGAAGGGGACGACAGAGGACGAGATGGTTGGACAGGGTCATTGAAGCGACCAACATGAATTTGACCCAACTCCGGGAGGCAGTGGAAGACAGGAGGGCCTGGCGTGCTCTGGTCCATGGGGTCACAAAGAGTCGGACACGACTTAACGACTAAACAACAAAATACAGTCCTGAACAGCTTGGATCCAAGCTATCTAAAAGACTGCATCTCCCTCTATGAAGCTGCCTGAGCATTAAGATAATCAGGGGAGGCCCTTCTCTCAGTCCCAACAACCTCACAGGGACATTTGGTGTGGACATGGGAGAGGACCTTCTCTGTTGCTGCTCCTCCCAGACTCTGGAACTCCCTCCCACCGGAGGCCAGGCTGGCCCCATCTTTGCTGTTCCTCCACAAGCAGTCAAAGACCTTTCTCTTCAAGCAGGCTTTTCCTTAATCACCGAGAAGAGTTTCTTAATGGATAGATTTGTTCTGTTGTTTTAAATGTGTTTTAATATTGATTTTATTTACTGTTTTTAATATAATACTTGTTTAATTCTTTTTAAAATATTTGTATACTTACTGTTTTTAGCTTTTAAATTTTGTCTTTTTAATTATGTAAACCGCCTCGAGTCCTTTTAGGGAGAAAGGTGGGATAAAAATATTTTAAATAAATAAATAACAATAAATTAATTTAATTAGCCGTATAATACAATGTTAACAGATCTTAAACCAACAGGTAATAAAGAGAGCTTGGAATGGGGTGGTGGCCTTTTTGTATCAAGATGGTCATCCTCTTGTGGTGGGCACCACATACGTAGAGGCTTTTCATCTGTCCTACGAAGCTGAGTGATGACTACCTTAGATTATTTCTGGGTTTTACTTGGGAAGGTAAAGAGATTATATAAAAAGGAGATTGAAAGCTAGAAAAGGGTTGCGGGGTGGAATTTTTTAAAATTGATGGACCTGTGTCCTTCCCTTCAAAGCTCAAAACAAGGATGGGGGAACAAAGAAAATTAAAATGACAGCTGGGATTTTTCTACCATTTTTCTTGCAATCAACCAATTTTAAATTAAATGGCAATTCAGCATCAACTACACTGCTAAAATTTGTCCCCCTCCAACTTAAACTTAAGTGAATGGGATTTTTGCACTTGGTTAACTCAACTGTCCCCCATGTTCTGTTAACTTTCCCAGGTCTGATGAATATTATTTTATGTCACCCATATACAAATATTTAATGTATAAATTAAGTTTGATTTGTCTGATGACTCCCAAATACACAATATTTGTGAGTAGTGGCTTGGAGAATATGAAATTTTAGCCACGCTGTTGGCCTTCTCTTTGTCTGGCTGTTTTGAATATTATTGCTTTCCTGAACCCAGAATAAAAATCGATTCACATGTTTAGGACATTTGACTACCTTACCCACTTTCCATGGAGGGAAATGTAAAACAAATAAATAAATCTGGCCAGGATTCTGTTCAGATCAAAACCCTTAAGCAAGAATGGTAGCACAACCAGTTTTACGTTTTTGTGTATAAGTTGCTTGAGTTGACTGCTCAGGGGCTACCTCTCTCAACAAGTATGGCCAAAGGAGAAAGGGGAATGGTCTAGTTAGGTAATTAGTTGAAATGATTACTTAAATGATCAGTAAAATCTTTAACATACATAATTTTAAACATCTATTAAAATATATTTCTTTTTATCTGTTTTCATACATTAATTTCACTGCATTAAATATTATTTCTCTGTAAATCAAATTCAATCCCTAAATATAATTTATTATGTGAAGTTTATTCAGTAATCTGTTGCTTTATGTATGTATTCCTGGCATTCAGATCAGTAATATTTACTTTAACAAGGCAGTACTGAATGCAGAGCAACCACAGAAGACGTAGGAACACGTGGAGGCTCTGAAGTTCTCTGATAGCTAAGCATTCCTACACCACAGAGACATATAGAGATGACAGATACTGCCTCTGTGGAAGTGGCTAAATGAAAGAATAGGAAGTTTGATTCATGGAAGGATAATTACAAAGACTGAATCATTGGAAAGGCTTCGAAACTCAGTAACAATTATGTCATAAAGGTAATTTAAAAAAATAATTAGAAATTTCAGATTGAAGCACAGGCAATAGCAAATTTGAAATTTGCTGCCACGTTTTTATGGGAAGCTGTGCCAGTTTTTTTTTTTTTTAACATTTTGATAAGTTCCTTTTAAAAAGTTTGATGAACTTCTCACACATCTGTGTTGGCCAAATTCAGTAGTTAACACCTGTTTCTGCCATGGATTGGATAATGTTGTACACAGAGCTTAGAAAGTTACTTATACTTATAGTACAAGCCCCTGAAGTACTTTGTTGCTCCTGTAGTTTTTTAAAAGCAACTCATCACTTCCTAATGTCTCAAAATAAGTAATATTTCTTAAAGTAATTTTGTTAGTTATTCTAACAAATCTGAACATCACAAGATTCTAGCCTGTCAGACAAATCGCACTCTCCTCTCATCCCCCTTTCTGCCATCCCACAACAGAATACGAAGAAGCAATACCAGGTTCACCATGACCCCCTTCGCCATTTAAGGAGGCTGTAACACCATAACTATAAAAATAATTAAAAAGTTTTGCTTATACCACAAAAAAGGTGAAATGAGTCCTAGTTTGGCACACTAACCACTACAGCATGCTGACTCTCTAGTTATGCTCTAATTATTGTAAAATAACACCAACTTTGATATCAACATTATTTATATAAACAGTGGCCTCAATCCAATTTTAGTCCCCACTAGAATAGATCGGTTGAATCAGTGGGAACTTATGAAGACAACACCTCAGCTTTGTTGATTCGATGGATCTACTGCAGTTGGAATTAACAACTGGATTGCTGAATTGCTTCTCAGAATATACAAACGATATTATATGGAGAAAAGTGTGACAAATGCTTTTCCAGTACATGAAAACATGTACAAAATGGGGGGAAGTTTTTTTTTTAAAAAAGAAACAAATAAAACTGACGTCTTTTTCCATGTGCAGCACATTACTGAATAGGGAAGGTGGCATGAATGGTAATGATTCTAGATCTTGAACGGCTTGTTTCAGCATTCAAATGTGGGTCTGCTGATGGAACCGTAGGTTGGGCACCATAGGCATCTCAGTTTTCCTATACTGCTGGAGCCGCTGCCGAGCCAAGGCTTCGGCAGCGTGGCTCTCTTTTGCCTCCCCCCCACGGATAGTGCGAGACCTGAAGTTATCTCGAGAACAGTTGGGCGAGAGGGGGCAACGTCAGGTTATTTAAGGGGCGTTCCCCCCTCTATCCGCCCTCTTCCTTTTTTGGCTTCGGTTAAAGACAGAGATACGCTGCTCAGCGTTGTTGCGAGCTGTGTTGGGGACTGCGAGGCCCTCAAGGATCAACATTCAGTACTGGGGGGGGGCAAAATCCGCACCCTCCCGCGGTTTGGCTACTGCTTTCTTTTAACTTGAAGCTAGTTCTACTATTAATTCTGTCTGATTAATTTGGTTTTAATTATAATATCAAGGTGGCTTCTTCTACTTCAGCATTATATGATGTTTGGACCGATATCAATGAGGGGGGAGGAGGTCGCGACTGCACGGGTTGTGCAGGTCGCACTTTCCCGCGTTTGGGGCTCGAGGAGCCCAGGCATTGAGGTTTAAAATAAATAAATAAATAAATAAATAAATAAATAAATAAATAAATAAATAAATAAATAAATAAATAAATAAATAAATAAATAAAAATAAAAATAAAAATGAAAAACAAGATACGATGGAGTGATGGGTGAGGGATTGCAATGTTTGGGTCCCAACCCATTACCTTGCCTTTGAGGAGGGCCGGGTAGCTGGGAGGTGGCTGTGGTGCGGCACGGCCGCTCAGCTACTCAGCCGTTTGGGCTTCGATGTCTCTCCCTCCCCCCCCTTCCTCCCTCCTTAGGAGAGTAGGCTCTACGGCATTGGGTGCTCTTCACTTTAAAGCATGCCACGCACTTAACGGTCGGGTGAGGCGAGTCGGCTTGTGTGGCACAAAAAAAATAAAATAAAAATAAAAATTAATTAGCCTTGTTGTTTCGCATAGCCTGTCCAATATTGGTGGGAAATATTTTAAAATATAACAAAACTAATAATAATCAATAATAAATAAATAACAAACAACAATTAATTAAAAGTATATGGCAATTGGAGGGATTAATTTAGTTTTACTTTACTGTTGCAATTAATCATTACTAGGCTGTAATTTGATCTTCAGTTAGGTTTAATTATTTAAGTTTGTGACTGAACAAGGAATTGATTAATTAAAATTGATTGATGGAATTAATACATTAATAATTTAATTGAATAAATAAATTTAATTACAAGAGATTACAGGGAATTAGTTTCATTAAAATCACGGTGTAAATAATTAATACATAATTGTTGATATAGCAAGTTGGTAATTAAGTGCTTGTGTAAGAGCATAATCGGGTAATACTTGCAGTAATACTATTTACATGGTGTAAATAATTGGCATTACTGTACCAGGGGGAGCGGAGAGTCATTAGCTGGTACCTCTCATGGTAGTCAAATAAATGGAAGAAAAAGAAAGAGGGAGTTTGGCTGTATTCACTGCATAGAGCTCCACACTATCAGTTAATTTCTTGGCTGATATTTTCAGGGTTCATCTTACAAGTATTTGGTGATTCTATATCACGGAGAGGGGCAGTATTGGTTTTGAGTTGTCAGGGCAATTGGACGTTGTTACCACACCACATTTTGAGTGGTGTGGTAACGACGGCTTCCAGAAAGGGTCCTATTGACAGCAGCTGCATGACAAAATTGCGGCCTTAGAGGCGGAGGGAACGGCGCAAAAGCTTCCACAGACCTGCAGTGCGCAGCTGCGCTGCTCTGCCGGGGAGGCCAAACATCATAAGAGGGCTAAAACTTAAAGCTACGAAGGAGAATTTAATGTCTCGTTTTGCTGTGCTTGGGGCAGATCAGCAACGATCTGGGTTGTCCAGGAGGGAATTAGATGCATCTGGGGTAGCAACACAGCCTCAGAGTGAGGACAAAGAGAGGGAGTCGTGGACCCCAGAGGCAGTCGGACCATTGGCAGCAGCCAGGAGCCGGCAGGAGGCGACGACGAAGTGGCAGCTGGTTCCCAGAGGGACAGGAATGAACACGAGGTGTTGCTATGACAGCAGAGCAACAAGTGAAAGAGGCGTCCAGACGAGAAGCAGTAGGGCGGTAGTAACACCGCTGCAGCAGTGCGCTGAAGAAGTGAGATTGACCACGACCATGGCAACCATCAGTGCAGATGTGCTGGGCAGGCAGCAGGTGATGGAGTAGGTTGGTGCAGACTGCAGGTATGGTGGGGAGGTGCCAGGGTGACAACACCTCTGTCAGGTAAGTCAACTACTGCACCAGACACTTCTCCACCGTCACCTGCTTGGCCTTGGACAGGCAGTGGTCAATTTAATTCCCCAATTTACTCAACATATAATAATCAGATTTAGGGCTCCGAATACTCCATGGCCTAGTATGACTGCACACTTTGGTGGCTGGATTAATCCAGTCCTATTAGACACATCTCCAGCCCCGATAAATACGACAGCGAGTGTGGGGGCTTGGCCATAACCATCGGTATCGGACACGGGTTATAACACCGCGTCATTGCAAGCCTTGCCATCTGGGGATCTGCTATGCCCCTGGGTGATCACCTCACCCCAGCGTCTAAAGAAAAGATTTGAATGGTTAATAGGTAGATTTATTTGAATTGCTGAACAGAAATGAGGAAAAGAAGGAGTTGGATGAGGAGGACGACAAGGACAAGGAGAAACGCAGGGGGCAGGGATCAGACAGGACACGGGCGAACCGGCTCCCCAGGTTCTTTACATACACTGGGGCGGTGGTAGATGCCCAGCCTGATGGGCGCAATCCTTATTCCAATTTTAGACTTGGTCTATAGGCATAAGTGGACTTCATAGGACAAACATGGCTGGTGTATGATGGATTGTTCCGCAAGAAGGGAGCGATTGATCTAAATCTACGTGGGGACGAGCCCCTGCTGGGCCTCTGGCTGCAGTCTATGACCCAGCCAGGCTCTATATAAGTAACAGGACTGATGGTGCACACCTTACTAGAAAGACTGCCCTGAATCAGAATCCCTGAGTTGGAGCGGGGCAAGCTATTCACTGGAGGGTTTTTAGGAAAGGCTCCAGGATACCGGCGTTTGGAAGCACAAGGCATGTTTGGCTCAAAACCTTAAATCTGTATGCGACATGGAGGTTGCAGTCGAGAAAAGATGGCCAAAGTATCACAGGAAAGAGAGTGTGGGGACCATTGGCAGCAGCTCCACTGGAGACCCAATGGGTCTCACCATTAGAAGTGGTAACAAAGGAGGTACAAGGTGGGTTTAGATCGATACATCATCTGTCCTACCCCGAGGGGGAGTCGGTTAACGATGCTATCCCTGAGGAACTTCCTGAGTGGAAGAGGCGTTCCCCCCTCTATCCGCCCCTCTTCCTTTTTTGGCACCCACCCACCCGCCCTATATTCTAGTGTGAAATTTTGGTCGCCTTTGGGGCCGGATAGGAATTTTTGACCTGCATCTTGATTGGCCCTTGGATGAGGGGATTTTTCGCCTATCCCATACTGGAATTGGGCGCTGGCATTTATTAAGGTGGAAATCCAGTCACACTGGCGGGTAGTGCGGATAAAACAGGTTTTTTCTGGTGAGTCCCACTGCAAACTCAGGTAAGCTAACAGCCCTTTGGACCTCCCAGCGCTGCGGATCGTGCGATTACAGTGCTTGGGGGGAAAGATGTGCTGGGCCACAACCAGACCAACAGTCAACAAGTAAAGATGGCTCGAGGTCCAGGGATGGTCAAATTGCGGCCAGCCGGGTTCTTGTTGTCTTTAAGACCACGAGAACCTGGGGCCGGGGACTCGCCCATTTGTTGATTAAGAGGTACTTTGAGACCTCTGCGATTTACCTGTATCCACACTATGGCAGGCCCCCCTTTGCCAAAGGATGGCAAAATTGAATTCTGATCAATTAAGTGTGGCCCGTGTTTTAACCCATGATATTTGTCTCACGTCTTTATTCCGGGGTGGGGAGGGCAAATTAAACAAGGTATGTGTGCAAATTAGAAGCAAAATGTCAGCTCAACAGCCTTATATGATTAAATGGACTTCAAAGTGGGAGCAGACATTCAAACATTCAGTCCCGATTTGCAGTCACAAAGGGTACAGCCTAACAACACATCCATCATGTGGGTGTGCTCATCCTTTTAATTGGCCCCGTCTTTGAGACCTATGGATGAAATATCCCATAACAGGGCTTTGCTATGCTATGATGGCTATGGTAATACTAAGCCCAAAGGATTCTGGGTGATTTCAGCACACTATAGAACAGAGTAACTTGCTCAACTAGTCTTGTGTTATATATTTATGACATATTGATTGTCAGCAGCTCGTACATTACATTCAAAGTTTATTTGCTTGATTTTAGTGTCACATTTGTGTGTGCCTTTATTAAATTTATTCAGAAAGCTATTAACCTCTGGAATGGAAATAAAGTTAGCGAGACTATATGATGTGTAGCAATAATGGATAAACAATTATATGTAAATGAATTCGCATAGCAAAAGGTCCTGGAGTGGGGATGATGTAACCTCTGGAATAAATCTACTGCAATAATCTTTTTAATAGCAAAACACATTTTAAATCCTAGTTGGCCTTTTACCACGTTAGAGGGAATGCAGGAGGACTATCAAGTGAGGCAAACAACAAGAACACCAACAAAACATGTTGATATTTAGATTTTGTTACACCAAAGACTAGTTACGTGGAAATGGCAAGGGACTTTAAAGAGGTTGATTACATACATTGATTGATGATTGGCTTCAGCATAATTTTCTATCCCTGGATGCAGAGGGAGGGGGAGCTGAAAAGTGACAGTATTGACCTGGTTCATTCAATCAAAATGGTAATGCAACATGAAGTAGGGTTGCCTGCAGACTCCAGAAATTTAAAGAACCAGAAGAGAATCTAAATTATGGCTCATCTGTCTCTAATATGTGTTTATGAATAAAACTGATTGACATTAGTGCTCGCCTGCCTCTCCTCCCAGCATATGGGCATACATGCGCCCACATACACGAACGTGTCTTATTATAAGAGAACAAGAAGTTTTGATTTCAAAAAGAGGTTTTCTCTCCTCAATTTCACTGGAGTTATTATTGCTATTATATTGCTTTTGCTTTTTTTCATTCCCTTCCTTTATTCGAATGCTAATGCACCATTTGCTTAAAAATATATGAAAATCAGATTAAACAACATGAAGTGCATCGCTCAAATCTTTCAGCTCCTTGCCCTTAATAAAAATAAAAGGGATGATTTCATCATTCATCACTCCCATATATTAAAAGAGGCTACGTATATGTCTTTACCACCTGTTTTCCTCAAGGAAGAACGAAGAAATCCAGGATTCATGGGCCATTGGTACCATTTCTTGGGCTCCACTTTTAGATTTTGTTCCAGAATGAAGACACACTTAAGAGGTTCTAAAGCCTTACATGGTGATTGAGGAAGCTTGTGGAGCCCACTTTCATTGTTAGGGCAATGTTGAGGATGGAAACACAGTTGTCTGAAGAGAGACAGGCTGCTTTACCCAGGTAGCCCATTCACATAAGCCAAACTCTTGCGTTCAAGTCAAAGTTATGGCTCACATGTAGAGACTACTGGGACAGAACCAGACTCCATGTCTTTAGACTGTCACATTTACCTCCTCAAAATGCATGGACTCCACATGGTTCCTTAGTGCCTAAATAGAGCTTAAATATCTGGAAGTATCTCTTGGCAGATAGAGATGGGGACATCTGTCCAAACATGTACAACTAGACATGTCAATGTGGGCCAAAGTACTTGGGGCTAAGTACAGAATTGCAGCCCAGGAGGTAGATTTAATGCTGAGAGATGTTCCCCTCAGAAGTGTGAAAGCTCCACTCCTTGCCCTCAGCAGTAGTAGGCCGAACTCCCTTAGCGCACAGCTTGGAGACTTTCCCTTTGGATGACAGCTTGCAGAATTCCCCCTGCCATTATAGCTAATGTTTGCTACTTCAAAGGGTATGTGCAGAATTCAATTCTTTTGGCTTTGGCTCTGGGATAAATCCTTTTATCTCCACCCTCAAAGATGCCAATCTGCACATGGCCTTTCAACCAGCTTACTGCAACTTCCTGTGATTTACTTTTGTAAAACAAGGTGCTTTGTGTATTTGCCAGCCATGTGATCCAGAATGTTCACCAAGGTCCTAGAAATGGCTGATAAGGACCTTAGCCTCAGAGTCATGGAGCTTCATCCTCATCTGGATAATACATTGATTGCAGCGCCATCTTTCAATAAGAGTCAGAGGCTACTGATAATATTTTCTATATAGAGAGTGGGGCTTTGTCACCATATGGAACAGAATGTTCTTCAACATGTATTTCTGGACTTTTCATTGACTTTCCTGTTTCTTCCCCCTTCCTCTACCTGAAGATGTTCAAAGAACTTGAAAGCATCATACTTTTTTTAAAGGTATTTTGGTTCTTTCACCTGGTAAACCTACTACTCTAGAGTGGATTCCCCCCACCCCATAGACCAGGATGGCTATCTTGGGTTTTTAATAGAAAAAAAATTGCAGGGGTCCAAAAAGTAGTATCTGATTGTATGGGGCATTTATAAAATTCCTTCGCAATGAACTGAATGCTGTCGTCTATGATTCTATGGCCAGTAAACTATTGCATCATGTGATTGCAGAAGGGTAATTGCAGATGTATTTCCTCTCCTCTGTCCTTTGCATGCCTGGTCTTGCACTACTTGTGAGACTGGTTGTGCAACTGGTTGTCTGATCAGTCACACAATGGGTCATCTGCTGGAGCAGAAGAATGCTCAGGCACCTGCCTTGAGCTCCAAATAGGATACTTCCAGAAGACTAGGTCAGCAGCTACACTTTCCATGAATTGGGATGACACAGCCATATTTATGAAACTGATTTGTACTGGATGTGCAAAGTATAAATTTGAAGACAGAATGTAATCTCCAGCAAAGGCCTTAAGTGGTCTCTGAGAGCTGCTAGTTGTGCTTTAAATACAGACAGACCTCCCAAGTGGCTGTGCCTTGAAATCTCCATGGGGCAAACATGAGCGCTTTCCAAGAAAATCACTAGAACCAAACTGTGGGTTTGAGAGCAGTTTCCTGTTCACTCTGAGTCCCTAATGTTAATGCCAATCCTTAGTAGCTACTCCTTTCTAAATAATAAACATAAAAGTTCTCATTTCTTTCCTAATTCAGATTAAACTGCTATGTTTAAGACTCTCTCTCTTTCTCTCAGTTTCTCTTTCTTTAATTTTTTTTTTAGGTTTTTTCCCTAACCTTCCTTTCAGTAGCATATCCAGTGGATTTAAATGTTTTTTAAAAAACAGGTAAGTTGACACCAGCAGATCTATATTTGAAGTTTTTATAAAGAGCAGGGGTGGTGTTTAGTGGCAGGAGGTCATGCCATAATCTACCACAGGAAGTGCTTTTTCCACAGAACCAATTTGCCATGCTTTGTCCCACCCATTCCATCAGTCAATGATAATTCTCTGGATTCTGACCACTTCCAAATTGGGAGATGTCCCTAAACGGTGTAAATTGAGCCCAGCCTGAGAAGGAAGCCTTATTTTCTCCAACCCCATCCTTTTTGCAAACCGAACCAACTTCTTGTCCCTGTTATCTGTAGTGGAGAGAAAGCAGGAAGTGGTAGCAACCTGAAAGACTGCATGGCTTAGCCTTCCTCCTCCACCTTTGGGATGAGAGAAGAAACCGGCATGTTAAGTGCACTACCTGAACTATTTTTGTGCAAGTGCCCGATCCGCTGACGAGCCACGCTTCGGCAGCGCGGGTCGCCATTGCCTCCCTTGCCAGATAGAGCGAGACAAGCCTAAGTCTCACGTGAGCGACTTAGGGTAGGGGAGGAGGGAGTCAGTTATTTAAGGAGTCTTCCTGCCTTCCTCCTTCCTCTTACTTGCTGGTAACAGAAGGAGGTCAGAGCTCTGCCATTCGTGCTGTATTTCCCACTGCATTGTTCTCTGGCGAGGCTTGATCGGTGTCGCTGGCTGGAAGGGGGGGTTGCATTGGCACACACACACACACACGGTTTGCCTTGCTATTCTCAGCTCCTCTTTGGAGGAACTGTTATTGTAGTGAGGTTTTTTAATTTAATTCCTTCGGTTTACTTTAGGTTTCTATTTTACTTTGGGAGTCAAGAAGCAGAGTCATAGGAGTTGGCGTGGCCGCTCAGGCTTAGCTGGGCAGGGGCCTGGGCGCCTTCCAGCCTTTTAAGGGTGCCGGGGGAGGTTTCTCCGATTGTTGTTGTTCGGTCATTAAGGGAATAATAAATTATAAGGCTGAATAAATTAAAATAGATAGTGAGACAGTTGATTAAGAGTCAGAAGAAATTCAGTGGATTTTATAGTACTTTATTAAAAGCAGCTGGCTGTGGTCTGGGAATCGACCCAGCTCAGCTGATAGGCGCTTGGCCCTCCCGGCCAGCCGCTTGACAAGCGGCCCTGCGTCTTTGATTATGATATTCGCTTTTTTCATTTATATTTAATTAATTTTGGTAGCAATTCTTTAATTAATTTCCTTATAGCGGTTTCGATTTTCCTTTCGATATTGGTTAATTGTACGAGCCTGGTGCTTCAGTTTGGGCTCCACCTGTGGCGGGGGGGTTGTTCTAGCCTAGCCATTGTAATTAATTAAAGATCACTAAGATTAAATAATAATAATAATAATCAAGTAAGTATCTGAGTAAGAGTAAATTCATTCGAGGACCGGGATTTGGAAATTTAACAATCAATTGGTCTAATAGATAGCTTTAAGATTAACAAGTAATTAGGTAATTTGATAGTTAATATTAATTAATAGAATACTGATAATATAAATTTAATGGTTTAAATAGAATGTAATATCCAAAAAAAGAAATAAAATAAATTTAAAAAAATTAAGTTAAATTAAAATTACATAAATAAATAAATAGATAGATAGATGATAGATAGATAGATAGATATACACATACATACATACACACACACACACACACACACACACACATATATCTATATATCTAGATATATAGTTCCTTATACTGTACCTGCATCTGGAAGGTCAGCAATAAAGGTTATTAAAAAAAGAAGATAGAGAAGGCTTCACAGGGAAGGGTCTTTAGCCTTGTCTTTGGTTCAAGCATTACTGATAAGCATTGTATTGCCTGGTACAAATTACACAGTAGGGCAATTTTACCGTGGAAGCTTTGTGTGGTGTACCTTGGCAGTTAGGCTGAGAGAGCAGCACAAAGGGTTCCACCGCGTAGCAGTGAGCAACCACGATGTTCTGCTAGGGAGGCTAAGAGCCATAGGAAGGCAAAACTTAAAAACATGGCTGAGAATTTAATGGCTCATTTTGCTGCTCTTGAGGCAGATCAACAGGTTGCTGGGCAGTCCAGGAGGGCATCTGATGTGTCCTCCGCTACACCGCTTCAGCACAGCGAGGAAGATGAAAGAGAACCGCGCACACTAGAGTCAGTTAGGCAGTTGGCTTCAGACAGACGTCAACAGGGGGCAATGGAAGAGGTGACAACCAGTTTGCAGCAGCCCAGGGAGGAGACGGAGGAGCTTCCGTCTACATCATCAGGTGAGTGGGCCGTTGCACCGGACACCCTCCCGATACTGCCTGCCTGGCCATGGCCTGGCAGTGGTCCGGGTAATTCACTATTTAGTACACCATATGATACACAAGGATTTAGGGTGCCGACCACTCTTTGGCCTAGCATGAGTAATCAGTTTGGGAATTGGGTGGCTCCATACCCACAGGTCACATTCCCAGCTCCAATGGGTCCGACGGCAGGTGTAGGGGTTTGGCCCTACCCATCGGTCCCCGACACCGGGTATAACTCTGCCCCTTTGAATGCTTTGCCATTTGGGGACAATGCTTTGCCTTTGGGTGACCATCTCACCCCAGCAACCAAAGAAAAAATTTGAAGAGAGAATATGTTGATTTATTTGAATTGCTGAATAGAGATGTTGAAAAGAAGGACCTAGACAAAGAAGATGAGAAGGATAAAGAAAGGCATAGGAGACGTAGACCAGACCGGACGTGGGCAAACTCCCCGGTTTCTTAATTTATGCTGGTGTAGTGGTGAAGGCTCAACCTTGGAGGGCACAGTCACTTTTCAAATACCTGGATTTGATATATAGAGCTTATGTGGACTTTGCTGGGCAAGCATGGCTTATCTATGATGAATCATTCTGTATGAGAAGTGCGATTCATCCAAACCTGAGATGAGATAAGCCTTTGCTGGGATTGTGGCTACAGTCTATGACGCCAGCCAGGCCAAATTTGGGCGAAAGATTCGATAGTGGGCATATTGATTTTAAAAATGTATGAATTGTTATTAGAAATTAAGACGGAAGATGAAGTGGTAAAAGACTGTATGACCAAATGGGTGCAAAATATAGGGCATAATATTGATATTGATGACTTGATATAAGTTGTCAAAAATGTATAAAGGTACGTCAAATATATGTTGGAAATGTAAATCACAAGAGGAACCTTATATCATATGTGGTGGACATGTAGTGAAGCCCTGGCATGGGAGTTGGGTTTACCCTTAGCCGAAGAAAAGATGGAGGGACCAGCTACGTCCCTTACATTTTTAGGCATTGAGCTGGATACCCAACAGCAGACGTCCAAGTTGCCTGAAGGCAAGTTGAATGATCTGAGAGCAAGGATTTCCTTAATATTACAAAAACGAAAGGTGTCCCTTAGAGAATTGCAGGAAATAGTGGAGCATCTAAACTTTGCTTGTAGAGTGGTGGCACCAGGCCGCACGTTCTTGCGCAGGTTGTGCGATGCTATAAAAGGTCTACGTCACCCTTTCCATTGTGCTAGAGTTATTCAGGGTATGAAACAGAATCTCCAGGTGTGGAGTCAGTTTTTAGCGGATTTTAATGGAATTTCTTTTTGGAGGTCAGAAAGGAATCTTAGGGCTGATTTCCAAGTCCAGACAGATGCGTCTGGCTCCTTGGGTTTCGGAATCTATTTCAGGGGCAAGTGGTGTGCCGAGCAATGGCCCGAAGAGTGGCACCAATTGGGAATCACCAGGGATTTAACATTCCTGGAATTTTTTCCCATAGTTGGGGCACTGTGGCTTTGGGTGCCCGAATGGGCCAATTCTGTGGTTCGTTTCTGGTGTGATAATCAGGTGGTGGTATACATAGTTAACAGCCTCACCTCGCACTCGGAACGTGTTATGTCCCTGGAACACACATTTACATTGCACACCTTGAAATACAACATTTTGATTCAAGCAAAGCATATTCCAGGTTTAGATAACAGTTTAGCTGATGTGTTATCATGCATTATCGCCCGGTTCAGGGAGTTAGAGCCAGGAGCCAGCGAATTCCCAGAGATTCTGCCCCAGGAGGTCTGGCAAATTGGCGTGCCGATGCAGACAGAGTGATAGGTTTGGCTTTGGCTCCGAGGACATGGAAAGAGTCTTCAGAAGTGAGTATAGAGTTTCAGGACTTTAGAAAACTTGTGGGGTTAGCGATGCTATGGCCTGCCCCAGTGGAGCACCTCCAGCAGTTCATTGTATACCTAAATAGGAAGGGCTTGGCGCCAGGTACCATACAGGGTCGGTTGTGGGCCCTAGCTTTCATTCTATGATACATGTCTATCAGGATTTTACTTTGGATTACCGCATTAGGAAAATGATTGAAGGATGGAGCAAGGAGAGAGGCAGGGTCAAGGATGTGAGGTCGCCCATATCTCCAGGTTTGTTGGAAAAAATTTGTAAACAGTGGGCTGCTATATGCAGAGACGATTACGAGGTGTTGTTGTTCCGGGCGGCGTCCCTGTTGACATTTTTCGGCGCTTTAAGAATTAGTGAGGTGGTAGCTGTGGGAAAAAGCGACGCGACTAAAATGGCACTGCAATGGCAGGATGTTAGAATAGTGGATAAGATGGTTCTGATTCATATTCGCCCATCCAAGGCGGACCAGCGTGGCAAGGGTGCTGATCTGACTTTAGCATCTTGTGCTAGAGAACAATTGTGTCCGGTTAAGGCAGTGGAGGAATATTTAGAAGTTAGAGGTTCAGGACAGGAGTATTTTTTTGTGCATAAGGACCGTTTCCCTCTCACAAAATACCACTTCTGGAAATTGACGGTTTTGGCCTTATGTAAAGTGGGGATTCAGGGTTTGAAATTTGGTATGCACTCATTTAGGATTGGTGCGGCTTCCACAGCTGCTGCCCTCGGCTATCATCCAGATGATATTAAGAGGCTGGGGAGGTGATCTTCATCCACTTATCGCAGATATATTAGGACACTACCTCACGTCTAGGCAGGTGCCTGGTTCTGTTTTATCATTGTAGATTCCGTTTTAAGGATGAAGAGGTGGCACATCATGATTATCGGCCACAGCTATGTTTTTTGGGCAGCACGCTATGCGGCCAGATCTGCATGGGGCAGTAATCTGGGCCTGGGTGCACGGGCCCAGATAGAATGGAAAGGACTTCGAGGTATGCTGTGGGGCCAATTTTGCAGAGCGGCTGCATTTGGCTTGCAACCCTCAGATGTGTTGGTGATACACCTGGGCGATAATGATCTGGCCTGTTACAGTGGTAAGGCCTTGATCTTGGACATTATACGCGACCTCAACTGGCTGAGGGCGTCATATCCTGATATGCGCATCCTATGGTCTACGATCATTCCTCGCTTTGCATGGAGGTCAGCAAAGGATGTTCGATGAGTTAACACCGCGCGGAGGAGTGTTAACAGGGAATTATGCAGAGCCATCTGCAATGGCCTTGGATCGGTGATTGGTCACCAGGAGATCCGTGTTGATAGGCCTGAGTTTTTCTGGAGTGATAGTGTGCACCTCTCGGACAGAGGCCTGGATGTCTTTCTTAAGGACATCAAGGGGGACCTGCTTTTAGAGCTTGATAAGCTGGATGGTGGGCATGGGACTTAGCGTCTCTAGTCCCTATGCTGTGGCAGGTAGTGCGGATACAACAGGTTTCGGTGAGTCCCATCACAATCACACGTAATGTATAGCTCATCTGACCTCCCAGCGCTGCGGATCGTGCGATTACAGTGCTTGGGGGGGGAAGATGCGCTGGGGCCACACCCGGACCAATAGTCAACAAGCAGAAGGTGGCTTGAGGTCCGGGGTGGTCAAATTTGGGCTGGCCGGGTTCTCGCTGTCTTCACAACCGCGAGAACTTGGGGCTAGGGACTCGCCCATTTGTTATTTAAGGGGTCCGTTGAGACCTCTGCGCTTAAACCTGATTCCGCACTATGGCAGGACCCCCCTTTGTTAAGGTGGGCAAGATTTGATTAATTAACAAAGTGTGCCCCATGTTTATCCCATATCACTGTCTCGTGTCATTATTCCGGGGTAGGGGGGCAATAGCCTTTTCCCATCTCACAAGACTTGTCGTGAAAAGAAATATGCCTCATCTTGGGAATTTGCACACTTCTACAGCTTGTGGGGTTTTTAAAAGAAATGTTGTGCAACCAAAACAGTGTATACATTTTAGAAGGCAAATGTATGTAAGAACTTCAGGAAAAAAATTACACTTGGAAAATTCAGATGTGCTTTAGTCAAGGGGGAAACATGTACATTAAATAGACTACATCAGTAATTGTGTATGTTTGGAAGAATGAGAGAGATACCCAGTATGTTCTAGTGGATAGAGTAACAGACTAGGACTCTGGAGGTCAGGGTTCAAATCCCCTCTCTGCCATGGAAACCCACAGGGTGTGTTGAACTGGTAAAACTACTCCTTAAATCACTCACTCAACTTGAAAGCCCTTTTAGGGTCTCTATAGGTCAGTTCTGACCTGACAGCACGACAAGGAACAAGAGAGGGGATGTGCACACATTTCCATGTGACTCTGTGAAGCCTTGCAACCAGGTATAAAACTTGGATAAAAAGAAAATGCAATTGGGATTCAGAGAAATGCAATGAAGTCACAACTGAAAGCTTAGTCTGAGTTTAACGCTAGCCACTTGCAACAATGAAGAGCAGCAATGAAAGGTTAGTGAGGTTGCAGGTTGGATGTCTGTTGTCCAAGCCATCAGCGCTGAAGGCCCTGCAGATCACTGCAAGCTCACTGGGTCTGGAACGCTCTCTGTAGCAGAAGCCCTGCATATTTGTCCAAGAATCTCACAGACGCTGCACACTGTTTCAGTGTTTAAATTAGAACTTCAGGCAGAGAGCTTTGGGATCGCTTAACTTTAAAAAAATACTCCTGTAGTTCTTTTGAAATTTTGATGTGCTTCTGAAGTAAAGATTTGTTTTTCATCATTAGAAATCCTGGTTTACAGCTCAAGAAAAGCCAGCAGGTGAAAGGGAGAAGTCTAATCTGCTACAACACAGCCATTTACAATCTGATTTTCCTGACTCTGTGCCAGATTTTATCTTGCTATGGGTAGATCCTACGGTTCTGCAAGATGTACATTTTAATTATATAAAGAATTCTCTTTTCAGGCTTTAATATGAGAAAGGACTAACTTATTAAGTGGTGTTAATAGCTATATAATGCAGGATTTTCCTTGGTAAACTAACTATAAATATCAACTTTTGTTCAATTTAGCCTATAGGGAAAGAGATAGTCTAAAAATGCTGCATTGAGGGTTAAATGAGGTGTAGGGGGGAAAACTATTCAGGGCATTTGAAGCTTTTGGGTCCACTGATCCTTGGCAGGCAGGCATGGAGGCAGGCAGTCTGAACATCCAAAATAGATGCATCCCAAACAGCTGGTTTATGTAATGAAATAAGAGATGTATGATGGCAATCATACTGAGAATGTAGAATGAAATAGATTTCCAACCACAAAATCTTTCACATTATCTTTCTGTTTCTTGACATTGCAGTATATTCATCTAGAACAGAAAGACAGCAATGGTGGCAACATGGACATAATCTCCAAACTGGAAAATTGCATCAAGTTTGAGGGTTAAATCTAGTATTTAGTAATGGAACTCACATCAAATCACAGGAAATCACTGAGGACTTGATTCCAACAATCCATACCAACATATCTGTAAAGACTCTCAGTCTGCAGAAGTGGGACTGCAGAAGTGGGATTATCCCTCACCCCCAGTCCTTTATCCTAACGAACCTATGCAGACCAGGGGGAAGTGAAACCAAGGTGGAGGATATATCAGGGATTTCCTACTAACTCTCCTCAGACTGAAGAAGCTACTTGGATGAGTAGCGAAACGTTTCAACCTAACAAGAAAGAAGTCCAGTTGCCATGACTCAACTTCCAGATATCCATACCAACAGTTTAGAATTACAGACTAGATTGTCCAGGGGATAACAAATAAGAATGAAGTAGAGTTAGGGGTCTGTACAGAATTTGGAGGCTTGATTTAAGAAGCAGTGGCAAATATATGTATGTTCGCAAATGTAATGGAGGGGAATCAATATTAGTGCTCTGGTCAGTTTCCAGATGCCTCTTACCTCATAGGGGTCCAGTTTATGTCATGGGGTGTAGAATGACAATACAGCTATTACTACATCCCCTGATGTCATAGGACTGCTGGAGTAGTTTTCTTCTTCATTTGTGTATGAAGCAATCCAATGGTGCTTCTAGAGTGGAAGGATCAGCCAACAAGATGCTACCGTTGCTCAAGGAATGTCCAAATGCGTTCACAGTGCTTACGTTCTTTGGGGAGGCTCCTTCTCTGTCACCCCCCCACACACACACACACAACTGGAGCACTGTATAGTATAGACACAAGACTTTCACCTGAAATCATGATAATTTAATTCTGAACCAGCCAAACTTCTATTTCTTATAGCTATGTGAAATCCTCTTGACAAATTTCCCCTCTTCTTGCCTTTTGCCAAAATATCAACATTCATCTCTCACACAGGTCCTATTCAGGTATTCTTATCCCCATGAAAGGCTGCAGTCAGATTAGAGAAATGCCCCCCTTCTTTCTCGTGTCTTCTGCTTCCTATATAGTCGTGTGTTGTGATCACGTGGCCTATATCCTGTGATAGTGATTCATATGTTCTTTTATCTTTCCAGGGTTTTTTTTTGCGTGAATTAAATGTGGTACGTTCATCTACACCCGTCGAGTGGGACATATCCCCTTCCTTTTCTTGTGCCTTTCTCTGCCCTCCCTTCCCTTAAAAAATGTGTGGGTACATGGCTGTGTCGGAAAACAATCTTGCTGACCACATACTGATCTGGGCCATTTCTTCCTATTTCCATGCTTCATTGCCCTCTATGAAGGAGAACCCACAGCACACTGCAGTGACGGTCAAAAGACAGTATGGGGACTGATGCTCTGTATTTGACAGAAGTATACCAATGCACTGACATTCCCGTTTGAAAATTAATTTAAAAAAATTAAGGGAGTCGAACAGCAGGAGAGGGAGGTGGGACTGCACACCAGAGGCAAAGGAAATGAATTGGTTTTGGACTACACACTCAATTAGATGTCGGCTGAACTGCGTGATGAAATGGGAAACAAATATAGTCGTAGTCTCCCAGTGAGCTGGATTTGAGGTGGAGATAGCACCGGGGGGGGGGGGGGGAGACAAAAGAATCGATAATGGCCATGAGTCGTCTGAACTCCAAGTAAGGAGTTAAAATTCACGAGGAGTAACTCGGAGATATTTTGCTGTTGTGACCATAGCCAGAATTGTGTGAAGGAGAATGGGTACCTGTACATTCGTTCCGGGAAAGAGCATGCTAGTTGTGCCATTCTGTCATGTCCTTGTTGCTGAGTGAACCATCACAACAGAAACATTAGACCTTTTCAAACTCTGGAAGATCAAGTGGAGGAGATTCTGCATGCTTCCAACTGGTGGCAGATTATGGTGCTGACCACGAAAGCAACAAGGTTAGGGTTCTTGTCTCTACTCATTTTTATTCAGTTTTACACACATAACATGACTGGAATGCTTACTGATTTCCAGCCTTCAGTTTAGAGATTACATTTGTTCAATTGCTTTGGCTATGGCTTCTCAAAATTATAACCCCTTTGAAGAGGACGTTATGAAAGAGTTAATGCAAAATAAATTTAAAAACTGAAAATAAATATAAATGTCACTGACACACTTCCATCTCCACTGTATCATGAAAAAAAAAACACCTTCACACCCTAAATGGTACTCATTTTCCTACTGCAGGCTGAACAGATGGTATCTTATGAATAATATCATTTAACGTTTGTTTGCAAAGTCCAGTCAGACCTCCAGAAGCGTGCTGCTCGAAGAAGAGGATATTGTTTGACAAATGATATTTGTACATATAAGCATGTAAAGGCAATGTTTCAGGATTAGATTAGTGATATTTACTGGAAGAGCAGCTGTTAGCATGACTTGGTTTAATGGCAGCACACCAGCACTGAATGACAGAAAACTGTCTCTATGGCTGAAATGCAGTACATTTTTAAAAATTATCCAAGGTGGAATTTGGGAGTTAGGGGACTCGTTCATTTCCATGCTGGCTAGGAATGTGAGTAATTTTCACATCCTCTAACCTCAGTTTCACATTTGGGAGAACAATTTCTTCCACAAAATAGAGCTGTGGAACTTAAACTGGCATCCTTTCCCCTTGAGAGCCAAAATACCTCCCTACGCACATGAAAACAAGCAAACAGCTCATCCTTGGTTGAAATCATTCGATGTCTGTCAGTATACCCTTCCTTTTCCATTTCAACCTCTCTCTCATGGGAAGAAGCTCGTGTCTGGCAGCCTTCCTTCCCTATCTCAGCCTGAGTCAGAGACCCTTTGCTGCCGCCCAGACAAAGCCTCATCTCCCAGGGATATGAACATGAGATGGCCTGACTTCCCAAGCCAAGTTCCCCCTGTTGGGAGTGCCTTGAAGCCTTTTTTGTTCTCTGTGGTGTAGACACTAGCGTAAGGAAGAAAATGGGCAGCTTCTCCTCTCTGTTGAAGTTCTGACTCTCTGACTCTTTCTTCTGCACACTTGGATCTCAGGAAAGCCTTTTACTCCACACACCCACTGTGCTGTTCTATGAGAAGTTGCAAGGCGGGTGATCGTAGCTTGGGCTCTTGGCACCCTCTGTTGCTTACAGATAAAGATAAAGCCACCAACGCCCTTAAAGGTTGGAGAGGTTGGGGCTGGCCAGCCACCTCTCTGTGGATAATAAATCTTTCCCATGGAAGAACAAGGGGCTTATAGGAAAGAGAACACAGGCCTACAGATAGAGAGCCGTGGTTGCCAATCTTCCTTCTCACCTTGAGTGCCTGGAGTCCATAATTCTGCTTTTGCAACTGGCTGTGAACCCTTTTTGGGTTTGGTGAGGGGGCCGATGGATTCTGCAATTAACCTTCCAAAATAAAGAAAGAGATGGGGGTGTGAAGGGTCCAACTGCCACTCTTGGCCACAAAACCCAGTCCAGAAGTCACCCCTGTCACCACTCCTGTCACCAAAGACTAAGGGGATGAAAAGAGAAGCAGCTCAGACTCTTTTGTCTGCAGCTTTTCCAAGCAAAGACTACCAAACAGCCTGGAATGTGGAGGAGTGGTAGCCAACTATCTCAGGATGGTACCTTCTTCATGGAGGAACAAAGCAGATATGATGGGTACGAGAAGCCCTTGCTGGTTTCCAAGCATGTAGGAAACAGAATCAAAACTCTGGCAGAGGGAAGTAGCTGCCAGTGTTGAGGTGACAAAGGCATGAGATAGAAATGGAAGAGGAAGAATTTATACACAGATATTACAGGCAATTTGCCTCTTTCTCAATAATAACCTATAACCTTTGAACTGCAGAGCTGGAAGGGACCCTGTGGATCATCGAGTCCAGCCCCTCTCAAGGAGACCCAGTGGGGAATTGAACTTCCAACCTCAGAGACCTCAGCCACTGAACTTGGCTGGTTGGAAGAACTCTCAGGGAGACAAAGGCCAGGTGGGGATATGGTAAACTTCTATGATTTGTATAGAGCCAAGTAACAGCAAAATCTAGTGACTTCACTTCAAGGTTCTAGCTTTCAATCTGAAACAGCAAATCTCCCCAAATACTGTTCCTTTGCTTACTGATATTAGAGGGCAGACCCACACAATGTGAAAAAAGAAACAAGAAACAAGAAAAGATCTCTTAGTAAACAATCTAGAGAATTTTATCAGTTCCTTTGTTTGGCTAATGGTAATCCTCCTAACACAAACATGCACAATTTCTTCAGTAAATTGGATCTTTCTCTTGTTGATAAATCCATGGTAAACACGCCAGTTAAACCTGTAAGAGATATAGAAAAAGAAAATGTAATTACAACTCTGGAAAATAATAAAATCCCAGGAGAAACCAGATAAGGAAGAACTAATGTCATGTCTATCTAAAACCTGGAGGCAAAAACAATTACTTTCATGTATGTTAGGGACTTAAAAAAAGAGGAGGGCAACCTCTGGGCACAATACAGTGCATGGGGCATTTTTATATGTCCTGGGAAGGCCCTCTCTTTTTTTCTAAGGGACACTACTGGTGTGGGGAGATTCCTTTCACAGTGCTGGCCTTTCCAGTTGGAAGGGCGAGGGGCATCCACTGGAAATTCCACAGTTAACTTTGATCATTGATCATTTGCTCTTTAATCTGAGTAATCCACCTTCCACTGCTCATCCTCCCAACTGGGATTGCCATTGGCATGTGGGGAATCCTGCTATTATCACTGATCAGTAATCAGAGATAATAGCGGGGATACACTTCATCTTCTTCATGACCTCTTCAATCAACATAAGATAAGCGAAGGCCCCTGATTGCTCAGAACCTGTGTGTGGGCTGCTGTCGGCATGTCCGTACAGACACCTACCTCTGGTGACAACAAGTGGCAAGGCCTTTTCAACTATGGTGTCCCGTTTTTGGAATTTCTGCCTCCATCCTCAGTACAACAGGCTCTAGTCTAGGTGCCCATTTTTTCCTCTCTCTTTTTAAAATGGCCGGTCGTCGGCTGCTTTTGATACCTTCCATTTTGGTTCTACTGTAGATATGTTTGTGCTGTAGTTTAATTGTTTTAATTTATTTTATACATCACCCTGAAATGTTGAAAATGGAGAGAGGTAGATGATAATTTTAAGCAATGAAAATCATGTCATCTGCCAAAAAGACCCTTCTCAGAGCAGTAATGACAATACCTGGCATGTGCAAGCATTTTAAAAGATCACTGATGGGGTTAGGCAATGTGATCCATTCCAGTTCTGTGGTTATAATAAAAGCAGAAAAGTCACTGGATGCTCATCCTGTTGTTCAAGCTGTCATCATAGGTGTATCTACACCACATGGTTTTAGCAGTTTGATACCACTTTAACTGCTATGCCTCCACCCTATTTGTAGTCCAGCGTGGTTCTTAGAATTCTTTGCTGTGATTTAGGGGAATACAATAGACCTCTCTAGTGCAGTGGTTCCCAACCTTGGGTAAACCACGTGTTCTTGGACTGCAACTCCCAGAAACCCCAGTCAGCACAGCTAGTGGGTTACCCAAGGTTGGGAATTATTGCTGTAGTAGATAATTTGAAGTACCTTGCCGAATGACAAATCCCAAGATTCCATGAGATCTGGCAATGGCAACTGAAGTGGTTTCTATCTGCCATAGCTCTTTCATATCAATACACTATACCAGCTAGAAATAATCACTAAGTGTGTCACCTCAGAGACTGTAACAAACATGTCATTAGAAAGAGAAAACACCTAGTCTTTCAGCCTTGTTCTCTTCTCTCTGTGTTGTGGCTGATGTATCTGAATAAACTGATTTGTGAGAAGATCAAAAGTGTGGGGGTGGGAGAATTACGTTGAGATCACTTTTACCACTTTAGGAATTGTTGTTTCTTTCAAAGAGGTCTCTGGAACTTATGGTTTGGTTCAGAGATGTTACAGAAGCAGGGTTGGCAGAAATTTAGATGTCTTACTGAATGACATCTGTTGTTGTGATGTATCCAGAGAGGTAATTAGGGGCAACAAGGGCTTTGACCTAGGGCACCAGAATTCACAGGGCATATTGGTTGGCGATTGAGAGGGCATGAATCTCCTTGATGATCTTTGCTGCTAGAAGGATGTGAACTAGCTCACCCGGAGTACATACACTTCCTCCAACTGCTTCTCCTGGGTGGAAGGAGACACAAAACAGACAGACCTATCATGGAACCAATATGACCATCACACACTCAGCTCCAGACATTCCTTCCCATTCTTCCATCCTCTCCCTTCTCATGCAAACTGAAGCTTAACCAACAGGGCAGTAAAACCACACATACCAACATTTCTTATAATGACCCTATAAATGAATGCCTCCAAAAAATCCTATCATCCATGCTCAGGTCTTATCATAGAATCATAAAATAATGAAGTTGGAAGGGGCCTATAAGGCCATCAAGTCCAACCCCCTGCTTAATGCAGGAATACAAATCAAAGGATATCTGCCAGGTGATTATCTAAGTTTCTCTTGAAGGCCTCCAGTGTTGGAGCACTCGCCACCTCTCAGGGTAATTGGTTCTACTGTTGTACTGCTCTAACAGTTAGGAAGTTTTTCCTGATATTCAACCGAAATCTGGCTTCCTTTAACTTGAGCCCATTATTACATGTCCTGCACTCTGGGATGATTGAGAACAGATCCTGTCCCTCCTCTGTATTACAGCCTTTGGAGTATTTGAAAAGTGCTCTCATATCTCCCCTCAGTCTTCTTCTCTCAATGCTAAACATGCCCAGTTCTTTTAGTCCTTCCTCATAGGGCTTGGTTTCCAGCCCCCTGATCATCCTTATTTCCCTCCTCTGACCTTGTCCCAATTTGTCAGCATCCTTCTTGAAGTGCGGTGACACAATACTCAAGATGAGGCCTAACCATAGCCTAATCTCAGGTCTTCTGCTATGAAGATTCATATTAAGGTCATGCAGATCGCTGAACTATCTCATCCTGAGATTTTCCATTCTGGAGTGACCTGTTTTTTTGTATGATAAGGTTCCTTTTTTCTCTGATAAAATCTTCCATAAATGATTGCTTGTATGGGCTCCTTCAGTCCATATTTAGTTGCATCAGCGGATCTCTCATGCTCCAATGGAGTTTGGAAACCAATTTTTGTCCATGAAAATGAGCTGTAATTTCAGAGTATCAAGATATTTTATGCAGGACAAGCGAGTCCCTATTATATTTTTTACTAGCTCTCTAGAACCTAATGATCTTCGTAAAGAGATTTTTCATCCCATCGGTACATATTTCTGTTCTCTTAAAGGGACGAAAGATAATGTGTCCACAGTATTTGAGTAATCGATGTAGGATTACAGGCTCCCCCATGCAAAGACCCCTCAACTGGCATAGAATATCCCAACCTCTATTATGCCACTTAACATACTTCCATTAATTGCACACAGTTTATTTAGCCTTTACAACAGACTTTAAGCTGGGCAGTACTGTGAATGATAATGAATTCATACTGGATGCTCTTATTTTGTAAAAATTACAGTTCTATTTTGTCATGCTTGTTCTATTAAGACTGCTGAGAAGGAGCTGTATGAAAAACTCAGTGCATCAATGCACAATCTAACAACATTTGAAGTTAGGGATGAGCACCGTCTTTGGATAAATGTGTGAAAACTGAATAATCAGGGCATTTGTGTGATTTGGGGGTGGCTGTGGGATAGAGCAAGTAATATTGCCTACAGGGTGGAGCAGGCCACCATGTATGCTTGAAAACCAGCATGTTTTTTTTTTAACATTTCTTTGTTTTTAAAAAAAGATGTATCATGATTCTGAGTAAGAAAAGACAAATCAGGGGCAATATATAGAATCCCAGAAGATCAAGCTGATGGAAAAGTTGAAGGACAGAGACAGTTGGCATTGAAGGATAATGTGAGTGACAGATGAACCCATCTCCCCATAAAGGTGAAGATTCTCCTGGATGCTCCAGCTACTGAAACATGAGAGAGGATTCAAACTGAGGTTGCCAAACTGAAGTATGTCACAGCCACTTGGACAGCCATTTTGCCTAGTTGCAGGTCAAACTGAAAGATTTGTGTCATCAATTCTAATTAGAATTTGCTTTCTAGAATTTGCTTTGCTTTGTTTTGCTTTCCTTTTTTGCTTTGCTTTGTTTCTTATCCAGCTTAGGGCACGGTTATACTGACAACAAGAACCACTGTTGAATCTCATGTGGTGTAATTCAAATTGATTTTTAAAATCCTGGCTACACGACACACAGTGAACCTGCTTTGTTTTCATCGCTAACCAAGTTTTTTTTTTGAAGAGGCCAGCAGGGTCTTTTTAATTTAACACACTTCTCAAATAGATTCTTTATGATTCTTTGGGCAATGTGAACACCCCTGTTGTATTAAATACTGCCCTTGTGGGTGGTTCTGGGTTTCAGACGCCGGGACACTACTGCCTGTCCAAAACATTTTTTTTAAACTTCAGCACTGCATCAGTGTAGTGATATGTCACTTAAAATTTATTTAAGAAAGAGAGGGAGAGAGAAATGCAGGCATTCTAAAGGATGTCTGAAACTGACATCCTTGAAAACAACACTGAAAACATGGTCTGCAAACATGCTGGTTAATGCAAGAATTTAAAGCTTCACATGTAATTCCCAGTGCAGTTTTAAGTCCCTATTTTATATAGGAGTAATAATTTTCAAAGTGAATGCACACAGTAGTACAAAAATCATGTGACTGTAAACTGATTTAAAATACACTGGAGCTGAAATCAATACAAATCAGCAGTGTAACCACGCCCTTAGTTTACTAAACTTTACCTGCTAGAATTGAATGTGTGTGTGAATGTGGGTTTTTTTTTTTTTTTTTTTGGTATGGGGTTTGAGTGGATAGATCAGGATCAGTGTGTCAGGATATCTACTATGTTTTCAAAATTCATGACACTGTATAGCCCCACTCCCACCCCAAGACATAGTCATTGCCATTTCCTTATCCATGAGAATGTGTTTTGTTTTTTCATGGAGATCTGTACTGCAACGGATGCAGCTGAATGGGTTGAGGCTGAACCCGGACAAGACGGAGGTCTTGAGGGTGGGTGGCCCCTCCATTAGCGGATTGGGTGACTCCCTTTCTTTTGGGGGGACGACTCTCACCGCAAAGAGTGAGGTTCGCAGCTTGGGGATACATCTGGACCCGGCGCTGACCATGGAGACCCAGGTGGCGTCCGTGGCCCGCTCCGCCTATTTCCATCTATGGCGGATTGCCCAGCTGCGACCCTATCTTGATGGTGGGGCCCTCACTACTCTTGTCCATGTGCTCGTAATCTCGAGATTAGACCACTGTAATGCGCTCTACGTGGGGCTACCTTTGAGATTGATGCGGAAACTCCAAATGGTGCAGAATGCGGCGGCCAGACTTTTGAGTGGGGTGAGAAAATATCAACATATCTCTCCCACTCTGGCTGCCTTGCATTGGCTGCCCATTCGTTTCCGCATTGACTTCAAAGTGTTAATGATGACGTACAAAGCCCTAAACAGTTTGAGACCTCGATACTTGGCAGATCGTCTTCTCCCACCTAGATCTACCTGAATCACTTGGCATAGCCAGGAGGGACGGCTGAGGGGCCTAACGCCGAGAGAGGCCCGGAAAGAAAGAACAAGAAACTGGGCCTTCTCGGCAGTGGCCCCTCGGCTATGGAATAGTCTACCAACAGAAATCCGACTGGCACCCTCGCTGTTTTTTAAAAACTTGGCTCTTCAGGCAGGCCTTCCCTTCAGTCAATAATTGATATCTATTTTTTGTTTTATAATTTTTTTCCCATCTTGGTATTGATCTGGTCTAATTGTTTAATAATTGTGATGTTTTATGATTTTAAAATTATTTGTATATATTATGTTTTTATAATATTTGTAAGCCGCCACGAGTAGACTTTGTCTAGGGGGGCGGGGTAAAAATCTAATAAAGTAAAGTAAGTAAAGATCTGGAAACGCACAAATACCATCATGGACCTGGAGACGAATATGTTGGAGGGCACAGGGTGGGTTGGGCACCAATCTATACATACTTATTTGGGCACAGGCTGGATTGGAGAAGTGCTGCATATCCCTAACTTTTGCTGTTCTTGTTTCATTGCATGAAGCCATTGGAACTGCAGAACAGAAGAAGGAAGACTTTAACAAATGCAAATCATCACCACTAGAAGACATTACTGGCATGGAGAGATTTTTGGTAACCAGAAACTTCCTCCTTCTGTCTTGAAGCTCCCACAACTTTCACACAACAAAAAAGATTACTCACAAGGTGAACAAGCCACAGGACAGAAGAACAAAGTCTTCCACCTGTCAGTTACATCATCACCCTTCCAGAGGGGTAATTTATGCAACAGGGTCTCATCCAGTATCTGTTAAGAACTACATAAAATTCTTTGCACAATTCCCAATAATCTTAATTTTTATAATGTGCTATCTTTATGAGTCCTCTTTTAATTCACTGCCATTGTGACTGAGAATGGATAAACAATATTTTCCCTCAATATTTCTGCTAGCTCTTTATTAAATATCCAAGTCCATACAATTTTTTCTTCCAAGGCAGAGTTTGCATAACAACTCCCATTCTAGGAACTGGGGAGCGGAGAAGGATCAGTTTCAGACAGTTAAGCATGTGTGTACCTTGTGTTTGGTTTCTCATTTTAATGTCATTGAGACAACAAGTAATAGACAATAACCATTCAGCAGTCGTACAAGTTTTCTGGTAATTGTATCCGAGGGCTTACAACATAGCGAGATATAACTCATAACAACACACAGTTTTTGTTGACTCATAGTTATCTCCCAGGGTGGCAATATTTTACTGTTCTGGTATATGAAAGAGTCCGATACAGGAGACGAAAGTTCTGGTTCACTGGTCTGCAGCTACTTTCTCATCTTCTCTCCTGTGGATCTGTAACAGCCAAATGTGAGGCAGACTTATTGAACAGGCCTCAGAATGCCCGAGTGTGCAGTTCTCTCAGGCAAAGTCTTTCCACTCTAGCTAGCATAGCTGGCCTCTAGGAGATGGATTTTAAATACATATCCAATTCCTGCACATGATAATTACATCTTTCAATACATATTAGCCTAGAATTGTTCTTCAAATAAATCAAAATAACCCACAGTCGGCCTCTGGCTCTTAGGAAGTGAATTCATATACAATTAAAATATTCAGAAATATTAGCTAAAATCCTGTTGCTCTAATTTATGCAGCATAAGGTTGATGATGTCAACAGCAGCAGTTTTTCATAAATTGAACATTATCGATTTATCTCCTGAAGGTTTCGAGGTTCCTGTGGAATCCCTTTCATCATTAGGGTTTCTTGAGGGCCTCAGTAGTGGGAAGTGTTTAATTACTGAAAAATTCCTTCTCCAATATATATTTACTGGTGGCTTTCTGTGTTTAAAGATTCCCCTTTCTTATCTGCGGCGCCCATGGCTTCCCAATAATGAAAGAGATTCCACAGAAGCCTTGGGACTTTCAGGAGGGAAATGGGAAATGTTTTAAGTTCTGAGAAGTTGCTGCTGCTGCTGCTAATAACATCATCATCAGCATATGCAGCATAAATTACATCAACAAGGTTTCAGCCAATGACATGAATAATCACTTTGGTCAGTGACTTCAGCTATAAGAAGGGTAGGCAAACTTTGCCCTTCCAGATTGTATGGTTTGTTCTGTAGCTCCAATCAACCACACCCAGTGAAATAACAGTTAGGGATTATGGGAGCTGTTGTCCTAAGGTTCCTTCACCACCACCATTTCTAGAAACATTATAAAGGGGGAACATATTGAACAGACTCAGACCATTCCAGTGAACTGCTCTCTGAGGGGAAGGATTTCCACTCTGGCTTACTTAATAAATTTCTAGAAGAGAAGAAGGACTTGCTAGTTGGCATTGCACCTTTTCATCCCTTTCGTGAGATCTGCCTCTGAACATTCTTGGGAACCTTCTAGATGAAGAACATGAACACACAGCTTGGAGTCTGAGGTAGGACCTGGCAGCCAGGTAGGGTTGACATGTCTTGGGGAACTGGCTGAGGTCTTGGGGAGTCACTATGCCTCTTCATATCTACAGGTACAGAGGTGAATCTCAGGGTGAGGAGTCTGTGGGAAGAAAATGGTTTGGTTTTTAATCTCCGAAATGTCTCTTAAATCCTCATACCTTCACCTATACAAAGGTATCTGTATGTTCGTCGTACTTGCATCCTTCCACCTCAACCCTGGAAAACACAGGCTGTCCTGACTTTGTGATGTCTTAAGGACCGACACCTAGTCTCAGGTTTTAGCCCTAATATCTCAGGGCTGCTGCTGACCTTGGAACCCTATATCTGGTGTTACTGAACTGTAACTTCCTTCAGATTTAGACAGCACTGCCACTGTCTAGAAGCTGGAATGGAGAAGATTAGAAAGACTTCAGAGGAAGTACAGAAGGCTGGCTGGAAGTTTTAAAGAGAGGGTGGCAACCTTTTGGAGCTCCAGTCTTCATTTCTGGATCCCTATGGCACATCATGACCTTTGTGAATGTACATGCTATGAATTTCAGCAACCCTGTAGGATTCCACACATTTAATTTTCAGTGTTCTCTTTTCTTCAGATGCTAATTCATCTTTGTGTCTTCGTATATGCTATTTGGATTGGGCTGAATTCAGTCAGTATTTCCACATAAAGCAAATAAATCAATGGAACCTTCATGCATGTTCAGGCATTATTGTATCCAGGGTTGTGAACATGGTGAGAGGAGAGCACCTAGCTTCCCAACCCTTTGTCACAGCTTTCTCTTTTCAAAAAAAGGTGAGTCTGGTTTAAAGAGATTTCCTGGTTGAGTGTAGGTTCCAAATATGAACAAAACCCCTGGAAAATTGGTGTTCTTTCTCACATGTAAAGCTTAAGCACAAGCAGCAACCTGTCTTCTCCAGACTCATCTTTGCACAAGAAGAGAATATGGTGATAGAGGATAGTGGGATTGGTGGAACCTGCATCAGATTGCCCTCTAGTACTACAGAAGTCAGGAGTAAATCTAGCAGCATAGCAAAAGTGCTCTATAAAAATGCAGGCATGTGTCTTCTTGCAGGAGTCTGTCATTCACAAAAGAAATAACTGTATTATTTTCCCCACACACTTTTTAATTGTAACTGTAGGCTAAATTGACATTTCAGGGTACAATCCAAAAAGAAGTGCTGCTTATTTACATTTATCAGCACTCAACCTGTTATTGTCGTTCAATGTTACAGTAATTAATTATGGTGTTTCTAAACTTATTTGTTTATCTATTTATTTATTGAAAAGACTCTATAGGCCACCAACAGAACAAAACAGACCCTCTTGGATTGTCTAATAAAGTTAATAAAACATCAGTAACACACAATTAAAACCCAGTCCGCAGTTTAATGGGTAACACAAACCGAACAATAAGCTAAATCCACTGCTAGCTGTACTCATTCCAAAGAAGAGGACTCATTTATTACAATTAATTTGTCCTGTAGGTGTCAGTGGGTCTACTCTAGGTAAGACTAATGTCAAATTTAACCCAATGAGATTAAAAGCAAATGCAAACTATTAGTTTCATTGTTTCACTTTAACAGTTAGCAAGTTTGTTGTTGAAAGTAATCTAAGTTAACATATCTTATGATAAAGTATAATGATTGAAAAATACTTGACAATTAGTTGGTCTTATTTGACTTACAGTTTACCAGCTCAATTGCTTAACCCTAGTTCAGTATTTCAGATGACCAGAATCAAGGCACTGCACATAGAGGTCATTGTTTGTCTCCATTGTTTGACCATGGAGGTCATTGTTTGTACACATCCAGTAAGACACTATAGCGACAACAATGCATATACCACTGAATGATGGCAGAACAGGGTTGGGTACACACTGCTACAATATTTTGAATATCCTGAAGATTTGAGATTTCACTGTTGCAAACAGTTCCTCCGCCTATGCCAATTGCAGCTGTTTTTTTTACCATCATTGTGTTCACAGATCTTACAGCCAGTGATCTGATGATGAGCTTTTATGTACTTAGTCTAGTCCCCAAACAGCAGACATACTGTCTGTTCCTGGGGCTGACTCAAAGCCCTATTAGCTTGAGAGAACCTACCAGCACTTAGTACTCTGCTGGCTTAGCATCTGAGAACTGCAATGGATCACACTGTGATAAAGTGGCAGAACAATACTTTGCAAAGAAGGACGCTGCTGTAATTGTTGTTCTTATATGCCGTCAAGTCACTTCTGACTCATGGCGACCCTTTTCAGGGTTTTGCAGGTAGAGAGTACTCAGAAGTGGGTTATCATTCCTTTCTTCTGGGGGCATCCTGGGGATTGTGCTGCTTGCCCAAGGCCACACAGGCAATCTCTATTCATAGGAGGCAGCACAGTGGGGAATCGAACTCTCAACCTCTGGCTCTACCTAAACCACTGAGCCATCTAGCAGTTCATAGGTATCACACTGTTGATAACCATTTTAAAGACATCCAACCTTGTGGACTAAGGAGTAACTTTCAACTAGTAATGGGGGAAAATTTCGTTTACATTGTATTAGGAGTGGCTAACTTAATTCACCAACTTCCCAAACAGAGACATGAACTGAAACACAGTCAGCCTGTGAGTTTTGCCAGTCTTGTGTGCTATCTTTGGATAAGGAAGGATGCAAAATGGACCAATTTGGGGTGCTTGCAAAATTTGTGGCCAACTATGGTGGTAGGGAGGAAAGAGCTGTCAGCCGCCCATGGGAAGGAGCAACATCCCCACAGATCCTTCTTGTTCCAGATGATGATCATGAGGTCAAATGTTTTTAGCCAAAGATGTCCTGGGATTTGAACTGAAGAAATGGCAATTGAAAAGACTTTGGCTACTGACACCAATGGAGAAGAAAGCCCAAGATGTCCCCTATAGACTCAACAACTGAGGTAGCAGATTGGGTTCAGGTTGAGGTCACTGTGCACTATATATACCCTTGCAGCTTCAACACCAGCTGTTTTTCATAGTTGCAGGGGAAAGTGAAAGATTTCCATCCTTATTTCTAGTAACACTTTGCGTTCTAGAAATGTCTTTTTTTCTTCTTTATCTAGCTTAATTTACTAACCAGTTTCGAGTTGAGTCTGTATATGATTGTGGAGGAACACCTGTGTTCCTCTTGTATGAGCTTTGTTTGGCTAGGTCAGAATTTGTTTTGTCTTTCTTCCCTTTGATCTCCACTCTTTGTGGAGATGAAAATCCTACTGGCCTTCACGTAATTCCAAGAAAGGTGCAAGTGAAACTCTTCTGTCTACTGCATCCCCCATATTGATGGTGCTGTGTAGTCTCCGACCCACCCCAGGTGACAGCTATTTGTATTTCTTACATTCACAGGAATGCCAGCCTTCACCCCAGAAATCTGGGAGTGCATAAACACTCTCACATACCATGGATCCTAGTAAGGATAGGGTCTGAATTTCCTCGACAGAGCACAGAGCATGTCAGGCACCCACCTGGGTGCTCTTAATCAAGCATGGACCAGGTTTGGAGACCCTTGCACATCCCTGGTTATTCCAATTCTTCTTAACATTTCTGATGCAGTTCTTTGATCAAACATACATACAAGAATGTGCATGTTAGGGGGCTGTTTTCCTGCAAAAAAGGCCTATCTTAGTTTAGTATCTTAATGAAAAGCCCCTGCAAAAATGTGCATTTTAGGGGAAACTGTGTATAAAAAGCACATGAATTATTATGTTGACTGTAAAAAATTGCTAGTAACAATTTTGTTTATTTTGTTTCTTTTAAGTTGATTATTCTTAGTGTTTTGTATACTTATTGTTGTTTTTTGTTGGAAAATTTAGACAGACAGACAGACAGACAGACAGACAGACAGATAGATAGATAGATAGATAGATAGATAGATAGACAGATAGATAGATAGATAGATAGATAGATAGATAGATAGATAGATAGATAGATAGATAGATAGATAGATAGAAAACTGCTAACTGATGTAAAAATAGGACAGGATTAAAAGAAGCATGACAAAAAAATATATAACCATTACAGAAATTTTTAAAAGGCAGATGATCCACCCCTATATTCAACATCAGTGTTTCTATCTAGCCAAGTTTGTTTTGGCAAGTAGCAGTGTCAGTGGAAATTAGCAGCCCTTGTAATACAGCCTAGTGCAAAATATAACCAGTTCTGTAAAAGCAGACCTAATGCAGTAGCTCCTACTGCACGGTATGAGGTTTGTGAGCCGGCCCTTACAAATTCTTCTTTATATAAAACACAGTCTCAGTCAGGAGCAAAAGCCTGAAGGAATGTAATTTCAAACACAAAAATGTTTTGATCTGACATCTGCCAAGCGCATCGGGGCATTTTCCACTCCGTTCATTGTTGAATCAAAAAAGGAATGGGAAGTCACCAGTAGAAGATTTGTTTTTACCAACTCTGCTACACTTAACACTGTGGCCAACGAGAAATGGTTGTGGAGGTCTGAAAGTGTCCGATTTCTCTGCTTCCCTAAATAATTGTCTGCAATACAGATGTCAGATGGTTTTACCCTGCTGACAAGGCAGTGATCTCAGCTTTTCTGAACCTCACTGGTTGATGTCATTTTCTCCTCAGGGTCACAGAGATACACATAATTGGGAGATTGGAAGGCAAAAATTATCTTCCAACCATCCTCACTGCCGGTGAAGAAATATTCCTCCATTGTGCCACACAGTTGACAAAAGTCGGTTACGTTTTCCTTTCTTTCAATTAAATATGGCAAGGACAGCAGACCTCAAAAGAGCGTCTCTCCAATAACCACATAACCAGCTAGGAGGGAAGCTCTGTGTGGGTCTATAGATGCTTCTCCCTCTGTGCCATTGAGAGACAAGTTGGAATCAAGACTCGAATAAAAGTGCCGAGAGAATGTACCATATGCAAATACTGGGCAGCACAGGCCAAAGTTTGACGCCGCCTGAAACTGCCTGGCATGTTAATAGGCCAGAGGAAAAAAAAAAAGAGAGACTATGGTTAAAAATTAATAGCACATTGACAAGTATGATTTAAATCTTTCCAAATGCAAATGAGCCGGCACTGCCGAAAACCTTCAAACACTGAAGCACAGCCCTCAGGTCCTGGTGTCAAATCGTACTATGAGGATTGAGAAGACCGTTTGCATTTTGTTCACATCACGGTTTTGTCCTTGCGCTGCAAGCAAGCGAGCAATTGTGTTGCCCCTGTGTCTTTACTTAACCTCCATTAGCTCTGCATATAGGAAAATGTTAGTGTTAAATAAACATTATTCCTTTGAAAAACAAATGAGATGTTGCCGGGTGCAGAGAAACCTGGCTGAGCCATTCTTTTCTGACTGGATTGCGCACCAATGCACCTCTTGTGTCTTTAAACAGCAGCCGCAGACAACTTCCCACTTCACCTTTTCCTTATTTTGAAAAGATCTGAAGAAATTGCTGGGGGGGGGGGGGGGGGAAGGTTTCTACAATTTGCCAAGAGACCATTCTAATGCATTAGCTTAAGTGGCCCCCTTCCAGTATAAATAACTTTATTGCCAAAGAGTGCTCGGAGAGCCTTCTCTCCCTGAACACCTCTCTGCTTCACTGCCTAGTTTAAAGGAACTCTTAATTGAGTTCCTTTATGCCATACCAAAATATAGGCTGTCTCTCCAAAATATCTGAGGCAGGAGGAAAAGGAAAAGAAGGATTGTGAGAAGCACACAGTTGGTGGAGGGAGGCATCCCGGTTCCTCTGCAAGTTTCCTTGGTTCCCTTCCATTTCAGATTCAGACCAGTGGGAATGACTGCCCATTGTGGTGGGTGGGGTGGAATGGACAGTAGCCGATGGTGGGTAGAGTCAAGGGGGACAGCCTGCTGCTCTCTGCTTCTGCTCCACTCTTCTCCCCCCATTCCCAACAATTCTGAAGCTGGGAGTTCAACAACAGGAGGGCCATGATGCCCCTCACGCTAGTAAGGCCCAAGTGGGTCAGCAAAAGCATAGCTTGAGATGATGTGGGACAGTGCCCCATATACTCCATTGGATTACTCATCCCTAGAGATGGGCACAAACTGCTGGTTCGGCACTTTGACACAGTTAGTTTGCCAGCCGCACAGCTGATCTGCAGTTCAACATCCCATCCCAACTGACAGGTGCCCACTAGGAGGCAGTGTCTAGAGGAAGTGGGGCAGGAAACCCAGGGCAATCCCTCCGAGTAGGCACATGCCAGAGGAGGCAAGGTGCCTAACCGCAGATCAGCTATGCGGTTAGGCACCTACCATGCCAAACTGCACCAAATGACTGACTTGGTGGTTCATCCCCCACCTCTAGTCACCACTCTTTCAAACAGTGCGATTTTGTCATTTTTGCCAGCAGCGGTCCCGGGTTTGTGCCTCTGCTGCTCTGGAGCTCTTGGGTCTGTTGTCCAAAAAAGTAACTTCTCTGATCTCAAGGCCACAGGGATGAGAAGATACAGTAAGAATTCTCCTCATAGAGGCTGAATGTTAGACCCTTTGATAAGCCACTCTGCGCTGTGCCAAGAACTACTGAGGAAGATTTTTTTTTTAAAAGATATTTGGTAATTGCTTCAATCTATTTTTGTACATTTTGAATTCCCCCATGGAGAATGCCAGATTCAAGATGCCTCCTCCCTCACAAACCATGGAGCAAACTCGTTCATATCTATGGAGGGAGCCCATAGGGGATAAAAACAAAATCTTTATAAGCAACCAGTTCAAGGTCAGGCTTGATGTTACAGTCAGTGCGTGGTTAGAAGCAGAACCTCCTCAAGTGCTGAAAGACATTGATTGATCCATCCTTTTCTCACCTCCTGTGTAATGCAGTTTAACTTTCTTTCTTTTGTGATTCATCACTGTGAAGCAGTGGTTCCCAAACTGTGTGCTGCAGCGCCGGGTGGAACAACCAAACCCAGCCAGGGGCACCACGCAATCGACAGACGGGGCCCTCTCTCTTCTCCCTCCTGCCAAAGTATCGTATTGGGGGAGCCACAGCCAGTGACCAGTAAGTCAAAGGAGCAACAAGTCAAAAAAATTTGGTAACCCCTTCTGTGAAGGGAATGCTCTGGATCCGTTTCAGTCGGGCTTCAGGCCGCGCCATAGCACAGAAACGGCACTCGTCGCACTGTTGGATGACCTGTTGAGGGAGGCTGACAGGGGCAATATGTCCTTGTTGGTCCTCCTCGATATCTCAGCTGCCTTCGATACCGTCGACCACAGTATCCTCCTGGGGAGGCTCTCCGAGCTGGGAATCAGTGGCCTGGTGCTTGCCTGGGTCCGATCCTTCTTGGAGAACCGTCCCCAGAGAGTACAGCTTGGGGAGAATGTTTCAGCCCCGTGGAGTCTCAATTGTGGGGTTCCACAGGGGTCGATCATCTCCTCAATGCTGTTTAATATCTATATGAGGCCGCTGGGTGGGATGATCAGGGGGTGTGGGGCTTCGTGCCATCAGTATGCTGATGACACCCAGCTCTACATCTCCTTTTCACCTACTTCAGTGGATGCCGTTCTGTCCCTTCGGCGCTGTCTGGAGGCCGTACTGCAATGGATGCAGCTGAATGGGTTGAGGTTGAACCCGGACAAGACGGAGGTCTTGAGGGTGGGTGGCCCCTCCATGGGCGGTTTGGGAAACTCCCTCTCTTTTGGGGGGGTGACTCTCACCGCACGGAGTGGGGTCCGCAGCTTGGGGATACATCTGGACCCGGCGCTTACCATGGAAAACCGTGGCCCGCTCTGCCTATTTCCATCTGTGGCGGATCGCCCAGCTGCGACCCTACCTTGATGGAGGGGCCCTCACCACTCTCGTCCATGCGCTCGTAATCTCGAGATTAGACCACTGTAATGCCCTCTACGTGGGGCTACCTTTGAGATTGATGCGGAAGCTCCAAATGGTGCAGAATGTGGCAGCCAGACTTCTTAGTGGGGTGAGAAAATACCAGCATATCTCTCCCACCCTGGCCGCATTGCATTGGCTGCCCATTCGCTTCCGCATTGACTTCAAAGTGTTGATGATGACTTATAAAGCCCTAAACAGTTTGGGACCTCGATATTTGGCAGATCGCCTTCTCCCACCTAGATCTACCTGAATTACTCGCCATAGCCAGGAGGGATGGCTGAGGGGCCTAACGCTGAGAGAGGTCCAGAAAGAAAGAACAAGAAACCGGGCCTTCTTGGCAGTGGCCCCTCGACTATGGAACAACCTTCCTACAGAGATCCGCCTGGGACCCTTGCTGGGTGTTTTTAAGAGCCATTTAAAGACTTGGCTATTTAGGCAGGCCTTCCCTTCTGTCAATTCTTGAATTTTAGTTTTTTGTTTACTATTATTCCCCATCTTGAATACTCTATATTATTGATTTAATTGTTTAATGTTTATGTTTTATGATATTTATGATATTTTATGCTATTTGTAAGCCGCCCCGAGTAGACACTGTCTAGGGGGGCGGGGTAGAAATCTAATAAATAAATAAATAAACATCGGCTTTTTTTCCACGTCTGACTGCTCAGATGCACAATTCCTTGCCTTGTTCTCAGTCAGAGGCAAGAAATTTTGCAGGACTTGGAAATTCCTCATCAAGAAATCTCATGGAGTGGAGACAGCCTAAATCAATGAGAATCAAGAATCAATGGGAATTAAGAATTTGGTATTCTGGACCTCCTAATGTATAGAAATGAGAAATGAGTTTGTGTTTTATACCGTAGTTTCTCCTCTCGACTTCCCACGAGTTATCACTGTACCTCTTCGTGATTGATACATGGTTAAGACTCTTGTGGAGCTTTGGAAAAATGTACCCAATAAAGATACTCCTCTTTAGACACACTGGAAAAATAAGTGCCTGATGAAACCACAATTTTCTACACCAAAATGTTGACATCATTTGCTATCAGATGATCACATTGCCATAATTGTTAGCTAAATCATAGTTCTTTCTTTGCAGAAGATCATAGTGGGATCCACAAATAATGACTGAATGGCTTTTCTTTTGTAATTGGCCCTAACCAACTTCTTCATTTTTAGGATGCTATGGAAATGAATGCATAGTTTTACACTAGCATCAACAAGGAATAATCATCAACATCAAGACATTGTGGTTGCCGTTTGCAGACACTGGAGTTGTTCTAATGAAGTCAGCAAAGGTTCTCTCCCACAATTGGTTGCACTTTCTCTATTAACTATTAGCCTGCTTTGGGTTGCCTGTTCAAAATATTAAGAACTCATAAGCACTTGGTATCTATGCAGCTCTGCACACCCACACATGTGCATGCAACGGTACACTTATGTTGTTGTTTCATTGGCTAGGCTTAAGGGACCTGTTATGTTCTAAAGAACCCATGTCTCAGATGTCAACGAACAATTTTTCTCCATTGGTTAGTCAAGCTGGAGCTGAATCTGAGTCCAGCAGCTGGAAGGCCAAGCCCTGCTCTGAAATGTGGCACTCTGAATTATATGTAAAGCAGGGCAAAAGCCCAGAACCTTGAGCAGCTGAACAGAAGCAGACAATTTGATTGGGGCAATTTGATTGGGGCAATTTGATTGGGCTTTCTCAAGGGAGGGGGAGTAAAGATGCAGGATATCCCATCCTACTCTGTATGTGGCCACCCAACTGGCAGTGGATCCTTCAGTATGACACTCTTGAACATCTTTTAAACAAAGAACACCTGGCGTCCTTATTTATAAGCTATTGCAAATCATCTGAGATTTAAGCCTGGGCCAATTGATGTCATCATGAAAAGTGTGTTGGCATTTACTGGAGCAATAATAATATTTCTTCAAAAGTGTGTCCTGCTGAATGCTGAGTAAATATATTTGTTTATTAGTGTTTAAAAAGTGCTTCAGAATCTTTGGAGGATAAAGAAGGCAACAAGATTCTGGAGGAGCCTTATCAGAGGCAGTTACTTCTGTTTTCCTCTGAAAATCAATGAACTGAGCAATGTGAATGCTGCAGTATTAAAAATTCAAATGCATTTAATATCAGTTTGAACAGATCCAGACTGAATAAATTAACTGACTCAGAGGGCCTTTCTTTATTATTATTATTATTATTTTGCTTAAAAGCCTACAGTGCCTACAGCACTTCTTGGGTGATATGGAAAAAGTATTGTACCATCAAATATCTCTATAGAAAGAAAGATCATTTGTATTTCTCACAAATTCTTCTGCCAAGTTTTGTGTTTGAAGAGAAGGGAATCTATCAGGACTAGAGATCTAATTTATAAACTTAATTTAAATTGGCCGTTCCCTTTTCGGTTCAACCCATTTTTATTGAGTTTCACAAGACAAGATAGGCAAATGCAAAAAGGGTGAAAAGGGATAATTATATACATGATTATTTTTTATGAACTAAAATAACAATAACAATGATATCGTGGCAGAAGCTGCTATACTAGATCAGCATATTCAAGCATTTTGATCATGAGGGTCGGAATATTAAAATTAGCTCACTGAAATGTGTCTGTTTGAGAGTGCTGACAATAATATAAGTGGAAGCCTATAGTCCTATTTTGTCATGGACAGCATTAATTTTTTAAATTCATTTTAAGTTCTTGTTTCTTTAAGGAAGATTTTAAAAAGCCACTGATACAAGATAAGTAGGGAACCTGTGAATGAAAAACATGATACATTAAGAATTATAATTCATCACCATCTCCACCACTCAAAAAACAAACAAAAATAGGTCAGAGATTTTGCTGTTGGAATAAACATGGATTTTTATTACTCTTTTAAAGCTACTTTCCTCCCCTTAGATAACAAAGAGCAGTGGGATTCTTCTGGAGCTCACAGGGATTGCTTTCTGAATAGACTCTCATATAATTGCACTGAAGGTGTCTCTGTGCTGAAAAATCACCAGCACACTGAGGGGAGTGGTGTTAGATAATTGTGGGAGGCTAAGGAGAGTGTTCAGAGAGGTATAGCCTCTGCACTCTACATAGGACAAAAATGACAATTTTCATGGAAAAGAATTAATTAAGTAAATCAGACATCAGAAATTGCAAGACACGGAAACCTGTCTCAAATCACTTCAGTCTACCAGGGCACTCTTCACAAGATATGAAAGTTATTATTCTGGAGAAGAAAAACTACAGAACAAGAATTCAGAGGGAAACAGCTGGACATACATGCTGGACACCTATATCAACAGATTAAATATCAGTCAAGGTTTCTTTAGTCATTACCAAATGTAATAATTATGCTGTTCTCTACTATTATCTTCCTTCAGAACTATCTGACCCATCTTTTCAGAGCAAGGGTCAAAGGTAAATTCTGCCATTCTTTACATTACTACATGTTGTTATTCCTCTATTGTTTCCTTTAATCATGTTGCTGTTTATAGAATCTGGCTTCAAAAGAACTGAATACCAAACAGGAGCCACAAATCATTATGAGGAGTGAAATGCAACCCAAAACCTGTCCGTTAGCGAATGTTTTGCCATGTAGTCTCTGTATTCTACTCATATGTTGTAAGAAGTGGCTCATGTTCCATGAAAGCTTACATTAAAATATAGCAGTTAGTCTTTAAAAAGCTACAGTGTCTTTTTTTTTTATGGCAACAACCATAGCTGTAATTCACTACTTGTTCAGTGCAACCAAAATGTGCTTGTCTTTGTTACTCATTATTTCTTTGAGCATGGGGAGAGGAGAAGGATTACATGGGTGGCTCATTTGCTACATGCCACTGCCTCTCTTTGTGGAGGAGGGGCCATTGTAACCTGAGCGAGAAAGAAACTAGCACAGGAAAACCAGAGAAGCCAGCCCTGAAGCGTGGAAGGGGAAAAGGAGAAGGAGGAGCTGCAGAAATTTGGATTACTGTGTGAAAGCAACTGATTCATTTTGAGAGCAGAAAGGAAAGTCTTAGAACAATAGAGGTGATGTGAGGTGCAGAAATAATTAAAGAGGCTGATTTGCTTTAGCACCAGCAAGGGGAGAACAGGCAAGCATTATACACATATCCACTTTCCTGAGAAGCAAAGCAAAGTGTGCTGCTTATACACTGCCCCATAGTCCTTAAAGCTCTCTCTGGGTGGTTTACAATTTAATTATGCAGGCTACACATTCCAAAGGAAGCAACATGAGCTGAAGAGATTCAGATTAGCTGGGGGAGAAACATTTCAAGGAAGCTAATTTGTTTTGGAGTTTGGCAGATAGAGGGAGATGCAAGATAGCACAGGTGGAGCAAAGAAAGCCCCTCTCCCTTGGCTTGCTTGCCTAATGATTCTGAGCCAGGGCTGTTATAGCTGCCTCTCCTCCTCTGACTCTCCCTGCTTTCACACTCTTCTGTCAAACAGGCTTCAGTTCAATTTGTCCACTAAATAAATACTCACAATTGGCTGTCAAAGGTATTTCTACCCACCTGACACTTGATGTGTTGGGCTAAAAATCCCAGACTAGCCCATCTTCCCTTGGATTGTACGTGTGTGCGTGTATGCATGTGCACACATGCATGTGCGTGCACACACACACACACACACACACACACACTGTAGTTCAAGGTATGTGTAAAGAAACGGAAAGCTTTGTTTTTTATATGTGCCACCCACCAGTGTTTTGTGCAGTAAATAGAATTGGCCACTTCAGCAAACCAGGGAGCATGTTCATGTGTTCACTGACAGATGTCTCAGGAATGGTGGAATAGGAATGTCTTGCTTTTGCAGAGGAGGGTAGCAGTAACTGTGATACTGACCTCATGCTAGCCAAGGTCTGCAGAGTGCTGCTGTGACCAACAGAACACACTGCTTCTTAAAAGCAGCATTCCCAAGGTCTGCCCAGAATCTCCAAGCAATATAGCAGTGGCCATGCTAGGTGGGGATTTCTGGGGACTGTAATACAAAAAAGTAACCTTTCCAACTTCTGCACTTCAAATGGTTTATGGACCTTGTTCAGTCCCAACATAAACAAGCTTGTTCAAGGCATCTTGAGTAGCTCCAGTTGGAGACACATACAAGCAGAGAATCAGCACAATTGCAGTTTATTTGAAAAGGCTACAGGTGAGCACTTCCAGAATGAGATCTTTTGTCTTGTATGCTTAGCTGCTTTTCAATTCTCATCTCATAATGAACGACTCTGCTAGTCTAAACTGAAGTTCTGCCTTTCGCAAACAGAAAATCGGTTCCGTATCTTCTGAATAGTGCAGGCTGCTGCGCCCACTCCGGAATGCTGATCATTACATGAGGAACATAACTAATATTCAATTGTACCCAAGGAAAGACAGAAGTAAACAAAGGGACAAAGGTTCGAAAGAGCAAGCCTTTTGCAATATATATGCAAAATGGGAAGATGAAATTGAAAATATAACTGTAATCAAAGTTTCTTGAATGCATTTGCAAACCAATTATTTCTCCGCGTGATGGGGATGTATCAAAGAGCATTGATCTTTGAGCAAAATGAGATGCCTCTTTCAAATAAAGAACAAAGTCAATGAAAGGTGCAGAAATCATTATAGTGCACAGGACGTCATCTGCAAATGCTGGTTCAGATGGAACAATATAGAATGTGACCTGTTTGGTGTAAGAAGGAGTCAAGTTGCATACTCAAGGAAAACTTCCAAGGTTCACTAGGGCTGAGGTGTTATTTGTGGAAGTTATACACACTTGAAATTAGGATTAAGAACTTCTGAGCAGACTAGAATCCTAGCTACAAAACATCACCTAAATACCAGTAAGTGATGTATATTTTGGTTGGTGGGAGAATGAAAAGGAAAATGTTAAGATGGAATTCTGTCTGAGTGCCATACCCTAATCATAGGTGAACTGTCCATGAAGGGGTTTAGTGTACACAATACTGAGGAAATATATTAGGGCTGTGTAACAAGCCCCTTATTTGATCCATATCTGAAGAAGACAACATAATAGGAACCTAGGCCGCTCTTTTGTCCTTTTGAGGATACTTCTAGAGATTGGAACAGGTCTGCCAACCTGGTCCCTTCTCGGATCAGAACACATAGAGTGGTTCCCACTCTGTATTTTTGGAGACTCTCTGACACGGTGGCCCTTGTGTGCTTTCTGGGCCTCAAATGCAGGCAGGGTGGCAGCAGTCTGCTGAGCTGGATGTTCTGTTCCCCCTCCTTTTTTTCCAGTTGCACCAGAAGAAAGCCCTGATGTCACCCAGGAGTGGAGTGGTTTCCTAATGCAGCCACAGAGTAGGGAGTGAGCGAGCAATTTCGAAAAAGCAATGGGTGTAATCTTCTTTGATTGTTTCTTAAAATTACAGTGCAAGAAGCCTGCTCTTCCTTCACACCCTCTGGAATTTTGCCTCATGCTTTCCCTCTGTCGGTCTTCTTTCTTGGCATCCATCACCACAGAAGGCAGTTTTATTCCACAAGCAAGCAAGTGAGCGAACAACCAAACAGAACAGTTTGTTTCGGTTGAACAACAAAGGGAAAAGAAACCTCCCAAACATTTTTTTGCTACTTTTGTTTTTGCACTTTCTGTCTTCCTCTTCCTGGATCTGAAATTTGCCATGCTGTACCTCCATCCTGCTGCAGCTCTGCAACTCCTAGGCTGCAGCATGCTAGATCACTACATAAAGAAGTCTCTAAACAGTGATGATTTGATCAATGCCTTTGCAGCAGGAGAGGCAAGAAAGGCTGTTTTGTAAATGGAAAGCATACTCTCCTTCTCTGTTGGTGCCAACTCATCAATTTCCTTTTTCCTGTTTGCAATAACATGGCAAACCATGCCTGCTCCTGCTAAACTCTGACCCAGTGTGCCTTTTTGTTTTCTAATGCTTCCACATGCAAACAAAAGAAATAAATAGTCTAAATAAATAGTCTAAGTAAATAAATAGGCTAAACAGGGCTGTTCGAGGTTGGGTGGAGGTGTGATATGACATTTGGTGTGATTCTCACATCTAAATGGCATATCAGAGATCAAGTTACCCTATTTGGTCTGGCTCCTTCCGATATTGTGTAGTGGCTGAATAAGCAAGCCACTTCAGGACATCGGCAAATCTAACAATTCTGTTCCTCAGCAGAAGGGCAAGGGAAGTGATTTTAAAAAAAAACAAAAAAACAAAAACCAAACCTGTGGTAGACTATTGCTGAGGCACTGCATTGCTTAAAAAAAAGAGAGAAAATATATTTTATTTGGTTGGCCTGAAGGGCCGGTGAAGAAAATGCCTGTAGCTGAAACCATGGATTCTGCTGCAGGCAGTTTCTTGACTGGTCCTTTAAGAGAAAACAAAGACAATATTATATATTTCTTTTTAAAAAAAGTGATGCAGCATCTCAGTGATAGTCTACCAGAGTCTTAAAAGAAAATTCACTTCCCCCTGCCCCTCCGTCAAAGAGCAGAGGAAGTGTTCAATTTGCTGATATCCTGAAGTGGCTCACTTATTAAGCCACTACACACAATACTGGAAATTCAAACCAGAAGGAGCCTTGAAAGCCAGGAAAGGCTCACGTTTGGTCCATTCCCAGTGATCACACCAGAATGATCCTTCTCACATGAAAAGAAGGAAAAGCCCCTGACAATGGCTAAAAAAAGGAGTGAGTAGGATGGTTCTGGGGATTTTTTGGTTCACTCCAGCGATTGCGTCATGTGATCTCCAGAAAAAAGAGTGAACCAAACCATCTCTACAGCAGCTCAAAGAGCAGGACAAATGCTCATCTGATCGATCCCTGACTGAACACAGCAAAAGCAAAACTCCTCATTAAGAGGCATAACAGAAGTATGAACTGAAGAAATCAAGGTTATCAAGATGAAAAATAAACTCAAGCACCAGTAACAATATATCTTTTTATAAATATATGTCTAGCTGATCCTTTCAGATACCACTTAAGTTATTCTACATGCTCAAGGTCTTTCCAAGTTTCCAATGTCATTTTGATGTTATTGAGAATAGATTATCATTCATTTAAACATTGTAGTCCTCCCCTCAAGCACAAAAAATTTTGCATGAAAAATTGAGTGAAACCAGTTCCAAAGCTGATTCACCTGGGGATGTGCTTTGGCTTAAAGTCACTCAACCCCCTCCCTCCTCCAATTGTTTCTTTAATAAAGTCATACAACTGAGACCGGAACATTTTTGAATGGCAACATTAAAGGAGCAGAGAGTTCCCTAAATTGTATGTGGAAACATCTAGCGACCTCAGCAGGGAATGAACGCAACTAAGTGATCTACTGAAGTACCTACAGTTTCACTGTTTTTCAGAGTAAGGATTAAAGAAACTGATATTAAGATGCAAACATTAAACTAGAACCATGTTACAGCAACTTGCACTCATCTGAAGCCCTAATCCATCCTGTCAGATGTGAGTCCACAAGTAGTGGGAAAACATTTCCTGTTACTAGGAGCCAGTGAGAATCTGATTTGCTTCAGTTTTTAATTAATTGATTAATTTTAGGTCCCTTGTTTGATCAATCATGGATCACTGGTTTCTGCTTTTTTAACCCATCTGGGTGGAGGGCTGTGCTTGGCTCTTAAAAGCTTAGCTTTAAATGCTAGTGTATTCAACTATGTTTGCAATGCTGAACTAGGAATAGCACCTCTTTGTTTAATTCAGTGGTTCCCAACCTTGGGTAACCCGAGTGTTCTTGGACTGCAACTCCCAGAAACCCTGGCCAGCACAGCTAGTGATGAAGGCTTCTGGGAGTTGCAGTCCAAGAACATGGTCAGGAACCACTGATTTAACTGATAGGTTTCTGATCTTTAACAGCTACATGGTGGTCTTTAATACCATGGTCTCCTCCATGCTGGAAATAGCTGTACCTATTGAATCTTGCTGATGGGGAAAAAGGATGCATTCATCTAATTTTTCCCCCAATACGTACTTGCCAAAATTTGGTGCAGTGGTATGGAGGGGACTTGAACATGAGAGTCAGCAGAACTGAGAGACTCATCGATCCCAAACAGTTTCAAAGGCTGATCTCTGGCTGCTCAGAGAAGTGAGCCAGCCTGCCTCGGAGGCTCTTAACCTATACTCTGCATTCCTTGTGCGAGAAGACTACCTGGACTGGTAGGATAACAGCACTCTCCTATAAGTTGGCATTAGGAGAAAAGAAGATGATAATGTTGCATAGGCTGCCTGAATGTGTTCCTGCACCTAGACAGGAGACCTTAAGACTTACTGCAGGCACATTTCCTAACAAATGCTTAATTCTGAGCATCATTTCTCAGCTGGGAGTGGGCTCCCTCTGACCCTTTCCTATCAGACTTGGGTACAGGGACCACATGGAGAAATGGTTTGTATGGAATTGTGATCTGGTGATCCATTCCTATGCAGGGTTGCCAGATGCACAGCATCCCATTCCCAGCGAATTCAGGGCCACAGCTCAAGACATAGGTACAGGTCCTTGAGACACCACAGGGGGCTGGACCCTTCTGGTGTCACAGGAGGGCAAACCCATCAGCCACACTGGCAAAAAGGTAGGTGGTGTATGTTGATGACAAGCAGTCAAGACTCCGTGATGAATTTGAGGAGAATGTGGGAATTCTACTAGCAGCGGCAGTTTTTTAGAATGCAAGTTGAGGAGAAAGAAAAGGCTGCTTCTGGGCATGTCTAAATGGCATATTTTGGAAACTGTGAGGATGAAGCCCAAACCTTAAGGTTGCCAGGCTAGCATCATCCCATTCCCTGAGATGTCTGTTTCAAAATTGGGACCCAGGGATTGGACTCTGAAACCTGAGCTTCAAGGGCAATGCCTAAAACCTGGCAGCTGTCCTGTGTGATCCTGGTGTCCAGGGATGATTGGAGAGGATCATATGGAACCCTTTCCCAGGAAGGCAATGGTTCTCAGACTCAACCTTTTGTAAGGACTCATGCCTGCAACAGGTTTTAAGACCCATTAATGGCACAAGAGAAGGTGTCATAGAAAACTTTTAGATTATGTCTCATTCATTTATGATTCTGGTATTATGAAGCAGGGAGAAAACATGTCCCCTATCCGATTTTGCCACACCATAAACAATTTTTGTACACCTGTATTGTGTCTCCTCTCCCATGCCTTTGTTTCTTAGTCAAAGAGCCCCAGATGTTATAATTTCTCTTGGTTTGGTATTTACAGGTCTCCCTTGAATTGCACGGATCCAAGCAGCATGGTTTTTGGGGTTTTTTTCCCCAGTCAATCAATATTTCAACAAATAAAGAACTATTCAATGAACACTGTGCTGATATTTGTCTACAGGAAGTGGTCTGAGAAAGGTGGGTCTTGAGCTCACATAGGGCCCTGTTGTTTGCAGTGTTGCAGCCCCCAATCTGGTGGTGGCTGCTTGTCTGGGCAAAAGGGTCAACAAAGTCCTCCCACTACTGAAAAAACCCAATGGAGGTGGACTAAACGTTACATCCTGATTTGAATGAGCCGATCAGTGCCTTAGCTATAGATACCTCGTTTAAAATCAGTGTTATAATAGTGATAAAGTAGAAAAAAGCAAAGCACTGAAAAACACAGCGCATCCTTAATGAGCATGTTATCACCTTCAGTAACAAAAGCATTGCTAGCAAACCTTGATCTGTTTATTATTCATATTCAAGTAATTATAAGGAAATGCGTGAATGCTTTTTGCTGCAACTCCATTCAGCTGTTCGCATTAAAATAAAGTAGCTGAAAAAATTAATTTTTTTAAGGAAGCTCAAAGGCTTTGGCACACTTCTGTCACAAGTATGTACTTCTTTAACTTCTTGTCGAAAACATTTCCAAATCAGTTGCTTTTTTATTTTGAAAGCACCGTCCTTAAAGAAATACAGTGTTCCATACTTGGTCACTGAGTAAGTGCTTTGAAGGCATTCCAGGCAGAGATAAACAGACCGTCTCTTAAACTACACATTCTGAATATGCCTGGGCTCATTTAATATTGGGTTCAAGTAAACTTTAGTTCCTGAAGTCTAACTTAATTACGGGACTTTTGTTTGAACAGAAGAATGCAACATATTCCATTTTCCATTTGTAACAGCACATCTCTGCTCACTTAACTGGGGAGCTAAAATTAAGGCAACACCGCCCTTTGAGTTAGCTTCTGAAAAAAAAAATCTACAACTACTCAGGTTTCTTTACTAAAGAATTTTAAGGGGGAAAAGAGACCCATTCTGCACATATTTATATGTAACCAATAAGACTTAGAAGTAAGAATTGGAAAGACAGTAACTATAGTGGTCACCCTGTTTGATGACCTTTGCCGGGAGAGAGACAGGTGGAATGTGTCCCTATTGATTCTCCTGGACCTCTCAGCAGCTTCCGACACCATCGACCATGGGGTCCTTCTGGACAGATTGGCTGGAATGGGAATGGGAGGCACCGTTTTACGGTGGTTCCGCTCCTACCTGGCTGATCGGGTCCAGAATGTGGTGCTGGGGGACAGTAGCTCTGATCCATGGCGGTTGTGTCATGGGGTTCCTCAGGGCTCTATACTGTCCACCATGCTATTCAATATCTACATGAAACCGCTGGGGGAGGTCGTTAGGAGGTTTGGGCCGAGGAGTCAGCAATATGCTGATGACACCCAGCTCTACCTCTCATTCTCTACCAATCCAGGTGTGGCAGTTGCTGTTCTGAACTTGTGCCTGGACTTGATAATGGACTGGATGAGGGTCAATAAACTTAGGCTGAATTCAGACAAGTCGGAAGTGCTGTTGGTAGGTGCTCCGCCAGATAGGTTAAAGGGCCATTTCCCTGCCCTAGATGGGGTTACACTCCCCCTAAAGGACAGGGTCTGCAGCTTGGGGGTGCTCCTTGACCCGGGTCTGACCTTGGAAGCCCAGGTGGACTCGGTGTCCAGGGGTGCCTTCTTACAGCTGCGGAGAATATATCAACTTCGCCCTTACCTGGATGAGCAGAGCCTGGCAACAGTCACACACGCATTGGTAACAACCAGACTGGACTATTGCAATGCACTATAATGGGGCAGCCTTTGAAGATGGTCCGGCGACTGCAACTGGCACAGAACCGGGCTGTGCGGCTGGTAAGTGGTGCCGCCGCACGGACTCGTATCACACCGGTTCTGAAAAATTTACACTGGCTGCCGGTTGCTGCTCGGGCCCAATTCAAAGTGCTTACTTTGACATATAAAGCCCTAAACGGCTTAGGACCTGGTTACCTAAGGCAGCAGTCCCCAACCTTTTTAGCCCCATGGACCGGCTGGGGAAGGCGGGGCACCCCTGCGCTCGTGCGCATGCATGAAGGAGCATGCACGCTCTTGCGCGGGCATGCTTGTGCTTGTGTGCATGCGGAAAGGAGCGGGGCGCTTGTGTGGGTGCATGCACGCTCATGCGCATGCGCAAAGGGCGGTGCAGCGCTCGTGTGCTCACGTGCAGGCACAAACGAGCTGTGCAGGGGGAGTGCATGCGGGGATGGAGGGGAGGTCTGTCTCAGCAGCCTGGTCCGGCTCAGGCCACGGACCGGCACCGGGCCGCGGACCGGGGGTTGGGGACCTCTGACCTAAAGGACCGCCTTCTTCCATACGAGCCTGCCCGTACTCTAAAATCAGGCCAGGAGGCCCTTCTGAAGGTGCCATCCCTAAAAGAGGTGAGGGGGATGGCATGTCGAAATAGGGCCTTCTCGGCTGTTGCCCCCCAACTTTGGAACACCCTCCCTATAGAGATCCGCCTGGCTCCAACACTTTTAGCTTTTTGGCGCCAGGCAAAGACCTTCCTGTTTAGCTAGCATTTTAATTAAATAGTATCCTTTAGCTGGCCGTATGAGCAGCAGGATTTATTAATGATAAATTTACTGTTTTAATATTTCATGATCAAGGTATCTCCCCTGCCAGGTAAGTATAGGGTATTATTATAATATTGCCTATTTTTAATGGTTTTAATGTTTTCTAAAGTTTTAATATTGTCGTCAAAAGTTGAGGACTCACGAAGCACAAAGTTGCCCCATGAAGCAATGAATAACGAAGTTATTTGTCGATTTGTGGGGGAGTTATTAAAAAAAAACACACCCTGCCCTCACCCCCCGCTGCCACCGCCCCCCCACTGCCACCGCCACCCCCCTCGCTGCCACACCCCCACCACCCCACTGTGGTGGTGGAATCCAGGCTGCCCTTTGCAAAGATGGCAGCTGCAGCTTCCCTACCCTAAATGAAGCCATAGCTGCCATCTTTGCAAAGGGCAGCCAGTTTCCCTTTTTAAACGCCATGGCTGCAGAGGCCAGATGGAGAACTCGGTGGCGGCAGCAGCAATTACGGTGGGGGGGTGTCGCCCATAAGGTCAATAATGACCTTCGAACTGCAGAGCTGGAAGTGAACCTATTGATCATTGAGTCCAGCTCAAGTCAAGGAGGCACAGCAGGGAACTAAATTTTCAAGCTCTGGCTCCTCAAACAGATACCTAAGCAGCCATTTTGGTGGTCATGCTGCATAGCTATGCAGCATGACCACCAAAATGGCTGCTCCTGCTCCTGGAGGCCTCTAGGAACTGTGGCTTTTCATCCCCCACCCTGAAATGTCCAAATAAAAAGCCGATGTGGCCAATGATTCTCTCCCTCTCTCCGCCCCCGCCCCCATCACACTGCTGGGATCATTTTTAGTCCTGGTGTGGCTTGTGGCTACACTTACTGGGAAAAGGATTTCAGCTTTTCCTGGAGATATTGGGAATTGAAATGGATCCATCTTTATGCAAGTCCTGTGTTTTCCGACTGCACAATGGCCCATTCCAGTTGAAGATGATGGCAGGTCTAATGTCATGAAAAAGCTTGAATTGTTTTTTCTTTGCTATCACATTGGCAATTGTTGTTGTTATTTAATTAAACTGGGCCTGGAAATTTTTAATGGGATAATAACCATATCTTTAACATAAACAGAAAAATAAGGTATGGCCCAGAAAAAGGACTTACGAGATACAGATTTCCATCTGGGGCAGATTGATGGAGACAAGTGTAGAAAATCACATCTGAGCTTCTTTCCTTTTCAGCAGCTTTCTGAGTCTTAACTTGGCAGCTTGATAACATTTTCTAGTGAATAAAACTACTACAGTAAAATCTGGGGTAGCACAAAGAAACACTGATGAGATTGAAGACTCCACTCCAGACACCAGAGACCTTGAATGGCAAAATTACAACATCTATTGTATCCAAGAGAAAAAAAATAATGCATGGGTAATCACAAAAGATACGGGATTGGATTTTATCCTATTCTTAAGAAATCCTGGGAATTGTATTCTAACAACCCTGGGATTCTGGGATTTTCCCTTGCTTGATGTCACTTTTTGAATGGTAGTGAGTACAAGAGGGTATCCTGTATACCATCTTGAATCCAGCCGTGAAAGTAGAAAGTGGACATGACAGGTTTGTTCCATTGATTGCAACAGTTCTACTGAAGCACAAATAAGTCTTGATCTACCTCAGATGTCTTCTGGAGAAGATAGATAATAAAGCCACCTTGAAGGTGATTCTAAGCCAAAGCGCATTTGCCTGGCAGTAAATCTCATTAAACACAATAGGATTTATTTCCCGGTAACTATGCATAGCATTGCATCATATTTCTCCTCTTTGGTTAGGCAATGTATCTACCTAGCTTTACATCCTACTTCACTTTTAATTTATCCACCTTCTTATGCTGAAGAAATGCACCTACTTATTTAGTCATCGAGTAATTGAGGAGAAAATGTGGGTGGACAATCTCCCCACCACACACACACACAATCATCAATTTATTCTCTCCAGCACAATAATTGATTATTTTAGTGCTTTTATTTGCTGGATTATTACTGACAAATATATTTGATACTTTTTAAAAAATCCATCACCCCATGTTCAGCTCAATAATCTCCTGTAGGAGTTACTTCAATCTAATTACATGCTGAGCAGAATGTTGGTTTCTGGAGCTGTTTTTTTTTTTTTAATAAAGAAATGTTGGGTCTATGAATGTCTTTTATTTCATTTCCCGAGTCATGCCACTGATTTCGTATCAGAAGGCAAGCTGTCCTCACAATGTTGGTGGTGAGGATATTTAGCAAAAGAAATACATACATAAATATTTTTATTTAAGAAAATGTATCATTGCTTGAATATCACTGGTAGGGAACGGCCACCACTCAGTGCTTGACATGTCTACATAGTGTGGGAAGACTGGTATGAAATGGTAGACACTGAGTACGACCCATCACAGAGTCGTATACAGTGGTGCCTCGCAAGACGAATGCCTCGCGGGACGAAAAACTCGCAAGACGAATGGGTCTTGTGAGTTTTTTGGTGCCCCGCAAGATGGGCCGTCTTGCAATATTTTTCGTCTTGCAAGGCGGGTTTCCCATAGGAATGCATTGAAATTTAATTAATGCATTCCTATGGGGAAAAAAAAGTCAGAAACCAAAAAAAGTCAGAAAAAAGTCACTTACCAGGTACAGTAGACTGAGCCCAGCTCCTCACAGTGCCTTGGTAGCCCCGGAACAGCCGGACTCTGTGTGAGCAGAGCGCCGAACAGCTGAGAGTCGGCAACCAGCAGAGAGGCGGCAGCCATTTTGAGAGGCGGCAGCCATTTTGAGAGGCGACCACATGGCTGCTGCCTCTCAAAATGGCTGCCGCCTCTCCAAAATGGCTGCCGCCTCTCTGCTGGTTGCCGCCTCTCAGCTGTTCGGTGCTCTGCTCACACAGAGTCTGGCTGTTCTGGGCCTACCAAGGCACTGTGAGGAGCTGGGCTCGGTCTACTGTACCTGGTAAGTGACTTTTTTCTGACTTTTTTTTGGTTTCTGACTTCCCCCCCCCCATAGGAACGCATTACGTAATTAAATTTCAATGCATTCCTATGGGAAACCGCGCTTCGCAAGACGAAATTTTCGCTAGACGGCATTAACCGCGGAACAGATTAATTTCGTCTTGCGAGGCACCACTGTAATAACCTTTGCAGAGCTGGAAGGGACCCTATTGATAATCCTGTCCAGCCCCTCTCAAGGAGGCATAGTGGGGAATTGAACTCCCAACCTCTGGCTCCACAGTCAGAGACCTAAGCCACTGAGCTATATGGGAGGCTGGCTGGATAGCTCAGTGAGATGGAGCACAGAGCCAGGGGTTGGGAGTTCAATTCTGCACAGTGTCTCCTGGGAAAAGAGTCAGCCTGTGTAGCCTTGGACAAGCTGCACAGTTCCAGGGCACACATACCTGTCTGCCTTGAAGAAAGGAAAGTAAACCACTTCTGAGCACTCCCTATCTAGAAAACCCTAGAAAAGGGTCACTGTAACTTGGAGTCCACTTGGCAGCATGTAATTAATTAATTAATTAGATATGGGAAACAATATAGAAATTACAATAGATATAGATATAATAATTATAGTTGCACAATAGTGCATATATGTTATTGTGCGACAAATCAAATCAACATTCTACAAGGCAATTCTAAAAATGGGGGCAACCCAAACAAAAAGTATAACTTTGTAACTGGCATCATTCATACTTTGTGAAAAACTGTGCAGTGTTTAGGTGAGAAATGGTTCACTGATGCAAAAAGGAGTCATCTGGGATTTTCCCTTGCTTGGTGCCAGTTTGTGAATGGTATTGAGCCGAAGAAGGTGTCCTGTAGACCATCTTGACTGCTGCCATGGGTGTCATCAATGTTCAGGCTGCCCTTTGCTATGTAAAGCTTGGCATCCTTGTTCCTGCTCGCAACGCAGGCACAACAGTGTGCAACAATACTGGGCCATTTCCTGGCTTTTTGAATCATGGGTACAGAAGCACAATATCCCACATTCATAAACCAGAGGGTTTGTGAAGAACTGAATATAAATATTAAACGATCATTAGGACTGGCATGGATTAGAACAACACAAAATGGATATGTGTGAAAGCAAAATGGGGAGGCCTATATCCAACACTGGAAGTCAGTGGGTTAACAAAGGAGGAGATGATAAATTTGGTTTCATCGTCATCATCTTCATCAGAATGCAATCCTCTACATCAGCGTTCCCCAACCTTTTTCGGTCCACAGACCGGCTGGGGAAGGCGGGGCACCCCCTGTGCTCATGCGCATGCGCGAACAAGTGTGCACGCTCTCTCGCATGGGCACTCGTGTGCCCGTGTGCATGCGCAAATGGCGGTGCGGCGCTCGTGGAGGTGCATGCCCCCCATGCGCAGGCGCAAACGGGCGGCACGGGGGTGAGTGCGTGCGGGGGGGCGGGAGGTCTGACTCGGCGGCCCAGTCCGGCCCAGGCCACAGACCGGCACTGGGGCACAGACCGGGGCTTAGGGAGCTCTGCTCTACATGTCCACACAGAAGTGAGCCTCATTAAATTCAATGGAGACTTACTAATGTGTATATAGAATTGCAATATCAGTAAAAGTATATATAGAGTGTGCATGGAAACCTTAATTTCCATTTTAAATGCAAGTACAGTGGGACCCCCTTATCCATAGAATTAGAATCTGCTGATTCACTTATCCACAGTCTGTAAATATTAAATTAAATATTAAAAGTATTAAAAGAAAAAATGCAGGGGGGAAAAATAACATGTTTTACCAGACCGTGCTATGAAGAATACACAGTATGGTCTATGGCTGCTCCCCTCTTGCAAGCTTTCTCCCAGGAGGCTCTGGAGCAGCTCTTTCTGCCTGCTGGTTTATCCGGAGGTTAAAAAAAAGGCATCAGTGCTGGGTGATCTAGGTGGGAAGTGGGATGGGGGCATCTCCAGCTGGCTTGCTTTGCATTGAGGCCTGAGAGCATGCCGGCAAACAGTTCAGCATGTAGATGGGTGGCCCTCCTGAGGCGACAGGGGCCTCCATGGTCTGCCCTCCCTTTGGGCAATTTGTGTGGCTTGGAGGGAGGGAGGCGGGGCTTTGTCCCAATACCTTCTGGATAGTTGGCAAAGGCAGGGAAGGTGTCTGGTTTGGGAAGGGAGATGTTTGCTATTATCCGCATTTTTCAGCATCTGCAAACGGGGGCTTGGAACCGATCCCCCACAGATACAGGGGTCCTACTGTACTCATAGGAGAACTCACTCCAGACTGGGCCTGAAGAGTACAACCAGGAGAAAGTTTAAATGTTCCCTTCCAACTTACAGCCTAGCCCCATGATCCTCATGAACAAGGCATGTCAGAATTTAAATCCCCATAACTCCATAGTCCTATTCACCTGTTATTTACCCAGTTGTTATAAATATGCTTAGGCAGGAGTGACTAGCTCTTCCCTTCTCTGCATCAGTTTCTGCATGTGGAGAGCAAAATCCTGTCCATGGGTAGGCTCTGGGTAGACAAATCCAACGGCATAATAGGTAAGTGTGGCTGCCTGGATTCAGAGAATGAAAATATGCTGACTGCAAGAGCCAGAGAGAGAAATGTCTGGTATCTGTTAAATGTACAGAGATAAGAGTTGGGAGAATAAAAGAGTGAATGAAAAGGAGAGAAGATGAAAGACCAGGGAAGAAAATTAAAAAAAAGGGGGGGAGGGGAGTGTAAGAGCTGAGGGAAGGCATGAAAACATGGGAGGGGAATGAAGGGGTTTTATATCACTACTCTGAAGCTGGTACAGGCTCGATGAGCATTGAGGTGGAGGATGTGATGGATGTATGAGTGGAAGAAAAATGAGAAACAGCATGGTGGACGGGGTCAATAGAGTTCCTGACTCAAGCAAACAGTCAAAAGCTGAGCAAGGGTGTGACTATGCAGTGAGAAAAATGAAAACAAACCTGCTGTGAAGTTGTGTCTGGGAAGTCGGCTTTCTCCAGGTTAATTCTTGTTAACTGGACACATGGGGAAAGAGGAGGAAATTGACAAACAGCCTTGTTTGCAGCGTGTTCACAGCTTTTTATAGCCCTCTTGATTTGCAGGCATGGCTACAGAAGCTGTAATAAGTTGTAAACAAGGGTAAGTGATAATTTCCTCCTCTCTCTCTCTCTCTCTCTCTCTCTCTTATGTGTCTAGGTACCCTAGCAGAACAGCACTGAGACCAAGCTTTTTTAAAAAAGGGAGAGGAAAGCATTATTTGTAAAGATCCAGGTCTCCCAGTGTTTTATCACTGCATCCCACGAGCCCTCACACCATCACATTAACTACCAGTACCCCTCACATACTTTTCTGCATCAGTTCACACCATCTGAACCAATGTGAATAGATACAATGTAAAAAAAAAAGTTAGAAGCCCCAGTGGCAAAGGAAAAAAAATACAGATTGTGAGGGTGGGAGAATCCAGGCTGATTAATATTGGCTTTTACATTATGTAGTCAATGGAAGGAAAAAAGAGAGAATCAGACCATCCCATAGCATTTTCCATATCACATGTCAATGTAGTCAAATCCCCCAGCATCAAGGAGAAGGAAAAAAAGACCAACACAAAAGTAAAAAAGCAAGGAGAGAAACAACAAAGAACACGGGGGTAGAGATGGGGTTGGGGCTCTTTTTTAAAAAAACCCAGGCAAAATTAAGTATTTCCCCCTACTGCTTTCTAATATGTGGTCTCCACTTTGTGCCTTAAATGCAACGTTTCATTCTACCGTTTCATTCAGAATGGAAGAGCCAGGTTGCTATGATATACCACCATAAAGAAACCTTTTTGGCTTCAAGAGTATGCTGCCTTTCAGATTTATTTTGTACAGCAATGAAGAATGAGATAGAAAGTATTTCATTGTTACAAGGACCTTACAGCCATGAACATCCTTATATAAACAAATCAGAAACACGGATTTATTTTACCATCCATAAAAAGTTGTTCAAACATTCAAGCCTAGGATTCTTGCTTATTGCCTTCCTGGTGATGTTTGCTTGCATTTACACTTATATTGGTTGCAGCTGCATATATGCCAAGCTGCATATATTGGGGGCTGGGTGTTCTTTCAGTTTGATTGTGAGAATACTCATGTTCCTTCCTTGTCTGTTTTTCTATTATGGCTTCTTCTGTCTGTGGCTATGCAAATGCCATTAGCACCCAAGAAGGATAATGGATATAGGGAGGGAAAAGGAAGAAAGAGGAATGATCTATATTTGGGACATAGGTGTGGATTTTGGAAGGATCCTAGGTCCGTCTTCTCCTTCTTGCCTTGGAGGGGGAGATTTAATATATCTTATGGCCCCATGGGTTCCCATAGGATGGTACCATAAATATCGTCACCATATATAGTCCATAGGAAAATGGAGCACATGTGGAAAGATTTGTATCAAGGCAGCACAAGATATAAGCCAGCTAGGTTTAACCAGAAAAGCCTCTTCTTTAGCAGTCCTCAACGAAGAGCCAAAATAAAAGTTTTCTGATTACATTTCCTAAAGGCATGTAGGTTCATGACAGGCAGATGTTTCTCCAAATAAATAAAACGTCCTAGGTAAATTCCAGAAACATAGTGTGCTTCAAGGTATCCCGAAAGGATGGGCGAACTATGGAGAGGTAAGATGTTCATTTTAGGGTGTGTTTGTTTGTTTGTTTAATCTGCATTTCCCAAAGCTCACAAAATTTAAAATCAGACTTGTCAATAGGCAGCTGCTGAAATGTGCTTGAGAAAAAATTCTGAGCTGTTTCAGATGTAATCTAAAGCCTGGACTGGCTCTTAAGCAAAACTGGGGCACTCTCACCATGCCAACACTTCTCCTCTGATGTCAGTACAGACTGGGGGTGGGTGGGGAATTTTGACTTAGTTCAGTGTTGATCCTTGCAATGATGACAAACCTCTTCATATTCCAGAGGGAGAGAGCGTGGCATTAAAGAGTTTCAAATGCGGGAAAAACTGAAATCTTAGTAGTGTATTAGGGTTGAAAGTTCTTGTTTTGGAGGGGGAGACAGCGGAGGCTTCCGGTCGTCAACACTTCTGTTGGTTATCTCCATGCTGGGAAGAGCCAGTGCTTTTGAATATGGATGCAAGTGATGGGTAATAATTTAATTTCTATGTTTTTTCTCTACCTCCATTTTTGAAGAGCAAAATGCCCAATTTTCTTCATATTTGGGTTAGATGTTCAAAACATTTGAATGCAAGAGACCTCACTACGTCTGAGGCATGCTTCCAGCAGCACCCACTAATGTGTGAACAGCAGGATGCTCAATTTCAATGATTTCTTCCTTCTTCTGGACTCTGTGGTGAGCACAGGCAGCAAGCTTATTTCAGACCTTGAAACAGATCCAATCCAGACTGGCCTGGACACTGGAGATGCTTCCACATTGATCTCTTGCCATCCTCATTAGCTACCATCTTGGTGTGAGAGATGTAGGATATAAACAGCTCAGATGTCATCTGCTTAAACTCATCTGGACTGTAGATGGGATAGCAGCAAATTCTACACAAATTAAATTGTTGGTCTTCCATGGCCCCAGGATGTGTTTGTGATGATGTTTCTTTGAAACATCCATAACACTTACAAGGGTACAAATTCCCTTTTCATTCATTTACCCTGGACTTTCACCCTGGCTTGAGTTTCAATTTCATGGTATCTCTACATTAAAAGAATAGGTCCAAGTGCCCTTTTGACAATCCATCACGTATTGAGCGAACAATTGTACCAGCCCAAGCAGCAACAGATGGCCGATGCCTATTCCAGCGACAGGGAGGTGAGGTCATATTACTGTGATAATCTAAATAGCGCAGACTGGAACATTTGGCAAATTATGTTTCTCAGTAAATAGTAGCATTCATCATCGTGTTATAGGGATATGCTCTGGCTGAGTAGCTTTTGCAGAGCTGTATGAGTAGATTCCATGCTCTCATGCCACAGAATTTACTTCAATCCCCAGTAAAGCATAGTAGAGTAAATGGGAGCAGATGTAGTCCATGCTGGCCACGTTGGTCTCTCATACTTGATCTGAACAAGGTCAGCAAAGAGCTGGAGGAGAAATTCCTGTTCATATTGGATAATGTGTTGTTTACTTAAGCAATGGATATTTCAGGCAAAACTTCCGGCAATCAGGCTAACCAATGACATGGATAGTTCAGGAGGGAAAGATTTATCATGTGGAATCAAAGACCCATGGAAAGGGACATGTTCTTCAACAACTGGTTTACACTAAAGGCAAGACCTGGTTTCCTGTTCCGTTTGACCCTTCAGAAAGAGACCCAGTTTGGTGAGGAATGTTTTGAAGATCACCATCTTCCTCTCTAGTCCAAATCAGAACCTCTCTTCAGAAATCCAAGATTTGTGTACTTGTGCAATGAATATAAAAATGACATTTAAGAGTGGTTATAGCATTTTGGTTTCTGGGCAGAACTGGATAACATTTGCAGTCATAGTAGCTCCCCCTAAGAACCTCAGGTCTGCCCAATTTCAGACAAGTATGGGTTGACACTGGCAAGGACCTATAAGGTGGAGGAAACTTTGATCAACAAATCACCACCCACAGGAGAACCACAGAATCAGAAAAGATCAATGGATAGTACTAAGGTTACACGTAAGGATTAGGGATGAGGTATATACTCACTAAATATCTTTTTCTCAGCCAAGATAGACTGTCTCGACACATCCAAATAGTTTGTCATGGAATTGCTGATCTCTGTGAGAGTTCTTGCCTCCTGCCTGAGAATGAGACAGTGAGTTCTTTTTCTTCGTTGTGATTTCTGCATTTTGCACAAAATATCCTTATACAAAAATTGTGTTTTTCCCTTTTGTAAAATTAAACACACATAGCAAGCATAGGGCTACTGGCTGATTGAGAAAAAGAGGTAAGTAACCTTTCAGTGCTTATAGCCCATGCAACAAGGCAGCAACTGTCACAGTTTTACTCAATTTGCATTTTTCCACACACACAAAATTCTCACAAATGTGGAAACTAGCTGAGGTGAACAGAAAATGTCTTCCCTTCCTGCAGGCATGGAGAAGATTTTTTTTCCACTTCCTGATTCTTCCCTTCAATAGGAAAACAAGCAAGAATTTACATTCCTAGTGCAGTTGGAGTATGATGAGAAGTTCACACAGGAAGTGCATAAAAATGTGGAGAGTTCACTACAGTTTCAGCTCATAGCTTACAGCAGAAGAATAGCAATTTATTAGCGCCAGGATCTGTTGGTCTAGAAGCAGTACAGTGCTTGGTCAAACAGTTAAAATCACACAAACTATACCGAAGCTCTGTAAAAATAGCTCACTTTCCTCATATGCCATATTTACCAATGGGACCCTCCCCCTCCCCCGAGGAGGCTGAATGTCTCCGTGAAGGCTCAGTTGATCTTAAGAAATCCTAGTGTTTTAAGCAGTTTTGGGCTTCATTTTCTTCTACTTCTGTGTTATTGCAGTGGCCGACAGACTTATTAATGGACTCTGTGAGCAAGCTTAGAATAGTCAGCTGATAGGGGCTTAAACTCCTTGATGTTGTAACACCTACCATAGTCTTGCCATGCTGTCGTGTTCACCTGGACTCCTCTTTAGAAAGAAACACAACATCATTGTCTAAGATTCCTTCGTTGGTCAGTAATTTTCATAGTGAATTGCATTATATATAATGAAGATGAATCTAGTAATGCAAAGTGCAGTCTATGATGATGATGATGAAGAAGAAGAAGAAGAAACTTTTTTTATTCCTTCTTTCCCCAAAACCGGGATTTAAAATAATTTAGAACAGCATCAAAATGAATACAAATAAAAGCAAGTGTAGAGAAAAATGTACAAAAGTTTATTACTGTAAAATGTCAATTAAAATAACTATAATATTGAGGCTAGTAACTTGTTGAAGTCACCAATCATGCAAGGGCAATCATGCAAGTGAATGGAAGTATTTTGCAGGTTGTCCACCATGTATTTGGTTGTGCCCAAATTGTGCAATTGATCACACAACCGGTTGTGCAACCAAGAAATTTGAAAACTGCTTTTGCAATTACCTTCATGTGCTCAATAAAATCCAACAAGACCCTTGCCTGGCCTCTAATGAATTAATTAAAAAAAAAACACACATCTCTCTCTCTCCCTCCTTTATATATATATATATATATATATATATATATATATATATATAAGGAATAGACCACAATTAATAACAACAACAACAACAACAACAACAACAACAACAACAACAACAACAATAACAATAATAATAATAATAATAATAATAATAATAATAATAATAATAATAATAATAATAATAATAATAATAATAATAATAATAATAATAATAATAATAATAATAATAATAATAATAATAATAATAAAAGATCATCAAGTGTAAGGATATGTCACAAGATCACCTACACTCTTTTATTCCCAATCACCATGTATGAAAGCTGACAGGGGAAAAAAAAGATTCCTTTGAAATAAGGTGCTGGAGAAGATACCCCGGACAGCCAGAAAGATGAATAAATGGGTCCTAGAGCAAATCAACCCTGAACTATCTCTGGAGGCAAAAAGGTTAAAACTGAGACTGTCCTATTTTGGGCACATCATGAAAAGACAAGGTTCTCTGAAAAAGACAAAAATGTTGGGAATGATGGAAGGCAGCAGGAAAAGAGGAAGATCAAATATGAAATGGACTGACTCCCTAAAGGAAGCCACAGGCTTGAGTTTACAAGAACTGAGCAGGGTGGTTGAAGACAGGAAAATTGGGAGATCTCTCAGGCATAGGATCACCATAAATCATAGGTGACATAATAGCAGACAGCAACAACAAGAAGAAAAACAGAGCACACATCTATTAGAAATAATTTCCTTGAAGCAACTGGCCCATTAGCACAAGCAGGCTTTAAAATGGTTTTTATTAATAGTTGGAAGGCAATTGGTTATTTCGTATTTTTCCCAATATTTTGCCTTGAATGAGTCACTGTAACTTGGCTGGATTTGAATTGGAGCAACAGGCATGAGACTTTTGGAATTCTTGTACTGCTATCCTTAGAATACACGAGGAATTTCCCCAGCCAGAATTCTGGGAGCTTCAGTAAGCTTTTGGAGTGGCTGCCATTAACCTCTGATAAAGAAGGGAATGGCTGGGAGTGGCGAAGCTCCAGGGCACCGCAAGGGATTATGGGGCTGGTTGTCTCTCTGCCCATTAAATTCTGTAAAGAGGCCTCTCAGAAAACCCCCAGTCCCATAATCCCATGTAGTGTCCTTGGAGTGTAGCTGCATCCAGCCATTTCCTCCATCTTCAGAGGCAAATGATGATTGCCCCAGAGACTGATTAAGGCCGACGTATGAGTGATGATATGGACTTAGAGTTCTTAACTGCAGCTTCCAGAATTCTGGCTGGGGAAATTCCTGGCAAATTTCTGGGGTGGCAGTAGAAGAAATCCCAAAGTCCTGTATGTATGGAACAAGTTTTCATGATAAGGGACTGTAAAATAGCACTTCTGGAATAGTTTGGAAGCCAGGAGACAAGACTGCCTGATATGAATATGGTAATAAGTGTTTTTTTGGTTTTTTTCCCGTGATGTTGACTTGAAATACTCAGAGCTACATCTTTTAAAAATAATGTTACAATACTGATGGGTGGCAAAAACTGAAACCATGCCTCATTAGTGTCAACATATAATTTGCTGAGGCTTCGTTTTTCTTTACACTATTACAGCAGTGTATACTGTTATAATATTTTTCATTACACTGGGTATCATTGGGAGGGAGTGTTGCCATTTACTTGATGCAAGGTAAATGGCAGGTGGTTCTCCTGTTTTTACTTTGAAACAAAGTAACAGGAGGGTGAGAGGAGGGCAGCTGCGCTAGGACTTCCCTTGAGCACCCTTTGAGGGTGTGGCTTGAGAATGGTAGTATGTGAGGACCCAGCTGACCACCTGCCTCTCCCTAACTTGTCCATTGGAATCAATGCAGTGATCAAGATGGTAGCCTTGCAGGAAATCTGGGAGTCATTCTAGGAGATGTGGCAGCTACAATTCTTCACCCCATATTTGTGGAAGTGCATTAAATTACAGAGGGAGTAAGTGTGTATTTAATAACAGGTTCCACTAGCTCCAGAATGCCATTTCTCAGAACTTTCTGCCCTTTTCCTAAGAGTTAAGTGTGAATTAGTTCTTGGTGTGAGAAGGCTGTGGGAACTATTATTCCACATGGGTTGGCTTTTCTTTCTGATCCTTACCGTGCAATAATGGTTATATATAACTTCTCCCATAACCTTTCTTTGTTCTTTATTGCAGCTTTGTTGTTTAGTCGTTTAGTCGTGTCCGACTCTTCGTGACCCCATGGACCAGAGCACGCCAGGCCCTCCTGTCTTCCACTGCCTCCCGAAGTTGGGTCAAATTCATGTTGGTTGCTTCGATGACACTGTCCATCCATCTCGTCCTCTGTCGTCCCCTTCTCCTCTTGCCTTCACACTTTCCCAACATCAGGGTCTTTTCCAGGGAGTCTTCTCTTCTCATCAGATGGCCAAAGTATTGGAGCCTCAGCTATTGCAGCTACATGTAGTTATATGAAAACAAGGCATATTTCCAACAATATGTGTTTTTTTTTAAAGGACGTGGCGTGGGTATCACAATCGTATGGTTGAGTGCTGTAGTAGCGCATTGAGTGGTTTCATCTAGAAAGTTCTCTGCTGAACCAATTCACTTTGTGTGGATGAAAACTTTGTTGTTTCTAACAGTGCTTATACAGCATGTGATGCTGCTTATCCTGTCAAGGAGATGAGGGATAATCTTGCTTGAAGCATTATTTATGATTAATTGAACAGAAAAAAAATTCTCCCTGGTATTCATGTTGAATTCCTAAGGATGATTGCTAGCCAAATAATAATAATAATAACATAAAATAGCAATCCCACTGCTTGTTAAACATTCTTTAGTCACAGATGCAGTCCAAAGGTAAAGTCCAGCACACTCTCTTGACCAAACTGTGTGTGTTAGAGGGAGATGTTCCTGTTCACATTTTGGTATAGTTCAACCTCACTGATTGCAATGTTTCTTAAGCATGCTTTCTCTGTGTGCTGGATCGCACCCCTGAATAGAAGTTGTGACTGTTGCGACAGCTTGTCACCAAGGAAACGACTAATGGAAATGATGACACAATAAGGCCACATTCATCAAAGGGTAGCAAGAGGGTATTTTTTCATTATTAATGAATAAATGGAATTCTTATTGATTAAAAGTCTAAAGCAGATAAATAAGGGATGATTCACATCATAATTACCAAAATTTATATATTTGGAGAACTGGCACCTCATAAATATTGGAGTGGTGCTATTAAACGAAAGTGCATCTATGCTGTGGCTCCGTAAATAAAGACATTAGAAGCTAAATCACCAGCATGCTTCATTGTTTATTTCTATTCTCCATTTTCACAACCAGTAAAGGCATTTATTCATTATAATTCAAAACACAGATGTGTTCCATCTTTTGATTAATCTTTTTTAGGACAAAGCGGACAAAAAAAGTGACTGGGGATAAAATGACCCACAAACAACAAGGCACCAAAAAAGCCATTCTTAGTAGGGGAGCTGTTTTAATGCTGGTTGGATAGCTTAGTGTTTTCGGCATCTGGCTGCAGAAGCCAGAGGTTGGGAATTTGTTTCCCTACTGAACCTCCTGCGAGTAGAGCCATCTTGTGTGGCTTTGGGCAAGCTGCACAGTCCCAGGATGCCCCCAAGAAGAAGGGAAGAAGAAAAAAAGGGAATAGTACGTGGCAATGATGATGATAGCCATGTTAATCTGTTACAGCAAAATGAAACATAGTCTAGTGGCACCTTAAAGACTGACAAATGTTGCTTGGTGCCAGCTTTCATGGGTTGCAGCCCATTTCATCAGAAGCTGGTGCAATTCACCATGCATTGGGTACATTTGATGAGGTTCATTGTGAGTCAGTGCTCATTAAAACCTGTTACTTCTTCAAGGTGCCACAAGACTCCTTTTTATTGCAAAAGTGAGGAGGTGTTCCACATAATATTTGGTGCATGTTATATGTTTGCTCTGAGAACGATACTGATCATCAGAGGCATAAATGTTACCTTTTCGAACTACATCCCCCTCAACAACCCCAGCTAGCACGTTGGATGGCATTTTGTGTCCACTGTTGCTTCTGCTGTGTCCTGTCTTTTCCAGTCTAGGATAAACATTGCTTTCAAAGGTTTTTGAGAAGACTGGTCCTTGCTTTGCATGTGAAATGGTAACAGGATGGAGACAATACTTGCTAAATTCCTCCTTCTCCTCCAATTACACGGTCTCAACAGAATGAGAAACCTTGAGGAAGAATTTTAAAACCCCATGAGATTCCTTGCCTCCAGCCAACAGTAAAACTAAGAGCTCGTTTTCCTTGCTTAAGGACTCTATAATTTACTTAAAACATCTCTAGTATATTTTCTATCTGCATAGTAAAGCACACAGCACATACACAACAAGCACAGAAGGATCGGCTAATTGTTAAGCAAGAGACAAACAACCTATTTAGTGCTTCAGATTCTTAAACAAATCAGCAGCCATCCAAGTTTGGGGCCAGTGTTACTGTTTGCATAATTATGCAAATTATGTCCTTTTTCACAAAATCATGAGCAATTTTGCATAAATATGTGCTCTAGAACTTCACCGTGAGTGCCAGGAACTTCCTTTCCATTCTTGCCAGCAAGGAAAATGCTGCAATTACTTATCTTTGCCTGCAAGGATGAGACAAGTGAAGCTTCGCATCCCTAAACTATGGGCCTTTATGAATTGACTGTGTCCCTCTGATAATAAGCATTCACAATGATGACATGTTTCTTTCCCCCCTGTATTGTAGCATCATCAATGTAGAGAAGAACCAGGAGAAGGTTCTGTCAAAACAGAAACACTAGAACGTGGTTTAAATTCTACTGCACATTTCATCTGCTACTCAGAGCATTGACACTTCAGAACTCCTGTTTTCCCTTCAGTCAGTACTTTCTCTTTAGGTGGACCTGGGTTTTCAAATAGAGTGCCTTCAAATAGTGGAGTGGCTTCTGTGCAGAAAAACGTATGGCTATCCTACTCATCACCTAAACCTAAATCCTATTAGATTGGACCACCCTTACCTTAAATGGACTGCCTAATCTGAAATGTTTCTTGATTGGTTGTTTTGGAAAGCGATGGCAAAGTGGTTGTCTACACAGTATGTAAAAAATTGCAGTGCATTTCCAAAACACACTCTTATTTTCTAATAACAGGGTCAAGCATGTCAGTGGAAACTCTCATCACTTCTTCACTGTAGCGTGCAACACCAAATGTCTGCCATGAGTTGTGGTTGAGCACTACTGCTATTAAGTGAAAAATGAGCTTTTACAGGAAGTCATGAAAATGAAAGCAATAATTAAATCTTCATGTAACTTCTAGGTTGCATTGTAAGTGCTTAGCTGAGAAATTTGTCTTTAACTCATGGCCCGCAGCAATCACATCTGTTATATTTTAGGAATAGCAATTAATGAGGTGGAATATGGAGTACTGAGCTTAATTGGGCCTGTTTTGATTATGTGTATGTGCTGGGAATATTTCATTTGCTTGTACAAATTGCAAGCAGCCAACAGAAGCCACAAAGCTCACCAACCCTTTGTGGCGAGGCTCAGGATGATAAAGTTGTCTCTAGCACTGACTACACTGCGCTAGAAAATATCGGAGTGTTTGATTTATACTTGTATCGTCTCTAATTTTCTCTAAGCAATGTACGCCTTCCGGGATTATTAATGGGACTTTATTCATGCATGTGGGCACACACTTTTAAATGTGTGATGTAGCATGAAGAGGCTTTCAAGCATGGCTTCACGTTTACTGCTTTATTAACCAGTCAAAAGTATGTGGCAAGATCTGCATCATAATTAGACTGGCCTGGAAGGACACCTGCCCCAGGAGCAATGTGAATTAGGGCATAAATGGTATGTTTCAGAGTTCTTAAAGGAATGTTAGGCCTCAACTAGAGTACTCTGTCTTAAAGGTTAGACCTCATCTAGAGTACTGTGCCCAGTTCTGGACACAGCACCTTAGGAAGGATGCCGACAAATTGGAGCAAGTTCAGAGGAGGGCAACAAGGATGATCAGGAGGCTGGAATCCAAGCCCTATGAGGAAAGACCGAAAGAACTGGACATGTTTTGCCTTGAGAAAAGAAGAATGAGGGGAGACACAATAGCACTTTTAAAATACTTAAAAGGCTGTCATTCAGAGGAGGGGCAGGATCTGTTCTTGATCATCCCAGAGTGCAAGACACACAACAATCGACTCAAGTTACAGGAAGCCAGAGTTCGGCTGAGTATCAGTAAAAAGTTCCTAACTGTTAGAGCAGTATGACAATGGAACCAATTACCTCAGGAGATGGTGAGTGCTCCAACACTAGAGCCATTCAAGAGAAAATTGGACAACCATCTGTCAGATCTGCTTTGATTTGTATTCCTGCATTGAGCAGGGGGTTTGACCTGATGGCCTTATAGGCCCTTTCCAAATCAATTATTCTATGATTCTATAATTCTAATGTCACTTTATGTGCTATTTTCTTTTCAACTGGAAATATTCAGGTATGTTTTTTCAAGACAGCGCTTGCAAGGGATGCCACCTGTCAGATATCAGTAGCTGTGGAGGCTTAGCTATGGCGACAGGTTACGCAGCATGGCACTATGGTGTTGGCCATTGGCTCCATGTTTACAGCCCATTTTACGGTTACCAGCTGAACTCCCAGGGACTTGTTGTACTTCCCCAGTTGTCTAGGTAGAGTGACAAACCTCAGGGTCAGCATAAATGGTGGAGGAGAGAAACTGAAGCTTAAGTGGCCTTCTCTTACACACGCTCAACCAGTGCCAGGGCTCACTAGTGTGGCACAAGAACATTTGCATGGATGTAGTGTTAACAACATTTGTTTAGGAGGTAGTGGAGGAAATCCACATTGTCTGTTTCTTTTGTGTGCCCATACGGTTTTGAAATTGTTCCGTAAGAGCCACCTTCCTATGACACTGCAAGGGTTCTCATCTCCTGACCCTGAAACCTCAAGAAATGAGATGCTGCTGACCTGGCAGGCCTATAGAACAAAAGAGAACATGTCAGTTCTTGAATCCAGTTGGTTGGGATGGGAGGAGAATACTTGAGACCAGCTCCTGGGGAGAAACTATTTTAGAAGACTTCAAGTCCTGCTTAAGGACTTATCCGAGGGATTGGTTGGCTAATGTAGGGGATGTGTAGTAGAATCACTGTCTGGGTTGGTGAGCCTCTTCTTATATTTTTCTGTTTTGTTCTTCTATAACTGTAACTGCCTACTATACTAGCTGCAGTACTCTATTACTGTGGGAACCAACAGGCCTTGGGCATCAAGAGTGACGAGAACTTACAAAGTGAAGCCATCTCCAAATGACACAGTCATTCGTGATTCACAGGCCCTTGATAGGTTCATTCGATTTGTCATTCCTGCCTTGCCATGAGCATATCCAGGTGCAGGGGCAGTTTTCTTCCCTGCTAGATGCATTTTAACCAAAACTGGATTCCAAACTATGCCTTCAGAATATTTGACTGTTTTTTAAAAAAAAAAAACACACATCTGTGAGTAACCAGCTTTGTGTATGCAGATCAGGTCTGAAGGAAGATAGGCTGTGCTGTACTTGGCATTGCTCTCAACTCAGTCAAATACATCTGGGTTTCATTTTCTTTTTCCAGAGGGAAAAGAAACACCCTCATTTTGTGTGTGGAAGGATAGATTTTTAACATTAGATAGCGGCTGGCCGATACAGATATGTTTGTCTACAACTTTCTAGTTCTGTGTACATTAAACAACAAGAAAGGTAAGTGCCTTCCCCCCCCTCATCCAGTGGTTTTAAAAATGTAACCTCATGGAATCGTATATGTGCATTTTCTTATACTATATAGCTAGATTTCGGTACAGATATTTAATGTTTGATGCTCTCATTGCAATAGTTATCAGCTAATTACGCTTAAACTTCATTGACTGCTACTAATGACCAGCATGAGTCCCAAGCGTCTCCCTTTTTTGAACTGCAGTGGAGCCTGGATTGTTCTCACAGTTGAATTCCCCTTTGGAAGCCTTCAAGTTCCTCCGCAGGTGCAAAGTCCTGAGGTTGATCCCATTTGCCTCTTCATCTCCATGTTTGTGAGGCATGTTTTGAAGGCATGAGTCTCTGTTGCTCGATGTCCCTAGGAATGATGGAGACATTGCTGGTTTTGAAGAGTTTTCCATAAGACTCAATCTTTTTATGTGTCTGGTTCTGTGTTTGACTATTGTGGCATGCAGACTCTGAATGAAGAGACAAGGAGGTCCTTGTGTTGAGTAAAGTAGGACCACAATGCAAAACATATTAGGGCTGGGTAAGGTTTAGCCTACCTGGTGTTTTGGCTTGCAACCCTCATTAGCTGACCCAGCATGGCGGATGTTAAACAACTGTGGTAACAGGAGTCCAAACTATCTGGAGAACCAGTGGTTTGCTACCCTGACATTTAAGTTCTTTAAAAGTACGATTAGATTTGCAGGTCTTGGGTAAGACCTTGCCACCACCACCCCTTGCTGGCCTCCCATCAGCCAGATCTTGTGTGAGCCACTGAAGCCAGTGGTGTAGGATATGATTCTGTCTCACCTGGGCACACCTTTGTGTTGTCAAGGAAACTTTTCTTGCATGACTATTACTTTTTAGAAGCCCATGATTCTGGGAATGCTGACAAAGCTCAAAGTTCCCTCCCCTTGAAATCCCAATCCCTGAAGGAGATCCTAGGGAATTCCCTCTCACCATCGTGTTTCTTTGTGGTGCTCATCAGTGATTTTGCTTGGAATTTAACTCCCCACAAGCTAACCCTGTCCTTATGGACTGCCTACTTGGTTATTTAAGTGCTACCATGTGTTAGATAGCTGTCTGGAAAGCTCAGTGAGGCGGAGTACCTGGCAGTGGGGCCAAGGCTGAGAGTTCACTTCTCCACTGTGCCTTGCAGAAGAAAATTGGTCAATTGGGGCCAGGGATGGTATTGGGATCTTGCTGGGTTACCGCGCTCCCTGCGACCCAGCCATTTCCTTACCGGAGTGTGGGGGAATGCCCCTCCCCAAGGTTGCTAAGCTGTTGTCTGATTCTACAGTAGCAGAGAACACTCTCCTGGATGATGTCACAGCTGCTTCTGAGTGGAGGCGTGGCTACCCATTCTTCCTCTTTCTCATAGTGATAGAGAGCTAACTTCAAAGCCTTTCTTTGACCAATCCTAATTGGCATTATGTAACCATTATCCTATCTGAACTCTATCAACTATCTGTATACTATCAACATTCTGTACCATTAATAAAAGGGAGTCCTCCTGGGGGCGTTGCCCCAGAGCGGTACCCAGAGCAGTACCCAGAGCTGTATCCAGAGCTGAATCCAGAGGTGTGTGTGGAGGACTCTGCTGGCAGACATCCCTGTGTGTGTGGCTGACTTCTTTAACTTCTCTCTCTAAGACTTTTTGCTATCCTAATTATCTGGTGATCACCTAGCCTATCAGCCTTCTCATTTCGTGACCCTACACCGGAGCTGGCGGACTTTGTCTCCACGGCACTGTTGGAATCCCCGAGGCTTCTGGTCTTGGGTGATTTCAACATCCATGCGGAGGTGGAGATTTCTGGTCCGGCTCTTGAGTTCTTGGAAACCATGGCTTCCTTGGACATGTCCCAACATGTTAACGGCCCCACCCACGTGGGTGGTCACACGCTAGACCTGGTGTTCTCCACTGAGCGGAGTGAGTGTGGTCTGATGGTAACTGACCTTGTGTCAGTTCCCTTGTCATGGTCGGATCACCACCTAATAAAATGTAACCTCTCAGTGGCTCTCCCTCCCCGCAGGGAGCAAAGACCTATTTTAATGGTCCACCCTCGAAGGCTACTGGATCCTATAGGATTCCAGGACTCCATGAGAGGGATTCCGGCTGATCTGACTGGCGCTCCTGTCGAGGCTCTGGTTGATGGCTGGCTTGTTGCCACCACCAGGGCTGTTGACACGATTGCTACTAAACGTCCTCTCCGTTGCAGAGCTCGGCCAGTGCCCTGGTTTAACCAGGAGCTGCGAGCTATGAAGCAAAACAGGAGAAGGCTAGAGTGCATTTGGAGATGGAACCCGACAGATTATAATCGGAAAGCTGTCAGGATTGCGACTAACCACTCCCTTACTAAGGTGAGGGCTGCCAGTCGAGCTCACTTCGCTGTCCGGATAAGCGAAGCTTCAAATCAGCAGGCGGAACTTTTCTGTATAGTTCGCGATCTATCCAGAATTGGTCTAAGTAAAGGGCCTCCTACTAGTATTTCACCTGACCAATTTGCAGCATTTTAAAAATCTAAAGTGGAGGCCATCCGCTGGCAGCTCTCTCCTTTTTTGAACACAGTAGATCCAGCAGAGACGTCCAGCACTCCACCTTGCCCGATGAGACTCGATCTCTTTCAACCTGTGACACCAGATATGGTGGACAAAGCGCTTGACCGCTGTCGTGCCACCACCTCCTCCCTTGACCCTTGCCCGGCCTGGCTAATCAAAGCAGCCAGGCCTACAACAACCGAATGGGCCACTGCAATAATTAATGGGTCTCTCCAGGTGAGTGGAGACACTCACCTGGAGAGTGACTCAAGGAGACACTCATTAGGCCCATAAGGAACAAACCAAGTTTGGCAGCGGACAACATTGGAAATTATAGGCCCGTCGCCAATGTTTCTTTCCTCAGCAAAGTGGAAGAGAGTGTGGTGACTGACCAGCTCCAGGCTCTTTTGGATGAAACCAATGCCCTGGATCCATTCCAGTCGGGCTTCAGGCCGCGCCATGGTACGGAAACAGCATTGGTCACCCTGTTTGATGACCTGCTGAGGGAGGCCAACAGGGACAAAATGTCTTTGTTGGTCCTCCTCGATATCTCAGCTGCCTTCGATACCGTCAACCACGGTATCCTCCTGGGGAGGCTCTCTGAGCTGGGAATCGGTGGTCTGGCGCTTGCCTGGCTCCGATCCTTCTTGGAGGACCATCCTCAGAGAGTACAGCTTGGGGAGAGGGTTTCGGCCCCGTGGAGCCTCAATTGTGGGGTTCCGCAGGGCTCGATTATCTCCCCAATGCTGTTTAATATCTACATGAGGCCACTGGGTGGGGTCATCAGGGGGTGTGGGGCTTCGTGCCATCAGTACGCTGATGACACCCAGCTCTACATCTCCTTTTCTCCAACCACAGTGGATGCCGTTCCATCCCTTCAGCGCTGCCTGGAGGCTGCACTGCAATTGATGCAGGAGAATGGGCTGAGACTGAACCCGGACAAGACGGAGGTCCTGAGGGTGGGTGGCCCCTCCATTGGTGGTTTGGGAAACTCCCTCTCTTTTGGGAGAGTGACTCTCACCGCGAAGAGTGAGGTTTGCAGCTTGGGGGTCCATCTGGATCCAGCGCTCACCATGGAAACCCAGGTGGCGTCAGTGGTCCGCTCTGCCTATTTCCATCTGTGGTGGATTGCCCTATCTTGATGTTGGGGCACTCACCACTCTGGTCCATGCGCTTGTAGTCTCAAGATTAGATTACTGTAATGCACTCTACGTGGGGCTACCTTTGAGATTGATGCGGAAGCTTCAAATGGTGCAGAATGCAGCAGCCAGACTTCTCAGTGGGACAAGAAAATATCAGCATATTTCCCCCACTCTGGCTGCCTTGCATTGGCTGCCTGTTCATTTCTGCATTGATTTCAAAGTGTTAATGATGACATATAAAGCCCTAAATGGTTTAGGACCTCGATATCTAGCGGAACGCCTCCTCCCACCTAGATCTACCCGAATCACTCGTTCTAGCCAGGAAGGGCGGCTGAGGGGCCTAACGCTGAGGGAGACCCGGAGGGAAAGAACAAGAAACCGGGCCTTCTCAGCAGTGGCCCCTCGCCTTTGGAACAGTCTGTCCTCAGATATCTGTCTGACTCCCTCGCTGGGTGTTTTTAAGAGCAAACTTAAGACTTGGCTCTTTAGGCAGGCTTTCCCTCCTGTCATCACTTGAATATTTTTTCCCCATCTTGAACCATATTAATACTGATTTTTTATTGTATTATATGTTTTTATTATATCTATTATTGTTAGCCACCCAGAGTAGACTTCGGTCTAGATGGGCGGGGTATAAATTTAATAAATAAATAAATAAAAGCCAGCCTGTGCCATTTGGGGCAAGCGACATAGTCCCAGAGCAGACCAGAAGAAGGGAACGGTAAGCCACTTCTGAGCAGTCTACACCTGGGAAACCTGGAAAGGATCACCACAGATCAGAACTGACTTGATGGCGTGGTATTATTATTAATTATGCACCACATGCTAATTTTATCTTTGTAACAGTTCATGATGTGAAGACAAACCATGCTTTTCTTTTCTGGTCTGACCCACCCATCAAAATGAAGGATGATCTACCGCATCCCTTAATCATGAGTTGGTCTAAAGCTATAAATGCACGGGGCAGAACAGGAACTTAGACAGAGTTAAAGAGGCTCAAGAGAGGCTTTTGTACACACTCTGTTCCTGCTTCACGGCAGCTTTCATCTGGACCCAAAATATTTTTTCCTGTGGGCCCTAGCATGCCCCACCTCTTGTTGGAAGCAGCATCCCACTCCGAACTCCTCTATTCTGTGTCATTTAAAGAGGCAGAATTGCTTTTGAATTTTTTTTAAAGAAAATCATAATGTAAAATATCCTTGAGGGCCCTGTCCCAGATCAAAAATGAAGAATTAAGGAAATGAATTACTGTTGCAAAAATGCTACCTTTCTACACACAAATGAGTATCACATATCCGAATGATCTCCCCCCTTCATATCAAGCTCTCCTTGCAAGTATGATTAGGAAAAGCTAGAAGTGTGAGCTATCTTCATACAAGTGAGATGTTTTTGAGATGGGTGTCTTCAGAGATGCATGCTCCTGCATTTATTCTGAGATGCTGCTGCCTTGTGAGGAGTACTATACAACACGTTGTTGGTATATTCCCAGACTGAGGAATAGATTTTCTTTTTATTGTTAGATTCCTCGGTCTAAATAGAATGCACTTGCTGCCCATCATGAGAATTTGTCATGAGAATTTGCACATTTGCAAGCCTTACAACACATTTTGCAAATGTCTAGTGTGCAGAATTTATATTTCAAAAAAATGCATGCAGTATGTGCCTGTGTGTGCGTGCACACAAGTATACCTTGTTATTGTCAGATACCCTGAACACCATTTTTGGAGGAAAGATGAGAAATAAACAACCTTACAAATAATAATGCAATGCTTTGTATACAAAGTTTTAGTAACAGTGTAGACGTTGTGTGGACAGAACTCTGCAGTCAGAGTATAAGATCAAGAAGCTAATCAAATGGTCAAAGTCACTACATCATTAACCTGGCAGAACTGCCTTGCAGTAACCTCTTGGTCTCGCAACATTTATAATGAGCTATTAACTGGTCACAAGTATTGATGACCTTGATTTGACATCCCATCTAAAACATACCTCTTCTGGAGTCAGGTGACCTGTTGCACTGTGTTCTGCGATTGGTTATATAATAATGACTGAAAAGGACAAATGTCATCTTTGGAAGTCATTGACTGTGCTTCTGACAGCCCCTTTGGATTTTCCTTGGGGAAAATTCTAGTGAAGGACAGAATGGAAAACGATGAGCTTTTAGAATAAGATAAAGAAAAATGTAACCACAGAAGTTTGAGAGGAGGGACTGGGGATATATCAAGGAAATTTGATTGAAGATGGGTTTCTTCCCTTGTTTAACTGAAAAAAATACTCAGTCCTCTTCTCATGGACTTTGTTGCTACTTTTCTTTCACTTTATGGTAGAAGAGGACTGAGTATTCTTTTCAGAACGGATCTAAAACATCCTTTTTAGTGTAATCTTCAGAAGGTTGGATCCAGTTTTTGGCATGAAGTGGGAGAAGGCAACTTCCATGCTTCTTCCTCCTCACAGCAGCTTCTCCAGTCTCTGGTGGTTAGACTAGGCTGAGGTATATTTCTTATAATTAATGCTTGCACAACAAGTTTTGTCAACAAAAACATACTGATAGATGGTTACAGGCTATAGAAGATAATTATAAGCACTTAATGCTAAAAGCCATCTAGAGATAAATGCAAAATAGAGGAGCCTCAACTAAGTACAGATCTAAGTACAGATTTCTAATTGAAGAATTAAAAATGTCAAATTAGTTAAATATAAAACCAAGTTCATTTAGAGGGAGATAGAGGAAAGAGGGATGGATTTTGACATTTATTCCACGCTCCGCTTTGTTGACATATTGGGTAACAGCTTTACATTTTAGAATTACATGTTATATTTTATGGTGAGTGTCAATTATCATAAATGTATGGTCTTTAGTTAAAAAAATGTTATATTCTTTTTATGATATAAATGTGGCTAGGGTTTTTCCTGTTAATAAGTTTTGGCATAATAACAGTTGTATACTTTCTTGGAATATCTGTACTCTCCAAACAATAAGTTCTCTAAATAAAAGTAGATGATAGATAGATAGATAGATAGATAGATAGATAGATAGATAGATAGATAGATAGATAGATAGATAGATAGATAGATAGATAGATAGATAGATAGAACTGAATATCCAGGAGGCTTTATCTAAGATGCAGTAGATCATCTGGGTTCCACAATTATCGAAAATAAGATTCTTCCTTGAGGAGCGGAATGTTAAGCTTTGGACTTCTCTACAAACTTTAGAAATTCATCGGATCTGCTTCATGTAGAACCTGAGGGAGTGGTGACATGGTAGACTTTTAACCTGACAGAAAAACTTTGCAGGGCGGAGTAATCCTGCCAAACAGACTTCTAGCTTCAAAGATTTGCATACAAGAAATCTAAACATTTTGCTTTTTTCAACAGCAGCAAGCATAGAGTTGGAAGCCATTTGTGCCCTATGCTCTGGATCCAAATTTTTCTTTGAATTCAATTCACTTCAATACCGAATGAAATCTGGCCATTCTGATTGCATTTGGATCTTCGGCAGTTTGTCATGATCAAATCAATATGGTTAGTAATTCCGGCTTCAGCCAAATCCAGTACGCACTCCTGTTGAAGACCGCTCAGTTGACTCTCAAGCCTTTGACTGCCTCTTGAGCATTTTGAGAGACATTTCAAAAACCTGGACACAGTGTATATAGCATGGAGATTGCTATGAAACCCCTCCTCCAAAGATTTCTGTTAAGGTTGTAAGAAACTCTTAGTCCCCACATTAATTCTAAGCAGCCCAGCTCAGGAATCTACCAAGTACGGAAAGCAAGAGAATAACGGATGACTGTGTTCTGATCTGGCCAATCTAGGGGAAGCTCCTTAGCCAGAATTAGCAAATCTATAGGTAGAATATATAGACCTATAGCCCTATAGTCTATATAACTTCTAAGAGCAGAACACCTCCTTCCAATGAGATCTGCCCATCTTATATGATCTTCCCAAGCTGGGCGATTGAGAATATTGACCCCAAAGAGAGGCCTGGAAAGAGAAGACCAAAAATTGGGCCTTCTCTGCAGTCCCCCCCCCCCCGGCTTTGGAATAATCTCTCACCAGAAATTCACCTAGCTCCTTCACTGGGAACTTTTAAATGATCTCTAAAAGCATGGCTTTTTAGACAGGCCTTTCCGGACCTTAAAACATCTCAACACAGTGGGTTTTTTTAACATTTATATTATTAGTTCCGCCACCTTGCCTGCATTTAATTTTAATTGTTTTTGTTTAAATTTGTTTGTGTATATGTATTTAGTTTTGATTCTATAATTATTATGGTTTTCTTTTCAAATTGTTGTTTGATGTTATATTTGTTTAACGTGTAAACCACCCAGAGTGGCCTTGGCAGCCAGATGGGTGGTATAAAAGTCAAATCAATCAATCAATCAGAGCCCTACCTATAAGCACGTGAGCAGGGGGGCAGTTTCGCAGACTGTATCCAAAGATATTTTAATGTGTTTTCATCTGGTTTTGACTGGGGAGTCTTCTAGCAGTGGGGTCAAAGGATCAGAGCTTAGATATCTCACCTCTGTTTGGAAGGCTACCTACGCTTAATCCCCAGGCTCGGGGGGGGGGAGTCTTTCCTCATGGAACATGCACATTTTAACACGTACATCAAGAACTCATGGAATTGTGGCTCAACTGAATGCTGTGTCTTCCCCGCCCTTTTTAAAATTCTTTGTAAACTGCTCCTTTTCAAATGCTACTGTATACATAAACCTTTTTGATTAATAAAAGTGTTCTGTGTGAAACATGTTTGATGTTTACAGAGCTTGCTGCAACGCTGCCTGAATTAATTTTGCCACACTGAGCCTACTAAATCCAGCTTTTCTAAAACAGGTTATTCTCTTTGAATAATTTTGCCCCCCTCTCTTTCTCTCTCAGACGTCAGTCATTTTATAAAATAAAGGTTTATTCTTATTATCAGAGATGAGTTCCAGTTGACGAACCCCAGTAGCGGAAAGGTCAAGAGACTAATCACTGATATCCTTTCAACAGCTATCTTCTTTCCTAGTCAGGACTTCAGCAAGAGATAAAGGTAAGAGAGAGAGAGAGAGAGAAAAAACAGCTTTCAGATTTAGCCTTGATCTTCTCTGATTCTCTCTTCTCCTCCCCTCCAGCGAGAAATGCCCCTCTGTCCACTAAGCGATGCATTGACTTCTCCATGGTACATGTTGCTCATATTGAGGAACACAACGAATGAACTGAGGACATATTTGGATGTGTCTCGTGTTCCAGTGGCTTAGTGCATCATCTTTCAGAGGAAAGACATGACACTTCTCACCCTTATTTCTGTAGTCTTCTGAAATGAGTAACTACTGATATTTTCTTTGGGGGATAGCTTGCCATGGCAGATGAGACACACAGCCCTGTAACAAGAAGTGGATATGAGATTCCCACATTCAGCTACATCACACTGGAAGCGGTGCTTCAGCTTGAATCATTAGGGGTCACTCCTTGTGTGCTTAGAGCTAACGGGCCCAAGAATTTGACTCCATGTCATTGTTACAGTCAGGTTAAAGATTTGTTTCTTGTCACCAATTTTATTTTAACTGGCTGTGGATTAATGTGTGTGTCCAGTTGTATCTCCTAGGGTGCTTTCTTTGCTTAGTATGGTTACTAGCTGTGAAATAAGTTTCTTTTCATAGAATCATAGAATAGTGAAGTTGGAAGGGGCCTATGAGGCCATCAAGTCCAACCCCCTGCTTGATGCAGGAATACAAATCAAAGGATATTTGCCAAGCAGTTGTCTAATTGGCTACAGAAGATCCTAGCATAAGATCGGACTGGAAGTGCATTGGAGAGGTGGTATCTGCCATTAGAAGAGAAACTGAATAAAGGAAAGACAGCTGATGGAGCAAGTTCTTGATTATGATAGCTTTTGGTTCAATAAATTAAATTAGATCTAGTCCATCTATACATTACCTGTCAGCAAGCTAGGAACCTTTTCCCCAGGCTTCTTCTGCTACTTTGGAACTGTTTGGATACATACGTCTAGCCCTGTTATTTTCAATAAATATCTGAAATATTCCTAAAAACCATGCCACGGTCATTTAGAGGAGGTATTTACTGCTGTGGTGCCCACTGGTGGAACTACACCCAGTCAGTCTACATGGTGCGCCTGATTGTGCACTTTACTATGTCACCAGTTGCACAACTGTGCTCGTGGAACTGTATGCTGGATATCACTTCTGCCTTGGTGCAAATTTCACCAATCATTTGTGCAATGTCAAGTTACATGGGCGTAGTTCTGCAAACAGGAATGTGGCCACTGTGTGGAATATTTTTCTCTCTTATGTTTAATGTGCTCCAACCATCTTATGTCTGGTCTCAGACCTTCATAGCAAGTCTCAAGCTTTCCAAGTAAAGGCAAATTCCAGTGATCTCAGTGGCACTTCCTTTTGATTAGGCATGTGTAGAATTGCACTGTTCATCTTGAACTTCAGGACTTTTTGATCTTGGAGAAAGTACAAACCACCACCACCACCACCCGACTCTACCTTTTTTTAAAAAAAAGTTTAGGAAACATTGAATAGTAATTTCTACTATGCCATCAGATGTCATTGTTTGTGGGTAAGTGGCTTTCTGAAACAGCCTATTTTTCTCCCCATTGAGATGAAGAAGAAAATATTACAGCTAGAAAACAGGTAGGTGAAATTGATTTCATTTAACAATAACCTTCCAGCCTCGCTTCACGTCTTACTCAAATAACCTTTGTAACTAATTACAGTGGGATCTGAAAATAAAGCACTTCTAGGCTGAAGGGTTTTAGAAGTCATCAAAATTATCCAATGCTCAATGGAGCAAAAACTCTATAAATTATTATCTCCCACTCTATTGCATGTCTGCCTGCAAGTTAACATCTATAGAGTTGTGAGGAGTAAACACACATATCATCAAATGTTCTATTGATAGGCAGAGGAGCTAATGGCAGCAGAGGAAATCAATCATATCTAAACTCCCTTTCTTCTTTTCTCTCTTTGAATTAGAAACAAGATAATCAACATGTAACTTGTTCTTTGGGGCATTCTCTTTCCTTTCCTTTAACTTTTGCTGTTCTCGGCAAACATGCATGTCCTCCCCCGACACACATTCATCTGTCCTCAAGTGACTCAGAAGTTAGAATAGTTAGCTTTTGGATTTGACCCTCCTGTGGATATTGCATTTCTGGACTCGGGAAAAAGACAATTTTTAAAAATATGTAAAAATATATTTTAACAAAATATCTTCAGAAATGTGGATTTTGAGAGAAAATGTATTCTAAAATGTGTATTGTATATATATAAAAATTAGAATGACATCTCTATATGCTGTTGACGTATACAGCTTCACCTTGATTTCATTTCAGTTTCAGTGAAAAATTGTAGAAGGAACAGAATGGAACAGTACTATGTGTGAATGTCACATGTGAAACGGATGCAGATTGGAAATGAACAAGTCTGTTCATTTCCATGTGCTCAGGTAGTCTGCAAAGGGAGCCATAACTCTTCATAGATGTCCATATAGTGCAGAAATTAACACCTATGAATCCTCACCCATGAATTTCATGTATTCAGAGTCGCATCTGTACGCATTCCTGTCACCACACCAGCTGTGTACATTTGTGTGGTCTTTTTTTATACTTCTAGCTGGACATGATCATTATTATTCACTGGATATGTGGAAGAACAGATGGTAGAAAGTTCCTGAGGGGGAGCAAAGAACACAGTTTACTTTGAATAATATTTTCAGACTATAGAATCCCAGCTGGGGACATATTGTTTGCGTGTGTATGTGTGTATGTGTTACCTTGTGTTCAGAACAGCCTCTTTTATTTTTCCTGAGTGTGACAAGCTATGGTAGTCTAACCATTACAGTGGCACTCAACCTTTGGCCATCAACATATTTTATACTTGAACTATTAGAATTCTTGACCACTGGTTGGATCAAGTCTGAGAGCTTCTGAAGTTGAAGCCCCAAACAGTTGGAGGTCCAATTTATGGGATTACTCTTTTAAGAGGCATATAACTGCATTAATACTGCATGCCCACAGATAAATGTTACTGCTCACAGTTACATGCCCACAGATAAAATGCTACTGTTCAGTACCAGTAGAATAAGATGTACAGGATATGCCCCTTTTCAATTGTGTGGCAAATGTGGTACTGGGGGACTCCTGTTCAACATCCTGACCATTGGCCTATGGCATTCCTGAAGGTTCTGTTTTGTCCTGCAGGGTGAAGTTGTCCATGAAACCATTTTATTAAGTTTTCCAGAACGTGGGGGTTCAGTATCCCTAGTTATGCTGATGACACCCAACTCTATCTCTCCTTTCCATCTAACTTCAAGGAAACTGTCTCAGTTCTTAAAAAAAAAAGTGCATGGAGTCAGTAATGGGCTGGATTAGGGTAAACAGATTGAAACTTAATCCAGACAAGACAGAGGTGCTCCTGCCTGGTCAAAAGGTAGATGAGGAAATAGAGATGCAACTGTGTTGGATGGGGTTACACTCCCCCTGAAAACTCAGGTTCACAGTTTGGGTGGACTCTGGGATTCATCTCTGAGGCTGGATGCCCAGGTTTCAGCCATGGCCAGAGTGCATTTGCACAGTTGAAACTGACGCACCTACTGGATTATTGTAACATGCTCTACATGGGGCTGCCTTTGAAGAAAGTTTGGAAACTTCATCTGGTTCAAGATGCATCTGCCAGATGGCTGACTGGGACCAGTTATAGAGAACACACAATGCCCTTGCTACAATGATTGCACTGCCTACCAGGTTGTTTCTGGGATCAATTCAAAGTGCTAGTTATCACCTATAAAGCCCCATATGGTTGGTAAAATGAGTACCTAGCTGACTGCCAGGGAAGCAATGTGTAGCCTGCATAATTAACTTGTAAACCTCCCAGAAAGTGCTGTAAGCGCTATGGGGTGGTATATAAGCAGCAGGCTTTTATTTAAAGGACCATATCTCCCTATATCAACCTTCCAGGCCCTTACAATTTGCAGAAGAGTCCATCCTCTTGCTCCTCTTGCCATCACAGGTATGGTTGATGGGAACACAAGAGAGGGCCCTCTCCGTGGCTGCTTCCTATTTGTGGAATGCTCATGCTCTCTCTCTCTCTCTCTCTCAGGAGGTTAGGTCAGTCCCCGCCTTTTATCCTTCTGCTGAGACAATGGAGACCTATCACTTCAGGCAAGTTTTTATTAACTTTTAAGAAGTACAACTGAGTCCTGGATGCTGATCTATTGCTTTTGTAAGCTTGATTTTGTAGTCTTAAACATTTTTAAATCAGTGCATGAATTTTTAACTGGTAGTGTGGTTTAATTGCTTTTTAATCAGTCATTTATTGTCTTTTTATTTTTACCTGTTTTTATATTGTGAGTCACCTTGGGTCCCTTCATCAAGAGAAAAAAGGCCTACAAATGTCACTATTGAATGAATGAATAGATAAAGAAAATGATCATTTGGCTGTTTTGCTGGGATGTTGCTATTTTACCTCTATTGCATCATATCATGCCTTAGCTTTTAATACAGAAAACTAACCTTAACATTTTGTACACATTACTGGAGGCAGCTTTTTTTAAAAAAAATTAGTTCTGAACATGATGAAGGCCATGAAGTCATTGGATGTAAGCAAAGCACCAAGCATTTATCATCACAGCCACTGACGTTGAGGGATACAGAAATACCAGCGTAGTGTCACTTGCCACTTTTGCTACTCATTTCGAGGTTATCCATCTAGACTGCAAATCAAAAGAAGATGCAGTGGGGAGCAGTCCTTTAAAGACAAAAATACTGACAGGTTGCAATTGAGTTCTTTGAAATAACTGCTTGGATTTTTTTCTTTCTCATCAAGGAACATCTCTGCAGTGCACTGCTGGGTGGTGTGTGTTTGTGAATATCTGTGTCTGCATGTGACATATAAGACAGAGGGGTTGCTGTATCAAACACAGTTTTGTGTATTTTTGCTTTTAGCAGACAGTACTTCTTAGCCAGAGATTTATGAATAATTGTACCTTCATTAATCAATGGACTCTTTCTTTCTAACTTTTGGTGCTGAGTAAGGAGCCCAACCAAAGTACCAAAACTACAAGTAGTCATGACATACTATTCACACACACCCCTACACACAAACACACAACCCTACACACACACCTTTGTAGCAATATAAGAGGTGATAACTGTGTTAGTATGTTGAGAGAAAAAACAGTCTTGTGCTACTTTAAACACAAATATGTTTTACTTGACAAAGTTTCATGAAGAGTAGCTGTAATGTTGAAGTGGGCTATGATCAATTAAATTCTTTAAAAAACCTCCGGTTTATGAATGTGGGATATTGTGCTTCTGTACTCACGATTAAAAAAAGCCAAGAAATGGCCCAATATGGCCGCACAATATTGTGCCCATGTTGCCAGCAGGAAAAAGGAGGCCAAGCTTTACACAGCAGCCTGGCTGCTGACAACGCCAATGGTAGCAGTCAAGATGGTCTACAGAATACCCTCTTCTGCTCACTACCATTCAGACTTATCAAAAAACAGCCTTGACAATCACTTTGTGTTTGGGTGGGAAGTGGTAAAGTGATGAAAAAAAGGAGTCAGATTCTGGGATTTTCCCTTGTGTGGTGTCACTTTGTGAATGGTACTGGTGTTGGGGGATTCCTGTTCAACACCCTGACCATGAGCCTATGGAGTGTCTCAGGGTTCCATGATTCCCCCTACTATTTCACATATACATGAAAATCCTGAAAGAGGCTGTCCAGAATTTTGTAGTCTGGTACCACCAGTGTGCTGACAACACTCAACTGCATCTGCTTTTTAAGATCTTCCAGGAGGCCCTTCTCGCAGTCTCTCAGCACCCTAGCTCCTTCCAGCAAGGATGCACAGAAAACAAAAGAATTTAATCTTTGCAAAGGATGGCTGTTGTCCATAAGAGAGGTACAATATATATTTTTAAAGTTCAGTTTGTCAGATTGAATTCATTAGAGCTTGCTCTCAAGTAACCGTGCAAAGGACTCTGGGGCCTTCCAGTACAGTGCTCTGATGACTTCCTCAGAAGTAAGTCCACTGTGCTGAATGAAACTTACTCCCCTGGAAATGCCTGCACAGGACTAGAGCTTGATGGTAGAATCCTAGAGCTGTGTTGGATTAGACTTAAAGCCTATTGAGTTCAACTGGAAGTACTCTCAGATTTTGCTGAGAATTCGTTCTACTCATCTCAATAGGTGCCACTTCTAAGTAGAGGCCAGCTGGCTCTTTATTGCAGGTGTAGCACAGCAACAAATGTAATAACAATTCAGTACAGGACATAAAATGAGAATCAAAACTAGTGTTTAGCTCAAAAGCAGGGTTTGATTACTTTTTTGTTTTAAAGAAAAGTTTATATTTCTAGTGAATTTCAGGGCTTCCCTCTCTGCATTTCCACATTGGCACAGGCATGTGAGTATAATCTTGCAGGAGAGAAAGGGGGAAATTCCAGCTCCTGCTCTTGCAATAATCTAGGCATGGTTTTATTCAAGAGTGCTCGAGCCGCTGCTGAGCCAAAGCTTCGGCAGCGCGGCTCGCCTTTGCCTCCCTCCCTGGATAACGTGAGACCCTAGGTCTCACGAGAGCAGTTGGGCAAGAGGGGGGAACGCTAGGTTATTTAAGGGACGCTCCCCCCTCTCTCCGCCCTCTTCCTTTTCTGGCAATGGCAAAGGATAGACCTACGCTGCTCTGTTGCTCCCAGCTGCGTCACGGATTGAGGCCTTCGACGAACAGCGATTATATCATAAACAACCTTACGTCACATTCAGAATGGGTCATGACATTGGTTAGGGCATTCACGTTACGGGCCCTGCAGTTTAACATCCTAGTGCAGGCCCGACATGTACCAGGTATAGAAAATAGACTAGCTGATGCATTGTCGCGCCAACAGATCGAGCTGTTCAGGGAGCTAGACCCCGGAGCCAAGGAGTTCCCGGAAATTCTGCCCCCAGAGGTCTGGCAAATTGGCACAAAGACGCGGAAAGAGCAATAGGCTTGGCCCTGGCACTGAGGACACGGAAAGGATACTCGGCTGTGAGTATAGAGTTCCAGGAATTTAGGAAGCTGGTCAACCTGGAGCCAGTTTGGCCGGCGCCAGTGGAACATCTGCAACAATTTATCATGTATTTGAATAGAAAGAGACTGGCACCTGGAACTATACAGGGCAGGTTGTCAGCACTTCCCTTTTACGCTAGGGTTAATGGCTATCGTGATTATTCGGCGGATTACTGCATTAAGAAAATGATTGAAGGATGGTCCAAAGAGAGGGGTAGAGTTCAGGACACCAGGGCCCCCATATCACCTGTGTTGTTAGAACACATTTGTAAGCAGTGGGAGTTTTTGTGTAGGGATGAGTATGAAACGGTCCTATTTAAAGCGGCGTCATTGTTGACATTCTTTGGGGCCCTCAGGATTAGCGAGGTAGTTGCTTCTGGAAAGAATGACAAGGCTAGGGTAGCTTTGCAATGGCAGGATGTTAGGGTTGAAGACGGGATGGTGCGAATTCTTATTCGATGATCCAAGGCAGATGAGCTAGGTAAGGGTGCTCAACTCGCCCTAGCGCGTTGTCACATGGACAGCATCTGTCCTGTGAAAGCCACGATAGCATATTTGGAGGTTAGGGGACAGGGCCAAGGCTATTTCTTTAAACATAAGGATAATTCGCTATTGACGAAGTATCAGTTCTGGAAATTGACGGATATAGTGCTGGATAGGGTCGGCGTCCAAGGAATGAGGTTCGGCACACACTCATTTAGAATTGGTGCAGCTTCCACTGCGGCAGCCCTGGGTTATAGCTCGGAGGAAATTAAGCGTTTGGGTCGGTGTTCTTCATCCAACTATCGTAGATACATCAGAACACTCCCTGATGTCTAGGCAGGGGCCTGGGTTTTGTTATGTCTTCGCAGGTCTCGTAGAGTCAGTGAGATGGAGGCACATTTTGATTTTGGGCCACAGCTATGTATACTGGGCAGAGCGATATGCTGCTGCATCCCCATGGGGGAGCAACCTGGGCCTTGGAGCCAGAGCGCACGTCGTATGGAGAAGGCTGCGCGGAATGCTGTGGAGCCAGCTATGCAGGGTGGTGGCCTCTGGCCAGTCTCCACCGGATTTGTTGGTAATACATCTCGGTGGCAATGATTTGGCCAGGCATTCTGGTAAGGCATTGATCCTGGACGTTTTACGTGACCTGAAATGGTTGAAGGCCACGTATCTGGCCATGCATATTGTGTGGTCCACGATCATCCCTCGGTTGGTGTGGAGGGATGCCAGGAGCTTTCCCCCCGTTAACACAGCATGCAGGAGTGTTAACCGGGAGGTCTGCAGAGTGGTCTGCAGCGGCCTTGGATCGGTGATTGGTCATCAGAGGATCCAATTAGATAGGCCTGAGTTTTTTCGGAACGATGGTGTTCATCTGTCCGATTTGGGTTTGGATGTCTTCTTAGAAGACATCAAGGGGGGCCTGCTTGCTGAGCTTGATAGGCTCGATGGCGGGCATGGGACTTAGCTGGGCTAGTTCCTATGCTGTGGCGAGTAGTGCGAATAAAACAGGTTTTTTCTGGTGAGTCCCATTGCAAACTCAGGTAAGCTAACAGCCCATCGGACCGCCCAGCACTGTGGATCATGCAATTACAGTGCTTGGGGGGAAAGATGCGCTGGGCCACAACCAGACCAACAGTGAACAAGTAAAAGATGGCTTGAGGTCCGCGGGTGGCCAAATTGCAGCCGGCCGGGTTCTCGCTGTCTTTAAGACCGTGATAACTTGGGGCTGGGGACTCGCCCATTTGTTGAGTAAGGGGTACTTTGGGACCCCTGCGATTTAACCTGATTCCGCACTACGGCAGGTCCCCCTTTGCCAAAGGATGGCAACATTGAATTATGATCAATAAAGCATGGCCCATGTTTTAACCCATGATATTTGCCTTGTGTCTTTATTCCGGGGTGGGGAGGGCAATAGAGATGGGCTATTTGTACTCATCTCTCTGGAGAGATGAATATGAATATTGCCACCACAGGTGGCCGGGCCCTTTGGAACTGGGCCATCCACTCACCTCTTACAGCAGGGGTCCCCAACCCGTGGTCCGTGGCCCGGTGCCAGTCCGTGGGCTTCCTGGAACTGGGCCGCGGAGACGGATCTCCGCCCCTGCACGCACACACGGTGGGCGTGTTGTGCTTGCGAGGGGCGTGTTGCGCTCGTGGAGGGGCGTTTTGTGCTCATGGGTAGGCGTGTTGCGAGTGTGACATGCCCCTCCACAAGTACAACACGCCCCTTCGCAAGCACAACATGACCATCCGTGAGTGTGACATGCCCACCCGCGAGCGTGGGGGTGCCCCCCACGGAGCCCTCACCCCCCAACCGGTCCACGGTCCCAAAAAGTTTGGGGACCTCTGGCTTACAGTGTAGCGCACATGGCTGTCCTTGTTCACGCTGTGCCAATTGGAGAAGTAGCCTGGCCAGAGCTTCCCTGCCTCCCTGCGCTGCTGACCAATCCGGCAAGGAGGTGAGATGAAGAGTCTCCTCACTCAGCTGCTGAGTGGTCAGCAGTGCAGGGAGTCAGGGAAACCCCAGACAGGCTACTTCCATGATTGGCACAGCACGAACGAGGACAGCCATGCACTCCATGCTGCAAGCGGTAAGTGGATGGCCCAGTTCTGGAGGGAGTGAGGGTCAAAGTGGCCAGCCATCTGTGGTGGTGATATTCATTTTTGTCCCCCAGGAGATGAATACGATATCCCATCTCTACTCAAGAGTAACTCCAAAGAGGTCAAGAGGACCTTTTCTCAAAGAAGCATGCAGAAGATCTTTGCCCCCATCCTTGATTTATTTAATGCCAAACTTTGACCACAGTGCCTGAGAGAGAGCTTGCTCACAAGTAAAGGTGTGAGGAGGGCAGAATTCACAGCTTTCTCTCACTACACATCATGTCCTAACGTGTAACCAGCTCCTCCAGAATGGGAGATATCTCTCTCTCTCACACACACACACAGATCTTCCCATGACCTTCATTGAGACTTCCTTCTGAGTAAACCACACTGTGAGAAGCAGGCCAAAGAAGAAAAGGGAAGAAAGGGAATACCAGTGGGGGTTGGTGGAAGAGAGAGAGGAAGAAAAGATAGAAATTTGGAAATTCTTGGTAAATAGCATACTTTAAAAAATAATACATTATAATGAAACTAGATATATTTTTATGTTGAATTAGAATGCAAACTTGTAAAACCATTTAAAAATATTTCAGTTAAAAATAGTAATTGCAATAAAACAGAAAAGTACAGCAAATCTGTCAATCAGTTGCCCTAAGCCTTCTTGACTAGGAAGATCTTATGTGCCAGCAAAAGGATATCAGAGAGCTGGCCATGCTAACTCCCCCACCCCACCCTGGGTGTTCCATAGTTTGGGAGTGGCCATTAAAAAAAACCCTATCTCTCATTGCCTTACCAAACTTTCCTCTGGAGGTGGAAAGACTGAAAGACATACCTCTCCCACAGATCTCAGAGCCAAGACAAACTTGTGTAAGAGAATTATGTATTCTAGACAGCTGGGACTCAAGTTGTGTAGGTTTTATTGGATGTAATCAGAAGTTTGAATTGTGTCCAGTGCTGGACCGGTAACCAGTGAGCTGATTTCACAGGGGAGTTATACGCTCCTAATATCTCTCTCTGGTGATGAGTCTGGCTGCAGGGTTTTGTATCCGCTGAAGGCTCCAAAGAGCTTTCAAAGGCAGAGCCGCATGCAGCACAATGCCATAATTAAAATGGGATGCACCCAAGGCATGCACCATCATGGCCAGGTCAAAGGAACAGGTGCACCAGTCTGTTTCCAAGTCAGAGGCTGTTGTTCCAGAATTGTGGATCAAGCCAAAAGTTCAGTCTAATAAACCAGTCACTTTCTCTGCAGGCAGAATTACAGTCGTCATCAGTCAATCCAGGTCATGGGGAATTCTGAGGAGCCCTGTCAGGGAGGCACACAAATCTTCTAAGCAGGCTACACAGCTTATGACCTATGATGCCAAATACACTATTTAACATTATTTCAGTGAGGTAGCTGTGCTAGTGTATTGCAGTTGTGTTGCTGTGCTGTGACAGAAATGACAAACAGTATTGTGGACCTTTAAGACTAACAAGTTTTATTTGGCATAAGCTTTCATAGACTGTAGCCCACTTTGTAGACCTTTGTATACCATGGCCACACAATCTTATGCAGGATAAAACCTGTTAATCCTAAAGGCGGCACAGAACTCTTTAAGATAGGAATGGACAAGAAATTTCTTGGCTTCTCATTCAGCACTCACTCTACTGCAAATTACTGGTACATTTAGATGCTAACTGTCAGTTTTGCACCTTCCAAAACTGTACAAGGCAATGTTGTCTATTAAATTCATAGATTCCAGATGTTTCAATATATTAATAATTATGTGCCATCAAGTCAATTCTGACTTAAAGCAACCCTTTCCATGATTTTCTAGGCAGAGAATACACAGAAGTGGTTTACCATTACTTTCTTCTGAGGGTTGCCCTGGGACTGTGCAGCTTGCCCATGGCTACACAGGCTGGCTCATCTCCCAGAAAACGCAGTGAGGGAACTGAATTCCTGACCTCTGTTTTTGCAGCCTGGTACCTAACTCACCCCCTTCACGGATTGCTGCCATCGTGGCGAAGGGGCTTGAGTAATTCAGAGAAGCTATGGGCTATGCCGTGCAGCGACACCCAAGCAGGACAGGTCATAGTGGAGAGTTCTGACTAAACGCGATCCACCTGGAGCAGGAACTGGCAAGCCACTCCAGTATCTTTGCCAAGAAAACTCCATGGACAGAAACAAAAGGCTAAAAGATATGACGCTGGAAGATGAGCCCCTCAGGTCGGAAGGCATCCAACATGCTACTGAGGAAGAGCGGAGGACAAGTACAAGTAGCTCCAGAGCTAATTAAGTGGTTGGGCCAAAGCCGAAAGGACGCTCAGCTGTGGACGTGCCTGGAAGTGAAAGGAAAGTCCGATGCTGCAAAGAAAAATACTGCATAAGGACCTGGAATGTAAGATCTATGAACCTTGGTAAGCTGGATGTGGTCAAACAGGAGATGGCAAGAAGAAACATTGACATCCTGGGCGTCAGTGAACTAAAATGGACGGGAATTGACGAATTCAATTCAGACGATTATCATATCTACTATTGTGGGCAAGAATCCCGTAGAAGAAATGGAGTAGCCCTCATAGTCAACAAAAGAGTGGGAAAAGCTGTACTGGGATACAATCTCAAAAATGATAGAATGATTTCAATACGAATCCAAGGCAGACCTTTCAACATCACAGTAATCCAAGTTTATGCACCAACCACTGATGCTGAAGAGGCTGAAATTGACCAATTCTATGAAGATTTACAACACCTTCTAGAACTGACACCAAAGAAAGACGTTCTTCTCATTATAGGGGACTGGAATGCTAAAGTAGGGAGTCAAGAGATAAAAGGAACAACAGGTAAGTTTGGCCTTGGAGTTCAAAACGAAGCAGGGCAAAGGCTAATAGAGTTTTGTCAAGAGAACAAGCTGGTCATCACAAACATTCTTTTCCACAACACAAGAGGCGACTCTACACATAGACATCACCAGATGGTCAATACTGAAATCAGATTGATTATATTCTCTGCAGCCAAAGATGGAGAAGCTCTATACAGTCAGCAAAAACAAGACCTGGAGCTGATTGTGGCTCTGATCATCAGCTTCTTGTAGCAAAACTCAAGCTTAAACTGAAGAAAGTAGGAAAAACCACTGGGCTAGTCAGGTATAATCTAAACCAAATCCCTTATGAATACACAGTGGAAGTGAAGAACAGATTTAAGGAACTAGATTTGGTGGACAGAGTGCCTGAAGAACTATGGATGGAGGCTCGTAACATTGTACAGAAGGCAGCAACAAAAACCATCCCAAAGAAAAGGAAATGCCAGAAAGCAAAGTGGCTGTCCAACGAGGCCTTACAAATAGCAGAGAAGAGAAGGGAAACAAAATGCAAGAGAGATAGGGAAAGTTACAGAAAATTGAATGCAGACTTCCAAAGAATAGCAAGGAGAGACAAGAGGGCCTTCTTAAATGAACAATGCAAAGAAATAGAGGAAAAGAATAGAAAGGGAAAAACCAGAGATCTGTTCAAGAAAATTGGAGATATTAAAGGAACCTTTTGTGCAAAGATGGACATGATAAAGGACAAAAATGGTAGGGACCTTACACAAGCAGAAGACATCAAGAAGAGGTGGCAAGAATACACAGAGGAATTATACCAGAAAGATCTGGATGTCCCGGACAACCCAGATAGTGTGGTTGCTCACCTTGAGCGAGATATCCTGGAGAGTGAAGTCAAGTGGGCCTTAGAAAGCATGGCTAACAACAAGGCCAGTGGAGGTGATGGCATTCCAGTGGAACTATTTAAAATCTTAAAAGATGATGCTGTTAAGGTGCTACACTCAATATGCCAGCAAGTTTGGAAAACTCAGCAGTGGCCAGAGGATTGGGAAAGATCAGTCTACATCCCAATCCCAAAGAAGGGCAGTGCCAAAGAATGCACCAACTACCGTACAATTGCACTCATTTCACACGCTAGCAAGGTTATGCTCAAAATCCTCCAAGGTAGGCTTCAGCAGTATGTGGACCGAGAACTCCCAGAAGTACAAGCTGGATTTCGAAGGGGCAGAGGAACTAGAGACCAAATTGCTAACATGCGCTGGATTATGGAGAAAGCCAGAGAGTTCCAGAAAAACATCTACTTCTGCTTCATTGACTACGCATAAGCCTTTGAATGTATGGCAAGTTCTTAAAGAAATGGGAGTGCCTGACCACCTTATCTATCTCCTGAGAAATCTATATGTGGGACAGGAAGCAACAGTTAGAACTGGATATGGAACAACTGATTGGTTCAAAATTGGGAAAGGAGTACAACAAGGCTGTATATTGTCTCCCTGCTTATTTAACTTATATGCAGAATACATCATGCAAAAGGCTGGACTGGATGAATCCCAAGCCGGAATTAAGATTGCCGGAAGAAATATCAACAACCTCCGATATGCAGATGATACCACTCTGATGGCAGAAAGTGAGGAGGAATTAAAGAACCTCTTAATGAGGGTGAAAGAGGAGAGCGCCAAAAATGGTCTGAAGCTCAACATCAAAAAAACTAAGATCATGGCCACTGGTCCCATCACCTCCTGGCAAATAGAAGGGGAAGATATGGAGGCGGTGACAGATTTTACTTTCTTGGGCTCCATGATCACTGCAGATGGTGACAGCAGCCACGAAATTAAAAGACGCCTGCTTCTTGGGAGGAAAGCGATGACAAACCTAGACAGCATCTTAAAAAGCAGAGACATCACCTTGCCGACAAAGGTCCGCATAGTCAAAGCTATGGTTTTTCCAGTAGTGATGTATGGAAGTGAGAGCTGGACCATAAAGAAGGCTGAGCGCCGAATAATTGATGCTTTTGAATTGTGGTGCTGGAGGAGACTCTTGAGAGTCCCCTGGACTGCAAAGAGAACAAACCTATCCATTTTGAAGGAAATCAACCCTGTGTGCTCACTGGAAGGACAGATCCTGAAGCTGAGGCTCCAATACTTTGGCCATCTCATGAGAAGAGAAGACTCCCTGGAAAAGACCCTGATGTTGGGAAAGTGTGAAGGCAAGAGGAGAAGGGGACGACAGAGAACGAGATGGCTGGACAGTGTCATCGAAGCTACCAACATGAATTTGACCAAACTCCGGGAGATAGTAGAAGACAGGAGGGCCTGGTGTGCTCTGGTCCATGGGGTCACGAAGAGTCGGACACGACTTAAAGACTAAACAACAACAACAAAAATGATTTTTATATTAAGAGCCTATAGTTTTACTGAGTCGTGTGAAACTACAATAATGCCTCCAAGTACTAACAGGTGGAAACATAAAATACTACAATTAGGTGCTGATAATGTTATCCAATGCATGTTTTCACCTACGGGTTGTTTGATCCATTCAATTCCCCTCTGTTTAGTGATTAAAAGCTCTATTTTTACTTCCGTCATTTGGGACTGATGGGTAGCTTTGTGTTCTTTATAACAGGAGAAATAAAACAAGTCTCCTCTTATCTTTTAATTTCAGTTTACCCTGACAAATTAAAGAAAAATCTGTCACATAATTGAACTAAAATTATCTACATCACTCCAGCCCTTTTGATTTTGTTGAATTGTGCTTAGGTAAAGAAATCCTAAATGGTGCTCCACCAGAAGTCACATTTTTATCGGTGAATTGCACAGTGCTTTGCAGTAGAGTGAGTTGGTCCAGCACAGAATGGACTTTTCCAAATGGATTAGGAATCCCCTATAAATGCTGCCTTTCCAACCAGCTGATATAGGCTGAGTTGAGAAGAGTCAGGTGTTCACTTGCTCCCAATGCAAATACAACAGGGTTGAGCAGCCACCCCAAACCACTAAACAGAGGCGCATGTAGAGAGATGAGTGAGAAATTTGTTTTTGAGAAGACGTTACCAAAACATGCACTTGTTAATATTCCTGACTGCAGAAATGAAGAACCTGACAGAGCAATAACGTTCTTTATGTTGAAGTCCTCTTCTGAAAATTGGAATAAATAATAATCATGTGCCACCATTTTAATTCTGACTTACGGCTACCCTTTTGAGGGTTTTCTAGGTAGAAAGTTCTCAGAAGTGGTTTGCCACTTTTCTGGGGTCATCCTGGGATGGTGGAGTTTGCCCAAGGCCACACAGGCTGGCTCTTCTCCTTGGAGTCACACTGGGGAATCAGAAATATTTCATCCACTAATGTTCTAAATTATGCTTTGGGGAAAATATTTTCCCCAAAGCATATTGACCACAGAATCGTCATAGAATCTTTTCTGTGATTAGAAACATAGATATGTCACCCAATAAACATGCCTCCCTCCATGTATGCCTCCCTCTTCTCTCTATTCCAGTGTGTGTCTGTCCCCCCCCCCCCCCCCGGTAATCCTTGGAGAGAAATGCCACATTTCTTGGAAACATCCTACCTGCACCTTTCTTTTATGACCCAGCCTTCAAAGCACTAGGAGGAGGAGGATTCACTCCGGACTCATTCAGCAAAGTCAACACCCCTTGAAGAACCTGTTCTACAGAATTTTCAAAGTTACTTTTTAAAAAGTAATTCATCCCCATTACTAATGACAAGTGTTAAATATTTTGATCTACCGTGTTTCCCCGAAAATAAGACAGGGTTTTATATTAAGTTTTGCTCCAAAAAACGCATTAGGACTTATTTTCAGGGGATGTTTTATTTTTTTCATGTACAACAATCTACATTTATTTAAATACAGTCATGTCATCTTCTTCTGGTTGCTGCACAATGGTGGAGGGCGGGGTTTCACTTAACTGGGGCTTATATTTGGGGTAGGGCTTATATTACGAGCATCCTGAAAAATCATACTAGGGCTTATTTTCAGGTTAGGTCTTATTTTCGGGAAAACAGGGTATTATTATTGCTCGTTACAATGTTTTAAAACTATTTGTTGTGTTTGTTCTGTTACTCGTTTTTCATTGTTTCTTTTATGTTTAAAAAAGTCCCTTAGGATTGATAAGAGTGTGGAATAACACTTGAAAAATTCCACTCAAAATGTCTGTAAAAATGTATTGAAAAGTCTTTTTTTAAATAGTAAACAGTAGTTCAAAAATGTTATGTATTACTGAAAAGAAAGGTAATATCCCTCCCATTTGTTGCGTTGATTTTATTGCATTAATAATCCTCATTACAAAGAAAAGAATTAAAAAGAAATAACTTTGCTTTGTAACATGTACTTCTGGTACTTTGGCTTGAAATCTGAATCTGAGGGATACACTCTTTAAAATCAGTTCTTTCAGTGAATTGCCATTTTCAAGAATGGATCATCATCATCACATACCATTGTGAGTATAAATGTTGGCAACTTTTGAACATCATGCTCTGGCTTACTCTTCAATACCGCTTTTTGGGACTCTTGACAAATAAAGGCTGAGCAGAGAAATCCTGTTTGCTTGTGACCTTGTTTATTTTGCCCATTTTTCATTTCAGGCTTTCCCCGCCTAGGCTGGTGATCGAAATCTGAGCATTAATCAAATAAAAAAAAAAGGAAGGAAAAAAGAAAATTAAATAAATTCTTGACCAGGCTACTTCAGTTCTCTTTTCTTTCTTTTAGTACCTCACTCCCTTGCTGTCTTCTCTTTCCTCTAAGGTACAGGTAGCAAAATTGGATAGAAAACAGCTTCTTTTTATGTGTTTTCTTGTAAAATTACACATACACACAAACCCCAGCTCCATTCCATTCAACAGTATTAACTTCAGTTCACTTGGGATTCTATATTATTTATTTTTTATCAATTTATCCCCAAGACTCAGTGGGATACTGATTGAAAAGCTTAGGTGGAAAATGTCACAACAAATATTGAAGAAAAATGTTTATCCCATGGACTGTAAGTCTGGGGTCTGTCTTAACAACTTTTCCCCCAACTTGTTTTTCCCTGAGTCTAAGCTGTCACATGAGTAAATTGATTTTAAAAGAAAGAGGGGTTCAGAAGGGGGATACACAATCTCTATTCCATTAATATGTCACAGCAATCGAACAGTGAAGTTTAGAATTGTTTTCTTCAAATAATGCCAAGTCGGGGTGGGGTGGGGGAGGTTGTTTCTCAGCTGAGGTTTCGACAGGAGTGCTTGATTTGGTTCCAACCAGTGGAAACAACCTCAACAAAAATGCGATGTGTGCTTAAAATCCTGCTGAACTGGAGACGGGGTGCTGCAGTGTTTTAGAACATGCTTGTTTTCAATGTTACTTAAGCACATTTAACTATCCCCAAGATTATTTTCATTCAGTCATTTCAGTGCAGCTCAGCTTCAGTGCACCCCGAGATGCCTGAACCCCAAAGAACAGCCCCCCTGTGCTCTTTGAGACAGGAAATACATTCATAATGAGCATGCTGTGGAGCTCATTATGAATGTGGCCATTGTATGTCAAATTCCATGCTCTGGCTAGAGCCTACAAACCTTTTACCAGGAGCTGGCAGCTTTTGAGAGTCCTAGTGCTGTGCCTCACCTTGCTGAGTCCTCTTCAGAGGGGGGAACAGAGCACAAGGTGAGTTAAATGAACCAGTATCAAAATGAAGGCAGAAGCCACTCCTGTCAGTGAGGTCTCAGGAGATAACTAACTGGAAACTGCTGGATGCCTGGAAGAGTGAAAGACTAGGACTCAGGAGGTCTGGGTTCGAATTCCCACTCAGCCGTGGAAATGCTCTGGGGTGTGGAACTGGTAAAACCACTCTTTAAATACCTTGCTTACCTTGAAAGCCCTATTACGGTCACTGTAAGTCAGTTCTGACCTAAGGGCCCATAACAACAGTCAGTTAAATGTGGAAGGCAGCTATTTTGGTTGGCTTTTGTTTGCCCTCCATTCTGCTAGCGAATACTCCTCAGCTCTATTAGAATCATGAAAAGTAGGTTCTGACTTGATGGAATACAACATAACAAACAGGTGCTATATGACGCTCACAAAAATAGGCTCACATTACTAAAGTAGGCATTACTCTGTATTTAAAGGAGTTGTGCAGTGTAAGGGTAATTTACAGGTGTGGTGGGAGTGTCCTCATATTGCCCAATTCCAGATGGTGACACAATCAGACACTGGAAAAATTACCATCCGCTGAGACACTTGCTGTATAACCACATCTAGCACTGCTAAACCACTGTTCTTGGTGACAATTCCCATTTATTGCATTAAAATTTAATAATTTTATCAGTCCTTGCTCCTTGGCAAGAGATGAATCACTGCTGGAAGGATGGCCAGAGTCTCCCTGCAAGCTTGAAAGTAGGAGGTACGTTTAGCTTGGAAAAGACATGACGCCAGACTTCAGAAGTCTGAAAAACGGCCATATGGATGATGGAACACATATGTTCTCTGCTACTCCAGGGAGCAAGACTTCAACCAAGGGGTGGACAACAATAAGAACGTGTGGACAGAGAAACAGAGTGCTTCGGAAATAGTACACTCTTTCCCACTGATGGACAAAAACTGGGCAGCAGCCTATTAGAGGTGCTGTAGCCATAAACTGCACTGCAGAGAATGCATGGAGGACAGTGTTGGACTACATCAGGGGTTCTCAAACTTTTCCTATTTGCAGCTCCCTTGAGCGGTGGTGGCAGAGCAGGAGCAGCAGTAAGGGGTGTGGTGCGGAGCAGGAAGCAAAGAAGCGTGAAGGAGCCAGAACTGGAGCTGAAAGAGCAGCAGTAGCAGCAGTAGCCAGCTCAGGAGAAGCAAAAGAGAGAATATTCTGCCTCACTGCTAGCTGGGTTTGGTGGTGCCCTGATGTGCCCTGATGTGCCAAAGAAGCTGCAGCGTGCCAAGACACACACCTTGGGAAGCCCTGGACTACATGATCTTCCAGATGCCTTCAAGTCTGTATTATTCTGATGTCCATCCAAAGGATACTATCCAATGCCTTAGCATTGCTTCCACCCATATTGTATGAGGAAAAGAACACTGCCCAGTAAGGATGTGAAGATATATTTTCATTGATAAGGCTTCAGTTGAGATTAAATGTCTCAGCCCAGCAAGGTAGCAACTTTCACAAAGGATCTTGCTTCTGGCATAAGGTCAAGGCATCCATTTTTTTCCCATCATGACTTATGAATTTGTGCAAAGTATAATTTGGATAAAACTTCTGTGCCAACACAAAATAAAAGTCTCTTGTGAAAGTAAGTGCTCACATGCAGCAAGTGAGGGGGAAAAAAAAACCAGGCTGACTGATCCTCAACACTTGAACAACACATCCAGTGCTGCTCTTTTTAATAGTTCGTGCAACAAGACAAATGTTTTGACATTTTCCAGTACTGCAATTTGACAGGAAAAAAAGGCACAACATCCACTTATGTGCAATTTTTCTCTCAGACAAAACAGAAAGTAGAACGGGTACTTTTTATGAAGGTTTCTCCTTCACTGTGCAAGGATGAATCAAGTTGTCCCTACTCCCTACTGTCAAGCATATGACCACTGCAATTCCCATGACTTCCGTTATCAGAAAAACGAAAAGGAAAGGAAAGGAAACCAACCCATTAATCAATCAACAAACGTAAGCGAAGCCATCAGAACAACTCACAAACATCAGGAAGTTCTATTCTGTCCTACTGAACATCTTCTGTCGTCTTCTCCTGGATGTTCACTGCCCAGTTTTCAGGAAGGGTTTCACTTCACCCTCCTTACCGGAAAGCAACAATATTTAACTGTGTGGAACAGTTTGCCTAATTCCCTTAAAATAACATAAGAAATCTTATAAATGTTCCCATGTTCCTTGCAAATTTTAGGACACACACTCACTCTCTCTTTCTATATACTCGTGGTCCACATACTCTCTCCCACAGGAGGCCAGGCTGGCCCCATCTTTGCTGTCCTTCTGCAAGCAGATGAAGACCTTTGTCTTCAAGCAGGCTTTCCCTTAATGACTGGCTGCCTAAGTGGGATTTTAAAATGAGGATGATTAGTATTTTGTAGTTTTAATCTGTTTTAAGAATAATGCTTTCGTATAACATTTTTAAATATAATATATTTAATTCTTTTTAACTACTTGAATGATTTGTTAATTTTATCTATCTCTTTTAATGATGTAAGTCATCTTGGATCCTTTTATGGAGAAAGGTGGAACAAAAATGTTTTAAATAAATAAAATAATAAGAGTTTAAGGTGGCATGCATAGCTCTCCTTCCCCCACCTTATCCCCTTCATAAAGCAACCCTGTAAAACAGGTCAGGCTGAGAGTGAGATAACTGGTGCGAGGTCACTGAGTGAGTTATATGAATAAGTGGAGATTTAATACCTGGTCTCCAGAGTCCAAAAAACCAATATTCTTACCACTATACAATGCTAGTTCTCATTAAAGTCCCTTGTCAAGTAAACCAACCTATAAGGGTTTAATCCATTGATACCACATTCCTATGGCCACTTTAGTGGGAACAAGTGCAGGACTGTGCTCTTGAAACAGTATACAATCACAAAGGACTTAACAAATTTGTGAGATGCAGGCAAGTCAAACCCCCTACTAATCCATTTCTCTGCACTCAGAGAGACAAAAACCCTGGAGAGGCCAAATGCAAGGAAGACCAGATTTGAAACACATTTGCTTTAGCTTTGCGCTGGCAAAATTGCAACACAGCCATGTCTTCAAGAATGAACCCTCTTCATTCTGAATTCTAATAAGGACAGTGGGCGACCAGATGGCCTGCAGTTTGGTGCTGCAGGAAAGATGGGTGGCGGTGGAAGGGAGGAATATTCTAATCAAAGCACTCGCACCTTCTCCTACTTGACATACAACACCACTTTGAACAGCAGTGTTCTATTAGAGAAAAGAACGACAGTTCTTTGCCACACAGTCATTTGCATAATTTTAAAGAGCTGAAAATGTCAATGCTATTTTACTATAATTGTTGAAAATGATTAACTATACCATTTATACACTCCAGAAAAAAGGGCTCCTTTCTTTCTTTCTTTCTTTCTTTCTTTTTTACTCTTTAATATTAATGGCAAATAATTAAATGAGTGAGAACAAACATTCGGTGTAAAACATAACGTGCAGGCTGAAAGTATGCTACTTATCTATTCTACAATAATTTGGTTGATTTGCTGTCAGACCTGTCAATGGTGAGCACATTTTTGTCCCGTGTCTCTACGTCGGCGTCTATCCTTTTATGGAAAGTTGGTGAACATCAGGTGGAAACAGCTGTGTGGGAACCCTGCGAGAGTTCCTTCAAGGCTTACTCTATGAGATGGTAGCTGCTCTTGCGCCAGCTGAAAACGATACATGCAATTTCCAGCTGAGTGGCGAAGGCCACCATTTCTCACCCTTTGTGGAGACTTGCAAGTCAGAGGGGATAAAAAAAGCAGGACTTCATTACGAATTCCTCCAGTCTTGTCTTTAAGCTGGCTCCATGTGAAGAAGCCCTGTGGTAAATGGCTACCATTCATCCCTCAGTTGTCTCAGTCCACCCTGCAACATTAGACAACCATTTGTCTGATCTGCTTTGATTCAGATTCCTGCCTTGAGCAGAGGTTTGGACTCAGTGGCCTCATAGCCCCCTTCCAACTCCATGATTCTATGATGGCCAAACCACTTCTTTCATGCTTAATAGAAGTAGATGAAAATTTCACTTCAGTTCATTGTTTATAATAATTGACCAGGACTGAAGAACTGTTGGAAGGCTATGACCACTTAACTCTTATGGTTGGAGCTTGTTCTTTCAGACCAGCTGCCCACTGGGGCACGTCTGGTGAGAATGTGAAAGAATCTTCTCACTGACTGCTTTTAGGTTGAAGAACGACCTCCTCCTGACTGTTCTTTTGCTAGCAGGCCGAGACTCTTCTTTCTTGGGAAACCTTTATCATCTGAATCGGACAATTACGTGTAATTGGGGAACGCTGCACCTTCTTACCACTTTCTTGTGTTCACAAGCTTTGTGTGTTTTTAAATTGTTTTAAAATAAGCATAGGGTTGTTATATGACCAATTTTTCAAAGTGTTGTTGTTTAGTGGCTGACGTCCATTGAATCAGTCAAGATTTGGTGAGTCAGCTCCTCTGTAAGTGCCCTTGAGTCAAGTGGGCCTACTCTAATTGTGGCTCACTGCCCTAAGCAACAGCATTTCTGCTGTTGTTGTTTTTTTTTAATTTTTACTCACACCTGTTTTTAACCATTTGTGAATGCCTTGGGTCCCTGCGCCAGGAGAAAGGCAGCACTGAAATAAAAGAAAATGAATAAATAATAATAATACAGGTTTACTTTCCTGTTCATTCAACAATTTTTGTGGTGCCGACTTAGGACTCCCTCCCTACCCACTCACCCACCCCAAGACTCCTGTTCTTTAAAGTGAAAAACAAAACAAAAATGTAGAGTATAAGTGAAAGCCCATGGGATTCACTCCCCATTAACAAGTTCATGAAGCTTCTTGGCTTCACATTACTTTGGGTTTTGTCTAGGTGTGGTGCTTTCTGGACAACATAACTTTTCCCATGGTAGGGCACAAAAAACTCACCTAAAATTGCCAATCTGTCCTTAGGTTCTGCACATACAAAGTCTCTGCTAAGGCCACCCAGAAGTGGATGGCTTTTTAATAAAATGAATCTAAAGGGTAAAGGTATGATGACAAGCTGGAACACGTTTCTGTCTCCAGATTTTAAAAAAGCCTGTTATTAGTATTGCATCACCTGGCAACAGACTCACTTCCTCAACCTCCTCTATTACATCTCAAGTGACCATAACAGCTTTGTCATAGCATAGCAGAATGGAGGCCCAGTTACTGTGGCCTCATTAATCCTTTCCTATCCCTCTGGCCAACAGGTTTTCCATCCCTCTTGTTGAGACAAGCAAGTGTCTTTAACCTCTTTCTAACATTGCCCTCTCTCTGAATGTCATTATTTTTGTACAAGCTGGAGCAGACCAACATGCTTGATGGGAACCGCTTTCTGGACTGGCCAAAACAACAGGCACCTGTATACAGTATATTACACTGTAGTACTTGATCCCTTAATGATATGCACAGGCAAAGCTAGGTCTCTAATGTTTCATGCCATAAGTTAAGGTGCCATGCCCAAGAAGCTAAGCTCTTGATGGCCACATCTTTTGGTAAACCATGTCAGGGTCCCATGTATATCTTGACTTAAAGTCTCTCCTGAGAGATTACCTTCTTGGCAAAAGACAACTGTTCTTAATTTGCCAAGAACCGGCATCACCTGAGACCAGCCCATTTGCAATCCTGCTCCAGAAGGCCTTTGAACACACAGGATACAAGTTCCCACCTCCTTGGGAGAAAGGAAAATGGCCTTTGCAGAACTGAGCCAGAACAGGGAAGGAGCCAAGGAGTGAGTAAAGGCTGGCTGTGGGCTAAGGGAGTTGGGTGGCCTTACTTGTAGAAGCTTTATGGACCCAAAAAAGCAATATTAGCTAGGCAGTGTGGGAACAGCTTTCTGGGGTGACGGAAAGAGAAGTGGCTTGAGCAACATGTACCGACTTCCCTTTCAGAGGTTGGCAGCTCAACAAGGACTGTCCATGACAAGACAGGTCTTATTATTATTAATCAGAGTGAGGCAACTGCTTCAGGCTGCAGCTTTAAATGCCATTTGAACATTATCTACTCACAATTTGCTGCCTTTAATAACAAAATATGTCCTTTGTTATTACTATATATGCTCTCAGAGGAATATAGAAGTGCTTATAGGATATTCTGCCTCACAGGCCAAAATAATCTGGTTTGGTTTGGGCGCTGTTCACCTTCACTGCGGCGAGTGAGAGGAGGGGGGGGGCGTTTGCTATATTACTTCAGGTAGCAAAATGTCATAGGACATTTCTGGTTGGCGCGTGTGTGCATACACCACCTGTCTGTCCTCATTGAGATTCCAAAAGCCTGGCAGATTACTGCATAAAGAATTAATAACCCCTTCTTAAAAAACTAATGGCACGTCAAGAAATCGTAAATGCTGGAAAGAGAGTCAAAATCTTGCCATCAAAACCATTTTTAATTTCCTATTTATTGCTGTTGTTATGTCATGTGGTATTATTTATTATTATTATTATTAAGAATGCCACATGCCGTAACAACAAAAAGAGAGACAAAAAGCCAAAGAGAGAGAGAGAGAGAAGAGAAGAGGACAGAAGAGAAAATAGAGAGTTGTGGCATTTAGCAAGGAAAGCTATTCGTGTTTGCATAGTCCTTGCCCATGGTCTCAAGCCACAAACAGTAAAGGATTGCTGCCTGTTGTCCTTTAATTGCATTGCTTTCCTGCCACCAGCAGCACCACTTCTCAAATAATTCAATAGTGTTTACTTGCAAATGGACTGATATAGGATTTCATTACACAATCTCAGATGTTAGTTGTAGAACTATGCTATAGTCCTATTCAGGCGTTGCTTCATTGTCCTATTCAGGCATTATTTCTGCTAAGCATGTAGAAATACCTGGGGCATGAAGAGGGAGCTGCCCCCTTTCCCTCCATTCCCAACTTCCCTGTGTTTCCAGGCAAGGTCTGAAAACCATCCGAAAGTACATCCAAGTAACTGTGGCTATGAAGCTACACAAACTGGGAGCCCCGTCTTAACAGGGTTTCTATTCAGGTGGAGCACTGTAATTACATTTAATAGACCAAACATCTAGACCTAAGGAGCAGGTAGAAAGCCTGTCTTGAAAGTGGTATCACACTAAGTGCAACCATGCTAAAGAGAGCCTTCCACTGCTTCAAAATGGATAGCCTGAAAAAATGTGTGAGAGTTTTAAAAATTATGCTTTCAAGGCAGCTGTATTTTTCATTTACCAGACTCATGAAGGCTGCAGTTGTTATTGACAGCACTGGAGATAAGTTCTTATCTCCTGTGTTTTTGATTTTCCAGACCCGGCGCTTTTCTTGGATAAATGCTTTATGTTTGACTACACATTACGGAAGGGGAATGGAAGGACTCATCTTAACCATCTCTTACATCACTGCGCTCTGTGTTCCTCACATCCACATATTTGGTTGGCTTATGGAAGACAGAAAAGGGAGATTGTCAAATTGGCTGCCATCCTGCCTGTTATTTGTCTCTTCAAGGACCTTAAGGTGTTTAATGAAAATACCTTAAAACTCAATTTTAAGAAAAGAAAAATCAAGATGATTAAAACCAGTTCACCACAAAAATAAAAATGGGCCATTGAAAGAGTCACTATCCTTGGGTGATCAAAACAACAACAACAACTTCTAATGCAGCAGGTTAAAACAAAAATCAAAGCAGAATTCCAAAATACCTTCCAAACCTTCCTAAGTAGAAAGGTTTTAGCCATTACATAGACTATGACAAATGGGGACGGTGAGACAAGCAGGAGGGAATTCTAGAACCTAGTCATGGCTGTTGGATTATGTGGTTCCACTTGCTTTGTGTAATCTTAGATCTTTTTTTTTTTTGCTTGCTCCTGAAGCTTTTGCCTGTTCCTAGAGTACTGCCCTCTAACACCCCCAACCCCATATTATCAAACAGATTTTCTACGTCTCCATTGGCATACCTTTCATCCTGGGGAAGCCATTGGGACCTGTGGGACAGTAGGAGGAAGTCTTTATTTTTTTGAAAGCCACCTCCATTGGGATGGATTTAGTAATCTTTGCTAAAAATGGATTCTGCAAAAAGCCCTTAACAGGAGGCCATTTCAGAAATGATACAGTGCTACTGTTTGAGGGTTCCACCACCTCTTTTAGCAGTGTACCATAATGCAAAAGTGGGGAACATAATGCCCAGCAGATGCTGTTGAGCTTCAAGTTCCATCAGCCGCAGCCAGTATAACCAGTCTTGGGGCCTGCAAGAGGTTGCAGGCCATGGCCAACAACATCTTGAAGACTAACTGTTCTCCACTCCTGCTTTTGAGAAACCCTTACACTCGATGTACCCTCCAATTTTCAGCCTCACTGGATGGGGCTCCACCCCTCTCTCTTGTGACTTCAGCCCTGTGTGCGTGAGCACATCTAACCCCCTTGAGCGCAGGGTTTCCTCATGACCAGAACCAAATGAAATTGTTGTGTAAAGGAGGAAGAGAGCTGAACAGAGGGAGGCGGAGTCATGTGCACATGCGTGTGCACCTGGCTTAGAAGAACCCTGCTTGCACCAGATCTGCTGTTTTAATGATGTTCCTCTTTGCAATATTTCTGAAATTGTGTAATAGCCATGGTTTGCATCAGCCTTTACCTTTTTATGTCATTGTTATTGTTGTTATGTGCTGTCAAGTCACTTCTGACTCATGGCAACCCTATGATTGAGAAGTCTCCAAAAGGCCCTGTCCTCATCTGCCCTGCTCAGCTCTTGTAAATTCAAGCCTATGGGTTCCTTTAGCAAGTCTGTCCACCTTATATTTGATCTTCCTCTTCTCCTGCTGGCTTCAACCTTTCATAACCTTTCTCATCCAGAGAATCCTCCCTTCTCATGATGTTCCCAAGTAAGACAGCCTCAGTTTCAACATTTTTTTTCTCCAGAGATAGTCCAGCCTTGATTTGCTCTAGGAACTACTTATTTCTTTCTGGCAGTCCATGGTATCCGCAAAGCTTTGCTCTTGCACCACATTTCAAACAAATATTTCTTTTCCCTGTGAGACATTACTATTGTTTTAAGAGGTAATACTAATAGCATTTTCCTTGGAATCCCTTTTCTTTGCATTTTTAGGTAGTATTCCATCCATCCTTGATGTTTAACTTGTTTATGTGTTCTGTGCCATCCAGTCAGGACTGACTTATAGCGACCCTAGTAGGGTTTTCAAGGTAGGTGAGATATTTAAGGCGTAAATTTATCAGTTCTGCTCCCCCAGTGAGTTTTCATGGCCAAGTGAGGATTCAAACCCTGTTCCCCCCGAGTCCTAGTCCATCACTCTAACCACTGCGCTACATTGGGAATTTAACTTGTAGACATACACAAATATTGCTTCTTTAAGTGCGCATCACAAAGTGGCACTCTTCTTTTCAACTTTAATCTCCACAACACCTCAAAAGCAGTCTAAGGTGCCACTTTTTAATTATTCTTTCAGAACAAAAAAAAATTGCATTGATAACAGTAATATGACAATTCATTACAATCTGCTAATGCCCAAGGCCTAATTGAAAGAAAGCTGGCGGAAGGATAGCTAAGGGTTTGAAAGCATTATCACACAAAAGTTGCTTCCTAATATATTTCCTGCCTATCATGGTTATTATTGCAGGGTGGGCTGACAGGTTAATTAGGTACTTTGCAGAAGAACTGATACAAAGGATATTACTGTTTCAAAAGCAAACCCTTATAATCATTTTATCTAAACAGAAGATAACTTCACCTTGAAGAAGGTCTACGTTTAGAGAACATTTTAAAGACGGCAGCCGTCATCCTACCAACGAGCCACTGCAGCCTCTTCTGTTACCCAACCAAAGAGAGCAATTCCATTCTGTCATTTCTACTGGCTCTTCCTGCAACCTCCTTCATGATTAACACAGCGTGAGTTTGTGAGGGGGTAGCAGGCAAGTTGCCTGGTTTTAGGAAGCCTGCGGGAAATGGGCCCCATCCTGTTAGTGGGTGTTACTTGGCCCCTGTGACAGAGAGCAACAGTGCTTCTACCTGCTCCGCATGGCTAGAGAAGAGGGTGCAATTTCTGTATCAATCATGCCTCATACAAATTGATGTGCCAGCTGAGGGGAAATCAGGAAAAGGGACTCAGGTCAAGAGCTGATGATGGCCCTGACAGGGAGCTTGGTCTGTGTCTAGCACAGATCACAACATACAAGGGTGCCTACCAGCTATGTCTTTAGTAACTTATTTGGCAACAACGGTGACTGACTTCCTGTGATCCCTCATCACCACCTTCCTCTCTAGATTAGTGTGAAGAAAGCTGGTGTCTATTGAAATGAATAGAACGGATTCATGAGGAGGAATCCAAGGACTGCTACTGGAAAAGCTTTCCTACCTTTCCTGCTAAAGCCTAGATTGATAGAGTCTAAATAGCATTCCTTCCAGATTTTGAGATGCTCATTTCTGCAGCACCACTACTTTCTTTAACTCACTGAACCTGTTAAGCACTGTTTACTTTCTGCATCTGTTCCAAAGTTACTGATTGTGAAAAAAAGGGGGGGGGGGACTCGGTATACATGAAGCTGGATAGACAAGTGCCACAACTCTATGAATATGCAAAAAGAAGGTGTGCAGTGAAAGTCATTGTGGGGACACTATTATATTAGTTATTTCAGATAAATCTAATTTGGCTCTAAATTTGGAGGCACTGGACTGGCTTGTCCACATATCCTTGACTACATTGCTATTCAATTCTTCAACAAACCTCCAGCTTATGCCTGTGGGACATTGTACTTTTGTACTCATGATTCAAAAAGCCAACAAATGGCCTGATATTGCTGCACAATATTGTGCCCACACTGCCAGTAGAAAAAAGGATGCCAAGCTTTACACATCAAAGGGCAGTCTGAATGTTGACAACACCAATGGCAGCAGTTGAGATGGTCTACAGAATCCCCTTTTGTGCTCACTACCATTCACAAAGTGACACCACACAAGGGAAAATCCCAGAAGCTGATTCCTTTTTTTCATCAGTTAACCACTTCTCACCCAAACACAAAACAATTGTCAGGGCTGTTTCTCAGCAAATGAGAATTTGCCCAAATGTCCCCATATTTGTCACAAAGTAAGAGCAGACTTTCTGCTATGTCTGTGCCAAATTTGGTGCTGGACCAAGGCAGAATTTCATAACTTCTAATTTTTTGTTTGGGGCACCCCTACCTTTTTAGTTGGCTTATGGAATGCTGAATCCTGCTATCAGCACAATCTGTTGATGGATGGCCTCCACTGTGCCCTCAAGTTCCACACCTGTATGTATATGATCAATTTTCAGGGGATTCCTTTTTCTGCCTTTCAAGTCCCATAACAAATGCATTTTCCCTCCTGATTGCCACCTCTGGGAATTCCTCAGGGTCCACATGCATTGCCCCTCCAGCCTGCTGGCATGGTGAGCAACTCAACCTACTCAAGCAAGAAACTACACAGCCTTAGCAGTCAGTTAACACGGACACCCCAATGACTGAGAATATACTGGACAAATAAAACTCCAGGTGTCTGTAGACAGAGCAATAGGTAGATAGACAGAGAATAAACAAATCAGGAATTGCCCATACTCAGTCCCAGGTGGACAGAGTGGAATGAGCATGAGATGAGTGCAGACCTACGAAGACCAAAGAGACCTACACCTAAGGGATGCAACTGCTGTGATCGCTGCCAAGTCCCGACTTTGGGCAGCGCGAGCGCTCTTTGCCAGCCACCCCGGATGGAGCGAGATTGTTTGAAGTCTCGCGTGATTTGCATGGTGGGGGGGAAAGCCCTGGGTATTTAAGGGGCTTTCCACCCTCACTTCACCCTCTATGCTGTGGTGGGTAGTGCGGAAATAACAGGTGTGTCCCAATTGTAATCTCAGGTAAGCCAACAGCGCATCCAACCTCCCGGCACTGCGGATCGTGCGATTACAGTGCCTGTGGCGGGAAGATGCGCTGGGCCACTTCCGGACCAATAGTCATCAGCTAAAGATGGCTTGAGGTCTGGGGGTGTTTATTAGTAGCTGGCCGGGTTCCTGCTGTCTGGTGACCACTGGAACTTGGTGCCGGGGACTCGCCCATTCCTGATCAAAGGGTATTAGGTTACCCCTACCTTTCACCTGTTTCTGCACTACAGCAGGCTCCATCTTTTTGCCAAAGGATGGCAAACTTCGTATTTGAATGTTTTCAATAAAGTGTGGCCCATATTTAACCCATTTCACTGTCTCACGTCTTTATTCCGGGGTTGGGAGGGCAAAGACAACTAACTATTAGGCCTGTGTGTGATTACCTTCCTCTTTGGGCAGACATAAAGAGTTCAAAGCCTAGCTTGGGTAACAATCAGGCTTCCCATGATTGAGTGAGGGTTAGAGTAAAAAGGTAAGCTTACAGACTAACTACCACCAGCAAAAACGCATACATATCAGGCCACAAGTGAACACGGACTATAAAAGACCCCAGATCCCACTCATCCTTTGGAACGTTTCTCCAGGTCTGACTCTGAGCCAGCAGCCTCCTTGTGGCTAAGGCACAGAAGAAAATTGTGAGTGGGGACCTGATCCTTTGCCAACAAAGTAGGGGGAGATACCTGCTAATAGCATCCACGGCCATCTGTTCTTCAAACGCTTCTCAGAAAAAGACAATAAGCCTAGACCACTGGGTAGCAACAAGTAAGGAACCACCAATGATTCTTTTTTTATATTGCCAAACAATGGAAAAGTCAATTTAAATAGCAATAAAAGCAAAGCAACATTCTATACAGCGTTCTGCTCTGTGTATGTGTGTGTGTGTGTGTGTGTTTTGGTTGTGCTGTGACAGAAACATGAGTTGTGTTAAAGAATAACAGGGGAAGAAAAAAAACAGTTGTCACATAGTTCCCTTTCTTTCAAAAGTGTATCATTTTGTGTTCATTGTGAGCTATTCAAGTGCTTAATCTGTACAGCGGATCTTGTTAAGAGTGTAACACAATGCCAACTAGAGCATTAATACCCTCTCATATAATTTCCCTCTGCCACAAAAACACGGTAATTCTACCTTCTCACAAATACTGTTGAGGCACTACCTAAAAACATGCACATACAAAACAAAACACTCTAGTAGAGTGGACCACCGTGATTTGCTCACAGTGTGAGTTCTGTTTATTTTCTCTCAGTATATTCATGTTCAACGCATTCACCTATTTTATTTATTTTGTCTTATTGTTAGCATCTTGTTCTCAGTTGGAGGAACACATGGCGTACTATTGAGAAATATACAACTTGTAATTTAAATGGTAGCATTGAAGCATTCAACATAAATAGACTTGATTTTTCAGCATGGAGCAATTTCATCTAACAAACCTGTGAACAAATTCCATTGCAGTAACATGGGTGTGAATAGAAAACATTGAGGGGAGGGCGGCAGTAATCTACTCACCCTGGGTAGAAGAAGCGGCAGTTCTCTGTTTGAGACAGATTTGCATAATGGTTCCTACAAAGCAATCCGAAAGAGCAAAGGTCCTGGAAAGAAACACTATTTGAGCTTAATTAGCTGGGTTTTATGGGGAAAAAAGAGACAATTTTGATTAATTCATTTTAAACCTTTGTCAGATCATAGCATCATTCCAAATCCCATAATTTCCTACATCTACAAACAAATGAGACAATCAAACACTATTTAATGGAATCACTCACTCACTCACACACAGTCGCACACCCTCCCCACACACACATTTAAGCTTCTTAAACTCTTTACCAGCCAAGCAATAATACATTATATGATGTGTCTCTCCACTTGCAGCATGCAACCAAAAGGGGGCAGCACCCTATCTGTCATTTCTGGATTGTATTGGAAGCATTAATGACATTGCCCTCTATAATTCCCTTCCCACCAAAGTGTGTGCAAGAAACATTAATTACAAATCAGAAAGTCAGCCATTTTGCATAGAAAAGCAAAGTTGTCTGAGCTTCCTTCACTCCCGTAGGAGGAGAGATTAGCTAGAATCTTTTGAAATTTGATCTTACAAAACACTGAACATCTCCTAAAAGTAGATTAGTCCTCTGTAATAATCATTTACACACAGAAAGTGTAAACCCATTCCACCCTTTAAGTTGGTTTAAGGTATAATTGGGATTTAATTCGCACTACGTAGGCATTAACAGTTCGGGTTGTGAATGTCATATGCTCCTTTCTAGGTAATTTATAAAGGATAGGCTGCATTTTCCTCAACAATGAGTTGGACTTTGCTCCCGTTCTCACCCCCCCCCCTATTCCAGGTGACAGAAATCTGCAATGTGTAAATCAGGCAGTAACGGAATAATGTTCTGCCAGTGCAGACCACTATATTGCAGGTGGGAGGAGAGAGGAGAGCCTTACCCTTTCTCACTATCCAGAGACTCCACCCCGATTCAAAATGGCAGAGCAGTAAATTGACTAGCCTGCCCTAGTCCTCATCTAACCACCGACAGGCATGCTAAAGAAGGTCCAGGCGACACTATGCTGCCGTGGCTGCACCACCTCTAGATCTGAGCCCCAGGGAAGTCTCCCGAAAAGATCTCCCTCTATATCCCTTTGCATTGCCTTGTTGGGAGGGGACAGTTGGCAATGTGATTAGTTATTTGGAATTAATCCCATTTGCCACAAATGTAGGCTTGATTATAGTACTGGAGAGGGAAGTGCGTAGGTTCTCCACCAAGTACAGGCACTTGGTTTGCACCATTGGCTGCCCCTTTGGGTGATATTCTCACCTGGTCCTTGTTCAGGTCCTGACAGAATGTGTGCATTCCCTGTTCTCCGTTAAGAAACTTCAAAAAGCCACAGGCTTGACTTTGCAAGAGCTGAGCAGGGCTGTAGAGGACATTTTGGAGATCATTCATTCATAGGGTCGCCAACAGTCGGAGGCAACTTGATGGCATGTAACAACAACAATTTTTTTAAACTTCCTGAGAAAAGGGAAATGAAAACAGTAAGTCCAGATCATAGACTATTGTTGCTTTTGGGACAGAAAGGCCAGCAGACTCCACAGCTATGCACTGTTTATTTTTTATTTTTATCTTTACTCCCTCTCCCTTCCAACTGCCAGGAGAAAGGGCTGATCCTGAGCCACAGGGAATGATGATCCGGGGACTTTAAAAGGGCAATGGGCCAGCCTTCTTAGATGCCTTCTTAGAGTTGCACACCAGGAAGCCTGCTGCCTTCTGCGCTGTTTCCATCTTTTCTTTCTCCCCCACTTCTTCCTTTCCTTGGATCTGCAATAAGTTGTGGTGCAGCTCCAAAACCTCCATGGTTTAATTAATTAATTAATGAAATCTTGTTTCTTTGTTACACATATGGGAGGCAGACACTGTAACACGCAGTTGCTTCTAGCTGTCAGTTAATGAGTTGGCACTGGGATTCTCAGGGGATAGACTTATTAATTGCCAGCTAGAAGTGCCACTGTTGTGCTGTTTACCTTCAACAATGCAACAAAAAAAGCAATAGGATTCCCCCAGTGACTTTGTAGGAGGAAAGGCGAGGAAGGTTCATTTCTCAGGTGAAGAGCATCTTCTTCTCCATTGCCACCAGCTGAGCCTCTTCTACTTTTTGTCTTCCTGTTTCTCCTCTTCTGGTTGTCAGGTATGAACGCCAGATTGAACATGCAGGATCTGTGGGGGCGCTGCTCCACCCTGTTAATACCCTTCCATGTCACTCTGAAGATGCACAGGTACCCTTGATTCAATTCATTTTTACACATTTGTCCAAAACGAGTACTTAACCGTAGTGAATAGAGATCGTAACTTAACAAGAGATAACTTCACTGCTTTTATAGTTACAGGGATGTGTCTTTGCTAAATGATGGACCAAAAAATAGCAAGTGCTGGCTGTCCTGCTGCCTTATTGTCTGCTGCCATATGCTGAGGCAATGACACAGTAGACAAGAACTTTCTGTGTGTGTTGTACCACAGACCCACAGCTTGTATTATTCCGATTTTTTAAAGTAACTAACAGTGGCTTGTAGTTACTTTTAGGGATGAGGGAAGGAACTATAATGGTAACTAATTGCTTTCAAACGTAACTAGCCAAACTGTGATGGTGTTTCACAAGGATAACCTCAAATTCAGACCCTTCACATCACACTGTTCCTTCCCGTGCTGCCTGTAATATAGCTAAATGCTTTCCAGACATAGTCCTTCCTCGGGGTGGCATGGAATTTGGGGGAAAAAAAGGAAAAAAGAAAGAAAGAAAAAGGGCACTGGCTATGACAATTCTGAGGACAGCTGAGGCTTTTTACATGTTTTTATTGATGTCTGGACACAATATAGATATCTGGTACAATGTGGCAAAATTTCTTGCAGCTGCTGTTAAAATCCGTGAAAGGAAGGTTTTAAAAGTTACTTGATTTTAGTTATTAGTGGGAACCTGTAAGGGAGACTAAGGTAGTATAATGTATTACTTTGTTAGGATGCTTTTAACTTAGTATATGTTTTATATGTGTGTTTTACTGTTTTTGTACATTTATTTGTACGTTTGGATATTGGTCTGTATGTAGGCATCCTTCAGTCTCTATGGTAACGTGCTCTGAATAGAGGTCTTGGAACAGCGTCTAATGTGGCTGAGAAGGCCAATTCAAGAGTGACAATCCCTTCCACACTGGATATTGGTCTATGACCATATTAAACTTGATCTGATCTGAGGACAGCAAAAGTCTTACCAAGATGTATAATCCATAGATAGATTATCTCATTCTGCAACAAAATGGTGGTGGTGGGGGGGAGAGATTTGAGTCTGCTGTTCCTGCTTGGAAAATGCTCTGACTGATTGGAGCCAATGTTTAAACAAGGGATGGGCAAAACTGTCAATTGGGAAAGTGCACAAGTGATCCTTTGTCTTCATTGGTGGTTGATACTGTCCGTTAATAAAGCCCAGCTCCTTCCCCCTTTTTAATTATAGCTCTTCAGCCTCTTCCTTATATGGTATTCTGACTTTCTGTAAAGTCTTATTATTTTTAAACCTTCAATTCCTGAATTTTCTGGTGTGATCCAGGACATTCCTAGTCTGCTCTGGAACTGGGCAGGAACCATGCCAAGTGATGCCTAGATCCACATAACTAACCACAAATTAGTCTAAAATTCAGTGTTTGACCAAAGCTGGTGCACAGCCGGCCACATGAACAAGCTCGAAATTTATCTGTTAATTTAGATGTGGTCTTTGCTGTGCTTCTTACTCCTGGTTGGCAACAATTAATAAAGGCAATTGTGTGAAAATCAGTCTTTCCTTCCTCCCCCCCCCCCCCCCCGGTTACCCTCTCCAAGTTCTTTTCCCCCTTGCTGCTTATTAATCACTTCAAGTGAGAATGGTGTTTATGACATTGCCTCTGATTGAAGATGTCAGCACTGTCACAAACAAGATGTGAAGATGTCTAGTGGAGGAACAGAGCTTTCATGCAAATTGCCTCACATCGTAAAAAACAGGAAGGCAAAAGTGTTGATAAAAATAAGCAGAACTGTCTTCAAAAAGAGAATGTTCTGAACATATTCTTGCAGTCTCAGCAGCTCTTTTGACTGCTTATTATTGTATTTTATCTTTTTGAAAAGAAGCTGAGCAGGAGACATGCTCCGAAGTGGATGCAAGGACCCTCTCCGAAAGACCTGATTTAGTGCCCTTTTTGGACTTGCCAACAAGAAGCAAATTATTTTTATATCTCAGTATTCTGCTCCACTTCAATTCTGAAAAATCTGCTCAGATTTGGGGAGGAAGGGCATCAGCTTGACTGAACTGACATTTTGCCATAGTCTTTCTTGGAATGAAAAGTTAGTGGAAGTTAAAAAAAAAAACCCAAGAAATCCTTGCTGTGCACAGATTTCTTAATTGTTTTGGTCTGTTCTTTCATTCCAAGAAAATTATAAGCAAAATGTTAGTGGAACCAAGATGATCCGCAAAGCAGGGCTTTCTCCCCCCGCCCCCCTCATTGAGATGGAGTGTTGCTCATGAGGTTGCAAGTTGTTCAAGCCTAGCTCAATATGGATGTATATATCACTATTAACACTGTCAAACTGTCAAAGATGTGCATGATTAAATATATGGAAATCTCTGAATTTGTACTGAACTTTGGCCTCTATCTGTACTTATGATAGACTTACCCTATATTCTCTCTCTCTCTCTCTCTCTGAGGTTGTCTGCCCCATCTCTGTTACATCACGAGGTCCCAGGGAATCTCAGGGGATTGGATAGTGCTGACCTGGCCACCCTCCATCCATTCAAGTTCCTCAGCAGATTGAAATACTGTTCCCCCCCCTTCCTGCATGAAAACTTGTGCTTATTTTGGTATGCACTTTTCCTACTATAGCTGGCTGGATAGCTCTGTGGGATAGACATCTGGCTGCAGAGCCAGAGGTTGGGAGTTCAGTTCCCCCACTGGGCCTCCAGGGAGATGAGCCAGCCTGTGTAGCCTTGGGCAAGCTTCACAGTCCCATGATGCCCCCAGAAGAAGGGAATGGTAAACCACTTCACTACCTAGAAAACCCAGGAAAGGGTCACTATAAGTCAGAATTGACTTAATGACACACAATTAAATTAAATTTCCTAATATATATGCTTCTGTGTATTTTACACAATATATGCATCAACAACAAAAAAATAAACTAACTCCTGAGTTTTCCTCCTAATAACGAGAAATTGAAAGGTATATTGGTGTGCTTGTTAATATGGCTATATGGATATATTTGTAAAATAATCTTGGTTAATGTGATTTTATTTATTATCCATAGACTATCACTCTAAAAACAAGTCGTTCTGGGTGAGTAGCAAAACTCGGAAGAACTTATTTTGGCTCTGTCTCCTCTTGTTCTTTCTGTTCTCTAGTTTGCAATAATAGTTCCCAATTCTAGTGAAACTTCTGAAAGTACATTTAGTATGAATTTTAAAATATTTTTGTCATAAATTATTTTAATAAATAACCATACTGGTACAATGGTTAGAGCATTGGACTAGACATTAGCAGACATGGGCTCTAAGTACCACTTGGGCCAAAACTACACACTCAGGAAAAACCAGATGGCATTTGCAGTGACTTTTGTCTATGCAAGCCCAACTGTGATTTAAAAATGGTGTCCAATCCACACTTTTTGAAACCACAGTAGAGCTTCTGTCTGGCTTTTATGTCCCTTGGAAGGCATCCCCAGACAGGGAGAGAGAGAGAAAATATGTTAACTTTGGCAGCTTCCTTTGCGATGAATCACATTAAAATCAGTGTATCTTGCAAGTGAGTTCTTATCTATTAAATATCTTTGCTGTGGATTATTGTGAACATGATGTTCCAGCTTTGGTCACACAGGTGATTCAGTGACCTTGGGTGATTCAAAATACCCTAGGCTGACCTCCTCAGAATCTTGATGTGACCAAAAACTGCAGAGAAAAAGAGCCATGTGTGCCACGTCGACTCATTTTGAAAGAACTGAAGGATAAACATTGAATGAATGAATGAATGAATGAATGAATGAATGAAGAAAGAAATATGAAAAATAGACACATTAGCAAACACAGCATTACAGTACAGTTGTATTTGAAATGTACTTCTAACGCAGAGAGTATAACACATATGAGGTTCACAGGCACATGAAAGAAGCCCCCTTCTGTTCTTTCATTCTCCCCAATACCTGTTGTTGTTTATACCGTGTCCGACCAATACCGTGTCCAACCCTTCGTGACTCCACGGACCAGAGCACGCCAGGCCCTCCTGTCTTCCACTGCCTCCTGGAGTTTGGTCAAAATCATGTTGGTAGCTTCGATGACGCTGTCCAACCACTCCCCAATACCTACCTGACCATAATATGGGGCTGAGTTTGGGGTCATAGGTCAGATGCCCCATAGCACCAAGCCATGTAGGCACATTGACTTTTCGGAAGTTCTGAGCCAGGCCAGGAGAAATTTGGCCATTATCTACATTGGAGCAAGAATTTTTCCTTTGGACTCTCATTTTTGCTACTTATATATGGAATTAGGCACCCAATGGCCAATAATATAATAATAATAATTAGAGATGGGGACAAATTTAAAAAATGGTGATTTGTTTTGATCCATTATTCATCAAGGTTACCAGATCAACGAATACGAATATACAAATATTCTTCGATAAATTGATGGATCGAGCCGTCATTCATCTGCACTTTAAATGGCTATAACACTGGCCCCCAACCATCTAGAGACACCAATTTTGCAGGGAAGCTTCCTCAGATGATTTTCTACAACCCCTGAAAGTTTTGTTAACATTGGAGCACGAACTCCCAAGTTATATAGTCACAAAGAGGACCCCCCAGGAAAGCTCCCCCCAGGTACTTAGAGACTCCAGAATCACAACAGAGCTTCCTATGTCTTTTCCCAACATGCCTGCCAACTTTGGTGAAGATTGGATATCAGAAATCTGAGTTATTCACCCACAAATTGGGTCCCCCAGGACAGTTTACCACACGGCACAGAAGCCCATTCTGCCTACCGGCCGCCGATCACCTGATCAGAAGCCGATAGGCAGCCACCCCCACACACAGCCAGCCACCCCAACAGCCTACCCCCACACACCCTTCCTTTCCCTACCTTAGCCCCCACCCCACTCCCACCGACACCCCCTTACCATAATAGCTGCTGCCGAGGTCTCCATCAGGCCTTCGCAGCCACAGCGTGTAAAAAGGGAGACTGGCTGCCCTTTGCAAAAATGGCGGCTGTGGCTTAATTTAGGGTAGGGAAGCTGCAGCCGCCATCTTTGCAAAGGGCAGCCAGTCTCCATTTTTACATGTGTGGCTCCGAGGCCAGAAGACCTCGGCAGCAGTGATTAAGGTAAGAGGGTGTCGGTGGGGGTGGGGTGGCATGGGGCCTGAGGTAGGGAAAGGACGGGGGCGGGGGTAGGCTGTGGTATTGGGTGGCTGTGTGGGGTGGTGGCTGCCTTTCTGCCGCCGATCAGCTGATCGGCGGCCAATAGGCAGAATGGTGTTTATATATATATATATATAATGTTTATATATATATATATATATATAATGGTGTTTATATATTTATATAGGCAGAATGGTGTGTGTGTGTGTGTGTGTGTGTGTATGTAGGCAGAATGGTGTTTATATATATATATGAAGGACGAATAAAACTGGTAAATATTCGTCCCTTCATATTCGTGGGGGTCTCTGGAACCCACAAATACGGATCGATGAATATTTAACAAATCGGCTATATTCGTCGGAAAAAGCGATCCATTTTTATATTCGTCCCCATCTCTAATAATAATAATAATAATAATAATAATAATAATAATAATAATAATAATAATAATAATAATAATAATAATAATAATAATAAAAAGATGCACACAGTGATTTCCTTTCTTACCACCTGCTTTGGCTAGTCCTCAGTGAAATGCTTTTCCCCCATTTTCTTTTTTAATGAGATAGCAGACCTTAATCTTTTCACTGCCAATGGCCAGGAGTATTTTTGTGGGGGAGATTATTGTGAAGGGAATGCCGTTCCTTTAATAACCGCAGAACCGTATTGCGAGCTAGAAAAGCTTATTAAATGTGAGCAATGATGGAGCAGAAGGCGAAGTAAAGGTGAAGCAATCAAGTGGCATGCTGTGTGCAATATGTCAGGAGGTTATTGCCTCCCCCATCCCCCCCAAAGGTATCTGTTTAAAAATACAATATCTATTTTTTCCTCCTTTCACGATAATAATGTTTTGCATAAATGCAGTGTTTTAGAGGGTTTTTAGAGCAATTTGTGTAGGATGCCGATATAGTCCTACAGCCTTGTTGTAAGATAGGTCAACATGACCATCCTCACAGTGTAAAGAAATGGCTGAGCCCAGTAGGTCTTGGTTTGGCTAAATAGTACCGTTGTTCATTGCATTCAAACCTGGCCTTAGTGTTGAACACAAAGGCCAAAAATCTACTGCACATGGACAACTCAAGATTGCATGCATGGTAATTGCATTAGTGCAGAGGCTATCCCTGAAGCACTTCTACCAGTGTATTGTGCAATTGGTAGTGCTGAGGATGTGCAACTGATAATGCAATTCATAGCAATGTTTGTCATTGCCAGGCATAACGTCCAGCAGATTTGCACATTTACGTTATGTCAGGATGGACAAGATACTGGCCAAGAGATGCCCCCGAGTACAGATATTGAAAAAGTTGGTTTCTTCATTACAACTACCAGAAAACTCCTGAAACCATACTCAAAGGACTCCCACTGGCTAGCACTTTTGTACTTGCCTCTCTTACTCTTGCCTCTAGTAATTTCATATCAGATGTGACATCACACCTGACTCATCTCTGTTTCTCAAGATATATTTATTTCCCAGCATGGAGTTTTTATGAGTGCCCTCCTATTTTGCCTCACCTAGGACTCATCTCTGTCTCTGAACTTGATGGACTTCACCTCTATTCTAAATTTGCAACAAAGTTTTGAAATTGTAATCAGATTTGTTGTGGATGGCACCAGCACTTTGGAGGTTACTCTTACATTGAATACATGTAAGCACTAATATTCAGGTACAGTCAGTTCCTGAGCATTGGCATTCTCTAGGCCTGCCTTTTCCTTTGTCACTTTCATCACCCTGGAACTTGAGAGGGTGATATGTTTGAGCAGAACAGACTTTGGTATCTGTGAAGACTCTCTCTCTCTTTTTCCTCCCTCTATGATTTTCTAGGATTCCAATTCAGGTGGAGAGCCCTACAGATAGCAAAGATTGTCTAGTTCGAATTCCTCAACCCTCCATGAGTTCAGAGTGAGCTAACTGGAGATGGAGCACTGCCCTGTTCATGCTGTGAATTTACATTAATATTAATGCCTGAATAGGACTACAATGACATACTAAAGCTACCTCTCGCTTAATATTGTGTGCTTCATCTTTGTAGCCATGTTCAGAGATCCAGTAAGGGAATAAAATAAATGTGAGGAGGAGGTATTACCCTGTCTGATTCCATGTTGCTCTCCCTAGGTGGAGAGTGACCATCTGAAAGGAAGAGACACCACTGTACTGTACGCTGAGGCTCTGCATATGATCAAGGAACCAACTTTTTCAGGGATACGGGTGGCATGGACAGCCTTCATATGTGAGGTGTGAAGACTCTGCAATGGCTGTACCTATGTATGAATTTCCTGAGAAGAGGAAAGACCCTCTATGTCAGTTGTGCAGAAGAAGCAAAGTCAGGTCTTCAAGATGCAAAGGTGTGAACTCTATTTGCTGAGCATCATTCCTTCAGTAAAGGTTGGCAACTTCAGTTTCATGGGGGTGGTGGATCCAGTCCAGATTTAGTCTGAACTTTCAGAAGCTAGCTGAAGTGCTGGATCCTAGCTTCAAAATAGGTTCAGAACCACAGACAGCTCCTTTATATCTCAGACTAAAGACCATCCACTGCTTCCCAATGAAACTGGAGCCATTAGTCCTCGCTGCATTCCTTATGCAGCCAAAACACACACCCATTTGGCACACTTGAAGGAATTCTGACAGAAGGGGAAATGGGTGGCAGAGACAGCCTCATGAGGGATAACTATGCTGAGTAGGCACTGAATACAGAGTGTGAAAGAGTGAAGGGGGAACAGAATGGAGTGTCTGGACCAGGAGTCCTTGACAGAAACACACTATAATGTGTTGGAATTCTCACTTGTTTAGACTGTTTTTATTTGTTGCCCCTCCTTTCCCGAATGGTTCAATGAACTATTGTAGCAATTCGAATGTCTGCTTGGAGGTGACTAGCTAATGAATTGATTGCAGTCCTGAATAACAGAGAGCTGGTGGTTGATGAGGTGGACACTGGATGTACAATATGGGCACATTAAAACAAATCCTTTATTTTACTCTTGATATGAACACATTATATGATACTTTTACCCCAGCTGTATGAAACTTGAAACAAAATATACATAACTAAACAAGGAAAGATGATAAGTCCCCCTTCACTGACACCACAAGGAACGGGGCATTAATGCAATCTCAGACTGATTACACAGGAGTTTTGTCATGTGAAAAAGCACATGACACAGAATATCCTCAAGGTGGATAGCTGGAAGACATCTGGAAGCTTGAAGAAAGCTTCCTAAAAGCCAGCCTGATGCGGCATAGGAGTTCAGAAATAGTTATGCACATATCTGGGGACCCAAGGTTGGGAACCACTGGTCTAGATGATACCATGATATTTCCAAAAACTGAACTGAATCAAGCAAAAATGAATTCATCTTTGTGAATTGGACATTGTTTGCCTGTATCAGTGGTTCTCCACTTTGGGTCCCCAGATGTTCTTGGACTACAACTCCCAGAAATCCTGGCTAGCACAACTAGTGGTGAAAGCTTCTGGGAGTTTTAGTCCAAGAACATCTGGGGACCCAAAGTGGAGAACCACTGGTCTATATTATTCATGTGTGTGATAATATCAAGCAAGGAAAAAGCAAAGTAGAGGTGCGGCAAGAACCTAGGAAAAAAGAAACATTGCCATAACATTTATAATAGCTATCTAACATTTGATTCTAGGTTTGCCAGATCAGCAGCATTTTGTTCTCTGGGATTCAGGGTCAAACCTGGAATGGTGTTTTGATGTCATTAGGTGGGTCCTTGTGATGTCACAAAATGAGAATGAGCAACAGGTGGTTGAGGTCTAGAACAGCTTCTGGGCCAGCTGATTTTGGAAATAGGTGACTGGGGGATTTGGGTAAAATCCAGTTGACCCCAAACAAAGTAAAAAACATTTTCTTGTGCAGTTGGGGAGTGAGGAAAAAATGCTGCCAATGGCTGAATTGTTTGACACTATTCATACTAATGCCCACATCTTGTGTGGCCTTACATACAGCACATAGGACATGTGTAGTGAGTTTTTCCCAGCGCTATGCTGCTCTGAAGGTTTCTATAACATAGAAGGCTCATGATTCATTATGCTGATGCTCTGTTCCCATTCTTGTCCATGATGGGTCCAAACAAATGCAACCACTATCTCTAATTCCCTCCTTGGGTGCGTCCACTTATATAACTGACAGGGTGTCTAAATTTTTATTGATTGCTATAAGAACTAGAGATAAAATGTTGCAATCACCTTGAAAGAAGGATTCATATACTCCATATAGGAGTTTTCTGTATGTTCTGTCTTTTATAATCTTGCTGGTCTGCGACCGTAATAAAGAATTATGATAATTCCCTCCTCTCACTCATTTTTTTGGGGGGGAAGGGGGGAAATCACAGGTGCATTACACCCAAAAATACCTTCGCACTGATCCAGGAGACCCTGGCTCGAGCTGGGAGTGAGTGGAGACAAGTGTCCAGTTTTAATGCTACCTCTTTAACCACGTTTCTTCTTTTTCTTCCAGTGCTGCTCACCCTCTTCCTCCTGTGTCTCCCCACCTGGTGAACCAAAGAAGCATGGCAATTCCCTGGGACCAGCCAACGTCTTCAGACCAGGCCATTGTATTTGATGATGTGATCTGAAACTGAGATATCAGCCCCCCATTATATCACCTTTGCCTGTGAGTCAGTGGCATGGAAAGTCTACAATCAAAAATCCAGAAAAAGTGGTTGCAAATTTGTTTTGAGTAAAACAACACACACAAATGAGTAAGAACTTCCATGAATGTTTTCAAAAATGCAAAGTTAGGTGGAAAGAGGATGGAAGGAACTTGTGCTTGAAAAAAGGGGAGTCTCATAGGAAGTGAAATAGACAGTTTCATCCTTGTATGTGTATGTGTGCACATGAGTGCATGGATATGGAACATCACTTCAAGAGTGATAGAATATTCATCACCCCTCATCAGTCTGATTAGCTCATTCTTTCTCAGGGCCTCATCTGAAGGTGTCAAGGTTACAGCAGTTTATTAAAACAAATAGTGCTGTCCGCTATATTCCAATAAAGACAAGTGTTATCTGCTCATTCTTTTTTGCAATGGGGATAATTTCAAAAGCCTTTCTTTTTAATTTGAATTCTATTCCCCTTTTCATTGCGGTCGAAAAGGAAATAAGTTTGGGAGAGTTGGCGAAGTCATGCTCAGCAAAAATTATAATTCACACACTTTTCCAGTTAATAACCTCTTATGCACTTTAATAATTTAAGCTAATTATCACTGGGACTGACTTCTGTGTATACTTCAATTATTGCTTTTAGTACATTTTCTCTCTTTCTTTCATGTTCACGATGCCACATGTCTTCTGCGTGTGTCTCTCGTGCCCGTTATTCCTGTTCTTCTCATATAATAAACTTATTATCTGTGAGAATATGACCTTGGCTCAGTGGAGGGGAGAAAAAAAATCTTGAAAGGATAGCTCAATTAAAATCAAATACCTCTCCTTAGGTCTACATGCCATTACTATTCATAAGACTGGGCCACTCAGTCCCAACCACAACTCTTGTGCAATGTGAATGTTTATTCAAAAGGAGTCATTATGCAAATAACTTGTATGCTGTCTGATACCTTCTTGGTTCCAGACACTTGGTTGACTTGATGTAGACTCTGGGGAAAAAGAGATGCCCCATTCAGATATCCATGAAGCGTGTGTGGAAAGAGAGAGGGATTACACTTGCTGCCCTTAGCATTGACCCACTTCTTCACTAGATGGTCGGCTTGTTTCATTACCCCATGCAGTAGCCAATCAAGCTTTTTTGTGTGTAAGAGCACCAAAAGAAAGCAAAGGAGGATGCACGTTAAAAAACACACACACACAGAACAACAAATCAGTAATACGCAGGTAAGATCAAATACACAACACATACTAAAGTTGTATGGTAGATAATTATTTGATTAAAGAGCTATTAATTAAAACAATTCTAAGAGCATGTATTGCCACTAGGTAGGGGAAATTAAAATCTCTCTCCTCCATAAAGCTAATTTAATGTGATTAGCTAATCTAAATGTCACATAATAATTTGTTCCTGACAATATAAATACAATTTTGTTTAAGAAAATATTATCTCCAGGACCAGCAAATGGGGGTCAAGATACTGGGTTCTTAAGCGGAGGTATAATGGGCATTCTAGGAGGAAATGAACCAAGTTCTGTACCTTCTGGCAACCAACAAAGCATTGCCTACTCATCTTAGATTGGCCATTATATCATCTCTTGACCTTCACCAACTGCAGGATATTTAATTTTCCTGTAGTTAAAAGTCCCTTAAGGCTGTATGAGCCGATGAAAGCCAAACAGGGCAGCAAATCCCCAGGAGAGGCAATAAGGTTTTCATACAATTTATTAGAACAACAATTAACCGCCAGTGTGGAAATAGCCTGATAATGAACATTGATTAATAAGTTCCAAATGAGTGCCACAGTAGGCCTTTGTCATGATACAGGCCACTAAAAAGCCTAGTTCAATGAGTTTTGGTAGCCCATGATTCTGCTCTCATATCCTCAAGTGCCATTAGGACTAGCTGAAAAGCCTTTTGGGAAATCGTTTTAAATCAACAGTGGATGGCTGTTTCCTGAAGTTAAATTTCCCCGCAGCAGCAGGTTCAGCTGCTTTGGGAGCAGAGCTAGTACTTTTTGTTTCTCACTGCACAGCATGCAAAAGTTTGTGTAGCGTAACAGAGGACAATGGTGGCCCTGCAGATGTTATTGAACTACAGTTCACCACTGGCTATATTGGATAGGGATGCTAACATCAGCAGTGCAACAACAGCTGGAAGCCAGAACTTTGCCCACCCCCAGTGTAGAGCCTACATAGTGCCCCACATAGTAATTACCACAGGTAAGGATCCAGCACTGAGCAGAACTCGAAGCCTACTTGATACATACAGGCCATATGCCTTGTGTTCACGACTGCCCCAATGTCCAAAGATCTGTTCCTTAAGTGAACAATATTAGTGAACAGCCCTGAGAGTATGTAATGGGAATACATGTAGAAATGTGTGAGGATTTGCAATCATCTTGCTGTGATGCCAGATCAGAAGGCAGCCTGGGCTTTATATCTCTCCCCTCTCCCTGAACATGGAAGTATCATTAATAACTCCGATCCATCCCCGATTTAACAATAATGGGAGTCTAGAGGACTACAGGAACTACTTCTTTATTTATTTATTTATTTATTTATTTATTTATTTATTTATTTATTTATTTATTCAATTTATACCCCGGCCATTGAGACCAAGTCTACTCTGGGCGGCTAACAATAAAAATAGCATAATAAATTAAACAACAATAATGATATCATTCAAGATGGGAATGCCATTCTCTTGAGCTCTTCAACAAGGTGAAGTAGACCTCCATGTCCCATGTGCCTCACCAGCATAGTCTATTTGTCTCACCTGGTGCTCACACTACCTGTCCAAGCATGATCGAGATTAGAACGAAATCATTTTATGTGGTGTTATGACTTCTATCTAAAACAATGCAAAGGAAGCTAAAACAATAGGCCCAAACAACCAATGATGAGGCCTTCCCTAAGCCTTCATAGCCCCCAGAATAGGCAAATAAATAGTCCCATGCTGTGCCAACTGCTGGATAGCTTAGGGGTTTAGGTCTCTGGCTGCGGAGCCAGAGGTTGGGAGTTCAATTCCCCACTGGGCCTCCTTGACAGGGGCTGGACTCAGTGATCTGTAGGGTCCCTTTCAACAATGCAGTTCAAAGATGATGATGGTGACCTAGAATGAGCATGGCGTGGTTTATTGTGTAACCACAATGAAGAACCTCAGGGAGGTGGGGTGCCTACCTAAGAAGGCAAACATCCCTCTCTCGGCATGCATGTATGCCCTGCATGCTGAAAAACTGGCGATGCTCTCCATTTCTCCCCTCCCTCCAAAGGGAGCCGTTCTACCCCACATGAGCACAGGGGAGATAATATGAAAAATGTGACATGGTGTTTAATGGTGACTGTATTTTGCATAACCAATTTATTAGACACAGAACTTTGTTGTCATGTGACCAAAAAGAAAAACGAACAAGAGGAAGAATCCCAAGTATGCTCAGAAATATCTCATCATGATCCTTATTTTAATTCATCTAATACCATGGGAAAAGAAGGAAAAGAATACACTCTCTTGGAGGTGATCTTAACAAGTCCCAAAGAAGTAGTAAGGTATAAAGTGTGTTACACAAATATTTATAGATGTTTGATTAAAAACCATAAAACTAGCCTAGTTCTATATGTGGTTACTTGTAATACTTATCTCTGTGTTCAATAAGGTTTATCCTCTTGTTACTGTGTTTCATACATGAGTGGACATGCTCTTCAACCATTTTCCTGCCCCAAGGATCTGCACCACCATGAAACAGGAAATGGCCACATAGAGATGGGCACAAACCACCATTTTGGCGGTTCATTCCTGTTCATTTACCGTCACAATAGGTGTTCAGTGGCATGGCACCCTGCCCCCTCCAGTGGACGCCCACTCAGAGGCAGCATTCTGGCTTCCCTGCCCCGCCTCCGCCTGGTGCTACTTTTGAGTGGACACCCACTGGAGGGTGTGGGGTGCTGAACTGCCAAACACCTCTTGCGGCAGTAAACGAACTGATGGTTCATGCCCATCTCTATCAGGCAACATAATTTCATAAAGTCCCATTTTGAAGGTGTGTGTATGGGAACCAAACAAGGCCCTGGTGGGGTGCAGTGCCTTACCTTCCTTGTTTTAAAAGAGTGTTTCAGGAGAAGGGATGCTCTTTTACTGCCCACCTCCAGGGCCTGGCAGGGGAAAGAGAGGGGGCAAAATGGGCAGTGGAGGCTACATGTGTCCATGGACTGCATCTTGACCACTTGTGGTTAAGCAGAGCAGCAAATTCCAAATATCTTTTTTCTTTGGGTTTCCCCCCCCCCCCCCTGTGACTTAACATTCCTGTCTAAAACTGACTATACAAAACTTCCTTCAGGTTGGATCCTAACAAAATATTCATCTGTTCCTATAAAAGCATTCTTTGGGTGTGGAGCAAAATGAGCACATTTCAGGGCGTTCATGCCAGGAGCTGAGTCTATCTTGGCAAGAGTGGATTTGCCTGAGCCAAATACAAAGTATATCTGTTCTGTGGGGGAAAAGAATACTCTGAAGTACTCACTGGAGAGATTAATTTATTTTACTGTGCTGTGTGTGCAGAGCAGTCCTTGAAGCCAAAAAGGTTATTTTTTACACAATTAGTTGGCCAAGTACATGATTTTGAGTTAAGTAATTGTATTGTATTTGAATCAAGTTTATGTCAAAGAAGCTCTAATTTCTCATTGCTGCAGCTTGATTATTCTTGACAATGCCATAAATTGAATACTGCTTTCTCTCTTTTTAGCAATTTTTTCTTTAAAAACCCCTTGTTTTTCCTTGTTGAGTGCTCTGGTCCCCTTGTGCCAAGGCTAACTCCCATGCAGATCAGAGTTTTATGAGCTTTGGGGATTGTGCAGAGTAAGAATGAGGAATACTGAAAAGGACAACTAGCTGGAGGTACTATATGAGCATTTTTGATGCATCAGGAAGGCGCATTACTCATCAGCCATGAATTCCCCTGGGCTTGACTGCCTTTTTCTTTCATAGAGCCTGATTAATTTCAGAGATGGGGCACACCTAATAGCCAGGTTCAGATGATCTCCTGCCTTCTCCTGAGAGAACTTGTGAAGGTATGTGTGTGTGCAATGGTGGTATAAAGAATATTTGTTAATTTTTTCATTCTCATGGGTTTTGGCTGTCTAAACCTGAGAAGACACCACAGCAAAGAATTTTAAAGCTCTGCAGGACTCCTTGGTGAGAGAATGAAACCAAGAGCCCTTTTTTTTGGCGGGGGGACAGGTCCATTATAATTTGTGTAAATTTCTTTGCTTACAATTGTTGTCAGTTTTCCTTTGAGAAGCAAAGCATGCCCATGCAGCAAGCACAAAACAACTCACTGATTGCTAACCCCCCATGCAGTTAAATTCCATGCAATAAAGCAGTGCCAGTCCTTGTTTTGAACTGCGCCTCTTACCTGCATTGACGTGTTATTCACATAAAGCATTATTTGTGCAAAAGTGATAATTTTGTAGGGGGGGAAAATCATTCTTCTCTTCTCTTGACAACAGCAGCATAACAAGTTTCAAGGTCAAATTCTAAGTTTTTTTTTAGGTTTAATAGCTCATAGGCCATACACTGTGTCAAGTTTTAAAGTTTAAAAAGACATTAAAATAAAAAATTGTCAGAACTACAGCACAATTTTAGAGAGGCTGCTCAAGAGTAATTTTAGTCTTGAGGTTTCTGTGAAGGATGAGTATTTATTTCAATAGCCATTTTTTTGAGGAATTGCTGTCATGCTGTTTCATATTTTGGACAGTAGAAGAAGATGTGGGATGGTGTATCAAGTTCTAAGAGGGGGCAGTCACAGTAACATTGGTCCAGGAGTATCTTGAGAAATCATCCCTTCATTTGAGCCATTGGAAGCTCATTGCAGTGAGCATATGTCCGCCTTAGCTTTGGAACTGTCAGTATATTAAGATAAAGAGGTGGATCAAGCAGCAGTGCAACATACTTTACCCAAGTATGAAGAGAAGCGTTTTACATTTCTTCACCCCAGCACCCAAAGATGAGACCAATGAGTATTGACATAACTGGTGTACAGGCACGTGGCCAACGTTTTCCTGACACTGTTGTGCCTCCTGCATCCATAAATATGGAATATACTGGACGAAAGTCTACCCACCTACCCAAAAGACAAATGGGGAACTCCTTCATATGAGGAAGGCCTCTGATAATCCAAAGGCATGGCAACAGGAACATGACTGCTGGGTCCATGCATAGGAGGCATGGCCTATCCAGCACACCACTGTGGGAACCCTCCTCCTTTGACCTTGGAGTGTGTGAGAGTGGTCATCTGAACCTCCATGGAGGTAGCGATCTGAAACGCATTCTTCTCTCCATATCCAATATGCCTCCTACTTACAGTCATGGCCAAAAATATTGGCACCCTTGCAATTCTGTCAGAAAATGCAACCCTTCTCTCAGAAAATTGTTGCAGTTGCAAAGAGAGGTGTAAGAAACTCATTCATGGTTACAGGAAGTCATTGATTTCAGTTCTTTTTTCCAAAGGGGGTGCTACCAAATATTAAGTTAAGGGTGCCAATAATTTTGGCCAGTGCATTTTGGGGTTTCTGTGTGGGAATGTATCAGATTTGACTTTTCTTCTCTGTTTTTTTGTGTTGTTCCAACGCAAACCAAAGAAATGAACATGTGAGTACCAAAACATTTGCAACTGCAACAATTTTCTGAGAGAAGGGTTGCATTTTCTGACATAATTGCAAGGGTGCCAATATTTTTGGCCATGACTGTATATCTTCTGACAACCAATGCATTTGTCAGTAACATGGCTTTCTCCTAGCCCCATTTTCAATACAACCTACAGGCACATGGGCTATCATGCACAGGGCTTGCAGGGAGTGTATAAAGGGCACTTCCCTAAGGCGTATCCTTGTCAAATGCAGAAAATTTTCTGAGATCTGTTAGACAAGTTCAGGGTCTGCACAGCAACCAAGGGCAGGAGCTTCCCTCAGTTACGTCCTTCTGGCGAGTTCAAAAACCACATAATTCCTTGGCATTTTAAAAGCTAGTCTTTGGAGGCTTTCACACAGTTGTGTTTGACTTGCTATTAGTGTCCGGGCCATGTATGAAATGCAAAGTGATCGCTTCAGTTTTCATGTACTTACTCTTGCTGCCACATCCCGCTGGGCTCCCAGAGGATTACTTCTCTCTCTCTCTCTCTCTCTCTCTCTCTCTCTCTCTCACACACACACACACACACACACACACACACACACACACACACACCCCTCTTTTGCCTCTTTCCATATCATACAACCTGTTTTGGAAACCTAAGCAAGCAACAAAAGAGTTTTGCTGTGTGGCTGTGTGAAAAACACAAGCCCAAGGCTCCCATGGGATAAGCACCGGAGACTCTAACCATGGCCCTTTTGCGCTGTGTTTATCAATTCTGGGGAACCATTTTAAAATATTGTTTCTGCCTTACTTGTATTTTTTTTAAAAAAATTCAGCCCAGGAGAGTTTCCTCAGGGAAGTATCAGGGCAAGGAAGGAAGAATCACTGCCATGCTATAATGTTTGCTTATGGGAAGAAGTAATTTGAAATCCTCTGAAGTCTTTTTAATGAATAATTTCAGCTTTGCTGTAGCAATTGTCTACACAATTATATTTTTTTTAGTGGATTAAGACATGTTTAAGAGAGTTCATTTTCCTTGCTTTTGACCAAGGCAAATCTTCCTCAGTTTTTTTCCCTCAAGACTTGGTTTCATTCCACAAAAAAAAAAAAGATAGGAAAGAAAAGAAGGCAGAGGTTGTGACTTATTCTTTATTACAAGATGTCCAAGCCAATTGCTTTAGTAGGTCAGCTATCGTAATTACGAGCAATATTGTGGTTAATAAAATGCATGCAAGACATATATAGTCTATGAATATTAAGTCCATTAAGCCACATTCATCATATTCTTATCTTGTACCTGTGAAGGTTGGCACATTTTACATGTTTTCAAAATGGATACAATTAATTTTTGTCTGCATGAAGGCAGATAGCTTTATTAATTTGTTTGGATTCAGTCCTGTGACTTACGGGACAATTTGTAGACTGCTAAAGCAGGTCACATGCCTAGTCGCGCTGGCCACGTGACCACAGAAACTGTCTTCGGACAAACGCTGGCTCTGTGGCTTGGAAACGGGGATGATCACCGCGCCCTAGAGTCGGACACGACTGGACTAAATGTCAAGGGGAACCTTTACCTTACCTAAGGCAGGAGTGAAAACATCAACTTTGCTAAAAAGAGAATTAACATGCAATCACCGTAAGGAACTTGTGGTTTACTTTACTCTTAGGCCTTGGAAAAGTTACTTTCTTAGATCACAATTCAAAGACCTGCAGCCATGCTGACGAGGAGATTCTCAGAAGAGGAGTTGAACAAATTAACTTTTCAAAGCTATGTTCTCCATTGCCGAACAAGAAAAAAAAAAAAGCTCACCACTACCATCACCAGCAGCAAGCGTGGCCCAAGAAATTTTTCAGCCGGAGCTGAAGGGCCAGATGGTACTTCCTTCACATTTTATGGGGCTCTGGGCAACGTATGGATCGGGTTCAAGCTAGCCAAAAGACCACATCTTCCTCTATGAGCCTGGCCAGGCATTAAGACAATCAAGAGAAGCCTTCCTTTCAGTCTCCCCACCTTTACAGGTGTGCTTGGTGGGGACACAGGAGAGGGCCTGCTCTGTCACTGCTCTGAGACTCTGGTACTCCCTCCCACCGGAGGTCAGGCTGACTCCATCTTTGCTGTCCTTCCGCAAGCAGGCAAAGATGGGTTGTGTAACTTGATATGCAACAGATAATGTCTATGCAGACTTCGTAATTTGTAGCAATTTGCCGTCCAGAGTTACTCAGTTTGTCGTGTGCTGAGAATAAAATTGGATTTTGTTCGTACAGGAACTGCACAGTGTAAACAAGACTTACTCTCCCACAAAACCTTTACCATTATTATTTTGGAGAGTGAAGATTGGGTGCACACAGTGATGTGGAATAGCTGTCTCAATAAAGGAAGCTCCTTCTAATGCATGGAACTCTTAAGTGCGGACAAGACTTTAATTTGCAAATTAGCAGTGACATTATCAAAATGTAGAAGTGTGTCAGCCTTCCGAATAGAGCTTTTAAATGTGAGTGAATTCTGTACACCTGTGAGATTTCTTTTCTTTTTTTAAAAAAATTATTTTTTCCTGAACTATCCAGTGTTGTCCATACATCATGTTAGGAGCTCCATGAGTAGAGAACTATTGCCAATAAGAAGAAGAAAAGGAAGCCCCCATGTGTGCATAGCTCTCTGTGGACATTTCAGTTTGTAGAAGATCTGTAAGACTAAAGTTATGGGTAGGTGGAATTCTTGAAAGGAGTTTGTGAGTTAAATCCATTTGTTCGTCCTAGCTAGAGTAAACTTGTTGAATGAGCTGAACTTCTTAAGTCAACACTCAAGTCCCATTTATGTCATATGCTTATTTTAGTTGGGCTAACTATTGCATTTAGCTCTATGTGCCTGGCAAATTTCATTTGAAACATTTTTATAATGCATATAAATGAGTTGCCCCATTTTGCTCAGAATGAAGAGAAAAAGCAAAACAAAGTGTGCTGCTTATATACCACCTCATAGTGCTTAAAGCACACTCTGGGCAGTTTTCAATTTAATTATGCAGGCTACACTTTGCTCCCCAGTGAGCTGGGTACTCAATTTACCAACCTGGGAAGGATGGAAGCCTGAGTCAACCTTGAGCCAACTACCTGAATCTGTTGGGATCAAATTCAGGTCGTGAGCAGAGTTTTGACTGCAGTACTGCAGTTTAATCATGGTGCCATGAGGCTCCTCCATAAGACATAGAAGGTGAATGAAATTATGGGTCATTCACCTTCATTGTATTATACAGCAGACAACATAATAAGAACTAAAAGGATTTCCCACTGTCTCCATGCAGGACTCATTCTGGTGAGAGACAGGGAGTCACTGCCCCTACTGCTTCCCGCTTACAACAATGCCATGTGATCTCTGAGCAACAGAACAGAAGGAAACATCATCTTTGCTCTGCCCTAATGCCATGAAGATGCAGAAGAAGGCGCCATTGCTAAATGGGAGAAAGTGTTGGCAAATCAAAGACAGTTCCATAGCTGGTGTATTGCAGTAAGTGCAGAAAGGTGATGGAGCAGGGGATAAATCTTGTGGGTGGGCAGGAAGTGGAGAACAGGGCAAGACACTCAAAGCCGCCTTCCCTGTGATTGCTCTAAGGCATTTAGTTCTTCTTGCTGCTATCCCTCCTCTCATATAAGAGGAGTTCATGTATTGCATGAAAAAGATACGAGATGCCATCCCTGGACATCTCCAGATAGGGCTGGGAAAGCAATGGTCATGTTTCATGAAAACCCTGGGGAAGTGCTACTAGTTAATGCACACAATGTGGATGGATTCATCATTGGACCAAAAGTGTAACTCATTGTAGAACAACATCCTGTGTATCCCAAGAAGACTCCTGACCCTGAATTATTGTCTCCCTCTTCCATGCTCCTTTGCCAGTATGTTGCACTCTCTTCCTCCGGTGATCTTTCAGGATCTTTAGGGCTACATCCAATGTCATTGCTCAGGGGATGTGGGAGGAGCAGATTCTACATCCACTGCTCTGGCCTCTATCTTTCATGTCCCACCCCGGCATAATGGGAATTTATGCAATGGACATCCCATCCACTACTTCTGAGATAGGGGACTGTGCTGACGGGAGGGATGGCTGCTTTCATTCAATGCAGCTATGCCTGCCTTTGAAGGGCTCGGCTGGTTGCAATCAGTGGTGTAGCAGTAAATATAGCAGTGCAGGCACTCATCATGCCAATCCCCAAAGCCAGCCACACACTGATCCATAAATAAATAAATAAATAAATAAATAAATAAATAAATAAATAAATAAATAAATGCAGGCAGCTGAATCCGTCCATGTCAACAAATGAAGGCCAGGTCTTTTGTAAAGGTAATGATTCTTAATTGCCTTTGCATTAGAAGAGGGGTGGCTTGCAACAACATGCTCTTCCTGGGAAAATCCATTTCTTCCCCAGGGACTCTGAGGATTGTAGCTACACTTGGAGGGAAAATGGAAGATGGAGGAGGGTCTCTGAGGAGATCACAGTCCCTCTTAATCTCAATGTTCCGAGGCTTCAACTAACACCACGTTACTGATTGGGACCTGGTCTCTCTTTGAATGCCCTGCTTCCTGACCTGGGAAGAGGCAGAAGTCCAGCTTTCTACTTCTCCTGAGGTCGATAGTGACGCTGCGACAAGAACAAACTTTCCTCTCCCACAACGTAATAGTCTGGAATTGCAGATGGTAGCACTTGGCAGGCGATGGTTTCACTTAAAAAGGTTTTTGTGGCCTGCAGGTTCCATAGTCTGTTTGACAGAGCTTCATTTATTAAAGGAGCTTTAATTTTCTCCCCACAACAGCAAAGTCAAGTGAGCCTCAAATGATACGCTGAGCCCAAAATAATTGTACATCTTTGCATATCACATTTGCTTAAGGTTATTATCGGGAAATGATAGACCGCACCAACCCACTCAATAAAGGGAAACATTCACAGAAATTACCCTGTACAAGAGCAAGGTGTGCTCTGCATAGAAGTGACATTTCTTTTTCTATTTAAGGCTGCTATAAAGCTGTACCATTCCAAGGGAGTTTTGCCAGCCCTCCCACCTTCATAACCTTTCTCTGTGCTTCCAAAAAGCCTCCTGTAAACAGTGGTTGTTTCAGAAATAAATGGAATGCTTCTCATTTGGAAATGCCACCAACCACAGCTGGTGAATTTGTCAAGAGACCTGGGTGTGATCTCTTGCATTTTTTTAAAAAAATCTTATTTATGATATTTTCCAGCAACACTGGTTGGCTGGCTGTGGAGAAGTTAATGTTTGTTTTGATGTGATTCTAAAGCAGAGAGAATAAAAATGGGATTTTTCTATTACAAAGTGAGCATGGTTCATAAACGGTACACTTGAACTGTTTGATGATTTTGTGCAACACGTTTTAGCTTGTTTTGTGTCGAAGAAAAAATGCAGTAAAATTATAACTACACTTCAATAAAGAACAATTTACACAGATCTGAAAATGCTAGGTAATGGAGAATACAGATGCCTCCAATGTTGGCTTTTATTTGCAACCTCACATGCTGAAAGTCCCCCCCCCCTTTCCTTGGTTCATGACTATTGTTTATTTGCTGTTGATCTGTTCAGTTGGTTGCTGAGTATGTGCGCAGTGCAGAAAACAATATACACAAGTCTGTAATTTCAAGCAATTGTAAGGAAAGAAATATTTTTTAATCTTTCTACTACAAATGTCTCAGAGTGAGTTACTGAGACTTTAAGTGCTAGTTAATGAGAAAGGCGTGGACTCTGGCAAACTTGTAGATATTCTCCCTGTGAGTCTCTGTACTGCTATGTAGCAAGAGGAATTTTATCAGAAATTCAAAACTCTGCCACATTGGATGCCATCAGCAGCACTGACATCAGTGCTATACTGTAACATGGTAGAGTAGAATAGACTAGTGCAAGAGAGAGATGCCTGGGGATTGTGTGCAGTCTACATCTTTAAGCAATCCAACCTGATTCACATTTTCTGCTGTGCTAAGTAGTGCTTTGGGACCAGCCAGAAACCCAATAAACTTTAGTTCTTTGACTCCCAAGAAAAAGAGAAGGCCACAGGTGCCTTGGAAGGTTTACTGTACAGATGGATGATACAAATACAGCATGGTACAATATAGCAAAAGGAAACATACAGATGTCCTTGCACACCGGGGAGTTCCTTTAATGCCATCTAGTCCTGGATCCTATTGAGGTGACATGGGTGACCAGTCCTTCCTTCCTTCCTTCCTTCCTTCCTTCCTTCCTTCCTTCCTTCCTTCCTTCCTTCCTTCCTTCCTTCCTTCCTTCCTTCCTTCCTTCCTTCCTTCCTTCCTTCCTTCCTTCCTTCCTTCCTTCCTTCCTTCCTTCAGTGGTGCTGCTGCTATGACCATTGCCAGGCAGTTTTTATCCCATGACTCCTCTTCTTCTAAACTGGCAGGGAGGTCTGAAAGATGATAGCCAGCTGTTGTCTCTACCTCAGGGAAGGAAAACTGTTATGTGCTGAGCAGCACAAACTCCTTTCTGAGTAGGTCATCGTGTTCTCACCTTGATAAGATAAGCTACTTTTAGAACACTAGGTCTGCAAGCAGTTTCATTCTTCGCTTGTGGCATTCAGAAAAATAGCATATCAATGTGTTTTAAACAATACATTTCCCATCCAGTCCAATGCATATTTCGGATGGAATCAATTTTTAAAATGTGCATTTAGTTAAGGGTCTTGGTGCAATTATTCACGTGCTTTTTAAATATTAAAAGTGCAGATTGGATCTGGCATAACTGGCTGCTCCCTCAGCTTACTCCTTTCCTGACTGTTCTGCTAGCTGGCCTTAGCTGGCACAGTGATCATACCAGTAGATCTTTCCACCAGAGGTCTCTCAAGATCAGCCAGTGCTAAGGGGTTCTGCCGGCTCGAGGCCAGTTGTGTCAGCACCATAGGCTTTACCCATTCCAAATCTGCTACGTTCACTGTATCACTGAGTTAGGATTGTACTGTTCAACCGTTGTCCTAGTACTCTTGGCCTCGTATTGTTCTGCTGTGCATAGCACAAAGTCTGCAGTATCTCAAGAAGATGTTTCCCAGGCTAGTTGACTGATGTCCGTTCAACTGAAAAGGCTGAAGATTGAGCCTAAGGTGTGATGAAAGAATGATGTCTTCTCTGAAATTTGTGATTGATGAAGTGAGCATCTGCATCAATCATAGGAAGGTCAGAGAGGAAGGAGTAAAGATCTTGGAATGTGGACCTGGGCATGGGGTACAAGTCTCATGTAATCATATTGTTTTGTAATGGGGTCAAAGAAGTGGGTGAAGGAGGTCAGAAAATCAAGTGTGATTTTAGAACGAGTCAAATAAGCATTGCTTCCTTGAGTTTATGCTTCCTCCCAATCCCATTTGTAACACAGAACCAGACAGTTAATAGTGATGCTGCACAGCTGGACAGAATTACAATGGCTAAAATCCTGATCCTTAGCATGGGAAGTTGCAACTAGAGTAGGCTCACTGAATTAGTGGGGATTTGTCGAGTCAAATGGGCCTCCTCCAACTGTGACTTACTATCCTACAGAAAATTGTGATTAAAGTTTGCCCATTTGAATCAGTGGAACTTATGGAGGAGGTGACTCACCAAATCCCTGTTGATTCAATGGGGCACTCTAATGTGATTTGCTACATAAGCAACAGGATTTTGGTCACTGTAAAAGAATGACATGTTGTGAGCCTGCCCCACTGCTTCTTCTGCCAGCGGCATACCCTGCGCTGGTTCTCCAATTGCCTTGCCTTTTGCCTTCTCATTTTGTCTTGTCACACATAGGCCACTTCCTCTGGAAGGATGAAGAACACCTCCCAACATGTGGTGTTGGGGTCCCAGCAACAGACCGTCTCCCAACCAGCCGTTGAGTTTTCCAGCTGCATTGGCACTTCTTGGGCCTCAAATGCAGTTGATGCCATCTGTCCAGGGGTCCTCCTCTTCCCCCTCACTCTTCTCCTTTTATCCCCCACCCTCCATGATCATATGTGCAGTCTCCAAGGCATCATCTGCCTCACCACCCCAATCCACAGGTGAACTGCAGGTCGGGAATCTTACCCTTACTCTTGGGAAGGTGGAAAGTCCACTCTCTCCTGCAAGGGGAGCAGGACCAGTCCCACATGTGTGTTTATGTTCTGATAAAATCTTCAGTAAGCACTTGTTAGGAAAATATTTCTGCTGGTACTCTACTTCTCCTGCAAACAATCATCTGAAAATTTGGGTTGTGTTTGTTTCAGCCCCAGGTGGAAACTAAGGAGCAGTCTATGGATGTGTGGGTGTTCAAATCATGCTGGAGTACAGTTACACTATCTACCTGCCTAATACTACAGATGCACAAAGAATACTCTTGCACAAAGGTTACATGTGCCCATATGAAGAAGACTGAATTTACTTTGGGTGTGCATGGTTTAAGTTTAATTGCTATTGTTCTGAATATTGTATTACTATGTGAGTCACCTTAAGTTTCTTCTGAACAGAAAGGTGGGAGATGATGATGATGATGATCTTAGAATTGCAGAGCTGGAAGGGACCCAGTGGATCACTGAGTGCATCCCCAGTCAAGGAGATACAGTGGAGGAGCGAACTCCCAACCTCTGGCTCCACAGCCAGAGACCTAAGCTACTGAGCTCAGTTTTGTCACTTTTGCTTGCAGAGAAAGTTCAGGCTTGAAACACACACACACACACACACACACACACAGAGGAACCTTAATTTACAGGGCACTGGGAAGTGGCATGTGCCCAGCTGGAGGCTGCAGCAGATCTTCTTTGCTCCTTGAGCCATGAACAAAGGGTATTTGCAAAGAACTGTGGAGATGTTCAAATGGGTTGTCGAGCAATAGACAACATCACCTGAATCTCCACCTCCCTGGAGTTGGTAAGAGATTCACATAATTACATTAAGTACATACATACTCCTGGTCTGTGAAGACCCAGCATTACATACAGTTTGGATCCCTGGTTTATCTGACACCTAAGGCAACTTGTGGACCAAAAATGTGATCTCCAGATTTGGGACCTTTTTATCCAAGTGAAACCTGCAGAAGCCTCTATATTGGAACCTACCAAATTGTGGAATTAGACAATATCTGGATCTACAGCTGAAGAGAGGTGACTTGTGGTTCTTGATTTACAACTCCCTTTGGCTCTCCAGTGTAATGAGTAAGGATGATCAGAGTTGCAATCCAGAAATATCTGAAAGACCACAACTTGTCCACCCAGATTTATAGACAGGGATACTTAGGTAGGAAGTGAAGAGTCGATGCAGGGACCATCTGAATTTCTCAAAAGAGTTATCTGCATAACATTAGAATTCATTGTTTCTTTGCCTGTCTTTGGGAAATGGTTTCATTATGACTGCAGTTAATTACTGAAGTGGCTGGAGAGACACATTAATGTTAGACACCGAAGAAGTGTAAACCACTTTCCCTCTTTAATGTGTTACAACAGGTCTCTAGGGTAATTATAGCATGGATTTGTGATTTGTTTTTTAATTTCACAATGGGTCCTCCACATCTTAAGGCATGATTGTTATAATTTAAGGCAGTTTTCCGCAGGAGTCGTTCTTCTCTAATCAAAATATCTGGTGTGATCCCTTCCAGAAGAAATGTCTTAGCAACTGTATTTTTAAAGCTTAGGCAGCCATTCAGAATCTGATTATCTTTCCACATTTTCATACAAAATGGATTAATGTGTCTCAGCTTTTATTACGTTTTCAACACTTGTCATTTGGCATTAAGCTGACACTATGACGATCCTGTGCAGATCAGCATGAATGGACAAAATGCAGTGGTACACTTAGGATGGTGATGAAGAATGCAAGGGAAATGTATGTGGTGTTCACATCAGGCAGAAATAATTCTGGAATAGCAATCTTTCTGTGAGGCAGCAAGGCATGAATGTAGCTCTTCAAAAGCTTGTAAACTATGGGGAGGAGCAGTAGCTTAGCAGAATACATACCTTCAAAATTCAGGCTTGGAATTTCCGCTTAAAGACTTTTCACTGTTAGATGATTGTCTGAGGAAGTCCCTGGGGCTAAAATCTCATGTTAGTCCCAACTAGAATAGACCAGCAAAATCAGTAGAAGTTGTGAGATTGATGACTATCAACTTGTATTAATTTTGATGGCCATACTCATTTTGGAGTAACATTAGATTGTTTCCTATTAGCATAGACAACAGGACACTAAAAGAGACCAGTAGTGAATTGGACATGACTGGAGGCAACTCAGCTTATGCTCGAGAAGATACATGCCTTTGCATGAGGATGAAGAGAAATAGTGGACCTCCTTAGAATTCCTAGACTGTACTTTACTAGCTCTGAGCTGTGCTGCCTTTCCTTTGACCTTAGGGTTGCTGATGTCATTTCCTTCCTGCTCACACCTCCCTCTTGTCCCTTCAAGGAGGAGACATCTTGACTTTGTTCTCTAGAGATGAAAAGTGCAGCCATGGTTCCTAACTAGAGATGGGCATGAATCAGAACAATGGCGATTTGTTTTGATTTGTGATTCATCAAGCTCAACTAATAAGGGATTATGAATTTATGATTTTTTTCTGACAAATCAATGACTCAATTTGCTAATTCTTTTTTGACTTTAAAATCCTATAAAATGGGAGACCAAGCACCTAGAGACACAAAAATCACAGGGAAGTTTCCCCTGACTCTCCTGACAGTTTTGTGAAGTTGGGTTTCAGATATCCAAGCTGTACACCCACAAAAGCAAAGTGTGCTGCTTATATACTGCCCATAGTTCTTTAAGCACTCTCTGGGCAGTTTACAAGTTAATTATGCAGGCTACACATTGCCCCCCCCCCAACAAGCTGGGTACTCATTTTATTGACCTCATAAGGATAGAGACGGCTGAGTCAACCTTGAGCTGGCTACCAGGGATTGAACCCCAGGTTGTGAGCACAGTTTTGGCTGCAGGAGAGCAGTTTAACCACTGCACCACGAGGCTCCTTGTGAGTCCCCCCAGGGAAGTGCCCTTTAGCAGCTGGTTTAGGGAAACCAATCTTCATCAAACTTGAAATGATTGTAGAAGAGAGTTGTGGGAAGTTTCTTTGTGATTTTGGTGTCTCTAGATGCTTGGGGGGAACTTTCCTGTGGGGGGCCTGTTTGTGGGTGTATAACTTGGACATCTGAAAACCAATCTTCACTAAACTTGGAGGGATTGTACAGAAGAGTCAGAGAAAGCTTCCCTGTAATTGTGGTGTCTCTAGGTATCTGGGGGATATTTTATAGCCCAAAGACTCAATAAATCAAAAGTCACTAAAATTCATTGATTCGTATTCATCGGGGGCATTGATACGAATTGATGAATTAGCGATTTTTGAACAAATTTGGTGATTTGTTTTTTAATTCATGCCCATCTCTATTCCTAACTTCTCCAACTTAGAACTAGGACTTCTATCATCTTTCCTATCCCAAAGGTATTTCTCCCAGAAACACAAGCCTTCTTATTCTGTTTTTTAGAAAGATGTGCAGATGTTTATTTATTTTATTTATTTTTATTTATATGCTGCCTTTCTCCCAATAAGGGGACCCAAGGCAGCTCACAATATTAGAAGGAATAGAATTAAAAACATAATGAATTAAAGATTATAAAACAATTAAACTATATGCTAATTAAAATACAATTGAATAATTGAAAGTAAACATTAAAAACTATCTTAACTCTAAGAAGGCATTCAGGGACTCAATCATGATTGTTAAAAGCCTGCATGAAAAGATAGATCTTCAGCTGTCGGTGGAAGGATAGAAAAGATAGAAAGCCAACCTAAGCTCTCGAAGGAGAGCATTCCATAACCTTGGAGCTTCAAAAAACAAAGCCCTGTCTTGTGTCCCCATCAGTCATGCCTGCATTGGCAATGGGACCGATAGGAGGGCCTCCTTTGATTATCTTAGAAGGCTCATATGGGGAGATAAGGTCCTTCAGATAGCCTGGACCCAAGCTGTATAGGGCTTTATAGTTCGTGAACAGCATTATGAATTGGGCCAAGAAATGGATAGGTAGCTAGTGCAGTTGTAACAGGGCATTATACACTTCTTATAACTGGCCCCAGTCAGTAGTCTAGCTGCTGAATGTTGCACCAGCTGAAGTTTGTGAACTGTCTTCAGAGGCAGCCCCACATAGTGTCACAGTAAACCAAGTGACATGTAACTAAGGCATGTGTCACTATAGCCAAATCAGACATCTCAAGGAACTGGCACAGTTGGTACACCAGTTTTAACTGTACAAAAGCACTCCTGGCCACTGACGAAACCTGGGCATCCAGGCTCAGGGATGAATCCAGGAGTATACCCAATCTGGGAACCTGAGTTTTCAGGGGGAGTGTGACCTCATTCAGCACAAGTTGTGTCGCTAATCCCACATCTGCCTTCCTACTGGTCAGGAGCACCTCTGTCTTGTCTGGATTAAGTTTCAGTTTCTTTGTCCTCATCCAGCCCATTAGTGATGCCAAGCACTGGTTTAGAACCAATACAGCTTCCTTGGAATTAGAAGGAAAGGAGAGATCATGTTCGGTGTCATCCGTATACTGGTGACACCAAAAGCAAAACTTCAGACAACCTCTCCCAGCGATTTCATGTAGATGTTAAAAGGCATGGGGGGGGGGGGAAGCAGAACCCATAGGGAAGGCACATTTTTCCTTAACAGAGGGGGAAGTGAGTTCAGGTAATCACTCCAAGTCTCACAGGACTAAAATTCACAAAGCTAACATTGCTTCCATACCACAGCATGCATACTCTCCAAAATGGTGCATGTGCTCAGAATATAGCTGCATCATACAAAAGGAACTATATCTGATTAACTGATTAATTAATTAATTAGCAGCAGAATATCCTGCTTTTGTAGTCGGGATATGTAAGACAACAAGGTGACTTGCATTTAAAAATGCACTATAGACAAACTAAGAATTTTCAAATGTACGGCTATCTCATAGTGATGTAGAAGGCAGCAAGCGAAACGGAAATGTAGAGGTTTTCAAGACTGAAAGTGTAAAACCCTGGAATGTGCAACCCCTTCAATGGACAGCAGTACAGGAGGACACATCAAAGAGCAGGGAGTTCCATGTTCTGGGTGTCACAACAGAAATGGCATTCCTCCCATTCCTATTAACTTTGCCTCAGAGTGGTGGAATGCATGAAAGGATCTCTTCAAAGGTCAGGCATTGCCCCCCCCACCCCCACCCCGGAATAAAGAGGTGAGACATGGGTGACGGAGTAAACTAGGGCCACACTTTATTGAACAGGTGACATTAATTCTTGCTATTCCGAAGCAGGGACCTGCAGTGTCAAGATTTGTTCCTTTAAGTGAACAAGGGGTTAAATTTAATATTGTAGTGAGAATGCAAAGTCATGCCTGTAAACGTCAAGTCAATGGATGACTGATGGCATGCAGCTGGAACAAGCTTAGTTAATGCTTGTTAACCACATTCAGCTGCTAAGTCTGCAGTGATAGGCTGCTCTCACTATTTAAGCAAGAGAGTGAGAACAGCACTTTGCCACTCAGTTGTGAGTCTGGTGGTCATTACTTTACTTCTGTGAATGTTATGTTGCTCTGAGAGATCTATGCCTATGTATATAATGCCATGTATATATATCTGACCAATGCTAATATATCAAGTCTAATATATTATGCTATAAGTCTTATCAGAACTCTCTCCGTGTTTTTCCTTATACGTCCGCATCTTTGCTCTGCTTATAAAGGGGAGGATTTGAAGCTATCAGATAAGAGACTCTGTGTAACTTGTTATCTTGGACTCCAAGGTTTGTTTTCCCTAACAGAGTGCTCTTGGAAGTTTCATCATCCAAATCTGATTCCAAGCTTCTGGAGAGGCAAATGCCACATCTGCCTTTCAAATTGGACCCATACCAACATGCAGATCAGGTTTGAGTCTGAAGGTCTCACCGGACCCCTTCCCCTCCCTCAGACAGCACAACGTCGGTGGCCCTTGGCCCGAGGAGGGCCCCAGCATGTCCTCCCTTCAGCACTGAAACCTCACGATCCACAGCACCCTGAGGTTAAACGAGCTGTCACCTCCCTTGTACTCCCTGGGCACTCACCAATCCTTGGTCTTTCCACACTACTGGCCAGGGTGACCAAATGAATGAACAATCAAACTAACCAAAACCTTTACCAGTGCAGGATAGGTGAAAAACCCCTGCGACCACTCTGTCAATTCAGATAGCAGGGGAAAAATTCCTATCTGGCCCCCGAAAGGGCAACCGGTCAGACTCGCACTGGATTAAAGGTGGGTGGGGTATGGGCAGAAAGCCTCAAAAGAGGCCGAAGGGGAGGAGGAGGAGGGCAGCTAAATACTGTACTCCCTAAGCCTGGCCCTCTGGGTGATGGAGTGCGAGATTCACATCATCTTGGAAGGAGGGGGCAAAGAGGTTCTGCCTCATTGACGCTGCACGCACCGGTGCAGCAGCCAAAATTTATAGAAGGGTTGCAAACAGAAGACTAAGCCATTTTATTTTATTTACTGCTTTCTTTAAAATATTTTTATTCTGCCTTTCTCCTTAAAAGGACCCAAGGTGGCTTCAATAATTAAAAGGACAATATACAATATTAAAGCTAAAAACAACACAAGTATACAAATATTTAAAAAGAATTAAACAAGTATAATATTTAAAAAGGTAAATCAAATCCATATTAAAAACACATTTAAAAGCACCAGAGCTTTAAGGCTCCCAAAAGGTAAAGGTAAAAGTTCCCCTTGACATTTAGTCCAGTCGTGTCCGACTCTAGGGGGCTCATCCCTGTCTCCAAGCCGTAGAGCCAGCGTTTGTCCGTAGACAGTTTCCGTGGTCACGTGGCCAGCGCGACTAGACACGGAATGCCGTTACCTTCCCACCATGGTGGTACCTATTTATCTACTCGCATTTACATGCTTTCCAACTGCAAGGTTGGCAGGAGCTGGGACAAGCGACGGGAGCTCACTCCATTGCGTGGATTCGATCTTACGACTGCTGGTCTTCTGACCTTACAGCACAGAGGCTTCTGAGGTTTAACCCGCAGCGCCACCACGTCCCACTTAAGGCTCCCAAGGTTATAACAAAATTTTGAATTGTACCTCCTTGTAAATCAACAGTTAGTGCAGCTATTACAGTGATGGGACAGAATGCTTCCTTGACATAATGAAAATCTCTGCTCCAATATTTGGAACCAGCCAAATGTTCCCATCACCCAGTCAGCCAGCCTCGTTTGTCTTGTTGAGGTTGATTCGGCTTGTTTGTTTCCAAACTACTCATCTACTGTATGACCTCTTATAACTGTGTGACGCCACTAGGAAAATGTATTTTCCTGAACATGGAGACATGAGCTCAGAACTAAAAGCACTTGCTCAAGAACTGCTGGATACCTCAGTAGTTGAGGCACATGGCTGTGGAGCCAGAAGTTGAGAGTTCGACTCTTCACTGTGCTTCCTTGACAGGGGCTGGACTTCATGATCCATAAGGTCCCTTCCAGCAATGCAGTTCTAAGATGATGATGATGAAGATATACAGTAGATGGAGAAGAATGTATTTCCTCAGCCAGTGTACACACGGACCTGTAGTTGCCCTTCAATATGCACACTTTCTGAATTTTACAGTGCAGTTCCTCTCTTAAGAATGTGTACCCAAATGGTGGGTGTTAAGGGAAAGGGTGCACAATAATGCATATACTAGGAACAACGATGTACAAAGCTGCGTTGTTTTAGGGGAAATTGCTGTACATATTTGGGGAAGTTTTGGAGAAATGTGCAAAACAAATGGCCACATGTGCAGATTTTATGCAACAGCAACCTTTTTTTTGTAAAAAAGAAAAGAAAAGAAAAGGAACAGGCTGAAATGCCTTTTAGTCCAGGTACATAAGAAATTGGATGAAATTGAAATAGACAGATTCACCCATCCCCAGCTAAGAAGTTCTGGACTGAAGCATTGTCTTCTCATTACCCATTGTGATGGTCCCTTTTTTCCTATCTGGATGGATGGGATGGACAAAGCTAAACAAATGGGGGAGAACATTTTCTGGCTTCTTCTGGCTCGACAATGGTATATCCTGGCTATTCGGCTCAAAGGACTTGCCGAATTCAAGGGGAGCTTTTACCGAGTGATGGAGGCAAATGCGGGATTAAATGGGGAATGATAGCCTGACATTCTGAAACTTCTTGCTCCAAATTGTTTAAAAGTCAGGGTGCAGAAAGGATAATTGGCAGGAAAGCACAGAACTTGTCAGTCCAGTGCAGTAATTACCCAGTCAAGAGCTCAAAATGAACTCTTATCAGCCTCCGTCTGAGGTCTCTTCCATCTTAGACAAGTTTCCTTCTCTTTCATTTTGGCTCAGACAGCATATTCGTAGCATTTTATTGATTCATTTTGGGGCATAATGTATTCCATTTTCCAAAGCTACATCCCCTCCTCACATATGCAATTGCTACTAAGGATTGATTATTGTTCTTAAATTTTGTTTGGAAGTGGGGAAAATGAGTGGTTTAGTACAAAACCCATTTTACTCTGTGCAATACAAGGCAGGCAGAAATATCTTATTCACTTCATCATTCTCATATGTATATGTATATGTATATGTATATGATGTAAAATTGCATTTCCACTGTGCCACCAAGAATTCAGTGGAGCCCCGGAGTAATGAATATGCTTTTCTCCTCAGCTGGGTGAGGGTTTCATTTTCTGCCTGACAAGATCATCTGACAAACAGACCCTGCACTGGCAATGTTGCATATTTCCAAAAGCATGTAAATTAGGCTGACAGGTTCATAAACATAAATTGGCAGGCATCCCACTGCCATGGTTGTTAAGATGTGCTAATGGCATATAATAAATACATGATTCTATGCGTTCGCTAGTGTGTGTCTGTGTGTGCATGTGTGTGCGTGTATGCGTATATGTGCACAATAGAGAGAGAGAGAGTTAGGCAGCAGAACCCAACATGACCTCCAAGCCATTTCACACACAATACCGTCCGTGGTGGCATTTAATAGCTACAGCAAAATCACTAAAGATTTTCTTAGCATTCACAGTTTAGGTTTATGTGTCTCCAGGAATAAAACGCACAGAGTACACAGTGGGTTGTGAGTGCTTTTGAAATTCTAGTCACACATGTGCTGTTCAGTTCTCATAAGTGTTCAGTATCACAAACTAGTGATTGTACCCACTTGGACCAGATTACAAACCCATGAGCTCCAGACACCCCAGTTCTCTCTTTTGCTCTTCTTCTAATTTTACTTTTCTGCTTTCCTGCTTTCATTCCTCCACCCTGGTGTTCATTTGGCCTATGGCAGCTTCATCCGGGTATGATAAGAAACCTGTTTATGTGTCCCTGCCTAATACTCTCTCCCTCCCTCCCTCTCTTTCATAAATCTCTTGCCTACCCTTGTTAAGTGTCTGGGAGTCTCCCCCTCCCCAGTCTCACCAGATGGTAGTTCCCCAACTCCACGAAGCCATAGATGTGTATTATGTGACATATTTGCTTATTATTCAAATCAAATGTTGGGTCATTAAAAAGTTGACCAACAAGAGCACATGTACACACAAACACACCACACACATTTCTTGCTCTGAAGCATTCTCTTTCAAGTTGCTTTATAGATAGGAAATTCAGTTCTTAAAAGAAAAAAGAAAAAACAAAACACCAATTTATGAGTGTGGGATATTATGCTTCTATACCCAGGATTCAAAAAGCCAGGAAATGGGCCAACACTGCTGCACAATATCGTGCCTTTGTTGCCAGCAGAAGAAAGGATGCCAAGCTTTACATAGCAAAGGGCAGACTGGAGGTTGACAACACCCATGGCAGCAGTCAAGGTGGTCTACAGCAGCCATTCTCAAAGGGGGCCATATGGCTCCCTGGGGGGGGGCTTGGCACATTTGAAGGGGGCCACAGACTGGAAACAATTCTTCACACACCACCTTATAAGGTTTGTTATGCGACTTACACAATCCTAATTTTGCCTATATTTCTTACCTATAGTGTTTATGGCCATGGCCAAAAAAAGAGATTGAGAATGGCTGGTGTACAGGATACCTTCTTCTGCTTGCTACCATTCACGAAGTGACATACCGCAAGGGCAAATCACAGTAGCTGACTCCTTTTTTCATCAGTTAAGTACTTCTTACCCTAGCACAAAGCAAATGTCAGGGTTGTGTTTCAACAAATGTGAATGGTAGCCACAAAGCAAAACCCAATACTTTCACAGCTTAAATGAGCAAGCTTCTGAATATTTATTCTCTATACTTTGTAACTATCTTTTAAAATATTTTTACACCAGAAATAGAAACTCTTTTTAATGTCTGTTTGGCTACAAAAGAATTGAATCGTTCTCTTGAGAGTCATTTAATTTTGTCCTGACTGATAGGTTCAAAATCTCAGCTTTCTCCCTCCTCCCTCAAGTTGGAAATAATGTTTACATTTAGAATGCTCATGCCAATAAGAAAGCTAGAAATGCAGAAGATTTTAACCTCTGAAATGGCTATTTTCAATGTCAATATTAGAAGGCCAAATGCCTGGATTCCTTTCAAATTGAAAAGGGAGGTGGGACTGCCCATTCTCTTTCAAGATAAGCAAGTTTGGTCTTTTCCATGTATTTCTTGTGTTTTACATCTGGAGACACAGAAGGTCATCACCATCTGCACAAGGAGTCAAAACAGCTTTACTTTTTAAGAATCATGACTCAAAAACTATTTCCCCAAACACAATCAAATTAGACAAGGGGCAAAAGAAGAATGTCTGCTACATCTGTGCCAAAGTTGGTGCTGATCCAAGGTCTAGTTTCAAAAATATACATCTTAGTTTGAGGTGCCCTTATTTTTTTAGTTACCTTATAGAATGCTAATTTGCTCTGTTGCACAATATCTATTACTACACCCCCATGCAGCAATAATATAAGCCTGAGTTTTTGTCAAGGATAATTTCCACACTGAGGCAGAACAAGGCCTATGATAATCAGCAGCCATATTTTACAGGTGTGCAAAATGTGGAATCATGCAGTCTGGGATGATGCAATGTCCACACTGATTGGCTGTATGTAAATGTGCATGTGTATAACTGTGTGGACATGTGGAGAAGATGTAGGATCTCTTCTAACGAATTTCATGCTGTCATGCTGCCGGTTTGTACTGCTAAACGTCTGTACATATTGTAAATACACTTGGTGCTGGAAGAAGCTGTCTTTGTCTGTGTGATTCAACTGGACTGCCTAGACCAAAATAAAACTCTGCTAACTTACACCAACAGTTTTCATAGATACTTTGCATGCAATGCAGCAAAGCACAACCTGGAGCTCAGAGCCCTTTGGGTTCTTTCCTGGCACTTTTCCTCTACCACGTTTTAACCACTTTTGTGGGGCGGCGGCGGTGTTAACTGAACAGTGCCATTAAGGACTGCAGGAGATGTATATACTCAGTGGATATATTTTCCCTAAGCATTGTGATTCCCCAAAGTTTGCCATCCTGTTTGACGCATCAGAAATCGCCTGCCCAGCCTCACGGCTGTACTCAATCTGCAGAACAGTGAGCATCATGCTGACCTTGCTCAGACTTAAAGTTGCTTTAAGCACTGCTGAGCTGATACAGGAAAGCTGTTGTTGATACATAACAAGCAAGCAGGCAGGCAAGCAAACAAACAGAAAACAGAGGGGAAATGACCACTTTTCTTTAGCTCTCAATAAAATAAATACCTTTGAAATACAAATTATTAGTACTAGCAATCATCCAATATAGTAATTGCAATGACACAATTAGAGATGGGCATGAAACGAACCACAAACCAAAAAACCCCAATGAACTGGCCTGGTTCATGGTTCGTTTCGTGGCCCCGTTTGGGGATCTTGTTTCATAGAAGAAAAATGAAAGACTGATTTTTTTTTCTCCCTTAGGTGTTCCATTTGCTTTGGCAAAAGGAGATGCCCGCCTGCCCCCTTCCCACTACACCTGTCGCCTCTGCCTACATGCTCCGGCTTCCTTTTTTTGTTCCTTTCCTTCCTGACAACAGAAGGAAGGCTGTGTTTAAGTAAGTTCCCAGCACCAGACTCAGTAACTCTTGGGTAGAGCTTTAGATAGTCCCTAATTTGCATGACGGCTTTTCAAATATCTGTTCATTTGTCCCCAAGATGGTAGCCCTCGGTCAGGATTGCAGCTCATGTGGACGGCGAGATCTACAGTGTCATTCTGGGGGGGGAAAATCCATTCATCAGCAACGGGGTGGCAGGAGATTTTTATCAGGACTATTTCATGGGAGGAAAGATTAGGCCCCTTAGAACAAATTATGGTTTGGCCCTGCTTGCACCCCCTGCCAGCCATTTATTTTCAAGAAATAGATGTCTGAAATGCAGCCACTTGTTTCATCTGCTGTCTACTGTGGCCCTGAGATATTCTGATTATCACCATAACAATCTCCTACATTTCCTATCTACAAAATATAGTCTACAATTAATACAGGAAAGGTGGGTGCACATTCAAAGTTCCTTGGCCATCAATATCATTTAAAATATGTTAATGTACTTAAAATGTCACATAAATAAGTCTGGATGAAAAAGGATGAGCAGTTTTTCTCTAGGGCACAATGAAGTGCTAAGAAAGTAGAGACATGACACTCCCTGTCTCAGTGTATGTGTCCCATAACATTCGGGGTCTCGCCCTCTTGTTTCAGATCAGATTGTGAGACTCTTATTCATTTAACAGCTGGAAATGTTTTCACTCTACACACTTTTGGACTCAGAGTTTTCATTGACTAAAGGATGTTTGAACGTGAATTTTTCAGAGGTATGTGTTTTCTCCTGCACATGCTAAAATGCCCACATTGTTTGGTGTCTATTTTATTGCTGCTGAAATGCACTGCTGATTCCACCTTGGATACAGAGTATGTTTTGTCTCAAAAGAGGCCTTGGCAAACATTCCTATGGGAAACCGCTTTTCGCAAGACGAACATTTCGCAAGACGGCGCTACTCACGGAACGAATTACTTTCGTCTTGTGAGGCATCACTGTAACTGGAATGCTGTAATAACCTTGTCTTGCAAAAGCTCTCTGGAAAACCCACACATATTTATAAAAGTGAGCCTGCCAAACATAAGGGTTGAGATGATCATTTGCAGCCACATTCATCACTTATATCCTCTATAGAGAGAGAACTGGGTTCAAATCCTAGCTCCACCATGGAAACTCAGTGGGTTGGGTTGTGATGGTACATCTCACATCTTGAACATCTCATCTCAAATACCCCATTGGAGTCATGATAAATTGGAAGCAGTAGAATAGCACATAAAATATCCTCTAGAGATTATAATATTAGCCAAAACCCAAAAATCCTAATCATAGTTTGAGATCTCACTGAATGGTCTGGCATGGCTAACACATGCATGTGACATTAAGATACATCGATAATATCTACATATATTCAATTCAATTAGAGATGGCCACTAATTGGGAAAATGGTGGTCTGTGATGGTTTGTGGATCATCGCTATTCGGAAACCACGAACCTTGAGCTTTCAATGAAATTGACTGTATCACGGTTCATGCAATCTGGGTGCAGAAGAATGGCCTCATATGAATTTGAGATGCCGAACTCACAGCAAATCTTCAGCTGTCTCTCCTCCCCACCCCCTTTTCATTTATTTATTTATTTATACTCCGCCTTTCTCCTTGAAAAAGACCCAATACAGCTTACAACAATGAAAAACAATGTTTAAAGTTTGGCAAAGGTTGGATTGGGGATGTCTGAGTTAAAGCCTCCCCAAGTAGCTTCCCAAACCCCCCCCCCCCAACCAGGAAAGTGCTCTTTAGTAGCTTTATTTAAATTGAGAATAGTTTATGGGTAAAAGACAATGACTATCCCAAATTCCACAATAGACATGGGGACAAATATAAAAATGAATCAGGATATTCGTTAAATATCCCTGATTTGTCAGATATTCATTGTTTCATATTCTTGGGGTCCAGAGACCCCCCCAACGAATACGAAGCAATGAATATAACCCTTTTATATTCGTCCCTTCATCTATCCCTATCTGCTTATGCCCCCGCGGATCAGCTGTTCCTCGGGGGCATAAGCAGAGAGGGGTTTTCCCTTTGGGCAGCTTGCTAAAGCCTGCCCGAAGGGAATCCCATCCCCGGGGCTGGGGCATGGCTTGGTTCCCCTTTCCTCCTCTTCCTATGCCCACAGCTGTGGAATCGCTTTGGTCCCTGCTTTCCCTCCTCTTGCTATGCCCTGCGGGACATAGCAAGAGGAGGGGAAAAAGGATCAAAGCAACCCCCCCCCGCGAGGCATGGCAAGAGGAGGGGAAAAGGGATCAAAGCAATCTCGCAGCTGCGGCTGTGGGATCACTTTGATCCCTGCTTTCCTTCCTCTTGCTATGCTCTACGGGGCACAGCAAGAGGAGGGAGAAAGGGATCAAAGGGATCCCCCAACCTACGGCTGTGGGATTGCTTTGATCCCTGCTTCCCCTCCTCTTGCTATGCCCCATGGGGCATAGCAAGAGGAGCAAAAGGGGAAAAAAAGACTCGATGAATGATGAATTGATTCTTTGTTCGTCGGGTCACTTGGGGGCAATTCGTGGTTTTTGACCGATGAACCAAGATGAAGTGCCATGTTGGCACTTCATTCCCATCTCTATTCCACAACCTACTTATGAGTAGAGAAAATGGGAAGCCTGTTTCACCAAATGTTCTTTTGCAAAGAGGCAGAGTTTGACAGGAAAACTCAACTCCTCAAAAACAAAAAAATAAAGGAAAAAACAAAGTATCTTAGCAGAAATTTTAGATCAGATAACAGTAATTAAAGGTCTCTTGAATAACCATGGATGAAAGATTGCAAGATGCTAAGAATTCCTTGAATAAAGAATGAAGAAGGATTAAAGCAAGTGAATAACGAGGAGTTTTCAGCAAGGTACCTATGATAGTCTGTTTCAACAAATACAAAAACACAAACAAAGGAAAAGGGGGGGGAAGCAGAAATGTGGCACATTAAAGAACATTGTTTATTTGAGTGTGTTTGTGGATTATAGACCACTGATCTGACAAAATGGGTTGTAATCTACAAATGCTCACATTGCAATAGATTTGTTAGCATTAAAAGGTACCAGAATACTTTTCTTTTTCCTTGTTCTTGTGTTTTCGATAAGAACCAAGAAATTATAGAGGCACAAAATGCAGAAAGTTAGAATACATGGGTCAAGTGATGAGAAATGAAAAGTGCCAACTGTTAGTTGATCATTCAAGGTTAAACAAAGGGGAAATGGAGTGGAGGAAGGGCAACTCATTGACTGAAGAACCTTGGCTATTGGTTTGGATATAACACAGTATCACCCTTCAGTGATGCCCTCTTCAAACTGAAAATGGCTAGGATGACACCCAATCTCCTGAAGGAACGGAACACATACAAAAAGAAGCAGGTGGACAAAGAAAACAAGGAACTAAGTGAGGACAACTGGAATGGCTTAGGGTTACACCCATAGAACCCCTCAATAATATTGAAATGGACCCATCAGCACCACTTTTATGAATTAAACTTGTCTGTGTGTATTAAGGCCAGAATCACTATAAGCAATGGGTAGTTTTTATTGAAAAATCACCTTTAATTCTATCAAACTGAAAACACACAACACTCAAATGTGAACATAAGGTGATGAAACTACTAGGCAAAATCAATGTGGTGTGTTTGTTTGTTTGTTTGTTTTTTTAAAAAATACCACCACAACAAAGAAACACAATCTCTACAGAGTAATGTCCACTTACCTGTAATGCTCTTTGAAATAGCTGGAGCTTACTTCCACATATATGTGTACAGGATCTCACAATTAGAATACGTATTGTCTCATGAATATTCTGAGGCTCTGTATGAACTGTGATTTGGAATTAAAAACAACCTTGAAGTCATTCACCTAGCATGTGTGCTAGAGATGAATACATTGTAGTCTATTAAGCAGTGGTATTGACTTCATTGTTTATTCTATTACTGTGCACCATATTTGATCACATGCTGAAACACTAACTGGAGTTCTGTGGTGTTCATAAGGTAAAGCAAAAAACCCAAGGCTGCTCATAGGACAGAACAATACCTCCTGTGGAACCCTTGTTTCAAATCTTGCATGTGTGCAGTTAAACATGTGAAAATGAAACAAAAAGACATGGGCAAAAACCCTGTTTAGCATAGTGAGTCACATTAGAGCAGACCTACTGAATGTAAGGTTTTGGCTAAAGTAGGTCATAGCTTGAGTAGGCCTATTTGAGTCAATGGCACCTATGGAGGAGCTGACTTACCAAATCCCCATTGATTCAGTGAGCCTACTTTAGTGGAGAGTTCTGACTAAACGCGATCCACCTGGAGCAGGAACTGGCAAGCCACTCCAGTATCTTTGCCAAGAAAACCCCATGAACAGAAACAAAAGGCTAAAAGATATGACGCTGGAAGATGAGCCCCTCAGGTCGGAAGGCATCCAACATGCTACTAAGGAAGAGCGGAGGACAAGTACAAGTAGCTCCAGAGCTAATTAAGTGGTTGGGCCAAAGCCAAAAGGACGCTCAGCTGCGGACGCGCCTGGAAGGAAAGTCTGATGCTGCAAAGAAAAATACAGCATAGGAACCTGGAATGTAAGATCTATGAACCTTGATAAGCTGGATGTGGTCAAACAGGAGATGGCAAGAATAAACATTGACATCCTGGGCTTCAGTGAACTAAAATGGACAGGAATGGGCAAATTCGATTCAGATGATTATCATATCTACTATTGTGGGCAAGAATCCCGTAGAAGAAATGGAGTAGCCCTCATAGTCAACAAAAGAGTGGGAAAAGCTGTACTGGGATACAATCTCAAAAATGATAGAATGATTTCAATATGAATCCAAGGCAGACCTTTCAACATCACAGTAATCCAAGTTTATGCACCAACCACCAATGCTGAAGAGGCTGAAATTGACCAATTCTATGAAGATTTACAACACCTTCTAGAACTGACACCAAAGAAAAACGTTCTTCTCATTATAGGGGACTGGAATGCTAAAGTAGGGAGTCAAGAGATAAAAGGAACAACAGGTAAGTTTGGCCTTGGAGTTCAAAACGAAGCAGGGCAAAGGCTAATAGAGTTTTGTCAAGAGAACAAGCTGGTCATCACAAACACTCTTTTCCAACAACACAAGAGGTGACTCTACACATGGACATCACCAGATGGGCAATACCGAAATCAGATTGATTATCTTCTCTGCAGCCAAAGATGGAGAAGCTCTACACAGTCAGCAAAAACAAGACCTGGAGTTGATTGTGGCTCTGATCATCAGCTTCTTATAGTAAAACTCAAGCTTAAACTGAAGAAAGTAGGAAAAACCACTGGGCTAGTCAGGTATAATCTAAACCAAATCCCTTATGAATACACAGTGGAAGTGAAGAACAGATTTAAGGAACTAGATTTGGTGGACAGAGTGCCTGAAGAACTATGGCTGGAGGCTCGTAACATTGTACAGGAGGCAGCAAGAAAAACCATCCCAAAGAAAAGGAAATGCAAGAAAGCAAAGTGGCTGTCCAACGAGGCCCTACAAATAGCAGAGAAGAGAAGGGAAACAAAATGCAAGGGAGACAGGGAAAGTTACAGAAAATTGAATGCTGACTTCCAAAGAACAGCAAGGAGAGACAAGAGGGCCTTCTTAAGTGAACAGTGCAAAGATATAGAGGAAAATAATAGAAAGGGAAAAACCAGAGATCTGTTCAAGAAAATTGGAGATATTAAAGGAACCTTTTGTGCAAAGATGGACATGATAAAGGACAAAAATGGTAGGGACCTTACAGAAGCAGAAGACATCAAGAAGAGGTGGCAAGAATACACAGAGGAATTATACCAGAAAGATCTGGATGTCCTGGACAAGCCAGATAGTATGATTGCTGACCTTGAGCCAGACATCCTGGAGAGTGAAGTCAAGTGGGCCTTAGAAAGCATGGCTAACAACAAGGCCAGTGGAGGTGATGGCATTCCAGTTGAACTATTTAAAATCTTAAAAGATGACGCTGTTAAGGTGCTACACTCCATATGCCAGCAAGTTTGGAAAACTCAGCAGTGGCCAGAGGATTGGAAAAGATCAGTCTACATCCCAATCCCAAAGAAGGGCAGTGCCAAAGAATGCTCCAACTACCGTACAATTGCACTCATTTCACACGCTAGCAAGGTTATGCTCAAAATCCTACAAGGTAGGCTTCAGCAGTATGTGGACCAAGAACTCCCAGAAGTACAAGCTGGATTTCGAAGGGGCAGAGGAACTAGAGACCAAATTGCTAACATGCGCTGGATTATGGAGAAAGCCAGAGAGTTCCAGAAAAACATCTACTTCTGCTTCATTGACTATGCAAAAGCCTTTGACTGTGTGGACCACAACAAACTATGGCAAGTCCTTAAAGAAATGGGAGTGCCTGACCACCTTATCTATCTCCTGAGAAATCTATATGTGGGACAGGAAACAATAGTTAGAACTGGATATGGAACAACTGATTGGTTCAAAATTGGGAAAGGAGTACGACAAGGCTGTATATTGTCTCCCTGCTTATTTAACTTATATGCAGAATACATCATGTGAAAGGCTGGACTGGAGGAATCCCAAGAAGGAATTAAGATTGCCGGAAGAAATATCAACAACCTCAGATATGCAGATGATACCACTCTGATGGCAGAAAGTGAGGAGGAATTAAAGAACCTCTTAATGAGGGTGAAAGAGGAGAGTGCAAAAAATGGTCTGAAGCTCAACATAAAAAAAACTAAGATCATGGCCACTGGTCCCATCACCTCCTGGCAAATAGAAGGGGAAGATATGGAGGCAGTGACAGATTTTACCTTCTTGGGCTCCATGATCACTGCAGATGGTGACAGCAGCCACGAAATTAAAAGACGCCTGCTTCTTGGGAGGAAAGTGATGAGAAACCTAGACAGCATCTTAAAAAGCAGAGACACCACCTTGCCGACAAAGTTCCGCATAGTCAAAGCTATGGTTTTTCCAGTAGCGATGTATGGAAGTGAGAGCTGGACCATAAAGAAGGCTGACCGCCGAAGAATTGATGCTTTTGAATTGTGGTGCTGGAGGAGACTCTTGAGAGTCCCCTGGACTGCAAGGAGAACAAACCTATCCATTTTGCAGGAAATCAACCCTGAGTGCTCACTGGAAGGACAGATCCTGAAGCTGAGGCTCCAATACTTTGGCCATCTCATGAGAAGAGAAGACTCCCTGGAAAAGACTCTGATGTTGGGAAAGTGTGAAGGCAAGAGGAGAAGGGGATGACAGAGGACGAGATGGTTGGACAGTGTCATCGAAACTACCAACATGAATCTGACCCAACTCCGGGAGGCAGTGGAAGACAGGAGGGCCTGGCGTGCTCTGGTCCATGGGGTCACGAAGAGTCGGACACGACTTAACGACTAAACAACAACAACAACTTTAGTGTGACTTACTATGCTAAATAATGGGATTTCAGTCATGGAGTGAATTAAAGCAGGGAAAGAAAAAGAGAAAACAGTATCCTACAAGGAAGTTGGCACAAATAGAGAAGGTGACTGACAACCCTGGTTAAGACCAGGACCTGTCCTGAACACTCCAGTGAATGAAGTGCTGACGAAGCTCTCAGAATGAAGTCACAGGACTTTGCAACTGTTCTCTGTAGTGTTTGACTTAGCTGCCATGCAAAACAAGGGGCTTGCATTGAGGTAGCATATATAAGGTATATATGCATTGAGGTAGCCTTGCATTTGACAATGTTTTCCTGCTCTTTTCAAGTAGAGATGGGCATGAACCTTGGTTCGGAAGTTCATGCCAGTTCGTATGCACGGCACCACAAGTACCACACATTCCCTTCCCTCACCAACTAATGACCCACTCAGCAGCTGGTTCACACTCCTCTCCTCTTCTTCAACCAGTCCCCAGCAGGAGCACGGGTTTGCTTGTCCTGCCTCCTTGTCTGAGTGGCCGATCAGTCAAGGAGGTGGGGCAGGGAAGCCCGTGCTCCTGCTGGAGATTGGTCAAACAGGCAAAGAGGGGAGGAGTGTGCACTGGCTGGTGAGTGGAGGATCCAGCTAGGGAGGCAGAGGAGGGGAACACATGACACCTATGGTGCCGTGCATACGAACCAGCACAAACCTATGAAATTAGGTTCGTGCCCATCTCCAAACCTAAGTGACAGACAACTTTAAGTGTGTGGTGGGTTGTTGTTTTTCCTTAAATAAAACCATAAAATTTATGTGACTTAGACTCAGAGAGTGTATGGATGAATGCTTGCATTCTTGTATGACTGGTGCCTGATTTCACAATCGGCATGAGATCAGGTGTGCAAAAGAGGCTAGAGGAGAAAGGCTTCTGAGATTGTTCTCACCTGATCACAGAAGTAACTAGGATTTTGGTCACAGTCCCTTCACTCTTTGCATTTTTAAAAGAATGGGCAGCCCCTCCTACCATCTTACATTCAGTATTATCTGTGTCAGATTCTCTAGGTTTCATTTCTGCCCAACAACCATATTTGACAGGCAGCAGCTACTCTGGCAACTTTGCATCACATTTTCCTAGGCATGTAAATTCTGTTGACAGCCTCAGAAACCTAAATTGGCAGATATAGTGTCCCCAAAGCAATGCTTATTAAAATATACTAATGGAATAGAAAAAAATATTGGTTATTTTCACATTCAAGCAAAAAATGTACAGCATTCATATGATGTGAGCTTGGCATTTATGAAAAATAATCTCAGTGACAATTAAAAGAAATGTACAGCATACAAAAGCCTAGCTTGAGGAAATGGTAGGAATTGTAGCATATTCAACAGATAAACATATTCATTGGATAATATTTATTATGTCTAACATTTTTCAGTTACTTTGCATTAACCAATAGCAAAATAGAACTGGTATGTCCACCAAAGCTGTAGATACAGAAAGACTATAGTCCCAGAATTTGAAAATTGTAATTGTGCACTTTATTCTAAAATAAAAGCCTGACACTTTTAATTACTCTTTCAAGAGGACATATACTCAAGACCTGATAAATAACAGTTTTTCTAAAACTTAGCTAAAACAAGTGCAATATTGAAGAAGGCTGAAAAGGACAAGCTGAAATGCGTTGGGCATTTATTTTGGAATGAAGTGCACACTCAGCATCCACTGAACCCATTTCAGAGTAAACATATTTATTTATTTATTTATTTATAACATTTTGCCACACTTTTCTTCTAAAAAGGGCTCAACATTAAAAGGAAACAATATTAAAAGCTAAAACAATAAGTCATTAGTATATTAAAAGAATTAAACAAACATCACACTAGCAATAGATAAAAGCATTACTAAGACAGATTTAAGAGCAACAAACATACAACCAAAAACATAGGATTATTATTAGTTCTCTTCATTTTCCATTTATGGTGTGTAGATATAATTTTGCATTTTCCTGTTTCCAAACTAGACCTGATTATCTTACAATATCTTAAGTTTCCTTTACTTTTGAATGTGTTCTTCATTCCACATACATTCAGAAAACTGAATGTCACTAGTCTGTGCTAGGTTAAGGGCTTCCGTCCCATTTATAATTTTTTTCTCTGAAAGAAAATCTACATTGTGTTTTTTTTTATGTGTATTTGTTTGTTTAACCAGCTAGCTCATTGTAACCAGTTAGTTTTTGTCTGGAGTCTTCCTTCACTCTGGTCTATTTTGACGTCTAATGAATTTAATTATATGGCCAGTCAAACAGCCCAGGATTTCACTCCCTAGATAAACTAGTGATTTACCCTGTCCAGAAACTCTCCCCTTCAATGGCTTAGGAATTGCTCCAAAAATCTGGATGCTTTCCAGAAGCCCCCTTGTGAAAGCGTGAAGAATAATTACTGGATTTATATCCCTGCATATGTTCAACTCAATTGACATATAGGGCACTTCCAACCCCATCGTTCTATTGTTCTATAATACTGCAAAGACTTTTCTCTCTGTGAGCAGACACACAATTCACCTACTCTTTAGTAGAACTGCTGCCACCATCCCACCTTTCCTCTTTCCATACAACAGGCAGGAGGAGTATGTCTATGGTGCAAATATGTTTCCCTCCTTGTGGCCGGGATATGTGTAATAACAAACCCAACCCAAAGGCTGCCCTCCCTGTTCCTTAACTGGGGAAGATGTGAAGAGCAGATAAGATACTGGGCAGTTTGATAAATTTCAGTTCATCACATCTAAAAGAAAGCACAACACAAAAGATGAACATAAAGGCAAAAGTTATTATAAGTTGTGTTTCTTGAGATAACTTTATTGGTGGCTGGTCAGTAGCAAACTGCACCCAACAGCTGCAATAGTCCCTGCCATTTCCTGTAGGATTTTTATCTTCCACAGCAACACCCACATCTCCTGAAACAGACTGGAAGTATTTCAAGGTCAAATGCTGCTGTATGAGTTTGTGGAATGTTTATAGGGAAGGAGGAGTTATTTGGGCAACAAGAAGGCTGAGGAGTCTCAATTCTGGTGCTCCCCTCCTTTACTGCAAATGATACAATGGCCAAAATCCAGTTGGATGGGTTCTGGCTGCACAGTGGGAATGATCCTGCTGCTGAAGACTTACTTTTCCAATTTTGAGGCACACATGACTTTGTCTCATTGTATGTGAGCTATGTGCACCCCTAAACCAAAAAAGTATTTAAGCAGCAGCAATCTGCTATTGACGGAATCATTCCTGTTATGTAGGGAGAGCTGCACAGCAAGATTCTAGCTAAAAGATCCAAGTTCAGGCACCCACAGACTCTCTACCTAGACCCCTTCTTTCATTTGTGTGTTTCATGTATGCTGATGCTTTGCAAAGGAAACCTGCATGCAGACTCCTTTATGCTGTGCCAGTGGCCTTTGGCTCTACCTGACCATGGACAGCAACCCTATCTAGCACCCTGGATGTAGAATACCCTCCCCTTGGACAACTGGCTGATGCCAACACTGACTTCATTTTGCCGTCAAAGTAACATGTGGCTCCTTATTAAAGCCTTTTTGGTTTAGGCATCCCAGCTAGGTTGTATAAACCACTATATGCTCACAATTCTAAATAGCTTTCACTTGTTTAACATAACTGCAGATTGTTTTAAATTGTTTCAAACTGCTTTGAATTATTTTGAATGGCTTTGTTGTTTGTCCCCCAACCTGAAATATTTTGATACAGGGGAGGATATAAATATTCTACCGATCAATGAACAATGGTTTGGTGCTCAGTAGTTTGTTAGTAATAATACTGGTGTTCTGTCAAGTCAATTCTGACTTAGAAATCCTTTCTACAATTTCCTAGGTTTACAGTACTCCATTCCTTTCTTCTGGTGTTCTCCTGGGACTGTGCAGCTTGCCAAGGTCACACAGGGTGGCTCTGATTCTGCAGATAGAAACCCAACACACTAAGCTATCCAGCCAGTTCAGTGGTTTGCAACAAATGTATATATAAACAAGCAGCTTATTACAGTACGTTTCTACAACACCGACAGTTTCCAAGACCTTATAAGTCACATGGGAGGGATTAATAGATCCAACAACCTCTGCAAAAGATTATGATACAACTGAGCATGTCCCAGAGGTAATATCTATATTCAAATTGAAACTGATTTTAAGCAAGTCACAGCATGCCCAAAGGAATGTTACGGACCCTAATGATGTTACAACTACCTTTGATATTGAAAACTATTATCTAATATTCTTCTTCAATTATACTTTGTATGTATTATAGAAACTATAGTATATTGTATGTTGTAGAAAACAAAACACAGATGTAAGTAGCTTAGAGATCAAATTGGTTTGAACAGCACAGGATGATTTAAAAAATTAAAACAAACCTCTTTAAAATAATCATTGGAACATTTGTTATTGAATAAATAAATTGGATATATAGAGGGGGAAGAAGTTTGAGATAAGTGTGTGAAGTAGCTGGTGTCAAGGATCAGTGGCTTAGCACAGAGAAGAACATCATTTGAAAGCAGTACATGATTCCTCCACCACTTCAAACACAGGATCCTGTCGGAATGCACGATGTCAATCTCACTAGTGATTTGGGGGAGCAGGGGCAGTTTGCATTTTGCACGGCACAACAGGCAGTCCACAACACTACACACTGCTGGTGCAATTGCCTTATGCGCTCAGTGATTCCAACAGGATACTGGTCCATGTGAAAAGGTTTATGATGTGATGAGAAATGTAGATAAAAGCTCTCTGAGTGAAAGATCAGCGCTATTTCAAGTGACATGGAAGTTCAAGGATGTTGCTTTTATACATATTAAAACAAAAACAGAGCAAAAGACATATTGTGAAATGCATCCAACTCATTGCCATCTTCCTATTTCAGTGATGTATATTTCCTTTATCTTAAGATGCACACGTCTTCTCCATGTGCTTGCCTTCTCTCTCATAAGCATTATCATCCCAACATGGGTATTCTGTGCTTCCATTCAAACCATAGCATGCAAAGAGGTCATTAGACACAGTGAGGGGCCACATGACATAGGCTCACGTTACAGTTTCCCCCTTCTAGTGGGAGTTGAACGTTGACATTGCCTCACTCAGGCAAAAGGACACAGAACCAAAGCACGACAGAAAGTGCTGACTCCAGGAGTTCACAGAATAATTTAAAATATGCTGCTCAAACTAAGCATGCTGATCTGCATTCAGCTAATCCTCCCAATTTATAATGTGACTAAAAATGGCATTCTCTCCCTCACTTGTTGTAAAGGTTTAACCATGGAGCCTCTGAAAGGAAGAATAATAATAACAAAAATAGCAGAAAATACCACTACTACCACCACTAATAATAATAATTGCCATCACTCTCCCCTTGAAATGTACGTAGGGTGCATTGACAAGTGTTATAGATAATTGTTTGCACACCCCTTAAATTCCTTAGTAATTCATCACATCTGCGTTAATTCACATGGGTTTTTTTAACATGACTTGGAACAACTCCTATGGAAGTCATGTTTCAGTGATCCATGTGGTGAAAGAATCTTGGGAAAAAGATTTTTTACTACATCTTAACTGGTAGATTTTTTTTTGCACATTGATAGCATTATGTAAATATATGATTATAGTGATGGGGATGACGTTGAGTATAAGTATACTCACTAGATTCTTCAGTCTCTTTGACTTAGGTTTCTCATCAGCCCAAGACATCTCAATGAAGAATTTTAAAGCCCTGTGAGATTCTTCACTTCCAGTCAACAGTGAGACAAAGAGCTCATTTTCCCGACTCAGAGATTCTGTAATTTGCATTAAAAGACTCAAGTGCTCCGTCTCTTTGAGAAGCAAAGCACACCCAAACACACACACACACACACACACACACATATCTAAAGCACAAAAAAGTCTAGTTGGCCAATTTGCATTATCTGGGCAAAAATCTGGTTAGGTTTCTCCCAAAATCAGTCTTTTGGTATAAAATATCATTACTGCCAGTGCGGGTAATTGGTTAAGAGACAGAGACATTTCTTCACCATCTTTACAAGTAAGGAGAGTAATGTTTGAATTCCTTGCCCCTCCCTCGTTTATAAAGAAATCAGCCCAAACATGCCCAGTTCTTTCAGTTTTTCCTCATAGGGTTTGGTTTTCAGTTCTGTGATCATCCGTGTTGCCCTCCTCTGAACTTGTTCCAGTTTGTTGGCATCCTTCTTAAAGAGTGGTGTCCAGAACCAGACACAGTACTCCAGATGAGGCCTAACCAATGCTGATAGAGGAGAACTGCAGCATTTTCTAGGCCTTGAAAAGTCAACCTAGAAGGAGTAATCCAGCTGGAAACCACCATTGGCACATTTCTACCACCGAATCCTGGTTGTCGATCTATTAATACTGCTGAAAAATCATTTTGGAGCATCAGAAGGTGTATATAAGCAGTGGCAATACCCAGCCACTACAAGAAAATCTTAAAATGCTTCTGAAAGGACAAATGGAAAGGGCTGGAATGATGTGCAGGATTGGGTGGAAAGCCTTGAGCATCTTCTCTTTGATAGAGGTCATTTCTGATTACGCCCCAAGAAAGTCTTGGCAGTCAAGTGGGACATTATAGAGACTCAAACCTTGGTCAACGTCATCCATTGTCTCCATGCTTGAAGAACAATTGGCTGTAAAATGGCATAAACCATAAATCTCACAAATGCTGGGTCTCAGGCTGGGTCTCAAGTACTCTTCTGTGGGTGTAACTCCCATTGCAATTAAAGAGTCATACACAATGGTGTGCAAGATCTCTACTGCTGTCAGGTCCTCTTCCTGTTTGAACTATATGGTGTATTAAGCCTTGTTAAGCCAAGGAGCTCATTTTGGAGTGGTAACGAGATGCTTAATCCCTTAGGTAACAGATAAAGAAACTGAATATACCCAGGTGCTGTAGTGAGTTTTTTTCCCCAATCGCCAAATATATCCAAGACATCTGACATTCGTCAGCCCCTCTGATATTAAAAAATGAGACTGCTATACGCTTGCAGGGAATTTATGGGCAGTAAAGGCTGTAAATTGTCACAGGCCCAACATGCTTCAGGACCATATGCCCTATGAAGAAAAACAGAAGAGAAGAATAACAAAGATCCTCATATTTTAGATGTTCCGTATAACCACTACTAAGGCTTTCATATGCATTTTCTTTCCACAGTTTAGTGCACTATTCTTTCTACAAGTTCCTGTGCCTTTATTAGAGCTTTCAATCTGCTTCTGAATGTATTGCTGTCATTTGATGCTGTTGTCAATGTCTGGATTGTTAAGCCATTTTGAAAAAGCAAAATTAACAGTAGCTGGGTGCTGTTCTTGTTATATGCCATCAAGTTGCTTCTGACTGAAGATGAACCTATGAATGAATGACTCCCCCAAAGTCCTATTGTTAAGAGCCCTGCTCTGGTCTTCCAAACTCAAGGCTATGGCTTCCTTTATTAAGTCAATCCATCTTTTGTCTGGTTTTCCTCTTGCTGCCTTCAACTTTTCTCAGCATTATTATAGAGTACTTCCCAATGAGTCTTGTCTTCTCATGATATGCCCAAAGTAGGACAACCTCAGTTTCTTCATTTTTGCTTCCAGAAAGAATTTAGGTTTGATTTGCCATAGAACCCATTTATTTCTCTTTCTGGCAATCCAACACCACATCTAGAATGAACTGACCCTTTCCCTCTCAACTTTATTTCACATCCAGACAGAGTGACTGGGAATGTGGCCGTATGGATGCTCTTGGCCTGGGTGTGGAGTAACACATTTTTATTCTCAGTGATCTTTTCTGATTCTTCCACGTCTCAGTCGTCTGATTTTTTTTTTTTAACTGCAATCCCCATTTGGATTGATGGTTGAAACAAGGTATAGAAAATACCTGTGGAGGTGTGCCAGGCGCCTACCCTCCTGAAATTCAGAAAACATATAACAACCTTGTTGTTCAGAGAAGCATTTCAGGAAAGCCATCCTTTGTCATTGCTATTTTTGTGATTTGCATTTTACGCGAATGCCTGTCCATGATTGCCATCTCGTGTCTTTTGTGGGTTGTCTTTTTTTATACTATTCTGAGGTGGGTGGGGTGATAGTTGTTGTTATGTTTATATTTATTTTTCTGTTGGAAACCATCCAGAGTAACTAGATGCCATGGTATAAAAAAATAATAAATAAATAAATAAAATCTTGAACCTTTTCAATTTCTTTGTTGGAAACATTAAATTATGTATTTCTTCTGTAGTTAGGATCTCTGGCTTCTTGATGATCAACACCAATCCTGCTTTTGCACTTCCTCCTTTCACCTTCCTCAGCAGACATTTCAAGTAATTTTTATAGTAAGTCATAAAAGCCATCATTGCGAACCCTTGATCATCACTTTGCTTGGACATCCAAGGCAGGTAAACAAAAGGAAAAGAAAGGAAAGGAAAGAAGACAAAACAAAACAGAAACACTAGGCACTGGGAATGATACAAAGATAATATGCATTCCCTTTTCTTCCTATATTTACTTGTAATTTTATATATCAATGGGGTGAATGAGCATGTGTGGGAAAGTAACACACACACACACACAAACATACTTAGGAGAGAGAGAAAAAGAGAGGGAAAAAGAGAGAAAATTCAGTGTTGGTGAGCAATGATGATTTGGAGCAGAAGCGGAATGGATGGACCTTCCAGGAAGGTGGCTGGCTAGAAGCAGAGTACAAAAGGAACAACTTTTTAAAAATTCAATTCATGAATTATCTTTTTTTCCCTCCATAAAAAAGGCAGACTTAGTGGAAAAGTACTGTAACCAGTGTGAATGTCACTACTTGTTTTGGGGTAATGAGTGATCCCCACTAGTTACTTTTAAAAGTGATTTTAAAAGGACATGTTAAATAAGTTAAGAAGCAAATTGACAGAAGCTTTTCAAACGATCTGTTAATTAAGCCATTTTGTTTGAAGTGCAAAGCGCACATCCTGCTCAAGGTGGGTGAGCAGAGGTAGAAGGGAAATAAAAGATCCTGTAGATAAGTGGGAAAACTTGACTGAACCTATTGTTAGATGTCCAGATACCATGCTTTAAGACAGCCTTCCCCAACCTAGCACTTTTCAACCTAGCACTGTACGAGACTATCATTGCCACTGACTTTACCCAACAACTGGACTGTGGGATTTGTATCCATCTGGAAGGCGATGAAGGCAACGTACACTCCCCTAAAGAGCACTTCTGAAGGAGCCAAGAACCAATTGTGCCATTTGACCAAAGTATAATAAACCACTTTCTCTGTCAGACTTATAGCTGCTAACTTTAAGTTCATATTATTGACATACTGGCAATGTAATATGTTAATCTTAACATCAATCAGGTATTTTTAAATAGTTCTGGTGGATGAGTCATGTTTTCATCTGCTACGAATGTTCCGATGGAACACACTGAGGCTTCCCCCCTTTTTCTCCCATTCCTTTCCACTTGCTTTTGCAAAAAGAAAAAAGAAAACACACTGGTCCTGCTGTGTCTTGGTTCCAACCGATCATTATTTTCCCGAGTCCTGCAACAACCTGCAAGTTAACTTGCCACTTTTTCAACTGGAGAGAGAGAGAGAGAGAGAGAGAGAGAGAGAGAGAGAGAGAGAGAGAGAGAGAGAGAGAGAGAGCAAGCTAAGGAGAAAAGCAAGCTGATTTCCTATCACGAGGATAAGTCCCATCTGAAACATGCTTCAGTACGTTTCAAGCTTCATAACATACTGCTGTCTCAGATGTACAAGCGAACACTCTATTAACAGTTTTGCAAAACGGAGTGCTGAGGTAGGCTTGTGCTCTACACGTACTCATTTATTTGTATTTCTAAACATTTCAAATCCAAGTGCTCAGGTCCAGACCTTTCGAGTCTCTGAGACAGCAAAAAGTTCTGAAGCATGAAATGACTTGGTTGCAAGGCTTCAATTTTTGCTGAAATGTCATTTATTCTTGCATGGTACAAGACCCTACAAGCTATTGATTTATTTGGTGTCCTCTTTAAGAAAATTTTAGCTCGAACGGCATATTTAATGGGTTCAGATTTGGTTCCCGAGTTTGGCTGTCCCATATTTCTTCTGTTAACGGGCCGCTCACAGAAACTGCAGCTTCCACACCAGCAGGGTCACATTCAGTAGCCGTTGTGACCGTTCCTGGGTGCCCTCCCCACAAATTTTGTGCACCTTATCAAACATTTTTCTCCTCCCCTAGATATTCTTGACCCCTTCCCCCAAAAAAGAACTGTAAAATTATTCAAATGCTGTTTATATTTAAGGCAACATTTAGTCGCAAATTAGCTTTCATGCTTTTTACTCAGTTTTCAGCCAGTTTTATTTCCTGTGCCAGACCCAAAGACATTTTGCTGACTGTGGCAAAGAACAAGATGGTGCCCCTCCCCTCTCTCTCTGTACAAAAGATGACCGGCTTGCTAGCTTACTCTTCTTTTGGTGGTATAGGTGGGACAATTTTCATTGCTACAAATGAAGGCAGCGTTGTTAGATGAGGCAGAGCCTCTAGCCTACAGCTCTTTCCTCCCACATCTGGTGGCCAGCTGCCAACATCTGACACCTGAGGTGGCCACCTTGCTCTGCCTCATTGGTAGGGCGAGGCCTCTTGGTTACCAACCCTGAATTCCAAAAAGGAGAGCCTAGTGCTGACAAATGGACCTGCGGCTCAAATTAGGTTCTACCTCTGCACAGTCTGATTGGCTTTTCCATGCCCTCAGGATGCTGGACATCTTTGCCTAGTTCTGCAAGATGGAGGGAAGTTTAAGTCAGACATTTTGACATAGAAACACCACACATTTTCATGATTGTTCTCTGAGCAGTGGTGTAGTGAAGCTAGGGCTTGCAGGGTCAAAGATCTGGGACTTTCTGAGTAGCAAGGACTATGATGTCATCTGCCACCACCACCCTCTGGCTTCCCTGTTCTCTTGAACCTGGCTGTAATACTAGAAGTATTTCCAGGAAGGAAATGGATTTTCCCAGGAATATAATAGATTGCTGGAAACTACCCCTGTGATAGGCAATGTTTGAGGATGATTTGGTCTTGAATGGGCAATTAAAAGCCATTAACTTTGCCAAAGACCCACTCCTCGTTGGTTTATAAGGACTGATCTAGCTGTTTACAACTATGGATTTTCCTTATAGGGAGGTGGCAGCTATGGAGACTGTTGTGATGGGTGGGACACTTTCTAATTGAACAATAGGCCACATCTCTAAAGGCAGCCACTGTGCCTGTTCCCTGCAGTGTGACTTTTGGAGACACTCATCTAGAGCAAAAGACTGCAGCAGCTGCAAGTCTCCCTGTGAGCAGGAAGAAGCAGAGCCAGCCAGTAACTTTCATCACATTGTGATATATAGAGAGGGTTGGTGCATGATTCACAGTCAAGTCTGACTCAGACTCAACTTGGTTTTTCTCTTTAAAGACTCAGACTCAACTCTCAACTCAGACTCATTTTGCCAAGTTGCATTTCAAGTCTCTATTCTTGTCATGGAGACCTGCAGCAGAGGCAGGCAAACGTAGGCAAATGGCAGAGGAGGAGGTAGTGATGGAGACGGAGGGAGAGGGCTGAACCTAACTATGTCTCTAAGACTTGTAACTTATTTGTACAATTTCTATAGATGCAGATTTTCTCACCATGGATATATAAGTAGCAAAATTTCACTTGCTAAACCCATGCATTTCAGACAGATCCTCTGTGGCTTCAGGGGAAGGGAGTGCTTACCGTTCCAGAGAATAAACACATCCATGGGGTAGCCAAATGCTATTCCACAAGCATACTAGGCTAGTGAACCTCACCTTGCCATTTATGTCATTTACATCCATCATAGGCTTCCCACAGAAGACAATCCTCTTCACTCCACCGCTGCTTTCCTATTGGCTCGCCTTAATTCCATTTCCTCACCCAGTCCTGACAGTGGAAGGCACCAGGCAGGAGTGGTGGGTGGGAAGAAGAGTGAATAACAGTCCTGTAGCTGTGGGCACAAGCCTGGAAGTCAAGGCAGTGGCAAGTCCTGGGTCTGGTTACGAGGGTGACCTTAGAAAGGAGCAGTGCAACCGCCAGGAAAAGGCATGCAGAGAAGCATCAGAATGAAGACAAAAATAGCTCCACATTGCTGCTTCTGGGTGGGTCTCTCTTCCCTGTGTACATATCTTGAAGACAGACAGACAGACAGACAGACAGACAGACAGACAGACAGACAGACAGACAGACAGACAGACAGATAGATAGATAGATAGATAGATAGATAGATAGATAGATAGATAGATAGATAGATAGATAGATAGATAGATAGATAGATAGATAGATAGATAAACGGTCCATGCTTTATGCCTATTACCCTGACACTTAAGACTCATAGTAGACTAAGGGCAAGGTTTCATTTGAGTTTTCACAGTGACAGTGGAAAAGGGGCTGGTAGCTAGATCATCCACTGTAGGAAGGAATGGTGGAGTTCATGCATTTCTTCCACATATAGCATGCTAGTCGTGGGATCCAAGTGCTCAAATGTCATCCATAGCTGGTGGTGGCTTCAGTGCTCATGCTCGTCCCACATGGTGTTACTGCACTGTATCTTGAAAACTTCAGAGGCTCCGCTGTTTGGAGGCTGAAGGTGATGACGGCAACCCAGTAAAGACCCCAACCCACATTTAACTTCAACAGCTACACACTTCACTGATGCCGATGCTGACTTGGGAACCTTCATTCTTTAACCATGATCATCCACTAACTTTGTGAAGGATAGTGGATCCCTTTCTTTCCTAAGTGCCACTTAACATTGGAAATGTCTTTACTGCCAGCAAACCACATGTCACTAATTGTACCAGTTATATACATTACTTCTATGAACAAGGAGCTGTCTTCATTACAAACGGCTCAAGACAGAAAGATGTAAAGCCTCCATGGACGTAACACAGTGTAGGAGCAGCAAGAGTTGAATCAATAGGGCACCTTTGTTGGCAAGCACTGTGAAAAACAAATACTGTGGGTATTCATAAGAGTAGCATGCTTCCTTAAGTCTTTATGGGTTACTCAGAAAGATGGAAAGAATCCATAAAAGAGACCAGAGCAAAAACAAATATATAAATAAATGTGATTTTTATTGATATCCATCTGATTTATGCTTACAGCTTGTGCTGATAATAACCCCATTTGTCAGAGACACTGTCATGAATACTAATTTGGTGTTACTGAGTCAAAACCCAAACAATTGATGTTTTCCCTCAATGCATTTTCATAGGAATGTATTTGGGGAGAAAGAAAATGTACCTTTGATCTTGAGGGGAAAATGCTTGGCTTGTATTTTCTCTTGTACATGAAGGTTGCCTAGGGCTCAGGAGGCTTCAAGTCAACCTTTTCTACAGAGCCATTTGTGCTGGGAGGCAAAAAGAGGCATCTACCTTAGGCAGCAGATGGTCCTCCCCAGTCATTCCTTCTAAGTCCCCTCACTATGTCCAGCCTCCCGAGCTGGCATTCCAGTAACTACAGGGGTTAATTACTGTGGCTGGCTAGCTTTCCAACTTAGTCACTTCTCAGTCTGAAGAAGTGGACTTGTCTACAAAAGCTTATGTCAAAATATGGCAGTTAGTCTTTAAGTTGCCACAACGTTTTTGTCCTCTTTATTTTTTTCATTTTTGTTTTGTTTTTGCCTGAAATAGGGTCAGATTCCTGAATGCAACTATTCAATGACTTTCACATAGGGAACAATAATAACAATTGTTGGAAAGAAATAGAAGAGAACAACAGCAACAACAAAAGAGGGGAAAAAACAAGAGATCTTTTCCTCAAGCTCTAACAAAAATCAAAGGAAATACAAACCTTGATTATGGAAGCTGAAAGATCCACAGAGCAATATTTGATCTTAACAGAATGAAATAAAAACAAAATGGAAAGAATATGCTGAAGAACTATACTAAAGAAAGGCAAAGATGGCAGATTCCTTTGAAAAAGAATCTTTTGATGAAGAAGTCACTGCTTTAAAAAGTGAAGAGAAAGTTGCTCTCAAAGCAGATGGAAGAAGTAAATCACCAAGAGTAGATGTGATAGTGCTATTTCAAGCTATATAGACCAAATGTATCAAAATGATAATCAGAATATCCCAACAACTGTAGATAGCTAAGTGTGTTGGAGTACCTGGATGTGGATCAGTGGTTTGATTGTCCACTATTCCATCCTGGAGAAGAGCCAGCCTATGTAGCTTTGGGCAGTCCAAGACCATTACCAGAAAAAGGGACTGGAAAACCACTTTTGAGTGCTGTATACCTAGGAAATCCTGGGTATACAGTACTCAGAAGTGGTTCTCCATAATTTAGAATTAGAGATGGGGGTATTCGTATTCATATATCCCCATGCAGCTGGACTTGAGGGGCCGGCCCCTGGGGCCAGACCATCCACTCACACGTCTGGCACCGCCGACGGCCTCGCTCATCCTTCCAATCACTTCCGGAGTGCATCTCTCTTCCCGATCAGTTAGCTACTCAGCAACAGTGGAGGGAGACTCCTCCTCCCTCCCCCTGCCTAGAGTGGCTAGCTGAGCAGAAATAGAGTGGGGCTCTGGGAGTGATTGGAAGGATGAGCAAGGCCGTCACCACTGCCGGACACATGAGTGGGCAGTCCGGCCCCAGGGACCTCACCCTCGTTGAGTCCAGCTGCGCGGGGATATTCGTATACGAATACCCCCATCTCTATTTAGAATCAATTTGTGACATGAAAATGATTGATGATGATGATTTCAACCATCTGTATCATAATTCCAACTCTGTATTCAGTGAGCATGCAGAAGAATTCTCTGGAAGCCTTGTGTTTAGTGAATCTATGGCTGAGACCTGTGGAAGCCTTGCCCAACTCTGAGATGTGAGCTGCCTCAATGAACATCCAGTGGTCACCCAGTCAAAGAAGTTCTCCATGCATACAGATGGGACCTTGACTATTCAGGAAAAAATGAGTTTTCCGTGCATAGAGATAGGACCTTCAGGGAGAGCAGCATCCCTCATCAACTGTGGAAGCTTTCATGTACATCTATGTGTACAGAAAATCTTCTTCATGGACAAACACTGCACATTTGTAAATATTCTGCATCTGACCCAGCAGAGAGCGTCTTCAGGCATGATTCCTACACAGAAGATTCAGGAAAAAGGACTTCTCTTGTCAAGGGCATATATACAAACTCATCCATGAAACCATTTGTTTGACCCTTTAGAAATAGCATTTCCATTCACTGACTAACAAAAATAATAATCTCCTGTTTTATAGGCCTGAGAGCAAATTAATGTAAGTCAATATTTTAGAACAGAGGTCGTCAACCCCCGGTCCGTGGTCAATTGCGGGTCCGTGGCTTGACCCGACCGGGCCACGAAGACAGACCAAAATTAAAAATTTAAAAAAACAAAAAAAAAACCCACCTTCTTCTGGCGGCGGCACCGGCGGCGACGGGGGTGGGGGTGGGTGGTTAAGAGCCGGGAGGAAGGGCAAGAGCCGGGTGCTCCGGCTGCTCTCCTCCCGCCGGCGGCAGCGGCGGCAACGGGGGTGGGGGTGGCCAAGAGCCTCGCGGCGGCGGCGGCAGCAACGGGGGTGGGGGTGGCCAAGAGCCGGGAGGCCAGCAGCTGAAGCACCCGCTGGGTGCTTCGGCTCCTGGCCTCCCGGCGGCGGCGGCGGCGGCAGCAACGGGGGTGGGGGTGGCCAAGAGCCGGGAGGTGGCCAAGGGGTGGGCAGGCGCTCCTGCACATGCACAAAGTGGTGGTGGGGACCCCCCCACCGCTTCACGCGTGCCGCGGAGAGCGCGAGCGCGAGGGGCCACCCCACCTTCCTCAGAGGCTCCACCGGGCCGCACTAAGGAAAAGGTTGGAGAACGCTGTTTTAGAACATCAGTTCCAAAGATTATAAAGGCATTGTAGCAATGTTGCTTGTGGCGTCCATGGCGGGCTGTCTGCTCTTTCCCTGTGATCCCTGTATAACTTGTTGGAGTCATCTTCTGCTGAGCAGAAACTAAGACCAGATACCCACCCCAGGGCCAGGAGGAAAAGGGGCTGATGAGAACCATCTGAGCAAATGGGTGGGGATGATCCCTGCAACCAGCTGGCAGGGATAAAAGTAGAGGGGAAGGAGCAGGAAGGGGCAGAGCAAAGGAGGCAGCTGAAAGTTTGGAGGATGAGGACATCTGGGAAGATAATGTGGAGAAGCAGAAAGAGGCCTTGCTTGTACAAAGGGTCCATCCTTGCTGAAGACCCCTGGACCAGTGTTCTTGTTGAGCTCCAGCTCCCGTACAGAATGGGTCAAGGCAGGGGCTCAAGTTCATCCTGTGCCAGCCTTTTTCTGATGCCCAGCACTGTTGAAGATGAAAAACCCCTGCTGGGTGCCTGACCCCCCATTCTGACACAAGAGAGGCACTTGATGCGCAAGAGCCAGAAAGAAAGACTGTGGTGCCTCTAGGAAAGCTTGAGGGGACCTTCAGCATGATGGCCACCCAACAGTACCAAGCCATCCCTAAGAAGTCTGGGTTGTTCTGTTTAGACTGTGAGACCCTAGACTGGAGTAACCTTAGTGGAGCTAACCAAGGACTACCACGGGACATAGCTAGCAGCTGCAACTGAGCCCGGGAATGGAACAAGGGAAAGTGAAAGCAACCCTGTGTTGGAAGAGACTAGCTTGTCAATAAAGACTCCTTTGCACCATACCCAGAGTCCTGAGACTATGGACATCACTGCAACTGATACTAGCCTCACTGCTCTAGCCCTGAGAAGGCATGGTGGGGTGCACACAATGGAAAGATTTACCAATAAGAACTTTTGCCCTTGCCTCTCTGTGAAGAATTCTGCATGTGCTGGGATTCATAAACTGGGATTTTGTATCAGTGCCAAGAAAAACTGTGAAACTGCAACACCTGAGCTTTTCAGGTAGGAATGCTATGAAGCAGTTTCTTGTGAAGCACATCAATAGTAGTGGATTGATCCCATCTGTATGTTCCAAATGACCTCAAGAACTTCTAATTCACTAAGCTTATGAAAATCACAGCTCTTCAATGAAATTGACCAGGAAGGTACATTCTGTGGGTGAATTATTTGACACTGTGCTTGCCACTGTTTGGCTCTGTTTGGAGACGTTTATGGCATTAGACACCCAGAAATATATCTATGCTTTTAGGTTATTCAGTACCATCACCATACTTCTCTAAGGCAGCGACTCCCAACCTTGGGTAACCCTGGTATTCTTGGACTGCAGCTCCCAGAAGCCTTCACCACAAGCTGTGCTGGCCGGGGTTTCTTTGAGTTGCAGCATAAGAACACCTGGGTTACCCGAGGTTGGGAGCCACTATACTAAAGCATGGTCTGCAGGAAGCTGGAGATAGAAATCAATTTGTTCCGTAAGTGAGTTTGATTCTCACGTAGGAGAAGAACTACGAAAAGTTATTTTTTTTTTTAGATTACCAAACTGTCTGAATCCTCCCAGACATGCTAATGTAGGAGATTCTGGGAACTGTGGTCCAAAAAATTAACTTTTCCAAGCTCTGTCCATAGCTGTAATGAGATCTGTTATGGGCAGGACATATTGGAAGTCATTACTGCTAATCTGGTTGAAATCACATGTATCTCTCTCTCTACTAGAGATCAGCATGAAACGGTTCATCCCAGTTTGTAAAAGCAGCAGCACTGCCTCCTCAGCCATTCAGCCACTCTCCAGGCCCAGCTTGCTTGCTTTTCCCACCTCCTCGGCTAATCTCCCAGTCACGAGGAAGAGCACAGACTTCTCTGCCCTGCCCTTTTGTCTGAATGGGAGAACAGCCAAGAGGGCGGGGCAGAGAAGCCGGAGCTGTTGCCCGGACTGGCAGATCAGTTGAGGAGGTGCCGGAAGCTACCAGAGGAAATGGTGATTGAACACTCTTTGTAGATCTCCTCATAGAGCTTGTTCAGTTTCCTGAGAGGGAGAGGCATTGTGTACACCACAGCTGTGATTGATAAAGTATCTTTTTCTGACAATAATTATAGAACACAGTGTTTTGCCTCACTGGAAAAGCAGAGTGATTAGCAAGGCCATTTCATGCAGACTAAATCAGTCATGTCACCAAATGTCTTAATTATCTAGATTTTCAGGGGCAACTAAAGGAAAAAACGTTTGAAAGAATGAAAGAGTAGGAAGTACCGCTATTATAGGAACAAGGATTTAATTCATACTGTGAAGACTTTTAATATCCAATGTGTGTTCAGTGGGAAGAATGAACAAGTTATAGGAAATCTTTTGGGGAGTGAGGGGGAATACCTATTATAGTTAACTAGTTTTTGGAATCACACATTTAGATTAGAATTCAAACTTATTCAGTTTTGAAATGTTAAGAATTCAGCCTCATTTCCTACAGATTTTTCTTCCAGCTTGGCACACTTTCTATCAATGTATGTAGCTATTTATCTATCTGATCACATAAATAGTGAAAGATATGTGGTCCATGCACCTCCAAAGCAGCTGGTCTAGATGACCTTGACTGCTGAATTCTTGACACTGCATTTAACACCATCTGTTATTCCCAGAATCCTTGTTTTGGTATGCGACAGTCACATTTCCTACCTTACATGTGCTGGTAACTATTGCTCTCAAGAGAACAAAACAATTCAGCAAATGCTATATAATAGGGGAAAGAAAAAACAGGCAATATCATTATGCAGTGAAGCCTTAGACTCCAGATACTGAGTGGCAGTAATAGCAACTCTCCCCAGCCATTCTTACTGAGTGCTTCCAGCTATTCCCCTGTTTTGGAAGATAGATCTCTGTGTGCCACAGCATTATGTCCCTTAAACTGTTGGAGTTTTTGCAACCTCGCATGCTGCCTTTAGTAGTTTTGGCTAGGAGGAACCTTTCTGGTCTGGGGTGACTGTCAATGTATCCAGCACTGACAGACAGTTCCCTCCTGCCTCTGATTTCAAAGAGAGTCCCACCTTTCTGCTCAGTTCCTTTTTCCCTCCCAAGCATCTGTTGAGGTTTGTTGTTGGAAGCAGTCAGATTGTTTGCTAGTATGCTGTTTGATCTGCTCAACTGTAAGTAATGAAACCTTTTATTCTTTATCCTACTAATGTCTCAATTCTTGGGACTGTAAGTGCCAGTTAATGAGAAAAGGGGTGGACTACTTTGGGGTAGTTATGAAGCTATGCTGTACTGTGAAGCCCTGCACTTCTGCTACAAAGCTAGAGGAATTTAACCAACAATTCAAAACTCTGCAACAGGAACTAACCTGCTGCCGGTGAAAGACCTTGTCCGATTGGCAGGGACAGGGTAATATTAAACTGCCACTCCTGATGGTTTCTGTACATGAAATGGGTAGCAGTGCCATCTTGTCCTTTACCTAAGGCAGGAAAATGTCTTGGGCCAGCCCATGGGAAAGGATACTTGGGAAAGAGACCAAGACCTGTCCAACACTCCCATGTTCCCACAACTGCCAAGCTGATTCCAAATTAAGCCAAATAGAGTTTGATCATCACTGGTGCTCCAGATAGGCTGATGAAAACAGTGTTCGCTCATGAGATAGAGTTAATTAGCTGTTTGCCATCTGGCAGTGTCTTATGCTGGGCATGCTGCCACATGGAGAGAGAGCTGTGTTTGGTAGGGTTTGCTCACCTGATCATGGGGCAAACACCCAGCTCTCTTACTGAAAACCAGTAACTGTGGCTGGTTATCATCCCAAATCTGTATTCTGCATGCATTCCTTTTGGCAGGCCTTTTCAAATCATGCCCAGGGCTCGTAGGAATAGATGAAGATTTTCTGCGCTGCCCCGTCTAGCATCACACTTGAAGAAAGATAACAAGTGACACGCGTGCAGCCTTTTCATACAGGAAACCACTTTCAAAACTGCCGAAACAAAGAGAGTTTGAGATTAGTAGGAAGCAACTTTCTTTTTTTTATCCTGGCAGGAAGAACGATGTTTGTTGCTGCTGCATTCAAAGGATATTGGGCTGTGGTTTGCCTGCGATTCTGCTCAGTATGGACAACGTGAGCCGCTGCATCAGCAAAACTAATTCTAGAGTAAGCTGTTCAGTCTGAGTTTACTTTGCTTTACTTTATTTTTTTACCTGCAGGCATGAGAGATTAAAGAGTTTATCTACAGACATTGGAAGCATATTTTCTTCTTCTTCTTCTCTTTTTTTATAACTTTTTTTTTTTTTTTTTGCCGGAGGAATGTAGTCTTTTCAAGAACAGACGTCTGGAGACAGTAAGGATGGGGTCAGGACGAGGCAGAGAAAAAAAAAAAAGAGAGAGAGAGAGAGAGAGATGGAGAGGGAATCTGCAAAACACCCCACATCCCCACTAGGACACTCAGCTGGCTATGAAGTGCAAGCTAGATTCAACAAACCAGCGGCTGAATGCTGATATTTCATGATGAGCAAGATGTAGAAAAAACATGCAAACACATCAGATGGACACTTAACATTTTTTTTCCATCTTACACAGGAAAAGGTAGAGACAAAGTGGCTAGATCTTTGGTTTTGGCTCTGGAATTCAGGTTCTGGGGTTCATTCTCTGGTTCTCGGGCTTCAACTCTGAAATCTCATGGAATGGGAGAATGCTGACCTAGCAAATCTAATGTGGTTGGGTTTTATTCTGGCACATTGCAGATTCCCCCAATGGTCTACCAAGAGATGCAGATTTACACTCGGCTGCCCCTCACTGGTTTAGAAAGCGGTGTTCCTTTTTCCTTTCATAACACACTTGCATCCCGTTGCATTCTGTAGCCTTCAGTTTCCAGGTCTCTCCCAATGGGAAGCAAAACCATGGTAGCAGTACTTCTTTGACCTTTGAATTGATCACTGCATGTCTATATTATCTGCCACACACACACCATTTTGCAACGGTTGTTCAAAGGTCTGCCCCATAATGCTACAGAGGCGCATCCCTCTCATGACATCACCGGGGCACACCATTAGGTCTAAGCCCTGAACCTTGAACTCTCAAGGAATGGGAGTTGCTGGTCTGGCAACTTTAGGAGAGAATGATATAATCAGTGAACATGGCTGGTGAAAAAGGCAAGCTCAGCTCATCCTCTCTCCCCCCCCCCCTTTCTTGATATAACTAACAGAATAGAGTTTCTGTTATGTGGCACGATCCTTGACTCACTATGACATAGGCATGGATGCTGAAGGCCACCTTCCTCAAGAAATGTCAGAGGAAATGATGTAATGTTGTTGTTTTGAGTTATGTTGACATTGTAGTGGAGATTCGTCTATAATACTCCTCTGGAAAAGATCAGGCTTTAGTATTACTCTACGCAGACACGGAATTGCCTGTAAATTGTTCTCCTGTGGTGCTGGTAGGGGTGGAGATCCTTAGAGTTTCTTGTTCTGGCAAGTGAGGACAAAGGAATGCCCCATTTTCTCCTCACAATGGGAATGAGGAGGAATTTACAGGTGTTTTCAGTACTATTCTTGCAGCAGTAGGAATGATGCTTTGAATGTAGCACACTTGTGTTATTCTAAACAATCACCCAGTCCTTCTGTGCTTCCCCTGTATGTATCTGTTCAAGGAGAAAGAACACTAGTTTTGCTCCAATTCACCTTTTGTCCATTTCAATGACCTTAAGGCTGTGTTTCTCAAGGTATCTGGCTGCAGAGCCAGAGGCTGGGAGTTTGATTTCCACTGTGCCTGCTTGACATGGGCTGGATTCGATCCACTGCTCCTTCCAGCTTTGGAGTACTAAGATAAATTGTTCTTGAATTAAAATTCCCAGTAGCCTTCACCACTAGCTGTACTGGCCAGGATTTCTGAGAGCTGTAGTCCAAGGTTGGGAACCACTGCCTTAAGGGGAGGGTGGAAATATCTCTTTGCCCTGTTCTTGACTCAGGAGATCAGGAACCTCACAGGGCTATCAGATTCCTCACTGAGATTTCTCATTGAGTTGCAACAACCTGAATCGACAAGGAGAAGGGAGTTTGGCAAGTATTCCTCACATCTCTGCATGATAGTGGTGGCTATGGCAGTGGAGGCGGCAGTATGTATGTGCATGTTGCATGTTAAGGCTAGTTGCCTGGTTGAGAGCCTAACAAGTTTATTGTAAGATTCACCTTACTGTGTGACTCTTGCCTTTGTTGTTGCAGTAATCGCATGTCAAAGCTAGATAGGAAAGCATCACGGTGCAATGGGTATTAGGAAAGGCACCTGAACAGAAGTTGGAGCTTTTCCTGCATGAATCTCTGGGGTAGTTGCACTATCTGTTCCCATCTGGTTCATAAAATGGTGATACCATTAATGCCATTTATGTGGGAGTATCCTTTCAAGTGATGGTTAATAATCTGCTGCCCAAGATTTGCCGCGCCCCCTCCCTGGAGACTTTAAAAAATCTTTTAAAATGTTCTTGTTTAGGCAGGCTTTAAAAATTATTCCATCGCTAAATGCTCCACTTTTTGTTCAAATTAACACCTGCAGCCATCCAACTAATTAATTGTGTTTTTATGTTTTGTATTGTCTCTTTTATGGTTGCACACTGTCCAGAGTGACCATTGGTCAGATGGGCAGCCTAGAAGTCTAATTAAAAAAAGAAGCCATCACAGTTGTCTGAATGCTCCCAAAGACACAGTGCTGGCCATGTAAGGGGGAAAATATTAATTCCTGGTTCACTTTTTCAAAAAATCCCACCCAAAAAACAATCAAAAAAACAAAAGCAAAACACCTCTCTAGTTATAGTTCACATGTGGACAGATGAAACTGCCTTCTATAAATTCAAATGTCCATCTTAGCATATCGTCCACCTGACTGAGGATGATTCCACAAAGGTTTAAATATCTTTTCAGCCCTAAGAATCGTTGTTTATAGGAGACTTTTTATGCACTCAAATCAGTTGATTTGTGGTCCTGAGTATAGCTCTTCTGCTTGCTTCCTGCTTGTGTTAGGAGATGATATTTCCAGTAGAGATTAAAGCAGGCACTGTTTCTGAACCAGGTCAGGGCACCTCTCCTCCAACCTTTTGGGGAGGTTCCCTCAAAGTGGTCATCATCCATGTAAAACTATCTAAATTGATTTAACTAAGTGGTTCTCTGCATTCCTAGGTCTTGTTAGATGAAATCTCCCATCATCCCTACCTACTGCCATTCTATCTATGGGTGACCAGGCAAGGGGAAAACTGGTCCAACACCATCTGGGGATCCAAGGTTGAGAACTACTGATAACTCATGAAATTTATTTTGACATTCATCCCATCCAAGGCAAAGATCAAATGGACATGGATAGATGCTTGAGTTATCAATCTCACAGGAGACGCCATCCATAGTGGAGTTCATGGGCAAATCTACCAGCTGCTTCATGGAGAACTTACATGGGTTGCAAGTTCATAGCATGGAATGGTGACTACAGTGTGGACCCACCAACTGTAACCATCAAGGATAAAAAGCGGAAGGGAATATAAATCACGAATCAGTAAGACACAGACTAGAGAATTGTCATCAGAGCAGTTTATTTGCTTAACTCTGGCTTTGGAAGGTTAGCGTGTGTATGACGTGTTTCTAAATAGCAAGCAGCAAATTAGAAGGCTGTTGTGAAGTAACCCAATAATCCATCCAACCAGCAAAAGTAATTTAACTAAGATGGAGTGAGGGCTTACTATAGAACAATCTATCACTAATGACTGGAACAGGTGCACAAAGTGTCTTAATAAATCAGTAACCTGAAAAGCACATAAATTACTTTGAAGGTTAATGTATTTTCCTCCTTGTTTCCCAAACATCTTGAAGGTGTTTTCATGAATATTTCAGGCGCTGCACAGAGAAAACCCCTGTGGAATATGCTTGAGGTGCTAGATAAAAAGAAGAAATGGGAATAATGATACTTACCTATGTGAAGGTCATTATGGACCAGATCTCCTAAGCAGCGAAACCTGCTGAACTATAAACTTTGTAGAGGACTATCCAGAGTCACATTGTTAAGATATTTTAACATGGGATATTTCTTGTTAACCTAGAAATATTTTCACAAGAAAAGGTCCTCCCCATCCCTTTCCTAGAACATATATTCAAAAAAATATAACACTCCCAGCATTCACGAACCTGAATGTGAATGTTTGGCAAAATTTTGACATTCGCTTGAGCATCTTTATGTACTAATGTTTCCTTTAGGGATGTGAAAGAATCTTGCAGTTCCTCAGATTTTTCCAAAAACTTTGTATCTGCACTCTAAGTATTGGCCAACTCTCTTGAGAGATCTTGTTCTGGTGCGAGACTCTTTCCTTAAACACTTTACTGCTGAAAAGAAGATTGGAGTGCTTCCTTAGGGGATAGGCCCTTTTTCACTAATAGGTTAACCTCAACTATTTTCTTTTCTTTTCTATTCTATTATTTTCTTTTCTGCTTTTCTGCTTTTCCCCCAGAAATTGGGAGCAAAATAACATCCAATACTATGTTTTCACATAGCATAGCCAGAAAGGCAGATGTCATATGTTCCAGTATTTCCAATTTTAGGGAAAGTGCCAAAACCCCAAAATGAAAAAACAAAAATGAAACAAAACAAAAAACCAAAAAAAATTAAAACAATGAAACGTACACGCTTTCTCTGAAAACAATAACAGCAAACTTGGCAAATCTTGCTCTCTCATGGAGAACAGAAGGGGGAGTTCCATTTTTCCTCCCTCATAAGCCTCATGTAGTTGGGCTTCCCATGCCCAATTTTTCTACAAAACCTGAAACAAAAATCTAGCAGTCTCCAACATGCTCCAGCCCTTTTCCTCTCAGCTTTTGCCAGGAGTGACTATACTTGTCCATGAAAGTTCACATTAAAATACACCACTTAGTCTTTAAGGTGCCACAACCTTTTTTGTCTTCTACATTTTTTGTTTTTGTCCTGCTATGCTAGCACAGACTAACATGGCTACCTTTTCTAAAACTACAAAGAAATCTGGGCACTAGACATGGGCATGAATCAGAAAAATGGTGATTTGTTTTGATTCATGATTCATCAAGGTTTTTGAATCATGAATTATGAATTTATGAATAGAGATGGGGATGAATCAGAAAAAATGGTGATTAGTTGTGATTTGTCATTCATTAAAGTTGGTGAATGGATGAACTGAGAAATATTTGTTGATTCGTCACTAAAACACAATGTCCCACCAAATAGCTAATTGGCAGGACATTGACAAGCAGGCTGCCTGCGGGAAGGCAAACCCCATTTCCATTCCCGCAGCCAACCTGCACAAAAGGATGAATAAAAATGGGTAAATATTCATTCCTTTATATTTGTTGGGGTCTCCAGACCTGACAAATATGAAGAGACAAATATCCCACAAATCAGTGATATTTCACAAATATTGTGATTCATTTTTAAAATTCGTCCCCATGTCTATGAGTTTTTCCAACAAATCAATATGTCAATGCATTTTTACTTTAAAACCTCATAAAATGCCCCATGAGTACCTAGAGACACAACATTTGCAGAGAATCTTCCCCTCACTCTCCTCTACAGGCCCTGCAAGACTGGTGAAGTTTGGGTTTTGGACATCCAAGTTACACACCCACAAAGAGAGATCCCCAAGAAAGTTTTTCCCTAGCACCTAGAGACACTAAAATCATGGAGAAGCTTTCCCCAACTCTCCTCTACAATCCCTCTAAGTTTGGTGAAGATTGGGATTCAGCTGTCCAAGTTATACACTCACAAACTAAGACACCCCCCCCCCAGGAAAGTGCCTTTTAGCAGATGGCGTGGGAAAACCCAATCTTCACCAAACTTGGAGAGATTGTAGAGGAGAGTCCGGAGAAGCTTCCTTGTGGTTTTGCTGTCTCTAGGTGCCTTGGAGGCTGTTTTATCGCCCAGAAAATTGACAAATCAAAAATCGCTAAAAATTCATTTATTCGTATTTGTTGGGGGACATTGATTCACATGAATGCAAATCGACAAATTAGCAATTTTGGAACAAATTTGGTGATCCCAATGGGCATTTTCAGCTCCTTGTATAGCTGCCCCAAGTGGTGATCTACAAAACTGCTTCTTGAAAACCTATGCCCAGGTCATAAGAATGAAATATTTCTTGACTGGCTATTCCCACCCAAGCACCTGGCCTTCAGTGACAGGAAAACTATGAAAACTTTCTTGTTTGGGCTGGGACTTTGCTTGATCAAGAAACTCTACCTAACCTGAACGTGTAATTTTTGGCTTTCCCCATTATTCCTGTCTAATCATTTGGTCTCGACTTCTGGCGGCTTCATCCATGGTTCTAACTTCCTGATTTATTTTGATTCAGCTACAGCAAGTTGTCTGGGATGATTAATTTGTAAAACAATTTTCTTATAATTGAATGGTATATATAAAAAAAGTACAGTAGAGAGTTTTGATTGAATCTGACAATTCCAGCAATGGGATAGGAATTCTGCTTTGGTCATATTTTTACAAGAATTTATCAGTATTCACAAATTTTATCATATTACTTTGAGGGTTTTTTTTAAATGAGTATGGTAGAAACAGAAACTCATGGATCCAAGGTATTGCCAAGGGTATCAAATCCTTAGCTCTTAAAAGTCTCACTTTGGATCCAAGTATATTCTTCATGCTGAACTACGATTGTTAGCTCTGCTGCCCCCAGACTATGGAATGCCCTCCCGACTGAGATTCGTCTGGCGCCGACGCTGATGACATTTCGGCACCAGGTCAAAACCTTCCTGTTCCAGAAGGCTTTTAATTGAAATAATATCAACTGTGGGTCCTGATGGCAATTTTTAGAGTATCTATTTAATTGTATTTTAATTGTATTATCTTTTTATTGTATTTTAATTGTATTTTAATTGTTGTAAGCCGCCCAGAGACCTTTGGGTAGAGTGGGCGGCATATAAGTTAAATAAATAAATAAATAAATAAACTTTAATTTCTATTGTGGATGGTAGGGATCCCAAAGCTTGGAACAGCTCTATCTATTGATTGTAGCCGGTGGAAAAGGCAGAGAATTTTGTTTCACTTCTGATTTTAAGAAATGATCAAAGTCTGCAGATTTCTTTGTATACAGTATCAGTTTGGGGTATTTTAATGGGACACAGGACCAAGTGAAACTGTCAGACTTTCTCGTATATCTGTCATAACTGGGCAATTCCGCTGTAACTGCATAACATTAAATAACAATATCTTTTCATTTACATCTTAAACTAACTTCATTTTCATATGAATCACATTCTTTGCTGCATTGGACTGCATTGCTAGGCCATCGTTCTTCAAGAGAGCAGTGTTCTAGTCCTGACATTTTTTTTCTTGTACTGATCTCTGTAAACATTCTGCCTTATTTAATTCTGACAATAATCAGTATATTTTCCCCTTTAAATTATTCTCTTGCCAGGATAAGGAAGCTTTTAATCTTAGAATTGTAGAACTGCAGAGACTCTGTGGATCACTGAGCCCCTGTCAAAGAGGCACAATGAGGAATCGAACTCCCAACCACACCTAAACAACTGAGCTTACCAGCAGTTCATTGTTTTACTCCCTTCAAATATATACTGTAATTATAAATGAAGAGTTGGCACACAAAGAATGCCCTGTTTGAAAATACTGAACACGAAGTCAGATTCTAACCATTTTGTTCACCACTTCCTGAAATGATGTTAGACAATTATTTACATACTAAGTTGTCAATCATAATTTCAGCTGGTAACCTTGAGGAATAAGACCATATAATGTTATCTCCCCAAATAAATCCAAGGGAAACATTTGCTTATTCAAGAAAACAGAAAGGAAAAAAAAAGACTTGATTTGTATTGAAATTTATACTACACCAATAAAATACTTATTGCAAAGGATACATTACAATTTTCAATATCCCTTCCCTTATTGTTATGCCTTAAAAACTTAATAATGGATAAGCAGTTTAAGTACATTTCCCTTGGTCAGCAAAACCCCACAGAAAATCCTTTCCTACTTTCCTAAAGTAAACCAAACTGTTATATTCCTACTTTTACTTCATATTCATAGAGGAAAATATGAGGAAAAACAGCTTGCCCATCTTACCAGTGTTTGCACAGGAAATGTGTTAATACCCTCTAGAAGGTTACTATGCCAAAATGAACTTTCACATTTTCTTAAAAGACTCCAATGCAGTTTAAAGTTATTTGAATCAAGCCCTAAATTAGCAGGAGAGTAAAAGTAAACAATAGGCTCTAAACATAATGAAGCTGTCAATAAAACAATCAGATTATCCACCCACAAGAAAAAAAGACATTAAAAGAACATTAAGGTTGTGATGCAAAACAACAGAAGCAGAAAAAAAATTAGTTAAGAGCAGCACTTACCAGATGTTTTACAGCGGATTGTGTCACACTGAAGTAAATTTTAGAAGTAGTTGAGCAGAAACCCTGTTGTGCCTAGGTGCAAAGAGCCATACGGTAATTCTCCTGCCTAACCTAGAGGCATTCTTCTTACTTCAAGACCCTGCTATTCGGAGTCATTGAGTACATTTCATCCTCTGAAGCAGGGGTGGTTTGTGGGTGGTGTGTGACCACCAGGAAGTCAACTGCAGTTCCTATAACCTTTTGAGACACTCCTGCCACATCGCACAATCCGGGGGGGGGGGGGGAGAGACCCAAAATGCAAGTTGCTCTCCCTAGAGGCCTCTTTCTTCACCCAACCCCACAGCAGTTGTTTCAGGCCTTAAAATAGCTTATTTGAAAACTGGAAGTGAATGGCCGGTGATGATTTGTTAGTGTCATGGCTCCCAATTCTATTCAGGTGCCAGTTGGGTTCCCTCAAACCCAAGCTGAACTGAGCCATTGCCAGGTCTCCCTCTTTTCAACCCTGTTCCCAGGTTCTCTGCAACATTTGGGTTTTCAACATCTGTTGAACGGGGAAGTACTAACGGCTATAGTTTCAGGGCAGTATTATGGGGCACCATGGAACTGGACAAGGGGAGAATTCACTGTGCCAAGTTACATACACACAGCTTTTCAGGTTTGAGGGCTAGCCACCTTTAAATGTTGCTTGTTAATCCTTCTTTTTTTCTTTTCCTTTTTTCTTAAGCTGCTGCTTCTGACCATTCAAAGCAGGAATGGGCATCCTTTGTACTAGACTTAGGTCAGGAAGGGAAGGGAAGGCTCTCTTCACACACCAGCTGATGGAAAGAAATAGACTGACATGTAGCAAGAGGCCATCTACACCTTCTCTCTTCCCTTGCCATGGGAATAATTTGTTAGCAAGTGCCCTAGGTCACAAACAGGATCTGACAATCACATGTGTTAGGACATACGAGGAAGAATCTGGTTCCTCAAGATATTCGCTAATCTGGAGTTTTCCTTTGGGACTGATCATAACCTCACTTTGTTTGGTGTGATGTTCCTGTGAAATGCCTAATATTTTTGTGCAGAATTGCTGTTCCCTACAACTCCCAACCTTGGGTCCCCAGATGAGAATGATGCTTTGCATGTAGCATGTCTGTGTCATTCTAAACCAGTGGTTCCAAACCTTGGGTCCCCAGATATTCTTGGACTAAAACCCCCATAAGCCTTCACCACTAGCTGTGCTGGCTAGGATTTCTTCATGTTTCTCATTGCATGAGTGTGTGGATTTGTAAGAAAAAAAATGTGGCATGGTAGCAATGGGTTTGTGAATTTGTAAGAATAGTTGTAACAATTATTTCAATTAAACGTAGCTAAAAGCATGGCAAGAGTCAAGTAGCAATGGGTTAGATACTTGGTTGGCTCACATTTGAATGCACACATTCAAACGTGAATTTACCAAATTCACACTTTCTGAACTGTGGCACAGGTATGTGGCAATATTTGCACATATAGTATTACTTGTACCATCATTAAAGTTTGTGAATCAAGGAAATGTGCACAAAATCAGTCAGTCATCTTATTTGTCTGTTTGTCTTTCATTCAGAAGGTGCTCAAAAGGTTTCACAACAGAGAAAAACAGAAAATGAACAATATATTCTTGAAGAAAATTTTTTAAAAGCCTCAGTAACAAAACAGCATAACACCAAGTAAGAAGAATTAGTAACACAACAAATGCACCAACAACACAACAGTTAATAAATATTTTTGTTTATAGCTTTTCTTTCCAAAAAGGTATGTATTCTGACTGTACTTGAGAGCAAGGAGCAGCAGGAGAACTTTATGGAAGAGAATACCGACAGCAGAAGACTGAAAAGAATAAGGTGGAGAGTTTTAGGTGTCGATCCTGGAAGCAATGCGCAATGGCAAGGCACTAGAACAGTGGTTCGCAATCTTGGCGCCCCAGGTGTTCTTGGCCAAAAACTACCAGAAGCCTTCACCACTTGCTGTGTTCTCTAGGATTTCTGGGAGTTATAGTCCAAGAACATCTGGGGACCCAAAGTTGAGAACCACTGCACTAGAGGGACACAAGAGATGAGTGTGCCACACAGTCTATCCTTTGCCCTCTAAGTTAATCAGCTAGTACACCCTCAAGTATGATGGAGGATGCTGCCATGTTTCCAGTACTGGGGGAAGATTTGTCTGCCAGTCCTGTGAGCTTCTGTTTACGGAATAAGGACCGATGAGGCACCCTGTCTCTTTTTGTCTCAGTCCACAGAATCCATGGTTGGGATTTATATAGAGATTTATATAATGGCTTTCTTCTTTATTTTCCACATGAACAGCACACTTTAATTTGTTTTGCCATACCAGGCATTCAAAATATTGAGGAAGCATTAAAAACATGAGCACAAACTATACTGGCAAGGCTATATTTGCTTTCCATTCACCTATTCACACCACCTTGTGCTAATTATATTGTTTTGTTTATGTATGTATGTATGTTTAAAATTATACTCCATAGGTCTGTGGAGCCCTCAGGGTAGCTGCTAATTAAATAAAGCAACAGGAAAGAAGCATATTTGAAAACCAGATTAATTTAAAATATATGGGTGAAAGACTGTAACTGTGTGGTAGAGAACAAGCTTTGCATGCCGACAGTCCCAACCTGCATCTCTAGGGAAAAACCTTGGTTGGAAAACAATGGTGCTGCTAGGAATGGCTCTTGGGTGCCTTTTAATGCATGAAACCCCTGAATAGAGAGAAACAAGGACATACTGGGGCCATCAGTGCTTTAGGCTTTTTCCTTTCCCCATTTTCCTCAGAAGGATCACTTTGCCTTCACAGAACAAGAACCTGTGGGTTTTTCAAGGGCTGCTTTTTTTTTTGTTCATTTATGGTACCTAGATGTATGTGTTTTGTGGAATATTTGGTATATATTTTGGGGACTGGATGGGTGGGCATTCCTAATTAGGTGAGACAGACCTGATTCCAACTGTTAACTCTCAACTGGAGTTAGACCCACAAGTGTAGTTTATTAATTCAGCTTGTCTAACTCTAGATGGGTAGGGTAGATTATATCTAGGCTTGGCTACATGGCTGAATTGGAGTGGGCTGGAGTGGCTAAACAGGGTCACTTAAGATTATGTAGAAGCCCAGTATGCCATTTGGTGTGATCCTTGCATCCACATGGCATCCACATCTCAAGCAACCCTATTTGGCCTTCCTTCCTTAAGAAAATGAAGAAAACAAAGAAAACAAACAAACAAAAGACCTCTCCTTGCCCCCTCCTGTCTCCTCATCCTTCTGGGAGAAGCTTTCAGTTTTTATTATTTTTTAAAACGTTACAGCACATCAATGCTGCTCTAATAGGTCTTTAAAAATATAATTTCTTTTTTTGCCTTTCCATGAAAGACCTAAGGAAGTTTTTAATTTCCAAATATCGTGAAGTGGTTAAGCTATCTTCTGAAGCCACTTAATGATATTGGGAAATTGAAAGCGGAAGGGAAAATTAAAACAGCAAGTTCTGCTTTGGTTTGATCCCAGTGATTGCATGTGTTGGAAACAAACCAAAATGGAGATCCTACCCATATCTTAAAAAGAGTAGCCCCTAATAGGAACCCAGAAAGCCGCATGTAGGCACACCATGTGGATGGGTCTTGTTTGTACTGGTACTTATGTTGCCTGGTTGCTGGTGAAAGAAGTGAACCAGCTCATCTCCACAGCAGACCAAAGAGTGGGACAAAATGCCCATGTAGTCACCCCCTAAGTCAAATCGTTTTCGGCTTAGATGAACTAATTCCTTTCTCACAGGTAAATTTTGGGCACCTTAAACCAATCTGATCTAATGGAAATAGCTGTTTGCATCTATTTCCATGTATTGTTTTTATAAGTATTTGACAATTTAAGTGGCCAAGTTCATTTTAGACATAATTTTTTCTCTCCTCTTGCCTCCTCCTCTTTCCTCCCCTCTTTTCCTCCAGCCGCTCTTAGATTAGTCAGTGCCATCTGGTTTTCTTTTTTTTTTTTTAACGGTTTGTGTTATCAGTTTTAATATTTCTATTTTCATTTGTGTTTTCTATTTTATAAGATTGTAACCCATCCAGAGTAGTGCTATGACACTAATGGGATAATAAATAAATAAATAAATAAATAAATAAATAAATAAATAAATAAATAAATAAATAAATAAATAAATAAAATGACTTGCTGAAGCCACCCATAAATGATAAATGGTAAAGATGATGCTGCAGATTCTGGAGCATCATCCTGCTATTACTCAGTCTTGGATGCCTCCAGAATGTCATTGTATTCATTCTTCTTGAAAAGAACTGTACAAGATCTGGCCTTCAGATTAGGATGTTCCCTTGCACAGAAAATTAATTGTTCACCACACATTCCTTGGAGTAGTCTATTGGGCACAGAGATTGAATCCAATCATTGTAGAAACATTTTGTTGTGCAGTGGTCTTGATTAACACATCAAACTGTTCTGCATATAAAAAAATCAGTGTTAATAGTTTTATTAAAATGATAATCTGCAGGGTTATCTTAAATGTGAAAGGTGTGCCCTTTCCTTTATTTTCTAACAAAGACGAAAGAGGAAGCAGTTCTGTACCTCTTTTATTAAAAAATATTAACCAGCCCTTAATTTGGACTGGAAGCATCATTAATATTCATTTGTAAATAATTGTCTTAATTTTGAGTCATAATGACTTACAAACTGTTTGATTGATGGGACTTGTGTCTCGTCTGTGAAGGAAAGAGGTTGTCTTATAAGAAAAGAGATGGGGGGGGGGGAGAGAAAACTGCCATAAATTCATGCATGATATTTTTAGCTGCCTTTAATTAGAAGCCAGCTAAATGAGCATGCAAATACTGCCCTGATTGATAGGATCTTTCAGCTGATGTGATTGTTTGTCACAAAATGGGAAGGTGCATGAGTCAACTGTGTTCTAAAATAAATTGGATGAGAATCCGCCAATTCCTCAAAGAGATCTCTGGAAAACCAATGGGGAGCAGGGTCAGCCTTTCCATTAGGCAGAATAAAAAGGTCTCAGGTAGTAGATGCTGAGGGGCATGGAATGGATAGAGTTAAAGATGACAAGAGATCTGTTCTGTGCTTTCTAGTCTTCTTTAGCTATCCTGCAGTGGAGATACTGACCTAACATCGGTTCAGCTGATAGCCATTCAGCATTTCTATGGGAATCAGGTGGCAGAGGCGCCATCTTGTATTTTGCCTTGGGTACCAAAATGAAGAGATGTTGGCTTACTTTCACATAATGTGTGGCCCACCAATCAAGCACAGCCCATCCAGCATGTCTTGCGATCTGTGAGGTTCTTCACAGCTTCGGGTTTCTGTACTCTCATACAGACAGAAATGATAGATTTATCTATCACTACTAGTGAGGATGATTCCATGGGTGCATGGAATTCCTTGAGATGGATTCCAGTCTGTGCATCTGCTGTGGCTGAAAATGTAACTAGTGTCAGGTAGGGGTGAATAAGAATATAGTTGCAGGTTGTTGGTCTTGGGGGCCTAAACAATTTTCTAAAATTAACAGAAATTGAACCTAGGAGAAAGAAAAAATGACAGATTTGCCTGAGTTTTGGTATCAAAAGCTCAGGTGCAAACTCTGGTCATAGCACAACCCCTTCCATATTTGTCTGGCTATGGCCAAAATCCCATTGCTTAGTGTAGTAAATTGTACTGGATTAGATCCATGGAATCAGTGGGGGTTTGTGGAGTCATTTCCTTCGTCAGTTCCATTGATTCAAACGGACCTGCTCTATGACTTATTACACTAAAGTAAGTCTCACTTAGAGTAAGGAGGAACCTATGATGGAAACATCTCACTAAATCTTCTCTAGTGTGATGTACTACATGAAGCAAAAGGATTTTGGCCATTAAGCTCCCTTATAAACAATGGGAGTTTCTTCTTAGTAGGCTGAGGGCTCTTACAGATGGGGTGAAAGATCTATTTTCTCTTGATTGATTCTGCTTCATTGTGAAACAGCATGGGACTTCCTGGGACTCACATTCATAAGTCTGTTTAAAAAGCTGCTTTGAAAACCATGTCTCTTCAGTAAATATTGAGATCCTTTTAAAAATGTTAAAAATCTACTTCCCTGGTTCTTCACTTCTGGGGCCATATGTATGCATGTGTTTTAGTAGCTAAAGGTAAGCTGACTGAAAGCTTCCAGCTGGGAGGCTCTGACTGTAGAAATGAACTTTTGCTGGGAAGAATTATAGCACTAAACTGTCCCTGGAAGAAACTGAGAGTAAAAAGAAACCATGTTTTCAGGAGGGATGAAAGAACATAGAAAGTCACAGAATTGTCACGGCACTAACTGGGACAATGGGAACATTTTATGGATGGTGGGGAAAATGCTGATAACATCAGTGCAGAATCAGATACATTCTAAAAACAAATGCTTCACCGGGATCAGCTCTAGGTAGACTTCTGAGTAGACTAAAATGGCACTGTGCATGACAATACCTGCAAGTTAACATGGACTGCCTCACAACTAGAGATGGGGACGAATATAAAAACGGATCGTTTTTTCCAATGAATATAGCCGATTCGTCAAATATTCGTCGATCCGTATTCATAAAAATATAAATCTAGACGAATATGGCTGGACGGATATTTCCTCGGTTTTATTCGTCAATCTGTCAATCAGTTAATATTTGTGTATATTCGTTAGCTTTTGGGGGGTCTCTCTGAGCTTGCTGGTGCTAATTAGAAGCTTTGGCGAATCAGGACAGAGATCGTGGATTGGCATGTCCGGCAGCCAACAGCGCTGCCGAAAGGTGCCGAGAGGCTGTATATAAGCTTTCCCCCTCCAGGCATTGCCCACTTCTGTTCATGCTCTTCGGAGTGAGAACAGTTGCTGCTGGCTTGCTGTTGCTCTGGTGGTTTGGTTTCACTTTTGTGGCAGCAAAGCAAACGAACGTGTCGCTTATATTTTTCTTTTTCAAAATTATCATTCATCATCATCATCATCAACTGTACTGGGAATTTGGGAAGGGATTTTCAGGTAGCTTAGGCTACTTGGAAGGGCTATTTTCAGACTTTTTTTCTGGAGGCTTGTGTCGTGTCGTCTTCAGGCAAGTGGAGGCTTGCATCTGAGCCACAGTGGGTGGGTGGGAATTTGTTGGTGTGACTTGTGTGTGTGTGTGCGTGTTTAGCTGGCAGGACTACATTATTCAATCAGTTTTCAAAAGTTTAGTTTGGGACTTGGGAGGCTTGCATCTCAGGCACAGTGGGTGGGTGGGTGTAGCTGGATCAATCCTTTTTTCTCCTTTCCCCTAAAACGAAATTGGTGTGACTTGTGTGTGTGTGTGCATGTCTCTGACTGAGACTTAGCTGGAAGGGCTTTTCTTTTTGGATTTTTTTGGATTTTCATTCAGTCACAGTAGGTCGGGGGGTATTTATACTAATTACATTATACTGAGGGGGGGCTTTGTTTAGGTAGGAAGGTCACATTTTAGTAAAAGAATTAGTCCACCACCCCATCATTCAAAAAAATAAAATTTGCGCAGTCACTCCCTCTCCCCATTGCTTTATTAACTAGATTATTATTATTATTATTATTATTTGTTTAGTTGGTTTGGTAGGCAGGCAGTAGAAAATGAAGGGATTTCTTCACGGCCAATCCAAGGGGAAGAAGGCTGTGAAGCTACGTAGGCTAGGCAGTGGCAGCATGTCCATCACCGCCACGTGTACGTCTACTACCACCACCACCACTGTTCCTCCTCCGGGGGCCTTGGAGGCAGGCACAGAAGCACAGCTTCCAGAGGTGCCTAAAGAACTGCCGCTCCTCTTCCTAGAGGAGTCTGAGGAGTTACTGGTTGTTTCCGAAGATTCCCAGTCTGATTTGGAACCAAGTACGGCAGGGCAGGCTTCACAGTTCTCCCCACCCCTGTCCCCAGAGTCATCTGTTCCCTCCTCCCAGACCAGCAGCAGCCCTGGGACAGAGAGTTCTTCCCAGGCCAGCAGTCAGGGGCAGGCAGTGGGTCCTTGTTTGGACAAACATGGCAGAGGGGCCATGTGGGCTCATTTCGCGATGCTCAATGACCCACGGCTGGCACGCTGCAATGCCTGCCTTGTGGTGGTCCGAAGGGGGCCAGACCCCAGGCATCTGTCCTCCGCCCTCCGCCAACATCTGGAGAGGCACCAACCAAGGCTCCTGTCTAGGGAAGGCACTTCATCCGCGCCATCTGGGAGAGGGAAAAGAGCAGCTCCAGGGGAGGCAGAAGGGAGGCAGCAAGAGGCGCCTCCTTTCAAAAGGGCAGCCACAGCGGTTTCTGGGGCTGGGAGCATGAGGCAGGCCATGGTCCACAAAGTGGCACCCGTTGGGTCTGCCATGACCCTCAGCCGGCGGTCAAAGGGCAAGGCCCAGTAGGCGGCCACTCATCTCGTCGCCGAGATGATTGCCCTGCTCGGACTTCCACTGTCCATCGTGGAATCCCAAGCCTTCTGCCGGTTGCTGCATTTTTTTGCCCCCTGGTACGACCTCCCCTCATGGAGAACTCTCAGTTCTAGAGTGCTGCCCTCGCTCTATGACTCTGTGAGGGAGGTGGTCCATGACCATTTTTCACGGCTACAGGGGTGCAAGGTGCACTTCACAGCAGACCTGTGGAGCAGAGGTCAGCATGGATACCTCTCGCTCACAGCCCACTGGCGGCAGCCAGAGGACTTGAGTAGTGGCAGGGCATCAGCGACAGGGCCGCAGGGGGAGGCCCTTGCCCTGCCCCCAGGCTACAGGTCCGTTCTGCTGCAGGCACAGCACATGGAAGCTCAGGCGACGGGGAGGAACATCGCCGATGAGTTCCTGTCCATGCTGCAGGAGTGGGCACAGGTGGGGGAAGTGACCCGTGGCCACATGGTCACAGATGCTGGGCAGAACATGTTGACAGCATTGAACGTGGTGGGCTTTGAGGGCATCGTATGCATGGCGCACAAATTACACCTTGTGGTGCACGATGCCCTCAGCCTGGGCAGCCACATCAAGCCCGAGTGGGACGCAGGCACCCGGGAGACACGGGCACTCCTGGAGCAATGCCGCCAACTGGTGGGCCACTTCTCCCGCAGCCTGAAAGCTGCTCGCTGGCTGCGTGAGAGACAGGAGGAGTTGTGTCAGGAGACCCACATTCTCCTGACAGACCTGCCCACCAGGTGGAACTGCACCTACACCATGGTGTCCCGCCTGGTGGAGCAGAAGGCCGTTTTGGAGGACATCATGTCCTCCATGCCCCAGCGCGCCAAGTTTAGTAACGTCTCCCTGCCTGCCTGCCTGCTGGGTCACGTTGACCAAGCAGGCCAAGCTTAGTCCTATCATCTTCTTCCTGCCCGCTGGGTTAAGTCCCAGTGTGTCAAGTTTATATTAACGTCTGCCTGCCTGCCTGCCTGCCTGCCGGCTGGGTCACATTGGTCCAGCGGGCCAAGATTAGTCCTATCGTCTTCTTCCTGCCCGCTCGGTTAAGCCCCAGCACGCCAAGTTTAGTAACGTCTGCCTGCCTGCCTGCCTGCCTGCCTGCTGGCTGGGTCACATTGGTCCAGTGGGCCAATATTAGTCCTATCGTCTTCTTCCTGCCTGCTCGGTTAAGCCCCAGCACGCCAAGTTTAGTAACGTCTGCCTGCCTGCCTGCTGGCTGGGTCATGTCGGCCCAGCGGGCCAAGCTTAGTCCTATCGTCTTCTTCCTGCCAGCTGGGTTAAGCCCCAGCGCACCAAGTATATATTAATGTCTGTCTGCCTGCCTGCCTTCTGGGTCACGTTGGCCCAGCGGGCCGAGTTTGTTCCATCTCCTGCCTGCACGCTGAGTCAAGTGGGCCCAGCGGGCCAAGCTTAGTCCTATCGTATTCTTCCTGCCCACTCGGTTAAGCCCCAGCACGCCAAGTTTATATTAACGTCTGCCTGCCTGCCTGCCTGCTGGGTCACGTCAGCCCAGTGGGCCGATGATGGGGTGATGCGCGGACAGGCTTTGGGTGGGGCAGAGCCCAGTCGGCCCTCCTGGCATGGGTTAAACCAGATAAGCTCTGCAATCTGAAGCCGAGTGATTTGGTGACGGGGTGACGCGCAGACAGGCTTTGGGTGGGGCAGAGCCCGGCTGGCCCTCTTGGCACGGGTTAAACCAGACCAGCATGCCTGCCTCAGACATCCCTCAGACATCTCATCAAGCCCGGCACACCCGAACATGGCAAGAGGGTCAGCCAGGCCTCTTGGCAGTTGGCACACCCAAGGCCGGTCCCAGCATCCTGAACGTGGCAAGAGGGCCAGTCAACCCTCTTGGCAGTTGGCACACCCAAGGCCGGTCCCCGGCATCCCGAACGTGGCAAGAGGGCCAGCCAACCCTCTTGGCACATCCAAAGCCGGTCCCAGCATCCCGAACGTGCCAAGAGGGCCGGCCTGTGTCAGTCCCCCAAAACCTCTGACAGCTATCTTTATCATTTCCGGGCGGTCTCAGCAGCCAAGTTGCAATCCCCAGCTTTCTAGTTCTAAACGAGCATCTTTGTCGCCCCATCGCCTGGCTTCAGATTGCAGAGCTGATCTGTTTCCGACAGCCCCGTGGATTAACCACTGTTAGTAGCACTGACCCTGTTCATCTGATGGTGCTGCTGGTGCTCTTGGAAGTTGGAAGCAACCTCAGTTGCCTCCTGGGGGCAAAAACCTTTGCTTTGCAGGCAAATCTGATGTTGCTGAAGAAGACCAGAGTCTGTTCTGCTGCCTTTTGCCTCAGTGCCCCGATGGGGCCCAAAAGCCTGCTTTCCGGCTGCCAACTACCTCAGTGCCCGATGGGGCAAGACACGCTACTTTGCTGCTGCCATGTGCCTCAGTGCCTGATGGGGCAAGACACGCCACTTTGCTGCTGCCATGTGCCTCAGTGCCTGATGGGGCAGCACAACCACTTTGCTGCTGCCAACTACCTCAGTGCCCGATGGGGCAACACACGCCACTTTGCTGCTGCCATGTGCCTCAGTACCCCGATGGGGCAAGACATGCCACTTTGCTGCTGCCAACTACCTCAGTGCCCGATGGGGCAAGACACGCCACTTTGCTGCTGCCATGTGCCTCAGTGCCCCGATGGGGCAAGACACGCCACTCTGCTGCTGCCAACTACCTCAGTGCCTGATGGGGCAAGACACGGTACTTTGCTGCTGCCATGTGCCTCAGTGCCCCGATGGGGCAAGACATGCCACTTTGCTGCTGCCAACTACCTCAGTGCCCGATGCGGCCAAAAAAGCCTGCTTTCCTGCTGCCAACTTCCTCAGTGTCCGACGGAGCCAAAAAGCCTGCTGTGCTGCGAAATACCTCCTTGCCTCCAGTCCTCCTGAGGGCAAACTCTACTTCACTGACAAATGTAATGTTGTGCTGAGCTGAAGACAAACTCGATGCCTCATGCATGCCTCTGCCAAAGGGATCTCTCATTCTGCTGAGGCTAAATATAACTCCCTCAATGTCATGGGCTTCTGTGCCGTGTGGTAAACTCTCCTGGGGGGACCCAATTTGTGGGTGATTAACTCGGATGTCCGATATCCAATCTTCACCAAAGTTGGCAGGTGTGTTGGGGAAAGAAATAGGAAGCTCCGTTGTGATTCTGGATTCTCTAAGTACCTGGGAGGAGCTTTCCTGGGGGTGTCCTCTTTGTGACTATATAACTCAGGGGTTCATGATCCAATGTTCACCAATCTTTCAGGGGTTGTAGAAAAACGTCTGAGGAAGCTTCCCTGCAACTATGGTGTCTCTAGGTCATCTGGGGCCAGTGTTATAGCCATATAAAATTCAGATGAATCAACAGATCAATCCATTGATTCATTGAAGAATATTTGTATATTCGTATTCGTTGATTCGTTAACCTGGACGAATAACGGATCAAAACAAATTGCCATTTTTTTTATTTGTCCCCATCTCTACTCACAACTTCAAGGTTTGTTGTGAAAATATGGCAAGACAATTTCATGGAACAAAATAGAGCAGGACACAAATGCATAATATACAATTAAATAACTTGGTTAAGTTGCATCTCAGCTTTGCAATGTGCTCCAGTCTTGGACAGCCTTATATGACCAAGAGTGCTGAAAGAGAGGAAACAGCAGGATGGAGGGGTGGATGGGAAATGCTATAATAGCTGTTGCTCACATATTAGTGATGCTGACAATGTTAGCAAATGATAGACATAGTAAACATTTTCATTGCTCATAATAGTAACTTTTACTACATGTCTGGCATTTATATCCTGAAACTCTTCCCATTTTCCTAATTAGCAGCAATATATATTTTGAGCTGATGTCCAGCTTCTGTACCGAAATCTAGACATTCATCAGATTGGGCTGTTTGTTCATGCTCAGAACATGATTATTTTAGTACGGAGTGGGGGAACCAGGTATTTTCAACTTCAGCTCCTCAAAGCCCCAGACAGCATGGCCAAACTACATAGCTGTATAGGGATGTATGTAAACACTTTCTTCAGGATTAACCCTTTACCCTCAGTGAAATTCTCTTTGATGGCTGTGCCCAGATTTCCTGACTAAGCAGCCTTCTGTATTTTGAGTCTCAATTGCTTTATTGAAAAAAGTATTACAAGATTGCTGCCCTCACGGTGTATGGCTGAAACTTTATCTTTTTTTTCTCTCATTGTGCTTGTTCAGACATGACTGGGGAGGAAGTTGAATTTTTAAGCAAATTGCAACCACTGCTAGGATCATTAATTCTCAAGGGGCACTATATGAGTATGATTAAAATGTACTTCACGTTCAGAAATTACTTGAAATCTGAAACAAAGAGAAGGTATTTGTCCATTTCTGAACTGATCCAAAGTGACATGAGAAAGCCTGACGTGGTGCCTGAATCAAATCAGGACTTTCCAAACTACTAAACACTGTTTTGGTACATTGATTTAAAAGGACATAATACAGTTAAAATGTTTGGTGCCAGCAAGTCTTACACAGAAAATGAAAGTAATACTTTAAGAAGACAAGAGAGCTCAAAGCAAAAAGAAACTGACAGGTCAAGAACCAAGAAAAAGCCCAAGCTCTCCTGGAAGCCCCAGTCATGGATTCTCTGAAAGATTTCAAATTATCCAGATATATTATTTGTGTAATGACCAGTGGCCATTTTGAATCTTGGAGGGTTGAGGGAAAGGTACTAGTCTGTTGCAAATCATTATTTGCATTGCTTTCATGTTGGGGAGAGTTATTGGGAAAAATATTCCTTTGCTTTTAGGCAGCTGCAAATCACATTTTGCATTACACTTAAGAATCTATTCAGCTATATGAATGTACCATTTCAGTGGGGTAGGTCATATTAGCCTAAGCATCTTTTCACCTTTTGTATTTTATTATTTTTATGCCTCCTGATGTTCTTACTAAAACAAGTTCCAGAATCCTCAGAATCACTAGCCATTCTGGCTAAAGGATTCTGAGAGTTCTAGACAACTAACACAACTTTTTCAGGCTCTGGGTCATGTTGAAGTGAACCAGTCACTTCACTGGGGCTGATTATTTTTCTCACCCTGATTCTACATGACGTTCATGTAACTCATGTTATCCACCTAAGGCTTTTCATACCTTCTCATAATAGTAAGGAACTGATGCCTGAATGTTCTATTAATTTCTGTTGCACTAGCAGGAAGTGACTCATCAGTCTTCCAATGTCTCTGCGTTCATGCCTCCTGGAAAATATCACTTGTATATGAATATGTTATTGAAATACAGAGAAATATATAGACCGAATCAGCCCTGAATACACACACATATATATATATATATATATTCGTGCAATCAAGACCTTTGTGGGTAAGGATCCCAGGCTTCCCAGCTGCTTGCTGTTTCTTTCTTTTCTTTTTTAAAGCATGAAACTACATAATCTTTCGTTCTGACTCCAAAATCAGCCTGCATAAAAGGAGTTGATGATGATGAAGGTAACATTATAGCTTTCAGCAGAAGGTAGTTCAAAGGAACAGGTGAACTCTTTAAGCTCAAGTTCCTTGCCTCTGCAAGGAATCTCTAATCTTACGTGCTTCTTATTCATATTGGAGAGGAAGATATTAACTTGCTCTAGAAATGTTGCAAGTTTTCCAAAATCTTTTTCCTCCCTGTGAAATTCCTCGCATATTCCATCCAAGGAGAAAGCTTCTTCTTTTGCTTGTAGTTTGAGTGGAAATCCGTAGAAACCCTGGCATTGATCTGGGAAGTATCTTTCCTTATTTTAGAGTAAAAAAAGAGCAAAAGGCTAAGAACTTTCAGAGACAGCCTTCAGTAAAGATTCCCCCCCCCCCCCATATCTTACTTTCAGAAATTGAAAGCATTGTAACCTCAGGAGAAGAAAGCCTCTCTTACTACAAGCATCACAATTAAGCAAACAAACTTCATGCCCAAAGCCCAAGGGGCTATTTCATAATCAAATACAAACATGTGACAGACCACGTTTGTTTCAGGGGAAAGTTACAAGTGTATTTTGTTTTGATATAAGAGCTAACGAGCGAAGAGTAAATTATAAAGTGAGGAAAATGTTATATATTTTTTTACTGGTGATACGGACCAGAGGAGGTGACCATGTTCGCATGTCAGTCTGGTAGACGGTTAGGCTGCTGTATTTTAGCCTATAACAAACAAAAGACTGCTATGGGGTCTTGTATTTATTTTATTTATTTAAAATAATTAAATTTCTCAGAGCTTTCTTAAAATTGAATATTTATTGTTCTTAGCTTTAATATTGCCTGTTAATGATGTAACATGCCTCTTTGCTCTCTGTTTTCAACTTTAAATATTGTCTTTCTCTGCCGTAAGCTGCCTTGGTCCTTTTCAAGGAGAAAGGTGGGGAGAAAATATTTTAAATAAAAAAATATTTTTAGGACCCAAGGTGGCTACAGGCCACCAAAAATACCCAGCTTCTCTGTTATCCAGCCCTTTTCCTAAAGTTATTTCTCTTTTGTCTGCCCTACTCTTTTTCTTTTTCAGTGGTCTATACTCTTCCAGCTTTGCCTGGGTTAGGACTGCCTTAATCCTCTTCTGTGTTTCTCTTTTTCAACCCTAGCACTGATGCAGTCTTTTCCTCTCCTAACTGTTTCTCCCCACAGCCATCAGACGTCTTTCTCATCAGGACATCAAAGTGCCCTGGCCTAATTCTCCAGAGGTAGCTAGGTAGGTTGGTATATTCGGAGATGGGGACTTGAGTTGTGGAGCTCACTGTCAAGTGTCAAGTGGGACTTAAGTCACATTGGTGATTTGACTAGGACTTGACTCCTTCCCCCCCCCCCCCATGACACGGACTCAACTCATGGCTCAGAACCCACCCACTCCTCCCTTTTTTTTCTGGGGGGGGGGAAAGCTTGTTTTTAATAAGGACTCAGACTTGGGACTTGGTATCAGAGACTCAGGCCCAAAGACTTGCCAACATCCCTGGGTATATTATGCAAATATGTTTATTTTACAAGACATCCTTGGTCATGGAAGGGTTGGTTAGCATATGCATACAAACATACACCCATAAAAAGTTTCAGCTCAAAAGCACTGCTGCTAAGATGTCACCTGCTCCTGAGGAAACCCCAACTCATCAGGAGATTTCCTGAGAAGCCCTCTTAATTCCAAGTGCTGTTATACTAGGGGAAATAATGGTATTTGAATCAGGTTTAGCATGTTTTACATCGATTTTAAAATGTAAATAATTACACATATGTGAAAGCGTGAATTGTTTTGACATGGAATCATTTTATTTTGATCAGAGGTGAGGTATTTTACCACCAGAGGGCTCTTTATTTTAACTCATCTGTCAAATTGATTTCATTTAAATTGATCTGCTCTGTGTTGGAGTTAATTTTGATTTTGAATGAGCCCTCCCTCTGGCTGACTCTCACAAAACCTGCCCCTGCTACTGTGGTGATGTTTTTAATATAAAATTCTAGCTATCTGGTATAGCACTATACCAGATGGTAAGAATTGTAAAATAAAGCAGGAGGCCACTCCACAGTTAGCAGGGCACACTGGTCAACTGTTCAGGTGGTGTATCTATTAGCTGTATCTATTAGACAGGCTTACTCTCTGCAGCAGCCAGTGCCTGGCTCTCTTCCTCCTCCTCAACTGATAATTCCTATTTGAGCATGGCTGGGCCACAGGGACCTGCATCAGCCTGGCAGGACTCCTCTTGCACTGCGGCTGTTTGGCTTGGAGACTTTTATGGCATTAGTAAGAGCTCGCTCTGGCACCAGGAGGACACACAAGGAGATGTAACAGAGGGAGAGGGGATGGAAAAGGGGGGAAGGGTGGAGAGAGAGAGAATGAGAGAGAAAAGCAGGCTGTTGACACAACACAGCTGCTGCCACTGTGGCCACTCCTCCAGGGGGCTTAGCTTCAACTCTCCCTCGGTCCAGCTCCATTTTGTCCCATCTTGAACCAGAAGATATTTGCTACTGAGGGGTTAGACAGACAGGAAGACCAAGCCTACTTATTCGTAGCTCTTTCATCCTCTTGCCCACCTCTCTTTCACCACCACTTGAGCTTCAGGAGAAAAAGAATAGCCTCTGGTCATCTCAGCTGCTCCTCAATCCCTTCTCAACAAAGATAATGTATGAAGCCAGTTCTTAATGCTACCTATTCAAACAAGAACAATTACACCCACCCACCCACACATACCACTACTCATCCCTTCTCTCTAACTATTAGGAGGGATGGCTTGTTTTAAAAAATCCCACCAGATTCAAAGTTGTCCAGGGAGCATACACAGTGATTCAAATACTATATGACTGCCATGCGACTTTAAATCTATTTCAATAACACCACCATATGTTGAAAGGTATTTCAATAATCTAACCAGGTTCTAAGGTGATGAGCGTTTTTTTAGTGATTAACATGATGCCACAAACCACACTATTTTAATTAATCAAAACCAAGTAATATATATTTTAAAAAATAACCCTCCAATGCATAACCGAAGGATCTTCGTAGTATCCATTGTCAATTTTCAGGCATCTGGGTTTCAAAATACTTGAAGTTATAGTGAAAAAACACAGAGACATGTTATTAATACAGGAAGATGGGATGAAAGGGGTTGAATCTTGATACCTGGGTTGAGAAGATTCCAAAATAGCTTTTTGACTCTCTTTAAGTAAGATTAAAAGACAGGGTTTAATAATCTGATCTACTGGAGAGTACTTAAGGATAGGTTTCACATCACAGAAAAAGTCAAGAGTAGGCAACTGAGAAAGAAGAAATCAGTAGAGGAAGAAGTTTGAAGAAAGTCAGAAGTTGCTCAGAAGGTGTCTCAAATGAGTCTAGGTAAGGCCTGCAGTGTTCAGCAGCAGTCTGAAGCCCGAGACAAGATGGCAAGCAAATGATGAAATAACTCGAAACAAGATCTTGAAAAGCTTTACGGGAGATGAGAGGAAAACCCATGAAGCAGCTTTCAGGAGAGAGGTGGGTCAAGAGTGCCAGGGTGCTGAACTGAACTCAAGGCAGCAGTAGTTACTGGGTCAGAGACAAGATGGAAGAAGCCTTTAGAAAATCCTTGTGCATACCTGAGTATACTGAAATCTGCCAGAAAGCAGCTAATTAAGTCCTCAGAGCCAGTCAGTGAGTTAATTGGTTGAATGGGCTAAAGGTTGATTGGGGAAAGGAGCTATTGCCTCAATATAGCAATATTAAACCATAATAACATGTGTAGTCTTAATCAAGAGCTAGTGTGGTGCAGTGGATAGATTAGGATAGGAAACTTGGATTCAAAACTGCCTTATCACTGGAAATTCACTGTAGGGTGGCAACAGTTAAACCACTCACTCCTTGAATGTACATACCTTGAAGACTGTTGTTAGATTTGCCATAAGTGGGAAACAGATTAATGATACTGAACAATAACAGTTCTTCATCCATGAATTCTTAGAAAGGATGATTAACTTGTTCAGAACAACAGAGTATTAAGTGTTTAGCATGTCTTTGCTACCATAGTATATTTATAATTTTGAAGCCGTATTGCTTCCTCAGAATGTCGTCCAGCAGAGCTGTTTCGGGTGGTCCGGGATCTTCTTCAACCGGGAAATCCGGTGGAGGTCCTGGACTGCTCATCAGCTCGCTGTGATGAGTTTGCTATTCATTTTGAGGGGAAAATCGCTCAGATTCGCAGTGGGTTGGACTCCACCGTTACTGCAGAATCAGAGGATGTGTCCAGTGTGCCGTGCTTAGGTCAAGTATTAATGGATGAGTTTCAATTGTTGAGACCTGAGGATGTGGACAGGGTGCTTGGATCTGTCCGTTCTACCACCACTCCGCTCGACCCTTGCCCATCTTGGCTAATTGGAAGATCTGCCAGGGGGGTTCGCACCTGGGTCCAGGAGGCCGTGAACGCCTCTTTGAGAGAGGGAGTGGTCCCTACCACCTTGAAAGAGGCGGTAATTCGTCCACTCCTTAAAAAGCCTAACCTGGACCCAAGGCTGGTGGTTAACTACCGACCAGTGGCGAACCTCCCTTATTTGGGCAAAGAGTTGGAGCGGGTTGTGGCCGGGCAACTCCAGGCGCTGCTGGATGAAACGGATTTTCTGGATCCATTTCAATCGGGTTTCAGGCCGGGTTTTGGTACGGAGACTGCCTTGGTCGCCCTGTATGATGACCTTTGCCGGGAGAGAGACAGGGGGAGTGTGACCCTGTTGATACTCCTGGACCTCTCAGCGGCTTTCGACACCATCGACCATGGTGTCCTTCTGGATAGGCTGGCTGGGTTGGGAGTTGGGGGCACCGCTTTACGGTGGTTCCGCTCCTTCCTGGCTGACCGTGTCCAGAGGGTGGTGCTGGGGGACAGTTGCTCTGTCCCATGGCATTTATGTCATGGGGTTCCTCAGGGCTCAATACTGTCCCCCATGCTGTTTAACATCTACATGAAACCGCTGGGAGAGGTCATCAGGAGGTTTGGGCTGAGGAGTCAGCAATATGCTGACGATACTCAGCTCTACCTCTCGTTTTCCACCAATCCAGGTGAGGCGGTTTCTGTGCTGAACTCGTGTCTGGACCTGATAATGGACTGGATGAGGGTTAATAAATTGAAACTCAATCCAGACAAGACGGAAGTGCTGTTAGTGGGTGCTTCACCGGACAGGCTGGAGGGCCATTTCCCTGCCCTGAATGGGGTTACACTCCCCCTAAGGGACAGGGTCCGCAGCTTGGGGGTGCTCCTGGACCCCAGTCTAACACTGGAAGCCCAGGTGGACTCGGTGGCCAGAGGCGCCTTCCTTCAGCTGCGGAAATTATACCAGCTACGGCCCTACCTGGACGAGCGGAGTCTCATGACAGTTACACATGCACTGGTAACATCTCGCATAGATTACTGCAATGCGCTCTACGTGGGGCTGCCTTTGAAGACGGTCCGGCGACTGCAACTGGTCCAGAATCGAGCTGCACGGCTGGTGAGTGGTGGGGCCGCTAGGGACCATATCAAGCCGATTCTATTTAAGTTACATTGGCTACCAGTTGCTGCCCGGGCCCAATTCAAAGTGCTTGTTTTGACATATAAAGCCCTAAACGGCTTGGGCCCTGGATACCTGAAGGACCGCCTCCTTCCATATGAACCTACCCGGCAGTTAAGATCTAGCCAGGGGGCCCTTTTGAAAGAGCCGTCCCTCAAGGAGGTAAGAGGGATGGCTTGTAGACAAAGGGCCTTTTCGGCAGCTGCCCCCAGACTATGGAATGCCCTCCCGACTGAGATTCGTCTGGCGCCGACGCTGATGACATTTCGGCGCCAGGTCAAAACCTTCCTGTTCCAGAAGGCTTTTAATTGAAATGATATCAGCTGTGGGTCCGATGGCAATTTTTTAGAGTATATATTTTAATTGCATTTTAATTGTTTTGTCTTTTTATTGTATTTTAAATGTTGTAAGCCGCCCAGAGACCTCTGGGTAGTGTGGGCGGCATATAAGTTAAATAAATAAATAAATAAATAAATAAATAATTTTAAGTGCATTTGCTATTCCTCTGTTTTGATTTTTGAGATTTGGGCACCTGCCTAAACCAAGTGAATGGTAGAAATTGGGAAGATTATTATTTGACGTGGCTTTGTTGGGTGAGTAATTCTGGGAGATATAGTAACTCAAAGTAACTTGTCTGAGCTCTGTTTATTCGATGGAAGAAGGTTACGTAGGAATGAAATGAGTTGGTATTTCATGGTGGCAGAAGAACTGGAATAAAGGATGCCTGGTAGCCAGGAGAGAGTCTTTATAGGGGAATAGTAAAGAGACCGCTCCCACAAATCTGTCACCTGTGATGCGATGAGTATCCCCTGAAAAGCCATTGGAAGGAGCACCAACTTCACAGAACACAATTAAATTTGAAACTGGGGGGCAGAGGGTACAAGTGATGTTACCAAACTCATGCTACCATGCTCTGAAACATTGCCCCCCAACCCCGGAATAAAGACACGAGACAAGTGATATGGATTAAAACACGGGCCACACTTTATTGATAATCATTCAGAAAATTTTTTGCCAATCAATTGGCAAAGGGTGGCCTGCTGTAGTGCGGAAACAGATAAATCAGTAATCATATGGGCGAGTCCCCGGCCCCAGGTACTCGCTGTCTTAAGGACAGCAGGAACCTGGCTGGCCACTAATAAACACCCCCAGGCCTCGAGCCATCTTTACTTGATGACTGTTGGTCCGGTGGTGGCCCAGCGCATCTCCCCACCCCCCAAGTGCTGTAATCGCACGATCCACAGCCTTGCGAGGTCTGATGCGCTGTTAGCTTACCTGATCTTAAAGTGGGACTCACCGAGAAATACCTGTTTTTCCCGCACTACCCGCCACAGCATAGGGACTAGCCACGCTATGCTGCTCGAGCTCAACAAGCAGACCCCTGGATGTCTTCAAGGAAGACATCCAAACCCAAATCGGACAGATACACTCCATCGTTCAAAAAAAAACTCAGGCCTATCCATCCGGATCCTTTGGTGACCAATCACCGATCCAAGGCCACTGCAGATTGCTCTGCAGACCTCACGGTTAACACTCCTCCAGGCCATGTTAACGTTGAGGAAAAACCGGGCATCTCTCCACGCCAATTGTGGGATGATCGTGGACCACATGATCCGCATAACAGGGTACCTGGCCTTCAACCAATTCAGGTCCCACACGATGTCCAAAATCAAGGCCTTGCCGGGATGCCTGGCTAAGTTGTTACCGCCCAGGTGCATGACCAATATATCTGGAGGAGACTGGCCAAAGGCTGCCAACCTGAATCCATTGCATGCCTCGCAGTCCTTTCCATGTAACATGTGCGCCAGCCCCAAGGCCCAGGTCGCTTCCCCATGGGGATGCAGCGGCATAAAGCCCTGCCCAATGAATATAACTGTGTCCAATTATTGTAATGTGACTTCGTCTCACCGACCTTAACGGACCTGTGGAGACATAATCAGACCAGGCCCCTGCCTATACGTTAGGCAATGTTCTCACGTATCTACGATAACTAGAGGATGACCACCGGCCCAGCCTCTTAATTTCTTCCGAACTATAACCCATAGCAGCCGCAGTAGAGGCTGCACCTATTCTAAAAGAGTGGGTACCAAATCTCATACCCTGAATACCCACTCTATCTAAAGCTAGATCAGTTAATTTTCCAAAACTGATATTTCGTCAAGGGCGACCTATCAGTATGTTGGAAAAAATATCCTGGGTAGTGTCCTCTGACTTTCAAATATGCCTGTGTGGCTTTAACCGGGCATATGTTACTGACACTGCACTGTCCTAACGTAATTTGTGTACCCTTGCCTAATTGATCGGCCTTGGATTGCCGAATGAGGATTAGTACCTTTCCTTCTTCCACCTTAACGTCCTGCCATTGAAGCGCTAACCTGGACTTATCCTCCTTTCCTGTCGCAACAACCTCACTAATTCTAAAGGCCCCAAAGAACGTCAACAAAGACGCTGCTTCGAAGAGGGCCTTCTCATATTCATCCCTGCACAAAATCGCCCACTGTTGGCAAATGAGCTCTAATATCTGGGGTGAAATAGGGACCCTCGTGTCCTGAATCCTACCTCTCTCCTTAGACCACCCCTCTATCATTTTCCTTATGCGATAGTCCCCTGAATAATCTTTAAATCCATTGACCTTCGCATAATAGGCTAGAGCAGACAGCCTGCCCTGAATGGTTCCGGGTGCCAGCCAATTTCTATTTAAATGTACCATAAATTGCTGTAAGTGTTCCACTGGAGCCGGCCATTCCGGCTCGAGGTCAAACACTTTCCTAAATTCCTGAAACTCCATACTCACGGCCGAATAACCCTTCCTTGTTTTTGGTGCCAAAGCCAAACTTATCGCTCTTGATGCATCCTCGTGCCAATTTGCCGGACCTCCGGGGGCAGCACTTCGGGAAACTCCCAGTGGGCCATAGAGACTTAGGCACTGCATTACAGGATCCCTGGTGGGCAAATGTCAGTTTTGTACCTGGAAACAGCGGTCCTTGACACTGGGATGGACAAAGAGTTCCTGTTGTTCTGTATGCCACCTCCCCTACTGCCGCCAACTGCCTTATTCCTGGAGCTGCGAGACCCTGTCCTACAGTATGTTTCTGGGCCACAGGGTCAAGATTAAGGGCACAGGAGGGAATCCAACCCAAAGTGGGCATAGCCAGCTTCTGACTGTCCCAAAAATGTGCCAGTTCTATGTGGCTGAGTTCTGACTATAAAATTGTTACTGCAAAAATGTCAGCAAGCAAATTTCACAACTAGACGGTGCCTTTATTTGCCGGGCCTGAAATACAGAGAAGGGGGGAAATTAACTTGGTTGTTGACTTATTCCTGTTGAATGAAACAGAAGAGGCCATTATCTTGGTCTTTGTATGCTGTAAAACCCAGAGATAAGTATATAAACTGTAGCACTCCAAGATATAATTGGAATTAGTGCAGCTTAAGCCCCAGCAGCCCTCTGAGGATTCCTCTCACTCAATCACTTGAAGTGTGAGAGAGCCCCTTCAGAGGCCACGTTTGAGGCTCAGGAGTCAATATTCATGAGGGGAAATCCATGCGTGTAATGCCATTTATGAGGGGTATCCATATTGATAAAACGTATGGCTGAAAAAAGGCAAGGAGGTTTGATCCTTCCCTAATCACAGCTCACGTTGCTCCTCAGGGGGAAGGGGCTATTTATGCATCAACCTCAAAGTCCTTCATTACTGAAATGATCCACTTCTATTTTGTGTTTAAGATTAGACCCTGTCGTAGGTTAGACCTTGTGTTGTGACATGGGTCCTACAGCAGACTACCAGTATTGGTACTCATATATGGCTGTCTCTCTGTGTGAATTCATGCAGATGTGTCTATGTGGGTGGGTATTACCCTTTGTGGTTCTGACATGAACAGATGGCTTCCTTGGGGTTGAGCTCATTTTTTCCTGCCTTAAAAATGAATGTTAGAATGTGCACCCAACTTTATTGTGTATGGCAAATGGTTGTCAATTTTAATCCACTCTGAGCAGCTGGCTGAAGGTAGCACAGCTTAGAAATTGTGTTCACTATAATTGGCGGGCCTGTGCTGAAGTGCACTTTGAATTAAATAAAAATAGATGCCATTTACTGAACACCAGTGTCTTAGCACAAATATACAACCGTGTGCACTAATCGTGATGCATAGAAAATAAATATGCTAAAATGATGCAAATAATGAAAAGGAAGGATCCACTCTTCTCTAGAGAAGATTCTGTTTGCTCAATACAGGTGCCTCTTGGGCCTTTGCAACAAATAATTCTGTATTTCTTGTACACTTGTTTTCTTCACCCGTTGGCCCTCTTCCTCTAGCCCCACTCCATCAGTCTACACATCTTGCAGTTTTTCTTCCTCTCACTTCTACTTGTTACTCATCTAGCAATATTCTTCAGTCTTGTGCATTGAAACCATGCCAGTATGATAGTAGCTAATATCCCACATTATGTACTCTGTAGGGCTGGCAGCAGTGTTGTAAGTTCTACTTCTGAGTTATGAGATTGTGAAAATGAAACAGATGTGGATTCATAAAATGTGTCCTACATTATCTACCAATGTCCTGCAGTATCTGGCCGAGGTCATAAAGATGTTTTCTATCACCAGGAAATGCCTGCCAAGCTTTGAAAAGAGCAAGCTCTCAGTCAGTTTGAGATGGTGGGGACAAAGGACAAAATGGAGGACAGGCAACATGAAACCAATATTGTCTCATTTTATATTTGGTTAAGAAGTTTCTCAATCTCATAAATTTCTTCATAGTCAGAATAGAAAGACCTTGAAAGAAAAGAAAAAAGAATTCTTATGCAGAGAAACTCCAACCGACAGATTCATCTAACCAAGCTGAGGGTTTTGAATGCTTACCTCGAAAGTCTCACTTAAAACCCTAATACTCTTTGGTACTCTACACTCTTTATGAAGGCAGCCTCAGCTGGAACTCATTCTGCCATCATCCTTGTGAGTCACAGGAAAGTCTCACAATTCACATAGGTGCAGCTGGGCAATTTTCAGAGAGCATGAAGAAGTAGTGGGACATGTCTGCTCTGTCTTCTGCTCTTTGCCTGTTCCTGTTCCCATAATTCAGCCTAGGTTATTCTTCTAAGAAACATGGCTTTCCTCCAGTCCTACACAGACCTCTTAGTGGCTTTCCATGTAGAGAATACAGGGCTCAGAGACTTGTGTCACTTTGGCACCTCTGGAAAGTTGGACAAGGTTGTGTAGCACAACAAACTCAGAGCCAGTCCATTCCTTCAGAAAGTATTTTGGAAGAGAGTGGGGAGAGCCTAAAGGCCCTGGTGGAGGCTCAGCTGGTCTGGAGGGAGACATTTTTCTGAGAAGAGAAAAACGGAACAAAAGCTGCCTTCTCCATGTGCAGCAGAAAAGAAGAGGCCAAGAGCCCAGGCCAGGAGATTTTCATGCCCACATGAGATCTGACATCTTCTATTGAGAGCCCATCTGCAAATTTCTTGACATAGGTTGGCTCTTGCACAAGTCCTGATTCACACGGGCCCTTCAGAGGTTTTCTTTGTCAGGTGACCCACAAGTCACTTCAAGTTCCTTCTCTTATCCAAGCTCCTTGAAAGAGATGGTCTGTCCCACCAACCAAGACACACATGGACTTCTTCATGGCTTGCCTTGCAGAGGATGGAAGGATGCATGCAGAACCCAGAAGGCTCTAATTGAAAGAAAGGGCAGGATCCTGCTCCTGTCATGATACTCTCACCTACTTTAAAGCTGGATGTACAACCCTGTTGCTGTGTTGTCTTCTTGTCAGTAGTCCACAACTATTACGTTCCATAGGAGATGTATCAGAAGGTATATCATTGGAGAAAATGTCTCTGCGTCACCTGGCAATAAGGCTTGTCCCTGACCTAGCAATTTTAAATGCTTGGAAACATAATCTCTTGGAAACAAGTGTGATGTAATGAATTTATCTGTTGAAATAGCTATAATCTGACAATGATGATTTGTGTTTACAAAATATCTGCCTTTTTTTACCTGAGCTCCTGAGGCTGTTAGTTCCTCTTGGCTATTCTGCCACTTCAAAAACAAGGAATTCTCTTAAGTTGAGGTCCCTAGGAAGAAAAGAGAGAGAGGGCAGAGGAGAGAGAGCGAGTGAGAGTGATCATGTTCCATTATCTTCTCTTCTAGACCTGTAGTATTCTATCCATTGTCTCTTGTGAATATGATGTTGTGGTGTGAGGGCAATCTTTTCAAATAAGGGCAACTCTTATGACACAGAACAGTGGCAAACAATAGGAAAAAGTGATCCATCATGGAACCAAGGTACTCAAGGAAACAGAATTGGCAGAGTGTGGTGATACAATCGATCAAAGAGGGGCCAAGGAGTCAACTGGGAGAGGATTTATTGAACACTACTGTTTTGCTTTTTTTGGTCCTTCTGTTCTGAAATTGCTGAGTGTTTGCTACAATGCCCGTAGGAGAGATGTGCATTTGCTAAAGATTTGGGATCCAATGGTTGGATCCTGGAGCATCATGGCAGTGATGGACCTGTTGCTTTCTGTTGAATTACGGGTGTGACTACATTGACAAATATTTTGGAAGTGTGAAAATTGCCAGGGAAATCGGTGCATTCATCTGGAAGTTATGGGTCATACCATTTCGAGTTAGAATCAGGAGTGGGATTTCCTAACTGGAATTCCCAGCATTCCTCATTAGACATGGGAGCTTCGTATTCATATCCCAGCAGCTGAGTGGGGAGACTCATCTTCCCGCCTCCTCTCCAGAGTGGTCAGCTGTGGGGAGAGGCGGGAAATCATGCACAGAACTACTGTGTTTGGTGTGATATCATCGCTGTCAGACACACACACTACAAGGACTCCAGTGAGTGGACTGGGTTAATTCTGGGGAGTGAGAATGGACCACCATGGTGCCACACTTCATATTTGTATCTGCCGGGATATGAATAGAAAGCTCCCAAGTCTATTCCTCGTCATAGGTTTGGCTGATGGAAGCCTTACAGCATCTGGAAGGCCTCACAGTTCCCACCCTTGATTCGATTCCTCAATTACCCCACTTCTTATATAGGAGAAATTGGGAGGGATGTTCTTGACCATTGTCAGCCATGCTTCTTTCTCTGTTTTAAGAAGACAAAGGTCAAAGAAGAAGGAATATAAATTAATCAACACATGTTCTTTTCTTAGTGAAGCTGCTTGTTCGGTAGTCCATTGCATTCTGGTCCTGGGCTTGTCACCCTTCTACACATGGAGGGCAACAAGCCTAAAGGGGGGATGATCTGCTATCTGTGAGTTTGGATCCTGAGTTTCCAGGGTCTCACCTCACATGGAGAACCTCATAGATCAGAGTCTGTCCCTTTTTAGACTCATTCTAAGTATGGGGCAACTGGCTGGATATCTCACTGGTTTAGGTATCTAGCTGTGGAGCCAGAGTTTGGGAGTTTGATTCCCCACTGGGCCTCCTAGAGCAGAGCCACCCTGTGTGGCCTTGGGGAAGATGCACAGTCCCAGAGGTACCCCCGGAAGAAGGGAATGGGAAACTACTTCTGAGTACTCTCTACCTGGAAAACCCTTGGAAAGGGTCACTAAAAGTCAGAACTGACTTGATGGGACACTACTATTATTATTCAAAAATACCAGACACAGTCAATCAAAATTATAAAAATATTGACTGGTATTGTATAACAGATACAAGTTTTAACCAAGAACCTGAATATCTGTTAAATATTGGCACAGTATGTATGCTGTTCCTAATATTATTTCCACCATTTAATTTAATTTTCTGCAGTCTTTTAATATATTCCCTTTCTTTCAGTTCTTTAACTTTTGTGTGCAGGATGTTATCGGTTTCTAGTATTTATAAGGTATTTATAATTTTCATCACTTGATAGTGATTTTATAATTTTGCCATTTTTAAACTCTGTTCCATCTAGGTTTTGGATCTTGCCACATTGTATAGACAGAGCTGCACATTTGTCAATTCCAAATTTAATTTGAATATCTTCACTACATATTTGCACTGTGTTTAGCAATGATTCTATCTTTGTGGAACTTTTGGCATATAGTTTTAGGTGGTCCATGTATAACACATGATTGATTTTTCCTGCTTGTTCTGAAATATGGTAGCCCAATCCAGTTTTATTTTAAATTATTGACATGGGGATTATTCCTCTTTTGATGCCAACTCCCTCAATTTCTTCACCATAGGCCATTAGGACAGTTTTCCATTTTTCCATGTTTTTCTTGAAGAATTTCTGAATATTTTTATTAATCCCAAAAAAATTTTGGGCAGGTGTCAATCCAGCTACTTGGCAATGAGTCAATTGTCTTTTTATAGTCTATCCAAACCACATTAAGATTTGTTTTTCATCTTTTTTCATTCTTTAGTATCATTTTATCAATAAGCAACTGATCTTTCATGCCTCTTGACTTTTTAAAGTTCCCTTTCTGTTCAGTTGGGTATAGGGAGTTTTCAATTAAATAACTATATATTGATCTTGCAAGTACTCCTGTGAGGAGCTTGAACATTGTTGGAAGGCAAGTAGTTGGTCAATAATTACTGGGTTCATTGTTCATTTTATTATCAGAAATGTGCGGCCTGTTGTCATCCAATCTTCAGTTGTAGAATTTTGAAGTAAGTGATTAAATTGCATTGCTATACCTTGATGGAGACTTGTTAAATGCTTTAACCAAAATTTGTGCAGCTCATCTGGACCAGGTACACTCCAATTTTTCACAGCCTTTACTAGCCTCTTAATCATTTCAGTTGTTACGTATTACAATATCATCCATTTGTTTTCCTTTATGTTTCTTTACAAATGTCTTTAATCCTTGAGACATTTTTGCTATGTCCAGTAGGGCTTTCCCAATTTTCTTTCCAAAACGTTAGAGCATCATCTTTACATGGGCCTTATTTTATTTTTATTTTTTTGCTCTGCATTTTCTCCCGGAGATGTATAGAATAATCATTGGTTATTTCAAAATTGCGTGTCTTCGCCATATTGTTTCAAGCGTCCATCATATCTTTCAATTTTCTTTGCTGTAACTGTTACCCGTTGTTTTAATTCTTCCATAATTTCAACAATTGTTTTCCTTTCTAGGTCGTATATTTTGCATAGTCTGTCTTTTACTTTTTCATTTTTAAGTTTTGAATCTTTCAAGTGTTTATGTCTGCATGTAATTTGTTTATTTTTTTTTTCAGCCAAATTTTCCATTTTGGAATGCCAGGAGTTTTCTGGGTTTTTTTGTTTTTGTTTTTTGCAGGTTGTTATCAAGTTCCATGGTTATTATGGTAGCTGTGCTATACATGAACTAGTTTATTTCCTTTAGTGTGTTGTTTGTGATTGTTCTGATGACTACATTTACATCATTCAGTAGATCTTTTACTGGTTTACTTTGTAATTGATGCAAAGTGGAGATCCTTTGTCTTTCTGTGCTCTGGCTAATATGGGTTATTATTTTTCCCCTCAGTGATGTCTGCTATTCTGTCAACTCATAATTTCTGGGTTGTTCCATAAGTTGTTTGTCTATTGATTTCTTTTTTCCACTAATGCATCTACTGCTACCCTCCATTTGTCTTCCATACTATGATCATTCTTCTGTGTTGATTTTTCTTTTGCCACCTTTTCTAGTTCTTGCAATTCCAGTTCCGAAAACACTTTACTGTGGATGATAATAAACCTTCTCTGGTCCCTTAATCGTTGTTCAGTTATGTCACTGCTTGGGTGTTTCATTTTCCAAATTTCCATGTTTATTTTTTGAAAACCATGGGCTGTTGGGTTTGCTTCATAATAACATTTATATTTCTTGATTTTTGGCAGGAGTCCAAGTTTTGCATTTACGTTGTTCCAGTAGCTGTACAGCATCCTGTCCTGGTTTCTCAACAGAGTCTGAGGAGCCCTGTAGCCCATTTGTCACCAGATGTTCAGAGGCTATAACATCTGACGTGGTTCTTGTTGACCTGGGTGACAACCGATCTGATATGGATTTCTGTTTATTTCCTCTCATCACAGTTGGCTTGGCTTCTCAACTGAGACCTGTCTGGCTTGGGAGACCCTTCAGCATAGCTCTCCACCTCACTGAAGTGCTCAAGCGCCTCCGCCTCAAAAAGGCCTGTGCTCATAGAGGGGACGATGATGATAGATGGGGCAGAATTTGTGTTTGTTCCTTTTTTAAAAACAGGAATTTCCAAAATGCACAGGTTTTTTTTTCATATCCAGATGGGAAAGAACCCAAAATTTAAAAACAATGAATACTAATGCGTAGATTTATCTGTCCATCCAGGCTTATATCCTTGACTATTTGAATCCTTAACCCTGGAAAGGTTTGGCTTTGAGTCATGTTGGTGCTCAATGAGACTTGCTACCCTTTTTCCTTCTCATTTTAAGCACCTCTGTCACTGGCAGGCACACCATGGTTCTCTCCTTGCTGGAAATAGCTGTAGCTGCTGCTACTGTTGGAGAATACTCACCGAGAGGTACTGAAGCAACTTTAATTTGAGCCCTTTCAGACTTGGAACAGGTACCTGAGCACCTATTCCCCTTTGTAAAGGAATCACCTCCACAATTCTTTCTAAGAATAACAGTTTTGTTTATTAGAAAAACACTCTTGGAATAGGAGAGGTGAGAGATGTCCTAGTTCTAGCTAATGAAATTGGAGATGTCAGGAGCCATAGCTGCCACTTCCATCTCTAGGGAACAAAGGAAAGGTGTCTCCTCTTTGGAAAAGCTAGAGGAAAGAAGTGTTAGAGGGAAGGAAGTGACATTGACAATCCTAAGAATAGCACTCTACGGTCAAAGGAAGGTCAACACAGGTCAGAGCATGTAAAGGACAGTCTACTTCCTATCTCTCTCTCTCTCCTCTTTCCCATGCAATGACATTCTTCTTGAGTGTAAGCAAATTTGCAACCAGACCTTTACAATAGTTCTTAGTTGAGAAATGAATGAAAATTTCCTTTCAGTTCATTTTTGAAGAATTTACTAACGTCCTTAAACCATATGTTTCAAAATGAAAAAAGCATGAAGTTTAAACAATTTGAGTGCAGGAGATAGCACAACTGATTGATTTTCTCACTCCTAAATTGCCACCACATGTGTTTTGTATTATTGTATGTGTTCATGGATATATTTGTGTGTCTTCAGATGGATACAATCCCATTAAGACCACATTAATTCCCTCCTTCCTTCAGTGCAGGTTTAAATTGGAGGTTTATGTTCAGACAGCTTCTACTTACATCTAAACAATGACATACCTGTAGACTGGGCAACTCCTAATTATTGTTCCCTATGTTGTTTTGTAATGTTCAACAGTCGGCCATCTAGGAAGTCTTGTTCACTCCCTTCCCACCCTATGGTTTCCTGTAGTATTTCAGAGACATTATTTTCTTCTCAGCATGACAGCAGTGATTAAGTTCAGAAGGAAAAAAGAGATAATTAGATCGAAAATGAGTGTCATTTGAAGTGAAAAGGGGAATTCATTTTCCCCCCAGCTAGCCTAGATATCCTTAATGGCTCCCAGAGCAGTTACATTATGTTTCCAGAGATTCATCCTTCCTAAGGCACATGAGCTTCGGGTGTTTGGCTAATTATCTTTACTGGCTCAGAAAGCCTGAGGTGCACATGGATACACATGTATTCACTCATCTCTATTTATTAGATCCAGGCTTAGATGTTAACCAATTCCCTTTGCATACAAATACCTCCAGACAAGCTCAAATTACAACACCATCTAAAGACCCAAGGAGCATATAAACAAACTGCCAACCATATGCAAATCCCACCCCACCAGCCTGAGGGAATCTAAAGACCAAGAAAGGAGCAACATCAGAAGAGGAAGAGCAAGTCTGGGCTTAGGAGGCAGATTGAAATTTTGCAGCTTGATAAGGAAAAACCTGAGCGGGGGGGGGGAAGGGGAGTGGGGAGCAGACCATGGAAAAAAACAAAACCCATACAGAAATAAGATACACACACAAACACACACACACAGAAGGCAATGCCTGACATAAATATTCAGAACACATCTCCCTATCGCACCGTTGAGGAAACGGGGCAATCAGCAGCACTAAAGTCACACACTGAAAATTCCACAAAGTAAGAAATCAGTTGGGTTGGTGTGCTCCAGGAGACATGTTTAACTAGAGTAGAGAGCAAAGTGTGAAGTCGCAAGCATCAGATCACTGGAGTGGGTTTCAATGAAAGCTGCCTGTGATGGGTTAGAGGTAGGAACTGTAGATTACAAGCACTTGAAGTAGCACCTCAGTGAATTTAAAATGGTGAGAGACACTGAGTGAGAACTTCCTATTTCTACATGTCACACTGTCTTATCTCTCAACTGGCATCTTCCTTGCCCAACTGCCAACAAAGCCTTCTTTTACTGACATTTTTTTTGGCACTCATATGGCCACACAGAGATCCAATGACTCTTCTTCTTTGGGCTTTCACTCTCAGCTTTCCCACCATTTTGTGCTCTTAAGAATGCATTCTCTTGTTATTTGCCCTTTCTTGAATTTGATTCTTCCTTACTCATGAGCAACAAGTCCACTACTTGAGTTACTTTCTCCTCATGGAGCAAATTTCCTATGTTGTCTTTTGTGTAGGATGTAAATTCTTCTCTTCATCTTAGTCCACTTTTCCTAAAGATTAAACATACTCAGCTAGGGAGTAAATCTTGCTGATCTCAGTAAGGACTAACTTCCATCTAAATACTTTGTAAGTCCCTGTATAAAGACAAGTATCCTGATAAAAACAAATGAATGAATGAATGAATGAATTAATTAATTAATTAATTAATTAATGGTTTTGCTGTGCTCTGCAAAACGTAGGCAGACTTTGATGATGTAATGTAAAACTAATGTTGGCTACTTTTGATGACTATTTTTTGATTACATGTGTAAATTAAACTGTTACACAAATTGTAACTTACTGGGCAATTTGTGAAACAAAATTTCAGAGATGAGGCACTGGGTGCATCACTAAGCATGTGCCTAGTGCTTAGTGCATGTGCCTTCTAAGTTCCTTAAACTCACATCTGCTTTGTCACTTAGCTATACGGATCAAGGAACCCTACAGAATTAAGTAGCTGCCCACTTATGGAAGTCCCCAAATGGAGGACAGCACACAGAAAGGGGTCTTGTGTGAATGCATGCTGTTTTCCCATGTCCAGGGATATGAATCAAGGAATGGCAAACAGAACTATTGAAGTCAGTGGGCTTTACTTTGGTTGACATCCCTTCTTCCATCCAGGACAGGAGAAAGACTCGGTATAGACCACTGCTGATCATAAATGGGTTGCATAAGAATGTTTTGCTACGAGTATATGCCAAGATTGGTCCGCATTGAGTTTTGAAAATTTTTGGCACCAGAACATCTAGAATCCTCCACTTTTCTGATTAATTTTTTTTTTAGCTATCCCATAATTATAGAATCATAGAATAATTCCATTGGAAGGGGCTTGTAAGGCCATCGTGTTCAAACCCCTGCTCAAGGCAGGAATCCAAATCAAAGCAGATCTGATAGATGGTTGTCCAATTTTCTCTTGATTGCCTCCAATAATCATGGGGGCAATTGGCTATGAGGACTATGGTAGCTTTTCTAACTGGTCAACTTGGTCACAACATGGACAGGGCAATACAGCTAGTACGATAGGCACAAGTCATTGGCAAGCTCCTAGAGGCACTAAGAAACCATAAAAGGACTCATGTGACTCATTTGTCAAGGCTGGGGGGTGTGTGTCATACTCATACATCTCAAACCGAAGGACTTGAGGGGACTGTGGTTCAGCAGTACATGCTTCAGCACTGAGGACATAGGGACAATTGGTGCACTGTTTCTAGATTCAAGGCAAGGTCAGGCTTCTCCATCTTAAACAACATTAGCAGTGCCCCTGCAGCTATTTCCATTTTATGTCTAACTGCAATAAAGTTATGTCCCTGGTTTAGTCAATTCCATATGTCCCACTTCTTTCTATTTGGATGTAATCACAACAAATTAACATTTTGGCACAGCTCTTTCTCTAGATTGTGCTCAAGATTTTACATCTCTACTCTGTCCCGTCGGAACCCATGGCTGGTCTTCTCCACTACATAAGTATAAGTGTCTTTACCAAGTCAACAGAGGAAAAACATCATTTCCCAAGAAAGGCTAACAAAACTGTGTATTTTCTTTTCTTTTTTTATGACACATTCTCCACCCACCCCACTCAACAGACAGAAAATCTCAATCTCTCTCTCTCTCTCTCTCTCTCTCTCTCACACACACACACACACACACACACAGAGAGAGAGAGAGAGAGAGAGAGAGAGAGAGAGAGAGAGAATCAGCAGTCATGACATGGTTTCCTCAAGTGTGTCTTTGAGGAGACCTTCTGCTCCCTGGACCATGCCCTCAACCTTGGCACCATTATAAAATGTCTTTTGATGACAGTGACTCTAAATAGAAAGTGCTGGAGGCAGTGTCTGTGAAGACTGCACTTTGTAACTTATTTATGATTTCCTCCTCCCTTCTGTGTTGTAAAGGGCAAGAAATAATGAAACCTAATGTTGTTTTCCCATTCATTTATATATTTATTGGCTCAGGAAGAACTTCCCAGCAGGAGCTGATCTCTGTTTGCAAGGAAAGAGCGAAGAGGTCATACTAGAATTATATAGCAAAGGTAAAAAGAGAGGCACACTCTTAGTGTGAATCAAGTGTTGTTGTGGTGGTTTTAAAATACGGTCACCGGTGTGAAAATAAATGTTCCAGAATGCAGTGAATGTCAAAGCCAATTCCAACACACTTTAAAAGTGTTCAAGCAAGTGTTTGTCTGAAGAATTATCTTTATAAAAATTGGTAATGAGCTCTTATTCTATTTACAATGGAGAGCCTCAGCCTATGAAGACGCAACCAGCTCTAAGCCCATTGAACTCAAGAAACATCCTGCCTTTAGGGGGCAGTGGGTGGCTTAGGTCAGTGGTTCCCAACCTTGGGTAGCCCAGGTGTTCTTGGACTGCAACTCTTGCAAACTCCAGCCAGCACAGCTGGTGGTGAAGGCTTCTGGGAATCGCAGTCCAAGAACACCTGAATTTCCCAAGTTTGGGAGCCACTGGTTTAGATAATGGTTCACAACTTCATCTGAGAGGTCAGCTACATAGGAGTTTATTACACTCTGTAATCCCCTGCTGGAATGATTGGGATCGTTCTAAAATATATAGATCTTGTTAGAGCATTCCAAACCATCCCTAATGTGGAGTCTACTGTTGGAGCCTACTGTTTATTTGGAATAATTAGGATCAGCCCAAATAAACATGGTTTTCTTGCCTAGACCGCTCCAGTGTCAACTTTTTTGTTTTAATGTTGCTAAGGTCGCCATATAGTCTGAGAATTGTGCTTTGAAATAAGGTTTGAGATAAAAGAGACACACGTACATTTCAAAACATTTTTGAATTCTGCATTTCAGAATATTAGTTGAATTGGCATTCTTTCTGAAGTGAATGTATAGAATAATGAATATGTTTTGGTACTCCCATTTCTGGCACTCATTTGTACAAGCAGATTATTTGTCTCAAGGAGCTGCAGCATGAGCTGAGTTCAGTGGCTGCTTCTGGTGATTGCCTTGTCAAAGTATAACATTTTTCTCCTATAAAGACTTCAAAACTGGTTTGCTTTTTAAACATCCAGCTTGACTTAGCTAAGCTCGCTGGACAGCTCAGTCATATAGGTATCTGGCTATGGAGCCAGAGACTCATGGTTCAGTTTCCCACTATGGATCCAAGAAGAGCCAGCCTGTGTGGTCTTGGGCAAGCTGCACAGTCCCAGGGCACACCCAGAAGAAGGCAATGGTAAGACACTGAGTTCTCGCTACATAGAAAACTCAGGTAAAGCATTAGATCTAAACTCTCCTGAAGAATATCTCACATGTTGTGTTGGTCCAGAGTATACTAGGGAGAAAATGGCAACCATCAGACTAGTTCACCACAACATATCTGAATTAATTGCATCTCCAGAGAAACTGAAACCAACGAGCATAGTTTATAAATGCCTATTGAAAGCACTATGTCTGATGATAATGAAATGAAAATGGAGTGGAACAAAGAAGCAAACTAATTAATGGAAATCTGCCTTAACCTCAATATCTAAAATCTATTAAGACCTAAAGCTAAGTTTGGTTCAATCAAAACTGATGTTTCAGATATACTGGGCACCACTTCATTTTTTAAGAAGAAAATTGGCCGCTTCAGTTAAATTCTGGTGATGCAACAAAGATAATGGTTTGTTGAGGTATATGGCATGGGTGTGTCCAGTGGTTGCTAGAGATGGGCATTCACTCAAAGGCAGTGCTTTGGCTTCCCTGTCCGACCTCCTCTGGGCACTGCCTCTGAGTGAGCACCCACTGGAGGAGCCAGGGCTGGGAAGTGCCAAAAACCTGCTTGGTCAAAAAACGAACCAGTATGAACTGTGGGTTCGGCAGTTTGTACCCATCTCTAATGGTGCCGCCTTTTGGATCAGATGTATTGCACCAAATTAACTTCGTATTAGAAAACTCTTTATATTCAGTCCTTTATCTGTACTTTTAATCTTCCTGAAGTTTGGAAGCTAATTGGTTGTGGTGGTGGCTGGATCTTACAAACTATTACCATTGCTGGAAAGATAGACATACACCATCTATCATTCAACAGCTGGAAGACCTTACTGCCTTAGCTACACATGATGCCCATTCTATCATGGTCCAAATGAAATCTTCCTTGAGCATATAGTCAGCTTACATTAATGTATATGCATATATTATATTTTTTTTCTGTTCCCCTTCTCTTCTCATTTTTCTTTCTTTCCTTTGATGTGCAATAAAAATGAAAGATGGGAAAAACTTTGTGAATGACATCATGTCCCAGCTGTGGTGTCACTTTAAAAGAAAGAAAGAAAGAAAGAAATCAAAGAGAACAGACCAGAATAATAAAACTTGCTAGTTTTACATATAGCTGATGTTCTTTATACCAACAAATTCAAAAAATGAATCCTATGTTTATGAATGGAAATGAATGTTGTTACAAAATTGAATACCTGCATATCTGTGGCTTCGAACTGTTTATGTTTGCTCAGGAATCTACAAGCTCTTATCCATTTCTATTTTTGTTCTGGTTTGCTAGCTTAGAAGTTTCCAAGACAGTTAACTTTTTTGTGTTCTAAATTCCATACAAGTTACTTTTCGCCCCAGTGCCAGTGAAATCTCTGCTGAAAATTAATTTGGAGAGCCTAGAAACATTCTCTCAGTTCACCTGTTTGTAAATGATAAGACCAATAAACAGCCCTTTAAATAGCTCGGTACGGCACTTAGTTCTCTTACATTTTATGGTCCTAAGCACACCTACGATAATGCATCCTTTTAATCTAATGCATGTTTCCCACTGTGAAACTCAGTGGGTCACCCCGATTGAGTGCAGTTGGTTTTGTAAGGAATATGTGCCGAGAAAGAGAATTCAAGGTATGTACTCTGAGGAAGTCAAGCTGCAAAATATTGTCACTCTCAGCATTTTGGAAAACTTTCCTTAGCTGCAAGTTTTTAAGCAGTATCAGTGCACATAGTTCTTAAAAATATATATATTATCTCAGCTGTGGGGAAATTGTGAAGTGCTTGGGCAGCAGAAGAGCTGGGGGAACTTAATTTTTTTGGCTGTAGGCTTCCAAATCCCCCAGTCAGCCAATGGCCATTTTGTCTAGGGAACTGGAATTTTAAAAAGTAACTTTTCCAAACTCTGAAGTAAAGACTAAACATTTGTAGCAATGTTTTCTATATAATGTCATATCCACTGGGATTTTGGGAGGCATGTCTTTGGTTTGCTTTTCAATGGGAATTTACTTTACATTTCCCAAATTAACACATGAAACAATATCACAATTGTCCTTTTCCCCTTTCCTTTCCTTTCTTTTTTGGTTCTGTTCTGAAATTTGTGATGCACCCCTCTGATAAAAAATGCACACAGAGATGCAGTTATCAGCGAGTATTATGTACAAAAATGTGTATTGTGGAGCATGGTGGACTAGGACTCTGGAGATGTAGGTTCAAATCCCCACTCAGCCACAGAAACTCATGAGGGAAACAGGGGTAGAACTGGTAAAGCTACTCCTTAACCATCTCATTTTCCTTGAAAACTCTCTTGGGGTTGCTATAAGTCAGTTCCAACTTGATGGCACATAACACGGGAGAAGTCTATACAAAAATACAAGCTCTTAACCCCCCACCCTAGTTTTTTAAATTGACAGGGAAGCAGGATCAGAAAAACTTGTGCTTTGTATTTTTTCAAAAATTGTAGAAAGCGAGACAGATTAATTTGCACTGAGATACATCAATTTTCCAAGTGCTTTCCCAAAACTGCTGCTTTATGAATCTGAGGCAAGACCATCCACAATATTTTGGAGGGAATGGAAAGAAGGTTCCCAAGCAACTTCCACGGACTATGCTCATACAAAAAGTAGCATTTGATAGACTAAAGAGCCTATAGGTAGGGAGATCAGCAGATAAACCTTTGCAGTACAGAGGAAGGCGAGGCAGAGGGTAAAAGAAAAGAATTTTTTTATCATATCTTGCGTGTGGAGGAACAAGATAGTGACAACATTGCATGTTATGCTCTATGGAGCCCCAGCATTTCTAACTTTTGGCACTGTTTTATCTTGTTTTATTCAGTGTTAACCCAGACCCTTTGCAATGCTTTGCTTATTTTCATACTGCTTATCTTGCTTGCCTCTGCTGGCTAACTGTGGTGAGGGTGACTGGAAGCATGGCCTTCTGAAGAGCTGTGGGCCAGGGTTGTTAACACTGCAAAAACCTGGGCTTCTCAAAGCTGTTGGGAACTGATAAAAATAATAATAATAATCCAAGAACCCTGAAAGCTCGTGAATTGTTTGCAGTCTCTGATCTTCCTGTTTGGTAGTACTATTTTGCTCTTTATTTCATTTATTTATTTAAAATATTTTTACCCCACCCTTCCTTATGAGAGGACCCAAAGCCTCTTTTCCTCTGCAAAGTCCTTTGATACAATTACACTGCAACTGGTTTAGGAGATAATGAAGCATATAATGCATATCAATAATCATCATCATGTGTCATCAAGTCAATTCTGACATACAGTGATCCTTCTCAGGGTTTTCCAGGTGGAGCATATTCAGACGTGGTTCACCATTTCCTTCTTCTGGGGGTGCCCTAGGACTGGGCAGCTTGCCCAAGGCCACACAGACTGGCTCTTCTCCCTGGAGGCCCAGTGGGGAATCAAACTCCCAACCTTTGGCTCCGCAGCCAGATACCTAACTCCAGGTAGCTATAATGCACATTATTAGCACTAAATCTGGATCAGGACTTGGCAAATTCAGACCTTCCAGGTGTTGATGGACTGCCATTTCCATCAGTCTTAGCTAACCAAGCCAATGGTGAGGAATCCTGAGAGTTGTAGTCTATCAAATTTGGAGAGCCATGTTGTTATCCATTCTTAAAACTAAGTGAAATTAATGAATGCATGTGCCATAATGATGTGTTTATTCATGCAACTTATCAGGTTTGTCTGATGGGAAACTCTTTTTTTCTTTTCTTTTTTTAAATGAAGGTCCTGGTCTAGCTCTAGTCCCATAAAAACAGTCTTGGCAAATAGAGATGCTTATTCAAATAAGCCTTAAAATCCTCATTCAGCTAATTCAGTGGCATCCAGTGATCTCTGCACCATGGATGGGCAGGCAGATCAGCACTGACATTGATAGTTGATTCCATGCATGAATTTTCCTTACTGGTTCAAGACAAAGGAATCTGGGGAGCATGATTCAGATGTGAATTGGTGATTCTAGAAGGATTTGAAGGAAAATCCTATTTTAAAGACGCAACGCAAAATAATTAAAAGGCAATAACTGATGTAGCAATTTAAAGAGCACAGTTTTGCAACAGAAATGTTTTTTTTTCCTCTTACTCTTACTTTCAATTTGAACACACATAATTATGTATTTATTTACTTAAAACATGTGAACTTTGTTTTTCAGTTGGAAAGGAATAACAGCAGCAGCAACAGATCTATCACCTCTAGGTTTGATGAGTTCCTCATCCTTGAGATGGGTAATTTTTAAATGGAAGATATGCAATCCATTCAATTCAAAGAGATCAATCCTACAGTGACTATGGAATGCTGTTGCAGAGAATGTGAGTAAGAAGAGGAGTTAAATCAAAGTGATTTATGCATGCATCCTTATGCCCCTAGAATTTCTGAAATTTAAACTTCCAGAGGCAGAATAAATACAAAGAAGGCAATGGAGCAAATCATTATTGTTCTATGTTGATTACCCTTCTTTTGTAGTACGTATATGATGCTGAGATGATGTATGATTAGGCCTCATCCAGAAAATTTCATGGCATCTCTAGATGAGATGTAATATTGGGGAAAAATAGTAGTGTGGGTTTTAGTTCTACCAGAATGTAGGAAGAGTAAAGGTCAATTTAGAAGAGCCAGTGTGGTGCAGTAGTTCAAGTTGGACTGGGACTCAGCCCAGTTGAAATCCCCCCAGCCATGCATGTCACTGGGTGACATTGAGCCAACCATGTCTGGAGGCTCTTAATCTCCATTTGAATGGAATGAGCAGGATACATAGGTCTAAATCCAGTTACTAGGGCAGATCCACTGAATAAATTGGCCTTTACATAAACGTTGACTTACTCTTCAGTAACCAATTCAATGGCACTAGCAAGGTGATTGCATTACTGTCAGGTATAGCTCTTCTGTCCTGCCTTAGAAACACTTGGAGCTATTGAGTCATGCTGTCTTCTTCTTATCCTGGTAAGCGTGGGCACCTGGGGCTTTCCAGATACTTACAGCCTATGTCCCATCAGCCCTAGCCAATATAGTCAGTGGTGAGAGACTGAGAGGGGGCCAAAGTCCAGAAACATCTGGAAAGCTCCAGCTGTTTCCTTTTGTTTAACAGCCTCTAGAAAGCAGAAAGAAGCTGCTAGGGAATGGTCAGGAGTCCCAGCTCCTGTGCTGTCAGCTCTTTCCTTTCCGTACCCATACATCCTCTTAATCCACACATCCTCTGAATCCTTCTTTTCTACCCTGCCTAGTTGACTCTTCCCTGATCCAACCTTTTTGGGATCCTGAACAAGGTTGGCAACTTTCACCCCAGCTCATCATGCATTGCTTTTTCCACGCATGCATCCACTTACTCTATGTTGCCAATGGACCAGTTTATCCGTGTGCCTTGGATCCGAGAGTGAAGACAGTATTTATATGTTTGTATGTGTATGTGTGCATATGTAAGGTGTCACTATGTGTCACCAAATGCCTTGCAAGATTACAGCCCAAAGTGACACAATAGATGAAGCTACCCCAAAATAACCTACGCGCTAGACATCAAGTCTGATTTACCTGCATTACGAAGGGTCAGTTCCTTCTAGATGTTCCAATTATTCTTAGAGCTGGAATTTTAATATATATATATATATATTAATCACATTGTAGTGAAATATTAACTATCTCGCTAATGATGTACTTCCTCCTTCCCGATTCTGAAGTTTTGCTGCCATTCTGTTATTTTATAAGGCTAAACTTAATTAGGGAAATGTATTAAACTATGTATTATGTACCTGTTTTAGAGAAGGCTATCTCTCCAGACTTATAAATATTTCACTTTAGAATAAAGGCTAGCATCATTTGCAGCTCCTTTCTTGTCGCTGTCCTACTTTTCACATTGTCTCCATGACAAAAAAAGAAAAAAAGTTTTTGTGCCTTATCCACCTGATTTTATAACAAAAAAAGAGAGCCCCTTTTGGGACTAATTAGGATTTTTACAGGAAAGTAATGAGCAAGATTTTCTGTCTCTCCCCCCCCCCCTTTCTCTCACTGCTTCCCGCCTTGGGTTATTCTTAGGGCTGCTACCGTCAGTTTCAATTTACAAAACTTGGTGTGTTGCTCTCCTACATGAATAGCGTAAGTAGAACAATAAGGGTAGCAACCTGGATTCCATTACTATGGTTGTTGTTAAGCAAAATTTGGAATCCTTAACCTTTTTTTTTAATAGATGCTGGGCTCAACAACAAAAACAATCGGTTTGACTGATGGACCTTCATTTGTACGACACCTCTTTCTGCAAGCCCAAGATGGGTACGAGTTATTTTATGTGACCCAGATAGAACAATGGAAACTACCTGAGAGCAGGTCAAATTATCTGTGTGCTTATCACAGACCTGGAAGAAGTTACCTTTTTTCAGTGTATCACTCTCAGAATCCCATAGATTGCTGGTCAGCTGTGGGATTGATTGATTGATTGATTGATTGATTGATTGATTGATTAACTCAGTAGAGGTCTTTCATATCACTAGCTCTGTTTTCAGAGACTGAAGGGTTTGAACCTGAGGCCTACTGAATAACAAGCTGCACCACTGCACTATGATCCTTTTTGTGTTTGACTGTTGTATAGAGGGGAAATCACAGGGTTAAATCCTAATTTTAATCCTTCCTACAGTAGTCTGGGATACCCAGTGTGCTGTAGTGGACAGGGTCATGGGCTAGGACTCGGGAGGACTGAGTTCAAATTCTTGTTCAGCCTTAGAAACTCACTAAGGGTGTGAAACCACTCCTTAAATATTTTAATTACCTTGAAAGCCCTATTATAATGATAATTGTGTTTAGTCAAGTTAATTCTGACTCATGGTGACCATCCCCAGGTTTTTCTAAGTAGAGAATATTCAGAAGTGGTTGACAATTCCCTTCTTCTGGGGGCTGCTCTTGGATTGTGCAGGTTGGCCAAGGCTACACAGGTTGGCTGTACTCGCAGGAGACACAGTGGGGAATTGACTCCCAACCTCTGGCTCCATGGCCAGATACCTAAACTACTGGGATATCCAGCCAGCCTGAAAGTCCTATTAGGGTTGCTACAAGTCAGTTCTGACCTGATAGCACATAACAGCAGAGCAGGCTCTTAAAACAAACAGGATGTGTTAACCCAACTAACTTGTCCCATTGGTTTTACTAATATATCTGTGAAGATTCTCTGTCATCCAGATGAGGTTATCTGGTAGCTGAGTCATAGCAATTGGAGTTCTTTCTTATTAGGTTGAAATGTTTCGCTACTCATCAAAGTAGAAGTAGACTGAAGAAGCTACTTGGATGAGTAGCGAAATGTTTCAAACTAATAAGAAAGAAATCCAGTTGCCATGACTCAACTTCCAGATTGGTTTTAGTAGTGCTTCCCTAAATAGCTTTGGATTAAACTCACAGCCTATAAGCACCATTTCACTTGGTACCACTTCTAGCTGATGATGAGCCAAGGGGATGCATGCTTAAAGGTTTCTCTTATGGAAAGAAATGTTGTCATTCTAAGCATAGTCATAATGGTCCTTTTGGTATATTCAGTATACAACAGGGACATGAAAACATTCATTAAATTCTTTGTTTTCATTGCTTCAGGCTGTCTTGAGTTGATGGTGGAGGATTTTCAACTCTCATGAGATTCCTCTTGTACAAGTGAGAGCAAGACAAGGAGTGTTGGTTCCCCACACATCTGGTTCTCCAAAACTTCCACAAAATGTGTGTGTGTGTGGGAAAGCAAAGCATGCATGCTCGTGAGTACGCACACTCCCACCCAGCTAGCACAGAACAATGGCTGATTGGTACAAGCATTCTCACCATTACTTCTAGTCATTAAATTTCAAAGGCAACAACAACTGCAATTTTGTGCAAGTTGAGTTGAAATGTTGTTTGAATAGAAGGGTCATTTTGTGCAATCTTGCTTGATTTTGCACAAAAATCTTCTCCCTTTCATTCCTTCTCTTGTCAAGAATGCAGGAAGGATAAGCCTGCAGTTCCTCAACCGTGAACATGAGACAAATGAGGAATTATGTTCCCATGTCTAATGCTCCTCATTCTTAATAGGAGCATTCCGAATAAACTGAAGAATAATAAGGGAAAAAAGACATTGAAGATTTCATTATAACAATCAGTACAGAAAAACAGCCAGTGTGATATAGTGTAGCAAATGATGGAATCAGGAAACCTGGATTAAAATCCCTGCTCAGCTACAGAAACTCAGTGAAATGTGAGAATGGTAAAACCACTCCTTACATATATCACATACCTTTAAAACCCTATTAAGGACACTATATGTTGGAAGCTACTTCACAACATGAAGCAACAATAACACAGAGAATAACACAATCAAATTCTTCTTAACAATATGGAAATCAGTCCACTATCATTATGTTGCCTTGCTGAAGGTTCCATTTTCAGTTCTAAATTGGACACCCCCCCGCTCTTTTTTTTTTAGCACCTATGACAATCATCCAGGTAACAATTTCAGTAGATCTACCCTAAATAAGACTAGTTTTGGATTTAACTTCCTAAAGTTTTCCTGACTGTACCACTTACAGTGCGACATGGTGACCAGAAAAACTGACATTGATCACAGGAAATATGAATTCTAAACACATGGTGGCATCAACTTTTGTTCTTTACTCTTAGACTGTGAAGTCTACCTTTCCCTGTTATTTTAATATAGAAATGTTTTTGAGAAATGTAGTACTCTGAAGCTTTAAATGAAAAGGCGGTTTCACAGTAAACCCTGAAAGGATTGGCAGAGGTGGGATCAGAGGAAGGAAAGAAAGAAGGGTGTGTGGGGGCTGGAATGTGACTCGTATTGCATTAAGTATGAGTGGTGAACTTCCAAATCAATCTACAGTCCCTGTGTGAGCTCTGATGGCTATTTCAAATGTAATACATGCTGCAAATCAAATGGCAGTAAAGCCGAATCATCTTGATTCAGTTGTCCAGTGTAGTCACACCCCGAGAGAACTCCTGACACTATTGTATATTTTGTTAGCTTGCCATTAACACCTGTCAATTCTCCAGTCCTGTCTGCTCTTGCTCTCTCTTTCTCTCCCTCTCTCTGATTGTTTCACATAGGTGTGCAGTTCTTCCTTTAGTGGAGACTGCAGTGTTAAATCATGTTAAACTGTGGAGATCTTATGATATAAACAAACAGCCCTGCAGGGAAGGAAGGAAGACATTGTCACTTAATGTCAGGTTTCCACTAGATACATGGTGACTATGCCATCAAACCCGCTGTGGGAAGCTTTTGCTAATTATGACATTTTTTCCCCTTCCAGAAACTGCTGGCCACAGACAGGTCACGGAAAATAAACAGGTTTGAAGTCAATTTAATAGTGACAACGCACTGCACAAAGAAGGCATTTTTTTAAAAAAGGAAGAATCTGCTATATCTTTTAAGGCAAAGTGCTAAAGGAACTACGATGTCCATGCTTCCTTTTAAAAACTGCATAGTCCATGGGTGGCAAAGGCAGTGACACCTCTCAGGAACATATTTTATGTTGTAGAGAAAAGAACTAAGTCACTCCGGGTAGAAGAAAAAGGAAAGAACTGCACCACAGACCTCATTGATCAAGTGTATGTTAAGAATGAACAATTGATGGTCTATAATTCAGACTTACTGGCCATTTTATTTTAACCCCCATCTGATGGAAAGACATAGTGCTCAGCTGTTGTGAACAAAAGTGAATTATACAGCATAATCCCACGTGTTTATTTAGACATAAGGCTGTGCACAGGTCCCCCAATTCATTCTGAAAGCACTTTGGGATCAACCCCAATTTGGTGCGTGGTGATCCTGTCCAATTTGATTTGTGCCTGGGATTAGATTTGTGCCTTGGATTTCTAAAGTCAGATTGCCAAGCTTCCCTTTGATTTGCAAGGGAAAACCAAAAGGACTATAACTTTCTTCTTTTTACACCAAGGTAACAGAAACAGAAACAAAACAAATGACATTTGCAGATGTAACAAATCCTAAAGAGAAGAGTAAATGTGCCAAATTTCACACAGTGAGGTTCAGGAGTTTGTATATATGGCAGCTTCAAAACTTGTTTCAAAATGGCAAGCAGTGTGACTGAAGTTAAATTCTAGCCCCAGTTAATAGCTGTCACTGAGCAAAGCCCAGCTTCTACTCTTTCCTATGGATCACTTCTTCACAGAATCCCTCCCCACAGCCTGTCTTTCATCCCTCATCTTTGCTTTGCCTGGGAACAAAATCTGTCCATTCTGGACCTCATGCAAATCAGTTCTGATCAGGTCAGTTAGACTTTGACCTTGAGTTGGCCAAAGTCAATGCAGAGCTCTATTCAAAAGCCTCGCTTTGCTAATTCGGGATCCTGAGTAGTAGGAAAAAGGATGCCAAGCTTTACATATCAAAGGTCAGTCTGAATATTGATGATACCAGCACTCAATATGGTCTACACTGTAGACTCTACAGGATGCCCTCTTGTACTTATTACCATTCACAAAAAGACACTAAGCAGGGGGAAATCCAAGAACCAGGCACCTTTTTTCATCAATTAACCATTTTTTCATCAATTAACGATTTCTTCAAACACAAAGCAAGTGTTGGGACTGTTTTTCAACACATTCTCCCTTCTGGAGGACTGTCACTCCATTATCCTTTTTTTAAAAAAGCAAACCCATTTTTTTTACTCCTTCCATAATAGGTGTACACTTTTGATTTGTAATTCTCCCTAGCACATATGATACATTGTACTGTCTGCCTGGCAAGCCGGTACCATGCATGTTGTGTGTTATAACAAAACTGCTATTTCTCTCATTTGAAAGGCCTTGTTTTGAAGACCACTATTTCAGCCCCTGCAGCCTGGTTTCTTTCCAATTAAAAATAAGCAGCTAGGGCCAACCATATTCTTTCAAGATAAGCAAGACTGGTCTTTTCAATTTATATGAGCTATTTTAAATCTGAGGTCATTTTGGGTCAGCTGTTTCTGAACAGGTTGGTAAAATAGTTTTACTTTGAAAAAAATCATAACTCAAGAACCAAACTTCCCTGAATTTGGCACAAAGCAACAGTTGTATATTTCCTCCAACTGTGACAAATCTGGTGTTGATCCAAAACCCAATCTCAAAGTTATAATTGTATGTTTGGACTGCCTCTATTTTTCAAAGTGCCTTGTAGAATGTTGATTTGCTCTGCTGCACAATAACATAGATTTAGCCTGGCAGAGTTGTAATGTATCGGTACTAGATGGTAGTGGAGGCTTTTTCTTCATCTGGCAGCTAGAACCTTGGAGAAAGTACTTGCTAACAACAAAATATGTTTTCTAACAACAAAGGAATAACTACATTACATGATGATTGCAACTTAACAAGAGAGAACTTCACTTCTTTTGCACTGTCGCACTCATATTTTATTTACTTTTATCAGTGTGGCCTTAATATATAGTGGTGGAGGAATGCCATACAATGCAATGGCTGCCTCATCCTGCTGGCCCTGCTTTCTTGTGGATGAACTGGATGGAAGGAGCCTGCATTTTGTGTAACCAATCATACACTAGTAGTTTGCAAATGAGGGCTTCTTAAGCAACCAAAATGACTATTTCTTTTGAGAAATGCATTTATAAAGAGCTGTTTTTAAAAAAATGAAGTATAAGGGCAATTCAAATCTTGGGTTGCGTGGGTGCCCCTTGAAACTATAACTGTAACAAATCTTTTCCTCAAAAAGTAACTTTGCAAGATTAGTAACCATAAAAAGCTGGACTCCTTAGGTGCTGTAGACGGTTTTTCTTTTGCTAGTTCTGATTAGTTTGCACTCGTTTTGTGTGATGATAAATATGACTTTAACTTTGGTGGGAAACCATGCTGTAGGACCCTTCTGTACTAACGCCCCACAGCGTCTGGACCTCTTAAAGCAATTCAGCCCCGGGCATGGAACCAACTGAAAAATTCTGAGGAGGCTTTTCCCTGGAGACTTCTAGTTCCTGCTCCCCTTCTTCAAACTTAGTTATCAGCTGTATGACATTAGCTAGGTTGGAGGTGCAAATGCACCCCACAGGAGTTCTCTTATTTATTTTTCATGGGATAATTGCTTAGTTTGAATAATGCATGCTTCTGCTAGGTAATGAGTGGGAAAACAATGTCTAAACATGATCTGCTAGTACTTTTTAAAAAAATTGTATCTATGGTTTGACAGCAGAAACAAATTGGAACAGATGTCACAAGATAGGATCTCAGCCCCTCACTCTTCACTTTCCTCCTGTAGAATTAAAATGCCATTTTATTTTCACCACCTAATTAATAATACAAAGAATAATTAATACGAACACTAATGCTAACAATATGGAATAGTCACCACAGCGGCTTCAGCTTCCTAAAGTCAAGTACCCTAAGCAGCACAACTGGATGCTGTGACCTAAAATAACACACTGCAACACTTCTTTTGCAGTTAAAACTAGGCAGAAAATAGAACTTTAAATTAAACACCACATCCCATATGCTTAACATATATTACGCTACAAATCCCTTGATAACAGATCTTTCCCTCCAGCTGACACTATGCCACAATTTGGTATAGTTTGAATAACATTAAGCATGAAGCCAGAATAAAAGGAGTTCAGCCTTCCTGTAATTTTAATAGTTACAGAGAGTAGGAATTTTTTGTCAGGTGCCATTTGCTGAGCAGGGCTGAGAGAAACGACACCTTTCACATTCCTTCTATGCATGCATTACAAGTGCATGAGCTTTGTTCTCCATTTTTCTGAGGTCGCTATCCAAAAGAGGAGAAAGACCTTAGATTGATAGAATTTTTAAGAATTCAGAGAAAGGTTCTACACCCCTGTGTCAATGCTTGCCAGCAGCAGGGAGCAGGGCAGGAGATATCTAATGACTCCAGAGTACTCCTAGATACATCTTTGTCATTGGAATCTCATGTGAGCTCAGTGGGTCAGAGTGCCTGGGGTCAGCTTCAACTGCTCTGCCAGCTATGAAGATTCCTTGACAGGGATAACCTGGCCACAGTAGTCTGTGCCCTGAGAACGTCTGGGTTAGACTACTGCAATGCACTCTGCATGGGGCTACCTTTGAAGATGACATGGATGCTGTGGGAAGTGCACTATGCAGCAGCTAGGCTGTTAACACGAACATCCTTCAGAATCCACATGACACCAGTTCTGAAGGATTTACACTGGTTGCCAATATGCTTCCACTCTGAGTTCAAGGTTTGGACTGTGCCTTATAAGCTTGGGACCTGAATATTTGAAGGAGTGTCTCTCCCTATATAAATTTGTCTAATTACTAAGATCTTCTGAGGAGGCCCTCTTCTGTGTCCCTCTGTATTTTAAATATAATAAGTTTTATAATAGTTTTGCATAGTTTTGTAACCTGCCCTGAGATGCTATGATATAGCATGGGCTATCTGCATAGCTCAGTGGTTTAGGTATCTGCCTACACAGCCAGAGGTTGGGAGTTCAATCCCCCACTGTGCTTCCTGTGAGTACAGCGAGTCTGTGTGGCCTTTGGGCAAGCTGCTCAGTCCCGGGGTGCCCCCAGAAGAAGGGATGGGTAAACCAATTCTTAGTGTTATCAATCGGGAAAACCTTGAAAAGAGTAATATAAGGCAGTATCAACTTGATGGCACATGATGATGATTATTATAAGTGTCAAAACAAAACAAAACAAAATTAAAATCAATTTTTAAAAAGTGCCCTTCCATGATGCTGGTCTCTTTTGTGTGACTTGCTCATCTGCCTATCCTGTGGGTCCAGAACTTGTTTGCTGCATTTCTAGGGTCCAGATAGGAATTCTTGTTCTGGGATCCCTGATTGGCATATTGCGCAAAATGGGCCGAGAAATGTCCCACTTGGATTGTCTACAGGACACATGGACTGATCTGGGGCAGTTCTGTGTCCAAATAGGCTATCATGACCACAGTGAGTAGTGCAGAAGAGAAGGTAGGTAGGTAGCAGTGAGCTCCACTGGGTGAGTCCCTCATGGGGGTGCTTTGGATCATGGGATTCAGGCACCCTGGAGGAACTAAATCTTTTGAATTCAACCCAGACAACAGACAATTTTAAATCATGGGAATTGGATCAGAGAAAGAGTTAGAAACACCTCTCCTGTTTGAGCAGGCTGGGGTTCATCTGTAGTTTACAGAATGACCCTGGGATTGAAGCTAACCCTTGCATGCCAGGAACGAGAGGAGGGAGAGAGTGAGGCCCCACTGCATGCCTTCATCAATAATTTATCAAGTTGTGGCCTTGTTTATACCCCATCACCTGTGTCTCGCCTCTTCATTTCCTGGCTAGGATACAAATCAGGTAATCCTATCTCAACCACAGAAAGACACATAACCAACGAATGGTTCCATATCTCTTTGTTTTTGACTTATTCTTATTCTCTCTCTTTCTCACAAACACATGCACACATTGGTATATTCCTAGAGAAAGAACCTGCTTTAGATGAAGTCCCAGAGCACCTAGCAAACAGACTTTAACAGAAACGGCCAGAGCCCCAACTTAACCAGCAGACTCTCAGGTGCTGCCATCTTGGAATCTCCACTTTGTGAATAATGTTGGTTTCATTTAAATTTCAAATGTGTGTGCCTAAATAGCAGAGATGGTTTTCATGAGTCTCACCCTGCTGGGTACATATGGGTACATGATGCTTCATGTGCATGTCATGCAAATGAATGCTTTTAAAAATGAAAGAATCTGTCGTTGTGTGCTGTCATGTCACTTCTGACTTACAACAACCTGAACAGGTTTTTGGGAGGTGTCTGTGAGATGTCCAAGGATCATTTTTACCACTGCGACTCCACCCCTATGAATTTCCACAGATGAGTGTGGAGCTAAACCCATATCTCCTGAGTTCTCAAAAGATTCTTGTGGAGAATTCCAGCATGGATGGGGAAGGAGAAGGAATGTAGGGTATCAGTTCTGTCTCCTTCTCGCTCAACCATCCATAGCCCTTTTGGCAAATGAGAATGTATTTCTTTCTGTAACCAGAGCCTTTGAAATATTAAACTTGATCTCCTTTAAAGGCAAAAAGAATGTACATATAAAAACACACAGTGAATATTTTGAGAATTTTAGTTTTATTCCTCATTTCAGCTTGGGCATCAACGTACGAACACAAAATCTCTAATAGATTGGGTTATGTAAAAGAAACATGTGGAAAAGGAATTAAAACAACAGCATACAATACCTACCTTAATTTTCAGAGATTGGAACAATTTTCAAAGATTGGTTCCATATAACACTACATTCCATTTTCACCTAACTCTGTTTGTGGAAAAAAGATTCCGCAACATCAGTGTACATTTAATTGCCATGGGGAAATAAAATCACAAAGTTTAGTGATCCTATAAAAATGTGGACTGTTATGTAAGAACTTTAGATTTCCACGCTCTCCAAGGTAAAATTATTATACTCCAGAGCCTCACAAAAGCTTTCAGAATAAAGCAATATAATCAAACTGCAAAAAGCGGTTACTTGTGAATGAGCATGGGAACAGAAAGCAATGCAAATGTAATAACTATCAGCACAAAATAAAGGAACAAATAGTACTGATAGGAAAATGTGCTTTGAAATTGTTGTGCTTGATAAAAAAAACAAAGATACAGGAAAGAGATCTAAGACCAACAGGATGAGTTCTTTACATTTTGTTATGCATATATATGAGCAATGTTTCAATATTCTATATGTTATTGTTTCTCATATCTCTGGCATCTGGTTGTTTTCCTGAAGATGAAAAAAATGACAACCATTTCACTCAAGCATCCAAATGGATGGGGTGGGGGCTACTAATTAGGGGCAGCGGGTGGCGCTGTGGGTTGAACCGCTGAGCCAATGGCTGTCAATTGAAAGGTCAGCAGTTCAAATCTGTGCAATGGGGTGATCTCCCATTGCTTGTCCCAGCTCCTGCCAACCTAGCAGTTTGAAAGCATGCAAATGCAAGTCGATGAATAGGTAGGTACCACCTTGGTGGGAAGGTAGCAGCATTCCGTGTCTAGTCATGCCAGCCATGTGACCACAGAAATTGTCTATGGACAAATGCCAGCTCTTTGGCTTACAGACGGGGATGAGCACTGGCCCCTAGAGTTGGATATGACTGGACTCAGTTGTCAAGGGCAACCTTTACCTTTAGTAGCCTCTTCAGACAGCAGATTTTGTGAGGGTACAGATGGTAGCACCCCTCAAGTGTGGTGGAAGATTGAAATCCCTTGTAATTCTTGAATAAAAAGTCACTTGCCAATCCAGCCACCTTACATTGTGGGTGGGTGTGCTACAATTTTCAACTCAAGCAGCAAAGTATATGCGGCCTTACGTTGTCTCTGCTTTTAAACTTTGCATGAACAAGAAATGTCTTGCTTCAGGGAATCCAGTCTCTCTGGTTTTACATGAATCTGTATTCTGAACATGGCTCTGAGACCAGTTACACAAATGTTTATCCCACTCTATAGCTCCCTGCTGGAATGGTTGGGATCACTCTAAAAAATGTTGACTATGTGATGTTCTTGTTAAAGGATTCCGACCAATTCCTAATGGGGACCAAACCATGCCAGATTGGTCTGGGGTCAGAGCCTACTGTACATTTCTCTGACTGCATAGATTGCTTTGGTGTGGGGTTGAGTGTGTGTTCCTCCTGGACATCAGTGGCAAATTGTAGAGAGGAGTGTGGCCTGGCTGTAACTGCAGATGGCACCGTCTGTCCTAGTTTGAAGTGAAAAAAGAAAGTAAAAAAAAAAATTAAAAAAGAAAAGAAAAAAGCAAAGACTGACTGTTGAGCTTTCATGGAAAAGGCCACTTCCTCAGACATAATAAAAGAGAGAGAGAGATAACACGGTGACTACTTATACATGGCATCAAAACACAGAGGTTGCGGTTGGCTGGTTGATAAGAAATGGGTATTTAACAGTGGGGTGATAGCCTCTTTGATGTACAGGTATATTCCATTGAATCTTGTGCTGTAAACGATGTAAGAACCTCTGTTATGAATAACAATGGTAGAATAACGTGAATGATAATTATGTTGAGGAGACTGGCCTCTTACAGTTGCTAATTTGCGGGAGTTCTTCTCATAGGAGAAGTAGTGAAATGACAACACACTGTCATTTTCCAGCAAAGCCCGTCAGGAAAGGGCTCAAAGCCATAGAATAGTGTGCTTTGGACTGACGCTGAGCCCAATTGCCCTGTGTTTTCTCCCACCATGATGCCAACGGGGATGCAGCAAGGCTGAATTCATTCCACAGTCTCTTTAGCCCTGTTCAGGATGCCCTTTTTTCTGAAGGATGAAGGAAGGAAGAAGGCTACCACATGGGCCCATTCTTATTCCCCAGACAAGCTGAAGAGTCATAAGAAAATGTACATGCAGATTGGTGCCTCATGTAGATGGACTTTTACCTTTCCTTCTGCTTCCTCTGAAGTAATTTCCTGTTTGTTTTTCTTCTTAGAGAGAAGCAAATTCACTTGATTTCTCCTGGAAAGACTAGTCTTTTGCATTAGGGAAAAGAAAATATGTTGGCCCAGCCTTATTATATGATTGCTATTTATAGGCTGAAATTCTATTGTGCTAGAGCAGTGGTTCCCAACCTTGGGTAACCCAGGTGTTCTTGAACTTCAGTTCCCAGAAACTTTCACTGTCAGATGTGCTGACCGGGGTTTCTGGGAGTTGCAGTCCAAGAACACCTGGGTTATTCAAGGTTGGGAACTACTGCACTAGAATAAGCCTATAGGGTCAGTGAGGGTTTGGTGAATCATCTCCTGTGTATGTTCAACTGCTTCAAATGGGTTTTCTCTAGTTGTGCCTTACTACGCTAAACAACAGGATTTCAGCCACTATATGAAACTGGAAACAATACTAAAAACGCAAAAGGCAACATTAAAGTATGAATTGTGTTTCATCTTATATTTCATGAAACATCAGTGTTGCTGTCATTTTAACTTTCTTGGTTTTGATTTATTAGCCTATATCTTAATTTTTACTAGGATTAGGTTTATGCAAATATAAAAATGGGTGTGGTATTTTTTTCTAAGAATTTTAATCCACTTTTCTCTATGAGAATACTTATGTACAGAGATTTACAGTCTAACCTGAAAAATCGTACCTCATCAGACAAGCCTATACCAGTGCTTCCCAACCTTGGGTCGCCATATATTTTTGGACTGCAACTTCAAGAAATCCTGGCCAGCACAGGAAGTGGTGAAGGCTTCTGGGAAATGCAGTCCAAGAACCTCTGGGGGACCTCAGTTTGAGGACCATTGGCCTAAACAACACCTAAAATTGTAGTATTAAAACATAAATGTGAAAACGTATGCAGTACAACAAGACTGGGATCCAGCCAATGTTCCCTCTAAGCTGCACGACTGCGTAGTGCTGCATCAGCAGCTGAGCCATTTTTGCCACCTATTTGCTTCTGGTCACAGCCGGAACCCCGCGTGCATGGGGCAGGGCCCTGCCTAACACACTGGAAAATTAGAGGGAACGTTGCATCCAACCATGCAACGTTGGTTTTGGCTCCTTTAACTGGTGAGATACCCAGGTTTCTTCTGGGGGAGACACCATTGGAAGCTCATGCCATTTCTGCTGTATTTAATAGTTCTCTATTTTTCCACACACTTAACAAACACAAAGATATCCCTTCATTTTTCTCAGCATTTTTCTAAGTTTGCTTCATTTTGTTTTTGCATCAGTTTGAAAAAAGTGCAGTACACAATTTCTTAACGTATCTTTTCATGTTTTTCCAAATATATGTATTTTTGTAGTTTTGGCCAATATATATATATATTTGGCAAACAAATTTTTGCAACATATCCTACCTGTATCCTGTTTTCACAAATACACATATTTTTTTCTGAGCACTCTTCCCTCAAATAAATCAATTTATCCTAATCCTCTGTTGGGAAATACACAACAGAATTCAGAAAAGTGTAAGTCAATCTGTGTTTCAGTTCACATATCACTGCAGAAAGTTCATTTAAACAATTCTTCCTGTACAATCACTGTCCCTGGAAAATGTGAAATCGTTTGGTGTCATGTGTAATTGAAAATGTACTTTTAAAAATGAAGCATTAATTTTTTTAAAAAAGGAAGTGCAAATTAGGAATATTTGCGTTAAAATACAAGTATACACGGGATTATTTGAGAGCCACCAAAATGTATAGGCATGAAGTTTATATTCTGATTTTTAATGAGCATAAAATGTTAATATAAGTGCCCCCAGACATACACACATACTAGTTCTTATATTAGGTGGCAGCAGCAATGCTGAAGGACAATAAAAAAGGGTAGGCAGCCATATATCAAGAAAAGGCTAGTTTTTTTCCACGGCTGCCTGTCTTCAAGAGGTCTTCAGAAATATGGCACTCAGGTAGCTGTGTCCTGAAAAGCTGCCAGGGCACAAGCAATATTCCAAATTAGAGATGGGCAGAAACTGCCAATTCAGTGGTTCATGCCAGTTCGTCTGGCAGGCGCCCACTCGGAGGCAGAGTTCTGGTTTCCCTGCCCTGTCTCCTTCAGGTGCTGCCTCTGAGGGGGCTCCCACTGGAGGGGGTGGGGTTCCGAACCATAGACCAGCTGTGTGGCTATCAGGCGAACCATCACGAACCAGTGAACCTGTGGTTCGTGCCCATCTCTATTCCAAATCCCTCCTCCCACAGTTCTTTGGCTCTAAGGACACCTTGAGAAACAGCTGACTCTGGAGAATTGCCTAGAGAGCAACAGGACACCAGAGCAGCATTGGCCTTCCTGGTTTTGTAGTGATGGCAACAGCAGAGGAGCAGTGCAATTTTTGCTCCCCATCCCAGTGCTCTGCTGCCTTAGTTGACTGCCCCGCAAGACCTCATGAGCCTTCAGGTTCTTACTATGCTCATGAGAATGTCACTAGAATTTTTCTCCTTTGATTTTTTTTTTAAAAAAGCATATTCTTTTCCATGAAATTAAAGGAGGGAAGGGGGAAAAAAAGACCTTTTCAGCCCAACACTAGCTTCAATGTTCCTAAGATATCTCCATGTCAGGGCATTTATATGTAATTTATTTTGCACTGGATTTATTCTGAACTTGATGTCTATTCCGCATTTATTTCTTTTCCTCTACATTCTGATGAAAGCCTTTTATTTCAGAAGCTTCAGTGTGCATACTAGGGAGTCTTAAACATTCATTTATGGTGCTATTGCTTCACAGGTTTAGTGGACCATCTAATAAGCCATATAAGATTTTCTGTTGAGTTCTGAGCCCAGAAATGTATAGCACCCATAAAGTTCTCAGCCAGGGAATATTACAACCTTTAGACTCACACATATTTTTATCACACCCTTTAAAAATTTTATGCTATGTATATACACAGAAAAAAAATACAAGGGAATTGTTTAATGTTAACATATTAATTTTGCTTTGGAATCTTTATTATTTCACTTTAAAGCGGGGGTGAGTTTAGTGGCTGGACCAAGGAGTGAGACAGTTCTAGAATTTCTAGATAGTCTTAGTCGTTTTAAAAAGAAAACACATTTGGTTATTGGTGCCTGAGTAGCCAAGCAAGCTTATTTTAGATATGCTGAACTACTAAAATTGAGAAGCTTTCTTTTTCCCAGTGAGGCTGGGGAACAAATAATCCGTACATTGGCCTTGTGATGTACTGGATAGGTGGCAGAATGTGCCCTTGAACAACTGTTTGGTTAAAGGGTGGCTTAAAGGTCAAGGGCCATCAGAAGAACATACAAGGGCCTTTATGACCATCGATGGTCATCACCTGGACAGCTGATACCAAACAGCAGACTGAGCAGCCACACATATACTTGTTCACATTTTCCCCCACAATGGGGAAATGTATTGCATGTCTATTAAAGTTTTAGTATTCTACATGCAAATTTTGTGGAAATTTTGTTCTCTTTCTGGTGCTGCAGTTCTTAGTTTACTTTCTTAAACCATTAGTTCTTCACCTTTCTGCCCACCAGGGTGTCCAAGGCAATTTAAAATAAAATTAAAATAATCAAAAACTTTTCCAAATATTCAAAACTAATTTAAAAAGTTTTGAAAAGAGGTAAAAACAACTAAGAACAGATTGAAAATATTTTCTAAAGACGTTTTAAGAATATCATGGAAATCAAAGTCTCTTCAGAACAGTCCTGCTATAGTTGCCTGCTCTATTTTTAAGGTATAGTTGTGTTATCACCACAAAAAAAGCATTTTCAATGGGGCTGCATCAACATGATTTTAGCATGGGTGTTTCATGTGTGTGTGTGTGTGTGTGTCAGAGGGAGATGTGACCCTCCAGATGTTACTGAATAACATATCTCTCAACATCATCTGGGCTCAACAAGACTGAAGAAAATTGTAATCTGACTGCATCTGAAAGACCACAAATCACTTAGTCCTGGTATGATAGAACAAAAGGTACCTTGCACTGTGATTTTGGGATTTTTGTTCCATTATTTGGTTGGCTATATGTGCTTTAGCAGGGAGGAAGTGATGCAAATGAAGCCAAAGAACTGCAGACAGTGGAAATCTGAACATACTGGAATGTTCTGGAATCAATGTTAGAAAATAATTTCAAGATACGGAACATACCAAAATGTAAGGGGGCATGAATGGGGAAATCCACTTGTCCCTAGATAATGGATGATATGGTTTGCATAGTAGGCAAAAATCTTGTGTGCAGTGTATTTTGTTGATCTCAGTGGTATCAGTCCAGATCTGGAGGCATAAACAGGTGAATGCCAGTTTTGCTGTAACAAAATAAACTGTCAGAAAATGGAACAATCCATTCTCTGAGTCTACCAAACACTAAGCTTCATACAATAGGAAGAGAAGCTGTATCTACCTGATGATTATATACACTACTGCTGTGGCATATATAATCACAGTGGAAAATGTACATTATTTTTCACCAAGTTATTACAAGTTCCTGTTCCAGCAAATGTTTACATTGCTGGGTGGGTGGTTTTCATGTGGTGTGTTCTCATGTTACAAGGTTTCAATGCACTGAACTTGTTCCCATAATTCTTGTAAGCCACCTTGATTAAGTGCCTTGCAAGTGTGGTGTGCAAGTTTCCTAGAACAAACAAATCAGTGATAGACCCACACTGAGGCACCAGTTTATACAAATGTAAACACTAACCAACTACATTTCCTCAGAAAGATGGTTCCAGCAGCTGATACAAGGTATGTGGGAAGTATCTAGTTTCATTTGGAAGTTCAGAGACCAACACAAAGACTCACGGAAATGAGCAACTGAAATAGGAAGATGGAGGAAGGATGGGATCACACTGGGAAAGGATTAAGAAATAAAGATTGAGGATTGGATACCAGCAGGAGGAAGGAGGAAGAAACACAAGCTATAATAAACACTGTAGACACCAACAAAACTATGTATAAAATACTAGTTCCTGCTGGTAACTGAGAACTCACAAAAGAGTACATGTGAGAAGGGAAAAACTTTTTTTTTTTTGTTCACCATCTGTTCCCCCAGGTTCTGTGAGTGGAGAAGGCTGCTGAGGTTCTTCCCCCAGACTGGACACTAAAACCACCAATAAGGACAGTCCAGCTGCCCTTTCTCCCTCTTTTCCATCGGTGTTTTCTTTTTATAGTCCTGTTTTGGATTCATAGCATGCCACTTTCTCTCACTGCTGTTTGACATCCATATCTCCAAATTGTTCTTGATTTGTTCCACAACCATCTTTTTCAACTTGGACCCAATTTGAATCAGTCCAAATTGACTCAAGGTATTTCAGTACTCAGCTGAACTAACAGCGTGATTGGAAATTTTGACTTTTAACTATCGTATGTCAGATATACATTTTTTTTGGGGGGGGGCAGTTAAAGCAACCATCTGCACAGGGCTAGATATAGATGTTTTCTTAATAGGTGCTGAGAACAAGGTGTCACCACCCTCTGCCTACTTAAGTCAAGTCAAGAAGCACATTGAAATGGCACCTGAACTTTGCTTCAACATTGATGAGGCTGTGGTATACCCTCCATCATACTTGAGGGTAGCTGGCTCATTTGAGCAATGCAGAACAATTCTTGTGGTCTACTGGCTCTTCTTCCAGGAGAGAGGAATGGCTGGAATATCTGAGGCCCAGGAGTCTGCCTCAGTTGTACCCTTGTATTTGCCATTTATGGCAGTTGCCTCACTCTGCCTGATAGCAGAGTCCAAATAACTCTATGCCTGCAAATGCCACTGTTACCAGATGAGACATATGGGCAACCAACACAAGAACAAATAAACAGCTCTCACAATCCCAAGTCAACACGAGTAGCTGCATTGGCTGACAAACTGTGGAAGCAGAAATCTAAAAACTAACTTCTCAAAGCTTTAACAGCAACACCACAATAGAGGAGGACTTCCTTTTTTTATTACTAATTTCCAACATAGCAAAACTAAATGTCTACATATAGACCCCCACCCCAATAACAACACCAAGCTTTCTCATCCTTCATTGTTTCCGATGCCACCAATGGCACAAAGCCTGGCTAACTCTAAGGCTGGGGATCCTGTTGGTAAAGGGTCATCTTTCAAACATCCAATTTTAACTTACGAAGGGTGGTGTGTGTGTGTGTTTTTTTTTCATTTTCTCCAAAAGAAAGAACAAAACAACTGCAAAGCAATTTTGCTTCTGTTCCCTGACCAGTTGCAATAAACTGCTTGCAGGTGTCATACCCCACACACCTAAAGGATCTGATTACTTTCGGACTCTGGAAGGGGGAGAGGGAGAGACGAGTTTGGCCAGAAAGGCAGACAGACAGAAATAAAGGGGAGTAATGGAATCTTAATGGAGTTTTTGGTTTCTCCCGCCCCTCTCACAAAAGGAACATTACATACAGCCATGGCCATGGATTCTAAACGAGATGGCCTTTAGACCAGACCGTTATAACAGGTGGTGGCAAGTTCTGTTGACACATTTATCGATCATCTAAACTTTTCTCCCACATTAATAAGCACAGGTCATGGAGCAGGTCTGTACACTTAGTGCTTGCCTCTGGGTGTTATTACACACCCCTTTTGTAGCTTGACTGAATTAAACAACAATAACAGGACCTGCCTTTTTGCAACTAAATGTACACATACTGGTGCCCAAAACATGAGATCATGGGACTCTAAAGGCCAAAAACATGTATCTGATCTATGATGCAATTTACCCATCTATGTATCTGGGAGCAATTGTTTCAAGCAGAGGAAATGCAGGAGTACGTAACTCCAGAAGTAAAAATTGGATCTGCTGGAGCAGCATAATAACTGGCAGCCTGTCTTTGCTCAGGTAAATAAATCAGGAGATAACAAGGCCTTTAAGTTTTGCTACTGCTTGTTTGAAGCATAGTCGAGGTCATGGAAGGAGGGAAATAATCACCTCAGTGGCTGGATACACCTTTTTTTTTTTCTAGACCGGTGCTCCCATTGTATCCTAGTAATTTTAACAGCAAGACATCATAGCAAAATGGTAGACATTTCTCATGGAATATCAGGCAAAACCAAAATAAAAATAAAATAAAAAATAAAGATGACAAAAAGCGTTGTGGGACCTTAAAGACTAACTACTATATTGGAATGTGCGCTTTCATGAACAAGTTCACTTCCTCGGACATCTCACTGAAAGCTCTTATTGTTAAAGTTCAGTGTGTTTTACATGTTGAACCACACCATCACAAATAAGAAAAATTGAGTTCAAAGACACTTCAGTGTCCCTGCACTCATGCCCTTTAAACATGAATCATGAGATCGGTGGGACTCTGTACATTATGTTGCAGTTTTCAACAGGTGAAATCCTGTTGTTCAGTTACACAAGCAATGTAATTTTTAAATGCATTTTAAAAAAATGGGTAGGTGGCCAGGGGCTTGCCTTGGTGATATGGAGGGCTACACCCTCCCCAATTGTTAGGGGTTTTAGGATATTATAGGTGCCATAAGCCAAACAACAACAACAACAAATCTTTCAAGCAAAATGGAGCTTGTGTTGTCATTTGTAGTGTGTTGGCTAGATCCCAAATTCTTTAAGTTTTTAATGGAGGAAACAACACTTTAGAGCTGGATCCAAAACTAGTAGTGTGAATAAAAATGCAAGGAGCTCCAAGTTGTATATTATATGAAATACAGCACATCAGTCAATAGTCTAGCCTTCTGAACCCATTTAGGTTTCCAAATGTGCAATAGTCAGGGTAGGGCAAGGGAGATTAGGCGACCCAGTGATTTCCACTACAGCTCCTATAATCCTTGACAGTTGGCCATTTCTGGTTGGAGTTGATGGGAATTGTAGACCAAAACATTTCATCACTATCCAGTTATCTCCATAATAGCCTAATCTGGTTATAACTCAAACATGAAAAACTGTGGACAGGTCCATTCTTTTCCCCAGAAAGGATATCGCTATTGTAGCAGCTGAAGCTGGTGAATCACTTTCCCTAGTTATCACCACTGTATGGGACTCCAGTAGAAGTAGCAGATGCCAGAGAACTTTCAGGATATTAAGCTGATTTTAAGAGGGTATGCAAGCCTGTCCAAAGCAGGCTATATTCCTGAATGTATGTAGATCAGCAGAACCTTCTGCCATCAGAGCTGGCCTTAGATGATTTGCTGCTTGAGGCAATGAACTTGATGGCACTTCTCTTCCATTCCATGTACATCCACCCCACACAAAGGAAGCAGGCCAGATTAAGCAGTAGAGGATAAAGTGTGTGATGCACACAGTGTGGTTGTCCAAAAGAAGGGGGGGGAGAAAAGCTTGTGGGGAGTAGATAAACAATTGAGGTGCCACACTTTCTGTTCCCAGCATCTGCCTCCTGAAGTAGTTGCCTCACTTCGCCTAAAAGCAGGGCTAGCCTGGCCTACTACCAGCACTGCTCTGGATGAAACCTCCAATTACTAATTCAGTGACTCTTGTGAGTAGCAGCCAGCTTATAGTGACACTACAGCTCTCACTAATTCTGTGTGAAGCAAGAAGGATTGCCATGTGTGGTGATACAGATCTTTCCTCCTATATCCATTAATTCCAGAACAGCAGCTTGGCTCCCCAAAACCAAACCAAATAATCCAATAGGCCAGAAGCCTCTTGTTGGATACCAACTGGAGGTCTCTGTTCTCCATTATTTATGTAGGCTGGCATTAGACCTTCTAGGACTATAAAAGAGCACTTGTCTCCTCTCCAGAGTGCTTTAGTCACAGCTGGAACCAAAAGCCTGAAAGATAAACTTTGTGATAGTAACTAATATTACAAATTGTAACACCGCCGGGTAAATCACAGAAGCCATGGAAAAGGACATGCAGTAAGCCTGTTTTTCAAGCAAATGACTTATTCATGAGTGTTCCTATTTCAAACTCGTTGTCCATGCATATTCATGGATTATGCCTGTGTAACTGGATATTGTATTGAAATCTAGGTTAATTACAACAGAGGCTCTCTCCTGGCATTTCCACAGTGGTCGCTGAGGATGAGTTGGAAAGCCTTAGCTGAGTCTCAGCTGCAAGTGCTTCATGTGATGGGTGAGCAGGGGGGAGAGAGAAGTGTGCAAAGGTCAACAACGGGAACCAAGTAGCTATGCTTAGAAGATGGATGCAGAGCAGACTGCTGGCGTCTGCCCAACTGATTTTTGAATGGACATCAGGAAGCTATAAATGACTATTACATAATCATTTATTGAGGGTTGGATACTCGACATTTGCAGACAGGCAGTTCTTGGCACAAACAGATCAAGCAGACCTTAGAGCTGCATGTCCTTAGAAGTGGAGTCAAATCCTTCTCCCTGTAGCCTTGGCATGACTCCACAGAATTTGACAGGTTTTTTTTCAAAAAAACAAACAAAAAAAAACTGACAAACAAACAAATCCTACGCTGAAAATCTGAGCAGAGGTTGGCAGGCTTACCAGTTTGCTGACCCTGTGTTCTCAACCAGAGGCAGAGTTACACAATTAGCAAAGGAAATTTTCTAATCGGTTTCCCATCTGTTCTCAATCCTGAGAGGACCTTTGGTTTCACTTGGGGATATTAAACATTTGGCAGTATGTTCTCTTGGAATCAAACTCTCCATAGTGATTTGTGCTCCCATGGTCACACAGAGAAATAACTCATGACTATTTCAAGGACTAGAGCGTGACTGTTAGCTCATTACAAACAACAAGCTACAACTTGCAGTTGGTTCCTGTGTCCAGTCATGAAATTATAACCTACCTACCTACCTACCTTGTTGTTGTTTAGTCGTTAAGTCATGTCCGACTCTTCGTGACCCCATGGACCAGAGCACGCCAGGCCCTCCTGTCTTCCACCGCCTCCCGGAGTTGGGTCAAATTCATGTTGGTAGCCTCAGTGACACTGTCCAACCATCTCGTCCTCTGTCGTCCCCTTCTCCTCTTGCCCTCACCTACCTACGTCTGTCTATTTATCTATATCCCATCTGTAAATCCATGAGAGATAAATTTGCTCTTTTGTTGGTGTTAAATTCCAGGAGGAAATGGGTCATCAGATAAGAACAATTGTCTGTACAGGGTTCCAAACGTAATATTAATTGTCTTCTTAATCCACAGACAACCTCTATAAGACCCATGTTTGAATACCAACCCCTAGGGGCGTTGAGACTGATTACTCTTCCACATTATTGTCTCATCTTTTCTCCAGTAATTCCACTCCATTCCATTTTGGCATTCCTCTGCAAATCCCACCACCATCATCATCTTTTCCCCTTGGTTTTCCCAACTCTTCCTTTCATCAGGAAGGCAGAGAAAGAGAAAATGATATTGTTTTCAGTGCCAATAAGATGTATAATATAAGAGTTGAGTCTTTTGGGCTATACACACCATGGGAGCTGTAGTGCAGAAGAATAATTTATAAAATATTGCTGTGCCGGGTTTTGTTTCAGCAAAGGCAACAGAGTCCATGGGATGTTAAAATCTTACAAAGGTGCTACAAACATCTACACAGAGCCTCGTGGCGCAGTGGTTAAACTGCTGTACTGCAGCCAAAACTGTGCTCATGACCCGGGGTTCAATCCCAGGTAGCTGGCTCAAGGTTGACTCAGCCTTCTATCCTTCTGAGGTCGGTAAAATGAGTACCCAGCTCGCTGGGGGGGCAATGTGTAGCCTGCATAATTAACTTGTAAACCGCCCAGAGAGTGCTTGAAGCGCTATGGGGCGGTATATAAGCAGCACGCTTTGCTTTGCTTTACTCTAGTTTTCCTGTGTGCTTAGTTTTTTGTTTTGTTTTGCCCCCTCCTTCCTTTCTATGGCTTTATTGCTTTCGATGCTCTGTTTGCAAGCAGCTCTGAAAGCCAGCTGCAGCCAGACTTTGCCAAAATCACAATGTGAATTGGGTGAGCCTTTAATTTATAAATATGCAAAGCACGGTCAAGGTGTTGATAGTGTCACTCATTGGTGAACCACACTGAAGACAAGTTGCTTGCAGGACAATTGGCAAACTTAATTTCTGCCATGCTTTGGCTTCAGTTTAGGGTTTCATAATTGCTAGAGACTACTTTCTCTAAAATGAAACCTTGGAATTCAAGCCAGTTTATGGTCCATAGGGGCACCAGGTGCCGTGCCTAGAATCTGAGTTGAAATCAGCCAGCTGGGTACTATGGCAACCCTCCACATGGCTAAATGATATTTCAACCTCCCACATTTGTCTAAATCAGCCCCAAGACAAAAAATATGGATCAGACATAAGAAAGGTTACTTTTCTGAACCACATTTCCCACAATGCCCCAGCAAGCGTGAAGACTGGACATGATGGCCATGATATTCTGAGGTTGCAATGTTTCCCATCACTATCGCGGACCACAATGCTTGAAAGTCTGTTGCTTAGATGAGTGACTTGCACTAGAGTAGGCCCATTAAGATATTCAGTGTGGAGTAGTGGATGGAGTGACAGACTAGGAGTCAGGAGGGCTGGGTTCTAATTCCTGCCTGGCCGTGGAAACTCACTGAAGGTGTGAAACTGCTAAAACCACTTACCTTGAAAGCCCTATTAGGGTCACTGTAAGTTGGTTCTTATTTGATGGCACATAACAACAGGCCCATTGAATCAGTGGGCATTATCCTCTGTTAGGCTCCATTGATTCAAATGAGCATATTCTAGTTGTAATTCACTATGCTGAAGTATGTCACAACTAGAGTAGGCCAATTTGAATCAATGGAAACTATAGAGGGCAAAATCCTGTTCATTCCCATGTAATGTAAAGCTATGTCAGTGTAAATGTTCCGAGTGTTACACTCGGCAACAAGGAATTGTACATTCCAATGCTTCCTCAGCTTGACCAACAGCACAATGTACTGGCAGAAGTACTACATGGATAGCACTTCTGCCTTAGTACAATTGTAACTACTGCAGGCTCAACGTGAAGCTCTTCATGCATTAGTTACATAACACAATGCTGCCCATTGAATCAATAGAAAATTGGTAAGTCAACCTTTATGTAGGTTTCATAGATTTAGTGGATCTACTGTATGCTAAGTTTAGACTAACACCAGATATATTCCACTAGTAATAGTGGTTAGACCACATGCAGCTGGGTGGATAGCTCAGTGGTTTAGGTGTTTGGCTGTAGAGCCAGACATTGGGAGTTTGATTCCCCACTATGCCCCCCAGGGAGAAGTGCCAGCCTGTGTGGCCTTGGGCAAGCTGCACAGTTCCAGAGGGGCCCTCAGAAGAAGGGGGATGGGAAGCCACTTCTGAGTACTCTCTACCTGGAAAACCCTGAAGAGGGTCACCATAAGTCAGAATTGACTTGAAGGCACATGATGATGATGATGATGATTTATTAGAGCAGATGTGCATTTCTTATGTTATCCCTGGGGACCTGGTGTCGTCTTTAACAACAACAGAGCTGCCATGCTTGTCAGCCAATTGATCAAATATTGTCAATCATCCACCTATTTGCCCATAGTGAAGTATGGCCAAATTCAAGAATGCCATTGTGTAGACGGCAACTGATCTAATTCATTTAATCAAACAATTTAACTGGGATTGTCGCAATTCACATCTGAGTGCCAATATTCACATTTTTGGACAATTACTATAATATATATCCATAAAAATTTAATATAGAAGGTTTTAACGTGGCTGTTCTTCCCTGTTAATTGATGTGGTGCAGTACATTTTCTTTTCTGAGTGTTTTGATTGAAATGAGGGGTACCCCTCACATGAAAAAGCACTACTGAGCACTAAAATCAAGTTCAAAATATTCGTAAGTGGCTCTCAGCTTGATTGGATGCCAGTTTGAAAACCAATTAAGATCCTGATTGTACAAGATTTAACTGGGAGTTCAAAATGGAAGCCTCCACACACAAAAAGCTTCCGTTAATTTTTCTTTTTGTAAATGAACATTTCTTTATCGTTTCTTCTTCTAAATTTGAACAGTCGGAACACAGCTCATGTTCGCGCTGTTGCTGAAAGTGCTGTGACTTCTTAAACAACACATGGCAGGCCTATAAATGGTTATAAATAAACCATGCTACATGAACACAGTTAATAACTGTTCAAGCCTAGACAAAGCTTTTAGCTGGACATATCTGGGGTGGGGGAGTAGAAACACTCTGGAGATCTGTGCAGAAAGGGAATACTATCACCAACCAAAGCAGACAGTAGAAGACTGTTGTGGAGCCAGCTGTCTGTCCTAGTCCTTAAGAGCTTTCCATCTCCCTTCACAGGTTACTGTCATAATGGGCAAGAGTGATGCCACACACATTGAGCAACACAACTCATGGGAGTGATGATGGAATCAACTTTGACAGATGCTTGCTGCCATCCATTAGAGGATCCCTGTGTACACCATGTAGTGACTTCATAAAATTATTTATGGGTAAGGATTTTTCTACCTCTCTCATAATCGAAAAACTATGGGCTATACAATGATTGGCAAGATATTCAAGACAAATAGAAGAACACATAATTCAATTATGGAATTTATTGTTCTAAGATCCAATAGCTTACACGGTCTTAAAAATAGATTCAAAGGTTTAAGGAGAATAAAGCTATCAGTTGTTGCTAATTATGGTATCCATATGGAACATTCATGTTCAGAAATAGTATGCCACCAAACACTACCTCTTCTTGAGCACCAGAACAAGAGGACTATTTTCCCCAAAACCTTCCTGTGGATTCCTAAAGCCATCTTGTAAGGTTTTGTGCGAAGCAGTGAACTAGGTGGACATTTGAGTTGATTCCACTAGAATCTTCTAATCATCTACCCAGAGAGAGCAATTCTGATTGCATCATAATTTTACTTGTGATGAGTAACCTTGTGGTGGTAGGAAGGAGGGATGTCCACTCCCTTCAGACAAATGTATGAGAGAGAGAGAGAGAGAGAGAGAGAGAGAGAGAGAGAGAGAGAGAGAGAAGACCAAGGAATACGTATGTGAGTTTTGAGGGAATTCACATTTCAGTCAGATTTATGACAAATTCAGAAATTGTTTGCATGATTTCTTGGGGCCCCTGTACATTTGATGAAAATTGGGGTGCTTGTGAGATGCTCCTTATCTGAATTGCTCCTCAGATTTTGAAATTGTGAATTAGTTACCTTATTTCCCATCAGGAGAAATCCACTGTTGTTTTCAAGTTCATATTGTATACAATGCATGTTATATATGCACCCAATTGCAGCTGTTCGTTCCTTCAGTTCATTGATTCAATACCACATAAGTGCTTTGCGCAGGCGCATTACAAGACTAAGCCTCTTCAATGTTGAAGTTAACGACATGATTGCATCCACATTCTTCTATTGCATATTTTTGACCAATTTTCACATGGAATTGTGTGCATCTTTAAAACAACCCTCATGTTACTTATGCAAATGTACACATGCTTGTGTTTTACCAACAGGCAAGAGTGTATGTGGGTAGAGCACTCCCCCGTGATGAACTTATACTAATTAATGATTGTATCAAGATTTCTTTTTCAAAACAGTATTTTATCCATGAGCATCAATAACAGTAATGATGTAAACTTGTGAAACCATACTGGAAAGAAAGAGGGAATCCTCTCAGCTCTGTGTGGAACACTGTCTTCTTGTTGAACATGAGAACAAACCTGAGACATAGGGTATGGCCACAAGGAGCCACCATGTTGGGAACAATACCTCTGTTTTGTCTTTTTTCTTCTTTCTTTGTATTGTCCCCAAAGTGACTGTTCTTATCTGGTGGTTTGCTCTCCCCAATTTGCTATTAAACTGATAAGGATCTTTACAAGCCGATTGTAGAAAGGGAAGATTTCTGTTTTTATAAAGTTGCACACCATCAGTGGTTCATCGTCATTCTCAAATAAAAGCACAGCAGAGGGTGTGCTTTGTATACTGATGGAAACCATAATTCATGCTAGAAAAACCACTTATTATTTATTGTATATTGCTTTTAAGACAAACTCATTAGTACTACACTTCTCCCTTGAATTGCACAAGTCTGAGCAGCTCAGTTTTGGTTTTGCACAGATTTCTTTTTTAATAAATAAACAAACATTTCACTAAATAAATAAATAGTCAATAAATGTGCTGCTATTTGTGTCCAAGAAGGGGCCTGAGAAAGGTGGGTCTTGGACTTACTGAGGCCTTTGTTGTTGGTGGCGTGGTGGTCCCCAGTCTGATGGTGACAGCCCAGCTTGCCCCTCTCCTGGCATGGTGGCTCTGCATGGTGGCCAAGGAGGGTGCTGGGGTGTGCTGGGAGGCTGAATCAGGTTGGGGGGAGATCACAGTGGCTCATTGCTTCATGGGTGTGCGGGGAGGAGAGATCACACCTTCCTTTCCCCCTTCTGATAGAGCCTTTTTTTGTCCTTTAGCAGCTTGTGTGTGTGTGTGTGTGTGTAACACACACACACACACACACACACAGAGAGAGAATCTACTGTTTATGCTTTGTAGTTACATTTTGGGCAGTATGAAAATTATACATGGGGGTCTGGTGCCCTTAACGCCAGCACTGTTGAAAGGAGAAGTGTATTTGTTACTAGGTATTACAAGAGTGGCTTGTTGTGTTGATCATTACCAGCAAGCTACCTTGTGCTTGGTTTTAAATTGATTTTAAAGCAGTATATTTTTTTAAAAATGACATAGATTGCTACCAATCCCTAAAAGAAATTTTCATTGCACCACAATTTAGCAAAAGTGGCAACATCTTTGCCCACAGAGTAACATCTTACAGCTAACGTTGTTGCTTTTAACATGGTGTTTCTAAGATCTGATTATAAAACATGTGGCTTAGAATACTCCTTCAAGCTTTGGAGCCAGTGCAGTCATGGTCTCTGGCTACTATCCAGGCAGCATGCTTGGAAAAGGAGTCTAGTAAAATGTTAATTTCAGTAAACCTATGACCATGTTATAACAGTGGAAGGCATATGGACTCAGGTGTAAGTCCCACTATGTTTACAGGGAATTAATTCTAGACTTGTGTGCATTGGATTGCAGTCTAAAATAGACTGGGGTGGTGGTGGTGGTAGTGTATTCGCATCTCTGTGTTTCTCTGCAATCTATAAAGCAAAAGTAGGATACTGGAATCACAAAAGACCCAAAGAAGACACTTGCAATGGATCAACTATTACTTTCATTTTGTTGTTAGGGCTTTGTAATCAAAAGAAAACGTCTTCTGAGCTTTACAAAAGAATCTGTGTAGTTTAGGATCACAGGATTCATGTTTCAACTTTGTGAACTCACAGGAATGCAAATCTTCACTGGTTTCCTCCTTTTACCCAATGGTGAGGAATTGCACCATTCTGCTCTTCACCAGTAAGGATAGCAAGGAATTTCCTGGAACTCTGCAGAGAGTTCTCATGTTGGTGATTATGATGCCCACTTTGTGCAAAATTGCCCATTTTTGTGCAGAACTGGGCAATGGGCAATTCACACAATTGCATGAATTGTCCAAACTAAGCTGGCTGTTCCTTTATCCAAGAAATCTGAAGCATTAGAGTGGTGGTTTGAAACTTTCCATACAATCAGCTAGGGTTTCTCTGCTTCTTATGCATGTGTGTGTGTTTTGCCCATCTATCATTCTTTGTACATCTTTGAGGTTTAGGCCTTTTGGGTCTCCCTGCTATAGACCTCTCAATTAGAGAATGTGACATGCACTGTACAATCTCCAGTCAATGTCACAGATAGAAACCTTCTGTATTATAGGTAGCTCATGGTCAAAACAGTATGGTCTTGTATAGATCATTTTTAAAATTGATTGATTGATTGATTGATTTGCTGCCTTCCTTCCCATAGGGGACCCAAGGTGGCAGATAAAACAACAGATTTAAAAAAAGAGTATACATATCACATTAAAAAACAATTAAACCAGTAATGAGATAAAACAAGTTAAAAGATTTAAAAACAATTTAAAAAACAATTAAAAATCTGTAAGTTCAAAACCTGAGACAACTTACTCCTTAAAAGTCTGCCTAAAGAGGAAGGTCTTTGCGTGCTGACGGAAGGACAAGAGAGAAGGGGTCAAGCTGGCTTCTTGGGTAGATCATGAACAGTCTCTACAGAAATCCAGTGGCTTGCTTCCTGTGGTGTAAGTGTGGGATTGACACCACTACCAGAGAAAAGCTTACAATATGAACAATATTAAGATGTTTATTAAGTGAAATTAGTAATAAAATCATTTATAACTTTTCAGAAGTTTTTCCCCCCAAACTGGATAAGATTGCAAGAGGTTTTGTGTGTTTTCATGATTGGACTTCTTAGCAAGAAAAAGCAGTAAAGATCCACACACACACCCCAAAAAAAACCCCACACATTATCTTCTGTGCAAAACTGTTATCGTTTGTACAATGAAGTTTAGCATTTTAAGCAAAACCTATTCTATTTTGCTCATATGCAAAATACAAGATTTTTGATACCCCATTCTTTTCTATTGTTGATAGTTGCTCTCATGTACTCATGAAAATGTTTTAGTGGTCACTGGGTTGTTTTTTCCCCTGCTTTTTCTTTTTCTTTTTGCCTAATTATCTTGGTCTGTCAAGACACAATTTATCTTTAAGTAAGAGAAAAACAGAATGTGCACGATGTTTCTACATAATCCCACCCTTCTCCAAAGAGCTTCATACATTAAGCAAGCACTTACAAAACCAGTCCAAATCTTAATGGAGGGTCTTTATACTACATACTTCTATTATGTAGACAGGCGTCAACAACAACATGCTGAAGTTTGCTTCTTTTCCTTTTAAACAATGTTTTCAGCCTCCTTATTATTTCGTACACACTCATTTTAAGAAATACTTGTAAGTCATTTGACATTTAATGCATCGCACTTGAATTAATAACTTTGATGCTTATTTGCAATGCTTAAATGCCATGCTAATTGCCATGGGGGAATAAACAGAAATTATTTCAGCTATAGAAAAAGAGATCAAGAATTGTGACTTCAAGTACTTCTACCTAAGCCTATAACCATCTGTTGCGCTGAAGTTAGAAAGAACACCTATAAAACTGTTTGGAACAATATATAGTTATGTAAAGAATATATACCTCTGGACTACATGATAGTAACCTTTTAAATTTTGCTGTGGACTAGAGTAATTGTGGTAGTACCACTTTTGGTGCTGTTGCTGAAATCACAGGGAAGCAAAAGTAGACCACCATAGTATATTTGCAGATGGTGGTATTTAGACAAAAAAATGAAGGAAAATATAGAGTTAAGAGTAATGTGCACTACAGATAAATGAATCAGTTTGATGCTGCTCTGATTCTGTACATTTTTTTTCTCACACCAAGAAATCAAACATATTTTTGTACCCATTCATGAAAATACACATACTTTGGTAAATGTTTTTGCCAATTGTACACATTTTTATATACACACCGATTAACTAAAGTCTATTTATGCACATTTAGGAAATATGCGCATTTGTATTTGATCATTTAAAAATGCGCTCATGCTGCAGGTTGCCATTTTGTTGTCATTGCTCTCTGAAATGCACAGCAAAACTGAAAGTGTACATATTTCTGATTGCAGTTACATCTGATATGGATTGGATAAATCCATTAAAAACCAAAACATAATAGTGGAAACCGCCTTGCCAAGGAATAGCCTGAATCATTTAGACAAGCCATTCTCAACCTTTTTTTCGGTCACAGCCATAAACTCAATATGAAAGAAATATAGGCCGAATCACCATTGCATAAGTCATGTAATGAACATTTTGAGGTGGCGTGTGAAGAATTGTTCCCAGTGTGTGCCTGCCTTCAAATGTGCCAGCCCCTTCCCCCGAGGGGCTATATGCCCACTTTTGAGAATGACTGAGATCCTGAGATCCTAGCATGTGCATTGGAAGAGCCAGTTACACAAAATGATGCTATCAACTCCTCCTCATATATGTGAAGCATAGTGATGATACTATGAGGTGCAGGTCTTGGCATAAATAAGTCAGGTGGTACACTAGTAACAATCAAATAGTCAGTTACATTCCCATTGCTAGCTTGGCAACCAGCTAACATTTCCCAGGCCATGGTATCTGCCCTCTTCTAAGTATGATCTTTCAGTCTTATTCCACTATGTTTTCTGTGGGGCTAGGAGCCCTGCTGTTCATAATTGCTTAGGCAGTTGCAAATGCAGGAACTCTCATTGATAAAGGGCAGGGGGTTGGATTCTCACCATTTTGCAGGCATAGAGACAAATTGGTCTCTGGTTGGTCAGAAATTTTAGAGTGGTTGGTGTGAGGCTAGCAAAATTGAGAGAGTGAGACACAGATTCAATGGGTATGTTCCAAAGAGGTGGCCAGTTTAGCTACTGGCAGATCTCCTGAACTCACATCTTTCAGATGATAGGTCATTACTTCATAGACAGGAGGTGTGCAGCTCACAATCATGCAGGCTGTTGTCCTTCCAGACAAGTTCTGAGGGGCAGGAAGAGCCACAAGCCCTTTGATTTGCCTTTCTGATGGGCAGGCAGTGGCAAGTTGAGGCTATTAGATTGGTATATTTGCATTTTGAGCCAGGATGGAAGCTTTCCCATGTTGTACAAAAAAATTGAGCATAAAATGGTGCTAATAGTTCTCCTGGATCTTATTTGGCTCATTGCAATTCTGGTGTAGTCTTGCAATGAATGTGTAGCCTGGATCACTTGAACCTTCTGTTTTAATTCTCCTTGGTGGGTAAAGGTAAAAAAGATCAACATTGTTGCCTGCTTTGTCAAACTTTTCTTGGTGATGTAGCTGGAATGCAAGGAAATGCAAAAGGCAGTACTCTTAATGTTGGGTTGCAATATCCAGAATTCATCACCATTAGCTCTGCTAGCTAGGGACCATGGGAGTTGAAGTCCAAGAACATCTGGATGGGTCCATTTTGCCCACCTCTGTTGTGGTGGCTACTACACTTTAGAACTAGGAAGTGCACCATTGTCCCCAAAGTGGTATCACAAATGGAAGACACACACAAAATCTATTTCTGAAGGCATCTCTCCTTGGAAGAGGACACACTTTGGATGAGGACGATCCAATGTTGAAATCTTAGAACATTCAGTATAAAGGATCTTAGGTGGCAAGTGCTGAACAAACACTTGGCCTGAAACCCAGAAGAATGACTGACTGTCAGAATTAAGGACAGTGGATGTTCTCATTTTTGACAAGGCAGCTTCACAAACCCTCATGATCCCTGACAAATCAATCTAATATTGAATTTTCATGAAACTCTGGCTCAATGCAAACTTCTCAGCCTTTACTAGGTAAGGAAATTCCTTGTCTCCATGAAGGATGAAAGGGCACTCCAGTTTCCCTTTAGCATGCAAAGATGTTCACATGCTGTACAAGTTCAGCATGGAGAGGTCTAATGCCACAAATGAGGTGTCTTGTATTGTACACAGCTTAGAAAAGTGACCTTCTGGAATTTCAGTTCCCAGAATCCTCCATCTAACATATCCAGTGGGCATGCTAACTGGAAGATTCTGAGAAGTATCATCATCATCATCATTTTGTCCAACTCCCCCTTCCCTCTCCCCTTTGGAGTGGTGAGAATCACCCAGGAATTACAGACTTGAAACCCACCTTTTGTTTCAAATTCATGGGTACAAATCCCACACACTGACCCTCCTGGGATTTATAGCTGTGAATGCAATATTTAATCTTGTCCCCCCCCCCCCCCCATGAGTTCCAGCTCCAGTGAAGGCTTCATTCTGGGTATTTCCATATTACAGAAAAACAGTGTTACTTTTTAAACACATTACCACAGAAATCCCATTGATTCTGAGTCAGTGTGCTTAGGACTGTAGCCTTAAACGTATTATTTCCACTGCTTCATCGATCCATCTGTCCGACTTTAAGCAAGAAACTAATTTACTGTATCTTCCATCAAGGGAGAAAAGAAGTGAAATGAACCACATCAGAACTTGAATGAAATATATAAGTGCATTGGGAGAATCATAATGAAATGTATTGATGGACATTATTAGGGTGCTAAAGGCAGATTTGCATAACATTTGCATATGTTGATAAGTGAAGCAAATGAGGAAATGAAGGCTATAATATAAATAGAAATGCCATACATTTCAAGACAATATAATGCAGGGATGTATAATAGTCCTATACTAATTATACCATGTATCTCTCGATAGTGGTGAAGGCGGAGTCCAGGGACCAACATCAAGGTCCCTAATCTTCGTTCTTAATCTTTAAACTGGTTTGTTCAATGGAAAGCTATTCAAATCAATGCTGCTGCCCAGGAGAGGAAGACTGTTTTCCCACAGGTCTTCAAATAAGGAGATGACTTTTTAAAGTAGGGCACAAAGCCACTCTTACATCAATTGGCATTTTATGACAATGGAGCTTTGGACCCATGTGTCTCAAACACCTGCTTTTCATGGCAAACTACTCTCGAGCATCAAGTAATGTTCAAAAACAGTTTCAGGTTATATTGTGGTGTGTGGTGTGTCAAGAAAAAAGGCAAATCATCCACACTTTGGGCATGTGTACTGCAACTCCATGAAACTCAGCCTGTGGGTTATATTCTACCTTACCATTTGTTCAATGGGTTTTCCCCCTTTTCCCGCCTCTCCCACCCTCTGCACTCCTGATGCTGCCTGCAAAGGTGTTTCATGCGGTAGGTTTGGAGGGCACACAAGGTGGAAGTTTAGAGGTGGTGGTATCATCCTTCCCATTCTGTGGATGGATTTAGTTCCCTCAACAGTGAATTCATGGAATTTGGTGGATCTAACCTCTTGTGTGCCATTTTCATTTTGGAAACTGAAATAGTCAGTAGAAGAATTGGAAATTGCAGTTATCAAGGAAATGTTTAAAGGCTAGGACTTTGCGACCAAGAAAAGGAGTCAACCAAGAATGCCTGATGGGTAGTCAAAACGTGATCCATGATGTGAAAGAATTGGTTTCCTCTAAAAAAAAAGAGAGAGAGAGAGAGAGAGAGAGAAGCATTTTCTTTAAAAAAAATACCAGACCTTCAGATCATCTATTAAAATAGGTAAGCAGAAGATTTGAGAAAAACAACAGGGAATGATTTTTCACCATAATATGCTTGAGCATTCAATCTATGAAATTCCTTGCTACAGAAGAAAATAGCAAGTAACATGAGCAGCTTCTTTTTAAAAAAACAGATTGTTGCAAATCCATGACCTCAGGACATGGCAGAACACCTATTTTCAACCAGGGTTGCCTGTTCCTACCTGTTCATCCCAGGCAGGACAGCTGAGGATGCTAACGCCAAGAGAGGCCCGGAGGGAGAAAACAAGGAACCATAACTTCTCAGCAATTCCTCCTCAGCGATGGAACAAAATACCATCTGAAATCTGGCTGGCATCTTTTCTGGCCATTTTCAAGAAATCACTAAAAACTTTGTTGTATCAGCAGGCTTTCCAAAACATTTCATCTGAGGAGACCACTGAATCTATTAGCCACTAACCTGTTTCAATGACCGCCTACTTTTTAAATGTTTTTCAAAGCATTTTAAATGTCTTGCACATTTTGTTTTCGTTTTGAATTTTTAGTTACGTCATCGTTGTATTTATATTGTCACTATTATTTTCAATGTTGTAAATGGACCGGAGTGGCCTTTGGCCAGACGGACGGTATAAAAGCCAAATAAATAAATAAATAAATAAATAAATAAATATTTTAATGTCATCTAAGTGAAAAGAAAAGCAATCCATCTATTATTCACGGATGGTATATTCAGCTCTGGTTTGCTGTAAAGATGTCCAAGGTAGCCTGTTGCTTCCTTACGAGACAAAAATAAGCAAATGTTTCTACACAACCTTGTTTTTTGTTTTGTAATTCGCAGCTCACAGAAGCTATCTTTCATTGTAACAAAAGGATGGGATATATACAGTGAGGACAGATCTGTCCAAGGCTGTTAGAGATGAGAGTGAAAAGTGCAACTTCACTTCTTTGGAGGTTGCGTGTTTGTGCATACTGGATGCTGGAGGCTCTCAGCAAGAGATGACTAGCCCTCTTCATGCCCTGTTTGGGAACCTCTTGGAGACATTTGCCTGGCCATTGTCTATTGTAGACAGAATGCTGAGTGAAATGACCCATTGATCTGACCCAGCAATTTTTATGGTCTTAAAATAGAAACGGTCTTATTGCTTCAAGTGACAATTTGTAGCAAATATATTGGACAGCAGTGGGAGGGGAGGAAGAGGAACAGAATCTGTCCATTGGAACTGATATCCCATCACCACTTTTTTTTTGCATGCCTAATAAAAAAAATAAACAATGGTTTAGTCTTGTGCAGATAATAGCTGCTTCTCCCTTTAAACAAATGTGTGCATGAAAGATTAGTCTTGTTTGATATTCATGGGGTATCCACGTCATTGCACGGTTCCTGATGTAGTTAATTTCTGCTTCAAATGGAGAAATGTAATGGAAAAATGCTTGTTTGCTGGAAATGTCACAAGGAACCGCTCGAGTGTTGTTATGATCTTTCTGCATCTCTGATTTATGCAATGGAAGTCAACAGCATGCTGAGCCTAGGAATTAAAACAAATATGAAGACTACAGTACTACCATCCTGGTCGCTTGGGGAAAATGTTTTATTGTTTTTATTATTCTTCCTATTATTATAATCATGATTCTACTGCCAAGGAGATGAAGACAGAACCAGTTCACTCTTAGCTTCCTAAGCTGTGCTTCCTCTGTTTGACACACATGATTAAGAATACAGCGATCATCTATTTGTTTCCATAGTTAAAGTGACTTAATATGTGTTCAAGCACATTTCTCCTCCATGTCCTAATTTGGGAAAATTGAACCAAACGATTAAACAGAAACATCCAGAGGTGACAACATGCTAACTTTGATATCTTGGGAGTTGTCCAAAAGATTAAGATTTCCCATTTCTGGAAATGTCACACACTCATAAGACACCATCCATAGTGCTTGTAATGGCAGCCTGACTCAGCAAGTTGGTCACATTGCTCTGTGTGGGTGGCTTGCAAGCCCATGTAAGTAGACATGGATGCAGTGAGGTGTAAGTGAACAAAGAGGAGTCCAGGTTAATCCCTCATTTCACTGAGCTGCTTCCTCCCTGGTCCTTACAAGTGGTGTGCCTCTTGCTTTGCTGCCAGAAGGAGGTTCTACTCCCTGGGGGAGACCACAGGATTATGTCTCCAGCTTATAATTTTCCCAACCTAGGAGAGAGGGCAGCAGCCCCTCACTGTTTTCCAAGGAACCAGCTTGATGGAGTCAGCTTGTCTATCCACCCCTTTAATTTTCAATGAAATGCTAAGATGGTGAAAACTGAAGAGCAACACATGCTCTCTCACACACATACACACGCAAAGGCAGACACAGACAGCTGGAAAGGGCAAACAAGTACAATGACAGTAGTAATGACAGCAATACATGTTCTTCTAGAACACCTTTTAGGCTTTGAAAATGCAATAAGCATCCAAGATTCACTGGAAGAGATAATAATGCTGGGAAAACTTGAAGGCAGCAGGAAAAGAGGAAAGCCACATGTGAGATGGTGTGACTCTGTTAAGCAAGCTGTAGTCTTTACAAGACATGAGCAGGATTGTCAGTGGCAGGACCTTCTGTAGCTGACTAACTGATAAAAACCTTTCTGCTTTCTTGGAGCATCATAGAAAAAGTTGACCAATCCCAGTCAAACAAACTGAATTGGCTCAAAAAACTTCCAAGTAAAAACTTTAATGAAACAATTAAAAATCAAGCTTTCAATAGGAAAACACATCTTGACATCTTCAGGATTACAAATGGCATACTAACTACATTGCATACAGTGATATACATACCCTCAGTGTGATTACATCACAAAATATTCCAGGTGTACTAATTGCTTAATCAACTTTCTGCTATCCTGATGAGATCAATTATAGGAAGCCACGAGTCACTAAGTCTTTGCCCTTCCTCCTGGTTTACCACATTATTTCCCACACATGTCTCTAAAGATGCTCTTATAAGTCTCAAATTCCGAGAGTGTTTCTGAACCAGCTTTTTTGTTTCATTCTAGGAGATATTGTGCCCAATTTCCGAACCATGTTTTGGTAACGCAGACTTTTCTTCCTGACCCAATCTAAGACAGCATTGATGTTCCTTGCATCGAATGTCAGTGCTTCTCCCTGTCTGTCCTATATACATCAAACCACATGAACATGGAATCTCGTAAAAACCAAGGACTCCCCAACCCCCCCCCCAAAAAAAATCCTTCACAGGCTGCATACACTGACATTTGTAATCCTAAAGACTTGGAAGCTAAACCTGACTAACTGATGTTTGTGTGTTATATGCCATCAAGTCAGAACCACTCTATAGCAATTCTAATAGGGCTCCCAAGGTAACTGTTCAATAAGTAGAGTGGTTTTATTAAGTTCCACCACCCTCAGTGAGTGGCTAAGTGGGGATTCAATTTCAGGTCTATCAGAACCTTCTGAGTGCCTAAATACATCCATCCATACAAAATACATCTGTACAAACTACAAAGTTGCCATCTGCTGCTGCTATTGTATGAATATATGCTACTCACTCATAAGTTGGTAGAGCTGAAAGGTCCTCGGTCAGTTAAATGACAGAAAGTGGGCATCTGTAGTTCCAATATTACAAGTTTTTGGTCTCAGTAAGGACATGGAAAATGGTTTTTGCTGATCAGTGGTTAACCTTCAGGAATTGGGCAAATAAAATTAAAAGCTCATAGGTATCAATAAATGTCAGAGAATGATCCAGCACAGATTAATAAGAGTAAGTACTCCCCACCCCCAAAAGAACCTATGACTGGATGTGACCAGAACATGTTTTAGACGTACATCAGATGAGCTACTCTACTATCGGTTATATTATTTCCTCACACTTTATTATGATGAGCAGTATATCCTAAACATGATTTTTTTTTCTTAATAAGCCACAGCTTAAGATCCTTGGATTCAGTAGACAGGGAAGCGAAGGCCGTTTTCCAATGGTTAGGCAAAATAGGCTGATTCAATTCCCTGTTGTACTCATTCCTGAAACCCTATAAACACGATACTTATTAACTGACAACAAATATTTGTAAGTGAATATTCTAGGTTTCTTTTATTGCACCAATTCAATGAGCATTCCCAAGAGTAAAGGAGGTTCTGACACACTTAGTGGTGCAGGATTTTATTTATGTTATGTGCCTTCATGTCGGAACCCTACTAGGGCTTTCAAGGTGAGTTACATATTTAAGGAGTGGTTTCACCAGTTCCACTCCGCCAGTGAGTTTCCATTGTTAAGTGGAGATTTGAGCCCAAGCCTCCCGAGTCCTAGTCCATTACTCTATCTATTTAACCACACCAGGTCTTCCAGGACCTTATTTAGTTACCAGCAAACACTGCAGGTGTAAATATTGCCGCTCTGCAATAGTTTAAAGGTATTCATTTGCCAAAATCCAAGGATACCTCAGAAATCAAATTATTAAAATACAGTGTGATCATTTGTATATCCCTGTAAATCAACATTCCAAGGTAAGTAATGAGTTCTGGCCACCACTGAGAGTGCTAGTCAACAAAAACTTTCCATGATATACTGTTTCCCATTGGCCTCACCTCAGATTTTGCCCAGTTAGTTGAATAATCAGATACATCTCCTAAAGCATCAATCACCTTCATGAATGCTGGAATGGAAGAGTTCAGTTCAAAGAAAGAGAACAGCTGAAATCCTGTAATCCTTGAAATTGTGTTCTGGAAATCAGGCTGCATGAGGCTGATCAGCTGCAATGAAAAAAAAATATCCAGCCTCCCATCTCCAAACCGAAGATCTCCATGGAATCTCTTTTATCATGGAGAAGCTTCAGGGTGGGGTGTGAGCGATAGGAGGGAAATAGTCTTTGATTCCCAAAACTCACAGCCATTGGTAAAGTCACCTCAAGCATTCTTGAAAATCTTGTTACAGACCTGATATATTGTGGAATGAAGATATCTGAAGAGCATTTCTACCATTCAAAAACCCATCTGGTCATGGAGATTTGCCTTTATTCACACTTGTGAACACAGTCATAGTCATTTCATCCTTACACACGTTACATCAAGAAGCTGCTGCAGTTGTATGAAGTCTAGGCTCAAGGTGTGAAAAGAAGGGTTTTTAACGCTGCTTCTGAAGGTTCTTTGCCTTCACCATATCGGTCCAAGTAAAACTTATATAACAGTAAATTTATTTCAGTTGAGGCAGTGTGCATTGTGTTCCTCTTATCCTTGATCAAAGGGAAATGATTCTTGCTCTTTTGTTGCCTGAGGTGGTATGCCAGAATCTCACTGGCTCCTCACTACTTTCCCAGTATGGTTGGCTGAAACAACTTAAAGCATATTCTGTTTTCCCTGAGAGTATATTATTTAATTTATATCTGGCATTCTGTAATTTCTGATATAGATTAGGTATAGGGCATATAGTGAATTGCTTAACAAATATTTCATGTTATTATTGTTTTTTCAAATATTTCTTCCATTGCTCCAAGCTTCTTCTTGTAAGAGGCATATGTGATAGTTCTCTCTCTTTTAAAAGCTTTACAAGTTTCCCATTCAATACCACAGGCACCATTCAACCCCTTATCAACACAAATATGATCCAGTAATTTGGGCATCATCTGAGTTTTGAACTCTGATCATTAAAGACAAACACACTAAAATGTTGAAGAGCAGATGGTCTAACCCTTTCTGGAGAATGATGAGTTCATGAGGTGAAGGTACGGCAAGAGATGACTCACAACTATGGCACATGTTGTGGTGTTGGAACTGAGATGCATGGCAGGCCTAGTAGCTTATCTGCAGACATATGTGTTCAATTCTAAGCAGAATTGCTTTGGCTTTATGATGGGTAACTTCTGTTGATTCCAGGGGTTACCATGTATTTTTGTATACACACAGGGCTTCTGCCTAGGGTAGCAAGAAGGACTGGCTAACTGATCAAAGAGAGACAAACAACCCATCTAAACCTATTTTTAAAAGTCCATGCAACAAGGAAGCAACAATTGAAATGTACACAATTTGCACTAAGGTAGTTTTCATAAATACTATTGTCCATTCCAATAGATACCATCTCACAGACAAAGAAAAAAAATGTAAAGTATTCATCTCTTCTGAAGAAAGCAAGATGAAGATTTATATCATTGGACTTAGACCCCTTCTACTACAGCTGTTTCTGAAGCAGCTAGGAAAGCCTGCCACATTATAATGCAATATCTCCTTCAGCAGGGAAATATCTCAGTGAAACATGATTTGTAGATGATTTCACAGCTTCTCATCTGAAGTTTCAAGGCATAGCTGGCCGCTGGCCCACAACCTATTTAAAAGACAGGGAAAGTATGCAGAATGCATCGTAATTAGAGATGGGCACAGACCGGAACCCCAGTAGTTCATGATGGGTCATGGGTTGTGGCTACCCACAAACTGCTCAGCTGACAGGAAGGCACATACGCACAGGCAACAGTCCCAGCTTCCGTGCAAGCAACCAGTCCTGCTGCCTCTCAAGATGGTGATGGTGAAGGCAACAGCAGCGGCGGCTTCAAGACAAAGTAGGGAGGTGGTCAGAGCAGGGGAGGGAGGTTGGGCAGGCATCCCATTTTGCTGAAGCAAAATGAAGCTCCAAGGGGAAAAATGTTTGGTGCGCCATTTTGTTTTGGGGAAAATAGGACTCCCAAACTGAACCAGAAAGTGAACCATGTACCAGCCCAGTTCATGTTTTTTTCTGGTTTCTGGTTCGGTTTGTGCCCATCTCTAATCATCATGCAATATTCTAATCCATGAGGAACACTATACCTTACTATTATAGCTAGAAATGGGAGCTTTGTGCTTTGTACAAAGCATGGCGCCACAGGTGGTGCTGAGTTCCATTTCCCTCCCCCCAGGCTGCCTGGTCCACTTACTCCGCATGCTGATGGGGTCTTGCTTTGGCAGCAGTGCTCCAATCCAGGCAGGAGCCCAGCCAGCCTCTCCCCACCTCCTCAAGCAGCCAACCACTCTGGTGAGGAGGTGGGACAGGGAGTCTCCCTGAACAGCCAATGAGTGGTTGGCTCCTTGGGGAGGCGGGGAAAGGCTGGCTCAGCTCCTGCCTGGATTGGAACACCTCTGCCAAAAAAGGATCACAGCAGCATGCAGAGCCCCATAATTGGACCAGGTGGCCTGGCAGGAGGGAGATGGAACTCAGCACCACCTCTGATGCTGTGCTTTGTGCTTTGCATGAAGCACGAAGCTCCCATCTCTAATTATAGCTTATCCAGCAGCATCTTGAAACATGCCATTTTGATTGCAAAGTGGGGCAAACTATGCATGCACAGGAACACACAGACACAGTCACGAAAACACACACACACAACCTCCTGCTAGAGAGGGATTCTATCTTACAACCTCAGGGGGCTAATAGAAAAGTTTCTGGTAGCAAAACAAAACATGTAATTGTGAAATCATCCATTAAACAACCTTGCAGCTTCAATGCTGACATTGGTGTCAATACGTGAAAATAAACTAATGAAAAGTTGGAAATGTATTAGTACCTGAAATGAAAACTAGGAAATTGGGGGAAAAAACTTGTTAATTACTTCTGGCAGCCTTACAGACGGACACAATATGCACTTTAATTCTCGACACTAAAAATTATGAAAATGAGCAAACGTAATTAGGTTTTTCACTAAGGTTTTCAAAATTAGCTGGCTGACTTAGCCACTAAAATATAAACCCTATTTTAATAATTTGTCGCCCAGTGTGAACTTCCAACACACTTTGATATATGGATATTAAAAACAGTCACATCCTTTGCATGAAATAAAGTTCTAATAAATTAAAGTGTGGCTCGAAAAAAAAATCTCATATTACAGCTTGCAATGAAACCAGAGGTGCCAATTTAAATCTGCTATAGAAATATGTTATTTTCACCAAAAATGAAAAATGTACTGTATGAATAGGCAGAGAAGATGGCAATAAGCCCACCTGAACTTAGGGTCTTTAATATTGCTTTGATACATCCCCCTCCCCACAACATTAAGAATAAGGGAATTTGACCTGGAAATTATGAAAGGAATAAAGATATGAACCAGTAGAGAGATTTATGTCTCATGTTGACAAATTATTCATTAAAGTTTCATGTAACTTGCCCACTGGGATTATTAAATAAAATTATGGTGGCAGTTACTATCAATGTATTCATCTCGAGGACGAGAGCCACAATGAGGTTTTGGGCTGCTAATCTAAAATGCTGGAATAATTGGTTTGAGGGCAGAAGGGGAGAGAGATTCTTTCCCATTTGGTCAATTGCAGAGGGTTTAATCTCTTTATTATCTTGCTGAGTCCTCATGTGAACAATAATGCATTTCAATATGTTGAATACAAGCCACTTTGGATGAGCTAACTGGTACAGCTGGGATATGGATTACATTGTTTTGACCCATCGAAACCACTTCCGTTAAGTGTTTCAGTCAAGGATGGTGATCCTGAATGTGCTAACTTGATTCCCTACCAACCTATCCACCAAGGAAAGGTGTGTCATGATGATGGGATATGTAGTCAGAGAAATGTAAGATGGAGTCAGACAGGTTCTGTGTGAAGATGATTTGAGAGACATTGGAATGTGTTTTTCTAAGTGCTTTGAGAATGTTTTCCTGAAGACCGTTACAGCCTGGTTCGAGATAGCGCTGAAGGCCGAACTGAGAGGCCCGTGGAAGACTCAACATTCCGAGCTAATTGGAAAAGAGATAAACCACCTGGACTCTCATGGGAATTAAGGGAGGAGGAAGGTGGTACAGCCTCTTGAGGCTAATTGATTAACAGCCAGAATTGTCAAGAAGAAGGGAGGAGTTAGAGGAGGTAGAAAAATGGACGATGGGTTATGTGAAAGTTGTTCGTTGGTTCGTGTTGTTGTCTTGTTCTGGATTTCGATCCCATGATGATGGGAGAGAAAACAACTTGATTGAAAGAGGATGTAAGTAAAGAAGAAAGAAGGAGGTGGGGCTAGCCCGCTATAGCCCACCTTAACCTAGTTTAGTAGTGTTTATTATTTTAATGGGAAATAGTTATTTTATTTAACTGCAATGATCTTTGAATATGTTCTTTATGCTAAAGCTTGTGCAATATAAACTGGTTCTAATGAAACTCTATTTTTCTAATAAAAATTAATTATAAAAATTCCACAAAAGGACTGGTATCTTGAACAGCAGGGTCTGGCTAAATCCAGGAGGTGGAGAGGGCCATAAACTAGCTATCTTTAAGAGTCCTACCTAACTGAGCTTTAGTGAGTTCTAAGGAATCACAAAGCCCATGTGTCTGTACTTGCAAAGTACTGAGTAAGTGTAAAGTGTTCTTTTCAGGTCAGACTTGTTCAAAGGGCTTACGCTACGCACTGCTGAGGTCCTGGGACTTGCCCCAGCGCAAAGGTGGTAGGTAAGTGGCCTGTTGAACTCTCTGACCGAGTGCCAGGCGCCCCTTAGGGAGACCTAGTGCACCACAAGGTACAATGAAGAGTAATTGAATTTAACTGGAGCCTGGTTTGCATTTCATTGGAGAGCACAACTGCTAAATTGCATTATACTGATAGATCTCCATCGTAACTACTACTTAAAGCAAATCTCAGTATGGCTAACTTGCCATCATGCTGAGAACAAAGGAATGTTGAATCCAGCGGGCTTCCTTGTGTGAGTGGCCCCATCCTATATTTATGCAACGGATCAGTAATTCACTGTTTGCTGTCCATGCAAGGAGGACGAGTCATCCTCTTTCAACCCTTTCTGTTTACATATAGCAGAAAGACTCCCTTCTTATCTAATTAAGGTTCAGCCATTAGGTGATCCTCACACATAAGAAATGTCAAAGAGCCATCTTAGCATCCATGAGGACACAATATGTAGATCTCTATACGGTGGTGGCGGTGGCACAACAGTGGTAGCAGTGGCACAACAGGAGCAGGTAGCTCCCCCTCACCAGGCATGAACCAAAACCTGAAACACAAACTAGTTAGGTTTTCCAGTTGGTTTGTGGTGGGTCATGGCTAACCACGAACTACGAACCATCATGAACCACCATTTTTTTTAGCTTAGTGCCCATCTCAAGCAAAAGGTGTGCAGATCTCAAAGACAATAATTGCATCTATTTTCTGTGCCTCGTAAAAATCTTTCACTGTGTTGTGAACACTGCTAAAACATGTTATAACATACTGATAACATCACCATCATCACATTGCAGTATAATAATATTTTTAATAGCAGTAACAATGCCAATAACAAATAGCAACAAGGGCTAATTATTTCCGGTTATGTGACAGATCCATGCAGACTTCCTCTACCTAAGACCTTTATTTCCGTGTTTTAAGGAAATATCACAGAGTGCTCATACGAGACACCATAAAGCATTTAACCGGCTTGCACTTAAAGATGTATTTTTAGTACAACCAGCTGTGGGTGCTGAAGGAAAATTTACAAAAGCAGACAAGCGCACTAAATACTTGACCCAAAGCGGCAATGAAGATGAGCAGAGATAAAACAGATCTCTTCAGCCTCCTCCCTGTTCCTTTGCAGCCTCACTCAGAACATTTTTCACCCCAAATCTCAATTCACACCACACACAACCACAGACTTTTGCGGTCTTTCAGATGATAACAAAAAATGACAAAGGTTGTCACTGGTTTTCTTCGTGCAACAGCAAAACAAGAGTGTGGCTCTTGAAAATCAAACTTCAGCCTCTGTTGTTATCTTTGGGTGGATAGTGTGCTGGAAAAGTGTGTGTTATTGAACATTAGATATCATCTGACTATAAAGATGTCAAATCTCCCACTTATACATAGATCTCTATGTGTGTATACGTTGATCCCCATGTCAAGAGCGCATCTGTTTTGGAAATCCAACGGCCTGCGTATTTTGAATTCTGATTTGGCAAATATTATTTCATGTCTTGTCTATAGCCCTGATTGGCTACAAAGCAATAAAGTATTCATATTCATATTGAATCCTGATTTTTCTCTTTTTCTTTTCTCCTCTGCTATGAGGTCCTTCCGCCCCTCTGCTGTCTTCTAGTCCCTCCTTCCTGTTTCAGAGCTTTGAAATTATGTGGTTAACTTTCCTCATCTGCACAACAGAAGTGCAGGGACTCACAGAGCATAACAGAAAATCCACCCCTCACTCATTAACTGGCACTTACAGTCTCAATGACTAACTTTTAAGATCTTAGTATAAAGAATAAAAATGCTCCGTTTTATTAAAATTTGAATATATTAACAACAAACTAACAAGATGGTTGCTTTTAACAACTCACTATACTTTAACATACTTTTTTAAACTAACCACCCTCAGTGGACATTAACACATTCTCTTTGAGGGGAAAAACTGTCTCAGCATAGAGGTGGGGCTCTCGTAGAATTCTGACACACAGGAGAGAATTGTGTATTCTGACTTAGAGTGATCCATCCTGCCCTTTTTTAGAGCCGTCCCACTCCTTTTTGGCACAGCTGTAGAGTTTTTCTGGTGTGATTTGGAGTGCTCTTAATTAGCCTGTTCTGTAGTCCCTGCTCATGATTCACACTGAAATAGAACTGTGGGTGGTGTTATCTGAGGGGACAACCCTGTGATGAATTTGGTGGGTTGTGGTACTGAAAGGGATGGCAGAGAACCTCTATTGTCATCTGCTCTACCATTTTAAATGTGTATGATATATTTCCCTATTGATGCAGCCCTATTTGAGATACATTGGTGATGTTATGTGTGCCATGCTAGGTAGATGCATTGTTGTTTTTCTCTGTCAATTACTTTATTTTACAAAAAATTATCACCATGTGCTGCTGAATGACAGCCGTGGGAAGACGGGAAAGGGGCGGGAAGGGGGTTGTCATTAATTGAAAGGGGAACAATTTGGCATGATCCAAAGACCTGTGTGGACCCTTCTCATGGGAGAAAAAATATTGATCAGTGTGAATGGAAGGATCATTCAAATGAGAGATAAAATAGATTGCCCTAAAGATAAGAAGCTTTTAAGCACAAACCAGGCTGCTCTACCTTCCCCTGTCGGGATATGTCCTTACATAGTTCTAGGTAACCACGCCTAAAAGGAGCTAAATGCTATTGTAAATGGAGAATGGTTCATTAATCACTGCTATTTTGTCATGGTTCTGCCTTTCCACCAATCTACCCAAATCTAGAAGAAATCCAAAGTTCAGTGGAGCAAAGCTGTCGAGGACACACCGCTAAAAAAATATGGCTCTACCTTCCAGTCTTCCCTTCTCCTCTGGATAGGCTGTTGTGAAAAAACAAGTTAGGACGCAGTTGACTTAAAAAACAAAACAAAAGAAATAACCAAAACTCCTGTCAATACTTGACTTTATTTTTATTATAATTTTCTGTTTCCCCATCTTGAGCATTACTAAGCATTACCAATCACTATTGTTTTGAATTGTTTTAGATTACAATGTTTAATGGAACCCGCCCGGAGTAGACTCTGTCTAAAAGGGATAGAAATCTAATAAATAAATAAATAAATAAATAAATAAATAAATAAATAAATAAATAAATAAATAAATAAATAAATAAATAGAAGCTTCTAAGAATCGGTACAACAGAGCCTAGAGAGGCAATGATCCTGCCAACCTCTACATGATGAGTAACCAAGCAGCTTTGGCTTCTGTTGACTGATAAGTGCATAAGTGGTGGGGTAAACGTCCACAGCTCTGCCCTTCAGCTTCAACAGCTTCTGACTCCTTGGCATTTCTCTTTTAACTTTGGTTTGCAGTGGAACATTTCAGGATGCAGATACATTTTGGAACCAGCTAGTCAGCCCCGCCCCCCCCATCCACTGTTGTTGCCTAGTACACAATGTGTAGATGCCTAAATGTGTATACATAGGCCCAAAGAAGTAGGTTTCTTGTATTTGTGTCTGAAAAAGTGGCTTTTGGTCCACAAAAACTCACCCTGTTAGTCTTTAAGGTGCCACAATATTTTTCCTTTAACTACCCCCCCCCCCCGGCCTTATGGGTCCCCCTCTTCCTCTCCTTCCCAATATGCTGACACATTAACACAGTTATTTCTATGGAAACTTGTGTATGTGATCTGATTGGTGGTGTTTGAGAAATTGATAATTTATGAATTCCTATATTGATTGGCCTGTTCTTCGCCTCTTGGACTAATGTATGACTCACTGCATAATTTTGAGATTTTGCACTTCTTGCCATCCTAAACTCTGTTTCAAAGTGTGAGAAATGCAGACACGGTTGAGAGGGTTTGTTCTAAAATATAAACAAAAGGGGATAATAACTTAAAACATGAAGAAGGGACATGGACCACTCACAGATTTGCTCATCCTTGGCTTCGATCTCAGGGCCATCCCAATACATTTTGCTACCTGAGGAAATGCAGCAAATATCAGCCAAGATGCATATGCTATGAATTGTTGGTAATGAAAAATCTTAACAAAAAAGATAATTGACAACCTATAGTGGCAACAAAAAGTTGCAGTGAAATTTGAAGATCAGATGATGAAGGACTTCTGAGAAGCACTTGCTGATTCAAAGGACAGTATCACTGACAATGGGTAAGTTATCAGAAGTATCTGGCATGCAGATGATACAATGGTGCTAGCTGATGATTTAGATGGTCTCAAAAGGTTAATCAATACAGTCAATGAAGTAGTTAATGAACACAGTGTAAAAATGAATGTTAAGTAAGAAGAAGTAGCTCAACAAATGCACTTAAAGATCTCAAGTGAAAGCGTGGAGTATATTGACAAATGTAAGCACCTTGGCATCTGGTTGAATAAATATTGGAGGTACAATCGTGCAATAAGTCAGAATTGAGATTGCTCAGAGCAACTTTTGTAAGAGGAAGACTATAGTATGTAACAAAAGTAACACATATACCTATTGAATCTGGCCAGTGCAAATCAGGTAGAATTTTGTTTAGCATTGTCTTTGATGAATATTTGGGATGGAACGAATTTCATGTTTTTAAAAGCTGGAATGTGAGAGAAAGTGAAACACAGATTTTTTTTTTTTCATCCCTGAATGGCTAGCTGGATAGTTCAGTGAGTTAGGTAGAAAGTTCAAGTCCCCACTGTGCCTCCTGAGAGAACAGCCAGTCTATGTAGCCTTGGGCAAGCTGCACAGTCCCAGTGTGCCCCCAGAAGAAGGGAATGGCAAACCACTTCTGAGTACTCTCTACCTAGAAAATCCTGAAAAGGATCTCCATAAATCAGAATTGACTTGATGGGACAGATTTATTGTTATTAATATTGACTGACTCGGGTCAAAATCTGCCAAATAAATTGACAGATGATGCAGCAAAAAGACATTTTTCTTTCACAAATACTTTTTACTTATTTTTGATTTATTAACCTAATTCTGACCCATGCTATATTGACAGATCTCAGGATGGGATATACAACCAGTTTTTGACCAGAGATTAATCTTCAGCTTTATTTTCAGAAAATGATCATATTACATGATTGTTCACTTAAACAGTTGCAAAGGTATTTCATCATACCTTCTAATCATCAGCAACAACCAAAAACAATTCTTTGATAGTAATAACATACACCATTAGAAGAATCCAGTTATTGAATATTTGAGGATAACCTTGCAGCTTAGTAATACAGCACAATCATTCCACAAATTTCAAATTTTGGCCTTTCTAATGCAGCTACCACTTCTATATCCAGTTCATGCCTGGTTCCATCATTTTATGTCTGCGCGCTGCCTTCTTTTCCAGGTCAGGTTCATTTCTTTGCTTTGCTTTTTGAAAATGTATACACGTTTGTGCCCATTTGAAATTGTGCCCATTGCTTGAGCATGTATTTCGTTGTTGACTGAAATGTAGCCTAAGCAGTATTTCTCCATGGTAGAAATGGCCACATTTCCCTCAGTTCCTACTTTTCTCTCTCTGTATGTGTTTGTTCCGTGCTGTTACATAAAATCAGAACTGACTTATAATGACCTTAATAGGGTGTTCAAGGTAAGTGAGATATTTAAGGAGTGGTTTTACCCATTCCACTCCCCCAGTTGGTTTTCATGGGTGAGCGGGGATTCAAACCCTGTTCTCCAGAGTCCTAGTCCATAACTCTGTCCTCTATACCACACTGGGAATCTCTCAGACACACTCACAACAATCTGCCAGTGTATAAAGTCTGGTGTGCAAATTCCATCTGGCCAAATAGCCAAGGAAGTGTGAATAAAATCCATCCTGAATGTCTGCTGGAACAGATTCCTCGCACTTCTGTATCTTGAAGGACTTTTGTCTGGAAACCTATTGAGCTGCTTTTAGATGGGCCAATGGTCTAAACAGGACCACCTGACCTGAACCATCCTATTTCCCTCCATATTAGGAATTAATTCCTTATATGAGTTAATTTCAGGGAGACAAGAAGGAAAATGCCTTTTCTGACACTTGAACAGAAAAGGGAAGAAGAGTGCTGTTTACATTCTGAGCTTTTCATAAACGGGGGATACTGAGCGCATTCTGTGAAATTGTTATGTGAGTACTCACAGCTCATTGATTTGACAGTGGCTGAAATCCTGTTGTGCAGTTGCACTCCATGCCACAAGAGTGATGTCCTCAGCCACAGCTGTGCGGCTACCATTTGGGGCAATAAAAAGCTTCCTAGACATTCCAGGTTTTGGGGATCCCTAGGGAGCTCTTTTGTCCTGCAGCAGCCTTTGGGGGATGCAGAATGGGAGGGGAAAAACACTGCTGTTGCTCCTGTTCCCACCACCAGCATCAACGGTGGTAGGAACAGGAGAAAGATGAGGAGCAAGATGAAGCGGATCCCTTGAGGTTCCCAAAAGCTAAGGGCAGGGTATTGGAAGCTTTTTATTGCACTGAAACGGCTTTCGTATGGATGTGGCTGATGACATCATCCTAGTTGAGCAGTGTCATGTTGTGTCACAGGATTTCTGCCGCTGGCTCTAATTCTGCTACAATTTCTATATATATGCCAGATACTTTACAGAGAAAACTCCTTAAGTCTATGATAAATTTTGGCTGGTGCAGCTTGTTGGGCAGAATGGGAGTAGAGCGAAGCCGTGCTCTCAAACACATTTGCCTGGGGGTAAATCCCATTGCACTCAGTGGGAGTTACTCCGAAGTAAATATGGATTGGAAAACAGGCTCAAAGCAAGATATTGTGCAGCAGATGGCAGTTCGGTCTCCCAGATGAAACAGCTGAGTACCCCAGACTAGAGAAACTGTTTTGGTTCTTGTGGTAAAACATCTCACAGGTGCTTCTTCACTGTTCTGGTAGTAAAAATAGTAAAACGAAACAAAACAAAAAGTGTTTTCCTCTTTGATGAGACTCCAGATCAGTAGCCAGATGTGGCCATTCATGTGATCAATTTAAAAGAAACTGGGCAAGGTTTAGGCAAAGCCTTGACGTCCTTTTCATGTGGTCTCTTCAACTATTTTGTTGTTTGTATGTTGGGGGGAAATGCACATTTGGGTCTCTAAGGAAAGGTACCCTAATAACATTGTTACAGTTAGGGTGAAAAGCTCTTCGAATATGACTCAGAGACCTAGATCTTTATATTTTTATTATTATTATTTTGTTGTTATTATAGAATAAAAACAATGGTACAGGGTTAGGAAAAGGGAAGTGGGTTTGGGGAAAAGGTGAAAATTACAGGGTGTGTTAGGAATTTCATATCTGTACATCATTACTATTTCTTTCTTGCTATAAATATATATAAATATTTGCTATAAATATTTGCTTTATCGAATTGTTCTCTTCAATCCAGATGTAGATTGGCTCCCATTTCTTCTTATCTGTCTCACACGTCCTATCTTTTAGTGTGTCTGTTAAAGTGTCCATCTCTGCAATTTCCAGGATTTTTTCCAAAAGTTCGGCCTTCGTTGGTGTCCTTGATGTCTTCCAGTATCTGGCATATAGAATTCTTGCAGCTGTCACAATATGGAGTATTACGTATACCTTCCCTTTATCAACTGAGTCTGGTACAATGTGTAGTAAGAAAGGTTCTCGTATCGATGGAATTTTAGTTAATAGAATCTTCTGTAATATCTCATGTACCAACTTCCAATAATCTTTAGCTTTCCTACACATCCACCACATATGATAAAAACTACCTATCTTGTCATTACATTTCCATCCACTTATTAGATATATTTTTATACATTTTTGATAATTTTTCCAGCATTAAATGCCACCTGTAAAACATCTTATATATATTTTTCTTTAAGACTCATTGATTTTGTGATTTTAATATTCCTTTCCCATATTTTAAAGACCTAGATCTTTAAAAAAGAGGAGTGATCAGCTTTAGTGGGTACAGGGGCTAACATTCTGCCCCTTGAAACTGGGGTGGGGGAGAGGGACACACAGATCAACAGAAATTCCTACACAAAATGAAAATGGAAGTGGAAGTTTACTTCCAGTTTCGAAAAAAAATCACTATTTCATGTTATTATTAGTGCAGGAGGCTGGATGACCTATTTAAAAGATTAAATTGCCACTCCTGGAAGCTTCTAGTAAATGCACTCAGAACAAGAGAGACCCCAAGAGGGCTGGAAGCCGCTGAAACAGGCAGCCACAGGCCACCCTTTGCCCACCCCGGTCTAAGAACTCGTTTCCATCTGGAGTCATTCTATCAACATCTAAGGAAGAAAAAAGCATTTGTTCGAACTTTTGGCTTTGTGTACGCAGTGCTTTGAAACTTGGACCACACCATGAAAATGGCCTTTTGCCTTCTCTAAATTTCCGTGGCTAATCAGTCAGTTGTTATCATACAATAGCTTTCCTTGCAAAGAAAGTGACAGAGAACTCAGCCCAGGGACCAGAGAATCCAGAGACAAGAAGTAATTCACAAAGCTTTCTTAAAAGACGGTGGCTCTCCTATTACTGGTAAATTGTATGAAATTCCCAAGAGGCTCAATTTAACAACAGTGATCATCAGCCAGTTAACACTGTCTCTTCCCCCCACCCCCGTCTCCTGTCTGGAACATTTCTGGAAGCTTTTCCCCCAAATCTGCTTAGTTTCAGAGTCTTCAAGCTTAACAAGTTCTGCTCAGCATGCCGACGGAATTTACAGCAGATGTTTTTTATGCTAGTTTCACCTTTGCTAAAGAAAAGATTTTTTTTAAATGGGCCTTGAGTTATTTAGCGCATAGAAAACATGAAGAAGGAAGTTTGCCAAACTAATGATGCAGCTCCTGAGGTTTCCCCTGAAAACTGAGATGGTTCACACTGCAAGAAGGGGATCTCCCTGGATCTGGTGTGACATATTTTTTGGGGATAAAAATTTAGATCTCAGTTGGGCTCCTGAGGCTATCTCTGAGCATAATGTAGAAAACGACATGGCCAAATATCTTATGTGTGCAGGATTGACCAAGGTAATGGCCAGGGATGTTGGCAAGTCTTTGGGTCTGAGTCCCAAGTCTGAGTCTGGGTCTTTGGTACCAAGTCCTGAGTCTGTATTATTTGTTTGTTTGTTTTTATCCTACGTTTTTCCTTAAAAAGAACCCAAGGTGGCTTGTATTAGATAAAGCTTGTATTAAAAACAGACTTTTTCCCCAGGAAAAAAAAGGGAGGGAAGGCTGAGTTCTGAACTGCAAGTTGAGTCCAAATCATTGGAAAAAACAAACAAACCCTGGTCAAGTCCGAGTCAAGTCACTAGTGTGACTTAAGTCCAACTTAATAGCATGCCCCATGACTTGAGTCCCTATGCCTGGTAATGACTGGTGAAGGGAGTCCTTGACTGAAAAACAAGATGCTTATGAAATGGTGCTAAACAGTGCTTCCTAATCTTGAGTCACCAGATGTTCTTGGCCTACAACTCCCAGAAATCCTGGCCAGCACAGCTAGTGGTGAAGACTTCTGGGAGTTTTAGTCCAAGCACATCTGGGGACCCAAGGTTGGGAACCACTCCGCTAAAAGGAACTTTTCACCCAGGTTAGTCAAAATATAGTTCCTCACACCTCTAGTTTGGAAGACAACAGGAGGTAGCGGGAGCCATACTGGAACAAAGTGGACTTAGGTACAGTACGCACAGGATCCCAGTTGTCCGCCTCTCTTTATGAAGAGTATTCGTTGTTTCGACCCTGCCATTATGTTTGCCCTCAACTGTTCAGCAGCCGGCCCAGCCATATCTCTTGGTGAGGAAAGCTGTTGTTGCTGCTGTTTACAGTATGTGCCGACAAGTCAATTCTGATGTACAGAGAGACCTACGGATGAACAACATTGGGCAATTTAAAATGGGATGTTTCCTCTCTCCCCTGTACCCTCAAAACAAATATTACTTGACCTGTTTTATGTGTTCTGATATGTTAAAATATCTGGGCCATTTGCCACTAATAAAAGACAAGGCCTGCAGCCAGACTGAAAGGGCACAGCAGGCGGGCCAGAAAGCAAGCCACTCGCTTCACTGTTGTGGGACTTTAATAAACCCTCTAATCTTTTCAGCTAAAAGAACTATGCTTGCCAATTGCCAAGCTCTCATCTAGCAGCTTTTAACATCATTAAAGTATGTTCCCCCTCTTCTCTCCCCATCTGACAGTATTATCAAGATGTATTGTGCTGTTGTCTGTCTGGATTTAAATGCAGGGGAATATCACCTTGTAGCAGTGCCCTGACGACTCCCCCCCCCCTTTTCCTCCCCAAGCAAAAGGCGTGCATGGGCCTGTGCAATTCAGGAGAGGCTTGAGCAGGCAATGATCCACACGGAGGATTTGACAGCAAGAGAGCTACCATATTTTACTAGCAAAATCAATCCAGGAGTACAAAAGGAATACACTCCCAGATGTGAGGATGAGAGACCTTCCTCCAGGCTATGAATTATATGGCTCATGTATTTGGGTTACATTAGCATTTCGCATTGAACAGCCTGAATTTTCGGTCATATCTTCCAACAGCGTTAAGACCACAAAATGGAGAGGCTCCAGAAACAGAAAACTCTTCCAACATGGCATTCGATTTACGCCTTGTTGCTGGACTAAAACCTTCATGGTTTCTTCAGTCTCCTTCATTCGGTTGGCCAGCTTGTAATTATACTAGAAACATAGGATGGCAGATCTTTGATTCATCCAGCCCACTGTTATCAATCCGACTGGTAGTAGCTTTCCGTCGCTTCAGGCTAAATTTTCCACAGGCTTGACCCTTTTTGGCTTTGAAAGTCAGATGAGATTCAGGGTGCTCAAAGAAATATTGTGAAAGTATAAAGTGGTTTCCTGTAATTCTGTCACCAAAAACTAAGGGTGTCAGAAGTTAACTATTTCCCATCACCCTGGCATACTCAGCCTTCCCAGAAAAGCTGCTCCAAAGGGCTGAGTGACCTTGCTGGTGGGATTATGAGAAGTGCAACATACTGATTTCCATATCTGTGTGTCTTAGCCATGTGGAGGACCAAATGTGTAAATAAAGCTCACACTCCCAGCCATCTCTCAATGACACTTGATTTAGCTCTCTGAACCCAACATATTCAACAAAGGTCTAAAAGCTGAGGCAATGCTATTTGAGGCACTTTATTTTATTTTTTTTTAATTAAGGAAACTAAAATAACCGTTTTGTGTCAAAATAAGTGCAGCAATATTGTGTTTAGAGTAAGCAGTGAAGGGGTGATAGTCATAGCTCAATATGAGATCTTATATCTCTTGTGGTTATGGTTGGGCTTTAGGGGGTGGTGGAATAAGTGGCACAGTGGCTAAACTGAGGTACTGCAGTCAAAACTCTGCTGATGACCTGAGTTTGATCCTGATGGGCTCAGGTAGACTCAACCTTCCATCCTTCTGAGGTTGGTAAATATTGTACCCAGCTTTCTGGAGAGAGGGCAATACCTACATAATCCACCCAGAAAATGCTTAAAGCACTATGGGGCAGTATATAAAGCAGCACACTTTGCTTTGCTCAAGTGACCACCTGTAGCTTGTTTCCTCCTTCTTCAAAGAAATAGTCTTTGTTCTTCATTTGTCTATAACAGAAGAATAGCCATGAGGATGCCTCCATGTTGACCTTCAGCACATTTTCACATAGAGAAGCCAGCTGGACGGGCGGCTGCACTGGTGTCTAGGTTTCAACCTGTTGTGTCCTGAATGAATTTCTTGAACAGGAGCATCCTGAGTGACTTCTCCGAATTCACAGGCATGAGATCCCCTACTAGCCTGCTCCACTTTGCTAACATAATCACCACAAATTCCTACAGACTGGGATTTTCCAAAATGTTAATTGCATACCTCATATAATTTGCTCAATGTCTATATATTTCCCTCAGTGCTCACAATAACAAAGACGAGGAAGACTCACAAAGCAAGTATGGATTTACCACAAGTGTGGCATACATTGTGTGGCACAACAAAATAAATAAATATATATATATATATAGCATAGCCCCAGGAACTGCTGAGCTATTAAAGCCGTTTACACAGCATCATAGATAATTACAATTATCCACCTCGTAGGGATATTGGAGCTGCCAATTTTCTGCAAAGGAAAATAAATAAATATTTCCAAGCAGATGTTGATAATTCAAACTAGTTTAGGAGGAAGCTTTAGGCAGGGCTGTCAGCAGTAAATGTGAAAACGCTGATAGAACCAGAAAAATATTCTTGTGGTGTGTTGGCTTTTTCCTTTTTTTTTTTGAAGCCGCAAAAATGTGCTCATTTCTGGAGGATTCGCTTTAGAAGACAAAAAGACATGGAGGAAGCTTGTCAGGTCAGCTTGAATCATTAAAAATCTTTGGAATCAAAGGAATGAAATATGGGAGGAACATCAGAGATTTTGTCAGTAGTCAAGAAGTCCAGTGATTTTGTTGTTGTTGCAAGTATTCAAATACACACAGACACAGTGAAGGCCAGTGATTCTAATTTAATGGGAGTGATGAATCTCCTCTAGGATTTAGCCTGAGCCTTTAAGGAGCTGCCCAAGGTGCTGACCTATTTTGGGGATAGAGTTCAACACTTTGACCAACTCATTTAAAGTTCAGAATAAAACCTGGAGTGCATTTACCACCCCACAAATTGGAATCACATGCACACACACATGCATGAACACACAAATGTTTTTTTTTTCCTCTCTTTACAACTTGCAACATGTGTCCTATTCAGGAAAAGTGAGTTCACTTCATTGACTCTGTATTGTCTCCCTTGCTCAGTCCCTTCCCTTTGCCATTGGAAACCCTGCCAAAGGTTACACATTAGTGTTATTCCTTTTAATAATCATAGCAATACACCTAGTTGAGATTGGGTCTACTGACTTAAATTTTTTTAGATCTATCCACTTCATGCCGTTCAGAATTCAATGCAGAAGCAGACATAATTTTCATCTCATATGTTTCCAAGCTTCAGAAGTGCTTTGTAAAAGGGAAAAAAATGTGGCAATACATGTAACATTTGGAAAATGTACAAAGAAAACAGCATACAGTTTTTTAAAATGTACACAAATATGCTTAATTTGAAAAAATACACAACATACATAGGATTTGTACTTGGGGTGAGAATGCTGGAATGACACAGCTTCAGGGTAAAAACTAGAGAACCTAGATGAAACCCAATGTTACAGAAGTGCACATTCCTAATTACAGTTACATATGTAGACCATGGACGTGTGTGTGGTCGCTGTAAGGAATTCCCCCCTAAAGGGGCGTTCCACTAGGTGAAGGAGCCACTTTAGTCACCATCTTCCACCACCCTTTGAACCCTCCGCTGGGTGAAACCTAGAGGGTGTGTGAATTTGCAACTATGGGCAAGCTTCTGAATCTAGCTTTTTACTTGTCACCTTTTCCTGGGACAAAAAAATCTCCTGATTGTGTACTTTGAGACTAATATACCAATCAGATTAGGTAGGCCACCTAAATAACAAAATTAGCAAGCATAGCTTCTTGGCCAAGACACTTTCTTTAGGCACTACACCCCTTTTCTCCCTAAGGATCACACTTTGGCAAAATATTAAAAAGTTTATCAAAGATTATGTGAAAAAAAAAAAAGAATTTTAAAAGGCAGTTGTACAGTTTCAAAGCAATGCAAAAGCACCAAGCAATACATATTCAGGTTACCAAGTGAGTGTTAGGTCAAAGCAAACCCCAAAGCAAACCTCAATAAAGCAATAAAAGTTACCTAATGCCTAATGGTTTAATTGCTTCTATAAAACTAAGTAATCATAACAGAGCTTTGTATCCAGGCAGGCAGGCAGGCAGGCAGATGGGTAAGCTGCCTCCCGCCTTCTCCTCCTCTCAGTAGCTCTTTGGCAGATCTTAATGTCCCTCCAACATGGTACTAACCAAGATGAGATGGTAAAAGAATGTATGATTAGGTGGGCACAAAATCTAGGACATAATATTGATATTGATCAATGGTTGCAAATATGGAAAAATAACATAAAGCTCACAAAATCGGTAAATTTCAAGGAGAACATATATAAGTTGTTTTATAGGTGGCATATGACTCCGGAAAAATTGTCAAAGATTTATACAAAGGTGTCAAATGTTTGTTGGAAGTGTGAAGCACAAGAGGGAAGCTTTTACCATATGTGGTGGACTTGTAGAGTGGTGGACTTGTAGAGTAGCGAAACAGTATTGGCTAGCAGTACATACTCTGTTACAAAAAATACTACTTTGTTGTTGTTGTTTAGTCTTTAAGTCATGTCCGACTCTTCGTGACCCCATGGACCAGAGCACGCCAGGCCCTACTTTGTACTACTTTGTACTACTTTGTAATGTTCCACTAACCCCAGAATTGTTTTTACTGAGCATTATACCAGATAATATAGACAAGACAAAGAACTACCTAGTTATATATATAGTCACTGCAGCCAGAATTCTTTATGCTAAGAACTGGAAGAAATTGGAGATACCAAAACAAGAGGAACTCATTGAGAAGATATGGGAAGCGGCAGAAATGGATATTCTATCAGAAGTGTTGAAAGACTGTCCAATACAAAAGGCATCTGAACGATGGGATTTATTATATAAATGGCTTGAGTCACCAGATAGTGCTTGAATAACATAGAATTAAACTAAGATGTAACTGTAAGTTGAAACCTGGAGGGCAATCAAATTGTAGAAAGGCGAAAAGTCGACTTGATATCACAACATGAACAAACAGATTGGATGGCGGTACATTTTGTGTTCTCCTTCCCCCTCTTTTTCCCCCCATAGCCCCCTCTACCTTTTGTACTCCTTACCTTATCCCTAGTTTTTAAAAATAAAAATAAATTAAAATGGTACTAACCTATCAAATTAAAGTTCTTTGTTCAGTAATGTCACTCTCAAAATATAACTTTTCTTCAGTCCCGCCTCTTCTTTCTTTTTTGTAAACATTTTATTAATTTTTCAATCTATCAACATTTAATTGTGCTTGTTAAACATTGTGTTACATAGGTTGCTTACAATCATTTGTTCTTTGCGTCTTGGCATCTTCTCAGTTGTTTCTTCACAATCTATACATTTTTTAAACATTTAAACTGTTCATGTGTGTGTTTTAGTATACAATATTGACTACTTTTATACAAATTTTCTTTATATAATTGTTTAGCCATTTCTATCTCCACATTTTCTATCATGTCTATATCAACATCGTATCTAATATATATTCATTACTATTTATTTTGCCCCATCTTTATATCAATTTACCTTAAAAGCCACCATGTTATGCCTTTACCCTGATTAATGATCCCTTATTTCAGTTTAATTCCCTTTTTTAATATATGAGATATGCCCCTTTACAATTCCAGAAGTTAAATATATACATGCTTTCAACAGTGGGGCCACCTTAATATTTTCCTCTTTTTCATCTTTTCTAAGTGATTCCGTCTCTTATTTGTATTTTCCCAATTCTTGTTTCTATCTCCCTAAATATTCTGCCGTCCCTTGTGTAATCTGAAAGCATTTTGTACACTTGACCAATCTCCAACAGATCTTTATGCATTGGATCCATCTCCAATAGGTCCTCTAGGCCATTTTTAATTAATGCTGCTGATTTTCCCCCCTTATCTTCCCCCAACACAGCCAAGTTTCTCCTCGGCTCTCCCGAGCCTCCCCCTCCGATTTCCTCCAGTCCCTCTTCTCCTTGGCATACATCGTCCTCCACCTTCACATTTCTTTGTTCAATATTTTCTGTCTCTTGTTGAATATAATCCTTCCTAAGTTGTTCCGTGAACGACCGCATGTCTTGGTTCTGGGATCTCACTATTTCTAAGATTGCTTGCAGGGTAGATCTTGCCTCCTCCCAAAATTTCCCTTGTTGTGACATCATGTCTTCAGATGCCGGGCACTTGCCCTTCAGGTGAAGAATGTCCAGTAGCTTAGAGCAGTCAGTCCAGTTCCATCAATAGTTGCCTCAGTAAGTTGATCACCTGTAGGGTTAATTGAATCCAGTCTCTGACGTAGTTTGGCAGTCCCGTTCACTCGATGTTTGTATTAGACTTTCCAAAGTTAATTGTCTATGTTTTAGTCAGTTCTCAGAAAAAGAAAACACCGGAAAGACAAAACAGAGTTTCTAATCAGGCTTCTAGGCTTTTTCAAGGTCATGTTTCTAGGCTATTTGCCAACACTGTAGATAGACATTTCTCTGAGGGTTATTTGCAAAAACAAATTTAAGAGGAAGATTTCTTAAGTTTAACACCCAAGTAATATAGAACTTCTTTCCTTGCAGTATAGTTAAGTGTTTAATTAATGTCCAATTTATTTTCTTTGCTTCTCTTTGCGTCTCTTTCCCCTTCTCCAGATCCACCGCTGCTTAATTTAGAGTTGGGTCTAAGAGACCCTCTTTTTTTCCTGTTAAAGGGATTATTCCGTCCAGGGATAGTTATAAAGTAATATAATTAAGATTTTGTATCTCACCCAATGTTAACGACGATGTTTAATTTGGCTGGTTTATCGCTTCTTCTTTTGCCGGCTGCGGACAACTTGCAAGCAAGCTTATTCAGCTGCTTGTTTCCGCCCGCTGGTTGATTGGGGAGTTTCCTGGATCAAACGTGGGTAACTGCCATCCCCCCCATGATCAACAGGCTTCTCCCCCATTTCACCACCTCTTCGGGGTGGCTTTAACCCCCTGGGGGGTCCCAAACAGGTCGGAATTCAGCCCAGGAGACGGAGCTCCGTCCTCCTCCTGCTGTCTTGTCTCAGCGTCAAGCCGGAAGTCCCCGCCTCTTCTTTCTCATGAGAGCTTCTGCTGACATTCAATTAAGATGGAATGTGGTGTCTTGTCTCCTCTTAGCCTGACTTTGAGGCAGGCTAGGCACAGAGCAAAGACAAATCTTCTTTCTCATGTAAATAACCACCACCTGCAAAAGACTTGGGCAGAACTACATAACCCAATTTCCTCACAGTCCTGTTGGAGCTGTAGGGCCTCATCACAACAGTATGGGATGATGTGTACTTCCCCTGCTCAGGATGCTACTGAGGCTGAGCTTGTATTAAAAAAAATTCCACAAAAGAATATGACAAACATTGATAAAACTGTGCTACATCTGCTCAGCTGTTACTGTACTACTTTTGCTGTCCCAGAAAAGCAAGAAGCAGTGGTGGTTTATCTTGTGGATTGTTATTTAATCTGTGGTTCTCCTGTTCTTCAGAGTATTTCAGGTTTTTTTCTGGCTCATTTTCTATGTGCTATTGTGCACGGCTGCCTTTGGAATGAACAATCACATTCCCAAAGACCATATAGTCTGGAAATGATATGAACTATCCTAAAGGTGTAGTCCCATATCTGCTTACCTTGTGGTAAGCCCCAATGAACTCAATGGGTCTTACTACCAAGTAGACATAGGATTTTGCCATTAGCAGATTTTGCACAGGTTGCTCCCTATTTGTTGTCCTTCATTAATCTTTGTGACTGATATTTCTTTCACATAACCAGGGCAGATTTTCACTGTCTCTTTAAGCGAGGGAAAAAAGTGAAATGATTCTTTTGTTGTAGTATTGCCTGTCAAAGTTATTACCCTCTTAAGGCTTGCTTCTATGAGCTGTTGGCAAGTCTGTTTGTAAAATCAATGACAAGGAATTACAGTTGCATCACCTCCTGAGATGGTGGATATCATGTGGTAACCAAAATGTGCCACTAGTGCTCTAGAAGGACAACAGTCATTCTCTAGCACAGTGGTTCCCAATCCTGGGTAACCCAGATGTTCTTGGAATACAACTCCCAGAAATCCTGGCCAGCACAGCTAGTGGTGAAGGCTTCTGGGAGTTTTAGTCTAAGAACATCTGGGGACTCAATGTTGGGAATCATTGCCCTGGCATAAATAGCATAGTTACATAGTGGTGGGCTACAATATCTTTACATGATATATGGATGAAAATAGGAAAGAGGGTATGACCTGAGATCACATCTCACACTGTGAAATTGCTAGCAGAACTTGCTGTTTATTAAATTAAGAGCATTCGAAAGGTGATTTATTGAAGCAACCTACTTCCTATAGCTTAAAAACGACAAGCAGGAACACTGTGCAGGATTCAGTGGTGCATTTCCACTGATGAAATAGCAGAACCTGGCAAAAACTGGGAAGGGAGTGACCCTCCTGTCTTACTGCAGCCTCCTCTTGTTTTCCCCTCCAAACTGGCTGTGGAAAGCTGGGAAGCCCCCACTCCAGCTGGCTTTCTGTTAGCCTGGAAAGCTGCAGGGGGAAAGGGAGAGGACGAAATTTTCACAAGTTCCACTAGGGGACCGTTAGTATGACCCACTTCCCTGATGTGCCATTCCTCTGCAAATCCTTGGGATGGCCTACCAATAATTTGTGTGCCAGTGGATAAGGGCTATAATAATCAATTAATATGGAGTCAGAAGGTGACTCCATTGCAAAGAATGCCAACAGAAGTTACAGCGTGTTAGATGTTTTTAAAAAATCACATTTTTTGTCCCTTGTATTCCATACACTTTCTTAGCCTGAGAAATACAACAGGCGAGACAGTTCTTTTCATAGTGTGGTGCCCAGGCAATGAACATCTAGAGTGGTTTATTTGTCTCTAGTGGATAATACATCAAACAGAGGATCCTTCCTGAGAGAGTACTCGGAACAGTCCTTCAAGTATATTTATTTATTTATTACGTTTATGTCCTGCCCATCTAGTGCTGGGGCACTACTCTGGGCAGCTAACAACGATTAAAACACCATGACCCAATGCCACCCACAAAGACATAAATAGAGAACCAAGAAATATTAAAAACCCAGGACATGTCCCTCAAATGAAGGAAACCTGGACAGCAAATCAAAATCAACTCAGTACATGGGTCCAAAACGATGTTCTGGTGTAAGATATTTCCAAAGGCCTCTTTGAACAGTATGGTTTTAAGCTGTTTTCGGAAGGACAAGAGGGATGGAGGCGTGTATCAGCGGGTAACATATTCCATAGTGTTGTGACCACCAACAAGAAGGCCTGGTTCCTGCTGGTAGTTTTCCAAGCCTCTCTCAGGGTGGCCACCCACAAACATGACATCTGGCTGGTCCAGGTGGCCTGGGTGGACCATTTTAGGGAGAGACACTCCATCAGGTAACAAGGTCCTAAACTGTTAAGGGCTTTATAGGTTAAAACCAACATGTGTCCTATGTCAAGTAGGTCATACAGTCACACCAACTGGCTTCCTCTTGCTTAAGTTTTAGGCAACATTGACACTTTTGTACTTTGCCTGGCTTGTAGTGTGCAGCAAAATCTTATGTAAAAGTCTTGCTGTCTGGCCAGTGAACATTCTGTTCAACTTCTCTCTTACTCCTGAATCACATATTGATCAAACCTTTTCAAGCCAACTACTGCAGTCTTAGGGACCAAAACTTGCTTTTAAATTGCAGAGCAATAAGATATATTTTAAGATCTTAGAAATATTTCAAAATGTGGCATTATGCACCAAATATTAATCTCTGTACTTTGGTGGTATGATTACAAAACTGCAGGATGTGCATAGCTCTCATATTTGCCAGATTCTATAGTACTGAACTAGGAATTAAAAACAGTAGATGTAAAGCAGTTTACATGAGAAGCTCGTCTCCCCCATCCTTCATCAACTTTCCATTAAAATACAGTTGCTACCCTCTTCATCCAAACTAAACAATGAAATGAATTAGAAGGTTCCTTCTTTGGTGGAAAAAAACAACAGGAGGACTTTCAAGGGAAGAGAACCCCTATATTGTGGGTGATGTAAGAAATGATAATTAAATCTGATTCTAAATTGTAACTGCCTTGTAGGCCATACAACAAAAACATTTGCCAGTATTTTCCAGCTGTTTCTACAAACAGATGAAAGAGTGAGGCTGAAACATGCTCAGTTCTTTTGTGATATCTGGAAAATGAACACATGAATACGGAGGGAGATGTTCCCGTGCCCTTACACATATGGATGAAAATGACCTTCTGCCCCAGTGTACAGGAAATGAGGAAAGTTCTGTCACTGTATGCCAGAGTGCATAGTTAATTGGCTTCGGCTTTCTAGTGCTTTAAAGTGACACACTCAGACAGTTATGAAGCCAGCATCTTTTCAACTTAACCCCTATATCCGCATGGCACAGGTTTAAAATGTCATTGTGGATACAGGAGTGGGAAATGCCTTCAAGAACTGATTGTCTATTCTGTTGTGTTTGTCAGTGTCATTACATGGACATAAAGGCCTGTCATTATAGATTCAGTTATAGGAAAGAGGTTGAAAATTGCAATCAAGTCAATGGTTCCAATTCAGGGTTGTCCTGAAGAATGAGCGGTCATTTATATAATTGTAAACTGCCTACAAAAACAGTAACAAATTGGTTTCGTGGCATTTTACACATGTTTTGTTTTGCTATTGATCCTTTTTTTGAAAGATAGAAGGCAATGATGAGACAAATCAAAAGGATTTGTGTTTATATGGCAGAAAAGAAGGCATAAGATGCATGCTCCAAAGATGTGAATTGACCAAACATGGGTGGGGCAAAGATTCCTGATTACCAGATGAATAATGTGTTTTAAGTAAGAATTCTGAGAGACCCTTTTTGACGCTGAAGTACAAGTGTGTGCTGGGTCAGTCAATGAGAGCTTTTGAAGAACTCAAACGTGAAAACACTTGTCTTCTACCAAAACTGTACCAGAGGTCCCTCAAAGTGATATTTGTACGAGAACAGGAGATTGGCTCATGGGGTGCCTGATTCTCTCTCTCTCTCTCTCTCTCTCTCTATCTATCTATCTGTGAGTGAGTGAGTGTTGTTTTTAAAGGACATAGGAGATGTAGCAAATCATGGGCTGGTTAACATGACATCTCTCTGAGGTAAATTGATGGTAGAGATTAATAAAAGTGAATGCACAGAGAATATAGAAGCCTTTAGCATGGATCAACATGGCTTCTTCACTAATTTTGTAGAGTTCTTTGAATGTTAATAAACAAGAGGGGTGGGTGGGAATCTGACAGATATTGTCTATTTGGACTTCCATTGTCTGGTAACAAAGGGCATAGAAAGCAAAAAGAGGAAGAGGAGGAGGAAGACCAGGGGATGGCAAACAATCTGTTGTTAAACAATCTGATTTAATAGTTATATCGTCTACTTTACAAAAGAGAATATAATATTTGAAAGATTGTTAAGAAGACAGTCTTCTAATTTTAAGACAAGTATAGAGTGTTTAAAAAGGGGCCATATATCAATGGGAGAAAGTACAGGAAGGCAACTGAAAATACAGGGATGCTGTACTAAATCAGCTGGAATATGTAACTATGTGGGCATGTATAGCTGCCTCCACATACCAAGTCAGGATGCATGTCCATAAAACCAATTTTTGTCTATACCTCCTGGACTGATCAGCATCCAGTTGCTGTCCAGGGCTTGGATTTATCTGGAGGTGCTGGGGACTGAACCTGGACAATGGGACTATCCCAAATCACACTCTACCTCAGAGTTCTCCTTAAAGAATGGTACTTCCAGGCCAGAATGGGGGGGGGGGGGCGGGCTTGAACACCTTGCCTGAGATCTCTGAATCCACCGTGCTTTTCACAAATCCACTTACAAAACATACTTAGTGTGAATTATGCATTCTCATATTAACTTGCATTGCCATGCCATTTCCATCTTTTCAGTCTGAGTGGCTTTTACTCGTATTTGGCTTGGAAAATGGTCTGAAGACACACCATGATACATTTCAGCTGCTAAAATGACTGTCCTTCTAAACTGCCTGGATGGGAGAATTCCTGGGAACAACATCCCTGGAAAGAAACAAGCCTGAGGGCTAAGTCTGGGTGAGCCTCAAGTTAAACAGACAAGGTTCCCAATGCTGCCAAATAACTCTCAACAGAGGAGGGGGATGATGACTAGCTGGAACTAGCTGGAATATTTTAATTGTATTTTAATTGTTTTATCTTTTTTATTGTATTTTAATTGTTGTAAGCCGCCCAGAGACCTTTGGGTAGTGTGGGTGGCATATAAGTTAAATAAATAAAAAATAAACTCAATGCAATGAAATGTTTGGAGAAAAAGGAAAATATCAGTGATGAGATATCTTGTTGGGCTGGTCTTGTAACCTCCCTCCTTCCCTCCCTCCTCAGCCAAAAAAACTTTCAGGCTGATTACATACAATCCATTTTAAAAAGACAGGTTCTGCCTAAAGGCTTACATTTGCCAAACATGTGAAACATGCCAAACAAAAGGGAAAAAAGTGATGAAGGGGTAAGACGAAAATAGTGATGAGCAGAACTACCAGGACTTAGGGCAAAGCCTGAAGTGTCAGGGGTTTGCCATGCTTCTCCTGGTCTCCAGAGAAACCAAGCTCAGCATGAATAGCGCTTGAGGAGGGCCAACTGTGATTTCTGAGTGTGAGGTATCTTTGAGACTTCGATATCTACCTCCACCCATTCCAAGCAGTCATGAGAGTCCACTTGCTTGGCATGAAGGTGTTTTTAGGTGTGTTATGCAATATCAGTGCACTTAAAAAATAATAATTAAAAAAAAAAAAAAACAGGAACAAGGGAGAGGAACTGGGGAGAGTGCCAGAGAGTGGACCAATCATAGCATTCAGTGTAAGGCAGAGAATGGAGTGCCAGCACTATGACATGTGAGTAGACATCTGTAGGCATCCTTCGGAGACTATGGTAACGTGCTCTGAATAGAGGTCTTGGAACAGCGTCTAGTGTGGCTGAGAAGGCCAATTTGAGAGTGACAATCCCTTCCACACCGAAGACAAATACAATCTGTCCCCTGTCCAGCTCCCTGATTTTGTTGGTTTCAGGACTGCCTCTTTGCCTCGGCCTGCTGGACAAGGGTCTCTTCAAATTGGGAGAGACCATACTGTACCGCCTTCCTCCAGGCTGAATGCTCAGATGTCAAGGTATCCCATCTGTTGAGGTCCTTTCCTAAGGCCTTCAGAGCCCGCTTGCAGATATCCTTGTATCGCAGCTGTGGTCTCCCTCTGGGGCGCTTTCCCTGCACTAATCCTCCATACAGGAGATCTTTTGGAATCTGACTGGCAACCATTCTCACGACATGCCCAAGCCAATGTAGATGTCATTGTTTCAGTAATGTATACATGCTAAAAATTCCAGCTCGTTCTAGGACTACTTTATTTGGAAATTTGTCCTGCCAGGTGATACCAAAAATGCATCTGAGACAACGCATATAGAACGTGTTCAACTTCCTCTCCTGCCGTGCACAAAGGTTCCAGGACTCGCTGCACTACAGGTGTGTACTCAGGACACAGGCTCTATAGACCTGGATCTTGGTACATGCCGTCAGCTTCTTATTAAGTCATACTCTCTTTGTGAGTCTAGCTGCTTTGCCAATGCATTTATCCAGCTCGACATCTAGGGAGAGAGTGTCAGAGATTGTTGAGCCAAGGTATACAAAATCATGAACAACCTCCAGTTCTTGTGTGGAGATGGTAATAGAGGGAGGTGAGTCCATGCCCTGGCCCATGACTTGTGTTTTCTTCAGGCTGATTGTTAATCCAAAATCTTGGCAGGCCTTACTAAAACGATTTACAAGTTGTTGGAGCTCTTCAGCAGAATGGGCAACAACAGCTGCATGATCGGCGAAGAGGAAGTCCCGCATGCATTTCAGCTGGACTTTGGTCTTTGCTCTCAATCTAGAGAGATTAAAGAGCTTTCCATCTGATCTAGTCCAGAGATAGACACCTTCTGCTGCAGTTCCAAGAGCGTGCTTCAGCATGACAGCAAAAAAGATCCCAAACAGAGTCAGCGCAAGGACACAGCCCTTTCAATCCACTTCGGATGTCAAAGGGATCTGATGTGAGTAGAGATGGGCATGAATCAGAAAAATGGTGATCCATTTTGATTCATGATATGTCAAGGTCAGTGAATCATAAATCACAAATTTATGATTTTTTTCTGACCAATCACTTTTTAAATTTTTTTTTAAATTTAAAACCCTATAAAATGGTCCCCCAAGGACCTAGAGACACCAATTTCACAAGGAAGCTTCCCCCAACTCTCCTCTACAAGCACTATAAGATTGGTGATGTTTGGGTCTCAAATGTCCAAGTTATACACCCACAAGGAAGGCCCCCCTGCAAGGTCCCTCTCAAGGCACCTCGAGGCACCAAAATCACAGAGAAACTTCTACTGACTCTACTATATAATCCCTCCACGTTTGGTGAAGATTGGGTTTCAGACATCCAAGTTATACACCCACAAATTGGGTCTCCCCAGAAAAGTGCTCTTTAGCATCTGGCTTGGGGAGACCCAATCTTCACCAAACTTGAAAGGATTGTAGAGGAGAGTCATGGGAAGCTTCTCTGTGATTCTGGTATCTCCAGGTGTCTTGGGGAACTTTTTGGGGGGTGGCATTTGTGGGTGTATAACTCAGACATCTGAAAAACAGTCTTCACTTAAATTGGACGGTTTGTAGAGGAGAATCAGAGGAAGTTTCCTTGCAATTTTTGAATCTCTAGATGCCGGGGGGGGGGGGGGGAAGAAACATATTATAGCCAAATGAATTAATGAATCAAAAATGCTAAAAATTCATTGATTTGTATTCATCAGAGGCATTGATTCATATGAATACGAATTGACAAATTAGCAATTTTTGAATGAATTTGGTGATTCATTTTTTAATTCGTGCCCATCTCTACTTGTGAGACTTCTTTGCCAAACTCTGGCAGCAGGACTACAGAGCCTGCAAAGAAGCCTTCCCATGGGCTGATAGTGACATTTCCAACAGAGCTTTTAAAACTCCCCATCTATCATTTTTTCTGGAGGGCCCATGTGAGATAAGTTGTACCAGGAATGGCAGCAACCCCTGCAGTTCCGTTTTCAATTTTCTTGGACATAAATAAATGCATGCATACATAAATACATACATACATATCCCTTCACTCTGAAATGCCATATGACTTAATTACTAAGGATTTATTCAGATTCTCGGTCCAATTACCTGGATTTCCTCATGGCTATTTCTATAACCAGCTGATCCAGAAGCAGTTTTGGCCGTCCTCCAAAAGCTGGCTGCTCTGCCTCTGTGACATCTCAAGGCCCTGACTATGACATTGCAAGGACCTATCCTTGTGATGTTGCAAGTTGCCAGCCCCTTGTCCCTGGTTTTGGCCCTGAAATGTCAGAAATTGGATGCTACTACCTGGCTACGCTGACTTATAAGAAACAATGCATAAATACAAAACAATAAGTCTTCACAAGGAGCAGCAAACTTCAAAAGCTATAAGGAACTAATTGGGGCACATAAGCACTGAAAGCTACCGCCTTGGCCTCATGCTATTCCATAGGTGAATATGCCAGTCTCTTGTGGTATAGTTCAGGTTATGCAAAACAGGTAGGTGTACCACTCAATGAAAGCTGTAGAATCATTGCTGGGGTCCTGATGCCAATCCCTATGGATGAAATCAATTACCTAGCAGACATTGCGGCCAGTGCCATATGGAAAGACATAGTGTCCACATCTAATGCACATCCACTCTTTAGCTACCATCGCCTCTCTCCAAAATTAAAAGCAAGGAATTTTTTCCCCAGAACATCTTTGTGTCCTATGGGAACAATAAAGAGTGCCAGGAGGATAATGTGGACAGAAAGAACTGTGCACCTCTTAAAATGGATGAAACGCCAGGCAAATCTGGCTCCCACTCACGCAGAGAACTGGGTGAGCTGTAAGTCACAGAATGGAGTTGGTAGAACCAAGGTGAGAAGGGTTTCTTTTCATCAACATGGTCCTTTGCATTGCAGAGAACAGGCAATTCCTCACCTATGTCAGTGTACTCTATACCCTGCAGCACGTACCATGGAGACCATGATGTCAGCTGCCCCAAATGTTCTTGATGTTGCCTGTTATTGGGTGAAAATTATTAATTGCACAGTGATGCTTCTGACACAAACAAAGGACTCTTCTGTGTGGAGGAAGCTGACAAGCCTGAAGAGGAACACTTATTTTATCTACTGGCCTTTCCATCTGACCCAGTTTCTTGGTTTTCTGGGGTCCTAACTAGTGTGAAGGGACCCATGGTCAGTACAGGCTCTCCCTCTTTAGCCCTGTCATACTCCTTTTGTAGAAGGATTTAAAAAAAAACTGGGATGAGGTGGGTTTAGAATATTCCCTTCTCCCCATGAGTATTCTACACAATTTTCAATGTGTCAATAGAGCTATTAGTATGAGCAATAGGGGTGGGACCTTTGTGTTTCAATCACACACAAAAGAGGCACTTCCTCTCCCCCCATTTTTGTGGTCTTTCATTGATTCCTGAAACAGGGCTTCTAAAGATGATTCTACAGATGATTCATGGGAATGAAAGAACAGAAATTGTTTGACAAACGTTCTTTTTGACTGTTGCTACCAGAGCTCTAACTGAGGACAGACATAATTATAAGCCCCAACCTCTGTGCTCTCAGATGACAAGTTTTCAAAAGTGTCAGAGATGGCTGTCAAACATGAAATAAAACTGTCATCTTTGACAGTTGCTGTCAGATATGAAATATGGGCAAGTTTTGGAAAACACTAATTATTTTAACTAATTGAGCTCATCTATTAACTTTAAAGCTAACTGGGGCCCAATAGTGTTAACAAAATGACTTAAGTTAGTTAGTTTCAAACTAGTGTAACATTTACTCTCCTCTTGAATAGCTTTAAGAATTTTAGTTTAGCTGTTTTGCCAGGATTATAACCAGTAGTAAAAAGAGTCTGAGCTATGGCTAGGAGAAGGAGAAGGGTGGGAGGAAGTATGGGATATTTTGTGTTAAATTCTCTGGCTGCAACACAAAAAGGACACCACTGTATGAAAGTACAGATATGAGCACAGGGTGTAAGATCATGTACATGGAAGGGGGAATGCCAAAGCCACCTTCACAGAGAAAATGAACTGGGGAATCAGAAAAGACCCAGAGCAGTGGGGGTTACCTGAAGAAATGACCATTTGGCTTTTATAAACAGTCATCTTAATGCAAGGGATATAGAATCATACAATAATGGAGTTGGAAGGGGCCTACCCATTGAGTCCAACCCCCTCCTCAATGCAGGAATCCAAATCAAAGCAGATCTGGTTGCCACTCAGCCACACTGCCCTGCTCTTCCTGGAGTGGATGAGGCCATGAAAGTTTATTGTGATCTTGGCCAGGGGGGATCTACCCATCCTGGTAACTTTCCAAGCCTCTTGCCTGACTTGACTCAGAAATGCTTTCTGGAAGCTGCAAACAAACAAACAAACAAAAAACAAAAACAAAACAAAAAACAACAACCAAAAAACACACAAGGTTAAGTGCTTTAACTCTTATGCCAACCCTGCAATGCAGAACTGCCACCACACCCACAAAACATACAGGTTCCCAGTAGATGGACAAGGCAAGGTCTGGTTTTAAGTACCACAAGCTCTTTTGTGGAAAAAAAAAACACCTTAGAATATTGAATAGAGATTTTTTTGTATATATTTTGTTAAAGATAGTGGGAAAAAGGCAGAAAGGCAAAAATTTCATTTCAAAAAGAGCATCAAAAGTATTCTGAAGGAAAATATTTTTATTTTCCTTTATTTATATTATTCATATGCTGCATTTCTCCCCATAGGTGACCCAAGCAGGGGTCACAACCACCAGTTGACTATTAAAAATACTATATAAATATCATATTAAAAACCAATTAAAATATATTAAGATTAAAAACAAATTTAAAAGTTAAAAGTTAAAAACTAGCATTCCTGAGGTAACTTACTGCTTAAAGGCCTGCCTGAAGAGGAAGGTCTTTGCCTGATGACAGAAGGACAAGAGGGAGGGGGAACAATCTGGCTTCTCAGGGCATTGCATCTCAAAGCCTGGAGGCAGTCACCGAAAAGGCCCTCTCTCTTGTCCTCACCAAATGATCTTGGCAAGATGGTGGAACCAAGAGAAGGGCCTCCTCAGAAGATCTTAAAAGCTGAGAAGGCTCATATGGGGTGATACAGTCCTTCAGATAGCCTGGACCGAAGATGTAAATAATAAGAAACTAAGGCAGGAGTAATACAGAGCAAACACACAAGAAAATAAGAAAGCTAACTAGACTTCCTAGTACTAACACATTAGCATAGCTTCAGCTTGGTCTCAGAGCATGCACAGAGTATATCCCTCACATCACAGCATGACAGGACAGAAATTGAGCATAGCATCTCTTAAGAGATGGCTAAGCCAACTAAAGTAACTTCTGAACTTTTCAGAGCTTATTCATCAGTGAGTACGAGTGAGTCGTATCACCTCCCAGGCTTTTTGAAATGGTCCACCAAACAGGCTTCAAATTACCTCAAATGTTCAAGAAGACAAGAGTAGTTTCTGCCTCTTCACTTCAGCTGAAATAATTCCCCAATTAATACAGTACCAGGGAACAAGCCAACACAGCATTGAAGTTTTAGTCCAACAGATAAATCACAGCCTATTCTGCTTCCATTCTTTTGTGGGGAAAACTGCCTCCCTCTTTTCTCTCAGCCAGCTGTTCCCAGGCACTGAAAAAAGCCTGCATTTTTGCAGAAAGGTTCCCCTGTCCATGTCCCCCAATTTCTCAGTCACTTCACATAGACTTTCTTATTTGGGACCCCATATATTTAGTTGGAGTGAATTCTTTCAGTGACTTCAATGTGTTACCCTGTTTCCCCGAAAATAAAACCTAACCTGAAAATAAGCCCTAGTATGATTTTTCAGGATGCTCGTAATATAAGCCCTACCCCAAAAATAAGCCCTAGTTAAGTGAAACCCCGCCCTCCACCATTGTGCAGCAACCAGAAGATGCCATGACTGTAAAATAAAACATCCCCTGAAAATAAGCCCTAATGCGTTTTTTGGAGCAAAAATTTATATAAGACCCTGTCTTATTTTCGGGGAAAGACGGTAGAAGACAGTCATTGTGAACATGAGAGCTCTTGTGTATATATGCTATAATTTTTTCCCTTCCTCCTGAAACAGGTAACTAATGAGGGGAATATCTTTCTCTTCCTGAGTTGGAAGGAGCTTCAGTTTTGCAGTAAATTGTGAATGTTCATTATTTCTTCAGCATTAATATCAATAAAAGGAAGAGCTGTCTAGATGATAATGATAATGGTGATGATTATAGTGATAATAATGTGAACATTAATTGTTATTAATATTATAAATGCTATTAAAACTCTGAAAATAGTCTTAAAGGGATTATTGTAAATCATTTTGAGCTCCCAGATTCAAGGGAAAGGAAAAGTAAGCCAAAAAAGTTATTTACAAATAAATAAATCCACTGTTCTGCAGCCTATTTAATAAATTATGATCCTTTAAAAAATCCAGACAAGATTCATTACTAAAAAGGCAATTTTTATAAGCCAGCTTTCCCTGCCCTGAAGCCATAAAATTATTCACTTATCTCCCATTGTGCTGCCACTTCAATTAGAGTTAAATGTTGAACTTTATGTTATATATCTAGTATTGATCATTTCAAAGTGAACAACACAACTTGCAATTTTTATTTTTAAAAAATTCCTAATCAAATGGTATTTAAAAGGGTACTGAAGGTTTCATAAATATACAAGTCACATTTGTTATACTCCACAATTAGATGCAGAAGCTTTAAGCTTGAATATCAATGCGTAATTTCCACTAACTTAAAAATTGATCTCCCAGAGTCACACACCCTCTAGCAGGATTTTAATTAAGTGAACCTCACTCACCTTTTCCCCACTAAATTCCTTAGGTTCATTTTCCATTACAGCTGAATGTATTTCTAGCAAAGTTTCAAAACTCTAAAATAATGGTTAGTAAACAGCATGCTTAATAATGCATACAAAGCAACTAGATCGATGCTGATTATTTTTCTAGTAAGTAAAACTTTGGAAAGACATATATATATGTCTGCCAGTTGCAAGGCACTTGTACTTCAGAAATCACTGGTGAACAAAGCAGTCTATCTCTGAATGAAGGCAGAGCGCCACTAATCCAGCAGCTGCCACAGTTTTCATAGCACCACTTGGTAAACTGTAAATTGTCCAGCTGTAATTATTAAATTACATTTAATAATTAAATTATTTGACCCAACTCCGGGAGGCAGTGGAAGACAGGAGGGCCTGGCGTGCTCTGGTCCATGGGGTCACGAAGAGTCGGACACAACTTAACGACTAAACAACAATTATTAAATAATAAGGTTGGAAGAACCTCCAATATCATCTGGTTCCATGCAGTGTTTGCTGCAGGATCTGTGATGTAGGAAGCAGCTACAGCACCCTGATGGATGGCTGTTCATCATCAACTAAGATAACCCTCAATGAAGGAGAACCCACTGCTACCTGAGACAATCTGTTCCGCTGTCTAAAAGGTCTTTATGTTAAGATGTCTGTACTAGTGTTTAGCTGGAATCAACTTCACTGTGATTCATACTCTCCTACAGGGATATTGGCAAATCTTTGGGTCCAAGTCCCATGTCTGAGTCCAAGTCTTTGGTACCAAGTCTTGAGTCCAAAGCCCCATGTTAAAAACAAGCCTTTTTCCCAAGAAAAAAGGGAGGGGTAGGTGGGTTCTGAGTCACGAGTAGAATCCGAGTCATTGGGGAAAAAAGAAAACTGAGTTGAGTTCAAATCACCGGTGGGACTTAAGTCTGACTTGACAGTGAGTCCCATCCCTGCTCTCTTATCCGTTCTAACCTCATCCAGTGCTACAGGAAACACAACTGCTTTCTTTCCTGCACAGAGCTTGGAAGTAACACTGCTACCTATGACACACTACATTTTGGTAAAAGGGTATAAGAACAGTACTTTTTGTAGTAAAGTAGAAAATAATAACATCATGGGAGGGCAAGTGTAATGATTCATTATCTACTCACTTGTAAAACATTGTGTTTGGCCAGTCATTTCTAAGGTTTTCTTGGGCCATTTCTCTATTCTACAAACATATTTTTACAAACAGCCTCCCCCCAACACAACAACAAAAGTAATGAAAAAGCAACAGTCAGGATCCTGTTGCATTGCACAATCAAGAACTGCTGGGATAGTTCAGAGCAAGGACAATTACATAAGCATTTGCCTCACACCAGCAGGCTTCTTTTGCATGTCCAGTCTCGCACTGTTTGTGAGACACGTTGTGCAACCAGTTGGGCGGTTGCTTGTGCATCAGGGGAGCTGCCAGAGGAGGGAAATGCTTACACAACTGTTGTTGTATTCTAGAAAGGGTGTTTGCCACTGTGTTTGTAATGAGTAATCCCTTACTTTCACCCAAAGTAATAACAGATAACTTGAACCAAAAAACCCCCAAAAGATCTCATTCTGAATTAAATGTCTGGTAGAACAGTGCATGTCAAAGCTTTATACAATTTAGGGCTAGGGTCGCTCTTCTTCTCATCATGTGTATCCACTAAATGGGGACATCCAGTGAGATCTTGGTTTTTGTCATTCTTGGTCTACCATCAGAGACATAGCTGTTAGTGCCTCAGGACAGTGTCTTTTAATTTGTTTTTTTTTAATTTTTTTTCTTTATTTTAAATTTAAACAAAAACATATAACATACAAACTAAAATACAATTTAACTGTGTTCCCCACCACCATATGCGGGACCTCTTGCCATAATCTTCCTCTTCCTTATTATTATTCTTCTTCCTCTTCTTCTATTGTCCTCTTCTCCAAAACTGCATTGATTCTTGATTTGGAGCTTTCCCTTTTCCTCTTATTAATACATATTCCAAAAATCTCCCCCATATGTCATAAAAGTTATTTTTTTTTCAACTCTCCTTTCTTAACCTTTAAGTTACAAGTTAATTTATCATTTATTGCTATATTCCATATTTCTTTATACCATTCTTCAATTTGCAATTCTACTTTTGATTTCCATTGCCTAGCTATAATCAATCTAGCTGCTGTTAATAAGTTGGTTATCAATTCTTTAGTCATTTTGTCATATTCCACATTCTCAAATATTGATAACAAAGCAATCTCAGCATTAAATTCTATATCTTTTTCACATATATAGCTTAATTCTTTAAAAATTTGTTTCCAAAATCTTTGCACTTTTTCACATTCCCACCACATATGAAAGTATGTACCAATTTCCTTCTCACATTTCCAACAGACATTCGGATGATTGGCATTAATTTTATTTAATTTTGACGGTGTTAAATACCATCTTAAACTAAGTTTAAAAAATTTTTCCTTTATTCTTACTGACATAAATCTTAACACCCTCATTTTCCATATCATCCTCCATTCTTCTTCATTTATTCTTTTCCCAATATCTTGCTCCCACACTATTTTTAATCCTTCTTTCTCACTTTCCTCTTCCTCTAAATTAAGAAGAAGTAAATTTTGCTCACAGTACCTTTCACTGAGTCAGTCATCCGAATGTCCTCATATGACAATAACAATTGTTCGTACTTTGTATATTCTCTACCTTTATTATATTTATTTACCCATTCATCAGTCCATCTTTTTAATTGTATATAATTCAACCATGAAATGCTCCTACTCTGAAGAGTTTGTTTCATTTGATCTATCGATCTCATTTTATACAACCAATCTTTCAATCTAATCACTTTCTTTTCTTTAAATAGATCCACATACACTTTCATATTGGTAGGAAAATTTTCTATTTCTGTCACTAATCCAAGTGGGGAATATGATGAACATAAATTCTTTTTGCACTTATACCATATATTTAACAATGTCTTTAAAAATGGGTTATTAATTTCCCTTATTTTATCTTTCTTAATTATACCAAATAAATATTTTTCTATATCTGCCTGTAATTCTGATGATTCCATCTCCCACCAAATTAGCCTTTCTGGATTATATATAATTTCCCCAATAAACCTCAATTGGTTAGCCAAATAATAATTTTTTATATTTGGTAAACCTATACCACCTTTTTGCTTTGTTCTATACCAATACTTTTTATTTATTCTGGATCTCTTCCCTTCATTACAGTACTTATTAATTATTCCTTGCCAAAATTTCAAATCATCCTCTGTTAACTATATTGGTAACATTCTAAATAAAAAATTAATTTTTGGTAAGATTTTCATTTTTATCAGTGCAATCCTTCCAAACCAAGATAGTTTAAAGTTACTGTATTCCTGTAATTTGTTTTTAATCACTTCCTTTAGTTTATTATAATTATATTCCTTTATTTTTTGAATATTTTTTGCTAGATCTATTCCTAAATATTTAATTGATTTACATAATCTGAAATCATATTTTTCAGCACACCTTTCTTGTTCTACTCTATTATGATTAAATAACATTAATTCAGATTTTTGCCAATTTACACATAATCCAGTTATTCTTCCAAATTTTTCTAAATGAGTTCTAATTTTATCTACACATTCTAACGGGTTTTTCACTGTCAACAAGGAATCATCAGCAAATAAATTAATCTTTATTTTATTCTTTTTCCCCATACCTTCGATTGAATCATCATTCCTTATTACATTTGCCAACATTTCAATAATCAAACAAAACAGAACTGGAGAAAGAGGGCAACCTTGTCTAGTGCCTCGGCCTAAAGCTATTTGTTCTGTAATCCCATCATTAACTATTACTACAGAGGTATTCTCCAGATATAATTGATCTATTATCCCCCTAAATTTCTTTCCAAAACCCCAACCTTTTAACAAAATCTTTAATGTTGGCCATTCCACGCAATCAAATGCCTTAAATATATCTAATGATAAAATACCTGCCTTCAATTTGTCTTTTTCTATATTGTATAAAATATTCAATACCCTCCTAGTCAAATTCTCCATTTGTCTACCCTTTAAAAAACCATTCTGATCCTCTTTAATATATTTTATAATAAATTTATTAATCCTATTCGCAAGTATTGCAGTAAAAATCTTTGCATCTTGATTTAATAGTGAAATGGGTCTATATGAACTTGGGTCTGTTAAGTCTTTATTAGACTTTGGGATAAGAGTTATTAATGAATGTTTCCAAGAATCTGGTATTCTCTCTCCTTCCAATATTTCATTATAGAGCACTTTTAACTTAGGGATCAATATTGGTTTAAAAGTTTTATAATATTCTGATCCTAAACCGTCAAAACCTGGAGTTTTACCATTTTTTAATTTATTAATAATCTCTATAATCTCTTCCTCTTTTATCTCTTTATCTAAATCCTTTTTATCATTTTCTGATAATTTACTCTTAACATTTTCTTTAATATAATTTTCTATATCTTCTTTCGATACACTATTACCTTTATATAAATTTTGATAGAATTCCTGTATTATCTTTAGTTTTTCTTTCATTAAGCTACAATTCTTTCCCGTTTTGTCTTTAATCACTCCAATTATATTTTTTGCTCTTTTAGTTTGAACTAATCTAGCTAAAAGTTTTGAATTTTTATTACTGTATTCAAAAAAATTCCTCCTAGCGTATATCAAGTCTCTCTGGACCTTTTCTAGCTCTATACCTTCTAATTCCTTTCTTTTAGCTTGGATCTCAATTAATTTTTTGTTATCTCTATCTATAAAATATTTGCTTTCTAAATCCTTTATTGATTCTGCAATTCTATTTATATTTTCTTCTCTCAATTTTTTTAATCTACAGGATTCTCTTATGGCGATTCCTCTCATGACTACTTTCATAGTGTCCCATAACACTCCTATTTTATTCCCACCTACTTCATTAAATGACCATATTTCCAGCCATTCTTTCTTAACTTTATCTACAACCTCTGTATGTTGAAAAATATTGGAGTCCATTCTCCATCTTCTAGCTTCTCTATAGTCCTTCTTAACTTTCATCTCCAGCACCATCAACGCATGATCTGTTATTTTTATCACATTAATATTTGTATCTACTACTTTTGAAATTAAGTTTTGTGAAATAAACATATAATCTATTCTAGAATAACTATTATGTACAGAAGAATAATATGTAAACCTTCTTTCATCTCCCTTTAATTCTCTCCATATATCTTTCAAATCCGTAGTGTTTAGTATCTTACTCAGGAGGGTACCTCTTTTATTCAACTCATCTTTTTTACATGTGGATTTATCTTTCACCTTATCCAAAACCATATTAAAATCTCCTGCCATGATCACATATCCTTTCCTAACCTTTTCCAATTCTTCAATCACAGTTCTATAAAATTCTCCTTGATTCATGTTTGGTGCATACACATTTACTAATGTATAATCTTCCTCCCCCATTTGACCTTGAATTATCAAATATCTACCATTACTATCTTTTATTACTTCTTTCATCACGAATTCACAATGTTTAGATATTAATATTGCTACCCCTCTAGATTTAGAGGTCCCAAATGCTTTTTCATATATATGGATGTTTTGTAATTTCAATTCATTGACTCCATCCTTTAGTTGATGTGTCTCTTGTAAATAGATAATGTCAACTTTACTTTTCTTTAATAATAATTCTATCCTCCTTCTCTTTAATACAGACCCTAGGCCTTTCACATTTAAAGTCGCTACCCTTATGTTTTTCCCCATATCCGTTCCTTTCTCTGCCTCTTATTCGGTCCCTTTGTGCATCTCACATAACAAAAACAAAAGCAAAAACAACTAAAAAAAATAAATTCACCAACTTCTAATTTCCTATCCCTGTCCTTCTTACCTACATATAAGTTATTTTCCTCCCTCCCGTTTCCCCACGTCTCACTAATGTTCGGCGCGAGCTCTGGGAGGGGGGAGACGTCACCCCCACCAGTCCGGACCCCAGCCAAACCCTCATCCCAATTTCACCCCACCTCATATTTTTATCTATATATATACTCAAATGCCTTCCCTCCTAACTTTTAACATCTCTTCTTCTTTCTACCACCCAAGTCTAATCCGGTAATCCAAAACAATAATGAAAAAAAGAAAAGAAAAAAAAAAGGAAAAGAGAAAAAAATATGAAAAAGAAAAAAAAATTGAAAAAAAAAGAAAAAAAAAATTTAAAATTTTTTATAAATACTATTAAAAAAAATTTTTTTTAATATTATAATAAAATGAGCAGAAAAGAGAGAGAGAGAGAGAGAAAAAGAAAATCCCAACCCTCATTACAAAATGAAGGGGGGAAAAAAAATAAAAAAGAAAAAAGAAAAAAAAATTTCTTCCGACATCCAGTAACGCCCAGTAATCTCTTCCAATTAAAATATCTTCTCTCAAAAAATCTTCTCTTTCGGACTACCAGTCTTTACAAAGCTACTTGCTTGCTTGTCCCTTCACTCTCATCTTCTTGCCAAAGTCCCCAGGCTTTCATCAAATCCTTCCCATCTTCAAAGGAGTAGATTTTATGTAGGGTTCCATCCTTCCATATTTTCAAAAAGACAGGGTGGCCCCAGTTGTATCTCTTGCCGTTCTTAATTAAAATTGAAGTGATGGGCTTCATTGTTCTTCTCCACTGGCTGGTTTCGGGGCTTACATCCTGATAGATCTGAACTGAATTTGATCTATAAACTAGCAATTCAGGCTTTTCTTTAATGACCCTAAGAAACTGTTCTTTCTTCATATAGTTAAAAAATCTTAGTATTATGGGTCTTCTGGTTTTCCTTGGGTTCCCAACAAAATGTACTCTCTCAATATCTTCCTCAGCCACATGTTGGGATTTCATAACAGAATTAATCCAGTCCATCACTTCCCCCCTCAAATCCTTTTCTTTCTCATGTTCAAAATTCATTATTTTGATATTATTACGTCTTGAATTATCTTCTAAATAGATAACCTTTTTCTGAAGTCCATCAAGCACTTGAGTGCTTGAGTGTCTTTTAATTTGTGGTGCCTGGGATCGATTGATTGATTGATTGATTGATCGATCGATCGATCCATCCATCCATCCATCCATCCATCCATCCATCCATCCATCCATCCATTTATTATATTTTTATCCTGCCTTTCTCCATAAAAAGGACCCAAGGCGGCTCACATCTTTTAAAAAAACAGTATTTAAAAGCTAAAAACAGTATGTATACAAATATTAAACAAGAATTACGCAAGTATTATATTAAAATGGTAAATAAAATCAATATTAAAACACATTTAATGTAGAGTACCCTCCTCTTGAAAAATTGTTTGTGCTACACCACTAAGGCTATTTCTTTGTGTCAGGCTTTGCTGGGATTCATGTTTCTCAGACTCTGAAATATTTATTGCTCTATTATTCTGCTAGCCTCTGCATTTTTAGACTTTACTTGATGTATTAATACTTAATGGTGTTTAATGATTTTGTTCAGTCTCCTCATTTAAGTGAACCAGCCTAATTAACAACTCTCAGGCAATGCAGAACAAAAATTATCCTTCACTTTTTTCATATACAGCCACCAGAACCTGGAAATATAGCTGGGGGTGAGGGAGCAACAGCTCTCAAAACCATGCAGTACAAGGCACCTGAGAACATTCCCCCAGAATAATAAAAGATACTGCTTACCAATAGTATCGACCTCTCTGATTTATGCTTTATCCTAGTTCACTACAGAGTTATAAATCCTGCCCTTGTTAATTCTGCTGTGATCAATGAAAAAGCACAAGCATTTTTAATTGCCGTAAGACGGTAGGATTTTTTTTTTTAATTGCTTGTCTTGGAAGGAATTTGTGCATTTGCAAGTCAGTTCTGTGCATTTTGTGCTTTTCTATATCTATTGATATGCAAAACCTGAAAGTACTATATGTGCACAGTCTTATAACAGTACAAGCATCGGGTGGGTTATTCGTGTCTTTCTGGCCTGTCATATTGTCCTATTGTGCTTCCAGTATGTACATGCACCTAGCTGAACAAAGAGAAAATTCAATTCTTAAAAATCCCTCCAGATTATGATTGTGAAATATTATGCTTATGTTTCCATGATTCATGCCAGGAAATGGTCTGATGTTGCTGCAAAATATTGTGCCCACATTGCAGTAGGAGAAAGGATGCCAAGCTTTACATACCAAATGGAAGCCTGAATGTTGACAACGCCCATGGCAATAGGATACCCTCTTGTGCTCACTCCCATTCACAAAGATGTACTAAACAGGGGGAAAATCCCAGAAGCTTTTTGTGTCAGTCAAACACTGCTCATCCAACCACATATTGTTTTTCAATAAGTTACTTAGGTATTTATGTTTATACAAATAGAACAAAATATTAAAAAACATCAAAAGGAAAGAAATCCAAATTCCAGGACCATGGTAAGCATGGTCCTAGGGTACAATAAACAAGACAGACGTGTTGGCTGCAAAAGAAATATTTGTCATCCGCAGGCCAAGAGGGATACATTACATTACATTACATTGGGACAAGCTAAAGAAATGCTTGGGAGAACAGCCAGGTTTTAAGTTGCTTCCTAAAACCCAGGAGGGATGGGGCTAGCCTCTGGTGGAAGGGAATTCCAGAGTGAAGCGGCCACCACAGAGAAGGCCCAGTTATGGGTGGTAGACTTCCAGGCCTCCCCTGGGGTGGCCACCTGTAGTATCCCCATATACAAGGTACAGGTGGGATGGGCAGATGTTTTGAGGGAGAGATGCTCAGACCAGTAACAAGGTCCTAAATGGTGAAGGGCTTTAAATGCCAACATAAGCACCTTGAATTTGGCCTGGAAGCATACAGCCAGACAGTGCAGACAGGCCAGGCCAGGAGCTATATGGTCATATTGAGATGTTCCAGAGAGCAACCTGGCAGTGGATTCTGCATCAGCTGCAGCTTCTGAACCACCTTCAAGGGCAGCCCCATGTAGAGTGTGCCTCAATAGTCTACATCAAGATATATAGAGCAGTAAATATTGTCACTTATTCTCCCAGCCTTCTCCTTAATACTAGAATTTCTAAGTCATTCCCTTGTGTTTGAAACATTGGCAGCATCCAGATTCCAAAACAAGAGCAGCAGCAAAGATCAAGTTCAGCCAGGACCATGCTTCAGCAAAGAAAAGGAAGATTCCTGATGTAGATGAGAAGAAAGGAGAAAGACTTCATTCCTCTAAATTTGCAAACTCCAAGATGTGAAATTTGAAGTCAAAGCCAGCTTTTCCCCTACCCATCTTCAATCAATTCAAGGGTCAGTTCACTCAGGGGTTTGACTCATTACCCTAACAAACAAGACTCTGTTGGCTAACCCTGTTTATTTCTGTTAACAGTCAATCTCTACAAAAGGCAGTAGCTCATTGCAGTCACAGAAAACATCTGGAAGAGCCTGGATAATATGAAACAGTTTTGCATATCAGAATATAATGAACAGGTCAAGCACAGTTCAACTCTGTGGATGCAGAGACAGATATCTAAATGAAGGGAATGGGGCAATTCCAGCTGGCTTGGGAAGAGATTGACCAGACCTGTACTCACGATAGGAATGCATAATAAACACCTGATCCTACATGCCTTTACTTGGAAGCAAGCTGCATTGATTATAGTGGACTGTGTTTCCTAGAATTGCTTTCAACTGCCACCAAAGGTGGAAATGGCAGAAACAGTGCCTATTTAATCAGTCAACGTCTTGTGGAAATGTCACAAATGCCATGTGTCACTCTGGATGGTCATTCCTTCCTTCTCTGCCCTTCCAGTGTTCCAAGGTGTTTATTGCGCTCAGCAGCTCTACCTCTTTCATATGTACCATACTGATCATCTCATTGTACATACAGCACTCTGATGTGTTCTGAGTTGGTACCAAATACCTAAACTGGGCTGCCAAATGTTACAATTTGGCAAGCAGAATGCAGTTTTTCCTTCTTTGAGAACCAAATCTCACAATCAGTTTTGTTAGTGTTCAATTGAGTAAATCAGAGGGTGCTGACTTTTGAAATTCCACACATTTTTTGCCTGCTAGACTGAAAATCTTCTGGAATTGAAAGGTTGGATATAGAATGGTGAGCTCTCTGGTTGCAGTCTGTCCTCTCCATGTGTTAAGCATTAAAAAAGGAACCCTATTTGGATTGCATACAAGCTATTTTAATCAAAATGAGGATTAAGATTAAGATTACATTTTAAAACAGGTGGCAATTAAAAATGGTAGGTTGATATTCTCAGTGGCTATTCAGATGGCATGTTTTGAAAAGCCTGCTGAAATAAAAAGGTTTTGAGGGGTTTCTTGAAGGTCCCCAGAGAGGGGGTCAGGTGGATTTTGGGTGATAGCTCATTCCAAATGTGAGGAACATTTCTTTGTAGCCTGAGAAGCCAACTTGCTTTGCCATCTTCAAAAGTGGAACTTCCAGTCCTCTTCTGGAAGTTGTCAAGCTGGTAATCAGAGAGGTGAATATTTAAGACAACAAGGAGGGTGGGAGGAGAAGACTACACGGACATCCTATAAGTAAAGCAGTTAAGAACAGAAAAACTATGAATAAAATAAATTACCCTCCTAACTCCTCCTACTTTCGGGAGGAAGTTTCATTTTTTAAATGTTTTTTAAAAAGTTTTCTGTAAGAGGTACAGTTCATCAGCACTGCCCTAACTGGTTTGAAAAAAATATTTTGTTTCTTTGCTTCTTGAACAAGAAGTTCAGGAAAATGCCATGGATAGTATGACTCCCCCTTTCAGAAGAAGGGCATGAATCAGGGCCAAACCAAGATATTTTGCTGCCTGAAGCAACAAACATGATAACACCTGTCCCAGTCTATGCAGAAAATCTAATTGGGCTGGCAATTTACTCTTTCTGCAACATTGGCAATAGAAAAATAATCAGTACTAAATCTGAAAGAAACAGACTAGCTTAGGAGGTGGATGACAAATGGCACAGCCCAGTGCTTCTCATATATCCCACTGGCATCTCGCAATAGCTGTTCTCTGAGGTGAGTATCAGAGACCAATTATTTCCTTAATTTGTTCTAGCTGATGGAAGCTGAGAGGAAGAGAGACATTATCAAGAAGTATTGTCTAGGGTTATGTACCATTTGGGGGCAAATGCGCAAAATGAAGCCACATCATGGGTTTTGGATGACTCCTGAGCAACAGTTGGGGCAGAATAAAGAGTCACTAGTCACTTACTGGGTGTGGCAATGCCTCCATGCATCCTATGTGTTCCAGATGGCATTTGTGGGGTTACGAATGCTTTAACTTAAGATGTTCGAACAGGGGAAATGAAAACGGAAAATACTGGACTGCTAGCAGAGCCACAGTTCTAAAATCAGCAACAAAGCCCAAGATCAGCTCTCTGACACTCCAACTACTGAAGCAATAGAGAGGGCTCAGACTGAAGTCAGTGTACACTGTGTATCCTGTCACAGCCAATTTTCCAGCCATTTTGCATGGGTATTGCCCAAAGAGAAAAGCGTGCATTGTTGTTGCTATCTAGCATTTGCTGGTTCCGCTGCCAAGCGCGCTTCGGCAGTGCAGAGCTCCATTGCTTTCCTCCCGGGATATCACGAGACTTGGGTAGTCTTGCAAGCGTGACCCGGGAGGGGAGGGGAAAGGAGTGCCCTATTTAAGGAGCGCTCTCCCCTCCCATTGGCCTCTTTTGAGGCTTGCATTGGAAGGCAGAGTGCGCTGGTGCCTTGCTCGCTCGTGTTGCAGTGCCGCTCACTGTGACGCAGTTGGTTTTGGAGTTGGGGGGTTGCATCGGCACCCCCCCATAGTTTGGAAGTTATGAGAGAGTGCTTCAGGGTGCTCTTGGAATTGGTTGCATACAGCGACATTTGATTTAAATAATAATAATAAATAAAATAAAATAGGAAGGAAAAATAAATAGAGATTAAATAAAGGGAGCGGGAAAAGGGCGCTAGTAGGGGTGTGTGCAGGTGACGGCTTTGGTGGGGTGGTGGGCCTTGGGGCCAAACCCTTAGTGGGTGCCCCCCCCGCCCCCGCCCCATACCCCTAGTGGGGTATATAATTAAGTTAATTGTAATAATAATTAATTCGATTTATTAAGATAAAAGACTTGAGTGGGTATAGCCCAATAATTGGGGGCTGCAACTATACAATTTATACTTTGGGCATAGATCACCCCCTGGTTACTTTTTGGTGCTTAGGTGTTCTGAAGTTCTGGCAGCTATCTAGGGCAGTAGAATAATCTGTGAGGTAATGTGCCCTGATAGGGATCCAGAGGTTGCCAGTTTAAGCCCAGGCACTGAAAGCAGCTCCTGGTTGGGAGTCCACTCACTATCCTTGGCTGGGGCAGTGACGTGCCAGTATCATTGGTGAAGGGATTTATTTAATAATGATTATATAATACAATAAAATAAAAGATAAATAAATAGATTAATTAATAGCATAATTAGAAGGTTATACATAATTAAATAAATAAATACATAAATAAATAAATAAAGAACTAATCAGATAAATATATCAATTAATTAATAAATATATATTAATTTAAAAAAATTACCAAAAGGCAGAAGTAATTCATCCTAGGGAGGAAGTAATTCCTCCTAGGAAGCAGGCAAGAGTACAAGCCTTGGGCTCAGTTTAAATTGGGCAGAGTCATGGTTCCGAAGAAGGGTCAGGGAAAAAGCAAGGGCAAGCAGCCTGTTGAAAGACGCCCTGCTCCTCAGCCATCACCACCCCACTCATCTTCTGATGAGGAGGGTTGGCCAATTTGAGAGGAGCTTAGCGCTAATACCCCTATAATAAACAATGTTGATGTAATCAATTGGTGGCAGTGACACGACATGTAGCTTGTGCCCTTTGCTTGCTGAAACAACCAAGGGACAGGTGGGAACATGCCAAATTGGTGGCATAGGAGTCGGATACGAAACAATCCAGTTAAAAAATTGAATTGGCTTGAGTTTGAAGGTATTCCTAGCTAGGAGGGGTTAGGATCTGTGGTAAGAAGTAGTTACCCATTAGAGTCTTGTGGAAGACTTAGTTTCGGGGCTTCCGAACCCAGATCTGGAGAATCCTAAGATAGGGAAAATACCTACTCAGGAGGAAACCATTTACCTCAGGATTTGCAAGACCAAGTGGCTAGCTCAAAATCCGGAGCTCTGAGGGTAAAGAGCAGTAGCGGATGGAGTAGAAGCCTAAGTCAGGATAGATCTGAGGTGATAATAAAAGCTAAAAGTAAAGAAAAGCTAAAAAGAAAGTTGTTCTTATGTCTGGAGACAAGAATCGCCCAGACAGGGAAATATTGTGGCAAGGATTGCGAGCTTGGGAGTAGCCAAGGTGGGCTGCTTCAAGAAGCGCAACCTAGTTATAGGGAAAGCCACTGAAAGAAAGGTCCGTTTGGTTCTTGTGAGTGAAAAGAACCAGTCTAGTTTAATAAGGAATTGTGTTGATCATGCCACCCAAACCAAGTAAAAAGTTGGTTATGGAGGCACAGGTTGACCCCCAGGGTGCTGAGGGAAATGGGAACCCTCAAATTCAAAGTGAATAAGAAACTGAGGGACCAGTAATAATTGCCTCAGAAGGTGAAAATATCCAAAGCTCCCAAGATTTGGAAAAATGGAAGCTAGAACAGGAATTCAAACTGAAGGAGTTAGCTATGAAAAACCAATTAGAATTGGAAAAAGAAAAAAACCCAATTAGAATTGGAAAAAGAAAAAACCCCAAATAGAATTGGAAAAAGAAAAAATCAGAGAACTTGAAAGGCAAAGGGAATTTGAGCAAGAAAACAGGTAAAGGGAATTTGAGCAAGAAACTAGGCAAAGAGAAAGAGAGATGCAGTTTCAAATAGAGATGAAGAAATTGGAATTAGCTGCTCAAAATAATAATAATAATTCCGGTGTGGTAAATCCCTCAAAAATCGACCTAAAGAAATTTCCCCAATATCGGAATGGAGGTTGTCCTGAATCTTGCCTGATATCATTTGAGAGAGCTTGTTGGGACTTCGGGGTTAAAGATGATGAGAGGATGATAATTTTAAGGTCACAGATAAGGGGAGTTTTATCTGAGATCTGTTCACAGATGCCTCTGGAACAAGCTAGAGATTTTGAAGTTTACAGAAAGATGGCATATTTCCGATTTGGGATTAATTCAAAGCATTTTAGGAGAAAATGTCGATAAATTTCAAAGAAACCTGAGGAGTCTTTTGCTCAACTTGGGGCACGTTTCACTCAGTATCTCAATAAATGGTTAGAACAGAAACATGTTACCTCATTAGACCAAAGGAAAAATGTGTTTGGACTAGAACAATTTCATTCAATTTTACCAGGGGAGTTGCGTTATCTTGTCAAGGACAATGATCCTAAAAAATGTGCTACAAGTGTCTGAATATGCTGATTCTATTAGTGGAATCAGAGATCCTCGATTTTCTGAGGTAAAAATTGGTAGAAAACTTTGAGACGACAGTAAGAGATCCCAACCTAGTAAAAATTACCTCAATAATACGCAACCTAAAGAAAGCCATTTTAAAGCCAAACCTTCATTCTCAGAGCCAAGTCTGCTGAGATCGAATAATCCTGAGGGAAAAACTAATAAATGCCTTCACTCTGAACATAGGGCAAATAAACAATGTTATGCTTGTGGTGAACAAGGACATTTTTTGTCCAATGTGAAAGTCAAAAGAATAGGGATTTTAGTCAGCCTAAAAAAGTATTTTTCCTTCAACCTTCGGCAGCTTAAGCCACCGGCGGCAGCAGTGTTGCTAAGGGAACTGTCTTGGCAGAAAGCCCAGAGATTCAAGAGGCTAAAGTGATACAGTGTTATTTAATCAAGTGTGGTCAAGTTTTATTGGAAAGCTCTGGATAAATGATTTTTATTGACGACAGAAAGTATTTAGGTATTAGAGACACCTGTTCCCATGTAACTATCTGTCATCCAGACATCATTTCTAAAGAAAACATGTTGGAACATGAGGTCATCACCCTCAAAGGCATAAGTTCGGACTCTGTAGTTCTGCCAATGGCTAGAGTAGCATTGAATTAAAATGGGTGGTCTGGTATATGGAAAGTAGCTGTGTCAGATCAAATCCCAGCTCCTTGTCTGATTGGTTTAGATCTATCTAAACATGTACAGAGTGTTTCAATGGTAACCCGCTCTCAGGGGAGGCAGATTGAAGCCACTGAGGAAAGCGCTGAAACTAGAGATGAAAGACCCATTTTAGGTGAACATCCTGAAATGAGGGAGACAGCTGATTTAGTGCTGATGAGAAATCCTAAGAGTTCCTCCTTTATTAAGGAACAAAAAGAAGATGATACCTTAACTGATTGCTTTGGAAAAGTTAAGAAAAATCCCATTCCACTGACCCCTGAACATCCAGAGAGGTATTGTGTGGAAAAAGGTTTATTGTATAGAGAGGTTTTAATGACTCCTCATAGGGGAGGAGAAGGACCCCACAAAGTTAATTGTACTGGTTAAATACCAAGAAAATCCTACAAGGTAGGCTTCAGCAGTATGTGGACCGAGAACTCCCAGAAGTACAAGCTGGATTTCGAAGGGGCAGCGGAACTAGAGACCAAATTGCTAACATGTGCTGGATTATGGAGAAAGCCAGAGAGTTCCAGAAAAACATCTACTTCTGCTTCATTGACTATGCAAAAGCCTTTGACTGTGTGGACCACAGCAAACTATGGCAAGTTCTTAAAGAAATGGGAGTGCCTGACCACCTTATCTACCTCCTGAGAAATCTATATTTGGGACAGGAAGCAACAGTTAGAACTGGATATGGAACAACTGATTGGTTCAAAATTGGGAAAGGAGTACGACAAGGCTGTATATTGTCCCCCTGCTTATTTAACTTATATGCAGAATACATCATGCGAAAGGCAGGACTGGATGAATCCCAAGCCGGAATTAAGATTGCCGCAAGAAATATCAACAACCTCAGATATGCAGATGATACCACTCTGATGGCAGACAGTGAGGAGGAATTAAAGAACCTCTTAATGAGGGTGAAAGAGGAGAGCACAAAAAATGGTCTGAAGCATCAAAAAAACTAAGATCATGGCCACTGGTCCCATCACCTCCTGGCAAATAGAAGGGGAAGATATGGAGGCAGTGACAGATTTTACCTTCTTGGGCTCCATGAGCACTGCAGATGGTGACAGATAGTAACAGATTTGGGAACATCCTTTACTTCCAAAATAATGAAGAGATTGTGGCAAGTCTGCAGAATTTCCCACATCACTTCTTCTCCTTATCATCCCCAGACCAATGGTCTATTGGAGAAATTTAATGGGACCTTAATGAGAATGATACGGGCATACATAGCAGAGAACCCAAATGATTGGGATAAGAAATTGCAGTCATTATACTCATTATAGTCATTATAGGGACATACCCCAAGAAAGTACCAGGTTTAGTCCTTTTGAACTTTTATTTGGGCGCAAAATAAGAGGGCCCCTGGATTTACTTCATTGGAACTAGGAAGATTATAAAGAGGGTGACCCTGAATCCGTTATAGAGTACATGGATAATCTAATGAACACTTTGCAAAAGTCCTTAGAAATAGCAGAGCACAACTTAAAGGGTGCTCAAGAAAAGCGGCGGCGTGGCGGTGGCAGCAGGGGTGGGTGGGGGGGCAGGGTTTTTTTTTAAATAATCCCCCACGAATCGACAAATAACTTCATTATTCATCACTTCATGGGGGCAACTTCGTGCTTTGTGAGTCGTCAACTTTTGACGACTCACGAAGCGGGATGACTTGCCAAAATGGTGAGTTGTCCCCATCTCTAGTCCTTAGTAATGTAAGAGTAATGTAATGTAATCCTTATTAATGAAAGTAATGTATCCTTAGTAATGTAAGTAATGTAAGAGGTTAATATGTGCATTCTTCCATGTGTTTTCATTTGTTTATGAGGGAAAACGGTTAGGTTTCCCCTCCTATCACAAACTTATTAAGGGGGGAGGGATGTGGCATCTGCCCAGATCATGAATATTAATGGACTATCTGCATGTACCAATGAGAGTGCTGGAGAGGCGGAGTCACCAGATATAAGAGTCTCTACAGGAGGGGGAGGATTGGTGAATTTAGAGTTTGGAGTGGAGAGAGAGGGTTGGCGGTTGAGAGTGGATGAAGTAGGATGTTTTGTTAAGAGTTAACAACATCAACTGTACCTTCATCACCTATAATAATAAACAACTTATATTTGGGTTTTTTTTAAAATGACACATTGCTTGGACCTCTATCATTAATAATAAACAATGTTGATGTAATCAACTGGTGGCAGCGACACAACATGTAGCTTGTGCCCTTTGCTTGGTGAAACAACCAAGGGACAGGCAGGAACGTGACACTACCTGGTACCATATAACTAAAACTGTGCAGCTGTATAGGTGCCAGCCCCATTTGGTTTGTAGCCATTTGCTTTTTCTCTGATTTGTGCTAATTTGGGTTTTTACAGAGATCAGGAAATGCACAAATATTGCCTTGAATCTGGTCAAGTGCCACCAAAAGCACACAGGGAGGAATCATGGGCACCTATCCGTGTGCCCTTATTCAGGCAAAAACCAGCTTGGGATAGGCACTGCACATCCCTGGAGAATTCCGTGGATTACCATGGATTTATGGTATAGTGGATAGAGTGACAGACTAGGACTCTGGAGAGCATGCTTCAAATCCCCATTTGGCCATGGAAACTTACTGGAGGACTGGAAATGGTAAAACCACTCCTTAAATTCCCCACATACTATGAAATCACACACAGAGAGACTCACCAACCAGATTCATTTGGATGTTTTAGTCATTATTCACAGTGGTAGCCTGTGTACCTTCCTTTGGCATTAGAGACCACTGTCTTCAGTGGAGCTTAATTTCTAATAAATGTCTTTAAGTCTTAATTTTTTAGTGACTTCTTCATGAATTTCCAACCCTCAACTACCTTTCTTTGATATAATATCCATTATAGGCAACAGACGTTCCTTCAGAGGACATGTTTAAGACTAGTGGAAAATTTCTTTTCCATTTCTCTTAGATCTAACAGATGTGATAGCAACAAGTCCCAAGCAACTAGAAATTAAATTCCCTCACTCCTGGCCTTACTAGCTAAATGATCTTTGTTTTCCACCTCAGTTTAGATGCCAAAAATAAAGTCTTTCTTGTCCGAAAATTCAGACAGGCACTCAAAGTGTGTTTGGTTCCAAATTAGTTTGGAATGAACTTAACAAATTGCAACTGCAGCCTGAGATGTTAACTGACAGCTGTTTGAGCAGGGATGCTAATTGCTTTCATACTAAATTAGCCATTGCTGAAATTAAGCAGCACCTCAGCAAAACAGCTACAGCAGCAGGCCTGTTTTAAAGCAATGTTGACTGCCTCAGATGGTAACCTGTCCAAGCCAGCATTTAGGCAGAGAAGCAGAAGGAAAAACTTACTTTTAGGGTCAAACTATTCACTATGTCCATGAGTTCATGTTCATATCTTGTTATTTGAAAGTAAATGAAAGGGTGTCTGGTAGTGCTCAGAACTACCACTCAGATGGAGAGGAGGTTGATGAAGACATCTACTTGTGGGGATAGGATGATGAAATCTTCCCTCTCCACCATTTCCTTCTAGGGGGCCACACGTTGTTCCAATAGAAGCCTCCCCCCCTTTCATTTTTTAATCCATGGTGTGTGTAGGGGGTGGTGGTCAGATTTAAGCCTTAGATGTCTACAGAACAAACCAGAAGGTGCTTCACTCTCCCTCCCCTCTGTGAGATGTGGATACCCCCTGCTAAAATCCTGAGTCATGTGTGCATTTCAGTAAGGACAAGGTTGTGTGGAAATAAAGATGGAACTTCTTTTCCCTATGTGTGGTGGTCTTGAGCCACATTGGGACCCTGCTTGTTTGGCTTCCAAAGTAAATAAGCAGAAATCAGCAAACAAAACCAGGAAGAGTAACTGCACACTACATGTGTCATATAATGTGTGACTTGATCATTAATCTTTGTATTCTACCTCTACTGGACATTAGGATTTGAAGCCAAAGTTCAAAATCAGTTCAGGGACAAGCTGCTGCATGCCCCTTTTATGCATTTCTCAAATTATTGTTTGTTTTTGTAAAAGCCACATCATCAGAATATGTAACACTGGTGTACGGCCAAAATGCTTCCCAAATATATGTAGTCAAACTTTACTAATTCTGGGTCACTGAGAATGAAAATGATGCTTAAATTTGTTGTTTGGCTCTAGTTTTCAAAATATGCTGTTGAATCAGTATATATGACCCTTGACCGAGAATAAGTGAGTTATAAAGAGAAGGGATCTCAATTTAAACCAGAAACAACTAAACTACATCTTTGACTGGATCTATGAATAAATCTATGACTGGATTTGGACAGTATTTGCTTTTTAGGCTGCAACATTGATGGTGTGATGGCAGCCCTCAACATTGTTCATGATCCAATTGAGTGGAGAGTGTCCACTGATTCACTGAAGAAGAGTCTTAAAGCTGTTTTGCTGCATAATGGCAATGTTTTGCAATCAATTCAAGTTGGTCATGCAGTGCATATGAAGGAAATGCATGGCAACATGAAACAACTTTTAAGCTGACCAACATCAGTGGCAGATTTGGGGCAATTTGAATATTGTTGCTCTCTGGCTTGGTTTGCAGACTCGATTAACAAACTACTTCTGTCTTCTCTGTGAATGGGATAGTAGTGTAAAAGATTCCCACTAGATAGATAGATCTAGATAGATTGGCCACTCCAACAGTCTTTGGAGCCTGGGAGGAAAAGTGTTGAGCATCCACCACTAGTTGAATCAAGGAAGATTTTGTTTTACTATCTATAAAATATACATAGACGTAAAATGTAAAACCTTAAATTCCTTGGAAACAGTAGCGAATCAGGTTTTTTAATTGTCATATTTGAATTCAGCCCATCAAAATACATAATAAATAGCACATTTTATCTCTGAAGCAAACTACGTCTAACAAATTGTAGACCAGTACAGTATAATCATAGTTACATAAACTGGCAAATATAGTAGCACTGAATGGATTACTTGTGTCTGTTCTATCAAACAGCAATGTATTCCATCATCATCATCATCTGTTAAATCAATTCTTATTTATGGTAACACTTACCAGGCTGTTCTAGGTTGCATGAATAAAATATATATTCTGGTGAAAAATCAGTGTCACTATTCAAAGTCATCATTCAAATTCAGATATTTGAATCCCTTTGTGCTTGCAGTGTGTGTGAACGAGTATGCATCTGCCTGTGAGTGCTTAGTTTCACAATGCAAAATGGCTCTGAGACAGTAGATGGACAATCTTCAACAGAAATGGTTAACTTCTCCTTCCTCCTTGCTATGGTCCTGATTCTTAGGATGTGAAAAAATCATTGGTTCTCTCAGTTTTGTTTGGAAAGGCTATCTCATTATGTTAAATCAATAGAATTTTCATATCCTAAGAATCAGGGCCATGGCAAAGAGGAAGTTAACCCTTTCTTCCTTTCTGTGCTCCTATGTAATAGATATCAGCTCCCCACTAGCTATCTGGTAAATGCTCTGCGATCACAGGCCTAATCATCATCTCCCTGGTCACAGGATGTTATAGATATAAGAGTGGGGATGACTTTCTATACTGGGGGACTACATTATAACGTGTATCCAAGAAATAATTGCTGATACCCTTCCACCACAGACTGATTCTCACTGGAACATTCAGCACTGTTAATCTATCAAAGGAAATTATCAATCCTACATTAGAGATTTTTTTACTTTCAACCCTATTCTAGAAAACTGAAGGGAAAGCACATAGTAATAATAAAAAAAGCCCACAACCAGAAGACAGAATTTATCAAAACACTGGGGGAATCCTGACCGCACGCTTTATCCTATAGTAGTCCATTGAGTTGATCTCAAACTATAAGGAAATAAGGAAGTACAAAGTGAGATATAATAGAGAGAGAGATCCAGGAGGGTTATATCCATAAATTCTAGTATCCATCTGAAGGCTTAAATAAAGTGTAGGGTTTTTTAAAACATTGTGGCTGAAACCCAGCAGTAAGTTGCAATTAGAATAGGCCCATTGAATCAGTGGGAATTTACTGAGTCAATACTTTTGCAAGTTTCCTTGATTCAACGGGTCTTATCTAGTTGCAACTTGCTACTGGACTTCAGCTTGTATATAACAATAAGCTGCCCATACAGCCAACACTAAAAGTTCTTTACCTTGCTATTTGAAAGTTCGTTCCCTGTGTGTGATTCCTTCTCCAGTTTATCTCCCCACAATCATGTTAAACATGTATATAAGACTGTGGCCTAAATATTGTATTCCATGTGCCTAAGGAAGTGGATTGTAATTCACAAAAGCTGAAGTAAATCCATTAGCTGTAAACTGATGCCATCAAGGTGTTTTTTAACATTCTAATGCTCACAAACCCTTAGTGTTGGGTTACACCAACTGTGGGTGTTTGAAACTGTAGGCCAAAATTATCTGGTGGACTGAGTTGCCCATCTTTGCTTTGTGGGAATGAGCTGAGGTGAGGTATAAACACTCACAAGATGTAAGGCCCATTCAATACAATGGGATTTACTCCAAGTAAACATGTCTAATTTTTTACTGTTAAAATAATGAAAGGCCCAAAATTCTTTCCCAAGTCTATTTTCAAATGTGGAATTCCAGAACAATTTTGACCTAAGTAATTTGTAACTAACCTTTCTTCTTTGCCCATACTGTGCGTCAGGTCAAAGGATGGTAGTCCTACCATTCTTCAAAAGTATATAAACGGTAACCCTTGTAATTTATTTAGATCATTTCTTATATATAATCTGATATGCTTCCTTTCAGATTTAGCCTTCAGTTTTCAGAACTTGCCACCAACCAAATTCAGAGTCAATGTAGTGTTAAATAATTTGTTTTAAGGAAGATTATCAGGAAGCCAGAAAAGTATAATAATCAGGGGATTTATTTGTAATGAAATATTTAATGAAAAAGCAATCGAGTAATGCCTGAATGATTTTGAGTTAGGTTGCAATGCGATAAGCTTCTTAATAAGCTTTACGGCAATATGACATTGTAAAGACACAGCAAGACACAGACACACCTTATTTTTTCCATTGACCTTTGAGGACATTGCAAAATATACAGAACTTGGAAATGTTATCCATGCTTTTTGGACTACAATACCCAGCATCTCCCAGGCAGCATGGCTAGTGGCCCTGGGAGTCCAGTAACTGAACCCAAACAACCAGCAACCAATCTCACTTCCACATTTTTAAACTTTGTATATATTCTAGTCTCTTACTCACTCTTGAGGAGGTGCATAATTTAGAGTGATAAAGAAGAACCAGCCATACGTTGAATACAAAGTGTCCCATCAGACAACCCTCATAAAAACTAATTTCTTTACTGTTTTTAAATGCTGTAAAACTGTCAACACTCTCTGGAAATGGCTCCCAACAAGGACATTTTGGAAGTAAAATGAGTCATTGCACCAAACATATAAAACATGAAGGGAAACTTTGTTCCCGGAGTAAAAAGAATGTTGTTATTTCCTTGTTATAAATATTTGTTTCAGAATAACACATTATTGATTATGGTATTGCTTCAATTCTTTTTGCTTCCAAATGTGTTGCTCTGAATTTAGTCCATGAGACCTCCATACCTGACTTTGCAGATTAGAGGTCAACTAGGGTTGCCTTCGAAATGGACTAGTTTAAACTTTACCTGAGTGAAATATCCTGCTTACATCACGATGTACTATAACACTAAGTGCAACACACTGACATTTTTCAGCCTCCTCCAGTGCCATTGGCTGGATTCCTGTTACTTAGCAAAGTTACACTGGGGTAGGCCTACTGAATCAGTGGTGATTTGATGAGTCAACTCCTCCACAAGTTCAGTTAACTGCAATAGCCATACTGTAGTTGAGACTTACTTTAGAGTAGTAAATCACAACTAAAGTAGGCCCATTCGAATCCATGGAACATACTCTAGTTGAGATTTGCTTTAGTGGAATAAAATCACAACTAGAATAGGCCTATTTGAATCAGTGGAACTTATGGAAGAGCTGACTGACCAAATCCCCAATGATTCAGTGGACCTACAACTTAGTCTATGAAGCCACAGGAATTCAGCCAATGCTTTTGCCTCTGACCTTCCACCTCTGTGTATTTAGTTTTCATCTGGCTGCAGAGCCAGAGGTTGGGAGGTCAATTCCCCACTGTGCCTCATTGAGAGGGTCCCTTCCAGCTCTGCAGTTCAAAGGCTCAAAAGGTTATATTTCAACTGGAATGTAATTTGTAGTTTGGCTGGTGTTTTTGAAGCCATGCATTTCCCATCTGCAGCCCACGATACTTAATACATTCCAAGAACAAGTCTGAATGAGCAAGACTAAGCACCCTGATGAGCCCTCAAACCATGTTGCCTTTTCATTTCTTTCTTTCTTTCTTTTAAATAGTGATACCTAGCATCAGGAAGGTGGGAAATGAGTCTTGCAAATGAGAGAAAACCTGCAAGCTAGTTGGAAGTGATAATAATCTATCATATAATTAAAAGGGGAAATGCATTTCCACATTCAAGGAGCGGTGATTTCACTGGTGGTGGAAGAGTGGATCAGAATATAATGAGACCATTTTCAGGTGTTGTGAGGCTGTGTGTGCTTTGTCTGTAAATATCTTAACAAAGGTTTGCAAACAGAAATTAGTGCATTGGGCAATAATATTAAAGGTGGAATACTAAACCACTGCGTAGGAAGATAGCACTACCACTGCCATCTTGTTCACTTATTAAAGTTTTGCAATGCATAAAGGGATTTTTGGGTGGGTGGCAACCTCTTTTGGTTGTCAAACACGTTGTATCAGAGTTAGACCATTTTTCTTTTTCTTTTTTCTTTTCTTTTGCTGAAGGGAAGGGGAAAGAGAGTAGTAGTAACTGGTACTAAAAGACTGAACTGCACACTACAAGCTAAACCCACCCACCATAAACTGTGTTTCAAAAACATTTATTTATTTATTTATTTAACTTATATGCTGCCTACACTACCCAAACAATTTAAATACAGAAAAAAAAATAAAGCAATTAAAATACAATTAAAAATACAGTGCTCTAAAAATTGCCATCAGGACCCACAGTTGATATTATTTCAATTAAAAACCTTCTGGAACAGGAAGGTTTTGACTTGGCACTGAAATGTCATCAACGTTGGCGCCAGACAAATCTGAATCGGGATAGCGTTCCATAGTCTTGGGGCAACTGCCGAAAAGGCCCTTTGTCTACAAGCTATCCCTCTTACCTCCTTGAGGGATGGCTCTTTCAGGAGGGCCCCCTGGCTAGATCTTAATTGCCGGGTAGGTTCATATGGAAGGAGGTGGTCCTTCAGGTATTCAGGGCCCAAGCCGTTTAGGGCTTTATACAGCAAAACAAGCACTTTGAATTGGGCCCAGGCAGCAACTGGTAGCCAATGTAATTTAAACAGAATCAGCCTGATGTGTTCCCTAGCGGCCCCACCACTCACCAACCGCGCAGCTTGATTCTGAACCAGTTGCAGTCGCCGGACCGTCTTCAAAGGCAGCCCCACATACAGCGCATTGCAGTAATCTATACGGGATGTTACCAGTGCATGTGTAACTGTCATGAGACTCTGCTCGTCCAGGTAGGGCCGTAGCTGGTATAATTTCCGCAGCTGAAGGAAGGCGCCCCTGGCCACCGAGTCCACCTGGGCTTCCAGAGTTAGACCGGGGTCCAGGAGCACCCCCAGGCTGCGGACCCTGACCCTTAGGGGGAGTGTAACCCCATTCAGGGCAGGGAAATGGCCCTCCAGCCTGTCCGGCGAAGCACCCACTAACAGCACTTCCGTCTTGTCTGGATTGAGTTTCAATTTATTAACCCTCATCCAGTCCATTATCAGGTCCAGACACGAGTTCAGCACAAAAACCGCCTCACCTGGATTGGTGGAAAATGAGAGGTAGAGCTGAGTGTCGTCAGCATATTGCTGACTCCTCAGCCCAAACCTCCTGATGACCTCTCCCAGTGGTTCCATGTAGATGTTAAACAGCATGGGGACAGTATTGAGCCCTGAGGAACTCCATGACATAAACGCCATGGGACAGAGCAACTGTCCCCCAGCACCACCCTCTGGACATGGTCAGCCAGGAAGGAGTGGAACCACCATAAAGCAGTGCCCCCAACTCCCAACCCAGCCAGCCTATCCAGAAGGACACCATGGCCGATGGTGTCGAAAGCCACTGAGAGCTCCAGGAGTATCAACAGGGTCACACTCCCCCTTTCTCTCTCCCAGCAAAGGTCATCGTACAGGGTGACCAAGGCAGTCTCCGTACCAAAGCCCGGCCTGAAACCCTATTGAAATGGATCCAGAAAATGGATCTAGAAAACATATTCTCCTTTTGTAATTTCAATGAATGGATGGAAAGGGATTATTGTAGTGGGAAGTGAATGTGTTGGGAGAGGTCCCATTTTCTTACCAGCAGAGAGGCAGTTGTAAGACCAGGATGGAGAAAACAGCATGGGATGTATGGTGCTCAGGCCAGATGCCGTGCCTGGTAGTATTCTCAATGGGCTGAAATGTCACGGTCTTGGGAATCACGAAATTGCTGGACATCTTGGAAGATCTACTTTGCACATCTGGTGAGATTTTGGTGTCCTTTGGACTATATAAGGGCCTGCTTCACCTTGGGTTGGAGTCTGCACTAGGCAAACAGTGTGAACTCCAACCCCAGTCTGAGTTCTTGGTTCAACCCATCTAGGTGCATACTTGACTGATTGTCCTTTAGAGGCTGAAGAGAAATGTTTCCATGGTAACTGGATTGCAGCCTCAGAGTTATCTTCTCTCCCCCTCCCCACACTTTCCTAGCATATACCCATGCTAGTCCTGTGGCAGATACCACTTCACTTAAGCATTTGTCACCATAAAGTGTAATATCTTGTGCAAAGATATCTAGTCATTTTTAGTTCTCCTTTCTCCTAGCCAGGGTAAGAATAATCAGAATTACACTCCTCTTGGAAGAAGGCAGTGCTGTTTTATATCCCTTGTGACCAAAACCAGCTCCACCAGCAGAGACAGTTGGTGCATCAGCTATGATAGCTCAAAGGGGCAGAAAATATGTTCGGGAGTTTGAGATTTACCCCCTCTTTCCTTATCACAGGTGTTCCTTGATTTTAATCCATTGATCAATGCTCTGAATGTGTGGCATGTGGCATGATGGCATATTACTAGGTGAGTTAATTAGATGGTGGTTCTGGTTATGTTTTGTTGTTACATCATTGCACAGTCCCTACAAGATGCAGAACCAATTAAGAGTCCTGGTAAAAACACAAGTGACAAGGAGATTTGTTACCTAGCAATCAAGTGGAGCCTAACACTTTTCTTTTTCACTTGCCCCTCCTGTGTAAAGAAGTGTTAAGTTCTATTCAGCATTGTCTGGCCATGTCACTCTCTGTGTTTTGCATTTTCATACCCAACTAGAGCTTGTTTTGACATGCTTTCAGTTTTGGTTCCAGTTATACAGCAGTTCTTACCAACACTTCCTTCTGATGTTCTCCAAGTCCTGCATTTCTTGGGTTCCATCTAGTATTGTTTGTCCACAAGAGGAGCAGCATCCAACCACACAAATTTCCACCCATCCTGCAAAAGGCCTATTATATATTTTGTGCCCTCAAGTCCTATCTGCTAACAGCAACCCTAATAGGATTTTTAGGGTAGGTAAAATATTTAAGGAGTGGTTTTACCAGTGCCACTTCATCAGTAAGTTTCCATGGCCAAGCAAGGATTCAAACCCAAGTCTCATGAACCTTAGTTTGTCACTATATCCCAGTGGTTCCTAACCTTGGGTCCCCAGATGTTCTCAGACTGAAACTCCCAGACGCCTTCACCCCTAGATGTCCTGGCCAGGATTTCTGGGAGTTATAGTCTAAGAACATCTGGGCACGCAAGGTTGGGAACCACGGCTCTGGCCACTGCACCACACTGGTTAAACTATACATCTCCTGAGCAATGAAAAGTCCTATTCTGTGAACCAATGTCTGCTCATATAAGATTGGTCATCACTCCTTATTCTTTAGACACAGCAAAGTTGTTTGGATTTCTCTACAGATCTTCACAACATGTGACCCATGAAACGGAACACAGCATACCAACCATACATGCTACGCCCCCTTCTTTTTTCTTGATGTTCTCATCCTTTTTTTTCGCTCCTAGGCAAGAAACAATAATAGGAGGCTTAAAGAGATGTTGATGGGTTGCTATGGATGGATGGTAGGCTGTATTGACAATGGAATTGGATTGTAATTTCTATCAGTAATACAGCCTGCAAGCCATGTAATGTTCCCACCAGGATTTCCATGTTTTTAAACAAGCCTGATTTAATCTGCCATCCTGCAAACAACTCAAACAATCAGGTTCAATTTTTTTAAAAAAGATTAAAAAGCCCCTTAGCAAATACAATCACTGCTTTCCAGATTCAAGGGGCTTAAAAAATTACCTTCATTTGGGGGTGGGGGAGGACCTGTCTCAGATGCCTGATAAGTGACTTGATTTCTTTTTGATGTGGCCAAAGTTGCTGGAGATTTTTTATTTATTCATTCATTTAAAAAACAACATGGTTTGCTAAATGGTCACAATGCCTTTCAGATGTTATCAAGCCTGTTATTATCCGTGTTATGCAAGAAGTTAATAAAAGCAGATAATCACCATCTGGGTTAATTCAGGTCACAGAAGGCATAAAAGAATTTGCCGGCTTAAAAAAGAGAGAGAGAGAAGTTGAAGAGCTCAGATCGACAGTGTGCAAATAAATAATCTCTTATCCTCATAAATCACTGCAGCTCACCCGAGAGAACCAAGGAAGATGAAATAGGATTGGGAAATAAACTAATCTAGCCATGTAGCTCCGGTGTGGAGGCTAGGGAGGGCAACCAAGCTTTGCGGCTATGTTCACATTTCAAGCAGAAACCTCGGAGAAGGATCAAGCTTTCCTGTGAGCCAAACTTTAAATAAGGGAAGAGGGGAATTTAACCCTCCCTGTACACAGCACAACTCTTCATTTCCAAGCCTTCTGAGGAGTCAATCATAGCTTCAGTCACTTGCACAGTATTGTGCTCATTGAAAGATCCAACCATCCCATTTCATTTCAAAAAATGTTTATTGTACACCAGCTGCTGCAAGCCGCAGTGTCCTATACACAATTCAACCAAAGACTCCGGTGCTATTTTGGATTCACTTGTGTCGTCCTTAAGGCATAATAATAGAGGATTCTTGTTTCCCTCGTGCACTAGGACAAGATATTTTTCTCCCTGAGATGCCCCTTTTTGTTGCAAAATGTACATACATGCAGTCCTACTATGCAATCCTTTGGAGATATTGTCACTTGTACAGTAGTATAAAAAAGATCTCTTTATTTGAGCCTTTGTCATTCACAAGAACCTGTTGGGAGGTAAAAAGAAATATTCCTCCAAAGGAATTGAATTTTGTAATATGGATTACTTTCTTTGTCCTACTCAGTATAATCTATTCGGGGAAGAAAAGTCCCATTTCTTTTCTTTTTTAAGGGGAAAAACCACTACATGGAGAACATGAAGTGAGGTCCTCTGGTTGTGGGTAGTTGTGTCCCAGCAATGAGGTTTCATTGCCAGGGACACAGAAATTCACTGGGGTGGGAAAATATCAAACAGTACAAAATAGTTTCATTGCTAGCTCGGTGGTTTAGGTCTCTGGCTGCAATGCCAGAGGTTGGGAGTTCAATTCCCCACTGTGTCTCTTTGACAGGGGCTGGACTCAATGATCCATAGAGTCCCTTCCAGTTCTGCAGTTCTAAGATGATGATGATGATTATAATGATTTCATTTCATTTCCTGGCCTGGGTGTTTAGGTGAAACATGCTGGATTCTGAAAACACAAGTGATCTTTTGATTGTGGGGCATTTTTATATTATAATCTATCATTTCTTAACTACATGGTTATCTTTTTGAGGTACGGCATGGCTCTATCCTAGAATGACTATGTATTCATTATGCTTCGACTTATGGTCACCCCGATCGGGTATTTCAGATATTACCAGTACCATCCCAGGAAGTTTCCATGGCTGAGCAGGACCTTCTCTATGATGTAGACAGTATTTGTTTGAGGGTGATAGAGGTGATCTACGCCGTCTCATTATCAAGAGACCACGCCATGTGATATAACAAGGACTCTGCCTCTGTGACATCATGAGAGCTCACCGCCTCCTCTCAGCTTTTGGCTTTGAACAGTGATAAGAGTGGGATATTGCTGACCGGGCAAGCATGGTTCACACTTCAAATAGATATGCTTTGGCTTAGTTTTTAAAAAGGGTTTGAAGATGTGGGACTGATCCAAAGTCTTTCTTGAAAAGCTGAGTTTTGGGCAGAGCTGAAACATGTTGCTTGACTACAGCTTCCAGAATCCCCCAGTCAATATACCCTATGATCATGCTGGCTACAGAGTCTGGAAACTGCAGTCCATAAAATGTAACGTTTCCAAGCTCTGGTTTTGGGCAGGCTCAGAAGTTAACCGAGGCAATCTCATGGTGGCACTGAGGAAGGTGTTTTCAGCTATGAGAAGCAGTACAGGAGAAAAGGTCAAGTCATTTCACAGAGCAGGACTCCTTTGGATGACCCAGTGATGCTGTTGGATGAGTGAAAGCTATGGAAAGAGGCACACGGGAAAATAAAAGCAAAGAGAAGATCGTAAGACCATCATTTGTTTCCAATGTGAATAGATTTCTGCAAGTTTCAAGAGAGGCCAGGAAGCCACCCTAGGAATGTAAGGGATGGAGGTGAAAGGGCCAAAGTGACAAAGTAAGTGAACAATATGGAGGCTGTGTGTCAGATTGGTATCTATAAATAAACTGAGACACAGAAAGATCACAGAGAAGGAGAGTGCAATAGCTGTGGGAAAGGATTAACAGAGCATCCAAGGTGGCCCAGAGTGTTTGCTAAAACCCCAGGAGTATTTTTGTAATGCTGCAAAGATATTATACAAACAATGGCTGACATCTGTTTGCTTAGCATCATAAGTTACACCAGAGTAGACCATTAAATCACTGGGGATTTGGTGAGTCAATTCCCACATTGAGTCAAAGGGGTCTACTCTAGCTGTAGCTCACTTGTATATGCCCTTATTATAATAAGCAACAGGATTTCAGCCACTCAATAATTATATTTTCTTATGTGTGTATTAACTAGTTTGCTTGGATAAAGGCTGTAACGTTTAGATTTGTCCTTTAACTAAGGAACTTAGTCTTGGCAGAAAAGGAAAGCTTAGTGTACCAAAATAGGAAGTTCTCTTGTAAATATTTCTAAACCTCATTTTGGATGGTCTCTTTCCCCTTTAATTTCTGAGCTGAGATTCTCCAGTGTCACTTATATTATTATACTTGCATAGTCATAATACATTACAGAGCAGAAGCTGTTGCTGTTGTTTTGACTTACATAGTGCTTCATAGGGCTTGAAGCACACTCTGTGTGGTTTACAACAGAATTATGCAAACAGCATAATTTTGCCTCCCCAGCGAGCTGGGTTCTCATTTCATCAGAAGCTGTGGCCCATCAGATGTTGTACTAGGTCCCCCAGATGTTGCTGGCCAACAAGGGTGAAGGATGATGGGACTTGTGGGCCAACAACGTATGGAAGGCTGCAGTTATCTACCCTTTCTAAAGATGATCAAAACAGTTACATCTCCTTATGATTCATGCTATAAATGTATATTAACTGAAGTCAATGGTGTAGTGATGATGCTTACTCTTTTTCAGACAAATGTAATTCAGCTGTCTAGTAGACTGGTACACAAAAATATAATCAGCCATAAATGGGTTGATCATAGATCCAATCTATGAAATTCATTTTGCCTCTATACTGTCAATGGATAATTCTGGTTTATGAGAACCACTTGAACAGGATCCTCAATTACATAACACAACCCAGATTTCACTCTCTGATGCTAAACTAAGAATAATGCATTCAGGCGAGAGTTATGGAGTTAACAGCATGCTTCACAGCTCCTGCAGGCCATGTGCTGTGCATTATGCAGACAAAGACAATATGTTAACAATTTGTGTAGTTTAATTTAAAATCTCTCCAATTTACAAGCAAATTATGAAGAAAATTAGCAATCACTTGCAAGTTTGCCTGAGAAAACCAAAATCATTTGCACTTGAACACGTCATTAAATTAGCCGTGATTGGTACAAAATGAAGGGAGGAAGGGCTGGTGGCATAATGTGCAAACAAAAACAGAAGAGCATCCAGGTGATGGCCAGCTGGCTAAGCTCTCACTTTATTTTTTCAAAGAGAACACAGCCACCTGTCACTGCTGGTCACACTCTGTCCATATTAGAGAGTCATGGTCTGAATGTCACTGATGCTTTTTCAATGAGTTATGAAACTGTTTAAGCATATAAACATCAGTCATTCAATGACACAGTGACTGTAACAAGAAATGGTGCAAGGACACTTTACACAGAGTGAAAAGGAAGTCATATAAGTCAGAGGACAGTGAAAATTGTGGAATGAATTAATCAGGTGAATAATTGGACTATACGTAAAAGAGAATATATAATTTGTCTAAGACATTTCCACTCCAAGTGTGATGCTAAGTGTACACTTTGTGCTGGGCAGACCATCCACACTCTTGTATTTCTGATCACCGCGTATGGGTGTGGAAGCTGGACAGTTAAGAAAGATGACAGGAAGAAAACTGATTTGTTTAAAATGTGGGGGAGAGCTTTGCGGATACCCTGGACCCTATGGGTCAGCGGGTCCAGCCCCTGTCAAGGAGGCACAGTGGGGGGGTCAAACGCCCAACCCGTACACCTACTGAAAATGAATATCTAGAGAAAGAGAATAAACAATGGTTACTATAGCTGGCTTGAAATATTCAATTCTGAAAATAATAATAATAATAATAATAATAATAAAATAAAACAACCCTCACCATTTTATCAATGTGAATATTGTGCTTCTGTATCCATGATTCAAAACGCCAGCAAATGGGCCAACATTGCTGCACAATATCGTGCCTTTGTTGCCAGCAGGAAAAAGGAGGCCAAGCTTCACATAGCAAAGGGCAGCCTGAATGTTGACGACACCAACGGCAGTAATCAAGATGGTCTATAGAATATCCTCTTCTGCTCACTACCATTCACAAAGTGACACTGCACAGGAGAAAATCCCAGAAGTGGACTCCTTTTTAAAGTCAGTTAACTGTTTCTCAATCAAACACAAACCAATTGTCAGGGCTGTTTTTCAACCAGTGTGAATGGTAATGAGTAGAGATGGGGACGAATCGCCACTTTGGCAAGTTGTCCTGCTTCATGATCCATCAAAGCTGACGAAGCACAAATCTCCTCCCCATGAGCTGATAAAACATGAATTGATTCATCGGTTTGTGGAGTTTTTTAGGTAGCCAGAGGCTGTTGTCTCCCTACCTTGGCTGCTGCAGTCTGCACCATTGCCGCTGCCACCACCACCACCACCACCATCCACGGAGGCCTGTGCCATGGTGGCCTCCGCAGTCACAATCCAGCACTGATTGCTGTGATGGCCTCTGCCTCTATGGCCTGCCTTAAGGGAATCTAGGCTTCCCTTTGCAAAGATGGTGGCTGCAGCTTCACTGCCTAAGAGAAGCTGCAGCGGCCATTTTTGCAAAGGGCAGCCTGGATTCCCTTAAAGCAGACTAAGGGAATCTGGGCTGCCCTTTGCAAAGATGGGGACTGCAACTTCCCTGCCCTAAAAGAAGCCACAGCCACCATCTTTGCAAAGGGCAGCCAGTGTCCCTTAAGGCAGGCCATGGCTGCGGAGGCCACCGCAGCGGGTGGCAATGGAGGGCGGTGGCAGTGGGTGGCAGTAGAAGACGGCAGTGCCGGGCTGTGGTGGATGGTGGCAACGGCTATAGGAGGGAGGGGAAGGAGGCAGGGGATAGGCTGTGGGGGGGTGGCTATGGGGCGGGCTGCCTGCCTATCAGCCCGCCGATCACCTAATCGGTGGGCCCATAGGCAGAATGGGAAGGCCATAGGAAGAGAGGGAAGGCTAGCCTTCCCTCTCTTCCTATGGGGGACAAATAAAAATGGGAAAATATTAGTCCCTTTGTATTCGTCGGGGTCTCTGGAACTGATGACTATGAAGGGATGAATATTTAACGAATCAGTGATTTTTTTACGAATATCGAGATCCGTTTTTTTATTTGTCCCCATGTCTAGCAATAAGTCCAGCCCAGGGACTACATGTGGGACTCTAAGGCTGTTGTTGCAAATCCCTAGATGGCCCTCCACAAACCCCTCCCCCACAAAATGCATTTGCCACCCATTGAAGCCTCCAGGAGCAATAGATCTGCAATTAGACACCCGAAGCAGATTTCCAGCAACATTTACATTTGGTTGTGCATAGATTTTTCCCATTTGAGGGAAGGTGTGGTCCTGAATGTAAAAAACTGGCCCCTTTGAGGGCATCCACACCACCAATTTCTGTTTTTCCCATATAAAGAAATTGACAACGTCAAGTTCTTTCTCTTCCAGATACGAAGCAATTTGTAAATGTCAGCAAATTCTTATTTTTTAAAAAACCCAAGTGAAACTAAATTCTCATCAACCCCTACCATCAATGTTTCTATCAAGGGGTTTTAGAAATTGTAGATTCTTAATTCTCCACAAATAAATACAATTTCTAGGGTTCTCTAATAAAAGGACACAACTGTTACATTAAGGAAAGCCTAGAGTATGGCTATGCAATACAACACCGAAATGGTACAGAGGGGAACAAAACCCATACATTACTTCTGGTGTCAGTGTTCTGCTTTTGTTGGTAGAAATCCTGCAAAGCAGGAACCAGCTGCTTTCAGATAGGTTAATTATCCTGTGATTCAAGAGAAATAAAGAAGAGGAATAACTCGCAGTCGTAGCTGAAAGCTAGAGACCTACAGTGGAAAGATGGCTGTTTGTAGCCCGTTAATTGTTAGTAGCAGTATTTAAAAAGCAAAATTACTAGGAAAAACACTCAAAAAGCCAGAGAAAATAAAAAGCAACACTCCGAAGCTTTATCTGCTGGAAAGTTCATTTGCATTCAGCAGCCAAGTCAATGAAATATGCTACAGTGCTTCATAGTTACAGGGTGTATGTGTTGATAAGCAAATTGCATATATTCAGAGCCTTGGTCATTAAAATCAGCATGCTCACTTCATTATCAGAGGGAGCTGTGAAGTGTATGGTCTTTCTGAAATGGGACCTGAAAGGGGAACGGTAACCACTGCATCTCTTATTGGAAAGGCCTGGGGTTATGGAATACAACCTCTGGGATTATTTGTGCATTGAAAAAACCCCACCAGTCTTGATGGCTTCCTTAACATCCCACCAACCCAATTCCCCATTTGTTTAGCTGTGCCTCCGAGCAAAGGCTGTTTACAGAACCACACATCCTGCTTCTTTATGGCTTGCAGGGTGGGACAACCACTTAGAAAAGATAAGGCATGCTGTGGTCTGATTTTATGCTATCCTCCTCTTGTGATTAAGCTCAGCAGCATCTCTGGACTGCTGAGACCTTAAGATCAAAGTACAAGTAAGCCCAGCTGGCCTGATTCAAAATTCTGTCAATGGTGGGGAGCCCCATCCTTCACCTGAAGCAGCCGAGGATAACTTGGGGACACCATGTCAGAGTACAGAGGGCTTTGGCTGACTCAACACGGCTTTTTTTTATGTCCTTACAGTTTTGTCCTCCATTGTGGAATTGAAGGAGAGCTAACATGTTTCTCTCCACGTGTTACTTCTTCCTCTTCCTCTTCCTCATGCTACTTGTTTTCAATACTTGAATAACATAATAATTAGTAATGTCAGTACTCAGGACTCTTCGTCCAAAGGTCTCTGTAGACTTTATTCTTCATTCACCATGACTGTCAAAGGATCATTATGGACAATAGCTACATCTCAAAAGGAGCTCCTCACAAGATGGGGACTTTTTGTTCTCTGGAATATTGTCATTTATTTATTTCTATTATGAAAATCATGCCTAAACAACAAAACCTAATGAAACATATTCCACCACATGTTGGACTCAGATGAACTAATAATCTTAGGGACCTTTTAAATCCTTGATCTTCTTCCTATCACTGGAGCTCCTCAGACTTGAGGTCATTTCAAACACAATGGATGCTCTGTTTGGCGATTCTGCCCATTAGAGCCAGAAGTATATATGGGTTTGTAAATCTAGTTGTAAAAATATTGGGTGATAAGTCTATATGATGAATGTTTGTGAATGCCTGAATAATATACATGCATAGGCTAAGTGCTAGCATGACTGGCAGATGGCTGATGGATTGTTGAATGCAGAGCTGATTGTTGATTGGTGGGTGTGATTAAAACGTGTTGGATAATGGCAGTTGAGAGTCAGCCTGTCTGTTTTAATTAGTCTTGTTTGAGAACACTGTTTAGGCAGTGTTGGTTAAGGGACTTCTGAAGAATTTGATATATGTTTAATGAGAGAATGCTATTTATTTATTTATTTATTTATTTATTTATTTATTTATTTATTTATTTATTTATTTATTTATTTATTTATTTATTTTCCTTTGTATGCCATCTTTCTCCCAGCTACAAGACATGATGGCTGCCTTCTGTTGTTACAAAGTATGCCTACAGATATCAGTTTCTGGAGAATAAAAGTGAGAGGATGCTTTTGTGTTCATGTCATGTTGTAGGCTTGCCAAATACATCTGGTTGACCACTATGGGGACACCATGTCAGAGTACAGAGGGCTTTGGCTGACTCAACACGTTTTTTTTTTATGTCCTTACAGTTTTGTCCTCCATTGTGGAATTGAAGGAGAGTTAACATGTTTCTCCCCACATGTTACTTCTTCCTCTTCCTCTTCCTCATGCTACTTGTTTTCAATACTTGAATAATCTCTGAAGAATTCTTAAATTGTGAGGAAGAACATGCTGGTGTCCACCTTTATATTTACTGGCCAGAATCCTGTTGCAGAACAGTACTCTCCACCTGCCTTGATCTGCAAAGCCTCCATCCTGCTGATGCGCAAGTGGAGATCACTTTGTTAGAAATAGTAGGGCTTAATGCTTGCACAAGGAGGTCCTGGATGCAAATCCAGAATACATCAGTCTCCTTAGGCAAAGGACCATTGTGCTCAGGGAAGCAAATAGTATTCCAGTTAGTGTAACTACAGCCGACCTAATGAATTTTGTGTAGGTAATCAAGATACAATGAAGAAAAGCTCTGGAAGTTGTATTTTTCCCCCCAAATTTTAAACATAAAAATGAAAAACAAAAAATGCCAGATTATTCCCAGATTACACATCCCGAATAACATAAAGACCAGATAGGCGGGGTATAAATGAAATAAATAAATAAATAAATAAATAAAGGCTCTAACTGCTCCAAGAACACCAACTACAGTGGTGCATCAACTTACGACCATAATCCGTTCCAGAAGATGGACGTAACTCGAAATGGTCGTAAGTCGAAGCACCATTTCCCATAGGAATGCATTAAAATGCAATTAATCCGTTCCGGCCGAAGAAAAAAATAACCAAAAACCCCAAAAATCACTGCAAGACTCGTTGGAAACGCGATTAATCCCTTCCGGCCGAAGGGGGGGGGGGAAGAAAAGCAATCAAGTGTGCAAGACCCATTGGAAATGCACAGAAAACAAACGGAGCAGATCGGAAATGCACAGAGAACAAAGGGGGCAGGTCGGAAATGCAAAGAAAACAAAGGAAAAAGCAAGGGAAGCATGCAGGACCCATCGGAAATGGGGGAAAAAACCCCAAAAAGCAACCAAACCCCCCAAGACCCATCGGAAATGGGGGGAAAAAACCCAAAAAAACAAACAAACCCCCAAGACCCATTGGAAATGGGGAAAAACACTCCAAAAAGCAACAAAAACCCCAAGACCCATTGGAAATGGGGGGAAAAAACCCCAAAAAACAAACAAACCCCCCAAGACCCATCGGAAATGGGAAAAAACACTCCAAAAAGCAGCAAAAAACCCCAAGACCCATCGGAAATTTGGGAAAAAAACTCAAAAAACAAACAAACCCCCCAAGACCCATCACAGCACAGAAACATAAGCCCCCCAGCTTAAAACCACGCTGCAAAAACACGCAGAACAGTTTTTAAAAATCAGAAAATAGCACCTTATCTTACCAGGCAGCCCGAAGCCTCCCTGCAAACACACACACACGCTCACTCAGAAGCAGAAGCGAGGCAGTCCCAAGCCTCCTCCGATCGCACACTCTCTAACTGCTGGGGCGAAAGAGCTACAAAGAAGCAGCCTCGTCGCCACCTACAGTTAGAAATTTGAATTTCCCACCTTTTTTCCCTGCCTTTTTCTGTTCATAAGTGGAAGCTTCGGTCGCAAGTAGAAGCAAAATTTTGGGGCCGGAGCTGGTCATAACTCGAAATGGTCTTAAGTAGGGACGGTCGTAAGTCGAGGCACCACTGTAAAAAGAATTATTGAATCCAAGCAGTAGCAATATGTACACTCTCAGCAACAGCCCTTAATACCCAGTCAGGAGTATAATAATGCTTAATTAATTGAAGGAAAACTCTTCATACTCAGTGCAATCACACACCTTTCTGGAGATGTTTTACACTCTGCACAGGAGGCATTGGAATCTTAGCCATTTCTCCTTCAGTAAATTAGAAGGATAATAAAATTTTCTCTTTTGCATTCTATGTATTTTCTGCATCCAAAGTCCATATATTTAAAGGGAAGACTTTTATTTCTCTTTTTTGGCTTTTAATAATGTGTGTGTTGTATGCAGAAACTGTTGCACAGTTTTAAATTTTGGTAAACTTCTCTTTTTTTTAACCATAGATGTAAATAGAGCCACAGAGGAGAAAAGCTTCAAGTTCCCCAGAGGCCACCCCCTTTCTCATTAACTGGCACTTAAAGTCTAAATAACTTACTCTGAGACATTTGTAGAAGAAAGAATTAAAAAAAAATACAGTTGCTTGAAATTACAGGCTTCTGTATGCTGCTTTGGTGGTTTGTGGTCCGTTGGTGTCCACAAACCATGAACCACAAACCATGCCGAATTTTTTAATAGAACAAACAGGTTCATGGTTCATTTGGTTCAGACCCATCTGTAAACGAAGGGGGACTTTCTGTATATCTCAGTGACACAGAAAGCCCTCCTCCATGGGTTCCCAACTTCATACGCTCTAACTCCTATCTTCCTTGCTACCAGCCTCCTTCTCCCTTCTGCTACTGCTGCCCAGCTGAGTAAGACAGTAGGATGTCTGGGGCCTACTTCCTGCCCTAGTGCTTCCTGAGAGGCCTAGGGTATTTTGGGAAGTGTAGTTCTTTGAGGGTTCCCTATGTATAGCCCAATAGGCAGCAAAACTACACTTCCCACAATACCCTAGGTCTCCCAGGAAGCCCTGGGGTAGGAGGTATGCCCCAGACAGCCTACTGTCATACTCAGCTGGGCAGCAGGGCAGAGGGAAAGTCCTGGAACAAGTAGGATAGGTGCTGGGGCCCATGAAGGCAGGGGGGAACAAAGCAAAAGGAGACACCAATGATGAAAAAGTCAAGTGTTTTGTTTTGCTTCATGAAATCTCAGTTCTCTGAACCGCCTACACAATGAACCATGAGCCAGCCCAGTTCATGGATTTTTTTGGTTTGTGGTTTGTTTCACGCCCATCTCTCATGTTAAGTTAAAACACAACCTTGTCTTTGTGGGGGTTTTTTTTCCAAATTAAAGAAAGTGAAGAAAAGCAAAAAGAGAAAAAGTATATAAATATTAAACAAGTTATTCATCTTGTATATACAGATGTTAAGGAGGGGATTCATGAAGGTGTCAGTAAGATCACACATTCAGATAGCTCAGAGTAAATGCTACCTAAACTAAGCTGATATAACTGTTAATGTGACCAACAGCAAATGAAACAATAGAAGGGCCAGTGAAAATCAGAAGTGGACTTCAGAAGAAATATTCAAACTAATGGAAGTGAGACAAAACTGGAGAAGAAAAGACAATATGAAATATAGGGAATTATATAAACAGAATTATGGAAGCCCAACCAAAATGGTGGTCCAAACAATGTACAAAATTAGTAAATATGGGGAAAATTCACAACTCCTTTAATGCAGATAAAAAGTTCAAGTTGGATTGGGCATGTATGAAAAAAGGACAAAGTCTGCAACAGGTGGACAGTAATCATTAGGGCTGGCCAAGGGTCTGTTGATTCAGTTTTGGACCAATTGTGTGATTCTGGTTGAGATCTGATTCGATTCAGAGGAATTTGGACCTGATCCAATTCAAATCCAAATCCAAATCCAGAAATTTGAATCTTCCCATCTACCATGCATTTGCCTTGAGAAATTAAAAGGTGTATATCTCTTTTTTCTTTCCTTTTTTTTAAAAAAAGTGCATGAAATCTGGAGACATCATCACATCTAGTGAGGTTCATTCCATCAAAGGTCCAGACAAATAGGTCTGGGCTTTTCTGTAGTCCCTTTTAAGGATTTTCTTTAAATCAGCCATAACTTATTCCTGTTTTCACCATAAGTACATGAAATCTTGGGGGAATGTATCTCCTTCTGAGAGCCTGTCTAGATTTCTAAAAAAAATCCATGATATGTAGTGTTTTAATTTTAGCCTACTCAAGTCATGTGGTTTTTGAGTCGTTTCCTGCATTCCTACTGAATAATTGAAATGCTCCCTTTTAAAACAGGTTGTAATGTTCACAATGGCTTAAGTCAGTTAAGAAAAGTGTGCTAATATAAACGGCGCTCTGGTGGCTGTTTATTTTAACTCTCTGCCTAAGAAAATAATACATCTCATAGAAAAATAAATACGCACTTTGGAATTCATTGTGTGGATGTGAAACTCAGCACATTTTCAAACACAGGTCAAATCCCAGGTTTTTTGGCTGTGTGACCAGGCCCTAAGTTGATAAGCAGTGGCAAATCACATACTGAGATTTCCACGTGTGTGTATTGTGCTATCCAACTTTAAAATTGGCTTTTATATGCTTAAGGTTTTCTAATATGTACGCTTCCTAAGAATCTGTAAGGCTGAGGAAGTGGTTCATGAAGAAGTACTAAAATGAATTAGAAAGACTGAGAAATTGTAAAACATGAAATGTAGAAAGCTAGAAAAAATTGGACATATACTTAGAAACGAAAAGCACAGCACATCGCAGCTGATCATTTGAAGTTAAATAAATGGGGAAAGAAACTCAAGAAGGTGAAGAACTTATCATATGAAGAATCTGGGAGATTAGTTGGATGCAAATACAATATCATTGTTTAGAGTTGCTACATTCTAAGTCAAAGTAGGTGTGATGGTATCCAATCTCCTTGAAGAAGAGGAGGAAGAAAGACATTTGTCAGTCTTCCAACCTTGATAATTCATGTATGGAATTCAGATTTGGCTTAAAAAATTGAACTTTGATAAAATTAGAGTGCTGTGGATTTCCTAGTGAGTCTCTGATGTACATCCGAAGGATGGGGCAGAAAAAGAGGCGGTAGACCATACTGCACTACGTCTACCTGGAAGTGCAGGATATTACTTCTGAATGCCCGACATAGGGGAAAAAGTTCTCCTGCAAATAGAACATGGGCAGAAGACTGTCACTGCATTTGGTCTTCTTGTTCTTTGCAAGCCATCTAGGGAAGGATTCAAAAAAGTGATTTTGCACATATACTGAAAAGGTTATATAGTCCGTGCTGTCACTTCATGGCCTGTAGATGTAGATCAGGTTATGTTAATGCCTGTATCAGGATTCTATCCAGCAGGTTGCTCATCAGTTTTGAAAAAGAGTATTAGGGCCAGAAATATCAATGTTAGTCCATAATGTTCTTGGAACTGCAGAGCTGGAAGGACCCTGTGGATCATCAAGTCCCGTGCTAGTTAGGGAGAAACAACAAGGAATTGTACTCTCAATCTCTGGCTCCACAGCCAGATGCCTAAGCCACTGAGCTATCCAGAAGTCAATTTTCCTTCTGGCTCCAGTTTCTCCTTTCACTTCTTCTCATTCCTATTATGAGTCCCAGGCCCAGAAATATCCATCTCCGTCTGTTGTCCTACTGCCTCCTGTGTAAATCTATTGTGGAAAGTTGTTCCAATAGGTGTGATCTGCTTGTCAAGGTAAGTGCAGCATGGAACAATAATTCAACTGGTAATGATGAGAGTTAGATAGTTCTCTGATTTAGGTACCTGGCTGCTGAGCCAGAGGTTCAGAGGCTGAACCTGGGAGTGTGCCTCCCAGGAAAAGATCCAACCTGTGTAGCCTTAGCCAAGCTGCACAACCCCAAAATGCCAATAGATGAATGGGAATGATAGACCACTTCTGAGTACTGCATACCTAAAAGAATCCTAAAAAGGGTTGCCATCAGTTGGAATTGACTTGATGGCACATAATTATTTTTTGTGTTAACAATGACTTGCTTCTCATCATTAGACAATGAGATGTATTAATGTAAGGCAAATCTTGTCTACTTTGAAGGCTGCATGTGATCCTTCAACAATGAACATGTGTTGCATTCTTGAATGGATGATAAACAGCTGATGCCCGTTCCAATTCAGCCCCCCCCCAAAAAAAGCTGTCCCCCTACCTAAACAACTTGTGCTAATCATGTGTAATTATACTGATTTTTTTTAAAAGTTTGCCCTTTTCCAACATGGCAGATGATTGCACTTGGTGTACACAAACTGAGATGTCATTCTTGTTCACACTTGAAACCGTGGCCCCCCCATTACCTTTCTGCCAATGTCTTAGGCCAGCTGATATCTGATATTGTTGGTTACCTGATGATATTTATTGTGTTTTACTTATACTGAACTTTGCTTTGATTGTAGCAACTCTTGTTTTTATTTCTTTGTTTTTTTACAAAAAAGGATCCCTAGGAAATGTCTGTGACAGGTGTTTATCATCCCTTTTTTCACCTCCCTCAGAGCAGCCAAAGAACTGAAGCTGAGAGAGCAGAGGGGGGAACTTCTCAAGTGCTACCTTTACTAAAAGCTACATTTGTTTCAGATGAAACGTGTCATATATCTCCCATGCGGAGCTGCCCTGTCTGATTTGTCTTGTCGCATTACTTCTCCTATCATGTGTCACATTACAGAAGGTCGACCCACTTTAGTGAACAATGAGAGATGGAGAAGGAGAGCGGCCATCGACTTGAGTGTGACAATACGCAGGCTGTGTGCTTCATCCCCCAGCCTCAAAATGAAGAGCAAATGCCACCGAACCATCTAGCAAGAGCCCATAGAAGAGGAAAGTAAATTGCCAAATTCTCTAAGGACAATAGTGTGGAGAACTGATGGAAGTTAATTTAGGGACTTCTGATACATTCCTTGCTGGGCCCGAACTCTTATTAAAGCTAAATGGCAGGCCACGAACTCCAGGCATGAACAAGATATTCTTCAAATAACCTACAACGTTGGGACTGAATCCAACTTCGGAAGACGGAGAAAAATATCTCGTTCATTGTTCGTCAGACTGATTTAACCAAAGTCACTCTTCAGAATTCAGCCAAGTTACACCAGCGCAAACGGAGGTAAGAATCAGGCCTCTCCTCTGTTCATTTTTTCGATCGAGCGAGGCATGCAGCTGGTGTTCAATAAACAGGAAATAAGGAAAGAAAGGAAACAATGAAGTGATACTCAAGGCAGAAGGAAATCACTCTTAGAAGGTCTCATTAGAGGATCGCTTGTTGTGAGTAAATGTCAAGAGGGTTCGGTTTCCACATTATGCCCGTACAGAGGTGCTTAACTCACTATGGCCACAGTGTCAAACAGACCATGCAGTTGCTCTGCTTTGCCACTTACATCCTGAGCTGAAACTTCTGGGGAGCTGTATGGATGTTGTCACAAATCAAATAACACTCTTTGCAACTGTATATAGCCATAAACTATATACAGCTATGTACACACCGGTATATATAACCGGTGTGCCATAAAGAGCCTGAGAAGGAATACTTTGTCAGGCAGGGTGGGCTGTACTGTTGGACAAATTGAGGCAGCTCCCACAGGCACTAGATGCAATGGGGGTGGGGGTGGGGACAGCTATGGCAGTTTGCCAGCATTCAGCCTGAGCCTCCACTATCCCACCCACACAAGGTGTTCCTTCTGTTCAGAGAACAAGGGGAGAGGAGTGCCTAGAAGCACTCTAGGCTAGCCTGCTGCTTTTAAGTACATTGAACAATGCTGTCCTAAGGGCACTTGTTGAAATAAGATTCAGCTGCCAGTACAGGCCTTTGTAGGTGGAATGTGGACCAGAGGCACCACCTTGTTCTTTACATTAAAAGCATCTGGAGCTCTTGAGCCAGCCCTGGATAAAGCTATTAATGGTACAAATGATGGTAGTAATATAGAGGTTAAAACAGTGATGATATCGTCCTCTGGGGCAAATCACCACTGATTAAAGGCACTTTTGGGGTGTACATGGCTCATAGACAATGCAACAAAGTTACGTGCACCCAGAGTCACCAAAGGAAAGCTTTAATCAGCAGTAATTTCTGGCAATTGCTGCTAACATCATCACTGTTGGGCACACAGAGCTGCACAACAGGATTTCTGCCATTACATCCAGTGTCCAAGATGATCTACCTCTGAACAAGAGTTGGAGATTACTCTTACACTCATGTTTTGTCTGGGGTCTTCCAATAGGCATCTGGTTGGCCACTGGAGGAATACTGTAGCATGCTGGATGACATGGTTTTTTGGTCTGATCCATCAAGGCTCCTTTTCCTCTGTCTGTTCTACCCTTTCATTCCCTTGATTTAATTTCCGGTTAAGGCATGATCTGAATATGATTAAAAATCTGAACAAAACCTGAATGGATAACATTTAAATGATGGCATTATGATGTGTAAGAATGGAATAGCCCCAATAAAGATACAGGTGTCACCCAGAACTTTGAAAAGTTATTTGTTTTGAACTTCAGCTTCCAGTAGTCATGTTGGCTGGGAGATTCTGGAAACTATAGTTGAACTTTTCCAAGCATTGATATTACCTATACATTTATGCAGGTGGAGGTTTCTTGGTAGAGTGTGTAAATTTTGTGGCTTAAAAACTCTAGATTTACAGCAGAAAAAGCTCAGAGACTTACAGAGAGGGATTAGCTTCAAGTCTCCCTAGAGCAGATCACTCCTTATTGCTTAGTTTTCCTCTACTGGCAATTAACTGTCTCAATAATTCACTCAGAGACACTGCTAAGAGAAAAGAACAAAAGGTTCCATTTTACTCACAGTTATTCATAATGAAAACAAACAGCATTATGAAGAAAAATAGGGTTACGTGTACAGAGCTTAATTTATTAACTAGCTTCATGCTGACTACATGACTGACTGTCTGACTACATAGCTGTAACTCTAACAGATCTCAGACTGTCTGACTAAAAAGAACAGGAAAAGAAGACTTTAATAGAGAGGTGTGGCTCTCTTCAAAATTCTGAGGCAGACAGGGAACAATTGGCTGCTACCAGATTGATGGACATTCACCCCAGTCCAGAAAGCTCCTTCCCAGCCAAAACCTCTTAAAGGCATCATACCAAGGTTGCAATATTTCCAGTATTTTTTCCTAATTCTTATGTGTTGTCACACAGGTTTTTAATATTTGAGGAACCAAAAGGAAAACAAGAAGGATCTTTACAGGTGGCTACTCAGGGAACACTGGGAACCATCATAATTGGGGACAACCAATTTCTCAAAGAAATACTTTTAGTCCTTAGGTCAAAGCTGCAGAATATCCTATTTTTAAAACAATAATTACGAGAAATCTTATATTAACTTTTTTTTTTTTTCATTTCAGGCACTGGTTTCAATATGCACACTGAAAATTGCTTTCACGGTGGGAAATCTCATTTTCTTTCTAAGGAGACAGAGTTATTTACATCAGGAGGACCTGCACTTCTCTGAAGCTTTAAGATAGCAGTGGGCAACATGCATCCACAGTCTGCATGCAGCTCCCAGGGCCATTTCTGTAGCTACCCATACCCCTGCTGGCCTTCAATACCTCCAAAGTAATTTTTTGTTGAAAAATAATCACTTTTAAATGAAATATCCCAGTGTGTCCCCTAAGAGGCATGAGCAGCAATTTTGCCAAGAGTTGAGGGGTCCCAACATACCTGGGCTCCTGTGTATCAGAATGTGTTTTTAAAAAAATGTTTTTGGCCACTAGACGGTGCAAGAAGGCTTATATGATATTTTTAAAAAGCTGGCCAGAATCCCATTGCCAATTTAAGCTTGTATAATTAAAAGCCTTTCAGGTGAGCAGATGATTTTTATAGATCAGTGTGAAATTGCAAAGGAAATGTTAAATGCCCTAGAGATATTCTATGGCTTCACTAGTTTTAAATCGCATGCAATCTGGGTTAGGGAGTTGGTGAGACTGAGGCTTAATTCTAAGAAAGACTATAAGAAAAATATAGCTGGTTTGCAAACTATATTTAATAACTTAAGCCTGACTGGATTTAACCAAATGATAAACAAAAGTGGGCTTCGTTTCAGCAGCATTAGCTGAAAAATTTGATGCCTTTATATCTATTTTGAATGACAAGGAATTAAGCTTGCAAGAAGCCCTCAGTTGCCTCAGGGAGAAATGCATAGATTGAAGAAGCTGTCCTGAGACAGTCCCAGATCAGAATGACTTGAATTATTCTGTGAATGGGAAGGGCAATAGAAAGGTCATATCCAAAAGCCAACCATGTTGCTTCTGGAATTGTTATAGATGAGAACATCTTGGCAAAGAATGCCCATCCCCCAGAGATTCCTCAGCCAGAACTAACAAAACCACTTCTGAGACAAAGGTCATAGGAAGCATGAGAAGCCTGATTCCATGAGAGAGATGAAAGAGAAGACCAGCAAGAGTTTTAAACAGAGAGCTTGCATGGCTTATTATTCTGAACAAAAATCAAATAATTGGAACTTTGATTCAGAATGTACCAGTCATTGCACATGCAAAAGAGAGTCCTTTTCCATCACAGATGGGAATGCTGGTATTCAATTAGCAATGGTGACTCCATGAGTATAAAAGGAAATGAAACTGGAGTTTTAACATGTGAACTGTCCAGTGAACCAGTGCAAATACTCTGAATGATGTTCTATATGTTCATGTTTTGCAATGCAACATGTTAAGTGCCTCACCCTTAGATGACTATGTTTTTTATATACACATTGAAAATGGAGAATGCATAATACAGAAAAAAGAAGCCTATTTTCAATCTTTAAAATCTAATGGTGTCTGCAAACCGAGTCTTTCAGTACACCAAGCAAACACAGTGCAAACCCAGACAGAGGATGACACCAGCCTGGACCTATGGCACCATCACCTTGAACACAGAGACTCAAAGGCAATCCTCAAGCCCTCAAAATGTCTACCCATCCCACCTGCCCCTCACATATTGGGATGTTATGGGTGGCTGCAATGAGAGTGGCCCAGAAATCAGCAATTCAAAGCTGAGCCTTCTCTGTGGTGGCCCCATCACTATGGAACACTCTCCCATTGGAGGTGCGACTGGCCCCTTCCCTCCTTGGCTTTAAGAAACAACTTAAAACTCGGCTGTTTACACAGGCCATTCATAGCCTTACCCTGAACTAATTTTGATTAAGTGGGGCCTAGATAAAATCAAGCCTGAATGATTTTGGGAGGCAAAAATGTTGAAACCGAGGCACATCATGAGAAGGCAAGATTCTCTGGGAAAGACAATAATGCTGGAAAAGATAGAAGGCAGCAGGAAAAGAGGAAGACCAAATATAAGATGGATTGACTCCCTCAAGGAAGCCACAGGCTTGAGTTTAGAAGAGCTGAGCAGGGCTGTTGAGGACAGGGCATTTTAGCAATCACTCATTCATAATGTTGCCATAAGTCACAGGCAACTTGATGACATACAACAACAACAACAATGCACAAATAAAAAAAATTGAATGAAATAGATAAAAATAGGGCCAATTGATAAATTGATGGGGGACATTGGAGTCTTGTTCTGCAACAGGCTGTGGCTCTCAAAACCTAAGGATAGGTTGAAAACCAGGATTGTACTTTTTCAGACGTTGAGGGTCAGTCGTTCTGCTGACAGGGCTCCGTAAAAAGTAGTATGACATTATTCACTCAGATGACTTCCATGTCTCTTATTGAAAATGCACTTTCATCTGTCTAATGCATTAATCCAGCAGGATAGACTTTGGTTGTTGGGACTGTGCTCTAGAAAGAGGGAGTGGATAAGGAAACATTTCATGGACCCATTAGCTCCAGAATATGGCTGAGAACAGAAGCTGCAAATCCTGTGCTAATATTTCCTTAATGATCTGATGAGCAAGAAACAGAAGTGTGTTGGATGGAAAAGTTAGCATGCCAAGCCCTTCTTTTGGCCAACATTTTTCAATATCGCCGGTGGGAAAGACTGACAGGCTAGCAGAGTACAAGATCATTAAGCTGAGAAAAGGGACGGCACATGGCTTCATCAGAAAAAGGCTTTTTTTTTTATTGCTGTCTGCCGGCATGTTCAGTGGCAACTAACAGAGAGAGAAAGAGAGAGAGAGAGAGAGAGAGATGGGGGGTGAGGGAGAAATGTTTAAAGAAAATGGCTTTCACTCAAAGCTTAGGATGCATGAGCTGTCAGCTCTTCATCACCAGCTTTCAAGTTGAGAATATCTCCTTATTAGCATTTGCTTTTCTCTTTCTGAATATTGCTGAAAGTTATGGGGAAACATTACGGGCATGTTCAAGGTTTCGACAGGCTCAATATGCATTTGTTGACAAGGACGGGTAGATTAGCAATCAACAATGGAAACAGGAAGAGGTTAGAGCAATGCCTAGCATGCTTTCTGCAATTTTCTTTCTCACCTGCACAAACAGTCCCTGTATAACTTCCTCTCTGCTTTGGAAGGCTAACAAACGACCCCATCTGGTCTGCTGTCTGGATGATGGGCAGACACTGCATTGATCAGTGTGGGCATTATCTGTATCACATTTTGAACGTCTGACATAAAGCCAATTGCTTACCCCTCAACTACAATAGACCCATGGTGTCAACTCTTGATTCAACTGTTCCACTCTTTGTTGGTATACTTTTGTTTCAGGTGAAAAGTTTGCACATCTATTTTCATGCATGTATTTTTAAAAGGGCATTTTGTGCACCTTTTATGGAGGCGTTCATTTCTTCTCATTAAAGTGAGTCTGCATGCATAGAACTGCTGGATAAGTCAGTAGTTTAGATATCGGAGCTTGATTCCCCACTGGGCCTCCTTGACAGGGACTGGACTTGATGATCCATATGATCCCTTTCAGCTCTGTAGTTCTAAAGTTATCGTTGTTGTTGTTCTAATGTACATGCTTTCATTTTCAAACATATACATTTTGAAATGCATTTTTCATTTGTTGCACGAGCCATGCCTGACATTGTAACTTTGCAGAATTGCAAATTCCTGACTAAGTGTGTTTCATCCATATCTGTTCCAAAAGTTGTGGATTGGGATCCCACATACAAATCTGCAAAGCCAATGAATTTTTTTACCATGGCTACCATAGGTCAATACAGGCAAAAAAAGAGAAACTACATTCTCCAAACTTTCTGGGCATAATGAAGGAACATCTAAGCTAGGATATGTCCTACCCACACTTATTAGTTGAAATAATTTTAGGAAAATTGGGGCTAACTATGTGATTGACTGCTTGGAAAAAGATTACAGTGTCTAGCCTATACCAGGTGGATCTATAATCTGGGACTGATAAAACCTTATTAGAAATGACTTGATGCATTCCATGTTATAATAAATAACTGTGCACTGTCAAGTCAATTCTGACCTAGCGACGCTTTCCAGGATTTTCTAAGTAAAGAATACACATAAGTGGTTTCCCGTTCCCTTCTTCTGTGGGCATCATGGAGTTGTGCAGCTTGCCCAAGGCCACACAAGCTGGGTCTTCTCCTTGGAGGCACAGTAGGGAATTGAACTTTCAACCTCTGGCTCCCCAGCCAGATACCTAAACCACTGAGCTATCCAGCTATGTAATATTCTGCACCAATATCAAAATCTTCTAACATCTCCCAACTTATTATGTACTATTACCTTTGACCGAAGTCCCAGGAGCATGGCTTTGTCCCACAGAGTGAGTGTCATTGCTCATGTGGCCCACATGACAATACCTATACTGAATCATCATCATCATCATCTTAGAACTGCAGAGCTGGAAGCGACCCTATGGATCATTGAGTCCAGACCCTGTCAAGGAGGCACAGTGGGGAACTGAACTTTAGACATCTGGCTCCAAAGCAAGATACCTAAATCACTGAGCTGTTCAGCAGCTCCATCCAGACAGAACCATCCGCAGTCTCACAGAAACACAAAGTTTTGCAGGAAAATATTTTTAGGGTGAAGTCCTTAATGGGAGGGAGTTCCCTGAAAAGAGCCAACAAAGGACTAAGAGTGGGATCAGATGGTAAACATGGTGCACATCTGATCACACCAGAAAGGTTTGCTTTGCTAGGAGTGATCTGTCTTGAAGCGACCATTCCATTTGCCAGCCTGGCTCTAGCTTGGACACGGATTGGGGTTGGGCTGGAACACTCTTTGCTGTACATCGTGTGATTGCTAAGAAACAGCTCACACTGGATTATGCCACAAGTGGTCCAAAATGTGAACTGTCTGCCCATATGATCACACCGTAAGAGTCATCCTTCGTCATGGAGTATTGACTGACAGTGGTAGTGGGGACAAAACTCTGGGAAGGAGGAATGGCAGAGGATATAGTGAATCACTAGAATGCTTTACAATACCTCTGTACACTGCCACACTTTATTACAGGCCCCACTTGCCATCTCATGAGCCAGGCTGAATTCAAATACTAGGTGAATCGACATCCCAAACCCTTTGCCACACAGCAGGCCTGAAAATGCTGCATACAGGTTCATGAGACCCTACTGAACAAGGGAAGCTATATTGTCTTGGGGGAGGAGAGAGGATCACTCCAGATTGGGTGGAAGTACCTTCTGTGAGTGGAGTCCTTCGACCCACAGAAGGAAGATTCTGGATCAGTCTCTTTAGATTTGACTTTAGTCACTTACCGAAGGCTGGCACAAATTACTTAAGTCCTTGTTCAATGGCACAAAATGCGGTGGGCAGGAAAACATGACTGAGGACAAAAAGATCTTTAGAAACATGTTGTTGGAACAAGTAGTATTATAAAACCCAAACTTAACTAAATGGCCTTAACTACTGCAGGATGATATCTAGCACTGAGTATATTTATGTGGGTTTTTTTCCGTATCTTCGCATTTCTAATTCTCATCATTACTTGATTTTTTTTAGCTGTCTCTTTTTTTTCCTTTCCAAAGTGCTTAGGACCAATTCTCTTGTTTTCTTAAAGAGATCATCAGAATGCATTGTTAGACACTCTTTTGCTTTATTAACAGGAGAGAGCAGTGTTCTAGCTGAATATCTTCCCACATTTGGAAAAGTTAACGCTGAGAAGCAATCATCTAAACTTAATGTGAAAAAGAAAATATTGCATTATCATGAGGAGTGTAGTGCATTCTCAATTAAACATCGCTTCAGTGAAAAGCCAGGAGTGTTGTTACAAAATATATTTCATACATTTATCCATTAATCAATTTTTTTAAACCTCCATTAAATGCAGCAGAAAGCTACAAACTCTCAAAGATAGCATGAGGTTAATGCAAAATGTTTTCATTAAAGGTTTTGTTTTTGAATGAAGGAGATATATTTTTTTAAAAAAAGGTGAATGGTCGTTTGTCATGAGATGGTCAAGATCCAAACAGTCATCAAGTGAATCACAAACCAGTGTCACAAGACAAGAACCGGTGTAGTTCAGTGACTACCGCTTTCAGCTAAATAGATTTCAGCTCTTCTCAGTTGCAGGATTGGGGCACACATTTCCTTTGAGACTCAAGGAAACCCATCCACACAGTGTATAAATTCCAATTCTGCTTATCCTATTGCTGTAAACTCTTGGTGACCAGATTCCTGGAAATATAAATCCCTCTGGATGAATACAGTGTCTCCTGAAACAAACCATATCCTGTTCCTCCCAACTATTTCTAGTCTTTCATCCTTGCAAATCCATCAAATCAGAGGGAAATCTTACACATATTTATTGCAAAGATAGCATCAGAGGGTTTTCAGAGGATACTTCTGCCTACAGCTGCAGCCTCAATCTTAACCATAAAGCAGTTGAAGCTGAAAATGGCTATACTGGGGAGAGAGGGAAAGATTCTGTTCACTTTGGATTTTACGGTGAACTTCCCATATTTGCACTTTCTCGTACTATTTGTGTATGGGGCTGCAGTTTGGTAGCCACACCTCTCCAGATTGGGCAAAGCCATTCTCCATTTTTTTAAAAAAATGTATAGTAGGGGAAATTCCATGCACAAAATTGGTGTATTTGAATAATTTATGCTCACACATTCATCTATTGACAAAACTATGAGAAGCATTAGGTAAGAGACAAGTGCTTGGAAAAAAATACACCTATTTGGCAAAAGTGCACATAAAAATGTGTGTGTTCAAAGAAAAATGTATAAAAATGCATACAAATGTCCATGCAGGCCTTTTGTTCATCTTTCATAGAATTTATTCAATAAGCAAACAAATATGTAAACTGTTAAAGAAATGGGACAGAATTAATTGAGGGTTAGAGGAATGAGAAAAAGAGTAAAAGCCCAAAATGGCAGGTTTTTCTCAAGGATGTTGACAAGGCTTTGGGTACAAATTCCAAAGTACGAGTCTTTGGTATCAAGTCCCGAGTCCCAAGCCCCAAGTCCGAGTCCCTATTAAAAGCTAGCTTTTTCCCCCCAGGTAAAAGGGTGGAGGTGGGTGGGTTCCAAGTCATGAATCAATCCCGAGTCACTGAAAAAAAACCTGAGTCAAGTCTGCGACTGAAGTCCAACTTGACAGCGAGTCCCGTGACTCGGGTCCCCATTCCTGGTTTTCCTAACTTCTTTCCCTAACATCGTAGTGGTGACTGTGGGAACAGAAGACGTCCACAGAGATACCCCTCTTGCTGGAGAAAGATGGTTCCAACGTTTTTCTGCAAACGAGGAATACAGAAATATGAGGGGCAATTTCACTGTAGTGTGCTGTAATTCAGCTGCACTCGGCAGATATTTCTACTTCTGGGAAGATTGATGGGCCGCTGAAATCTTTTAACACTGAATGAGTAATGTTCTGCAGTTGGAATAGCTGCTCATATGGGACCTCCATTTGCACTAATTGACATAACTATCACAGGCCCCCACACAGGCATCTAAGTATAGACAAAGGAAGTGGCTGCTTTTTTTTCCATCTCCACTACGCTTTGCATTACAGAACTGTTCAATCAATTCCCTTCAGTAAGAGCTGACCAATTTCCCACTCCTAGCCTGGACTCATCAATATTCCTCCCAGCCCACCAGCCTTTAAAGAACTTTGGAGCATTTTTGCAGTTCTCTTCTCATCTTCGCCGCTCTATTGAAATGCCATGAACTTTACCCAGGAGAGGCCATCTCCCATCAGCTCCAGTTTCGTCACCCCTTCCACCGTTACTTTCAAGATACTGGTGGACAAAAAGCAAGTTGAAATTAGATGCGTCCTACAAACAGCCAAAGGCAAATAAAAATGGGGGGGGAGGGAGGGGAGCTTGATAGGGCGCTCAAGTAGACCATCAAATCAAGGTGAACCTCAACCACCCCTATCTATTCATTTGTTAAAGCAACCGAGAGAAGTCATTTATCCCTGCATGTTTTTGAGATTCGGTTCACTCTGAATGATTAGAACGGGCTCTGCCATGTTCTTTTCTTCTTTACAAAGATGGAGCACGAACATCTCTGAATCTGGAGGCTGAAAGCAGCCTATTGCCCTGCCATGGTGGTCCCCAGAAACTCAGTACTCTTACTGTTCTTGCATAGCACATGGCAGGTGAACTGTATAGGGGTCAGAATGTGTGCATATCTAGACAGAGACCCCTCATTGTTACTGGAAAGAGGTGAATGGCCTCACAGTGAATATTTGGAGTTTTAAAAAGAATACACACAAGATAAATAATTACTGAGACACTTGCCAAAGAAATAGCCTCTCATTCCATGTAGACCAAAAAACCCCCCACCATATTTCAAATCGGAAAGACCCAGTTTGCAACTTTCCAGGTTCCAGTTGTTTGCTAGTTTCTTTGCAGCTAAGCGTGAACCACTGGACATCTAGTAGGACACAGGGAGTTCAGTTTAAGGTTGTAAATCTAAATGCTTCCTGGTCCAACAGTTTTCTGCTGGATTTTCTGCCTTTTCTCTGCCCACCTGCCCGCAACATGTTCTCAGTTTCTCCCTGCAAAATCCAATGCAGGAATGGACGCTCTGTACGATTCTATATGAGTTCCTAGGTAAATCTTACCCCCTTCCTGTGCAACATTAAGTTTGTGTGCTTGAAGTATTGTCATTTGTAGAATTTTTGCACAAGTTTGTTGGTCTCATCAATTTTCAGCTCTGAGGCTCTGAGGCTGTTCAGTTTCAAATGGTTGGGTATAATTCGGCATATTGACCAGCAGCACTATTTGAAACTGACCGACAAGCCGATATTGACAAGTACAAGGATAACAGGCATAAGCAGTGCTCTACTGTCTAACTTTGAGTTGACTACATGGTCATATACTGCAGGATTTTAACATGATGCAAAGGCTGATTCGAATCAATCCAGCCCTTTTTTGCTCCCAAAGTACCTTTTTTCCCCTCTGACACTGGGGGGTGGGCTTCTACTTTTTCAAGCCAGAACAATTCAAAGAAGCTTTCCCCCATGCAATTAGTTGTGATATGTTCTTGTGAAGATAGGGGTGTGTCTATAGGTGGTATTTTGGTGATGTAGACAGTTGGGGGTGTGATGTTGGGGTGGACATGCAAAAGCAAAGAACTGTGGCTTTAATGTGGTGGACTGGGTGCTAGTCCTGAATCCTGTCACATCATGTGAGAAGGCCGTTTTGTTATGAAGCAAAAATGTAGTGCTGCCAATTACTTAGTCAATAGGTCTAAAAGTGTCATTAAAATCACCTTCCCCTTCCCATCTGTTACTCTTGAACTGCTGGATATCTCAGTGGTTTAGGTCTCTGGCTGCAGAGCCAGAGTTTGGGAGCGTAATTTGCCCCTGTGCCTCCTTGATAGGGGCTCGACTCAATGATCCATAGAATCCCTTCCAGTTCTGCAGTTCTAAGATGATGATTTCCCCTTACTTTGAAGTAATGCATGTAGGAATTACCTCATCTCTGGTCACATATGGTTTTAAACTATTGGCATGATAAACTGTGACCAGAGATGAGGTAATTCCTACATGCATTACTTCAAAGTAAGGGAAAAGAGTAACCGATGGGAAAGGGAAGATGGTGATCCCTGTTATGGAATCATTTTGACATGTGAATTATGATGTATTCAAACTTTTGATGTTCTGCACTCTTCGACTGTTAAGTACCTTTCCATGTTATTTTTCTATACAAAGGATGGACCCAGGCTCACCTGGGTCCCGTGTTGTGGCCGGAGCGGTGGCCTGGCCTCCCTTGCTCCCCCACGGCTCTGTAATGGTGGCTGCCGCATGGCAGACTGCAAGGGACCCTGGGAGAATGATGTCAAGATGAAGGGCTGCACTGGCAGCCAGGGATTGGCTGGCATGAATGGGAGTGGGGCTGGCCACACACACCCAGGTAAAAAGGGGCACTCCTGGGCCAGGGTTTGTGGAGGCCTCGGCAGCGTTCACCCTCCCCACCCACCCCGTGCTTCGTACAGTTAAGAGTTGTTAAGAATGGTTTATATTAGACGGGTGGTTTGTTATTGCAACTCAATTTGTATCCATGTCACAGCTTTGCTGGTGGTTTGGGAGCATTGGGGATGGATCCGGGGGATGATAAAGGGTGGGCAGGATCCTGCCTGCCGCTATCACTGAACACTCTCCCTTTGCGGGGGTAGGGGCAAGGACCAGGGCTTCCCCAACTCGGGGGGCCAGGACTTTGGACTTGCCCTTGGGTGACAGGGAACCATGGAGTGGCATACACCCACGTGGTCTCTGAGGATCTGTAACCCCGGGTCATTTCCCAGAGGGGTCTGGGAAGTGGATGTTACATCAGTGATGAACTCGGGCCTCCCGATGGATACAGATACAACCCCAATGTTAGCCAGTGGAACTGTGGCTGTAATTCAATTAATAAAATTGTGGCCTTTTACTTCCAGTTTAAAGTGTGCCGTGTGTTTATTGTCAGTGGGAGGTACTGGGCCAGCTTAGCCATAGGCCCACAATGTAGTAGTCCGAAACTTTAAATGAGAAAGCAGCTTCACAACGAACCATAAAGGGATTGGCAGAGGCAGGACCAGAGGAAGGAAGGATGTGCAGGGGAGGGACCAGAGAGAAGAACGAGGGGAGGGCTGTGGGTTGGAATGTGACTCACATCGCATCTAGTATGAACAGTGAACTCCTGAATCAAACTGCAGCCTGTGTGAGCACTGGTTGCAATTTCAAATGTAATACAGGCTGCAAATCAAATTGCATTGCAGTTGCACCTCTAATTTTGTGCAAGAAACAGGCAAGAGGAGAGAGGGACAATGTTCAGCATTTCTCCCCTCTGCTGCTCCAGGAAATCTCCCAGTTTCTGTGGGGGTCCAGGAGGGATTCTCGATAGAACTGAAGTGTGAAAAATCATTCAGTTCAAAAAAATTGCCAAGTACTTATTACATCTCTAGTTCAGCTATCAACTATTGTGGACATGTACAATCAAAGGCATTCCAGAAAAATAGATTTATTGAGCATGTAGACACACACACACAAGGCATAACCTGAAGTAGACTGGCAGTTGCATTGGAAAGATAATTGGAGGAATCAGGGCAAAAATAAACAAGAACTGAAATATAAAACAGAATTTTTAGCTTGTGTTTTGAAGTCTGGGAGAAATGAGGGGCAGGGGAGAGCAGAAGAGTGTGAGGTGAATGATGAAATATTCAAAAGCAAACCCCACGCTGTGGGCTGGATTTGCTGAACTTCCCTCAGAGAGGTGTAAATTACATTTCCACGCCCAGGACGGCAAGGAAGATTCACTTTCAGTAAAATGTGTCACACAGTGACTTTCTCAGGCAAAAGCTGTGAAGAAGTCCATCTTCCCTTGTCTTCAGCTATTGTCACCCATAGATGTTGAAGCAGTGTTTAGAGTCTGAATGTGTTCTCCATATTTAATTTCTCTTTCGTTCTCCTTCTCTCCCTCTGCGCCCCCCCCCCCAGGCTTTGCTTGTTCCACACAAAGGAAAGGTGCAAAACATGGAAAAATTACCGTTTTGAACCACAAGTCCCTGGACTCTGAAGCCAGCATGGCCATTGGCAAGCATGAAACGACAACTTTCCCAAATTTTGCAAATAAGGAGGAACGCAGTGTGAACAGTATCTCTTTCCTTGTGTCACACACTCTCTGTGTAACTGCTGAAGCAGGAACATGTATACGTCCCTCACTTGTGGAACTGTCTTTCTGTGAGACAATCACTTCGGCTTGTGCAGCTATCTGTTCACTGCACGGAACAAAAAAGACAGAGGCAGCTTTTCTGGTTTGGAGACTAAAATTGTCTCCGGCAATCATTGTCCTGATTGATAATCAAGGGGAGTGTGATCCTGTAAGTCCTCCTGGACTTCTCAGCAGCCTTTCGTAATAGCAACCATTCTGAGGCAGCAAGGTCAGCTGACTCTGGAGAGATGCAGATGTCTCTTTCTTAGGGCCCACTATGGCAAGGAAAATGAAGCTGATCTTCCTTGGAGGGTGGTTTAGACTTATGACAACAGGACAGCCACTGTGAGGCCTCGTTATTTCCTTTCTGCTCTGCAACATCACATTGGGAATGTTTCCAAACACAAAGATAGAGCCTGTGCCTGCTACCTCTGGGATTCCCAGCATCTCCGGTTTCATGGAACAGCTAGTGAGAAAGGACTTTCCTTGCCTGCAACAGTACGCTCACAAATTCAGAAGTGAAGGTCTCTACACCAGTCTCTACACCAGACGCAAACATGTGCAACTCTTTCCTTTCTGAGTGTGCATGCACACACATTCATACACTATGAATGAGAACTTAGCTAAACTATGGGGCGGGCAGGAATCCATGGGGAGGGGAGGGAAAGCAGGCATGCAGGGACCACCCCCCTCTTCTTCTTGCCTGCCTTGAAATGCAGAGGCAGTGGTGCTGCTGTGGTTTTTCGACAACACCCTGGCCCCAGTTCTGCCCTGCCCCACCACCTTCTTCTGGGCTCAGAAATAAGACACTACAAAACACATAGCTGCACATGTACACACACACACACACACACATACACACACACACACACACACACACACACACACACACACACACACACACACACGTGGAGCTGGGGGAGGAAGAAGGAGAGAAGCAGAGTTTTCCAAGCAGCCTTATGAGTGAGTTGCAGGATGGCTCCTTCCCCAGTTTTTAACTGAGAACCCATGTGCAAAGGCTGACAAAAACTGGGGTGCAGGAAGCCAAGCTTTTTATCATTTTAGTTATTATTAGTTAACTTTTGTTGATATGGTTATACTTAATTTTGATTTATATTATTATGTTTTTGTTATAATTGTTGTTAATGATATATGGTTTGACCATATAAACCGCCCAGAGTGGTCTTAGTAGCCAGATGAGTGATAAATAAATAAATAAATAAATAAAACAGCACCCAAGCCAGGCAGGCAAGTTAGAAGGCAAAATGGCTCCTTCCACTGGAAGGAGTGGGTGGCAGGACTGAAGTGGCAGGGAAGGGGGGAAATACATGAGAAAGAAAAAGAGGATGGTTTTGAAGCTGGGGCCAGCCTGAACAATGGGAAGGAAAGAAAAATGAAACCCCATTCTTGTTTTTCCCATCTTCTCCCCCATTTCCCCCCCCTTGTGTATTTGTGTAACCCCTATGAAATATTGGTTCAGCCCAAAGGGATGGGATGAAGAGAGAGCAAGGCTGTAAGTAAGAGATTTGAATCAGAAAGAGCAGGAGAGTTGAAGAGGCTAGAGCTGCTGTTGCTACTTAGGCTCCTAAGGTCCTTGCCAACTTGGTCTAGGTATAATTCCTATATGCTTGTGTTGGAGGGGTGAATCCATATAGTGAATTCATACATATGCCATTGAATTGATACTTTGTTCTAGGGTTTTGAAGACCCCCGCATGTGGAGCTGATTCTTCTGTTTTATGGATACCCACTCCAGTTGAGGAAGATACCTTGGATTTTTGTCTGGATTTAATTCAAAAGGACACTTGAACTTCTTGAATAGATATCATGAATAGATATCTAAGTAAACAAATAGCTCTATAGAACTAAAAAATGTCACACTAGAAAGCACCCAATTTTGCACAGTGCAACACAGTGCCCTTTGCAGAGAATCTTGTGCAGGAAATAAACTTTTTTTACACAGGAACTGTCGTATTTCTGCACAGGCCACTCTTCTTTCTGGAAGAAAATGACCAGAGAATATCTGAGAAATCCCAAAAGATTACTCAGGTGAAAAGGAGAGGAATTGTTTTTTCTTGGTTTTTCACTGAGAACAAGAGGCTGCAAGATTCACATTCCTCGTCTGTGCAGCTATATTGAATGCTGACTGCATCACTCCGTTGTAGTGATCTGTCTTTTTCTCATGAGTATAGGTAGGAAGACCGGCTCCTCCACATTTAGTATGCCTGGTCTACCCAAGTCTCTTTAATGGAGGGTAGCGGTTAAATGTAAACCAAAGGGAGTAAGCAAGAGTTGCCTTCTACCCACATTAAACGTACAAGCCTGCCAGTTGGCAGGTCTCAGGGCACTGACTGAATTCTCAGAGGATTGCTGTACCACCTCAGGGCTGCATTACCTCAGGACTCCAGGGGGCAAGACAAATCCCTGGGTAAACCGTGCTGGAGGGAGAGGGAAAGGATTTTATCGTGTGAGCTTTAATGCATCTCCCTGGATCAGTGCAAAAGCATTTGCCTCTGTGTTGTGCAAATAATATTTGTTTAGGAAGTACTGCAGGGGATACACGTGGTCAGCTCCTTCTCTTACACACCACAAATATATAATATTTGTTTGCAACTTTTACACAAGGGTCTGTCTCTTGTAACATCACAGTGTTTTCAGGTCTCAGTTTCAGAGAAGAGGAAACCGCTATCCTAGTGGTTTTCTCGTGCAAGAATTCTAGATTTACACTGGAGGGTACTTAGAGCTCTTATGTGGCGCAACCAGCTTGAGTGGGAAACAGTTATATTTCTAGTCTCATCCAGGATATTTTTCTGTTCCAAGAAATTTGGCAGCAACGCCGTGTTACCTAGTCAATCAAGGGACAAATTTCTGACCCACAGCAAGCCTTGATGTTTTCAGAAATGAGGAACGACCATCACTGCTTCTTGGCCTCATCATAGCTTGACCTCATCATAGCTTGACCTAGCTCGACTTGGTAACCACACACTTACCAGTCATTCATTTGGCCCACAATATCTCTATCGTGGGACTGAAATTAAGTGCCCCGTATCTCCGAAAACAAGACCTAACCTGAAAATAAGCCCTAGTATGATTTTTCAGGATGCTCGTAATATAAGCCCTACCCCAAAAATAAGCCCCCGTTAAGTGTATTTGAATAAATGTAGATTGTTGTACATGAAAAAAAAAATCCCCTGAAAAAAAGCCATAATACGTTTTTTGGAGCAACAATTAATATAAGACCCTGTCTTATTTTCAGGGAAACACGGTATTAAGCTGTGCCTTTCCCTGAACAAAACTTGGAAGTTCCTTCCCACAAAAAATTAAATGACTTTTTTTTTTTTTTTTTTGGTTCATCATTAAATGTGTCGAATGCTGTATTCTTACCTGGGGGAGCAGGGAAGGCTTGTAATATTTATAAAGGGAACAGCTACTCATCTCAGGGCCATTTCTGTTGTATGTATTATTTATTCTCTGGCCTTCTCCCCCCTCCTGTGCAAACGTATCTTTAAGAAATGTGATTAATAAAACATACCAATTTGAACGTGGTGGGCCCAGTTCCCGAATCGAGCTAGTCCGGCCATTTCTATGCAAATGTCACAAGGGAGAGATCACATCACTAAAGTCTACAACAGCAACAACAAGCACAACAGCAACATCTTAGCAACCTTAGTCTGGGCTGCATCCATTTAAATTAAGTATATGTTTTGATGCATTTATTGTACTGCATACTGTTGTAGCTATCTCCCTGAGGAATTCCAGCATTCCAGCATAGAAAGATGCCGCAATTAAAAAGGCATTAAACCTGCCATTTCCAATAAGGAACAAACACAAAACATCCAACTTCCTATACTCCTCTTTGTGTCTTTCTACCTCTCAGGTTCTAAACAGCATTATTTTATTATTCCTCTCTAAATGAAAATAAAAGAGACAAAGATAAAAAGACATCACACAACTTTATTTTATCCATCTAACATTTATACCTTGCATCCTCTCTCCCTGAAGTGGCATCCAGTGTGGTTTATATTTATTAGAAAACCTGGAATACTGAAAGAAGAAGAAGAAGAAAGAAACCAGTTACAGGGAGATTCGATGTATATCAATTTGGAAGTAAATCAACTGAATTCAGTGAGGTTTATTCCCAAGTATGCATGCATAGGATCACAGCTACAAGTGTGTAAACATGTAAAGCAGCCAATTAAAAAGCCAGTATGTTTCCAAACTAAGGACAAACAGTAAAAAGTTGCAGAAACACAAATATGAAAAACTTAAGCTCTAGTTTTGAAACTAAAGTTAAGTTTTCCAAAGAATGCCATGTTTTGCCAAATAGTGCCAGGAATGAAGTTCTGAGATGTGCCTCAATTTGCAGACAATATCAGGTAGTGGGTAGCGACTTAGAAAAGATCTGATTCCATTCAAAAAGTAACACCAAGCAACACCAGAAGCTGACTCCTTTTTTCATCAGTTAATCACTTCTTACCCAAAAAGAAAGTGAGTATCAGGGCTGTTTTTTCACACATGTGAATGGTAGTGAGCAGAAGAGGGTATCTTGTAGACCATCTAGACTGCTGCCATTGGTGTTATCAACATTCAGGCTACTCTCTGCTATGTAAAGCTTGGCATCCTTTCTCCTGCTGGTAACACAGGCACAATAATGTGCAGCAATATGGGCCCATTTTCTGGCGTTTTGAATTGTGGGTACAGAAGCACAATATCCCACATTCATAATATGGTGAGGAATTTTTTGGAATTAAATTTCATGTGTTTTTAAAACAGAAGGCTAAGAAATTGTACACTATGCACAAATTCCAATAGAAGCTTCCCTCATGTAGAATTACCCAGTGACAGAGGATCCCAGAAGATGAGCACATGATCTGAACTATGTTTGCTGAGAACAGACAGAAGCGAGAACAGCTTGGATATAGCTGTAGTCCCTCTGTGCCAAAATATTTTGAAGGCCTGTTTTGGACTTAACGAAATGGTGAAGCAAAAGTTTAAGTGTAATATATACAATGGAGAAACATACAGTACACACTCTTTAACCTCTCAAGTAAATGTTGCCTTGCCGACTCTGCAGAACGGAAAGGAGGAAGCTATGTTCCAATTTCCAAACCCCTTCCTTGGGGAAGGCAACCTGAGGAAGGAAAGCTATATTGGCTCTACAGACATGTTTTCCAAAAGAGGACTCCTTGCCTTCTGAATTTTTTTTTTTTCAAAAAAGGTGAGGGAGAGCTTGGAGTTAGCAAAGAATGTAACTGGAAACCAAGGTCAAAATCATGCACACTATGTGAAAGGAAGACAGTGACATAAATCAACTCATTTGAAATGTGATGTTGGAGGAGGGCCATCCAGTTACCACAGACAGCCAGAAAGGCAGAAAAAGGGGTGCTCAATCAAGTCAAGGCTGAACTCTCACCTGAGCAAAAATGAGTAAACTGAGGCTACCCTACCATGCACATACAGTGGTGCCTCGACTTACGACTATAATCCGTTCCAGAAGATGGTTGTAACTCAAAATGGTCGTAAGTCGAAGCACCATTTCCCATAGGAATGCATTGAAATGCAATTAATTTGTTCTGGCCGAAGAAAAAAATCACCCCAAAAAAAAAATCACTGCAAGACTGGTCGGAAACGCGATTAATCCCTTCCAGCCGAATTGGGGGGGGGGGGGGGAAGAGAAAAGCAATCAACCGTGGAAGACCCATTGCAAATGCAAACAAGAGAAGACAAAAAGCAATCAAGCGTGGAAGACCTAATGCAAAGAAAACAAACCAAAAACCAATTAACCGTGCAAGACCCATTGCAAATGCAAACAAGAGAAAGCAAAAAGCCATCAAGCGTGGAAGGCCTAATGCAAAGAAAACAAACCAAAAACCAATCAACCGTGCAAGACCCATTGCAAATGCAAACAAGAGAAAGCAAAAAGCAATCAAGCAGATCGTGCAAGATCAGAAATGGGGGGGGGGGACTAAAAAGCAAACAAACTCCCCAAGACCCATCGGAAATGGGGGGAAAAAATCCAAAAAGCAAGGAAACCCCCCAAGACCCATCGGAAATGGGGAAAAAATCCAAAAAGCAACCAACCTCCCCAAGACCCATCGGAAATGGGGGGGGAAAAATCCAAAAAGCAACCAAACCCTCCAAGACCCATCGGAAATGGGGGAGAACACAAACCCCCCAAGACCCATCACAGTACAGAAACATACCCCCCCCCCCGCTCAAAACCACGCTGCAAAAACACCCAGAACTGTTTTTAAAAAGCAGAAAACAGCACCTTACCATACAAGGCAGCCCGAAGCCTCCCTGCAAACACACACACACGCTCTCAGAAGCAGAAGGAGGCAGTCCCAAGCCTCCGACGACGACGCACACTCTCTAACTGCTGGAGCGAAAGAGCTATAAAGAAGCAGCCTCGTCGCCACCTACAGTTAGAAATTTGAATTTCCCGCCTTTTCCCCCTGCCTTTTTCTGTTCATAAGTGGAAGCTCCGGTCGCAAGTAGAAGCAAAATTTTGCGACCGGAGCTGGTCGTAACTCGAAATGGTTGTAAGTAGGGGCGTTCGTAAGTCGAGGCACCACTGTATAATGAGACTACAGAACTGACCAGAAAAGGTGATATGACCAGGAAAAGTGGGGAGGGGGCAGTAAGAAGAGAGATAAACCTAATATGTTCGACAGGCCACTTACCTAACCACCCTTGTGCTGGGGCAAGTCCCAAGACCTCAGCAGTGCATAGCGTAAGCCCTTTGAACAAGTCTGACCTTAAAAGAACACTTTACGTTACTCAGTTCTTTGCAAGTACAGGCACATGGGCTTTGTGATTCCTTAGAACTCACCAAAGCTCAGTTAGGTAGGACTCTTAAATGATAGCTAGTTTGTGGCCCTCTCCACTTCCTGGATTTAGCCAGACCCTGCTGTTCAAGAGACCAGACCTTTGGTAGAATTTTTTATAATTAATTTTTATTAGAAAAATAGAGTTTCATTAGAAATCAGTTTATATTGCATAAGGATTAGCATCAAGAACATATTCAAAGATCATTTGCAGTTAAATAAGATAACTATTTCCCATTTAAAATAATAAACACTACTAAGCTAGGTTAAGGTGGGCTATAGTGGGCTATAGTGGGCTAGCCCCACCTCCTTCTTTCTCCTTACTTACATCCTCTCTCCTTCATGGAATCGAATCCATCACATAACAGAATAGAATCCATTGAACCACATTCTGTTACTTTTCGTCAGTTTCACATAACCCATCGTCCATTTTCTAGCTTTCTAACTCCTCCCTTCTTCATGGCCTATCTGGCTGTTAACCAATTAACCTTTAGAGGTTGTACCACCTCTCTCCTCCCCTTATTCCCATGAGAGTCCAGGTGTTGTTTATCTCTTCTCCAACTAGCTTGGAATGTTGAGTCTTCCACGGGCCTCTGAATTTGGCCTTCACGCTATCTCGGACCAGGATGTAACGGTCTTCAGGAAAACACTCATGTCACTTAGAAAAACACATTCCAATGCCTCTCAAATTATCTCCACACAGAACCTGTCTGACTCCATTTTACATTTCTTTGACTACATATCCCATCATCACGACACTTCTCTAACTACATATCCCATCATCATGATACTCCATTTATAAGAAAGTCACTGTTTTAACCTTCTGAAAGGCTTTTTTGAGGATCAATATTTCAGACCCTGCAGCCTAGATTCCTTCCAAATAACAAAAAAGCGGGTGGGGACAACGATTTTCTTTCAAGATAAGCACAATTAGTCTTTTTAATTTATTTGATCAGTTTTAAACTTTTAAGGTTGCTTGTTTCTCCATGAGTGAGGGGTAAAACAGTTGTACTTTGAAAAAAAATCATACCTCAAAACTCCTTATCCAAACTTCCCCAAGTTTTGCACAGAGCAAGAGCAGAATGTCTGCTATATCTGTGACAAAATTGGTGATGATCTGAAGTCCAGTTCAAAGTTTTTTTGGTTTGTTTGGGATGCCCCCATTTTTAGAATTGCTTTGTAGAATGTTGATTTCCTCTGCCAGCACAATAACATCGTTGCACTCTCATGCAGTGATAATTCTGCAGTTTCAGCTTCACTCTAAAGTTCTTCAATTCCATCAGGGTTGTACTACATAACTTTTCTGAATGAATAATTTAGCCCTGATAACTCATATATATTGCAAAGTTGCTACAACTGGGTCTTGATAACTGGGGGGGGGGGGAAGGGGGTTAATTTTAAAAGCCCCCTTTCCCTGCTGGCAAATCATCACCCACCCCAGAATTAAACCTTTTTGAGGCACGGGACTCCAAGGATTTCTCAAAGCATCACAAAATCGTAACTACATAAGAACTAATATTGTCCTTTGTTAAGGTAAAATGACCATTGGAACCTTATGCTTTAAAAGTTTTCAGTAAAGTGACTGTGTCTGTTTCAGCATGTATATCAAAGCTGAAAATAAAAAGGGTAGAGGCAGCTTAAAGACAAACAGATTGACTTCAGTGTGAGTTTTTGTAGATTGCAATTCACTTAGTGAGGCAAAACCTTCCTTTGATATATCTGAAGGAGTGGATTCCTTTCACTGAAACAAATCTGTTAGTCTTTAAGGTACTTTTTTGTTTTTGTTTTTGCTTTTTATACATTTTTATAAGGAACCCATTGGCTGAAATCCAGTAGTAAGATACAACCAGAGTAGGCCCATTGGATCAGTGGGTATTTCCTCCATAAGTCCCATAGATTGATTGGGCCCAAGTCTAGTTGTGACACATTCCTGGATTTCAGCCATTGTTTTACTTATTATTTCTGAGCAACAAGGTAGGAGTTATGATTATTGTTGTTCCCATAACTCAAGTGATCGATCGCTTTGGCTATTATTAATGCATTGAATTATCCTTATGAACAGGTCAAAAAAGTATAGAACAATGCCCTGAAACAGCCAGCTCTGAAAAATGCCTGTCTTATATTCTTCTAAAAATGCTTAAAAATATCCTTTTGAGAGTAACTGGATGTAAAAAGTATTTTGATGACTAATAGTTACATTACCTGTTGCCCAAAAGTAACTACTTATATGTAGTATATCTGTGGAGATTTTCAGACATTCAGGTGAGGTTATCTGGAAATTGAGTCATGGCAACTGGACTTCTTTCTTGTTAGGTTGAAATGTTTCGCTACGTATCCAAGTAGCTTCTTCAGTCTGAGGAGAGTTGGTAGGAGATCCCTGATGTATCCTCCACCTTGGTTTCACTTCCCCCTGGTCTGAATAGGCTCATTAGAAGGACAAAGGACGGGGCGGGGAGTGACAATCCCACTTCTGCAGTCTTTCTCCACCCATTATCATGGGTTGTTAACAATCCTACCAACTCTCCTCAGACTGAAGAAGCTACTTGGATGAGTAGCAAAACGTTTCAGCCTAATAAGAGAGAAGTCCAGTTGCCATGACTCAACTTCCAGATATACTTATATGTAGCTATGCTACTTGTAACTGGTTACTTCTGAACTCTGGTTATTAAAGTGATGCCATGTAAATGGCTATCTATTAGCCAAGCTCAAATGGCAGTGTCTGGAGCATAGAAACAACCACACAACATTGCAATGATTGGGGGTTAAAAGCTCATTCCTTTATTGTTTACAGCTACCATTAGCCTTGGTGAGAGCATGCTTCAACTGACCCACCTGCGCTCTGATGTTACCCAAAGTGGCAGGAGCCCAGGGTTAAATATGTGGCTTTGCCTGACCTAGGAGCAGAGAATACATAGCTCTTCTCCAACTGGGCTTGTCTATGAGCAAGCCACCCCACCCCAAGAGATGGTGGAAAGGTCAATCAGTGAGGACTGATCTGCTTGACCTTTCTGCCATTGCCCAGATCCATCGTCATGCTTTAAAAACACCCCAACCAAGTTGGGACAAAGAGAATTTGCAGATTGCAGTGCACACATTTATAACTCATTAAACAACCAGCATATACAAAAGTGAGTGGGTGGGAGACTTTCTGAAGGAGACTGGTTGCTCTCTGCTGGTATTGGGCTTTTTATACTTCACAGACAGGCCAGAGTGGAAATCCCCTCCCTTTGGTCTGACTGTGAAACAAATTATGGCCCCAGCTTCTCTGATTAGCCACAAGCATAAACTCATACCTGGTGTGGTGTAGTGGATAAAGTGATGGACTAGGACTCTGGAGAACAGGGTTCAAATCCCCACTTGGCCATGGAAACTTACTGGGGAGTGGAACTTGTAAAGCTACTCCTTAAATATCTCACTTACCATGAAAGCCCCATTAGGGTCACTATATGTCAGTTCCAACTTGACAGCATGTAACAACAACAACACAACATAAACTCAGAGGGGAAAAACCTCCCAGAAATCAGAGAAGCTTATGGAAACACAACTCTGAGGCCCAAAATGGCAGCTGTCACACTGCCATACTGGCTGACAAACCTGACCCCAGGCGAGTCGGGGGTCAGTGCTTCCAGATATTGTTCCGTGGGATTGCTGCTGGTTGGAGTGGAAGGAAAGTCCAAGGATCAAGGACATGATTCCCATGCTTATTTGGCAGGCACCAAAATCAGCACAGTTAGTGAGCAATAAAGGCAAGGTCTTCCCACTGGCAGCACCTATATTATGGAATTTTCTTTTAACAGAGAAATACCTTCCCTTGTCCCTGGTGGCTCTTCAGAGAGTTTTAAAAACTCCTCTGTTTTCCCTGGCTTTTAGTTATATTTTCAACTTTAGAGTAACTACTTGTGGATATCCTGCAACTATCTTTAGTTGTAAATGCCTTTGTTTAAAATTGTTGATATAGGATTTTTTTATTATTATTAGTACACTTCATGAAACTTATTAATATGTCGATTGTATTGTTCTAAGCTTTGTAGGCTTCCCATAGCTTGCAGAGAAAGAAGATCTACAAATCAAATCAATAAAGGAAATGGATTGGACAGCAACAATAAATCTATGGGGCTTGTGCTATTTGTATTCACAAATACAATCCATTTTAGTATCCCCTCAGAAGGCAAGAACGTCCACACTCAAGGACCAATGAGATGGCACTGGACTGGAATTTCAGGATGTCAACATGCAAATAATTCAGCTTTGCAGCTTACACCCATTGTGACCACTCTCCCTGTTCTTTCAAGAGCTCAATCAAATAGAAGAGTGAATATTAAAATACTTTTCATACATTCCTTGTGTCAAGATGAATTCAGGCCTGAATAATTTTTGATTGAGCAAACTGAATGCAGCCCCATCAGTCATGGGTGATAGCTGGTCTGAAACTGGCATTCATTTTGTTTTTACTTCTAAGAAATGCAGAAAAACAGGACACCCACCACACAATGGTTGGCTTCCAACCAAAAAGGGAGAAGGCCTACTTCTGCAGACCTGTTCTAGCTTTTAAAGGAAGCCTGCTGATATATGAACACCCTTCTGTTCTTTTTCTAATCTAACACATATTCTGGTGAGCAAACTTTCTGAATTAGAATATTCTGTGATGCATTAAGTGATAGTCCAAGGCAATCACCGAAATCAGTCAAATGTTTGCTTAATGGTTTTCTTCATTCTTGAAACCTGATTGTACAAATTATATTCCTCATTTCAGGCAACAGAAACATGCCAGGTGACCCTGCGCATGTAATTAAAAGCAGGTGGGTGTTCAGTATTCAAATGAGCTCCTCAAAATTATCCACCACTGAAGGATGCTCAGCAGACAAGACGAAGGGGGAGGAAAAAAGTCAACTTACATTTTTTGGAAATGTGTTCTGTAGACAAGCACAGATGTTCAACTTGTTAAGAATAGATGTATTTTAGAGCTGAGCTAGAAACACATATTTGTTGCATCTTGGCCTACCTGTTTAGTGGTCTGGCTTCAGTAACTGTGTATTGCACTGTAGAAAATTGATATGGAAAACTGAAAGGTCTTGCAGAGCACTGAAAAGGGGGTTAGTACACATCTGGAAGCTACTAGGGGCATCATACTTGATTTAATCCCATGTTAATGTTCTACACTTTGAATTCTGCATACTGTGTCTATAACTATATTTACATAATATTCAGCCCGTACATGTAATGTTTTGTTAATAAACATAAATGTGAATAGTTTTAATTATTAACACAAAATTAATAAAGTTACTATTAATAAAGTAAAAATAAAAAGTAAAATTAATAGTTAACTTTAATTATTTGTTTTGGGGTTTTTTTTGTTAGCAAACAAGGATTTTTATGGATTATAGAATCCATTTCTTCAGACAAAAAAAATCAAAAGTCTTGATGATTCACTTTTGAGGACAATAATACCGGCTTTGCTTGTTCACCAGAGCTTATGGTTTTGCACATATTTTACAGATATAGATGTCCTAGTTTATGAGATAGATGCAGCGGGAAGAAGATTGGTGTCTATTTTGCAAAATAGTGCCTGAAGATTTATAGCTGTGCTTGAATTCTATCCATGTTTTTCTCTCTCCAAACCATATCAGGCTCCAGTTAGTATAGTTACTCCCAGCATGGAAAGGGCAAAGTTTTACCTGCCTGTTAAAGGAACCTCTTTCATAAAAGAGGGAGTAACCTTAACTCTCCTGGTTGTGACTTGTTTAACTACAGTATTTAAACAATTTTACTTTTATTTTATATGATGATTGCACATTTTAGCTTGCTACCCATGTTTTTCTCACTGTAAATCACCCAGAATAGTGCATTACACTAATGGGGAGGTAAACAAACAAACAAACAAACAAACAAACAAACAAAATGATTCAAAGCTGGGCTTCCAAGAGTTAAACACTCAAAGTCCTGGTCTTAGATGTCCAGCATGAGAGTCTTGTGAAGGTCTTAGTGGGACAGGACCATAATGTTCATGAGAAATCTCAGCAGTATTAAGCAAAGTATTAAGTGTGTTCATCGTTAAAAATTCAGTTGTACAGATGGTGCCCTGTGAGCTAGATCAGAGTCAAGTGCACACCTGCTTAAAAAAAATTTGTACTTAGAGATGCTATACATATGCACCATATGTTTCTTATATTTCATACTATTTCTAAATGCATAATTGGTGCACATTTAATGTCAGATGAACCTTCAGCTCTTGTGTGCAAGTTAGCTTGCAGAATGTCATGTTTGGATTGCTGGATTTTGGAAACTTCTTAAGGATTTTTTTTTTTTTTGAAAAAGAAAAAATACCATGAAGTCAATGGAATTTTAGTAATGTTCAGAATTTAACTAAAGCCCAAAATTTAATGATTAAAAATAGCTTCTCTGCATGCAGAAGGCCCCAGGCTCAATTCCCAGCATCTCCAGGAGAGCCATGGAAACCCCTTCCAGATTTCTGGCAAGTGTCTTATTCACCTTCTGCTGAGCAGAATGTTCAGCTAGGATGTAGGATTGCACCACTTCAACAACTGTTACCAATGTGGAAGCTAGGCTCTGAGAATACTTACACTTGACTGTTAGCTTTCTTGTATATTAATTTACTTTGATTTGATTTGAAGAGATATTTGGACCACTCCAAGCGATACAAAAAAGTGTGATGAGGGAAGGGAGACATCTGTGCCTAAATACATTTCTCTTTACATATTGGTTTCCAGATATAGCCATTGATACAAGAGAATCAAGCTGGCTGGATAGCTCAGTGGTTTAAGTATCTGGCTGCGGAGCCAGACGTTGGGAGCTGGATTCTCCACTCAGCCTCCTGGGAGAAGAGCCAGCCTGGGTGGCCTTGGGCAAGCTGCCCAGTCCCAGCATGCCCCCTGAAGAAGGGGATGGCAAACCACTTCTGAGTATTCTTTACCTGGAAAACCCTGGAAAGGGTCACTATAAGTCAGAATGGACTTGACAGCATATGATTATTATTAGAATTACTGAAATTAAAGTGCATTAAGATAATCATGCTTAATTTAAGTCCCATTCATTTTAAGTAGTTTGCTTAAAGTTTGATTAACCTGCATCCAACCCCTATGTTAGTGATTTCATCAACATTCATAAGAAATCTTTTTTTCCATAAACAAACTAGGGATTTTTATGACTCGCCTAATACAGTTTGAAGGCCATTTGGGGCTTCAGGATGTAACCTAATTGTAGCCAAGGTGATTTGTGCCCCCTTGTAATTAGATTGGTGTCCCAGATCTCAATCAATTTGTAAATTCAGATTGCCAACTTCTCATTGACTTGCACTTGAAAAGCAAAATGGATCTAACATTTTTTGTTGTTTTTTAATGGCTGTACATTAGAGACAGGAGGTTCATATTTGTCTCCTGGGGGAGACAAATACGAAGCTCACCAACACAGCTGGCCAGTCCGATTGAACCTTCCCCCCTGAACCAGGCATCCACTTACCACTTGTGGTGCGGCACACAGGCCTGTCTTTTGCGCTGTGCCAATTGCAGAAGTAGCCCAGCTGGGGCTTCCCCACCTCCCTGTGCTGCTGACCAATCAGCAGCTGAGTGGGGAGCCTTGTAATTCCACCCCCTCACCGGATTGGCCAGCAACACAGGGAGGTGGGGAAGCCCAAGCCAGACTGCTTCCATGATTGGCATGGCGCAAAGGACAATGGCCGCCTGTGCCACAAGAGGTAAGTGGACTCCCAATTTGGGGAGGGAGGGTTCAATCGAACTGGCCACCTGTGGTGGTGAGCTTTGTATTTGTCTCCCCCGGAAGATGAATCCGAAGCTTCCATCTTTAATGTACATTAAATTTTGTGACAACTTAAAAATTGAAGAGAGGAGTACTTCTGCCAAATTTCAGACAACTAGTTTTAGGGGTTTGTGTCCTAGGCACCTCTAAAGTTTGTTTTTAAAGAAACTGATACAATTCATGAAAGCATGTACACACTGTTGAATATTAATTCTTGCCCATTCATGCTGACTTGGTCTACTCACTGTCCGCCTATTATTGGCAACACCTTCCTAGGACGCTTGAAGATTTGCAGTTGAAAACCAACACCAAAGAAGAGCCAAAATAGTGATGTCTTGTTACCAAAAACACAGAGACTCCCACAAAATAAACAGATTTTACCACTCAAATAAACAAATCACAGTTGTAAAGGAAGAGGTGCAGGTAATGCTTGGCTAGGTTACAAAGACTACGTCAATTCCTCCTTCACCTCCTCTTCTGCTTTCTCTTCCTTCTTCTCCTCCTCCTCCTTCTTCCTAAACTCTAAACATTAAACAAGATTCTTTGCAGGCCTGGTACCTGAAGCCACCTGCTTTGATCAATGCACATGACTTCTTTAATGTCAACCTCTGGCTCTCAATTAAACTCTTGTGAATTGCTTTGTGAACTGTTTGATCAGAACATTTGATGAAGCGGCTTTTTGCTCGGTGAGCATCTTATTGATTCGGGTCAATTGTCTTGATGGGTTTTTTTTCTCACCCATTTTGTTTGGTTGCAACAATCCCTATCCAAATGGAAAGCCTTCTCCTCTTCCTGAATGTGTGTGTGTGGGGGGGGGGGAATGGAGGGAGAGAAAGAGGGAGGGGAAGAGAGGGGAAGAGAGAAAGGGAGAGAGGAGAGTATTTTCCAAGCTTCCCACGATGTCTAATGCTACAAGATGAGTACTGAATTACAACTCAAGGGGGAGGAGTGCCACAATAACACACATAAACAACGCCTACAGGAGTTACTATTACAGACAAAGAAAAGTTAGAACACAAATTATTTTTTATGAACACTCACAACATGCCTTTTCTGAATTTGGAGGCCGTGGCTTTGTTTTTTAATTGTCGAACGATTTTGTTATGTTACATTATGTTTCTCAGGGCTAGGAAGTTATCATAAGAATGAAAAAGAAAAGAAAAGAGAAAAGAAAAGAGAAAGTCTGAGCTGAAGCACAGGTGAACAGAGTCAATCTCAACCATTACTAATTAAAATATACACAATAACTATATTGGATTGCTATTTCATATACTCTACTCCATAGCACCCATAATCTTTTTGTATTTTGATGGATGCCCCTCTATCGCAAGATATTGCCCTTCATTCTGTGCTGCTCATGTGATTTCTTTTCCATTTCTTTTTTTAGTCATGCTGGCCCTCTGAATTGTTGTGTGCCATCAAGTCAGAGCTGACTTATAGACCCTAATAGGCCTTTCAATATGAGTGGGATGTATAAAGAGTGTTCTTACCTGTTCCAAACCACCAGTGAGCTTCCATGGCTAAGCAGGGGTTCAAACCCAAGCCTCCTGACTCCATCAGTCAGTCTACTGACTGCCATTCACTGGACATCTCTTTGGTCCTCTGAATTGCAGTATATCAATTGCTCTCCCCTTCCTCTACAGCTAATTATCACTTGATGACCTAGAGGTGAGAGAAATTTCTACCAGTCAGTGTCATCTTTGTTCCAGATCCCTCCATTTCTGCTAACTGCTAGAGATGGGACTTTCGGGTTATCACTCATGGGGAAAATAAGAAACAGGCTTTTACTTTCATTTTCAAATTCTTCAATAATTTCCAAAAGAAAACCTCTGGAATCCAAATGCTTTGCCTGAATGAAAGAGAAGATTACAAAAGCATTGGCTACCTGATCTGCTGATTGTAACAAAGGAATCAATCAAAAGCATTGGGTTCTTCCATGTTTCCCTCCATTGTTTGCTCTTTCCTACATCTCTTGCTGTCAAATCAGTGGCTATTCCCCCTCCCCATTATGGGTTGTTTCCCTTTAACATGTGCTATTTTTGTAAACTTTTTTCTTATTTAGGAAATTGCCTAACAACAGTCTGATAAATGAGAATACTGAAGATATATTATAAATCATGTACAGACCCAGAATGTGGGAAATGAGGAATTTCTTATTAAATGCAAACCAAATGAAATTCTTCATCATCACTAGATAAGTTTCTCTTGAGTTGTCATAACTTCTCTTCATGGAAGTCTGGATCCATGACCTAGTGAGCTAAATCCAGTGTTAATCGTATCTACAGGGATGTGAAGAATTTTGGCTACATTTCTCATTCTGGGTTTAGACTGGTTGTCTTAATATGTCAAGTTAGCCTGTTGATAAATCACTGACCTGCTCAAGTGTTCCTGCCTCCCGTTTCTCATGAGATGTGTCTGTTCAGAACTATTGTCCTTTCCCCGTGTGAAGCAAAGAACACATACAGCAAGCACAGGAAGACTGGCTGATTGATCAAAAGACACAAGCAACCGATTCAATGCTTCTGCTTTTTAAGGGTCCATATAACGAGGCAGCAGCTAGCTTATTTTTGTGCAATTGTGCGATTTGAGCAAAAATGGGTCTCACCAATGCAAAAACCCATGTCACAAATGACAGGGGGAAAATCTTACAATCTCACCAAACAAGCAAGAAATTATATCATGTTTGAAATCAATGGGATTTAAGTTAGCTGTAGCTAACACTCCTTTCATTTATATATATAAATGCATATCTAATGCATATATATATCTAATGCATATATATATGCATTAGATAGGACTGACAGATGATTTAGTCCTACAACTGAACCCAGAGTGATTGTGTGTTGGAAGACTATCCCCCCAGAAGCAGGCCTTTGACTATGTTGGCTGGTGGCTTCTGGAAGCTCTAATCTAAAGAAGTAAAGTTTAAAGTCTCAGTGTCTTGGGATATTACAATATTTCTACTGAAGATTTGCAGCTACTGGAGAGAACCCAGTTGCATAGGGCAAAGTAGCTCTCAGCTACAGAGAAACCTCTGTGCATAAATGGCCACTTGCACGAGGCTATTGACCCAGAAACTGCAGGCTTTATGTAAAATGGTTTTTCCCCTGGCTGACAGCAGGAGTGCTAGGCAAAATGGCATAAGAAATTGCTTTCGTTAAAATTATATTTTCTGTCCACCCCCTACTATTACAGTCATAGCTTCTTTTCATCACAAACACTCTACAAAATTATTTGTACATTGGAAGCGACTTTTGAACTCCCCTAAGGAGGAAAGGCAAAACACTTTCAGATAGGTGATTGAATAATGGGAATCCATTGGAAAACACTCCACATCAGCTATATTTAATGTGATCCCTTGTTCACAGAAGGCAGACACACATCAATCGGATTTCTTGTTACAATACTATGTAATGCCCTTTGTTCCACATGTAAAAGTTAATTGGTGAGTTAGCTCACTTTGATGACATGCTTGGTGCAATTGTAAGACATACCTTTCCCCCCCAAATTGACTTAGAAGGCTTACTTAAAATGATTATTAAGACTTTGTAAAATCCACCTCACTCTGTGAGGGGAATTGTTCTACAACACTTTTACTCATCCTCACAATAATTTTGTGTGTGTGTGTGTGTGTGTTAGAGACAGAGGAAAGCAAATGGGCAAAACCTAAGGGGGAAAAACAGGTAAGAACGGAAGTATTATTGTTCAAGTAGTAAATATTGTTCAGGTAATGCAATTCAAGGGACGTGGTGGCACTGCGGGTTAAACCACAGAAGCCTCTGTGCTGCAAGGTCAGAAGACCAGCAGTCGTAAGATCGAATCCACGCGACGGAGTGAGCTCCCGTCGCTTGTCCCAGCTCCTGCCAACCTAGCAGTTCGAAAGCATGTAAATGTGAGTAGATAAATAGGTACCACCTCAGTGGGAAGGTAACAGCGTTCCATGTCTAGTCGCGCTGGCCACGTGACCACGGAAACTGTCTTCGGACAAACACTGGCTCTACGGCTTGGAAACGGGGATGAGCACCGCGCCCTAGAGTCGGACATGACTGGACTAAATGTCAAGGGGAACCTTTACCTAATGCCATTCTGAAAGTGTTTTTCATCCCTGCATTTCACAAAGACAGCCCTATCTAATACTTCCTAATACTAATACTTCCAGTTGCATGGTTTTGGTAGATGTGGAGAGGTTAACACAGACAAGATTTTTTAAAAAAATGACTTTGCTTTCTGTAAGATGGAAGAGGGCAGCCAAGCAGTTGAACAGACAGTTCAAAGTGAGCCTGAGTCATGTAGAAAGCAATGGGAAATTTTGTAAGAAGGCACTTTTAAATTTTGAACACTTGTCATAGATGCTAAGCCAAAATGAGATGGGGAGATGTATTTTATTCCATTCTAGATCAACTTTTAGCTGACAATTTATTTCTTCATATTTAAAGTTTAAAAAGTGCTCGGTTTTGCCTGGCTTAGAAACCCAATAGTCTCACCCCCTAATCCTGGTGCTCTGTTTAATCTTTCTCTCCACCCACTTCTTTCAATCTCCCGTTGCCCAGCAACTGATATACTGAAGTATACAGCCTCTGATACTGCAGGTGATATAAGACTATTTTGACTATTAGCTGCTGATGGCCCTCTATTACTTTATCTAATCCCCCTCTGAATTTGTACCTGTTGGAAGCCATCACTACATCATGTGGAAATGAATTCCACCGTTTTAGCAGAGCGACATGTACTTCCTGTCATTTGTTCTGAATCTCTCATCATTCACCTTCAACAGATGGTGATGGGTCTGGTATGGTGTGAAAGGGAGAAAAGCTTCTCCCTCTGTTATTTTCCACATCTTGTATAATTTTATCCACCTCTATTAACCCTCCGATTAATCACTTTCTTCTAAACTAAACAACCCCAAAATTTGTAATCTTTCTTCATAGAACAGTTGCTCAAGTTTCCAAATTAATTTTATTGGTCTCTACCAGATCTACCAGATCATTTTTTTTTTTGATGGGATGCCCAGAGCTATACCTGGTATTCTGGATGTGACTTACTATGTATTTGTTTGTATGTAGGTGATATGATGTTGGCACCTCTCTTTTTTATGTTCAAAAGCAGTTTTTGAAAGCTAAGCATCATTGGCAGTAGTATAGTAGGCATCCTTCAGTCTCGAGAGACTATGGTAATGTGCTCTGAATAGAGGTCTTGAAACAGTGTCTAGTGTGGCTGAGAAGGCCAATACGAGAGTGACAATCCCTTCCACACTGAAGGCAAATACAATCTGTCCCCTGTCCAGCTCCCTGATTTTGCTGCTTTCGGGACTGCCTCTTTGCCTCAGCCTGCTGGACAAGTGCCTCTTCAAATTGGGAGAGGCCATGATGCACCGCCTGCCTCCAGGCTGAACGCTCAGATGTCAAGGTTTCCCATCTGTTGATGTCCATTCCTAAGGCTTTCAGATCCCGCTTGCAGATATCCTTGTATCGCAGCTGTGGTCTCCCTCTGGGGCGCTTTCCCTGCACTAATTCTCCATACAGGAGATCTTTTGGAATCCGACCGGCAGCCATTCTCATGACATGCCCAAGCTAACATAGACGTCACTGTTTCAGTAATGTATACATGCTAAAAAATTCCAGCTCGTTCTAGGACTACTCTATTTGGAACTTTATCCTGCCAGGTGATACTAAAAATGCGTCAGAGACAACGCATATGGAACGTGTTCAGCTTCCTCTCCTGCCATGCACAAAGGGTCCAGGACTCGCTGCAGTACAGGTGTGTACTCAGGACACAGGCTCTATAGACCTGGATCTTGGTATATGCCGTCAGCTTCTTATTAAGCCATACTCTCTTTGTGAGTCTAGAGAACATGGTAGCTGCTTTGCCAATGCGTTTATCCAACTCAACATCTAGAGAGAGGGTGTCAGAGATAATTGAGCCAAGGTACACAAAATCATGAACAACCTCCAATTCTTATGTAGAGATGGTAATAGAGGGAGGTGAGTCCACGCCCTGGCAGTAGTAATAACCATCTAATAACAGTAAAGACAAAATTCCTCCTCTTGGTTGCACACCTTAACATAATGAGGGTTTCGAGTGTGGCAGGGTTACCGAGAGCTTGGTTACTGAGATGGCTGGACTCTTGAGTCTTAGCAGGGTCTCCCAAAGTAGAATGTTTTCAGCTCAAACACCAGATTAAAACATACCCATTGCCTCCAAAACCTAAAAGCTGCACCAGCAGAAGAGAATTGGTAGTTCCAATGGTGATGGTGGCAGAGGCATTTCTAAATGGCAGCTGCTAGGCAGCAATAGTGGGAATTTACACTGGTAGAGGACCATTTGTAAACAATGGTAGTGACACTGCAGCTAATTCTTGTTAGTACTGAACAGACAGTGGTGTTGATGCTTTCAAAACCATATGACAAGATGGCCCAAAAAGGAATAAGAGATAGATGAAATTCCCCAGGACTGAAGGTATTGAATCATCTAGTGAGGACAAACACAGGGTGCTGCTGTTTCTAATGAATTGAAGAGTTTTACTCTTGACATGACAAATTCAGAGGAAATTGCACAAGCACTTAGGGAGTATAATGCAAAGTCTGACTGAATAATATCAACTAGACAAGCCATTCTCAACCTTTTTTTGGCCATAGTCATAAACACAATATGAAAAAAATAGGCCAAATCAGGATTGTATAAGCCAAATAACAAACCTTTATACAGCTGAAGAAAACATTGCAAGTGTCCAGGGTTACTAGAATTCAGGTAGAATAGTAGCATTGTAGAGCTACAAGGGACCCCAAAGATCTCAAGCTAACTCTCTGCTGAAGCAGGAAATCTACAGCTAAAGCATTCTTGACAGGATGCTATTTCTTTTAAAACCTCCAGTGAGTGAGTTGGGATACTGAGGGTGAGAGGTGGGTTCAAGACTCAATCAACATGCCCCTTTCCCCCTAGTCGTTCAACTGCCTTCCCTTCTGTGCTATATTCCTGAATCATGTTCAAGGGCAATGGCTATCCATCTTTCATCATTTTTTTCCTACCTTTCTCATTTTTTTTATGTTTTGTATACTTAGGATTGTTTTAATTTCTTTCAGTATACCTCTGTTTTACTGCTATCCATCTGCCTGTGTTTTCTTCTGTATTGCATATTTTGATCTCCAGCTGGTTTTAATATAAAAACGATCAATAAAGGGCCCCCTGAGAAATTGCACATGTTGCAAATATCATTTCTTTTATATTTTTGTTCCCCTGAGAATAACAAATCATTTAAAAATATATCAATCCTACTATTGATGTTCACATGAAAAGCATGGTAAATTCCTCAGAAACAGGATAATGCACAGTAGGGGCGCACTTCAATCAGACAATGCTTGAATCCCGAACCAAATCAAGCTGATTCAGACAGGCATCCTGTTGAAGTGAGAGTGAATCTGAATTTGAACACGCCTGAATTTTCATTACTAGTCTGGATCCAAAGGACAGAGAGTCACTGATAGCATGTTCTTTGAAACTGAAAGGGGCTCTGCGCATGAGAAAAACACTTGGGTGGAGAGATGAGGGAGGGAGTGGAAGCCAGGTGAGTAGCAGCTCTTTCTTATAATCACCGTGAATGTTTTACTAGGGTTGCCCATTTCAGAGATGCAAAGTCTTGCTTCTCTCATCCTCTCAGGCAATGACAATTAGATTATTCTGTATCTGAGGAAGTACACTTGTGCACGAAAGCTCACATTAAAATATAACAGTTAGTCTTAAAGGTGCCACAACAATTATGTCTTCCTTATTTTTCTTTTGTTTTTGCCTGACATGCTAGCACAGACTAACACAGCAACCTCTTCAAAAACTACATTATTCTAATCACCTATAGTATCCCACGTGCCAGCAAAGTTGGTAGGGTTTACTACAGGCTTTCAATTGAGTTCTTGCATTAGCAAGATTGATGTTTTGTGCTAAGATTCCATTTTCACGCCTACAAAATTGCCCATTTACTTACACAAAATTGTGACATTTGCAGTGGAGCAAATGGCCCCATATTAGGATAGATGCTGCTTTATTTAAGCATTTGAAACACTAGATGAGTAGTTGGCACCTTTTGTAACAAATAACATGACCTCCTGTGCTTGCGATGTACATGTCTGTGCACTTCGCTTCTCAAAGAGAAAGAATTCTGAATAGAGATGGGGACGAATCACCATTTTGGTGAGTTGTCCTGCTTCGTGAACTGTCAAAGTTGACGAAGCACGAATCTCCTCCCCATGACCCAATGAAACACAAATTTATTTGTTGGTTTGGGGGGGGGGTTTAGACAACTGGAGGCTGTCTAAAAAAAAAGCTGACCCCTCCACCCCCACAGCCTCCCCCCCTGCCCCCTTCCCACTACCCCTGTCACCTTCCTACCTTGGCTGCTGCAGTCTGTGCCATTGCCGCTGCTGCTGCCGCTACTGTTGCCACCACCACCACCACCATCCACGGAGGCCTGTGCCATGGTGGCCTCCGCAGTCACCATCCAGCACTGCTTGCTGCGATGGCCTCTGCCGCTATGGTCTGCCTTAAGGGAATCTAGGCTGCTCTTTGCAAAGATGGTGGCTGCAGCTTCCCTGCCTAAGATAAGCTGTAGCCGCCATCTTTGCAAAGGGCAGCCTGGATTCTTTTAAAGCAGGCTAAAGGAATCCGAGCTGCCCTTTGCAAAGATGGCGGTGGTAACTTCCCTGCCCTAAAAGAAGCCGCAGCCACCATCTTTGCAAAGGGCAGCCTGGATTCCCTTAAGGCAGGCCATGGCTGCAGAGGCCACTGCAGTGGGTGGCGATGGATGGCGGTGGCAGTGGGCAGCAGTAGATGACGGTGGCACCGGGCAGTGGTGGATGGCAGCAGCAGCTAAAGTAGGGAGTGGAAGGGGAAGGGGGATAGGCTGTGGGGGTAGCTGGCTGTGGGGCTGCCTGACTGCCTATCGGCTCGCCGAGCAGCTCATTGGTGGGCCCATAGGCAGAATAGGAAGGCTAGCCTTCCCTCTCTTCCTATGGGGGACAAATAAAAATGGGAAAATATTCATCCCTTCGTATTCATCGGGGTCTCTGGAACTGACAAATATGAAGGGACAAATATTTAACGAATCAGCAATTTTTCACAAATATCGTGATCCATTTTTTTATTCGTCCCCATGTCTAATTCTGATGCCTCTTAACACAAATTGGATAAACCCCAGTGTTTGGGGGGGGGGGGGAAGAGGCCTTTATCTCACTCTCTGCTTTCCAGCTCTGTCCCAACCCTCCTGCAAAATTGTATTTTGTGCAAAATGGAACTTTTTTAAAAAAAGAACCAACTTCCAAAGTTGCTGGTGGTAAAAACAAAAAACCACTAGCCTTTTCACTGTTATGTAGGAACAAAAAAATCTCACAGCAGCTGACAGTCTTATTGACATTGCTGAGAGTATTTGAGAATGTTTGTTATGCTCTCTCTCTCATACGCAGACACACACACACACACAGATATTATTTTAAATCTGGAGATGGAGGACACTACTGCAAACATAGATCCTACTTGCATCTGTGTTAAGAGCAGCTAGATTGATATTTGCAAGGAATCGGAAAAATAATAATCAGTTGATGTCAGAAGAATGGTAAAATGAGATGTGGAATCTAGCTATTAATGATGAATTAACTTGTGAATTGAAAGTTAAAAAAGGATTATTGAAAGAAAATAGTTTTAATGGGATCTGGAAGCCTTATATAGAGCACGTACTTGTAAAACATAAAGGTTATACCCCAACACAAGAATCATTATATTTTTGGAAAGATACCGGGCATGTGATATAAATTAAGATGAAATGTATTGATGAGAACACACACACACACACATATCTATACACATATACATATACATACATATGTGTGTGTACACATACACACACACATACACATATGTATTTATGTATGTACATATGTATATGTATACGCACACACACACACACAAATTTATATTCCCGATGTGCGTGGGTTACACTGTATATTTGAGTTATGTTTGTAATTTATGTTTATGCTATTTTTTTTTAAAAAAAGTGAAACATCCTATGTGCATCTAACCTTACAGTGGCCCAAATCCCGTTGCTTAATGTAGTAAATTGCTTTAGCTCATTGAATCAATGGGGATTTGGTGAGGCGACTCCTTCACAAGTTTCGTTGATTCAGATAGGCCTGCTCTACCTGCCATTTACTTTGGCATAGCAAGACACAGCTAGAGTAGGCCCATTTGGATCAAGGGGAATTACAGAGGAATTGACTTACCAAATCCCCATTCATTCAATAGGCCTACTGTAATGTGATTTATTACATTAAGCAACAGGATTTGGGCCAATAAATACCAGTTTCAGAGAACAGTAATTGAATCTGGGGGGGCTGAATGATACTCCTTTTATTTGTGCTCTGTCCCAATTTTATTGTCAGTGATTAAAATACATGCATCTCTGTTTAGGAAAACTTCTTGGTAACTTTTAAAGCTTTATACCTCGACTGTAAGGCTGAGCTATTGGCAACCGATCCTCTATAACTTCCTCTGTGAAATTCTAGTATATTTCCACAGACATCCTGTTTGCCCTCTGGATTCTTTAGTTCCCTTTATTGATTTTTGTAGTCCTTAGGGCTGGCACAGTTGAAACAAGCTGTACTGTAATTTTTCATTTTGGGCTTGCTTTTATTACTTTACCCAACTCTCCAGCTCAGTTATTGCATTTGCGCTTCATTTTGAAATTTATGTCCCCTTTAATTGCATTTTTATTTTTCTTCTTAGAATTATGCCAAGGAATATAGCCTTAGAGACGATTTTAGGGAATACAATGTAGTTTTCTTCAAAATGCCCCATGATCCAAAAAACAAACAAACAGTTTGTAGATTTGTGTACAATATAGATGTTTGCATATCAGGTATATATATCTATTGAAAAGTAAGTTCTTTTGCTCTCTATGGCAAAAATCCTTTTGCACTAGAGTAAGCACACTGAATCAATGGAAATATAATGGATCAACCCTTTTGTGAGTTCCATTGATTCAAATGAGCCTACTCTAACTATGACCTACCATGCTATTCAATGGAACTTACAGAGAAGCTGACTCACCAAATACTCACTGATTCAGTGGGCCTGCTCTAGTGTGATTTACTATGCTAAGCAACAGGATTTGGGCCAACAATTGCAATCTTGTTGCTTAGTGTAAATATATATAATTTTGGGTCTATTCCTAGCTGGCTAACAAAGAATTTCCACTGACATTTTTGGGCACATGCTGGCTTAGAGACAGAGGCTTTTAGAAACTTTTACAATTTTGAGTTTGGGGTGTGTTTTTTTTTGTTTTTTGTTTTTGTTTGTTTTTTTGGCTTTGTGTGTGTGTGTGTGTGTGCGCGCGCCATGCTATAATTATGCTTGGGTGAAGAAATCCCAGATTTGGCTATCATGGCTTAGATATCTCAGACTCTGGTGGAAAGTTGATTTTCCAGCAGGAGTTCTGCAGAAAGCTACTCCAGTCAGTGGTCTGAACCATCTTTAAGACATGCAGTACCTTAGCTGACAAAACTCTCACAAGCACTTGCAAAGGGAGCTATCTTTGAGACTTGGTGGCTACCTCACCTCCAGAGCTTCCCATTCACAGTGGGAAGATGGTGGCCGGTGGTCCATTCAGCACACTTTTAGGTGACCAAGCAACCATTAAGTGAACAAGGGATCAGGTATTGATGTGGTCTGCTGTTTAATGCCAAGGTGAAATTCACTGTGTAATATAACAGGTTTACTTCCAGCCATCATCTTGAAATTAAGGCCCACATGCTGGTTACATGTCTTCTGAATGTCACCTGATAAGCCAATAGACCTTGGAAGGGGAAAATAAATCCACCTTTCCTATGTGAAGTCTGTAGAAAAGGTGAACCGAGAGAGAGAGAGAGAGAGAGAGAGAGAGAGAGAGAGAGAGAGAGAGAGAGGAAGGGAGGCCCTAGAACCTGGGCCCACATTCTATCAGTGTCCATGGTACTCAGTTGAGGGTAAGACTGTTCAACCTCTCATTCTTCTCATGGCCTTAAAAGCCTGCCTTTTTTCTCTTTAAATCCCAGGACTCTCCCCTGTAGCCTCCCTGTTTACAAGCTCTGGAGGCTCCTAGTATAATGGGACCAGCCCAATGTGGTAGGACCAGAAAATAGGAACTAGCCCAATCACCTGTGAGTCCTAATCAGGGTCACCAGATTCCCTGAGAGTTCATGGCTAAAGACAAATGTCAGAATTCACAAGGGATAGCCATTTGTGTAACAATTACAAAATAGGCATGCATATGAGTGAGTGAGCGAGCGAGGGAGGCAGTCAGACAGCAAGTGAGATTAAGACACAGTCAGTACCTAGTAACCTTGCACCACCTCCTAAACAAATATCATATACAAGTTATTGATGACCCATAGGCCCAGATCTATATAGGTCAATGCTACAAATACAAATGTGAATATGAATATAAATACTAATACTATCATATACATGCTAATTTTAGTGAATACAAAAAGCTGTGTATCAGACATTCATTCATTCATTCATTCATCCATCCATCCATATAACACCCATCTAGTGTCAAGCCACTGTTGTTGTTTAGTTGTTAAGTCATGTCTGACTCTTTGTGACCCCATGGACCAAAGCACGCCAGGCCCTCCTGTCTTCCACTGCCTCCCAGAGTTGGGACAAATTCATGTTGGTCTCATCGATGACACTGTCCATCCATCTCGTCCTCTGTCGTCCCCTTCTCCTCTTGCCTTCACATTTTCCCAACATCAGGGTGTTTTCCAGGGAGTCTTCTCTTCTCCTGAGCCACTACTCATGAGTAGTCAAGCCATTACTCAGAGTAGTCAAGCCACTACTCTGAGCCATTTACAGGGAGTGAAAGAACTCTCCACCTCATTCCCAGCCAAAAGCAAACATATAATTCAAATGACAAAGAAAACGACCATTGGTGACAGCTAAAATCATGGAGGATGGGTGAAGTACCAGATGATTGCAGGAGAGCTAACTTTGTCCCAATCTTCAAAAAGGTGTTTAGATCATCAGGAGAACCTGGGAACTACAGACTGGTAAGCCTGACATCAATCCCAGGGAAAATTCTGGAGCAGGTTATAAAGCAGTCACTCTGCAAGGGCCTTCAAAACAATGCAGTAATTACTAGAAGACTTCATGGATTTGTAAAGAACAAATCCTGTTGGACTAATCTTATCTCATTTTTTTAATCACTGGGTAGACAGTGGGACGTGGTGGTGCTGCGGGTTAAACCGCAGAAGCCTCTGTGCTTCAAGGTTGGAAGACCAGCAGTTGTAAGATCGAATCCACGCGACGGAGTGAGCTCCCGCCGCTTGTCCCAGCTCCTGCCAAACTAGCAGTTCGAAAGCATGTAAAAATGCGAGTAGATAAATAGGTACCACCACGGTGGGAAGGTAACAGCATTCCATGTCTAGTCGCGCTGGCCACGTGACCACGGAAACTGTCTACGGACAAACGCTGGCTCTACGGCTTGGAAACGGGGATGAGCACCGCTCCCTAGAGTCGGACACGACTGGACTAAATGTCAAGGGGAACCTTTACCTTTACCTAGACAGTGGGAATGCTGAAGAAGCAATATATCTTGACTTTGGTAAAGTTTGACAAAGTGCCCCAGGATATTCTGATTAGCAAGCTAACTAGGTGTGGGCTGGATACAACAAGTGTCAGGCAGATACACAGTTGGTTACAGAATCATACTCAGGGAGTGCTTATCTATGGCTCATTCTCAAACTGGGAAAAGGTAACAAGTGTTCAGTCCTGGGCCTGGTGCTCTTCAACATTTTCATTAATGAGTTGGCTGAAGGAGTACGGGGAATACTTATCAGATTTTCAGATGACACAAAATTGGGTGGAATAGCTAATACCTTGGAAGACAGGAACTTCAAATTCAAAAAGATCTTGATAGGTTTCAGCACTGGAATGAAAACAGCAGAATGAAATTTAACAGGGATAAGTACAAAGTTTTACACCTAGGAAAAAGCAAACAAACACTCAGTTACAAGATGGAGGATACTTGGCTCAGCAATACTATGAGTGAGAAGGATCTTGGAATTGTTGTAGATTAAAAAATGGAATATCAGCCAACAGTGCGATGTGGCAGCAAAAAAGGAAAATGCTATTTTAGTCTGCATTACCAGAAGTATAGTCTCCAAACTCCATGGGGTACTAGTTCCCCTCTATTCAGCACTGGTTAGACCTCATCTAGAGTACTGTGTTCAGTTGTAGACACTGCATTTCAAGAGGGATGCTAACAAACTGGAGCAAGTTCAAAGGAGGGCAACAAGAATGGTCAGAGGACTGGAAACCGAGCCCTATGAGGAAAGATTGAAAGAACTGGGCATGTCCTGAGATTTTAAGGAGTCTATAAGCTTGTTCTCCAAGGATGACCCCACCTACTCTGGCCCAGCCTTTGAATCATATGATCTGAGGTGCTGGTCTGAAGAACATCTCCTCACCTAACTGTACTCTTGGGGGCTCACCATCTCTGCCTATAATTATCTGCACTCCCTCTAACTTTTGTGATCAAGTATTTAAGACATGACTCACATAAACTTGCCCATAATGCCCGGAGAGAATCAATGAAAGATAGACAAAATGGTTCTGGCCACCTTTCATTGAATCAGGTGACCCAGGCCAAAGATTTCTATTCTTCTTCAAAGCAACCATCGACCAACTGCGCTGGCTCTCAAGGCTGGCAGACCAACTGAACAAGTGGAAAGAGAGGCTTACAATGAGGCAGGGAGAGTTTTTATGCCCGCTTGCCATATCATAATGTGCTCATGCTAAAATGTGCCCTGCTTTCTCTGGGAGGGAGGGCAATCTAGCAGCATCCACCACAGCCTCATGTGTTTAATGTGGCAGGTGGGGGGACCTTTTTAGTCACCACAATATGAAGAATCTGATGTTACAAAACTGCTGAGCTTTTGAATCATCCACATACCACCACCAAGAACAGCAGTTATCTCTTCTCCATCTCTTCTCCATTGATAAGAATCTACAGTTGAAACTCCCCACAGTTTCACAAAACAGTTCCTGATAGAAGAAGGGATGTTCAGAGAAACAGTTACAGTCAACCCTTGACTTACGAACTTAATCCGTTCCGGAAGGACGTTCTTAAGTCGAAAAGTTCGTAAGTTGAATCAGCATTTCCCATAGGAATGCATTGAAAACCAATTAATCCGTTCCGGCTGTTTTTGGTTCTTAGGTCGAGGGGCGGTTTGGAAGTCGAAGCATTAGTTCCCATAGGAACTAATGCAAAGCCGGTTAATCCGTTCCTACCACTAGGGGCAGAATTTTTTCTTTTTTTTCCTTTTAACCTAAGATGACTTAGGTTTAAAAAAAGGGAAAGAAAAGAGGGAGGGAAGGAGGGAACAGACACCTTTTCAACAGAACACCTTGAAAGTTCAAATTTCGTGCTTTCCCTGCCTCCCGCGCGGTTTTTTTTTCGGTTCGTAACTCGAAGCAAAGTTCGCAAGTCGAGGCTATATTTTTCTATCAGAGCGGTTCGTAAGTCAAAATGTTCGTAACTAGGGCTGTTCGTAAGTCGAGGGTTGACTGTACAAAGCCCCACCAGATTTGCGCAGATCCCTTCCATGAATTATACGACAGTTGTATGCAAAACTACACAACGCTCTATGAGGATTCCTCCCAGGTAAGTAAGTATAGGATTACATGGAGATCTTTGGATCTTCACCCATGTACATATTTTCTGGGACCACCATCCATGGGCAAAGCAAGACATATTCCTTCCAAATTGGTGTTAGGATAACATTTTTTTAAAAAGCAGCATTGCATCATAAAGATGTGATTCATCGTTTGTTTGTTCCATGTTGATATAATTAAATCGGAAAGGTGATGATTGCTTTTGAACATCTGTCTTTCGCTTTCAGATTCTTCACACTCTATTGATTGGGTTATGCTTTGTATTATTTCAATGTCCACGACTGTCAAGAGAAATGGGAGAGTGTTCACATGAAGTGGTGATCTGAAGTCAGAAGCAGTACTTCATTTTTAAAAAAACGGTAATAGACTATGACAGCTCCTGCGCTGAACAAATTGTTTTCTGTGGCTTTGAATGACTGAATTTATTGCAAACTGGAAAGTCACACTTTTTAAAATCATTTGAAAAAATAAAGGAGGGGAGAAGGCCGTTCTCTTCTAACTTCATATTAGTACAAAAATGGGGCTTACCCTTTTAGAAACTGCACGGTTTGTTGGCAGAGAAAACAAAAATATATCATCAGGAGCCAAGAACAGTGTAGAGAGGTCTTCCTCATGCTGAGGTCCTTCAGATGTGCTGGGCAAGACATTTCATGATCCACAAACAGCATGGCCATTGTAGAGCAATTGTAATTTAAGACCCACCGTCCCTTTCACTGAAAAACTAGGAACTGTAACTCAAATGAATGTTGGGCCCTGGTAGATGAACCTCCCTCCCTCTCTTGTTTCATTCATTCATTCATTCATTCATTCATTCGTTCGTTCGTTCGTTCGTTTGTTTGTTTATAAAATATGTTATTCCACTTTTCTTCTTAAAAAGGACCCAAGGTGGCTTACATAATTCAAAAGACAATATTTAAAAGCTATAAACAGTAAATATACAAATATTTTAAAAGAACTAAACAAGTATTCTATGAAAAACAGTAAATAAAATCAATACTAAAACACATTTAAAACAACAGAGCACAACAATCTATTAAAAACCCCTCTCAGACGACCAGCCATTAAGAAAAAGCCTGCCTCAAGAGAAAGGTCTTTGCCTGCTTGTGGAAGGATAGCAAAGGTGGGGCCAGCATAGCTTCCTGTGGGAGGGAGTTCCAGAGTCTGGGAGCAGTGACAGAGAAGGCTCTCTCCCATGCCCTCACCAAACACACCTGTGAAAGTGGTGGGACTGAGAGAAAGGCCCCTCCTGATGATCTTAATACCTGAGCCAGCTCATAATGAGAGATACGGTCTTTGAGATAGCTTGGACTCAGGCCATTTAGGGCTTTATAGGTTTAAGCCAGCACTTTGAATTCTTCCTGGAAATGGATTGGCAGCCAATGGAGCTGCTGCAACAGGTGATCCCTGTGACCAGCCCCAGTTAGCAATCTGGCTGCTGCATTTTTGACCTGCTGAAATTTCCTGACACTTTCCCATAGGCAGCCCCACATAGAGCGTGTTACAATAATCCAGCCCAGATGTAATTAAGGCATGTGTCACCATGGCCAGATTAGACCTCTCAAGAAACGGGTGCAGCTGTCCCACTAGTTTTAATTGTGCAAACAAATTCCTGGCCACCACTGAAACCTGGGTATCCAGGCTCATAGATGAATCCAAGAACATCCCAAAGCTGCACTTCTGTGTTTTCAGAGGGAGTGTAACCCCACTCAGCACAGGCTGAAACTCTATTCCTTGATCTGGTTTTCGACTGACCAGGAACACCTCTGTCTTGTATGGATTAAGTTTCAGTTTATTTACTCTCATCCAGTCCATTATTGACACCAGACACTGATTTAGAACTGAAACAATTTCCTCGGATTTAGGTGGCAAGGAGAGATAGAGCTGGGCATCATTAGCATACTGCTGACACTGAACCCCAAAACTCTGGAAGGCTCTCTCGGCAGTTTCATGAAGATGTTGAATAGCATAGGGACAGGACAGAACCCTGAGGGACACTACAGGACAATGGCCAGGGTGTCAAACAGGAGTCCCCCCCAGCACCACCCTCTGGGTTTTCCCCTCCAGGAAGGACTGGAGCCACCATAAAATAGTGCCTTCAAGTCCAATCCCAGAGAGATGTCCCAGAAGGATATCTAGTAGGCATCCTTCAGTCTTGAGAGACTATGCTAATATGCTCTGAATAGAGGTCTTGGAACAGCATCTAGTGTGGCCAATTTGAGAGTGACAATCCCTTCCACACTGAAGACAAATACAATCTGTCCCCTGTCCAGCTCCCTGATTTTGCTGCTTTCGGGACTGCCTCTTTGCCTTGGCCTGCTGGACAAGTGTCTCTTCAAAATGGGAGAGGCCATGATGCACTGCCTACCTCCAGGCTGAATGCTCAGATGTCAAGGTTTCCCATCTGTTGAGGTCCATTCCTAAGGCCTTCAGATCCCGCTTGCAGATATCTTTGTATTGCAGCTGCGGTCTCCCTCTGGGGCGCTTCCCTGCACTAATTCTCCATTCAGGAGATCTTTTGGAATCCGACCATCAGCCATTCTCACGACATGCCTGAGCCAGCATAGACATCGCTGTTTCAGTAATATATACATGCTAAAAATTCCAGCTCGTTCTAGGACTACTCTATTTGGAACTTTGTCCTGCCAGGTGATACCAAAAATGCATCAGAGACAATGCATATGGAACATGTTCAACTTCCTCTCCTGCCATGCACAAAGGGTCCAGGACTCACTGCAGTATAGGAGTGTACTCGGGACACAGGCTCTATAGACCTGGAGCTTGGTATATGCCGTCAGCTTCTTATTAAGCCATACTCTCTTTGTGAGTCTAGAGAACATGGTAGCTGTTTTGCCAATGTGTTTCTCATGGTCAATAGTATCGAAAGTTGCTGAATGTCCAGCAGAACCAACAGGGACACAGTCCCCCTGTCCAGTTCCCAGAGTAGGTCGCCAAGGCAACCAAAGCAGTTTTGACCTAGTCAAAGGAATCAATTTCAGCAGAAGAATCCAGTTGACTGATACTTGTACAGTGTGGCTGTATTTTCAAGGGGAGGGCACATTTCCCTGTCCTCAGTTTGTTTTCAGCACTACAACAGTCCACGCATGCAGCCCATGGCTTCATATGGGCTCAGTAGGAATATTTTGGTTCCCTCTCAGAATTAGCAGAGAAATCTTGAGTGCCAACCTCCCTTGAGAACCTCTGGTGGCAGAAATGGGGTGGGTGGGTCCTAAATTAAACAAATTGGTGACTCTGATTTTGCCTTCTCTGCTCTGTGAGTACCCAGTGAGTAGGTAGTAATTGAGAAAGTTTGTATACAGTCTTTTTGGTAAATTGATTGACATTGGCTGAAATCCAATAGTAATTCACAACTAGAGTAGGCCCATTGAATCAATGGAACCTACAGAGAAGTAGACTTACCAAATCCTCACTGATTCAATGGACCTACTCTAGTTGCAACTTACTATTGCACATCAGCATCTGTTTACTAGGCTACAACTGTCAGCTTTAGTGTGAGTGGGAAGGAATTAGATAGATGGGAACAATGAGTACCTTGAGTCATTCTCGGGAAAAGATTAACTCACTTGGTTATGAGCTTGAGGTGAACAGAGGAAAGGGGACAATCTTGAGACCTTCAGTTAGAGCAGGCTCTGGGCAAAGGTGACATGGGATCAGGAATTAGGAGAAAAATCCCTTTGAACTGGGCACTGGGAATTATGGCACCAGGACCAAAGGAAATAGCAGGAAGGGGAATGAGCTAGAAGTCAAAACTAAAAAGCAAATCAGGAGAACAGACAGGAGAACCAGAGGATGCAGGAGCACACCAGAGTTCAGAAAGATCTTGCTGTGAAACTAAATCCAATGGACCCACTCAGTGGCTGGGGTTTATAGGGGAGGATCTGGCTTCTGTCGGGGCTTCAGCTATCAATCTTCTTTGGCTTTGGTGGTTCTGTCTCTTGCTAAAGCAGTGTGTGCCAGATATTTTGTTAAAATTCAGCATGTTAACTCCAAAGACACTGGACCAAACTTCAGTGAATTGTTGAGCACAATCGGGGACTTCTTGAACCACCCAACATACAGTACATGTGTCCCTGGACTACCTCATTTGGACATTTCTTTCTGAAGCCATGTGCATGGCTAGTAAATACATTTTGGAGAAGTAATGATAACTGTAAAGCAGCAGGTGACTTCCCAGTTAACAAACTATTTTTTTTTTAATAGCATAAAGTAATGGAACAAGTCACATGTTAACAATAACATTCCAGGCTTGGGCCAGAATGAAATGAACCGACAACATCCATTCTTGGTGGTGGTTGTTATGTGCTGTAACGTCACCTCCAACTCACGGTGGCCTCATGAATGAGAAGTCTCCAGAATGTCCTCAGCCACCCTGCTCAGCTCCTGCTCAAGTCCATGGTCTCTTTTAGGGAGTCAGTCCATCTTATAGTTGGTCTTCCTCTTTTCTTGCTGCCTTCCACCTGTCCCAGCATGATTGTCTTTCCCAGAAGTCCTGTTTTCTTGTGATGTGCCCAAATAGGACAGCCCCAGTTTCAACATTTTTGCCTGCAGAGGTACAGTAGTTCAGGTTTGATTTGATCTAGGACCCACTTGTTTGTCTTTTTGGAAAACCAGGGTATCCACAAAGCTGTCCTTCAGCACCACATTTCAAACAAATCAATTTTTTTTCTTGTCAGCTTTCTTTACTGTCCAGCTTTCACACCCATACATAATGATTGGACATATAAGAGTGTGAAAGATCTTGGTCTCGCCCTCCAATGACACATCCTGACATTCTTGATTACAGGAGATTATTTTAAGGTACAAGTAATTGTGATGTCCCCTTCATGGATTGCTGCCTTGTCATGGCAAAGGGGCTTGAGTAATTCAGAGAAGCTATGGGCTATGCCATGCAGGGACACCCAAGACGGACAGGTCATAGTGGAGAGTTCTGACTAAACGCGATCCACCTGGAGCAGGAACTGGCAAGCCACTCCAGTATCTTTGCCAAGAAAACCCCATGAACAGAAACAAAAGGCTAAAAGATATGATGCTGGAAGATGGGCCCCTCAGGTCGGAAGGCGTCCAACATGCTACTGAGGAAGAGCGGAGGACAAGGACAAGTAGCTCCAGAGCTAATGAAGTGGTTGGGCCAAAACCGAAAGGACGCTCAGCTGCAGACATGCCTGGAAGTGAAAGGAAAGCCCGATGCTGCAAAGAAAACTACTGCATAGCAACCTGGAATGTAAGATCTATGAATCTTGGTAAGCTGGATGTGGTCAAACAGGAGATGGCAAGAATAAACATTGACATCCTGGGTGTCAGTGAACTAAAATGGACGGGAATGGGCGAATTCGATTCAGACGATTATCATATCTACTATTGTGGGCAAGAATCCCGTAGAAGAAATGGAGTAGCCCTCATAGTCAACAAAAGAGTGGGAAAATCTGTACTGGGATACAATCTCAAAAATGATAGAATGATTTCAATACGAATCCAAGGCAGACCTTTCAACGTCACAGTAATCCAAGTTTATGCACCAACCACCGATGCTGAAGAGGCTGAAATTGACCAATTCTATGAAGACTTACAACACCTTCTAGAACTTACACCAAAGAAAGATGTTCTTGTCATTCTAGGGGACTGGAATGCTAAAGTAGGGAGTCAAGAGATAAAAGGAACAACAGGTAAGTTTGGCCTTGGAGTTCAAAACTAAGCAGGGCAAAGGCTAATAAGAGTTTTGTCAAGAGAACAAGCTGGTCATCACAAACACTCTTTTCCAACAACACAAGAGGCGACTCTACACATGGACATCACTAGATGGGCAATACCGAAATCAGATTGATTATGTTCTCTGCAGCCAAAGACGGAGAAGCTCTATACAGTCAGCAAAAACAAGACCTGGAGCTGATTGTGGCTCTGATCATCAGCTTCTTATAGCAAAACTCAAGCTTAAACTGAAGAAAGGAGGAAAAACCACTGTGCTAGTCAGGTATAATCTAAACCAAATCCCTTATGAATACACAGTGGCAGTGAAAAACAGATTTAAGGAGCTAGATTTGGTGGACAGAGTGCCTGAAGAACTATGGATGGAGGCTCGTAACATTGTACAGGAGGCAGCAACAAAAACCATCCCAAAGAAAAGGAAATGCAAGAAAGCAAAGTGGCTGTCCAACGAGGCCTTACAAATAGCAGAGAAGAGAAGGGAAACAAAATGCAAGGGAGATAGGGAAGGTTACAGAAAATTGAATGCAGACTTCCAAAGAATAGCAAGGAGAGACAAGAGGGCCTTCTTAAACAAACAGTGCAAAGAAATAGAGGAAAATAATAGAAAGGGAAAAACCAGAGATCCGTTAAAGAAAATTGGAGATATTAAAGGAACATTTTGTGCAAAGATGGACATGATAAAGGACAAAAATGGTAGGGACCTTACAGAAGCAGAAGACATCAAGAAGAGGTGGCAAGAATACACAGAGGAATTATACCAGAAAGATCTGGATGTCACGGACAACCCAGATAGTGTGGTTGCTGACCTTGAGCCAGACATCCTGAGGAGTGAAGTCAAGTGGGCCTTAGAAAGCATGGCTAACAACAAGGCCAGTGGAGGTGATGGCATTCCAGTTGAACTATTTAAAATCTTAAAAGATGACGCTGTTAAGGTGCTACATTCAATATGCCAGCAAGTTTGGAAAACTCAGCAGTGGCCAGAGGATTGGAAAAGATCAGTCTACATCCCAATCCCAAAGAAGGGCAGTGCCAAAGAATGCTCCAACTACCGTACAATTGCACTCATTTCACACGCTAGCAAGGTTATGCTCAAAATCCTCCAAGGTAGGCTTCAGCAGTATGTGGACCGAGAACTCCCAGAAGTACAAGCTGGATTTCGAAGGGGCAGAGGAACTAGAGACCAAATTGCTAACATGCGCTGGATTATGGAGAAAGCCAGAGAGTTCCAGAAAAACATCTACTTCTGCTTCATTGACTACGCAAAAGCCTTTGACTGTGTGGACCACAACAAACTATGGCAAGTCCGTAAAGAAATGGGAGTGCCTGACCACCTTTTCTATCTCCTGAGAAATCTATATGTGGGACAGGAAGCAACAGTTAGAACTGGATATGGAACAACTGATTGGTTCAAAATTGAGAAAGGAGTACGACAAGGCTGTATATTGTCTCCCTGCTTATTTAACTTATATGCAGAATACATCATGCGAAAGGCTGGACTGGATGAATCCCAAGCCGGAATTAAGATTGCCGGAAGAAATATCAACAACCTCCGATATGCAGATGATACTACTCTGATGGCAGAAAGTGAGGAGGAATTAAAGAACCTCTTAATGAGGGTGAAAGAGGAGAGTGCAAAAAATGGTGTGAAGCTCAACATCAAAAAAACTAAGATCATGGCCACTGGTCCCATCACCTCCTGGCAAATAGAAGGAGGCAGTGACAGATTTTACTTTCTTGGGCTCCATGATCACTGCAGATGGTGACAGCAGCCACGAAATTAAAAGATGCCTGTTTCTTGGGAGGAAAGCGATGACAAACCTAGACAGCATCTTAAAAAGCAGAGACATCACCTTGCCGACAAAGGTCCGCATAGTCAAAGCTATGGTTTTTCCAGTAGTGATGTATGGAAGTGAGAGCTGGACCATAAAGAAGGCCGACCACCAAAGAATGGATGCTTTTGAATTGTGGTGCTGGAGGAGACTCTTGAGAGTCCCCTGGACTGCAAGGAGAACAAACCTATCCATTTTGAAGGAAATCAAACCTGAGTGCTCACTGGAAGGACCGATCCTGAAGCTGAGGCTCCAATACTTTGGCCATCTCATGAGAAGAGAAGACTCCCTGGAAAAGCCCCTGATGTTGGGAAAGTGTGAAGGCAAGAGGAGAAGGGGACGGCAGAGGACGAGATGGTTGGACAGTGTCATCGAAGCTACCAACATGAATTTGACCCAACTCCGGGAGGCAGTGGAAGACAGGAGGGCCTGGCGTGCTCTGGTCCATGGGGTCACGAAGAGTCGGACATGACTTAATGACTAAACAACAAGAACAAATTTGTGATGTATTGTGTGGAGCCTCCAAGACTTATAGTATCCACACACACACACAACCCTGTTCTGTGGTGTTAACTAATTTTTTCCACAGGGCATTGACATGAAAAAAACAAATTGTGATATTCGTGAAATATCACTGGTTTGTGGGATATTCGTATTTTCATATTAGTCAGGTTGGAAACCCTGACAAATATGAAGGGACAAATATTTACCAATTTTTATTCATTCCTTCGTGCAAGCTGGCTGTGGGAACAGAAAAGGGGTTTGCCTTCCCTTAGTGAGCCTGCTTGTCAATGTCCCAACCGTCAGCTGATTGGCAGGACATTGAAAAGCAGGCTGGCCGCGGAAACGGAACCCGGGTTTTGTTTCTGCAGTCAGCCGGCTTGTCAATGTCCCGATCATCAGCTGATTGGCGGGTCACTGACAAGCAGGCTGGTTGTGGGAAATGAACCCGAGGTTTGCCTTCCTGCAGCCAGCCTGCTTGTCAATGACCTGCTGATCAGCTGATGGTTGGGACCTTAACAAGCAGGCTGACTGGAGGAACAGAACCCAGGGTTTGCATTTCCGCAGTAAGCCAGCTTGTCAATATCCCAACCATCAGCTGTTTGGCAGGAGATTGTGTCCTTCAGCAGGACATTTGACAAATGACGAATCACGATGAAGCACCATTTTTTCCAGTTCGTCCCCATCTCTAGTTGATATCTTTGCCTCTTGCTTACAAATGAGTAGCTTTCAAACAGCAATCTTTGCTGCTACTCTTAATAAGCTGGCTTTGGTGGCTTTCAGACAGATTTCTGTATGGAAACAAACATTGAGGTAGCAGTAGCATGAAACCTCACCTCAAGGTAAAGTTATGGGAAGATACAATTAACCATTTTATTGCAGATCATAATTGTTTTTCCTTGCAGGGAGAAAATATTTTGATTTTGACAATAATTATAGGAATGCAACACAGTTAACAATGTCAGTGAGCTAAGCCTGCACCACATATGCAGAGGTTTCCATCAAAACGAAACTGCTTGTAGTTAACTCTACTTACACATTTTAATGATTAGTGATAACCAAAAGTTCTCTCACAAAAATAATCAATGAATAGAACATGCAACCTGTGGGAACCATTCATCTGCTGCTTTCCTACTACCATTGGTTCCTTTCAAAAATCATCTGGAATTGACTTTCAAAACATACTTGGTGGTTTGTGGCCAGTCATTCTGGTGACAGCTTCACAGCGTTCTTGTGAAGATAAACTGGGGTGAAGAGTTGTGTACTCTGCCTCAAAGTAGAATATAAATGTAATAATAAATACATAAAGGAAGTGGACAGATAGCCTCGGGCATTTTGTCATGTGTGGTGAAAGAGGAAGCTGGTTAACCTATGTGCCTAGCTTGCAGAGTGGAGGTAGCAGCCCTACATAAGATCTCTCATTTTATAAGGGATGCTGTAGGCAGAGTTTTGAAGCAAATAACTGCTTATGTGTAATTAATTTCTTTTCCCCATTAAGAAAAGTATAATTACTTTACATTGTAACTCTGCAATGGATAGCATTCACTTCCTTGTGGTAGAACTGGAACTTTTTGGTTGCTTTTTTAGTTACAAGAGTGTGCTCTTGTGGAAGAGGTTCAGCTCCCAATTGCTGCTCCTGTCCCACCAATGGGAGCTCTTGCAATGGCTCAGGAATCAGCTACAGTGGCAGCCAGCACTGATGGCAACACTGGGCACCACAGTAACAGCCAAGAGCACAGTAAGGCAGCTGCCAAAAGGGCACGACTGGTCTGTCGCCTCTGGAGGAGAGATGCCATAGTGATGGGCATGAATCAGAAAAATGATGATTTTTTTAAAATTTGTGATTTGTTAAGGTCAACGAATCATGAATTATGAATTTATGTTTTTTTCTGACAATCAACGAATCAATTCATCAATTCATTTTTTACTTTAAAACCCTATAAAATGGCTTTAAGCACCTAGAGACACCAGAGTCACAAAGAAGCTTCTACTGTCTCTCCTTTACAATCCCTCCACGTTTGCTAAAGTTTGGGTTCAGAAATCCAAGTTATACACCAAAAAAGTGGGTCCCCCAGGAAAGTGCCTTTAGCAGCTGGCCTGGGGAAACCCAATCTTCACCAAACTTGGAGGGATTTTAGAGGAGAGTAATGGGAAGGTTCTCTGTGATTCTGGTGTCTCTAGGTGCCTGGGGAAAACTTTCCCGGGGGGAGCTCCTTGTGAGTATATAACTTGGACATCTGAAACCCAAACTTCACCAAACATGGAGGAGTTCTAGAGGAGAGTCAGTGAAAGCTTCTCTGCAATTGTGGTATCTCTAGGTGCCAGGGGAGGTGTTTTATATACAAATCAATGAATCAAAAATCACTAAAATTCATTGATTCATATTCATTGGGGCATTGATTCGTATGAATACAAATCAATGAATTATTTGTATAACAGAGTAGACTATCTGTCTAGATGGGCGGGGTATAAATCTAATAAAATAAAATAAATAAATAAATAAATGAATGAATGAATTAGCGATTTTCTGAATGAATTTGGTGATTTGTTTTTTCGTGTGTAATTTATTATTATTATTATTATTATTATTATTATTATTATTATTATTATTATTATTATTATTATTATTATTATTATATAAACTGCAACATAAACATAAAATGCACAAACCAAAATACAAATCAACTGTGTTCCCCACCACCCTAATTGGGACCTCTTGCAGTAATCTTCTTCTTCCATTATCTTTATTCTTCTTCTTCCTTTATTGTCCTCTTCTCCAGAACTGCATTGATTCCTGATTTGGAACTTTCCCTTTCCCTCTTGTTAGCACATATTCAAGAAATCTGCACCGTACATCATAAAATTATTATTTTTCATCTCTCCTTTCTTAACTTTTAAATTACAAGTTAACTTGTCATTTATAGCAATGTTCCATATTTCATTATACCATTCTTCCAAATGAAATTCCAATTTTGATTTCCAATTCCTAGCTATTATTAATCTGGCTGCTGTTAATAAATTGGTAATCAACTCTCTAGTCATCATATCATATTCCACATTCTCAGATATTGATAACAAAGCTATCTCAGGATTAAATTCTATATCATTTTCACATATATCATTTAATTCTTTAAAGATTAGTTTCCAAAATCTTTGTACTTTTTCACATTCCCACCACATATGAAAGTATGTACCAATTTCCTTCTCACATTTCCAACAGACATTCAGAAAACTAGTGTAAATTTTATTCAATTTTATCGGTGTCAAATACCATCTTAAACCCAGTTTGAAAAAAAATTCTTTTATTCTCACTGACATAAATCGTAAAACCCTCATTTTCCACATCTTCATCCATTCTTCACCATTTATTCTTTTTCCTATTTCTTGTTCCCACACTAGCTTCAATCCTTCATTCGCAGTCTCTTCTTCTTCTAGATCTAGCAGGAATCTATAAATTTTACTCACTACACCCTTCACTGAGTTAGTCATCTGAATATCTTCATATGATAATAGAAATTGTTCATACTTTGTATATTCTCTATCTTCGTTGTACTTCTTTACCCATTCGTTAGTCCATCTTTCTAATTGCATATAATTCAGCCATGATATATTCTTATTTTGAAGTATTTGTTTCATTTGATCTTTCAATCTCATTTTATCCAACCAATCTTTTAATCTAATCACTTTTTTCTTTAAATAATTCTAAGTAAACTTTCATATTGGCAGGAAAATTCTCTATTTCAGTCACTAATCCTAATGGAGAGTTAGACAGACATAGATTCTTTTTATACTTGTACCACACGTTTAACATAGTTTTTAAAAAGAGGTTATTAATTTCACTTATTTTATGTTTTTTATTATACCAAATAGATGTTTTTCCATATCAGCCTGTAGTTCTGATGATTCCATTTTCCACCAAATTAACCTTTCTGGGTTATATATAATCTCCCCAATAAACCTCAGCTGATTAGCCATATAATAATTTTTTATATTTGGTATGCCTCCTTTTTTTGTTGTTTTGTACCAATACCTTTTATTTATTCTGGCTGTCTTCCTTTCATTACAATATCTATTAATCAATCTTTGCCAAAATTTAAAATCATCTTCTGTTAACTGTACTGGTAACATCCTAAATAAAAAAATATTTCTTGGTAAAATCTTCATTTTCATCAGCGCAATCCTTCCAAACCACGAAATTTTCAAGTTAAAATATTCCTGTAATTTCTTTTTAATATCTCTTTGTAATTTATTATAATTATGCTCCTTTATTTTCTGAGTATCTTTTACGAAATCTATACCTAAATATTTAACAGATTTGTATTCTTGGGGTCCAGAGACCCCAACGAATACGAAGCAATGAATATAACCCTTTTATATTTGTCCCTTCATTCCCTATCTGTTTATGCCCCCGTGGATCAGCTGTTCCTTGGGGGCATAAGCAGAGACGGGTTTTCCCTTCGGGCGGCTTGCTAAAGTCTGCCAAAAGGGAATCCCACCCCCGGGTTGGGGGATGGCTTGGTTCCCCTTTCCTCCTCTTCCTATGCCCATGCAGCATAAGAAAAGGAGGAAAGGGATCAAAGGGGGATCAAAGGGATCCCCCAGCAGCTGTGGGATTGTTTTGATCCCTGCTTCCCCTCCTCTTGCTATGCCCTGTGGGGATGATGATGAGGATGATGAGGATGAGGATGATTAGTTTTAATGTTTTCTCGAAGGCTTTCACGGCCGCATCCAATGGCTGTTGTAGATTTTTCAGGCTGTTTCGCCATGTTCTGGAGGTTTTTCTTCCTAACGTTTCGCCAGTCTCTGTGGCTGGCATCTTCAGAGGACAGGAGTCGGAACACAGACAGAGTTCTAACTCCTGTCATGTGAAGATGCTGGCCACAGAGACTGGCAAAATGTTAGGAAGAAAAACCTCCAGAACACAGCCAAACAGCCCGAAAAAACTACAACAACCAGTATTAGTTTTATTTATATGCCGCATTTCTCCTGCAGGGTTCCTTAGCAAGAGGGAAAGCAGGGATCAAAGTGATCCTGCAGCACTTAGCAAGGGGCTTAGCAAGAGGAAGGGAAAAGGGATCAAAGTGCTGCAGGATTGCTGCAGGATTGTGGGGCTTAGCAAGAGGAGGGGAACAGGGATCAAAGCAATCCTGCAGCTGTGGCTGCTGGATCGCTTTGATCCCTGCTTTCGCTCCTCTTGCTATGCCCCAGGGCTTAGCAAGAAGAGGGAAAGCAAAAAAATAAAAATAAAATAAATGACCCGACGAATGACGAATTGATTCATTGTTTGTTGAGTCACTGGGGGGCAATTTGTGGTTCGTGGGTTGTCAAGTTTGACAGCCCACGAACGAAGATGAAGTGCCATTTTGGCGCTTCGTCCCCATCTCTAGTTTTAACACAAGAGAGGAGAAATGCATTGAGGTTTGGAACTACAACTGCTAGAAGTACCAGAGTTTACCACTTCAAGTGGCACTTGGAGATGGGCACGAACTGCCAGTTCAGTGGTTCATGCCAGTTTGTTTATTGGTCGAACAGGTATTTGGCACTTCCAAGCCCTGCCTCCTCCAGTGGGTGCCAACTCAGAGGCAGCAGCCTGGCTTCCCTGCCCTGCCTCCTCCAGGCACTGCCTCTGAATGGGTGCCCGCCAGAGGGATTGGGGCACCAAACTGCCAAACACCTGTTTGGATGATAAACGAACCAGCACAGACCACCAAAGTGGCAGTTGAAGCCTATTTCTAAATTGGCAGTGCTTGCCTGCTTTTTGCCTGTACTTAATATCTTAAGGGATATTGTAAATGCATTTGTCTGAATGTACTTGTAAACCTTCTTGTTCCTGGGCACTCTGAGAAGTCATTTCACAATCATACTGCAGGAGATGTAGAGGTGCTGAAGGTGAGAGTTGGCCAAACATTTTTCACCCATCCACAGTTTTTTGACTTTTTAAGAGCAGCCTCAATGCCTCCATAGGCCTTTGAGAACTATGTTTCTGTAAATAAAGTGCTGTTAAATTGTTCAGAAGTGCACATGGGACCTGGGGATCCATGAGACTTTCTCAATACACCGTCAAAAAATGGGTCCAAGAGCTCTTAAGCAGAAGCTGTTGTTTCCCTTGTTTCTGGAGCAGAACAAAGGAAATTAAAATGATGCACAAATGCAGAATAAATGTTTAGTATTTGCATGCAAATGAAACATTGGCGTATCCTACTTTGATTCATCTGCGCATTCCTTAACAAATGCATGACTATGTTGAAATGGAGCAGAGAAGCCTAAACAAAAAGGAGGGGGGGGGAAAGTAATTATAGATTTGGCAATGGAGAAAAAAAAAGACTACTGTTTCAACTGGAAGAGCACACACAACTGAACAAATGATGTCATTTCCAAATAACCAATTCTTGTAGAAAATAATGAGCTATTGGATAACTGAGAAAAAGAGAGGAACTGGTAATACAGTTCTAACACAGGAGCTACGGCAGTACAATACATTTTAATTTGATCATTCAACATTGATACCAAACATTTGCATCTCAGAGACGGAATAACAATGTTGCATTTTTGAAGCTGAAATATTTGCTCACTGCTTGTATTTCAAATAGGATGTGCCTCTCTTGTTTTTTCAAGTGTACTGAAAAGGCTAAGAAGGGGGGGGGGGGAATATTCTGTAGGTAAAATACTCAAGTGGATAGTTATGCAGATGCACGAGTGTTTCCAGAAACTGGAATTGATTTAATCTTTTAAAAAAACAAAAAACTCTGAAAAACATACATATAAACTCTGTAAAAGTGCTTGGCTCTTGGCATCAAAGTTTTGTTGTTGTTGTTTAACTATTTGCATTTTGCTTTCGGTGACTGGATTCCAAAAAAGCTACTCCAAGTGTACCCAAGGTTTGGGGCATGACTTGAAATGTTCCCCTCTCACACCATCTCATGCACACTTCATGCCTTGCACTAAATAAATTTGACATTTCTGAAAGCCGAACTATGCGTTGCAGATAGCCCATCATTGAAACCTGAGATCTGTTAATGTTCTGGAGATGACCTACCAAGCAGTCATACATCCAGATCGAAACCTATGGTTACTTCACAGTGATCAATCACAGCATAAAGCATGTGAATTCACAAACCGTGGAAGTGGTGAACAGCTCCCGCTGTGACAATCAGATGTTTTCAGCACATAACTATATTCCTCATGCAATGGCATGTTATCAGTAAAATGTGGGGCCAATTATGGGGTATGATGACTTTTGAGCTGGGCCAGCCTACAGTATTGCTCTCCTCCCCTTTTCCTCTTGTTATTTTTATGTATTTATTAATTGCTATCCTTATTATATATTTATTAACCCTAACTCCACCCATGAGTTCACAGCCTCAAATCTAGTTCTCTTGTTCCCCTCTTTATCCACATAATAACCCTGTGAGGTAGGTCTGTTTGAGAAAGAGAGTGACTAGCCCAAGACCACCTAATGGGTCTCATGCCTCAGAAAGATTTGAACCCAGAACTCCCTATTCCTAACCCAGCACTGGCTCTCTCATGTAGCAATTCAATACACAGAGCTGACAAAAGACATGGTTGCCTTCACAAAAACACACAACAGTTTGGACCGCGAGTGAGGAGAGGCAGGAGTTAAATAAAAACAGGATCATTTTTTTAAAAAAAGTTACTGATAGAAATGAATCACCAGGCACTCCTCCTTGAAGGGCTAGACTAAAAAAACACACTCAGATTCCTGGCATGATGGCGTACATGCTTTTACATTAAAGGCATTCAGACTTCACTTGTGCAGCCTGCAAGGAAATTAATTAAGTCAAATGTAGTTCCAGCTGCATCTTCTGATCAGTAAACAAAATTGAGGGCTACAAATTGGAGGGTAATAGATACTTACCAAAAAAAAAAAAATGCAAAGGAGGGGAAAAAAACTAGAAGTGCTTCTAGCAATAAGGCAATTAACTAGAAAAATGATTTACTGACTCATAAATCACCCTCCATTTCTCAGTGGCTTATATATTGGCTGTTAATTCGCTTCAACCTTTTTTCTGGTAAAGTTGAAAAGACAATTTTTTTAATGCTGGCTTGAACACTTGATCTTCTTTTTCTTTTCTTTTCTTGGACTAAGGGACGGCCTTCAGACACCCTGCATTGTGATGTTTGTAACCGCATGGCTGGCCTTTGAGGAGTCAATTACATTCTTTGCTGTCTTTATTGACTGTGTTAATAAAGGCCCCACAGAAACTTTCCAGCATCCAACTTAATAATGAAGGCTGTAACACGGTAGTTCCCAGATTTGGGTCTCCAGATGTTCTTGGACTGCAGCTTCCAGAAGTCTTGACCAGCATAGCTAGTGGTGAAGGCTTCTGGGAGTTTTCATCCAAGAACACCTGGGGACCCGAGGTTTGGAATAAGGTCCCTGGTGAATTCCCACCTTTAAAGTATTTCATACCTCTCCTCCACACACATACAGTTACTATTGATTGCGTTAGTAACTTGAACTGATACAATTTGCTTGTACATTTGACTGCTTTTAAGCCAATGTCAGTGAAATGATAACATTCAATAAAATGATTTTTTTAAAAAACAGAAGGCAGAGTCATCTGATCCAAGTAAGGCAGCATAACTGGACAACCTTACAAGATTACTGTGGGAACAGCTTGTTCCAAAACGAACAGTGTGTTCTGCAGGACTATGTATGACCTCTTTGGACTGCAGACCATAGGTTGCTGAGATAGTTTGTTGAGAAGGTGTGTGAATGCTCACAACACTGAGCCATGCTGAGTAGCCCAGGAGTGATGGTGGCCCAGTCCCAGAGCATTTGCTTGACACATAAAATGTTAGAGGTTAAAATCCTCCATAGCGTTAGATTCAGATAGAAGAGAATCCCTGGAGAGATGCCTCCTGCCAGTGTTAACAGTACTGTAAAGGGTAAGTCATTGCCCCGAGGTTACAGATCATTGGTCTCACTGGGTATAAGGCTATGTCCTCTTCCTTTGCATGTTCCACTGGTTCTTTAATTATGACTTGGGAGTCACCACAGCATCCTATCTGCTGCTGCCCCCAACATGCAACATCCCCAGCTCCCTCTCTTCAAATCATCATCATCATCATCATCATCTTTGAACTGCAGAGCTGGAAGGGACCCTAGGGATCATCAAGTCCAGGCCTTGTCAAGGAGGCACAGTTGGGATTCGAACTCCCAACCAGATGCCTAAACCACTAAGCTATCCCGCAGTTCCCTGGATAGCAAAGCTCTGTCAGTCAAGGCTTCAAGGAATGAAAGCTGTTAGCTGACATTAAAATGCATACACTAGTTAGCAGTCATTTTTGGAGCTTTGTCGGGGAGAATTGGCTTCCGAAAGTTTTTGGATAGGGTAGAGCATTGACCCTTGTCCTGGTGGGTGCTCCCCTCCCATATGGGGAGTGTCTCAAAATAAGCCAGAGATGTAGAATAGCGGAGGGGGCTGGAAGCACTAATAATGGTGTTGCAGTACAATAAAACAATGCAAATATAAAGCTCCAATATAAAATGGAGCTGGGAACAATAGCCTTTGACAGCAATGCAGAACTTCATTTCATATACTACTGAGAACAATTACAGGATGTCACCTCTTTTTCATTTAAAACAAAAGACCTGCGAAAAAAGAGCCCACTCATTAGGAAGTGTGTTGAGAAAAGAGACACCGCTCGTAATGTCAGTTGTTCAACAGAGACTCATTATAGTATTTAATGTTATCATTACTCTGTTTATTTTTGCCTTGGTTCAATCACTCGTTGGCTAGGCAAGGTTTTAGTGGTTATGCAAGCAGATTCTCTGCAAATTAATCCGACCGTCATTTCCCACACTACACAAGCAGGTCAAGAACGAGCATTAAGCTGCCAAGATTAATGATGTGCTAGCCTTAGAAGAGTGATAGATTCCTACTTATGGGAGGAACCTTTGGAAAATATGACTTACATGATTTAAAGTGCACTCTCTAAAGCAGACACATACACATGCACACACACAGAGAGAGCTTCCATTAATTAAACAATATATCTCAGACAATTTTCCTTAATTAATGAATTCATTCATGAAAGCCATGGCACAAAAAGAACAAAAATGGATCCAATTACGTAAGCAGGATTTTAGCTACAAGTACCATCTCCTTCTCAGCGTAGCACCATCAATGCAGGTATGACAGGTCCATAAAACAGGTTATAGAACCTGAATGCTGAAAAAAAAAATGAAGCAGAAAGCATGATTTCAGCTTTCATCTCTCATCGGCCTTATCCAGATTGCCCAGGGGTAAAGGACCATGGGAGTTATAGTCCAAAGTACCCGGGACGCCAAAGATTTACTATCTGCTGACTTACAAAGGACTTGTCCCTTCAGCTCACTAATTTTTTTTATTTTGTTGTCTAGTATATCAAGCTGTATGGTGCGCTTTTCAAATACAAAGCACTTTGATGTGATGCACATCCAAAGATTTGTTATTCTGCCTTATTTTTCACTTTGCTCCAGAACACGATGAATTCAAAGCCTCCGTTTCCTGATTTAGCAAGCTGATAGTTTTCTAAATGGCAAAACAAGGGAATCTGTTTGGGAAACCATTTGATAAGCACTCTGAGGACCTCAGCCTTCACAAATTACAGTTTTCTGGTGCATCTGCTGTAAAACATTATACCTATACAGATAAAGTGTGATGAATATAGAGGTAATAGCTGGAATCGGCTGTGGCTCCCTGAAGAATGGGTACTCTGTGAGAAAGTAGGGTTTAGTGATAGATTAGCTCTGGTCAGGTGATACAAGACTCAAGGAGGGAAGTGCCCTAGCATTATGCTTCTCCCATCCTGTCTGTCACCCTGTTCGGCAAGAAAGGTGACAAATCTGAGTGGGAGAATTTCCCCTAACCATGGGGACTCGCCACATTTTTCAAATTCATTGAAGAGCCTCCATGGACAACATACATTCTGCCTTTCAGAATAACCACACCACACACATAGAAGGATGATCAAACTGGGGTGGAGGGGCCGCGACACTCCCCCTTTGTCTGTGGTAACAAATCCACACAAATGCCTGGATGGGGCTATTAAGGGGGCCACTTCATGAACTATTTACCAGTGGTCATACTCAGGGAGCTGCAGAAGAGTCATTAAGCATGGAAATGTTGTTTTAGATAATAACTTCTGAACAATCTTCTAGCAGAGATGAGTGCAAGGATACTATCTGGTTCATTTTTTAAACAATAAAACTAACCAGAACTTGTGAATTTCCTCCCAGGATGGGGATTTGAGTTGCAGGACTCACTGTCAAGAAGGACTTAAGTCGCATCGGCAATTCGACTCAAGTTTTTTTTTTCAATGACTCAGATTTGACTCGTAACTTGGAACCCATCCACCCCTCCTTTTTTTCTGGGGAAAAAAAGCTTGTTTTTAATAGGGACTCGGACTTGGGGCTTGGGGCTCGGGAGTTGGTACCAAGGACACAGACTCAGACTCGGGACTTGGTAACAAAGACTCGGACTTGGGACTCAAACTTGAAGACTTGCCAACATCCCTGATTCCTTCCTAACCAAAACAGAAAAGTTAGGAAATTTATTAAAAATCAAAAGACTGGGGAAACAACACTGAAAACATTAATCCTTTCCCACAGAGGGTTTTGAGTGCTTAAGCATAACAACAACAACACTGGATTCGATGATCCATAGGGTCCCTTTCAGCTTTGCAGGTCTAAGACTCTAAGATTCTAACAACAACCACAACCTGGCTCTGAATCCTTGCTCATTCACCTGTGTTCATAATGCTGAATTTAGGCTGTCCCTCCTCTCTTTTTTTAAAGCAGGCCTCTCCTCTTTAACAGCTCCCTGGGAGCAGATCTAAAAGGTTATCTCTGTACTGTTTAATCCAGGCAATGTACGTCAGTGAGAATTTGATTTTATTTGTTATAAGAATTTGTCAACCTTTGCACATTTCTTCATCAAAAAGACAAAAATAACTTACAAAAATAACGTATAAGTTTATAATTCCCCTTGTACCACAGTTTCCCTGGCTACCAGTCTGTTTTCAGGAGCAGTTCCAAGTGCTGGTTATGACCTGTAATGTCCTTTATCACTTGGGTCCAGGTTATCAGAAAGATTGTATTCACTCTTACAAGCCTGGGGCTTGAGACATGCTGAAGAGGCCCTTCTGCTAGTCCCACCACCTTCAGAGGTCCATTCAGTGGGGATTTGAGACAAGACCTTCTCCATGGCTGCTCCTAGGCTCTGGAACAGACATGGGAGCTTCGTACTTGTATCCCAAGGGATATGAATATGAAGCTCAGCACCACAGGTGCCATAGCAGTCCATTCCTGCCCCCCAGAACCAGTCCAGGCTCTTCACAGTGCGCACATCTGATGGTGGTGACATCACGCCAATCATGGACGTAGTCCCACTGGCCCTGCCCTGTCTCTTCCCACAGCCGACCACTCTGGCAAGGAGGCAGGAAGATGAGTCTCCCCACTCAGCTGCTGAGCAGCCAGCTGAGGGACAGGCGGGGCAGCGCTGGCAGGACTACGTCTACCATTAGTGTGATGTCACCACCATCAGATGTGTGCACTGTGAGGAGTCCAGTGAGTGGACCAGGTTGGTTTTTGGGGGAAACGAATGGACCACTGTGGCACCTGTGGTGCTGAGCTTCATATTCGTGTCCCCCAGAATACAAGCATGAAGCTCCCATGTCTACTCTGGAATTTCTTGCCGGAAGAGGCTAGGTTTCCTTCCTCCCTGCTCTCCTTCAGCTGTCAGACAAAGACTTTTTTTATTCAGGCAGGCCTTTGGTGATGAAGGGCCTCATAAGATTTTAGCCAATGCATTGGTTTTCTTTTCTTATTTTAATGAAGTGGCTTAAAGTGCTTTAATTTTAATTGTATTTTAATAACATAACGAATGTAATTCTATTCTAATGTCTTCATGTTTGTAATGTTTATAATTATATTGTATTTTAATGTTCCATTGTTTCTTAGCTATTTTGGACTCTGCCTTGGATCCCACTTCTGGGAGCAAGCCAGCATATAAATTTAACAAATGAACATAATTAAATGTGGAAGAACATGTTTTTTGATCTGGAGACTTTTCCAACAATATGGGAGAACAAAATTAAGGGAAGACATTTGTTGAGGTAGATTTAAAAACAAACAAACAAAAAATCAAGTACACTGGCAATCAGCTGTTCTTCCCGAATCTTTATCAAGGCTGGATCAAGAGGATGCTGGTTCCAATCCAGACTCACAAGTTCCCCTATTGTCCTACAGCACATGTGCAGAAATATTGTAGAGGCACAGTTTCCAAATCTGAGGAACTTTTAATTTATTTATATTTATTCATTTAAAATATTTTACCCTGCCTTTCTCCTTAAAAATGACCCAAGGTGGCTTACATCATTGAAAGACAATATTTAAAGCTAAAAGCAATAAATACACAAATGTTTAAAGGGAACAAACTAGATAACACTCTGAGAAATGGTAAGCACAAGCAATACTAAAAACACAGTCAAAGCGGTAATGCATAACAATCCATCTAAAAATCTCACTCAGGCAGCCAGTCATTGAGGGAAAGCTTGCCTGAAAAGAAAGGTCTTTGCCTGCTTGTGGAAGGGGAGCAAAGATGGGGCCAGTCTGGCCTACTGAGGGAGGGAGTTCCAAAGTCTGGGAGCTAAATTACCAAAAGAGCAACCATATGCGATACAAAAATTAATGCATAGAAGAAAAGCAATATTTTGACTTCAGGGTCAACTTATTGGTCAAAATCTTGTTGCTTAGTATAGTAAGTTGCACTAGAGTAGGCCCATTGAATCCATGGGGATTTGGCAAGTCCACTACTCTGTATGTTGCATTGATACAAATGGGCCTATTCTAGTTGTAGCTTACTTGAAGCATAGTGAGTTGGACTAGGTCCCTTTGAATCAATGGAACTTATAGAGGAGTTGACACACCAAACCTCACTGATCCAATGGGCCCACTCTAGTTCCACAGCTACTGTGTTTAGGAACAGGATTTCAGATATTGCTTACCAACCCGTTTATTGGATTATTACCCTGCCTGTCTCTCAAAGAGTGATACTCAAGGCAGCCAATCGCTGTAAGATCAAATAAGCACAATGAAAACATGCTTTTGTTGGGAACACATCATTGAAATAAAAAGCATTGCCCGCAAAGTGGAAAGTCCCTGCTTGAGTCATCCAGGTGAATTGCCAAATACCCATCGCAAATCACAATACAAAGGTGAGGGAGAAAGGACAATGGAGAAGAAGCCGTGACTCCCCTGGCAGGGGGTGGACACCAACAGAGTCCAAATGGCACTTGTGTACTAGCCTGGTTTTAAATCACTTTTCTTTCTCCCAGCCTCTTAAATTTCACTATTGTCTTTGCATAAAAATAAACTCCAACTCTAGGAGAGCTGGAAGTCTTTGCTAACGTTGCACAGATACATTTGAAGAATTTGGGTTTACTGGATAGTTACCATTAATGGTTGCATTGTTCTATTTTTGCAGCAGAAATTTGAATGCCAACCGAAGCCTTAGATTATGTTCACACACACACACACACATGCACGCATGTGTGCCAGAGGAAACTTTGAAAGTGAATATAGCATCACTTATTCATGTCCTCAAATCTCCAGAGACTGTTTCTCAGAAAAATACTCCAGAGACTTTGAAGATTTGTAAAATGATACAGGGACATAATCTAGTATGAGGAGGATGTCTTTCTTTCTGCATTGCTTTTGAAGAGAAAATGTGAGTGCATGGACTTGAAAGTGAAAAAAATACACACAATATCTGCCTCAAATTACTGCTATGATTTCTATTTGTTAAATTAATGCATTGCCCAAGAGCTGAATTCCTGCTTGCTGATTCTGGCAGAAGTAGTTGGATCCAGCAGAAGCACATTTTGGCCTTTGTTTTTTGTTCTCATACAAACTTTGATTCATGCTTTCCCAAATGCACACATTTTGTATACATTTTCCTCCCTGTCTAAAACATGCTTGTGTGCATTTTTCTATGTTTACACTTTTGAGGCATATACATTTCTTTAAAAATAACGTGGGGGGAAAAAGAGGAAAGAATTACCACTCTTCTTCCTAATGATCAAAGAGTGACCGACCGACCGACCGACCGACCGACCGACCGACCGATAGATAGATAGATAGATAGATAGATAGATAGATAGATAGATAGATAGATAGATAGATGGATAGATGCATCGATAGAGACAGACAGACAGACAGACAGACAGATCCATGCATCCATTCACTAGCAGTCTCATGGACCATAAAATGAATTTTCCTTTCCATCCCAATTTAGCACAGGCATAAGTAACATCCTTTTAAGGAGGAAACAGCTGCAACAGCCAGAAAATATGAATGAAGAATAAACCAATGGTTAGCTTTTCCCCAACAAGGTGCATCTCCAGCCAAAATTGATCTACTTCCTCCATTTACATCTCAAAAGGAGGACAGTCACATCACAGGCAGGTGAAACATCCTTTCTGCTGCTCCTTGGTCAGATCCATCGGTTCCTCAGTTCCTTTGCATTTCAAATAGAACTCCATTAGGGAATGGCTCCATTGCCTTATTTCACGAAGGGTGACTGTAGGGTTAATTTGATTTCAGTCAGCCTGCCCTCCTGCCTGTTAGATGTTAAGCATCTGTGAACTGCAAACATTTGTGGCCGATCTTATCGTGAGATAGATGATGTCTGCTAATTTGAAGAAATTATTCCAATCTTTTCTGTATCAATCCGTAAATTTTGTTTAAAAAAACGGTAAGAAATCTTAATGTTGGGAAAATTATAGTTCCTCAAATATGCATTTTTAATACATTTTACTCTAAGATGCACATCCCAATATGTTTTGCAGAAAAATAAAGACTTTCTCAGTATTTCAATCTAAAATAACATTTGCATGTTTGTTGCTATTATTTTTCAAATATTGCACCACAAAATATGGAAAGGGTCAGAAAAATGAAGAATTGTGTTCCTATCCACATATTAGCTCAAAAATGGAATAAAAGGTTGGCTTGCTTAAAAATATACAGTGAACATGATTATTCTTCCTCTTACCTTCCATTAATATCATTACTTTTTTAAAAAAAATCCTATCATTTTAAATTATATAAAATGAAATAAAAGACTCTCTTATCTGCTCTGAACATCTGGACAATAAAATTTATTTCTATGCAGCCTCACTTATTTTCCATGTAATCTTTTTACCTAGTGCATCTGAGTGAAAGGCATCCCAGCATACATATAAAAAATACTGCCATGTCTAGATAAATTTGTCCTTTTGACATATTGCTCCGGGCAATAGCAACTCATGTTTCTTTGTTGCAGTCTCTTTCACAGTTCTACCAGCCTTGCTCATGTTTCCACCAACTTTTCAATAAAGTACTCTCATGTGAGCGTGTGTACGTGTGCGTTTTGTGTCTATGTGATGCTCATACAAGCTGGATGAAATGAAGAGTCTGCCATGGTAAATATAAAGGAAACGAGGAAACAGTCATAGGGCAGAAGGATGCTTCCTTGGGGAGCAGAAAGGAGGAAAGCACTAAACCATGTAGACATGAGGAAGCTCTGATAGAAGTTATGCATTTTATTCCTTAATGCCATGCTTGTACCCCGGAATAGGAACTGACATGTGACATTCTCAAATCTATCGCATGGAAGTGGCACAGCAGGCTCTAATCAATTAATCAGCGTGATTAATCAGTTGAAGATTCTTTGTGCAATCAGCACCCCCACACACAAATAGGGTAGTGCCTGTCATTAGTCTTTAAAGAGGGGAGGAGAAAGCTATTTTACGGCTGTGTCATTCTAACATTTTACAGCTCATTCCATTCTGTTATATTTCTGCCTTGATCTGTGAATTTTTTATAAGAAAATTCCTCTGTGAATAATATTTTCATATAGATTTATATACACAGGGGGTCCTATGGTATCAGAAATAATACTGATACTAAGTATTGTATTTAGTACAATGTTCTAAGTACAATGTTCTCCAACAACTACTGGTTGCACCCTGGAAGGTTTGTTTGTTTGTTTGTTTGTTTGGCTTTTATACCACCCATCTAGACGAATCTACTCTGAGTTTCTGCCTCTTGTCAGGTATTTTACGTGCCTTCTATCTAGGAATGTGAAGAATTGTCACCAATGCTCTGTTTCGCAGCCTTCTTGCCTCCAGGGTATCTGCAAGACAACAGTAGCTGGTGGTTTTTGCTCTTGATATTTTCCCCAGCAATACAGCAGCAAAAAAGTATGAGGCAGCCTGCCTCAGAACTTGTTCTCCCATGAACCTTTGCGAGTGTTGTGGTATCCCATGATTCCCACAGTGCAACAGGTGGGTGGAGTGGCTTTCTTACCAATGGAAGATGAAGAAGGTGTGGGAACAGCATGAAGGTGAGAGGGCTCCTCTACATCCTGCTGGTTTGAGGACTGTGATTCCCACTGGCCTGGGGCGTGTGATTGCAGAATTGGGGGATCAGAAGTTCTTTAAATCCAAAAAGCCGATCTCTAAGAACGAATAAATTTCTCTTCAGCAGAACCACTCACAGCCAGCTCCAAAGGACCAGCCTGTGCTTCTTTATATTTTAAAAAATTCATGCAGGAAAAGGCAGCAAGCATCAGAATTTCATTTGGTCTAGTTGCTTTTCAAAATAAATAAATAACAGTCTCACAAATGTGTCAAATTTCTGTGAGACCAAAAGAAATAGAAATAAGTTCCTGGTTGTTGCTTTTGTTGCTATTGTAGATTCTTGTTTGCTAGATTAGGAGGAGAGCATCCACACTTGACATCTGTTCCTCACCCAGAAGAGTAAAGGACCCCAAAAGGACCAACTGTATCTTTATCAAAACTCACACTTTCCCATCCTTTCCTGTTCAGCATTATTTAATTTCCTGGAATTAAATAACTACCAGAGAAGTAATGAAAGAGTTGCATCTGAGAGGAAGTTTCGATTTTGATTTTGCTTGTCTACTGAATGACCTCTCCGAAATGGCGCCGGGTCGCCATTTCGGGGAGGCTTTGCCTGCTCGCACGGACACAAGTGTCACGGATGACGCAGGCTTTAGGGGGAGGAGGGACGAAGCCCTTTAAAAGGCTGGGTCCCTCTAAGGCAACCTCTTTTGCTGCCTTTCCAGCAAGGAGTCTGGTGCGGTCGGCGAGAACGAGCGGTTTTGTTTTCGCCCACGTGGCTCCATCCTCCAGCATACGATCGGGGTGCTTCTCAGCTGTTACCTAAGTTTACTTTTCGTTGATTTATATTAAGCTTCCTTTCTGGTGTTCGTCAGCAGGGTTTTGTTGTTGCTTCGGGGGAGCGGGTTTTTTCCCCCCTGCCGATCCCCCCCTTCTTAATTCTCTGTTTGATTGAGTTCTTTGTATTGTCGCTTGTTGTTCTGCGTAATCAGCATCTCGTTGGGTGTGGAGTAGGGGAGGCTTTAGTTCATATTTTAATGTTTTAAGATTTGATTTAATTGTAATAGTTAGTTAATTAGTTAGTTAATCAAAGGGAAGTATTTTATTGTAAGGTTAAAGTGCAGTTGTCTTCCATCTCCTTTCCTACCCTCCCTCCTCTCCCACTCACCCCCCCCATTTTGTCCCTGGTTTTTGAAGGCTCGTTTTTATTTTGAAAGGGGAAAAAGTTGATATTAATTGATAGGGAGCCAGTACCGGATTGGGGGCAGTGCCACCTGTTGGCTGGTTGGTCTGCTTATACACATTAAAAAAACAAAACCGAAAAGCAAGCAGCAGAACAGTTGCCTTCTGAAGCGCCCCCTGCTGGGTTGCACAGCAACTGTGGGTTAATTAGTTATATAAAAAGAAAAGAAAAGAAAAAGAAAAGGGGGAATAATAAAATTATTAGTAACTAAATAAACAAACAAACAAACAAACAAACTAAAAGAATTAGGATTGGTAATTTGAAATAATTTAAAATAAGAGCACAAATATTTGTCAGTAGGTCGATATAGATAAATGCATTTGGCGTACTGTGGGCAGCAGATACTGATATTTCTGATACTTAGCTAATATGGCATCAAAAAAAGGACAGGGTGGAAAAAAAGGTAAACAGCCAGTGAAGCGGAGGACTCCTGCCAGAGTGACTCCCGCACTTTCTTCATCTGACGAGGAAGAGTGGCCTGATTACAGTGCTATTCTAGCTAAATTAAGTGAGCTGGAATGGAAGAGGGCGTTAGCTAGGGAGGCAGCTGACGCTGCTACACCTAGGAGGTCGAGCAGGGAGTCCAAAGCGTGCAGAATGGCTGAGCTGAGACAATTGGGTGACGTAATGATGTCACATATTACTCTTTTGGAGAAATAATGTTCTGCAGCTTCCGGAGCCAGGGCTGCGTCTTTAGCACCAAGTGACTTGACATCTGCACCCATGGTGAGTGAAGAGGAAGGCACACAGGAAGTAGCGACAGAAACCAGGGAGCAGACAGGACAACAGCTGGTGGAAGAGGTCCTCGACACAAGATCAGGCGGGAATCTCGGTAGGCAGATGGGCATGGAGGCAGCTGGTCCGGGTACCAGTCAGAGTGCTGTTGAGCTGTCTGCAGCTGGCACATCCAACTCTGCATTCATGCCGCCAGGTGAGTCTGCACCCACACAAGCTACACCATACATGGAGGGAATTTGGCCTTGGGGGGTCGTTTCTCCACCGGATAGTTTCCCGCTTGTTCCTAGTGTGCTACCTAATAGTTTTGGGCTGAGCCCTTCCACTTTGGTGGGGCCTCCTCTGGCTTTGAAGCCTTGGTTGGCACCATATCCTCAGAGTTTGTCAACATGCCCGGGGCCGGGTTTTGCAGGGGTTTCTCACCAGTTCAATTGCCCTGTGATCCCAAACACAGGCTACAACTCAGTAGCCTGAAGTGCACTGCCATGCGGTGACCAGTCTTTGCCTTTAGGGGATCACCTTTTACCAGTCACTATAGAGAAAATTTGACAAGGCGAATACATAGATGTATTTGAGCTGTTGAACAGAAAGGTGGAAGAGAAGAAAGGCAGCAAGGAGGAAGACCGGGAAAAGGAGTGTTTTAAGAAGAAAAAGACAGATAGGTGCCGGGCTAACTGGCTGCCAGGTTTCTTAATTTACACTGGCACCATAGTTAAAGCGTATCCAGACTGGACTTTCGCCCTTTTGCAATATCTGGACCTTATTTATTGAGCGTATGTGGACTTCCCAGGCCCGGCCTGGCTGCTTTATGATCAAGGTTTTAGAATGAGGGCTGCAATTAACCCCCAGATGCGCTGGGATGTTTACCATCAGGGGCTCTGGCTACAGCTAATGACCCCATCTTGCCCCATGTCAGGTGAGCGCTTTGATAATGGACACTTGGTTCAGAGGTCAAGTAATTTTAATGCTCCCCGCGTTTTGGCGGGCCAGGGGTTCAACCCTGCCTGGTTTGCTGGGAGTTTAACGCGAAGGGTTTCTGCAGTCATAAGCCGTGCAGATTCCGGCACGTGTGCTCCTTATGCGAGGGCAATCACAGTGCCATATCCTGCTTCAGAGGTCGCCCTGGGACAGGGGGAGGTAAAGACGGAGGGGGACCAAAGAAGCTGACTGCAGGTCCAGCCACATCTTCGAAAGGGCCCCAGTCCAATTAAGGTGGCAGTACTGGAGGCCTGGCTGCAGCTCTACCCTGATCGTGAGGCTGCTAGTTATTTGTTAAGCGGTTTTACATTGGGATTCATAATCCCTTTTCAGGGTAATAGATATGCAACTTCGGCAAATAATTTAAAGTCTGTCAGAGGCATGGAAGATGTAGTGAGACGGAAGATTCAGAAGGAGGTAGCTGAAGGGAGTGTAGCTGGTCCCTTTGTGGAGCCTCCAGTTCCAAATTTGCGTATCTCCCCTTTGGGAGTCATCCCTAAAAAGACGCCAGGAGAGTTTCGTTTAATTCACCATTTATCATACCCTGAAGGGGAATCTGTCAACGACATGATTCCGCAGGAACTGTGCACGGTGCGGTACACATCTTTTGACGCTGCAATACGTATGGTTCGGGCCTGTGGCAACGGGGCTGAGCTGGGGAAAGCTGACATTAAGTCGGCGTTCCGTTTGCTGCCAGTTCATCCCGATGACTTTGAATTATTGGGTTTTCAATCTGAGGGCCTGTTTTATATGGATAGGGCACTGCCCATGGGATGTTCAATTTCCTGCGCTGCTTTTGAGCGCTTTAGTTCATTTTTGGAGTGGGCGCTGTGGCGAAGGGCAGGCTTGACCCATGTTGTCCATTATTTAGATGATTTCTTATTTTGTGGGAAACCCGGATCAGGGCAATTTGATTTCCTCATGAGGACCTTTCAGTTCCTCACAAGGGAGTTGGGTGTTCCCTTGGCGGACGAGAAAACTGAAGGCCCTGCTACGATTATTACCTTTTTGGGGATTGAACTGGATACAGTTCAGCAATCCAGCAGGTTGCCTGAGGCTAAATTAACGGATTTGCGGATCCGAATCAGAAGCTTATTGCAGCGTAAAAAAGTTACTTTGAAGGAATTGCAGGAGGTCGTTGGCCACCTTAATTTTGCCTGTAAGGTCATCACACCAGGCAGGGCTTTTTTGAGGAGGCTCAGCGGAGCCATGAGTGGTTTAAAGAGGCCACATCATATGAGAAAAATGTCAGCGGACATGAAAGATGACCTTCGCACATGGTTGCATGTCTTGGAACAGTTCAATGGGATTTCATTTTGGAGAGATGAACTTCGCTTACGAACTGACTTCCAAGTTCACTCAGACGCTGCTGGATCTTTTGGCTATGGCATTTACTTTAGAGACCATTGGTGTGCCGGTCTGTGGCCCGAGGCATGGAGTGACTCCGAAGTCATCCGTGATCTCACATTTTTAGAGTTTTTTCCCATACTGGGGGCTCTATGGCTGTGGGCCAAGGTTTGGGCCAACTCCTCAGTCACCTTCTGGTGTGACAATATGGCAGTAGTTCATGTAGTGAACACCCCCCCCCCCGTCTAAGTCATGAGACTCGTGAAAGCCTTCACATTACGTTGCCTGGAGTACAATATAGTTTTTCAGGCTTGTCACGTACCGGGTGTTGAGAATGAGCTGGCTGACGCCCTGTCCCATCAACAGATCGACCGGTTCAGGGCGTTGGCCCCGGAGGCTCAACTTCGACCAGAGATATTGCCCCAAGAGGTATGGAGCCTTGGAGAATTGAAGCCAACAGGGCCATAAATTTAGCCATCGCTCCAAGTACCAGGCGCAGCTATGCAGCAGCATGTGAAATTTTTTTTGCCTTTTGTGCAAATGAAGGCATGGGCAGACCATGGCCTATAACAGTAGACCACTTGCAACACTTTGCTGTTCACCTACATTTTAAAGGTTTGGCTCCATGCACCATTCAGGGCAAGATGTCTGCCCTAGCATTTTATACTAAGGCTCATGGTTACCCAGATCTGGCCAACGACTTCAGGGTTAAAAAGATGATTGAAGGTTGGTCCAAAGAGAGGGGTAAGAGCGAAGACGTGCGCACTCCCATGACCCCCAGAATACTTGTCCAGTTAGGCCAAGCTTGGAAAGTGGTCTGCACTGACCAATTTGAGGAGATTTTATTCAAGGCAGCAACGCTTTGCACGTTCTTTGGGGCCTTTCGGATTAGTGAGTTGGTGAGGGCATCAAAAATAGATAATTCCCTTACAGTGTTGCAGATGGAGGACTTGCTTGTCTCTGAAGATGGGGTCTTGTTGCATCTCTGCCGATCAAAAACTGACCAGTTTGGCAAGGGTCAAATTATAAGGCTGGGGCCATGTTCTGTAAAGGAGCTCTGCCCAGTTAAAGCCCTCACTGAGTTTGTTCGGCTGAGGGGGGAATCCGGTGGTGATTTATTTCATCACAGTGACGGTTCTCCCCTTACGAGGTATCAATTTTGGGCAATCACTTTGTGAGGTCTTCGTGAAGCAGGCATTGTGGGGTGGAAATTTGGAACTCATTCATTCCGCATTGGCGAAGCGTCAACGGCTGCTGCCCTGGGCTACAGTGAGGAGCAAATTAAGAAATTGGGGAGATGGTCTTCGCATAGGTTCAAAGCTTATGTGCATTCCCTCCCAGTATAGATTTGACTCTGTTTCTCTTTTACAGGACTTTTACAGCTTTTTCTCGGCTACAAGTGGTGGTGTATGGCCACAGCTATGTTCACTGGGCTGTGAAGCATGCCGTGAGGACAGGTTGGGGACGTAATTTAGGTTTGAGGGCCTTTGCCTCTCTTGAATGGAAAGGAAAGAGGGGCACGTTATGGCCAGAGCTCTTGGGATTAGCCCTATCAAATTTTGAGCATTCACCTCCCAACCTAATGGTGGTTCATTTAGGTGGGAATGATCTGACAATCAGAAAAGGCAAGTCGTTGATTTTACAAATTGTCCATGATCTGCAGACATTGAAGGATAGTTTTCCTTCAATGAGGCTAATTTGGTCAAACATTATTCCTAGGCTGGTCTGGAGAGCCGACTGCATTCGAAGTCAGATAGATCGCTCCAGACGGGGAGTGAATCGGGAGGTAGGTTGTGCAATGCGGACTGGATTGGGTACAGTGATCCAACATCCAGACATAAACGTTCATCGGCCTGAATTGTTCAGGGGCGAGGGCGTTCATATGTCTGATTTAGGGACGGACATTTTTCTGAAAGACCTGCAAGGGGGCCTTCGAGCCAAAATTTTTGGCTTGGGTGGTGGGCATGGGGCATATAAATAGCCCCATGCCATGGCGGGTAGTGCGATAAAAAAGCTTGGAGGAGTTCAGGATTGACACGTGTTGACAACATTTTGGCCATCTCTCTGTCAGGTTCTGACAATTGGCTGTCAGAGGAGAGGTGGGTTTTACAGGGTACGATCTCCCAACCGGCTCCCCGCTTAGGGTCACGAAGCTCGGCAGGACAGTTGGTTGGGGGGGGGTACCAAGTCACAGAGCACCTGAAGGCGTGCTGTACAGCAGACAGCACGATTCAGAAATAGGAGCTCGCCCTGCTATAGGAAATGTCTGGAGATCGATGATTATCTGGACATTAAAGAATATCGCACTACGGTAGGCCCCCTTGCATTTTAGGGGATGACTTTGAATAGTTAATAAAGTTGTGACCCAAGTTTTAAACCCAACGCCTGTGTCTGGTCTCGTTATTTCTGGGCTGGGTGGGCAGTGTCAACTGGGGTGTAGTCTCCTTCATGATCTAATCATAACTTCCCTTCTTACAAAAATAAATCTCGGGTATCAAATGTGACGGGTTATTCTTTTTCTTTTCATCTTCTAAGACAAGACTGAAATCTTCATACATGCAGCTCTCCATTGATTATTTCTTCTTCTCATCATACTTCTTCCTTCTCCTACACATGACATGGGATGAAGGAAGAGAAATAGGGTAAATCCGAAACTGTGCTGCTGATGTTCCCACGGGCTCAGGTTGTTTGGAACTTGCCTGCAGATGCAGCAAGAGATGGGCCGTGTCTGTTCCCCACTTTAACTCATCTCAGTTAGTTCCGCTTCACAACTTTTCATCTATAATTCCATTTCTGCTACATTTCCACGTTACTCAATGATGTTTTCTTTCGAACCTTTCATAGGGCCATATTTCAATTTTTTAAATAGGTATTACTTTTTCTCTCTTAAAATGTATATACATTTGTATTTTCACACACAACCAAGAACTATACCCAGCATTTAGAGCCGTGCAATATCTGGTGAAGAGCTCAGTTCTAATTTGTGCATTTGTCCAAGAGGTGTGGATTATGCCCTTACCTATTGGACTTTGTAAAGGTAGAATATTTTAAATGTCCTTCATTGCAGCCAAGGTTCCCTCTAAGCTGTGCATGTGCATGCTTGCCCAGAGCTCCATCAGGGTTGACCATAGGCAGCTTGCAGCTGGTTTGTTTACTTCTCATTTTGAATGAAGCCCTGCCTACACTTGTGCTCGTGGAGTGAGGCTCCTGCACAGTGGGACAGAAACGTAGAGGGAATGCTGGTTGCAGCATTACACCAGGTAGAACTGGGCACTTCTTCCATCTCATTCGTCTCTCCTTCTTTGATTGGTGCTCTTCAGAACAGCAACTGTAGACCTCACTGTAGTCATGGGATGAGACTTTGGGTCAGAACATAACACCAGGCTGACTAATGGATTCTTCTCATTGTGATTGATACCACAAAATGCTGTTGTGGCAGCTAGGTTTCCATTCCTCAAGAACAAAAAGAAAACATTCCTTAATGGATGAGTATCTCTGTTCGCTTTTGCTAAATAGTATGGCCAATTTTGCTGGCTGAAATGCATTTTCATGCAGACAGCAACTCAATTAACAAGAATAATAAAGCTGGTTGGTCATCTTTCAGTGAACACAGCCCGTTTAAAAGACCTACAACTATTAAACAGTTTTGGTGGTTGTCCACCAGCCATTGATCATTTTGGAGCAAACCTTTACATGCAATTAGCTTATGAGGAAGAGAAAAAAAAATCATGCTATCCACCAAACATATTCTCCTTTAATTCAAGACCGGACAAATAGACCATTTATTCTTCATGAATGCAATTTCAAGAAAATACGGAGCTAGCAGATGGTACATTATTCATATTTACCTGAAGGGATTTGCAAAATGCAAGACTAGTAAAGAGTGTGGATTTACATCTGCCTGTCCTTAAAATGGTTTGCAATGCCATCTCAATAAATAATGCAAATTGCCTCCAGTCATCCTTTTGCTCCTTGACAACTGAAACACTTGAAGGCTTGAGTCTTGGCTTCTTCGGGGGTTGGCCCTGGTGTGTTGGCCACTGACAAAGTCAGCCAACCTTGGAATGGACCTTCGCTGGGAGAATAAACAAAAACCAGAAGGCCAATATTTTGGCATTTCAACAGCAGAAAACCAGGAGAAAATGAGCTGATTGTCACCCTTTGATCCCTGACAGATACATCTCATGGTTGTTCACGGTTTTCTGTCATTTGCTCAACCCAGCGCATGGAAAGTACAAGCACTTCCCTATGTAACTCATTACAAACCTCCGAAAAGTAAATGGGTGCTAGTATTGTTACATGACAAATTGGGGAAGTCATTGCATTATCGGTTGACTTAGTTGTTGCTTTTCCATTAATTTCCAAACTTTTTCCTTAAAGCCCCCTCGGAACTGGTAAGAGAACAGCATAAAATGCAGCACCCAGAACATCATATGTTACATGGAACATTATTCATTATTTCTCAGCAGCCAGGCTGTCCTTCATTTTGTTCCAATAGCAGAAGTAGCAAATTGCACTGTATGTGATTCAAATGTTGGCTGAAATCCTGTTATGGCATAAGCTAAGTCATAACCTTTGGTCTGTTCCTGTCTTGCAAACAAAGTGACTCTGATGAGATTCTCAGGGGTACATGTCCACTCTGACTTGGCATGTGCGCATGCACCCCTGAAGATCATGGAGGGGATTCTTTTTTACCCAGGCAAAATGGACAGAAAATTACAACTTGGCTTACATTATAAACAGGATTTTGGCCATTGTATGTATTGTCATTACCAGGAAAAGAAAAAAGAAAAAACAAAGAGAGAAATGATCTTTGCATTCCCTTTAGTGACCAGTTTTGACACTTCATCTTTTAAGTATTTGTGGAAATGCAAAACTTACGAATCGCCACTTAGGAGTCATAAGAAAAAGATACAGTCTGAAAAACTCTTGTCCTACTGGTTCTAACAGTGCTTCAAAATGCCCTTAAAATAACTTTTGAAAACAGCTTGGTGTTTCTCATTACACTTGAATATCATCTAAGTGACACGAGTAGCACTTGATAATCTCAAAAGCACATGGAACTACTATTGGCAATAAATTACTCATTGTTCCCCCCAAAGTAACTTCTTTGGAGGGTAATGAGTAATGTTCACATCATTTTCAAGTGGAGATAAAACTTGACAACAACAACAAAACTGCCCAGAAAGGCCTCCAAATGCCCTTAAAAAGTGGGGCAGTGCCTAGAACCCGTTATTTCTTGCCAACTGATGATGATGATATAAAAAAGAATGCCTTTCCCACTTGTTGGCTGAAATCCTGTAGCTTAGCATAGTACATTGCACTAGAGTGGACCCATTGAATCAATGGGGATTTAGTGAGCCAGCAACTTTGTGTGTTCCATTGATTCAAATAAGCTTTCTCCAGTTGTGACGTACTTTAGTGTAGGAAGTCAGTAAGGCTGCAACTACACTGGCAAGCTGAATCAGAGCGATTTTATTCACAGCCTGTATTACAGCTAAATTAGGAGTCAGTGATCATACAGGGCAGTGGATTTCAGTGTACATACTTGATGAGATGTGATTTGCATTTCAACCCATAGGTCCCCTTCTTTCCTTCTGGTTTTGCCTCTGTTGATCTTTTATATGGTTTTCCTGCCAAGCCGTTTGGTTTCGAAAGAGTTGTACAGCATTCCAGAAAAGGGCCAGAATTCCAAAGATCATCTTAATGTTGGCAGAAATGCTTCACTTTGCTTTTAATACCATGCTGCTGTTCATCTCCAGGAAGTGACTTGAGAAAGCTGAATGTTAGGCTCCCCTAGTGCCCTGTTGTTGCCAATGTCGCAGTTTCTGGTCTGATGTTGGCTCCCCATGGCGGCTGGGAAGGATGTTGGAGCATGCTGGGAGGCTGATGCAGGTTGGGGGAGGGGCTTGTCCCTGTGTGTGTTAACCAACTGTTTATATCTTATAGTTACATTTTGGGGAGCATAAGAGTTAAACATGGATGTTGAACTACATGGGGGTCTGGCACCCCTAACCTCATCATTGTTGAAGGGAGAAGTGTATTACATTTTTATTTTTTTCTCATTCAGATCTAGAACTAATCTCATTTATTTTTTAAAAAAATTGGAGGACGATTGGGGTGAAAAGACATGGGGGTGGGTGTTCCCACAGTGCTAAACCTCATGAGTCAATGAAACACCATCGACAGGCACACACCCCATCTTTACAAGAATAAGATCAAATCAACTGATCACATGGGAAAAGTCAATTTGAATCATTCCAGCTTGGAAAAAAACTGGAAGCTCCCAGCAGCAAAGGGGAAGGGGAAAAAAAAGCAGTTGAGAGCAAAATGGGCCAGACCAATTTGAATCAGCCCTTGTGGTGTGTCATCAGAAAAAAATAGTTCAAATTGACTTCTCCTATAACTGCAGCAGATCTTGCAATGTTTGATTGTGTAGCACAGCCTAAGTTAGTGTGTATGTTCTGTGCCATCAAGTCGGAACCATCTTATAGTGATCCTAATAGGGCTTTCAAGGTAAGTGAGATATTTAAGGAGTGGTTTTAGCAGTTCTACTCCCTCAGTTACTTTCCATGGCTGAGCGGGGGAGTCGAACCTTGTTCTCTTGAGACCTAGTACATCACTCTATCCACTACAGCTCATTGCTATAGTAAGAAATAACTCAGATTCTGAAATGTAGTCTTATTGTGTTCTCGTAAAACCCCAGAACATCATTACCTTAATGCTCTGGTCCAGCTGTTGAGATGTATGTAAGAAATTATCCTGTCAGTGCTAAAATCAAGCTTTCTGAATGGTTCTTTCTTCTTTTTCACCACCCTTTACCCTTGGCATTCTGTGCTCTGCTATAACTTGGCCATTCATTCTGAGACTACCATTGTTCCTCTCCTTTTTTCTTGTATGTTACATGTCTCTGAATATCTAGGTCTGGTAGCTAAATAATGGGGTCTCACAGTGAACCCACTGATGTATGTATTCTGCTTTATATTCTTACTGTTCATGTAGACCTGAAGCTGTAATATACGTAAATAGCCATTATATAGTGACTAAAGGTGTGCCAGTGGCCATGTTGCCTGGGGAATTATGGGAGTTGTACACCAAAACCAGACATCTGTATACTTCTCATTGTAACCATCCACAGTTAGGTATTGCTTACTAGCCAACTCTCACTAGACAAGACACTAATTTCATATCCGGAGGCAGTGCACCCCAAGAGGAAAAGAATATTTACTCTAACTAGTGCTGAGCTGAAGTTTTTTCCCCAATGTGAATTTCCACTATTCTCAGTCAATTAGATAGAAAATAAATTGCCTTCAAAGAGAATTTCACAGGAGGAGAAATTACATGGGTGACACCAGGAAATCACATGGGTGACACTTCTTGTGTGTACCTTACTTGCTAGGTGGTGGAGGTGCAGGTGTGTATTCCTTGCCTTTCACAATACAACCATCACTGTGGGAACTGACAACTCCTTACCCCAACCCAGCTTTCTAGTTCAGGGAAGATGTCATAAGGTAAGTTGTTCATGGGGCTTTTTCAGATCGAGAGAGGTGTGAACAGCCAAGGAAGCTGCAGGGTGGATATCAAGATGTGTAATGAGAGGAGGGTGATGCAGCCCCCATCAGTGTTACAGGAAGTGAAAAAAGTGTAACCGAAAGAAGTTCTAAAGGGCCCACAGAACGAAGGAAAGAAATGAAAGTTCATTTCATAGGGAATAAAACTTGAGAGATTGGAGGACAATTGATGGTACAGCAAAAAAAACAACAACAACCTCATCTGTTTCCTTGAGCTGAACACTGTTCTCCTTCATACTGACTCCAGCACTGACCAGGAAGGTGTTGTGTTATAACCATCTGTGATAAACACTGCCAAAAAACTGAGATACAGAGGAGTGTGGGATATGGAATACATCTTGAGTCAGGCTTGAGTTTGTGGAGAAATGGCTCTTTGATGAGGCAGTTAGAATTTTGAACAGCAACTATGAAAAAAACACCTGCATTATACCTGTACTAACATTATTGTGCATCAGGGCAAATCATTGTTCTACGAGGCAAGGCAATTTTTAAAATGGAGACATCCCAAACAAACAAACAAGAACCCTTTGAAATTGGACTTCGGAGCACCAAGTTTGGCACAGGTGTAGCAGACAGTCTGTTCTTACTCTCTATCACATTTGGGGAAGTTCAGACAAACAATTTTTGAGTTCTGATTTTTTTAGAAGTAAAACAGCCAATCCCCCCGCCCATACAGAAACAAGTGACTTTAAAACATCCCCAGAGTTAAAAGAGCTGATAAAAATCAAAAAGACTAATCTTCATTCTATTGAAAGAGAATAGTAGGCACCATCTGCTTTTTTTCTTTCTTTTAAGTTTTGGAAAGAATCCAAACTGCAAGGGCTGAAATATTGATTTTCAAAAAAGGACTTTCAAAGAGGAAACTATCCACTTTGATATAAGACCAAGCATGTGTGGAACAGGCTTACCTGTTGCTTACCTAGCAAGAGAGTTGCAAAGCAGATACATCGCTGCAGCTTTGTGTTTGAGAAGGGAGATGTTTGGAGGGCAATGAAAGGTCACAGAAATTGACTGAATGTTGACAATACAAGTGACAGCAGGCAAGATGGTCTACAAGATAGCTTCCTGTGCTCACTTCCATTCATAAAGTGACACTAAACAAGAGAAAATCCAGAAGCTGGCTCCCTCACCCCTTCAAGCATGCGCCCGCGTGCAGGGGTGGGGTGGGCGTGCGGGTGGGCAGGCACTCCTGCGCATGCGCGAAGCGGTGGGGAAACGCGATGTCCGAGAGCGCGAGTGCGAGGGGGTGCCCCACCTCCCTCAGAGGCTCAGCCGGTCCACGGTACGAAAAAGGTTGACGACCTCTGCTATAGACCATTTTGACTGCTGTCATTGGTGTTGTCAGCATTCAGGCTGCCCTTTGCTACGTATGCAAAGATTGGCATCCTTTTTTCCTGCTGGTAATACAGGCACAACATTGTGCAGCAATGTCACGGCAATATCAGGCCATTTCCTGGCATTTTGAATGGTGGATACAGAAGCACAAGTATTCCACATTCATAAATGGGAGATTTATTAGAAGAACTGAATCTTATTGCTTGAGAATAGCCAACCCAAGGTCAGCTTGGTACAGTGCTTAATTAGAGAACTGGTTTCAGCTGGGCTGATGGGGAAGCAAGATACTTTGAAGAAGTGTGGGACCTGTTTAAGAGTGTGGAAGCATCTGGAAATGGACTTTGATGTATAAAAGTAGTTTAGAAATTACATTAGTTGACTTGGCTTACTTTTTAGGTAGATGCTATGTGCAGTTATTATCTCATTATGCTGGTATCCTGAGACGTGCTCTGTGTACTCTGAAGTTATAATGCACACTGTGATAGAATGTAAGGTTAGATAGCTCAGTTGTTTAGTATCTGGCTGTGGAGCCAGAAGTTTGGAGTTCAATTCCCCACTGTGCCTCACATGAAGTAGAGCCAGCCTGTGTGGCCCTGAGCAAGCTGCACAGTCTCAGGATGTCCTCAAGAAGAAGGGAATGGCAAGTCACTTCTGAGTACTCTCTACTTGGAAAACCCTGGAAGGGGTCTCCATAAGTCAGAATTGACTCAATAGCATGTGATTATTATATTAACATTAGAGAATTAGCTTTCTTGTATTCTGCTTTTCCCAAAATGTGTCTGACATATGTAAGTTATAGTCTTGTTCACATTCAATTTAATTTAACAACAGTTAGGACTGAACCATTTACCTTATGAAAAGACAGCTTTGGGTCCCAGAGAGAATGATTCTCTGGTGAGGTTGAGTTCTTGGTGCTGCTTCTTTCTTAAATGAAACAACAGGGTTTTTTTTTAAAAAAAAAAAAACCCTCAAAGGTCAGAATGAGCTTAGAGAAGCAAGGATAGTTAAGTGAGTGCAAAACTGTGTCAAGAAAATCCTGCCATTAGAGTAATCTCTGTTCATCCCGGAGAAAATACTATTACTGAATGGGTTCCTTTCAGTACCCAGTTATGCCCCTGAGAGTAATTTTATACTGTACAGAGAGAAAGTAAGCATGCCTGAAGAACAATAAGTAAATATGAATGGGTGATTAAATGGCCACAAACCAAATTTTTATAGCAGCTAATATTAATGTCGCATGTTTAGTTCAAAGGAAAAAAATATGTACAATGTTGAAGTGTTAAAAATGTTTTTGAAATGATCTTTCTTTGCTTAGAACATTGAAGATTAAAGCAAGGAGTTATGTAAGCATCTGCCCAATTTTCTCTTGTGCAAGATGCCTGTACTGCTGCAGAACAAATTAGAAATGCAATCATTCCTATTGTTATCTTAGTCCTTCCTCTTTTTCTTCAGATGGTTTAAACAATAGTGGGATCAGATATCTTTTCTCATTGAGAAGGGTTTCTGGGAAATGTCACTTAAAACTATTTAAAGCATAGTTATAAGGACGTAGCACACAATTTTGGTGAGTAGAAGAAAATAAGTTGTCAATAGATCAACAGAATATGTTACCTACTTAAGAAAATAGCTATTTATACAGTAGCCTGTTTGCATTTTACTTACTTACTTACTTACTTACTTACTTACTTACTTACTTACTTACTTACTTACTTACTTACTTACTTACTTAAATATCTGTGAAGATTCTCAGACATCCAGGTGAGGTTATCTGGAAGTTGAGTTATGGCAACTGGACTTATTTAAAATATTTTTACCTCACCTTTCTGCTAATGAAAGACCCAATGTGGCCTACATCATTGAAAGACAATATTTAAAGCTAAAAACAATAAGTATACAGATACTGAAAAAGGGATCAAATAAATACCACATCAAAGACAATAAACAAAACCAACACCAAAAACACATGCAAAGCAGTAAGGCACAACAATCCATTAAAAAACCCCAGTCAGGCAGGCAGTCATTAAGAGGAAGCTTGTTTTAACATTCTGTCAAATCCTTGGGAGTCTCCCATTTCTACATATGAAGAATCTCCTAGCCAAAGTCCATGGAATTTAAACAAAGGCCTTTTGAGGTTATTGACAACATTTGATAGAATCCAGAATTCAGAATCCAGTGGTTCTCCTTGAAAACCAGTATAGATGGATGGCAGAGATAATCCCAACTTCCAAAGGGGTACAAAAAGTACACAACACATAAAGCTCCCATGTGTCCTGCTGACAGCCTGGTTTGCGATCCAGATCACTTGCCAATCAATTCTGGAGTCACTCCACATAATATCTTGACAGGTTAAGTTGCATATCACAGCACGTTGACATGTTCACTACACAGGAGCTGCCTCTGTTTTGTCCTTCAGTGAGTTCATGGCTGAATTTTATAATGTTGTGATTTTATAGTTTGTAATAGGGGGCTATGAATTTTGTTCTGAATTATTTATTTAATTTACTTTATGTACTGCCTTTCTCCCAGGTCTGGGATTCAACCCAGCTCACAAAATATTAAAACAACAACAACAACAAAAACCCATAGACTAAAACACACTGAGATATTATAATGTTAAAATACAGTTAAACCAATTATTACATTAACAGCCAGAGTTAATGCAGCTTTTTGTGTGTGAGCTGCCATAGATGGGATAGCATTCAAAGGCAGTGTATAAATACTATATAAATAAATAAAGAGCATAGAATTGGCTATTGAAGGAAGTCATGGAAAGTGGGTTTGCCCTTTTCCTCATAATACTCCTGTATGTACAGTTGGCTTTTCCCCAGTACTAGAGATGGGCACAAACTGCTGATTCGGCAGTTTGTGCTGGTTCATTTTGCAGCCCCAAAGCTGTTTGGCACTTCCCAGTCCTGCCTCCTCTAGCAGGTGCCTATTCAGAGGCAGCTCCCCCCAAGGAGGCAGGGCAGGGAAGCTGGCACCCTGCTTCTGAGAGGGCATACCTCCAGAAGAGGCAGGGCTGGGAATTGCCAAACCTGTTTGGCTGAAAAAACGAACTGGTGGTTCATGCCCATCTTGCATAGAGAAGGAGAAGGTGAAGAAGCTGCAACTGAATGTGAGGAAGAGCCTAAGACTCTTCTTCAGTTCAGGTTTTAATCTCAACTGGAGGGAGAGAGAAAAAACTGAGGACACTTTTAAGGTGAGCTTATGAGATCCTGAAGCTCGCCTCTCAGTCAGTTTTGATATGCTTCATGAGCATCTCTTCTACCAGAGCAAACGTACATGCTGATGCCACGTACACATTTTGATCAAAGGTCTGATGTTAGCTGCTATTTGTCTTCCACAGGGGAAGGTAAAGTGCCAGCTGTTGTTGGGGGGCCACACTCAGCATTCCTCATCTATGACTAAAACTGATGGGAAATGTAGTAGTCCAACTACCGTGTTTCCCCAAAAATAAGACAGGGGCTTATATTAATTTTTGCTCCAAAAAACACATTAGGGCTTATTTTCAGTGGATGTTTTATTTTTTTCATGTACAACAATCTACATTTATTCAAATACAGTCATGTTATCTTCTGGTTGCTGCACAATGGTGGAGGGCGGGGTTTCACTTGACTGGGGCTTATTTTGGGGGTAGGGCTTATATTACGAGCATCCTGAAAAATCATACTAGGGCTTATTTTCAGGTTAGGTCTTATTTTTCGGGAAAACAGGGTAGAGCTGGGGGTGGCACACATATTTCTCACCCTTCTTGTAGTGCCAAAGAGGTATCATGGTATCATTTATTTTCCATTCTAGATATTATCCGAAGTAATGAGGCAACAAGCTGAGATAGTGCATCATGGGTTCATTCTTAAGGATAGTTTTGCATGTGCAGTAGAATTGTAGAGTGAAATGTGTTTGGAATATTGCAAGTGACATGTGACAAATATTATTTGTATTTAGCGAACATCTTATCTTTCATCAGCTACCATTTGCTGCCAAGAAAATCTACTCTGAATTCTTGTCTTGATGAAACTAAGCAGGTAGGAATCAGGAAATCATTGTCTCCTCCCTCCAGAAATCTTTCTCCAGACAAATTCCTCTGTCCTTGTTTCCTACTGATGTATGAATATGTAGAAAATATTATCAATAAAGATGGGATAAACATAGAGGAATAACTTCCTGGTTTTGCCATATTAATAGGATCAACGCAGGTGAGCTTGATCTCTGTAGGTGTTTTGGACTACACAGCCCATGAGCCTCAGCCAGCAAGCTGCGGGAGCTGTAGACCAAAATATACAGAAAGCACCCTGCCGGTAAGATCATAGCTGAGCTTTCCCGCTAAAGATATTTGTCCATTAGAATCTTTATTGTGATTTCCTGACAATGATCAGCTTCCAAGTACAGAGTGGGGGGTGAAGTTACCTTCTGCAAATTGATACAGACAACCATTTACTACAGTCTGCATGCAACATGTGATTTATTTATTTTTTAAAAAAATCTCTTGATGACTTTGCTGGGTGACGCAGATGACTTGCCCCTGATCAAGCGGTTACATGCATGCCATGGTCAGCTGCAGTGTAATAGATGGCTCTTGGAGTCCCTTGAAGACAGATCATGTGACTGATGGGTAGACTGTGCCAGTCTTCCTCCACCCCCGTCTCTTTTGTTTTCTAAGGATTCACAAGAGATGGATTGGTAGACTTGCCATCAAAGACACTGCAGGTTGTTTTTGTGCTTATGTAAAATAATAGCTTGTGAGACACTAGGAGATATTGGACCCTTTGCTTCCAGTACACACACACACACACACACACACACACACACACACACACACACACACACACACACACACACACACTTAAAACTTCATCTGCTTCCATCTATTATTACTTTAAATGGCATATTTTTCAGTGAGAGCAGCTGACTTCAGCAATCTACTTTTTTGGAGTGAAGCTATTCAAAACCCATTTTAAATGCTGGATTTCAACACTCCAATATTCCTCTTGGAAGTTCAAGCACCTCACCTCAGTAACGAGGTGCATGTTGTCCTTGACAAGGGACCTTCAATGTATTTTTCTCTCTCTCCTGTGAGTAATTCACTTTCCTTCCTTTGTTTTTTACAAGGACTTTCCTCTGCTACAAAGATGAAGGCAGAATTATCTTCAAATCTGTCACCCATTCTTTCTTTTTTTAAAAACCTTACAAATTGTCTGGATTATTCCAAATTGTCCCCAAGCAACAGAGGAGTTTAGAAGAAATGAAAAATCTTTGTTTGCTTTAAATTTATTTGTTTATTCATTGCACCTTGGGAGGCATTTGTAATATAAACAGTCTCCTGAGTGGCGTCAAAAGATTAATCTTTTCCCAGTTACTATTGCAACATTGACTTAATTGTTTGTAATTATCATCTCACTGATTAGTCACTCTTGATAGTGAACAAGAGATTTGTGACAGATAGTAATTAGTTGACCTATAGTTATCAACAACGTAAACTGATTCCACATCTCTCCTTAGAAAGCTTCATAGTTTCATGAGGGAACATGCAAAGTGTAATCTTGAGCAAGATTGTTGTATATAGTGTTGGACCACTTGAATGCAGAACTGGGAAAGTTACTTTAAGATATAATTAGTTACAGTGTTCAACAAGTAATTGCCATTATGATGGCAGTTTTTGACCAGGAAACTCTTAAATTTCACATTTCTGAAAAGCAACTAAGATAGTTAATTTGAAAATACATCAGAATGCTACAAAGTAATGATCTCTAGTACAAAATACACTCTGTTTCTATCCACTTCATAATTACCTCAACATCCACAACAATCAAGGGAGCAGCAACTGGCTTCAGCCATGGGATAATGATAATCTCACTCGAATGATTGGGGAGTTCTTTTGCACTTATTAATTTCCCTTCTTCTGCTGCCTAATGTTATTGTATTTGATATTTATAACTATTTCATACTCACCATCCTCTATTAGTTATTTTATTTTTAGGCGTTATACTTTTTGCTTGTTGTTCATGTGCTTTTTTTAAAATTGGGTTGGTTGTGTACTTTCTGTTATTGTGATTTATTTGCTGCCCATAGTAGTGGCTCTGCCAATAACTCGGTGGGATAAATCAGCCAATCAATCTGATAGTCTTACCCCTCTAACTGATAGTCCACACTTCATAATTATAAAAATAGCTAAGTTACACTAAGTCTATAAAAGAAGCTACTTTTCCCTTATGAATTTACAATTGCAGTGCAATTTAGTTACATAGTAAGTGATCATTATCTTTGAAGTAAGTACAATTTTAAATAAATGAACCCAGAATCTGTGATATACCCTGTTTCCCCGAAAATAAGACCTAACCTGAAAATAAGCCCTAGTATGATTTTTCACGATGCTCGTAATATAAGCCCTACCCCCAAAATAAGCCGCAGTGAAGTGAAACCCCGCCCTCCACCATTGTGCAGCAACCAGAAGAAGATGACGTGACTGTATTTGAATAAATGTAGATTGTTGTACATGGAAGAAAAAAAACATCCCCTGAAAATAAGCTCCAATGCGTTTTTTGGAGCAAAAATTAATATAAGACCCTTGTTTTGATGGTTATCACCCTCATGTTACAAGTTAATTTTTTTATCAGCACCTACTTGTATTGCCTTCTCCCTGTATTCAGAAACATTTCATAAAATGGCTCTTATTTTAGACCTCATTTTCTTACAGAGCAAAATAATAGGATTCAGAAGAGAGCAGAGTGGCATCTCCCAGGAGTCTGCAATGAGACCACCACTGTTTAAATTATCTGTAAAAGCAAGGTGTTTGACTCTGAAGGAGGCCCATTTGTAGATGACCACAAACTCTTCAGTGTGGTGGAATCCACACTGTTGGAGAAGAGTGTCTCCAAACTAGATGAATGAGCAACAAAAGCTAGAGGCAATGTTAACGAATATGAATATGAGTACTTTATTGCTTTGTAGCCACTCAGGCTATATGCAAGAACATAGATAAAACCAATCATAAAATAGTATTCGGCATCTCATGCAAGTCCATACGAACAAGCATAAAGGGCATAAAATGATAAAATAATAGTAATGAAATGTAATAACATTCTCAAAAAAGGAAAAAAGAATCAAGATGTGAGAGTAGCTTGAAGAACTTATGATGCAGGCAATAAGTTCCACCTTTCCATGGATCTTTTAACAAATTTAGCAGTCCTATAAGATATATAGTAGTTTGTACCAGCTGGCAGGAATAGGACTGTGCATAGAGGGGAAGTGTTCCTGTTCCAAGCTGTTAAGTGCATTAGATATTGGTCCCTCAGATCTGCGTACAGAGGACATTCTGTTAGAAAGTGTACCATGTCCTCCAGATAAAGCCCAGGAATATTTTCCTTCCTTCTTTATATTTAGATCCCACTTTTCCACTACGAATTGTGCTCATGGTAGCTAACAACCATAGCATACAAGTTAAAGAACACACACACGTGTATGTACAAAGGAGCAAGATTAAAAAAACAATATGGTAATTAAAACATTATGGGGAAAAAGATTAATAAAATTCACAGGAATAGATCTAAAATTCATGCAAAAATTAAAAAAAATGAAAAAGAAAAGGAAAAAAGTAGTATTAACAGCACATGGGGATTCAGTTATTGAAGGCAGCTTTGTATAATTCTGTATTCACCAATTTCCTGAACATCAGAAGGCAAGGAGCCTGGCATATCTCAGTTGGTAGCTTATTCCAAAAATTGGGGGCCACCACGGAAAAAGCCCAATTATTTGTTGGCAACTTTTTGACCTCTCTCAGTGTGGTCACTTGTAGCCATATGGACTGAGAGGAGCAGGTGAAACTGGTAGTTTATTTCTGAGAGAGATGTTCTGATGAGTATCAAGGTCCTAAAGGGCTTTATAGTTCATAACCAGAACTTTGAATTGAGTGTGGAAAGCAACAGGGATCCCACGAAGACTGGGGATATATTATCAAATTTACTAGTCCCAGAAATCAGTCTGGCTGCCACATTATGGACTAGGTAGGGGCGCAACTGGTCAATCAACTGGAGTTGATAAAAGGCAGCAACAGGCAGCCCCCCTGTTCCTGTTCCACAGAAGAGCAGTGTAATTACAACTATTGTATTTAACAGGCAAATACTGTAAGTAACTCTGTTCTACTTTGTTACTGCAACATGGAACTCATTACAAAAGTAACTTGTTAGAAAAGATAAATTCCTTCTGTACTTTGCTTTTTTTTTTTTTTTTTTTTTTTAATTTCTGAGACCCACCAGCATTCCCATCCCATCTCATGTTTACATATTGTGTTGCAGGACTATTTTTTTCTTCACATTACGACACACACATTTCCTAATGTAGATATTTTTAATGCGCCCCATCCACTGAGTGAAGCAGGTTAGTGCACATTTTTCAGATATACACATGATACATTTACTTGGATATAATTTGAAAAAAAAAAAGAGGGAGGGAAGTATCTGTTGCTTGCGGTATCCTTCTGATAATGGAAAAAATGAAATATATGTGCATGCTATGTCATTAATAGTCTTGCAGACCACAAAATTGGATTCAGTGATTAAAAATCTCACTTAATGTAAATGTCTTTCCCATCTCTAGGCCACAGCAGTCTCCTTCCTGTCTTCATATTCTTCCTAACTTCATCAACCATTGCAGCCTGAAGGTAGGAAGTTTGAAAGGCACGGCTTTATCACATTCGAGATGAGAGTGAAGTCTTAGTTGACGACAAGTAAAGATATTTCAAGATTTCATTCCTCAGTTCCACAATATTGCCTTCTCTGAATGAGACGGCAGCATTGATTCTTTCATCTTGGCATCTCCTCAAAGATACAGACATCTCAACCTGAAGGTCCACTTCACCTTTTTCTTAGCCCCTAGAAAATACCGATGTGTTGGCACGAGAAAGAAAAAGGTTGTTTTTCCTCTGAAACTTTGCTGCATTCATTTTGAGGATCCAGAAACGTGTGCTAGAAAAATGGTTGGGGAGAAAATCATTTGTGAATAACGGTATATTTCCCCTCAAACTGGTCCACATTTAGTTTTAAGGGAACAAGAAAAGAAATGTTGATTCTAAATGAAGCAGACACAACAATCTACTGGCATAGATTTTTTTAAAAAAATATATTGGCTCTTGGCAAGCATGGTGGCTGCCTGCCGTCCTGCATTTGGGCTGGGGATATCCATCTTAAGCAGTGAGTCTGAAATGAAACCAGACATCAAACCTGGATTTAATAAATAAGAGAGGCAAAGAGGTCACACTTCAGTTCAGGATAGTATAATTACCTCCCACAGGATAGTAACGATTCTAGTCACCTGCTCTATCCATGGGTGGATCTACAGGCTATGTTTATCTTATTTATTAGGCACACACCTCCCTCCAACTGCCCATCCTCAGACCCCTTGCAGCACACTTTTCTGGAGAGATGAGAGATACCAACAGAGAAGTCACTCTACATAAACAGGGGCAAAGAAAAAACCACAGGCAGGCAAGAGAAGAGCTGCCTACAGAGTCTCTACATTTTGGCAGAAGCATCTCCTGAGAGGCACACAGCTCGTCCATTCTGGAAATGTAATATCATATGGCATGTAATTTCTGTGTGGGGGACAGAAGCGTACACACATGTTAATCTTTTGGATTTTAGCTTAATGGAAGGGATGTGTTATGACACTGGAAAATGTTTGCCATTCATTTTCTCTACGTTTTTTTTTCTCCACTGAAATGTACATTTCTGACACTTTGTGACAGTTCATTTCATAGGTATTTTTCTTACTCTGATTTTACAGCTGAATAGGAATGGCACATTCGTCCTGCAACGGCCCAAAAAGAGGGTGTTCTTTTCACCACCTTGCATTTGGAGGGGATGTCTATAGATTTCAGTGTAATGAAAACATTGCATTTTAAAGAACCCATTAATGCCTTCCATTCAGGTAGATAGATATACAGTTTTCTTTCACTGGAATTCTTTTGCTCTATACTTGCATGTGTTGTTATTGCTTTCTGGAATGAGATTTATCTATAACTAGATGATTTAATTCAACTGGGGCTGAAGCCAAAAGTTTTAAATCTTTGCATGAGATACTATAACAGTCTCACTCCATTCTTACCAAAATCAATACAATCTGGTAGCCACAATAGATGATGGTTCGCATTATCCACATGACCTGAGTTATCTTCTGCCAGTGAGATCCGAGTTCAGTTCATGGCTTGCTGCCATAGGTGGAAGGGGGAAGACAATGTTTACCAATTCCTCCTACCCCCTGAAGCGCTTCACACCACCCAAAAACCTAACTGCTACACTATGCTGTCATCACAGACCTTTATGGAAAAACACGTAAGGAACATGGGTGCAGTCTACTACATTGTTTTTGATTTCCTCTTTTCTAAGTTCAAATAGCTGACCCCCTTTTAACCTTATGAATATAGATTGGGATATAAAGGACACATTGAGCTGTTGCTCCACCTTAGGGGCAGAAAGTGGCTCCTTGCTCTACCCTACATTCATACCAGAATTGCACAGATATCTCTGATTGATTGATTGATTGATTGATTGATTGATTGATTGATTGATTGATTGATTGATTGATTGATTGATGCATTCATTCATTCATTCATGCATGCATTCAACTTATATACCATCCCATAGTGCAATGTACTCACTGGGTTTTGTATATTTGTGGTAAAAGACAGTGCACAAATGTTACTAGCACTAGAAGAGAAGGCAAGTGATGGCTGAATTCTCCTCCACCGTGATCAAAATAAGCTCAAGATCTCCCCTGAACCCATCAACAACTGAGGTGCCAGGGAGGATTCAGCCTGGTGTCACTTTGGGGTATATTATATATACCCCTTGCAGCTGCTTAGCCAGCCATTTTAGAGAATGGTAGGATAAATACAGACTTGCTTCACTATTTATATAGGGGTTTGGGGGTTTTGTTTTGTTTTTGTATTCTGGAATTTTTTTCCCTCTTTGTTTCTCTGTCAGCTTAGTTCATTAAACTTCATTGAAATTTCAACATAGTATTAGACTTGAATGTGTGAGTATGATTATGATTGGACAATTGTTGTATGGCCTTTGAGTGGATAGATCATACACTTAGGGAACTGCATAGCCCTTTCAGGTCACAGTTGCTTATGTTTCTCCCTCATTCACAGAAACTTTGTTATTGTTGGTATTTTTAAAGGAAATCTGGAGTCATTATTTTTTTTTATTGGCGAACAGTCAATGCCACAGGCCCAGGGACTGAGCAGTTCAGACCCAGCCAGTACTCTTCCTAACAGAGAACTGGATGGGTCAGTTCCAATCTGTCTGCACTGTATTCAGCTACACTGTGGGGCAAGGGTCTTCATCTTCGTTTCCCATAGAGCAAACTTTTTATAACAGTAGTGGGGAAGGGGAGCTCCTCCAGTCCACAAAGCCATTGGCAAGGACTGTGGGAGTTGTAGTCCAGCAACTTCTGGAAAGATGCACATTCCCAGGTGGTATCGCCAGGAGTTCTTCAGTATGTGAGGCACACACAGCACACTGGAATGACAAAAGAGTCAAAATTCATGATAATGGTTTCTCTGTCTATGATATCAGTATGCTGTAGCTGTTAGCATGTTGGACTGGAATCGGGAAGACCCAGTTTATAGTCCTCACTCAACCATGAGCCTCACTGGGCCATCATGGGCCAGCCACTCTCTGAGCCTGACCCAAGATTGCCCATGCGTTTTATTACTCAATGGGGATTATACATGATAAACTGAGGAGTAGTCTTCAATTCATTGAAGAATAGAACTGCGAGGGAGACTAGAAATGCAACTGATGTATAAAACACAATGGCAGACATCCTGTTGCACATTTACACGAACAGTGTAACTCTTGGAAATATATTATCGTACTTTAAGAAACCTCTGCAGATATTATGTGTTGCATATTGAGTTGGGCAACTTGGTGTGCAAAAGATAATGTCTACAGATATCTCTTAACTTACGACAAAAGTTATTCCATTTGGGTAACTGCACAACAGGATTTCAGCCAATAATTGTCATTTCTCATATTCTTCCAGCCATCGGATATCTGTGAAACGTAACTCTTTAAAATCACCTCTTAACATTTTATTTCATCATGTCTTCACTTTGTGCCTAATTTTTACCTCAGTTTAAACTCATTTATGGCTGAACATTAAGACTACTTTGGATGGTGTTACTCTGGAGTGAGGGAGAGGAAACCAAGGCTGTATGTGTCCAGGATTGTCATTTTCTGTAATGAAACACACACATTCCAAAAACAGACCATAAAAATTGGCATCTGAAAAAAGATCTTGACAACTTTTTTTTGTCACTTCATGCTGTCTGCCACATTCATACCATTTTCGAGAGTATTTGTTGAAAAGCTGGGTCAAAATTAACACTATCCTGAAACAAAGTATTCCCTCTTTTAATTAGATCTGACAGTCACTTACACAGTTACTAAGCAACCTGTCGGGATTCAGTTCAGTCTGTTGAAGTGTTATAATATAGCACACAGAATAATACAGAACTGACATGAAATATATCTGACTTTCTCTAAACATGGTGAGTTAGAGAAACACCTACTAATAAAGTAATCACCCTCCAACACTTTCAGTTTTTTTAATAGCAAAATCAAGACAGGCATGAATTCTGGATAGATTTTCAGTTCTTCATGAACTTGTAGTTGGAAGGAAGGAAGGAAGGAAGGAAGGAAGGAAGGAAGGAAGGAAGGAAGGAAGGAAGGAAGGAAGGAAGGAAGGAAGGAAGGAAGGAAGGAAGGAAGGAAGGAAGGAAGGAAGGAAGGAAGGAAGGAAGTTAGTTAGTTAGTTAGTTGATTGTTGTATGTAAAAAGGAAGACCTGTGTGTGGAGCTTTCAAGAAAACAAAGTCTCTTCTTCCCACCATATGACACAAGAGAGGTGTTAAAATTGTCATGGACCCTTTAAGCATTTCCCCCAAATGGGGAGATTGTCATTGTGGGTCAGGATTTGTCAGCCACTTACTTGGGAGAAGCCAAGTAAAGTAGGATTCTAGTGCTTGATGGATGGTCAAGATGTGGGGAACAGAGGTGGGCAACTTCTGGGTGCAGGACGTTGCACTGGTACAACCAAACACACTGGTGTAAAATTCTACTCTGCTGTGATTCTGTAGTGTCGGCAGCAGAGATAATCACATACGCATACACATACAAAACACATACATATACATAGCATGTGGGGAGCACACACCCTGTTTTTATTCTGAGTCAAATTTCCATGAGCCTTCTGGATAGTTACCTTGGCTGGAAAAGCAGGTACCTTGTTTTGAGCCAGGCTGGCTTTTTAGTAACTAGGTAGCTGGAGGTCTGGAATGGGCTGATGTAATGCATGTGACTGGAAATCTTTTTATGAACTACCCAAGGATAAGATATGTTTAAAAAATGGTTTGTGGAAGCTAGCTGATATTTGCAATTTAAGATGGAATCTTGACGCTTTAAAAAATAAATTCAGGAGTTTTTTAAAAATTAGAGAAACTGACTCAAGACTTTAAAGTTTCAAACTCTAGAAGATGTGGGTTTGAATCCCTGTTAATCTCTGTATACAGTATATTTGAGTATACATCCCATGTATATTGATGGGATGGCTGAATTAAGGTTGCCACCTTTTTTTTCACTGAGAAGCTCCTTATCTTTAATAATTATATGGTGGGCATGTACAACATCTTTCTCTCCATAATGATTTTTGTTTCGGCTCATCTTTGAATAATTCACAAGTTAAAAATAACAAGAAAGGCAGCGTTAGAACATGGAAAGAAAGGGGAAATGGACCAGTTTCCCAAATCCTTTGATCAGGGATGGGCAAAGTAAGGCCCACAAGTTGTGTGGGTTCACCAGTATCTTCCAGCCCCCAACCTCCACAATCACAACTGAGCACACAACACGTACATTTGTGTTTAAATGGAAATCAACTCATTTTATCAGGCTTCCTAAACCCTACCCAGGAATATTTCTTGGAAAAGGATCCCCCCCCCCCCAAACCAATATCTATAAGGACCTCGTTGTCATGATGACAAACAAAGGATTCCAAACAAACATAAGCCCCATTTATTTTAGTGGGAAATTTAAAACACAGGTAATACACATGGCCCTACCATTAGGCAGAAGAAGGCAGGTTCCTTTGGTGACAGATGCAAGAAAATGAAGAGTGACAGCAAGATCTTGGAAGACAGTGCTACGCAGCTTGTCCTGGCCACTCTTTAGAACACTACCCTGCACTTTTTAAAGCAGTTTACTGCTAGATACTGGCTGGTTGCCATCAGAAATACTCAACTGCCAGTCCCATTGACTTCTTTACATGGAATGGAAATGGGAACCATCTTGTCTCCTGTCGTAGGCAATAGAATGACTTGGGCAATCCCTGCATGGTAGAACAACTCCCATGAAAATCAGCAGGACTCAATGGTACCTGACTTTGTCGGGATTGTGTTTTGTATCCGAGTCTGTTAATACAACTTCTTGCATTAAAACCAAAACCAACAACTCTACAATCCATTCTGCAGGTTCACTAAAGAGTAAATCCTTTGAATCAAGCGGGCTTCGTACTCCTGTACAAGGCAAAGAAGATCAATGACTGTGCTTCTCAGAAGAGTGAGATGCCACAATTACAGGGACTTGAGAGTCCAGCTTATAGCAACAGGGCTTTTATACTCAAAAGTTATTCCTTTGCACTAGTTCAGTGGTGTTTTCTACTTGTTTATGATCCTCATTAGTTGCCATCAATCATTCTCACAGCTTGAATGACATCTCATTTAGAAAGGGGACAGAATTGTAGTAGGTGAACAGAGCCCTGTCATATTTTTGTCTGTACTTTTATGAGGGTTGTTTAAATAAGTTATAGCCTTTTCAGCATGGTATACTTTAAACAAAGCAATAAAAAAAACACCACCCACCCATTTTTTATCTAATGTCTCCAGAACATAAATCTTGCTACAAGCCTCTTATTGCCCTGTGCCAATTAATTATTGCAACTTAATGTGGTGCACCCAGGTACTTTAGAAAATACACTAAAGCTGATCAAATCATTCTGACAATCTTCCAGAACCCTAACCCCTGTTTATTCTCTTGCAATACACAACAAAGTGTCAATGGGATCACGAATTGATAATGACAACATCTGTAGCCAACAATCAGATGTAACACTTTTCTGAATGATCCCAGGAAAAAGAAAAGTCATTTCTGGGAAATGAGAACATACACTCTTGTAATTAAACCCAACTGCTTCGCAGAGGACTTGGGGACTGGATCTATCTCTTTGGTAACACTCTTTATTTCAGTTCATTTACGCCAAGGAGATGTACAGTCTTGCGCTACAGTGATTGATGATTTGGTTGGGGTAGGCCAGTTCCGGGCCATTGCCCCGATGTCACTTTTGATAAATTGTCTTTTGTGCCTCTGTTTCTCCGCTGTCGAGAGAGGAGTGAGCAGTTTTTCTAGAATGATTTGACTCTGAAGGAGAAGAAAGCCACTCCGAATACATTGCAGCTGTGTTTCTTGCTCTTGCTGATTATGAAAGGATACCCTTGGCAACAATAAGGGAAGTCAGCAGTTATGACATGGAGCAGCTTCTCCATCAGCACACAGACACCTAATAGAAACAATGGCAGGAGTGTAATGACTTTATTTGTAGCTACTCGTGAACTTTTCTTATTGGGGATGCTAAATTACTTCTGAAAAGTCATTATAGCATCACAGTTTTAATTACACTTTAACAAGAATGTTCTCTTGAAGATGTGCTGCTGGTCACTAATTTATATGGCTTTTGAGATGATTAGATTAATTATAGCTGTCAACCGACTGAAGAATTGTAGTTTATTAATCATCACCCACATTATAATAGACTGATAATTAATAAAATTGAAACAATGCCACATATTACCAAAATCTCACCAAATGTGCCTTTTTGGTATATTGAATGGAGTATAAAAAGGACCAGTAGTATATTAAGTTTCCTCTTCATTTCAGATGGAAATGCCATAATGTCTATTTTCTTTTTCATCTTCTCTTCACTGACACACTAGCCTTGAGGAAAAATTGATTTGAAAGTAAACAAGAGTGTCCATAAACTTCAACCTCCACAAGTCAGACCCATCCCATTAATCAATATGTGCTATTGAGTTGGGGAGGAAGAGCATGTTCTTGTATTGCAGCTCCAGATATTCTTGGACTACAGCTTCAATTGGCCTCAGTCACCTTGGTCAATGGTGAGGGTTGAGTGACCTATAATCCGACAGCACCACTGGTCTGCCGAGCTTCATCTTCCATCCCCCCCCCCCCAACTTAAATTTTGCAGTGCTTAGGTTACGCATGTGAAATTCATTTAGCAATGATTTCTAAAGATGAAGCCTTTCACAACATAACAAGCAGCTTCAGACAAGGGTTGACAACTCCCAGGTGACAACTGGTTGCTTCTGTGTTAAGGAAGGTAAAGCACACAGAGAAGACACACCTGCCCTAGAAGAGAGGAGCTCAGAGCCAGTTGACCCATGCAGACTGGCAGTAGTAACACCTAAGATACCCAAGCAATAAAACCTCTGATATCTTATTTTCCTACCTACAGGGAGTATTTATTTGCATTGAGGAAGGGAGGGACACATTCATAATTGAAAAACCCTGCCCAGCAGCACAGGCTTGCTTTACAGTCAGAAGAAAGAATTATAATTTGATTCTGCTGTGTGGGAAACTTCTGCTTAAAGGTTGTAGCTGCATTCTGTTCCAGTGACGTGCATACACTCCTGGCAGGAAGCGGCACCTGCCAGCAGGCGGGGTAACCCCTTATTCTGCCCTTTCACTTAAAGGTAGAGAATAAGATCAAAGGGTTATTTCAGCCAATCCTGGTTATGATTAGGTAACTAGTATCCTATCTGTCTCTCTCACAACATACTATGTAAATCATGCTAAGTAAATAAAAGAGCTCTCAGGGCGTTGCCTGTAGGCTCCGTTGGCTCGGACATCCGTTTTCGACTCCTTTGTTCTTTCTCTAAGGCAATTAGCCTTCCTTTGTTCCGTGATCACCCACACTGCTGAATACAAAAGCCAAACTTGGTCTTCGATCTCTCTGGCGTAACAGGTTGCAAGGTGCTGCCATCATCTCCAAAGCACGCTAAAATGACAAAGATAGAGGGGGCCATTTTCCCTTCTTCTTTCTTTCCATTTCCCATGTCCTGAAGAAAGTAAGGGGATGAAGGGCTTTTGTCACAACAGCTTAACAGACCTTACAGTTCAACCTCAGGCATGCCACAACCTGTCTGAAAGGTCTTGCTTGAAAATAGTCTCTACACACACTACAGCCTTTCATGTGTTTTTGAGTATCACTTCCATCATCCCTGTATAACGGTTGGGCTGATTGGAACTCATAGGAGCAAAAACTTTTGATGATACCACATTGGAGGATGAAAAAAAAAGAGAGAGAAAGAAAGAAAAATCTGGAAGTTTTTTCAGCAATAAATGTTTTTCAGCAATAAATGTTTCTCCAAATTCCTCATCCTCTGACTGAGAAAACCGCTTGTTCAACGGAAAGTAGTTAAAACAGCATTTAGACAACTACCCAGCACTTCTTCTCCCACGCAAATTGTTGTATTTTTCTGCCATTTAGTTAGACAGAAGAAAAGTCCTCATGGCAACAGTATCCTGTATCAGGCAGCAACCATCCAATAAAGCTCGTTTTCAAACATTACTTCCTTTGATCATATTTAATTGGGGTTATATCGGGATTAATCAGCAAAATCCTTGTTCCATACCATCAACAAATGTCATATCACATGTTTGCTTGGTGTGACCTATTTCCCATCTAAGTGCATTGATTGTCATTAATTATACACGTTTCCTTTAAATATTTATTGATTTTGTTTTAATTAACTGTTCCATTACTTAGTACAGAATTGATTCTAGGTTGACTGGCCTACAATTACATTAGTTATCTATGGAGCCTCTTAACACACATTCATCAGTTTCAGGAAACTCTGGAGTTCCTCAGAAATTTACCAGAGGAGATCAGTAAAGGCAGACAATGGCTTTCTTTCACAACAGACTCTTTTCCATTACCCATCCTTCCTTGCAGTGTGTATCCTTCATGGAAGAGTGTTGTGTGCATTCTGAATTACCACATTGGTTCATGCAGGGCAGTTCTCAATGGGCTTGGCCTATGCCTGTCATGAAATGAATGCTCCCTCCCTGAGAACATGACCATCTTCTGCATGGTGCTGGGTTTCTGTGACAGATGAGTCTAAATGCAGCTTTGCATGTAATTGTAAGCCAGATGGCAGTTTCTTCAATATTGGCTAGTTGTGTCTGATCCAAACCAAACCAAACCAAACAAAAACCCTTGGTTTCTTAGCTAACCACAAACCATAGTTAAAAGCTATTGTTCTTGGTTTACAAATACTGGCTTGTTTAAATGCTGGCTTGTCATAATGCTCAAGCTGCTGCTGAGCCAGAGCTTCAGCGGCGTGGCTCACTTTTGCCTCCCTCCCTGGATAACGCAAGACCCTCTGTCTCACGAGATCAGCTTGGCTAGAGGGGGGAACATTAGGTTATTTAAGGGACGTTCCCCCCTCTCCCCTCCCTCTTCCTTTCTTGGCATCAGCAAAGGAAAGATCTCCACTGCTTGGATCTTTACTTGCTGCGTCATTGACAAGGCCTACGTGGAACAACGATCAGGAGGCTGGGAGGGTAGCATCGGCTCCCTCCTGCGCTTTGATCACCTATTTGTTTGATTGCATTCCTTTGTTTAACGTCGTTAATTTGTTATTAGATTGACTTCTTTATTTTGAATATTTATTGTTGCTGGGGACTGGGTAGTTGCAGGGGGCGCGACCGCGTGGCTTTCGCGGATCGCGCTTCGGCGCAAGTGGGGTTAGGAGTGAATTTTTGTGCCAAGAAATTAAAAAAAGAAAAGAGATCGGAAAGGGAAGTGAATTAGCGGGATCTGAGGCAATTGTTTAGCCGGACCGTGGACTTATGGTTGGCAAGGTCCGGCTTGAGTCAGGGCGTCGGAGGCGCGGTCCAGCCGCTTAGGGCTCCAGACATTCGGCATGCGTGGTGAGGTCACTTGGCGCCTCGGCCATTAGAAATCCGATCTCTTCTCCACCCCACCCCCCCATTCTTCCCTTCCTAATGGTCGGCGTTTGGAGGAGATTGTTGGCGCTTCGCTCGAATAGCGCCACCTGTTGGGTGTTTTTTTTAAAAAAAAAAAGCGGTCGCATAGCGAGGCGCTGAAGTGAAATTAACATTGCCATTTACAACGGCCTTGATAAATTAGGGATTTTTTTTTTAAAAAGGGTCAACAATTTTAATCTTGTATACCATAAAATATATACACACAAAAAATAAATAAATAAATAAATTAATTAATAATAATAATAATAATAATAATAATAATAATAATAATAATAATAATAATAATAATAATAATAATAATAATAATAATAATAATAATAATAATAATAATAATATAAAATAAAATAAAATAATAGTAATAATAATATTTAATTAAGTGACTCGTTACTTTTAGGTGAGAACAGCAACCCCTATTTGATAGAATTTTAGATTGAATTAGAAATTGATTAATTAACTATAATTATTTAAATTGATATTTGAGGTAGGAATTGTTTAATACAAATTACTTAAGTGCATTGATCCATTTATTAGCATTAATTTGACTTAAGAAGTTAATTACAGAAAATTACTTATGGAGGCCATTTCATTGAAGGTGTAGTTTGGTTAATTAAAAAAATAATAGTAAGTTAATTACAACAATTAATAATAATTAAGTTGATTTAAATAAGTGCTTCTTACTCCTAGGATAGGAGTGCATTGCTGTATCACAGGTCACATCTGGGAGTATAAACTGGTCCCTGTCTTTTCGATAGTCAGGTAGTGGGGGATTATTATCTGACTTGGCACTGAAGCTGGTGAGTTGCATAGTGCTTTGACTGGTTTTAAGTGCTAGATCATAATGGTGTCACACAAAGGTCAGGGTAACAAAAAAGGAAAACAACCAGCCAGGGAAAGGCCAGTTCCACAAGTGTCTCCACCTCAGTCTTCATCAGTTGAGGAATCTTGGCCTGTGTGGCAGCAGCTGCAGGAAAAAAATTCTGCTTTGGAAGCTCAGCGGCTGGCGAGACAGGTCCCACAGCCTGATGAGGCACAGCCATGCCGCTCAGCCAGGGAGGCCAAGAGCCATCGTAGGGCCAAGCTGAAGGCCATAGCAGATGATCTAATGTCCCAATTTGCTATTTTCAAAGCAGAGCAACAGCCGGAAGGGACATCCAGATGTGAGGCAGACAGGGCGACCGCAACACCATGGTCACGGCGTTCTGAGAAAGGTTGAAGGTCATCGACCCTGGCAGCAGCTGGTCCAGCAGAGGAGGTTCACGATAAGCAGGACAAAATGAATGAGGCCAGCCCTGAATGGCTTTATGGCAGGGACGAATCAAGCCTGGCGACGCCTTCGTCAGGTGAGTCAGCCATTGCATCGGGCACTCCTTCACCGATCCCTGCTTGGCCTTGGGCCAGCAGTGGACAATTTACTCCTCCATTTTATACATCTTATGATACACAGAGTTTTAGGGCACCCAATATTCCATGGCCTTGTTCAAGCACACAATTTGGTGGATGGGGTACACCATACCCCCAGGTTGCATTGCCAGCCCAGTTTAATTCTATGGCTGGTGTAGGGGTTTGGCCATACCTGTCTGTTCCTGACATGGGGTATAATAACGTGCCTTTACGAGCATTACCATGCGGCAACTACTCGAATGCCCCTGGGTGATCATCTCACCCCAGTGACTCAAGAAAAAATATGAAAGGGTAAATACGTGGATTTATTCGAGCTGCTAAACAGAAATGTGGAGAAAAAGGATTTAGATAAGGAGGATGATAAAGACAAGGAAAGACATAGGAAGAAGAAGCTGGATAGGACATGGTCCAATTGGCTACCCTGGTTCTTAATTTACGCCGGGGTAGTGGTCAAGGCCCAACCGTGGCGGGCGCAATCCCTCTTTCAATACTTGGATTTGATCTACAGGGCATATGTAAATTTTGCTGGGCAGGCGTGGCTTAACTATGATGAAGCGTTCTGTATGCGGAGCGCTATTCACCCAAATCTTCGATGGGATGAGCCCCTGCCGGGTCTTTGGCTACAGCACATGACACCAGCCAGACCCAATTTAGGGGATAGGTTTGATAGCGGACATTTGAACAGAAAGACTGCCATGAACCAAAAACCCCATGTTAGTGCGGGGCAGGTGGTTCAACCCCGCCTGCTTTGCTGGGAGTACAACGCCAAGGGCGCTTGCACCAGGAACTCATGCCGCTTCCGGCATGAGTGTTCAGCATGTGGGGGAACAACACCCTAGTTCATCATGCTTTAGGGCTGGGACTCAACAACAGAATAGGGGTGCAGGAGGAGGTAAGAAGCCCAGTAGTGGTGGGGGTAACCCTGGAAAAGGGCCCCAGCCCAATTAAGGTTGAGGTTCTGGAAGAATGGCTGTGTGACTACCCCTGCAGGGAGGATGCCAGTTACTTATTGGATGGCTTTAGGTACAGTTTCAGGATCCTGGCGGTTGGTGAGCGCAAAGCATATTTTGCGGAAAACCTGAAATCAGTTTGTGGAATGGAGGACATTGTTCAAGAAAAGATTGCCAAGGAAGTAAAGGAAGGGAGAGTGCTGGGATCCTTTCCATCAGCACCTTTGGAAACCTTAAGGATCTTGCCTTTAGGAATAGTTCCTAAAAAGGCACAGGTGAGTTTAGATTGATAACCACTTGTCCTACCCAAAGGGAGCGTCGGTTAATGATGCTATCCCTCAGGAACGTTGTACCGTGCACTACACCTCTTTTGATGAGGCGGTTCACATGGTATGAAAGTGTGGTGTGGGTGCAGAGCTGGCAAAATGTGGTATTAAATCAGCTTTCCAGATTTTGCTGGTTCACCCACAGGATTTTGATCTATTAGGATTTCAATTTCAGGGTTTATTTTATATTGACAGAGCCTTTCCCATGGGCTGCTTAGTTTCATGCGCTGCCTTCGAACGCTTCAGCTCGTTTCTGGAGTGGAAGCTCAGACAGCGGGCGGGCTGTAACTTCACGGCCCATTACCTTGATGATTACCTTTTTTGTGGTGGAAGGAATATGGGGAGGTGAAGATTTATTCTACACACTTTTCAAGCAATGGCTGAGAGGTTTACCCCTGGCAGAGGAAAAAACCGAGGGACCGGCCACGGCCCTGACTTTCCTCAGCATTGAGCTAGATACTGTGCAACAGACATCAAGGTTGCCTGACACCAAATTAGCTGATTTTAGGATTAGGATAGCCTCACTATTGCAAAGAAGAAAGGTGTCTCTGAAAGAGCTCCAGGAGATTGTAGGCCATTTAAACTTTGCTTGCAGAGTTGTGGCACCTGGGCACACCTTTTTGCATCGGCTTTGCAAGGCAATGAAGGGTCTGCATCACCCTTTGCATAGGACTAGGGTTACGCGAGGTATGAGAGAGGATTTACAGGTTTGGAGTCAGTTTTTAGCAGAGTTCAACGGAATATCCTTCTGGAGAGGTGAAATAGGGCTTAAGGCGGAATTTCAGGTCCATTCGGACGCTGCAGGTTCTTTAGGGTTCGGAATTTATTTCAGGGGAAGATGGTGCGCTGGCACTTGGCCAGAAGATTGGCATCAGACTGGTATCACCAGGGACTTAACATTCCTGGAATTCTTCCTAATTGTTGGTGCGCTGTGGCTATGGGCAGAAGAGTGGTCAAACTCGGTTGTGCGGTTTTGGTGCGACAATCAGGTGGTCGTTTACATTATAAACAACCTTACGTCGCACTCGGACAGAGTCATGACACTAGTTAGGGCATTCACATTACGGGCCTTGCAGTTTAACATTTTAGTGCAGGCCCGACATGTTCCAGGTATAGATAATAGATTAGCTGATGCATTGTTGCGCCAACAGATCAAATGGTTCAGGGAGTTAGATCCAGGAGCCAACGAGTTCCCGGAGATTCTGTCACCAGAGGTCTGGCAAATTGGCATGAAGATGTAGAAAGGGCAATAGGCTTGGCCCTGGCACTGAGGACATGAAAAGGGTACTCGGCTGTGAGTATAGAGTTCCAGGAATTTAGGAGGATGGTTAATTTGGAACTGGTTTGGCCGGCGCCAGTAGAACACCTTCAACAACTCATAGTGTATTTGACTAGGAAGGGTTTGGCACCGGGAACCATACAGGGTAGGTTGTCAGTGCTAGCCTTTTATTCCAGGGTGAATAGCTACCATGATTATTCCTCAGATTACCGCATTAGGAAGATGGTAGAAGGATGGTCTAAGGAGAGGGGTAGAGCACAGGATACTAGAGCTCCCATATCACCTGCGCTGCTAGAACGCATTTGTAAACAGTGGGAGCTTATGTGTAGAGATGACTACGAAGTTGTTTTATTTAAAGCAGCGTCCTTGTTGACGTTTTTTGGTGCCCTCAGGATTAGTGAGGTAGTTGCTGCCGGAAAGGGTGACAAGACTAGGGTGGCTTTGCAATGGCAGGACGTTAAGGTGGTAGACGGGACAGTCCAGATTCACATACGCCGATCCAAGGCCGATCAGCTAGGTAGGGGCGTGCAACTTACACTAGCGCGCTGCCATATAGAGAGCATTTGCCCGGTAAGAGCCACGAATGCATACTTGGAAGTCAGGGGACATGAACAGGGATATTTCTTTCAACATAGAGATAGTTTGCCATTAACAAAGTACCAGTTTTGGAAATTGACAGACTTAGCACTGGGCAAGGTGGGAGTGCAGGGTTTGAAATTTGGCATGGATTCCTTTAGAATTGGTGCAGCATCCACCTAGGATACAATACGGATGAAATTAAGCGCATGGGTCATTGGTCTCCATCCAACTATCGTAGATATATCAGAGCACTACCTAATGTCTAGGCAGGGGCCTGGTTTTGTCTTCTCTTTTCAGGTCCTGTGGTGAAGATAGGGCGGCGGCACGTTTTGATCATGGGGCATAGTTTTTTGGGCAGCGAGATATGCAGCTGCATCCACATGGGGGGGGCAACCTTGGCCTTGGAGCCAGAGCCCACGTGGAATGGAGAGGGCTGCACGGAATGCTGTGGAGCCAGCTATGCAGAGCGGCTGCCTTTGGCCAGTTTCTGCCAGATGTTTTGGTGATACATCTGGGTGGCAACAATCTGGCCAGGTATTGTGGAAAGGTGTTGATCCTGGACGTGTTGCGTGATCTATCATGGTTGAAAGCCACGTATCCGGCCATGCAGATTGTGTGGTTGACGATTGTCCCTCGGTTGGCGTGGAGAGATGCCAGGAGTTTTCTCTCCATTAACACTGCCCACAGGAGTGTTAATTGGGAGGTTTGCAGAGCGGTCTGCAGCGGCCTTGGATCGGTGATTGGTTACCAGAGGATCCGCATGGATAGGCCTGAGCTTTTTCGGAACGGTGGTGTTCATCTGTCTGATTTGGGTTTGGATGTCTTCTTAGAAGACATCAAGGGGGGGCTGCTTGCTGAGCTTGATCGGCTCGATGGCGGGCATGGGATTTAGCATGGCTAGTCCCTATGCTGTGGTGGGTAGTGCAGATATAACATTTTTTCTGGTGAGTCCCATTGCAAACTCAGGTAAGCTATAGCCCATCTGATCTCCCAGCGCTGCAGATTGTGCGATTACAGTGCTTGGGGGGAAAGATGCACTGGGGCCACAACCGGACCAACAGTCAACAAGGAGAAGCTGGCTTGAGGTCCGGGGGTGGTCAAATTGCAGCCAGCCGGGTTCTCGCTGTCTTTAAGACCGCGAAAACATGGGGCCGGGGACTCACCCATTTGTTGGTTAAGGGGTCCTTTGAGACCTCTGCACTTTAACCTGATTCCGCACTACGGCAGGCCCCCCTTTGCCAAAGATGGCAAGATTGATTATGCTTAATAAAGTGTGGACCGTGTTTTTAATCCATAATTCTTGTCTCGTGTCTTTATTCCGGGGTTAGGAGGGCAATGCTCAAGCCGCTGCTGAGCCAGAGCTTCAGCAGCGTGGCCCACCTTTGCCTCCCTCCCTGGATAACGCGAGACCCTCTGTCTCACGAGATCAGTTGGACTAGAGGGGGGAACATTAGGTTATTTAAGGGATGTTCCCCCCTCTCCCCGCCCTCTTCCTTTCTTGGCACCCACCTGCCTGCCCTATATTCTAGTGTGAGTTCATCTGGTCGCCTCTGGGGCCGGATAGGAATTTTTGACCCATATCCTGATTGGCTATTGGATGCGGGGATTTTTCACCTATCCCATACTGGAACAGGGCGCTGGCATGTTATGAGGTGGAAATTCAGTCACACTGGTAGTGCAGATATAACAGGTTTTCTGGTGAGTCCCATTGCAAACTCAGGTAAGCTATAGCCCATCCAACCTCCCAGTGCTGCGGATCGTGCGATTACAGTGCTTGGGGGGAAAGATGCGCTGGGGTCACAAACGGACCAACAGTCAACAAGGAGAAGCTGGCTTGAGGTCTGGGGGTGGTCAAATTGCAGCCGGCCGGGTTCTTGCTGTCTTTAAGACCGCAAAAACTTGGGGCCAGGGACTCGCCCATTTGTTGCTTAATGGGTCCTTTGAGACCTCTGCGCTTTAACCTGATTCCACACTACGGCAGGCCCCCCTTTGCCAAAGGATGGCAAGATTGATTATGCTTAATAAAGTGTGGACCGTGTTTTTAATCCATAATTCTTGTCTCGCATCTTTATTCCGGGGTTGGGAGGGCAATATTTGAAATGAGAATAGTTTCCTCTCTCTGGCTTGTTTTTTCAGGAGCTAACTAAGTGGGTGGGAGAAAAGCAACTCAGACATAGGGAAAATCAATTGTGGTCATTTTGTTTTATTTTGTTTTCAGTCATCTATACTAGTTCACTTCACAGCTGAATTAACGAGTCATGGTTAATATAATCTGCGGTTTAGCCTGTCCAAGGTGTTTACAGTAACAAGTTTCCCATGAAAAGACAAACATCTGAAAACCACTGTTTGGAATTTTCTTCAAGACACTGTGGCCAGAACTGTGCTGGTGTCACAGAGTGTAAGTAGGCAACCACGCAAGCAGTCTGACCTGCACCACTGGCTGTCAGTTGTGTTCCTCTGCTTCTTTGGTTCAGGGAAGCAGCTGTGCACTTGATCACAACTTCGGTTGTACGATGGATGGCAAGCCAGAAGAGAAGAACTGTTGCCTTATTACACTTGTACAAGCCTTCTTTTCTTACTGGGATTTTATCCTGCATGTTCTATACATAACAGCAGCAAGCAGAAATAAATTCCCTTTACCTTCTTCCAATAGCACCCCAAAGATATATGTCAGAGGAACCATGTGGAAGGAGCCAATGATGGGGTTTCTTCCTGAGGTGAGGTGAAGTTCGTTTCCAAATCAATGTGTGTGTGAAGCATAATTCACTTCAGCCTTTCTTTTCCTTTCCTTTTTTTATATAAAACCCACATTGAGATCCATCACTAGTTTCAGCAAAGTTCCTGTGTCACACATCTTCAGACCATTGCTCCCTCTGTTTGTGTTATCTCAACAAACAAGGCTCTGGGAAATTGAGTTTGCTGAGCTAACATATTGTTCCAAAAGTAAGGGGAAAGGACCAATAGCTATTTACAAACAGGCAATCTTTCTGGGATGAAAAAAGAAATGTAGCTCAGATCCGTATAGTGCTAATGTTGAATTCAAGAGTCACTGTTCCAACAGAAGAAGGGGAGGAAAATACTTCAATTCCCCCTCAAATACAAGGGAGAAAATGAATAATCCCAAAGAGGTTTACATGTGTCAGTATTCGACACAAAATGTATATTGCAAGAGATTAGATTTTTACCCCAAAACCATACTGTGGTCATAATTAAGTAACTTGTCTGAGGCAACCCTTGAAAAAATAACTATGCTTCTTGGATCTTTCAGGCCAGCCTTCTGAGCTGCAAAATTCAAGCATCCTATAGGTCAAACTGACAAGCTGTTCATGTGTGATGTTACGACTGAATTCAGGGCTAGCTTTCTCAGTAAATAGTGTGAGGTAGCTGAAAAAATAATACCTCCCACCTTGTTGGAACTCTCTCTACCCTCACTGTTCTGGAGATTCTTGGAGCCAGAGTAAGGATGTTAAAGAAAACAAACAAACAAAAACCTCACATGGCAAAAGAGTCCATCAATGAATCAGCAATCCTGTGAGAGACCTTGAAGAGATTGCAAGACTGAGGTGTCAAGCAGATTATGTGTTTTTGTCTTCTCTTGATGTAACTCTGCAACAGGATTTTGTCCTATAATTCTTAATTGGCAGTGGCAAACCTTTGGTTTGTTAGGTGCTCTGAACTTTTGACTAGCATAGCTTTTGGTAAGGGCTTTTGGGAGTTATAGTCCAAAATATCTGGAGAACCATCCCCTGTACCTGTTACATTCGATATTTGAAAGGGTTGAAGTGGACGTGCTCTTACCGATTTCATTAGTAGCCATGCATTTTTAAGGGACAATTATCATAATGAGCTTTTGGAGTTAGTTTTAGTATTTGAATATCAGCCTTAACTCCCAACAGCCATACATTAGCCTTCAATGGAAGTTCAGTCCTGTATACACTTACCTGGGAGTAAACCTCACCGAACAGAGTGGGACTTACTTCTGAACAAACGCAGATGAAATTGTGTTCTTTGTCTAACAATTCAGAGTCACCCAGCCCTTCTGTAGTGTATTAAGCAAACAGGTTATACTCTGAAAGGGTATTTTTAAAAAATATGTGTGTGCATGGATCTACACAGAGAGAGAGAGAGAGAGTGAGTGAGTGAGAGAGATATAGTTTTCTTTCTTTCCTTGTGTCAATGAAAAGGGAAATTTCACAGATGCTACACACCATGGCCTCAAATTTTCCCAAGGATGCCAACATCCTGGGAGCTCTCAAATGGCCATGTTCTCCATTTTACAATGTAATCTCCTTCGTCTGGAAAAGAACTGCATTTTTAGCAGCCTTAGTGGAAACCCCAGGTACTGATATATGAAAATAAGTCAGATCAATATATGTGCTTGTTTCTCCCCACTGATGTTTCCTTCTTGTCTTGTTGCTCACTTCTTTGGACATTTCCGTGTTCAGCTTATATATAGGAAAAGGAACGAATTATCTCAACATGGTGTATTATTACCATGCAGTTGTGCTAACTTGCATACAACACACACACACACACACATTCATCTGAGCTTCGCTTTGTATTGGCTTGGGAATGTATATTTGCAGTAAAGTGTTGCATGTGTGCATGTGTGTATGTGTTGTATGAATCATGATGTCACCCTGAACATCATGTCTTGGAAGGCCTGTAGGTGAAGCTTATGAAATTTTGCTCTGATAGCTTAGGAGGCCTCAATATTTAGCACTAAAGATGACAAGTGATCCAAGCCTAAAGATGTTTTCCATTAACCACAATAGTCATCAGCTAAAATATGCATGTGGAACGTGTGACCATCCTGACGTTGTTGAACTAACCTCTCCTGAAACCTGCCTGTTGATTTCACTGCCTATAACTGACATGAACTGAAGTTCAACCATACCTAGAGAGCCACAGGGTCCTCACACCTGAGTCAGAAGAATTTTGAAGGTGATGCTGCTGTGTTCACTGGAGTTAAAGGCTAAGGATGTTAAAAAAAAAATGTCAGTTTCAATTTTGCTGAGTTTTTCTGAACCCCGCCTGCATTTTCCTCCTGTCCTTGTTCTGTGCCAGGTTGTAAAACTGAGCTTTCATCCCTTGTTAAAAAATTCAAAATGCATTTTTCTTAATGTGTGTGTTTATCTGCAATTTCCCCCTCATTTGTGCAATTTTTCTCCATTAACTGAAGCATGTTAAGGTTTATTTACCCCCAAAACACACCTTTTCCAAGCTCTGCCTTTTATCCGCTTCATTTGGTATGTCAACTACATACTGAATCTAGAGGGTGTAGCTGGGGCACCTCTTTTATTGGTAGTCTCCTGTTTGCCTTGCTCTAATGCAGTCTCTCTCTGGGGGCATCAGGCTTGAGATCTGTTCAGTAGTAGCAGTGACTGGAGAATGGCATAGCCAGACTGTGAAGTGGAACATTATGCTGGGGGGGGGGGGGGAACTGGTTCAATGCCATTACCTACAAAGTGATGTTCACTATATTTTAAATGTCCAAAAGCCTCACCACAGAGGCAAGCAGTAGATCAGAATAGGGCTGGTTGAAGCTAAGGAAGAATGTTGCCTGAAACACAGGCAATGTCAATAATATTGGACTAGATGGCCAATTGTTCAAATCAGTAGAAGGGAGCTTTTTATGTTCCTTTATCGGGAGAGACTAGGTTATCTGGCAGACTTACCCTCTAGAGCAGGGGTGTCCAAACTACAGCCCGGGGGGGCATCCGTGCGTGTATACGGGCATCCGAGGGGGTGCGTTTGTGTGTGTGTGTGTGTGTGTGTGTGTGCAGGCATGTGGGCAGGTGGACGGGTATCTGTGCGTGTGGGGTGTGTGTGCATGCAACCACATGTACATGCGTACATGCACGTTCCTTCGGACCTAAAAAATGTTGAAGATTTACAATGTGGCCCTCATGGTCGCATGGTCAAACGTTGGGAGTTTTTATCTCATGGCCAAAAGTTGGGAGACCTCTGCTCTAGAGACCTTTTGGATCCGTGGTTTTCAAGTTATAGTCTTCCAGATATTTTAGATGTTCAAAAGTCTCAGGCAGTGTGGCACATGGGCAGGGAAGTCTGGAGGACGAAGACTCGTAAGCTATTGCTTCCAATTACTATGATTCTGTGGCTCATGCTATAACTTCTATAACCCAATCTAGTAACAACTCAGAAATGGGTCTTCCTATGGTGGCACCTGTCTTTTGGAACATCTGCCCTTTCTCACAGGAGAGACGCCCAACATTCATATGTTTTCTGAACCTATTAAAAATGTATATATTTTTTCTCGGCTGTTTCCTGATCACCACACATTTGTTCTTTATGTTTGTTTGTTTGTTTGTTTTAATGTATGCTTTGTATGTATGGTGATGGTTATTTCATTTTTTATTATTCTTTTGCAAACTTTTCGAGGTCTTGGATAGTACAGTAAGTAGCCTGTGAATGTTTTTTTCAATTTAAACAAATGTTGCCAGTGAGAGATGGCAGGAGAGGGGAGATGAACCATATCCAGCAACCATGCTGCTGATACAGGTTCACTGTGTTGCCATAGCTTCAGTGTCTACACATTTAGTTGAATGTGTAAAAGGAGTACCTTCAGGCATACAACTCTAAATATATTGGGATTCAGTCCAATTCAATGTGCAGACATGTAGCATGTGATTGGAGGGACACACCATCCTCAGAGACAGGGTTTATGGGTGAGACCATGCTAGGTCTCTCTTTGCTCTCCTTCTCTCCTCTCTCTCTTATTCTTTGAGTGACAGCATGAGATGGTTTTCATAAAAAGATTTAGATCAACCATGATGTGTGCTCCAAGCAAGTTAGTTTCTCTGCTTCTTCTCTCCTTCTAAGGTTGAAGAAATATGCCTCTTTCTTTTCTCATTTTTTCATGTTAAGATTGTTTCAGGAAGTACAGATTATTACAGATGATCATTCAAGGTAGAATGAACGTCAACAAAGTGTAGAAAGAAAAAGAATGTATTGGTCAAAGAACCTTGGAGAAGATGCAAAACAACTTCGTTGAGCTGCTGCATCGGACGTCAGGACCGCTGTAAAGATGTCCAAACTCTGGTAGAAGAGGAGAAAAAGAAGATTTTTTTCCCCACTTCATTTCTGCATCTGTATAGTTTTTAAAAAAAGTTTCAGAAACATTGAACATCGTTTAGTGCATGTTTCTCCTGCAAGTGCAGAGGAGGTTTGAAAGGATTCATTTACCTGCTGTACAGGGCATTGTGAGGATATGGCTAGATAGTCCCATGCATACTGTCCAAAGCTTAGAAGCAGATTTTAATGCAAATGTGGTCATTAAACAACTCTATGAAATTCATAATGTCCCAAATATGCACCGGTGACATTGAATACAACTTAGTATTCTACCTGTCAACACCATGGTAATTTTTATCTAATGCACAAAATTACTTATGTCGTAGCAACCACTGTAATTTTCTGTTGCTGCTTTGCATAGCATTGCTTTTGCAAATTATGGACACCTCCAAGAACATTTTAAAGAAAGTAAAATGACCCATTTGCATCGTCCCTGCATCTCCAACATTACCCAAGTTGTCACCAACATTAATGAATTTGTGTTTGTCAATTTGCCTGAAGATGACCTTTAGGAAATCAATATTAAATTCACATTTCTTTTAGTTTTCACCCTCCCCCGATTATCATGTTCGGAGCGATTTGAAAGGAATGGGTATGAATTTGCAACCATGAACATGTGAGAAATGAGATTTGTTTTGTCATTGACAAAGAAGACAGAGAATATGCCAACATTTATCAAATATATTCATCAATCAAGATGACCCCTTGGAGTGATTTTTAGTGTACCTGAACATTCATTATGATTCAGATAAAGAAAAACAAGAAACCGACAATCAAAAGCCCCTTTCTTTCTCTTTTTTTTAAACATGGTTGCATGATACTTGGATATGTCCTGCTCAGTAATGAAAAATCTCTTCCATCATTGATAGATGAAGGATTTATTCATGAACCTTCCAGTAGCGTTAATGAGACATTGCCTTGCATTGATTGGAGAATACATTTGTCTACTATGAGCAAACACACACAGGTGTTAAATTTCTTTTCTCTACCTGGGGGTTAAAAAAGGCAGGCTGTGGTCATCACTAGAGATGGGCATAAATTAAAAAATGAATCACCAAATTTATTCAAAAATCGCTAATTCATTGATTCATATTCATCTGAATCAATGTCCCTGATGAATCGTGAATCAATGAATTTTGGTGCAGATTGGGTTTCCCCAAGCCAGGTGCTAAAGGGCACTTTCCTGGGGGACCCATTTTGTGGGTGTATAAAGTGGATGTCTGAAACCCAATCTTAACCAAATTTGCAGGGCTTGTAGAGGAGAGTCAGGGGAAGCATCTCTGCAAATCGGGTGTCTCTAGGTGCTTGAGGAACTACTTTATAGGGTTTAAAAGTAAAAAATGAATTGAATTAATTTATCAGTTCTTCAGAAACAAAATCATAAATTTGTGATTCATTGACCTTGATGAATCATAAATCAAAACGAATAATCATTTTTCTGATTCGTGCCCATCTCTAGTCATCACCCAACATATTCTGGCATGTGCCAAGGGGCCAGTGCCACATCATAACTTTCGCTGTTACACTGTGGACAGATGAGTCAATATTTATGTATAAGTGTTAAAGTAGTTCAGGCTCTCAGAAATGTACTTACAGTGGCACTCAAGGAAGGGGGGGGGGAAAGAAGCATCCTACCCAATCCCCAATTACCCTGGTACCCTCCTCCTTGTTTTCCTCATGGGCAAGCCAAAACTCAGGGTTCCACCTCCTAGGGTGTTTCTCCACAGTGGTCAACAGTCTTTACTCTGCCCATGGAGAACATGTTTTTCAAAATCCAGATAAGTTCTATCATGCTTTTTGTCATCCCATACTAATGCAAGTAAGATGTGACCAGGCAGCCATTGATCTTGTGTTTTGGACAGCTGTTGGCATGGTCAGGTTACATCCCTTTTCTGGTGATGACATAATGTACACACAATACATTAGCCAGCCCAACCCTTTTCCATGCCTATCTGTGCCTTTTTAGGATTACTGACAGAGTCTACTTTTTTTTAGCACAGATAGGGCCACTTCATTTGAGATCCGTTTCTGGCATGTGTTATCACTGGTATGGAACCAACGTAGCACTGGTGCATGTTTTATGTCATTTTGGTGTGAAGCCAATTAAGTAATATGTCACTTCCTCTCTTTTTTTTTTTAATTCCAGGTTTAATTCCAGGTTTCCTCTGCTGGAGAGGAAACAGGAGGGACAACAGGAGAGGACACAGAGGGGATACCTAACTCTGAATGCTTTAGCTGTGGTAGGGAGCTGAACTAGTTAACTCCCCATGCCCTTCCAAGTGTATATATTTCTGCCTGGATCCCAGTGCTACCAGTTGGGTACATTGAACATGGTGTTGTAGCATCAGTTTGGAGATGCCTCCAGCTCCCAGTGAAGACATCAATGTGAGATTTCAGATCATCACCCCATTGCTGAGAGGGATAGCTGTGAAGCTGGAATTAGCCCAAATATAGAATACCACCCTACATCCATAATGCCTAAATCACACACATCTTCTAATATGTGAGGGTCTTCCCTTTGAAGCTAAGCAAATGCAGAAAGCCCTTAACACCACATGAAAAATGGAGAGGGTTTTTGGTGTGTATGTGTTAACTGAATTTTCCCTTACATTCTCTCACATTTTGTTCTCAGTACTTTTACTGAGATGAGCTCCCATGTGGGCTTTTCTTTTGTTTTCTATTTTTGGATCCCAGAAGATAAAATCCTGTCATGAAATAATCAGTGATGGAACACAGCAATAGTTAACGCCCACACATACACAATAAAACTGCAACTGCCACAATGCCTCTTTAAAGAAATAATTCCCCGCTGAGCTATATCAAAATGGTCAGGACAAGGAAAGTGAAACACAGAGATTTCTTCTGTCTGCCAACCTTTCAGATCAGAAAATACTTTCCATAGGCCCTTGCATAATAAAATATCTCACATGTTCATGGAAATCGAAAGAATGAAAGGGAAAGAGGGCTTCACCAGCTTGCCACAACCTTCTTACTCTGGGCTCTGGCCATGCTCCCAACATTGTGTGTCCAGATGAACATGGAGAAGTCCTCCTGTGCACTGACAGCTACACAGGGACACAATCTGGAAATTGACTGCGTAGGAATCCATGGTTTTCCTCTGCCGTGCTCCATCCTCACTACAGTCCCATGAGGTAGGTCAGACTCCAAGTTTTAGGGAGAATTTCATTTCTGAGAAATTAGGCATGCAGATATTTTCAGAAGACTAATGACAAAGCAAGGCTAATTTGGAAACTAAATAAAGTGAGAAAAGTTTCTATAGTGACGATTACATGTGCTAAGGAGATAAGGAATGCCCTCTTCCAGGGATGGGACTTGAGTCATGGGACTTCTTCCCAAGTCAGACCTAAGCAGCATTGGTGACTTGACTTGGACTTGACTCAGTTTTGTTTTTTTTAATGACTCAGACTTGACTTGGAACTTCGAATCTACTCACCCCTCCTTTTTTTCTGAAATAAAAAAGGCTTGTTTTTAACAGGGACTCAGACTTGGGACTTGAGACTTGGGATTTGGGACCAAAGACTCTGACTCCGACTTGGGACTCAGACCCAAAGACTTGTCCCCTTCTAAAAGTGAGATATCTGTAACACATAGCTTGGCCCTGTGTTAAATCACAATCAAACAACTGAGCAAGCAAGAGAGCAGCATGTCTGCCTAATACAGAAGCAGTTCTATTTTATGTTCTCCTTTATGAGAAAAAATACGTAATTAACAGAATGCTGTGTAACAGAATATCACTGAAGAAAAATGTTCCTTTTTCTGAGAAAGGGGTACTGTCGGTGGATGTTATGGTGCTTCTATTGGTAAAGAAGGGATCATAGAATCATAGAATCATAAAGTTGGAAGGGGCCTATAAGGCCATTGAGTCCAACCCCCTGCTTGATGCAGGAATACAAATCAAAGGATATCTGCCAGGTGGTTGTCTAAATTGCTCTTTAATGCCTCCAGTGTCGGAGCACTCACCACCTCTCGAGATAATTGATACCTTTGTCATACTACTCTAACAGTTAGGAAGTTTTTCCTGATATTCAACTGAAATCTGGCTTCCTGTAACTTGAGCCCATTTTTGCATGTCCTGCACTCTGGGATGATCAAGAAGAGAACCTGACCCTCCCCTGTATGACAGCCTTTCAAGTATTTGAAAAGTGTTATCCTATCTCCCCTCAGTCTTCTTTTCTCAAGGCTAAACATGCCCAGTTCTTTCGGTCTTTCCTCCTAGGGTTTGGTTTCCAGCCTCCCGATCATCCTTGTTGCCCTCCTCTGAACTTGTTCCAATTTGTCAGCATCCTTCTTGAAGTGTGGGGTCCAGAACTGGACACAATACTCAAGGTGAGGCCTAACCAGTGCCGGATAGAGGGGAAATAGTACCTCATGGGATTAGGAGACTATACTTCTGTTAATGCACCCTAAAATAGCATTTGTCTTTTTTGCAGCTACATTGCACTGCTGGCTGATATTCCACTTTTGATCTACAACAATTCCAAGATCCTTCTCACTTGTAGTATTACTGAGCCAAGTATCTCCCATCTAGTAACTGTGTGTTTGATTTCTTTTTCCTAGGTTCAGTACTTTGCATTTATCCCTGTTGAATTTCATTCAATTATTTTCAGCCCAGTGCTCAAGCCTATCTAGATCATTTTGAATTTTGTTTCTATCTTCCAGGGTATTAGCTATCCCATCCAATTTTGTGTCATCCACAAATCTGATTAGCATTCCCAGTATCCCCTATTCAGGTCATTAACAAAAATATTGAATAACACTGGGTCCAGGACTGAGCCCTGGAGTACCCTATTTGTTACCTCCTCCCAGTTTGAGAAGGAGCCAATAATCATCACCCTCTGACTACTATCTTTTGTGCTACTGATTCTAATGCTAACACCCAGTATTTGAACTGCAACTGTTAGTTTCGCCATTAAAGGCCTAAACTGCTAGTGTTTAACTTAGTGTACTTTCCAGTTACCTTTGGGAAGCTCCCCTTTCGTCTGCCTCATTTTGACAGTCCATCTTTCCCTGACCATAGATACAGGGAATCTGATATCCCAGCAATTTTCTTCCCAGGAAAGAAAGAAAATTATAGCTCCAGTGATATTTCCCTTGGCTCACAGCTCTTTAGGAAATGCATAGAGTTCCATCACTCAGGAACATCCATAAAATATTTATTTTGTGGAATATATGCAGCCATGGACTACCAGGTAGCCATCAGCTTCTGGGATGCTCTTACTAAATAAATCAAAAGAGTAATTCAGGCTAGGGAACATCCATTTCAGAAGACTGGAACTTCATTTTTGCAACTGATTGTAAGAGCTTAGGTTCTGCTGGCTGGACCCTGCAACTTAAATATTGCAACTAAGGATGGGGCATTTATGGTTGCATGAAAGGAGGAAACCACAAAAGGTGTTTTTTCTTCTTTTTCCCATTTTTGTGTTATTTTGTAAAATCCTAAAACAGATCCTAGGAACAAGAATGATTCATATTAACAAAACCTGGAAGTTCCTCTTCTTATGTATTTCTTTCTTTCACTTAATCTTTCTTTTTTCCTTTGTATATCAAATCTTTCTTTCACCCCTTTTATGTCAAATTACCTAATATTTTTTTCATCCAATAGCATCATAAGGGCTATTGCAAAGACATGGTGGTGTGGCCAACAGGAGTTGTCAGCAGCCAATCAGAATGTTGGGGGGGAGGGGGAATGTTGAAACTGTCGAAGGGCCTGAAATCCAATGAGTGTTTTAGATGGGGGGGGGAGATTTTCTCCTCCATTTCTCTGGGCTACATACATATTTTATTACAGTCTTTAGACCAATTAAACAAAAACAATTACAATTTCAACCTTTTCAGCGTAAAGCATAGCAAAATTACCACTTACAGTAGTTTAAAATGCATTTAAAAACTTACAGTTTAAATCCATTTAAAATCCACAATTTAAAACCATTTAAAATCTACACATCTAAAATTTATCTACCCTTTGATTTCTGGAATCTAAGTATCACCACGCAGAAACTTGCAACGTGATAGGTGATCTTAGGGTCTTTATCTGAGAGAAGAAACTCGAGTCTACTTTCTTCTGTACAGCCTGGGATGTTTTTAATCAGTGGAAAATTAATCTGATTACGTGCAATCTCATAGTGGGGACAGGAAAAAACATGTGTTGCATAGTTTCTACCATCCCTAGTGAACAGGAGCAAAGCCTTTCTGCATAAGGCACATTCCTATATTTCCCTTCGAGGATGGCAGACGGAAGGGCAGAGCATCTTGCTAGCGTGAAAGCTCTTCTAAATCCTCTCACTTCTAAGAGTGATAGATAGTCTGCCGGTTCCATGGGGTTCTTTGGGCTATTATTGCTGCTGCTTCCTTGGGATTGTTTTGTGTATTCCTCACTATGTTTTGTTTTGGTTTTTCTCCTTTCCTTTATTGGATTATTTTTGCTGTTGACTGGGCCTGACTTTGTTGGTCTTAAAAAACAGAACACAATAAAAGGCAACAAATGGGGGGAGGAGGAGAGAAGAGAAATGTCTCCATATTCTAGTATTTGAGGGCTTTAATTATATTGATTGCCTTATTTCTTTGCTTGCTTTTCTTGGTTTGGGGAGTGTGGGTGTATGTATTTGTGTTGTATTTTACTATTTCCCCCCTTTCTTTGATTGATTTTTAAAAATCATTATTTGGTCAATTTAATGTGTATTTATTTTGTTAGAGGTAACTATATATACGTATTTTGGTGTGTATGTGTGTTTTATGATTCTTCTTTCTCATGTACTGTTGCCTGCAGAGATTAATTATCCGTTGCCTTGCCTCTGCTTTTTTGAAGTAGTTCTTAAAGATTCTTTAGGGCATTTTGGGTGCTAGAAACACAAAAGCAAAACCCAAAACAAAATGAAACAACCAAAAAGAGGCTTTCCCTTTCTTGATAAATGAAAGTAGAGGTACACAAAAAATACAACAGTGAAAGAAATTAAAGTTGCATCCCCAAAGAATTCAAAACAAATGCAAAACTTTTCATTGTGCACATCCTGGTTGCAATATGAGATGACTCCAGTTTATTCTCCTTCCACTCTGTTACCCCCCCCCCCCGCGTTGTCCTCCAGGAGCTATCAGCAATCCATGCTCAATAAATATGGGGTATCCTCATTAAACTTTCTGAGGTAGTTTTTCTTCTTCTTTTTCTTTTCTTTACTCTTCAAAGCCTTAAAATTTCTTTTTGCCTTCATATATATCCTCCATGAATATGCTCTTTAGGTTTACTCTTTGTGTCTGTTCACAAATATGTAATTGAAATGCACCTGCATATGCAGCTATTGAATTTACCTCACTAGTGCATATGCAGACAGCTTTATTGAAAGGTGTAACTTCCAGAAAGACATATCTATCAGATAAGGTGCATGCTGCCTTTACTTTAAGAGACTCGTGTGCAGAGCTCTCCTCCTCTCCAGCTGATCCTCACAAAAATTCTTCAAAGGATCAAATTGAGAGATGATGGCTGGTCCAACATCATTGAGCGGGTTTCATGGATCAGTGGGGATTTTAACCAGAGTCTCCCAAGTTGCACCCAGACACACTGTCTCTTAAACCTGTCACCTCTCATGAAAAGTTGTTTTGAAAACAAACAGGATGGCTGAAATCCAATAGAATGTCTCTATAAATTTCACTGATTCACTGGGCCTACTCTAGTTCGGACTTACTAGTGGGTTTCGGTCAATGTATTAGAATTCTTCCTTCAAAAAAGAAAAAAATATTAAAAAGAAGTGGGTTTGCTTACTTGTTTGTTTGATTATTTTGGTACTTGGAGGTCTGATCTTTGTCCAAAATGTACTTCCACTTTTTTTCCCCTGAATAGTTTATTATTTATTTAAAACATTTCTATCCCATCTTTCTCCTTAAAAAAGGACCCAGGGCAGCTTATAAAATTAAAAAGACAATATTTAAAAGCTAAAACAGGAAGTATACAAATATTTAAACATTTAAGAAAGAATTAAACAAGTATTACATTAAGAACGGCGAGTAAAATCAATACTAAAACACATTTGCGACAACAATTTTAACGGAGCACAACTGTCCATTTAAAAAAAAACCCTCTCAGGCCACCAGTCAATAAGGAAAGTCCTGCCTGAAGAGAAAATAACCTTCTGAGAAAGGGAGGATTCAAAACCATGTTTTCGAATAAAACAGTCTATGTTGTAAATGGAACCGTGCTGCTGCTGCTCCCATCCTTTCGTAAGCCCTGATGTGATCACCGTTTCTCCTTGGAGCTATGTATTGTTCCCCACGAAAGGCAAACTGGCCTCATCCCCATCCTCAGTCACTTCAAATTGCTATTATATGCCAGGCATTTCTCTCTGGCAGACAAAGGTGAGGGATTATGTAAGAAAAGTGTCAGGATGTCTAACTCCATTGTATGAACTCCCCAGAACAAGAAACATTCTTTGACCTTGTTCTGTGATCTCACTGGCAAAAGATGGCTAGTCTGGGCCAATCATTGCTTGTAAAATGAAAACATTCTCCTCTCACAGGTGTAGTCTTTTGCTGTGAACAAAGAACTATGAAGGTGACTGGAAAAGCTTAAGGGAATATTTAAAGACATCATTTATCTCCAAGATAAATCATTCCCTTTACTTTGGACATAGTGCTTTATTCTGTGACTGTGTTGTAAAATGATAGTCTGGAAAGAACGGGTTGGATTCCAAAGTTGTTACTGGAAAGGAACATATATTTTTCGTGTGTTACCACCATTGTAAAAAAAAAAAGGGGGGGGGGAGGTGAGAGGATTCAAGCAACTATTGACTCATCAGGTTGACATGGAGAGAAGGAAAGGTTCTTGAAAGGATAATTAAAAACAGTCGGTCCAAGAGCATTTGGAAAAGAACATAGTGATTACCAACACCTGGTACAGATTTATCAAAAATAAGTCATGCCAGACTAATCTTTCTTTCTTTCTTTCTTTCTTTCTTTCTTTCTTTCTTTCTTTCTTTCTTTCTTTCTTTCTTTCTTTCTTTCTTTCTTTCTTTCTTTCTTTCGACAGAGATAAAAGCTTGGTAGACAAGGGGAATGCTGTACATGTAGTGTATCTTGATTTCAGCAAGGTTTTTGATAACTACGGTATTCTTATGACCAAGCTGGTAAAATGTAAGCTAGACACTGTTACTATTTAGGTTGATTGGTAGCTGATGGATGAAATGTATACAATGAATGCTTGGTAATGGCCGCACATCATTCTGGAGAGAAGTGGCAAGTTGGGTAAGATGACACAGGAGACTGCGACAGGATTCTGTCTTGGACCACAGATTGATTCACTACTTTATAAATGACTTGGGTGAGTGTGTGGAGGGAATAATTACATTTGTAAATTACACTGAACTGGGAGGGGTAGTTCATACTTCAGAAGACAGAATTGAGATTCAAGGTGAACTTAAAAGATGGGAGAATTGAGCTGAAACAAAGAAGATAAAAGGCAGATCATTTTTTCCACACCCTGATTGTTTCATAAAAATGGTGATGGTGTTGGGGAGAAGAGATGTCAGAAGATCTTTTATCACTTTCACATTGAATTTTTAAAAATGTCCAGCAGAGGAGCCTTAACTGTGCTGAACCAGGAGGCTCTGGAGCAATGCAAGCACAAAGCATTCCATAGAAATAAGAAAGCCATGGTAGACTCACAGGTTCCCACACTTCATACACATGACTCTCATCCTCAAATATGGGGAATTCTACTAGCTAAATACTCACTCCTTTCTTCACCAAACAATGTGACTAAATTTGCAGTATCCGTCTAAACAGTGTCCATATTAGTTTGTGCTTTCCTTGATTTCCAACGGGTCACATCTTTGATCCTGTATGTCTTGCTGGGCTGCTGTTTATCACCATCTTCAGGAAACACATTTCAAACAAATGGTCTTTTCCCCTCAATAATTGGTAAGACTGATCTCAGTTGCTGGAATGAAAGCAAGTGTGAACACAGCCTCCTCCAGATGCTTTCCCTTGAGATGAGAAGTTTGAAAAACTAAGATTACACAACCAGGATTACACAAGATCTACCAGAACCATTTTCACTTGTGTGTCTTTTGCATATTTAGACTTCTCACTGCCGACCCGTTTGGCATTATTTTTAGCAGTGACACATTTTGTAGTTGACATATTCTCACTTGGTGCTGGAGGTAGACAAGGCAACTGGCAGCTGAGGGGCTCCATATGCCTTCCCATAACCTTCCCATCAGCCCACTACTAAGTTTTGGGTCCGAAGGATCTGTCTTTGTCAGTATCAGATTTATGAGCAAAAGTAAGCAAGCTGTAACTTAAGGCTTCAAATTATGAGGAACTCTAAATGCTAAAAAAAATCAGTAGATTTCAAATTACAATTAGGCCCTCCCTATTCAGGCACTCTGTTAAAAAGTTAATTAAACATTGGAGGGTTCACAATGGCCATACGTACTGGAGGACTGTGGGGTATGTAGTCCAAGTTCTGGCTAGATGCCAATGGTATTCTTACGGAGAGTGTATTATGTACAGTCTCTCATGCTGATCTCTTAGCATAGCTTCCTTTGATCTTTCAAAATATACATAAATACATAGAATCATACAACCGTCATGCTGTATTTCTGGAAGTGCAGGCTCCTTGCACTACTGTTTAAGAAGAAATCAAAGATGACTCTGCCTATTACTCTTTCAAAGTCCCCCACCCACTGCAGTCCATCTTTGTGTTGGAGTTCTTACAACCTTGCATGCTACTGTAGTTTGTTATTGGGAGGGACCTTTCTGGGCTGTTGTGACTGTCAATCTATTTAGCATTAACCAATAATTCCTTCCTGCCTCAGAATTCAAAGAGAGACCTCCCTGTCTACTGAGAGTTTTACACACACCCCCTCTCTGTTACAGTCTGTTGAAGTCTGTTATTCAAGTTGGTTGTTGGTTTGCAGTTATTGGTTCTCATCTGTAAGTAATGAAATGTTTTTATTATTTTTTATTACTGATGTCTCAGAGTGAGCTATTGAGACTGTAAGCGTCAGTTAATGAGAAAAGGGTGGACTATCTGAGAAACCTGGAAGCTATTCTCTTCTGTGACTCTCTGTACTTCTGCTATGTATCAAAAAGCAGAATTTTAATCAAAAATTCAAAACCCTGCCACACTTTGGTACCCCTCCTCCCCTTGATTTTATTTAGTGGAGGAAGTCATGTTCACAAGGGAATACTGACGTGGAGATATGGCTTGTCCAGGGACAAAATTCCTTCTTGTAGTGCATCCACTTGCATTCTTTTCATCAGCACTTTTTGGCCCTGGACCAGATAAAGGGAAATGTGGCCTCTGTCGCATATGCCCCATCTTAGGGAGACCATAAGGGACTTCAGGGGTAAATGTCTTCAGGGGCATAACCTGCTTGGTAAATGTTAGACCAGCTTCACTCGCAAGGGGCATCCCACTTGCCACTTTCTGCCACTTTTCCCCCATATAGGGGATAGGGTTGACGGTTCATCAGTCACCCGGCAGACCTACTAATGAATTGTATCAGTTACTCTACGTTGTGCTAACTTTCTTCAACTGAGATAACAAAGCAGTCACCTTGAGTCACCTAGTGTTTCCTCTACCAACACTTGATGTACAAAAATGTGTGCCAAAAAATCATTCTTGCAAATGAGAAAACCCTAATCAAAACCAGTAGAAAAGAGATGGGCTTTTGCAGTGCCCCATTCTGGTGCATGAGAATGAAATAAGGATGAATATGCACTCTTGGTAGGTTTCTAAGGACCCAGAGCCAAGGTAACCTGTAACCCTTGGGGTCGTGTATTTCTTGACCAAGTAGAAAAGTGTGATAGCCACCAGATCCACCATACACATGCTTTCCCATGGGATCCCACTGATACTGTTTCACAGACCAGAGTACAGAGAATTGAGTTGATGGAACTACCCAAGCAACTAGCTGTCTTAATGTGCAATTAAAAATCTTCACAAGTTTTTAAATAAGGTTTGGAGCCCCCCCTCCCCCCAGGCTTGGCTACATCAGTCCAGGAATTTTTTTTTTGGAAAAAAAACAACAGAGCAGAAATGTGTGATCACCTGTGCTTGAGGGTTGCAGTGAAATATTAATGTGGGTGAGAAACTATTATGCATATAATTAGAAACAGTAAATCTTCCATTCTACTTGGTAAGACATTGATTTGTATTTTTTAAAAATGTAATCCCTTGTAAGTAAAGACAATAAGTAAAAAGAGCAAAGGATTTTTAATATTCCTTTCTGTCTCATGCATCTTTTATTTTTCTTATTATTCAGATAATATGGCAGAATTGTCAGTGGAAAGGGGGAAAATGTCATCTTTTGGTTTTAAATATTATTTATTGTTTTGCTTCGAGGATGCATTTGCTGCAGTTTAGTGGAAAAAAACTCTTTGAGTGGCTTACATAAAAAACAACAACATTGCACTGGAGCAATTCCAGAGTAAAAAAAATAAAAATAAAACTTTGACTTCCCATTTTCAAGTATTCTGTTGAACAAAAACAACCAATAGCCTTTCTTATAATGAGGAAAATGTGTGCATTTTAAAACAAGCCACAACACTGCGTCCTATCTCTGTTACATTTTTGGTGAATACTGTCATCACCTGAGGCAAATGGAACAAAAGAAAGAATAAAGATAATAGTTTCTAGCTTCCATAAACTGCTAAGGATAGAATGTTAGAATACTTGAAAACTTCAAAGGAGGAGGAGAGAACATATAGGCTGTGGGCTAAATGTGACTGACGTGAATTAAGGGTATAGGCAGCACAATACCTCCACAATTTGCCCACACCGGGTTCAAAGCTTGGAAAAGGGGCGGGGTGGGGTGGTTTTTTTTGGACTACAGTTCTCCAAAATCCCCAGTGAGTATGCTCGGGGGGGGGCGTGTCTGTGGGGTTGCCTTTTCCTCACAGGAACCATTTCAACTCAACAATACAACAACAATCTCAGTCAAACCAGCCATTTTACAACCTGAACATGTTTGCTGGCCACAACGTCCACAGCTGGCCCAGGTTACCAAAATGTTCTTCTCTTACATATATGTGCCTGGATGCTAAGACCATTTTCAGAGACCCTTCTCTGCCGCCATCAAAGGAAGCAAGGTAGGTGGGTCAAAGAGTTTTTCAATAGTGGCATCCTGCTTGTGGAATTCATTTCATTCTGGGAACTTTCTCCATGGTGCACTAAGCCCAGTAGAACATGATTAACATGATCTCAGGCTGTGGTTACTATGAGAACTGCTGGGTCCAAGTCTGAGGCAGCCTATACATGGCCCCTTCAGCCCCTCCGCATTTGTTCTCAGAACCTGGCAGATGGGTCTCATAGAAGGAAAGTCCAGAAGATGAATAGAAATGATCTTCTCATGGTGGCCTTCCAGTTTTTCTGGGTCCCAAGCAAGAGGTCCACAGTTATCTCTCTCCATATATTGGGCCTCATTTATACGCAATCATATACATATGCAAAGATGACTGGGGCTGCTGCATGGATCAAGAGTTATTCCTTCTTACTGTTACCTGTAACGTAAAGGTAAAGGTTCCCCTTGACATTTAGTCCAGTCATGTCCGACTCTAGGGGGCGGTGCTCATCCCCGTTTCCTGTGGCCTGTTTTATTCACCTCATTTATTTTGTTGTGATGTCCAATCTAGCAGTGGAAGAGGAACAAGATCCTCTGTAGCTGCTGCTATCTATCATTCGCTCACTCACTCGCTCACTTGGACACTCATCCTTTCCTCTTCTTCTTTCTTGGCTTTGTATTTCATATGAAAGATTCACTCCATTAAAAGCACCTCAGAGCAAATATGGGCTCAGACTCCATTTGCTTGTGAAAATATACACATTTGTGAATTTGTAATGTGTGTTACAGAAGCACGGGCCTGCACCCATTTGAAAATGAATCAATTTGAAAAGAGCACACAAAAATGCACATGGATTTCCATGTGGGAGCTGTGTGGGAGACACACTGTCTGATGTGGAATTGGGATGGAAGAAGCCTATGGGTAGGAAAATGAGAACTTGACACATTCACATATCTCTGCTTCTGGACTCAGCTCAACAGCTGGAAAAAGGAAGATAGAAATATAACATTATAGCGGAGGAGATTATTTTCCCACCTAGTCAGTGCTATCTAGTTTGAATAGCAGTCCCTGCACAGATTTTCTTTCCAAACAAGTGGAATCTCATTACTTTTAACTAGAGATGCAAGGAACCCAAACTGAAACCTTTGGCATTCAAAATAGGCTCCTCAACTTGGCCCATACCAGGAAAAAAAAAGGAATAGAGATAGATTTTTGGTGATATTCTGACCCCATCCTTGTCTGGGTCCATGACAGCATTTATGCACCTCCAGTCTCTTTAAAGTCTCATCCCTGTTAATGGGGAAATGTAAAGAGCAAGGCCGGGTCAAGACTGGTGCAAATCAGCCTCCTGAGGCAGCCACCAAGAAAGGAGTGGGTGGGGGACTTTGAAAGAGTAATAGGCAGAGTCATCTTTGATTTCTTCTTAAACAGTAATGCAAGGAGCCTGCACTTCCACACTTTCTATCCCTTCTCTCTCCCCCACCCCACCGTTCCTGTTTTTGTTCCTGGATCTGAAATTACTGATGTTATGGCTGCAGTATAGTTTGTGGTGGTTTAACCAATGACTTTGACCAAAGGCAAGGGATGTTCATTTCCTGAATTTTTTTCTCTCACTTTCCCCCATTTTCACTGCCAGATTTAACACAAGGGATCCATAGGAGGCAGGCACTCAGCCCTATTAATGCCTCTATGCTCTGTGCTCCCTCGCGTGGAAATGCACAAATACCTTCTGTGCACCAAAGATGGGGCACCTCTCTGATTCAAACACTGTGCTCTGCCACCCAGATGCTGTGCCTCTGAAGAATAAACAACAGCACCCATGATCACCACCCCATTGTGCTTAGAATGAGAGAGCCAGCAAATGGCAGGTGTAGCAGGTACTTCTGTCCCTTGCCTTGTTTCCCATCCCCAAAAGCCAAGCAAAGAAGATGACAGTGAGAGGAAGAGCAGAAAAAGGAGGCTACACCCAGCAGCAATTTCAAGAACTTGCTTTGTACCAACAGAAAGGCTTGGGCCTGATCCTCACACCATTTTGTTCCTTGGGGGGTATTTTATTATTTTCTCTTTCTTTCTTTCTCTCTCTTTCTCTCTCTCTCTCTCTCTCTTTCTTTCTTTCTTTCTTTCTTTCTTTCTTTCTTTCTTTCTTTCTTTCTTTCTTTGGTAGCTGGCATCCTTAGAGAGGGAAAAAACAACCTGAAGAGTTAATTTCAAGAAATCGTTGCCGTGTATGTGCCTTTGCGCGCAAGTGCACCGTTGTGCACTGTGCCATACGCCAGCTAGAATAATCCTTATTGTCAATTTACATGGGATTGTAGTTATGTAGTAATATTTCTGCGAGAAGATAAATCATATGTTAAGAAGACACACTCAAGTGCACTTCATTTACAATTAGCACAGTTTTCTCTTACCTTTCTCAGGGAAGTTATCAACCTGTTTGTGATGGGTTTTTAAGATGTACTTTGCAAAGGCTTTGGGATATAAATGAAAGATATTTCCTCTGTTGTCGGAGCATATCGATCCCCATGCGAAATTGCTCACAATTATCTTTTTCCCAACATGTGCAAGGAAATAGGGCGTGCGGATCCTTCTGCAGCTCTTGGGTTTCATGGCGGCTGAATGTGGTTTAGCAAAAGGTTGTTTAATGATAATCTCTCATTATTTTGCATTATGAATAGAGCCTTTGATTTAGCTCTCATTCACATGGATTTTTTTAAAAAAAGAACAGAAAGGGGAAAATCTTACACTGATTTTGCTCCGGGGTATTTTCTGACCCTAGTGAGGATTCCAGTCATTTGTTGGGTGTCAAAATGGCCCAGCTCTGAAGAAGCGTTTACATGGGTGCAAAATCCAGGATGTCCCATAATGCTGAAACACGAATGTCAGAAAATATATTCATAAAAATAAGCTTAATAATATTAGAACTGTATAGCTGGAGGGACCCTATGGATCATTGAATCCAGCCCCTGTCAAGGAGGCACAGTGGGGAATCAAACTCCCAACCCCTAGCTCCGCAGCCAGATGCCAAAACCACCAAGCTATCCATCAGTTCCATCACATGTTGTGAAAAAAGCTGTTGTGAATTATTTACAGAAAGATTTAATCTTAACATTAGCACGGGACAATTTTCTGTCCTAATTAAAAAATATAGCTCTTTAGCTCTTCTAAAAGAGCTTTTCACCAAGGAAGGGACACATTTTGTGCCAGCCGCGCTACAGACAACCAGAGGGTGGTATTTCAATTCTACGGTAGTCCTTGCAAACATATTTCCCACATGATATTCTGTCTGCTGGTTTCCTCATTTGCTACTCTAGTGCAGAAGTAACTGTGCTGGCTTTGGGGAAGGAGATACATATGGCTTCTTCTGTCAAATGGTGCCAATATCAGTTAGGTTCTGGTTCTTAAACTTTCTGCCAGTTGAAAGATAGCAAAGAAATGGTCTCTCGCCACTTTTCCTCCTGAGTCAAAACATGGTTCAACTAGTGTTGTCATCACCCTATAATCAGGATGGAGTTTCTGTGGTACAGCAGGCTGCCTGCCCAGGTAAATGTTGTCCCTTCAGAGGATATGATGTTTTAGCATTGCTAGGCCACTATGCTTAATGCAATATTTTCATGATTTATTTGGAATATACAGCTGAAATTGACATTTATCCCTCAAGCAGCTGTTCATCAAGGGTTAGAGCCTCAGTGCGTACCATTGTCAAAGCTGTTCAGCAAACAAACCTTATATATTCCAGTGTATAGGCACACTTTCAGTAATCCTATGTATTTCTCTCATCACACTCATCACTCTCTCTCTCTCTCTTTCTTCCTTTCTTTTTGAGTACTTTTTGAGTTTACAAAATCTATTCAAGCTCCTCTTTGTTCTCAAGCTGCCATATCCAAACACTGGATGCTGCAGTTCCTTTGAGATTAATGTCGTCCATGGTACACCCACACTAGGAACAGCAGGCCAAAATAAGATTTCAGCTCACTGAAGTCAATGGGCTTCCATGCTTTGGCTTTGATAAGGTTCCTCTCATTCTGTGCCCTGGATACATGCTCTGTGTATTTGTTTCATATGACATACCCGCTCTATGTGGTGCATAATGCTTTCTGTGAGCAGCAGTTTAAGGCTTCCAGTGTTGCTTCTTGGTTTACGTTCTTCATGGGCCCTGGCCATTCCTGGCTGATGTTTCTGGATGTTCTGTGGTGAATTGTTTATGAATGTCTGCACCAGCTACTTCCATCCCAGACTTTCAGAACATCAGTAAGGTCAACCTTAGCAGAACAAGGTGAGTGTTCACTTGCTCCCTAGCTGTAGATCTTCTTCTGTCTTGGACAACTGTGACCACAGAAGCCACTTCTTCCACAAGTACTTGGAGACATTTCCAAAAACTGTTCCTTAGCTATGCTTGTAATGAGTGAAAGCTCTGAGGGTTGTCTTCAGATTCTGAGCCATTTTCAGCATGTGATACAGGGCCTTCATCTACAGCTGTGCAATGATCAGTGTAAAAAAGTCATCCCAGAGATTAGTCTCAAATACCACAACAATAGCCACCAACCAATGAAAGAGGGAGATAGAACACTTAGCGGAGAGGCGGGGCTGTCTTTGAATTTCAAAAGTGTGAAGAAATGATTGGTTAGTGCTGGATAAATAGGCAATCACTCCAGCCCAGAAAAGTCTGTCCTGGTCACTCAAACTACAGACAGCATGCGAGGCTGTAAACAAAACTCCGACAACAACAAAAATGTTTTTAAAAAGGGGCTCAACAGCAGCAACAATGTATATTCTTATGTCCCTAAACTGCAACATACATCCAGACTTTTTGAAACAAAAGCCATGTCTCACATTCCTCCCAACCAGCAGGGAAAGTTACTTAAATTAGCTTCTGTGTGGTTTTGTATTCTAGAGAGCATATATTAAATATTATGAACTTGAAAGGCGCATGCTACATGAAAGCACTTCAGTTTTTACACAGCATGTGTAACATACCCTGTTTCCCCGAAAATAAGACCTAACCCGAAAATAAGCCCTAGTATGATTTTTCAGGATGCTCGTAATATAAGCCCTACCCCAAAAATAAGCCCCAGTTAAGTGAAACCCCGCCCTCCACCATTGTGCAGCAACCATAAGAAGATGACGTGACTGCATTTGAATAAATGTAGATTGTTGTACATGAAAAAAATAAAACATCCCCTGAAAATAACTCCTAATGCATTTTTGGAGCACAAATTAATATAAATAAGACCCTGTCTTATTTTCGGGGAAACACGGTACCTGAAAATATACATCCATCCTGCTCAGACAGAAAGTTCCCTGCTAGCTCCAGGGCAAGAATAGGACACTTGGGAGTAGCCTGGACTAGCTAAGCTGCAGAGCCTTCTGATTTAGACCTTTGTCCCAGGTGCATCACATTCAGGTGTTCACCAGGTGCCTGCCAAGTAGGTAGAATTCTCAGAAGGGAGAATTATGGTATTTTGGCCCACAAAATCTGAAAATCCTATCACTGATAATTAATACTAGGCAGGGGTGCTATGTTTGCACAAATGTGAACAGAATTGGGAGGATTTGTTTAATACTAGGGTGACTATGGGGCAGAGCAAAGAGCAGCTGCTAATTACCAAGACAGAACAACACCCCGACAGATCATTCTTATCCTACTCCAGATGTTCTGCGAGCTGAACTGAGGAAAGAGGAAATCAGAATCACTGCACTGAATTCTGGCTACCAAAGGAGAAGGCAACTGAAAACTGAACCTCCCAATGGAACTCAAAAGCTTTCCTTCAACCACAAAGGCACTAAGAAGGGTCCAGATGAGATCATAATGCATAGTATATTCTCTTGCAGCTGCTACATCAGCCATATTGCAGAGCTGTTGGGCAAAGTGAAAGATTTGAGTCGCTGCTTAGAAAGAGGATTTTGTGCTTAGACAGATAACATTTTAGATAGTGTTTGCATGTTACTGAATCTCCAGGAAAACCATCATTTCTGCAAAGAGAGGGAACACAAATGGCTATAATTTGGGGGTGATTTACACACCACCGTCAGAATTATTTCTGTCCACCTTGAGCCCAAAGAACAAAGTTAAAAGACAACCTGGGAACTACTCTTAGGAACTTCAGCAGTGACAGCAGTGCAATAATGAAAACATCTGAAGCCAAATAGGAGTAAGACAAGTCCTCAACTGAAGTTCAGAGTCCATATATGAATGCAGGCCTTCATTTGCACACTCAGTCATGGTAGTGTAATAAGTTAGAATAGCCAAGTTAAAAATAAAGGGGGGGGGGAGAGAAAAGTTGACAATGCAAGACCCAAGCAGTAGATATAAATCTGTGCCTTAATGAAGCCAGATGCTATGAAGAGCAGCTCCAGTGGAATAGACAGTGCAGACATCACATTCAGAGATCATCACAAGTTCTCAGTGTTTGGACTATGCATGAAAGATCTGGGGTTCTATTGGGGGATCAAGCTGCCAATCTCCTCCTTTGACGCTAGCTCAACATCTTCCTTATAGGACAGACCTGGGCAAAGTGCGGCCCAAGGGCCACATATGGCCCGCGAGCTGCTCCTGTCCGGCCCGCCGGACATCAAAACCATTTATAGCTTTTTGTCTAAAGTTGATCAGTTGCTTATCTTTAACATACCGCAAAAAACCTCTTTAGTATTTGTGAAGATTAACAAGTTTAAAATAAAAACAATCATAACATCACTGTTTCATTTTATTTTAAAGTAAAGTTGGTTCGGCCCCCGAACACAGTTCAGATTTTTCATGTGCCCCCCTATAGAAATTAATTGCCCACCCCTGTTATAGGATAATGACTAGGGATGGGGGTATTCATATTCATATATGAATACGACTATCCCTGCGCAGCTGGACTTAACAAGGGTCTGGCCCCCAGGGCCAGACCATCCACTCACGTGTCTGGCGGCGGCCCTGCTCACCCTTCCAATCACTCCAGCTCCGCTCTCTTCCTGCTCAGCTGGCTACTCCAGGCAGGGGGAGGGAGGATGAGACTCCCTGCACAGCTACTGAGTAGCCAGCCGAGCAGTAAGAGAGCGGTGCTCCGGATGTGATGGGAAGGATGAGCGGGGCCGCCACCAGACGCGTGAGTGGACAGACCCTTGTTAAGTTCAGCTGTGCAGGGATATTTGTATACGAATACAAATACCCCCATCTCTAATAACGACCAAATCCCTATCAGTCATGTATGGGAGTGTTTCTCAAATGGCATAAATCTTGGCACTGAACTGCTGGACGTTGAAAAGTTAGCATATGCATTTGCTCATGACTCAGGACACAACAGCAAATGCCTCCACCAACTTATTCATTTCTGACAATTCACTGCCAAGATTTATACCAACTGAGCAACACTGGTGGGTGCAACTAACAGGATTTTGGTTAAATACCTTAAATTCCTCTTTCTCCACTTTAATTGCATGCTGACTTGATATTTTAATATTTTTAACCCAACAAACCCTAGATTTAACACAAGTAATCTGTAGGGGGCGTTGATCTGCCCCATGAATGTCTCTGGTCTTTTTGTTTCACTCTATGGTGATGCCAGAAATGTACAAACACTCTTTATCCAGTTTGTATTTACACAGTAGTCCAAAAACACTGCACTTCATCAATAATTATAGAGATGTTGTAGTGATTTATTGCCTGCTTGTTAGATAATGATGGCTAGATATTGGAGGAGCTAACAAACTGAGTTCTTAGGGGAATGGGAAAAATGATATTTGACATAGAATACTAATGTGCATGTTCTTTGATTACAAGAAATGCTGGGGACATACTACAAAAAAAGAAATATTCATTTAAGTGTTGCTATAAATGCATTCTGAACTCAAATCAAAATACTTGCCTACAAAATATTGGACAAGTGTCTGTTGAAGTGTTACCAATTACATCAAAAAGAAAGGGGATGTAATTGGCTAAAACATTTTTAAAATTAAAAAAAGAAGAATTTGTATTCAAAATAATATTTAAAAATGGATAATTTTTAGAAAATTGACTATAAAATTAAATCAGGAGATGATAGTATCTAAAAAGTATTAGGTTTAACATTTTGTAAACTGTTGCAGGTTCATGGTATGCATGATATGATATATTTAACTTCTTTGAATAAACCTCTTTGAATTAAAAAAAATGTTGTGGAAGAAGGGGTCGTGCTTAGTTTTTTAGCCATTTCTGTTTTCCAAAGCACTCCTATCTTACAACCTGTGGTTTCAACCACTGATTAGAGCACCCAGTGTAGTGTAGTGGGTAGAGTGATAGACTAGGATGTTAGAGGCCTGGGTTCAAATCTCAGCTCAGAGATGGAAACTCTCTGGGGGATGTAGAACAGATAAAACCACTTGTTAAATATGTTGCTTACCTTGAAAGCCCTATTAAGATCACTATAAGTCAGTTCCAACTTGAGGGCACAAAACAATAACATGTTTTAATTATTAGCTGGTTTTATGAATGCTTGGATTTGTTTGGACATGTGTTGTTTTACGATTTGAAATTCTGTTTGTACCAGTTTTTGGAAGGTGCCTTGAAAGAGTTTTCCGTGGAAAGCTGGCATGCAAATATTTAAAGCAATATAAATAAAATGTATTGTTATTGTTTTGTATCACTACCACTAACACCACCACCATCATTATAGGTAACCAGGTTTATACCATCATTATTTTGATGGCTTTTCCAGAGAATCACAAGAATAGGGAACCCATTGGTATTCCAATCTATCCTCATTTTTTGTAATCTTTCATTAAAGAGAAACTGCACTTGCTAATTAACTACATACTAGCATGTCAAAGTAGTATTAACAAAAGCTGAAAGTTAATGGCTCTTCATTATTCCCCCAGCTATCAAATTCTAAGCCCTAGGGAATATTTAACTAGAAGCAACCATTTAAACTTTGCCTTCTTGAATACTATTAGCTCATGCTCAGTGAGTAATTCTAGTAGATACACAGGCTGTCTCAGAATTTCAAAAATATCTGTGGGCTCTGGGCACATCACAGTAAAATCAAGGGGCCATGTTCATATCCTTTGAGCAATTCTGAATATCTCTTGTTCTCTTTTTATTAGAGATTCTGGAGACGTTCAGATGGCTCTCAACCTGAGACATGGGTCAAGGGCTTTGTTTGCTGCAAAGCAGAGGGGCACATTGTCAATTCCAAATCCATTAATGGTTCAAAGTACATTTTGGGACCAAAAATATTCTCCCTTTCCCATCCTTCCAACCATTTAAAGCCATAATCCTTAGAATTGCAATTTAAGTGATTATTTCACACCCTGGAATCTGATATATGGAGTGCTTACAAGCAACCCCAAAGTGGGAGTGAGAGGGAGGGTTGCATAGAATTGGATTTCCCAGATGTGTGGAGGGGAGCCACTCAATTTCTCTCTGGCCCATCCAATGTGAACCACAAGTTACCGACCCATCTCTGGCCTTTCCTAGGCCATCTTGCAAGGCAAAGCCATCATTCAGTACATTCATCATGAGTACAAGCGTGAGATAACAGATGCAAGACTATGCACCATCAACATTTAGCCAAAAATGTCTCATTGTAGAATTAGTACCTTTTCATTTTGTAATACTAAGCACGCACACCCATATATGCATACAGGAAGTGCAAAATGACACATCAAAAAGATGTGGCCAACTATTCAATGCTACTACTTTTGCCATTTCGTGCAAGAAAAAAAAGACAATTTCTAGTAATGTCTATTTCACACATATGAAAAACCAGTCTTGAAAGTATGCAAAATCTGTCTGGGAAGAGCAGACAAAATCTTACCAATGGCAGCTGGCCAATCAGAAGAGGAGGCATGATGTGGATCCTCACTGAGACCTATCTGCTTTCAATCCAAGTTACCACTATCGTTGACAAAAGGTCCTTGTATAATAGTAATTCTAAAGAAAACTCTATTGTACTTGCTGTTAATCCAAATATCTTTATCTTGCCTGAAAAACACTTTATTTTTTAACCTTTGCAGGCATCTAGCTGTACTAGCATATATGAAAACAATATTAGAAGAGATTTAGCTTAAATTAGGTGTTCATCTTTATATGCTTGCTATCTAAGCAGATGCAAGAAAATATAAATGTACTATACATGTTTTCCACTCAAGCAAAATAAGAAAGTATAAGAGAAATACAAGAAAATGTTGCTGCCATCATGAACACAATGAGTATTGTCATTTCCAAGTCACCTTTGACATTGTCATTTAATGATTGGAAATAGGGTCCTTCAAATTCTTCAAATCATACTTTCCATGGGATTTTCTCAAAAGTCATCACAGATGAAAGGATACGAACCCCTGTAAATTAGACAAAAGTTAGGATCCTGCTGTAGTATGCAATTATACGTAGAAGAGCCCTTGTGTAAGGATTATCCCTCATCCTATCAGGTCACTTGTATGGCCAGTATTTTACTGCTTATGAGGTTAGTTGTGCAATCACGATTGAGTGTGTGGCGCATCCCTGTTAGAGTGCAAAAGTGATTATGTGATTTCCTTTACACTTAATATAAGATCTTGGACAGCATATTTAGCACATATTTAGAAGAGAGTGGAAGTGCTCCCTTAAATGGTGAAGAATGTCAATAATTTTCCTCACCAATACATCTTGCATTTCACCAGGTAAAGGTATATGGTCACTGAAAGATAAACACAGACTTAATTTGCAGATCTGATTGCTAAGACACACATCTCTAAAGAAATGTCATTGGACAAAAACACAATTACTTGGAGGGAATAACATTTCCTTAACATCTAGTTTGACCCCATGGTGGATTAATAATACAATCTTAAAGCTTTTCATTAGAGATGGGCACAAATTGGAAAATGGAGATTCATTTCGATTCCTGATTCATCAAGGTCAATGAATCGTGATAAATTTATGAATTTTTTTCCTGATGAATTGATGAATTGACTTGTCAATTCATTTTGCCTTTACAATCTATAAAGCAGCCCCACAGGCATCTAGAGACATCAAAATTCCAGAGAAGCTTGGGTATCTGATTGGGTAAGCTGATACATACCCACAAAGTGGTTCCCCGCCAGAAAAGTGCCCTTCAGAGCTGGCTTGGGGAAACCCAATCTTCACCAATTTGGAGGAATTGTAGAGAAGAATCAGGGGAAACTTGTCTGTGATTTTGGTATCTCTAGGTGCCGGGCGGGGCGTTTTATAGCCCAAAGAATCGACAAATCAAAACTTGCTAAAAATTCATTGATTCATATTCATCGGGGGCATTGATTTGGACAAATATGAATTGATGAATTAGCAATTTTTGATGAATTTTGCAATTCATTTTATAATTTGTGCCCATCTCTACTTTTCATTATTCAAAACTGATCGTCTCTATTTGATCTGGACTATAGCAGCATTTTTATTGCAACCATTGAGATTTATTAATCTCTGACAATCTCAGACTCATACTAATTGGGTTTTCCCTATTTATTTTGCAAAACTACGGCTGAACAGATAAATGACAAAGACAGAAGAAAGGGGATTCATTTGTTCTTGGATTGTACCTCACTGAGGAAACAACTGAGGCTTAATATTTTTGGTACCAGAATGAAATAGCTTGTTAAGTGGTGTAGGGGGAGAGGGAACATGAAAATATTATCGTCTTCCTAGTTGGGGGTATGCTGCTGTTGTTGTTACTGATGCTAGACACGTGCATCGGACATCTGTCAACTATATTGGGGTTTTTTTTCTGCTGTTTCTCGCAATATCTTGGTTGGTACTGACATATTACAAAAGAGCTGGGTGGCCTACCACGCCGACAGCCCTGTATGGTCCATGCAAGCAGTGTTAGAATTCTTTGTTTTCTACTGCTATCTCCACCGCTTACATTAGGCCTGAAACCATCTTGAGTTCAGGAGCAGCTTCTTAAACTATACATGGAGCCATTTAGTCTAACGTGGTTATTCTGGCTTTGCAGGGGGATCAGGTAAGGGTATGATAAGTACAGTACTGTGACCCAGATGTTATGGTCACATATAATATATTGTTAGTTCCCATCTGTGTTAAACTTTCTAGAGGAAGGAAAGGAAAGGAAAGGAAAGTCTTTGATCCTCACTGTCATATATCAGTTGCGGAAAAGATGTATCAAATAAATGTAGCTTTCCTGGAGGGAAAACAGGTGTAAATCAGTTAAAATGTTTGTCTGGGAGCCGGTGGTTTATCACCTAGGTGATGATCCCTTTATATTTTTACTTTGCTGTGTGAAACATAAAACAATTTGGCACGACAGAATGACAAAATGCCGCTGCTCCCAGCTGAAATCTCTAGCCTCTGTGCGATTATGACTCAGACATATTTTACATCTGAGATTAGCATCCGCAAATCCCAGCATTGAGGCATTAAATAGCTGTTTGTAAATTTGCAAAGGAAACTTTCCATTATGGTCCCCCCCCCCCCGACCCCTCTACAAAAATCACAACACAAAGTACAGATGTACGAAAGATCCTTATCTAAAAGGGACTAGCAAGAATGCTGTGCAGGATGTTTCACAGTTTGCATTTTGCAAGGAACACACACTGGGGGAACAGAGGTGTTTTCTATGCCAGCTTCTGGGTGGAACTAGCTATATTTTCCAAGGGCTCAAGGTGGAACTCACATTTGTTGCAACATAAAACAAGTCTGCGCTCTGTGTAACACAGATGTAGTCTATTTAAATCAGGCTGATATCCACATGTACTGATGTGTGTACTGGTTCATTGACAGCTCATATGTTCATCATTAGAACCAATATCGACACTGTCAGGATAGTTGCTGGAATGTAGGATCAAAAGGAATTGCCTTCCACTGAGTCCAATCATCATACCTGAAGCCCTGTTCTGTCAACACTGACTGGCAACCGCTGTCCATGGTTTCAGACTGGGCTTTCTCCTTCTGCACTTGGTGATGCCAGGAGTTTAACCTGACACTATGTACATGCAAAACAAGTGGCTCCGTCATGGAGCTTCATCTCTTCCCAAATTTCTTGAGCAATAACTTTAGAGACAATCCTTGTGCTCCAAAACTGTGTGGCATGTGGTCCTCTAGAATTGCACCATGGCAGAATGCAGGTGGAGGGTCCATGTTCAAGCATTTCTTCTCTGCTCTCTCTTTCTTTTTCTTGCTCACATGTGCACACCTCCAAGTACAAATAAGCCCACCAGGCTGCAGACTAGGCTGGAACCTATATCAATGATGAGACAGGCTTCCATAGGCTCAGAGGTGATTGCTTTTAAGACAGGTAAATGCAGTGGTAGAGCACATTGTATATTTGCTCCCTCCAGTGAGCATAACTCTCATGCAGTACTGGTTATGCATGAAAACGATAAACTGTCCGCAAAATATAATGGGCAATCTTAAGTCCTCCTAGTGTGTTCTCAGTCCCTAACAAAGCAGGTTAGAATCCATTCCAGACAAAGCTACTTGTCTCACAGAAGGCTCTGGTTAGAGATGTTTCAGAAGTTGGTATCAAATGAAAGAAAGGGCTAATGGGTGCTTGGATGACACAGTGCATGGTGTTATTTCACCTTTCTGTGCAGGGGGGGGGGGGGAAGGGCAAGTATACGTTCACCTTCATTACAGAACTGATTTCAGAACTGCCACTTGAGTCTACCTTTCCCTGGATGCTCCTCTGTATTAACAGCCTTTTCACTGGACTGCAGCAGACATTGAGGAGAACCATCATGCCCAACTGCCTCTGCTCGTACCAAGGGTTATTGGCCTCCTTATCTCCAAGAACTGTCTCTTGGCTGTTTCATTAGGTCATGAAAGGTTTGCATAACTTTACGATGAATTGGCGACTGAATGAGTGTGCGTTCCCATTCCTTTATTTTATTTTTATTTATTGCATGTTTATTCTCTTGGTCCATGAAAAAGGAAAGCTAATGCACATCATTTAAAACAATTAAGAATAAGAGAATTATTAATATCACCATAAGAAAACCATCTAAAAGTTTTTGCAAAAAATAAAAGAAAGAAAGAAAGATTGGGAAAATGCATTGATATACTCTACGTAAAAGCAGGAAAAAGAGGGATGTATTTCCAGCTTGTAGGGGAATGCCTTCTACAGTCTAAAATGACACAGGAAAAAGTCTTGTGCTTTATGCCCATGAAGCTAGCCCTTACAGGTTGTGGTATCTATCCCCAGGAGGGTGTCCACCCAAGATCTTAGCAGCTGGAGAGGTTCATCAAATCAAATAAATTTATTGTCATTGTAAGTATATACATAGTATACACATACAACGAAATTCACACAGACACCCAGAGACCAGACCCACATGCACACACATAAAAAATCCCCAAACACTCCCCCCCCACTAAAAATCCCCCACTAAGAATACAAACATCTACACCGCAGGCCAAGTAACACTGTCCAGCTATTCACTACTGGTGGTCTTTAAGCTCATTATTAAGTGCAATTATAGCTCTGGGATAAAAACTATTCAGAAAACGTGTGGTCCGAGTCTTAATTGTTCTATATCTTCTGCCAGACGGCAACAGTTCAAAAAAGTTGTAAGCAGGATGGGAAGAATCTCTCATGATGTTGTATGACTTCCTCAGACAGCGGGATGTGAAGATGTCATCCAGGGTTGATAGCTGGAGCCCGATGATATTCTGGGCAATTTTAATGGTTCTCTGTAGAGCTTTTTTGTCTGCTACAGAGCTACTCCCAAACCATACCAGAATGCCATATTAAGGCATGCAATGATAGTCACACCCCAAACCATTTAGGGATTTGAAGGTTAACATAAACTTCTCATCCTATGTTTTTCCTGTGAATTTACTTTTTGGAAACTAATCCCCTTTGAACATCGCTGGAGTAACTTCTAATTAGCAGGGATGGAGAATGTGTATTCCTCCAGAAGTCACTGGACTATGGTTCCCTTTCTCTTCCTCATGCCCTCCCTGTTAGTTGTGTTGGCCAAAGCTGACAGGATTTGCATGTAGAGGGTGCCACATCATTCTTGCTTTGACATAAGGGATGATCAGTCAATGTCTCTCCCCCCCCCCCCCTTTCAGGCTCCAACTATGAAAACTTTGGAGCAATCCGACACACACACACACACACATATATAGTTGGATGGTGGAATAAAACTTTCCTTTTATGAGCCCATTCTTCAAAAAGAGTTTGGCCAAAATGCCACTGTGACACTCCGCAGCAATGAAAAGCAATTCATCTTTGCTTTTGTACCTTAACCAGGCGAGGTATCCTCTTTATTATTTCCTCCCAAACAGGATCTTCTGGAGTGCTACCTCTGAAAGTCCCCTTTATCTTCATTAATGTGCCATGCAAGCCGACAAAACTTTGTCATTGAATTCCAGCAGTTCTATGAGGCTAACAAGTTCTGAAAGTTTTCAGAAAGAAGGCAATATTTGTAGAGAGCCCTGAACGCAGTAAACGATTCCTCAACCAGTTTCTCAAGGGTATCTTTATGGCTGTGCAGCTCTGAAATTGAGAAAAATCAAAGAAGACTACCAGAGTGGCTTTGCTCCCCCATCACTTCTCAGAAGATGTACTTTGCTCTGGCTGAAAAAAGAGAGCAAATTACAGATTATAAGATAAAGTCTTGTAGGTCTTATAGCGTCTTTCAAAAGCAAAAGCAAGCCCCCTCCCACACAGCAAAATAACACAACATGGACTTATATTTCACCTTTCCTTACATTTGTGCAGTGAAATGGAAAACTTTAACTGAAGGTGGGAGGTTTTCACCATATGGCCCCTGTAGGAGAATGCAACAAGCAACAGAACATAACATCAGAGACAAAACACAACTACGTATATGGTTTCTCCTTTTGTTATCCTGTGTAGCTCCTCATATGAGCATTTACATGTTTCTCAGTCCCTCTAGAAGGAATCTCTCTAGCAGAGCTTCAAATTATTTCACTATGAATACTCCTGCTTCAATACTATTTTTTTTAAAAGCCATATTTGAGAATTTTATCTCCTCCCCCATCCCCAGAATTTCTTTTGTTACTCTGTGGTTGCAACACTATATGAAATGCACGGCACTTGAATTTTTCAGACATCTATAGCATTTAAAGTGAAGTTTGCCAGCCGGGGTCCTCTAGATGTTGTTGGAATGAAATGCCCATCAACTCTGGCTGACATAGCCAAGAGTGAGGAATACTGACGCGCTCAGGAAGGTCATAGTTGCTCTTCCCTGATGCAGACTGATCATGTGCAGAAAAGATTGTAACCCACTGACCCAAACTCCTCCCATAGTCAACACATGCTCACCAGAGAGTTCAGGGGCAATATTGTACTGCCACTCAACTAGTTGAAGGGCTATTACATGGATGATGAAGTTCACATGTTTTCTTTTGCTCCAGTGGATGGACCCAATAAGACAGTTCCAAAATATAAGAATAAGGAATGAGATGAAATGTTAGGAAGATCTTCCTGGTACTGCAAATCATTTAAGAGAACAGAAAAGACCATTTTGGTAAACCCTTTCTTTGAAGCTGTCTAAAGCAGAGGCTAGATGGTCCTCTATCAGAGATGTTGTACTAAAAGACAACCAAAAAGGAGGTTGACTAGATGACCTTCTTGTGACGTTCACCCAGTGTCCCCTGTTTGTTTTCCCCAAACCAAGGGTTCACTCTGGCGACGTTCTCTCTTTCCTTCGCTGCCACCAGTGGATTTCCCCTATCCACCCTGTAAATGACTTTAATCAGACACTTGCTGCCAACAGAAATTATTTATTAAAAGATATCAGGTTGAATCAGAATCACAGATGTTCTTTATTCATTGTATAGAATCAAAATCATAGAAAACTCGTGTATTTTGTTGCCCACTCAATCAACATTTGCTTTATTAATTCACTTTAACCAGCTTAGTTTTATTATTATCAGTTCTCTCTATTTCTCTATCTATCTCTCTTTGCTCTTCAATCTCTCTCCTTCACACCTCGCACTCTCCTGCTCTCTCTCTAACTGACTAACTGCCTAACTGACTGAATGATCCCGCCCCTCCAGTCCTCTCATAGGCTCCTGCACCTGAGCTCCAGCTATGAGTGACAGGAGTGACTTGGGCATTCGTCACAACCTTCAATGTCTCTTCCAACTGGAGGATGCTACAGCCAAAGTCCTCTTTCATACATACACTGGCATAATGCACCTGGCTTAATTTTCATAGGTGAATTGTATCACTTTAAGAAAGCAGCGTAGACATCTCTCGTGCACTGACTTTTGCTGTTTATTATATTACAAACAACATCTACAGTGGTTTCTTAACTTGAAGCAGTTATGCCATTTGCATCAGACCTGCATAGGCATGCGACAGGATTTTGACCAAAATTTCGGCATCAGGAAGTAAGGCTAGTAATAGGACAGCGCCAAGAACATGGATCCGTGCTCCATTATCTATGAGTGATGGAATTATAGATACAGTATGATTATAAGTGCATATGATTACAAACTACACATGAGATAAAGCATACTTAAGGAAAACAATGTCCCTTAGTTGTGCAGAAAAATCTACATTAGGACCATTTATATCATATTAAGACTCTACACACATTCCATTGTAGGTTGGGGCTTGCTACAAGGACCGTATTCCCCTTCCTATATATTGGCTCTACATGCTTTAAATAGATGAAATTTTACTTTTGAAACAATGAATCTGCTTCTCAGTCAGCTGTTTAAAACATTTAACAACATCAAATGCCATACCAAGATAGGCATGTTGAGAACCTTGGCTGATAAACTGAATATGTATTAAGGAGAATACACCAGAATAGCAAGAATGGCTGCATTGTCTCTGTTACAATTTCAGTCCCCTTTCATTTCATTTCTTTGTGGTTATTTTATCTATCTATCTATCTATCTATCTATCTATCTATCTATCTATCTATCTATCTATCTATCTATCTATCTATCTATCTATCTATCTATCTATCTATCTATCTATCTATCTATCTATCTATCTATCTATCTATCATCTATCTATCTATCTATCTATCTATCTATCTATCTATCTATCTATCTATCTATCTATCTATCTATCTATCTATCTAGTGTGTGTATGTGTATGCTAGCTGGTTGCATGATAGAATGTATGGACTGATTGACAGGTGAGTACTGAGTGAGTGACAAGCCAGGAAAATTTGAGGGGCATCAGAATATGCCGATATGGAATTCTGTGGTGATTGGCTGCTTTCCCCAGTCCAGGTGGGAAGGGGGAGAGGGCAGTTAAGACTGAGTGAGTATTCAAGTTTCCGGTTGGATAACCCTACACTTCTCAGCTTGTGATGCATTCTGGGAAAGGACAATAAAAATTGCATCTCACAGCATGCATGACCAAATGTCCAAAGAAAACTGTCTTCAATCCTAGAGTGCATACAAACATACTTCAGTCAATGGTTCTGTGCATGCTATAATGCATTCATTTTGAAATACATGCACAGAAATTCACATGCAGAAACAAAAACAAAACAAAAGCTTGTACACGAACTGGACAAAATGAACTTGGCAGTGGAGAAAACTAAAACCTTGGTGGAACTAACTTTTCCTTTTAATAATATGCCTTGAGATGAGAGTATCAAAGAAAAACTTCAAGAAATGTGTGGTTAATAGAATGAACTTTCAGAGAGAATTACTTTGGAGGAACAGTAGAAATGTTTTCCATGTCATCATCATTGTCATCATCATCATAATTGCATCCAATTTTCTGTGTACAACTTACAGTATGTGCCACAAGTGGGGGGAGGGTGAACAGCTGCTGACATATATGTACAATCTTTCTCACTAGCAATGTAGACAGTGCAACAAATACAAAAATCCTCATTTCTCCTGGGGCATCCTTCTCTCCCTCTCCCTCTCCCTCTCCCCCCCTCTCTTAATATCAACAGCAATTTGTGTAGAAATCTGCCAGCCAATTCCATCTGCCCATATCCACCACTGATCACCAGTTTAAGCTTTTACCATTTAGGGAGGGCAATGGAATTATTTTTCATTGCCTTCTGCCCAAGCCACTGGCAGCCATATCAGCATTTCCATCTGCTCCTTTTCTCCAGATTAATCACACCCAGATTTGTATTTTCATGATTCTCATTTGAAAAAGAAAAAAAAAAACCAAAATAAACTAAAAGGGAATATATAAGTTGTGTAGTATGTGTGCAAAGCCAGTCCTCCCAAACATTCTACAGAGACACAGACACATAGATTTGTTCATATGTGTCTCTCTGTGTGTGTACATACACACACACACATCTATAGCTATAGCTATATATTTGTACACACACACACACACACACATACATACATACATACATACATATTGCAAATAAATAAATAAATCACATGTGTGTGTGTGATTTATTTATTTATTTATTTTGCTTACCAACAGGCATGTCAAGACTCCAGAAACATTGATGCGACAGTACACTCTGTAGTTTATTCAGAGTGGGGCTGGAGGCAACAAAATAAGATGTTGACACATACCTCTTCCAATTGTCACCTTGCATCACATTGCACTTTTCGAACAGTACAGAACGGTGACAGTTCCTCCAGTAGTTGAAGGCTGCAATTGCAGTTTCATTACAAGCTCGATTTTTCCCCCTTTGCCTTCTGTGCCTTTTTTCCAGGCGATCCAAAAGACTTCATTTTGTTTTTAAATTGGTAGGTTACTTCGGAGGCCAATATATTGGATGCCCCACAAAAGAAACCTGAAATAAACTGAATGGCAAGTTTGGTTTTGATGTTCTTATATGCCGTTCCAAAAGTTTTAACATATGCTATTTTCTGAGCCCCAGCCAAGAATGAGGAAACACACAGGGACATTCATAAAAACAAACCTACCCAAACAGTGTAAACCTGGTTTGTGAGTAGTTTTTTTTTAAAGAGAGTTCTGTTGCCTGGGAACACTGCTGAGATTATTAGAGCTACTCAGTTATTATTATTTGAACTGGGGAACATATGGCTTGGAGATCTCAGTAAAAAATGTCAAAGGAATGCTGGAACATGGAGCTAGAAGTAGATGCTAGAAAGGATACATGAATGCTACCACAGACAACAACCCAATGTGTCAATTCCTTTTGTCCACTGTAACCAGTATGGTAGTGAGATCATGGCTCATTGGGTGAAAGCAGGAGGACTTTTGAATGATCAGGCTACATGAACAGAAGCATAGTCTCCAAATCCCACAAGGTACTCGCTCCCCTCTATTCAGCACTGATTAGGCCTCATTTTGAGTACTGTGTCCAGTTCTGGACACCACACTTCCAGAAGGATGCTGACAAATTGGAAAAAGTACAGATGAGGGCAACAAGGATGGTTAGGATGATTAAGGGGGTGGAAACCAAGCCCTATGACAAAAGACTGAAATAATTAGGCATGTTTAACCTTGAGAAAAGAAGACGGAGGGAAGATATGGTAGCACTTTTCAAATACCTGAAATGCTGTCATATAGAGGAGGTACAGGATCTGTTACTCAATCATCCCAGAGTGCAGGACATGCAACAATAGGCTCAAGTTACAGGAACCCAGATTTCAGTTGAATATCAGAAAAAACTTCCTAACTGTTAGAGCAGTATGGCAATGGAATCAGTTACCTCAAGAGGTGATGGGTGCTCCCGCACTGGAGGCATTCAAGAGAAATGTAGACAATCATCTGACAGATATCCTTTGATTTGTATTCTGCACTGAACAGTGGGTTGGACTCAATGGGCTTATTTAGACCCTTCCCATGTCATGATTCTATGATAGCACTTACCAAACCTCCCTGCTTCCTATGGCCTTAGCTGCAGCCCTTAAAGTAAGTGAATGAGAATTGGCTTTTACCAACAGCAATACATTATTGTACATGTTGTAATGCTAGCATTTGGAGTGTCTTCATCATGAATCACAAATTAAGACCCATTCAATTTACAAAGGTGGAGATGAAAACTGGTAGGGCTATTTCCTTCCTTCCTTCCTTCCTTCCTTCCTTCCTTCCTTCCTTCCTTCCTTCCTTCCTTCCTTCATTTTTGATCGCTCATTGGATGCACAGCCATGGGACTTGTCCTGATTGGTATGTGCGGTTCCAGATGTATCTCAGGACCACTGCCTGCAATAACTGCCTAACCCTGGAAAAAAAAAAATCTGAAGTAAGATTATCATGCTCTGAGTTCACACACACACACACACACACACACACACACACACACACACACACACACACACACACACCATTCTGAGAAACAGGAAGCTGGGAGTTGGTATGATCACTACACATTGCAGTGAACAAGAAGAGAGGATGCATATGTTTATACTTTCTTGCATCTTTTTCACACCCTCTTTTGGCCTTATTTCACCTTAATTCAGCACAACCACAGAAACATCCAGCATTTTCTCTGCAGGTATGGATGTCAAAATAGAGAGGCCTAGCAAAAGAAACTGGGGTTCCTCCTCACCCCAGATATGAATGACATGTCACATAATGTGATGCTCTAATGTCAAAAGACTCTTCAGTCTTCAATCAGACTTTAGTCCGTTGAGTCTCACATTCTACCCTCAAATTATGAATGCTGTGGACGTCCACTCTAATTCACCCTTCTTGCCCTTCAGGTTTCTAATGCTACCACCAGACTTGGGCTACAAGATAGCTCAATCAATAGGGTGATCAGCAAAAGATTTAGTTGATGAATCAGTGGGGACCAATTATAATCAGTGAGGACAAATTTTATTGGTGATGAGGACAGCTAAGGGCACATTTGCGTATTTTTCAGAAGGTTGTTTTGATTATGGTTTATTATTATAACAAGGAATAACAACAAAAAAAAAAAAACCAAAAAAACCAAACAAAAAAAAAAAAACCCCACATCCCACCATACTGCTTTTCCTCCTAATGAATAACATGTCCTGGGCTATATGAAAAAAGCACAAGTTTCAAAAATATTTTAAAGGAGGAAAAAGGTAATGATTGCTCAATGTCAATTATTAGGGGAGAACATGGAGGAGGAGGAGCCTAATTCAGAAAGACTCTGATAGGCTAAAAGACAGAAGAGGTTCAAAGGAAAAAGGGTGTGGGGAAGGTGGATTGGGGATTCGAGAAGGAAAAGTGGGCCTCGGGTGGTGGGGAGGACATGACAGCAAGTCAGGAGATATGTAAACATGAGCATGCATGAAGGATGAGTAGGAACAAGAGTGAGTGGGCCAAAGGGCAGATTTGCAATTGATAGAAAAGGTGTGCAGAACCCTGTGTGGGCAGTTGGTATCTGAGAAACTCAAAAACCTTTCTTCTTTGCCCAAGGGAAGTCAGTGAGGAGCAAGAGAGAGTTGTTCGCTTAGCAACCATTTCCTTGAGCCTTCTGGTGTGGGTTTGTTGTAGCAAAAGCCACCAAGAGTCTCCTGGTACATTAAATTTTATGCAGTTCAGCTTGGCTTTCATGAAATTTAGCCTTCAGGTGTATAGTGTGCAGCTTCCGTTGGCAGATATTTATAGGCCAGCCAGAGTGGTAGAATGGAATATGGAATGAAGGAGAGATGCAGAAGGTACTATCTTACTGATGATCTTAATAATGATAATCTAGCAAGTATTGGGAGGTGACAAGTATCTTCTGGCATAAATAAGCAGATTAACAGCATTGGCAGAGAATGAAGAAGCCGCTGCGGAGCTGAGGCTTCTGCAGCGCGGCTTGCCTTTGCCAACTTCCCCAGATGGACGTGAGACCTTGCTGCAAGTCTCGCGAGAGCAGCTTTGGAAGAGGGGGGGAACGGAAGTTCATATAAGGGCCGTTCCCCCCCCCTCTTCACTTCCTCTTTCTTGTCGACATCCCACCCACCCGCCCTATATTCTAGTGTGACTTTACCTGGTCGCCTTTGGGGTCGGATAGGAATTTTTGACCCGTCTCCTGATTGGCTCTTGGAGGCGGGGATTTTTTGCCTATCCCACACTAGTTAGGTGCGTTGGCCACTTGGAGGTGGAAATTTGGTCACACTGGCAGTTAGTGCGGATTAAGCAGGTATTTTAAGAGGGGAGTCAAATAGTAATAGCAGGTAATTATAGCTCATCTGAACTCCCAGCACTGCGGATCGTGCAATTACAGTGCTTGGAGGGAAAGATATGCTTGGGACACACCCGGACCATCACTCAGAATGGAGAGAGTGGCTCGAGGTCCGGGGTGGTCAAATTTGGGCCGGCAGAGTTTCCCACTGTCTTCAGGACTGGGAGAACTGAGGTCAGGGATTAGCACATTGGTTGTTTAGAAGGGTCTGTTTAGACCCATGTTTGGAACCTGAATCCGCACTACGGCAGGACCCCCTTTTGCCAAATGATTGGCAACAATGATTATATTTCAATAAAGTGTGTCCCGTGTTTAACCCATATTTCTGATCTCGCATATTCATTCCGGGGTAAGGGGACAATTGTCTTTGTTCAAGCAAAGTCTTTTTCAATCTCACTAGATACATCAACCAGCTTTTTACAGCTTCTCATCATAATTTTGTTGCCTTTTTGTTTAGTTTGGCCTTTCTGATTTCAATGTCTTAAAAGAAGACACGGAACTCTAAAAGAAGAAGTAAAATTTTTCTCCTCAAAATGCCCGATGCAGGGGAAAGGGTATCAGGAGACAGGGGTCTAGTTGTCTTGTGTGCTCCCAGAGGCATCTGGTGGGGCCACTGTGAGATACAGGAAGCTGGACTAGATGGGCCCTTGGCCTGATCCAGCAGGGCTCTTCTTATGTTATGTTCTTGTATACAGCCAGTCAATCATCACCAGTGGTTGGAAAAAGCTTTAAGGCCAGAAGTCCTGGAAACCCAAATCCTGCAGCCAGCATCTTTGTCTTTTGCATGACCCAGCCCATCTTAAAATCAGTTCTAACACTGAGATCATAAGACATTTGACACCTTCTGTAGGTTGGTGGTGCCTCCTTCCCCAAAGCAAGAAAAAGATATAAATAAGACCAGTCCTCTCATTTCTGCCAGGCTCTCTAATCTGTGTGCTCAGCTGAGAGACTTTTTTCTCTCCTTAGTGGGTGTTAGGCTTGGGGCATGGCAACTGGACATAGACTTTCCAAGACAGGATTTGGGAATGCTTGGATTTCACAAACAAAGTCCTGCAGGCTAGGACTTAGCATCCAAACAAGCAAGAGACCATTGGGATAATGGAAAGAGAGGACTCCTGGTTGTTTTTCCCAGCTTGTGTCTGTTGATGCAGCAGCATCACTGAAGGAAAATGGAATGCAAAACTGAGGAAGCTTTGCTGACAACATCACTTATTGTGCTACTGAATGGACCTCCCTTTCCCTGGTGACCTAAGAAGCTACATCCCGCCTATTGGCCCTCTACTGTCTACAAATGGTTGCTGAAGAAATGCTTGGCAATCCCAAAACTGTCCATCCATCCATCCATCCATCCATCCATCCATCCATCCATCCATCCATCCATCCATCCATCCATCCATCCATCCATCCATCCATCCATCCATCCATCCATCCATCCTCCATCCATCCATCCATCCATCCATCCATCCATCGATGGATGGATGGATGGATGGATGGGTGGGTGCCTCAGTCTAGTTTTGCTGCTGGTGTAAAGAACAAGATGGGTCAGAATTCAATGGGATAGCAGCATCCACTACCAGAATGCAGGGCAGTAGGCTAGGTTAGGAGGTGCAGTGGCACACACAGCTCTGTCCTCCAAGAGGGAGAAATGGCTGGAATGGTGAAGAGAAATGGCTGCAGAAGCTGCCACAGTTGCCTCCCACCATCTTCCACCTGAGGCAATTTCCTCACTCTGGTTAATGGTAGGGCTGGGGCTGTGTTCATTCATTTGCAGTTGAAGGCAGGAAGCTTAGAACAGGAGGTCTATCCAACGGCTGTGCCCAAGCTCTTTTCCTGGCACGTAGAAAGCATCTTGATACTCGTTGAAATATTTCAGATGTCGTTATTTCATACATAATGGAGGACTGCTGCTCCAAGGCAAACATCACTGGATACCTACTTGCAGGACTCATTTAGAGTCACTGTTCAGGGCATGGTCTGCCCAAAGTTAGAATAAATTTGTGATAACAATTTCAGGTGTTGAGGGAGGTAAAATATCTCAAGAATGAACACAAATGCATTCTTCAGAGATGAGCATTTTGGGATGCTGAGAATTCTGAAACAAATAAAAACAGCACTGCTAATTTGATAAAACTTGGGTACAGGCAGGGGGGAAAGGTGAAGGAAAAGAAATGTCCAAATGTTGTGTTATATCTGTTAGTTATATTTGTATAGCTCACATTTTCTTCAGCAAGTTTTCTAGGGTAACCTCGGTTAGCAAATATTTTCTCTGGATTTCCAAGGACCACAGCCTTTGACTCCTTCAACAGATCTTATTACCTGTAAGAAACTGGGGATTCTACTAGAAGACTGATACCTAGCCAGAGCTTGGAAAAGGTATATTTTTGGATGACAGTTCCCAGAATTCCTCCAACCTGACTGGCCATGAGATACTGGAAGTAGTTATTAATGTCACATGTCCCCCTCCGAAAGCCATTTCTTCAGGTCTGTACCTGCTTTATGTATAGAAAAATCTGTTTCCTGGTGTTGATGCAGCTGAGTTGTTTGCCAGGTAGCATCTGCAACCCAACGTGAAATGTTCCTCTGGGGAAGGAGGACCTACAACACAATTCATCCAGGTATTCATTATTCACATAATGTACCTGCTTCATTTAGCCAGACACATGTAAATGGGATTTTGAAACAAAAACTGACAAGGCTAGAACACTGATAGAAGACAAGCTGCGAAACACTCCAGGGAGCGGATCAAAATCCTTCCATGGAATGTGATGGGTTTTGTATCCTGCTGTACTACTAAAGGAATTCGGGGTACAAAAGCTGCCCAGCAACTGCATATGGAATGACAACATGTATCTTTGGGTTGTTGCTGTTTTTAAATTGCTATGACTTTTTAAAGAGAAACAGCGGGATCAATGGAATAGCCTTTCTGTATATCACATGGGCAGTACTGTAAGAGAGGGCAATCATAAGAGTTCAGGTTTTAAGAAACAGCCAACAGCAATTCTGTACTGCCTGGAGGATGCAAATAGGGGACTGGGACTACCCCTGAATGGGTAGTTACATTCCACTATGGGTTCCAAGTTTCAATTTGAATGCAGCTACCCCAGAAGCCAGCATTTATTGGTAACTGAAACACACACACAAACACGAATGATAAATTGAGAATTTAATGAAGAAGGGCTGGCTCTACCATTGGGCAGTTTAAAGAAAATTCCAAGGGAAGGATATGGTATGGGACAGCAGTGACAGACCTCCTGTGAACGGTTCTCCTCCTGATCTCCTAACCCCTCCTCTCTGTTAGAGAGGGCAGAGCTGTGGATACCAAATGGTCAGTCCAGACCACCTAAACTGGTCTGCTGTCTTCAGGTGTGGAGCAGAAGTGGTGTAGTGGTGCATGTCGCACCAAACCAAGAGGATCGGTGAGGACACAGGACAAGGTTCTCTTTATAGTATCACTTCGGTTAGGAAACTCCCTCCTAAGGTATGCCAGGTAGGCTTAGGTTTCCCAAGTCAGCAGCATCCAATTTCCTGAAGTTTTAGGGCTAAAACCTGACACCCGTTTGTGGGCATTTGTGAAATTATAGGTCAGACTCAAGTGACATCATAGGGTGAACCCATGTGGTGTCACTGAGTCAGAAAAACATGGATCAGAAGCAAAACTGCTTCTGGACCAGCTTGTTGTGGAAATAGGCACAAAGAGAATCTGGAAAAATGGTCCCAGAATCTGGTGAGACCATCTAACCAGTGCTGCTGCAGGTGTAACTCATGGAAGACTCTTGGGGAGCCCATGAAGAGGATTTAAAAACAAAATTCAGGCCCCATGCCATGTATACCAGGCTTAGTTAAGAAGTCTCATGAGCTGTAATGCTGGTGCTCACCTCCCTATCTGTGTCAAATGGGTCAATGGGCCCAAGTGCATTAACTGTCTTGCTCATATCCTCTCTTTGCTCCTGCCTCCTTGCTGTGCATAACTGCAGCACAAATACAAATATCAATGACTAGCAATACCAGATGGAAATAGGTGAAGATGGGTATCCAGGCTGTAAAACTCACACCAGCAGAAAAATCAGATTCTCTCCTCTAGCACCATCCATCCTGAGATTTGTCTTCCTGCCTGGAAACATACAGAACTATTTAAAACAAACAAACAAACAAACAAACAAACAAAAAACAACCCTTAGACTTTAACCGGATCCTGAGATCTGGCAACATCTGGCTGTTTGGTGTTTTTTCTGAAAGTAACAAGAACCAGTAGAGATGGGCACAAACCGCCAGTTCGGAAGTTCAGCGTGGTTCATTTCCTGGCCAAACAGCTGATCTGTGGTTCAGTGCTGTGCCACTGCCCCCAGCAGGTGCCTACTCGGTGGCAGTGCCCAGAGGAGGCAGGATGGGATGCAGTCGCCAGTTGGGTGCCTGCTGGAGAGGACAGGACACCAAATCATGAATCAGCTGTTCGGCCAGGAAACGTACTGCACCGCATCATCAAACTGGCAGTTCTTGTCCATCTCTAATAACCAGTAACCATCCAATTAGATTTCTTTGGGGGGGGGGGGAACTCATGAAGTGATTTTTGTTTGTTTGTTTCAGGTGGGATCAGAGGGTGAGAAAAGTGTCTGTCTGATTGCACTGGAAAGGGTCACTTTGCCGAGAGCAACCTTCCTTAAAGTGATCTTTCCATCTGTCGGAGAATCACTCCAGCCACAAGTGAGAGCCCTCCAGCAGGACTAAAAGGCTCCAGCCTTGGCATGGATTGAGGTCAGGCTGAAGCGCTGTTCCGTGTATGGTGTGTTATCACTGGGAAATTGCTTGCACCAGACTGTGGCACAATCGGTCCAAATTGCAAGCTACCTGCCTGCGTGATCACACCCGTGATTTCTCACTGAGAGTGAGAGGCTGTGAGAATCACATCCCTAGCACAAATTTACATTTTTTTTAAAATCTAACCCAGGAAGGAAGGGCAAGAGCATGAAAAGGGGCAAATGGGGCAGGGGAAGGAGAAAATCAGAAAGAAAGAAATAGGAAAAAATTAAATTTAAAATATGAGGAATGGGGGGAGGGTTCCTTGCAAACCATTTCGGAAGATGAAAGCACAGATTTTAGGTATTATTTTAGTGAATTAGACCAGGCCTTTTAGCAAAATTGCTGTGGAGGGAGGAATTACTTGTTCGCATTGTGTAGACTCTAATTTACTTCTTGGCCAGGCAAACCGTTGCAGGCACTCAACATATTATCCTCGGTGTGTGCTGTGTTGGATGAGTGACAACTCTTCCTACAGCCCTGAAGAATGGAGCACTAGCAGTAAACATTGGAAAGAGGCCAGCTCCATTGCAGCATGGCAAAGCCTTGCCTGAGACAAGGCACCGCTCTGTCTCATGTTTCCTGGTGAACGCAAGTGCCCTCGCTGGCGTTTTGCTATGTTCGATCATGCCCTGTTGTGCGACTCTGAAAGACACAAGGTTGACCCCACTCGGTGGAGCTTCTCTGCCATGGCAAGTTGACAAGAGCTCAGAGGAGTCCATATGCTTGAATTGCCCTCATACGTGTGCAGCTGCCAGTGCCAAAAGCTTGGGCCACAGCATTAACACTGGCAGACTTTTCCTCCCTCTCTCTCCTACTCATTTCTGCCAGTCTTCCTGATTGTGTTTTGTTTTGTTTTTGTTTCTTCTCCCCGCTTTTCCCCTGCAGCACATTTTGTTTGCAGATTACGGCACGATAAGTAACAGGCAGGGAGAAGAGCTGATGGTTTCCAGCATTCTGGCAAGTTCCGTAAGCTGCCTTTAACCATAAACCACTACGCTGGGGATGGGAAACATTCGGTCCACCAGGTGCTGTTGGACTCCAGCTCCCATCATCCCCAGCCATCATGACCGGTGGTGAGGGATGATGGAGGTATAGTCAGTAACATCTGAACGGTAGCTGGTTCCTTAATCTGGCTCCAAATCCTTCTGAATGATGTATTCAAATAAAAAATAAAAAAAATAGAAATTAGAGTGGTCGTCTGACCAGATAGGCGGGGTAAAAATACAATAAATAAATAAATAAATAAATAAATAAGAAATAACTGACTACAAATAACAACAACAATGTGCCATCAAGTTGTTTCTGACTAATGGCAACCCTTTCCAGGGTTTCCTATGTATAGAATAGTCAGTAGTTAACAGTCCCTTTTTCTGGTGGTACTGTCACTTGTAACTCAATCCTTTCCCAATAACAAAGATACAACTACATTACATTATATTACATTAAGGTTGTAATTTACAAAGGAATGATTTCATTGCTTTTGTAGTAAAACCCTAACAGTAGGGTTAATAACCATGATAATACTGGTATGTTGGAACAGTGGTACCCTTCATCCCAAGGTCAGTCAAAGCAAGTTCATTGCCTAAGGCAATGATGGGACCCCACCCCAATTCTACATCAAGGAAGTTGATTGTGTTGCCAGTTTAATCTTAGGGCACAGTCACAGGATCAAGAAAACCTGAGTTTAAATCAGGTTTAGCATATTTAAAAATCAGTTTAAAACATCCTGGCTACATGACACACAGACAACCCCACATTTATTTGGCCACCAAGTGAGTTATTTTAAAGAGCCTCGGAGAGTTTTTTACTTAATTTTAACACAAATGTGAAATTGAGTTGTTTTGAATCATTTCAGCAAATGTGAATGCCTCTGCTAGAGTAAATACAGTCTTTGAAAGTACATGCTACTGAAAATGGGAGGCAGAGCAACAAGTATAATATGGAAGCCTGAGGGATGGACAGGCACAATAAAGTAAACATATGGCTGCACATGTTTCAAGGGGATCCATTGCTGAAGCGATGCAGCACTAATTTCCAAATAAAAAGAAAATTTAAAAAATATTCTGTACTGCTGGCCCCTGAAGTCTGAAACCCATAACCCACCTCTTTGTTCTCTCTTTCTCTAAAATTCCTTCTTTTCTGATGCCCTTCCTTAGTCCAGAACTGCTTGCATTCCTTCTTGTTCTTTGCATCCTTGCTATCCTTCTTTCAAGTTTCCTTCCTCCCCTGGTACCACCATGACGCTGGTGCCCCCATCCTTGTGGAGGCCTCCTGGGAAGGCAGTGGCCAGAAGGGTGACCCCACTCCATCCACCCTGTCATGTGAAAGGTGCCACCTGTCTTGCCTGCACCTCCTCTCTGCTCTGCTTGACTTAGATTATGCCCTTAAGGCCAGCTGGGCTGCTTTCCACCCTCCCTCCTCCACCCTGTAGTCTTTCTGTTTCTCTTTCACCTGACACACCAGCAGCCCTCCTCGGCTTTGAAGAAGCCACACACGGGCACTAGGGGCTTCTACACCTGCCCCTTCACCTTCTGCCAACACAAAGTCCCTGTGGGTTGACTTTCCAAAAGAATGTGCAAAATGAAACAAAACCCACATGACTTTAATTCAGTTCCAAAAACATTGGGGAAGAAATCAATATAAATCATCAGTGTAATTGCGCCCTTACTTCAGTAGTGGTGAGCAGATACTTATTGTTTAATTATTTAAAATACTCTTTACCACTTTTCCGCCAACCAGTGCTCCCAATGTGATATACAATGGAGAAATTTAAATGAGTAAGAAATGGTTAAGTTGTTGTTATGTGCTGTGGAGTCTTATGACTTACATTAACCTCATGGATTAATTACCTCTAGTCTGTCAATCTATCCCATGTGAGATTTTCCTCTTTTCCTACTGCCTTACACTTTTCCGAGCATCATTGACTTTTCCACTGTGATTTGTCTTCTCATGATACATCCAAATTTACAATGGACTCACTTTAGTCATTTTATCATTTAGTGAGAGTTCAGGCTCATTTGATCTACTTAACCCACTTACATGTATTTTAGTGGCCAATGGTATCTGTTAATCAGTACTTTCCCCCATCACTTTTCTTTAATGTCCAGTTTTCAAAGATGTGTACATTAACCAGAAACACCATAGCTTGGATGATCTTCAAGTTTCCAGTGACCCATCCTTACACTTAAGGATCTTTTCCTTGAGGGTGCCATTTCAAAGTTTCAATGTCCTTTTGATTTCTCATTTGGAGTCTCCATTATGACTGATGAGTAAGCCAAGGCATAGAAACTTTTTAACAAATGCAATTGCCTCATTGGCAACTGAAGATCTTATACAGTTGCCATTTTTGTCTTTTTAATGTTCAACCACCATCTTGCTTTTGTAATCCAAGTTTAGGACTGGACAAGGCCCATTGTCTGGAACCCTAGAGACCTACTAGTGATCAGTTTTGACAATAGTAACCAAATCCTATGGAAATACCACACTCATAAGGACAATGACACACGCCATTTTCACGTCTTTCCAGCCATCTGTCCCATGGCTGGTTGCACCACTGGTGTGCAACCAACAGCACAACCCCAACCTAAGTGCATAAAAGATTGCACACTCCACTTCTATGATTTTTGGTTTACAGTGTAGGATTCCATCAGAATTCAGACCACTGAATTAAAAGGGTCTGAATCTGTGTAAGGCTGCTACCCGTAGCTTAATAAATAACTGAAGAGCAAGGAAAGCAAAGTGAAGTTCCAGATGTGGGTGAGGGAGAGGGAGAGAGAAAGAGAGAGAGTTTAGACTGATTTCTTTCCATTCTGTTTCAGGGGTTACCCAATATGTCTGAAAGGAGGAAAAGAAGCCACAGTGCAAAAGTGGTACTGAAAGGACTGCCCCCTTTTTACCATCTGCAAATGGGGTTGGGAATGACTGGAGTTGTTTAAGTATATGCACACATGCACACACACACTGATGCACAGGCACTGCTACAGTCAGTTTTGCAGTTGACTGAAAGCTGGAATATTTGGTTACAATGTAAACACTTAGCTGAGCATTGTGTTGATTTGCTTTACAGTGCTCCAGTTTCAAGTACAGCTTGTATTGGACGAAAGGGAGAAAAGATTATAATGAAAAAATCCACAGTAAATCTTGTGTTTTTGTAAGTTAGCAGCATGTAAATTAAAATTTGGGGGAAGAAAGCAGAACTAGAACATTAAATGAGATGTATTCTTTCATTGGTACAGTTTATTATTTGTAGGCCTTTTTCCTGTGCATTTTTCATGATTACATTTGCTCATTATACGCCGAGCAGCACATCTCCCTTTGTGACAGATAATAACCACTTTCTTTTTCTTCCCTGCTGAAAACTGCTTGAATTGGATTAACATTAGAGCAAAGCAAACTTCTCATGATTTCCATTTCTGAAAATCAGAATTAGGGAAGAGTCAAGTAAAGAAGGGGTGGCAATAGAATTTAACAACAGGCACTGGCGAGTGTATTATTGCTCATGTCTTCTGGAGTTGTGACCTTTCTTTTTAAATGTCATTAGTACAAATAATATCTAATATCTGATTGGTGCCCAGTGTGGTGTAGTGGATAGAGTGATGGACTAGGAGTCTGGAGAGCAATGTTTGAATACCCAGTTGACCATGGAAACTCACTGGGGGAGTGGAACTGGTAAAGCCACTCCTTAAATATGTCACTGACGTTGAAAGCCCTATTAGAGTTGCTATAAATTGGTTCCGACTTGATGGCATATAACTAATACAGTATCTGATTATTTTTTGTTAATCCATGTTTTTCCCCAATAATGTATTAGGAGGATTTATTTGCTTTTATGGGGCTCTTAATGTATGTTGTCTCATACCAGATACTTGGAAACACTAACATCATCCTCCCTAGTGCCCCATAAACAGGTGATCATGCAGAATGAGAAATTATGCCATTTGTCATAATTTAGTCCCTGTTGGACTGGAGATATTGTGGAAAATGATTCCACAGAAATTGTTTTTCTTGTTATGTGCTGTCAAATTGCCTCAGACCTACGGTGACCCTATGAATGAATGACCTCCAAAACATTCCGTTCTTAACAGAACTGCTCAGTTCTTGCAAATTCAAGGCAATGGTTCCTTTATGGGGTCAATCCATCTCATCATAGGTATACCTCTTTTCCTGCTGCCTTCAACTTTTCCTAGCATTATTCTCTCTTCCAGTGAGTCTTGCCTTCTCAATGGGATTGGACTGGCTTGCACAGCACACTCCTTGCTGCCACCTCCCCCCATCGGCCACCTGAATGAAATAGAAGAGTTGTTGTTTCTATTAGAGTCATTAAAATGGGTACAAAAGGAGAACAAGAAAAGTTGCTTCGCATGCACACAAAATGTTCTATGAGGTGTATAGGAAGAGGTTGTTTTGTTTTGTTTTGCATACCTTTTCAAAAGTGCATGAAATTGTTTGCCCAGAGAAACTAGAGAACAGAAGCAACAGACAGTTATTGCGGCAGGGAGAAGATATTCCTATTCCCAATTTTGTCCTGAGGACCAGCCTTACCTGAGGGCCAGTGAGGCAGTGGCTTCAGGCAACAGATAGAGGTGGCAGCAAGGTGCATTCCATGCAACCCAGCCCCATACCAGCTTGCTGCCTTGAGAGTGCGGTCAGCTATGCTTTTCCCCACCAGTGCTGAAGAAAGATTCAACTGCCAATTCTATTGGTTGTTGTCAACGGAATAATAGGGGATGCTGTAACGACCCCGTCTCCCTAAAGAGACAAAGATCGCAGTCAGGGAGTTCCTCTGGGCGCAAAACTACCACCTTTATTTCCTGAGGTAGGTCCTCTAGGCCTCAGAAGTGCGTAGTAAGCCCCGTAGACAAGCCTGAACCTTAAAAGTAACCTTTGATTGCTTCCAAAGCAATAAAACATAAGCTTTGTGTTTCCTTAGAATGCACAACAGCCTTACCAAGTAGGACAGTAGGACCTTTTAACTTACAGTAGCAACTATTAATTCTCTTTCATCCACACTGGATTTAGATAGTCCTGCTGTATCAAGAGACTAGATCCTTGTTGAAGAATTATATTTGTTTTATTAAGAAAATAAAGTTTCATTAGAATACAGTTGTAGCTTTAAAGCATAAGCATTGAGCATTTCCAGACTATTACAATGTTTAAATAAACCTACAATTTCTAATTAAAATAAAAAGAGCTAGGTAATCATCTTTGCTCTATGTCCTACATGTTGGCATCTAGAAGTTGGGCTATTCCCCCCCCCCTTCTTCTTGAAAAGAAAAACAAGCCTCTCTGTCTCACATTCCACAGCATTCACGGACCGTTTTTTCTACATACACAAACCCTCTCATTTTACATCTCTTTAGGACCTCCTTCTTCATTACACTTTCAAGCTGACACCCAATTAAGTCCAAGTAGGCGTAATTCAGAACACTCCGATCACCGCACAAAGTTCTCATGATCCAAGCTCCAGGCGTCTTATCTTCTCCCAGTTAGTGGTTTTTGTTGTGTCTCTTCTCTCTGGACTGTCTGACCTTGTGACTTTGACAAACAACTCTACATAGCAAGCTCATGAAAAACATCTCTTTTAAATTCATCTTATACAGAACCTAACAGACTCCTTTTTTGCATGACTACAATTCCCAATTCCCTTCCATTTCCTTACAGATGCCACCTGGTTATTCATGGCAGGCCACAAAATGACTTGAGGCAAGCCTGCTAGTCTTATGTGCATGGTCAGTACCTCTGTACCCTAACCTTGTCATCTAATTATGACATCTGAGTGTTCAGCCTGGAGGCAGGCGGTGCATCATGGCCTCTCCCAATTTGAAGAGGCACTTGTCCAGCAGGCCGAGGCAAAGAGGCAGTCCCGATACCAGCAAAATCAGGGAGCTGGACAGGGGACAGATTGTATTTGTCTTCAGTGTGGAAGGGATTGTCACTCCCGAATTGGCCTTCTCAGCCACACTAGACGCTGTTCCAAGACCTCCATTCAGAGCATATTACCATAGTCTCTCGAGACTGAAGAATGCCTACTAACATCTAATTAACTGGGACAGAATTTAGATGAAGATAGGCATCCAGACGGATATTATATTTTAAATAATGTGGTGCAGCTGGAAGACAACAATATTAAGTGGTTTATCTACTTTACTTTCAGTGGGATTCACGCTGGAATGTACAGCTCCATCCTGACTAACCATACATAGGTGAAAATCTTGTTAGTCACACCCATAACACAAATAAGGTGAATTGTCTCAAGTTAACAGGTCATTATAAGCATTATTTACAGCAAATAAAGTCCCACAGCTCAGTACAATAGATCATGTCTACGGTGATTTCTTAATTTGAGGCAATTTGCCTCTAAAAGTTGCATCATTTGCCTTATGGCTGTGTAAAGTCTCAATAGGATATTGGCCTTTAGGTCTAGAAGAGTTTGATTAGGGCAAAAGTCTTGCTGTGTAATGCTGGTGAGCAATCAAGCCACTAGCACAGGGCAGCAAGAGAGAAAACTTTGCTCTTTTGAACAGTTCATTTGAACAGTTCAGACTTTGCTCATTTGAGCAGTTCAGAGTTTGTCCCTCTTCTTCTTTCCTCTTTTCCTGGACTCTGATATTTATCTGCCTTTCTGAAATTTGAAGACTGAACAAAGCTTCAAGAGGTGTCCAGTTTTGGTTCTGATAGTTCACTTTGGGAACCAAGCAGACCAGTGGATTTTAATGGGTTGGGTTTTGTGTGAACCGTGAATAAATTCAGGTATTAATCTGAACTTTACAAGTGTTGTCCAAGACACTGAATCTGTTTTGGGTATGGGGTTTAGGGCCTTGGTTAGCTCCTTAAAGTTTGGACTAGAACCCAAAAAGGATTCACCATCCTCATGAAACCCATATTTGAAGCAATTACTCTAAAAGGAAAAGAAATAACGTCTAGAATTTCTCAGCTTAGAAGTAAGGGGGGAGCATGACAGAGATGAGTGAGGTGAGGATTGGATAGTTGAGTTTGCAGTTATGCATGGTATGGATAACACAAATAAGGAAAAGTTTGGTTCTCTGTAGACATTAGAAACCAGGATCATCTGCTGAAGTCGAGTAATGGGACATTCTGAGCAGATAAAAGGAAAGACTCCTTTACACTGCCCATAGTTCAACTATGGAATTCACTGCCCCAAAATGTGGTGACAGTCACGAACTCAGATAGCTTTAAAAAGAAGCGATTGATGGAGGTATAATGCTTTCAGTGGCTGCTTATCACGATCGCAATATCTTACCTGCAGTATTAGAGGCAATGTGAATTTTCACATCAGTTACTGGAGGAAAAGACCAACAAAATGCTGTTACATTTGTGGTGTTTCTATTGGGATCTGGCTGGCCAGTGTGCAAAAACAGAATGCTGGACTAAATGAGGTTTTGGTCTGATACAACATGGCTCATCTTGTGTTTTTATGATGCTGAGCTATCTTCCTGTTCAATGTATTGATTGACTAGGATTACACAGCGGGGAAAGCCTTTCAAGTGAAAAGACAAAATGGCAGATGGAGCCCATGGGTGAAAAAAAAAATGAATTTGTGGAAGGTTGATTTCTGCCCCCCCAGGACATATTTATTTTCAGAATCAGGTGTTTATGTCATCCGTCTCTGCTGTGTTACTTCTACCCGATACACTTTCAAATTCTATTTTTGTTTTTTCTCACATCTATTAACAGCTACTGCTTCATCATCCTGTCTTCTTCCTCCTGCTTTGATAATCTGAGATCATACTGTGACTTTTACTTTTGCATTGTTATTGTTGTCGATTATGATGTTTGATTTTCTGTGTGAACATGCTGTTCTGAAGGCAAGAAAAAGGCTCTGAAGATCCGTGCACCTTTTATTATTTTCCATATTTTTTTCTGTTTGGTTGCAGTCTTTGTTTCTCTGATCTTCCCCGGCTTCACTGGCACATTTTTTTCTTACGTAAAAGGACAGTGCCCATTCTCTCTTTTAGCCCCATTATTATGAACCTATGCATTCCTATAGTATTTTAAAGGCTCTTCTTCAAAACCCCTCTTAAAAACCCCTCGCTGTGCTGATAAATGCCACCTTCTAAAAACAAATGCAGAATTAAAATACTTAAAAAGAAGAAAAAGAAAAGAACTTGTTGCTGGATGCTAGCCTACATTTAAAGTCAATTGCTGCATGCTAATTAGCATAGATACCTTGATTAGAGATGGGCACGAACTGGACCACGAACCAGAAAAAAATGGCAAACTGGGCTGGTTCATGGTTTAGTTCGGGGATCCCGTTTTGCCAAAAGAAAAAAAAAGTGCCAAACTTCCCCCCCCCCCCGAACACTGTGTTTTGCTTCAGCAAAATGAGAATGCCTGCCCCTCCCCTCCCCCTCCCCCCATTTCCTCCCTTCTTTGTCTTGAAGTCAGCACCACCATTATCCTGAGAGGCAACCGAACTGGCTCCTTGCATGGAAGCCGGGCCTACTCCCTGTGTCTCCACCTGGCACAAATCCGAAAAATGAACCACAAACCAGTTCATTTGAAGGTGTGTGTGTGATCATTCATGGTTTCTGGTTTGTGGTTTATGGGTAGCCACAGAGTGTGAACCAACTGGTTTTCCAGTTTGTGCCCATTTCTAACCTTGATTTAAATATAATCATAGAATCTGGGAATTACACCCCAGCATACATCATTTCTGCACTTTCCTGTGTGGGTTCCCCACACAGCACAGAAATGGAGCCACTTACTGCTCGAATAGATTCTTGTGAAACTTGATCATTGGATCAAGAAAAATGAGATGGATAAATGGGTCCACATTGCATAGTGCTGCCCCCCTTTTTTTTTTGCATATTGCAAATCCGCCCTACAATCAGCTCTTCTTTCCTAAACACATCCCTCCTCACTATCTATCCTATTACCAGCTTTCATCTAAAAAAGAGAAACCACCGAGGTAGCAAGAATGGGAAATGTATTCCTCTCATGTTCCTAGTCATGCCCTGTAAGCTTAAAAAGTTATAGTAAGGTAGGGTTTTTTTCCCCGCCTTTTATTTTATGGGTTTCTTTTTATTTTTGTTTCCTTCCTTTTAACCAATTTCACAATCCAGTGATCCAGCCTCACACTTATCTCATGGCTCAGCACCTTAGACATAAACTCCTAATGTGGCACTCTGTCAAATGGTTACTGATAATCTAAGCACTGTATGTAATATCCCAAGCCTTCTCTGGCTGTAATATCTGCAAAGAATTACAAGGCAGTGAAGCATGGCACTCCCTTCCTGATTCAACACTGCTTGCCTCTGGTCAAGCTGCACTTTGAGAAGCCCATCTATATTGAATCCCTTCCAATCACTTCTAAAACATCCTTTCTGCTGCCATTTGATCAATACAGCCGAACGGTAATATCTTAAATCCCATTTCCTTTACTTACCAGGCTCCTTCCTACACACGTGTATACTCCTTAATTCTTCCTTTACCTCCCACTTCTCAGATACATTCCTACCCCATTGATTGTCCAAGCCACTTTTCACCTGTCATAGGCCTGGCCACCTCCTTTCCTCATCTGGGATCATTGATATTGGGACCCATCCCTGGGCTGTCCAAGGTTGGGATCTTCCAGCCTAGCAAAATCATTATGGTCCCACCATCCGTTATCCTCCCAAGACAAAACAAGTAGGATATCAAAGGCTATTGTGTATGCATTCCCTTCTTAAATAAGCATCATATATAAGGACTCTGGAAGGGGATGAGATGAGAATTGCAGAATATATTGAGCTTTCCAAGTAAATGTATTCTTTTTCCCATTCATGAGAATGTTATTTTTTTAAGTGCTTCAACATTTGAAATGCGCTATATCAATAATAAGCATTCAGGTGTTATTCTTACTGTGGCTGAAGGTCAAACTAGTCAACACACTCAGCTCAAAGGTAAAAACTGATAACTTCTCTTCTCTCCTTGAATGGCCACCTTAATGCAATGAGAGGGTTTGAGTGTATCAGGGTAGCTGAGAGCAATGGCATTGGGAGGCTAGACTCTGTTATGAGGTAGAATCAGTGTTTCAAAGATCACACACCAGACTGAGGTGTATCCATCTTCTTCAGTAACTAGTCATTGTAACAGCAGAAAGGAACAGATAGCACCAAAGGTGAAGCTGGAGAAACTGTACAGGGGCAACTACTGGGCAGCAGCAATAGTGTAAGGTGTCACTGGCAAAGGATCTTTCATAGATAATGGCAGTAACTCAGATGAACTCTTATTCAATTCTTCAAAATATCTCTGGTTTATGAATATTGTGGAATGATGTGCTTCTATAGCTGTAGCTCACTAGCATTCAGAAAGTGATACCAAGCAAGCAAAATCCCAGAAGCTGACACCTTTTTTTTTTAATCACTTAACCACTTCTCACCCAAACACAAAGCAATTGTCAGGACTGTTTTTTCAACAAGTGTGCATGGGGGTGAGCAGAAAGATGTATATACATGTGTTATATTCTAAAACAAAAGAAAGACAATATTTCTGGGGGTGGGGGGAGGGACCAAAATCTCTCCAATCCTACCACGATCAAGTATAGATGATTAGGAGAAATTATCACAGAAAGACATATGCTGCCGAAGTGGTTGCATGAGAAGAGATTCCTAGGACCTGATGTGAGTTCAAAGGGGGAACCCATAAGCAGCTCAGGATTATCTCTTGGGGATTTCATCTCCAAACAGAGGTTGCGTCCTTGAGCAACGCATTCAATCCACCCCAGTGACAAACCCCAAGTCACTTGTCTCACTCACAGAAATATTTCCCATGCCTACCAAACCCTGGCCCAGAGCTGGAGTAGCCGTGACTTCCTTCTTTTCCTCTTTCTTCTCTTCCTTTGGTAGGTGATCAGCTTTAAAGGGCAAAGGGGTGTTTTTTTCTCAGCCTTTGATAAAGAGTTGAGGCGGAACAGAACTGAGAGTCAACTGAGATTTTAGAGCTATCAATGCCACTTCAAATGTTTCTGTGTGATAAGGTAGCACAAATGAGGCGCCAGTGCGTAGCACCAACTTATTTCTAGAGAGTTAATGCACAGTTTGTTTAAATAAAGTTTAAACATAGTTACCTTTCTATCACTCCCCCAAATTGACTCACTTGGCCAACTCTGCTTATTCCTGTTAACTGATCTTTAGGTCTATCAATTAACAGAGCCCTGATGTAGGCACACAAGGGAAATGTTTTCTAGTTCTTCCAATACTTTCCATACCTCTGTTGTACTGAATCATGGTCACATGGTTTATATCCCAGGACGAACATCTCAAGAACTTTTAGCAGTACCAATTTATTTCCTCTTATTTGAATCGTTATGGCCGGCTACACCATGATACCAGTTTATTTTCTCTCTCGCATTAATTTAGCCCCTTGATTATTATTGTTTTAAAAAATGATATTTATCGTTACATCAATTAATCAGAAACAAGTCTCCCTCTAAGATGTGTGACTGTGCGAGCGCGCTTGACTCTGCCCCCCCCCCCCCGCACAGCTTTCCTCCCCTGTTTACCCACAGCTATCATTTCCAGCCCCTTTTGTTCTGGTTGCAGTGGAACCCTACATGGGTTTTTTTTTCTCCTCACACGGAGGGATGGAAATTAGAGGGAACATTGATTGGGAAGGGGTTTCTCCTTAGGAAAGTGTCCCTCTGTTGGACTGGCTGCTCCTGCAATGCACACAATGGACATGGGATATCCACGCAGCAGTACTGACAATGACCCCCCCCCTTGGCGGGCGGCCACCTTCCTGGCTTTGATTCTGAAAAGAAGCAAGGCAGGTCGTGCCCACAGGCAATCCCAGTAAGGAATGCACTGGTACAACAAAGGTACACAATAACACAACCCTCCTGGCAATGGGGAAATGTTCCACAGTTACACCACTGGCCGGGAAAATGTCTCGATCTTGACTCTGCGTTGTGCGATCAGGAAAAAAAATACTGACATAACTGGTGGATAACTACATAACATTTCCCTCATGTGACCTTCAGCTCTGATGCTGTAGAGTCTGCTTCCCTACAGAAGATACAACGTTGATCTATTGCCTCCCTGCACGTGATTTGAATGGAGAGGGTGAGCCTTTGTAGGACTTTCACTCTTCATCTTCTGGAGCTTGTGGAATAAAAATATATGTAACAAAATGGGATAAGCATTCCCAGCATGAGAAGCCAGTAGAAATGTCCGCTTTGGATTTGATAGGAAGCTGGCATCTTGAAAGATCAAAGCATCAAGAGCTGTAAAATACACTGTATTGAAAGCAGAAGCAAAACTTGGCACTTGTTCATACTATAGTTCCCATAGTCCTTTGGCTAGCATGGCCACTGGGCATGCCGGGGTGGTCTGGGAGTTGTCCAAAAAAGAAAAAAAGAAGAAGAAAAAAAGAAGAAGAAGAATACATTTTCAAAGTGTTGAAAAGGTTGGAGTGGGAAAAGTTATTTCATAAGAACTCAGAAACTCCGGCAAATGATCAATCAGACAATTAAGGAATGTGAGGCTAGAACTGTTTTCAGACTTTCAGTGACCTTTTTTGTTAAAAAAAAAAAAAGGAGGGGGCAGTTAGAAATTTATTAAACAAATAATAAGTATTTTTAATTTTATTTTCCCTTCTCTTTTTATTTTGGAAAGTGGGGTAGAAATGTCTTAAATAAATGATCAGTGGTTTTATATGATTTTTCATTCTCTTCCTTTTGGAAAATATCATATTGGAGAAGATATTACTGGCTGCCTTTTACTGATAAAGGAAAGTTAATTTTTAAAAAATTCAAATGACTAATCCATATTTATTTCCTGTATCGGTTCTTTCCCACCTCTGCCTCCTCTTTTTTTATTTGGAGATGTTTGTTTGTTTCTGTAGGGAGTCCTCTGTATTCTGGCTTCCACCAAAATATTTTTGATTGGATATATAAAAAAACAGAACTCCAAAGCTGACTGGGTTCAGACCTCTGAGTCGTTAGGAATTCTAAGTGGTTTCTTAACATGCATTAGTGAAGCAAAAACATGACAGTATCCAGTTCCTGGAAATATTGAGAAAGAGTTACTGAGGAAACCTGGGAGTTCTTATCTATGAAGCGTTTGAGGCCTGTCAGAGAAAGTGAGGAGACAAGCTTATAGAATTTTAATGTTGAACTAATGTTACATTTGCAGTAAGTTGAATTAGGTAGGGTGACTGAGAGTTGAATGAAGAGGAGTGAAAAATGTCCTGTCTTCCCTTACAGATGGGTTCAAATGTTCAGGCTGTCCTTTCAATGAACCCACCATTTATGGGAAACTCTTTTAACATATATATAATTCATGAAAAAATCTGTACACAACAACCTGAGGTGTGGGTGATGGCGTGTGGCAGGATTGTAGGACCATGCAAACACTAAAGCGCCCAGCCTGTCTGGAGAGCTTAAAAAGTGTCGGGTGCATGTATACCCTAATCAACCAGGAACAAACCACAATTCTGAGGATCTTGCCAAGATTAAACTGAACATGAAATTGAGTATTCTTTCAGGAGGATACAACGTATTTCTGGGAAGAATTATTCTTCACATTTTGTAGGAAAATGGCCCAATAAGGCAAAATCCTTGGGATTCTTCTCTGCTTACTTATTTTAAGAGTTTGTGTCCATGACATGAAATTCAGTTCCATGTCACAGAAAGCCCAGTTGTCACTAGTGGGATGATGTTTGAAATCTACAGGGTATCATTCTCTGCCCCTTCTAAGGTGTCTGAGGAATAAAAACAAACAGACATTTATTTGTTCTTCTTCACTAAACATCATCAGAATGGAGTAATGGAAGCAGACGTAACTCAGCTACAACAGTATATGACTGATAATTAGTTCATGCTCCTTATGGAACCATTTTTTTCTCTCTCTCCTGTTGAGAGCCATGTTACCTGAGGGCTAATCTGTAGAGATTATTGTTGTGGTGAATGATGCTGGTGTTTGTGAGACCAGCAAGAGTCCCCCTGACCATGAGAGCCTACCTGGACTGGGGCATTGGTGGAGCAGAGGCAGATGATGCCCTCGAAGCAGCAGGTGTGGCCATGGTGGGACTTGGATTTAAGGAGGAGTGGGAGACAGGAGAAGGGGACTGTTGGGCCAACATGGTGGATTGGGAGGTGTGTGAGGCTCAGGAGGTGCTGCCACTGCCTCCAAAGTCAAAGGCTGGCTGGGAGATGGTCTGCAGTTGCAATCCTGACCCTGCTGATTGGGTGGAGCTCTTGGTGTCACTGAAGGAAGCCTGTTGAGTCCGTTGGGACCAGGCAAGGTGACTAGAGGCCCAAAGACATGAGAACCAGTGGCAGGCCCACCACTGGTGGAAGAAGCACCGGGGTAAGCAGCTCCATCAGAGAAGCCACACAGCCATCCTCCCCCTGAGGCCCAAGAGGGTCCATGTCCTATGCTTCCCCACCCTCTTCCCCACTACAAAGGAGATGCCAGCCAAGTCCTGGTGGAGTTCAGACAAGCCACCAGTGAGGACTATCATGCCTACGGGCAGCTGGGCAACAGCTGGGACCTAGGGGGAGTGGTGGGAAGGGCAGCCTTTGCCGCTTGCCTCCAGGGACACCTGACAGTGTGCATCCAGCACCCTCGCTGTGGGACCCTGCGCCTGGCCCACTGTGAGTGGTCCTTGACTGTGAGTGGTCCTGAGTGAAATTAATTTCCTGGCACCCAGAGTTGCTTGTTTTGGTTAATGGTCTTGTTGGCCCTTTAAAAGTTCCATTGCTCAATAAAGGAACTTGTTTCTGCAACTTCTCTTGGTGTCGTCAGGGAAAAGGGCACAAAGGATGCTCACAGTACTGGATCCAGTAGTCTACCAGCAGCAGCACTTTCTCCCTACTACTTCTTATTCTTCCTCCCGACTTAGGGGGCTTCCAGAGAAAGGACAGAGCACTCTATCAGGGAGCTTTTGAAACCAGAATCCCCAAATTACCCACCCCTGAGCCACTGCCCTTCTTTAAAGGAACTAAGCTTGCTCACTCTGAGATGTCTTCTCCATCACTGCTTCCCAAAGGTCACCTGTGTGTTGTTGTTTGCTTGTTTGTTTGTTTTATAGGCCACCTTTCTGCTGCTAAGTGGACCCAAGGTGGTTCACAATATTAAAAGAGTAGAATTTAAAAAAAAGTTAAACATTAAAACACATTTAAACTGTACACTAATTAAAGTATGAAAGAATAATTAAAATAATTAATGTTTTAAGCATGAAAAACTATCCTAACTTTAAAAAGGTATTTAGGATTTAATCATGATTTTTAAAAGCCTGCCTGAAAAGATGGGTCTTCAGCTGTCAGCAGTAGGATTAAAGAGTGAGAGCCAGCCTTATCTCTCCCCATTAACCTTCCCACCCAACCACTGCACAGTGAAAGCCCATGAGGCCCACCAGCAGAACCTGTTACTGTGTTATCTAGAAGAATCTCTAAATAATATGATGCCTCTTTCATCCAATGGAAGTATCTTGTAAGCATTACTGTTAAAAGCTGTAAGAATGTAACAAGGACTAGTTGCAGAAATACAGGGATAACTCAATTCACAGTTATGTTTTCCTGTTGCTTTAAACAGATTGTTTCAGCCCTTTCTTAAATCAGATGCCTCAGAAAAGTTTTGTTTGACCTTTCCCATTGGTTGCTGTTGTTGTTGTTTTTATTGTCATCCTACCATATACTGCAAAATAGGGTCTGTTGTCCTATTTAGATATCCCTCAAGATGTCTCAGATGGCAAAAGAAGAACCTTCACACTTCCCATGAATTCTGCGTGTGCAAACTCTATTGCTGTAGGCAATGTTTCAAGGGCAACTTCAATATATAGGAATTGTCTTTCCTCTAGAAACTATACTTGCCGTATCAAATGCTTTCAGTTCCCCTCAACATTTCTAGGGAAGAGTAGGTTTCATTGGCAACTGGATTTATTTTACTCTGTGTGATGGTTTTGGCTGTTCATCCACTTTGTCTAGATTTTGATTTAACTACAAGATTCTCACATTAATTCCAAACTGGACCATGTGTAGTTTTCCATGGCTCACAGGGCCTTCCATTACTATCTTTCTCACATAAATACCCATAAACATGTATACAAAGATACATTAATGCTTTATTTGGAGCAGGGGAGCAAAACATTATCTTGATGCCATTGCATGTACAGTTGACGTTCTTGCAGTGCAGTGTTTTGTTGAGGCATACAGTTGCTCCTCTGTCCAGCTGAATGGCCTTGACCAAAATTCATGATGTCCCTGATGCAATCGTCTTGATTATATAGTCATAAAGATTATCTATTAGTATATACAAAAACAGATTACAGAGACAAATGTTGTCTTGTAAAAGAACCTTGATGCAATTATCTATGTGATCCCACCAAGATCAGGATATTTTATTAAGAGGCACACATATTTCTGCAGGGTTTTTAACCAAACTGCAAATACATATAAATAACTAAGAGGGTGAGAAAGGCATAAAAAAATGGAAGGGGTTGAAAACACCAGGAACTTATGTATGCATGCACTTGGCTTAAAAATCTGGAAATAACTGATAGTAGAATAATGGGAATTCCTAATCAACCAATAACGTTTCAGGAACAAGCCCTGAATTTTGGAGCTTCATACACAAGGAAACATTGGGATATGGAGAATTTCAGAATTATCCCCAAAGGTCTTCACCAATACTGAAAATACATTGATGTAGTTGTCAGTAAGGTCTTTTGTTAGGTTCAAATCCCTGGCCAGTTTGTCATCTATGAATTAGTATCTGTAGGCATAGAAAAATGGAAATCAGGTTACTAATAAAGGGAAAGACAAGAACCATTATTGATGGTAATATAGCTCCTCATCTGAAGAGCAGGCAGATTCAGTGCAAAACAAATTAACATTTAAAGTGTAATCAATTAGCTGAATTCATTTTGTCCTTATCCATTTTTACTAAATTGACAATAAAAAGGGCATATCTCTACCTGCATGACTTCTAATTATGTCTGTGTTCATCAGTAATATCCTCTGATGACCGCCAGCCTGAACCTCTTTCTGAAAAAACTAGGAAAAATGATCTTCTCAAGGAGTTGTGAAGTGTTAAAGGATTAAGTTTTGCCGAGAAAAGTTGAAGAGGTTACACAGCTGAACCAAGAAATGATTCTTAACCCAGATAGGTGTTGGGTGTACACAGAGCTTGATAGGTCTCTCTGGGATGGCTCCAAGAGTGTTTGTATATTGTGTGTGTGGAGTAGCTGTTCACCAGGATGTTAAACATACAACTGCTCAGGTTCACACTGCAGGTTATAGCTGCTGATAAACTGGAGGAGCTATAGGCAACTGTAATGTGCTTATGGTCACCATGGACTTGGGAGATGGGGATGTTCATTAAATTTATTTAATATTATTGATTTTAAAATGATGAGTAGTCAAAGCATAATATGAAAAAAGCATATTTTAGAATTATACAATGAAAAAGGAAGAGATGACACTGCCTTACGTTGGCTAAAATCCTCTTGCTCAGCATAGTAAGTTGCTCTAGAGTAGCATTGAATCAATGGGAGGTTGGTGAGTCAACTCCTCTGTTAGTTCTTTTGATTCAGATGGGCTTCTTTTAGTCTGATTTACTATGCTAAGCAACAGGATTTCAGCCACTGAGTCTTGATAGCTTCTCTACGTTACTATTGCCTGGACTGAAGTAGACAGATTGCTATCTCTGGGCTGCATGCGATCCCCTGAAGGGCCTCATAAGCCTAGCACACTTATATATTTTTATTTTACTTAAAAGGGCACTGTTATGGAAAGCAGGACTTTGGAGATGCCAGTGGTGAAAGCAATGAAGTAATGTGAAATAGAATGATGCTAGTTTATGGTAAGACACGGTTCCTCAGTATCTCTGCCGTGCTGTGATGTGCAAATCATGGAAGATGACTCAGCATCATAAAGACAGTCCAGATAATTGATTCAGGGATATTTATGCACCTAATGTATTACGTAGTTGATTCCCAAGTTAATTAGATAAACTGTTAAACTTCAAAATATCACTTAGAATTGCTGAAAATGACTAACTTCAGAGTAGCACTATTAGGCACTTTAATGATTAAATAAACAAATATTGTATTTGTTGCTGAAAATTTTAGCCAATTAGGTAATTTTTAAAAATTTAAATAAATTATCTCTAACCTGATTCAGCAGGGTTCATTAGTAATTAGTAATGACACATAAATTGGCCATAACTTGTTGTATTAGGAGAAACAATGCATATAGTTTGAACTTTTCTATACTTAAAAATGAGGAGAGAAATGATGGATTTAAATATGTAGACTTACTATCTCTTCTTTGCTTACCTAAAGCAAATATTCCCTCCCTCGCTCTATTGAATTGGAATGGTTAATTTTTTTTTTAAATTGTTTAAATTGAAACTTTATATGCTGTTTTGAGTACCAATATTATGAAAATGTTTCTTTGTTCAGAAAGTGTATCCGAGTAAGTACCATGTGAGTAAAGTGCAAGGGAAATAACAAATAAGATGTAAATGCCAAGACATTTTCTATACTTAAATATCTGTGCCCTATTTTTTGAAAGTTCAGCACTGTAAATGATTCAAGGTCTGTGGTTTAAAACTCTTCAGGGTTACAGCTCTGCACACCTCCCCTAGTCTATCTATTGATGGGCATATGCAAAAACTTCTTGACTTCTGCCCTAAAACCCAGCATCCTGCGAGGTACTAGTTCCTCTCTATTCAGCACTGGTTAGGTATCCCCTGGAGTCCTGTGTCCAGTTCTGGACACCACACTTTGAGAATGATACTGACAAAGTGGAGCAAGTTCAGAGGAGGGCAAGAAGGAGGATCAGGGGGCTGGAAACCCAAGCCCTCAGAGGAAAGACAGAAAGAACTGGGCATGTTTGGCCTCAAGAAAAGAAGACTGAGAGGAGACAGGATATATTCCTGCTCTGCTAAATTCACTATGATACAGCATGAAACATACCAACCTCATTCACACATCACAGCAAGCCATAGATCCTCAGAAACCATGCCTTACCATAGACTAGCATAATGCTGTTGTCGGATTGCTCCCATTTACAATGGGGCTGGCTACACAAACTGCCGAACATCACTCCATTATTGATTTATTGCATCCTAAGAAGGAGATTTCATTTCAGACATAAACCATGGATGAATTCTCTAGATAGCTAGAGGACAGCCAAGTGAAAAGATCTGGCTCTTTTCCAGTCTGTATGTCACAATAAACAACAGCATATGCTCCTAGCATCCCTGGTTTCTTTAGCCATGCTTATTACAAGTGGGAGCAATTAGCCAGCACAAACGTGATGGCCTATCTTTCACATGCTTATTGTGATAGCCAAATATAACCACTGGTGCTTCATTGTTTGCAGGCTGACGCCTGTCTTAAAAATACACCTGTTTTAATTACTAGTTTTACGTACCCATTTTTACATTCAGCAGCAATGAAGGGATTCACCAAAAAGACCTCACCAGTTTTCACAGTATACCAGAAAATAAAACAGCAAATATCACTTCACAAAAGAAAAGATATGGGCAGATTGAACGCCACTCAACTTCATGCTTAGGGCAAGGATAACAAAATGCTTCTCTGATGACTTTAAAGCTATATGTGAACTGCTGGAAAAATTCCCAAGGCTTGCAATGCTCCTGAAACAATCTAGCTGTGAGGATGTGAATCTCTCTCTCTCTCTCTCTCTCTCTCTCTCTCTCTCTCTCTCTGTGCTTGAGAGAGAACTGAGGCAAATGAGCAAAAATGGCACCTATGAGATATGCTGTTGATATTCTTTAGTTATTTATTTGTAGGAAGTGCATGTGCAATCAGTTCTATCCCTCCAGTGCGAAGCAAGATCCTCAGAACATTTGATCCAGTCAGCTGTACACAGACCATAGGCTTTGTGCTGGGTCTTCTCTCCATCTTGACATTCTCTATTGTTTTCAGTCGACACTTGGAAACAGGCTGGCCTTGAAGACACAGCCTCCAACAACTGTTGTGTGTCAGAGGGGCCACATGTGCCTCCTGAGGCATTTTTGCTGGCCCCAAAGCCTCCCAGAGTTTTCTAGATGCACACAAGGAGGGGAAAAATAATACTCAGGTTATCTTGAACCCTGATCCTGACTTCTTAAGGTTTGGCTACCCCTGTAAACCTGCTGTTGTTTACAAGTTTGATGATTAGTCAGTCCCTCTACTGCTTCATCTAAGATGTATAAATGCAAATTATTTATAGATCCACCTATCAGAAGTCTCATGTAATCCACATTTTACCAGCTTGGTCATAAGAATATCACAGGGGACCCTGCTGGAAGTGTTCCTGAAATCAAGACTGAAGCTGCACCATTGAAATAAACCATGGAAAGTGGAGTTGCAGCGACCTAGCTGCAAACAAGGTAACACATGTCCAAGCTGCAGTTCTTTTTTCTTTGTTTAATCTGTCTTATTGATACATATGGTAGGAGACACTGTGGTGTAGGTGGCCTGCACCCTGTTGCCTTACACATGTCAGGGGCTGAGCAGGATGTCACATGATAGGAACATCATGCCCTAGTCCCACCCCCTTTTTCATTTTTCAAAAAAGGTGTTTTTAAAACAAAGTGCAGTAATGGCGTCGCCCGCACACTCGAGCCACGTGTGGGTGGGATCCGAGACAGGCATCTTGAAAGGAATCAACTTACAGAAGAAACAGGCCACCAATTTTAAGTTGGGTGATGTGACTCTCAGTCGACGTGAAGCAGTCATTGCCATGTGTTGGGGGGGATGCCTTAGAATCTGAGATCTTTGCGGGATGCCTTGATGGATCAGTGAGACTGTTCAGTACTGAGAAGGGCAAGTTTACTGAGTCTCAAGACTGTCATGGATGTCCCTTGTCATTTGTGTAGCATCTGGATTGCTGAAGGTTTGGCAGGATGCTTCCTCTGAAAATGTGGGGCTCGTCAGCCTTGGGAGGCAGCCCATCTAGGAGAAGGAAAACTCTGATTTCAAACCTCCACTGCCTTGTGGCTATATCCACTGATGGAAGAGGCTTCAGGAGTTAACCTCGAGGCAAAATCCAGAGCTGGAGTCCCGGAGGCAGTTCGTGTCGTTCTGGCAACTCCTGCGACGTCGCTGGAACCAGTTGTATTGGCTCTTGCCTTTCCATTGGACTATTTCAGTGATGTGGAGAGGGGGGATTTGCTGCTTGGGTAACAGCCTATCCTCCATATTATTTTACCCAGGCTTCGTGCTCACTCTCGAATTGACCTTCGCAGCCACACTAGAGTCCTCCATACAGAGCACGTTACCATAGTCTCTTGAGACTGAAGGATGCCTAACCTAAAAACAAACCAGATGTTTGATGACCACCTACTTCAACTTGCCTGTAAGCCTGTGTATCTGTTTGTGGACACTAAAATCAATAAATGAAATGAGGATCAGCATCTCCTTTCCAACTCAGAAGAAATCCCTGAATATACACACAAGAGACACACTACACAAAGGACAAAAGTCTTGGAAAAGTTATTGATTGTGGTGGTCTTTCTGCAAGACCTCTTCCACTTTCTCTTTCCCCCAGGCCTCCAGCAGATCCACCGCCTCTTTGGGGAATCATGGCACGACATGCCCCCCCCCCCCCCGGAAAGAGACATTGTCCATGAGGATGCCACCATTTTCCATGGAAACAAATCTTCAGATGGGCGATTTTAAATACAGGTTTAATAAAAGGAATCTGTCCTCCATAGGTGCAAATAGAGGTGCAAAGGAGAAGAAGAAAAAATAAAAACATGACAGCAGGAGCAGACCTATAGGGTGGTCAGGGGAGGAGAAAGGCGGGTCTGTTGAATATAGGTAGGGAAGAGACAGGCAGGCAACTGGCAGGAAAAACATTGTGTACCATCTAAAGCTGCATTGTAGCTATAAAAATAACTAAATAAACTGGAGCAGATTGGATTGGATGCCATTTTGAACTGCTGTAAAGCTTGGTGTCACAAATATGACAGGAATTCTGTGGAGTCAATCACCTTTTATAGGGAATGTAGTTTAGGCCCCAGGTACATGAAATCCATGGCATTTCCCTTGATTTACTAAACTTGCAAATCAGCAAGCTTCTAACTCTATCAAAAAAGATACTGTGATAGTTTGACTTTACTTGTTTTGGAAAAATCTATGCTGGCTCTTCATATTCCCCACATTCTTTTTGAAATATTCACCAACCAACTGTTTAATGAACTGTTCTAGAACCTCTCCTGCTGGTGATGTCAATCTTTGAGTGCTTCCCTTGTAAAAGTCTAGATTTAAATTCCTATCCATTGAACTATGTTGATTTAGGGCTATCACTTCCTTTCCCTGACACTTTGTCTTTAAAATGTAGATGACAGGCAGAGATACAACATGGTCTTCTCCATGCTGGGAACAGCTGTACATTTTGAATTATGCTTGTGCAAATTTTTATTTCAGGTCTTGTTTTTCTTTCTGTTTTGGAGCAATTCACAAACATCTTCATACTCTAGATCTACCATTCTCAACTGTTTTTTGGCCGTGGCCATAAACACAATATGAAAGAAATAAAGGCTGAATCAAGATTGTATCAGTTGCACAATGTACCTTATAAGGTGGCATGTGATGAATTGCTTGCAGTCTGTGCACCTTCTTGTCACACTTGAATCAAGGTGAACAGGTGACAAAAACATAAATTAGTGAATTGGCTGATCTGGCATGTAGAGTCAGGGTACATTCTACTAGTTAAAGTAGCCTGACATCAGATCCTTGATAGAGCTTGGAAAAGTTATTTTTCAGACTACAAACCCAAGTTATCTCTCAGCTATCATGGCTGCCAGCTCCCAACTAGCTTTCAGATTCTGGTTGTTGAAGTTAGATGGTGGTAATACGTTTCTGCTTATTGCAGATTCCCACATGTTAAATACAATTATTATGTGCCATCAAGTCAGAACTGATATATAGCAACTTTAATAGGGGTTTCAAGGTAAGTGAGGTATTTAAGGAGTGACTTTACCAATTCCATACCCCCAGTGAGTCTCCACAGCAGAGCCGGGGAATCAAACCCAGTTCTCCAGAGTCCTAGTCCATTAATCTATCCAATACACCACACTGGGTAACCCTAAAATAGAATTTTAGCCCTTACTAATCCCACAAGATTGTCCTATGTTGTCACTTCTACAAACTTACAAAAGTTTGTAAAAGTGCCAACATAATTAAAAGACTAAGTTCCAAGTTTTTCAAACCATCAAATAGAGTTTACAAAAACATGACAATTTCAGAAAAGGCTGCTAATTCAAGAATATTGTAAACTTTGTTACAGATATTTTTACCCTCTAACTGTTTTTCTATACCATCTGCCTAATGATCTAAGTAAGCTAGTTATCCCTCACTGAACCTGATAGGCTGTATAGATTCCTTCTGAGTCTAATACCGCAGTGAAAAATAAGGCAATCAATCATAACAGCTAGATGCACCGGCATTTAAGATCCAGAATAGTGACATTACACAGCAAAGCACAAATAAAATGTTTCAAATGCATTAGCAAATAATGGTCCATTGCTTTGGTTGTGCTTTACCTTTGCTAGGAAGAAGAGAGAAATATAAGAGTGTAGCTATTACTTCTGACTACTCTGTCAGGTTAAAGTGTTTTATGAACAACAACCCTAGAAGGCAGATCTTTTTACTGTCCATTTTAGAGTATAATACAAATTGCCCAAGAACGACTGGTTTTGAATGGCTATCTGTTGCCCAACATGCACCATAAGTTCCTTCTTTATTTTTTTCCTTCTTTCCTTCTAATTATTAATTGCATTCCATAGCACAATTCTCTAAAGAATACAGTAGAGCAGATGGAAAAATTAAACAAAGCCACAGTTAACAGTAAGATCCAAATCCATCAAACAAGGGTTGAAATAATTTCAGCCCTAGTTAGAGTCATTTAAAACAGTGGTCAGCAACCTTTTTAACCCCGCGGACTGGTTGGGGAAGGCGGGGCACCCTCGCACTCGTGCACATGCGTGAAGGAGAGAGCGCACACTCGTGTGCGCAAAGTGAGGCGCGGTGCTTGTGCACAGGCGCATGCTTGTGCGCATGCGCGAAGGGTGGTGCGGTGTTCAGGGGGCACTCGTGCACATGCGCAAAGGGGTGGGGGAGCGCTCATGTGGGCACAGGCGCAGGCACACATGTGCAAAGGGGCTTGTGGAGGGAGTGCGTGCGGGGGTGGGGGGGAAGGTCTGTCTCCGTGGCCCGGTCTGGCTCAGGCCATGGACCGGCACTGGGCCGTGGACCGGGGGTTGGGGACCTCTGATTTAAAAGAACTGAAGCCAACTCACTAAAGTTAGAAAACAACCAATGGCCATTGTCAACAGAGACCTACAATAAAACGATGTCAATATGTTTTACAGGGTTAGAGAACTCTAGTATCGATGTTCTGTTACAGGAAAGACATTAAAGAGGATATATATTATGAACATGTCAAAGTGGGAGTCACCGTGAAAATGTTCTGTCTGTCTTCAATGCCTTTTGGATTCTGGACTGAGGTGGCAATTTGAGTAGTGCTTCCACTGATGGTCTTAGGACATGGGCAGGTACATATTGGGTGAACCATGTTATCTGGCACGAAGCTTGCAAGATGTGTAGGCCTAGCAGTGTAAATCCTGGCCTTGCTTATTCATGCAGAGTCAATTGGGGGGATAATCAGATCTTCTTTTTGGGAGAAGTGTCCACCCTGAAGATATTTTGCACATTATTAACCTTGATTTTTCCACCTTTTTGAGAAAAATTGACATTATCAGAAAAAACGTGGTTCTGTCATAAACTAACGACAATTGTAGTACTGAATGTTTGTGTGTGTGTGTCTTCATTTGAACATATTCCAGGGAACTGGCACTAGAGTTGTACTGCTGCATTTTGTGTGAAATGCAAAAAGGAAGACACGGGGGGGCGGGGAGGAAGAGGGAGAGAGAGAAGCCTGTTGTCTGCTCTGATGTTGGGGGTAAAAAATCTCACAGGGTTTGGAGAATCCTCAACAGACTATTTCACTAGGTCAAGATGGACATTTTCATTGTGAAAAACACGGAAATTTCTGAAGACTTTATCAGTCAAAACCAATACTTTGAATCGGGCCAGAAGTGAATCAGAAGTCAGTGACAAACAGTGGTATAGCTGGAAATCTTTATTAACGTTATAATGGTCCACATTTTTAATAGTTATTACTACAGTGGAAATGATGCTGTTATGGTTCTGCTTCAGAACGATTCTTCAGTTGCGCATTTATGTTCAGCCAGCCCTTTTATATCAGCAACGTTGTGACATTAATTGCATTAATAGCTTTTATTTCTTTTCCTGAAGATGCTTGGAGTTTGCTTAAATCAACATGGAAAGACAATTAGGGAAGCTAATTGTGTTGAAGAAAACAATAATTAGACTTTTCCCCTTCTTTCCTCTGCTTTTTGTTTATTATTTTTCTACTTTACTGGGTAATTTGAAATGACAGGATGAAAGTGAAATATTCTTATCATTTAGGGTATAACATGTCTTGCTAGAGATAATACAAATTTTATCTACCCAGTTATCTCTTTGTATCTCCTATTTCAACACAAAGAGTTTTGATTTCTAGAACTCCCTTCTGGAAAAGGACGTACAATTTGTATATGCAAGAGATTGAAGCTGTCAAAATGTTCTTGACAATCTTGTAACAGATGATGTGGTAACTCAAGACCCTATTTCTCTTTGAAAAGCTCCCCCAGAAAATAAAAACACCAAAACCTATTTATCTAAATTCACTTCTTTTCTAATGAGGAAGGAGAGGAGTTCATATACAGCTTCTGGGTTTAGTGGAAACTCCTGCTGGCCACACCTAGTTGACAATTGCTCCTGTATTTGGAAGCAAACACATTTCAGTGTTCCTTAGGTGACTACATATGCTTCATTAGTTTTCAGTCTTTATCCCAATAATACAGTGCTCTTCACTAATTTGGTTGTGACCTATTTAATTTATCCGATCCTTTGGCTTGTTGTACCCATTTGCAATTTTTGTTTCAGTCTGCATACTATAGCCAATTGATTATTTTTCATATAAATAGGCATTATTTCCCTTCCCCCCCCCCCCCCCAGGACATGTAGTTTTGTATGGCTGGACAGTGGCTGCTAGAGAAAACCCAGAGGCTTTATTTGCTTATTGGCTCCATTTTTCTGCAGTATTCTTCCCTTCCTGAGTCTAGAGTTCCATCATATCTTCCAACCCCAGTTATAATGAACAAGATTATTTGGTGGTAGCCCCCATGTGGGCTGAGGAATTCTGGAAGCAGTAGTGCAAACAAGTAACGTTTTCATGCTCTGTCAAGATTCTATGGGGCTTCCAAGAAGACCTAATTCTAAACGTCATATTGCTAACACATTTATTAGGAAAAGCAAAGCAACATCAAAAATGTGTGCAAGCTTTTGGGATTTCCAGTTCTTTTCAAAAGCGAGACAGGGCTGCCCCACCCCCACCTTAGACAGAGTGAGGCAACTGCCTCAGTCAGCAAATGTGTGGTATCATGAAAGGGTGGGAAGCTGTTAGTAATTTACTAATAGAGAGTTGAAGAGAGGCCCCACTAAAGATGAAGGAGTCAGTAAAGAAGCAAGAGAAGTGTAAATGGGTTTAACCAGAGCCACATGCTTTTAACCAGAGATTAATTACTATAATAGAAACCGGCCAGAAGCTTCAAATCTGTAAATATAATTTATTGCTTCTACACAAATCCTATCATGGGATTCCATCATGGGACTCTATCGTGGGATTTTACAGTCATCAAGTATTAACACAATTCTGTTAACTTAATTCTGTTTTCAGTTTTATGTAGATATGCTTCATTATATCTAAAGAGTCAGTAAGTGCATTATTACTTCCTCCAGTGCCTGTGGAAGAGCAATGTATATTGCTCAGAATATGTTGGGATGGCTTTTCTTGGCAATGCAGGTGGTATTTTTATGAGACATGAAGCCTTATTGTGTGCACGTGCTAAGGGTGCAATCAGATGGTTCACAATTTCCTATACGTCGTGTGATCGCCAGGAAATAGATCACACTGAACCACTCCACAAGCAATCCAAAATGTGATTTATTTTGTCATGTAATCACACTCTGAGTTCATTTCAGGGCTCACCCACCATGTATCAATGCTTAAAATGGAATAACATTGCACAGCCCCCAGCACTCAAATAGAGGTGTATAACACCTGGATCCAGGTAGGTTCTTTTGGTACATGAAAATCCCCCAAATCGCTCTCCCCATCTTGAGAAGAAGACACTGGCGAAGTTCTCCCATGTTGACCAGTCTCACTGAACTTGATAGAAGAAATTATCTTAGGAAAAAATCTCAAAGTAGTAGAATTTTTAGAAAAATCCTCATGGGTGAGGTTCAGGATTCTTGTTCTTCTGTTTAAGAGGTGGTTGAGCCTGCCTACATGCACATGGCTTGTATATCACTGTACAGTCATCTCTGTGTCGGCCAGGAGCCCGGTCCACCAGCTTCTCCAACTTATCTATCTATCTATCTATCTATCTATCTATCTATCTATCTATCTATCTATCTATCTATCTATCTATCTATCTATCTATCTATCTATCTATCTATCTATTCATTCATTCATTCATTCATTCATTCAGTTTCTATATCGCCCATCTGGCTACTAGGCCACTCTGGGCAGTTTACATGTTAGACAAATAAAACATAGAGTATACCAACAATGAACATAATAATACAAAATAAAAATAAAAATAAAACAACCAACAATTTAAATAAAATAGTTAAAATAATATAAAATAATATAGTACAGAGTAAGACAGCAGGATTGATAGTATGAATGTTGAGACCACTCACTGTAATTAGGTGTTGTAAGATCCGGGAAGGCTTGCCGGAAAAGCCACATTTTTAACAGTGGCTTAAAAATTCTCAGTGAAGGGGCCAGGCAGATTTCGGGTGGGAGCTTGTTCCAGAGCTGAGGAGTAACCGCTGAGAAGGCCCGGTTTCTAGTTCTCTCTTTCCAGGCCTCTCTCAGGGTCAAAACTCTCAACCACCCAGCCTGGGAAGATTGAATGGAACAGGCAGATCTCGTTGGGAAGAAGTGTTCTGTCAGGCATCGAGGCCCTAAACCATTTAGAGCTTTATAAGTTGATACGATCACCTTGAAGCTGGCACGGAAAAAAGACGGGTAACCAGTGCAAGGCAGCCAGGGTGGGATAAATGTGTTGATGTTTCTTAATGCCACTCAGTAATCTGGTCACCGTGCTCTGGACCTGCTGAAGTTTCCGTAACAGCCTCATGGGCAGCCCCACATAGAGAGCATTACAGTAGTCTATTCTCGAGACTACCAGTGCATGAACCAACATGGTCAGAGGCCCAGTGTCAAGGTAGGGCACAGCTGGGCAATCTGCCTTAGGTGGAAGTAGGCTGAACTGACCACAGACACTATCAGAGGTTCCATTGACAGTGCTGGGTCCAGTAGTACACCCAAGCTGTGAACCTCATCCTTAGCAGAAAGAGTAGCCCCCCCAAACCAGAGGGAGGCACAACACTAGGGGCACTCACACGCAAGATCTCCTTCTTGCCCGGGTTTAGCCTCAGTCTATTATCCCTCATCCAACACAACATGGCATCCAGGCAGCGCTCAAGAGACAGGACAGCATCCTCTGCAGAAGGGTGGAAGGAGAGATAGAGCTGGGTGTCATCCACATATTGGTGACATGAAGCTCCAGAGCTCCTGATGACTTCCCCCAGGGGCCTCATATAGACGTTAAACAGCATTGGGGAGATGATTGACCCCTGAGGGACTCCACAGTCAAGGGTCCAAGGGGTGGACATAATCTCGCCAAGCTGTACTCTCTGAGGACGGTCCTTGAGGAAGGACTGGAGCCAAGCCAAGGCCAGACCGCCGATCCCCAACCCTGAGAACCGCCCCAGGAGGATACCGTGGTTGACGGTATTGAAGGCCGCTGACAGGTCAAGGAGGACCAGTCTCCCTCAAAAGGTCATCTTGCATGGTGACCAATGCTGTCTCTGTGCCATGACGTGGCCTGAAACCAGACTGGAATGGATCAAGGGCATTGGTCTCCTCCAGAAGTGCCTGAAGCTGATCAGCCACCACTCTCTCCACTAGCTTGCTGAGGAAGGGAACATTGGCAACGGGTCAATAGTTGTTTATATCATCTGCCAGCAAGTTAGGCTTTTTATGAATAGGTTTGATAATTGTCTTCTTGAGGGCTCGGGGGAACCCTGCCCTCAAGGAGAGACCCATTAATAATAGCCATAGCCCATTTCACTGTTGCTGGCTTGGCCGCTTTTATGGGCCAGGCCGGGCAAGGATCTAGGGAGGTAGTGGTGGCCCTACAGTGCTCAAGCACCCTGTCCACCTCTGCTGACGTCACAGGCTGAAAACATGTTAAACTCATCAGGCAAGTGGACGTCTCGGGTCAATCTACTGGAGAAGAAGGATGGTCCCAGCGATGGCCTCCACTTTATGTTTAAAAAAGGCCTTTAACTTCACTTAACACCTATGGAAAGATATCCAAAGGTAACTCCTTCCACAGGGTTTTATTTTTCCAAATCAGGAAGTGTGTTCAACCAGGGAAATGCAGCATAATAAAGAGTTGTATGATAGAAGGGAGGAGGGGATGAAGCTCCATTGACCACTAATTAGGATGTTAATCTTTGTCAGGTTTGTCCTTGTGTGCTAATAAAGAATGCATCGACCTCCCCTACAAATCCCATTGATGAAAGAGCCCAAGTTATTTTTGGTCAGACTTGTAGAGAATTTGTGAGACTGATATTTGCACATTTCTGTAATATGCAAAATGTAACATGATTGCATAACACGATTACAACACAACCTTGTTGTGCAAACTATTGCTGCACAAACTATTAACTCTGTTGTTAACCAAGCTATTGCTAACCTTGCTGCACAAACTACAGTATTAAAAGGAGAAGCACTGGATGGGTTGTTTACATCTTCCTGAGCTGGTTGCCTTTTTGTGCTTATGATGTGTGAGCACGTAGCTTTGCAAAAGGAAAAAACGCTGAAGACATTCTATGCTAATTGGGAAAACCATTTGTTGTTGTTGTTTAGTCGTTAAGTCATGTCTGACTCTTTGTGACCCCATGGACCAGAGCATGCCAGGCCCTCCTGTCTTCCACTGCCTCCCGGAGTTTGGTCAAATTCATGTTGGTAGCTTCAATGACACTGTTCATCCATCTCGTCCTCTGTCGTCCCCTTCTCCTCTTGCCTTCACACTTTCCCAACATCAGGGTCTTTTCCAGGGAGTCTTCTCTTCTCATGAGATGGCCAAAGTATTGGAGCCTCAGCTTCAGGATCTGTCCTTCCAGTGAGCACTCCGGGTTGATTTCCTTCACAATGGATAGGTTTGTTCTCCTTGCAGTCCAGGGGACTCTCAAGAGCCTCCTCCAGCACCACAATTCAAAAGCATCAATTCTTCGGCGGTCAGCCTTCTTTATGGTCCAGCTCTCACTTCCATACATCGCTACTGGAAAAACCATAGCTTTGACTATGCGGACCTTTGTCGGCAAGGTGATGTCTCTGCTTTTTAAGATGCTGTCTAGGTTTGTCATCGCTTTCCTCCCAAGAAGCAGGCATCTTTTAATTTCGTGGCTGCTGTCACCATCTGCAGTGATCATGGAGCCCAAGAAAGTAAAATCTGTCACTGCCTCCATATCTTCCCCTTCCATTTGCCAGGAGGTGATGGGACCAGTGGCCATGATCTTAGTTTTTTTGATGTTGAGCTTCAGACCATTTTTGGCACTCTCCTCTTTCACCCTCTTTAAGAGGTTCTTTAATTCCTCCTCACTTTCTGCCATCAGAGTGGTATCATCTGCATATCTGAGGTTGTTGATATTTCTTCTGGCAATCTTAATTCCGGTTTGGGATTCCTCCAGTCCAGCCTTTCGCATGATGTATTCTGTATATAAGTTAAATAAGCAGGGAGACAATATACAGCCTTGTCGTACTCCTTTCCCAATTTTGAACCAATCAGTTGTTCCATATCTAGTTCTAACTGTTGCTTCCTGTCCCACATATAGATTTCTCAGGAGATAGAAAAGGTGGTCAGGCACTCCCATTTCTTTAAGGACTTGCCATAGTTTGTTGTGGTCCACACAGTCAAAGGCTTTTGCGTAATCAATGAAGCAGAAGTAGATGTTTTTCTGGAACTCTCTGGCTTTCTCCATAATCCAGCGCATGTTAGCAATTTGGTCTCTAGTTCCTCTGCCCTTTTGCTATGGGAAAACCATAGCAAAGTTTAAAAGTGTTTGCTGTCTCAGGAGTGCAAGAACCCTCAAGAGGTTGTCTTGGCAAACATTTAAGGATGTCTGAGAAGGGTTTTTTTTAATGGAGTGTTGTGTTTTGTTGCTTTGAATATGTTCTTGGTGTTCATTTAGTTTACTCCCCTTCTGAAAGCAGACGAAGAACTTTCTGTTTAGGCAAGCTGTCCCTCAGTGACTGCCTGACTGAGGGAGGTTTTAAATGGATCATTGTACCTTACTGATTTGAATATGTTTTGGTGTTGCTTATGTTTTTTAGTATGTTATTTGTTTGGTCCTTTTTCGATTTGTGTACTCACCGTTGTTAGCTTTAAATACTGTCTTTTAATGACCCCCACCTTGGGTCCTTTTTAAGGAGAAAGGTGGGGTAAAATATTTTAAATAAAAAAATGTTTAGTGTGATATATGTTTGATTTTTTAAAAAATATTTGTATACATGCTGTTTTTAGCTCTTAAATATTATCTTTTAATGATAGATGATAGATAGATAGATAGATAGATAGATAGATAGATAGATAGATAGATAGATAGATAGATAGATAGATAGATAGATAGATAGATAGATAGATAGATAGATAGATAGATATTTCTTCACGCCTTTTCACATCCCAACAATTCTCCTTTGTGCTCCTTTGATTTTATCTACTGACTTGCTAATGTCCCACTCTGCTGTGGTCTGGGCATTCTCCTTAGCATTTTGACCGAGATTGACTCCATACAGAGACTAATCACTGGCTCATAGGAACTTGCTGCGAGAAAACAGGACTAGAACACATTAAATAACTAACAATTTGTTGCCCTGTCTTTCCAACCCAAAGCTGCTACTGCAGCAGCTGCCTCATTCTCCCTTACAGTAAAGATGGCTCTGGTTCAACTGAAATAATTTTGAGGACACTGCTACATTTGTTGATGAGATGTGGTTCCCAATCCTGCAAACCAAGAGTGTACGTCCTGGTGATCTAAGGGCCTCTTTCTGTGTTCTTCTTCAGGGTACTTACCATTCAACCTTCTTTTCTGCCTCTTCAATGCATACATGCTCACAAATTGTCAGTTGCATCAGGTAACTTTTCCACAGCTGCAGGCATAATTAGAGACATGAAGATGCACAATATGGCTTAATGGCTTTCCTCTAATGTAGATTAAATTCTGTTGATGTTAATGCCTGCTATACTTAATTGTTCATCTCATAAGCTGCCATAAATGCTCAATAAAATGCTAATGATCAAAAGTACCTACATATTACACTGGACACATAAAAAATGGAAATCCTTCCATGTCAGTTCTACCTGAATTCACTGCTGATGGTCCCTGCAATGGAGGGGAGGGGAGACAGTAAGACTCTTCATTTTATCTTTACCTTCAAAGATTGCTAAAGAAACCCAGGTGCACACCTGCTAAGAGGCAACAGTGTTTCTGCCTTGCATTCATTTCATAGAAAGCGGTGGAATGGTGGGAAGATCAGCAGGCTCCAGCCTGCAGCCTCAGGAATAATAAATTCTTTGTACGATATGCAGAGAAAAGTAATGAGCAAATGTATTCTTGCCTATCCCAATCTGTGCTTCCTCAATTGTTACTCATCATTCTGTCTAACTTCAATAATATTCTTAGCATGATATGTCTAAGATTAATGAAGCATTTATCCTCAGATAAGAGGCCACCCCCGAAATAGATTTCTTTACCTCCATTGTCGCATTCAAATTAATAATTCCAGCTCTTTAAAAAATGGGCTCAGCAGTGCAGGCCAGTGGCTATGAGCTAATTCTGGTAATGTGGAGCCTTGAGGGAAACATAGAGGCTTCAGAATGGAGCAACAAGCTGCCAGCTCACTAGGTTCTGACAGCTCTTTGTATGTTAAAGAAAGCTTCGTCAGAAACCACCAATACCTGCCTCCCATCGCTGTTACCATTGTGATTCTTCTCTGAGGGGATGGCAAAACACATGGTGCAGCACAAGACAGAGAAGAGAGTCCAGGTGGAAGGCACCATATGACTGGGATGGGTGGATCCTTTTCTGGACCACATTATTAAGGTAGGCACTTTACTTTACACTCTCCACACTAGCACCTGGAAAAGATAATTTTTTGAACTACAACATCCAGATTCCCCCAGCCAGCATGGTCATTGGGATTCTGCATGCCATAGTTGAGAAAATTAAACTTTCCAGTCTTTGTACCAGACTAGTATAAAGATATGAGCTACATTATGCATGTCTCTAGATCTTGTGATGCTGATCTCAGCCTGCATCACAAACAGCAAACAAATTTACCTCCAAATTGCACTTACGTTACATTTCATATTCACATATTAGGGAAACCTGCCTTGTTCCACTTTCTGGAATGTACCGTGGAGTTCGGAATGGAAGGACCGTATTACTGTGCCTGCTACTGCAACATGTGATGATCCAGAAGGACATCATGGTTATCCCAAATGCCACTGTGAGCAAGAGGAAAGAGTGGGGTCATAGTTCCTTGTTTCTTTCATGCTTGAGATCTCCTCACCAGTTTACACAAGGCTGCTGGGCTGTGGTGGCATAAGTACACTCATCTGTTTCTCAAGACCACCACTAGGTACTAATATTCTAGACTAGTATTTGATCTGGCAGGTCTCATAGAAGGAAAAAAAGAAAATAAACTTTCACAGAAGGTCAGGTCCCCAGTCACCTGGCCTATGATGATGCTGTAGAGCATTGCCTGATGGAGATATATCAGTGCCTCTCTGTCTGCCCCTCTGGGCTTTGTAAGATGCATCAAGAAAAACACCCTCATTCACAGTTAAACAATGGCTGATCCATGCCTTATTGTTGACTGATATTGTGTTAAAGGACTCTGCCATAATGCCAGCAGGCAAGCTGATGGGACAAGCAAAAACTTGTTGGATGAAGGCCAGAAGAGGGGAGAGTTCTTAGAGTTGTCGCTCCTCTTCTCATTTTGCCTGCTCAACCCCAGCATCATATCTCCTTCAGCCCACAACTACTGCAAAATGGACACCATGTTTATCTCTATCCCTGACCCACTCCTTAGGTACGCTATGATGAGGAAAAGAGATAGGGAAAGTGAGATGGGGAGAGCAGTCAAATGAAATGCACCACAGATAAACAACATAGCTGTCTTACTTGGTCCTGCATGTACTGATGACAAAGTGCAGCAGAGTGCTGGACTACTGATAATAAAGTGCAGAATGACGAAATCTCATTCCTACAAAGTGCAGCAGAAAGAAGTTACCACCCTGCTAAAAACAAAATCATGCTATTGATAATGCTATAAAGAGGCAGAATGTTACAAACAAAGGTATCAAGGGCTTAATATTCCAATAGACACAATAGTATAACTTGCAGGAGTTCTGCTCACTGTCTTCTCTGCACCTCACTCAGGACATTAACTCTATAGGTACCTCTTTTCTTTTCATTTTCGGTCACATATCTCATTCAAAAGATTCAACTATCCACTAGAAGCTCCTCATTTATACACCAGGAACAGGGACTCGAGTTACAGGACTCACTGTCAAGTCAGACTTAAGTCACATCGACTCGAGGGGTTTTTTTTAATAACTCGAACTCAACTTGCAACTTGAAACCCACCCACTCCTCCTTTTTTTTTTCTGGGGGGAAAAGCTTGTTTTTAATAGGGACTTGGACTTGGGGCTTGGGACTCGAGACTTGGTACCAAAGACTCAGATTCAGATTTGGGACTTGGACCCAAACACTTACCAACATCCCTGTTATACACTGAAGAGAAGTTACTGTGGTGTCATTTAGGGTTCCCATCTCCTGAAAAGGTGAGACACAAAGGAATGGCCTTGCCCCACAATAGGGAAGGAATTTTCAGGTTGATCTAAATGCAACCTCCCCAAAAAATATTTTTAAACAAAGCAAAAAACCCGAAACAAAACCCAACCAAACAAAAACAAACTTTAATTTTCAGATTCTTTTGTGGCTTTATGATAGTCAGCCTCTAAAATATGAAAGATTCAGGATTCTGAAAGGCAAAGTGAAAAAAACTATTAGATTTCCTTTATATTTCCTTTTTTGGAATATCTCTGACAATTGTATGCAAAACTGGCTTACTGATATTTCAGCAAAGAGCACTGCAACTGTTCAAAGAAGGCTGTCAGTCACCAATAAGATGTTCATCCTGGGAGGTTGGAGGGGTACATTTGAATCTTTAAAAGTGCCTCAAAACCTGGGATGGCTGCTTGGTGACTTGTTTGTTGTTCTGCCAAGAGCTTCTCTGACCTCCATTTTGGACTGGATTTTTTTTTTCCTTGCTGCTCTGCTATAGGTGCTGCTGCTATTGTTCCTTCATTGTGGATTACATTTTTTTTTAAAAAAATGGTTATTATCTTGCTGTTGTTCCTCCACTTCCAGTTTACTTTCTGGATTATTTGGATTCCCTGTTTTTGTTTTTGGCCTTTTTTATTTCATTGATTTTATATTCTATTTTGGGGCTTTCAGTTGAGACGGCTTGATTATAGGTATTGCCCATAGAGAGTGAGTCTACTTTATATTTTGATTATGATAATAATGATGAACGATTTCTCTTTCTCATCTATACAGTTTCATGCCGATGAATTCATGAGGATAATGAGGATGGCAATGTGATGGTAAATCTGAACTTTAAAAATACTGTTAGTGCCTGCATAGGTCTGTGGATGATTATTGTTTTTTGGTCATGTACTGTTGTCAATGACTTTTGCTTTATTTTTGTTTTTAATAGAATTGAGGGTTCCAAATGGCTTAATTTGTTGTAGCCCCAAAAGAATGAATGGGAAAACAAAAATGAATTTATGAATGAATAATTTTTTAAAAATGGAAGAACATGAAAGATCAAGGCTGTTTTTGGGTTTACGGAAAGACTGGCACCTGAAAGAACCTGAAAACAAAACAAGAGCCTCCTGAAAGGACCCAAAATGAAAGCAATTTAAAATCCCCCACCCCTGTACATGCCCACCCACCACCCACAACAGGCCTTGGGGACATTTTCATAACCCAGAAGTCAATGATGAAGCTACTCTCTCCTGCAGCAAAAGTTGTCCCTCTTCTTCCCTGTTCCACTGCTGGTCTGCTCCATTTTCCTTCCTCCACTCTTTAGCATCTCACACTGTCTCTTGCACCTACCAGAATATGGGAGCAGGGGGCCTACAGAGTCTAAAACAATGTTTCTCCGAGCACCCACATTGTACCCATGGTACTCTCACATTATGCTAGCTGTCTCTAGGTCTCTCCCATCAGTTTGATCTGATCTGTCAATCAGTTTTTTGTATCCCTCTGATGTCCTACATCTCATGGTCCCAACTTGGTCCCAGGTATTTTGGAGTGGTTTTGATACAGTATAAAACACAGTGCTTCAGTGACTGAGAAAAAAACTTCTGGATACAAAGACATTTATTAAAAGTCAAACACATCAATTTGGTTTCTGTGAAGGCATTAATTATTGCCTTCTTCCTGAAATATTTACCAGTGTGCTAATTATGTACTTTGTTTCACAGTACCTTCCTTTCCCGAAGGGTTTTTAAAGGTATTTTAATGCCTAGAGCCTTTTATTAGTGCCAGGATCTGGCTCAATCAATCCTCTCCACCTTGGGAAACTGGCACATGCTTGAGTCAGTGATTTTATCCCCTTCTTTACCACCAGCACAGACTAAAGGTGTTGCTCCCTAGAGGAACTCAATGGACTCATAAATCAAAGTTCAGTGTATCCATTACACTCTATTTAGCCAGAGACAATCATTATTACAGTAATTCATTCTGTTAATTTCCTTGGGGAACAGGATCTTTTGGCCTAAAGACATTAATAGATCTGTTTTGGTTTGTTCATTTCTCCACCCCAGGTTGACTATTCTCGTTATTGACTGAATTTATAAACAATCAGGCTTTATGTTTCTAGCTTTAATGTCTTTGTGTACACTGTAAAATTGAAATATGATGAAATGATTAATATTTTTAAACAACCTTTCAAATACTAGACTTTTAAATAAGGCAATACCTGAAATAACATCTTCTGATACTGTATGTACCTTTTCTATCAACTGTTTCTAGATCAGAGGGAACCTATTTGTAGTCAGCCATCTGTTGCAAATGGATTAACCCAAACTGTTAAGTTTACAAAGTTTCATTTAGACAGTGAAGGCAGGGAAAAGAAATTGCAGAAACCACTAGAGATACTTGTGGGATAGGGTAGGAGCAACTTAATAACCTTCCCATTGGCCTAAGCACGTGGAACAGAATATGGCTGAAACCCAGCGTTGAAGTGCAACTACAGTAGGCCCATTGAATCAATGGAACTTATGGAGGAGTTGATTCACCAACTCCCCACTGATTCAGTGGCCTTATTCTCGTTGCAACCTATTACGGGATTTCAGCCTTTTTCTTACGAAGACAAAAAGAAGATTCATAGATTTCTAAGTATCTCCAAAAAGATATTGAAATAGTCAAGATTCAAAGAATTCTCTGCAACCAAAATGACATCTCCTTCCAATATTCCCCCACTGATTCCCCAACTCTTCTTCCTAACTTTTGCATCTTTTCAAGCCATAACATTAGAATTAGAAAGAATTACTTGTCATAGAGATACAATGTATCCTACCAGAATGAGACGCTCCATGATCAGGTGACCTATATTCCTGCTCAAGCTGTTGTCCAAGTCAGAATTTTTCAGTTCAAAGGCTGGGCTTTCCCTCCCCTTATTTTAAATTGGAGCTGGACTGGACAGTCTCTCAAATAAAGGACTGTTGTCTGTAAAGTAGGATACATGGCTATCTTAACCTTGCTCCGGAGAGTCCTCCTTTGACATGGAAGCATGCCACTCATGTCAGTACTGCAATCCTCAACTTATGCTTCGCATTAATTTTGGATGTTCTGGAATATAAATAGATCAAAGATTTATCTTGGTTTGGTCTGCAAGGTTGAACTCTTCAACTAGGAGTTGCCTGATTTTGCAGGTACCATGGATGGAGCGGAGATCCCTTGGTTCCCTCCTACTTTCCAAGAAGAGACACAATATCTAATCATTATACATTTCCTCATTCTCTTGTTCACTGAAAATAATTTGTTCTTTAATTACTTGGTATGTCAGAGAATGATCTGACATAATAGATCATTCTCTGACATAATAATGGCTATTGTCAAGTACTGCTAGCTAGTACAGTGAAGGACAGTCCTTCATGTTGATTCATTTATACTATTAAAGTTAATTCTGTCACTATAAGTGTCAGCTGGTGTTCAGTTTATCCTAATAATTAGAAGTTGAGCCAACATGAGTAAAGTCTGATAACTGAAAAATCACATGAGGTGTCCCTAAACCAAATAATTTACAACATTTGGTCAAATTACTGAGTCATACAGTGACAGAAGTAATGCTGCTGCTGCTAATTGAAGTTATATTCACCCATCTCATAAGGGTTCAGGCTGGATAACACTAAACATTGAAATATGCAACTGAAATTATAGATCTATAAAATACAGACTACAAATCTCTAAAACTCCAAATTCCAAGTGTCTGGTAAAATACAATAAAAGCAATGTACATAATTAGCAAACATGTTATTTCCTGAAAGCTTATGGAAACAGATATGTGCTTAATTGACACCTGAAATAAAGAAACTGACTATTTACGTGGCTTTTTCAACTCCTATATAATCCCTTCCACTGTATGGGAGCCATGGGACAGAAGGTGGAAGTTTTCAATTGCCATCCACAGACAAAAATTTCAGTTGCTCTATTTTTGTATTTTTATACTGAGATTTCAGATGCTCAATTTTTATATTGTATACCTTGGCTCAACGATCTCTGACACCCTCTCTCTAGATGTCAAGCTGGATAAACTCATTGGCAAAGCAGCTACCATGTTCTCCAGACTCACAAATAGACTATGGCTTAATAAGAAGCTGACGGCATATACCAAGATCCAGGTCTATAGAGCCTGTGTCCTGAGTACACTCCTGTACTGCAGTGATTCATTCATTCAATCTTTATTATGGTCACTGACCAGCAGTGAGTCCTGGACCCTTTGTGCACAGCAGGAGAGGAAGTTGAACACGTTCCATATGCGTTGTCTCCAACGCATTTTTGGTATCACCTGGCAGGACAAAGTTCCAAATAGAGTAGTCCTAGAACAAGCTGGATTTTTTTAGCATGTATACATTACTGAAACAGTGACGTCTACGTTGGCTTGGGCATGTTGTGAGAATGGCTGCCGGTCGGATTCCAAAAGATCTCCTGTATGGAGAATTAGTGCAGGGAAAGCGCTCCAGAGGGAGACCACAGCTGCGATACAAGGATATCTGCAAGCAGGATCTGAAGGCCTTCCCATCTGACCTCAACAGATGGGAAACCTTGACATCTGAGTGTTCAGCCTGGAGGCAGGCGGTGCAGCATGGCCTCTCCCAATTTGAAGAGACACTTGTTCAGCAGGCTGAGGCAAAGAGGCAGTCCCAAAACCAGCAAAATCAGGGAGCTGGACAGGGGACAGATTGTATTTGTCTTCAGTGTGGAAGGGATTGTCACTCTCGAATTGGCCTTATCAGCCACACTAGACGCTGTTTCAAGACCTCTATTCACAGCACATTACCATAGTCTCTCGAGACTGAAGGATGCCTACATATATTGTATTTTACACACTTTTTCTTAAGATGCATGAAACTCATCTGAAAGGATAGGATTGATTTGATTTGGCAAATCAAAAACAGTTAACTTAAAGTAGCAGCCTCCTCACTCTGGCTGACTTCCTGTTGCAACACTCTTTAATAATAATAACTCATCTGTGAATGTCCAAAGAGTGCACAAATTACAAAGTTAGACATGATAGAGTGGCAAAGTTAGTACACTGGTCATTATGCAAAAAATATAACTTGCCAGCCTCTAAAAACCTGTGGAAACATCAGGTAGAGAAGGTGTCAGAAAATGAGGTAGTCAAGATCTTGTGGGATTGCTGGATCCAAACGGACAGACACCTTGAATATAACACACCAGACATAGTAGTAATAGAACGAAAAAAATGTCTGGATCATTGACATTGCAATTCCAGGGGATGCCAGAGTTGAAAATAAAGAACTGGAAAATCTAACCAAGTACAGAGATCTGGCAATCAAAACATCTAGCCTCTGGAAGAAACACACTTCAGTGATCCCCGTGGTCATTGGGGCTTTGGGATCAATATCAAGAAATTTTACACAGTACCATAAGCAGTTGCAGATCTCAGAAATCACACCATCAGAGGTACAAAAAACTGCAATATTAGGAACAGTATTTGACCAAACTCCAGGAGGCAGTGGAAGACAGGAGGGCCTGGTGTGCTCTGGTCCATGGGGTCACGAAGAGTCGGACACGACTTAACGACTAAACAACAACAACAACAATACATATTGTGCCGATATTTAAGAAATACTTAGGTTTTTGGTTAAAATTGTATCTGTTATATAATACCAGTCAATGTTTTTATAATTTTGACTGTGCCTAGTGTTTAATAATAATAATAATAATAATAATAATAATAATAATAATAATAATAATAATAATAAGGAATATTTCAAAAGGATTATTTGTCACCACTGCTGTTTAACATCTCACTAATCCCCATATCAATAATTTTAAATAAAACTGAATTAGGTTACCATATTTCAGAACAAGCAGGAAAAATCAATCATCTGTTATACACGGACCACTAAAACTATATGCAAAAAGTTCCACAGAGATAGAATCACTGCTAAACACAGTGCAAATGTTCAGTGAAGATATGAAATTTGAACAAATGAAATTTGGAATTGACAGATGTGCAGATCTGTCTATACACTGTGGGAAGATCCAAAACCTAGATGGAACAGAGTTAAAAAATGGCAATATTATAAAATCACTATCAAGTGATGAAAATTATAAATATCTTGGAATACTAGAAGAAGATAACATCCTGCACACAAAAGTTAAAGAACTGACAGAAAGGGAATATATCAAAAGACTGTGGAAAATCTTAAAATTAAAATTAAATGGTGGAAATACAATCAATGCCATAAGCACATGGGCAGTTCCAATAATTAGATACCCAGCTGGAATAATAGATTGGACCCAAAATAATTTAGAAGAATTATATCAAAAAACATGGAAATTAATCAACATGCATCACGCACTACATCCAAAAAGTGATGTGTACAGATTATATTCACCACACAAAAACTGGAGGCTGTGGATTAGCCTAAATACAGCAGGTAGAAGAGGAGGAAAAAAGAAGTCTAAATGATTATATCAGTAGAAGCAGAGAAAAACTATTTAAGGCAGTGAAAATGGAGAATATTTTGAAAACAACAGAAACAAAGGCTCAAAATAAGAAACAACAATTTGAAAATAAATTAAACACTTGGAAAAGTAAACCACTACATGGACAACACCTGAGAAATATTGATGGAAAACATGATAATCTATATAATCTGCTTATACAGATCGTTCCTTTTACTAGCCTTTGCACAAATGTGCTAAAAGTGGCTGACAAGACCAGCACTTCACAAAAGCTTACAACATTTCAATGATCCTTAAATGGGGGATTCTTCTGGGGAGTAACGGGATGAGCCATGTTGGGTAGCTCCCTTCCTTCTACAGTGATTGTTTCATATTCCAGTAGCAGGAGAGGGAGGGGAAATAATTTTGCCCAATCTCTGCTTTTAGTATAGCCAGGCTTCATTAGCAGGTTGAGCTTTGGAAAATGGAAGACTAGAGTTCTGCAAAGAATTTTTCCCTAACAGAGTTGTTGATAATTGTTGTTGCTTGTGTCTTTTCTTTTGCTTTCTTTTGCTGGTTTTCCAGTGTTTGTACCATCTTGAAATGGACATAGATTGGATACTGTTTGCATTCAGAAATCCATACATATCGGGGAGCGATGAAAAGGCACACAACTGAACAGTGCACACACAAGAATATGTACATTTTTAAAAAGTGTACAGAGATGTTTCAGTCCAGTGCTCTTTTCCAATATAGCACTACATTATGTAAACACTGCAATTTCACAAGTTGTTACATCAAATCAGGGCTATTTCACTTGACAACACATTTTTTAAAAAAGAGAGCAGAAGAGAGAAGTGTTAGTGATGGAGGAGAGTTTGTGACCTACGATCCCAGTGAGAATTTTAGCAATTTGGTCATACGCATATGTGCAATTTGAAAAACACACATGCACACAAGTAGTTAGGGCTCCCCTCATTTAAAAAATAAAAGCAAGGAGGTTGTACAGGCCAAAGACAGAGTTACAAAAAGTAAGATGTTTGCAATCTGTGTTTGTGTGTGAGAGAGAGTGCGGGGGAAAGAGGGAGGGAGAGACTGATATATGCTGCTCACACTTCGTCAATTCTGCAGCAGCAGATCTGCATTTATGGACAAAATGTAGAGATCTGGGTATGTGGCCAGGCATCAAAAATGTATTTGTAAATATTCTCTGAACAGTCTTCCAGATGCAGAAAAAGGCTGGAAAAGTAGGCATTTATGATTTGATAAAAATGGAAATGACAGAAACGAACTGATTTATTTTCCATAGAGAGAGTACAAAGACAGCACTGTTGTAACCTGGTGGAATGGAGCACTGTGCTCTGTACAATAAAAAAACACATTGGGAGGTTAAGATTACATTCTTGCAGTCGGAGAGATGAGGCAACTTGAATGAACTTTGAAACTGTGATTATGGATTAACACTTTTCCTCCCCACCCCTCTCAGGAAAGACTGTGGAAGGATGCTGGGAATACTTCAGCCCCCAAGTCAGTCCTCTTTCAGAGGAAGATCTTATGCTGAGATAATCTCTCTCTCTCTTTCCTGCAGTATCTCTCAGATCTTACAGCCAGGACTTGTGAATGACCGTACCGGTTGATAAATGTACAGGTCACAGGGACAGATGTGTTGTGTCACCATGCCAAGACTGCCTAAATGTCACACCAGTCTAGAAGTGTATGATATCAGTACATCTCAGCTCAGCTGCCTGTATCGTCATAACCACAGGGCTGCGTACAAAGCAGCTGAGCAGAACCAATTCTGTGTGGAGATGTGGCATGATGTGTGAAGCTGCAAATACATTGATGCCAAAATTTTAAAATGCTAATGATGAACATGATCATCCTTCCAAGAGAATGGTGGTAGCAGTTCTCATGGACCAGAATTTGGCAAAACTTTTTTTTCCAACTCCAAGTTAGCTGGGGGATTCTAAGATTCACAATCTTAAAAAATGCTTTGACATTAGAGGATCCACCTTCTCTTCTTCTGAGTGTGTGTCCATCATCTCTGTTTCAAAGCCTGTGCTTTTCAGGGAAGCATTTCCAAGATATCCTCCCCTCATAATTGTTGGTCACTTAGCCTTATTTTGATGATTACATTTTAATTTTATTATTATTAATTTTTTGGTATGTTGCTGTCATCTTAATTTTTAGATCTGTTGTCTTTTTATATTATCTTTCTTTATATTTTTGGGATTGGATGGGGTTCGGCTGTTTTCTTTATGTTATTGCTGGAACCCACCTAGAGTAGTGGCAAGGCCACTAGATGGTCTGATATAAATAAATAAATAAATAAATAATGTGGGTGGGATTTGGCTGTTTTCTTTGTTTTATTGCTGAAAACGACCTAGAATAGTGGCAAGGCCACTAGATGATGCAGTATGAAAAATAAAAAATAAATACATAAATACATAAACAAATACATAAATATTTACAAACAGTAACTTTGGACGGTGCAATATTAGTGCTGATGGAACTCTCAAATATTCTACCTAGTGACAACAGGAAGAAAGTGATTGGCTGGAAGACATCAGAAAGGAGAGACAATCAAGAGATGCCAGAGGGTGCTATAAGAAGGAGAGGAGGTAAGAGAGGAGGAGTTAGACAGTATCTAAGGTCAGGAGTTTGGGTTTTCCAGGGAGCTGTATAATATAATCACTTTGTAACAGAGAGAGCTAGTTCAGGCTTGGGAAAGTTGATTCTTACAACACATGTAACTTCAGACTTAAGAATGTGCCTTGTAACATTATGCTTTTAAAATAAAGAACGTAATTTTATGTTTCAAGTTAAAACCCGCTTGGCTCTTATGATTTGGGCTTAAGGCAAGCCCAAGAAAAGAGAAAGGGGAGGTTAAAGGTGATTAGCCAGGTTGGGCTGGTCACACCTTCTGTATTGAAAGGATGTTGTAATTTGTTTCTCTGAGAATGTTAGACCTGACAAAGCTGCAACCACGGGCTCTCTCAAAACAACTGGGACCGCATCTGGCCTAATACACATCATAAGCACCTCATTAAGAATGGGAAAACTGGAGCCCCCAATGCTGTTGAAAATCAGCCAATAGATGTCTGGCTTCTGGGCTTGCCAGAATGATGTAGCTCAAAATGAGTAACGAGATGTTATGCCACTAGCCTGCTCATTTCTGAGGAAGCCAATCTGTTTAGTCTTGGGTATTGATTCTGTAGTCATAGCCTAGAGACTGGAAGCATTGATTGAACATATTGACGCAAAGTAACGAAAGCATATGCAATGGGTGCTTCTTCGCAGTCACCGTGGGCTCTGAAATGTTTGATGGGGTTGGGGGGGATGGATAATGTACGCTGGTTAGATTTTCTCCTATTAATTTGTGTCTCTAACTTTAGGCTTGCTAACGAAACAGAACTGATGACCTCTTTCTTTTTTAAACAGAGAGATACGATAAGTGTTCTGTTATGTGAAATTAGACTTCTATATGACACAATTGGTTTTATATTAGATCTGGAAATTTTGCACACTGAGTTTGTATTCTCCTTGATAAACTTCATGGAAAGGATGAATTCAGTTGAAATTCCTGACACATCCTCCCCTGGGTGGTCTGCACTCATAGGAGGGGTTGGATGCACCCAAAGACATACAAAAGAAGGGACAGGCTTAAGCCTGGCATTTTGGTTCTCTGGAACATATTTGAGTACAAACCTATAGTCCTGTACCAGAAATAGCCCATGAATGGGATGTGGTTAGACTCACCCCAACATTTCCTTGAGCATGAACATGAGCTCCCTATCCTTGCACATGTCTGGAGATTCCCAAGGGATCCAACCTCAGTCCAAGGTTCAACAGGCTTCTCTTGGCCGACACGTCTCAGACTATTGATGCACTGAATACATTTTCTACTGTGGAATCTTCACATTTGCAGATATAGCTGGGGAAAGAGCACACCTTGCAAATGTAGGCAAAATATTGCTAAAATGTGGGAATGCACCCAAGCAATCTGTACAATTTAAAATGTGCGCAACTGAAAAGTGCATGTTGGAAAATAAGTCCCCCCCCCCCAAAAAAAATGGCATGCCTCCATAAAACAGGGAGAGGGAACTTTAGAGAGACTGAGGCCCCACCTTTGAGCCCCATCACATCTCTGAGGGCTGCAACAGGCCTGGAAAAAGCTAACAATATGAAAGAGAAAGAGAGAAAGAGAGAAAGAGAGAGAGATGGATCTCACCACTGGTTTCGCAGAAGCCCTCACCACCAGCTGTGCTGGCTGGGGTTTCTGGGAGTTGCAGTTCAAGAACACTCGGATTACCCAAAGTTGGGAACCACTGACTTAAAGTTCTTGTCATTTGTTTGGTTATGAACCTACATCTTTGGGCAAAATTGTTCCATGTGTGAAAACATGTTTCGCTGCCATGCAAAAACTACTGCTCCTGGATTCTTCGAGGAATAGGGAAAAAAACGCACACCCATTTTGGGCACAGAATGTTTTTCTTCAGGGGTTGTAGGGAGACTGGTAGCCAGCAAAACCAGCCTCTTGGGGCCACATATGGCTTCAGACTTTACTTTGCCCACACCACCTGAAAAGGAAAAGGAAATGATAAAGCCAGGCATTGAATGGGGGAAGAAAAAAAATCTGTGTATGCAGATTATGGACACAAATTATTGTTAAATTCTTTCTGAGAGCAAAGTGCAACATCCAATTCCTACCCCTCAGTGCTCAGGTGGCCATTCTACATGCACACATTTTCACACATGAAACACTTTTGCCCACAAATGTAGATTTATAACCAAACAAACAACAGAACCTCTAAGCCAGTGGTTCCCAACCTTGAGTAATCCAAGTGTTCTTGGACTGCAGTTCCCAGAAACCACAGGCAGTACAGTTGGTAGTGAAGGCTTCAGGGAAATGCAGTCCGAGAACACATGGGTTTCCCAAGGTTGGGAACCACTGCTTTAAGTGAAACAAATATGTTTTCTTTTGCTATATCCATCAAAGAATTTGTCAAGGTTCTATCATGTGTTTCATCCATAAGCTCTTGTTTTCTTTTAATGGGATAGGCTAGACAATATGCTAGCTGAGTTTGAATAGTGAACACTATGAAGCACAACAGACGTGCTAAATATGATTATTAGCATGGAGAAAATGTAGGTATTGTTGAAAGTTGCTAGAACTTGGAAGGATGAAGGGCAGTAGGAGCAAATTCCTATGCACAATTATGCCTCTTTCATGATATACCTGTTCTGATCTCTTCCAGAGAGATCTCTTTGCCAGATACATGTTGGTATAGTGGGATGTTTGAGAGCCAGTGGGATGTACTGGATAGAGTGTGGGACTAGAAATCAGGAGACCTGATTCCTCTTCAAGTGGTTCCTCTGCAGGTGGAAACAGTGCTAGGTTTAAGTTTAAGATGGTATTTGACACCGATAAAATTGAATAAAATTAACTCTAATTATCTGAATATCTGTTGGAAATGTGAGAAGGAAATTGGCACATACTTTCATATGTGGTGGGAATGTGAAAAAGTACAAAGATTTTGGAAATTAATCTTTAAGGAATTAACTGATATATGTGAAAGGGATATATTGTAGAATTTAATCCTGAGATAGCTTTGTTATCAATATTTGTAAATGTGGATGACTAGAGAGTTGATTACCAATTTATTAACAGCAGCCAGATTAATAATAGCCAGGAATTGGAAATAAAAACTTGAATTTCAAATGGAAGAATGGTATAATGAAATATGGAATATTGCTATAAATGATAAATTAACTTGTAATTTAAAGGTTAAGAAAGGAGAGATTAAAAAAATAATTTTTATGATATATGGGGCAGATTTATTGAATATGTGCTAACAAAAGGGAAAGTTCCAAATCAGGAATCAATGCAGTTCTGGAGAAGAGGACAATAAAGGAAGAAGAAGAATAAAGATAATGGAAGAAGAAGATTACTGCAAGAGGTCCCAACTAGGGTGGTGCGGAACACACTTGATTTGTATTTTGGTTTATGTATTTTATGTTGTAGTTTATAATAAAAAAGTTTAAAAAAAAAGAAAGAAAAGAAAAGAAACAATGCTAGGTGGGGCGGGAACCTTCTCCCCGCTCTCACTTTCCAGTTTACCCTTTTAAAAATGTCTGGATATGGCCACTGACTGTAATGATCCCTGCTCTGTAATCTCATTGGCTAAACAAGGAGGGTATCTCACTCTGAAATAGTCCCAGATGTGCCTCATTGCTCAGTCTTTGAACTGTCTATGGCTCCCTTCTAATTGTGGTGCCAGCAGGGAATTGAGACTTTAAGAAGCTTGACTTCCCCAGAATCTTTCAAAGGCTCCATCCCTGCTAGATTCTTGGTGTTTTCCTCAAAGTGTCCACAGTTATCTTTGAAGACTGAAGGACAAGAAACTGTGGAAGAATATTGCACAGAGACTGAGGTTGAGGAGAAGGCTATGTCCTAAGGCCTTGCTTGTCTATGAGGTGGCACAGAGGATTCTACCTTAAACAGGGAGTCTCTTGGGACTTCGAGTCTTTCTTAGGTGCTGCTGGGTCAGGGCTGCGGCACACAGAAAATAGGGGAAGCAACCATGAATAAAGGTGAATGACTATTTTTCATCCATGCCAACATTAGTCCAGTTCAGAAAACCATCAGCCAAGAAGTCTTTGAAAATGTGCACAATTTCTTTAATCTCAATAGTCAGTCAGGCTAGAGGTGTACTCATAAATAGACAGAGAGCAATCAAAAATATTTGCTTTCTCCAGTCAACTAAAAAACATTTTGTAAAATAATGAACATTGTAGCCTTTCTCGACTCAGGGGCATTTCAGTTTTTTGCAATACCAGAGGGACTCAATGCTTCCATCTAACATGTCATGAAAGCCAGCAAGCTGATTGGGTATATGGATCCTTCCATCTCCTTCTGCTCAATATTGTGTGTCAGGCAATTAGATATGGAATGATGGATGTGTACAAGATACTGCCTCCTCAGTACATTACTAATACCTTGATAACATGAGGACTTATAACACAATGTAACAACAGCAGGAGACCTGAATTCTGTTAATGATTTATTAGTAAGGGAAAGGAAAGTCGAGAGGGAAAGTCAATGTAGCCATGAAACAATCTAAAATACCTGCCCCTGCATGCTGTTTCCTTCCAGATGTGAGATAGTTTGCAATAATGATAGCAATAATAAGAACCCTGGACAAAGACAAGGACATACACATTAGGAAACAGTACATTTGCCCAACGGTGAAATTATGCCAGTATCCTATTGACCAAACGAGGAATGGAAGTGTAATCACGCAAGTGTCTCCTCCCTGGCAGGTTTTCAATCGCACAACCAGTTGACCAATCAATCTTAGTGAGATGGGATGCTTATGCGATTGCCCTTCTGCTTATACAATAGGATGCAGATCTATATGTAAAACAAGAGCAGCAGCAACAACAACAAGAACGATGATGACAGCAACAGGAAAACAGTTACATCCCCTGAAAAACAGTAAACTGCCATATGGGATAATTGCTTATTTACACCTTTGTCGACGTTGAGAATATAGTTAAGATGCAAGTGCCAAAGGAGATTCTGAATCAGTTCTTTTTAATCAGTCAGAAAAGCCAAGGAACTTCTTGGAAAAGTAGGACAGCCATCAAGAGGTGAAACATGAAACATGAGGCAGGTTGCTGGAGCTTCATTTCTTTCAAGAAGCTTTTGGTGGCAACCTCCTTTGAACTTGCCCACCCTGTCGTGTTGCTCAGTCTTGCTGTGCCATCTGGGTTTATGACACGGTTTATTCTAGTCTGTTGTTATTTGGTTTTTATTATGCCTGATTATGTTATTATATATATACTAACTAACTAACTAGGGAAGGAAGGCTAAAAAGAAGGGAAGACAAGTAAGGGGGCATGAAAGAAGCCTATATTATCAGGAATGGAGTGGGAGAGAGAAGGAAAAGTAATTCAGTTTTTTCCCTAATGCTAGAACCTTAAACCAGTTCCATTTTCTGTAATATTTTGGGTCATTCAATAAAATTGATTAGCAGTACAGGGCCTAAAAGGAAGTATTATGCAGGACTAACAAAAGAAAGCATCTCATACACAAGAAACACACAACTTATGGAATTTACTACCACAAGATAAGGCTATAGACTAGAGATGGGGACGACTCACCAAAATGGTGAGTCACCAAAAGTTGACAACTCACGAAGCACGAAGTTGCCCCCATGAAGTGACAAATAACGAATATCGCAATTCATTTTTTAAAAATTCGTCCCCATGTCTACTATAGACTGGAGCGTAAATGGATTTTTCAGAGGATTATTTTATTTTAATTTACCTGTTTCAGGGAAAATCTATTCTGCCTTTCAGCAGAGATTCCCAAGGTGTGAAAGTACTTAAAACATCATTTGGGTTAGATCCAAACTTAATCATATTCAGAGGAGACGCACCAAGATTAATCTATAAGATATTTGTTGGTTTCATGCACATGTATTTGCTCTAACTCTAATACTGTGAAACCTAGAGACCTGAAAATTGACATGGGTACTAAAAGATGTGCATATCAAAATCAAGTAATTTTAAGCAATTGAAGTCTGCTACCTGTAATAATATATTGGCCAGAATCCCGTTCCTTAGTATAGTAAATCATACTAGAGAAGCCCCGTTGAGTCAATGGGGATTGGGTGAGTCAACTCTTCCATAAATTTCATTGATTCAAATGGGCCTACTCTAACTGTGATTTACTATGCAAAAGTAAGTTGTTAGAGTAGGCTCATTTGAATCAACAAAACTTACAAAGGAGTTGACTTTTTAAATCCCCATTGAACCAATGGGACTACTCTAATGTGATTTACTATGCTAATCAAAAGGATTTTGGTTATTGAGTCACTAGGTGGCACTGGTCTCCTCAGGAATAAGAGGTTCTTCAGAAGAAAGGGGGCTTCTCAAGGAAAGAGTCTCCTCAACGTTTGCCTCTTTGGCATTAGGTTCAAATCCTTGCAGCTGATTTCAGCAGGACATCAGAGAGCTAGGGCCTCAACCCAAATGGCTCACATGATGAGTCTTACCAGACAGCATAGCTAGAGAGTGGAAAATTCCCCATGGGAACTATGTTATATGTTATGTTCTGTCAAGATAACCCCAATTTATAGCCACCCTAGTAGGGTTTCCAAGGCAAGTGGGACATTCAAGGAGTAATTTTACCACTGTCACCCTCTAATGAGTTTTCATGGCCGAGTGGGGATTTGAGCTCAGGTCTTTTGAGTCGTAGCCTGCCATTCTGTCCACCACACCACACTGGCTTCTAGGCAACTATAGCATTAGGGGTGGATATGTTTGTGTACACTTCAACATTGCTCTAGTGTTGCTTGAGCAGTGTGGTTTGGAGAACAGAGAGAAAATATAACACATACTGCCCAGAATATTCTACCATTACTTTGCCAGCCAAGCTAAACTCTGACACCATGGGGCTCAGTGCCTAATGAGGAATTAAATGGCATTGAAAGCTGAAATGTTTCCCTGCAGTGTTCCATTGAGCTTCTCCACAGTGCTTGTTCTGGCCTTCTGCATACGCTTCAAAAGTGACATTAAAGTAAGATGCTTGAAAGATTTTTGCATCAACCAGCATCATTGTCATTACGAATCTATTATATCATTACTATTTTAAGGACATACAAGGTGCCTTTTAAAGCGCTAAGATTTTGCCTTTTTGAAAAGAAGTGGTCTTCTTCTTTTTAATCGAGTTCTTTGAAAAAGGTGTGAAATTGGGCCCAGTAGGTGTTGGGAAGGTTTATTAAATCTTGACAAGAATCTGTCTCCACCTAGGGTTCCAGCATCAACAGGGGAAATTGTGTTGTTTGGTTCTTTTACATCATTAACTCATTGTAACGTGACTCTTCAAATGCATGACAGCTGGGAGATGTGACAAACAAATGTGTGAGACAAAAGTGTGTGTTTGCTTGACCTTTGTGAAAGTAGAGATAAATTAATCATTTTGGTTGGGATTAGGAAGGAATGAGAACAGTTTATTTTGTCTGAATGCAATGCTACGCAGGACTAGCAAACCAGACTCTAACTACACAGGACTGGCATGCCACTCTCTAAGTGGGAAAGGAAAAGAACCCTTTCTGCTTGAGCTAGATGTCACATAGATGCATGTGTAGCAACCTTACATTTTCGGTATATCCATATTTAGAGATGTATACCTCATATGTCCTGTCCCGTTGTGAAACATACACCTCCTCTGTGGGAAGGGTTGTCATAGGTCCTGGTTTACATAGGATGCCCCTCCATTTCAAAGGCTAGCAGGGTCAATGGCCACTCTATTTCAAGTTCTCAGTTTGAAGCTGTCCTCTCTTGAATGAGTTATCTGGACCAATTCTGATTAAAAACAACAACAACAACCACCTATAAGCATGGTCATTGGAATCCATTATGCAAAGGCATCAAGAAAGGGTGGATTGTAATCAGAGTAGGAGGCTACCTCACCCCCAAGTGGCAAGGTGAGATTGCCAATCCCCCCGCAACCCTCACTCACTTGGTGAGTCCTATGAGACAGAATAGCTAGACAGTGGGAACTTCCCCGTGGAGGTGCAGTTGCCTATGAGGAAAGCATCTTACTGGGGAATGATTTTTTAAAAAATGGAATGGAAAGCTGAGGCCTGCATTAACATGGTGGCCCCTAGGTTATGTGGGCCCAACTTTTTCAACTATGATGCCTCAAAGGTGACTAGAGTCTTCCCCTCTATCGTGACATCTGTTGGCCTAAATCCTCTTGCCTGGCACAGTAAATCACACTGGAGTATGCCCATTGAATCAATGGGGATTTAATAAGCCATCTCTTCTGTAGGTTCCATTGATTCAAATGGGCCTATTCTAACTTTGACTATGCTAAAGTTAAGTTGCAGTTGGAGTAGGTCCATTTGAATTAATGGAACTTTTGGAGGAGATAACTCATCAAATCTCTATTGATTCCGTGGACCTGATCTTCTGTGATCTACTATGCTAAGCAACATGATTTTGGCCATTGTGTTCTATTTATAGTCATTATTTCCAAAGGTTCCCTTTTTTTAAGGCCACTGTGTAGCTTTGCCTGTGCAGTGGAAGTGATCTCACTGTCCTTGGCAGACTAAATTAAAGAGTTAATTTTTCAATTTTCCATGTGAGCAGCAATTATACCAAGCCGTGAGTACCTCAAAATTAGGGGGGGGGGGAATACCTTTAATTAATAGCAATCTGCTGTGATGGATGACATCATTCCCCTTGCTCAGGCAGAGCTAGGCAACAGGATAATGGCCAAAGATTCTCATATGCACATTTTATGGAAGCTCATGTCTTCTTTTCTTTTCTTTTTGGTGATGACAAAAAAGGTGGATAATATCCAACTGTCTTACTGAAGGAACAGTATTTGCACTGTACATATCCTTCTTTCCTGAGATGTAGGTGAGACATGGAAGCTTAATTCTGTCTCAGCTTACTGTCCAACCTTAGTGGGCCAGGATGCTGCCGTTCTTATCAGAGCAGCTTGCAGGGAGAACAGAAACTCCTTGTTCCAGCAGCTTGACTTGCTACCAGTCCATTCCAGGCACAATTAAAAGCACTGGTCTTAGGCTACAAATCCCTGCATGACTTCAGTCCAGGCTGAGGGATCCAATGTCCCCTTCTCGGCCTCCCTGGGTTTAAGATCTTCTGGAGAGGATTTCTTTTGGTCTCACCACCCTCACAGGAATGCTTAGTGAGGACACAAGAAAGGCTCTTTTTGATTTCTCCCTCCCATGGGAGACCAGACCAGACCCCTCCCTGCTGTCCTTCTGACCTTTCTTTGCAGACAGACTTCTAATAGGTAAACAGCTGCTCAGGAAGGCATTTCAAAGGGGGAAGACTTGTCTTTTTATTGCTTTGTAATATGTTTCTTAAAAAAATTAAAGAGGATTTTCTGTAGTGCCTTTTGATAATTAATATGTTTATTTCTTTAAATAGTGTAAGGAATTATATTTGTAAATGTTTTAGTGTTTATATTTTTGAATCACCACCTTGAGTCACACACACACACACACACACAAGCTTGTGACTTATTTCTACCACCACATCTAATTCCATCTCCAAAATCTGTGGTTTGGAAATTATTTTTTTAACAGTCCATTTGCGCCAAGGTTACACTCTAATTTAGAGATGACTTTTTTAAAAAAAAAATCAACTCTCCAAAAATTCTGAAGTCCCATGATTTGTGCTAAAGCGCTAAAGTTTTCATATCATTTCAAATCACTTTTCCCCTCGAGCTTCACTGTTAGCTTTCTGGAGGAAAGCAGATGCATTTTCATAAAAATATGAATAGGAACTGTAGGTGTTATCATTTTACAGACGCTTCCCTCATATACAGAGAAAAGAAAGCTTTGGAGAATATTGGCTAGTTTTTGAAGCACACCGGGAAATCATTAATGCTAAACCAGAAGATTTCAAGGTAAGTTAACTTTAACAAAGGCATGCTTATACTTTAAATTCCCATTCACTGTCTGTCATTTAAAAAATGCATATTTTTTAATGAAGGAGATTTTCCTATTCATTTTTTTTTTTTAAAGCATAGCCCACCTTAATTTTTTTAAAAAATTCAAACAAGTATGTCTGGCACTATAATAAGAAGGGAGGGGCAAATCTGTCAGTTTCTCATTGTCCCACATTCCATTAAATAAAAGCACTCAAGTTCTTTCCACCAGATTTATGAAAACATTTGTGAATTTAGTGAGAACCTTGTAATAATAATAATAAAGGCCCAAACATATTGCTCAATCATGTGCACCAACCAAATTCAAGAGGTTCAAGAAAGAAACTTGTTGTACCTGTCTGCCATGTGGCAATTAAAGACGATGAACCTTTCAAAAGGAAAGAAGTAGCATTTCTAAGTCAAAACTAACATGAATCCTTATTCGGCCTTTATTCAGCCTAGCACTATAAACAAGGATAGAAGGGAGTGCCTGTGCCCCTTCCCCCATCGTTCTTGGTTACAGTATTACAGTGGACGATAGTCATCCTGCTCACAGGTAGAATCTACACATGAGGGAAAAACTCATAGATTCCAGAGTTCTTTCCCAAGTGTAGAGTTTTCATGTGAGCAGGAACCTCTCCTGTTCAGAACTGATGCTGTAAGCAAGAACAACGTAACACTGGTGGAGACAAGTGTTGATGATGTTGACGATGTTCACAGCACCCAATTGACTATTGCCTGAATGGTGGAATGCATAGATTTTGGAGAGCTGAGAAAGTTTTGGGCCCGGAGAGTAAATTTGCCCATTTCATTTCCTCCCATCTATCTATCTATCTATCTATCTATCTATCTATCTATCTATCTATCTATCTATCTATCTATCTATCTATCTATCAACAAGTTATTTCTATTAAATTTATGTCAAATCCTTTTAAAATTTATCAATAAATTAATGGATTTTGGAAGCTCATATTTTAAAACATGAACAATATACCGTTCCCATTTATCCTTCTAAAAAAAAAAGCTTTATTCTTATTTCTCCCATCAGCCTGTCACTGATTTATGGCTTTGTACTGGCATGGTGTCTAGAAGGAAACATTATTGAGCTGGGTGAGGTAGGACAGTATGAGCTTGGCTCTTTTGATTATTGTGATGATGATTTTAATTGCTTTAATTATTGTGATGATTTCACTGGTTTTTATTGTCTAATTTGTTTTTAATCTCTTTTAAATCTCTTTTTAACTTGTTTATAATGATGTTTGTTGGCTACCCTGGGCATTGTTTTTAAGTCAAAAGGTAGAATAGAAATATGATAGCTAGCTAATATCAGGATAGATAGATAGATAGATAGATAGATAGATAGATAGATAGATAGATAGATAGATAGATAGATAGATAGATAGATAGATAGATAGATAGATAGATAGATAGATAGATAGATCATGGATGATGTCAGCGATTGCATAGCTACCTTCCTGCCAAACCATATGAATTTCCCTGGACTTCCCAGTTCCTTGCAAGCAGGAATGTTGTTTTTTCTTCCTCTCTCTGCTTCTTTCAAGAAAGATCTCGTACTCAGTTTTGAGTTGAAGGTGATTATCAGCGATTCTCACAGCCACAAGGAGAGTGTCCCCCAAGATGCAGGCAGTTATGTTGAAAAACGCTGGTAGGCATGAACAAAATTCTGGAAGTCATTATTTCTAGTAGCAGATAATGCTTCAAAAGTTAGTTGGTCTTAGGCTGCAACCACTCTAGTCTTTTGAAACAGGCTTGTGTGGTCTAAATAGGGCTGCTTGAAGTCAGCGGGAGGAGCAATATGCTATCTGGTTTGATCCTTGCATCCAGACAGCATCCAGACCTCAAGTAACCCTATTCAATTTGTCTCCTGTTGTCAGTTTCTGGTATTGTGAAGTGGTAGGGGAAGTGGATTTTTTTAATTCTCTGCGGAGGGGCAGGGGAAGTGGACTTTGGGGGGAGGGCTCTGATAGGCCATCACTGATGTGCTAAATCAGATTAAATTTTTGAAAAATTATTTGCCTTGTGTATAGTGCTGATTGGGAAAATGCCCACAGCTGCAATTTCAATCAGCACTTCACAGAAGGCAAAGAAAATATTTTTGAATTTAATTTTACAGAATTTCAAAACAAATCAAGGCTGGGTTCAAACTGTACAGCCCCCCCCCCCCTTTTGGCTTTGTTTTTATTTTTCCTGGAAAAAATGCACAAGTAAATGTAAATCCTGATTCAATTTATTTTCAAACAGTAATTGAGCAGAAACAGCACAGGCTACTTCATTCCCCAGATAATCAAGGGTAAACATGAAAAATTTAAGAAAATGTTATTTTTCAGCACATAAAGTACAATATTTAGACTAGTCATTTTGCACTATCAAGATCATCATCATCATCATTATCATCTTAGAACTGCAGAGGTGTGAGGGAGTCCAGCCCCTCAAGGAGCCACAATGGGGAATCTAACTCCCAACCTCTGGCTCTGCATCCAGATGCCTAACCCCCTGAACTAGCCAGCAGTTGTTGTTGTTGTTGTTGTTCTTCTTCTTCTGAATTACATACCACACTATAGTTGTAGAGCACTCCCTGAGTGGTTTCCAAGATAAATAGGAAAAGAACATTTTGCACCCTAGTGAGCTGGATACTCAATTTACCAACCTCAGAAGGATGGAAGACTGAGTCAATCTTGAGCCAGCTACCTGAACCCGTCAGGATCAAACTCAGTTGTGAGCAGAGGCTTGCCTGTAGTACTGCAGTTTAACCACTGCTCATGGAGCTCATCTATGAGATATGTGCTCTTGGTGGTGCCCTCTTCATATTGTTTCCAAATATGTTTCTCTCTCATGAGAAGGTTATTCCTTTCCTAGAAGCCCATCTCTTTGGTAATTCTACAAAACAGCCACATCAAGAGTCTGTTAGCTGAATGAGAGAGTGGTTCTCAACTTTGACCCTTTCCCAGATATGTTGGCTTCCCTTTCCCAGAAATCCTGGCCATTGACCAGGCTATCAGGGGCTTCTGGACACTGAAGTCCAAAACATCTGGAGGATCAAAGGTTAAGAGGCAGGGAGTAGGAATGAAATTGACTTGTCTGCAATTAGAGGTGTGAACTCCCTGAGTCCCAGTCTCAGAAATGGTATTTCTCTGACTCCCAACCACATATGATTCCCAGTTTTGTTTTCTGCTGGGCTGTTAGATAGGATAGTGGTGGTGGTATGTGGAAATTTGTGCAAATGTCATGAATTTTCAAAATGTGTTCCCTAATTTGTCCATTTTACCATTTTCCTCCACTGATTAAAACATGCTTGTTATATTTCTTTAATTTGCATGGGTTTTAGCCTTTTCTGATTTAAAATTCTCAGCATATGCCATTTCTTCAACATTTTCGATAAGTCTCTTAGTTGTGTAAATTTTCTTGTGAGGTGTGTTTCTATTTCTATGCTATTTTCCTCAAGGCTGTCAAATCCAACCAAATTCTTGTCCAACTCTGCCATCCGTCAGCTTCTTTGGAAATCATGCCTAGAACAAGAAATGACCAAGATACCATATGTGCCAAACTTATATGGATTTTTTCCCTTGTAATTTCCATGTACATGCAGAAAGCAGGGCTGTTCGCACAAACACAGATATAGATTCAGGTGCATCAGATATGTACAATCTCTCCTGCCCTGCAGGAAGGTAGAAAAGTAGAAGGCAGAAAAGGGTACAAATAAAACACATACGATAAAGTAAGATAGAAGAGAACAAAGTAAATGCATGAATAAATCCTTTTCTCCAAACATCTCACAAGCAGTTCCATTGCCCACCATACTACTGCAGCTACTTTCAAATGTATATATATGATACGCATATCATATTGAACAATCAACCAGCAAAACTAGATCTAGGCAACACACATTGGCTGGGTCATACCTGGTATCACACAACTAGTTCTAACAAAGAGGAGACATTTTGATTGTAAGTTGCTCCTTATCTTCAAAATCCCAATATATTGATGTCCTTCTAGGCCACTCAGACAGTGGCTGTCAGAGTTGGTTTTAATATTTATGTTTTTTATACTAAAAAGCAAAAAGTGTGCTGCTTATATACCTCCCCATAGCGTTTAAAGCAATCTCTGGGAAGTTTACAAATTAATTATGCAGGTTACACATTGCCTGCCCCTCCAACGAGCTAGGAACTCATTTTACCGACCTCAGAAGGATGAAAGGGTGAGTGAACCTTTAGCTGGTTACCTGGGATTGAACCTCAGGTTGTGAGCAGAATTTTGGCTGCAGTACAGCAGTTTATCCACTGTGCCATGAAGCTACTAAATCTTCTATTTATTTGTATTTTCTTCTCTAGTTATTCGTCTTCTCCTTTCCCTTTTTCTCTCTTCCCAGATGTATGTGAGGTAAAAAGGTGGCCATCATAATTAAATCTCAGACAATATGAGTTGATTGCTTCTATCATAATACCGTTGGAGAACAGAATTGCATAATTTTGAGAAAACTATAGAGCAGACTGTTGCAAACATGAGTACTTTTAATCATCTCATTCTAATGTTTGCTAAAAATTGTTCCTCATTAACCCTTGCTGTACAATATCACCTAGAAAACTATAACAATTACATTTGTTCAAATTCTTGGCATTATTTTCTTTAATTCTGCTTTCTTTTCCTAGCCTTAAAATTATAGTTGATTTTAATTTGAAGAGGAGATTTGAGATACGGGAATCAAGATTTGATTCTGTGTCATGAAACATTGTCTTAAGACATTTTTTGAATTAAACACTCTACAGCCTAGAATGTCTAGAGACATTCTACAGCCAGGTGAACTAAATTGTATTGCATTTATTTATTTAGTTAGTTTAATTTAATTTATATCCTCTCTCCCCATAAGGAACCCAAGTGGCTCACGACAGTTAAAATCATATAAGAATAACAAGTTTAAAATGCCATACAAAACTATATATTAGAAAACAATCAAACTTTGGTCAGGATTAAAAACAACTTTGAAAACACAAGGAAAATTTTGAAATATCTATTTTTGTTTAAAGTGTTCCATGGACACTTCTCGCTTAAAAGCCTGCCTGAAAAGGAAGGATTTTGCCTGGCGATGGAAGGAGAAGAGGGAGGGGGGCAACATATATTATTTTGGTAACACTAGAATCACTATGTACCCCACCATTGGCCAGTGGTATGTGGTATAATATCTTCTGGCTGTTTTCTTTTTTAAAACAAAGTTTGAGAATGAAGAAGTTAGAAAACACAAAATATTGAGAATGTTCAGTTTATAACCTATTGAGTTTTTATTGTGCAACTCAAAGTCCTTTAATATACTTCTGCTTTTTCTTTTGTTTACACTAACGATCGGCATGAAACAAACCACAAAGCACAAAAAGCCTCGATTAGAGATGGCCATGAACCAGGAAAATGGTAGTTCATGCTGATTCATGGTTCATTGCTATTCACATACCATGAACCACAAAATTTCACAAAATTTCCAATAACATGAACCATTTTGTGGTTTGTGTGATTCAGGAATTCTGGGGGTGGTAGAATGCCCCCCTCCCAAGTTAGAAATGCCAAACCTGCAGTGAGTCTTCAGCTGATTCTCTTCCCCTCCCCCAAGCTTGGCAAAGATTGGATTTGGGACATTTGAGTTATTGCCCCCTCAAAGCAGGTCCTCCCAAGAAAGAGCTCTTTAGCCAGCTGCTATAGATGAATGCTTGTTTCTATACAATTTCCAATGAGAATGTACACAAGTCTTTGCAGATTCTTCTCACAAACAGATGCCTAGCTCTTACTAACCACAGAGCTCTTAACTATCCACCCCACGGCTCGTACTCTTGTCCTAACCTCTCTTAGACTCTGACTTCATTCTATCATACTCAAATCTGAACTCTTATCACAATCACAAGCTCTTATACCAAAGCAGCTGCTCTCCAGCAGCAATCACGCCAACCTATCAGCTCACTGTTCCAAACTCAAACATTCTAGTCCATATCTCAGCTATTTTAATTGACTCTTCTGGCACACATTCAACACCCACTCTCAATCAAATCCCAGCCCCTCACTATGCATATCAATGAAAACCTATATACAAATATATATATATACTATGCAGAATCATCACAACTCTTTCTAAATAGTCTGATGCTGAAAAGTAGATCTACTGTCAGCTCTGCTGCTGACATAAGATGACCTTTATTTCAAATGGTGCCACACTCAAACATCTAGAGATCCATGAAGATGCAAAGTTTGAAAAATTGCAATATATCCTGTTCCAGCAGGGGGAAGTCACAAATTCAGTGTGTTGCAATACAGACTCCAGCCAGCAGGTGGCAACAAAAGGTTCTCTGGGTCTTTATGTCTAGTCATTTGGCTAGCCAACAGCAATTGCAAAGCTGAATCCAAGCTCCTAGTATAGCTCAAAATCTCTCACTCTAACAGTAATTTTTAGAAAGGATAAGCATATTTTCTGTAATGTATTATTCTTTTTTGTTGCTCTACTATAAACTGCTTCAAAAAGGGTAAAGCAAACAAAACTTAAGGCCGTATTGGTTTATTAAAATAACAAAATTAGCAGAGTGAAGCAGGGTTGCACTGCCAAACTCACTTATGATCACTCTTCCTCCTCCTCCTCTTCATTTATTACATCTCCACCACTTTCCCACAACTTTTCACTTTCCCACAACTAAGTAATGCTCAAGGCAGCTTGCAATTATCATAAAAGATCATTAAAACAACAATTAAAAGCAAGTTCAACCATAGAGTTGTTTGAATCAGATAAAACAAAGCGTAACCATAAAAAACAATTAAGACTAGTTATGTGTACGAAACAGTTGAAATTCATTGCAATCAATTCAATGACAGATATGTCTTCACCTCACTCTTAAAAGCAGCACAAATGGGAACCAATCACAATGCACTCCCCTTAGAAATGCACTTTCCTAGTCCCGCATGAGAAAACCCTCTCCTGTGTGCTAGTCAAGCAGGCCTCTGCAGTAGTTGATATTCCCAGGAGGGCTTCTCCTGAAGAATGTAGGATCCACAGAGGATCAGAGCAAAACAGGCAGTCCATTAGATAACAAAATTCTGAGCCATTTAATGCTTTCAGTTTTCAAGCCAGCAGCTCAAACTGGGTCAGATAAGCAAGCCACAACCTATACAGGCCTTTCAGTATTGAAGTCACATAACTTCGATACCATGCACCAGTGATCAGCCTAGCTGCCACATATTACACCAACAGAATTTCTCAGAGCCTCTTTAAGGGCAGCCCCATGCAGAACCCAAGCAATGGAACTAGATAATTAAGGTATGAGTGAATGTTGTCAAGTTAGGCCATAGCATGTCACACCCATCTGGGGAACCACAGAGGCATATGTATTTTTTAACCTGAAAGCCCTCCCCTTTAAGATGATGTTTTAGTAGACATCAGAGGAGTAAAGGCAGCTTAGTAACCTCAAAACAGGAGTTGGAGCTCAATAGCCTTGAATCCAGCTTGTTATTCGTCTGAAATCCTCAGCAGTAAGTTTCATATAAAGTATTTTGTTGCTCTCACAGATGCTTTTCCCGAACACGGTTCCATGAGACTTCAAGCGTGCTCAAGACTGCCACACAGTTGCTCTAGGGAGCATATACATAATAATCCTCCTTTCCCACTGTCAATCAGTTTATTATATTTCAGATTCTCCTTGGGCAATGTAGATAAAAATGAACACTTAAGGAATAAATACATATGTAGGATATGAAAAATTGATGCCAAAACACTTATGTATGGTATTAAAAATGGATGGGTATGTGTGTCGAGAGGGGGGGAGGTTGCAGGGGGGGAAAAAGAGAGAATTGGGAGAGTCAACATTAACTGTATTGGAAGACAAATGGAATTGAGACAGCTGCAATAATTGCATGTTATTATCCTAGAATTATATAGATCTTGTTCTCCGCCCACCCCCTCCCTCAAACTGCAAAAGCTGTTCCACTTGATTTCAAGCTCCAGTTCTTCGAGCCATTCTCCTCTCTTGGACTGTTCAAAAAGCTGGTTTTTGTGAGGTACTGTCTCATGCATGTTCTCCTATTTTAAACAACTTAGTGCTCTCCTTAACTTCCAAGTCATATGTTCATGGTTGCATAACTTAGAGCAGTGGTTCCCAACCTTGGGTAACCTAGGTGTTCTTGGACGAAAACTCCCAGAAGTCTTCACCACTAGCTGTGTTCACCAGGATTTCTAGGAGTTGTAGGCCAAGAACATCTGGGGACCCAAGGTTGGGAACCACTGATTTAGAAGCTGGGATTCATCCTCATCGTTGTCATCATTGCTGTTGTTATCCTCATTGTTAGACAAAGAAATAGGGGGAGGATTTCTGACATGTCATACCATTTTTTTTCTGCAACTTGTGTTTGAGCTCATGGGCGACTGAGCATGTTTACGAGTAATCTGGTGAGAAAGATGAGATTACTCATAAACATGTTTGAACTTGCTTATGGGTTCAAATGTAGGTTGCAGCGAAAATGTGAAATGTCATAGAAATCGACCCCTAGTACAACATTCTGATCGTCCCCATCATGCCAGTCTGCAGGGAGAAAATTCTAGAATCATTATGTTTCCTGGCCCAATGCTTAAAGCTAAGCCATTTCCTTATTTCGTAAGACTCTGAAGGATTCCTCCCTCCTTGTGCCCAATTTATTCAAATTTACAACACAATGGGAGCATAAGCATTGATCCAAGTCCAGCCATATCCGGATGGATTAAAATATCTAACATTATTTGCTCAATCTTCAGTTTGCTTTTATCTACTAAAACACAGACAGGTCTTCAGGCAAAAAGGAGGGAGTGGGGAGAAGGAACCGTACATTCCACCCTTTTGCTTTACAGAATATAGGAGGGGGGGAAACGTTGTGCTTTTTCTGAAACGCTCTGCTTTTGTCTCCTAATGATTCCGACAAAACCAAATATAACCCAGCCCTGGACCTTAAAAGCTGATTTGAATAAGTTGAAAGCAGGACTAGGGACAGCTGCTGATTATTATTCATAGCTCCAATAGGCATCACAGAGCCCTAATGTATTCCCTTTTTTAGAAGAACCACAGACTTAAAATAGATACTCTGTGCCCGGTTTTAAAGATGCGAGGCGATCGCTCATGTTGGCTCCAGGCATTGCTTGAAGAGGACAGGTAAGTTATTGGCATTTTCCCAAACTTTTGCACTTTGCAAGGCTGAGTGTTAGCCAAGATAGAGTGATTTCCTCCTTTACACACATATACTTTCGAGCTGAGGGGATCATGTGCTACACTGGAAATCAGTGACATGGAAGGACTCAGAGTAGCGGGACTGTGAATATATATATTCACAATCGCGGGACTGTGAATATATATATTCACAATCCCACTACTCTGAATGCTTCCATAGTACATATGGATATAATATAATATAACATTGCCATCAGTCAGTCCTTTATTGCATTCTGTGGTGTCTCTGTCAGAAGCAGCACCACTAAATGTAAGTTTATGAATATTCATAGCTATTTTATAGTAGAGCTGTGAAGAATACTCACTAAGCGCTTCACCCTTTTTGATAGAATCTGTGCTGACATGGAAGGAATTTTTGATATGGAATTTGAAAGCTCTACGCAATTCCTCACCTCCAGCTGAAAGTGAGACAAGACGCTCCACACACACACCCCAATTATGGTTCCTGTAATTTATGAGCCAGTGTAGCTCAGTGGGTTGGAACAACTGGCTGTGGAATGAAGGGCCAGGAACTCCTCACTATGCCTTCCAGAAGAGGGGCCAGGTGAGATCATCCAGAGAGTGCATAGCTCTTGAGGTTAGCTGTGTGTCCTAGGGCAAACTGCATGATCCCAGAGCACCACCAGAAAGAAGGATTGGCCCAATGCTTCAGAATATTATATGCCTAGAACTATACATTGGAATTGTGTTGATGGTGACACACAATTAAGTACTAACTTGCACAAAATGCATATGTACAAAACTAGCATCCTTTCTCTTGAGAAGCAAGCAGGCACACATGCATGCACATGAAGATGGAAACACACACAAACAGACACACACATGCACACACACAACAAGCACAGAAGGACTGGCTGACTGTTAAGAAACTAATTCTCTAGTGCTTCATTTTCTTAAAATATCCATAAAACAGAGCAACGATCATCCTAGTTTTATGCAAATTGTGCAATTTTGTGAAAAATAGGAAATTTGCACAAAGCATCATTCTTACTACTATAAGAACTGTATCAACGATGTCTGCAAATTGCTCCTCCTTGCTGACAAGAAGTGTGGAATACAGCAAGAAAATAAGATTTTCATTTCCATTTTTTTACCACCTTGAAACAGTGAACCATTCATGGGTAATATGCATTTCTACAGATGATGCTACATTCTCATGAACCCTCACTGTTTCTTTGTGATAGCTAAGGCTGATAGAATCACAGACTAACAATTGGAGGGCTATATATTTTCCCTTCCTGGTTGATGCAGACTTTCAGCCATTCTTCCCCTGGACATTCAAGAGACTGGACCTGGAAACTTCTACAGGCCAAAGCATGCACTCTACTGCTGAATCATAACTCACTCACTCCCAGACCACAAGATTAAGACCTCTTCAAGGTCTACAGTACTGCATTTAGGGCCCTGAGAATATGCCTCACAGTTCATCTCAATGTGGGATATACTTTTCTGTAGACAAGTAAAAGTCATGAATGATAGGCAACCTTACCAACTTCTTCTTTGTTTATTATTCCTTTTATTTAAGATGTTACTATTGGTATCCCAGAGTGAATTAATTATGTATGTGATTTTGCAAAGCTGAGAATTAGGACTTGGCACTGTCAGGCTCCAACTGCAATATGTCAACCAACAAGGTTGCTGAGACTCATGGAAGCCCTCCCAACTTCTCTCAGCTGGAAGACATGAATGAATGAATGCCACCCTGTTTTCAGTTGGAGCTGAAACACAGATTACATGATCAGTCTTGACTCCAAGTCTAATTGGGCATCCCAAGGTGTGACTGCCTACATTTGTTGCCAGGAGAGGTCTCAGCACAGTGCATGAAGGCAGAGTTGGGTCCCACACCTCAGTGTAGTCAAGTGTGTAAGCCACACATCTCTAGTCAGCCTAGCAAATAGGACTGTGGTAGATTCAAAGGAAGAGCACATCTCTTATAAACTTGGGCATTCCCCCTCTCCCCCACCCTCAAAACCTCTCTTCAATTATGCTGCTACGAGGTTAGCTTTCAGCAGCGTTTAATTAGTGTGCATGTTCCTCTGTGAGGCTGACCATGTGTCCCTGGGATCTCCCAAGCTCTTGCGACGTGTCTTTTTCAATTTTCACATCCCTGCGTAAAAATCCCTATATGATATCTTCTTTCTCCAAAGGTCACACGAGATGAAGAACCTTATAATCTCAGCATTTCACAGAGATTAATCAGGTTAATTGGCATTGGATCAGATTTCCTTCTGATGGCAACATACTTTTAATTTTATTAGCAGGTTTCCTAAATATCACCCACCTCTTTGCCACAGGAAGGGTTAAAGCCATCTCTTTGGCTGTCAAGAGGTTCAGGCATTCTCATTATCATGCAGCAGCCGGATGACCTCTGTCTTAAGGTTAAAAATCAGTTTTACTGTCTGATTGGGTTTTATATAAAGTTCTACATAATTCTAGTTAAACCACAATTTGTAATGCTATGGCAAATTATCATTCAATTAGACTTAACTCTGCCTCTGAAATAACCCAATATGAGAAATATTGAAGATCCAGAAAGGTGGGTGCTCAGGTTAATACTCATCTTCCTTTTATAAACTTGGTTGGATATCTCATTACAGAATCAATAGGCTATTAATGATTCCTTTGATAATTATTTTTAATCTAGTTAATTTAGTCCAGGCAGATATATCTGTATACTCTCAAGTTAAGTACTGGTTTCAGTTGCTGATCTTACCAAACAAATTTATTGGGTATTCAACTTTATCACAGGAAGCCAACATCACATTAAGTTAATATGGTTTATTGGATAGATGTAACTCAGTAATCTGAAGAACACCCCAGTGTAAGGGAATTAAGAGATGGGCACCAAGATGAACTATCTGTTGGAGGCTACTGGGAGTTAGACTGGTGTCTGGAACCTTTCAGAACTCCAGGTTCTCTGGGTTATGATATTCCTTTAGGCTGTATTGTGACTATCTCCACTCAGGAAGCCCTGAGTGATAAATCTGCCGGCAGAACTTGCCCATAACCAATTACAATAACAGTTACTCTTAATGCTTTCCCCTAACTGTCAAGGTATAGATAAATAACATTATACTAATCATGTGCCGTCAAATCAGTTCTGACTTATGGCGACCCTTTTCAGGGTTTTCTAGATAGAGCATACTCAGATGTTGTTTACCATTCGCTTCTCCTGGGGGTATTCTGGGCTTATGCAGCTTGCCCGTGGCTGCACAGGATGGATCTTATGCCAGGAGGCACAACGGGGAATCAAACTCCCAACCTCTGGCTCCACAGCTAGATACCTAAACCACTGGTTGCTCCGCCAGGCACGAAGCTGCCGTGGCGGGAGTGCTTTGTCCTCCCGTCCGGAGAACGGATCGGGGTGGATGTTGCTGCCCTCAAAGAGGGCGGAGGTACTGAACCTTTAAAAATAGGAGTCCCTCTTAGCCCGGCCTCTTTTGCATCGGCCGAGCAAAGAGGGAAGCTGCACTGTCCCGAAGAAGCGGTTTCGCTTTCTCCGCATGCGGCAAAGCGGGACGCCTCCGATTTTCAGGGTCACGCACTGGCGCGGCCCCTGGTTGTCCCCCTTTTTAATTTTATAAACTGTTATAGTTTTAGATTTTCTCTTTCCTCTCTGGCGATTTGTTTAAAAAAAAAGAAAAGAAAAAAGACAAGAGAGAGAGGAAATATTTAATGATTAGTCACTTCTGGAAGGAAGCCTGAGGGTATGACCTGTGAATTGTTGTTATAATTGTTGAGTGCATTTATTTTCAGTAGAGTGGCGGATATATATTTTATATAAAAAAGAGAGAGAGTGAGAAAATGATTGGTTGGAAGGAGACCATTAGATTTATTTGTTAAATAACTGGTATGATTATTCCCTATATATATATTATATATGTTTAAAAAAAAAAGAAAGAAAGGTGGAGGTAAAGTATGGTGTGCTTTATTAGTTCTAAGGGTCGGCTGCTTTGCCCCCTGCTGGGTTTTACCTTGTTTTTTAAAAAAAAAATTAAAAGGGGGGGAGGAGAGAAGAAATTATAATAGTAAGAATTGGGTTGGTTGCCACGTCCCCTGCTGGGCTCTACTTACTTGTTTTCAACATTAAAAATTTTATAGTAATGTTAATATTAATAATAAGGATAATAAAAAGGAAACCTATAGCCAGCTGGATGGCTAGCTCAGTGGCTTAAGGTTTGGCTGGAGCCGGAGGTTGGGAGTTCGATTTCCCACGGGGCCTCCTGAGAGTGGAGCCGGCCTGTTTGGCCTTGGGTGGGCTGCACAACAGTCCTATGGCAACCCCCAAGGGAGGGGAGAGGGAAGCCACTTCTGAGTACTTGTACCTGGAAAACCCTGGAAAGGTTGCCATAAGTTGCAATGCACTTGAGGGCATGCTTTGATTCTTAGCAGAGCCTACGCTGACAGTTGAAACATCATGTTTTTAGTTCTTTGATGTAATGTTGTCACAAATTGCTTTTTTGAAAAGGTGTGTGCAACAAGAAAGGAGGGTTCTGCATCAGCAAGAATGTCTTCGGTGGAATCAGCAGGCGACGGTCATTAGACTGTGAATATCGACACTGAAAGGGGAATCAGGCCTGATACCACGGCAGCCAGATTTGGGCTGTGCCACGGCGGGCTTTGGCAGACAGGAGTAAGAGGTACCTTCCAACAATGCTAGTACCAGCGCTGCCAGTTGCAAGTGAGGCGGCAACCACATTCACACACGCATTCGAAGGGATGTGGACTTGGGGAGAATTTAGCCTCGAATGACTGTCGGTTACATACCCTGCTGTGCATAATGCATGTAAAGCCACATATGTGGCATTGGGCAGGCTGCACGATCCCTGGAAGTAGGATGCTGGATATGTGGAGCACCTCATGGTCCAGCCACATGTCTTAGGGATTGCCCTGGACCAGGTGGCCACAGCGATGGCGGCGGTCCCAAGCGGTAGCCATCCAGCTTGGCTGCTGCTTCACAAGGGCCCCAGTCCAATTAACCTGTCAACACTAGTAACTGGTTGCTATTATATCCAGATAGAGAGTCATCCTGATATTCTACAGGATGGAGTTACTTTTGGTTTTAGGATCACGTGCAGGTAGTCAGGGTGGCTAATACGGCAATAATTGAAAATCAGTGATGGGTACGGTAGACATTGTTTGGGATAAAAATTGTCAGAAGTTGATGAAGGGCAGATGGCTGTACCTTTCTCCGGACCAGCTGTACAAAATTGTGGTTCTCCCCATTGGGGGTGATCTTTGAAAAAGTCCTGGATGGGTTTTTATCTCATTCATCATTTAATTTTCTAGCTGGGGAATCCGTCAATGACAGGATTTCCCAGGAGCTATGCGCGGTCCGTTACATTTCACCTGAAGCGCCAATTGGATGGCTACGTAGATCCTGTGGTAACAGGACAGGATTAGTGAAATCCATCATTTGGGTCAGTATTTCAATTATTGCCCATTCACCCAGCAGATTTTGAGTGTTAGGTTTCAATTCAAAGGACTATACTATATGTCTGGGCAAGGCCAATAGTGTGCTCCATCTCTAGTGATGTGTTTGAGCTTCTCAGCTCTTCGTTGGAATGGATGCTGAAGTGCAGGGCAGAGCATCCACATGGATTTTTCAAGTAGTGCCAAGGGACCTTAGGGTTCCTTTAGCTTCCATTGAGGGAGCTGCAAGACATAGTAGGTCACCGCATCTTTTTCGTGCAAAGTAATTGCTCCAGGCAGGTTTTTTTCGTGGAAGGCTGTGCAAAACTAGGAAGGGTTAACGAACCCGCACCACAGATGGTTACTTTCTGTGGAAACAAAGCGGACCTGCGCATTTGGTTACAGTTATTAGTTAGTTTTAATTGATTTTTGTTCTAGAGAGATGAGGGTGCTTAGGTTTAGAGTTTTTTCTAATCTGATTCTGCTGGGTCAACGGGATACCGAATTTTAGGGCCAATGGAGTGCCGGCTTATGGCTGATGGTGTGGCGTGACTTATAAGTCACCTGCGATCTCCATTCTTGGATTTTTGTCCAATATTGGAGCCCTATGGCTACCAGCTGACTTTAGGCCAATACTGCCGTCATATCTGGTGCTCACATAGCCGTGTGGAGGCATCACACTTCAAGTGATGGAGGCTGGCCCATCGCCTGGGTCCTTACATGGACTTCATGGAATTTTATTTACAGTATTGGGAGCCCTGTGGCTTTGAGCTGTCATATGGGCTAATTTTGGCCGTCATGCTTTGGTGTGACAACAAGGAAATGGCCACGATTTAAATACCCTTATTTCAAGTCACGGAGTGCTGGCTTGGCCAATGGAAGGGCGTGACTTGAAGTCATCTGTGATTCCCTTCTCGGGATTTTACCATTACTGGGAGCCCTATGGGCTACGATATGACATTGGGCCAATACTGGTGTCCTATTTGGTTTTTACACAGCGGTGTGGAGGCATCACCATCAAGTGATGGAGGCCGGCCCTTAGGCTGAAGGAGCGGAGTGACTCCGAAGTCACCCGTGGTCTTACATTATTAGAGGTTGTTCCAATTTTGGGACCTCTATGGCTATGAGTTGATATTGGGCCAGTACTGGTGTCATATTTGGTGATCACATGGCGGTGTGGAAGGACCACCATCGAAGGATGGAGGCCGGACCTAAGGCTGATGGAGTGGAGTGACTTCGAAGTCACCAGTAATTTTACTTTAGTGGAGATTGTTCCAATTTGGGTGCCTTATGGCTTGGTGCAGACATTCGGCCAATTCTGCCATCATAATTGATGTGACTTCACAGCTGTGGTCCATCTAAAAAACACCTGCACAAATATCAGAGGATTACGCAATTGGTGAGCCTTCCCATTGCACTGTTTGTAGGGTAACCTGGAGTGGCTTGCCATACGCTTGGCATAAATGGGGAGCTGTGTGACGCCCTGTCCCGACAACAGCTCTACCGTTTCAGGGCGTTGGCTCAGGAAGCTCAGGCTCAACCTGAAATATTGCGATAGGAGACATGGAGCGTTGGAAGGGTGAAGCCAACAGAGCAAGCAGTTTAGCAGCCACTCCTAGTTCCCAGTGCAGCTATGAAACTGCATGTGTGGAATATTTTGCATTTGCTGTTACAAAGGCTTGGGTAGACCATGGCCTATAACACCACCCCTATGTCCCCCAAAACTTGTTCAGTAAGGTTAGGTTTGAGAGGAGATTTGCACGAGACAATATGGGGTCAAATTTTTAAAGCAGAGACACATTGTGCAATTTTGGGACGTTTAGAATTAGCAAGCTGATAAGGGCAACAATTGTTGATAATTCAAAAATCAGCGATAGATGGACGACTTATTGGTCTCCGTAGACAGAGTCTTGCTTCATCTCCATCAATCTAATTCGGATCAATTATGAGAGGTCAGGTGGTAAGCCTTAGACATTTTTCATTTGAGGAACCTTGCCCAGTTAGGGCCTTATCTGCCTATGTTGAGTTCGGGTGACCTCGGCAAGCAATCTACTTCGCCATAAGGATGGCTCTCACCTCACAAGGTCCCAGTTTCGCCTGTCCCTTCCTGGGGGCTGCGCACAGCAGGCATTGTGGGATTGCAATTTGGCACCCACTCATTTTGGAATGGTTGCAACATCCGCAGCAGCAGCTCTTACTGTGGATGTGAGGAAGACCAGTTAGGAAGTAGGCAAGTGATCTTCATGCAGGTTAAAAAATTATATTTCTCTTCATCAATAGACGCTAGTGCTTGTGTTCTCTTTCAGGACTCCAGGCAGTTGCCACCTGGTGTGAGCCACTTTTTGTGGCCACAGTATATACATTGGGCGGTGAAGTACCCTTTGTGTATCAGTTGGGGCCGCAATTTAGGCCTTGGTGCTTGGGCCGCATGCGGAATGGTAGGGGAAAGGAGGCATGCTTGGGGACCAGCTGAAGAACCTGGTACCCCAGAGTATGAGCGAGGCTCCCCCTGAATTTTATTGTTTGTTCACCGGGGATGAAATGACTTGGCACAGAACAGGCAGGTCATTAATATTACAGGTGATTGAGGTCTTGCAGGCCATACAGGACAAATTTCCAGCCCATAGTCTGATATGGTCAAGCATATCTCAAGATATGGTTTTGGAAGATTGATTGCGATCTTCAGTGCATTGACTGTGCAATGCGTGGTGTGAATTGCGAAATAGCTGGCCATTAAAGGCTGCATTGGTCATTGATTATGATCTGGACATAAGAGTTTGCCAGCCAGAATTTTACAGAAATGACGGGGTTGGCTTGTCTGATACAGTTTTGGGCCTTTGTTATGAGGGACCTACAAGGGGGCCTTTGGGCCGAAATTTTTGGCTGTGTTGGCGGGCTTGGGGCATATAAATAGCCCCATGCCGCGGTGGGTAGTGTGAGGGGAAGAGTCGGGGTGAGTTCATGGAAGTCACAAGGTGCAAAAATATTCCATCTCCCTGTCAGGTGGTGCCAATAGGGCTGCTGACGAGAGGTGGTTTGTCCATGGGGGGGGGGGACCTCCCGGGCAGCAGTTCACCTAGGGTCATGAGGCTCGGTGGGCTGGGGCATTGGGGGGTAACCCTATCACCAGGCACCTGAATACGTGCTGTACAGATGACAGCATGATTCAGAAATAGGAACTCGCCTTGCTCTTGAACGATCCGGATGTAAAGGCTACACCGGATTTGGAGATAATATTGCACTACGGTAGGCCCCCTTGTAGATTGGGTTTTTTAGTTTAAATAGTTAATAAAGTTGTGGCCCAAGTTTTAACCCAACAACCTGTTTCTGTCTCTTTATTCCAGGCTGGGGGGACAATGAACTATTCAGCCAGCTAAAATTACACTAAAGTTCTATCTTAATGACAAACCATAAGGTAGGATAACTTCATTGCTTTTGCAGTGTAACTGTAGTCTTTTATTTTGTTTTGTATTGTTTTGTTTTGTCTATAGTGATGGCCTTATTAAATGGTGGAGGAGGAATATTATATGGTTCAGAGACTGGCTCATGTTGTGCTAAGTTGTGAAATAGGCAACGTCAAGGACAGTGTATTTTATGTCACAGGCCAGTGGCTTGTAGCGTTCAGATGTTTAACTAAGTCCAGTCTGAATTAGTGATTAATTAACTATCACTCCACACACCCCCAAGGGATGGTGGATGGTGACCCGCTGTGTGAATACTTTTATTTTGTGGTGGCCCAAGGAACACTTTGCTGTTGGTACTACAGGGAGCAACCACCGCAACAGTAAAAGTAAGGGGGAAAAACCTAATAGACATGCAAATGAATGTAAAAAACAAAATGCATGTGATTTTAATGAATAAATTACAAATGCAATATTATTTATTTCTTTATTTGTTTGCTACATTATTTATAAACTGCCTCTCAGGGCAAGACCTCCCAGGGTGCTGCATGATAAAAAATTAAAAAGCAATACTGTACATATCATTAAAATCATATGAATATGATTTGAACAAATGAATAATGAAATGCAAGAAGTCATCAGCAACAAAAGTGGGGCTATGGTCAGATGGGGAGTTTTCCATTAATTTGTGGAGTGAACTTTGTTTCTTGTTTGTTCCTGTTTGTGTGTGTGTATGCTCTGTGCCATCAAGTTTGAATAGACTTATAGCAACCCTAACAGGGCTTTCAAGGTAAGTGAGATATTTAAGGAATGGTTTTACCAGTTCCACTCTCCCAGTGAGTTTCCATGGCCAAGTTCTGCAGAGTCCTAGTCCATCACTCTATCCACTACACCACACTGGGAATCTTATTCCTATTTAGTTGTGTGACTCTCCATGGCTAAACCTGAGTGATGGAAAATGGAGATTACATATTGAAATGTTCTAGAAATGTGCTCCTTTTGTTTTAAACTAAAATATGAGATTATATATCAAAATGAAAGGTGCACATTTCTAATCTTGCCCCAGGTACAAGAATTCATCATGGGGCACTTTCTTCTATGGTGGTTTCCACAATCTGGTCAAGATGTCTCTTTGTCAAACCACTCTCTCTATTGCCATGGAGACGCGAAGTACACACATACACAGTGAACCCAGAGGGACAAGCTGCTCGATCAGAAAGACACAAACAGTTAACCTAATGCTGCAGATTTTAAATAGTCCATGCAATGAAACAGCAGTTACTGTAACTCTGGGCAGTCTGTGAAACGTTGGTCCCATGAGTATGAAGACTATCATCGGTACTGTCAGAAAATAACTCAACTCCCACAGTGAGGAAAATGTTTTGCCATTTCTTGTTCTCATGTGCAAGAATGAGACAGCAAAGCTTTCTATCCCTAAATTAAATAAAGGTTAAAACCACAAATACTTTGCACCTTTTAAAAATCCTCTACAACTATATGTCTTTACAACACCCAACGTTTTAAACTTTCAATGTTCTAAGCATTAGTTACTCTAAAACGGCAATGTGTTCCTGTTTCATTATTGAAGAAATAATTTATTTATAAGTAAGTAGTTATGAACTATCTCTGGAGACAAAAATGTTGAAACAGGCTGTCCTACTTTGGGCAAATCGTGAGAAGGCAAGATTATCTGGAAAAGACAATAATGCTGGGAAAGGTGAAAGGCAGCAGGAAAAGAGGAAGAGCAAATACAAGATGGACTGACTCCCTACAGGAAGCCACAGGCTTGAGTTTGCAAGAGCTGAGTAGAGCAGTTGAGGACTGGACATTTTGGAGATTGCTCATTCATAGGGTCACCATAAGTCAAATGCAACTTGATGGCATGTAACAGCAACAGTTATGCATAACGAATTACTTCCATTCTTCATTCAAGGTCAATTGAAAATTATCTTCAATAATTGAAAACTAGATAGAATACACAGGTGCAGAGACCACACTGTGGCCCTGATTTCTCCATTCACATTTTACCACATTTCTATACATAGAGGGCCTGAAGAAGAACTCTGCTACTTATAGGATTCCCCAAGCAAATTGGTTTCCCAGAACACTGGTTCACATGGAGAGCCCCACAAGTTGTGTAGGCTTTCCCATTTCAGAATAGACACCTACATGTAGGAGGAGGATGGAAGTGACAATAGAGAAGGCAGGACTAATGTGGTTTTAAATGACTGAATAGAGTGAAAGCATCAAACATACACCATAATCAATCATCTTAGTCCATTCTGTAAGGTATGGTAGCTTTGTTCTCCTCCGACTGCACCTTGCAAGCTAAAATAACTGCAGCTTCTCTAAATGTGCTCTGAAGCAGGATTTGGTCCAAAGTCATCTCAAGTCATTGTTCACAGGTTGAGCTGTTGCAATACATTAACTTGTCTGATTTGGGCGCACCACTCTGCTTCTGATTGCACTGGGGCAAGCTTCTATTCTGGCTTCTTATGTTAATTCTGCAATCTCCTTGATGCTGCCTTTCATTAAATTCTCCTCTCCACACACATACCAACGAAGGCTTTCTTTAATCACAGATATGATAGATTTCATTCCCCACATCTCTTCTAAATGCTCACATCTGGTTGCACATGTCACACCACAATATGGCATGCTGACGCGCATGACATTTTCAGCACAAGCATGTATATTGTGTTTGTCACCAAGTTCCTTAGATTAGTAGGAAATTCTTCCCCAGTGTAATCATTTCCTCATTCAGAGCAGAGAATCCAGTGCACATAATTATCCACATGCCACATTAAGCAAATGCCACTTTCTGAAGCCTGGTAGTTCTTGGGATGTGATTTGTCACCTGAGATAGAGGATGATAGGCACTGGGAAAAGAAGTTTAGAGGAATACGATTAGATCAATGTCTTGACTGTTGCAAAGGTATCAAACCAAGCCCATAAGAGCATGCCACTGGAAAGCACCAAGCCATGTATGACCATGATACAGCAACCACCAAAAGCATGATTTCTTCTCCTCCCAAAAGGTGAGTTTCTCTTGTCTTGAGCGAAACTCACTTTCTGAAAGCTTCCTGTGTGTGAACAGAGGAGATCAAAGCCTAAGTACTTATTATAAGAGACAATCTTACTAATCCCAACGTTATACACTCAAGAGCCACAGGGGATTCTGTTTCTCAGGGCGTTGCTCTTGCCACTGCAAAATTATAGAAAGCAGACAGATGGAGAGGGGACGAATTTGCTGTCACTGTCCTTGACTTGGAAGCCAAATAATTTTGGAAGGAGAAGGGGGCAACAAAGAAGCGAAAGAAGGGCTGGTTGGCTGGCCAGCCATTGTGATGGTGATTCGTTAACCCAGATACAAGGCATAAAAGCCAAGTTTCGTATCTGGAAGGTTGTGTGACTTATCTGATGAGTTCAGAAACGTTTCAGATGGGACAGTTGATATTCTGAACTCTCCTAATGCAGACGTCTCCTCTGTTACTAATTTTTACATCTTCACTGGAATACACCAGTGGCATTATGCTCTAATGGAGCCATCATGTGAGAGATAGTGAGTTTTCTGCCATTTGAGAAGAAACGTATTTGGCTCAGTCTGGAAGCAGCTTTGTATTTACATGTGTGAAGATCTCCTCTCTGTACAGTTATAAATATGCTTTTTTAAAAACCTGGAAGTATATTGCATGCATGCCTTTCAGTGGCAGACCCTTCATTTATGTGGGTTTGTTTTATATTGTTGTTACGTGCCCTCAGTAAGGTGACTTACTATGACTTACAGTGACCCTAATAAGGTTGTCCCTAATAGACTTGTTCATGAATACTCACCTTAAAACATCGTAGTTAGTCTTTAAGGTGTCCCATGTTTTTGTCTTTTTTGCTTTGTTTTGTTTCTTTGGATTTTGCCTGATAGGCTTGTACAGACTAATATGACTACCTCTTCTAAAATTACAAGGCAAATGGAGTATTTAAGGAGCAGTTTTACCAGTTCCATTGCCCCCAAGGGAGCTTCCACGGTAGAGCCGGGAAATTGAACCCAGGTCTCCTGAGTCCTAGTCCATCACTCTATCCACTATACCACATTAGCCACCCTCATTTTATATACACACTGAACTATCTGGAAAAGGCTACAGTTTAAACAAGGTTCTCATCATGTTTAAGGGATGAAATTCTGGAAGAAGACCCTTCTCATTCTGGTGTACACTGACAGTTGTGTCAATAACTTTCACACCCCATTAGCACTGTTCAATTGCTATTTGTTTCTTTTTTTCCTTCACTGTACCCATTGAATTGATATTCCTTTGACTGAGGAATAATGGTCCTCCAGTATCTTTAGATTGTTGCAGTTCTTCACCATTGCCAATGCTGGTTAAGGAGGAGGAAGTTTCAATCCAACACTACCCAGAGAGCCATGGTTACCAACCCCTGCTGTGAATGAGGAACATCAGAAGATGACCCTTCTGAATCACGGCAAAGACCCACCTAGTTGAATATTCTGTTCATACTGCTGCCAACCTAATAGGGAGCCTACTAGTGGGACACAAGAGCAAATGCACCTCCCCATCTCCTCTTCCTCACAATTAAGACACAGAGTCATATTCTCAGTGATCCTAGGGGTAATCCAGAACCATTCTGACTCATAAACCTTAATGGCCCTAATTTCCATGAATTTCTATCATTCCCTTTCAAATTCATTTGAGTCTGTATAATCCCACAGTGACAGCCATCATTACATCTTATGGCAATGAGTTCCTCAATTTAAGTATGTGCATTGTGAAGCAGTAACTCCTTTTATTTGTCCTTAACCTCCCTGAGGCTCAGTGGAGGACCCCCAGGTTTCAAATTATAAGAGAAGAGAAAAGGTGTCAATCTACTTTCTCCACATCATGCATAATTTTATCCACCTCTACTATGTCTCCCCTTAGTCACTTGTTTTTAAAGCTAAACAGAGTGCAATGTTGTAACCTTTCTGGACATGGAAGTTATTTCAGTCCCTTGGTAAATTAAGTCAACGAATACATACAGGAAGTATGTAACGTTTTGAAAAAAAATACTCGAAGACAAAGAAACGTTTGTTCAAAGAAGCCTAGTTAGCAATAAGATTGGGCAGCATCCTGTTGTTAGTCTCAGTCAGAGGAGAGCCACTGAATCAAGTGCTGAATGGTATATCAACACATGTGTTGAGTTCTCACTTGTTTAAATAGATTTGACTCACTCATCTTATCTCATTGACTTACCCATAACTTAGGGCTTGCTTGCCTGGCCTTGTGATAAACCAGAATTGAAACTAATACATATCTCTCCATTGAAAATGAATGTACCTTAATTAAGTGACAGTGAGTTACCATGGCATCTCTGTGGTCTTTTCTGTGACAATCTGAAGGTCAACAGGTGTCCTCTCAAGCTTTTTTTTAAATGCAAGTTTTAAAACCCACTGGTTCCAAATGAAGATATAATATTTTGCCCCCTTCACTTTTCCAAAAAGGAGATGCCCTTTGACAGGATTGCTCATTATACTTCCCAAGGAGATGTGCAAATGTTGAGACAGCACGAGTCAACAGAAAGAAGAGATCGCTTTTGAAGATAGCCATAGAAATAATGGTTGCTCCCAGGGTGAAGCCTCCTTCCACCATGCTCTTCAAAGCTTTTGTGTCAAAGTGGTTATAATATCCTTCACATGCTGTGACCTTATCTTGCTGGCATTTTCTAGTGAAAGGAGAAATTTGTGTTTTTAATGTCATATTATTATTATGACTTCTACCACATAGGCCGCCGCTTCATGCTGTCAAGGTGCCACTGTTCCATTAATGCCACAGGCAGTTAAAAAAAGAAGAAAGAAAACCTTATCTGAGCTAAAGTATGTTCAATTCTTCAAAAATCCTCTGGTTTATGAATGTGGGATATTGTGCTTCTGTAACCACAATTCAAAACTCCACAGAAAGGCCCAATGTTGCTCAACAACATTGTATCTGTGTTGCCAGCAGGAAAAAAGATGCCAAGCTTTACATAACAAAGGGTGACCTGAATGTTGACAGCACCAATGACAACAGTCAAGGTGATCTACAGCAGCAGTCCCCAACCTTTTTCGGACCGCGGACCGGTTGGGGGGTGCGGGCTCTGTGCGTGGACTGGTTGGGGGCAGGGGCACCCCCATGCTCACGGGTGGGCATGTCACACTCGCAGGTGGGCATGTCACGCTTGTGGAGGGGCGTGTCACGCTCGCAGGGAAGGCGAGGAGTCCAGGCTCGTGACCGCCACTGCCGGATCTCTTTGAAGGGCGCACCCCAGAAGGGCCGCGCTGCTCGCCCCCACATGGAGGACCGGAGGCGCCGGCTTAGTCGGTCGGGCTTCGTCCCCTGCCGGCAGGGTAGCAGCGTCCTCCTGCGGTTCTCGGGAGGAAGCGAGGGCATCGCCCTCCGCTCCGGCTCCGGCCTGCTCCTGGCCGCTGGCGAAGGCTCCCAGCCCGGGCTCTACCAGGACCGGCAGGACAACCACCAGCTGCCCCTTCCACCTTGTGGAAGGTGGCCCGGCCGCCGTCCTCATCCACCGGGTAGGGGAGGCGCAGGCAGTAGGCGGCCAGGTGGGGCTAGTCGAGCTGCAGCTCCCGCCCGCGGATATCCAGCTGGGCCTGGGCGGCAGAGCTCAGCAAAGGCAGCTTGATGGTCACCACCAGCTCATGGGGCACAGGGCCGGGCGCCGAGTCGCGGCTGCAGCGGTAGTCCTGCAGGTCCAGGTAAGAACGCAGCCGGAGTGTCCAGCGCAGGGTGGTGGCGGGCAGCGGGAGCGGCGTTGGCGCGGTCCAGGCCCGACGAGAAGTGCTTCTCGACCGCCTCCAGGGCCGTGTCCTGGACGAGGCGGCGAAAGCGGGCCGAGCGGGCGGCTCAGCTCATCGTGGCCGGGGGCCAGGCAGTGTGGCAGGGACCAGCGGCTGCCGCCGGGAACCAGGCAGCACTCAGGCCGCCCCACCAGCCGGTGGGTGCAGAGGTTGAGGTAGCAGCAGCGGAGGCCGGCCTGGCTGGTCCGCAGCACCCAGCCGGGGCTCGGGTGGAGCAAGCGGGCCTCAACGCCCCGCTGGCGCTCCAGGGCCGCCACCTCGGCGGCGTACTCGGCGAAGAGGGTGCGGACGCCCTCATCCCGGAAGGCCTGGCTCAGGCACTCCGCCCATCAGCTCCAGGTCCTTCAGGCTCGAGTGGGCCGCCATGGTGAAGCCGCCTCCCCTCCGCTCAAGGCCGGGCTCGCCCAAGAGGTGGGTGTGTCATGCACGAGCGTGAGGGGCGTGTCACGCTTGTGCGCATGCGCACGAGCTCAACACGCCCACCCACAAGCGCGACATGCCCACCCGCAAGCGCTACACGCCCCCCGGGTGGGCAGGGGGGCGGAGATCCGTGTCCACGGCCCAGTTCAAGGAAGCCCACAGACCAGCATTGGGCCGCGGACCGGGGGTTGGGGACCCCTGATCTACAGGATACCCTCTTGTGCATCACAAGATACATCTGTCTAATTCATTTTCTGTGTCTACTAGAGATGGGGGTATTCATATTTGTATACGAATATGAATATACCCCAAAGGTGCAGATAACAAGGGTCCGGTCCCCTGGGGCCAGACCAACCACTCACGATTCCACCGCTGCCACGGGCTCCATGGAGCCTTCCTATCTCTCCATTGCTCGTGATGGATTAGCCACTCTGTAACCTGGCAGGGAGGCTCGTCATTCTGCCTTCTGCCAGGACTGGCTAATCTATCATGAGCAACGGAGCAATAGGAAGGGATTGTGGAGCCTGCGGCAGCAGCGAAATCATGAGTGGTTGGTCTGGCCCCAGGGGACCAGACCCTCGTTATCTGCACCTGTGGGGGGATATTCGTATTCATATAGGAATATGAATACCCCCATCTCTAGTGTCTACATATACAAATCTGTTCTTCTCTTTTGCTGCATCATTTTGTTAATGGTTTTTAAAACATATTGTCTCATGCAGATTAGTACACATTTTGTTGGCATTTTCCACAACGTGCCTATTTTTGCAAGTAGGTTTCCTAATGTATGTATATTATTGTTCCTACTGTTCTTCTGATGATGAAGGTGCAGTGGTATAACTCACATTAATTTGGGAAGGGCAAAATGTGAACCAAATTTCTGTTCTGTCCTGAGTTTGCAAGCAATCAACAACACAATGTAATTTATGCTGTTTCAGTGAAGTCTCTGAGCAATATGTATCAATTATACATCAGCTGAATTCCTATCACTTAGCATAGTAAGTTGCACTCAAGTAGGCCCATTGAATCAGTGGGGATTCGGTGATACAACTTTTTCATAAGTTCCATTGTTTCAATGGGACTACTCTACTGTGACTTACTATGGTAAGCAACAGGCTCTCAGCCATCATGTTCCATTATCTTTGTACCTGTTCTGTACTTTACCTGTTCTGGGCAGCAGGAAACGACAGGATAGATGAAACAATCCAGCTGTTGAAAAGGGAACGTGCTACTCCCAATGTCAAGTGAAGTATCACTTTTTTTAAAATGCTCCACTTCTCTGCATAAAGAACTTCCAAAGAGAAAACCAGAACAGATAAGAAGAACCTCTGTAAAAACCTTTGTCTCTGATACTCGTATGATAGCATACTTAGACAGGTTTTTAATACTGCATTTTTCTGTGGGAAGCATCCCTCACCTGCATGCAGAGGTGTTACCATCTAGTCTGTCATCTTAGGCACAAAGTCTATGCTCAAGTTTCTTTGGAAACCATGGTTTCAGACTTAGTAATCATTCCCTTCACCTAAGAAATCTGTGGACTCAATGAATCCTTATCAAAAATTATTTTTTTTAAAAAACATGCACTGTGTGAGTTCAGGCATATTTCCTTAGCCCATGCAAACTCTAGGGTTAGAGTCAGGAGGAGGGCTAACTCTGCACTAGGGCTATGTGCAAATCCCCCAGTCTAATCCAGATTTCAATTCTGCACGTTGAATCAGGGCCCAAGATGATCCAGTGTGACCTGGGCCCCTTCCTCTTTGATCCAGGCTCTGACCTGGACCTATATTCTGATTTGTGAAATCTGCAACTCTTGATGGAGACATACAAATAGCTATAACTTTGGGAAGATTGTTATGTGCTGCTGTGAATCCTGGCAAGATGGCAGATTTCAAAGAGAGGATGAACCATACCCATAAAAGAGACAGGCAGAAGCATAATATCTTTGAATTTCAGATGCTGGGAAGAAACAGACCCTAGACATTATGCAGAGACACTCGCATTATGACAGTGGTCTAGAGAGGGTTGTGAGAAATGTTGGAAACATTGAGAGCTGCTTATTCTTTCTGCAATGCAGCAAGGCTACCCCTATGTTCTTAATAAGTAAAGCTGGATGGGTGTGTGCAAGCAAGCAAGTTGCCTCAGAACAGGAGTCCAGTGGGGGCTTATGTGTGAGGTAACGGTCTGACAGGGTAGTCAGTTTTACCATGTAAGAGCTCTGCTCTTTTTCTTTTTCCAGGACTACAAACTCCAGGGTCAATTCCTTGTTCAAGAGTGGTATGGCTGACTGGAGTGTTGAGATGGTTGTGAGGCTGGTGGTAGACGTACGACTCCTTCTTTTTGTCATCAGAGAACCAAGTGTGCTGCTCCAAATACTGTTTCCTCTTCTGTGGGGGCTGCAGCTGCAGCAGTTGCTGTGTGAGTTGTTGATGAGAAAACCTTTCGAAGATTGACCTTAAGGTTGGTTTTGCCCTGGTCTTTGCCCAGTCAGTCCATGATCGGCTGCTGTGCCTTATGCCCACCAACCACCACTGGGGAAGTTAAAAGAGTTTTGTAAAAGCTACCAGGAATATTACCCAGGTACTCTGTGAAATCTCTCCATGGACAAAGAAGACTTCATCCTGAGCAGAGTCAACATAGCTGGCCTTGCAGACTTCTGTCTGGCATTAATTTCTCCCTTAAGCTCTAGCTGAGAGCCCAGTCTCTTCGCTCTTAAAACTGGAACACAATAAATTGCCACAAACCAATGGGGAAGGAGCAATGAAAGTGACAGGCATCATGTAGCACTGAAGAAGCTGCTATTTTTGTCTTGTATAATCAGTGAATAAATGCATATAATATCAGCCAGAGGTCCTTGGAACCTCTTACAGGGGCTTAATAACAGATGACAAAGCGTAATAATACTGCTGGATTAATAATTTCCCTGCAGAAAGAAAAGAAAAGCTACCTGTACATTCAAGTCTTCCTGGAATGGCGTTCTAATAAAACACATGAAGTCTGCGTAAATGAGAGCACAGTAGAAAAGTTGGCTTCCACACTATTATCTTGGTCTTTTTTTCAATTCCACCTCCCTGTCTGCATGTATTGTGACTGAGCCCGGCTTAGATACTTCCTGGCATTCCCACAACTAACCACTGCAGTAAAAAAAGAAAAAGAAAACAGCACTTGCATAATTACTTCCATATAGTTTCTCCCCTATCGGCAGCTCTGTGATTCTAAAGGCTGCCTTATAGGCAGGAATTCAACTGGGACAGTCTTCCTTCTCTGTGTGCGAGCTTTGCCGAGTTGTAACAGGAATGGCTGGACCTAATTTAGTTTTTCTTTCCACTCTCCAGTTCTCCTTATCAAATATGAAAGCCATTCACTGAGGTGGTGTTGAGGAAAAGAACTGGTGCCCTTTCTGATCTGAGGCATGTTTTCTATTAACACTAATAGGCGTTACGTGTGGAGAATGAGAAGACGCAAGCCACTGTATTAGGAGAAAAGGATATAAAAAGTTACTTGAAGCATAAAAGAAAAATCTAGTGCAGCCTTTTCCTATCTCGCATCCTTCAGATATTGGACTGCAAATCCCATTGTCCCCAGTAGCAAGGTGCTGGCTGAGAATAATGAGCATTGTAGTTCAACACATCTAGGAAGTGCCCAGCTTGGATGATCTAGGATGTAGAATTACTATGTTTTGCTATGGATTATAGATTTTGTTGTATAGAGAAAAGAAGAGATACTCAAAGACAGCTTCACTTCAAGGCCAGCTGACTGCACAATAAGGAGTTGTGATGATTAATTGCTGAATTCCTCATTCTAGTTGATTTTGGCTGTCTTGACATGACGAGACCACTTCAGAAGGGGTTTCAAAACCCTGTAAGCAGACAGTTAATGCCCAAGGCATGGGAGGGCCCTGAAAAATTTTGGGATGAGATGCTTCCAAGATCCCTTCCACAAGTAGTCCATGCCTGTGAAATTCCCTGAATCCAGCCAAAAGTGAGACAAAGAACTCTTCCTCAACCCCTCAGGGTCTCTGTCATTTGCGTAAAATGTGTAAAATGTCCTTAAGAGACAAATTACAAGCAGACAGTATCACATACAGAGAAGGACCAACTACTGGTTAAGAAAGATGCCAACAAACCATCAAGTGTTTCAGATTGTTAAACAAAATGGGAAAAATACTTTAGGGCAATTCACACAATTCCCAAATTGCACAATTCTGTGTGTGTGGGGGAAAGCCACACAATTTTTGGGAAACAATTTGTTGTTGTTGTTCAATATGAGACCACCACCCAAATCCCAAGGGGAGTCCTCACCCTCCTTGCTGGTGAGGAGGACAATGTCGCACTCCTTGTTCTTCCTGGGGGCCCCGGATTGAGACAAGTGATGGTTCACCTCCCCGTAAAGTAGTGACTGCTTAAGAAAATCTGAATCAAACAATTTCAGCTAAAAAAAAATTTAAAGTGCCGAATTATATTTTATGCAGCAAAGCAACATTCTACAAGTTGATTCTAACTTTTTACTCTTGTGCTCACTACCATTCACAAGGAGACACCAAGCAAGGGAAAATATCAGAAGCTGACTGCTTTCTTACATCAGTGAACTGCTTCTCATCCAAACAGAAGACAACTGTCAGGGCTGCTTTTCAACAAGTAGAAAAGGTAGTGAACACAAGAGGTGATCCTGTAGATCATCTTGACTGCTGCCATTGGTGTCATCAACATTCAGGCTGCCCTTTGCTATGCAAAACTTGGCATCCTTTTTCCTGCTGGTAATATAGGTTCGATATTATGCAACAACATCAGGTGATTTCCTTGCTTTTTGACTTGTGGGATAGCTCAGTGGCTTAGGTCTCTGGCTGTGAAGCTAGAGATTGGGAGTTCGATTCCCCACTGGGCCTCCTTGAAAGGGGCAGGACTCAATGATCCATAGGGTCCCTTCCAGTTCTGCAGTTCAAAGGTTATTATTATTATATTATAGAAGCACAACATCCCACACTCATAAACTGAAGGATTGTGGGTTTTTTTAAAAGAATTGAATATTTATTCTTGTGTCTCTTTTTGTGACACTTCTAAATGCCTTATGATAGTTTCACTGACAAAATGGAACCTCTAGAACCCTATCTTATTTATATTCCTGAAATCAATATGGAACAACCGGGGGGGGGGGGGAGAGTTTGATGAAAACAGAATTGTGGGTACTTTTGGAGCAAAGCAGGTTTTTGCAGGTACACCTTGTATAGAGGACATTTTTGGCCAAGTCAGATTATTTCAAGTTTGCATGTCACGTGGCAAGTGCTTAATTCAAATTAAATGTGTTTTTCCTTCCCCCCTTTTTTAGCCCAAGATGCTAGGCTCAAGTAGAGGTTGTCACATTTAATAAAGTACAATGGAGTCACGGAGGAAATCTTCCACTTCCATTTTCAGAGGTGCATGTGTTTGCAGGCATGTGTTTTCTCCAGTTAATGCCAGTTTGCCTCAAAACACTGGCAATGAACTTTAAGTGTGCACTTCTAGGGAAAAAAAGAGGCTTAATTTTGATCTGAATCCCTTTAGGTAGTAATCAGCCAACTAAGATAATCACACCTCCCTTCCGCAGATAAAAATAACCGCCTTGATTCCATCATCGCTCCACACCCCCTCCACTATTCTCCCTTGGCTCATTACGAAACATGTATATTTTTATAACCCCAGCCTTTTGACGGGCAGGGATCGACTGTCCCTGGAACCAGAGACATTCCTGCAATAACAGCTATTTCAAACCCATTATAATAATTAATCACAGGAGGTGCTGCTAGGTGGAAAAAAATGACATAATTCAGAACCCATAATTGAATTTTTAGCACTCTTAAACTGAAGTGAGTGGATTTTGAGACAATCAATTCAGCACACACACAAAAAACCTCATTTTCTGTCCTTGCTTTGGTGTTCTGGCCACTGTGATGACAAATCTCAAACAACGGGAGCAATTATTTCAATTCCTTGTTTTAGGTCTATTTGGAGTGCAAAAATATGAAGAATTCTTGAAGATTTAGCATTTTTGTCTCACATATTGCTATCTCTTAGGAATGAGCAGTACGTATCTTTGGATCTACAAGCAAATCTCTAGTTGATTTCATACAGGCTGTAAAAGATTGTTTAGTGGTACAAAGAAAAAAAAATACTCCCCACTCAAGGTGGAAACTTGACTTGGTTCATCCTTGCTTGGTAAATGAGATGAAACAAATTCACATTCACTTACAAAAATACCTAAAAGATAACAATAACATTTCTGGTAGTCTTGGAGAGACTGTGTGTATTTTCAAGACTGGATTTTGTTGATTGCAGTAAGATGGGCAATATGGGAAAATGTGAGAACTGTTGTTTTGTTGCACAGACCAGAAAAAGTAACAGCATTGGATGAATTGTTTGTGTCTTTATGATCAACAACCTGTCCAATGTTGTTCTTCTTATGTGCCTTCAAGTCAGGACCTACTTAGTTAGATATTAAAAGAGTGTGTGTTTTTTTTAGTTCCACTCACCCAGTGAGCTTCCATGGCTGAGTGGGGATTCAAACACTGGCCTCCAGAGTCCTCATTCACTACTCTATCCACTAGAGCAGTGGTTCTTAACCTTTTTGAAAGAAACGCCCCCTTGAGCCATTGAGGAAGTTATAATCGCCCTGCTCCCCGCGGCGGCGGCATGGGGAGGGGGGCGATGATAACTTCCTCAATGGCGGCGGCGCGGCGGTGCCGGCGGCACCACATCCGCTGCCAGCACCAGCTGCTCTGGATCCGGCGGCGTGGGGAGGGGCGATGATAACTTCCTCAATGGTGGCAGTGGCGTGGTGGCTCCATCACCCCCTATCGCCCCCTTCTGTTCCTTCACCCCCGCGTCGCCCCTTTTCGTTCCATGGCCCCCCTGAAAAACAAAATCACCCCCTGGGGGGCAATATCGCCCAGGTTAAGAACCACTACACTAGAGCAAAAGGAGAAGACACTCTTTCCCAGGGAAACTACAAACCTGCTTTCAGTTACTTAAAGAGGAGTCTGTTGGACAGCACGCAGAGGAGACCCCATAGGAGGACATGAGTAGGGCTGAAGCGCAGCAGAATATGGTCACTAAATGCACACCCTACAAAAAGAAGAGGAGAGTAGTTGTAGTAGGGGACTCCCTACTACGTGGAATTAAGACCAAAATATGCTGGGAGGATCCATGGATTCGCCAGGTATGCTGTCTCTCTGGAGGATAGATAAGGGATGTAATGGAAGGATTGCCATCACTCATAAAACCTACAGATACATATCCCTTTCTTCTTGTCCACGTGGGAATAAAGGACACAGCCAAGAGGAGCTACCGAGAAATCACGTCTGACTTTGAAGCTCTGGGAAGGAAACTCAAGGACTTTGGGGCCCAGATAGTTTTTCTTCCATCCTACTGGTGCTCGGAAAAGGAATCGAAAGAGAAAGGAAAATCCTCTGGGTGAATGACTGGATACGGAGGTGGTGTCAATGAGAGGGATTTGGTTTTTGGGACCATGGGCTAAGCTTCCTGGAAGAAGGACTGCTAGCAAGAGACAGCTTGCATCTAACAAGGACCGGAAAGAATGTGTTTGCCCACAGCATGAAGAACTTCAGGAGGGCTTTAAACTGAATTGGAAGGGGGAGGGAGATGCAAGCACAGAGTTAAGGGTAGATGAAGCCTTACACACAATAAGAGGAATGGACCAAACTGATCAAAATGGAAACAATAATAATATTAACAATAATAATCACAATAATAAACATAACAAAAATCAAAATAATAATCATAATAATATTCATAAAAATGTACAAAGACAAACAGCCCACAAATCACACAACCTCCGGTGTCTGTATACGAATGCCAGGAGTATGGGAGACAAAGAAGAAGAACTGGAAATTTTAATTCAGGAGGTTAAGTATGACTTGATAGGAATAACCAAAACTTGGTGGGATGACTCTCATGACTGGAATACAGCAATTGAGGGATATAAACTGATCAAAAAGAACATAGAGAATAAAAAGGGAGGTGGAGTGGCAGTATATGTCAAAAATACACATTCCTGCACAGAAATACAGGAGGAGGGGGTTGGCTGTCCCATCGAGAGCATCTGGATCAATCTATTTGGGGCAAAAAACAAAAGGAACTTGGTAGCTGGAGTCTACTACCGACCGCCCAATCAAAGAGAGGAAGCAGATGAAACTTTTGAAAAACAAATTGCAGCGTCTTCAAAGAGACACGACGTAGTAGTGATGGGAGATTTCAATTATCCAGATATATGTTGGGAAGCAAATTCTGCCAAGTATGGCCCTTCCACAAAATTCCTGGCTTGTGTGGCTGATAATTTTCTCCTACAAAAAGTAGAGAAAGAAACTAGAGGATTTGCTATCCTTGACTTGATTCTGGCCAACAAAGATGACTTGGTGGGGGAAGTGGCAGTAAGGGGAACTCTAGGCGAGAGTGACCACGTCCTTCTAGAATTCTTGATTTCAAAGGAAACAAAATTAGAGTGTAGCTGCACACTTCTGCTGGATTTTTAAAAAGCTCATTTTAATAATCTCAGAACAAGAATAAGAAAGGTCCCATGGCAGGAGATCCTAACAAGAAAAGGAGTCCAAGAAGGTTGGGAGCATCTAAAAGAAGAAATTCTAAAGGCACAACTATAAACAATTCCAATAAGAAAAAAAGGTGGGCGGTAGCAAAAAGGCCAATGTGGCTTCACAAAAAGCTCAGGGAGAACCTAAAAACCAAAAAAGATATGTACAGGAAGTGGAAAGAAGGCCAGGCCACCAAGGAAGAGTACAGAGAAGTAGCAAGGAAATGCAGGGCAAAAGCTGAGAAATGAGCTGAGGTTAGCTAGAGACACTAAAAGCAATAAAAAAGCATTCTTCAGGTATGTGAGTAGCAAAAGACAAACAAAAGACATAGTGGCACAGCTCCACAATAGAGATGGAAAAATGATAACAGAGGAGAAAGAAAAGGCAGAGGTGCACAATTCCTATTTTAGTTCAGTCTTTTCCCATAAGATAGACTATGAACTTCCAAACAAATTGGAAGTGCAAGGGGGGGGGGACAGGATTGCAGCTGGAGATAGATAAACAAATAGTCAAGAAATACCTTACCACCTTGAACAAGTTCAAATCTCCAGGGCTCCGAGAGTACTGCATCCAAGAGTACTGAAGGAACTGGCTGAAGAACCCTCAGAATCGCTATCCATTATTTTCTTGAAATCATGGGAAATGGGGGAGGTGCCAGAGGATTGGAGGAGGGCCAATGTTGTCCCTATCTTCAAAAAGGGCAAAAAAAGAGAAACCTGGGAACTACAGTCCAGTCAGCCTGACATCAATCCCTGGCAAAAAATCTGGAACAGATCATAAAACGGTCATGATGCAAGCACCTAGAAAACAATGCAGTAAGAACTAGAAGTCAAAATGGATTTGTCAAGAACAAATCCTGCCAAACTAATTTGATCTCATTTTTTGATCAGGTAACCTCCCTGATAGACAGAGGGAATGCTGTAGACGTATATCTTGACTTCAGCAAAGCTTTTGACAAAGTGCCCCATGATATCCTGATTAGCAAGCTAACTAGGTGTGGGCTGGATAGATCAAGTGTCAGGTGGATACACAATTGGCTACAGAATCGTACTCAGAGGGTGATGATTAATCAGTCCTTCTCTAACTGGGAGGAGGTAACAAGTGGGGTATCCCAAGGCTCAGTCCTGGGCCCGGTGCTCTTCACTATTTTTGTTAATGACTTGGATGAGGGAGTGCAGGGAATGCTTGTCAGATTTGCAGATGATACCAAATTGGATGGAATAGCTAATACCCTAGAAGACAGAAACAAAATTCAAAATGACCTTGATAGGATGGAGCACTGGACCGAAAGCAACAGAATGAAATTCAACAGTGGTAAGTGTAAAGTACTGCACCTCGGAAAAAGAAACCAATTGCTCGATCCGCTGGCGTCAGCACGGGTCGCCATTGCCTCCTTCCCGGGATATCACGAGATGCTGGGAGTGAGCTATTTAAGTGGCGTTCCCCCCTCCCTCTGTCCTCTTCCTTGCTGGCAACAATATGCTATTTTTAACTGCGTAGCTCCGTTTTGCGGCTTGGGCGATCTCGATATTGGAAGGGGGGTTTGCATCGGCATCCCCCCCATGGTTTGATTACCAGTTTTCAGCACCTCAATTAGGAGCCATTCTCGACAGAGAATTTTGATTTCTTTGAATTTTCATTTTAATTTTAAGGGGAAGGGAGTGGAGATTGCATTAGGTGGGGAGGTGTGGCCGATTGGGCTCAGCCCGGCAGGGGCCTGGGCATCCCCAAAGCCTCTGGAGAGACCACTGGTTGCAATCCCTAACCAGGCTTAACAATTAATTTCTTTTATTTAACAAAACAAATTAAAATTAAAATTAATTTATAGGTATATAAAAAATCAATTATTGATTATTACTGCTAAAAGTCAGTGGGCCATGGGTGGGAAGCAGGGCGTCTGCTCAGCAAGTGGGCGTGCAGCTGCCCGGGCCAGCCGGTTAAAGTGGGATTAGCCCACGCCTGGGAATTGATTCTTATTAATAAATACATACATAAATTAATTTCCATTCAATAATCAGTCAATGTTTTCTAAATTTTAGGTTTTCTTGATAATTGATTGGCCTCATATCAGGAGTGGGGGCAAGTTGGAGTTGGTTCCACCCATTGGGGGTGGGGCGATTTAGCTCAGAGGGCATTGATCTGTTTTTTTAAATAAATAAATAAATAAATAAATAAATTAAATAAAATAATAATAATAAATGAATTAAAATAATAATAAATAATAAGTAAAATAATAAATAAAAAATTAAAATTAAATTACAAACTAATTAAAATTATTAATATGTAATACGAGGTAATAATCCTTATAATATTGAAAGGAAGTATATTAAATAGATAATAAAGGAAGGGGCTCATAAAAAGGGTTTTTAGCTGTATTTTCTACAATAGTCTTTATATTATTAGCTAATCTATTGGTTGACACTTATTTGTGGTAGTGTAATATAGTTCATAGGTAGTTTTAAACTTGAGGCGAGCTTCGGTGGTTGAGTTCAAGCTGCTTGGGGAGGTTGGACACACAAAGTGTTGAATAGTGTGAACGATGGCTTCCAGGAAGGGCCAAGGCAATAAGAAGGGCAAGCAGCCTGCTAAGAAGTGTGCAGCTCCTCAATTTTCTTCTCCTCAGTCATCTCGGATTAGGAGATGTGACCTATTTGGCAACAGCTGCAGGACAAGATTTCGGCTTTAGAAGCTGAAAGAGTGGCACAAAGGACTCCACAGCATAGTGAGCCGCAACCACACCGTTCAGCTAGGGAGGCCAAGAGCTATAGGAGAGCTAAGCTTAAGGCCATGGTGGAACATTTAATGTCTCGCTTTGCTGCTTTAAAGGCTGATCAGCAGGCCACTGGGCCATCCAGAAGAGAATCAGATACATCACCTATAACACCTCAGCACCAGAGCGAGGATGAGGAATGGGAGACATTGACACCCGAGGCTGCTGGATCATCCGCAGTGGCTAGAGGTCGGCAGGAAGGAGTGGAAGAGTTGGCAAAAGGTTACCAGCAGATTGAGCAGTGCCTGTGACATCAGGTGAGCTGGCTGTTGCACCCTCCTGATATTGCCTGCCTGGCCATGGCTGGTCAGTGGACAGGGTAGTTTACTATTCCACACAGCACATGACATACAGGGGTTTAGGACCTGAGCCACTCCTCGGCCTAGTACAAGCACGCAAGTAGGAAACTGGGCAGCTCCATATCCGCAAATTACATTCCCAGTGCCACTGGGTTTGACAGCCGGCCTAGGGGTTTGGCCCTACCCATCAGTACCCGACACTGGCTATAACTATGTCCCTTTAAAGGCTCTGTCTTTTGGGGATCATCCCATGCTGTTGGGCGATCACCTTACTCCAGCTACTAAAGAAAAAATATGAAGAGGTAACTATGTGGATTTGTTTGAGCTCCTCAATAGAGATGTAGACAAGAAAGAGCTCAAAAAAGAGGATGAATGGGAGAAAGATAAACGTAGAAGGCATAGGCCGGAACAGACTTGGGCAAACTGGCTCCCCGGCTTCCTAATTTATGCCAGGGTGGTGGTGAAGGCATTGCCTTGGAGAGCTCAGTCCATGTTGCAGTACCTTGACCTCATCTATAGGGCATACGTAGACTTTGCAGGGCAGGCTTGGTTGCTTTACAATGAATCATTCCATATGACAAGTGCGATTCATCTGAATTTACGTTGGGACAAGCCTTTGCCAGGCCTCTGGCTGCAATATATGACGCCAGCCAGGCCATACTCAGGTGACAGGTTTGATAGTGGGCATCTTATCTGCAAGGCTGGACAAAATATGAATCCCTGTATAAGCATGGGGCAGGCGGTTCAACCCCGCTTGTTCTGCTGGGACTATAATGCTAAGGGTACATGTGCACATAAAGTGTGCCATTTTAGACATGAGTGCTCGGTGTGTGGTGGTCAACATCCCAGTGCCTTGTGTTTTAGGGCCAGAACACAGAGAAACAACAGTAAAAACCCTGGAGGCAGCAAAAAAGGAAACGGTGGAGGGGGTTCCCTTAACAAAGGGCCCCAGACCAATTAAGATTCCGATCTTAGAGGCATGGTTGCAGGGCTACCCCAAGGGGTCAGATGTGGCTTACCTTTTGGAGGGTTTTAAGACCGGTTTTAGGATACCAGTGTTAGGAGAACGCAAGGCATTTTTTGCAAAAAAAATTGAAATCAGTGAATGGGATGGAAAGCATAGTCAAATAAAAAATTGGAAAGGAAGTAAAAGAAGGCAGGGTGTTGGGACCTTTTCCAAACACTACATTGGAGAACCTTCAGGTGTCACCATTGGGCGTTGTACCCAAAAAGAAACAGGGAGAGTTTAGGCTCATCCATAATTTGTCATATCCAGAGGGGGAGTCAGTTAATGATGCCATTTCTCCTGAATTGTGCACGGTGCGCTACACCTCATTTGATGTGGTGGTGCAGATGGTCCGTAGGTGTGGAGTAGGGGCGGAGCTTGTGAAATGCGACATTAAATCGGCGTTTTGTATTCTACCAGTTCATCCACAGGATTTCGACTTATTGGGCTTTCACTTCCAAGCGTCCTATTACATTGATCGGGCATTGCCTATGGGCTGCTCTGTATCGTGTGCTGCATTTGAGCATTTCAGTTCATTTTTGGAATGGAAGCTCAGGTGTCAGGTAGGCTGCAAGAGCATGGCTCATTATTTGGATGATTACCTTTTTTGTGGTGAAAGCAACATTTATTCTAGAAGCATTCCAAACAATGGCACATGAGCTAGGTTTTCCCTTAGCTGAAGAAAAAACTGAGGGACCAGCCACTTCCCTTACATTTCTGGGAATAGAGTTGGACATGCAAAGGCAGGCTTCCAGATTACCAGACAGCAAATTGAATGACCTTAGGGTTCGGATCAGTTTATTGCTACAGAAAAGTGTTGCTGAAAGAACTGCAGGAGATTATAGGTCACCTGAATTTTGCATGTAGGGTAGTTGCTCCAGGTTGTGCATTCCTTCATAGATTATGTGACACAATGAAAGGTCTATGCCGCCCTTTCCACAGAACAAGAGTTACAATGGGTATGAGATAGGATTTACAGTTCTGGAGTCAATTTTTAGTTGAGTTTAACGGGGTCTCTTTTTGGAGGTCCAAGACAAACCTTAGGGCCGAATTCCAGGTTCAGACTGATGCGGCTGGCTCCTTAGGTTTTGGGATCTATTTTAGAGGCAGATGGTGCGCTGAGCAGTGGCCTGAGGAATGGCACCAGTTAGGGATCACTACAGACCTCACTTTCCTGGAATTTTTTCAGATAGTAGGTGCTCTGTGGTTGTAGGCGCACAAATGGGCCAATTCAGTAGTACGCTTCTGGTGCGATAACCAGGCTGTTGTTTACATAATATACAACCTCACCTTGCACTTTGAATGTGTTATGGCACTGGTATGTGCATTTACATTGCGCAGTTTAAAATATAATATTTTGGTCCAAGCAAAGCACATTCCTGGCCTTGATAACAGTGTAGCTGATGCATTATCACACCAACAGATCAATCGGTTCAGGGAATTAGCTCTAACAGCCAACGAATTCCCAGAGAGTCTTCCCCCAGAGGTTTGGCAAATTGGTGTGATGATGCGAAATGAGCAATAGGTTTGGCCCTGGCCCCGAGGATGCAAAAAGGATACTCGGCAGTGAGTATAAAATTCCAGGAGTTCAGAAATCTAGTGGGTTTGGAGCTGATATGGCCCACTCCGGTGGAACACCTTCAAAAGTCTATAGTGTATTTACATAGAAAAGACCTGTCACCAGGATCTATACAGAGTAGGATGTCAGCACTAGGTTTTCATGCCAGAGTCCAGGGGTATCAGAATTATACCTCCGACTTCCGTATCAGGAAGATGATTGAAGGTTAGAGTAAAGAAAGGGGCAGGGTTAAGGATACAAGGGTACCCATATCCCCAGCATTGTTGGAAAAAATCTGCCAGCAATGGATTGTCATTTGTAGGGACGACTATGATGCAGCGGCATCGTTGCTAACATTTTTAGGCATGTTAAGGATTAGTGAAGTGGTAGCTACAGGCAAAAGTGATGCGACCAAAGTGGCATTGCAATGGCAGGATGGTAGGCTAGAGGACAATACGGTGAGGATTCACATTCACCGATCCAAGGCCGACCAGCGAGGTAGAGGTGCCACTCTTACTTTAGCAACTTGTTCTATAGTAGAGCAATGTCCGGTGAGAGCGGTAGGTGCATATTTGGAAATCAGGGGGCAGGGACATGGTTACTTCTTCATACACAATGATGGTTCCCTGTTAACGAAGTATCAGTTTTGGAGAATGACTGACATGGCGCTGCATAAGGTGGGAATTCAAGGTTTAAAGTTTGGTACACATTCTTTTAGAATTGGTGCTGCCTCAACTGCAGCTGCTTTGGGTTACCATCCAGATGATATTAAACAGTTGGGGCGTTGGTCATCTACAGCCTACCGCAGATATGTCAGAACACTCCCTCACATCTAGGCAGGTGCCTGGTTCTTTTCTGTTATTGCAGGTCCAGCAGTGATTGCGAGGTGGCTGCACATCATGGTAATCGGCCAGAGTTACATTTTTGGGGGCAGCACGTTATGCAGCTAAGTCGGCCTGGGGGAGCAATTTGGGACTCGGAGCTAGAGCCCAGATCAAATGGAAAGGGCTGCGAGGAATGCAATGGGGCCAATTTTGCAGAGCAGCTGCATTTGGCTTGCAACCCCCAGACATATTGTTAATACACTTGGGAGGTAATGATCTGGCCAGGTATGGTGGAAAGGTCTTGATTTTGGATGTCATACATGACCTCAGATGGCTGAGGGTGACGTACCCTGCTATGAGCATTTTATGGTCCACGATCATCCCTCGGCTCGTGTGGAGGGCAGAACATGCTCAGCATGTTAACACTGCATGGAGGAGTGTTAACAGGGAGGTGTGCAGAGTAGTATGCAATGGCCTTAGATCGGTGATTGGTCACCGGGAGATCCATGCTGATAGCCTGAGCCTTTTAGACATTACGGAGTGCACCTCTCGGACAGAGGTTTGGATATTTTCCTTAAGGACATCAAGGGGGGCCTGCTTCTGGAGCTTGAGAAGCTGGTTGGCGGGCATGGGACTTAGTGGCACTAGTCCCTATGCTGTGGCGGGTAGTGTGGATACAACAAGTTTCGTTGAGTCCCCTCGCAACCACAGGTAATGTACAGCTCATCTGACCTCCCAGCGCTGCGGATCATGTGATTACAGTGCTTGAGGGGGGAAGATGTGCTGGGGCCACACCCAGACCAACAGTCAATTAGGAGAAGGTGGCTTGAGGTCTGGGGGTGGTCAAATTGGGGCCAGCCGGGTTCTTGCTGTCTTCACGACCACAAGAACTTGGGGCTAGGGACTCGCCCATTTGTTTGGTAAGGGATCCGGTGAGACCTCTGTGCAAAACCTGATTCCGCACTATGGCAGGACCCCCCTTTTATGGTGGGCAATATTGATTATTCAATAAAGTGTGTCTCGCGTCATTATTCCAGGGTAAGGAGGCAATGCACAGTTACAAGATTGGGGATACCTGGCTCAGCCAAACTACAAGTGAGGAGGATCTTGGAATTGTCGTAGATCACAAGCTAAATATGAGCCAACAGTGTAATGTGACTACAAAAAAGGCAAATGCCCTTTTAGGCTGCATTAATAGAAGTATAGTTTCCAAATCCCACAAGGTGCTAGTTCCCCTCTATTCAGCACTGGTTAGGCCTCACCTTGAGTATTGCATTCATTTCTGGACACCACGCTTCAAGAAGGATGTTAACAAATTGGAACAAGTTCAGAGGAGGGCAACAAGAATGATCAGGGGGCTGGAAACCAAGCCTTATGTGGAAAGGCTGAAAGAATTGGCCATGTTTAGCCTTGAGAAAAGAAGACTTAAACGTGATATGATAGCACTTTTCAAATATTTGAAAGGCCATCATACAGAGGAGGGGCAAGATCTATTCTCGATCATCCCAGAGTGCAGGACATGCAGCAATGGGCTCAAGTTAAAGGAAACCAGATTTCGGTTGAATATCAGGAAAAACTTCCTAACTGTTAGAGTAGTACAACAGTGGAACCAGTTACCTTGGGAGTTGGTGAGTGCTCCAGCACTGGAGACATTCAAGAAAAACTTAGATAATCACCTGGCAGATATGCTTTGATTGTATTCTTGCATTGAGCAGGGGGTTGGACTTGATGGCCTTGTAGGCCGCTTCCAACTTCACTTTTCTATGATTCTATGGTTACATACTAAAAATGTAGGAGCTTATAGCCTAAAAAGGCACTTTGAAAAACAAAAGACAGAGAATATACCTCTAAACCTTCTAACTTCTTAATATATATAAGAAAATCACTTTCTTAGCCTCTAAGCATATTAAGAACACACATGTGAAAAATTATTAAATGATGTTGCCACTCAGCCAAGCCAGTCTTGTGCCAGGTTACATCTATGGAAGGAAATCCATGACAATTGGTGTTGATATCCAATGTGTGTGGCGTAGCATGAAGCATTGTTGTGATGTGCTGATTTCAGTTGTTTCCTTTTCCCTTCCAACTAATCCAATCTCCAGGGACTTAGAGATCCAGGGACCTGGAGCACCAAGAAAATAATTTTAATAGGAAATTCTATCCTCCCCACATCTATTATAACTCCAAGGGCTTGTAAATCAAAATCTGGCAGGTTGCCATTATGATGATAACTTCATTGTTTTGACTAAAATTCAGCAAAGCCTAGAGGAACAAAGTCTTGTAACACAAAGCATCTGTTGCACCAGAGTCTTGGAAGACCAGAATTTTGTAATTAAAGAGAATGTAAGCTATACAACCTGCAAACACCACTTCCACATTTAGACATTGCAACATAAACATGTTTCACTATCAGGAACATTATGGTACAGTGACCTTGCTCATCTGGAGAGGTAGTTAATTGTTTTGCAATGAGTTTAGTAAATTATTGTTCAAGCCTCAATTTTAAAAGAACTTGAGTTTTCAGGGCTACTTTTTCTACAACCTCCCCCTTAATTATTTTAACAACCTATACATGCAAAACTTGACATCTTGATAAGTTTACCTGGGTAAGTGGTCCCTCTTTGACCTTCTGCTAACAGGAATTTATTATTGTTACAAACACCTGCCTTGTCAGCTTGGCCATGCCCTTAGTCAAAAAAATTGCTTCTAAATTGTTTATTGTGGGAATAGTTTCTTCTTGATATGGAGGCCATGCTGAAATTCATGGAATTTGAACATCCTTAACCATTTCTAGAGAATGCATTTTAATGTGCATTCTTACATTAATGATTGTTAATGTAAGTTTTTCAGATCTTTCATTGTGTATATTATTAAAATGCATGCAGGGTCATGTACATATCTCCTCTGTCTGAAATGTGTCACAAGCACCATTGATGTATGGCTTTCCACATCCAGGTGTACCCTATTCTACTGTCAATGTACAAAATGGGCATTTCCACATGGAAGTGAATCTGATGAACTTCATCTCTGTTCCTTAGCAGAAGCAGTATTCCTTTAACAGCCAAATGGCCACCCTGAATAGAATATGTCTAGCTTTTCTTTCATGGCATAGCAGTGCTGGAAAAAGCTTTACTTATCATCTGACAAGAGGCAGCTCAAAGTGCTTGGTCCATAAAAAGGATGGCAACCCTAATTCAGAACATACGCCACAACCAAAGCAGTTAATTTTGATCATACGAAACATTGCTCTTTTTATCTCTGTAGACAGATGATCAAACCGCCATTCAGTCCAAAAGATGAACAACAATGATTCACACCCTCAAAAAAGTGTCATTCTCCCAAAGGAATTTCTTTTAAAAGTGAGGAAAGCACATTTTCATGCATTAAAAAAGCTTATTCTAGCTCTCATTAAACATGTATGGTAGTTATGACCTGTCCCAGAAATAAAGAGGCAAGACATGTTGAGTTGTACAAATAAGGCCACATCAGTATTAATTAATAACAGCACACAGTGCATTAATTGACTAGAGCTTGGTTAAGTTACTTTTTTTGGACTATTGTTCCTGGATTCCTAGGCTGGAGATACTGGTCGTTGTCACCTTAAAAAGTAACTAGGGGGAAGCTGGGTCAGGAGATGGAGGAATAACTCTCCTCCAAGCAACGTCTCTTGGCATTGAGTGGTGCCTCCTGCATCACACCACCTTCAGGTCCCATGGTTCTGTGATCTTCTGGAGCTGTGAAGGAGGCTCCTTTCCCTCTGTCTATCTGGAAAATCATGGAGAACTTTGACTCATTCAGGGGTTCACCTCCAACACTAAACCTAGATTGTTGTTCGTGATGTGCCGTCAAGTCAGAAACAACTTACAGTGACATTAATAGGTTTTTCAAAGGATGTAAGATATTTAAGGAGTGGTTTTACCAGTTTTACATCCCCAGTGAGTTTCCATGGCTGAGTGGGAGTTTGAACCAGGCCTCCTGAGTCCTTGTTCATCACTCTATCCACTATACTGCACTAGGTATCATCGAACCTAGATTATGAAATGACTATGCAGCCAGTTATCCACAGATGTTTTAGAGGGGAGTAAGTGCAAAAACAAGATGCTGCTAAAAATCTGGGAATCTGGAGGGAAATTCCTTCTTGGCCCACCTGTGACTTGTATTTGTCCATGCTACTAACTCCTCACTGGGCCAGAGGGTGGTTTGGAAACATAATATGAAGAGCTTTGAATAGAACTTCATTTAAATTACAACTCCCAGAATTATCTCACCCAGCATGGCTACTGGTCATGCGAGCTGGTGGATTCTGAGAGAGATAGTCCCAAAAAGTAGCTTTTTAAAGCTCTGATACAAAAGCAGTGGAAGAGGGAGATATGCCTCAAACTACCAGCACTGTTTGCATCTACATACCCAGATCTTAGCACATGTCCCTTCCTCTCAGTCCTTATACATCAGCCATTGTATTGGTAACCTTGAGGAAATAGTTCTCATATGCAGAATAGCAGAGATGCTTGCCCAGGCAAATTATGAGTATCTGGTGTGGGTAGATATTCTAGGAACTTGCCAAACTAATGGAAGAGATTCTGCAAGAAAGAAACCAAAATGTCTTCTGCTCAGTCTCGTCAGTTTCTTGCTTTTCCTGAGCCTGTCACCTCTACCAACATCTTCTCATGAACTGGAAAGGGACCTATTACCATTAATACTGAAGAAGAGGAATGATAGAAACAATTCCTTATTTGATTACAGGTGTTCCCATTATATCTTTCCCCTAAGCATAACAACATTTTTTCTGGTTGTTAAATGCTTTTAATATCTGTTGGCACCCTATGACTGCATTATGGTTTCTTAATAGTGATGTTTCTGGATGCGTTTAACAGTATAATATTTGAGATTCTATTCTGCTAGCAAAGTCATCAGCTTTCGAGTACTACACAGTGTTAAACCACTTGCCAAAAAAGTACGTCACGTTTGGATGTATTTACACACTTGTCAACAGAAATAGGTACACCTATTCTTTACATGTGCCACTTCTGAAAAGTCTGTTGGCAGCATTCTAAGAATAGGTTCTCTGTTACCTTTTTCCCCCTTTAGAGTTGAGCAAGACCTGATTACAACTGCAATTTATTTTCAGACAATTTAAGGTTTGACAGATACATAAGTTTTGCTACCAGTGATTATCGGGAACTTGAAAGGAATGTAAAGTAGCAAACTAGGGTCAAAGTGTGGGAGGAGCTGAGTGTCTTAATAGCTTGTAATGTGCTAAAACTAGGTACCTGATTCTCATGACTGTTCTCATGCCCATACAAAAGGACAGGTTGGAAGAGTTTGTTGCAAATTTATTTACTTCTTTATTTGCCACCTTTCTCCACATAGGGGACCCAAGATGGCTCACAACAATTAAAATAATGCAATAATAACAAATTAAACAAAGGTTGTGTAGACATGTACAAGGTGAAGAAAGAGAGAGAGAGAAAGAAGACCCAGAAAGGGACTCATACTTCAGATTAGGTATACTAGAAAGGGCTGAAATTGCCAGTAAAGAACTGCAATTGCACTGACCCAGATGTTTTCGAGGTTTGCTGACACATTCTGTTTTTTCCCCCTTTACCTCTCCATTCAGAGTGAAAGCAGCGTGAAGGGTTCAGGGTTTGTCCTTAATGGTGAGCCTCACATACCAGTCTACCTCTCCTTATGATACAAGTGTAAATACTAGTGGCAGATTTATTGCAAGCTAAGTAAGGGCTTGGCTAGATGGCTCAACTGGAGTGGGCTGGAGAGGAATAAATACAGTCACTTAAGGTCATGTACAGGTTCAGTATGCCATTTGATGAGATCCTTGCATCCATATAGCATATGCACCTTGACCCTATTTGGCCTGCTTCCTTTAAAGGAAAGAAAGAAAATCTCCCTCCTTGCTGCTCCTGTCACCTTCACTTTCTGGAAGGACACTTTCATTCCCCCCCTAAAAGGTACAGTGCATCAGCAATGCCCTAACAGGCTTTTGAAAAAAACAAATAAAAAATTGCTTCCCCCCCCCCCCCGTCCCTCCAAGAAAAGGAGCAGAAGATGTTTTCAGTTCTTCAATATCATTAAGTGGCTAAGCTGTCTCTTTAAGCCACTTAATGATATTGGGAAATTGAAACTAGATGTGAAATTGAAAGGAGCAAGCTCTGCTTTGGTTTGATCCCAGTGAGTGCATATGCTGGAAATGAGCCAAAACAGACTGATCCTACCCACACCTGAAAAAAAGAGAGTCACCCCTGACAGGGAGCCAGAAAGGAATGCTCTGGAGTCAGGCTGGTTCACGCTACCACTTATGTCATGTGGTCACCACAAAAAGAGTGAACTAGTCCACCCACACAGTGGACTATAAAGCAGGATAAATGCCTCTGTAGCCACCCTCTAAGTCACAGTTTAAAGCTTCATATTAGGAGGGCCTTCCAAAACCAAGTTCTGTTTATTAACAATGATGATGGGGATGGGAGAGTAGTTTTCATCCACTGATGTTTTAATCCTGTTCTGCTAGCAAGATTGGACTGCCTGCAAGTATTGAAAACCACTCTCTTTCAGTATTTGTTGTTCTAACCCCCTCTTCCCCAATCTGCAGTGTTGAAATGAGGTTCTAAGGCAGTCTTCAGCAGGCTAAGTGTAAAGCAGTAAGATAGATACCTAGTCTGTCTCCTTCCTCTCCATGTCTGGGGAAGTATTCTGCCTCCCCAAGTGCCCAATTTTAACCCATTTTACAAAAGGCATGTTAGCAGCTCTGGTTATAATGCCTTATAATTCAGGACTGGTCCAAAACAAGGCTAGTTCAATCATTTTAATACCTGAAGTGAAGCATAATATGGCCTCTCCCATTCCTTCTAAAGGACCTGACAGGACAAGCAGCTGAATCTTGCTTTGATACAGGTGGTGGGACATCATCCTGAATTGTACCTGAGGGTTGCGGGCCAGGACAGACTGACTGGAACACATAACTCTGCCATCCACCACCAGAGGAAGGGAAAAGCCTCCCTTCCACACCACTTATCATCTGTCACCCAATGCAGCTGCCTCACTCTGCTTAATCAGGGCCCTCCTCTGCATTTAACAAACTGTTTTAACACAGAAGCTGTATGAAGTTTCAATTAACAATGGCGTTCCTTTGGAAAAACACACACAAAATAGGCGCCTATTAGAGAGCTGGTGCAAGAATAGGTGGCAACTGCTACACATTCAGTTAAAGTGTTGTTAATTGTACAGTGTTATCCAAGCAAAAGTCACTTGCATTAAATTAGACATCTGCTTGGCTTTCACCTTGGAATGTCTGCCAGATGCTTAGTTTGTTTGTACAGAAGCCCTTTGCCCAGACAAGCATTAACAACAAAGTTGCTTAGATGTATCTGCAAAGTACATCTTTGAATAAAGATGTACTTCAATGTATACATTGCATAAAGACCAATATGCTTTTATGGCGCTCCTCAAGGAATAATTATGGTGTTGAAGCCTGGCTATTCCATAAATCACTGGAATGTCCTATACCATCTCTGAGTATTTCAGGGATAGGAAGATCTCTTATATATATAAGGGATCTTCCTATCCCTGAAATATATATATCTTTCCTATTAATTAAAAAAAAAAGACCTCAAGGATAGTTCTTGTGGTTTTCCTGGGGCTTCCACACTCAGACTGTATTCTTTACTTCTTCAAAAATAACTACCGGGCTCCAATCTGGGCAACAGGGATGTGAATCTTTGCTTCTCATGTCCTCACAGACAAGAATGAGGAATTAGAAAAAATAAATAAGAACATAAGAAGAGCCCTGCTGGATCAGGCCAAGGGCCCATCTAGTCCAGCTTCCTGTATCTCACAGTGGCCCCACCAGATGCCTCTGGGAGCACACGAGACAACTAGATACCTCTCAACTGAAATAAATTATCCTTAACATGAAAGAGGCTTTTGAAAGAGAGTTTGTGACTCTATCACTTGACAGTTTTTCTGCAAATTATGTATATTGCACAAAATTCACATCTTGTGCAAATTATATTAATATGCACAGATTTTTGCAAATCACTGAAATAAGCATTCAGATTCTAAGGAGCATTAGATCGGTGATTTGTGTCATTAGGCGATCAGCCTTCTATGCTTTCTCTCTGTGTGTCTGCATGCGCGCACACATACATGCGCTGATACTTAGTTTCTTAAAAAGAAAGGACATTTTTCAGAAACATTGTGCACAAATTTATTTATTTATTTAATATGTGTTTATCCTTCTTTTTTCCTTAAAGGGACCCATGGTGGCTTACGACATTAAAAGACAATATTAAAGCTAACAACAGTGAGTATAAAATCCAAATGCAAACGTAGGTGATACCTTTATAGACCACTAAAAAATCATTATACAAAAACCGAGCTTTCGTCAATAAAACACCGCTTCATCAGGTTTGTACCCGTGTGAAGAACTTAAAGTCCAAAACTTAAAGTCTAAACCTACATGGCAAGGTGGGAAGTTGCTCTTAGATGTGAAGTCAGCAGTTCTTGGTAAGATGGGTTTTGCCAAGCTTGTCTCTTAGATGGAAGCCAGGAGTCTGGTTGCTGTTTTATGGTTACAGTTTAGGCAGCTGTGGAATGAATTTAATAATCCCATTCTCTAAAAAAAGAAACATGGGCATGGGCATACCCACACCTCTCAATTTGGCCTTTATTCAAATCAAATGTGTTTCTGTTTGCCCGGGGGGGGGGGGGCACTGAAAACCTGAGTCCTCCATCTGAGAACTGGAGTGGTAATTTAGTAAACTCGCTAGGTTTAGCCAGTTCAGGACAGATTAAAGCCAAAATGATATTATCTAGTGATTGCAGTCCTCCTCTGCTGATGTTGAGAGCCCATGTGTCTTCTTGTTGGTACAGGGGTGTGGCTATTTCTTGGTTTTTTTAGTGGTATATAAAAGTATCGCCTATGTTTGCATTTGGATTTTATTTTGTTTGGACCACACGGCTACCCTTTACTGCCATGGAATTGAGGATACCAAGAAACTCATCTTGCCACGTAGCTTTAGACTTTAAGGTTTGGACTTTAAGTTCTTCACACTGGTACAAACCTGATGAAGTGGTGTTTTATTCATGAAAGCTCATTTATTGTATGATGATTTTTTTAGTGGTCTGTAAAGGTATTGCCTATGTTTGCATTTGGAGTTTATTTTGTTTGGACCACATGGCTACCCGTTACTGCAACAGTGAGTATGCAAATTCTAAAAAGGATCAAACAAATACCATACTAAAAAGCATAAGCAACAAAAAAATACATTCAAAGCAGTAAGGTACAACAATCGATTAAAAAACCCCACTCAGGCAGCCTGTCACTAAGAGAAGGCTTGCCTGAAGAGAAAGGTCTTTGCCTGATTGAGGAAGGACAACAAAGATGGGGCCAGTCTGGCCTCCTGTGGGATGGAGTCTGGGAGGAGCAGCAACAGAGAAGGCCCTCTCCCGTGTCCCCACCAAACACATCTGTGAAGGTGGCGGGCCAAATGACAGAAACCTTGACATGAGAAAATAGCACTCATTTCATTCTTGCTCTGAAAGTGTGGAATCTCATAAGATTGAAATGGAAATGCCTTCTTGTGTCAAAACAGCTTAAATTAAAGCTTTCCTCAGGTCCTCATTCCTACCCTCATAACATGGAAATGAACATGTAATAGGGGCGGCGCTAGAAGCCAAGGAACATTGCATTATAATGCTAACTTTACAAATCAATAAAAATATTAATTACCCTCTGTGGCAATTCTGCCCAGGCTAGACAGCTGTGCAAGCATATTTGTAAATAATATTGATAAATAGTTTCTATGACGAATGGCTGTGACTGTCTGAATAGTATACTTGCATGAGCTGAGTGCTAGTATGATTGGTAGAAGGGTGATAGAATGTTGACTGCAGGACTGGACTGAATGATGATTGTTTGATGTAACTGGAGTTATTGGAGAGTAGATCAGTCTTTTTCAGATAGTTTGCTTGAGAAGTCTACTGTAGTCAAGACTGCTCGTGACCAACAGGTTCAGGTAATCAGCCTTCCATCCTTTTGAGGCCGGTAAATTGAGCACCCAGTTCTCTGGGTAGGTGAGTGAATGGATGTGAAAGTGTAACCTGCATAATTAAATTGTGAACTTCCCAGAAAGTGCTTTAAGCACTATATAAACAACACACTTTATGCTTTTCTGAAAAGAGAGTTAATAAAGTGCCTGTCAAGGAATCTGGTATTAGGGATGTGCCATCCATTTTTTGTAGAGTACTACAAATATCAGAATTCTCCATTCTGGGGGTCTCATGTAGCAGAGACATGTACATGAGACTCACCTGGGAGAAAGGCCTAAGCTGGAAGGCTTTGTGGCCTAGCTAGGCCTAGCTTCCTGTTCAAAAAGGAAGCTCCTAGCAAGCACCTAGATAGGGAATCAATGTGCAGCTGTATAAATTGCAATTCTAGATTATAACATACCTCTACACTGTTGTCCATTCTCATCTCCCACCAACACAATCCCCCTCTTACTCACAGACTCCTGTGCCTTTCACTAATTGTAATAGTAATTTCCCATTCTTCATTCTCTCATACCATAACATGCCCAAATATTTCTTCTCATGCTCCTTTTCTCTTTCCTCTTTTACAAGACAATCCATATTGACCCCTTACCCCAGAATAATGACGCAAGACAAGTATTATGGAATAAACATGGGCCACACTTAATTAAATAATCAATATTGGCTACCATAAAAGGGAGGGGGTCCTGCCATAGTGGGGAATCAGGTTTTGCACAGGGGTCTCAATGGACCCCTTACCAAAGAAATGGGCGAGTCCCTAGCCCCAAGTTCTCATGGTCGTGAAGACAGCGAGAACCTGGCCAGCCCCAATTTGACCACCCCCGGACCTCAAGCCACCTTCTCCTAGTTGACTGTTGGTCCGGGTGTGGCCCCAGCACATCTTCCCCACCAAGCACTGTAATCACACAATCTGCATCGCTGGGAGGTCAGACGAGCTATACATTACCTGTGATTGCGATAGGACTCACCGAAACCTGTTCTATCCGCACTACCTGCCACAGCATAGGAACTAGCGACACTAAGTCCCATGCCCACCATCCAACCTCTTGAGCTCAAGAAGCAGCCCCCCCGATGTCCTTAAGAAAGATATCCAGACCTGAATCCGAGAGGTGCACTCCGTCATGCTAAAAAAGCTCAAGCCTATCAGCGTGGACCTCCCAGTGACCAATCACCGATCCAAGGTCATTACATACTGCTCTAAATACTTCCCTATTAACGCTCCTCCGTGCAGTGTTAACTCGCTGAACATGGCGTTCCGCCCTCCACACGAGCCGAGGGCCGAGGGATTACTGTGGACCAAATAATGTGCATAGCAGGATATGTCACCCTCAGCCATCTGAGGTCATGTATTACATCCAAGATCAAGGCCTTTCCACCATACCTGGCCAGATCGTTACCACCCAAGTGTATTAACAACACTTCTGGGGGTTGCAAGCCAAAAGCAGCTGCTCTGCACAATTGGCCCCATTGCATTCCTCGAAGCCCCTTCCATTCAATCTGGGCTCTAGCTCTGAGTCCTAAATTACTCCCCCAGGCCAACTTGGCCACATAACGTGTCAGAGTAAAAATTTACAGGCCTGAACAGTACAAATGTCTTAATGAGCAGCCATAATGTTCAGGTGTGTTAAAGTGCTGAGTCATAGTGACTCAGGAGGGCTGGCTCAGGGATGATGCAACATCTGTGCTGATTGGACACAGCCAGATGCACAAGTGTATATATGTGGACTGTGTATAGAAGATGTATTCCTTCTCTTCTTGATGAGTTCATGCTGTCATGCTGTTGGTCTGTACATCTGTAAATACTGCTGTAAATATACGTCTGGTGCTGAAGAAGCTGATTGTGTCTGCGTGAGTCACTTTACCACCAGGACCTGATGTCACTCTGCTGAGTTACCGCGTGATTTACGCTAACATAACGTGCTGCCCAAAACACGTAACTGTGGCCGATTATCATGATGTGCAGCTGCCTCGCCATCGCTAGTGAACCTGCAACGACAGAAAAGAACCGGGTGCCTGCCTAGACGTGAGGGAGTGCTCTGATACATCTGTGATAAGCCATTGACGACCAATGCCCCAGTCTTTTAATATCATCTGGATGGTAACCCAAAGCAGCTGCAGTTGAGGCAGCACCAATTCTAAAAGAATGTGTGCCAAACTTTAAACCTTGAATTCCCACTTTATGTAAACTGATACTTCGTTAGCGGGGAACCATCCTTGTGTATGAAGAAGTAATCCTGCCCCTGCCCCCTGACTTCCAAATATACACCTACTGCTCTTACCGGACATAGCTCCGCTATAGAACAAGTAGCTAAAGCTACTGCTGACATCCTACCCTGTATGGATCCTTGCGCCAGTGCTTTCCTATGTAAATACACTATAGACTGTTGTAGATGTTCTACCGGAGCGGGCCATGTAAGTTCCAAACCCACTAGGTTTCTGAACTCCTGAAATTCTATACTCACTGCCGAGTACCCTTTCTGTGTCCTCGGGGCCAGGGCCAAACCTATTGCTGATTCCACGTCATCATGCCAATTTGCCAGACCTCTGGGGAAGTGTCTCTTGGAATTTGTCAGCTCCTAGATCTAACTCCCTGAACCGATTGATCTGTTGGCGTGATAGGGCATCAGCCAAGCTGTTATCAAAGCCAGGAATGTGCTTTGCTTGGACCACAATGTTATATCTTAGAGCGCGCAATGTGAATGCGCGCACCAATGCCATAACGTGTTCCGAGTGCTAAGTGAAGTTATTTATTATGTAAATCACTGCCTGATTGTCACACCAGAAGCATACTACTGAATTGGCCCACTCATGTGACCACATCCAAAGAGCGCCTACTATCGGGAAAAATTCCAAAAATGTAAGGTCTTTAATGATCCCTTGCTTGTACCATTCCTCAGTATTACATCCAAGATCATGTTGGAGCACACCACCTGCCTCTAAAATAGATCCCAAAACCTAGGGAGCCTGCCGCGTCAGTCTGGACCTGGAATTTGGCGTTAGGGTTCGTCTCAGACCTCCAAAAAGAGACCCCGTTAAACTCGACTAGAAATTGGCTCCAAACTTGTAAATCCTGTTTCATACCCATTGTAACTCTTGTTCTGTCAAAAGGTCGACAGAGACCTTTCATAGCATCACATAATCTGCTCAGGAACGCATGACCTGGTGCAACTACCCTGCACGCAAAATTAAAGTGACCTAATATCTCCTGCAGCTCTCTCATTGACACCTTTCTTTTCTGTAGAATCAAACTGATCCGAACCTTAAGGTCATTCAATTTATCATCTGGTAATCTGGAAGCCTGCTTTTTTGTGTCCAACTGTATTCCCAAAAACGTAAGGGAAGTGGCTGGTCCCTCATTTTTTTCCTCGGCCAAGGGTAAACCCTGCTCACACGCCATTGATTGAAATGCTTCTAGAATAAATTTGCATTTCCCAGTGTTGCTTTCTCCACAAAAAAAGAAAATCATCCAAATAATGGGCCATGTTCTTGCAACCTACCCTGCACCTGAGCTTCCATTCCAAAAACGAACTGAAATGCTCAAATGCAGTGCATGATACAGAACAGCCTATAAGCAATGCCCAATCAATGTAGTAAAATCCTTGAAAATGAAAACCCAATAGGTCAAAATCCTGGGGATGAACTGGGAGAATAAGAAACGCTGATTTAACATCACATTTCATAAGCTCCGCCCCTACTCCACACCTACGGACCATCCGTACCACATCATCAAAAGAGGTGTAACGCACCGTGCATAATTCCAGAGAAATGGTGTCGTTCACTGACTCCCCTTCTGGGTATGACAAATGATGAATAAGCCTAAACTCTCCCTGTTTCTTTTTGGGCACAATGCCTAGTGGTGATACCCGTAGGTTCTCCAATGTAGTGTTTGGAAAAGGTCCCAACACCCTGCCTTCTTTTACTTCCTTTTCAATTTTGTTCCTGACTATGCCTTCCATCCTGTTTACTGATTTCAAGTTTTTTGCAAAGAACAGCTTACGTTCCCCTAACGCCGGTATCCTAAAACCATTTTTAAAACCATCCAAAAGGTAAGCTGCGTCTGTCCACCTAGGATAGTCCTGTAACCATGTCCCTAATACTGAAATTTTAATTGGGCTCGGGCTCTTTGTTAAGGGAACCCCCTCCACCGTTTGCCTTTTTGTTGCCTCCAGTGTCTTTGCTGTTTCTCTGTGTTCTGGTCCTAAAACATGATACGCTGGGGTGCTGACCACCACACACCGAGCACTCATGTCTAAACCAGCATGTTTTATGTGAACAGGTGTCCTTAGCATTATAGTCCCAGCAGAGCAAGCGGGGTTGAACCACCTGCCCCGTGCTTATATGGGGATTCATATTTTGTCCAGCCTTGCAGATAAGATGCCCACTATCAAACCTGTTGCCTGAATTTGGTCTGACTGGTGTCATATACTGCAACCAGAGGCCTGGCAGAGGCTCGTCCCAACGTAAATTTGGATGAATCGCACTTCTCATATGGAGCAATTTATCATGAAGCAACCAAGCTTGCCCTGCAAAGTCTACATATGCCCTGTAGATCAAGTCAAGGTACTGAAACATTGACTGAGCTCTCCATGGCTGTGCTTTCACTACCACCCCAGCATAAATTAGGAAACCGGGTAGCCAATTTGCCCAAGTCCGTCCCAGCCTATGCCTCCTATGCTTGTCTTTTTCCCTTTCATCCTCTTTCTCAAGTTCCTTCTTGTCTACGGCCTATTAAGGAGCTCAAACAAGTCCACATAGTTACCTCTCCAAATTTTTTCCTTAGTAGCTGGAGTGAGTTAATCATCCTATGGCATGGCGTGGTTCCCAAAAGGCAGAGCCTTTAAAGGGACAGAGTTGTAGCCAGTGTCTGATACCGATTTGTTGTTGTTGTTTAGTCGTTAAGTCGTGTCTGACTCTTTGTGACCCCATGGACCAGAGCATGCCAGGCCCTCCTGTCTTCCACTGCCTCCCGGAGTTTGGTCAAATTCATGTTGGTAGCTTTGATGACACTGTCCCAACCATCTCATCCTCTGTCGTCCCCTTCTCCTTCACACTTTCCCAACATCAGGGTCTTTTCCAGGGAGTCTTCTCTTCTCATGAGATGGCCAAAGTATTGGAGCCTCAGCTTCAGGATCTGTCCTTCCAGTGAGCACTCTGGGTTGATTTCCTTCAGGATGGATAGGTTTGTTCTCCTTGCAGTCCAGGGGACTCTCAAGAATCTCCTCCAGCTCAAGAGTCTACTCCAAGAGTCTTCTGGTACCGATGGGTAGGGCCAAACTCCAACAACTGATGTTGAACCCAGTGCTGCTGGGAAGGTAATTTGTGGGTATGGAGCTGCCCAGTTCCCTACTGGTGTGCTTGTACTTGGCCAAGGATTGGCTGGTGCCCTATACCCTTGGATGTCATGTGTCATGTGGAATGGTAAACTACCCTGTCCACTGCTCAGCCATGGCCAGGCAGGCAATATCGGGAGGGTGTCTGGTGCAACCGCCAACTCACCTGTTGCTAGAGGTGGTGTCGAATCATGTTCATCCCTGTCATGCCGGTAACCTGTTGCTGACTCTTCCCCTCCATCCTTCCAACCTCTAGCCGCTGCAGATGACCCATCTACCTCTGGCGTCTGCGTCCCTTGTTCCTTGTCTCTGCCATGGAGTTGAGGTGTTACTGTTGAGGCATCTGATTCTCTTCTGGGTGGCCCAGATGCCTGCTGATCAGCCTCTAAAGCAGCAAAGCGAGACATTAAATTTTCCACCATGGCCTTAAGCTTAGCTCTCCTATGGCTCTTGGCCTCTCTCACCGAGCATCGTGGTTGCGGCTCGCTATGCTGTGTAACCCTTTGTGCCACTCTTTCGGCCTCTAAAGCTAAAATTTGATCCTGTAACTGTTGCCAAATAGGCCAAGTCTCCTCATCCGAGGTTGACCAAGGTGAAGAAATCTGAGGAGCTGCACACTTCTTAGCAGGCTGTTTGCCCTTTTTATTACCTTGGCCCTTCCTTGAAGCCATTACAGCGACACAAGTTCAGTCTTCTATGCGCGTCTAACTCCCCAATTGGCTACTTCCAATCACCTAAGCTCACCTCGAGTTTAGTACCAATTAACTCTTATTGTACAGCACCTAGCAATCCTCAAACAATAGATTAATTAATAATGAAATTAATGTAAAGAGCTACCAAGTCTCCTCCGGCTGTTGCCTGTTCTCTATTAACTCTTTCTTTCTTTCTTTCTTTCTTTCTTTCTTTCTTTCTTTCTTTCTTTCTTTCTTTCTTTCTACCCAGGACCTTCTGAAATCTTCATCCTACCTCCAATTGGGTGTAACTAATTCAAAAACCACCCCCACTCTATATAAAAGTAAAACAATTGTTTGTCAAACCAAAATGTAGCTGCCTTTGTCTGATTAATTAATCTAAATTTATGTATTTATTTATTATTTATTCTCAGTATTTATAACTTCTTTTCTGTTCTTTTTTGTTTTCTTTTTTTCTTTTTTCTTTTGCAATCACTATCAGCCCACTCCTGCTGGCTGGGAGGGCTGTGTGCCTGCTTGCGTAGCGGTGTCACGTATACCACCCCAGGGCCGGCGTGCCTCTGCTAATAATAATCTTCTCCCCTTCTCTTTTTCTTTTTTTTCAATATAAATGCCTGTAAATTACTATTGAATTAAATCTGTATATCCAAAAATAAAATGATTAATTGCTAGCTTGATTTTTTTAAAAAAATATTTTTTGCTGGTGGCTCTCAAAAGCTTAGCGGGTGCCCAGGCCCCTGCCTGGCAGAACTTTGTGAATGTTGCTTTGAAAGAAATCTTACATCAAAAAAACTTCACACTCATTTGCACTAGGCAAATTCAATAAGGAATAACAGTTATGTGCCATCAAGTCCATTCCTACTTACAGTGTCGTTGTAGCCATTTATAGCTTAGCCAATTCAAGAGGTACTGCTATTCCCATCATGGAGAAGACTGTGTTGTATCTGCATGCCACATATGTTTTGAAGGTGAAGAGTCGCTGAGGGGGAAAAGGTAGCAATGCTAACTTATCTTTTATATCATTGGATACAATCTATCCTAGGGATTTAAATCATCTCTTGTCTCACAAATGAAAATGAGGAACTGAAATACTCTCCTTCTATCCCATGAGGAGACCAAAGAATTCCCAGGCACAGGAATTCTGGCTAATTGTTGAGAAACAGACAGACAGACAGACAGACAGACAGACACACACCTTTGCTACTACAAATCATTAAATATCAGTCCAAAGATCTTGATGACAAAAAATAGCAGCCGTTCGTCTTGTTCTGGCCTGAGGTAAGAAATCTTGTGGGGCTTGAGCATTCTTCATTGACTTGTCTTATTGAGTCAGCCTAAATCAACCAGAAGGAAGAATTTAGTGAGCACTGTTTACATCCCAAGTTTGGAGTGAAAAGAAGGCCTAGGCATGAAAGCCACCACACATAATAAAACTGAACTTTCTTTTCTTTCAGAGTTTCTTGCCCTTGAGAACAAGGGAGGCTTGGCAATTCCCTGAGACAGCAGCTGGTGCCCTGATCTCTGGCAGGCCTGAAGCTCATAGATACAAGGCTTTCGATCCAGTGGAGCTGAGCAAATAATAGGTCATGATAAGAAAGTCTCTTCCAAGTTGGGATGTGAAAACAACTTCAGAAATGTCTCGTTCTCAGCAGTTTTTGCTAAGACTCCTTGCTGAAACCTCCTCCCTGTTCCAGCAAGATTTTCTGGCTTCCCACAAAAAAAAGAAAAGAAAAGAACCTGAGTCTCAGTTTTCCTGTCCCCTCCCCCCATTTATTTATTTATTTATTTATTTACTTACTTACTTACTTACTTACTTACTTACTTACTTATTTGCCTGTTCTTTTGCACAAGAAACAGCCCAATTCTGCACATCTCAATGCCCTTGTCAAGAACTCTTGTTCAGGAAAGATGCCATTTTGTACAGGAGTTACCATGATCTGTACAGACTGGCATTTCTTTTTTTGGGGGGGGGGGGGAATGGCCATGAAACACGAGAAACATGTCACACCCCTTTCTCATATACAGATGTCCAAACTCCCTTGGTCTTGACACTTGACTATTTTAGGCAATGGTCTCTTTAAATAACCACAGGAATAAAAAATGTTTTCTTCAACAATCTTTACTTATTTCCTCTTTCTCTTTCAATGCCAACATTCTTTAGCTGCTCCTATATGTGTGCATATTTACACCTTCAGTCAGGCCCTTATAACACCCTTCACCTAGCCAACCATCAGGTATTGAACTCAGTACCTCTCCACTTGAATAGAACTAGTAAGCTTTTATTAAAACAACAGTGTGCAAAGGATGTTGTTTTCTCCTAGGCTTTCCATTTGTCCAGCACAATTCTCTCTATCAGTTTCCTTCCCCCCCACCCCCAAATCTCTCTGATACTACTCTGCCCTTCAAAACCATATTTCTCCGATTTCCCTACATCAGATGAGATGTTGTGGGGGGGGGGGGACTTGCACAAAGAAGTCTCACTGCAAAGAGAAAATAGGGTTTCTTCCCTCTTGGCTTCTCACCAAGAGCTACAGGATGCAATACAGTAGGGGTCCCTTATCAACGGGATCAGTATCCACTGATTCACTTATCCACAATCTGAAATTATTAAAAATATTAAATGAAAACTATCCAGAAAAAACTATTTTCACATGTATTACCAGAACCAGACACTAGAGGGAGTCAGAGACTGCACTTTCAATACTTGTTAGTGAAGAATGTATAGCATCATCTCTGGCACCCTCTCATGGCCAGTTCTGGTAATACATGTGAAAATAGTTTTTTCTGGTTTTGTTCCTTTTACCATGCTGTATATATAGTGTTCACTGTTATCCACAGTTTTCAGTATCCATGGGGGCTTGATACCAATCCACAGCAGATATGGGGGTCCTACTGTATTCACATCCTAACTCTGAAGCTTTCTGTGCAACACAGGAAAATGGGAAGTGAAAAGGCTGGGTCTGGAATGCGCATTCCTGTCTGTCTGTCCATAGTTATAGTTCAAAATACCTCAACAGGGCTTCTGTATTCATTCATTGTGCAGAAGCCTGTGATTTGCCCAATTTAATTTAATTTAATTTTTTTTAAAAAAACTTAATTTTTTGGAAAGGCATGCCATTTGAGATATGTGTTTTATGGATGTCCAATTCATTGAAATACAGCACTGAAATTTATATGGCATTTTTTCCTTATCAATTGGATACACAGGCTTTTTGCTAAGAGTCTGAGCAGCCTTTTTGAAGGTCTGTCAAAAGAATCTCTACATCGTTCTCAGAAGGACAGCATGCTGGCAGAAGGTAGTGGTCAGCGTTGTGGCACCCCAGAAGATTACGCTCTGTGGATTATGCAATGCATGCCACGAGGAAGCACAGAGACACTCACTGTTTAAAGAAATCTTTATATTAGTTAGGACCAATCCAAGGCTTTTTGCTGCAGGATGGAGAGCAACAAGTGCTGTCCTCCTGCTCCTCATGTCAAGGAATGTAGTTTCTAAAGCCAGATTCCTCTTAAATTCATGCAGCACAAGTTGACTGTTGTGCAAGGGAGCCTACCTCAGTTGCTGTCCAACCATCAAACTCTTACCCAAACTTCTCGGATGAGGAAACAATTGAGCACCGAGTTGTGCACTATGATGTACACTAGATGGCAAGCCAAGAGAGAAATTCCATCCCATGATTTCCTGTATGAACATAGTTTCCCCCATAGGATTCTGACCCAAAGAGATCAAATGCATCTGAGGCAGAATATCCCAGAGATCTCTTTCTCCTCCCTCACCTCTCTCGCAGCCGAACATGGGGACAGCACTAATACTGTGGAGGAACATAGATTTCTGTCTAATCGAAACATGCTTATGCAGAAGAAAGTCCCAGAGGCTTTAATTCAAGGAACCTGCTTCACAAACAGATGTGCAAGAACTGGTAGAAAACTCTTTGAGTTGCAGGTCCACGTTGTAGCAGGACAGCATATTACAGAAAGAACTTAAGTAAATAGAGGTCATAGGCTCAAATGTGTTACTTCTCTGAATACCACTTGCATCCTTTCCCATCCTTTGTTTACATCAGGTTGCAAGACTTCATTTTTCTTTCCTGCATAGAGGTTTAAGCACACACATTTTGCACGCTCTCTCCATCATGTCGGCCATGTTTTGGCACACATTTTTCCCATTGAATATAATGCATTTTGTACGTCTTTTTCAACTGGTTGCATTTTCAGCTTCTCCCATTTTTTAAATGCCTGCACGACTTCTTTCACACGTCATTTCTCTGAAATGCATCACAAACCTTTGCATGGATCTAAAGAAGGTGTGTTTTATCTCACAGGGAGTTTTAGGAGATGTGAAACAGAGAATTTGGAGGAGGATCCTACTGAAATTCTTTTTTGGCCCTAAACCATCAACATTTAGGAATCACCAAGTAAAATGCAAGAAAGAGAGCTTAAAGAAATCGTTTCTGATTTCTACTGCTGCTTTTTCTGTATGATGTGTAACAGCGGCCACTCTAAAAATGCTGTTTTGGATGGAAAGTTCCCAGCTGATTAATTTGTCCCATAACAGAGTCATCCTTAAAACAGAATTAGGCACTTGCCTTAAAGAAGGAATACAAATAAAGAAACGTTGGCTCAGTTATATAAGTGTTGTCAAAACCCAGCTAATAATGTGTATAGAACTCATACCAAGCGAATAGCATGCGCCTGATGTGGATACAACTCTATTTTTAAGGCAAGACCAAGTGAAAATGATCACTCCGCTGGGCACACGGCTGCCACGGCGGGGACGCTTTGTTTACCTGCTTGGAGATTGGCGTCGCAGGAAATGACACTGCTTTCTCCGAGGGGAGGAGGGACGGATCTTTTAAGACTCAGCATCTCTCCTGCCCGGCCTCTTTCTTCAATCAGCCGAGCAGCCCTCCCACCCACCCTAAAGTAAGAATGAGATTAGCTGGTTGGCTAGGAGCCGGATGGGAATTTTTGGCCTGCATCCCTGATTGGCCAGTGGGATGCAAGCGCGTTTTCGCCCATCCCATTCTTACTGCTGGGTGTGGTCTTTAATATATTTAAATAAAAGTTTAATGGTTAGTTAAAGTCAATTGGTCACAGCGGCAGGTAGTGCGAAGGGATGAGCTTTTGGGGAGTTCTTGGTAGGTCACATGGTGCAAAAGACCATATCCCCCTTTTTTGGTAGACAACAGGGCTCCGACGGGAGCTGGACTTTTATTAAGGGGATCTCACAGGCTGCAGTTCACCTAGGGTCACGAGGCTTGGTGGGCTGTGGCACTGGGGATACCCCTATCAAGGGGCAGCTGAACACCTGCTGGTTAGAACACAGCACGATTCAGAAATAGGAACTTGCCCTGCATTTGAATCTGGAGGTAAAGATTACACCGGATTTCCAGATAGATCGCACTGCGGTAGGCCCCCTTGTTGATTGGGGTTTCAGTTTAAATAGTTAATAAAGTTGTGGCCCAAGTTTAACCCAACAACCTGTGTTGTCTCTTTATTTCCGAGCTGGGTGAGCAATGTGCCAGCTGTTACAAATATTATTTTATTGAATGCTCAGTAATTCTGTTTCTCAGTGTTATGTTCCACATAATGCAATTATATGCACCTGAACTAGGCATCAGAATTCCATAACTATTTTACATCTCCAGGGCAAAGCTTCTGCGCATTTACAAGGAGATTTTTCAGCATCGATCATAACTGAGCACAACTACTTATGAGAGAAACCATAACGCGCCCGAAGACATATTTGTTCCCCATCCTGAAGACAATCTGAGATTCTGCTTAACAAAAGTGCTGGTAGTTAAGGTTAAAAAATATTACTTTAAATGCTGCACTTTGCAGATGGGGGATGTTCAGGGTGCTATGTCTTTTATACTGTCCAGAATCTGTGCAGACTGGTTCCTTATTGAACCAGTCCCAAATAGCTGAGACATATTATGCTCTCCTTCGTGACTGCTGCTACCTCCGTATGTGTGAAGCCACTCATATTGATCTTCCCTAAACCTACAAGATGCAGTGCTTCTTTCCATGGAAGACAATCTGAATAGTTACATGATTTCATGGTTCGTCTATTACAGTGTTCATACAGAGCAAAAGTATTAGAAGTATTAGATATTTGTCTATTTGTGCATTCATACAGTTACCGAATCAACAGTTTGCTATTGGAAATGAGTTAAGAATATATTTCAAAGTTACTGTTGGGATGGCACACACACAAAGGACCACCTCTACATGCTGTATGAACATGCCAAGGGAATTCTACGACCAAGTGAGCTAGCCCAACCATCTACCACCACCATGTGCTACAACCATGCTCCCCTAATAAAAAATCCATTTGATTATAGCTGCATGAGAGTGTAGCTATGTTATTACGTAGCAGAGCAAATCAACATTCTAAAACACAATTCTAAAAATGGGAACAGCCAAAACACAAAAGTATAATAGAAATGCCCTAAACAATAAATTATAACTACGCAACTGGACTTTGGCTCAGCACCAAATTTGAGACATATGTAGAAGATAGTCTGTTCTTGCTCTGCACCAGATCTGGGGAAGTTTGAGCAAAGAGTTCTCTAAGTATGATTTTTTTTTTAAATGAAAAACTATCCCCCCATGCAGAAAAAAATGATCTTAAATGTCTTCAGATTTAAAAACAGATTGAATAACTTGAAAAGAGGAATCTTGCTTATCTTGAAAGAGAATTATTGGCCCCACCCCTTTTTTAATTTGGAAGGAATCCAGGCTGCAGGGGCTGAAATATTGATTCTCAAAATAGGCCTTTTAAAAGAGAAAAACAGCAACATTGTTATAAGACAGTGTGTATGGTGCAGGCTTACCAGCAGGAATTTCTTGAAATGGAACATTGTATACATTCATAGCTGAGGGGCAGAGATGTTACTTAAGGAGTTACCACTCATATTCCTCATTGCGCACCAAGCCACGTGACACACAGAGAAGAATGAAAGTGGTAACTCCTAAACTAGCAGGAATTCATCACTGTGATCTATGCCATTGCACTTACATTACCACATATAAGCAATAAGGATCTATTTGCTTATTTTTATAGTAGTAATCTGCATGAGAGGATTAAAAAAGAACATTAACAAAATGAGGCAGCAAAAGAGAAGACCAGATTTGGATATGCAGACATACAAAACTGAAATAAACAGATCCATCTTGTGATGTGCAAGTAGTTATCCTGTAGACCTCTTGACTACTGCCATAGGTGTTTATATTGGTGTTATAGCCATTTATCATCAGCAGAGTAAGACAGCCGTGTGCCGCTAACCTAAGTGGCTTCCTAGCCTTTTCACACATATATTCTATACATAGAGGGAGGAATGTGTAACTCTTTTGTGTAAATACTGGAAAAACAAACATGGTTGTTACTGTTACCTGCTGTCAAATCACCTTCAACTTACGGTGACCTCATGAATGAGCAATCTCCACAATGTTCTGTCCTCAAAAGCCCTGCTCAGCTATTGCAAAATCAAGCCTGTGGCTTGCTTTAGGGAGTCAATCCATCCCATATCTGGTCTTCCTCTTTTCCTGCTGCCCTCAGCCTTTCCCAGCCTTATTGTCTTTTGCAGAGACTCTTGCCTTCTCATGATGTGCCCAAAGTAGGGCAAGTCTCAGTTTCATCATTTTTGCCTCCAGAGAAAGTTCAAGCTTGATTTTATCTTGGACCCAATTATTTGTCTTTTTAGCAGTTCATGGTATCCACAAAGCTCTCCTCTAGCATGACATTTCAAGCAAATCATTTTTTCCCCCCTGTCAGGTTTCTTAAGTGTCCAGATTTCACATCCATACATGGTGACTGGAAATACAATACTGTGGATGATCTTGGTCTTGGTCTCCAGTAACACATCCTTACACTTGATTGTCTTTTCTAATTCCTTCATGCTCCCATTCTGAGTCTCAGTCTTCTTCTAATTCCTTGGCTGCAGCCTCCATTTGAATTGATGATTAACCAAGGTATACATAATCTTTCACTATTTCAAATTCTTCATTTTCGAAGTTAAAGTTGTGTAGTTTTTCTGTAGTCATGATTTATGTCTTCTTCATGATCAGCTGCAGTCCTGCTTTGGCACATTCTTCTTTCTTTCTCGTTTCAAGTCATTGCTGCTTTCTGCCAGTAAGATGGTTCCATCTGCATATCTTACATTATTGATGTTTCTTCTGCCAATTTTCACTCCTTCTCCATCTGAATCTAGTCTGGCTTTCCATATGATATTTTCTGTGTGCTGATTGAACAGGTAAGTGGATAACATGCACCCTTGTCTGACAACCTTTTCCTGTAGGAAACCATTCCATCTCTCCATATTGTATCCCAATGGTAGCTTCTTGTCCACAATACAGATTATGCATCAGGACAATCAAGTGCTGAGGCACCCCCCCCCCAAATAACCTATAGCTGTTGCAAAACCTACAAAACTATACCGTGACCCTCCTGGTAGAAATGACCCTCTTTTAAAGACAAGTCTTGCTGTTCTTCTACCCCAAAAGAGATTTCACTCAATCTAAGAATACTGGTTTGGCATCAAGAAAGAGGTCAGTTTTATTATCTATATTGTCCAGGAAAGATTTTGTTCATGGTAACAAACAGATCTGCAGCAAAGCTTGTACTATTCTTTAGAAAACTTTAAGGACTAATTTCTTAAATAGTGTACAAGGTTACAATCAGACCTGATTGCTATTGGAGCTAGCAGACTATTGGATAATGAGGAAAGAATAGTAATTTACAACCATTTACTCTTTATTGATGTCTAAATTAAGTGTAGCTCTCACATATAGTGCAGAACATTCAAAACAAAGAGACAATCTTTATTTCACCTAGATACTTTTACCAGACAAGGACAGACAAAGGAAACAACACATCACTTTAAGTGGGAATGAACTGTATAGTATTAACATAAACATTGGAATTGTGAGTGATGGTTTTATCCATACCATAGCAAAAACCAAGATTCACTTGTAAACTTGCGCTCCCCACCTTTGATGGATTTATTTCTAGCTTATTTTCTGTTGATGATAGAGCTCTGAGTTTTGTAATACCGTTCCACATGCTAAGTTAGAATATCTTACTATTGACTTCAGGGGCAGCCAACCTGAACAACTGATTTCCAAACTCTCCATTTTGTGTAGCAATGCATGCATTTTTTTTAGTAACATATTACAGCAAAGAAAAGCCAAAAGGTCACCCTACCAGCAACAAAGTACCAAATACTCATTTTCTCTGCAGAAATGGCAAGGTTCACCAAAAGCCCCAAATCTCTTACTTGTCATGACACAAATACCAGAGATCAACCTTGGAATATATCTAAGTGAGAATATCTAAGGAATGCAAATGCAGTGAAGTTTGAGACCCTTGGATAGGGATGTGAAGAATATGCTTTTTTTAAAAAAAAACAACAACACCTCATTCTTGGTTATTTTCCAAGTCTTTCCATGCTGAGACTTCTTTCTGAGACGTCATCCTTTGCCAACAAGATTTCTCGGCTTGCCAGGAAAATGAGATCCTGGTCTTGTAACTTTCTTCCCCCCTGTTCTTTTGTTTGATAAATTGTCAAAATCTGCCCAGCTCGATGCACTCTCCAGGGAATCTTGTGCCGAAAAGATGCTGTTTTGCACAGAAATTGTAATGATCGTGGACAGATGAGTGTTTTGTCCGGTGGTGTGGGGAGCACCAAACATACAAGAAATGATGCAAGATTTCTGGAGGGAGAGCAGTTTGAGGACCCTCAGCAAGGGAATCTTGCCGTGAAGAGAAAAGAGGGATTTTCTTCTTCAGTATTTCACCCAGAGTGACAGATGGTGAGATTCATATCCCAACCATGGAGTGGCTACGGAGAATCTTCACAGATCTGAGTTTTCAGTCCTTGTTCTACTAATCAAGCACTGCATTTATATAAATCCTTTCTGGACACATCGATCATGCTCTTCTTTCAATAGGTCAAAAGATATTGATCTTGAAAAAAGGATTTAGTTACTGATGCTGTTCCTGTTGTCACAATGTCACTCAGCTCCAAAATGTTTGGTTCAAAATGGGTGTTTTCATTTTGCATGTTCTTACTGATCGTGTTTGCACACAATGGTCTGAAGGTGCTGTTCCATAAATATTTGCAGTATATGGGACAAGGATTTGTTGAATAAAGTACGACATAGGGAAGAGAGAGAGGATTAATTCCCCTGCCCCATGTTAGAACTAACATATATTCACAGGGCATGACTGTCTGAACTGGGGATGTGAGGAAAACATATTAATGTTGGCTATCTCATTTCTGATGGAGATAGGTTTTCTTGATTTGAGACAGCTTAGTGATCAATATCTAAGCCCTGCAAGAGTCCTCTTATCTGGTGTGAGAGCAGGACAAGTCCCTTTTTTAAATTGTAGTTTTTGCCTTTGTGAACCTAAGTGCATGCATACAGAGCAAGCACAAAGGCAGAAACTGATGGCTCACAAAGAGGCAAAAAACCCATTCGGTGCTTCTGTTTTTAATAATGCATACAACAAAGAAAAGTTATTACAGGTTTAACTTTTCCATATTTCCAGAAATATGGGGGGGGGGAGGAATGACCTTGGAAATGCACAAAATTTCCAAGATGTCTTCTCTCTATCCTCACTTGTTTTATGGTGCAAAGGGTTTCCCCCACACACTGCCTTGTTTAGAGTACAAGGCCAAATCAAGTAATGATTTGCATCCCTAATGTTAATACCTGGACATGTCAGTAGTCATTAGTAGCTCATATTCCAAGCAAGAAGGAGCATCATCCCTCGGAATTTTGAGGTGATGAGCCTTTCTTTGGTCAAATTACAGGCTGCCTCTGCTGAAGTTTTCAATTCCATTCTATCACCACAGTGGCACCACATTCTGATATCATTAGGACGCATATTTCAATGAAAGTGTGTATGTGTGTGTGTCCTCAAGAGGCAGAAAAATCAGCAGATGGACCACAGATTCCCCCCCCCCCATGTTGAATTTATCATTTCCAAAGCTTTAGGAACATTTTCCTTCAGCTGAATATATAATCTGCGTTGGAATCCATGCATGATCTTGTTAGAGTTTAGGCGAAATAGAAGAGTTTCAACAATCTGTTTGTGGCTTAGTTTACAAACTCAGCTGCCTAATCTTCATTCACCCTGTGATGTCTTCTTCCTCTTTTGGAACAGGTCATCACCCATCCATCTAAACCAGTGGTTCCCAATCATGGGTAATACAGGTGTTCTTGGACTGCAATTCCCAGAAGCCTTCACCAGCAGCTCAAAAATTAGAAAAGAGAAAATAACAGTATAAGTTCAGTGCCACCCACTGTGCACAACAGAGACCCTCGATGTCTGGGCAGCACAGTAGAAGATTAAAAAGGCAGGGAAGCAGTTAGGCCTTGGTTGTCTGGTGTTCAGAGACACTCACTCACCATAACAGCTAACAGCAGTCCAACACCAAGAACAAGAAGGGAATCATAGAAAAGTGAAGTTGGAAGGGGCCTACAAGGCCACCAAGTCTAACCCCCTGATCAATGCAGGAATACAATCAAAGCATATCTGCCGGCGATTATCTAAGTTTTTCTTGAATGCCTCCAGTGTTGGAGCACTCACCAACTCCCGAGGTAACTGATTCCATTGTTATACTACTCTAACAGTTAGAAAGGTTTTTCCTGATATTCAACTGATATCTGGCTTTCTTTAACTTGAGCCCATTGTTGCGTGTCCTACAATCTGGGATGATCGAGAACAGATCTTGCCCCTCCTCTGTATGACAGCCTTTCAAATATTTGAAAAGTGCTATCATATCACCCCTCAGTCTTCTTTTCTCAAGGCTAAACATGCCCATTTCTTTCAGCCTTTCCTCATAAGGCTTGGTTTCCAGCCCCCTGATCATCCTTGTCGCCCTCCTCTGAACTTGTTCCAATTTGTTAACATCCTTCTTGAAGTGTGGTGTCCAGAACTGGAATGTCTCAAGCTGTGTCCAAACAACCACCACCTCTAGAGTCAGATAGTTCACCTCCTGGCATGCATACACACATCCCAGAAACAAACAAAACAGTATCTACCACAAAAATTGTACATCTTTAACAGAATAAATACATAGTAAATTAACCAAATAGCAATTTTTGAGAAACAATAATATAACAGGCAAAGAATACTCAAATGTGCATGTGCACACACACACACACACACACAGGGGGGAATAGTCAAAATTAAAAAAGACCATAAAAACCCCAGCCCCCCTCTGAAAAATCAATAAAGCAAGCAAGCAAACAAAGGCAAAAATCACAATCAAAGCTCCCACCAACGAAAACTACTAGAATAGGGACAGCTTTCTTTCTTCCCAGTCCTCACATGATGCCTTTTCTTCTCATCTTTGAGTGCAGCAGACAAAAGGAGTTTGTGAAAAATAATGCAAGAAAACAACGCAACAATAAACAAACCAACGAAAAAAAGAGGAAACTATCCTGAAGAAATAAGAGGGGAATCCCAAGGAAGCAGCCTGTCACACACAGGCTGCCTGGCAACAAACATAATCCAGAGAAATTAGAACTCCACTGCACCTCCCCAAAAAAATCAAGGCAAAAAAGATAAGGAAAGGAAAGGCTCCATGATAGAGGCATACCATGCAGCAATCCAATTGGGGGGCACCAGGAACTCAGCAGCACACATACTAATCTCTGCCACAAGGAATTTCTGAAGCCAAAAGCACTCCTCGCTGGGTTCCAGGGCCTTTTACAGACTCAAAATTCCTTTTCCCTGGATGTTCTGATTGGCTGCTGCTAAGACCGCATGGTCTATCAGCAGCCAATAATGCAATGGTTGGTTTATTTACGGTTGCTTTGTTTTCTTGCATTATTGGCTGTTGGAGTGAAACAAATTCTCAGTCCATTCAACAGACCAGGGATGCAAAAAAGGGGACTGTCAGCTTACACGGAAGAGGGGAACATGAAAGAAACACAAAATTTTCATGTACCTCTTTCATAAATAAGAATAATTTATGCTTAAGAGGCTTTTTTTCTGCAACTGCTGAAAGAATATGATTTGCACAAAAGAGAGCCTCTTCTGTATTTGGTGTCTTTCATTAGACGCAAAACGCCTATCCCTAGATCTATTAATGAAAACTAGTTTGGTGTCTAAACTTGTCTAGCCTGGCTCAAATTAAATCCTGCTCAATTATTAGTTTCTATCGGCCTTGGGTGATTTGTATGTCCTGTAAGTAAGGCTTTCTCATTTGTGTGGGGAATGTGCACAATTCAATCAATGCAGCACTTATGTGCATGCAATTTATGTCCCACCATGTGTACAAAAGAAGATCTAGCAAATGGCCAAGGTAATGCTATTGAAGCAGCCCACTTCTGGTCAAAAATAGTCAAATTATCTTTAATTTGTTTTAAATTTTACCTATATTTCATATACGTCCATAATTTTAAATGTGCAATGCTTGGATGCAAAGAAAGAAAGAAAGAAGGTTTGTGTGGGCAACTTGTCTCCATTAGGCAAGTATAACTGGGCTCTGAAGTATATTCAAAATCCTTTATTGGGCATTAATTAACTTCCCACTTCTGCCAGCCATGCTATAAATTATCTGCCTGAATTAAAAGCAGTTGTGATTGGCTAGCAACACATGAATTAGTAACATAGTGGATGAAGTTGAGAATTTTAATGGCATAATGAAATGACTCTTCTATTATTCTTTTGCTTTCAAAGCATTTCCACATTATTGATAGCTAATTAGTCGGCACATGAAAAACTTAAGAAGAACTAATGGCAATAAACAATTAATCTGATTAATTTTGCCACATATTAGGATTGACTTTGATTTTTAAGATCTTTGATGTTGTAGAAAATGACTGCTGAAGAGGCTTTATGGTCCTGTCTTGTAACCCTTGCTTTTTTGGATCATCTAAAGAGTCTGTAAGCAGTATGTAATACTCTTATTGTGCTCTGTGGACACAGGCCTTGGTCTCCCAAGCTGCTTGGCATTCTATGAAATCAAATAAGTACCAATTATTTGTAGAGTTTTGATGCTCTGACCAAATGCCCTAAGCATGAATATTCATATATGTGCGTTCTCAAAATAATTTTATTTACCATTACAGCTTGTCACTCAGAAAATTAGTGCTTGAGCATAATATCTCTGGGCCTGTTATACACTTCAAATGTTTTGTTTTGAAAAATGTATGATTTTTTTCCAGAATTCAATTGTTTTCAACAACTAGGAGATTGATCAGCATCCTTTCATACCTTTCAGTTGCCTTAACCAAGGATCCTTGTATATCTAATATCCTGTCGATAGACAGACATGGCACTACGCACACCACGCTATGATTAAGCATGGGACTTTCATCAGGAATTTCCCCAGTCAGAATTCTGGTAGCCCTACCTCTCCTCCACCGCCACCCTCCAAAACCCGAGTTCTCAGGCTGAAGAAGACTGAAGAATCAGGAAATAATTGAGAATGGTTAATCTCCATGTGAACTGAAAATATTAGGAACTGGCCATTTTTTTTGACAGACACCCTGTGCAGAACCTATTGAGCAGAGAGACTAGCAGTCCCATAATCCTATGCCACTCCCAGGGAGTTTAGCATCTACCATCTGCTTCATGATTCTTTAACCTAATGTCCATTGCCACAGAAAGAGACTCATTGAGACAGAGTGTGTGCATTGAAACCTCTCTGAGGATTTGGATGTCTGGATATAGCTACCAGAATTTTGGCTGTGGGAATTCATGACAAGTTCTGAAAGCTGTAGAGAGAAAAATCTGAATGCCCCATGCCTGGGTATGATAGTACATTCTGAAGTGCAGGCATCCATCATGACTATCCCCATAGCAACAACCTCATAATTCATGTAGCTGTACTGATCCATATTAACCAAACTCTACTAGCAGTTTTCATCTCCACCAGGAATAGCTACTGACCTTAAAAGCCCATTCTAGATCAAGATACTCCAAATATTTTGCATTACAATAGGGGTAGTTCACAACAGAATAATGTTGCCCAGTTCCTGTGAGGATCAAAGCTAACATCAAAGGGAAAGGATAGCTTAACAAGGGAAGCAAATGGTATCATCATTCCCCTTGAAAAAGTCTCCCCATTTTGACCCTGCAAGCCAGGGCTCCACTACACCACTGAGGGCATGTATACTATATTATGCATAAGTATTTGGATTAAAGGCATCACTCCTTGTTTGTGGAGTTATGGAGTCAGTTAGGGGCACAAGGAACCAGTAGCACTTTGTCTGCCTAGATCTGGCCCCCAACTGCCCCTCCATAGCATGAACAAACCAATTTATCTGAAGCCAAGAGGTGTTAGTGATTATGTGTTAGCCTCATAAGTGGGCGGACAGATATGCATAGAAGTGGCCAATAGACTGTGAGCAAATATTTTCCCAATAGGGCACACAACAGATTTTGCAAAGATTCATAAGCATGCCAAAATCCCTTGAGATTTTAGGAGTAGCACAGGTATCTGGAAAAGCCAGATCTTAAAGCGACGATTCAAATCCTAACCTTGCAGTAGCTTCAATATACCAGAGTCAATTTAAGTGGATGCTGAAACACTGATATACAAATGCTTTCACTGTATTTCATGAAACAAGTGATTTCTGCTCTCTTGTTTAAATCTCACCACTGCAGAGACCAGAACAGAATTATGAAGGCATTTCTCATAGTAAAAATGATCGGAAGGTGATGGAATATATTCCAACCAGTTTTATCCCAGCGTCTAGTAGGGGGTTTAGAGTAATATATTATGAAAGCTTGCCAAGAATAGAGCACTTGCTCAGATGTCAATAGCAAAATCAATTCTAACGAGCTTTTCAAGTTGATACTGGGGATTAGCAAATGGCTTTCTAAGCAAGATCGGGTCCTTGACACAACTATATTAAGTACCAGGGTATTTGAGAAAATGGTGCTCTGTGCACACTCAAAAGCTATCCACTGTTGACATTCACATGCAAATGTTGGCAACCCCACAGAATCTATGGAAATTTCGAGAGAGGGGGAGAATAAACAGATACACGATGGAATGTCAACAATAATGTAAATGTGATTGTCAGCCTTCATGTCTGCATGTCTGGAAAGGATTGTGTGTAGGTGTAGGTGTGGAACAGGATTCGCAACATTCATCAACATGTGAATTTTTTTTTGACATTTACCAAATTCTGAACCGTCACTGTGACAAATATAGTCTTATATCTCACTGTGAATATCCAAATGTTGATGAATATATTGTTGTTTATTTATCTTAATTTCTATCCCATCAAAAGATCCTCAGGGTGGCTTTATCAGTGCAGGTAACCAGATGCTCCCTGCATACAATAGACTATAAATTCCATAATCCTTCCCCATTGACATGTTGGCTGGGGCTAACAGGAGTTATAGTCTGAAACGCCTGAAGTTCAACAGGTTGCCCATCACTGCACAGGGCTTGGAGTCTTAGGTTTAACCTATTAAAGTTAAAAGTTAGAAACTGGAACAGTAACTCACTCATGTTAACATTTAAAACTGAAAACATTTAATGTATCAATTTAGCGCTATTAACACTTAAATTAAAATGTGCTTTCAAGAGGGCACATGTCATTTATCTAACGGAGCAACATAAAAAGTTTCATTTGAGAGCACAGGCTTGATTTCTGCCTGCCTCACATAACTGAGCTATCTGATCCCAGTCAGCAACTGAGTCTTTAATGTGTGTGTGTTCAGTGCTGTTCAGCTGGAGCTGACTTGTAGTGACCCTAATAGAGCTTTCAAGGTAAGTGAGATATTTAAGGAGTGATTTTACCAGTTCCACTTCCCCAGTGAGTTTCCATGGCTGAGTGGGGACTTGAACCGTTTTCTCCAGAATCCTAGTCCATCACTCTATCCACTACACCATACTGGGAATCCTTACTAGTCATACAAACACATATATAAGTCCATACTCCACAGTAGGATTGTGAATCTAGATGCTTTGTGGTCCTGCAGCTTTCTATGGGATTTTCTGCTTCTTAAATTCCCTCTTCCTGGATTTCCTGGCTAGCAAAATGTACTCTGTTTCTTCCTGGGAAATCCAGTGCATAGTACCTTAGATACGATGCAGGACTTAGTGCCATTCTCTATAGGCTTCCTTATGGCACCTAGATAAATCTCACCTATGGCTTCCTGTGCAAGATTAAGCTTGACAGTCTTGCATTTCTTGTGCCTAAAGTATTACCCTTGGTAGGATTTCCCTATCTCTTTGTTGATGTTGTCAATTGCAGGTTCTTCCCAGGGGTCAATTTCCCAGGGTTTCACACAGCTGTGTACAATCCCACCACAGGTGAAACTGACCAGTGGAAAAGTCTGAAATTGGCAACAGCATCAAGGAGCACAGAACATGTCAATGTTCTGAAGTTGGTAGGGCTCAGTGCTCAGTATTTATCCCTGCTACTACTCTGGAAAATCTTATGGTCTCAAAGGGATTCCCCACAAGGACAAAATGTTTTCAAAAGCCCTGGGATCAGAAAACAGTGCCAAGTACTTTTTGCTTCCCTAATCCACACAAAGCCCTTGATTCCCCAGTTGAAATCCAGAGCCCCAATGTGCTTCCTTTCTGCTCAGCAGTCCTAGGTCAATGGAAATTTAGAGTTGTGTTGGGGTGTTGTGGGGTGGGGAGCATGCTTCCTACATTTGGCCCTTTACTGGATCAAGGATAGTAGCAGACTGGTGCATCCTTTGCATGATGGCCTTCTGGGGAGGTGGGGAGGAAACTTCCATTACCACTTAATCTCCTGGCTAATGGCAGAGGCCAGAATGGGCTCACCTTCAATTCTGCATCCTGAGGACTTTAGGGCCATAGGGAGATGCCTTTTACTGAGTCCCACTAGCCCAGTACTGTCAAGACTGATAGGTGGCACCTGTCCAGAGTTACGGGTGGGATGTTTTCCTGGCCTTACCTGAAGATCTCTGATATTCCATGGTGAACTTGAAATATGATGCAATCCAATCCCTGAAGATGATGAGCCAAAAATCCCATGTTTTCTCTCTTCCAAGTACTTGCAAGTCACAGTCCTGCTTAGCTTCAGAAACTGAACAATATCAGATGTATTTAAGGTGGTATCATGGCCTAATGTCACCAACCTCATAAATCTTTTGTAATTGTCCCAATATGTGCTTAGGATAATCATCACCCAAACGTGACTGGCAAGCCATCCTCTTTCACTGGTGTGCATCCCCACAATGTGTAAATTACATGGTATTCAAGTGTTCCCTTCCCATTTATTTCCAATGGCTATAATTGAACCTGACCCAGTTTGCAGGAAAACTACCCCACTTCCTTTTCTCTCACACTTTGACCAACATATAAAATTGTCAGTATCAGCCTGTACATTAACCGCCTCTTGGATAGCACGCCGAGATTCGAAAGTATGCTGTTCAGGCTATTGTCTTTAGCCCCGTTCAGCTAAATCAGATTGACTTCTGATTATGCATAGGGTTGTGCCACTTGATCTTTTGGGTGATGAGAGGATGTAAAGGAAAGGACCAATGGAATGTATCAATGGTCTCCAGCGAGAGAAGCATTTGTATTCAATTCTCATTGTCTGAGGTACGCAGCAATTTACCTGCCTGATTGACTGCTCTTGCTGCATGTAAGTGATCTTGCTGGTTTTCAACTTGGCTTGGGAACCTTTCCGTAGACTGGATGCTAAGGTGCTTCAGGGATTCTCTAATTGCTAGTACCTTTCCACGATAAATTATATCTATATTTTAAAAAATCTCCCTTTAATATTATCTTGATGACTGCTCTTCAGGAAGGTGACTTTTTCAGACTAGTGAGTCTCTAGTTTATGGTTCTTACAAGCTTTGTTGGTGGTTGAACGAAAAGGTAGATTTTAAGAGTCATTCCCTGAAGGGAAATTTGGTTCAGTTTTGTCCTCATTCCAAACATTAGCTACTTCTTTAAATAGGCTGCCCTGTAAGATCAGTTGCTATTGCCAGCACTGTTGGATTTAGCTTCACTAGCAGGACTGAGAAAGAAACAGAACGTTGGTGGGTTCACTTTTCCATAAGCAATATTCTTTTTCAGTGCTGGCAGCCATGCGGAGCACATCTTGCATTTCCAAGGCTTCAGATGAAGTGTTATTCCTTTTATGTGCTCAAAACCATGTGCACATTTCAGAAGTGTATAAGACTAAAACTGCATTCACTTGGAAGATGCACAAAAAACTTATTTTGTTCAGTGGGAAAAGGTAAGCACCAAAATGCATTCATTTTGGAGGAATACGTACAAATACAGGGATTGGGAAGATCTTGGAACCTGATACAGAACTAGGACAGGAGGAGAAAGCCTGTAGAATTTTGAGAAATGCAATGAAAATGAAACTGGCAGATCCCTAAGGGGAAAAGAATCTCCACTGAGAATTGCCAATACTTTTACACAACAGAAGTGAATTAGTTGCAATGAAGGAATGCATGCCAACCATGCCTATGAACAGGCAAATGCAAATATATGGAGTGAATCAGTGACATTTGTATGGACCCTTGGCTTTTATGGGGTGGAACAAGTAACCCCGGTTGCCCACAAGGTGGAACAGAAACCCACACAGATCCCTTGCATTCAATCTTATATTCTTGCTGTTAAAAGTAGAATAACGAAACACATACTATGCAGGGAAACTGAAACTGAAATGTAGTGTCAGGAAGAGTGATCTGTAGAGATGGGCACAAACCGCTGGTTCATCCTTTGGATGAACGGGTGTTCGGGGGTTCCCAGTTCTGCCTCCTACAGCAGTTGCCCATTCAGAGGCAGCGACTTGGCTTCCCTGTCCCACCTCCTCCAGGCACTGCATCTGAGTGGGCGCCTGCTGGAGGAGACTGGGCTGAGAACCACCGAACACCTGTTCATCCAAAGGACAAACTAATGGTTCGTGCCCATCTCTAGTGACGTGGGCTCAAAGAAGAAAGAAAACGACAGTTGACTCCTCTCCCCTATAAAGCCCAAGACCTTTCCTAGACACTCCAACTGCTGAGGCTCTGGAGAGGGTCTCTGAGTGAGGTCACCTTGCTGTAGAGCCAATCATTCTCTGCATTTTTTAAAAGCTGCAGTGCAAAGCGAGGGACTTCTATCCGTGTAGCATTGTTGTCTGAGCTTTGCATTCTTTCTTGAATCTTATTTAGGGTGTGTCAGATGGCTGCAAAGATGTGCACTTGATTACACCAGAAAGGATTGCTTTAATGGAAGCAATCTCCTTTACAGCGACTCTTCTGTCTGCCAGAGAAACACTCCAGTCCAGCTCCCAAAAGTAGAAGCCCTACAGCTAGGCCAAAAAGGTCCAGCTTGGGCACGGATCGGGGTTGGGCTGGAGCCTTGCATCTTATGATCATCTGGGAAAAGATTGCACTGGTTTACTCCACAAATGCTCCTGATTGTGATCACACTCTTAGAGGGCAACTACATGGACATTTAGCCTGCTGTTTGGTCTGTTGCAGGAACAGGCTGGTTCACTCCTAAAGATGTTGTTCAGATGATGTCTGCTAGAACAAACTGGCCTGCCCTCAGAGCAGTCCTATCTGCACTTGCCCAATCCCTGTCAGGGACTTCAACTTTTTTGGTGCTGGTAGAATGCTCTGTTTTAGTTTGTTTCCAGTGCATGAAATCACTAGAAATGAACAAAAAGTGCGCCTTCCTGATTGATTTGCTAATATTATGAAGTAGCTATATGAAGAGGCTAAGGAAGTGAAGAAGAGAGAGAGAGAAAAAAAAAAACCCCAAAATCCCCCTTGTTGCTCAAGAGGGATTTTGTCTCCTTCTGCTTCCAGGAAGAAGCTTTCCAATTTTTTTTGGTTTTGTTTTAGTTTTTTTGTTTTTTTAAAGTGATGCAGCACATTATGCACTGTCCTAATACAATCCTCCCCCCCCCCCCACTTCCTTGGCCTTCCACAGAGCCAAAAAAAAAAAAAAAGGAGTTGTACTTGCCAATATTCTGAAGTGTCTCTCTTTGTAATCCATTTCACAATAATTGCATCCTGACAGCTGGCTGCTGAAGACCTAATAGGACCGCTTCAGGTCCATATGCCATTTGGAGGTGAGGATTCATCAAATGGCATACTGGGCTTACTAGAGATCCTATTTAGCCTGATTCAGCCCACTCCAAAATGGCCATGTAGACAAGCCCTCATCTACATTGCTAGGGTACTGTGTGTATGTGTGCATTCACAGATGAATACCTGTATTCTTGTGGTTAGATTCTTTCTGATCGCATCATGCAGTCCCATCCCCACCCCAAGCCATAACTGTAAGCATTTCCCTGTTTGTGGGAACACGTTTGACAGGGAGAGCTGGAAACACACACATATTGGCATGGACACAGAGGAAGATCTATTCTGCAAAAGGAGGCAAAGTGGATTAGACCCCATCCTATCTGCCCTCATTCAGGCACAGATAGCATTGAGGGCAGTTCACATGTCCAGCAGTTTATGACCGACTTAATATGAATACCAATTTCTGAGCTTAACAGTTTAGAAAGGGAATTTAGGCCCTCTAGATAGTTTGGACAACTCTCTTAATCCCTTGCCTTTAGTTTTATTAGCTCAGCTTCCGGGAATTAAATTCAAATCATCTGGAGGGCCAGGTTTTCACCATCCTAATTTAGCACTTAGATAAAGAAAAGCATCCATTGTGTGCATAGTAACGTGGGACTCTGAAGCAAACTAGGAGGGATTTTCAGGGTAAACATAGTGACACCCTCCTCTCTCTCTCTCTCTCTCTCTCTCTCTCTCTCTTTTGGCTAATCCATTTTATGGTATATTCCATTATCGGGGGGGGCAGTGAGACACAGAGGGGGATATGCTTCATCACAGAGCAGGAAAAGAGTTTGAATACATTGCAGTTATGGGTGTCTTGTTACTCGATAGTCACAGGAACTATAGGAAAAGAAGTATAAACTGGGAGAGAAAAAAAATCTCCTCTTGAATTTCTGTCAGAATGTATGATCTCATAGAAGCAAATAGTCTCTCACTGTTCATCCAAACACTTGACATTTATGTGTTCCCTTTACTTTAATGTAGTGGAAGAAAAAAATCATAGGCAGGGGGATTGGGCCTCTTAAGGAGCCAAAGTATGGGGGCTGTGCTTTGTTACGCAAAATTATACCTGCCACAAGAAAATCTAGGATTATACACAATTCTGTGGAAGAATGCAAAACTCGAAAAACAATATAGTCATCGAAAGCATAGGTGTATGACACCTACTGCTTGCATGGACATGATGTGGAAGTCAAGTGTTCCTTGAATCCTCAAATCCTTATGAGGTAGAATGAGATTTTTTTAACATATAAAATATTTCAGTTTCTTTGGTCCTGAATGGAATGCTATGGTATTGGCTACACAGAGTATGACTGACTAAAGCAGGCTCACCAGCTTTGCCTAACGGCATTGCAAACAGTGGCCTCTGTGAATGTGACTTTTGGATTTCTAGGACACCCACTCCCAAAATTCTCCTAGAATCCCCCAGATAGAATCCTGAGAATCCTGTCTTGACTGGCCCATGTGTTTTGTTCCATGTGTTTGTGCTTTGAAGAAGGAGGAGGTGGCCCTGCTACTTGCGGGCTTCCCAGTGCTTACTGGGATTTGCTGCAATGCTCTATGGGAAGGGTAGTCTCTCCACTCTTTAATATATATGGAGCAGTGGTTCCCAACCTTGAGTCCTCAGATGTTCTTTGACTACAACTCCCAGAAGGCTTCACCACTAGCTGTGCTGGCCTGGATTTCTGGGAGTTGTAGTCCAAGAACATATGAGGACCCAAGGTTGGGAACCACTGCTATAGAGGGAACCTCTCATGGAACTACCCTTTCCATGAGACAGGGAGCACTGGGATGCTAAACCAGCACCAGGGTCATCTCCTTCTCCTTCAAAGGTGAGGAATCTCACAAGACTTCAGCGTTCCTTGTTGAGGCTTCTTGTTGTGTCCAGGAAGCTTAAATGTGAGCAAGAACAAAGAACTAAATGAGTGTCCTCCAAGCCTAGCCCAGCTTCCCTTTCAAGGAGCTCCAGTGTGTTCTCCCAATGTTTCCGGGCAATTTCAAGTGTCTCTCAGTTTGAAAGTGATTTCTGCATTAGTCAAAACATCCCTCAGATGAAAATATTTTTAGACAATTTATTGTATGGATCCATGTTTGCAAGTGAGGGTGTGCAAGCCCATGTGTGGGCATTCAGAATCTCTGCAATGCATATTTCTTCCTGCTTATTATTTATCTCATAAAATGAGACTTTATCCTAGTCATTTTTCTAGACATTGTACAGTTGAATTTAAAATGCAAGAAAATGACATCATCATTATCACCATTTTCATCATTATTATTTTTACTTTGAGAACTACTTTGGAGGAGACAGGAAGTCAAGTCAAAGATTCACATGTTTTGGCCAGACGTGGAAGGAGACTCTTTCTTAAAAGACAAGAAAAGCAGATTTTATCTTTTGGTGCTGCTTATCTGGTAAACAGAGGCTGCAATCTATTGCCACCTTACATGTGAATAATCCCCACTGAACTCAATGAGACTTACTTTTGAGTAGATGTGTATGAGACTGACTTGTGAGTGACTATTTGGCTTTCATCTCATGGAGGAAGTAACAGTTGTTGCTGTGTTTGTGATCATTCCTACTCACCATTATCACATTCATACATGAAAGTTAAGGTTGGGATAGAACACTGTGTAGTATTGATTAGATTTTCTAGATCTAGTGTACTTTTCTTTCCTTGCCTTGTTGATATTCCTTACTCTATCATGTATCTACTGATCCAGATCCATGATTGTCCTCTTTGTGTGATCACTGAGCAAGTGAATTATGTGACTGAAACTTTAAACAGAGGAAGCTGGCTGGATGTGAATCGCCCCTAAACGTGGTGTATCAGCCCTAATAGTCATTGTCTGACATTCTAGTTTATTCAGCTCACAAGTCATCTGTTTACAGGGACCCAACGCTGTGATTCATGATGTTTGGTCAGGAAGGCCGCCACCGAGAAGGTTACCACCTTCAGTGATTTCTTAACAAATGAAATTCCTGACTTTGCATATATTAGTGGGGTAGAACAGGATGATAGTTTAACACCATTATTGAGCCAAATGTCTCCCTGTTTGATTCTTGGCTTTATTTTGAATGGAAAGAGCGTCAAAGAGGTGATGGTGCATCGGGTAAAGTTTTGAAGAGAACAAACAGCAAAAAAGAAAGGAAGAAGATTTTTTTAAAAGTCAGAAAAGCTGGATCTTGGACTATAAGTCAATTATTATAGGATAGACAGGTTGTTGTTTTTTTCCTTTGAGGGTCATTCCGTCCTTTACAGATGTAGTATTTTATAAAACAGAGGTAATCAGATGTTTAAAAACTACCATTGTGTAGCCAACAGGAAATGCCAAATAGACGGGATAAGATAGATGGTCTGTAGACCATTGATTCCTACAGAAGAAGACCTCACCAAATCCAGAAGCAGCATCATGGTGTCTGGAAACATTTAATTCAAGATAGGATAACCAAGAAGCAACAGAAAATAGACCTTTTGGGAAAAAAAAACTGTAGGGCTAATATACCTATTGAGATTTTCACTCCCTCTTTGCATCTACCCTACACTGATTGCAATTCATTTCACAAGATTAAAACACTCATTAGGCTGAAACATATTTTAGATTCCCCCCACCTCACCCCCGGCCATTTGTCTGGTTAGTCCATGATTCCATAAACCAGGTTTGGGACCCCTTTGGAAAAGAAGGGCTTGCCAATCAGCTTGCAAGCTTTCTCCACTGACCATAAACAAGAGATAAGCAGCTAGTTAAAGGCATTCCACTTGTGTGGAGATGAGCCATGCTTTGCTGCCTCGGGAGCTACAAAGAGATATAGAAAATTAAGCAATGTTTTGTAGGCTGAAAGTTGTTGCAGTAGGGCTTACTGCTGAGTAGATAAACACAGAGTTGAGCATATCAGGCAAAAACAAAATAAGAATAAAGGAGACAAAAACATTGTAGCACCTTAAAGACTTGCTATATTTCAATGTGAGCTTTCATGGATAAGTCAGATTTCCTCAGTCTTGTCCACAAAAGATCACATTAAAATACAGTAGGACCCTCATATCCACAGGATCGGTATCTGCAGTTTCACTTATCCATGATCTGGAAATATTAAAAATAAAAAACTAGAAACACACATTTTCATAATGTATTTACTTGAAGTGGGCACTAGAGAGCACCAGAGATTACACTATGTATTCTTGTTAGTGGACAATACATTGCATGGTCTCTGGCTCCCTCTAATGGCCAGTCCTGGTAATACATGGTGAAAATACTATTTTTCTGGATTTTTTTTCCTTTTACCATACTATGTATAGCATTCACTATTATCCGTGGTTTTCAGCATCTGTGGGGAGGGAGAGGTTTGGAACCAATCCCCCATGGATACGGGGATCCTACTGTATAGCAGTTAGTCTTTAAGGTGCCACAACTTTTTTCTCTTCTTTATTTTTTATTTTTATTTTTTTAGTTTGATTTTACCTCATATGCTAGCACAGACTAATACAGCTACCTCTTTTAAAACTACTATCACAGAGTTCAGATATACTTAGTGGGAAAATACTCACATTGTTAAGAATTATAACTGGTCCCATCCATTGTGCTTTGACCCCTCTCTATGTCATAGTCCTTACCACTTCTGGAATGCAGTCTTCAAGACTCTTCCTAATTGGAATTAGAGTCATGGGCAAAAAGATTTTCCTACCTCTGTTTATGAACAAATGCAGTCCAGGCCTATGAGCCTCTGTGCTGGTGAAGCATCCCACAAGATCACAGCTAAAGATCCATATCAGGTGAGAGCACCATTTTACATGCAGGCCACTCACTCAGCTCTGGAGCAACAATCAGCAATATTAGAGGCTTCTGATAATTTCTTGAAAAACGTGTCTTACACAATACATCTGTAAAGCTTATGTTGGTTAGGGCTGTGCCAAGCATTCAGAAAAATTCCAAATTTCAAACCAAATCAGCCTGATTCAGGCCAATTTCTGTGAGGTCCAGACAGGGTATTCAGTAAGCATTGAAGTATATGTACACATGAACAAGGTTAGTACAAGTTATTCAAATTTCTGGGTTTATTTCTTCTTTTTTAATCTAATATTATTCACGCAAACAGACAGACTGATGTTGTTATGTGCGGTCAAGTCGGAACTGACTAATAGTGACCCTAACAGGGCTTTCAAGATAGCAGTGAGGATGATGGATTCAATTACCATAGGTGAGCTTTCCAGGAGTCCCCAGGTTATGCCAGTGATCAAACTTTGGCAAAGACTTCTGCCAAACATGTGTGGGACCCTTCCATGAAGGAAAGAAACCCAATGCGTGATTCCTTTGAACTTGGTCTTCAAGTGGGTCTCGGTGACCATAAAAAAAATCACAGCCAAATAAATACAGGCCCGTTTCCAATGTGATACTAGCACGGAAAAAAAAATTCCACCAGTATAGTAATTCTGTCTCAGTCAAATAATGCCAGTGGTGCAAAATGACGTTATTTCCTGCCTCACTGCTATTATGAGCTGATAGAAAATATAGCAAGCAAAACATACTGTAGACAACATTCACCAATGAAACTCCAATGAAGTTCATATTCAGATGATGAAACCTTAAAAGTCATCAGCCTGTGATACCCAGTTTCCTGCTTGGTCTTTTTAAAAGGTTAAAGCATGAGATCGGTTGTTTGCATATATATTTTTATTAGCAAATACTCCACAAGGTTTGGTTTTGTGCAGAAACATTTTGTGGAGATTTTATACACCTTGAGTAACAAAGACACACTTCTGTCTTTTTTCTTCTTCTTCCATGTTGGAAGTGAAGAATCTCACAAGGCTTGAAAAGTCCTCGTTGAGGTATCTTTTCATGTGCACTTTCCCCCCCCCCAAAAAAAAATGGATGGAATGAGGAATTCTACAAATTATACCCTATGAGTTTCATGGTCCAGCATTCGTGGGCTGGGGAAATTTGGTGGCTCTGAGGTCCAATGTTGACCCTCCTCACCCTGATCCACCATATCCTATATCTCTTGAAAACAGAGGGAGGGGTCCCAAAACTCTAAATTATTGGAAATTCACTCCTGGCCTTCCCCTGAAAAAACATTCTGAAAGCAAGGCCGTTGTCTTGCTTTACAGGAGAATCAGCACATTTGAAGGTTTTCAAGAACATGATTCTCCTTGCTCTGAAGCAACTAACAATATTTTTTTTTTCAGCTGCAGAAATTTTCGGGTGGTAGTCAGGTGGTGCTCCAGGACTGCAAAAATAGTTAGAGGTTACATGTGGTTGACAGGCTGCATCCTGTCCATGGGCCACCTGCTGCCCACCCCAGCTCAAATTTACTACATTATACTACCTACGATGGAAATAATCCAGATTATTTACTGTTTAAGATGGAGATGAGACATTTCCTGGATGGTACAGCGCGATCCCTTGACAGTAGAATAGGAATTTAGTAACTTAGCATAACTAATGCCGAACGCTCTGGTATTGACAATCCTATCATCCTTCTACTGTGGGATTTTTCAAAATTAATTGCATCCCTTCATTTTTGCTAGGCTAGGCTCCTATCTGTGTGGAGGGAGGGGGTGGCATTCTGGATGTCACCTTCATCTAAAGTTTGCCACTTGAAGTAACCACAGAAGGATGAGTATTTCACTTCACTTCACTTTTAATTTACTTGGGACTGGAAAATCTCCATGTTACTGCTATTGATTGAACTGGAAAAGAATGGCTGGTAATGAAAAAGTAATGCATTAAAAGCAAATATCTCGTGCTTCCCCCCCACGTCGCTTGCTTTCTTACTAAGTTATTACAGCATATCCAATTATAGATAGAGTGAAAGCTACAAGATTAGTGGCTTTTAACTGTACACAATAATGGCACTATTTCCCAGCTTTGTATATAGAAGGCCCATTGCAATTGAATTGCAATTACACCCTTTCTAAAAATAAATAAATAAAAAAAATCAGGTAGTTGTTTCCGTTCATAGTGAGACGCTGTCCCTGGATCAATAATGCTGAGCCGTGGGGTGTGTGCACACACAAACAGACAAATCAACAGACTTTATCCTGATGTCCTTTGGAGAACGAATGTGGCACAGCGGCTAAGAAAAATCAAATGTTTATTTAGAGTGTTTTGTAGAATGTATTTTAATTGTTGGATCATTTGTATACATATTTAGTTCAGTTGTTTTCATGTGCCCACCCACCCTAGGCTATCTGCTGCTCCAATCTGCCCGGGGTGTTTGCCCACTCCCCAGTGTGACCTGTCCTCTGTTTTTCCACTGCCGCTGGCATTTCCTGCTGGCATTCAGTGTTTAATTAGGACACCCATCACAGTCATTTCCTAATACTCATGCACTGGTGGCTGTTGGTGTGCCTTCTTTTTGTTTGGCTCAATCACTGGGAAGGTGTCAGAAGACACAAGGAAGTCCTTTCAAAATGCTTTGCCTGTGTGTGTGTGTGTGTTTAAGAGGAAAATAATGACTCTATTGTAATCCTATTGGCGGTAACGGAGTTTGGGATATCCAGAAATTCTGAATTTTTAAAATTCCAAACTCTGCATCTGAAGGGCTGCAATTCTGAATTCCAAATCTGAAATCCCAATCCAAATTTTGGTGTCAGATCACATAGCTACTAAGGAGGTGAGATGAGGTAACCGGGGTTAAACCTCACGACAGCCATCAGCCCAATAGTACATTTCCCATAACCTTCTCTTCTCTTCGCCTCAACCGCCTCTCTCCTTACAATATGTTAATGACATATTATCATTTTGTCTATTGTCTGTATCCTCACATAACATAGGGATAGGTATAAATATGTATAAACATGTGCATTTGGAGCCATATAGGTATAAATACAGATGGCATTGTATAAGCAGTCCATGTGTCTGAGGAAATTGATTTTGATCCACAAATGCTCACATTGAAACCAATCTGTTAGCACTTAAGATGCGACAACATTTTTTTGCTCCCCCCATTGTCAACATGCTGAGCCAAACTGAGCTGATTCTTTGGAAATTGGTATCATTCGCACCCTTTTTTCAAGGGTAAGCAGAGGCTCTTACAGCTACCTCGCCAGTGGTCACTAGGGTCAGAACCAACATTCTCTCTAATTTTTAGCCCCACTGAGTGGGGCTCCACCCCTCTTCCATGTGACTCCACCCCCTGCGTGACTCCAACCCCTCCCCTGTGTAGGGTTCCATCGTGACCAAAACCAAAGGAGCTGGAAATGCTTCCTATGGGTGTGCAGAGGAAGAGGAACACTGTGCAGAGGGCGGCGGATTCACATACACTTGCACAGCCGCACACATTAGAGGGAACCTTGGTCAGAACAGATCTTGGAAATAACTAGTTAACATAGCTAGTTACTCAAAATGAATTTATTTTTCCAATGCCAACTGCATTACAATTGTAACTTTGCAAGGGGTAGCATCATTCCTTTTCTAACGTAACTCTAAATTTTAAATTACTTTTTAATGACAAGGGTGTGCCCCCTCACTAAAAGGAGGACATAGAATATCCAGTGATTTAAGGAATATCCCTTGGTTCAGTTGACTTGCATTACTACTCACACATACTGTTGCGGCTCTTGAGGTAACAAGATGGCAGCAAAATGTGTTTTGTTCCATGGAGAGTGGCTTACAGCCTTCATATTGTTAAAAGAATCATTTAGTTATTTTTTTAAATGAGTTATTTTTGAAGAATAACTATAAAAGTAATTAATTTCTTTACAGGCCTGCAAACTATAATTGTAACTCATTGTGTTTTTTAAAAATACTTCCATTCTCTGTCAAAGGAAGAAGATATGTGAAGCAGTTTGAAAATTGTCAATAACACTTTTTTCCCTTCCATTTCCCCCGTGAATTTTGATCACTGCTTGCCCAGAAATAGCAATATGGATTTTTAAGCAATTGTGAGGAGGATAACAACAGTACTGATGCCTCAATGGGCCATCTCCTCTTCTCCCTGAGACTGGAGAATTGGAGACAAGCAGTTCCCCAACAGACTGAGGCAATTCACTCTGGGCCTGATAGTTGCAAGGGGAACCAAGGAACTTAAGGGCCAGGAGTCAGGAATCCAGACAGAGTTCCTGGGAGAGGAGGCACCATCAAGGAACCCAGATGAGGAGGAATGACCCTTAGAGGAGGAGGTGGCAGCGGTGGTGGTGGTGGCAGGTCCCTGGGAGCTGGGGGATATGACAGAGGTTTTAGAGCTGGAAGATGGAAATCCAGCTGGGGAACATAAGGAGAGAGTATCTGGAAGTTGAGTCATGACAACTGGACTTCTTTTTTCTTAGGTTAAAATGTTTCGCTACTCATCCAAGTAGCTTCTTCAGTCTGAGGAGAGTTGGTAGGAGACCCACAGGGTGGGTGAGTGAAAATCCCACTTCTGCAGTCCTTCTCCACCCATTGTCATGGGTCGGTAACAGGCATTAACAGTGGTCTTTCTGGTGGGTGTGATCCTGATCTTTCTGCAGATGGATGAAAGGGCAGCATGATAAATAGGAGACAAATTGTATCTAAGGCCTCCACCCCTGTTGAGTGAGGGATTTTCTATATGCACATGTATGGCCTCCCTGACCCCTCTCTCAAACCACCTATCTTCTCGGTCCAAAATGAGTACATCTTGGTCATCAAATGAGTGTCCTTTGTCCTTCAAATGAAGGAACACTGCTGATTGTGGTCCTGAACCATTGCCTCTCCTGGGCTGGGCCATTCTCCTGTTTAGTGGCTGTTTGGTTTCTCCAATGTACAGCTCCAAACACTCATCTTTGCGTTGGACCACGTATACTATATTGCTCCTATTGTGTTTTGGTGTCTGGTCTCTTGAGTGGATGGGTCTCTGCCTCAGTGTGTTTGTGGGTTTGAAGTGCACGGGTATGTGGTGTTTACCAAAAATCCTTTTGAGTTTTTCAGACACACCTGCCATGTAAGGAATGACTATGTTCTTCCGTCGGTTCTGGGTCTCAGACTGTTCCATTGTCCTGCTGGATGGGATATCCACAGGCCTTAAGGGCTGTCTTCAGATGTCCGTCTTCCTTCTTCTTGGCTTCTGTGGAGGTAGGGATGTTTCTTGCTCTGTGGTTTAACTTCCTGATGGCCCCTAGTTTGTGTTGCAATGGGTGATGAGAGTCAAACCGCAGGTATTGATCAGTGTGTGTAGGTTTTCTGTAGATGTTTTCTTCCAGCTTCCTTTTTACAGTTGTTAGGGCATTGGGTGAAGAGGGATGTGACATCAAAGGATACCATGGTTTCGTCAGTATTTAGTTTCAGTTCCCTGACCTTGGACGCAAACTCTTCTGGGTTGTGAATCTCCCATTGGTGGGTCCGAGTGTCCCACCAATGGTGCTAAGATGGTGGCCAGGTATTTAGCAATGTTGTATGTTACCGTGTTTATGCTGCTCACGATGGGTCTGAGGGGGGCTCCTTCCTTGTGTATCTTGGGAAGTCCATAAAGGCGGGGGGGGGCCTCCCCAGGATACAACCAGTGGTAGGTCACCTTGTCGATGGCACGGTCCTTTTCCAAGTGTTTCAAGCATTGTAACACTTTCTTAATGTAAATGTTGCAGTCTTTCTCCACCCATGACAATGGGTGGAGAAGGACTGCAGAAGTGGGATTTTCACTCACCCCCAGTCTTTGTCCATCTAATGAGTCTATTCAGATCAGGGGGAAGTGAAATCAAGGTGGAGGATATATCAGGGGTTTCCTACCAACTCTCCTCAGACTGAAGAAGCTACTTGGATGAGTAGCGAAACGTTTCAACCTAAGAAGAAAGAAGTTCAGTTGCCATGACTCAACTTCCAGATAACCTCACCAGAATGACTGAGAATCTTCATAGATATAAGGAGAGAGTAGACCAAGGCTTTCAGATGAGGGACCTCTTACCTAATGTGGCTTTGATTAAGGTGGAAGAGGAAGGATCCTGGGGAGGTGCCACTAGAAGATCTTCAGGACATGTTGAGGTAGATCTTCCTGATAAATCCCAGGTGATTGGGAGTACACATATAAAGATGACCCTGAGAGGGGGTCTTAGTGCAATTGAGAGTACCTCAAGCTGAAGTGAAAAAACCCTGGAACCCTCAATCCTCTCCATGACCCAGTTACTGAGGAGAATGGGAATGTCAGGAGCAGAGATGACACCAACCTGAGGCTCATCCCAGTGATCCCACAGCCTCCCAGTTGCAGCTCTGGAGGAGACAGAGGCAGCAGGAATGCCAGCAGCCAACTGAGGGAGAACTGTCCACCAAGTAGACCTGGAATTGTCACTGTTGCCCTTGTTGTGGGCATAGAAACCCTCTCTGCTATGAGCCATGAGGGACTAAACACCATAAAGCACCCCAGTAGGGGTGACTAGAAACACCACTGGTGAATATAACTAGTGGACTATCAGACCTTGTGAAGGAACTTTGGGAAGTAAACAGAACTGCCCCAAAGGAGAATAACAGTTGTGTGTTGGTTTCCCCATCCCAGTTGAAAATGAATCCTGTTGGCGTTGTTTTACCTTTGGGATTGTCTATGGAATCAGGGATGGAGGACAGAGCCCATGCCGAGGCCAGCAGGGTTGACAGCAATATATGTTTTTCTGTTGAGGAAGGTGATGGAGGTGGGGGTGAGGTGAGGTGAAAAAGCGAGATTGTAAAGATGTGTCTAAACTTCTGTAAAGATCACAGAATGCCCTCCTAACTCAGCTCTGTTGACTGAGACCAGATAAACGTAAGAGCTTCTATAACTTCAGGAGTGTGGTGATCAATTTGCTAGTGCACTCCTCTGGGGAACAAGCTGCTTTACCCCCTTGATTGCAATGATAAATCCATCATTATGTTCAGTGCACTGGAAACAGTTCTGAGTCTTGCCATTTGTGGCAAATCTTTTGTATGGCAGGCTCATAGTAAATCAGTCTAACCCAAGCTGACAATGATTGATTCTGAGCAAAATGTCATGGGCAATCAAATCCTCTGGTTGTTTTTCTTTTCGTCCTCTTTTTCTCCCATCTTCTTTTACAAAGAGAATGGAATTAATACCCTGAGACGAACAAAACTCAGCCTGGAATAAAATGGGGATCTCATCAATCTGAGGTGGGGAGTAAAAGGTGGCACTGTCAGTATTTTATCCTTGCACCCTCCCTTTCTTAAAAAATGGAACAGTGCATAAAAACCATGCATCTATCTGTCACTAAGCAGTGATGTGGAGGCAAGAAAGAAATGTAAGTTGCTTCAGAGAGAGAGAAACAAAGCTTTCTAAACATTTGAAGAAGATAGAATGGGGCTGTGTGAGTAAAAGAAATAAATAGAACTACGAAGTCCTGGCTTAATCTAGAGGTTGATTATCTTGATTGGTGCCTCTGGGGAAGTCTACATCCTAAATAGTAAATACGATAAACTGCATTACCTGTATCCTTCTCCACTTTTGTATGCTTCTGTAAATCTGATTCATAATGAGCATCATTGCTGGCCCCACAGACATGAAGAAGACTGTATAACTAGCACTTAGGAGTTTATGTCCTTCACTTATGTTTTAGTATATGGCACTGTACATTCTGCTGAAAATATTCAAATGCTCCTTTTTAGGTGCTTTTAAAAATCAGTACAAAACAACCCTCCCTAATAAATCTGGTTGTTTGCCTCTGGAAGTGGTTTTATTGTTTTCTAAAAATGGGTCGATGAGAAATGCATTGCCTTTGTCTGGAGTTGTAATGTTATTCAATTGCTACATTAAGTGGATTTTGTTATTCCTCAGTGCCGTCAAGTCACTTCTGGCTTATGGTGACTCTAATGAGATTTTTGAGGTATAAGGGATGTTCAGAGATAGTTGACCATTGCCAACTCCCACATTGAGTATCCATGACTGAGGGAAGATTTGAACCCAGGTCTCCTGAGTCCCAGCGTAACACTTTATCCACAATGCTCTCCTGGCTGTCATAAAGTGGAAAGGGACCTGCTATTTTCTTCTTTTTCTTTTAATATCACTCATTGGAAACACTGGGAATTCACAAAAGAATAGTGTTAGGATATGTAAGACAATTAAAACAAGGAAGGGAGCGTATGATCATGTAGGCATTTTCAAAATCCAAGAATATTTACTGCAACAAATTGGGAAAGGATCCACTGAAGGCCTTTTGCAAATGGACAGAGTTCTTCTGTGAACAGAAGTGCTCCTCACACTTGTAGAACAGGCTGCAATTCAGTAGAGACTTTTGCAAACAGAATGGGGAAAAATCGTTTTCATTTATTGCCCACCCTGTCTGAGCTCTCATGCTTTATGGATACTTTACAGAAGATTAGGGGAGATGCAAGGAGCAGTAGAAGGAACTGGCAAAAATGGCTGGCTGTCCCTTCCTTATGTAGTGGCATTCCATTACTAGAGCTCTGTGCATAGATAACTAGACCGAAGCCAATGACAGTGATCAAGAATTATGTCCCACACACATTTCCCTTCACTGAAATCTGTGGTGCTGACTTTCAAGAAGACACGACCAGAAATCAGAATGGTGCACTTAGACCTAACTTGAATGGTTAGTCCCAGCTTGAGTAGACCTACTCAGTCAGTGTGAACTTGGTAACTCCACATTCATGCACATTTCGTTGATTCAATAGGCTTGCTCCAGTTGGGACTAACTGTTGAATGTAGGTCTTAATATAACAAAAACTGCATGTGTATGCATTCACATATGTGAAAATCAGCATACAATATGTAGATGAGTGAGAAGGTATTGTCTGATGGGGAGGCATAGCGTTGTTAGGAATAATGATTCTCAGAAGGCAATATCAAGAAGCACATATTTCATAACACCGCCAGTACATGTACACCAACATGCTGAGTCTGATGAGGCTGCTCAGATACCGATGAGCTCTTTGCTGTTCTTCAAAACTCATCAATACTGAGCTGGATACAAATCAAGCTAAGAAAAGTTCACTCGGTATTTGTTGGATGAAACAGATCAGTACAACTAGCGCCTTGGAATTGATGCATCCGTCAATTTGGGTTTCTCCTAGTTTCTTAATTTCCCAATCTTAAATTTATTTACTCCCAATTCTGTTTAGCTCAGAACTGCTTATGAAAAGTCAGCTCAAAACTTTGTATGTGTATGCCAAAGGATATTTATTTATTTATTTGAAATATTTTTACCCCGCCTTTCTCCTTGAAAAGGACCCAAGATGTCTTACTTCATTAAAAGACAATATTTAAAGCTAAATACAATGAATATAGAAATATTAAAAAGGAACAAACAAATGCCATTCTGAGAAATAGGAAACACAAGCAATACGAAAAACACAGGCAAAGCAGTAATGCTTAACAACCCATCTAAAAAATCACACACAGGTTGCTAGTTACTGAGGGAAGTCTTGCCTGAAGAGAAAGGTCTTTGTCTGCTTGCGGAAGGACAGCAAAGATCGGGCCAGCCTGGCCTCTTGTGGGAGTCTGGGAGCAGCAACAGAGAAGGCCCACTCTTGTGTCCCCCCCAAACACACTGTGAGGGTGATGGGACTGAGAAAGGACCTCTCCCAATAATCTTACCACCTGAGCAGGTTCATAAAGGGAGATGTGGCCTTTGAGATAGCTTGGACAGAAGCCATTTAGGGTTTTATAGGTTAAAACCAGCACTTGGAATTGTGCCCGAAAACAGATTGGCAGCCGGTGGAGCTGCTGTAACAGGGGAGATATGTAATTCTGGTAACCAGTCCCAGTCAGCAATCTGGCTGCTGCATTTCAGTACAAGTTGTATTTATGAGATGTAAATGTAAATCAAATAAATTCTCCCCCAGGCTACACCTTACTAGTGTGTGCAAAATCTGCTTTCATAGACTGCATGGGCACAACATATGCCAGTTCCTCTCCTTGTGTCAATCTGTCTGTGTTTGAAGAACTTGATCTTTATTTATTTATGTCAGAAGCATGGTAATACCATTAATAGAACACAATATAAAATTAGACAATGGCTTATATGTAAATACACAAAAATTACAAACTATTTTACGAAAATAAAATGGTAAAGATTAGATATGTATTCCAAGTAGAGATGGGGACAAATAAAAAAAATGGTGATTCGTTTTGATCATCAAGGTTAACGGATCAACGAATACGAATATACGAATATTCTTTGACGAATTGACGAATCGATCTGTTGATTCATCTGCACTTTAAATGGCTATAACACTGGCCCCCAACTACCTAGAGACACCAAATTTGCAGGGAAGCTTCCTCAGACGGTTTTCTACAAATTCTGAAAGTTTGGTGAACAATGGATCACGGGCCCCTGAGGTATATAGTCACAAAGAGGACCCCCCAGAAAAGCTCCCCCCAGGTACTTAGAGACTCCAGAATCACAAAGGAGCTTCCTATGTCTTTCCACAACATGCCTGCCAACATTGGTGAAGATTGGATATTGGACATCCGAGTTATTCACCAAACAAATTGGGTCCCCCCAGGAGAGTTTACCACATGGCATAGAAGCCCATTCTGCCTACCAGCCGCCGATCAGCTGATCAGAAGCTGATAGGCAGCCACCCCCACACACACAGCCAGCCACCCCAACAGCCTACCCCCACACCCCCTTCCCTACCTTAGCCCCCACCCAACTCCCACCGACACCCCCTTACCTTAATAGCTGCTGCCGAGGTCTCCATCAGGCCTACGCAGCCATGGCGTGTAAAAAGGGAGACTGGCTGCCCTTTGCAAAGATGGTGGCTGTGGCCCCATTTAGGGTAGGGAAGCTGCAGCTGCCATCTTTGCAAAGGGCAGCCTGGATTCCCTTAAGGCAGGCTAAGGGAATCCAGGCTGCCCTTTGCAAAGATGGCAGCTGCAGCTTCCCTCCCTAAATGAAGCTGCAGCCGCCATCTTTCTAAAGGGCAGCCAGTCTCCATTTTTACATGCGTGGCTCCGAGGCCAGAAGACCTCGGCAGCAGCGATTAAGGTAAGAGGGTGTCGGTGAGGTGTGGTGGCATGGCGGCGTGGTGTGGGGCCTAAGGTAGGGAAAGGAAGGGGGTGGGGTAGGCTGTGGTATTGGGTGGCTGTGTGGGGTGGTGGCTGCCTTTCTGCCACCGATCAGCTGATCGGCGGCCAGTAGGCAGAATGGTGTGTTTTTTTTGTTTTTTTTAATACGAAGGACGAATAAAAACGGGTAAATATTCATCCCTTCATATTCGTGGGGGTCTCTGGAACCCACAAATACAGATCGATGAATATTTAACAAATCATCTATATTCGTCGGAAAAAGCGATTCGTTTTTATATTCGTCCCCATCTCTAATTCCAAGTAATTTCCACCCAATGACAAACAACGTCGAGAGCATTTAGGCCCACTAACATCAACTCCTGCGCAGAACATTTTGAAGGTCATGGAATATACTGACACGGGTGTGATGTTGCCTGTTTTTCTCCATACTTGCAAAGTGAAATGGTGCTGGTGCAAAAGCTCATTATATTAAGGTCACCTTTGTCCTACCAACTCCATTCCATAGCCTATTAAGTCACTTCCAAGTGGCCCATTTCTCCATTTTAATGGAGCCTAGATTTTCCTGAGGTTTCATTAGACATGGACTATTCGTATTCATATCCCTGGGGATATGGATATGAATAGCAGCAATACATGTGCTACAAAGGTCTATTCCCTCCCCCCAGAACCAGCTGGTCCACTCACCAGTTGCCACACAGTGCTGGGGTCCTTTGTTGTTGTTGCACCAATCGCAAAAGGAGCCCAGCTGGCTCTTCCCCACCTCCATGTGCAGGCAACCACTTCAGTGAGGAGGCAGGACAGGGAGTCTCCCTGCTCAGCTGATGAGTGGTTGGCTGCACAGGTGGTGGGAAAGAGCCAGCCGGGCTCCTTCCACAGTTGGTGCAACGACAACAAAGGACCCCAGCACTGCACAGCCCATTCTGAGGGGAGGGAATGGACCTCCATGGCACCTGTGAAGATGCCACTATTCATGTCACTATTCATATTCGTATCCCCAGGATACAAATATGAATAGCCCATATCTAGGTTCCATCCACTCTAGTTCTCTCTCCTGCCCCACACAAATAGTCCAGCATTTTGTGCTGTTTCTTCAAGATTCACAGATATTCTAAAGGAAGTGGACGTCAATGAGAAGCAAGGAGATTTAGCTTCCCAAATCCTGATTTGGAGTCAGACCTGCTGTGCTCTATTCCAAATTCCTACCCTAGCAGCTAAGCCAAATCATGTAGTCAGGGCACACCCATACTGTCTATGGATGACAATTTACTGTGACAATCTTTAAGTATATCTTCACAAAATAATGTGCAACACATTTATGTGGGCAAAGCTTATAACACAAAAATAGACCAAGGACATGTTCACAGAACAATTGTACAACCCATTTGATGCTTGTTTCATTTTCCTAGGACACTAGAGAAAAATCCCAAAGCCATTAAAAGTAAATACAGCATGAACATCTTTCATATATACTCTCTTTGTAACAGACAAAGATTGGACAATTTGAAGTGGTTGTTAATTTTTTGTGAGGCACAGCATATTGAGTTTGAAACATTTTCCAGCTAAGGGGGAAAAAAGACAAATAAAAGGTGCTCCATAAATGTATAAGACTGAGAGACAATCCTCATCACATTTTTATTGCTTTGAGTATTATTATAGTTTTACCTGAATTGGAAACATTTTCATTTGTTATGCTTACACACACACACTTACTCTCTCACACACACACACACGCCCACACACACACACAAAATTTCAGAATGCACATGAATCACATTAAGGTAAAACCTTGGACCATACTCAAAAAAGGTATCAGGTCACATTCATAATGGCATTTTTCTTGATGAAGAAGGAGGTTGAAGGAAAGATTCTCTTATACTGGTTAAGGTTTATTTGTTTATTTTTCCTTTTCTTTCTCTTCCTTCTTACTTGATTTGTCTTTTTACTGCATGAATTGGTATCTGCTGATGTAGACCTCCATTACCATATCAAGCACTTGGGGTGGCTGCAGAGGCACTTGTCTTACTCATAGAAGAGGAGACAGGGCATACACAACAATGCATGAGCATTGGCAGGGTACCCAAGGTTGGGAATAGGGGTAGTGCAGTCTTATAAGGGCTCCCTGCACTAACCTTGGCCTTATTTGGAGCTGCTCTACCCACCTGCCCTCCCTGTAGGTCAAGTGTAAGACTAGTTGGTCACCTGGACATCTAGAAATTTTTGGCCTGTCTCACCTGGATGGCATATTGAACAAAAGCCTGGCAGGGTTTTGTTGCAGTAATAGCTTCATTTTGTTTTCTTTTGTTTTTTGGGCTATCTTGCACTGATTTTCCTACAAGGATCTTGGGGAATGGGATGCTGTTGTTTTGCCAGTCTCAGGTATTCCTGATGTTGCTTCATCTGCTTTCTTCCATTTGCAAATTGGAGGATGGCACTGTTTGTAAATAGGTGTTGCAGTGACAGGTAGTGTCGAGAGGGAAGTGGAAGAATGGTGAGCTCCTGGTGGATGCTTTGAGGTATAGTGGCATCCAGTAGCTCAGCATCTTGGATTTGAGGATTCAAAAGCTGGACTGGGGGATGCAGCATAGGGACCAGCATGACCTATTACAAGTCTTAGGGCTGGGGTGGAACCTGGCTCAGCAAGGTCTTCCAGAATTACACTGGTCAGAGTTGAGTTGTTGATGGGCAGCAGGACTTTGGCTTGTCCTAGAAGGTCAGGAGATGATCATAGAGGACCCCTACTCCTCACTTTGGATCTGCACTAGAGGAGGCTTCATTGAATGGGATGGGGAGTTAATCTGTTCAATAAAGTTGAGGCCCATCACCTGTCTCACTACTTTATTCTGGGTTGAGTGGCAATGGAGTCCTGTTCTAACATGGTGCACTCCAGATGTTGTGGAACATAATTTCCAAGAGCCACAACAAACCTGGACTGTGATCAAGCATGGTGGAAGTTATAGACCAAAAAATTTGAAGTATACCACATGGGGGAATCTGCCATGAGCAAAAGTATCAAAAAATATGAATGATTGGATGACTGCATCTACAGGCTGATCTAAACCAAGATCCAAGATTTTCATTGCATGGTTGAACTCAACAATAAGCTCAGCACATGTTTTTTTAATAGACATTCTTCCTCAAGCTGTGAAATACCTCTGTTTGTCAAAGCACATTATTTTCCTTCACTCTGTATCTTTATTTAAGATACTTTTTTAAATGATCAGTCCTTGAAAGGTGAGCAAAAGTTTAATCTGCAAGTCTAGTTGCCATGGCACATGTGCTGCTGCAACGTGATCTGAGATGGTCCATGGTCTGAGGAAGGCATTGAGTTGTCACACCCTGAAGTGACATGGCGAGGCACTCCCCCTAAGATCATGACCTCCAACAGGAATGAGCTGGCGCTGTGCTTCTTTATTTCTTCTTCAGCAAACAGGGCCACTGGGTGGCTTTGGCTACAGCTCCTTTGTCTCTTGAAGTAGAAACCACGATCCCCCCACCACCACCCTACCACTTGTTTAACAAAGAGACAAAAGCCTCTGCCTCTTGTCTCAAAATGTAAAATTTAATTTAATTTAAACTTTAATTCCAATAATGGTGAGGTCTCCTGACAAACATTAACAAGTTTCAACATGCTTGCTACCAAAGTGCCCCTCTTTCATGGGACACTGATGGTCTCAGGACAATGGGGGTGAGACGTTCAAACCCACTTAAGGAACTGCACAAATGGTGGATGGTAACAGAGGAAAGGATGAATCGATTTCCTTGATAAAGGGTGTTGAAAAATAATAGTTCTTTGTGTTGTTCAATCAGTGCATGAGAGCGTTAGAGAACAAAATGGGGACCATTGTTGTTAACTGTCATTCCCTGGAGCCAACTTGCATAAAACACAAGTTTGGCAACCACCTTCTCTCAAATCTTGGATCTCTTTCTCTAGTAAAGAATAACAGTCAAATCCACATGACAATGCACACCCTGATTGCAAAGTGAAAACACAAGTCAGCCACGCTGCCCTTAAATTGTACCAAACAGCTTTTCATTTAAAAGAAAAAGAGGGGGGGGGGAGACCCAGCTGCAGTGAAGTCTCTGAGCCCCAAGCCTGATTTATCTGATACAGCTCAATAAAATATTGAAATTGCAAACCTTGCAGAAAGATTCCCTGAAAGGTACACAAACTAACAAGCATAATGGAGCTTTAATGTTTCCCCAAACAGATGTAACTTATGGCCGTTGGGCTGGTGATGGGTGCTTATGTTCATGCATAAGATTACAAATATGTCTGAGTCTGCCACAGTGGTACAGGTTACCCAGTAGAGCTATGTTCTTATTAAAACTTTGCAGATTAAAGGTTTTCTAATTTAATATGCCAGGCATTTAATCGCTATACCATGAGTATAACTGATCTAATATACTTTTGAATGGCAGCATGTTTCTGTGGCTTTTGTATTCCCCTCTGATTAGCAGATTAAATAATAAAATAATTGTAAGCAATGCAAAGATGTCTAATCTTATTTAGTGTTAGGGTGGCTTTTCCCCCCTAAATCATATAAATGTAAATATGATTGTGAAAATTCCCACAAAACCACAGAACATGAACTGCTGAATAGCTCAGTGGTTTAGGCATCTGGCTGCAGAGCCAGAGTTTGAGAGTTCGATCCACCACTGTGCCTTCTTGATTGGGGCTAGACTCCATGATCCATAGGGTCCCTTCCGGTTCTGCAGTTCTTAGATTATTATTATAAAGCAAACAAAAAACTGTTCTAAATTCTGTCCAACAATTGCAGAATGAGAAGTAAGAGATGCAACGATTAGCACTGATTCCAAGGGGGAGAGTGTGCTATGATATCTTTTGAACAGGGTGGGGTCAAATCTCTCAGTTCCTCAATCTTCCACATTCAGATTTTGCAAATTCTGGTAAACTGTGATCTCTCAATCTCTCTCTATCTCTCTCTCTCAAAAGGCACGGAAATTCTCCTCAATCCCTAAGAGTGGACAAATCCATCAGTTTTACTTTCTTCCAGGTTAAAATTTGGCATATTTTGGTAAACCCTAACAAAAAACACATTTAAACTACGTTCTCATCCATCCCTAGATTTAAATTGTCTTTTACTTGAAATGTTTTTCAGTCTGGATAAAAAAAACAAAAACAAAGAGTGGATGGAAACAGCTGTTCGTGGTGACCTACAAATGTTTGCGCAAGTATTTAATGCATCCCACAAGTTCGTACTCTAGCAGTGCACAAGGAAAGAGGGGGTCCTCACCTCAGCCGGAGGCCAGGCTTGGTAAACACTGCAAATGGAATAAAGATGGGTGAATGTGTCATTTTTGTTCTTTTTTTAAAAAGAATGTACCAAAATGCACACACTTCTCCACATTCAGAATGGAAAAAAGCCAAATGTGGGAGAGGCAATACTGGAAGACTGCTCCCATCCCAAATTTCCACAGAATTAGCAGTGATTCCAAGGGTGTGTGTGCCTGAAAATAAAGTTTGGCATCTTTCTGCTTACTTCCAGTTTGAGAACTTCTTGGCACTTCTGATGACATCTGAATTCAACAACAATGTTGACCCACCCAACTTGACCTCGACATGTTGGTCCTTTTCCATTTTACTAGATAGGTGGTGGCATATGCAGGTAGCAGCAATTGTGAGAAAGGCTATTGCCAGGCCTGACAGGCCCTCTGTCCCCTCATTCTGTGAGCAAGGCTCCATAATGATGTAATACTGTTCCCACGGGACTTTATGGGTTGGTGGAGGAATAGCTACTACTGAAAAAGGCATTTGCAATTCCTTCAGTTTTCTCTCATCTACCCCCTGTTTCTGCCCCACTTAAGCTCCCCCAGCTCCCCCCAAAAACATGCAAATGTCATTTAGCAGAAAAATGAGAAAAAGGGGAATTTTAGCTTCACCCTAAAAAAAAAAAAACACGCTTCTGAGATAGAACATATATTTTACCTTTCATATGAATATTTCCAGGCTTTCGTGTCCCAGTCTCTCATATTTTCCCTGGGTAGCACAAACAAACAAATAACAAATGGACAACATTCCAAGAGCAAGTCACAAAATAACAATTACTTTAACAGTTGACAACAGACCTAAGAGGATTATTTTACTTTTCTTGTCTTTACTTGCTGTCTATAGTGGAGAGGAAGTGAGATGAATCTGCTTATTGGATATAGAACTGAGGCGATTTAACTGCAGCAAGACTAAACAGGAAACACAAAATTACTGGGAAGGAAGGAGGCAGGAAGTAAGGGACTATTTGTCCAAAAATCTTAAACTTTAAGATTGATTCATAAGCAAAAGCAAAGTGTGCTGCTTATATACTGCCCCATGGCACTTAAAGCACTCTCTGGGCAGTTTACAAGTTAATTATACAGGCTACACATTGCCCGCCCCTCCAGCGAGCTGTGTACTCGTTTTACCCACCTCAGAAGGATAGAAGGCTGAGTGAACCTTGAGCTGACTACCTGGGATGGAACGCCGGGTCATGAGCACAGTTTTGGCTGCAGTACAGTTTAACCACTGCACCACGAGGCTCATTACGTATTCCTATCAAAAGACTTACCACCACAAACCCAATTGGTCACTGCCCAAATTCTAACCACAAACCCCAGTCACACCAGTCCAAAACTTAATCTCCATAATTGTTTGAATACTTAACATTGCGCTATAGCTTTCATCGCCTATACCATTTCCACCAACATTAAATCACACACAAAAAGTGAACACTGCAACATCAAGGCAATTTGCACAACAATAATTCATCACTACTAAAAAAGGCACAGTTTGTCTAACTGTGAGAAAATGCCATGCCATCGCCAGATGAGAACTGCCTCAGGATAGACAAAAAGACTAGAGAGCAATCTGATTGACATGGGAAATAAAAATGCTTCCTGTCTTTGAAGGATGGCCAGGATTTACCTAAGGAACCCCCAGAAAGATGAGCAGGTAGATGTGCAAGTCATGCTCCTTGCTTGGTGAGAAAGAAGCCAGGGCTTCAAAAACTCTTATATATACCTCATAAACAGTGCTCTCCCTTGCATGCTTCACCACCCCAAATGTTCGATGGCGGTCCACCAACTCAAGACAAAGTCCTTCCTTTAAGGAGATGTCAGCATGTCCTTCAGCCCTGAGGACAATACTGTGGTCGCATATACATATACAAGGTATCTCTGGGATGCAAAGGTGAAGAGAATTGGCTGGTGGAGAAAACCCAGGAGAGATGTTGGGCATATGGTTAACTTGAGTTTCTGCTTGTTACCTAACATAGTGTACATTGTCAATGTGATTTGGACTTCTCTCTCTCAATCCTTTTCAAACCTGTTATTGCCAGGACTTCAATAGCTGCTCAATACATGGGCCCCTTCTGCCTCCCAGTTCCTGACAGCATCCACCTCTCTGCTAAGCCGTACATTTCGTCAACTTCTACAAAATTTCAGCTGTTATTTTTGTTTTCTCTCTTATTTGCAAGGATCACGTAGATGACTCACTAAGAGAAAAATACTCTCAAGGGACTTTATAATTTAAACAGGTTAAATATTTGTTGACAAGAAAATAAAAAGTAGCAGCAAACACATTTCAGCCTAAAGCACAGGAAGATGAGGATAAAAACCAATAAAGCTAAAATGGAGCGAAAATGTTAGAACACATTTAAAAGAGAAAGTAAATTAGTCTTTGTATGGCATGCGCGTACACACACACACACACACACACACACATGTTACAGCAACAACGTGGGCACCAGAAAAGCCTCTTTGAAAAGGGCAATCCAAAAGTGTGGTGCCATCACTGAGAAGGTCCTTCCATAAGCAGCCACCAACGACAACCCTACTTGATGGGGGGACTTCAGAAGGCTATCTGGACAGGATCTCAAGTATTTCTTCAGACAAGGTTGTCCTTCAAGTACCATGGCCCTGAACAAGGATTTTATTTGCAAAGGCCCTTTGTATGTATGGCTGATGGTTGGATTCCAAAAGATCTCCTGTATGGAGAATTAGTGCAGGGAAAGCGCCCCAGAGGGAGACCACAGCTGCGATACAAGGATATCTGCAAGCGGGATCTGAAGGCCTTAGGAATGGACCTCAACAGATGGGAAACCTTGACATCTGAGCGTTCAGCCTGGAGGCAGGCGGTGCATCATGGCCTCTCCCATTTTGAAGAGACCCTTGTCCAGCAGGCCGAGGCAAAGAGGCAGTCCTGAAACCAGCAAAATCAGGAAGCTGGACAGGGGACAGATTGTATTTGTCTTCAGTGTGGAAGGGATTGTCACTCTCGAATTGGCCTTCTCAGCCACACTAGACGCTGTTCCAAGACCTCTCTATTCAGAGCACATTACCATAGTCTCTCGAGACTGAAGGATGCCTAATCTGTATGTATGCAAAAGGCAGAACATACTTGAGAAAAGAAAAATGGATAATACCGAAACCTTACAAAGCAGTAAAAGTATTCCTATTCAACCCAGCATCTCAAGCAAAGTGTTCACAAAAGGGGAAGTTATGTCTTTATCCTTTTAAATGTATGTTTAAATTGTTCTAAAGGGATTTTATATCACGCCCTTTAATATTTTTATATGTTTTTAATGGTGTGATCTTCTATATTGCTAATTGTTTTAATCTTTGCATTTGTAAATCGCCTGTGTGCTGCCTTGAGTCCATCTACAGGGAGAAAGGTGGGATAGAGAGGAAACAGAATGAAGTGGAATGAATGAATAAATAGGTATCAAAACAAAATTCTCTCTGCCCCCATCATTCTATGCATTTTCTCAGCTCTGACTGCAGAGCAAACATACTGCAAATGTTATAGATCTGTTCAAACAAGATACCATGATTCATTCTTCAGTTACTTTTTTATAAGATTCCTTTTTAGAAAATGGTATATTTTATCTCCTTTTGCAGGTATTTGTTTCCAGGATGCAATTTACCAGCAGGAAGCTGTTTAGAGGTGCCATGTGAGAATTCCATTCCATTCAATGGAAGTTCCATTCCATTTTATGAATTGACTTCTGCTTTACAACAGGATTTCCTCTCCTCCTTCTTATGTGTTCCCCCCCAATCTATTCTAGATGCCACTCCCCCCAATATATCCAGATGAGATTTTAGGGTCATACAGAGGACAGCAAATGGGGGAGGCATTGATTTCACCAAAAGTTTCCATTTCATGGGCAGTTCAACTCGTTGGATTTCAAGCTGCATAGCCAGGTTTTAGATGTACATTATTGGATTCTGAAGACCAACAGTCCACCTTTTTGAAACTTATTTTGACACATTATTTAAGATGTATAGGAGATTAAAACAGGATTAAACTGGGCCACAGCTGTGCATATCCTTTTTCTACAGGGGTCCTCCTTTTGTTGGGCTTCAGTCTAGCCTGCAGTCTTCTCCACACTCTTCAATTTATTTATACTCTGACTGGGGAGCACATCAATTGGTGCAGTCCTCAGATGTTCCAAATATTACCTACTGGGGGGGGGGATTGAGATTGTTTGTGTCCCATCCTGCACCTTTGTCCTCTCCACTACCCTAAGGAAGCCCTTGAAAAGAACACCAGTGAAGAGCACTGCTCACTTGGACAGGGAAGATAGGGGAGAAATGTAATATCCACACCATGGGAAGAAAGCTTTGCTTCTCCAGAAATGTGTAGATGGGAATGGCCTTATGTCCTTCTGAGAACTCTGTATATGTGTTTGCAGGTGGGAGAGCCAAGACTGTACTTACCTACCAGCAGCACACCGCTTCTAATCCACTGCCCACACTTCTACCAGTAGCCTTGTGAGGCAAATATTTTGCCACCCACTGACTTACAAAGTTGAGATTCAGCAGAGTTCTTTGCATTGGCCTCGGAACAGAAATCATATTGATTAGAGATAATGAAAATGGCTAGAACTTCAGTTCCACCCATTTTTTCTCATTTTCCAGTGCAGTAGAATATATATAGCAGAAGGGGAAAGCAGATAGGTAGTTTCTCTTCACACTCTCTAGTTTAAGGCACCAGTTTAGAGATTCTCTCAGTGCAATCTAGTTTAGTATCAGACAGGGTATCAGTTTAATATACATGTTCAAATTCACCCTTGTTTCCTCATCATCTTCATGGGAAAGGGTTGGGTACCTTCATAATATAAATAAAGGTTTTAAGATTTGTCTGTTTTCTTCCACCATCCAGGAAAAGGTGCCCACAGAGTGCATTTATTATTCTTCCCTTGATTACCCTCCATTTTTTTAAAAAATATTTCTTTCAGGTCTTTGGGGTTTTTTACCCGCCTATTATTCACCCTCAATCCAAGGGATTATCTCTTCTTCCCAAAGTTCATTTTGATCCTTTCCTCAGCTCAGTTGCCGCCTTTGTCTAGCTTTCTATTCCCTCATCCCTGCCTATGCGACTCCTCTCCGTCCTGCTCCCATTTGGCGATGCCACTCCTTCCCTTAGCCTGCTACTTTCCCAGCCTTTGGTTCTATGAACCTAAGCCCATCCACCTGCCCTCATCCCTCTATGATGGCCAATCAATTGAAGCAAGAGCAGGCAAAGCAGAAAGCAATTAAAAATAGCCATGTAGGCATGCCATCTAATTTGCTCTATAAAGAACCACAAGTTCAGCAGGTGGAAGGCTTGGACATTCCATCAGCTCTGCAGGAAGACCAGGCTTCATCAAACTCCTCTTGTCCCTGATTTTTTTCCCCCTTTTCTTGCTGGAGATCATAAGAAATGATGCTTGAACCAGGATTATGTTTGCTCCTTCTTTTTCTTCTTCCTCATCCCCTTTTCCTTTTGTGTCATCTCTTTTAGAGTGTAAGCCTCCAGAGACTGTCTCTTTTTTTAAAAAAACTGATCTTGGCTGATGAGTAGGATAAAAATGCTTTAAATAAGTAAATAATGAAAAAAATATTCTCCTTGTAGTTCTTTTGTAAAATGTATATGTGAAATTCCCCCATAGTAGAGTGTTGTTTCTGATAAACACAGTCAGATATCGAATACTTTAATCATCATCATCATCATCATCATGATGAACAGCATACATACTTCGTCAATATTTAACAGATAGGTATTTGGTTAAAAATCGTATCTGTTATATAATACCAGTCTATTTTTTTATAATTTTGACTGTGCGTGGAGTTTTTGAATAATAATAATAATAATAGTTTGTTGTTGTTGTTGTTGTTGTTAAAAAATACCAGGCACAGTCAATCAAAATTTTAAGTTTTAACCAAAATCCTAAGTATCTGTTGAATATCAGTGCAGTATGTATGCTGTTCCTAATATTGCCGTTTTTGTAGCTCTGATGGTGTTGTTGTTGTTGTCTGCTGGATATTTACTTTATGTTCATGAAGTGAAGTGAGTGCTTGATGGATCGACCATTATGCATTATGAGGAGACCTAAATTAATGGATGATTCATTCCTGACTCAGTATAATTCCATTCACATGTAATGTTAATTTTAAGCACTTTTAAAATGTGCCTGAGAAGGGTCACCGATCTTTTGCCAGTAGGGGAAAAAAGAGATGTGTTCTTCAACTAAAAGACATCAAGTGTGCCAGGACTTTCATAAAGGTGAAATGGCATAGGTCTACAAGAAAAGAACAGCTATGTCTGATGATACGCCAGGCACTGTAGGAAACAGACCAGATCTAAAAGCAAACGTTTTATTATACAGTGTCATTAAAAAAAAATGTGAGTGGCAGCTTGTTCCATAAGGACATAGAACTAAAAGTTCAGAGGAATAATAATTGAATAAAAATCTGTTCGCTATTGAGGAAAACAAAATGTCATCCTTCCTAAGGGATTCCAAAGCGCCTTGTGAATCAAAGAAGGTGAGGATTATTTAGAGCAGCCATTCTCAACGGATGCCATATGGCCCCCTGGGGGGCCCTGGCACATTTCAAGGGGCCCACCAATTCATTTGTTCATGTTGTCTCCTTGTTTGCACACAGCCCAAGTCTTTCCTTGTTTGACTGGGGATCCTGGAACCTGGGAAGAGCTCCTTAAAAAGCTGTAGCCAAAATGGTTGAGAATGGCTGATTCAGAGGTGTACCAAGCAAGAATCTAGAAGACTCCGAACAGAGAAGTCAATGAGCACTTTCTTTATTTGTATCAGAGCACTGTGCAATTTAAAACTATGGATACATATGAAATATAAATAAAGTTCAAATAAATGTAATGTGTCAAAATGATTAACTATTTTTTACCAGAAGTGGGCTATTTCAAAAGCATTGTCTCAGCCATTGGCTAAATTTTCTTTTGTACATATGGTGGGGCATAACTTGCATGCACACAAGTTGCATGCACATTGATTGAATTTCTTCACAGTCACAAAAATATGTCCTGTATCCAAGTAGTCCCATTTTACTTTTCAATGGGGGTAGGTTTCAGGCAGGAATAATGCTGCATAATTCATTAAGAGCTACATCCACTACTTTGGCATGTGCTGCTTTATACCTTATGTCACTAGCATATCGGAGCAGCACAGGGACAAATCTGTTGTTCTTATGGTTTGCGGATATGCACCCCACTCAAACTCATCCAGTTTCCTAAGTATGTTATTTCTGGCAGTAGCTTTCTGTTTAGTGTTTATATAATGTTTTTGTAGATCAGGGTGTGATCCAGAGTGATGCCCAAATACGTTGGGGTTGGGTAATATTCCAAAATCTTACCTTCCCAACTAACTCGCAGCTTCCTCTCTGCTTCTCTGTTGTTTCAGTGGAAGGCACAGACCTATGTTTTTAAAGGGTTTGGTTTCAGCTGGATGTTTTTATAATATAAGGAAAGATCTTCTAATGCAGAGGTTCACTGGTGCTTGACAGGCTCAAATGAGCACTAAATTCAATGACAAAATGCACATTATAGAGCATATCTGAATGTAGCTGAGAATAATTCAAAGAGCTTTTTTTCTCTTAAAAATACCAATACTGTGGATGTAAAAAGGGTGAAAGGGAACCATGATTGAATCCTGTGGTTGGTCAGAATAAGATTTCATAGACAAGGTCCTAATGTTAATCTAAATCTCGACTGCAGCCAAAAATCAGCAGCCAACTGCTTCAATTGAGATTGTTTTCTTAAGCATCTCTGTTAATTGTAATGTTCGAAGGGCACAGAGAATTCTTTCTCCAGGTCATTAGCCCCTCTGAGAGAACTACAAATTCCCAGGGTTTCTCAGGCAGGAAAGCAGGATAGTTAAGTTGTATTTGTCTGAGCTGTTGGCCTGTATAACTGGCATAGAACTGCTTGCTTCATAAAAGCCACACCACCCTTTGGCCAATCTAAATGTTCCCATTAAATTGCAATAGTGCTGTCAAGACTCGAGACTAAAAATGTTCAGGACACTGGTGGGTGATCACTGCTGGGGTGAGGGCCATTTTCAAAGATTATTCCCAGCATTCTGATAGCTGCACTCTCAAGGGGGAGAGGTTAGCCATGAGGCTAATTTGAGCCAGTTGTTGTTTTGTTTCCACTGCTGCTGTTGTTGCTGTAGTAAAACTTACTACAATGGGGTTTTGTTACCTGAAAAATGGGTTTGGGTCTCTCTGTGTGTGTGTTTAAGCACTTCTTTTTCTGATTGAAAAAGCCTCCTTGTGCCCCATAGTGGCAATTTTAAAAAAAATGTTGGGTTCCAGGTTCCATTTTTACCTCAACCTTATCAGACAACAACTCAGTATAAGTCTTAACAGGTTTATTTCACACAAGCGGAACAACCTGTTTTTCTTCTTAACACGACTCAAATTCAAAGTCTCTTCTCTTGAGATCCAAGATTCTTTAACCGCATTTTCAGTGTTCTTATCACCAGTTCTTATCAAACAGTCAACAGGCAATAACAGGTCATTAACAAATGGAGTAGAAGGCATTCCTGCACTTCCATAAGGTTTCACTTGTGGGATATCCATCCCATGTTGGGTTCCTAGACTCTTGTTCTCATATATTTTTGGAGTTTGGGTGGGAATTGGGTCATCCCAGGATTGTTCCCAGGGAAAGTTTGACATTTCTTATTCTCCTGATAATTGGCTTCTCAGGCAAATTTTTCCCTTTCCTTCTTTCTCCTTGCTTCTCTTCCTTCAGTTTCTCCCCAGTATGGGGGTTTCTATGCCTGTCTTTCCTTCCACTCCTGATGAGTTACCTCTTTAGGGTTACCCACTCCCCTGTCCAAGAATCTTCTTTTACTGTTTCAACCCACAATCCTGCCTCCTTTTTTCCTCAGCCTTCCAACATTTCGCAGTAGCTGCCTCTTTCACCTCCTTCCCCTCCTTCATCTCATCCCCCATTGCCCACCCAAAAATACTCCCCCTCTTGGACCTTCACTTCCCACACTTTCTCTTTCACATTTAAATCAACACTTCTCACCATTCTGTCCATTAAATTCTTCATTTCAGTTTTTGTTGTGTCAGTCATTTTCTCTGTAGGGAGGGGATGGCACACCCTATCTCTTTCTTCCTCACAGTATTGAAGAGTACAGGGGACCTGGGGTTACTAGGACACCTCAGAACGTTGTAAAATTGCCCAAGAGTCCCATAGAATATACAGGAAACTGGAGTAAAACCAAAAGTTCTTCTATTAAAATGTTTAAAACCTTTCCAGGGTTTAGAAGACCAGGAGCTCACAAAAATGCCTCGAGGCCACACATAGTCTGCAGGTTGCACGTTGTCCATCCATCACTAGAGTAGATGGTTAGATGGGGTGATGCAGATGGCAGAGGATACAAAAAGTCCCAGACCCACATCTTCCTCATCTAAGAGTCATCCGGTATGTCATTTGGCAGAACAGTCTGTAAGCCCACTTCCAAGAGTACTTATCACCCAAAAAGCAAACACTACTCTCCTCAGAGGCCTTGCTTTCATGATTAACTGTTGCTCCATTCTGACACTTTGGTACCATGCCACACGGTGATGAAAGAAAAGGCAAGATTTGCTTTTTTTAAAAAGAGAATCACACAGTGTTTGCATGAAGATATGCATGTATAGGAGTCTTCTAGATGTGCTAGTAAACAGGAGAACTAAGATAAGATTTCCCATGTGTCTTATTTGAAAATCACATCCTGGCCTCTATTTTATTTTTATTTCTGGCTGCCATTACTGTGTCACCAGCCATAAACAGTGTGGAAAGGATAAAAAAAAAGCAAAGCGTGCTGCTTATATACCACCCCATAGCACTTCAAGCACTCTCTGGGCGGTTTACAAGTTAATTATGCAGGCTACACATTGCCCCCCCAGGGAGCTGGGTACTCATTTTACCCACCTTGGAAGGATAGAAGGCTGAGTCAACCTTGAGCCGGCTACCTGGGATTGAACCCCGGGTCGTGAGCACAGTTTTGGCTGCAGTACAGCAGTTTAACCACTGCGCCACGAGGCTCTAGAGGAATACAAAAAAAAAAAAAAAAAAAAAAGGAATAACAGGTGAGTTACATGTTACTCTATAATGGGAACGAGACATGGAGAATCCATGCTTGAGAATCCACTGAGGGTATGAACACTGAACAGGTGACCTTGAACCAATCCATCTCTTATCAGCCTGACCTACAGTACCTCATCGGTGTGTTCTGAAAATGAAATGGGGAGGATATGTATGTTGCATTTCCCATAGATGGGAAAGTGGGATATAAATGTAACTAATAAATAAATACAATGGAGGAAATAGTTATGGTGAGAACATGTTGTTTACATACAACAGAAATTAGATTCAGGACCCAGACATCATGCCTAATATAACATGGGACAGATCAAATAACAGAATTTGGCTTGTGCATTCGCTAAGATGATGTCATCATATTTTTAAAAGGATTTTTTAAATGAATGAATAAATGAAACATGAATTGCATGTATCACACTTAATCTCTTCCTCTGCCACATAAACTGATGATCCTAAGATAAATGTCTTTATAGTGAAGACATTCTGTGCTCTGTGACTTTGGTGCCAATTATAACAGTTAGTCATTAAACATTTTAGTCATTTTACCAACTGATAGCTCAAAGAAACTTAGTTCGGGTATCTGTGTGATCACCTAAGTGAGCGTATGGGGTAGGCTGGAATAACTTGGACTTGCTCTTCCCCTTCCATTCTGGGAGTTTCATCTTTGAGCACACCTCTTGTTTCAATTTCATGTCTTCTTTTAGGACTTTTCAAGCATAAATATTCAGAAATTAGTTTCCACCGTTTTCTTCTACACAGTATTAACAAGAATTAGCTTGTGTATCATTGCCATCAACAATGAAAGATTCACCATCCGTGTCAACTTCCACTCCTGTGGTTGGCCAGTAGTTGCTCTTCAAGAAATGTTCAAGCAGGGACATGAGGGGGAAGAAAAGAGCATAAAAGAAAAGAAGAAACAAAAGAAATACCAAGACCCTTTTTACTGTATGACAATAATAACAAAGAGAACTAGCCCCTCCCCTTTCACCCATGTATGCCATTTTGAACCATCCAGTTTTTTTCCCATGCAGATAAAATTGAACAATTTAGAGAATGGAGAGATCAGGTATACATAGATTAAAAGACTTCCCTGACTACATGAAACTAATAACACCTGAAGTCGTTCAAATCAAATTAGGGGAAAAAAATAAGATAATCTACAGATTTTATTAGGAATGTAATTAACACTGATAGACCACTTAGATCAATAACACACTTTAACAAATTGTGTACCAATCACCCAAACACAAAAGAAGGACAAATATCTAAACTGTACTCTTGGTTGTTAGATGTAAAACTGGGATTAGACACAGTGCAAAAATTGCTAGGAAAAATTTATTCTGAGGCACAGTGGATGAAAATAAGATCATACTCTCTATTTAAATGTTTTGTTTATTTTGTTAAATTCACAGAAGTAGCACTCAAAACAGCAGATAAGTGATATTTAAGCTCAGTAAAACTGGGGTTCCTTCAGATGTCTTATCTGGTCATGGAACTTGCCATTTGGATTACTGTAACACTCTCTACCAGGAAATGATTTTCTCTCATTCCTGCCATCATCAAGGGTATGTTTGGTGAGAACACAGAAGAGGGCTTTCTCTGTTGCTGCCGTCCTGCCTGTGAAGAACAAGTATTACAGACAGATCTGGCTGGGAGCAGGCATTTTGATAGGTACCGAGGTCCTAAACTGTTTAGGGCTTTGAATGTTATCACCATAACCTTGAAGCCGATGCAAAAATGAACCGGTAGTCAATGAAGGGCAGCCAGAGTGGGGGAGATGTGCTAGAATTTCTTCACCCCAGTTACTAATCTGGCTGCCGAATTTTGGACCAGTTGAAGTCTCCGCATCAACCTCAAGGGTAGCCCCACGTAGAGAGCACTGCAGTAGTCTATTCTTGAGATTATGAGTGCATGAATCAGCATCGTGAGTGCCCCCACATCTAGATAGGGATGCAGCTGGGCAATCCTCCGAAGATGGAAATGGACTGCCCGGACCACAGATGTCATCTGGGTTTCCATGGTGAGATCCGGGTCCAGGCAGATGCCCAAGCTGCGAACCTCATTCTTTGTGGGAAGAGCCGCTCCCCTGAAGAAGAGGGAGTTTCCCAACCCACTGACACCAGGGCCACCCACGCGTAAGATTTCTGTCTTGTCTGGATTCAAACTCAGTCCATTTGCCTTCATCCATTCCAGGACGGTCCCCAAGCAGCATTCAAGGGTCGGAATAGCATCCACTGCAGTTGGAGAAAAGGAGAGGTAGAGCTGGGTGTCATCAGCGTACTGATGGCACTGGGCCCCACAACTCCAGATGACCTCACCCAGCGGCCTCATATAGATATTAAATAGCATTGGTGAGATGATTGACCCCTGCAGAACCCCACAATTGAGGATCCATGGGGTGGAAGTCATCTCGCCAAGCTGCACTCTCTGGAGACAGTCCTCCAAGAAGGAATGGAGCCACGCCAAAGCGAGGCCACCGATCCCCAACTCGTAGAACCGCCCCAGGAGAATACCGTGGCCAATGGTGTCAAAGGCCACTGAGATATCGAGGAGGACCAACAAGGACATATTGCCCCTGTCGGTCTCCCTCAGGAGGTCATCCTGCAGGGCGACCAATATTGTTTCCGTACCATGCCGCAGCCTGAAGCCCAACTGGAATGGATCAAGGGCATCAGTTTCCTCCAGGAGTGCCTGGAGCTGATCGGCCACCACCCTCTCGACCACTTTACTTAAGAAACATTGGCGGCAGGCCTATAATTCCCAATTTCATCCACCGCCATATTAGGTTTCTTTCGAATGGGCCTAATGAGTGTCTCCTTGAGGGCAGGGGGAACCATGCCCCCCTGGAGAGACCCATTAATGGTTGCAGTGGCCCATTCTGTTGTTACAGGCTTGGCTGCTTTGATGAGCCAAGCCGGACAAGGGTCTAAAGAGGAGGTGGTGGCATAAGCACCCTGTCCACCTCATTGGACATCACAGGTTAAATCAAGTTAACCTCGCTGGACAAGATGATGCACTGGACATCTCAGCTCAATCTACTGTCTGTAAAAAGGGATCAAGGTCCCAGCGGATGGCCTCCACTTTAGATTTTTAAAAGGCCACAAATTGGTCACAAGAAATGCTAGAGGGATGCCTATCACTGTGGCCAACTCCGGATAGATCGCTTACTATACGGAAAAGTTCCGCCTGCTGGTGGTGAGCTTCGCTTATCCAGTCAGCGAAACAAGCTCTTCTAGCAACCTTTACCTTAGCTAGGTAAAGGTTAGACGGAATCCTGGTGGCTTTTAGATTAATTTCCATTGAGGCCCTTCTCCAAATGCTCTCTAGCCTTCTCCGATAACACTTCATGGCCCTCAGCTGCTGGTTAAACCAGGGAACTGGGAGCTGGTTGGGCTTGGCGGTGGAGAGGGCGTTTAGGTGCGATCATGTCGACCACCCTGGTGGTGGCGGTATACCAGCCATCCAACAGAGCATTGACAGGAGCGCCAACCAAGTCAGCCAGAATTCCCCGCATGATATCTTGGAATCCATATGGATCCAGTAATCTGCAGGGGAAAATCATCTTAATGGGTCCAAGCTCCCCACACATTTATATTTTGAATGTGTTTTAAAAATGTTTTAAACTCTTTTTATCTACTAGTTTTACATGGATATTAATGTAATTGTATTTTAATATTATAATTAACTTATTTATTATTTTATTTTATTTTATTTTATTTTAGCTTTTAGTCAGGTTTAATACAATAAGCTGCCTTGGGTGCTCCCGGGGAGAAAAGCAGGGTATAAATAAAACAAAACAGAAAAGAATAGAATCAAAAACATAAAAATGTCAAAGTACAACACTACTATATAACTATTGAGCTGGATATGTTACAAGTACATAGGATTCCTTCATCATATGTGGCTAGAATACCTTAAGGTGAAAAATGCTGGAAACATATACTTGATTTTATACAACATATGACGGGCATAAAATTTGAACAGAGTGTTGGCTTCATATTATTCTCTTTATTCACTGATACAAATGAAAATCTGTTGCATAAACATATAACCTCAGTCATGCTGGCAGTAGCTAGAATAGAGATGAAGTGTTCTGATATACCACCCCATAGTGCTTAAAGCACTCACTGGGCAGTTTACAGTTGAATTATTCAGGCTACACATTTCCCTTCCCCCAGCAAGCCAAGTACTCAGATCTAGCACAAGACTGGAAAATGCTGAAGATGATTTCAACACACGTAGATAAAGATTCTATGGAAAGTGGCAATGTTACAGAAATTAACCCAGAAAACGTAAAATAACAACAGGATCCTCAGCTGGAGATGACTTTTAGGGAAAATTGTATCTTTTTCAGGTTTTATGACTTTCTCAGGACAGACACATGGTTAACAAAAGCAAATTCAAAAATTTATTGAAATGCATTTTATAAAATAATATGAAAAAAAAATTAGTCTCCTAGAAACTCAGCCCAGTTTAATATCTGTTGATTGTCTTTATTTGATTTTCAAATATTCTCTGCGTCTCTGTCTCTGTCTCTGTCTCTCTCTCATACTTAATGTTATATTGAATGTTATACTGTACAACTTGGGGAAAATCTATCTATCTATCTATCTGTCTATCTGTCTATCTATCTATCTATCATCTATCTATCTATCTATCTATCTATCTAGCTATCTAGCTATCTAGCTATCTAGCTATCTAGCTATCTATCTATCTGATTTTTCTGCCCACATTAATATTGGAACTCAAAATTCTCTATTACTACTGTCTATTGTGACTATTCATTTCTGAAGAGAATGGCTGCATCTTTGTTTGGCATGTTAGCTTTGATCATTCAACCTTCGGTGATCCTGCTTAGGAGTCCAAACTCATTAAAAAAAATCTAGCCTCCTGATGCTATTGCTCTCAGCCTTCTCGACACACTTAGACCCCCAGCCACGTTAAAGTGTATATCTGAGAGCTGGGAAAATAAATAGCAACCATTTACTCCATTATGTAGAAGAATTCCAGTTCCATTTCCAGCTGAGCCCAAGTTTAAATGTAAAAATGATTATATCTACAAAGAGCATTGAACTAGTTTTTCGAAGAAAATAATTCCACAAAACTAACAATAATAATCATGATAATTCCTCAGAAATTCCAATAAGGGGGCCATATCTTTGCCAAAATTCAGAACGAACATTTAGATTTATTGAACTTTCGTTTGTTGTCCTTACCATTCTCTCTCTCTCTCTCTCTCTCTCTCTCTCTCTCTCTCTCTCTCTCTCTCACACACACACACACACACACACACACACACACACACACAGAACCGGATAAAAGCAAGTAATATAAATGCCAGGACCTGACTTAAGCTAATATTTTCTTAAGAAATTGTCAGGTTTGGCAGTAACACTCAAAATTCTTCAAAGGTCCCTTTCTACCCTGCAGGCTTTTCATCTGATGTCCACATCAGCTCCGAAGAGCTGTGAGAAAATGTATCAGGGAGATTACTTTCAGCACCCTGGACAGCTACCTTGCCAAACTCTTTCTTCCTGCAAGTGGATAACCTTTCTCTGAGGATGAGAAATGTCTGAACTTTATATATCACAGAGCAGCCTGGGAATACAAGCATGTTTCAATATTTCAGAAGCATGAAGAAAACTGTTCTGTGCTTTTGCAGGGGGTGATATGCTCTAACTGACATTATTACATTCTACTGGCAATAATCCTTTTCCTGGAACAGGTGTAAATCTTTGCAGCCTCTGCACTTTCAAAATATTGCCAAGGTAATAAAAGCTTCTGTTCATCCACTTTCTTTTCTGTTCAGGTAGCCCTTTGGCAACGACTGGCTGCCAACAAAAGGGGCTTTAATGGAGGATGCCTTACGCTTGTGTTTTATAACCTTTTTTCTAATGTGTTTTTCAATGGTTGAGATGTTTACTTGCTTTTCAAATATTGTACTTTATTGTATTTTTAGCTACATTTGTCTTTTAAATACTTTGTAAGCCACCTTGACTCCCTTGATTCAGAAAAACATGGAATATATGTAAATAAAGCAAATGAATGAATGAATGAATGGCCCTCCAATTCCTGGCAGTGTAATGGTCATGTTTACATTTCCTTTGGCTGTAAATGGAAGAAATGAATTCAGATCACATTTAATATGCAAACCCAGATCCAATTATCTTTCAGATTTTACATTTCTCTGAATTTTATGATGCAGTTCCTTCATCTGAAATATAGAGTGTATGTGTACATTAGGGAAATAGCAAATAAATAAAATTATGAGGAACATTGTTTGCCAAGACAACACATATTTTAGGATATGAATGTTAAAAATGCATAATTTTGAGCAAAAAAAAAAATTGCACCTGAAGACATTTGCCAAATAATGCAGAAGGAAGACAGAATGGACTTACAGTTCACAAATCAAGGGTTTTTAAAGGTGTTCAAAAAGATAGTTTTCCCCCATTTCTGTATCTTAAAACATTGGGGAAAATGATGAAAATGTTTAAAATTTAAACAAGGCCCATTTCCTAGCCACTATGATACTCTTTATTTCAGTTAAAAAAAAAACAATAGGAGTGAAGGAGCGTTCTCAAAAGGATTGAGCGAACTCTTAGTAGTGTTGCCTCTACATGTTTGTATAATTTTGTGAAAAATACTGTGTCAGTGGCTGCAATTCCATCTAATAAGTACGTCATTCAAATAAAAGACAAATTTTGAAAATAACAAAATAATAACCAATATCCAGTTTAATATCTGTTGATTGTGGTGTTTGTTTTTTTTTCAAATATTCTCTGCCTCTCTGTCTCTGTCTTTCTCTCTCTCGGTAGCTCAGTAACTCCACTAGGGTAGTGACAGTGACTAGCAGTGGCATATTGCTGCTAATGAGTTCATGCTTCAGTCTCAGGATGTGCACATTTCACATGTAACAAGACAACCTGAAATCAAAGCAGAAACTCTTTAATTAGTGGCAATGTGCCAATGTCAGTGTCTCTGCTGCACCCTTGGAGCTATGGAACAAGATACTGACCACTGAGACATTATTTAAAGTCACTGATAATAATCACCTATATTCCTATTTGTACTTAAGGCTTTTTAGATTTAAAGGACATCTGCCACAGAATCTGTTATTGTTTTTGCTGCAACAGGCTAGCATGGCTATTAGAGATGGGACTTTCAGGTTATACCTAATGGGTATAAAAGAGGCTCATTCTTGGGGTCTTTTGTAGCTTTATGGTAAATACTAAAGATTTGGGATCCTGAAAAAAAGGTTAATGAAACCTGCTGATTTCTTACATGTTTTGCATTTCAGATTACCTCCATTAGACCCCTGTATGAAAAGCCATCTCCTTTGATATTCCAGCAAATAGTAGTGCTGCAACTCTCACAAGAAGGGCTGTCAGCTCCCAACTGAGATTCAAAGAACATCTTGGTAGGAGTGAGTGGGAAGTCTGAATCTTTTAAAAGGCCTAAAAAATTGGAGTGGCTGGTCTTTAATTACTTGGTGTCTTGTTTGCTGCTGTTGCTACTGCTGCAAAAGCCCCTCTGACCTCCATTTTGAACTGGGTTTTTTTTCTTGCTGGCCTGTTACTGCTATTCCTGTTCTGCCATTGCAGCTTACATTTTCTTGCTGCTGTTCCTCCACTTTTGGACTATTTTCTAGATTACATAGGTACACTGATTTTCTGGCCGTTTATTGTATTGGTTTTTGGAGGTATTTCCATGCACTTGGTTGTGTGGACTGTCTGCCTGCCTGCCTGTCTGCCCTTCACCTGGTGGACTACTTCAGTCTAGCAGCCCGTGCTGCTAGACTGAAGTTGTCAAAATGGTAAGAGGAAGAGCTGTCTCTTCAGTCCCCCACATGTTAGGGTTTTGGATGGGAAGGGTTTGATAATATTGCCCTAAGTGTGATAATATTGCCCTTATTTTGATTACAATCACGGTGATGATTTCTCTTTCTCAACTACGTTGTGTCCTGCTGATGAACTGATGAGGATGATCAGGATAGTGATGTGATGATAAATAAATATTAAAGTATTGTTTGTGCCTGAGTTGGTCTGTGGATGATAGCCCCCCCCCCCCCCCACATGTACTACTGTTGTTGCCCATTTAGAGTAAAGGATTGTCTATTGCTTTTTTGGACTAGTCTTGAGGGTTCTGTATGGCTTAATTTCCTCTAGCACCAGAAATCAGAAGTGAAAAACAGAAGTGAAGACTCCAAAAGATTCAGGATTTACTGAATGGACCTGTACCTGAAAGAACCAAAAGAATGGACCTGAAATGAAAGTGATACAGCACTGATTTTTTTTAAAGTATTAAAGGCTTTCTCCTCAACATCCCAAGGTTCCTGAAGGCTTCCCCAAGGCAAAAGGGAGCTCTAGGGAGCCTTGTGATCTAAAAGAAAGGGGTAGGAAGCTTTTAATTACTTCAGGAAGCTTTTAATTACAAGCCCTCCCTCTCTGTATGTTGGAACAGGGTAGTGCCTTTCAGCTATGCCAAAAATATTCAGAAGCACTTCCCTTCATTTATCCCTAATCTAAATGGCATTTGAATCAGTGAAATTCTCTTTGATATTTTGCCCACTACAGTCCTGTATGCAGTGACTTGAAATGAAGCTCTATGGTGTCTCCATTTTGTGGCTTCTTTCAGGGACCTGAAAAGGAGCCTCATACAAGGTCTGTCTTCACTATTCATCTCTGATTATTTTAATAGCCCACTGGCCCTTAGCAGCTTACATTTCAGGCTCTGAAAATGAAGGCAATCTGGAGCCTTCATTTTAATAAAGAGGCACAGTTTGGATCAAAAGTGTCATTTTAATATTCCCTCCCACTCTCTGTTCAGTTTGGCAGCTTACAAGGCAGAGATGTTGTGCATTCCCAAGTAGGCACAAGAAAGCAGATGGACTTCAGATAAAATGTGTTAAGTGAGAGAAATCTGAAAATATTTCATCTCCATTCCTGTTATTTTGGTGTATTTCTATATCATGCCAGGGTGTGTGCAACAGCAAAATTTATGCCTATAGAATTCTCTTATAGAACAGAATTTTTGTATATTCCTAAACAGGTAAAAAAGTCATTTTTAAATCAAAAAGTTACATTTGAAGCATACTTCCATTTCCCCCCCCAAAAATCTGATCAACTCCCCCTAACTCAATACATGATATGCACGCTTTTTGTGCCTTAACTTCCAACCCAAGTAAACACTACGGCATAACCCCAGTGGCCACTCTCCTCCCTATATAGTGCATTACTAGAAGTGTGAGAGAGCTGAAACAACACATTGCGTTTCATGAGATTAACATTTACAAATAACATGTTTACAGCATAGTCCTATCCATAGTTACATAATCTTTGTTAGTCCAATGCAATTGTACTCTCTCTCTCTCTTCCCCCTCTCTTTGGGAAATTAAAAATAAAGGAGCCCTTCTCTTCTGCAACTTCTCAACATCAGTTTTGCCTGAGTCTCTAACAAAACCACAACCATTCATTAAAAAAAGAGGAAAATGATGTTTAAGTCTGTGGAAGGGACCCTATCGATCATCAAGTCCAGCCTTTGTCAAGGGGGCACAGTGGGGAATTGAAATCCCAGCCTCTGGCTCCGCAGCCAGAGACCTAAACCACTGAGCTATCCAGCAGTTCTTCAACTCATAATTGCCACTCTGTGCTGTCCATTTGGGAACAGGTGCAAGTGGAGGCCTCAGATCATGGGATTGTGAGGTGGAACTGCAGCATAATATATAATTTCTGAAATAGGAACATTACTAGTGACTGCAGGAAAAGCACAGTCTTCTTTCTTCCTTTCTTTCCATGGAGGAGATGTCATCAAAACCAGTCATCAACCATTCCAGGAGCTAAAGAGACAAACTGAAAGCCTCCATAATACCATATACTGTAAAGCAGATGCTGAGATGTTGAGAAATGACAAAGAGGTGGAGCTGGGCTGTGCCAACTGAAAGGTCCCCCTGCCACCGCACTAAAAGGACCTTTCCTCCATTTTTTGGTCACAGAGAGCTTGGGGAGGATCCCTGTGTGAGGTCACTTAAGCTTCATGTCGCCTTGCATGCTATAGCAAAGCATGCTGCTTATATACCACCCCATAGTTCTTAAAGCACCGTCTGGGTAGTTTATAAATGAATAAATGAATAAATAAATAAATAAATAAAATGTAATTCTGCAGGCTATATATTGCTCACCTACCCCCAACAAGCTGGATACTCAGTTTACTAACCTCGGAAGGATGGAAGGTTGAGTGAACCTCAAGCCAGCTACTCAGAATTTAATCCAGGTCATGAGCAGAGTTTGGGCTGCAGCACTGCAGTTTAACCACTCTGTCACAAGGCTCTTCACACCATGAGGCTCTACAAGGCTGTAAGTCTGTTCCTTTCCCTTTAGATGTTATCAAGGTCTGGGTGGGTCCTGCACTGGTTTGTTCAGACCTAGATTTATTTTGCCCTAGTTTAGAACTGAATGTGCATAAAAGATTGCGCTAGCTGCTTGTTTTGTTTTGTTTTTATCTGGGCTTTGGGTGACTAAGCTTCAGTTTTAGCTTCAGGTCTTACTCCCACCCCCACCCCTTTCAATCGGATCCCATGCGGACATAGACAGACAGTGGAAACCTGACTGAAGGGAATCCCCCTCCCCCACTGTTGTTAATGACAGCGGGGGGGGGGATTCTTTTCTCACAAATAGGAAGGGACAAATATATGATGAATCAGTGATATTCAATGAATATCATGATTCATTTTTATTTTCATCCCCATGTCTAATTTATTTCCTCTTAGGAAAGAAATTTATTCTTTAACATATCTCAGACTCTTGTAACAGTCACACATTCCTGTGCAGTAACACTTTCCTTAGGATACTTGAGGTTATAACAAATTTTTCTATTCCTTCTAACAGATTTTGTAAGGACAGTGATGGATTAGTTACAGCTACTGCTCCATGCTCTTCATTGAACAAGACCTCCATTTTGTCAGTACTTGCTTCATATACTATCATTATCCTCTTTTTCTGTTTAATGGCCCTCACCAATTCTCCTATTGCTAAAGCAGAAAATAGAGAGGCACCTTGGAGTTTTCTTTTGTAATAAAAAATATCTCATCTTATGTATCTCCTCTGACTTCACAAAATTGTATTCACAATGGAGAAGTCCAATTTTAAACAAAATGGTGGCCGCTGTGAGCATTGTCATATATAAGTGCCTTTCCAATTGGGCCTAAATAATTTTTAAAATGACCTTGTCACACAGAAGTGAGGAAGGTATGGCCATCCAGATGTTGTTCGATTGCAACACCCATAATCCCTCATTGTTGGTTATAATGGTTAGCACTGATAGAATATGTAGTCCAGTGATATCCAGAGTGCCACAGCCTCCACAGCTCTGCTATAACATAAGCCAGTGACATTTTCCACATGTAATTAGTGTGCGAACTAGCTACACAATGAATGGAACCGATAGGCCAGTGCCTGACCCTTTGACTGTTCAATGACTAATTCATCATGATTAATTCTAGACCAAGTCTGTATGTTTCAAAGTCTGATATTAAACAAATCACCCAGCAACTGTTTAGCTAGGATCCCAGCTCCTTTTGGAAGCAACCTAAATGCAGTTTGCCATACAGCCCCTCCTGCTCCATAATATAGATTTTCTCATTCTGAAAATATTGCTATCAAGCATCTTGTAACACTTGCCCTACTGTAAGCCTTTTGTGTGATTTACTTTGACAGGAGGCAATGGGCACTTTATTGTTTGACCCTTTGTGATCTATCCGTGTACACTTCTCTTTTAGACGGGATTGCTTTGATTTAATCTTGCAGTCAGTAGCATTGGGTCTTCACATCATTTTTCTTCCCCCTTTCTAGGAAAGGTCTTATGGAAGTTTTAGAATGTATAGCGCTATTCCAGAGATGCAGCTACAGAATCAGATGTAACTTGCTTCAAACACGAGCAGAGCAGATTAAAGGTGCAATCCATTCATAACTATTTGTATGAAATGACACCCTTGTTTATTGGAATGACTTATGTGCAGGTCAAGTTCCTAGTGAACTGAACTCAATGAAAATCATGGAACATTTCAGCTGAGAGAGACGAGACAGGAGGAAGGGCCATTTCACCAGTGCTGTGAAAGGGCTACCTCCTTAATTCTTTTTCCCTCAACAAGCTCCATCAGCAGACATTCTGGCAGACTGCAGATGGGTTCAGATCCTGCACAACTATTTTTCTCTCCACTCCATTTTCCTTTTGTACATTGTGATTGGTTGGTTGATTGATTGATTGATTGATTGATTGATTGATTGATTATAATTGTAAACCTGCGGGTAGGGACCATCTTATTGTTGATTGAACGTAGCTGTTCCGACACCCTGTTTGGTTCAGGCATGGAATAAAAAATACTTTTAACAAACGAACAAGCAAATATAAACCAACTATGTTCTACACAAGGTTCTACAAATCCATTTTAATCCATTTCTCTGTTGTTGCTTTTTATGAAGACAGCACACTTGCTTTTGCCTTTTTGTGGGGCTTCAAATTAAACTTTCTCAAAGGGGAGGTCTGTTCATTATAGCCTCCTGTAATGCATTGCCTTCAATATTTGGACCTGAGGTTCAAATCTCAAAGTTTCCAATTTTCTCATGATCAGATTCTGGAGGAGTTTTTATAATGGCAACAATAGCAATGGCAATGATCATCATTATGATTTATATTTGTACACCACCTTTTTACTATAAAGCAGCTTACAGGTTTTGTAAAATAAACAAAAACACATTTAACTATAAAACAATTAAAATGAAATAATTCCAACACTACCCTGGAAACCATTAAATGTAGCTAAGGATTCAAACAGTTGAAAACACTATAGTTACCTTTGGCCACATCAGCTCGGAGATTCTGAGGGCTGTCGTCCAGAAAGTGAGTTCTCCAAGCTCTGCCCATCAATCCAAACTCTGTAAATCAAAGTGTATTTAAAAATAGAAGATAGTGTGTGGAACCATTTCCTGAAACCCACCTGAGATCTATATCCAAAAGAGTGACAAATGAGGCATGAGTGACATTCTCTCTCCCCTCCTTAGTTTCCTGTCCTCTTGAGCAAAAGGGAAACAGACACAGTGTGTGTGTGTGTGTGTGTGTGTGTGTGTGTGTGTGTGTGTGTGTGTGTGTGTGTGTGTGTGTGTGTGTGTGTGAAGACGTGCTTTCCATCTATGTGTTTCTTGACTTTGTAGATCTAAAACCTCTCCCACACTCCTGAAACCAAGGATTCAAGGATTGATTGATTGATTGATTGATTGATTGATTTGGCTTCTATACTGCTACTAGGCCACTCTGGGCGGTTTATGTATTAAACATATAAAACATACACAATTCCAAACAATGAACATATTAATAATATAAAATCAAAATAAAGATAAAACAGCCAACAATTTAAATAATAATAATAAAAATAATATAAATAGTATAAAGCAAGACAGCAGGACTGATAGTACTGAGACCACTCACTGTAATTAGGTGTTGTAACTAAGGTGTTGTAAGGTCCGGGAAGGCCTGTCGGAAAAGTCACGTTTTTAACAGTCGCTCAAAATTCCCAGTGAAGGGGCCAGGTGGATTTCAGGTGGAAGGTTGTTCCAAAGCTGAGGAGCAACCACTGAGGAGGCCTGGTTTCTGGTTCTCTCTTTCCAGAATGAGTGAGTCATAAACTCTTTCCATAGCTACACCAGATGACTTCTGAAGCTCCAGAGCAAAAAAAAAAAAAAAATCCTTTCTCAATGCCTTAATGAAGTTTTACCTCTTTTGTAGGAGTGTGTGTTGACCATATATTTTGGTTCACGTCCCTCTCTGGTGATTCACCTTAGACGAATCTGCAGGTCATCCAGTTTGCTTTGGGGGCCAAATCTAAAAACTCATTTCAGAAATCTGAAGTTTCAGGTTCTCCACAAACTATCTTTAGATTATTTAAAACAAACAAAAAACAACTTTGTTCTAGAATGTCCAAAGTGGAAATCCTAAACTTTTTATTTAAGCCATAATGTTCCATATCTCATGCTGTTTCCAGCAAAAAAAATCATGAATTATAGTTCCTGAAAGCTTCTGGGAGTGTCCGTGCACCTTTTAAATAGGCCCTTACCTTTCCTCCACACTGTTTAATACACCAAAATACCCCAATTTTCAAAACTATAATTGAAGTTTCAATTACTTTCAGTTTTGGTTTCTGCTGTTTCATCATTTTTGCCGTCTATCAAGTTTCCCAAAAGTCCTGAAGCTAGAAAATTGGCGCATGGCCCTCTGAAATTGCCTACTCTTCATCTAGGGACTAAAATTTCTCTTGAATAAATAAAGATATATATATAAGATGAAGCTTTGGTGTTGTTTTCTGGTCAGTTTCCATTCAAGTCACAGAAGGTGGAATGTATCATTCATGGATAAGGGATATGGGGCACACACCAGTAGAAGAAGAAAGTCTTGAAAATTCAGCATTTTCCATAGAAGTACTTCATACTAGATCCTCTCAGTCATATAGTACTTGGCAGAACTCTTTTAACATTCCTGCTCTAGGAAGAAAACTAGCAGATACACAAGAACATTCCTATGATATATGATTTGTCCTCAAACTATTCTGACTGGAGCACTCTGATAAACTCAGTAGGTAATCACATGGATTTTTGTTGGCAGTTTAGGATTCGCTCTTTTTCCCAGTGGTCATCATGAATGAACCTGTCCCCAATCTCTGCCTGCCCATATCTTTTTGAGTCCCTGTCAGCAGTTATGGTGTTGTGGTTCAGGTTTTTTTTGGTGCAGGTAGGATTGCTCCATTTTGATTCAGTGTGTGTGATCAGAGGAGGAAAGAGAGGTAGGAAAGTTTTTTAAAAATAATTGATGCAATATGGCAGGTGTTTTTTGTTTTTTTGTTTTTTTGTTTGTTTTTAAGAAAGCTTCCTCTCCCCCTCCATCGGGGAGTGGGAGGAAGCTTTCAGTTTCCCAGGATCATGAAGTAGCTTAAGCAAAGCATGTAGGAGACAGGAGGAAGCATGGAAGGGTGTGTTTTTTGGTCATTTTTCTCCCCTCTCCTTTAAAAGGAAAGAAAATACAAATAGGACCACTTGAGGTGTTCTGTGGTTAATAATTGTATGCGAATGCAAGGATTGCCCCAAATGACATCAAATATCTCAAAGTGACTCTGTTTAGCACAATCTAGCCTGATAATTTGGCCATCTAGTCCTATCTGTGGTCACTTGTATTGGAGCAGTCAGTCACAAAATGCTCCTTCTTCTTCCTCCTCTCTATCTTTCATATACTGGTCTTTTCTCTACATGGGCAGCTTAGAAAGCAACATATTAATTCAGTGATACACAATGACCATCTCTTTGTGTTCCTCTGAACCAATGAAGGGACTTAAGGAGTTTTCAAATTCCTTTTGGTTCACTTCAGGAGAGCCCCTTTCATTCCACATATCTCCTGAATCTCTCCAGATCAGCCCAGTTTGGTATTGAATTCTGGGTCTGATCAACTCCAAATCACAATGCAAACCTTTAGCGTAACTATTGTTCTGCTCTAAGAACCTTGCATGATGTCCAAAAGGTTGTAGTCAATATTCTAGGCATGTACTACAGCCTTTTTCCCTTGCCCATCCACACCAATTTTTGGTGCTCCTCAAAAAGTCACGTCTGAAGTGGGGATGAGCTTCTGCTGGATGTGCATGCTGGAGGGGGGGGTTACTTTATGGAAATGAATATTTACATGATCTGCTTCTCCCCAGTTCCCAGCTATCTCAAGAAATGTGCATATTTTCAAAAAGTGAAGAAAAAATGCCACCAGCTTCCCAGGGCTACTTCCAAAAGAAATCTTTCTACTGTTAGATTCAGCTTCCTGTGCAGATCATTCCCTCTCCCTCTCTCCCTCTCCCTCCCTCTCTCTCTCTCTCTCTCTCTCTCTCTCTTAGTCATCATTTTAATGGTGGCTCATGTTCAATCTCAATCAAACTCAGTTCATCAAGTTTCAAGGTTTAAATTCAATAGAACACATTAATAAGTAGAGAAATTAATTCCAGCACAAGAGTAGATCAATCAAATCCTCAGCCAGAGAGTTATTCAGGCAGTTTTGCTCTCTCTCACTCACTCTTTCTCTCTCTCTCTTGCCTGGTCAGTAAGTCACAACCCTGCTACTATGGCAACAGCTAAAGAAACCATTTAAGAAAGAACCCCAGTGTCTGTGAAGACAAAGAAGGGGCAGTTCATTTTCAGACCCAAAAGTGTTAGTTTCTGCATTCAGTCTCCAGAAAGAGAACGAGATGCTTCATTTTAACAAAGCATTATTTGGGCATATCTACTTGTCTGCCTTCCTGTAATACATAGCACAGTGGTTTACAGATCACTGCAGCACAAAAATGAGAGTGTGTGAGAGAAGCAACATAGGAAAATAAACTTAAACCATGTCTATAGGAAAGATCACTGCCTGCCATATGTAGCTACCTGTCGCTGTGCCCTGAGGTCATTGGTGAAAGAAACTTCCTTGTAAATCTGAGGCACGGTTGATGGCCATATAAGAAGGAAGTTCTTCATCGTGGCAGCTTGTTAATGAAATGCTCTTCTCACAGAAGGTTGCCTGATACCTATATTCATATAGCTTTATAGCCAGGAACCTAATAGATGACTGTACATGCGGACATGTACAGCTACGGTCAATAAAGAAATCAAATAGACTATATAATTGGAAGCAAGAAATGGAAAAGATGCATTCTCTCTGCCAAAATAAGACCAGGAGCAGATTGTGCTCCTGTCAATATCAAACATTAGGTACCAAACTCAATAACTTGTTGCAAATATCTGCTGGCTTTTGACGTGCTCCAAAGGATTTTAGAAAAAGATCAGTCTCTTCTTTATAGATTACAACAGCGCTTTTGACTGTGTGGATCATGGGGAGCTACGGATTGTTCTGAAAGAAATGGGTGTGCCTCTGCACTCGATTGTCCTGATGTGTAACCTGTATTGTGGACAAGAAGCTACCATTAAGACAGAATATGGAGACAGAAAGGTTTCCTATAGGTAAAGATGTCAGACAAGGGTGCATTTTATTCCTTTATCTGTTCAATCCGTATACAGAAAGTATCACACTGAAAGCCAGGCTAGATTCAAATGAAGGAGGAGTGAAAATTGGCAGAAAAAACATCAATAATGTAAGATATGCAGATGGAACCATCTGCCTGGCAGAAAGCAGCAATGACTTGAAACGACTGTTAGGAAAACTGAAAAAAGAAAGTGCCAAAGCAGGACTACACCTGAATATGAAGACATAAATCACGACTACAGAAAAACTACACAACTTTAGTGTCTACAATGAAGAAATTGAAATAGTGATAGACTTGGTATGCTTCAGTTCAGTCATCAATCAAAAGGGAGATTGAGTCAAGAAATCAGAAGTCTGAGACTTAGCAATGAAGGAATTAGAAAATATAATCAAGTGTAAGGATGTGTCACTGGCAACCAAGATCATCCACGCTATAGCATTCCCAATCACTATATATGGGTGTGAAAGCTGGACCGTGAAGATGGCTGATAGGGAAAAAAATGACTTGTTTGAAATGCAGTGCTGGAGGAGAACTTTGCAGATAATGTGAACTGCCAGAAAGATTAACAAGTGGTTCCTAAAACAAATCTTTTCTCTGGAGGGAAAAAAAACCCAAAAACAACAGATTCTCATACTTTGGGCACATAATAAGAAGGCAGGATTCTCTGGAAGTGACAATAATGCTAGCAAAAGTTGAAGGTGGCAGGAAAAGAGGAAGACCAAAAATGAGATGGATTGACTCCCTAAAGGAAGCCATAGGCTTGAGTTTACAAAACTGAGCAGGGTGGTTGAGGACAGGACTTTCTGGAGATCACTCAGTCATAGGTTTGCCATAAGTCAGAGGTGACTTGATGGCACGTAACAACAACAGAGTCAGGAAAAGACCTTTTAAAAAGATGCACAGTTTTGTTTTGTTTGTTTTTTCAAACTTATGTTTTGCTGTTTTAGAGTTACTGCTTCATCTTCCGGAAGTTTTCATATGCTTGCTCTTCATCGTTCCATGCTGTGGACTTTTTGTTTTCTTTTCTGCTAATAGTGACTGTGTCTTTTTGGGCTCCTTGTAAACTTAAATTAATGCTCTTATATGTGAGTCCGAAAATGACGGTTGACATAGTGACATAGAAACTGAATCAAGAAACAGGCCCAAATATTGTAAAGCAGACACCTTTCACTTTCCAAGGCCAGCTGGGATAATCAGGTTCAGTTTTCCCAGCAATCCTAAGGAAATCCAAAAGTATTGGAGCTGGAATGTTTCTGGTGATTCCCAAATGGGAGGATCTAGAGCAGAGTCTCAATGGAACGTTGTAGGTTTAGGGAGGGGAACTCATGAAGGAGGGCTTTCCACAAAGCGACCAAGAGACAATTTTATGGGGTCTTAAATTGTGAAATAGAGGTGCCTGGTTGCCACTTCCTTTGATGATGGACTTAGTGTTAGAATGAGAACTGAGGTGGAATCCAAAAAGTAGGTGGTACCTACACGCTCAGGGAAATAAAGGATGGTAGGATAGTAAGAGCCTGCTTGAGGTTATTGTGAAACACACACAGAGCCTGGAAGTAACTAATTACAAATAGCGAGTTACTTGTATGTATTTAAATTCATGCTCGTCCCTGTACGCGAGAATGAGGAGCTGTGAAATTATTCTTCTCACCCTGCAAAAAGGATGACATATTGTGTACCATGCTCCACGATAGAAGAGAGTGAAAAGAAGAATGTTCTTCAGTAGATAATACAAGTATCATTGAAATACAAATATGTATCACAATAGGGCAGGGCCAAGTTTCCCCAAATATGTACCTTTATGTATGTGCATCAAAGGAAGATGTGAGGCTGTGATGGTTTTCTTCTTACTGCTATCCATATAGCATGAAGAAAGGGACAATGTTTTCCACTCAGCTAAGTCTTCCTCTTTTCATTCCATTCCTGTCAGAGGACAGCACTGTGGCTTTATTCACTTTCGATGCAGCAGCTCTACGCAAAGCTGTTGTGCTCCACTCAAGAAGAGGGTCTTCTGCCAATAATTTCCCCTCCCTCCTGCATTTTTTCTCTCATCTGTTCTACCTTGACTAATCAGTTGTAACAATCTGTACTTTTTATTTCTCATTCTCCAACTGCAACATTCAAGCTCTCTGCATTTTGTGAGTTTTAATGACAGCTTGGTTTTCATTCATTCATTACAACTGGCCAGTTTGCAAGAATATCAGCATTGTGCAATAAATTCCATTGCTAATCTTCTAATCTTTTTTCTCTAGTAACCTGGATGAAGTCCACAAGATTATGCCATACAGTAGAAACAAGAAAAGACAGCATCATATATTGATGTACACTCTCAAAGCCAATTTTAATGGGAGGAGGAGGGGGTGTTGCATATGACATTCTTCATCATCAAGAAGCTGCTCCAGGCCATCTCTTTTCTGATTCCTATTGCACATAAATGATCCCATTGTTGATTCAACTAGTTTCCAAGGTGCTTGTTATGGTCAACATGCTCCATATTTTCATTTCAGATCTTTAACTGCATTATTTGGGTCGTTTGCCTTTTTCTGTTAGGGAGAGGATTTCTATGGCATTTCACATTTTCTCTGGATTTGAACCCATAAGCAAGTTCAAACATGCTTATGAGTAATCTGGCCTTTCTCACCACATTACTCATAAACATGTTCAGACCTACCCATAAGCTCAAACAGAGGTTGCAGAAAAAAATGACATGTCATAGAAAGCCTCCCCCTACCCATGAGCTTGCTTTCCCTAACAAGCATTTTTGACCACGTTTACCTTTTACTTCCTTGACTTCATTGAGTAATCTTTGCAGACCATCCCCAATGTCAGTTGGTAACACTGCACCATCTACACATTGGCTGTTTTGTATAACCTCCCCATTGACAGTGTTGTCATCATTTGAATCCTCAAGTGGTTCTGTAATGATGTTCTCTTCAGCTTCAATTGCAGCTTTTTATTGCCAGTAAAGCTTGCCAATTATACAAATATCTCTTGAATGAAGACCATTGTTTGCCAGTAACACCATCAGCTTGCCATTTTGGACTTTGCATGCCTATCCACACTCATGCCATGGCTTCTCTCCCCATATACATGCACACAGAATGGTTCTCCCCCGGTCCTGAATCCTGCTCTGAATTCAACCTGTCCATCTTCTATCCCTTCTCTGCACTTTTTGTAAATTCCACCATGCATTATTTTAAAGAAAAACTTAATCAAATGGACCATTAAGCTTCCTGCTCTGCTCACTGCCAGCTTTGGCATTTTTCTTTTGGGGGCAATGTAATAAAGATTGAGTCCAGTCAAGTTTCAGGAATGCTTCGTATTTGTGTGATTTGACTGACTTGAAAGACTTCTTTAGAAAGACTGACAAAATTTAGTCCTGCAGTATAACACATGATGCTGATTTTGAAGCTGGAGCTAGGAAATACATGCTCTTGCCATCTGAAACAGCCATGGTCTAAACATGTAGACTTCTTTATTGAATCCAGGGCATTGCGCTGACTTGTCATTGTGCTTAGTTTTTATTCCTCTCTGTGATCTCATTATTTGAGCTCAGTCCTCAGCTCTTTAATATTTTTTTTCTTTCTTATTTTATTTCCATCCGTCCCTTCCACCAACATTAAAACTCCCTCAAGATTACTGTGGGAGCATCGGAGAAAGGTGTGTGTGTGGGGGGGGGGGGGTGAGAAATAAGTGTATATCTTCATTTCAGGGCTTCTTTGGGATCTACCTCCTTGTACTTCTCGAGCTAAGGTTCTGCATCACAGCCAACCATCTTTTACAGCTGAGGAGTTCTGGGTCAAAATCACTCCCCTAGGATTTCATCAGTGTCACTGTCGATGTCACTCAGAGGTGCTGCATGAGGTGTTCACTAACCCCTCAGGGCTTCAGCAAACTAGTTCTGCTAGGCTCACATTTCTACATGCGCTAGAAAAATAAGTTGGATGGGTCTGCATTTGAAAAATGGGGAAAAAACATTTACTGTTTCTTTCCCTCGAGAGCGATTTCCCACTGTATTCAATGGGAGTTTTGGGTACCTCCCACACAATATGCTGTAATGTGATGACGATGATGATGGTAATGATGATGATGAATGTGCCATGAAGTCAACACATTATGATGACCCCTTTTCAGCTTTTGTCTAGGTACGGAGCACACAGAAGTGGCTTACCATTCCATGCTTCTGCAGGCACCCTGGGACTGTGCAGATTGCCCAAGGCTACACAGACTGGTTGTTTCCCCAGGAGGCGCAGTGGGGAATCGAACTCCTGACTCCACAACCAGACACCTAATTCACTGAACTATCCAGTCACCACATGTAATGAGTGCGATCTCCCAAACAGTCTACATTAGCTTAATTTGATTCTCTTGGAAGGCTAAAGGGAATTTGTTTGTATTGCATTGATGTCATATTTATCATCTGCAACCTACTTAGCGGATAACTCTGCTTACAGCTCTTCTTCACCAAAGAGAATGAAAAGCGGGACCTGTGCTTTTAAATAAATAAACGGCGTACAAGCATTTTCCATTCTTTGACGGGAAAAGAAATCACAGAACAACTGGAGTGTTTAAATATTGTCATGTTCAACCCTCTGTGCCATGTGGTTTGAAACATAATCTGAAGTAAGTCCTGCTAAGCCTTCCTCCCCAGTAAGCATGATTTTCCTGGGTTGGGGTGGGGGGTGGGGATGGGGGCTGAACCTAATAGTCACAGAAGCAGTGTCATTACTAATTATGTTTCCTCCACAATTTTCTCACTTTTCAGCACTTCCGGTACTTCTTTTCCAAGTCCTTTCCATCATATTTTGGCTGCAATCTCTTATTTATCCAGTAACATTGCACAACCAAGCATAACACTGAATATAAATGTTCTCCACTGCTGCCGTCACTTCCACTTCCACCTCTGGAGGAAAGAATAAGAATGTAAAGCAATAATATCCTTACCTCAGTGTTTAATTACCTGGCTGCACAGCTAAAGGTTGGGAGATCAATTCCTCACTGTGCCACCTGGGAGAACAGCCAGTCTGTGTGGCCTTGGGCAAGCTCGACAGCTCCAGGATGTCTCCAGAAGAAGTGAATAGTAAACCACGTGTGCACATTCTCTACCTGGAAAACCCTGAAAAGAGTCACCCTAAGTCAAAATTGACTTGATGGCACATGAATCTTATTGTTATCTATCTTCCACATCCAACTTCAGCCAAATCCCTGCATTGTGACTGCTGGATAGTTCTGGGGTGTAGATATCTGGTTGCAGAGCCAGAGGTTGACAGGAGCTGGACTCAATGATCCATAGGGTCCTTTCTAGCTCTGTAGTTCTAAGGTGATGATGATGATGATTGTGATGATTTATATCACAAATGCCTTCCTCAGCCCTTACACATGGAGCAGGCCAACCCTTCTGTCTTGAATTCTGCCACCCTTGACATTTTTTAATTTATTTTTCATTTTTTAAACAAAATTTTACTTTAGACAATCCATCACATTACAAACAGATAATACAATTAACTTGTCATCTTACTGACTAAATATTTTAACATTCTAAACACCAGCTATTCACACCATTTAACAAAATTACACTAAATCTCAAATCCCCGTTCCATCCTAGAAAGTTACCGACCAACAATCTGAGCAATCTAGATTATTTTCTACACTTCTCATTTTGTTCACTCGTGTATTTTAATAAAGGTTTCCAAGTTTCAAAAAATTGACTGTGCTTTATTTCTCCTCTGTATGTTCTGATCCTATTGGTCAATTTCTCCATCAAGAGCGTTTGCCATATCCTATTCAAAAACATCTGTAATGAAAGATCTTGGGTGTTTTTCCAGCTTTTAGCAATCGCACTACAGCAGGCCCCCCTTTGCCAAAGGATGGCAAATTTGAATTTGAATTTTCAATCAATAAAGTGTGGCCCATGTTTAACCCATATTATTTGTCTCACGTCTTTATTCCAGGGTTGGGGGGCAAAGGTCTCTTCAGAAACTCATCCTCATGAATAGAAGACAAGGACATGGACATGCTATCACACGCCTGCTCCTCACATGTATATCCCACACGTTCAGGTGATACACGAAGAGGTCTTAAATGTTCTGTCTTGTAGGAAACAGATGAATTTGAAAATGAAACAAGCTAAATACAATGGCAGCAGAATATTTTTCTGAAACATATACAAAAATCAGAGCAAAGGTGTTACCTTTATTAGCCCACTAAAACTTTACAAACATAAGCTAGTATTTGAGCCCACACAGGCTGGGCACAACAGAGCTATGGGTGGTACAGAAGAAGTATAAACTGTCTGTACCACCCCCAGGGTTGTGGTGGCCAGCCTGATGAATACTTCTGTGGGGTCAAAAGCTAGCTTATGTTTGTGGGTTTTCCCCCCCCAAAGTGGGTTAATAAATGTATCACTTACCCTTGCCTTTGCATGATGTACAGCCACATGAGTTGGGTTTTTTCTTTTTTTTTCTTTAAAAAAAAACAAAAGTGAAAGTCATTCAAAAAAAAATTGACTATAGTACAGGTGGGTTTTGCTCTCACTTTCACGTACGTTCCAGAAAAGTAATGCTACTGGAAAATCCATCTATATTGATCCATGCCATTTCATACATGCTCACTCATAAACACATTGCACCTCATTTTCTCATCCATCTGCAAATAGTGACAACAGTTAACTTAATCACCAAACAGTAACATTGCCATCAGATCCTCATCAAATGTGCATTCAAATCCATTTTAAAATTTCTGTTAAAACGTGTACATATTGTCACTCAAAAGTGCATATTTATAAATGTGTTTTGTCTCAAAATAATACTTTTGAGAGCTTTGTGAGCCAAATCTGGCACTCTTATGTCCACTGAAGTCATTTATTTAATGGGCGTCCATGCTGTTATCTGTTCATCTGTCTCACGCATATAGATCAGGTCTGCTTGCTTCACATTTCACAAAAGCTGAATACCTTAAGCAAGTCTAATTGCTGGGCTTTGGCACATTGTGCTTCCAGGTTCTTAGATTTTGCAAGTATAGTCAGAATTGCTAGAGTATGAATCTCATCTAGGGATACAAGCATAAACATGGTTTTACTGAATGGTGGTCACTTCAGTTTGACCTAGGTTGCACTAAATGATCAGTGTAACAAGTAGACAACAAGATAGCTAAGATGGTACATGATCAGAGCCTGCTGCATCATGGTATGCACCAAAGTAGCCCATCATCTTGGAGTTGACAAAAAACTTTCTTAAAAAGTACACACATTATTTCATATTTTTCCTGACAATCTCGATAGCCTATTTAAGCACCAACTTTTTTAAAAAAAAAATAACGCATAGCCGGGCAAGAAATGAGCAATTTATGCACATCACATTCATATTTATTTTTATATCCAGCTACTCCTACAGTCTAAACTCAGTGTGGTAAATAGCTTGTGCTAATTACTTAAAAATCCATTACATTTTAAAGTCTCATAGCAGATGCAAACACCATTTCAAATGATCTCATTGTGTTGTCTACATAATTCATAAACCCTTATTGCAAATGCAAGCTTAAAGAGAGAATTCGGTACATGCGTGTGACACGGAGAAGCAGAACAGAATCTTCCTCCTCCCAGCTTTATTGTGGAATGATGCAAAGCATTAAGGGTGTCTGCTTAATGATGCTGCCAAGCAGAACTATAGATGGCAGAAATTGCTGTATTTATTTAAATTGGTTCCCTACCTGGTCCTAAAGGCTCAAAGCAAATAACTTTGGGGAAGAAGAAAAAAGAAAAGAAAAAAGGCAACATTAATGCATAGCAAGAAAAAAAAGAAGCCTACAGTTGTTTATTCCAAGGCACAATTTTTTCCCTCCACCATCCACTAAAAATAGGAATGTTTTCCAATGTCTTCAAAAAAATTATCACACAGACTTTGGTAAACTTCCAGAGGAAAAAAATTACATTTAGAACTGTTGGGTAGGTCAGGGTAGCTCAGTGGTTTAGGTCTCTGGCTGTGGAGCCAGAGGTTGGGAGTGTGATTCCCCACTGAGCCTCCTTAACAGGGGCTGGACTTGATGATTCATAGGGTCCCTTCCAGCTCTGCAGTTCTAAGATTAAGATTAAGAAGGTCTGGAAGTCAGATTCAGGTTCATGGGGTTGCGTTCAAGATGAACAAACCTGTTTCTTTCCAATCCATGTCAGTTTCACATGTGCTCTTAAGATTATTCTGTCCACTTTCCACATGAATCGTTGACTTTAAAACATGCACACACACACACACTCATCCAGTTTTATACAAGCTTCCTCTAAAGTGCACACTCCGTATACAGATCAACCAATATACATTGTTTTGGTATGCAGCTTCCTGTAATACATTTATCCTGGGTCAGAACTCCAATGCATAGCTCAGGTGTGAACCAGAAATGGGAGATTCCTTTCCTGATGGCGTGCATGCTGCTGATCCCAGGAGGTAACCGATAGTGAGATGGTTGCCTAAATCCAATCACCACTCAGCCATCCCATACAGAGATCATCTTGTCCTGATATCCCAACACACAATACAACCTCTGCCCCAGTAAGGTCTGTCTAGCCAGACCCCACAGTGGCTATAAAACCTGCACACCCCCAGGTACACTTCCAGCTCTCCTTTTATTCCCTCTTGCCCTCTATGCAAAGAAAAATGCAAGACATAAAGCACTGCAACTCTTTTAGAGGCCATATGTAGTCTACCAAGCCAAAAACAACCCCTGGCCACATCTGGTGGCATCTCAGAGACATATCAATGTACCACGGATTAGTCTGTGTCTCTGGGAGTGCAGAAATGAGGGATTTCTCAAGAACTTGGCAGACTAGAACACTGGTTTGTGTGAAGTTTGATAGATAGTAAGATGTGCAAGGAGAACCTAGGCCTAATGCATGCATCCTTCTGGCATGATGGAGGATGCACCTAGGGAGGGACTGTCTGTACTCCTGTGTACAATGTCGTTTGGATGACAGCACAGAAATGATCTCCAGTAAATGACAGCTCCTCTGCTCTCTGACTTCTGGTTCTTTTCCCTTGTTTGATGGAAATAAGACAGAAGCTATTTATGAAAACAAAACAAAAACACCATCAACCTCAACTTGTCCAAAACCAAACTCAGTTGACCCAACTGAACTCTAGAAGGCAGTAAGCTCTTATCCGGTGAGTCTTTCCCACTCAAAATAATTTGCCTGGTGAACTCTCTATCTTGCTGTGCTATGCTGGAGGTCATCTAGGAAGAGAAGTAATATGGATACATAGTATGCACTGTGCAGACAGTCAGCATATTTTAGTGCTTCTTATACATATTTTAAAAGCTTTCACATAATACTTTGGCTATTTCTAATGCATGCACTTCAATTCCCTATTCTCTCCTGTAATATTTTATCGGACACCTTCTCTGATCTTGCACTTTGAAAGCTGTTGGAAAACCATTGGGAGATTGATCTCACATCTCTCCTGCTGTATTTGCTTCTTTCCCCTTCTCCAATATACTGTATGTGTTTCACTGTTTAGTACCATTTGTGTACAGCAGAGATATCACAGTGCTCCCCCTTTCTGGCTCTTTACCACAAGACTGTAGGGTCAGATCACCTCCTTCAGTGCCAACTAAGAAAAAAGATAAAAGCTCCCTGAACCACCACACAAGAACTGTGTATCAGTGGGCATGCAGGAAGATTATCTAATGAGGCAATGCCCCCTCTTTCCCCCTTTTGATTTCTACACAGCTCCACCAGATAAGAACACAAGAACAACTTTACTAGGTCTGACATTTCTTTCCCCTGACCTTGTGGCGTTCTGTCTGGGCCTGAGCTGAAATTTCAAAGAAGATTTGTCTCTGAGAAAAATGTTTGAGAGCCTCTTCATCTCATGTCTCCAGAAATAGCAGGCCACTTTGAAGCATACTCTGGAATTATTCCCCACCATTTGAGAGAAGGGGGGGGGGCATTTCACCATCACAATGCCTTGTAAATTACACAAAGCCTGAGCTTTGAATGCAAAATAGTGGCCAGGTGACAACCCCAGTACTTGTGGCCTATAGCAACCACAGCAGGAGGAAAACAAAAACTTTCAGGAAAGCACAAAGGAAGGTGTACCACATTCCACTGTTCATAGTAAGCTACATACCTGAAAAGCATGGCTGGTTCATGGAACAAGAAGTTTGTATGTGTGCGTGTTTGTGCATGTGTGCATGTACACACATATATGAACTCGCACTTCACACCAACATTTCATCTACAAGCCACCAATACTAAGAAACTCTAGTTCGGAAAACTCACTAGGAGGTTTCAAATGGAATGGAATCCAAGACAACAGTCCCACCTATTCAGCAACGATCACTTCATACCCTTTTAGAGTTATTCTAAACTGAAGTGGCACCTTAGAACCACTTAAGGCTGGACCACATCCCAAGAATAGCATTTTGGGTGAGACCTTTCTTTCCTGTTTGGAATGAGAGATTTCCAGATTTTCCAGACTTCCAAACCTAGAATCACTTGGAGAACCTCAGGGCACAGAGGAGGCTCTCCAAAGCATCTTAGGTAGGCATAATCAAGCAGATAAGACACTATTATCAGGCATCTGAAATCCATATGATGCCACAGTCCAGAGCTGCCCCTGCTAGATGGCAAAGTGCAGTAGCAGATTTTCAGTATTATGAATTGGTAGCTATTTTACTACTATGCATTTTTACATCAGTGAGAAGTGGTTTAGGGATTTCCTGTCTCACATTATCTAATACCTTTGCTAGTTAGGATACCATGAGCTTTCCCTTGGGTGAGGGAGGTACCATTGACTCCTCATCCTCAGGCACCATCAAGTGTACAGAAGAAAAAACTTTCTGGCCTTCAAGGTGTAGCACAGAAAACTAGAGCCAATGGCAACTCTGCTTTATTGCTGTTTAGTCATTAAGTCATGTCCGACTCTTCGTGACCCCATGGACCAGAGCACACCAGGCCCTCCTGTCTTCCACTGCCTCCCGGAGTTTGCTCAAATTCATGTTGGTAGCTTCAATGACACTGTCCATCCATCTTGTCCTCTGTCGTCCCCTTCTCCTCTTCCCTTCACTCTTTCCCAACATCAGGGTCTTTTCCAGGGAGTCTTCTCTTCTCATGAGATGGCCAAAGTATTGGAGCCTCAGCTTCAGGTCCTTCCAGTGAGCACTCAGGGTTCATTTCCTTCAAAATGGATAGGTTTGTTCTCTTTGCAGTCCAGGGGACTCTCAAGAGACTCCTCCAGCACCACAATTCAAAAGCATCAATTCTTCGGCGGTCAGCCTTCTTTATGGTCCAGCTCTCACTTCCATACATCGCTACTGGAAAAACCATAGCTTTGACTATGCGGACCTTTGTCGGCAAGGTAATGTCTCTGCTTTTTAAGATGCTGTCTAGGTTTGTCATCGCTTTCCTCCCAAGAAGCAGGCGTCTTTTAATTTCGTGGCTGCTGTCACCATCTGCAGTGATCATGGAGCCCAAGAAAGTAAAATCTGTCACTGCCTCCATATCTTCCCCTTCTATTTGCCCGGAGGTGATGGGGCCAGTGGCCATGATCTTAGTTTTTTTGATGTTGAGCTTCAGACCATTTTTTGTGTTCTCCTCTTTCACCCTCATTAAGAGGTTCTTTAATTCCTCCTCACTTTCTGCCATCAGAGTGGTATCATCTGCATATCTGAGGTTGTTGATATTTCTTCCGGCAATCTTAATTCCGGTTTGGGATTCATCCAGTCCAGCCTTTCGCATGATGTATTCTGCATATAAGTTAAATAAGCAGGGAGACAATATACAGCCTTGTCGTACTCCTTTCCCAATTTTGAACCAATCAGTTGTTCCATATCCAGTTCTAACTGTTGCTTCCTGTCCCACATATAGATTTCTCAGGAGATAGATAAGGTGGTCAGGCACTCCCATTTCTGTGCTAGAGAAATGGGAGTGCCTGACCCTACTCTGCTAGGCTTCTTCAAATCATGGAATGTGTAGGGAGGGTAGAACTTTCCCAGTCAGCCTCTGGTAGATGGCGATCCACTCCGAGTCCACAGATCAGATCAAAGTGTCTGTTGTCTCTGAAAAATGGTGGTTCACGATGGTTGTGGTTTGTGGTTGGCCATGAAGCATGAACCACCACGAACCAAACAGAAAACCCAACTGCAATCCAGTTCACTTTTTGGTTCGTGCCCGGGGGGGGGGCTTACCTTCTCTGATTGTGCCACTGCTGCGCTGCTGCCACTGCTCTGATAGGCGGGCACATGCACAGAGACAGCTGACCCGGCCCCCGGAAGGGAATCTGGGCTGCCATCTCTGAAGATGGAAGTGACATAGAAGGAAAAGGAGGAGGCAGCAGAACTAGGTAGGGAGGCAACTGGGGTAGTGGGAAGGGGCCGGGGCCATCTGTTTTGCCAAAATGAAGTGTTGGACAAAAAAAAAGTTTGGTCCTTCGTTTCGTTTCAATAAAACGGACTGCACTAACCAAACCATGAACCAGCCTGATTCTTTTTTTTTCAGTTCATCATTCGGTTCGTGCCCATCTCAATTCTCTAGCTCACAACTGGAGAATAGGCGATGGAGAGGAAACAGTTCTAGAGTGCTTAAGGGAAGGTGGCATGCTAGATATCACTTTCAACCAGCCCATTACCAAAAAGCCTTCCACTGAGAGTTAGCTGGGATGATTTTGGAGCAGATACTGAGCCACCAGAGACTCAGTGTTCAGTGAGCTTTCACTATACGTATTGAAGTTGCTGTGTCAAAAGATCATCAGGATTTCGGATCGGCCATAGTAATTGTGGACTTCTCCCACATAGTATTTGACCCAACATGTATGCATCAAGACATACTCTTGATTAAGCAGTCTGTGTTGATAGAATTGGAAGAGTTATATGAGCCCTCAATGCCACTGTCAGATCACTACTGGATTAGCTTTGATCTGCCTGATGTTATTGATGATGGAAATTTTTTCATGTTCAAGGCAGACAGAACTCGCAATTTAAAAAAAATTAGTAGAAAAAGAAGAGAATCAACTCTTCCATCCTTTCCACTATAGAGACATAAGTGGTGCTGCAAACCCTGATAGATAATTCTAAGGAGGGGGGTCCCCTACCAGTCATCTGAGTCCTGAAAAGGAGCAGCGGTGGTCCCTGTCCCAGTTGTAGAGAGATATCAGCTGTTGATGATGAGCTTGAATAGTTCCAAGTTCTGACAAAAAAGAAATGCCCTTTAAGAAACTTTCACTTCTTGTAGTTGATCCAACATAGGATAACCGTTTGAAACATGAAGCAAAATTTGACAGATTTCAATGTTCACGGGCTGTAGGAAATTGCCATCAGGCAATTATTTCTGGGCTTTATAGGGTGTGGTGCTTTTTTTAAAATTTAAGTGCAAATGTAAATTTAATTAATGGACCGTCTGCCTTTTAAAAGGAAATATGTCATTATCTTGGCCTAAAAAATTCCTCTTTTCCAATGTCAGAGTTCTCCCCGCCCTTCGAATTGGTTAATAACACTCCGAGCCCATTTCCTGCAGCCTCAGAGAATCATTTTTCCCCCTTCCCAGATACTATCACTCTTACAATAACTTTCAGTTTCAATATTTTACTATGTTCCATCTATCAGTGTAAGATGTATTTATGTCATTCTTATCCATCCTGCACATTTGGTTTGTCCTTCTCTCTCATTATTTCCCTAGCCCACTAAATGATTTACATTGCTGCCTACTTTATTACATTGTAGAGGAGAGTGATGCTGAAACCAGAACTTATATTACAATGTGATAAAATTAATTTCCACGGAGAAAGCCACTTTTGTACCATTCAAGTGATAATTTGGTGGGGGTGGAGGTGATAGATTTTTACTGGCTGCTTAGACTGTTCTGCGTTGAGTTAAACAATTGAGCAAAGTTATTATTTTGTGACTTTTAAAGCCTTCCTGTGGAGGTTCTTCCCTTCAAAGTTATTAGAAAATTGTCTTTGAGAAAACTTTAGGATTGAGCTTTATGAAGGGCAGAGAGCCATTTTGGTCCAGGATTTAATACATTGCAACTGGAAGAACAGTCCAGATTAAGGGGAGATAGAAAGAAGGAACTTAAATGGCCATCAGGGGGCCATATGAATGTTTTAGCAGAGGTGCTGGAATGGGCAGAATGTGTAGATGGATGAGTGGATTGGTGTGAGAATGCAGTATGTATATTTGATGGATGCCCATTTGTCTATGTGCTTCTTTTCAGATAATTGAATCACAAAATTCTGAGAAGTGTGAATTCCGCATATAACAACATTCTGTTTCACACATCAGTTCTGGAGATGCAAATTCAATACTTCCATATGGAAATAAGTACCACTTGTCATTTATTATACAATATTTAATAGGTTTTTTTTAAAAAAACATAGCTTATCATATAATAGTTTGAACACCATTACACTATATGAAGGCTGAAACCCTCTTTTGCAACTGTATGCCGTGCAAGGCTGACGATGTCATCGTCTGTGACCATTTTTCCGGAATTAAAGGTTTCTGATCCCTCAGCCCAAAAGATTCCAAGGAGCTCTTTGATTCCCTTTCATCCTGGGGAAGCCTTTGCAGAGCCTATAATGTCTAAACATTGACATAAAAGGGTGGGGAGCATTTAATGCCTAAAAATTGCCACTGCTGGACTGGCAGGGGGACCAGGACCAGCAGTGGTGATTTTCAGACATTAGACACTGCCCCTTAGCCCAGCAGTCCTGCAAAGGTTTCCTCAGTACTAAAGGTATCCCCAGGGAGTCTCAGAACCTTGGATGGGGGGCACTGGAAGCTTTTAATTCCTGAAATAATGGTCACAGCTGATGACATCATCAGTCTGGTGAGGCCAGGGAATGAAGTCCCACGTGTGCATGAGGACATTGGAGGGTGGAGCCTAGCCTCACCTTGTCCCTAATTTCAACCTGAACATTCCCCCCCCCAAACACCCAAGGGGAGCTATACTGTACCTTGAAGGAGATGGTCATGTACTTTCTTTCACTCCTGGAGGCAACAGAAGTAATGTAAAGAAGCAACGGTGGTTAAACAAGAAGAGCAATAGATTATGGCTTCATAGTAACAAGCTGTGGTGACAGACACTATCCTAAAGGACTTTTTTGAGTAAGGACTATGAGCATTCATTAGCTATCATCATAGTTAAAGACATTTGGACAGACTCATGTCAGAGAACCGTTTGAATGGTCTGCTAGTCTGAAGCAGCAGAACTCTTCCTAGGCTGTCACCCAATGATTTTTTTTAACCATCTGAGTACTGTAATTAATTGGAGATGAACCCCTACAAACCTGCTGTACAAATGTGGTGGGTGGGAGGAAGGAGCCCACAAATACTTAACAGGTGTTCTTAAAATTGCCGATTATCCCATCACATTTCTATCTTCAGTTCTTTAATCAAAATAAGATTGGCGTAAGTGCAGTGGTTTAATCAAAGCAGCCCTCTGGCGCTAATTTGTTGTTTACCTCCACAAGATTAACACCTGTTGAGGAACCTTTCATTACAAAATGGCACACAGAGCTGAGGCTTCATTTTAGACATTGTTTTCCTGGAGCTTTCTTTGTGCGTAACTCCTCTGGCCAAGATGACTGGAAGCCTGCATCACCTTTGAAATAAGAACTGGTAGCTCCATGGACTCCCTTGAATCAATAACTCTTTTTCCACCCAAATGGAATTGGTTAATTTGTTAGGGGGTTGTCAAGGAAACACTGAATAAGAAGTCAAGGTTAGCCTGTCAGATAATGAGCAGTTATTAACTATTTATAAGAAAAGGGATGGGGAAAGGGGGGAAAAGTAGGTGTTATAACCGAAGAGGGCTACATTACTTGAAGTCGTTCCCATCTATAGACAACTAGTGACTAAGGGGACAACTGCAGAAGTTGAAGGGGGGAAGTTCTAGTTAAAAAGGAATAAGCTGTTCCCAGAATCCACAAGCTACTATCCATATTGCTTGGGAAATTCTGAGAAATATAATCCAAAAATCACTTTTCATGAGGTCTGAATGCAAAGCTTTTTGTCCTAGATTTTTCTGTAGTTCTAGAAAAGAAGATGTTTCCTCAGCAGAATGCACCAAGTGTATTTTACCGCAGCTGTTGTTTTACACAACACAGTATTAATCAATGGAACTTAGTACCCTAATAAAAGCAAAAGCAAAGTGTGCTGCTTATATACCGCCCCATAGCACTTAAAGCACTATCTGGGCAGTTTACAAGTTAATTATGCAGGCTACACATTGCTCCCCTGGCAGTCAGCTAGGTACTCATTTTACCCACCTCGGAAGGATAGAAGGCTGAGTCAACCTTGAGCCGGCTACCTGGGATTGAACCTCAGGTTGTGAGCACAGTTTTGGCTTCAGTACAGCAGTTTAACCACTGCACCACGAGGCTCCTAATAGGGACTAGTAGCATTGTTTTATAAGGCAGAAAGAATGAAAATCTGAGGAAATTGTTCCACTAGATGTTTTATTTACTTTTCTTCACACTCTCCCTGGTCTGCACACCTCCATAGCGAAAATCCAGTTTGCATTCCAAAATTCATACACCAATGGACCACCATAGACACATAGGAGTGAAAACAAACACCTTTTTAAAAACCCTCAAATGCCTTTGCTCATGAAAATTGCCCATACGAAAATGCTCACACTTGAATGGAGACATGGGCAACTTGGGTTCACCTGGGAGCCAAATGTCACTCCCACACCTACTACAGATTGCAGCAGGCCCAGAAAAAAGGTTTTTAAAAATTAAACTAGAAGTGCCTGGACTGTCAGTTCTAGTTTTGATTTTACGGTTTGTCCGGAGGTCTGAGGCTCTCTGACCTGTTTAATTCGAAATCCAGTGCCCTAGGAGTGCAAATAAAATAAAATAAAATAAAATTCTAGTATTAGAGGGGTTTGGGGGCTCCCAGTAGAATGAAGAAGAGGAGGAGAAGGAGAAGGAGAAGGAAGAAGAAAGGTGGGGAGATGCAAGTGGCCCACAAGCTATATTTTGCCGGCTCATGCTTTAGTACATGGTGAAAATGCATTTAAGCAAACCCAACAATTTACAACACACACAAAGATGGACACATGTGGGGGGACACATAAAAAGGAGGGACAGATTCCATCCCATAGAAACAAAACAGAACCCCAAAATAATAATATCTAGAGGAAGAATAGACTCAGCATGAAGGAGGCAAAGGGAAAGATGGTGATTTATAAATCTCCAATTTTGCACATCCATAAAAAAGAGGTTTCAGCAATTCTTCCACCTGAATTGGGGGGAGGGGTTGGGTCATGGAGAGGCTTCTGCAAATGAGGTCATTTTTAGTACGAAGCACCATCACAGACAAGTCTCTGAGCTCAGGAGAGCAACCCTGCAGATCTGTGGTTGGGTACGTGTCTGCGGTGCTGCCTAGGGACTAAGCCTCCTTGGGCATTTATTGAGCTGTTACAGTAAGAACAGATGAACTCAGCATGTGGTCCAAGCTTCTGAACTGTTGAAAGTTCAGCTCAGCCCTAACCGTATGTCGGAAAACACCCAGAGGAGAAAAGAGTGCATAAACTACAGCTTGAAAAAGTTGGTGGGGGGGGGGGGGCAACATTTGAGATGTTGGCCTCTTGGAGAAAGATCAGTCTTTCAAGGCTTTAAAAATTCCAGAATGACTCCCTCATATTTATAATATTTTTTAAAAAAATAATATCTAATTAGGGTGAAAAAAAGTTATAGATGGAACTCCTTTTCACCTGTATTTAGCTATCCCTTCAAACTGTACTCTAGGACCAAAGAGTGGCTCATGAACCCAAGCAATCAGAGGTGTCTCCTCAGAATTTCAGGGGAAGCCCTGCATCCCTGCTTAGTCTGCCTGCTGCCTCCGCCACCACCCTAAGCTAGATTCTGGCAACAAAGAAGACTCCTAAAACTCAATGTTTTTTCTTTAGGATTCTCTATACAAAACTCTACACATACGATGACCCCTCTGAAGTCAGTGGTGCGGTGATTTTCACGAATTCCTCCTGTACCTGTACAACCCTCTGTCTCCATGAAAATCTGCTCCAGACAGCAGGAAGGCTCATTGCCTCCTTTAAAAAATTGTAACTTGAAAATCCTTTGTCCAAACGTCCCCAAATCTAGCACAGAGCAAGAGAAGACTGTCTGCTGCATCTGTCCCAAATGTGGTGCTGATCTGAAGTCCAGTTTCAAAGGTGTTTTTCTGGGGGGGGGGGAGATTTGTGTTTGGGCTGCCCCTATTTTTAGAATTGCCTTGTAGAATGTTGTTTTGCTTTTTTTGCACAACAGCACCACTGTACTCTCATGCAGTGATACAACTAGCATTAGTTATTACAATATGGCTAATAACAGTTGCATCAGCCTCCTCCAATTTGGTGCTTCCCAGATATTTTGGACTACAGCACCCATCAGGCCAGTTAACACTGCCAGTGGTGAAGGATCATGGGAACTTAAGTCCAAAACATTTCGAAGAAATCAGGCTTGGGCAAGCTCATCTATACAGTATATTACTTTTGTTTGCATATCTTCTTGTCATCTTCGTACACTTTTCTTATCACTGTAGATGATTACATTTACATGATAACATCACAACCATACTAAATCCTTAAACAGTTCCTGATACGATTTTTTTTTTCAAAATTAAACACATGGCACAGAGCTAGTATTAAAGAAGATTTTAATTAATAAATCAATCAGTCTTCACATTTTATAACCTTCTGTCCTTGGTTCTGAAGACATTGTGAAAAGCTAGAGTCTTAAACCAAATCAATGAGCATTATCTCAGATTTTAACCCTTTCATGCAAGAACTCCATTTCATAACAAAGGGAGGAACAGTACCAAAGCAATCTTTTGAAAACTCAGGCACCTTTCCTGTGGCAAAGGTGTTTGAAAGATGTGTTTCAACTGCTTGAATAGCTTGTGCAATTCCTCTGAATCAGAAACAAGAAGTATATGTGCATATTATTTTTCCCCCATATTTATTTCCTGTTCCTCTGAATCAGGAACAGGAAGTAAATATGGAGTATTCATGTTCTTTTTCCCTGAATTGACAACATGACAAAATCAGAATCCCGTACAGTGGTGCCTCGACTTACGAACTTAATCCGTATTGGAATGATGTTCTTAAGTCGAAACGTTCGTAAGTCGAATCAGCATTTCCCATAGGAATGCATTGAAAACCGATTAATCTGTTCCGGCTGTTTTTTGTTCTTATGTCGAGGCACGGTTTGTAAGTCGAAGCATTCGTTCCCATAGGAACCAATGCAAAAGCGTTTAATCCGTCCTCTACCACTAGGGGGAGAAATTTTTTTTTAACCTAAGGTTAAAAAAAGGGCAGGAAAGGAGGGAGGGAGGGAACGAACAGCTTTTAAACAAAACACCTTTAAAACCAAGCAGCTTTAAACCAAACCAAGCACCTTTTAAACCAATTTTTGCATTTTAAAATTACAGTACCAGGCAGTACCAGGCAGTACTGGGCAGTCCAAAGTGCATTTCCTGCTTTTTCCGCGGTTTTTTTTTTCTGTAAGTCGAAGCTCCGTTCGCAAGTCGAAGCAAAATTATGTGAACGGAGCTGTTCATAAGTCGAATTGTTCGTATGTAGGGACATTCGTAAGTCGAGGTACCACTGTACTCCCCAAATGGAGGAGAAAAAATGACCAGGACCAAGTGTTTTGTTTTGCTTTGCTTTCTTTATTTCCTTCTGCCTTTTGGTTCCAGGAAATAACAAATCCCATGCTTCCCAGGAGAAATTATTTTCCTGAAGCCAGATTTCAGTTGAATATCAGGAAAAACTTTCTACCTGTTAGAGCAGTAAGACATGTGTAGGCATCTTTCAGTCTCGAGAGACTATGGTAATGTGCTCTGTATGGAGGACTTGGAACAGCATCTAGTGTGGCTGAGAAGGCCAATTCGAGAGTGACAATCCCTTCCACACTGAAGACAAATACAGTCTGTCCCCTGTCCAGCTCCCTGATTTTGCTGCTTTCAAGACTGCCTCTTTGCCTCGGCCTGCTGGACAAGGGTCTCTTCAAATTGGGAGAGGCCATAATGCACCGCCTGCCTCCAGGCTGAACGCTCAGATGTCAAGGTTTCCCATCTGTTGAGGTCCATTCCTAAGGCAGATCCTGCTTGCAGATATCCTTGTATCGCAGCTGTGGTCTCCCTCTGGGGCGATTTCCCTGCACTAATTCTCCATACAGGAGATCTTTTGGAATCTGGCCATCAGCCATTCTCACGACATGCCCAAGCCAACGTAGACGTCGCTGTTTCAGTAATGTATACATGCTAAAAATTCCAGCTCGTTCTAGGACTACTCGATTTGGAACTTTGTCCTGCCAGGTGATACCAAAAAATGTGTCGGAGACAACGCATATGGAACGTGTTCAGCTTCCTCTCCTGCCGTGCAAAAAGGGTCCAGGACTCACTGCAATACAGGAGTGTGTTCAGGACGCAGGCTCTATAGACCTGGATCTTGGTATATGCCGTCAGCTTCTTATTAAGCCATACTCTCTTTGTGAGTCTAGAGAACATGGTAGCTGCTTTGCCAATGCGTTTATCCAGCTCGACATCTAGGGAGAGAGTGTCAGAGATCGTTGAGCCAAGGTACACAAAGTCATGAACAACCTCCAATTCTTGCGTGGAGATGGTAATAGAGGGAGGTGAGTCCACGCCCTGGCCCATGACTTGTGTTTTCTTCGGGCTGATTGTTAGTCCAAAGTCTTGGCAGGCCTTGCTAAAATGATTCATGTGTTGTTGGAGGTATTCAGCAGAGTGGGCAACAACGGCTGCATCATCAGCGAAGAGGAAGTCCCGCATGCATTTCAGTTGGACTTTGGTCTTCGCTCTCAATCTAGAGAGATTAAAGAGCTTTCCATCTGATCTAGTCCGGAAATAGACACCTTCTGTTGCAGTTCCAAAGGCCTGCTTCAGCATGACAGCAAAAAAGATCCCAAACAGGGTCGGTGCGAGGACACAGCCCTGTTTCACTCCGCTTCGGATGTCAAAGGGATCTGATGTTGAGCCATCAAAAACTACAGTGCCCTTCATTCCCTCATGAAAGGACCTGATGATGTTAAGGAGTCGAGGTGGGCATCCAATCTTGGGAAGGATTTTAAAAAGGCCATCCCTGCTAACTAAATCAAAGGCCTTTGTGAGATCTATGAAGGCCACAAAGAGTGGCTGTCGTTGTTCCCTACATTTCTCCTGTAACTGTCTGAGGGAGAATACCATGTCAGTGGTGGATCTATTAGCTCGAAATCCACAGTGTGATTCTGGATAGACTCTGTCTGCAAGCACCTGGAGTCTCTTCAGCACAACACGGGCAAGCAGCTTCCCTACAATGCTGAGAAGAGAGATGCCACGGTAGTTATTGCAGTCGCCCCTGTCTCCTTTGTTCTTATACAATGTGATGATGTTTGCATCCTTCATGTCCTGTGGTACTCCACCTTCCCTCCAGCAAAGACAAAAGACTTCATACAGCTCAGTGGTGATGATCTCTTTACAGCACTTCAGCACTTCAACAAGGATGTTATCCTTCCCAGGTGCCTTGCCAGAGGTGAGGGAATCCAAGGCCGCTTTTATTTCTGCTAAAGTTGGTTTGCTGTCCAACTCTTCCAAGACAGGCAGGCACTCGATGTTATTTAATGCCTCTTTGGTTACTACATTCTCTCTGGAATATAGCTCAGAGTAGTGCTGCACCCAGCCTTCCATCTGCTGTGCTCGGTCCTGGATGATCACGCCTGTAGCAGACTTCAAGGGAGCAGATTTCTTCTGTATTGGAGCCAAAGCCTACTTGATACCGTCATACATTCCCTTGATGTTACCTGTGTCCGCTGCTGTCTGTATCTGAGAGCAGAGCTGAAGCCAATAATCATTGGAACATCTCCTGGCAGCCTGTTGGACTTTGCCACGAGCATCTCGAAGAGCCTGCAAGTTGTACTCACTAGGACAGGCTTTGTATGCTGCTAGAGCTCTCCTCTTTTCCTCGATGGCTGGCATCAACTCCTCCGAATGGGCTTTGAACCAATCTGCCATCTTTTTGGTCTTCTTGCCAAATGTGGACAAGGTGGTGTTATAAACAGCGTTCTTGAAATGTTCCCATCGTTCAGGTGCATTTGCATCAGCCAGGCCTGGAAGGGTTTCCTCAAGCGCTTGGGCAAATTCCTCCACTTTTCTTTGATCACAAGTCTTGCTGATGTCAATACATGGTCTTCCTTCCTTTTTCGTGTGATACAATCTCTTTGTTCGCAGTTTTACTCTACTACACACCAGGGAGTGATCAGTATCGCAATCAGCACTCTGGTAACTGCATGTGATCGTAATACTAGGAAGGCTAGAAGTCTAGTGAGGATCAAAGCAGTAAGACAGTGGAACCAATTACCTTGAGAGGTGGCGAGTGCTCCAACACTGGAGGCATTCAAGAGAAATTTAGACAACCACCTGGCAGATATCCTTTGATTTGTATTCCTGAATAGAGCAGGAAGTTGAACTCGATGGCCTTATAGGCCCCTTCCAACTCCATTATTCTATGGTTCTATGAGCATGCTCCAGAATTTCATTTTCATGAGCAAGATTGTCACCTATCTGAAGGAGACAGTTACCACCAATGGTTATTCCCTTTCTCTTCTCAACAAGATGGCTTTTTTTTTATTCATCCAGGGTCAGAGGGAGCTCATTTAAACTGCTAGAGTGTGTCAAGCGAAACAACCAGTTTCAACAGCCTTGGGGCTACTGCTGACATTTGTCCTGACCTTGCCTCCCTATGGATTTTGTTTAAAATTACAGATTAACCTTTTGGTGTCACTCTGACAAGCAAATATTGCTAAAGGTGCCCTTAAAAATTATGTCAATCTGGATAATGGGGTGGGGGGAGAGGGGAACTCACAAAGGATCATGGTAGTTGCTTGGCAAAACAGCTTTCCATCAGTGGGAAGATTAATGTCACCATGTTTTTGTTGCTGTCACCCTCTATTTTAGTGCTCTCCATACACAGTAGAACTGATCAACGTCTAGTTGGAGAAGCCATTCAACCTTAATATTAAAAGTTAAATGTATAGGTGTGTGCATATAGATCTAGATCTAGATCTAGATACACACACACACACCTATACATTTAACTTTACATATATGCAGCTAGCCAGCAAATTTACATACATACAGCTAGCTAGCAAATTTACTACCTACCTTGAAAGAGAGATATAAAATTAAATTGAGACAGCAGGGCAGATGTTGGTGGTGTGAAGGGTTCTAATAACAGAGGGAATCACAATAATTCTATGCTAACAAGTCTGTTCTGATTTATAGCAACCCTTTCCAGGGTTTTCTAGGTAAAGAGTACTTAGAAATGGTTTAGCATTTCTTCTTTTGAAGGGCACTTGGGATTGTGGAGCTTGCCCAAGGCCACACAGGCTGACTCTCCTCCCAGGAGGTGCAGTGGGGGACTGAACTCCCAGCCTCTGGCTCCACAGCCAGATACCTAAATCACTGAGCTATCCAGCCATCCCAGAGAGAACCATACTGGGTAATAATTTGTCACAAGATTCCTCAGCTGTAGATCTGGCCCCAAGCAAAGTTGTTTGCAAATTAAAGGGATCTGAGCCTAGATTGTTCAAAAGTGAGGAATTCCACTAATTCTGGGTGTGCCTTGAATGCTACTTCTCATTGTTACTAAACCTCAGCATGTGTGAATCAGCATACCAGGTTTTCTAGCTGACCTTCTGTAGGAGAGATAAAAATGGAGAATGTGAGATAAGGATAATTTGGTTTTAAAATGTGTTTGCAGAAAATATAGATCTAAATGCAACTGCTAGTACAGCATAGAGTAAACCCATTAAATCAATCATTGCATAGTGACACAACACTTAACCTAAATCCCATTGATTCAGCAGGCTTTCTCTAGCTGGGATTACCAAACAGAGTCTGGACATAGAATTATTTTTCCTCTCTTATTCTATTTTTGATAACATTTTCAGATAAAGAAGCTGTTTGATTTAGTGTTGGGGCTGTAATGTAAAAAATATTAAATCTGGATGAGATTCCATCACTATGTGGGATTTATGCTCTGTAGCTGAACACTTTATACCTTCCTTTCAATATTAGCCATGCACCTTCCATTTCTATTGAAAGAAATTAAAGTTCTCCATGGGTGGTGGCCTCAGAATAGAGATTTGTACATTATTACTGCATTACAGAAACATGAAGAAACCAAGATGCAGCGCCCCGAACAAGCATAACAGTTTATTTTCTTTTTACAAAGACAACATGGATGGTACAGCTGCACCTCGCTCTCATAGACAAAACCGAAAATGGATATTGGAGTTTGTGTTTACTAAAGCAGATAAATGTGATTACCTTATGGGACAATGTCATGGTCCAGTGGTACAATATGGAACATCATGTTACCTCATGCATGCACTGACATGCTCTGAAATAGAATTAGGTGCTCATATCGGTCTGAAGCCACATGTTCAGCAGAGGGTGATATTTCAGATGCAGTTTAGTTGAGGGCGAAAGAAAAAGTGTTTCTGAATGTCCCATTGCTGAGATGTACACTCCAATATCAAGTCAGAAACTAATTCAGTTTCCTCCATTTCCACCAGCAAGAAATCAAAGAGAAAATGGAAGAAGAGTTAATTGCCTACTAGTGAAGAATTCATTCAGCAGAACAAAAATGACCAACACATTCTTCAATAAATGAGCCTTTGCCAAGAGCAGAAGCTTCCAACAAAAATAATTCTCATTTTCCAGAATCAAATAGGGATGCTTGGGGAACTCCTATTTTTATTTTTAAATTCTTGTATGAATTGACCTGATCTGTCTCTCCTGGGTGGATGAGTAAAACTGAATTTACTTACTCCCAGCTCTTACACTTCCTAATTTTTTTCATAGTTCTTGGAACATTCAAAATGTCTTTTCAAAATGTGTTTTAGAAGAGACAATAGTTTAGAAATGTGTATTTTGACAGATGGTGGCTGAAATACTGTTGGTGTAAATTTGTGGTGTACAAGCCAGATGATATCATCTGGCAATTGATACCTTTGCTTCACAGGAGGACCCTTGTATTTGTTAGGGATTGGTTCCAAACCTCCCTTCCTGCAGATGCCAAAAACTGCAGATAATAGCAAACATTATATATAACATGGTCTCTGGAGCCTTCTAGTGGCTAGTTCTGGTAAATACATTGTGGAAATACATATTTCTGAGTTTTTTCTTTTAATATTTTAATATTTTCAGACAGTTGATAAGTGAAATCATGGATATCAATCCCATGAATATTGGGGTTCTACCGTAATTAAATAAAAATCTTCCTATCCCCCCACTTCAGATTCCAATGCTCCCTAGAGATCCCTTTTGCCCCTGGTAGCAATTGGGAGCCTTGGGGAAGAGGAGTGGAAGCCTTTAATATTGAAAAATTATCACTGGGAGTCCCACATAATCTGGCATTCACTGCATAAATTTACACCAACAAGATTTTGTCCAATGTGTACTTAACTACTTCCCAAAATGCAATTTTTCGTTCAAATTTTTCTTTTTAAATCTAGAAAATTCAGAGAGGAATGCAGAAAGAGAATAAAGCAGATTCATGGGTGAACATATAAACAGTGACTCTTTCCATCCCATTTTTGAAGATATAAGCAAATCATGTGACGTTCAGATCAGGAAAAATAAGTGAACAGAATTCCCTTCAGCTTCTAGTTTTCATAAATTATATTTTTTTCATGACTAACAGCTAGTACTGTCTTACCTTCTCATGTTCTGGGATGCAAACAGAGAGCATTACACTGATATTTTTTTGGAAGTTTGTATCTCATCGCTATCCTCCAACGTCTGCATGGAGAGACACCTCTCCTCCTTTTTATGTTTTGTTTGCTAGCCTTACTGGAAATTCCCATCAAGCTTATCTGCTTTCAGATGGATGGACAGACAGACAGATAGGTAGCTTGCATATTACCTATTTTGCACATAAAAAACTTGCTGTGTTTTTATTTATTTTTTATTTAAATTTAGAAAACGTAGCTTCAAAGTTTAGGCACTAAACAAGAACCTACATTGTTTGGTGACCTTTGGTGCCATGTCTTCAGTGAGCAATTAAATGTTTGTGTGAGTACAACAGGTGACCAGTGTTGGTCTGTTGTTGTTGAATGCCACGAGAAGCTTGCTTTGGTTTCAAGAAAGGGGCGAAACAGCAGTTAGATACAGCAGCGGTTTCCCCTTCATTAACAGTAATAGCAGAAAAAAAAGTCAAAGAAGGCAAAGCAGCTACACTCACCAATGTCAATGTGCCAATACCGGTGCGGGAATATAATTTGATTTCTGACTGTGAAGTGACAGGTACTGCACATAACTGTAATTTTGATATTAGTGCACAAATACCACTAGACACATTCAACATTTATATTTTCACCTACTGCAGAGAATAAGAAGCCAATTTCCACTTGTGATTTTAATGTGCAATGGAGCACACGTCCAAGAGAATAATGATCACAAACTGCCATAAATTGCGGTCCTTTTTAAAATATTTGAAATATGTTTTGAAACAAACAAACCCAAAAACAGAGAATAAAACAAGGACTATAGAACATCATATTTCCCAAACTAATGAGTGTTATATCCTAATTGCAGCAGGCCCTCTTCTTGATTATTTCTACAAGCTTGCCCCCAGAAAGTTTCTACTGCTGGACTATTATGACTAAAGTTCTCAGAAGGGATGTGCTTTAGATCCTGAAATTATGCCAAAGTGGGAGTATTTGTCCGTTCCTGAACTGATTCAAAGTTAATCAAAAGAAGCTTGTAGTGATGTCCTGATCGAATTGGGCGGGGGGCGGGGTCTCCAAAATCAGTGAGTTTCACCCAGAAAATGAAAATAACACTTTGGCAGAAAAAGAAGCCCAAAGAAAAAAGGGATTGGCAGCTCCAGTCATTGAAAAACCCAAACTTTCCTGGAAACGCCAATCACAGAGTCCCCAGGAGTCATTCTTGTAGGAAAGTTGTTTCTGTTCCTCTGGTAACATAAGAGTTTGTGCAGAAGTAAGGCACACAATCATTGTCCTGCTGGGTTGTGATGAGTGAAAATATTATTTCTGGGGGAGATAAGGCAATCACTCAGTTTAAGGTAGAAATGAGCTTATTAGTTAGTTGTGTGGCCCATGATGCAATCTTATATCATAATGGATATCAACAAGGACACCTTTTAAATGAGGATACACAAATTCTTGGAGGGATGTTTCAACCTGCTAACCATGATGGCTATATTAATATTAGCAGTACTGGAGCACAGGCAGGCAACCCCCATAGGTCTGAGGGCCAACCCGCAGCTACCCACCAAACGTGAAGGTCTGCACAGGATGTGTACATCACCCGCCATAAGATTTTTTTTCTCTTGAAGAGGCAATGGAGTTGCCGAAAAAGCCTCTTTGTGGCCCCCTAGTGGCCATTTTAAATATTTTTAAAAACACATCTTGGGTTTTGTATGTGTGCCTGTATGCTTTTGTGTCATGTTAGGAAAAGATACAGGCATGAACTGCTGATTTGGCAGTCCACGCCAGTTCGTTTCTTGGCCAGATGTTTGGCATTTCCCTGCCCCACCTCCTCCAGTGGGCACCCACTCAGAAACAATGCCCAGAGGAGAGAGGCAAGGAAGTCAGGAGGAGGTGGGGCAGGGAAGCGCTGAACACCTGTTCAGCTGAGAAATGGACCGGCATGAACCATCAAACCAGCAACTCGTGCCCATCTCTAATTGGGAAGCAAGTGTGCTGGGGAGATAAAACATGGCAAAATGGTCTTCCATGCTTTCCAGAGGGCACAAAAGAACTTTTCAGCAGAGTTTCTTTTAAAAAAATAGATTCAGGAGTGTGAGCACACCAAGGTATTGTACCCACTCTATATGAGAGGCAATACAGCTCCGTACTCTGTGGAGTACAAGAAGACTAATGCTACTGCACTCACCTTGTGTTGCTTATATAGCTTCCCACAGACTTCTGTTTGTTCACTGTATGAAAAGAATGCTGGACTCAGTCAATGTTTAGACTGAGGTAGCATAACTCATTTTAAGATGATGTGTGCCACACACACACACACACAGCTATTCATAAGACCTTGTGTCACAGACAGAGAACATTTTTGTTTTTTTAAAATCCTGTCTTATTTATCAAAGGCACCCATTTAGTCGATCAAAGGTTTTTAAACCAATTCATCTCCTGGATGATTAATCCATAAAACATTGCAGCCCCACAATCATGAAGCTGGAGAGAGTTCAGACCGAATGTCCATACCATGGAAAAACAACACATCAGTGCTCATAGTTAAGATGCCAGCTGAACTTTAAAAAGTCCACTACTTCTTCGGGAGTCTTGACATGATGTTCAATATCTAGTATCAATTTACATCACATCAAAAAGGAGCTGACACACAAGCATGTAGCAAGATGAAATTATGATTGCAAGCTGCATTGAATCACTCAGTGCGAGCAGATGATTGACTGACTGACATATATATGAATGTTGGCAAGCCAACAATATTCTAGTTTTACAATATTTCATGTGCTTCTCTGTGTGTATGTGTTTAGGAGTAGAATAGCTATAGAATATTTGATATTGCCTCCTCCCTGAATCACATCCATCCATCATGTTACAGCTGATCTCTTGTCTTATTTTAGAGATCCATAGCTGCGGAACTGTTGCTCCATGCCATTGCCTATTCATGAAATTCATACGCAATCCCTGTGCATTGGTGCACTGTGGGTAATACAGATTCTGTTGCATTCCATTTGGTACATCCAGAGCTTGAAAATGTTACTGCATTGTAAAATAAAAGTTCCAGAAAGGTCCAGCTATTAGGGCCAGTGGCCATTTATGTTGAGGATTTTCAGGCTCCGTAGTCCTAAACGGTAACTTTTTCAAGATGTGCCAATCTCAAGAAACATACATGCCTAAAAGCCGGTACCCTTAATGTTTCACTTCATTATCATCAACAAGCAGAACCCAGAATGGAATTATGATTCCCAATGTCTACAGTCATCAAGGAGCAAGTTTCAGTGTGAATTTGAAGCATACTCATTAATTTTCCCCCCACAATAAAATTGAATTTGGGCCTCATTTTTCAGACTGAGGCAGCAGATTCTTAGAACAAGGTGTTAGAAGAGAGAGCCTCTGCCCCCCACATCTACCGTCCTACCTTCAGGTTTAGTGAAAAATGTTGTCCCATTGCACCAACTGAAGAACCAACTGCCAATCCACTCACTTCTGTACATTTAATAGGAAAGGGCGCCATCTTGTTCTTTGCCTCTGGCCAAAAAAATGTCTTGGAATAGCCCCATTGGTTGCCATTCTTTCCTATGTGGAAAACATAAGTACTGTGCTTGGGAAACGTATAGGTGGCACACCAGTTTATGAGGCCAAAATCCTGTTGAGAGAAGACATGTGTGTAAGGGCAGTCATGCAAGTGGTTTCCTCCTTTTGCTTACCGTTTGTTGGACGGCCAGACACACAGCAGGTAACCTGATAATGAGGTGGATTCACTTGCATCATTACTCTTAGGCAACTGCATAGGACTACAGGATTCTGGCCAAACTAATTAGCCAATTCATTCCTTTTGTGAATATTAACTAAGGTGGAACTAAGTTACATTACATGACACTGTAGTGTAACTTGTAATATACCAAGATCATCAGTGTAGTATAATGAGGGGTGAAATCATTCCTTTTGCAATGTAACTGAAACTGTGTTTAAGTTTTATAGTTACAGATAGACATGGAGATGAATATAAAAATGAATTGTAATATTTCTTGAATATTGGTGATTCAGCAGATATTCGTCCTTTCATATTTGTGAGATGCAGAGACCCTGATGAATACGAAGGGACAAATATACACCTTTTATATTCATCCGTCCGTCCTCAAAGCCTATGGCCTTGCAGATCAGCTGATCCGCAGGGGCATAGAAAGACAGGGAAAGCCTGTCCAAAGGGAATCCCCCCCCCACACTGTCTATGCAAACAGCACAGAGGGGGGGTCCCTTTGGGGAGCAAAGCAGCTTGCCTATCTATGCCCTCACTGCTGTCTCTACCGCTGCCTTTGTCAGAATGGAAGCTAGACTGCCGGAATGGCGGTTTCCATTCTGGCAGTTGAGCTTCCATTCCATTGCAAAGAAGCAGTGGGGGAGCTTCCCTTCAGGCAGCCGGGCAGCTTGCCTATCTTTCTATGCTCCATGGATCAGCTGATAGGCAAGCCGCCTGGCTGCCTGAAGGGAAGTTTCCCCCCCCCCCCGCTGCTGTTTGCAATGAAATGGAAGCCGGAATGGCGGTTTCTGTTCCAGCAGCCTAGCTTCAATTCCTGCAGAGGCGCCAGTAGAGGCAGCAGCGGCAGCGGCAGTGGTGGAGGCAACAGGACAAGGTAGGGAAGTGACGGGGGCAGTGGGAAGGGGATGGGGAGCAGCCTGTGGGGGCAGGGGCCCAGCTTTTCTTTTTTAGACAGCCCCATGGGCAGTCTAAAAAGAACCCGACAAATCAAGGAACCAATTCATGGTTCGTGGGTTCACTGGGGAATTTTGTGGTTCGTGGTTCATCAACTTTTATGAACCATGAACCAAGACAAACTGACATTTTTTGGCAGTTTGTCCCCATCTCTAGTTACAGGGTATGTGTGTCATCACTACTCAGATGTCAGGCATATGGCTTATACTGTAACATTCAGATTTTGTTTAAGTAACTAAAAAGAGAACTATGTAAATACCTCTGAATAATAAGAGTGACTTTAAACTATAATGGTGCCTGACAACTTGGAGCTCTCACTGTAGTTATTTCCTGTTAAAAGTAACTTTCCAACCTCTGGAAATTCACATCCCTCAAGCACAGTTAGCTTCAAGCCAGGGCGGAAGCAGAATAAAAAGAGAGAGAGAAAGACAGAGTTGTTTTTTTATTGTCTCACCAAAAGGCCGTTAACTCACTCCTGGGTTTGGAAGGTAGGGAGGTTAATTAGGGATTTCTGTTAAAGTTCCACCATGGTTTTGTAAAACTGAAGCCTTAATTTATGCTTCATTCCAGGGGGTAGATAGAATCATGGTATGTGATTAAATGAACACAATAAAATTGGTAGAAATGCCAAACAAGTGCAGTGTTACCTTTTATTAGAGCAATTATAAGCTTTATTTTTTATAGCAGATGGAATGAAAGACAACCCATGAATATTTTGCTTGTCTAATTCTCTGGACTAACAACTGCAGATGCTAAATGCAATAGTTCAGAGAGAAAATAATTGTTTCCTGCTGCTGGATTCTTAACAAAAGAGCTCCGTGTGAGAATGCAAACAAGACTTTTTTCAGAATCTGATGTTATTTCCGCATATAACAGAAATCCCAAATTATGTGCTTTAATAAATTTGTGATGTATTGGCAGAAAAGAAAGGGAGGGAAAAAGGGCGCAAGAGAGAGCATGTGTGTCTGAATTATTAGACTGATAACAATAAGCCCTTATATCATATAGAAAGAAACTATTTCTGTGCAAGAAATGAATGTGGCAGGTCAAAACCAAGGCAGTTTTTTTTTCTCTTCAAGAACAACAGGATTTATAACCAAGTAGAAAACAAAATGATCAAAGCAAAACTCCATCTGAATAATTGATTATTTTGAGCAGTGATATATTTTTCAGCTCTCTCTCTCTATATATATAACAACATGTGTGTGTGTGTGTGTGTGTGTGTGTGTGTGTGAGAGAGAGAGAGAGAGAGAGAGAGAGAGAGATCTGTAGGATCAGTCTGTAATGAACACAACTGTTTAATAGATGGAACCACAATGTCAAGATCATCATAAGAAACAATATACGCATGGGTGTATATTGAAACAAAAATATACACAAACAGAAGAAAATGCACAGATTTGTGTGAAGGAACTTTTGCTACTTCTACCTACATGGGGGGGATCTCTCTCCTCCACTTCTCCACTGCAACTCCACACACACACCAACTTCCCTTGCAGAGTTTCTGAATCTTCCAGAGAGCTTTTGGGTGCACCAAGCGGTCTACAACAAAGGTGATTCCATTCATTCAATAGCATCCATTCCACTGTTGGCTGATATGAAATATAAGAAATGCGATTTTTTTAAAAACGAAAGATGTCAGCTTTTGCCAAATGTCTTAGTGAACTGAACGTGTTTTAAATATGTCTGTATTACAATCAAATCCACTTCTTTTTATTGAATTCCAGGATGATACCAAAGTGTGTTTTTTATTTATATAAAATATCGAAACTTCAATAGTTATAGACATGTTGTATGATATTCTAGACTACTCACTTATATCAGGGGTTCCTAATCTTGGGTCCCCAGATGTTCTTGGACTAAACTCCCAGAAACCTTCACCACTAGCTGTGCTGGCCAGGATTTCTCCTCACTACCATTCACACCAGTTGAAAAACAGCCCTGCCCATTGCTCTGTGTTACGGTGAGAAGTGATTAACTGTTGAAAAAGGGAGTCCGCTTCTGGGATTTCCCCTTGTATGGTATCACATGGCAAATGGTAGTGAGTGAAGGTATCCTGTAGACCATCTTGACTGCTGCCATTGGTGTCGTCAACATTCAGGCTGCCCTTTGCTATGTAAAGCTCGGCATCCTTTTTCCTGCTGGCAATGCGGGCACAATACTGTGCAGCAATATGAGGCCTTTTCCCCGGTATTTTGGATTGTGGGTACAGAAGCACAACATCCAACATTCATAAACCTGAGGTTTTTGATGAATTTTTAATGTATAAAATTTGCCAGAGCTGAGAGTGTTCTAAAAATGGCAGTAATTTTCAGAAATTGAAGACTTCCCCCTCTCTCCTGGAACCCCCAATGGCTTCCCCACAATGAAAGGGATTCCAAGGACTTTTTTTGGAGGGTCCCAAATTTTAAATTTGAGAAAACCACTGTAACTGATGACATCATAAACCTTACACAGGGTCAATTCTGCTACTGGATTTCAGCCACAACATTTACAACATGCCTACATTGTCATGACTGACTATCATAATAATTTGGCACAAGTTACTCAGCTAAAGTAGTATCCATGGTACAGTACTGGATATTTCATTTCTCCAAGATACAGTGATGTCAGGAAAAGTATCAGAAGAATGGAATAGAAAGTGCACCCTTTGTTTCATTATTTATAAAAGAACAACCAAACAACCAACCACCCTATTTTCTGCTTGTAAATGAGCTGTTGTTTTGCTAAATTATGATGCAGTGGGAAAGTCTGTGCATGACCTGGTTAACATTCCTTATTGATTAGCATTAGTGGGATTAATTGGATGCTTAATTAGGACAAAGGTCCCTCAACTTGTAGCACAAGCATGCAAGCACATATTTTTAACATAGTTTAGAAGCCAAATTCTAAGCCAGTTGTCCTAATGTAGATTTACAAAACCAGTTCATCATATTTTTTTCATTATATGGTACCATCTCTGGTAAATTCCTGTAGTGATTTGCAGCAGCATCAACAACAAGAGTAACATTTATGGAGCCCTACATATAATTTTTTAAAGTGATGAAAAGAGACTGTGTGTCTGTGTGTATATACTCATTCATCTCAAGGTTGCTTGCAACGTAAAAAACAATAGAAGCATTACACTGAAATTATTAAATAGGATAAAAAATAAAACTAATTGCAATAAAATACAGTTTAAAATGCCCATCATGAGCAAATATTGTTACAAAAAAAATCAGGATGATGTGATCTTTAAAACTTTGTTGAAAGTAGCCACATGTGGGCCACATGGGCACAGCATGACACAAGTTAGGGGGCTGCCACTGGGAGAAGCCTTGTCTCTAATGCCTACCAACTGTCTTGATCCTGGTAGAAGGGCAAAGAGCAAACTTTCAATCTAATGGCTGAAATCCTGTCACTCTCTGTAACAAAAGGCATAACAAAAGGCATAACTATTGATTGTTCCTAGCCGGCAATTACAGAATCCCTACTAGGTTTCTTGAGCACACACCAAGCCAGCACACACCCTTGAGAATCACAATACAGACTCTTTAATTGTTGGCAAGAAATAAGTGAATGTTGCACCTTTTGTTAGAGAGACTGACAGGATTTAAAAAATTAAATAATTTCAAATTTGAGACCTTTAATTCTAAAGAAAAAACATATTTGCACAGTCCTATATTTTTAACCTATGATCATAGTATTTACAATATTTGGTTTTCCGATAAACCATGAACAATATGGTGAAACATTTTCTTAGCTTCTGTCCTTTCTAATCTGCATAAATGTTTGTGGAGGAGTCAGGTCATGCCTCAAATTGCTGAGTCAGAGGGAGAATATGATAGAGGAGGAAGATGATGTGTTGCAGCTGGAGAAAGTCAATGTATCATGGAATTCATTGGCCCAGCTGACAACACCTTTTCTTCTGGAAAGAAAGGTAGATGCCAGTCCTGCCAGTGAAGACTCAGATGACAAAGGGAGCTTGGCAGATCTGAGGGCCATTTCCCTGAAGGAATGTTATCAACTGCAACAATTAGAGCAAAAACACAGAGGGCATCTCCAAGATCCCAATTACTAATTGGAAACAGCTGGACACCTGGGGATGGCACACCAAGAGCTATGAATTCAGCTCTCTCAGTCAGCTATGTGTGGAAAACAACAGTTTCCATTGACTCACATCCACCCTGCTTCTGCCTGCCAAGTCTCCTTGGAACTCCCTATGACCTGAATTGATTGTCAGCTATGCTTCTGCCTGTTCCTTCTTGATAAGATGACTGTTTTATTGGACTGAACTTTTGCCTTGACCCACAGACTTTGAACAAGAGAATCACAGTTGGAAATGGACAGGCCTTGATGTCAAAGCCCTGACACTTGCTGCCTGCCAAATATTGCACTGACATAGAATCAGGTTGAGGTGGAAAATATTTTGGAAATCTTCTATCCTAGTTTCCTGCTCTGCATGGGCTTTGCAATGCAGGATTCAGCTACAGCATTCCTTAGAGGTGCCCATCTTAGGTAAAGGTAAAGCTTCCCCTTGACATTTAGTCCAGCCGTGTCTGACTCTAGAGGGCGGTGCTCATTCCTGTTTCCAAGCCGTAGAGTCAGCGTTTGTCCGTAGACAGTTTTCCTTCAAATTCCAATGCATTGAGTCTAGTCATGTGTTCCGGAGCAACAAAAGAAGTCTCCAGAACGACTACTTTTCAAATACTTGAAGAACTGTATTACATCTCCCTTTTAATCTCTTCTTTTTCGTGTGAAACAGTTCTTTTAAATGCTGGCTGCTCTTCGCTTACTCTAATTAGCCTTCTTAAAATGGGAGACACAGAAGTGGGAGCAGATTATTTCCACACAAGTAAGAGCATTCCATTCTAACCAAAGATACTAACTTTAAATTCATACTTGAGGTGGATGAGGTGTCATATTTCAGAAAAACTCAAATCAAGGATCTCTCCAGAGATACAATTCAAAGCAATTTGCTGGCAGAAATGCTGACTAGCCTGACTGTTGAGCTCTTCTTCAGCACAACCAATGGGACAGGATCTTCCGCCACATCTGAAGGCAGTAGGTTTGATAGGTAAAGGGCTGAATGTGGGGTATTCACAGCTGTCTCCTCTTTCTGCTGCCTCCTAGCATCTCTCTAACTATGAATGAAAATATGTGCATTTGAAACATTTGCATAAGCATGCTCTAGACAGCAGAGGGAAATGCATACAAAAATGTGTACATGAAGGAGAATGAATTCTAAAAATGCATAAATTTAAATGAAATGCATACAAATTTCCACACAGAAAAAGAAAACCAACAAAAGCTCACAGTCTGGTATGAACAAAGAATGAGACAAACACTCTGATTCAGAGAAACATTTTTTGAAAAAAAAAAATTAAAATGGGATTTTTCACATCTGTGCACAGAGTATGTATGACGCTCATGAGCCAAGGGAACAGGAGGAAAAAGGCTCTCTTACACCATCTTGCATCCCTGTATGCAAGGGCATGGTGTACATAGTGGAATGAATCAAGTCCTGGGTTAATGTTAGAATAAGAATAAGAATAAATGTGGTGTCAAGTGAATTCTGATTTATGCCAGTCTTTTTCAGGGTTTTCCAGGTAGAGAACATTCAGAAGTGGTTTACTTTCCCCTTCTTCTGGGGGTGTCCTGGGACTGTGCAGGTTGCCCAAGGCCACAAAGGCTGGCTCTACTGACAGGAGGCCCAGTGGGGAATTGAACTCTCAACCATACCTAAACCACTGAGCCATCCAGTCAGCTCCCAAAGTCTTCCTATCTTAAATAATTTAGATAGTCAATTCCTTGCTTCAATGTTTACAAAGAAAAATGCTGTTTGAATAGGTTATTGGCAACATAATAATCTTGTGAATCACTGTGACACTGAGGAGCAGAGCAAAATGCGATGGCGAGGGGCATCAGGAGGATTCAGTTGGGTTGGTAGCTCCAATGTTTTCCTTCCACAAAGTGTTTAAGGATTTGCTCTCGATTTTATGTGTATTATTTCTATTTCCAGAGACTCCCAACTGACGAAGGTGAACTCATTTCTCTTATCTCAAATAGAGTAATTTAAAGAATTTGAGGTATGTCTGATAACCTGAATGGTCATGTAGAGAAAGATATTGGCAACTGTCACTTGGAAGGCAATCTCCCTAAGTGCTTCCAGAAAGAAAAAAAAATTATCTTGCCATAAGTGGAAAGCAATCTCCCCAATTATGTCTTAGGGTGCATCTGGTCCTATGTCCTTTCTGCAAGCTGTTTCTGATAATCAGAATCCCTCTATGACCTACATCTACATCCTACTATCTATTTCATTCTTCATTCCTGTTTGGGATTCCACTTTCAACACCATAATCCCCATCACCATCATTGCCACCGTCATCATCCCACTCGTAGCACTAACATACATACAAACATTGCTGTGGATATAAATCTTGAGATTTCCTCACAATTTTTTGCCTCTTCTCTTTTGAGAATCTTTTAGAGCGATCAACTTCCACCATTGGACCCAGGTTCCCATTCATGTCCTTCCTAGCTGTGTTCATTTCTTCCATTAAATTGTTTTACTGCAAGCCTACACAATGGGCTAATTGACAGCTAGACACTGCAGAATCTAAGCACAGGATTCCCTCGTCTTCCTTATTTCAGTGCAACATATGCTATTCCATTCAAGAGGCCCTCCTTTCCTCTGTGTAGTATTTTCAGGGGACCTGAGGGTTTGTCACAGAGAGAGGAGATGGAAAGCCTTCTCCTATAAACCCCAGCTCATCACTCTTACATGCAGATGCAACCTATTCAATTTGATATTTAGCAGATTAAATCCAAATCAATATGCATTCCTTGCATCTGTAAGTGGACTCCCCCAACCACTGACCACCAACCCCCAGCATGCATGTCAATCTCCTGTAAACACTACACACAGAATCAGGAACCTGCTAAATAGAGCAAGATATGGTGAAGTGGGGTAGACAAGATCCTAAGAACAGAAAGGAGAGGCATTCGATGAGTGGAAGGCAAATCCTGGTTCCAATCAATTATTGGTTGAACTGCTTTTTCTCCCAAGTCACTCATGGTAAGCATCATCAACCCTGTTGGTTGTTGTAGGTTTTTCAGGCTGTTTGGCTGTGTTCTGGAGGTTTTTCTTCCTAATGTTTTGCCAGTCTCTGTGGCTGGCATCTTCAGAGGACAGGAGCTAAAACTCTGTCTGTGTTATGGTGTAGTGTGTGGGATTGTAGAGTATTTGTAGCTGTGGGATCAGGTTTTTGTTCTTTTCAGGAGATTGGGTGTTTCCTGTGATCAGGGTGTTTTTTTTGTTATGGGTGTATTGTTGTGATAAGGGGGAGATGATCTGTCACTGTGATTGGTGGGTGTCATTAGCTAGTCTTTTGTGTGCAGTGATCACTGGTCCTTGTGGCTGGGTAGAGTTCATCGACCTTTTTGCAGGCTGTATTTTTCCGTGCTGGGAGCCAGGCTCTGTTGCTTTTTAGACTTTCTTCTTTTTTGTTGAAGCTGTGCTGGTGTTTGTGGATTCCAATGGCTTCCCTGTGTAGTCTAACATAATGATTGCTGGTGTTGTCCAGTACTTCTGTGTTTTGAAATAGGATTTCATGTCCAACTTGTTTCAGGGCATGTTCAGCTACTGCTGATTTTTCCGGTTGTTTTAGTCTGCAGTGTCTTTCATGTTTTTTGATTCTGGTGTGGATGCTGCGTTTTGTGGTTCCAATATATACCTGGCCACAACTGCAAGGTATCCGGTATAACCCTGCAGCGGTGAGGGGATCCCTTTTGTCCTTTGCTGACCGTAACATTTGTTGTATTTTTGTGGTCGGCCTGAATACCGTTTGTAGGTTGTGTTTCTTCAACAGTTTCCCCATGCGGTCCACAATTAGTACAATCCTAGTACTGTGAATTTTAAGTGTAGTGATTCTTTAGATTTACAGTGCAATCTAAACTTGAAGATACACAAGCTAAAGTGGATTTGGAATGGACAGAAGCCCCTTCTGTCAACATGACTTGGGAAGATAGAACCCATGCTAGTTGATCTTACATGGCTTTTGCCAGTCTCATTTGGAGACTAACCTCACATAGAGCTTGCCAAAGGATCTGCCAGCACAACCAATATCCTGGCCAAGATCAGCCAGTATAAAAGACACACACACACACACACACAATGTAGGAAAGGTGGGATGAGGGAGGAGCTGAGTTATATCAGATCAAAACTTTGTCTGGCCCACAGACATAGCTAGGAATGGGGTTTTCATAATTCAAGGACTCCTAGTCCCAGAAGTTACCTGGAATCCCCCAAGCAGATTTCTGGGACTGGGAGGGGAGAAAAAGGTGAAAGAGGGGTCTCCCGACTGTCTTCATCTGCTTCATTACACTTGGTTGGAAGCAGAAAACTTGCTGGGAGTTGCTTCACTGTTCTGTGAGAAGGGTAGTCTCGTTCCCCATTACATTCTGGGTAATGAACTACTCTCACATGGAACAGGGAGGCAAGTCCCAGCAAGCAGTGTGACTGAGGGGGGGTCTTCCCTCCTGCTTTCCAGCCAAAGTGTGTGCAGCGAAGCAGACAATGGTGGTAGGAAGACCTCTGTTTTGCCTTTTTTTCTCTTTTTCTAGTCCCAGAAGTCTGCCTGTGGAATTCTAGGTTACTTCTGGGATTGGGAATCCTGGAATTATGAATATCTCATCCCTAGACACAGCCACTATTCCAACACAAATGTTGGTCAAGATGAGAGTATTTCTAAGTAATTTTCAATATCCCTAGGCTAGGAGAAGGTTAGGTTTAACACAGCATTAGCTTCCCAATTGTCAGTTCACCTGGGTCTCAACCTTTTTGGCTAGTTAGAATCATGTCCTTAAGTGGTTCCTGATTTTACAGGAAGTTGACCATACAAATACAGGAAATTGTCTTAGACCAGACCAGACCCTTGTTCCACCTAACTCAATATTGTCTATATTTACTTTAGCAGGTTTCCATGGTTTTAAGCAGGAGGTTTTCCCAATTCTATCTGGATATTCAAGTGAGTGAATCCGGGACCCTTTGCAGGGAATGAATATGTTCAAGCAGATGAGACTGGCAAAAGCCTTGGAATATAATGTGATGACACACTATGGCATGTGGAAACTACACTTGTATGGATTGTGTGGCACAAACAGCAGCATGCTAAGATTCTCAAGCAGAGACAGGGCAAGACTTTGTGAACTTGGGACACTGTGGAAAATGGAGCAGCTGGTAACAGGTTTACTCAGATTCCTGCCTATCAAGCCCTAATCTGAACAGTGCTGTCATAGCAGTTGTTGTTGGGAACTATTTTGTGATACCTAGGGAGGTATTCATTATTTTATTTATTTAAAACATTTCTATGCCGCCATTCCCTCCAAAAGGACCCAAGGTGGCTTACATCACTAAGACATATAGGTAAGCATGACATGCTTTCAAAATGCCTTTTGCTAAGCAAAATATATTTGGAAAATAAATAAATAAATAAATAAATAAATAAATAAATAAATAAATAAATAAATAAATAAAATGTTTCAAGTAATATTGGTCATTCTGAAAATATCTTTTAGCTATATAGGACTTCAGGATTATTTTTGTTTTGTTAGATATCTGTGTTGCCAAATTTGTCCTAAAGACAAACTGATTGTTGAAAGAAACTGGAAGAAAGTCAGATACAGTAAATATTAAACTCAGTAAGGGTGGTAATGGCTAAACCTCTAGGACAGTATCTGGCTGGGGTTTAGGGGAAATCATGAAACCCTTCCACTCCTCCAGCAGCTCAGAAGCAACCTTGCAACCAGGATGAGGCGGGGCATGCAAAGGGAGGCTTACTGGAGCAGGGGCAATACTTATGCGATCGGACTTCCATAATCACATAATACAATAAGTAGCTGTAATCTCTTAAAAGGGAAATAATTACCTTTTGTCAAAGACATTAAATTAAAATAATAACCTGGAGGGAAAAATTTAGTTTTGAAAACAAACATTATAAACATGAAACACTTCTCTTTGCTGAGGCTGTATTGATGAACTGGCAAACAGAGAGAGCTAAGTTGCTATATTTTGAATTCAGTTTCTCTCTGACCACCTCATGGTGATCTGCAAATGAAATCTCTTCATTGTACCAACAGAGGTTTTGTTGTTTTCCTTTCCATGGTCATTAATCAATCATTTCATTGAGAAAAGCAAATTTGAAGCAGCTGGCAGATGGGTCGTTCAGCTAAATCTTCACTAAAAAGCTGGGCCTTTCTCATATGCAGAGAACTTTAGAGAAGGGGCCTTGCAAATCATCCCAGGTCCACTTTGCACAGCAGCTGCTGGGTTGTGGCTTTGCTCTGATAAAGATTACCGTATTTTTCGCTCCATAAGACGCACTTTCCCCCCCAAAAAAAGTGGAGGGGAAAGTGTGTGCGTCTTATGGAGTGAATACTGTAAAAATGGTGCAATTTGTGGACATTAACAGACCCCCCCAGAGCCCATGCCGCTGTCATACGCGGCTGGGTTCTGTACTCCCCCCCCCCCCACCGCCAGTCTTTTTTTACCCTCCCGACCCCAACCCAAGCCCGACAGCACGCCCCGGGAATCTTCTTTGGCTTCCCACCGCCGGCAACGAAAGCTCGACTCCGCAGGGAAAGAGGCGAGCTCTGCCTCCCGTCTTCCACGCCGCCGCCTCCGGCTTCCCCCTCTCACGCCTGCTGCCGATATTGGTTCGTTCAGCACCAGGCCGAGCCCCCACCACCGCCATCGCCACCACGCCGCCCTTCTCCTCCCCTTCCGGGGCAGGGCCTAGGAGTGCTTCCGGACCACGAGCGGTCAACTGACGAGTCCCATAGAGATGATGAGCTGGCTGGGGTGGTAAGGGAGCTGGCGGCTCCCTACCCCTGATGCCTTAGCAGTTGTAGGCGTGCGTGTGAAGACAGAGTGTACCATTCTCTGAAAGGGGGCGGAGTTTTACTTCCGGCACTCTTTGCGGGAACCATTCCTTGTACTGGAAGGGAGAGGAGGGAGATTGCAGGTAGTTACCGTAACCGCGGCACCTGTGCCTGAACAAGCGGACGTTGCCCCGCCTGTGTTCAGTGAGAACACGTTAGGATGGCTGACTTTGTCAGAGCAGTAGCCCTATTAGGCAGCAGCTCCGTTGGCCATTTATCCTGCAGTTTATAGCAGCTTGGGCCCTAAATCTTGCCTTTCAATGATGTACAAATATTATAAGTAAATACAAATACAGTGCAAGGATGATGAAGCAGAAAAGGCTAGCATATAAAATTCCTTTTAAACTAGAGGTAGTAAAATATGCTAAGGAGCATGGAAACAGAGCAGCGGAGAGACATTTTGGGCCTCCTCCATCTGAAAAAATGATTAGAGGAAACAGGAGGATCAGCTGCAAAAAGCTGATAAAAGTAAGCACACTTTCCGTGGGCATGCTGCAAAGTGGCCACAGTTGGAGGTGGACATGAAAGAATGGATCATACGTCACCGGAATAATGGCTTCTCTGTCTCGACAAAAATGATCATATTTGAAGCGAAATGCATTTCTATAGAGAAAGGCATTCAGGATTTTACAGGATCACCATCATGGTGCTACAGATTTATGAGGTGATGTGGTCTTGCTATGCGGACCAAAACTAGAATTGCACAAAAAATGCCAAAAGAATATGAATCTAAAATTCTGTCCTTTCATAAATTTGTTGTTGATGCTAGGAAGAAAAATGGCTTTGAAATTGGCCAGATTGGGAATATGGATGAAGTCCCGCTAACCTTTGATGTGCCATCTAATAGGACTGTAGATCTGAAGGGTGCCAAAACCAACACTGTGAAAACTTCAGGGCATGAGAAGACCCATTACACAACTGTGTTATCCTGCTGTGCCAATGGCACCAAATTGCCACCCATGTTGATTTTCAAAAGGAAAACATTTCCAAAAGAAGTGATTCCGCGAGGAATTGTTGTACATGTACATGAGAAAGGATGGATGGATGAAAATGGAATGAGAATATGGGTTGAAAAGGTGTGGTCCAAACGTCCTGGAGGACTTCTGAAAAACCTGCCTTATTGGTGCTTGACCAGTTTAGAGCACATATTAGCGAACCAACAAAAAAGTGCTTCAAAGAAGTGAAGACTCATCTAGCTGTAATTCCCGGAGGTCTTACCAGCCAGTTGCAACCTCTTGATGTTTCCATCAACAAGCCATTTAAGGTCTTAATGAGAGAAGAGTGGAACAAATGGATGGCTGCTGGTAATCATGATTTGACACCTACTGGACGAATGAAGAGGCCCACCATCACTCAAGTTTGTGAATGGGTGAAAACATCATGGGACTCAGTGAAGGAGGAGATCGTTGTACAGTCATTCAAAAAATGTGGCATTAGCAATGCCTTAGATGGAAGTGAAGACGGTATCTTATATGAAGACAGCGAAGAAAGTGATGTCAGTGATTGTGAGCAAATGAGCTTCCTAAATTCTGACTCTAGCGATGGTGAGTTCTTGGGGTTTCCAGAAAACTAGAGTACTGAAACCTTTAAGTCTCTCCATTTGTTAATGACAGTGGTAATGGTTCTTAATGCCACTGTTGACTGCTGTTCACTTTACATGGTTCAAATGTTATTCTGTTATAGTTTATTAAATATTTTATTACACTATTTGGTTCAGAATATTTTTTTTCCTGTTTTCCTCCTCTAAAAATTAGGTGCATCTTATGGTCAGGTGCGTCTTATGGAGCGAAAAATACGGTATTTTTCCAACATTATCTATATTTTAAAAATTGTCAGAAGTGCTCTTAATGTGCCATATGAACTATATCCTCATGCCTGCCTGAGATTTGATAGGCCAGCAGAACTGGGGGAAAAACATTTTTATGAGGACTACTCTCTCAGACAAAGTTTCTTATAATGCTATGCCAAAGGAAGATGCTAGAAATTGCTGATTGGATTTTTCTAGAACATGTTCCCAAACTTAAGATTCCTGATGATCTTTGCCCATAAGTCCCAGAAGCCCAGGAAAATACCATAGTGTTTTGATTGGGTTAGCTAAGATCCCGGGTCTTATAGCCCAACTGCCTTTATAGAAACCAGTATAGATCAAGTGTTCAATAGACTTTCAAAATGACCTTTCTTCCTTTGAGGAGAGATAATGTGGACTGACATAGCTTCCTCTACAGCGGGGCCATCAAAGCACCATTTTTAATAAGCAATACTTTCATTAACATACTTTCTAAAATGTGATTCTTAAATATTAAGCTTTGAGAGGCTTCTTCAGTAATTGATCCAGAAAAATAACAAATGTAATGTCAACACTTTATTTTTAAGCACAGGGGCACTGGCGAAAATAATTAAAATCAACACGCAAGGCAGTGTGGAGAGGCAGAAGGAGGAGATCTTTGGCTTGTGGAAGGAGGCTTTTTACACTATCAGGAACCCAGAAAAAAAATTAGAGAAAATCACATGGAAGGGCTGCATAGTGCACTTGGACAGTCAAAGGAGTAAGGTTTCCATGTGCTGATTTTAACCTTCTTAGAGATTTCCTGAATTGGGCCTAATCAGACTTATTTTGCTCAACAGGTAAACATATTAATGCAGCTAGAAATGTCAGAACATTAGCAGTTGATGCCCTCATGCTCCCACATACTTACAGTACATAGATGAATGCACTGCACAGGGCTTTTGTCTCCAGGTTATGCACGTTAACAGAAAGTGGCAATCACAAGTCCTTAATCACATATTTGCTACTGTGTCTTTTCAGCAGCATGACAGTGAAGAGGTAAGTGGGGACAGCACAACTCCAGGATACCTCTCCGGCCACCCACCTCTGAAATCAGAGCGAAACATTTCCTGTGACAAATGTCTGCCTCTACTCGAAATATAACAGGACATCACGGAAGCATATGTTTTCAACAGAGCATGAATATGCATAAATGACTAATGTTGGAAACAAGCAACCAGTTGGAAACTGTGCTTCATGTAGAACACACAGAATTAAAACTCGCCCTTAATAATGCTGCTATTATTATTATTAAGCTTTCTATCATATGCTATCATTCAGCCATTGCCTATTAGAAGTTAACTTCGTTGTCATTAATTTTATTGTCATTATTGTCTTGGTTGTCATTAATTTTCATCTTCCATCTGTTAAGATAATGGTGACTGATTTTAAAATTAAAACATTTATCTTTATTATAGCACCAAAGGGGAGGGGGGAACCACTACAATAAATCACAGATTTGCCATCGTCTCTAATCTGAACTATAATGACTTTTTATTCTGCATCTCCCCCACTCCTCTAGGAGAAGGAAAACTCTGATCTCAAACCTCCACTGCCTTGTGGCTATATCCACTGATGGAAAAGGCTTCAGGAGTTAACCTCGAGGCAAAACCCGGAGCCGGAGTCCCGGAGGCAGTTCGTGTCGTTCTGGCAACTCCTGCGACGTCGCTGGAACCAGTTGTATTGGCTCTTGCCTTTCCACTGGACTATCTCAGTGACGTGGAGAGGGGGGATTTGCTGCTTGGGTAACAGCCTATCCTCCATATTATTTTACCCAGGCTTCGTGCTCCGGAGAGGACACTCCAGCTTCGCATACAGCGTCAAAACAACACGGGAAGTAGCAGTTACCGGTTATAAGTCTTTGCTCAATTGGCGTAGAGCATGACACCAGGGGCTACTTCTGACGGTGGGAGAGGTCATTGCACCTCACTAGGTAGATACCGCCCGCCTTAAGCTGGGCAGCCCCCAGCCAGTAAGGTGCTACCTCGCCACGGTCTGTTAACCTCACGGGGTGCGTGGGGTTTAGGGTAAAAGCCGACAAGCAGATCGATAACCCTGCACCATGCAACAGTCATAAGAAAACTTCTGCCCTAAAGCTGGGCACCTGGAATGTACGGACAATGACCCCTGGCTTTTCTGACCACGGCTTTTCTGACGACCTGCAGGAAATAGACGATGTGCGCAAGACAGCTGTCATCGACATGGAACTGAGTAGACTGCAGATGGACATTGTTGCCCTGCAAGAGACGAGATTGCCAGACTCGGGAGCTGTCAAAGAAAAAAACTTCTCATTCTTCTGGCAGGGAAAACCATTGAATGAGACCAGGGAATATGGTGTTGGCTTTGCAGTCAGAAATACTCTTCTGAGATCCATTGTTCCACCTACTGTGGGGAGTGAAAGAATCCTGTCTCTGCAGCTCCACTCATCAGCGGGACCGGTCACCCTCATTAGTGCATATGCTCCAACACTGTCATCCACTACAGAAGTGAAAGATAAATTCTACGACGATCTGGCAGCTACTATCAAAAAAGTCCCTGAAAGAGAGGCACTGTTCATTCTTGGAGACTTTAACGCTAGAGTTGGTGCTGATCACAATTCTTGGCCCACTTGTCTAGGCCGTTTTGGCATTGGAAAGATGAACGAAAATGGCCAACGCTTGCTGGAGTTTTGCTGTTATTATGGTCTTTGCGTCAGCAACACATTCTTTAATACGAAGCCTCAACACAGAGTTTCCTGGAGACATCCAAGATCCAAGCATTGGCATCAGCTCGATTTGATCCTCACTAGACGTTCTAGCCTTCCTAGTATTACGATCACACGCAGCTACCAGAGTGCTGATTGCGATACTGATCACTCCCTGGTGTGTAGTAGAGTAAAACTGCGAACAAAGAGATTATATCACACGAAAAAGGAAGGAAGACCACGTATTGACATCAGCAAGACTTGCGATCAAAGAAAAGTGGAGGAATTTGCCCAAGCGCTTGAGGAAACCCTTCCAGGCCCGGCTGATGCAAATGCACCTGAACGATGGGAACATTTTAAGAACGCTGTGTATAACACCGCCTTGTCCACATTTGGTAAGAAGACCAAAAAGACGGCCGACTGGTTCGAAGCCCATTCGGAGGAGTTGATGCCAGCCATCGAGGATAAGAGGAGAGCTCTAGCAGCATACAAAGCCTGTCCTAGCGAGTACAACTTGCAAGCTCTTCGAGCTGCTCGTAGCCAAGTCCAACAGGCTGCCAGGAGATGTTCCAACGATTATTGGCTTCAGCTCTGCTCTCAGATACAGATAGCAGCGGACACAGGTAACATCAAAGGAATGTATGACGGTATCAGGCAGGCTTTAGGTCCAATACAGAAGAAATCTGCTCCCTTGAAGTCTGCTACAGGCGTGATCATCCAGGACCGAGCACAGCAGATGGACCGCTGGGTGCAACACTACTCTGAGCTGTATTCCAGAGAGAATGTAGTAACCGAAGAAGCATTAAATAACATTGAGTGCCTGCCTGTCTTGGAAGAGTTGGACAGCGAACCAACCTTAGCAGAAATAAAAGCGGCCTTGGATTCCCTCGCCTCTGGCAAGGCACCTGGAAAGGATAACATCCCTGTTGAAGTGCTGAAGTGCTGTAAAGAGACCATCACTACCGAGCTGTATGAAATCTTTTGTCTTTGCTGGAGGGAAGGTGGAGTACCACAGGACATGAAGGATGCAAACATCGTCACATTGTACAAGAACAAAGGAGACAGGGGCGACTGCAATAACTACTGTGGCATCTCTCTTCTCAGCGTTGTAGGGAAGCTGCTTGCCCGTGTTGTGCTGAAGAGGCTCCAGGTGCTCGCAGACAGAGTCTATCCAGAATCACAGTGTGGATTTCGAGCTAATAGATCCACCACTGACATGGTATTCTCCCTCAGACAGTTGCAGGAGAAATGCAGGGAACAACAACAGCCACTCTTTGTCGCCTTCATAGATCTCACAAAGGCCTTTGATTTGGTTAGCAGGGATGGCCTTTTTAAAATCCTTCCCAAGATTGGATGTCCACCTCGACTCCTTAAAATCATCAGGTCCTTCCATGAGGGAATGAAAGGCACTGTAGTTTTTGATGGTTCAACATCAGATCCCTTTGACATCCGAAGCGGAGTGAAACAGGGCTCTGTCCTCGCACCAACCCTTTTTGGGATCTTTTTTGCTGTCATGCTGAAGCACGCCTTTGGAACTGCAACAGAAGGTGTCTATCTCCGGACTAGATCAGACGGAAAGCTCTTTAATCTCTCTAGATTGAGAGCGAAGACCAAAGTCCAGCTGAAATGCATGCGGGATCTCCTCTTCGCCGATGATGCAGCCATTGTTGCCCACTCTGCTCAAGACCTCCAACAACTCATGAATTGTTTTAGCAAGGCCTGCCAAGACTTTGGACTAACAATCAGCCTGAAGAAAACACAAGTCATGGGCCAGGGCGTGGACTCACCTCCCTCTATTACCATCTCCACACAAGAATTGGAGGTTGTTCATGACTATGTGTACCTTGGCTCAACGATCTCTGACACTCTCTCTCTAGATGTCGAGCTGGATAAACGCATTGGCAAAGCAGCTACCATGTTCTCTAGACTCACGAAGAGAGTATGGCTCAATAAGAAGCTGACGACATATACCAAGATCCAGGTATATAGAGCCTGCGTCCTGAGCACACTCCTGTACTGCAGTGAGTCCTGGACCCTTTGTGCACGGCAGGAGAGGAAGCTGAACACCTTCCATATGCGTTGCCTCCGACGCATTTTTGGTATCACCTGGCAGGACAAAGTTCCAAATAGAGTAGTCCTAGAACGAGCTGGAATCTTTAGCATGTATACATTACTGAAACAGCGACGTCTACGTTGGCTTGGGCATGTCGTGAGAATGGCTGATGGTCGGATTCCAAAAGATCTCCGGTATGGAGAATTAGTGGAGGGAAATCGCCCCAGAGGGAGACCACAGCTGCGATACAAGGACATCTGCAAGCGGGATCTGAAGGCCTTAGGAATGGACCTCAACAGATGGGAAACCCTGACATCTGAGCGTTCAGCCTGGAGGCAGGCGTTGCATCATGGCCTCTCCCATTTTGAAGAGACCCTTGTCCAGCAGACCGAGGCAAAGAGGCAGTCACGGAAGCAGCAAAATCAGGGAGCTGGACAGGGGACAGATTGTATTTGTCTTCAGTGTGGAAGGGATTGTCACTCTCGAATTGGCCTTCTCAGCCACACTAGACGCTGTTCCAAGTCCTCCATACAGAGCACGTTACCATAGTCTTTCGAGACTGAAGGATGCCTAATACTCCCCCACTCCATGTCCCAGCTGGATATATGCCAATTAAGTGGGCTAGTTTCACAACTTTTTTTCCAAGTTAAGCATGGAGTTCTACCTTCTTGGATGGGTGACTATCCAGTGGTTTCTGGGGCAACCCTGGAAGATAAGGTTGGTCAAGTTCTTTTGTTAAATGTTGGTTGGCCTAGCCATTGTGGAAACAAACAGTTATTTCCATCTTAAAGACTATTACAGGGATGGGCATTTTTGATAGATCTCTCTCTGTGTGTAATTTTGATACAGATACTCCACATCCCTGTGAAATGTAAGCCTCCCTCTATCCCCTCCCACAAAAAAGCAGAAGAGATCATGAGTTTATTAATGTATTTTTTAAAAAAGAGAAGGAAAAAAATATTCTTTTCTTAAAGCCCTGCATCTTGCTTCAAATGAGAATAGCTATTCTGGGAAGCATCTAGGAACAGTTTTTCTCCTTGTTTGGACAACTTGTTTTCTGGTACTTATGTAAGAGGGGATGGTCCAGTTGCCACAAAAATAGGCAGGTTGATCACCCAATGTAGGGATGTAAATTCTCACACTTTTCTTTCTTGTAAAAAAAAAAGAGAGAGGAAGTTTTCTCCATGCTGACATCAGTTATGAGAGTCTTTGTGCATTTTTTGCTTTATGGACTTCCCCACCCCCAAAATTCACAGGATTTCTTTTGCACAAAAATATGTATTTTGTGCAAAAAAAATAAAAATTATAACCCTAGGATTTTTACTTAGAACCTGGTACATTAGGCAAACTACAAAATTATGTGCAGAGACATGATATTGTTGTGCAACAGATGAGATTTTTGTGTGTGCAAAATACAAGGTTTACCATGCAACAAAGATAACAATCTGTTTGTTAATACTGCTGGTAGCCCTCTCACACAGAAGTGAAATATCTAGTAGTAGTTGACACTTTATTTTCTTTCCATTTTCCCGTCTCCACTGGCTACCGATATTTCCAGGCACAATTCAAAGTGCTGGTTTTAATCTATAAAGCCCTGAATGGCCTGGGTCCAAGCTATTTCAAAGACCATATCTCCCATTATGAGCCAGCTCGGGTGTTTAGATCATCAGGGGAGGCCTTTCTCTTGGTCCCACCACATTCACAGGTAAGTCTGATGGGGACACGGGAGAAGTTCTTCTCTGTCACTGTTCCCAAACTTTGGAACTCTCTCCCAGCGGAAGGCCAGGATGGCCTCATTTTTGCTGTCCTTCCACAAGCAGGCAAAGGCCTTTCTCTTCAGACAAGGCTTCCCTCAGTAACTAGCTACCTGTTTGTGATTTTTCAGATGGATTGTTATACATTACTGCTTTGACTGGATTTCTAGTGCCATTTGTGTTTTCCATTTCTCGAAGTGGCATTGGTTTTTCTTTTGTTAATAACAACCTTTGAACTTCAGAGTTGGAAGGGACCCTATGGATCACTGAGTCCAGCCCCTCTCAAGGAGGCACTGTGTGGAATTGAAGTCCCAACCTCTGGCTTTGCAGCCAGAGACCTAAGCCACTGAACTATCCACCAATTACTTACTGTTCTTAGCTTTAAATATTGTCTTTTAATTATGTTATCCACCATGGTATGCTCATTGTTTTCTACTTTAAATATTGTCTTTCACTGCTGTAAGCTGCCTTGGGTCCTTTTCAAGGAGAAAGACAGGGTAAAAAAATATTTAAAATACATTTTTAAAAATGAAAAACAAAATCCTTCTCCTATAAAATTAAAATATACTACTTCTATGTGGCTTTCACTTGCAGAAGACTTATTATTTTTATTTAAGCATTCTGTGGAAATTATCAAAGTGACGTTCACTTTGTAGGATGTTGTTGTGCCAGACTTATTTGTATATTTTGGCATATACCTTCCAAAATTTGACAACTATTGTAGCCATTGACTGAGGTATTGTGGCAGTGATTGTCCAAATTTCCAGGCTTGGGAAGAAACAAAAACAGAGGTCACTTCATTCAAGTATGTGAAACTGTTTCACATTAACTCAGGCCATTTGTCTACCTAGACCACTGAAGGTTTCACTGATTGGCAGTGATCTTCCAGTGCTTTGGTTGTAGCCTTTTAGAGCCCTGGAGCTGGAGATGGGCCTTCAGGGATGCACCCTATCTGATCTTCCACTAAGCTGCAGCTATATACCATTGTCCTGGTGACCTATCAGCTATGGTTTTGCATGTGTATAGAGAATTGGCCTTATGGGCTGAAAAAACTTGTATTCAAATCCTAAAGATCATTCTGTGGGTTTCAATACTACCCCCATAATGACTAAGGGTCAAAGTATATGTGGAACAGTATCTCTGTGATCCAATCTCATGGGGCTGAGAGATAAAAACAAATGGGCCTTTGATAATGGATTTAGGCGTTTTCAGCTTCATGTCTATAAACACTGCAAGTCCATGCAAGTCATTTACCCAAAAAGCTCCCTGTGGAAGACGGTTCAGTAGACCCTTTGGCATGATGTGGGATTGAGCACAAGGGACTTTAGTGGAACTGAGAAATCAGGACAAAATCAGCAAGGCTGCCCTACTTATTGGCTAAAATCTGACAAGTCACAACTAGGATAAATCCATTGAAACAGTGGAGATTTGGCAAGTCAACGCCTTTGTAAGTTCCACTGATTCAAAAGGCCTACTGTCACTGTAACTTACTACTAGATTCCAGCCATTGAGTTGATTTATATCCTACTTGTCTCCCAGGGCTGGGGGTCCACTTGAATTAGATTAGAACAGATATAATAATTTTCCTTTTTAAAAGAATCACAGCTACAAATAAAAAGATGATCATGTGAAAATGTAATTTAAATAATCCCAATATTTTAAAAGATTGAAGTAAAAAGAACAAAAAAGCACAGCATAAATCCTACAAAATCCCTTTCCCCAACAGCCAGTAAATGGCCAAATGCTTGCCAATGGAAAGGCAATCAGGAGCTCTGGAAGGGAGTTTCAGCACCTGGAAGCAGCCACGAAAAAGGCTCTCAAATCCTCAGGTTCTTGCCAAACATGGCTGTGTGGGTGGTGAGTTTAAGGGTCTCCCCTGAAGACCTCTGAGCTTGGGGAGGCTCATATGGGAGAATAAGGTCCTTCTGGCACGGTGGACCAATTTGTATATGGCTGAGGCAAATGGAAGTGCCTTTTGACACACGCAAGACATATATGGTGCCACACTCTGATGTTCTTATTTTCAATTAAGATCATTATTTTAATTATTCCCAATTAAAATTGTCTAATCTAGTGGTGGATATTCCAACAAATGTGTATACAGCAAGAGGTAGATCCAGAGATGAAACGGGACTATGAGTAAGTCATGCTATACATATAAATCAAGAACCAACCAAAAAAATGAACCAACCCACAAATGTAAGGAGCTCAAACCAAGGAAACTAAATGAAGCCAACAGACATCAATCAATCCCCTGTTTCTTAAAAGAGACAACGTCTTTCTCTACCAATTTTCTTATATAAAGTGTTATCCAGGTCCTACTTTTAGGATACAAGGGTACACTAGATAAAAGGTCTGTGGGCATGTGACCTGGACTGGCCTACAGATACATGGCCTGTGGATAGGATTACTGACCTGTGAAATGATCTACCAATGGAATGACATCAAGGAAATCAGCATGATTGCCTGTTTCGTATTGGTAAAAAGGGCTGAGGAATTCTTAGCCTGGGTTTATGCAAGATGGAGTGAGCAAAAAAGACAGATAGATGACTGCTGTAGCAAGAACGCTCTGGTTGAGCTTGAAGATGAATGGACAGCATGGACAGGCTATGAAGCTGGATGCTTTCAAAGGCTCCATAACACTAATAACTGCATGTACCTCAGACAAAGGGATTATTTACTCTCTGGGAGTAAGGAAAACTGATGCAAAGTCCTCTACCACATGGGCAGATCTATTTCTCTTTCTCTCATTTGCAAATTTTTTAAATCTTGCATTTTTTCTGTTGAATTTTTAATGAAGCTTCTGGAAGTACTTATTTTATAAATAACCCCCTCCCTCAAATCTTCAGCTATCCCTCACTTTTGGAAGGAGTAAGCTGTAAACACAGCTTTGTGAAACAAGCATTTAAAAGTTGCCAGAGCCATTGGCTGGAATGCTGTTACTTACACATCCCAGAATAAGTTTAATGGTATAAAGTGCAGTGGTGAATTGCCAGTAGTTAAGACGTTGATGTTTGTATTTGTGGTCACGCACTAAATCATGTAAGTGGTGTATGACGATGAACACAAGCACTGATTTCTGTTAGCAGCAATTTTACTGCAATTTATGCTGTTTGACTCATGCCTGCGCACATAAGTAATAAGAATCTGGCTTTTGTTGTTTTTCCTTGGGGGGGGGGGAAAGCAGAGGTCACTAAGTTGGCTATGAGGTAATTTCAAAATCTATATTGTATCTTTTTTACTTTTTGGCTGGTTTAATACAGATAATACCATGGTATAAGGTTCCCCCCCCCCTTTTTGTTCCAATTTTCTGAAAGAATCCTATAATGGGACGAATTTTTCCCAAACGTTCTTTTTTCAACTTTAACTAAATTGGGGGGGAAAACAATATTTGGGGAGGGGAGGGGAGGAAAAACAACTATTTCCAAAATGTCTGTTTTCAGGTGTTCACTTCACAATTTTCCTCACACCCAGGTAGTCTGCTGCAAACTCTTCCTCTGGAAAGTTATCCCTTCAGACATAGAGTGAAATATGTTGTTCAGTACACACCACCACAGCATCATAGGGGTCAACGCACTGCATCTACTGTGTCGGCATCTGATTGATAAGAAAGACCTTCCACAGAAAGGCTCAGTACATTACTTCCAACAGTTCTTTGTTTTGTGTGAATTCCTCATGGCACATTTCACTGAGATACAGCAAATAAAGCACTGCAGACATGAATTTACCAGACAGCCAAAGACAGAATGGTGTATTCTTCTTACACATTTTGAGAGAGAGAGGGAGGGGGGAAAGGATCCATGTGAAGTGATCTGGGCATAATGTGTAGCAGCAGTCTAAACTGTAAATGAATTTGAAAGCAACCACAGTCTGTGTGTCTTCATAGCAAATACTATTCCTTGCTTTGGTTTCTTTTATTTGGCTGACGAGGTGACCAAAAAGAGCAAATCTGTTACTTCACAATTGTGAGAGGCCCATGTCTTTCGACATAAATGTATAAGGAATAACAAAACTGTCAGAAGTTCTTCCTGCAGATTATTAACACTATAGGGTCATATAGACAGGGTAGCATAGGTTCTTATCTGCTATGTCTTTTATTAAAACTGCATGACATGAACACCCATCCCCTCAGAGGAGGGCGAGTATGACAGAGAAAGTCCTGTCTGGAGTGACAGCAAGAAAATCCCACTTTTTGATCCCAACAGACGAACTCCTTGTCTCCCTTCAATTTGTTTATGATTCTAAAGTTCAATATTTCGCACTTCACAGAGAGGAGTCAATGTTCTCAGACAGCACCGTCAAATATGCCACCCCATAAGCTTCAGCCTGAAAGAACACATTACAGCCCCATGCTCCTAGATAAGGCAAAAGGAAAAGCCAATATAGTGCACTTTTCCTTCACATCTGACACACTGAGAACAAGGTTTGCATATCATTGTTGGTGTTATTTCTTCTCATTCTAATATGAAAGCAAAGCATGGCAAATGCCACTTGTGTCTAAACCCAGAGGAAAGAAGTGAGACAGAAGTTTTGAGTAAGTAGGGGTACATAATTACTCACTGATTGAAAAACCTGTCAACATAAGACTGTATATGAGCTATCTAGTGTCCAATCAAGTTCTAAAAAGCCAGTAACTTGGAAGTTAGGGCTAATACCTTAACAGATGAGCTCCATGATCAGAAATGATGGTGTATAGTGTCACACTCTGCACTGGCTTATAATGTATCCTTCATGCAGCCATACTTTCCTTTGGTATTTCAGGCTCAGATCCAGATAGAGATGAAGACCTCTATCTTCCCAGTATTTACCTTCATTTGACTGGTCCTCGTCCAGACCATCACTGCATCCAGGGACTGGCTCAGGACTTACATAGCCATAGATGACTCAGATGTTCCAAAGAGGGAGAAAAAACTGGATATCATTAATAGGGATGAGATTTTCAAATGTTTTTAACCACTAAATCTATATTCTGCATTCTGGGAGTTCTACCTGAGAGAGAGAGAGAGAGACACCTAAATGTGGCTCACCTGGAAGAAAGGCCTAAATTGGAAGGTTTGAGGCCTAGCTAGGCCTAGATAGAAAGAGAACTCCTAGCTAGTACTAGGGCAGGTATAGGAAGCTTAGGTGGACTTAGATCTAGCTACATCTCAATTCCTTTTAGTTCAGGTCTTTCCCCCAGATGAACCACATGTAGGTGTCTGTAAAGTGTCTGTTAGGTAGAATTTCCAGAAGGGAGAATTATGGAATTTGCATTTGAAAAAAATCATCCAAAGATCACATCCATAGTCACCAATGAGCTGATGTACTCCAAATATCCTAATGACCTTCCCCAACAGCTTCATACAGATTTTAAATAACACTGGGACCGAAATGAACCCTACAGGACCTTACTGAGCAATTGGCAGGGATGACAAGCTGTGGCTCCTATCCTCTGGATGTATCCCCAAAACTAGAGGAGACCTACTGAGAAACGGTGCCTCAAACATCTGGCCTGTAACATTGACAGCATTCCTGACACTCAAAAGTTTGCAGAGTACCTTCCCCCTCAATCATGGCAAAATGTTGGCTTCTCCAGTTCAAACCCCTAGCTGTTTTCATGCATGAGGCTTAAAGCCATTCTTGCTTCCATCAGGTTTAATGTGAATGTAAAGCTTACTTTGGCCGTAATGCCTACTTGCATTAGCGATGCCTTTCCTCTGCCTTTTCTTCTGCATTAACAATGGCCAAGCATTCTCATAAGTAGCCAGAGAGAGGCTCAGTGGCGATTTAAGCCTCCCACATGAAAGCACTCTAAATTCCAGCAGAAAGGCAGGAGGCAAGGGAGATGAAAGGATAACAAGGGGATGGATGTGAGCAATGCATTTGTACACATTTAGGCTTCATTTCAGTGGGGATGAGGATTAGTGGCAATAGTTTCATGTGAGGCTTAAAACGGTCCTTGCTTCAGTTGGGTTTGTATAATCTAAGTGTGAAAGAAACCTACACTGGCCATAAGCTCACTCTCCCTGCAAATATTTCTCTTCTTACTTAACAACGGTCAGATATAAATACACATAAGAGGCAGACGGATGATTTATGTAATGCACAAGAAAATACCCTGCGGCATGATCAAGCTCAGAGGACTATTTGCAGTTAAGGGCCTTTGGTCATAAAAGGACAGATCAGAGACCATGGGGTTCTTTTGACCAGGGGAGCTTAAGTCATTCCATAAATTGACAGAAACACAGTGACTTTAGCCCTGCCATAGCCACTTTACTGTTTTTGCTCAAACTGGAGCTCTCTTCAAGCATTAACTATAGAGCCCTATTCAGGCCTCACTAAATCCAGAGATTTGAATATGCTTAGAGGGGAACATATTGTCTAGCCTCCTCCATTGTTCCATTGATTACATCAGTGGTTCACAACCTTGGTTCCCCAGATGTTTTTGGACAAAAACTCCCAGAAGCCTTCTTCACTAACTGTTCTGGCCAGGACTTCTGGGAGTTGTAATCCAAGAATACCTGGGGACCTAATATTGCGGAACACAGCCTTACATGATTGTCACTGAGCTTGAAGAAGAGAGATTCCTCCTCATGTGTTGACTCTCAGCAAGAATGGAAAACTAAGCCATTTAATTCAGTAATGACTGAATAGGGCTTATTTCTTTATTTCTTTATTTAAAATATAATGTATTCATTATATCGAGGGTAGAGATGGAGATATTTGTATATGAATATGAATATCCCCGTCGCAGCTCACCCAACTCAGACCGTCCACTCATGAGTCCTGCCATGGTGCCAGTCCCACTCATCCTGCCAATGGCGCCCAAAGCTCCACTCTCTTCCTGCTCAGCTAGCCACTCTAGGCAGAGGGCGGGAGAATGAGTCTCCCCGTATGGCTGCTGAGTTGCCAGCCGAGCAGGAAGAGAGCGGAGCTCTGGGCGCCATTGACAGGACGAGTGAGAATGGTGCTACAGCAGGATGAGTGGATGCTCCAGTTCCAGTGGCTGGACTCTCATTAGGGCCAGCTGCGACAGGGATATTCGTATATGAATACGAATATGGATATCCCCATCTCTAATCGAAGGAGAAGAAGAGGCCAGAATTAGCCTTTGCAAACAGGAGAGTGATCCTAGCAGGGCCAACCACATAGTGCAAGTACAGACTTAAGAAAGGATATAAATTGTGAAGCTCTTGATGTTGTTTATTTGTTGCTTTGTTTGCTTTTCCACAAGGCAAATATTGAGCTCACAGGCTCTAACACTGTGAACCTTTGTTAGATTGGCTCAACTAGGATTAGGTGCAAAGCTATGTATTTTAAATTACATTTTAATAAATAGAAAGTGACATTTCACTGTTTGTCTTTCAAAATTCAGTAGCTACTTCTGGTGGGGGGAAACTGGAAGCAGATGTGAAATCTGTATGTTTCAGGAAGCTAAGAAATTGTAACCGTAAAAATAACACTTTTTTGTTGGAAAAAAAACTAAATTGTGGCAGTCTCAAGTTTTTGTTAGATTTTTGTTTTGTTTGAAACTCTGTAGCAAACCCATTTGAAAGAAGGTTTCGAAAGTCATAAAAATCTTAGACAAAACAGGCCTATTTTTAATTTCTTTCCTTACAGTCTAACAGTGGTACATGTAAATTCTCCACTTAGGTAAATCTTCACTAATCTTAGATAATACTTTCCCATGGTTATCTATATTAAATCCTTGACCTTGGTTGCTCTTTATATCCTCAGTACTTACTGGTGTGGTTTCCCTGTGCCACCCTTGCACTAATTATATATTGCAGGCATCTGTGACGTGTGAAGTGCATTTTCCCTCCATTTAACCTATGATGATTATTACAATTAAAAAAATAAAACAACATTGTACCTGATACAAAATTAACTCTTTGAGTATAAGTAAAGAGAAAATGGTTGTCAAAAAGGCAATAGAACCATTTTGATTTGAAAAGAAGAACACTTATAGGGATGTGAACAATGCTACCTAAATTCCTTGTTCTCCTCGATGGAGGCTGTGAGGAGATAAGAGGTCTTAATGACAAATGCCCAAACCCTGCATAATTTCTCATTGCCAGTGTGTGAGAGAAACAAGAAGCTCCTCTCACTGTTTTCCCCCCTATCAAGTCCTCTACAATTTACACAAAACACCTTTGCGCAAAATGGGTGTCCTTTCCCTTTGATTGGAAAAACATACATACGGCAAATCCAGATGGACTCAATGAGTACTCAAAAAACAATTCAAACAGTTCATCTGATGTTTCTGGTTCCTAATAATCCATGAGAAAAAGAGCAGCCGCCATCAGTGTTTTGTGTAATTGTATAATTTGGTCTGATTTACGGACAAACCTTTCTCATTAATAATGCCACAGAATGCTGTCTCACAGGCAAGGATAAAAAACATTTCTATTCCTTGTCCTTGCAAATAAAGATGAGGCCAACGAGAATTTAAATTTCAAATCTATAACAGTGCTCCAAACACCCATAATAACATTCATCCACATTGCTGTGCATATATCTAAGAGTATGTTCACCTTGTTCGTTCAATAATACAACCATTTAACATAGTCTGCTGCAAGGGAACCAGTGCATTCCAAAAGCTAACAAACTATTTGTGTTTTTCCAATCAGAGTAAAGAGATTGCTCTTCCCTGTCTTCATCCGTAGAACAGCCTAACTCCGAATCTCAGTTGCGATATTTTCTATTCAGTATTTTTTCCTGACAGATCACAAATCAGGGGTATTGAGACGGCCCATCACAATCACAAAGAATGACTGTGAAGACCCAGACTGTAATAAGATTTTTGCAGTCCAAGGACTAATGCCATTTTTTGTATCTCCTTGCCACTTAGTTTTTATGGGTCATTTTGATGACCACTCCATCATGTTGATGCCTTTGGCTGTTCATGGCAATAGCTACATTTAAGCCCCGCCCCCAGTATTTACTGGTTGTGGCATAGATGAATAACAAGTTAGCCAACACAAGGTCTGGATTTCTTGATCCAGGAACTGCATGAAGTATAATGAAAAGAAGCATTTTTGATCTGCCAGTAATGAGGGTGTTGCTGAGAGTGTTCACCATCCTGAAATGCAGATGTAACACATGGACATATGGGGGGAAGGAACCTCTCATGGAACTAACTTGCTTGCATGTTTGTCATTTACTAAGCATTTAGCAAACCCCTTCATTTCAAGGGCTAAAAGACTTTTCCTTTTGTTTCACCTTATTAGAAGACTTGATGTTTTTTTTTTCTGCATCCATTTCTTGCATCCAGGATACCTAAGGACACAAATGCTTTCTAAGCATTTCTGTACTATGTCCGCCATTTTTCTCAGTCATATGGGCTGAGAGAGAGATATCCATTATTGTTTTTTCTGCTTTTGTTTTTTCCTTTATTTCTTTTTTGTCAAGTCCACAGTAGAGATGAGCACTAACTGCCGGTTTGGCAGTTTGTGCTAGTTCGTTTATTGGCCAATCCAGTGTTTGGTGATTACTTGTGCTATTCAATCCAGTAGGAGTGGTTTCGGAAGTTGATGATTAATTCTAACTCCTAGGTTACTGGCCTTCCATTGAGCAATACAGTAGAATTAAAGTTTCTCCTGAAGCTACTACCAATCCCACTTTCCACAGGTGCATCACTAAATTTATTGTGCCTCTCAACGGTAACAATCATGGACAATTCATGGCCCACACAGTGGGGATGGTATCTCCTGCAATTTGGGAGGCAGGGGGAGGAGTCAATCCCCTGCTTTGATTACAGCCTGGACCAGCCACAGCTGGTGTTCCCATTTCTCCATCTTCAGGGAGGCTAAGTTTCTGTGCCATAGGAAATATACCAGATGGCCCTGGAGTGTAACCAGGTTTTAAGAGCTTGACTAGCTAGGTACCATTGGCTGTATCTTCCCTCTTCAGAGGGAAGCCCTCCCACCATCTTCCTTCCTCCTGAAGTGGCAAGGGATGCTGCTGTTGACAGGAAGGACGGATGTTCCCAGTTCATCCTGAAGATACTGGGAACTGAATCTGGAACTTTCTGCATGTAAACCAAACCTCTCTTCCAAAGTCCTATTTTCTCCGAATATGTTGCACTGGGACCATCCAGCAGCCAGGTGCTTTATAACTCCCCTCTTTTCCATTCCCAGACAGGCAGCAGGGAGAAGGCTTTACTGTCCCCTAAACAGCCTTCAGTACACCATCCAGTTCTACACCTGAGCAGACCTGCTTTAGCTTTCTATTCATTTATTCTGTTCTTACCTCTTCTTGCCTTACAGCCCCCTTTTTCCCCTGAATTCAGATAGTATTTTTTTAAGCTCAGCAGCAGGATTTGTTTTACACTGAGCAGTAATCTATTTCACCCCAAGAGAGAAGACTAGACTGCATAAATTGTCTTAATTTATGAGCTCCCTTCAGATGGGAAAACACCTAAGACCTATGTCTAGATGTAAATATCGTCCACATTTGAAAGTTTCTAAGTGTCTAAGGCTAACAGCACGTTGTTTTCCATTTGCCCACAACATGTGGAAGCCTCCTGAGATTATCCAAGTTGATGGTGTGCACAAGAAAACCAGTTAGTGCCAGATTAATTTGTAATTTAATCACAGGCCCCAATCTTTTAGTGACTTAAAGATTTTAGAATCAATATTTAATAAAGATAATGCTTAGTATGCCCTACACAGTCTGAAACCTTTATTTCATTTGAAACAACGGAAATTATGTCTCTCTGCAATACCTTGATTAGTTTTGTAGCAAACGGGATAGAAGCATGAGGTTTATTCAAAAGCATCCTGGGCCTGGCTCTTGATGCCGAGTAAAACTCACTGGAGGCTTTTCAACATCTTTTCTCAATCACGAATACCAGTGTAGCCCCTGTCAAACAGAAGAAAACAAAGATGTGTCACTCTGCTTCCACAGCTTAGATCTCAAAGGCTTTGTTCTGGTTAAATGGATCTATACTTCATTTTAATTCTCACAACAGCCCCATGAAGTGGGTAGGCCAAACTGAGAAATCACTGTCGAGTCCTGTCCAGTGAATTCTTGCTCCAGTGTTCTAACTAAAGGTTCACTGTGTGATACATTGAACTTGTTACTTTATTTATTTAGCTACAAGGAGGTGCACAGAACTTAATCCAGACATAGTTCATCATGTGTGGGTAGGAGAAGTTCAAAGCTTTCTGTACAGGTCTTTTTTTTTTTTAAAAAAAAAAACATCATTTCTGGCACCAGTGTAATTTGCTATTCTTTTTTCAGCCTTCCCTATTTATCTGAAACCCTGCCTAGGAAGGAGGCTGATGATTCACCGGCATGCATATATATTCCATTCTCACACACTTACTAGTGGGTTTTAAGAAGAAAAAAACTTGTAGCTATATTGTATGCATTCAACATGTTGCTATGAGCAATCAATTCACTTCCAACATATGGTGAACGTCAGAATAAGTGAGTTCCAAAACATCCTGTACTCAACAGCCCTGCTCAACTCATGTAAACTCAGGGCTATGGCTTCCTTTATGGAGTCATTCCATCTCACATTTGTTGACTCTAGTGTTCTCCAGCATTGTTGTCTTTTACAGTGCATCTTGTCTACCAATGATGTGCCCAGAGCACAATGGTCTCAATTTAGTCATTCATTGTTTCTAGAAAGAGTTCAGATTTGATTGGCTGTAACAACCAGTCATTTGTCTTTCTGGTGGTCCATGGTATCCATAAAGCTCTCCTCAAAAACCAGATTTCAAACAAATCAGTTTTGTTTTTGTCAGCTTCCTTCACTGTCCAGCTTTCACATCTATACGTTGCATATTATAGATGACCTTGGCCTTAGTCTCCAGTGACATATCTATACACTTAAGCATCTTTAGAACTTCTTTTTCAACTCTCAGTCTTCTTGGCTGCAGTCTCCTTTTGGATTCATGATTCAACCAAGGTATAGAAAATTTTTAACCATTGCAATTTCTTCTTTGTCAACACCAAAGTTATGCAATTCTCATATACTTATTATTTTTGTTTTCCTAATGTTCATCTGCAATACTCCTTTTGCACTTTCTTCTTCCACTTTCATCATTAGTAATTTCAAGTCATTGCTGCTTTCTGCCAGTAATATGGGGTTCTGCATACTTTGCATTACTGAGGTTTCTCCCACCAGTTTTCATTCATCCTTCATTTTAGTTTTATCCATTTTAGTTTTATCCACTAATATATCCATTTAGTTTTCCAAATGGTATATTCTGAATATACTTTAGACTGAACAGATAGGGAGATAAAATACATCCATGTTTGAAAGCATCTGCCTTTCTACATTCTTAACTATTTTTTCTTGCGCAGAGTAGAGGTTACACATAATGACAATCAAATGTTGTGGCACACCCATTTCTTTTAGAACATTGGTTAGCTTTTCATGAACCATACAGTCATTAGCTCAGCTCTAATCCTTACAGCATAAACTAACTTTATTCTGAAATTCTTTGATATCCTTCCTTAGCCAACATATGTTTGCAATATGATCTCTAGTGCCTCTTCCTTTTCTGAATAAGTCCTGAACATCTGGCATTTCTTGCCCCATATATGGTAAAAATATTGGTTGCAAAAACTCAAACATTACTTTTCTTGCTCAAGAAATTACTGCAATGTTCCTATAGTTACTTCACTCTCCAATGTCTCCTTTCTTTGGAATGTTTCCAGTCAGTGGGTCATTATTTTTTTCCCATCTATTAACACAGCAAGAGCACAAAAATATTCTTATGAAGCACTGAACCATTCTCGAATGAGCAAAGAGCTTCTCACTGGGTTAAGAACATTAGCCAAATTGCCTTTTTTTTCCTATTGAGCAATATCAGTAGGCTTGGCCTGCCGAATTCTTCTTCTTGCTAAGAACAGTAAGTGGGTCCAAATTCTTCATGAGACACATACAGTAATTTTCACATAAGACACATATGTGCACTTCTTCCTTAAGAACGTTTTGCCAAACATTTTCTTCTACACTTACTAAGCAGCTAAGTACCATTAAAAATGTAGGCTTTCATGGTTAAATGTGATTCAATTAGAAAGGTGGACAAGGGAATGGAATAGCACGGAAGGGAAAAGTAGAAAAATGACAACATTTGAAGAGATTATTGAAAAAAGATTGAAATTAGAGGAAAAGACAGAAAGAAAAGGAACTGTAAGTCAAATATATAAATTATTAATGCAAGCTGAACAGGGTACACAAGGATTAAAAATGCAATGGCAATATGATTTAGATAAAGAAGTAATAGGTGAAGAATGGGATAAAATATGGGATCAAAGAATTATGAAGAACATGTCAGTAAGGATAAAAGAAAACTGTTATAAGGTAATATGGAGGTGGTATTTAATGTCGGTAAAAATGAACATAATAAATAAAAATGTATCATCACTATGTTGGAGGTGTAAAAAAGAGAGGGGGACGTATGTGCATATGTGGTGGTTATGTGAAGTAAGAAAGCAAGAATGGAATCAAGTCTTTAAAGAAATAAGTGAAATAACTGGATTAAATATTCAAATGTCCCCGTTAATTGTTTTATTGAATTTGGTTAAGAAGGATCAATTGTTGAAAGAAAATAAGGATTTAATAGTAATAATGATAACAGCAGCAAGATTAATTTTTGCAAGAAACTGGAGAAACGATAATCAAATCAGTTTAGAGGAATGGTACAGAGAATTATGGGATATGGCAATTAATGATAAACTGACATGTGATATGAAAATATGAAGAGGCCAATCAAAAAATAATGATTTTAAGAAAATATGGAGTGTATTTTTGGAATATGTATTTCGGAGAGGGAAGGGGTATACACCGAGGGAAGAAACAATGAATTTTTGGAGAGAAAATGGATTGAATGAAGTTTAATGCTAGCCCTGAAGGTGATGGTGGCACTATGTGATATGTAATTGTATTTTATTGTGTGTGTTTTTTTCTGTGTGGTAGTAGGTTTATATTTTGTAATTTAATAAAAATATATTTTTAAAAAATGTAGGCTCTGCCTTTTTTTCTGGATGAGACGTCTTGGGATAGAAGGGCAGTGGTGTCAGGAAACATTTGTTGACGTGGAAGCCACTTTCTCTTTAGACTTTAAGATGTCTTGCTGCACCTTTCAAGAATGTCTGCCTTCATTTCTGTCCCCTTGGACATGCAGGACCAAATAGCTTACCAACTCAAAAAATGGTTCCTGATGTTGTGGAAGTTGACTAATCTCAATCAGCTGGGGCTAACCAGCTTGTATCTTTTAGCATACATCCTGACCCACTTCATCCCTGGGTTAGTGAAATCTGAGTGTTTCCACATCTCCTTTTTTAAAAATTGCCATAGATGTGGCTAAACATAAACAGCTATGTCCTGGAGGGCACGCAGCATCATATTTATGTGTCCTATCCACTCATGCAACAACAATCCTTTCGCAATCACAAGCACAAAATTGTAACAAGGCAATAATATTTCAGAAGAGTTTAGTAAACAAATCTCAATGGGAGAACAAAGAAAAAGAAGACTATTCCAGAAAACAAAAGGACTATCTAAACAGCACTGTAAGTCTTTCTCTTTGCCCTACAGCTCCATAAAATCACTAACAGATAAGATGGAAGAGGCTATATATGTATACACTACTTGGTGACCTTTGTCTGAGTTTTCCATAGTGCCTGATTGGTTGGAGTGCCCGATAGATAGCTGGGACTTTATGGGTGGGGGTAAATATTTAAGCTGTCACTCATCTTCTCCTTTTGTGCCAGAAGCATAGTCTACTATATTAGATTCAATTTCCACTTTTCTCAATTCAAAGTCACTGACCGTATTTTGAACACTATGATCACCAAACAGAACATGAAGACTCTGTTGTGGTATTGCTGTGATTTAGGGCTGAAGAGCATTTCCTGGCTGTGCCCCATAGTGACCATGAAATCACACAGCACCATCTAAAGGCAGCACACATACCTAGTAGTCAGTCTACTACATCATTTTGCAGTCACAATACTGTAAAACATAGGAAAGGAAGTGAACTTCTTACAACCGCTTCAATTTGTTTCTAATGGTGATATTTCACGTTTCACACAAAATGTGGCCATTTTGAAGGCTTGAAGAGGGGACACGGATAATCAAAAATTGCATGGATTTTAAATGGTTGAAAAACATTGAGGATATAGTGTTCAAAAACTACCTTTTTGCATTACCCAAGACATTTCTTGTTATTTTTTTAAAAAAATGTAATCCTAGCGTTGCTAAGAAAATAGCATGACTCGATATCCTTGTCAAAATGCATCTGAAATACTTCAACATGCCCCTTTAAAATAACTATTAAAAGTAACTAAAACAGTTACTCACTACACAAACAAAGTAATTTCACAGCCATTTGATATACTACTTTTAGAAAATAACACCATCATATCCTTATTTTTTTAAAAAAGATGAAGAGGGAAAACCTATTACTCAGTTGTTAGTTCCGACCTCTAGCAGCCATATCCTTTCTTCAATGTGGAAGAAACCTATTTTTTCACCCTGTATTTTTGCAGCTTTGCAAAGCAAATCTGCAAAAATACTTGTTGAGTTATCAAAGTCTATGCAACCAGCAGATCAAATCAGAGTTCTTAGCTGACACTCAGAAACCTGAGAATGTCCTTTGCACTTGAAAAGTATGCCAAAGTTTTGCAATAGTTTTGCAGTATTTGACATCACAAAACACACATTTTGCAGCGCCACCCATAACTGTATGACTGACACGCTCTCTCTTTCTTTCTCTGACACAAACACACAGACATTCACACAGTTCTGCACAGTTTCTTATTTCTTATTTATTCCACAAAAAAGGACCATGAAACTTCTAAGATCTCTCTTGAGATTTCTTAAGGGAAGATTTCTGCACACAGAAATCACACTGCGAGGAGAAAAATGTGAAACCCCGCCTGTTGTTTTCCCTCTGAGAGCAAAAGACTTTAAGACTCACATATTTAATCTAAAGAACCACCTCTTCCCATGTAAACCTGCCGGTTAGCTATGTTCATCAATCTGATGTTATGGTAACATGAGATATGGCCTTCTCAGTCCCAAGACTTTAGTTGTGAAATATATTTGCTCCATTGCTAGGTGGTTCTTGAGTGGATAAGCAATGTGGTGGTGGTGGTGTTTTTATTTCTCCTTGTTACAACTGGATTTCAGATGTGTGCCAGCTTCTTGAGCAACTGCTTCATACTGTTTTATATATTTGTATTGTTCTGAATTGCATTGAAGGCTTCCAAAGGTTGCCCAAACTGTATTAAAAAGTTTTTATAAATGGAAATGAAAATAAATAAAAATAGCATGGTTGCAGTATAAACATGCCTGCATATAATGGCCAGTGGCCCTTTATCACAATCACGCTTTAAATTAAATTAACTTCACTGAGGAACTAGTACTGACTTTTCAGATCTTAGAAACTCATTTGTCTGATTACAGTTTTATCCTCATAATTCAACCCAAAGAAATCTGAAATGCACATATTTCTTACCTGTACAGTCATGTGAAAAAGAAAGTACACCCTCTTTGAATTCTATAGTTTTATGTATTAGGACATAATAAAAATTACCTGGTCTTTAGCAGGTCTGAAAAATTAGGTTAATACAACAATAGCTTGTAGAACCACCTTTAGCAACAATAACATGAAGTGATCATTTTCTGTTTGATTTTATCAGTTTCTCACATCGTTATGGAGGAATTTTGGCTCACTCTTCTTTGCAACGTTGCTTCAGTTCATTAAGGTTTGCGGGCATTTATTTATTCACCACAGCATTTCAGTTGGGTTGAGGTCTGGACTTTGACTGGGCCATTGCAACACCTTGATTCTTTTTTTTCCCCCAGCATTCTGCTGTAGATTTGCTGGTGTGCTTGGGAGCATTGTCCTGTTGCATGAGCCAAGCTTTAGCTGTCAGACAGATGGCCTCACATTTGACTCTAGAATACTTTGGTATATAGAGGAGTTCATGTTGGACTCAATGACTGCAAGGTGCCCAGGTCCTGTGGCTGCAAAACAAATCCAAATCGTCACCACTCCACCACCGTGCTTGACAGTTGGTATGGGGTGTTTGTGCTGATATGCTATGTTTGGTTTTCACGAAACATAGTGCTGTGCATTAAGGCCAAACATCTCAGCTTTGGTCTCGTCCGCCCAAAGGACATTGTTTCAGAAGTCTTGTGGTTTGTCCAGATGCAACTTGGAAAACCTAAGCCATGCTGCCATGTTCTTTTTAGAGAGAAGAGGCTTTCTCCTGGCAACCCTTCCAAACCATATTTGTTCAGTCTTTTTAAAATTGTACTGTCATGAACTTTAACATTTCACACACTAACTGAGGCCTGTAGAGTCTGAGATGTAACTCTTGTTTTTCGTTTTGTTTTTTTCCCTATTTCTCTGAGCATTGCACAGTCTGACCTTGGGGTGAATTTGCTTGGACGTCCACTCCTGGGAAGACTGGCAACTATCTCGAATGTTTTCCACTTATGAATAATCTTCCTCACTGTAGAATGATGGACTTTACATTATTTGGAAATGGCCTTATAATCCTTCCCAGATTGATGGGCAGCAACAATTTCTTCTCTACAATCATTGCTGATATAGAGCACAGACAGAGTTCTGACTCCTGTCCTCTGAAGATGCCGGCCACAGAGACTGGTGAAACATTAGGAAGAAAAACCTTAAGAACACAGCCAAACAGCCCGGAAAACCCACAACAACCATTGCTGATATGTTTCCTCCTTGGCATTGTGTTAACACACACCTGAATGTTTCAGACCAGCAATCTGCTAAAATGTTAGTTTCTATAGAGGTGGTCTACTTGCTGATGATTAACTACTCAAGGGCATTTGGTTAGCAGCACCTGGCTGCTAATTAGCCTCTTAATTACTATGGAAGCAGTAGGGGTGTACTTAGTTTTTCACACATGGGTTCCCCATTTTGGCTTTATTTTTGTAAAATAAATCATGACACGGTGTAATATGTCATGTGTTGTTATTCATCTGAAGTTGTATTAACCTATTTTGCCTACTAAGGATCAGATGATATTTATTATGACCTGTTATGTAAAACCATAGAATTCAAAGAGGGTATACTTTCTTTTTCACATGATTAAACTTTAAAAAGACTTACTGTGCCAACATGAAATATGATTCTTGGCTCAGAGGATGGTATGGTGTGAATTTACCAAGGACCTCCTCTGTCCAGTGAACATGGATGAAGAAACTTATTGAAACTAATTAGAACTGAAGTTAAATAAGGAGTTGCCTTATGGATGAGATATTTCAACTTACTGCTGCTTTGTCAAATTTCAAACATTAGGTACAGCTCCAGAGCATGTTCTTTCTTTCTTTCTTTCTTTCTTTCTTTCTTTCTTTCTTTCTTTCTCTAAAATATTTTACCCTGCTTTTCTCCTAAGAAGGATCCAAGATAGCTTACATCATTAAAAAGAAACAATATTAAAAATTAAAAACAATGAATTATTAGAATATTTTAAAAGAATTAAGCAAACATCAAATTAAAAATAGTAAATAAAAATATAGGATATACTGATGCAGATTGGGCTGGAGATAGTATGGATCATAAATCAGTTGCCGGTTATTTGTTTATGTATGCAGCAATTTCTGGAGTAAGTCATAAATTAAATGTTATCATCTACAGAGTCTGCATTTATTATCATGGCAGAAGCTTGTAAAGAATTGTTGTAGTTAAGAAAACTGATGAAGGATTTTGAAATTGAGGAGGAATCATCTATTGAATTGAGAGAAAATAATCAAAATTGCATCAAATTAGTACAAAGTCAAAAGATTAATATGAATACTAAACATATTGATGTGAGGTATCACTTAATGCATGAACTGATAGAAAAGGGTATAATGGAAATAGTTTATTATCCAAGTATAGAAGTGACAGCAGATATTTTAACCAAACCACTTCTCAGAGAGTATTTTCAAAGACCACAAAAGAAGATGGGAATTGTTGATGCATGCTGTGTTGAGAATGGGTGTAAGAATATGTAAATACAGTGCAACCCAACATGCATATGTGTATAGATGAATGAATGGAATGTGTTATTTGCATAAGAATATGTGTAGCCAATCAGATTCTGCCTAGTGTCAGCCAATAGGTGCTTAGAGGGGTAACTGTCAGTTATAATTAAAAGTTACAGTTGGTATAAGGCTTCTCTGTTAATCTTTTTGTTGATATATCAGGGTTCAGTTAGGACTGTTTGCTGATAGTATATTACTAAGATGTTATGAAACTGTTGTAAGATGTCTGTCAAGTGCAAACTAAAACTATACCATGTCAAATGTTCAATTAATTTATTCTTCAACATATTTTTCAGTAAATGTTCTTAAAGTTTGCTATGACTGAATTATTTCATCTGTTGGCACACATGTGTATCTATTAAAGGAGAATATTATTCATCATCTGTGCAGTAATTCAAATGTATACTTAATCTGCTATGTGTAAACTCTCAAAAATTCCAGCCTTCTGATCATCTGGCACTTTACCCATCCTTAATGATTTCAAGAAAGTAATAGACAGTGGTTCTGAAAGTCCGTCAGCCTGTTCTTTCAATACTCTTGGATGTAATTCATTGGGCCCTGGAGATTTCAACTTCTTCCTTGTTTAAAAGAATAAGGGTTTTTTTTACCTTTTTTAAAAATCAGTCTCAAGCTGCAATCCTGTCACCTCCACTTGTACTTCACATTTGCCTGATAGGTCATAGACTGTCTTTTGGGGAAAACTGAGCTAAAGTAAGAATTGAGCACTTCTGAATTTTCTTTGTCCTCTGTTACCATTTCCCCACCTCACCGAGTAGCTGAACTACTATTTCTTTTCTCTCTCTTTTGCTACACACGTACCTGAAGAATGCTTTTTTGTTGCTTTTAGCATCTCTTGCTAACCTCAGCTCATTCTCAGCTTTCATCATCCCTACAATTTTTTGCTACCTGTCTGTAATCTTCCTTCCACTTCATATGCATGTCCTTTTTTATTATTATTATTTTCAGGTCCTCTCTGAGTTTTTTGTGAAACCACATTAGTCTTTGCTGTCTTCCACATTTTTGTTGCTGTTGGGATTGTTTGTAGCTCTGTTTTCAGAATTTCATTTTTAGATAACTCCCACCCATCTTGAACTGCTTTTCCTGTTAGGATCTTCTGCAATGAGACCTTACCTATCATTGTTCTAAGTTTATTAAATTGGCTTTCCTAAAATCCAGCACACACAGGCAGCTACACTCTGATTTTGTTCCCTTTGAAATCAAAAACTCAAGTAGAACATGGTTAGTTTTCCCCAAAATTCCCCATACTGACTCGTCTTCCACCAAGTCATCTCTATTGGTTAGAATCAAGTCAGAGATAGCTAATCCTCTAGTTTCTTCCTCCACTTTTTGTAGGAGAAAATTATCAGCTGCACAAACTAGGAATTTTTGGAAGATCCATATTTAGCAGAATTTAACAGATATCAGGATAATTTAAATCTCCCATTACTACTGCATAGTGTCCCTTTGAAATTCTTGCAATTTGTTTTTCAAAGATTTTATCTGCATCTTCTCCTTGATTGGATGGTCAGTAGTAGATTCCAATTACCACATTCCTTTTTGTTTTTCACTTCGATTATATTAATCTAGATGCACTCAATAGGACAACCAAGCCCTAGGCAGATTGGGTCCAGGCTATTTGAAGGGCCACATCTTCCCATAAAATTCTTGTCAGTCTTTGAGATCTTCAGGGGAAGGCCTTCTCTCAGTCCCACCACATTGCAAGCACATTTGGTGAGCCCCCCGAAACATAGTCTCCCAGCCTATGAAACTTCTTGCCTGACAAGGTTAGGTTGATCTCTTCCTTACAGTCCCTCAGCTAGCAGATGAAAATTATCCCTCTTAAATTGGCTTTCTACCTCTAAATGCCCTTGTGGGATTACATATTTTAGAAGGGGAGGCAGAATATTTTTATAAGGTATTTTACACTTGTTTTAACTAAAGATGCTTTTAACTCTGTTTTTGTTTAATTCTATTTTAATGATGTCTTAATTTATTGCAATTTTAAACTTTTTTTCAGTTGTTGTACTCCGCCTTTTGTCCTTTCATTGGGAAAAAGGTGGAATGTAAATAAAACAGATGGAGAAATAAATAATAAATAAATATTATGGTGAAATTTTATATTTTGCCTCCTTTTGGTTACTTTCTATGGACCACTTTCAGAATCACGCTGGTAGAAAACAGTATCCAGTCAAACTCCCAGGTATGTTCATTTCCTCCTACAATTGCCCTGAGCTAGCTATATTAGCTTCATGTATTCTTTTTAACCCTAAAGGAGACCACAGTCAGATTGGACAAATAACTTAGGCATATTTTAAAAGGTGCTACTTTAAGTCATTGGAAGGTAAATCCTATTATGGGTATACTTTCCTCTAGTGAAACATCAAGTTTTCCACAAAACTGAAACTCAGCAGTGGCTCCTGGTAAATTAAGTTGAGGAACTATGCACTATGTGTAATTATACATTCTGGAAATTTATTCCTGATCATTTTATTTTATTTTATTTATTGTTTTATTTTATTTTATTACATTTATGTCCCACCTTTCCAGTAAAAGCACTCAAGGGAGCTAACAAAGTTTTTAGAAGAAGTAAAACCAGATAAAACCAGCATTTAGCTTAATAAAATGATATAAACTCACCCTACCATAAAATCATAAAAATCAAGTCAAGTACAATAAAAGAACCTTATAACTGGAAAAGATACAGATGAAAAACAGCACAGCAGGGCAGGTTAAACATCAAATGCCAGTCTAAAAACTCTGACCATCCTGAAGGCATTCAGGGACAACAGGAGCTCTCCTGTTCTGAAAGCTGCCCTCCACTGCATGAATGTGAGAAACTCCGGCCTAAAGGTTGTGGCTGTGATTCTGTTTCAGTGAAGTGCATACACTTCTGACAGGATGCAGTAGCAGCCAAGAGGCGGGGTAGCCCCTTCTTCTGCCCTTCCACTTAGAGGTAGAAGAATCGTGGGAAGAATGAGTTGGCATCGCAACCTGCAAAACCCGATTCTGGAATTCAACCCAGCGATGGCCCTGGAGCGGGACCAGATGAGTGCACGTCGCCGGAAGCGCCCAGCCCAACCTCAGCCCAAAGTTACCTGAGGGATGATAAAGACGCTGAGTGCTGATGCAAAAAGAACTCTAAATCAGCAGCAGATCCCAGAAACTCCTGAAACCTTTCTAGCAGCCACTATCTCACAGCTGAATGCCAACTCCGTAATGCTGTTGTGTTGTGTTCTCATTCTTGGAACTGTTCCAATAGGTATTGCAGAGACTCGAGAGGATTTGCATGCCTGTTTGCAATTTAACTTATGGGAAAGGTTGGCGGAAATTGTGAACGTCTCTTACTTCTGTCTGCAGGAGGCATATGCTATGCATGGATTACTAGGAACTTGCTTAATTCCTGTCTGTAAAGAACTCTTCGCCGAAAAGACTTATATGTAGTTTGCAAATACATGAAAGAATATGTGCCTTTGCTTAATAAACAAAAAAAGGGGGAGATGTGGGAAACTCCTGCCTAAAGGTTGTGGCTGTGATTCTGTTTCAGTGAAGTGCATACACTCCTGACAGGATGCAGTAACAGCCAAGAGGCGAGGTAGCCCCTTCTTCTGCCCTTCCGCTTAGAGGTAGAGCATAAGATCAAAGAGTTATTTTAGCCAATCCTAGTTAATGATTAGGTAACCACGATCCTATCTGTTTCTCTCACAACATACTGTGTAATCATGCTAAGTCAATAAAAAGAGCCCTCGGGGCATTGCCGGGAGGCTCCGCTGGTTCGGACAACTGTTGTCAACTCCTTTTGTTCTCTCTCTCCAAGGCAATTAGCCTTTCCTTTGTTCAGTGATCACCACACATGAAGTACAACTGGAAATTTTCTTCTGGTCTGAGAAGCTTTTCACCCTTTTTTTTAATACATCTGTGTTGCATTATTTAACAATTACCTTTCTAATCTGACAATCACAGAATGATAGAATCACAGAATAATTGGATTGGAAGGGGCCTATAGGGCCATCACGTCCAAACCCCTTCTCAAGGCAGGAATCCAAATCAAAGCAGATCTGACAGATCGTTGTCCAAGTTTCACTTGAATGCCTCCAGCACTGAAATGCTTGCCACCTCCAGAGGTAATTGATTCCACTGCTGTACTGCTCTAACAGTTAAGAAGTTTTTTCCTGGTATTCAGCCTAAATCTGTCTTCTGCAGTTTGCACCCATTATTATGTGTCCTGCAGACCTTAGTTGGGGAGTTCATCTGAGGAGCTGGAAGAGCTGGATATATGTATGAGGCAAAGGAAGAGGAGAAACTGAGGAGAGAGGAGTGGTGAACACAATCCACTAATGTAAAGAGCAAATTTTGATTTGACCACAGTGACATTAGAGCATTTGAGGGGCGGAAGAAAACTCTTGACAGTTTTTTTCTTGAACCCATATGAAGAAACCCAAATAGTTAATTGTTAGTTACTGTCTTCCATAAAGTGATACTCAGGACAGTTAATAGTGTACTGTTAGATGGAACACAGGAGACTGTCTCCTGTGTTCCATCTCACATTTAAGCCTTCAGCAGCAGGCTACAAGGAAGCTTTACATGAATTGGTGGTAGCAGAAGATGAGATTAGATGAGGACACCATGGGATATAGTGGCATGGAGTTCCACAGACGCAGAATAAAAGTTGCTTGAAATGTTTGGAAAAGCGGGGCTGAGGGAAGAATTTTCCTCATAAAATTGACTGACAGCTTAATTGGCCATTGTGGAAACAAAATGCAACATTAGGTAGACCTTTGGTCCAATCCACTATGGCTTTTCTGGTTTGCTCACGGCATGCTTATTTTCATTCATTCACATAGTACTGCTGAAGGTACTGTTTCTGGCTGACAGTACTGAAGGTAATGGCTGAATGTAATGTATCTCAGAATATAAATATTAGTTCAGCAACAGTGGCAAAAATCTCCAGTGACTTATAGTTGTGTTTTAACGTAGTCCGAAGAATTTCTAATTCATTCATTCCAAGAGAAACAACATCAAATTTAAATGAAAATAAAATTAGACAATGACAACACTGGAGCCGACATGTTGATCTCAAGCGGGGGGAGAAGTTAGAGGTGTAGGAAATTCCCTGAGTAAGGTGGTAGGCAAAAGGTGACGTTTTGATAAGTATGGGCAATCAATTTCTGATTCCTGTTTTTACGTCATCCCAAATTTACTAATTCCTATAAATAATGAAGCGACTCCTAGATGTCAGAGTGCTGGGAGTAGTTGTGTGTGTGTTCATATATCATTAAGGCCACAGACTGGAAACGCTTTATGTCAGAGCATGCTGGTGAAAACAGTGAGAAAGTAGCTTAGAATTCAAAACCAACCCTGGTGCAACTTTGTAAACATTCTTATTAAATATGTTGCCCTAAAAATAGATAATTAGAAGGAAAATAAAATTAAATAACATAAACAAAGAAAACATTATGACTGGTTGTCTTCCCTTTATGTGATTTAAATTCAACTGAGCCAAATAGATTGGGAGACAGGAGATAATTAAATTCCTCAGTGATGTGGGCATCATATGCCAAATGTGAGCCTAAAGCTAAATTTCCTCATGGCATTGAAATCCCCAGAAAATACTGGGTCGGTTGCATATGTAGCCATTTTTGCAATGCAATGAGCTTCCAAACGAAATTTTTTGCCCTCTAATTTAATGAGGGAGTTTTGCTTCCAAATCACTTTTAAAGTCTTCCAGCTGCACATTCGCTTGGTTTATGATCGCTGCATTGCTTTTCGGTTCAATTAAATAAGAGAGAGGAAGGGGTAATTCAAACGTAAAATAGCAAAGGTCTCCTTCTTGGGAATCGTACAGAACGCTCAGTAAGCCAGATAAATAGTCTTCTGGATTCCCTTACAGAATGTGTTCCCTTATGCATTCAGATGTGATGTATAAGCATACACAACTTGTAGCTGACACATCACATCTCTGAGCAATCATAGATTTAACACATGGGTTCCTTTCACATATACTGGAAGTGTGGTGGGGGAGTGTGGTTGCAGTTCATGCTCTCTATCTTAATACCCCTGTGTGGCCGCTAGCCCCTTCCTCTCTTCCGTATGTTCATTAAGAATTATTCATTAAGGGTGTAGTGAATGCAAAAGAACACAAAAGTATTGTGGTTTGGTTCTTTTCTTCATTTGCAAAAGAGAACCTCTGAAATCCAAGTAATTCAGTTTAATGAATAAGAGAAACCCTAAAATTTCAGATTTCATTTGGGTTTCTTCACACACACACAAATACAATAGCGTAACTCAGAACACCAAATAGCCACTAATTAACAAAATCCAGACTGAATTCCTATTTGCATACTAAGTCGCACAACTAGCACACTAGTAGAAATTCAATCAAGGACTCATTAATTTGTGGTTATTCACAACTCCAAATTATACTATTACACTTACACAGGCATTATTACTGGACAAGAATGCAACAAAGATTTTGTGTTGGCAGAGCAAATTAACAAGGCATTTCTAAAAATGGGGGCAGCCCAAAGCCCCAAAATAAATAACTTTTAAACTGGGCTTCAGATCAGCATAAAATTTGGCACAGACGTAGCAGGCAGTCTCTTATTGCTCTGTGCCAAATTTAGGGAAAGTTGGACAAAGAGTTGTCAAGTTATGATTTTTTAAAAGTGAAAGTGTTTTTTTTTCCCCCATTCAGAAATAGGCAACCCTAAATTACCCCCAGATTTTAAAAAGATCACATAAATTGGGTGGATGGGGGAAACAGTTTTGCTTATCTTAAAATAGAATGGTTGGCCCCAGCTGCTTATTTTTAATTGATCTTTAAAAATCGCCTTTCAAAAGGAAAACTGCTACTTTGTTATAATTGAGCATAGTACAAGCTAGCCAGCAGGAACTTCACAAAATGAAACATTGTATACATTCATAGGTAGGGGAGGGAGATATTTAGAGAGAAAGATCACAGAAATGGACTGAAAAGACTGGTTTTCTTTAAAGAGTTTTTTTAAAACCCAGTGTTGCTTTAAAGAAAGTAATGAAGTGACAGTCCTCCAGAAAGGGGGATATTTTGCCATGCATCTTCCATAAACATTCTCTCAGGATTTCTGAGACCAAATAGTCCCGTCACATACCTTTTCAAAGGGGAGAAAAGCTCCATGGCTGAGAAAATCTGAGCTTTTGACCCTGTTCATCAGCACACAATTAGCTGACTTTTGGCTAACTTTTTAACTTCTTCCTGTCCAAACAGGCTTATCAGAATCATACTTGCAGGGGGATTCTGCATTGGGTTGTAAAAATTGAGACACAAAAATAATTATTTTTAAAAAATACACATATGGAAAATATTTTTAAACTATATTTTAAAAATAACACAGAACGAATATTCAGAAGATCACTAATTTAAGCCATGAAATTACTTTTTGTGTGTGTTTTGGTTGGGGATGGTCTTACTCAATGTTAGCAGGGCTTTCATGCCTATATCCTCTCCTAGTCTCCATTCCACCCATCTTGTCACTAAACAATTGCCTGGTATTGGTTAAAAAAAAAATCCTCCAAAGATGTTACATGCCATCAAGTCACTTCTGATGAGCAGTGACTATATGAGTTAATGACCCGTCAAATATCTTATCATTAAGAGCTCTGCTGTTGCAAATCAACAACATCTCATAATAGCTTGTTCTCTTTTTCTAATGCCTCCTCTCCAGAGATACTGGGTTTGTTTTTGTTTTTCCCATTAGGTTCTGCTCAGGTCTTGCAAACTAATAGCTATGGCTTCCTTTATTGAGAAAATCTGTCTCATGTTAGGTCTTCTTTTTTTCCTACTGCCCTGCACACCACTTTTCCCAGCAATATTGCCTTTTCTGGTAGGTTCTGTTTCATTATATGTGCATGGTAGATAGCCTCAGTTAACTCATTTTTGCTCTAGTGAGAGCTCAGGCTTGACTTGATTGAGCACCCACTTTTCTGCCTTTCTGTGGTATCTGTAAGGCTCCCTTTCAATACCACATCTCAAGGGAGTTGATTTTTGTCCCTGTTTTCCTTCACTTTCTTTCACATAGTATGGATGACTTTGAACTTGGTTTCCAGTAACAACTCTCATCCCCACCTTTTTATTTCAAAAGATGAAGGGGCATCTTTTGGAAAACATGCAGGCAACATGTATAGCAAGGGTTCAGAAATTAAAAGATTACTTCTTGTTTCTTCACAATATGTGTTGCACTCACTCACATTTGCTTCACCATTTCATTAAGTCCAAAACAGTCCTTAAAAATATTTTCCCAACTATTCTTGGTTCTGTCCTTTCCCGGCAGGCATATTGCAGATCATGTGCTCATCTTCTGAAATCCTCTACAATTCTACCAGAAGGAAGTTTCTGTTGGAATTTGTGTGTAGTTTATGTATACTTAAACTTCCATGTTAAAAAGCTAGGGCATTCAATTCTTTAAAAATAAATCTCTGGTTTATAAATGTGGGATATTGTTCTTCTGTATCCATGATAGTGTATCCTTGTGGCACAGTAGTTAAACTGCTGTACTGCAGCTGAAACTGTGCTCACGACTCAGGGTTCAATCCCAGGTAGCCGGCTCAAGGTTGACTCGGCCTTCTATCCTTCCAAGGTCAGTAAAATGAGTACCCAGCTTGCCGGGGGGGGGGGGGAATGTGTAGCCTGCATAATTAACTTTTAAACCACGCAGAGAGTGCTTTAAGTGCTATGGGGCAGTATATAAGCAGCACACTTTTTCTTTTTCTGTATCCATGATTCAAAACACCAGGAAATGGTCTGATACCGCACAATATTGTGACTGCATTGCCAGCAACAAAAAGGATGTCAAACTTTATATAGCAAAGGACAGCCTGAATGTTGATAACAGCCATGTCAGCAGTCACAGTGCTCTACAGGATATACTCTTGTGCTCACTACCATTCAGAAAGAAACACCAAGCAGGAGAAAATCCTAAAACCTGATTTCATTTTTCATCAATTGACCACTTCTCACCCAAACACAAAGCAATTGTCAGGACTGTTTTTCAACAAGTTCTCAAGGTATCAAATGCCTAGAAGAAATGATAGTGAGCACAAGAGGACATTCTGTAGACTATCTTGACTGCTGGCCTGGGTGTTGACAACATTCAAGCTGCCCTTTGCTATATAAGGCTTGGCATCCTTTTTCATGCTGGCAATGTGGGCATGATATTGTGCAGCAATATTGGTCCATTTCCTGTTATTTTTGAATCATGGGCAAAGAAGCACAATAGCCCACCATTAACAAGATGTTTTTTGAAGAATTGAATAACTATTCACTTGGATATTGCCCAGAATGTTCTGATTAATCATTATAGAGTATGACAAGTAATCTCTTATCATTACTTCTTATAATGTTTGATCAGCAACTTTTTACATTACCCATTGCAATTCTCCTTCCTTTGCTATCACTCTTTCATTACTTAAAAACCAACTTAAAGTTTATTGGATAAAACATGACAAATTCCTGTCAACAGTGGCCCTAAAAATGACCTTTAAATGCAACTAGAAAATATTATTCATCACAACAGTTTAAGTAGCTCTGTTCACACTTATGACACTATTTATGACCTTGTAACTTTCTTGTATCCTCTCTGCCCCATAAATATTTCATTATAGTGGCTGTATTACTTGTAATTCACTACTCCCAAGCTGTAACAGAGCTAGACCACAGTTAGGAGGAAGAGTCCTATTCCGTTGTTAGGACCAGGAGGTACCCGGTCATGATATTTCTGCAGCAGAGAAAAAACATGTTCTACCAGGTAACTCTAAATAGGGTAGCAGTCTAAATGAAAAACTCTAATGTAAAATCTGGGAGTCAGATCAGTGCCAAATTTGACACAGTGGGAGAAGATAGTCTGCTCCTACTCTATGCAAATTTGGGGATCTTTGGGAAAAGAGTTTTCAAGTTATGAGTTTTTTAAAAGTAACATTGTTTTTAACACATGCAGAACCATGTGACCTGAACCTCTGACCGATTTAAAACAGATCAAATACACTGATAAGACAAAATTTGTATAGCTGGAAGAAGAAGTATCCCTGTTTCCCACTTTTTTTAAAAAAAAATTCACATAAATTAACCTATTCTTAGCTCTAATAACCATTTAGCAATTAGTGCTTTTCAAACCAGAGGAATGCAGAGACGACTCTCTTCCTTATGAACTGGCAACATTATAAAGCAATTGATGCTAAATTCAACTGATTATGAAGCAGAAGAACTGTGGACTGAAACCAGAGATATGATTAGAGAAGAAGGCAAAAAAGGCCATTTCTGTACTAAAAAAAAGAGAAAAAACTGGATGGATGATGGAACAAACACTTAAAATTGTAAATGAGAGATGAGAAGTAATAGTAAAATGAAAGAGAAATAGGGTCAGAATGCTGAATGCATTTTTCAACAACTGTTATGTAGAGACACAGAGAGCTACTGCAAGATACAGTGCAGAGAAATAGACAGAAACAACTGAAGGGAAAAACGAAGAGATCTCTTCCAGAACATCGAAGAAATCAAAGGGAAATTGAAGCCTAGATTTGGAATCCTGAATGACCAACAGGAAAGAACACCATCTGACCAGGAAAAAAAAAATGAAGAGAAGGTGGAAACGGTCTACTGAAGACCTATACAGAAGTGGTAAAAGGATGACAGACTCCTTTGCAGGAGAATCTTATGACAAAGAACCTGCAGTTCTAGAAAGTGAAATGAAAACTGTTCTGAAAGCACTAAGAAAAATAAATCATTGGGGGCAGACAGGATGCCAATAGAACTATTTCAAGTCACAGAGACTGGATCTGTCTAAATCCTCATAAGAAAATGCCAACAAATATGGAAAACAAAACATGGCCCACAGACTGGAAACTATACATCCAAACTGATTCATTTGAAATGTTGTGCTGGAGGATATATTTTCAGACAACCCAGATTGCCAGGAAGACAAACAAGGGGGTCCTAGTTAAAATCAAGCCTGAACTATCTCTGGAGGAAAATATGTTGAAACTGAGGCTGTCCTCAACAGCCTTGATCAGCTCCTGCAAATGAAAACCTGTACCTTCCTTCAGCGAGTGAATCCATCTTGTATTTGGTCTTCTCTTTTCCTGCTGTCTTCCAACTTTCATCAGGAATGGGTTTTTTTTTTTTCAATTATATTTTGGCATTAAGATTCCTTGGAGCCCTGGAACTCCAAAATCTAGGTTCCCATGAAACTCAAAGCCAAGGCCCCTAAACCAGGACCCCCAGAATTCCAAATTCCTCCAGAATGCCAAAAACCAGGAAAACCCTGGAATCCCCAAACCTATCCTCCAAAACCCAGGAACCCCAAAAACCAGAATCTTGAGAACCCCCAAAAACAGAGCTACCAACCCTCTTGCTTCTGTGTGTTCCACAAGAACTGAGGGAAGCAAGAAGATTCTAGAAAAGGTATTTGTGTGGCAGAGGAAAGTTCTCTAAATAATAAGTTCCATGCCTGTTTCTAGCTCCCATTTTCACACATTTTCTTTCATCATTCCAGCAATGAACTCATTTTTTTTTATTTTTTGTTTTTTGTAATTTTATATTTTGCCAGACAATATACCTACTTCTCCTTCCGAATCTTCAGAGAGCGTTATCGCTTCAGCAGAGAACAAGAAAAGGGCTACAACATTCCAAAACATTTTTTTTACTGGAAGTGAGACAAGCTATTCAGACAGGCTTTCCAAACTCTGCTATCCACAGAGCCTGCTGACATGGTAGTTAATAACTGGTGGCCACTATTTACCGCCAGTTTAAATGTTTAATGTTTAGATTTTCAGACTGAATTTTTTAACTTGTTTGGTTTTCAATTTTGTTATATTTCCCCTTATTTAGTTGTTTTGTACGTTATGATTCAATGTTGTATATTGTTATTCTGTTATTTTGTGTTTTGAACCACCCAGAGTGGCCCTCAGCCAGATGGGCTATATAGAAATTGAATAAACAAACGAACAAGTAAGTTCCAGATTGTGTAGAAAGACTTCACAGATGGACAAGTCTCATCACTTCAGGCCTGTCACTTCACATGAGTAAAGGGATACCAGAGGCAGCAGGGTCCTTCATACACTTCACCCACCCACATATTGAACAACTGACTAGGAATAGCTAAAGAAAAGAACTGGAGAGACTGACTGACTCCTATGCCCTCTTAAGCCTCTGCCAATGAGCCAACATCTATGAAGAAAGCCAGTTCTCCTCTGTGCTTGTGGCAGTTTCCGTTCCCTGAAAATGTGATCTTGCATAGCAGGTGGGCCAGCTATATTATCTGTTGCCTTCAAGGTCAGCAAAGAAGCCTTCTTAATTAAGAGCAACAGTTTCAGCTGCATTCTCATGGGAACCCGACTACTCCATAAAGTGTGAGAAGACCATCCAGCCTTGGATTAATTAAATGATCCACTTTGGATTGCTAAAGGTTCTGTGTGGGTACAAAAGAGGAGAGCTAAACACACCCTTCACCTTCTACCTTTTCCCATTGCTCTTGCCATTCCCTTTTAGTTTTTGTTAGTTCAGTCAGAATATGCTGCATTAACGGGGCCCACAGTTCAGCATGTATCATTAAACATAGATATATTCTAATAATATAATAAGAATTAGTTTTTTTTTACTGTAATACTTTTCACAAAGTCTTACTCTGGTTTGCAGTATCTTTTGTTCTCCTGTTCCCTTATTCCTTATGGTCCCATCACCTCCTGGCAAATAGAAGGGGAAGATATGGAGGCAGTGACAGATTTTACTTTGGTGACAGCAGCCACGAAATTAAAAGATGCCTGCTTCTTGGGAGGAAAGCGATGACAAATCTAGACAGCATCTTAAAAAGCAGAGACATCACCTTGCTGACAAAGGTCCGCATAGTCAAAGCTATGGTTTTTCCAGTAGCGATGTATAGAAGTGAGAGCTGGACCATAAAGAAGGCTGACCGCCGAAGAATTGATGCTTTTGAATTGTGGTGCTGGAGGAGACTCTTGAGAGTCCCCTGGACTGCAAGGAGAACAAACCTATCCATTCTGAAGGAAATCAACCCTGAGTGCTCACTGGAAGGACAGATCCTGAAACTGAGGCTCCAATACTTTGGCCATCTCATGAGAAGAGAAGACTCCCTGGAAAAGACCCTGATGTTGGGAAAGTGTGAAGGCAAGAGAAGAAGGAGACGACAGAGGATGAGATGGCTGGACAGTGTCGTCGAAGCTACCAACATGACTTTGACCCAACTCCGGGAGGCAGTGGAAGACAGGAGGGCCTGGCGTGCTCTGGTCCATGGGGTCACGAAGAGTCGGACAAGACTTAACGACTAAACAACAACAACCTTCTTATAAGTGTGTGTGCTTCATATCAAACAGCCCAGTACTAAATCCGGTGGCCAAAATCCAGTTCATTAATTACTCGTTGCTTTTGGGGGTGAATTGCCTCAAGTTAAGAAATCTCTGCAGACATTATCTGTCACACACTGAGTTACATGTAACAGATAATGCTTGTTCTTACTCCAGTAGTGTCACAAGAGCCAGGATTGTTAGCTGAATGATCATGGAATGATTATGTTTCCTGGGGCTCCAGGAAGAGAGACAAATGTCAGGGCATGTGGTGCTGGAGGAGGAGAAAGTTTATTTGTTTCTTTTAATGTGGGGGAGGGGGTGTCTTTAATGCATAAACACCCTTCTCTGCCTATTTTCAGCCAGTCCATAGTCCACTGCCTCAGCCTAAATATGTTTGCAAACCTGTTGTGTTTCCCTCTTTTGTACTTTCAAAAAACAGTTACAATTGCATGCTTGCCAGAAAAAGCAAGTGCAAATATCATATCTTGGGGAAAAGGTACACAAAAAGGTGCATACCATTTAGTACTAAATTTTGATTTTGAAGAAATGTTACCACATTTGCAAACTGATGCAGATGCAGTCTGGATTTCGTTTGTATTTAGGGAAATGAGAAATGTAGAAAAGCAGAATTCACTGACATACGTATCCAAAGCACAGTGAGGAGATATAAACCAGGGTGCAACTATTGCATCTATAATAACTCCATGGTTTAGGTCTCTGGCTGCAGACCCAGAAGTTGAGAGGTTGATTCCTCAATGTGCCTCCTTAACCGAAGCTGGGCTTCATTATCCACAAGGTCCCTTCCAGTTCTGCAGTTCCAAGATTATTGTTATTGCAAGATTATAATCTGGTTTCCCTGTCTGAAATTCCTGTAGCTGTCCAGACCAATTTTCAGGAGTAAGCAGGGGCAGAGGCAGAGAGTTTGGTTTGTGCTGAGCTCCAACAGTTGAAGCTGCTTTGAGGTGCTAATACATGCTAATCGGGAATTTTCACCTCTCCCTCCCCCTTTTATTGTTCTCTTAAGTGCCCGAGCAAAACTCTGTCCTGGTGCTGAGTTGAAACTTATTTAAAATAAGGAAAAATTTGGAGACAAGGGGTGCTTGGTTAAGGGGAACTGAAACCTCTTTTGCATTCAGTTAGGCAATTACACTGACAGAAAGTGAACAAAGGTTATGTCAAACTCATCAAAATGATTTTAAACCACCCCACTCAAGAACATGATTCTGCAATGGGCTTCCCTGTATTGAGCTTTACGTCATGTAGTCACTGGGTTTTAATTCAAATTCTTCAGTGCCCAACCCAACAGAAATTGCCAGGTAAATGGTCAATGCAGCCAGACTCTCAGTCAGGCTAAGGATGATGTACACATTTTGTGGGTTCAAGAAATTACGAGCAACACTTTCAGATAAATTTCCATTTTGGCTTTAAAAGCAACCAGTTTGCTCATTAGTTATTCTACTTTTAAACCACATTTCTTGGAGACCATATCTGAAGCTATTTTTAAAAACCCAGCCGGTCAAGTCAACCATAGACTAAGTATTAATGCCAATTTGAAAATGTCATCCCACTGTTGGATATTATCCAGATCTACAGGGATTTGTAGGAAGGAACTTTATGAACTGTGCAGATGGACCATGGAAGCAGCTATAATTCTACTGTTCTCCTCTTCCAATAATATACCATTAGTCTATAATGACAGAGTTTGGCTTTGGTCTGATAACCTCCATGATCCTTTCCTCCAGGGTCCTACACAGTGGAGTATATTAAGCATGCTCACACATGCCCAGTAACCTGCTTCCATCATCCATCTTGTCTTCTCTAGAGGTGTTTTTCCCTCTCCTAATTTGATACATTGCTCACCTTGTTACCTCTTATCTCGTTGGCCTATTTTCTCTCTGCTTTCAGACATTTTATGCATGGTTGCTTATGTCTTGTTCTCAGACTCTGCCTGAAATCTCTTCCCCACACTACACTCCATTTCCCACATAAAATATTCTAAATTCATTGCCACAATATTTTCTCTCTAACTGGAACCAAAAAGGAAACAGGGGGTAATGGAGGGAAGAGATGGCACAACGGTGTAAGAAACAAGGGTGGCATGAAGAGCAGGCTCTCAGCATGTATTTGGGCACATTGTATTGTTCACACTCACTTAATGTAATCTTGCAGTTTTCTCTAATGCACAAGACCATTTTATACATTTCAAGTCCATGGCTGTGGTGAAAGAAGATATGAGACTGTGAAGACAGAACATATGTGGACCTTCTTTCAGGCTGAAGTCATGGGCCATTCCTGTATGGTGGCAGAGATCAAGGCAGCCAAAAACAAGATGGTGGATAAGTAGTCTATGAGGCAGCAGCTGACTTTTGGTTTTATGATCACCGATGAGGGAAGAAATGTATTGAAAGCAATGGGACAGCCTGGAAATTCCTCCTCATCAGCATGTCAATTTCCATGTCCTACAAATGGGGCCATCAAAGGAGAAGCATTTTGCTACATCCGTCCAATTAAAAAAAATACACTTGCAACACTTGCATGATATTTGCCTTCTCTAAAAACTTGCATAAGCATGTACATCAATTTACAAAAAACAATTTTCAAGGAGCATAAACAGAGGCAAGAAGGAAGCATTCCTACAAAGCAGCAGAGCCACAAGTACACATACAATCCCCATACAGATGTCCTACATATGGCAGGTGCTAACAGAGAGACTTGTTAAGCAGGCAGGGATGTTGACAAGTCTTTGAGTCCGAGTCCAAGTCTTTGGTACCAAGTCTCAAGTTCCAAGTCCAAGTCCCTATTAAAAATAAGCTCTTTTTCCCATAAAAAAGGGAGGGTCGGGTGGGTTCCAAGTCAGGAGTTGAATCCGAGTCATTGAAAAAAGAATGAATCAAATCACAGGTGCAACTTAAATCAGACTTGACAATGAGTCCCACAACTCAAGTTCCTTTCCTTGCTTAACAGAGAGCACTATCATATCCCCAAGTTCTGTTGTGTGTCTCCCTCAAAACATAAGAGAAAGATGACCAGAGGCAGACAACTCTGAACAACAAATAAATGATTATGATCATGACCAGGAACATAATATAGATAGTTAATATTAGAGGGAAAGCCCAGTAGGATTCTTCAACCTATAGTCCTCAAGCTATCAATTTATCCACCACAACAATCCACTGCACTGAATTGTCTATCTCAGACAATCCCCCTATGGCTCTACCTTTTTCTCATGCAAATCAGTACCCAGTTTGATAAAAGAGGGAGGACTGCAAGTATGGCTTAAGTGGAGACTTACCAGGTTCAAAGGACAGGGTTCAGTGCCACAGCTGCAGATAAAGTAATAACACACTTCACTGTTGAACACTGAGAGTGCCTTTTCCTTTGGATAGCCATAATCAAGGTGGGACAACATTGTCTGGATAGGCAGCCATATCCTTTCTAATTAAGAAACTGCCCTGCAAGTGCTCACGTTTCATCAACCTTTCTCATCTTTTGGTAGAAATCAGGGATGGGGACTCAAGTTGCGGGACTCGCTGTCAAGTGGGACTTAAGTCGTACCAGTGACTCGGCTCAGGTTTTCTTTTTCGATGACTTTGACTTGACTCACAACTTGGAACCCACCCATGCCCTCCCTTTTTTTCTGAGGGAAAATGCTTGTTTTCAATAGGGACTCTTCTTCTCTTAAAAAGCTAAATCAAGAGGAGGCAGATGGGTCTGGAAAAGCGATAGCAGAGGGGGCACAGAACCCTTTCCCTTCATTGAAGTCATTCATTCCAAATCAAACTCACACTTTTCATCTTTTTGTTTTCTTTCTGGGAATTCAAACACATGGACATTTCATATAGTATCAGAGGAAAAGCTTTCGGGAGGGGGGCTGGAATCTGAAAGGTAGAAAATGTGTGACAAGGGCTTAACCTCATGTCCGCCATTTTTCCATTCCCCATCTCCACCTTCTGACTATCCGGTTCAGTGTTGGACCTAAGTGGATGCTAAAGCACAGCTTGGCCTAGGGAGAAGTATAAGATTCATAACCTTGAATTCAGTGTGTTGTTCACCAGGATTGTGCTGTATCAAAGAATATTGATTAAATACTGCATATATATTTCAGAGTCTGAGAAAAGTGCTGGAAATTGCATTCATTCATTTCATGAAGATAAATGATACGTTTACATTCTTCTAATGAAGCAGCATTCATCTATCTTTTCAAAGGAAGTTTTTGTGTGTAGATTTTTTTAAAAAAGATTAATGCCTGTGAACTTTCCTGCATTTAGACTTTTGTGATGACACAACCCCATTAGAGAGAGATAGGAGTCTTCAGGCCCATCTTGACTGTGAATACGCCTCCTGACCCTTCTCCCTCTCAGATTAGGGTCCTAGCTGTGGGCGCTTTCTGTGTGATCACTTATTTGTAAAAATCTTTGTGGGTTATGAAAAATAATGGGTAGCATGGATTTCTATGTGAACATTTAAATGTCAGGTGGAAGAACATAAAAAAGAGCACATGGATGATTAAAATTGGTGACAAATTAATTTAGCCTCTTCCAACTTTAAATTTGTAGATGTGGGAGTACAGACTTGGGGTGCATAGAATACTGAAAAGAAAAATATCATTCTTGCCAATTTTCTGAATTTTGCCTTACCAAGACTCACACAGACCTCCTCACTATTCCATCACTTTCTGATTTCCTGAAAAATGAGAACATGGTTTTGTTCCATGTTTTCTTTTCTTTTCTAGCCTGTTCTTTTGTACAGAAAAATAATCTGCTAAATTCTATGCAGCTCAATGCTTTTCCCAGGGAATGTAATGCAGGAAAAATACCATTTTGCTCATGAATTGTAATAATTCTCCAGCGATTGATGTTTCTTCTGAGATTTCTCAGGGGAAAAATTGCCCCCCAAAATCAAGAGAAAGAGGCAAACAGGTGAAAACATGGTGGAAAACAACAAGAACACTCCCCATATACCCCCCCATATATTCTGATTGACTGCTGAAAGAGGGCACACCACCATGTATTTACAATTGCTCTTGCTACTGAAAAATTCCCCAGGTGATTTGGCATACAAAAGGTGAAAGAAAGGTTTGACATACAAGTGGTGAGAGAAAGTTTCAATGAAAGAGGAAAATACAAAAGAACACAACATTTTTATGTACCCCTCTTTAATTAATATGACCCATTTGTGTTTTAGAGGCTCTGTTTCAGGAATCAAAGGATCAACACAAACATGGAAGAGCCCCAGTTTCTTTTATAAAAATACAGAAATCCCATCCCTAATTCCTGGGTTGCTTCATCCCACATTTAAGGAGGGGGGCTTCCCTTGCCACGCTATCTGTGGTATCCAGTGCTGTCTTTTCTTTGTGTCGTGGTCTTCTGCTGGATTCTGACTCCAATGATCATTTCCTGAAGCAGGTACTCCACCAATGAGCTATGGCCCCTGCATATAAAGATCCATTGACAGAGCTTGGAATTTTACTTTTCAAAATAACATATTTCTCCTTGTTGCCTGTCTCTTTGTAGCCTTTCTTACTTGCTTTTTCCACTGAGTGCACTTTAGAATCAGCTCATTGTGTTGCTACTAAGTTACTTATTACACAATTGGGCAAGTAACCTGCAAGAAGGTTTGGCTAATTGACTGGAACAGAGAACGCTGAGTATTTCGTTCAGGTCCCATTTATTCATCAGTAATTTTGATTGACACATTATGTCTGGAATATTGCTAGTTGAGTTATAGATTACTATTATTATTATTAGTTATAATTTAGCAGATTCTCTTCAACTGTATTTCCAAGATAGTGGTTCAAAAAAGATATTGCGATACTTCCCTGCCTCAGATCCCTATATATACAGTATATACTGCTATAATTTGACTGACATCACCAAAATTCACAGAATATTTAAAAAAGATCATTTGGAAGGACATTTATATTCCTCCCACCTCTCTCCTGTTCTTCCCTTCTGCTTCGGATTAGCTTAAAAAGTTCACCCAAGCACACAGAACCCATTATGGAACTGGAAGTTATTACTACTTCAGCCAATATTATTCAAGCAACTTGAGTTTGATGCTAAAGAATGTATTCCTTCTCTGTATAATGCAATCGGCTTTTTCTATATTAGGGATGTGTTTTTGGTGGGAAGACAAATTTCAGAAGTGAATCAAATGCACCTCCATTCCCTTATAATTTGTTTCTGAGAGAAGCAAATGAAAATATAGAAATGAATGAAAATCTATTTATTTTGTTTCTCTTACTCTCTTTTGCTACAGTACATTCTTGAAACTGACAGACGTTGCACTGGGTATACACAGGAACCATTCTGTTGCCAAGGGAGAGAACAGTGTAGTGTTATGAGAATGAAGGGTGTGCCCCCGACCCTAATATTTCATTTGGATTCTTGTGGGGCAACTTGAAAAGCAACCTGATTTAGCTTGGACTGATCTGGTGGCTGCCCAATTCAACTGGTGTCCAGATATGAATCCTGGTTGGAAAATTCAAAGCAATTTGACTTCCACTGATGATCACTGATGGTCAAGGAATAGCTTTAGTCCCCACACCTGCATATCAACATTATTGTTGTTGTTGTTTAGTCGTTAAGTCGTGTCCGACTCTTCGTGACCCCATGGACCAGAGCATGCCAGGCCCTCCTGTCTTCCACTGCCTCCCGGAGTTTGCTCAAATTCATGTTGGTAGCTTCAATGACACTGTCCAGCCATCTCGTCCTCTGTCGTCCCCTTCTCCTCTTGCCTTCACAGTTTCCCAACATCAGGGTCTTTTCCAGGGAGTCTTCTCTTCTCATGAGATGGTCAAAGTATTGGAGCCTCAGCTTCAGGATCTGTCCTTCCAGTGAGCACTCAGGATTGATTTCCTTCAGAATTGATAGGTTTGTTCTCCTTGCAGTCCAGGGGACTCTCAAGAGTCTCCTCCAGCACCACAATTCAATTCAATTCAAAAATTCAAAAGCATAAATTCTTCGGCGCTCAGCCTTCTTTATGGTCCAGCTCTCACTTCCATACATCGCTACTGGAAAAACCATAGCTTTGACTATGCGGACCTTTGTCGGCAAGGTGATGTCTCTGCTTTTTAAGATGCTATCTAGGTTTGTCATCGCTTTCCTCCCAAGAAGCAGGCGTCTTTTAATTTCGTGGCTGCTGTCACCATCTGCAGTGATCATGGAGCCCAAGAAGGTAAAAATCTGTCACTGCCTCCATATCTTCCCCTTCTATTTGCCAGGAGGTGATGGGACCAGTGGCCAAGATCTTAGTTTTTTTTGTATCAACATTATACGTACTTCAAATTTCCCACTGTTCTTACTCACATGTTTTGCCTACACATGAGACGGAACCTGTCCTCTTCAGACTCATCATGACTTGTGTGAGCAAATCAGTGATGGGGGAGCAGAGCAAGACTCTATCCTCTAAATGTGCTGATGAACATAGAGGCCATAGGTCTTGATTAGGACTTTTAAAATGTTCCCTCTCTTTGCAGAATTCTTTTCTTGGCAGCCCTGTAAAAGACAAATGCGTATCACAAATTGCAAACAAATGAGACAGAAATTCAATGATGATGATGATAAAAATGATATATATTCATATATATCAAATGTAATAATCAAAAGCATGGCCTTGATGCGATACAAACATTTCTCAATTGCCAAGCACTGAAGTAAAACAGTAATTATTGTAAAAGATATTTAACTCTCTTATGGCATAAATCAGAACATCATGCAGTAAGTCTGTGTGCAGTGATGCTTCTGGAAGTGAAGGATTGGGCAGCTGCACACCCAGGGGACGCTTCTGTGTACTCCTAATATTTTCCCACTTTGGGGAAAGGCTCCTTCTATGTCCCACAACAAAAATAATCACTGTTCAACTTCAAAGCCAAGATTCTTTGTTGAATTTCAAGGGAGGCACAATTGCTGGAGAAATTAAAGGAACGGTCTCCTACAGGGTGGCTCCCTGGCACCATTACTTTCTAACATTTACACAAATGATCAGCCAACATTCTCCTACTCCAGGGGCTTCATCTATGCTGATGATCTTTTCTTGACAGTACAGGTGGAAATCCTTGAGGCCATTGAGCACCAGCTGGCCTCTGCTTTAGAAGATCTAAAGAAAGCAGCTGAAAACAAACTCTTTAAAAATACATGTCTGTGCCTTCTATATGCCAAACAAGTGGATGCAGCTCTTAATGAATCATGTAGGATTATTACTGGCTGCCTGAAACCTACCCCCACTGAAGAAGGCTATTATTTAGCTGTCATTGCCCCACAAAAGAACATTGAGAAGTGCTAGCAAATAATAAATGAAATAAGGTAATACAGCACCAAACCCATTCACTTCATGGACACCAACCCCAGATGATGACTAAAATTGAGGAAAAGTTTTCTGCTCACCTCTCAAGCTCTAAATATTAAAACAGAAGAGACTAGGTTAAACCTATGGAGAACAAAAAGCAACACAGCTTGCTGAATGCATGAATGCTGAAGAGTGTGTCTCACCAGAACAAGACTTAAGCTGGACCATCTGGAAGTCACTTAATAGACTTCAAAGTGAAGTAGGAATACCAAAGAAAAATCAAGTAAAATGGGGCTACTTTGATGCAGGACAAATTTTCTGACTGTGGAGGAATTCAGTCAACAAAGCACTTACAATTATGCCCCACTACATGTACAAAAGAAGATCTAGGAAATGACTGAGATAATGCTATTGAAGTAGTCCACTTCTGGTCAAAAACAGTCTATATTAACATTTCAACTTGTTTTTAATTTGATTTATATTTCATATACACCCATAATTTGAACTTGTGCAATGCTGTGATACAGAGAGAGAGAGAGAGAGAGAGAGAGAGAGAGAGAGAGAGGCCTAAGTAGTATACATTTTTTTCAAAGAAAGCAACTTTTAAAAAAAGTATTTTTCTTTAAAAAAATCTATTTTGGTTATTTCTCGTAAGTTAATTTTTCTGTCAATGCAGAATGATCACTAATGGTAGTGAACTCTGTCATCCATATTTGGTGGACTTGTCCTCTGATACAAGCATTCTGCTTTGAAGCTTTTCAGAAATTAAAAGATAAACCAGAGGTCAATGTATAGAAAACTCCCCATTGTTAGACTTGTTATCTTCAGAGATGTAAATGAACACAAATGCTACAATCAGGTGTGCCCATCTGCACATTAATTCTTGAGGTACCAATCTTTAAATTTCGACTTTATGTTGTTTGGTTGGTTTTTAAGAAATAACTTCCAATTCCTTTTTAAGAACATATGAACATAAGAAGAGCCCTGCTGGATCAGGCCAAGGGCCCATCTAGTCCAGCTTCCTGTATCTCACAGTGGCCCCACCAGAGGCCTCTGGGAGCACACGAGACAACTAAATAACTGTCTCCTGATACCCCTCTCCTGCATCTGGCATTTGGAGGTACCTTCCTTTTAAGCCTGGAGATTACACATCCCCATCATGGCTTGTAACCTGCAAAGGACTTTTCCTCCAGGAATCTGCCCAATCACCTTTTAAAGGCATCTAGGCCAGATGCCATCATTGCATCCTGTGGCAAGGAGTTCCACAGACTAACAACACACTGGGTAAAGAAATATTTTCTTTTGTCTCTTCTCACTCTCCAGTTTGAGTGGATGTCCCCTGGTTCTGGTATTGCGTGAGAGGCAAAAGAGCTTCCCTCTATCCACTTTATCCATCCCCTGCATAATTTTATATGTCTCAATCATGTCTCCCCTCAGGCACCTTTTCTCTAGACTAAAGAGTCCCAAACGTTGTAGCCTTTCCTCATAAGGGAGGTACCCCAGCCCAGTCATCATTTTAGTCACTCTCTTCTGCACCTTTTCCAGTTCCATTATGTCTTTTTTGAGTTGTGGCAACCAGAATTGTATGCAATACTCCTTACCAGCATTTTGTACAATGGCATTATAATGTTGGCTGTTTTATTTTCAATCCCCTTTTTAATGAGACCTAGCATGGAATTGGCCTTCTTCACTGCCGCCGCACACTGGGTTAACACTTTCATTGAGCTGTCCACCAGCACACCAAGATCTCTTTTCTGATCCGTCACGGACAGCTCAGAACCCATCAGCTGATAAAGTTTTGATTTTTTTGCCCCAATGTGCTTTACTTTACATTTTCTTATATTGAAACGCACTTGCCATTTTGCCGCCCATTCTCCCAGTTTGGAGAGATACTTCTGGAGCTCTTCACAATCCGTTCTGGTCTTCACCACCCGGAAAAGTTTCATGTCATCTGCAAACTTGGCCACCTCACTGCTTATCCCTGTCTCCAGGTCATTTATGAACAGGCTGGAAAGCACCAGTCCCAGGACAGATCCCTGGGGCACACTGCTCTTCACCTCTCTCCACTGTGAAAATTGCCCATTGACACCTACTCTCTGTTTCCTGGTTCTCAACCAATTCTCAATCAATAAGAGGTTTTATTTGTTAAAAGCCACAAGCTTGGTTGCCTCTTCTGAGAGATGAGGACTGCCAAGTTCCAGAAGAAGAGATGCAGAGAGAGTTTTCCTAGGACATGTCTGAAAGGCACTAGTCTAAAGGGTTCACAAACAGATATGCTCTAGACTAAGAAGTTAACTGAGCATATTCAGATCTCATTTTTTTTCAAAGAGATCACTCTAAGACCAGGCTTAAATTAATCTCTTCACTATAAAATGTATTAAAATGTAAAGCAAAAATTAAACAAGTTTAGAAGTGAGAGCCACAACCACAGCAAAGCAAAATATAATTTCATGAGAGGTCAAGATCCACAGTGCCCAACTCTCCGGAGGGATCTGCCAGCCCACCTGTTCTCTCTTTGCTCTGTGAATTTACGTAGCACAAAAATGTGTGTCTTAAGGAACTGTGGTGCTCTTAACTGGGTGGATGTACCAAACACTTCTTCGTCCCGTTATGTATTTCCAGAATGCAGTCCTTGTTCTCTTTCTACATGAAAGAAACTTTGTGCTTGAAGTAACTGGTGACTTTAGCATACTTCAAAAGGTAGAGTGTTGGCAGCCTCATGCAAGGATATCACCTGGAATGCTGGCAGCCTGAAGCAAGGCTGTCCTTTGGCTGATGTCCATTGTTCAGAGTTATGTGTGCTGTGTACAACAATCTTTATCGTTGGTTGGACACACAGAAAGGTCAGAACACTCTAATAATCTCACTACTATACTGTAGATTTCATGACTGTTGTCTCAAGAGGTTCCTAGAAACCCATCTTTCCTTATGCTTACTCCAAAGGCAAGCATTTGCTTAGGATTTCCTGAGCACCACCATTCAATCAGTTTCTGCAGCTGGCCATCCAACACAGAAAATGTTAATTCTGCATCCACTTCCCAATGAATTAATCCTTTCTGCCTTCTCTTTTATCAAAGTTTGATTTTTTTTCTTAATTTGTAAATGACTAAACATGTCCAGTTCACTTTTCATATGAACAACCCATACGAGTGTGATGAACATAAGGAAAAATTTCCTTAGCTTTCCTCAAGAACAAAAAATAAAATAAAATAAAATTGATGTGACAATTTGTTCAGTGTGGGTGGGTTTGAAACACTCCCCCTTACCCAGCCTCTGTGAGGTGTGTTTTTAGCAATGCTACCTAAGAGTACCCTAAGAGTAAGAAAAAGAAAAGAAGAAGGCCTTCTCAGCCAGGTGGACTTTTGGCAACTAACTGCTAGCTCAACAAAGGGGTTTTTTTTATTACTAACATATTTTCCAGTTGCCTTTAATTTACTCATATTTTAATATTTAGTTGTGCTTTAATATTATAATGCTTTCTATTTTTATCATTAAAATATTTTATGCATAATCTTTTTAGATAAATTTGTGAGTCACCTTGAGTCTCTATTTGGCGGGAAAAAACACAGTCATGTCCCGTCATGTCAATTCTGACTTATGGTGACCATTTTCAGGATCTTCTAGGTAAAGAGTACTTAGAAGTGATTTACCATTCCCTTCTTCTGAGGGCATCCTGGGACTGCGCAGCCGAAGGACACACAGGATGGCTCTTCTGGGATACACAGTTGGAATTGAACTCCCAACCAATATCCAACTGAGGATTCAATCACATGTGAGAAGAGAACCCCAGTTATACCAAATCTTTTCATATCTCTGTTGTACCAATACAATTTTTTCCAGTGGTCACATGGTATATATATTAGCAAGAGCATTCACATTGTTTTTAACTGCATTGTTTCATTTTTTTTTTTCTATTTGAACCATTATAGCAGGCTACACTGCTCTTTAATTTTGTATTGATTCATTTTCTCTACTGTTTCTTGGGACAATCAGCCCCCCCGTCCTTTAAAAAAAATAACAAAAGTGATATAACAATAGCAATAGAGCGATTTACCAATATCCCTTTTTTAAAAAAATTAAACAAATTTTAAAAATTAAATTAGTTTTGAAAATTTAAAAAATGAATTTTAAAAAGTTACAAGTGCAGTGGCCATGAAATAGTCACAGCACTCAGAAACCCGACCCCTTCAAAAAGGAAATAAATCAACAACAATATTCTCACATGCTGAAATGATAAGGAATGAAGTGATACATCACTGGTACAATTTAAAACAACCATCCTGGCAAGGGAGAAATACACCAATTGTTGGGGCAAATGAACCGATGTTGGCCATGCCTCATGTGAATGGAAAATTATGAAACAATTTTAAAAAACCACCAAATCAGTATAACTGGGGTTCTTTTCCAGGTGTGATTGAGCCCTCAATGAGCTATTCAGCCAGCTTGGGGGAAATAGTGAGATAAAAGAAAGAAAGAAAGAAAGAAAAGAAAGAAAGAAAGAAAGAAAGAAAGAAAGAAAGAAAGAAAGAAAGAAAGAAAGAAAGAAAGAAAGAAAGAAAGAAAGAAAGAAAGATTGATCTGGCTATCAATTAACAAGGAAGAAGAGTTAAAGAACAATTTCAAAAAGGACTGTCTGATTTTTGCCAAAAGAATGTGGAGGTGCTGAAGGTAATCATCTATTCTCTTTTACTGAATTATGGGCATCTTAGCCCTGCCTGAAGAAAATTCTAGGGTTGAAGCTGCTCTTCAGTAGAGAACTAGATAATCTGATTCAGATAATGAGAAAGCTCACAGTATCAAGCTCTATGATATTGGATGGTGTTACTGTAGTTGATCTGACTAATATTCTCAGAGGAATCTCATCAAATGACATACAGCGTTCCCATTTGGTTAACATGCTATGATGTCTCTCCTGATATAAGAAGGGCCCATTACTTTAGAAAACAATACTTGCAACTTCAGTTTCACTTTGAAGTTGATTGTCACTTCATTAATAAATGAACTTTAATCAGCTTGACCCTCCAAGGAGAAAAGAACCTAAGGCTATTGTTGCTTTCACGTCTTAGTTTTGAGTCTTGTTTGTATTTAATGCTAATTATAACTTTAGGGATGGACCTTTGGAGACTAATCATGGAGGTTCTGGAGTTACTTTTTATGTAGACAACTGATTTGTGAAGTTTTGATTAAAGGATGACTTTTGACCTGTATATTAATTTTGATGACATAGCTTAGCTTTGGTGTATATTTCCCTATTATAAAAAAATATTAAAAATAAGGAACAACATCACTACAAAGATAGAATGGATAGGGCAGAGCTTGGAAAAGTAACTTTTTGACTACAACTCTTAGCGTCTCCCAATCAGCAGGGTATTCTGTGAGGTACATTGAAGAAAAGTTATTTTTCCTAAAATCTGGAGTACAGATTAAATATATTATGTGTAGAGTTACCTACAGACATTTAAGATCAACATTTTAGCAAAAACTCCAAATGTTTTATACAGAGTTCTTGTTCACCAAAATTCCATGTTTCAGACAAAAAAAATCCAGGCCTATTCCCCCAGTTAGTCTCTGTATAAATAGCACAGTACCTCTAAAAGAAGCCACATCTGAGCAAAAAGTACTTCTAAATGTAAAACAAAACAAAACCAATTAACCCCCCCCAACACACCTCATCTCCCCTTCTAATCTTCACCGTACATCTCAAGATGGAATACCCTTTAAATCCACAACTCTTCCAAGACTGGAAAGTGTTAATTACCTGTCCCACTTTTGGGTGATTTCATTTTTTCAAAAATGACCCGTCTTTTTCAGTGGTGACCAGGAGATTCAAACCCTCAGGATAAAGTTGTATTTGATCTTCAGTTATTGAACGTTGAGTGGAATGTAGGTTTTTATAAAAATCAAAGCAAGCACTTTCAATTTTCTCAGGCCCATTGTAGTTGTACCCTTTGATTTAATCTTACATTTTCCCCTGAGCTCTCGTTTTAAAGACATAAGACAGTGTTTTGTCTTCTTTGTTTCTTTTTCCATGGGAAAAAATGGTCATATTTCCAAGGTTGAATCAAGCTAATTTTTATATTTTTATCAAAGTTCTAAAATAATGGGCTGCATACCCTGTTTTTTGCAGACAGCTTTTATTTTCATTATTTCTTGATCCAGTTTTGTTAACCTTTCCATCTGTCTTTTCTTCAAGTACCATTAGGCATATATCTATTTGTGAATCCCTTAGAAAAGTTTCAGTGATCTCATAGGAAAACACAGCTACAGTTCTTATTTTTCACTTTCCTTTTTCTTTAAAAGAAAGGGTCTCTACATCTACTTATCTCTCTCTAACAGAGATTTGTGATTTTTGGCATCTGAAACACTATTTCATGAAGCAGGCTGTAAAAGTCCCGTGTTCTATTTACCAATAGATTAAAACAGTAAGAACTAGTGCACCGCAGTGCCAAGAGTTGGATCGTGAATCAAAATGTTCAAGCTTTACCTCTGTTCATGAACCACAACAGGCAATCTTAGATATGAGCTTTCTTTTAGGAACTGCTGGATAGTTCAGTGGCTTAAGTCTCTGGCTGTGGAGCCAGATGTTAAGAGTTTGATTCCCCCCAGAGCCTCCTTGACAGGGGCTGGACCCCATGATTCCTAGGGTCCCTTCCAGCTCTGCAATTCTAAGATGAGATGAGGAACAAGCTAGTTTCTCTTGCTCGCAGCTTCCCTTAATCTGAAATAGAGCAATTGTCTCATAGGCCTCTCAACCATGATGAACTGGATTCAGGTTTCAAGTCTAAATCTGGATCTAATCCGATACATGTGAAGAAATTTTGAAATGTTCTCTTCTTGTTAGCACCCACATCAGCATGTGATTGAATCCTAGTATGCTTTAATGTAAGAAATGTCTGTTGTTGTTTTCAATGACATTCTTGCTGAAATCAGAGTGAACCAAAATTCTCACCTGTTCACACTTGGCCACTCCAGGCCAATGTATGCAAGTGACTTTCTGAATGACAGTAGCTAGAATTCCACAGACAGGGTGGCCCCTGCTGGCTGGAGGATTCTGGGAGTTTTTGTCCCCAAAGTAACTTTCTTAAACACCATGAATCCTTTCTACTATGTCACCACCCAAGCCTAATCTGTAGACTTGGACAGAAACATGGTTTGCTCTTGAGACATCCCCACCTGAAAAGGAATGAGCAATTTAGAATACTAGCAGGACATGCATTGTAAGATGCTTCCTTTCCAATACTTCTATCTGTCTCTCAAAGGCATAGTTTCTAATAACCCTTAAAGAGCTTTAATTCAGCCAATTAACCAGGTTTCTGTCCATCTCTAGAGCCAAGCTATTGTACCTTTTGTTTTGATCTCCAGCTCTTTTCCCACATATATTTATTTAATACAAATACATACAAATAAACTCAGAGTGGGCCACTTCAATCCATGTGGGAACCAACCATGTCCCTCCAGGACTTACCCGGGTTTAACACCACCACCACAATAAGTTATGTGAGATCATGTGGATAATGTGAAAATCTTTACCAAGGTGAGTTCTTCTTCCTGCCCTCACTGCCAGGCAAGGCACCTTATGTCTTTAAGGGGAATGTGAGGAGGATATTTGAGGGAGAGGGTATAATAAGAAATTTACAAAATGCACACATTTCTTCATCCTTATTTTTTGATAGAAAGAACTTGAATATTTTTTTTTTAAATGTTGCTGATGGAGAAAGCAAAACTAGTGCCTGGAGGCAGAGAGCTTTGAGTGCTTGCATCTGAAATGTCTGGTTTCCAACCCCTGTGTAGTTCTGCTGCTTTTGTGCTTCTGATGGAGGCTTGCTGTGCTTCTGTGTTACCTTGTCTTCCCTAGCCAAATAAGAAATTCTTTGAGTTTCAAAAAGAAGGTGGAGGGGGAGAGGAGGGGGATGCTGAGTGCTTGGCAGGTTTTTGTTTAAAGAGTTGGGTGGTAAGTTCCAAACTGCTGGCTGAGGAGGTTTCCACCACCCCCCACAAGCCTCTTGCAGACTGCAGCCATGGCCACCTAAAGAAGCTAACCTGGCCCCACAACAACCATGAGACTTTGGGACTTTAATAAAAGCATGTAAGTTTTGGAAGTGACCACAAGAACTTGGTGCACAGCCTGATGAAGATGAACTATCGTCGAAAGCTAGCTGTTTGTTCTTTGATTTTTCAGTGGTCTAATAAAGGTATTATCTGCTTCTGCCTTTGTATTGCTTTTGTGTTGTTTAATATACACTGCCACTTCTTTTCCCCCCTCATGGACTCTGAAGAGACAAAGCAGGCATGTACAACATGATCCTCTCCACACTGGGCCTGTGGAGCATTCAACAGCTGTACCGCTTGCATTTAGAACATTTGGTAGCTGTACCTAAATGTGGTCAATGTGCAGGACATCTAACCAAGCTGATTTTGATAAGACTTTTCCATAACTCTTAAGTTCATTCATAAAATGGATAGAAATAGACATGGATGTGTGAGAAAATGAAACAGATGGAGTCATCCATTGTGCAACTATGTTTAAGTCCTCTAAATTTCAGAGGGCCTATTATAGGTATGACTAGGTCTCAGTCCAACCCATAAACAACACCCTTTTGAAGGACAACAATTGAAAATTGAAATAGTTTTAAGTGGCATAAAAAGCCAACCGGGAATGTTCAAAAAGAAATAGGACTGTAGATGTATCCAGCACATTATTCCATTAAAAGTATGTCAGATTATACTAAATTCTGGTCAAATTTCCTACCACTTGAAGTATTTTGTTATATGGCCTGCAGTTTTATCCTATCCCAGCATCATATGCATAAGAAAAATGCAGTAAAATGTATTTCCCCTTGAGTCATTTCTCTTTGCCTTCCTAGTAATGACTTCCTCTGAAAGACAGAAGTATCATCTTTTGCAGCCGAAAATAATTTACTTTCCTCAGCAGCTCAAAATGAAATCCTGCCTAAAATGCTACAATTAGCTGCACAGCAGCTAAAACTGTATACCTGCCCTCTCACCTGCCAGTCTGGAATGAATGAGGTTACCAGGAATGCTATTTCCCTAGCAGCAAAATTGCATTTTCAACACAGAATCTCACTGTCCAGAAATCATTTCTGCTAAAACCGACACAATAATTATGGTAGTGACCAAACTGAGATAACAGTATTTTCTCTTGAATATTGTATTGGGGAAAAGAAGGTGTCTCTCTGAACACATTTGAACTTTTAGTGCTATTCTGTTTCTTATTATATACTTATGGATTCATGAGTTATATATATACATATATTTCCCATCTTTCCTTCCCTGAACTCAAGGTGGCCTACATTGGTTCCCTTTCCTACTTTATTTTCAAACAAACCAAGAGGCAAATCAGAGCGAGAGAAAGTGAGAGGCCTTTGGGCGCCAACCTGGATCTTGAAAAGATGACAAGCATGATGTCTCCCAGAATCTTAGAACCACAGTCCACTATATCGGGACCTTTTACATGGGTAATGGAGTGGGGTCATGCATTGTCACCAGCTCATATAAAACATAGGAAAATCTCTGCTCATCAGACAAAAGACCCATTGAGTTTAGCATCGTCTTTTCTGGGATTGGCTAAACTGATACTCTAGGCATGATCTCACATACACACACACACACACAAAGATCCAGGATGTTGTTGAACTAAGACTTAGGAGGTACAGGTTCAAGTCCCCAATGAGTCATGAAACACATTGGATATATTACATGGGATAATGTACTATTTATTTTCTGGTTTCACCCGATCTACCTCGCAGGGTTATTGTGCAGCTACAGGGAGGAGGTTGAGAAGGAGGATGATCTGCATGATCTTGAGTTCACTGGAGGAAAAGCAGGTTATAAATAGAACAAATAATAATAAATAATAATAGAATATTAAATTAAAAAAGATTAATTTACTAACAATTGTATACTATGCTAGACAAAATTACTTAGTTGCTAATTTATGAGTTACTATGTTTGTAACTAGTTAATAGATGCAAGTAATAAGTACATAAGAAAATATAGTGTGACTATATCAGCATTTTTCTGCTCTTGGCGCCCAGAAATGGGATTTAGGGCTCTACTGCATTGAGGTAATGGCAACAAAGTTTCTCCCAAGACAGACTTAGGAACAAACATCAGGGGTTCTGAAAAGCCTACCTTTAAAAGAAGGAGGATTTCAAGCCTGCTAATACCTGAAAGCTGCACAGTCCCAGAAGAAGAGAAGGGTGAACCATTTCTGAGTACTTGCTACCTGGAAAACCATGAAAAGGGTTGCCGTAAGTCAGAATTAACTTGACAGCACACAGTTATCTAATGTCTGGGATGGAGTGGAATCCATTGTACCTTGCTGACGTCTCTGATCAAACCACCCTCCCAGCCAGAGACTGTCCCTTTACTGAGCACCCTCCTCCCATTCCCCTTAAAGTCAGATGCTACCTGACCTAGCAGCGATGGCACAAGGAAGAGAGAAAGAGGGAGCTGAGCTTTTTTTAGTCTTTGTTCTCTCCCTGATGTCCTCTTCACCTTTTTTACCAGATGGCTGGTGATGACCCATGGGAGACGGAAGTCTTTATGAGGGCCCCCAGCTGCTTTCTGACCATGCAACGTGGTTGTTACAGCCACAGATTGCTCCCATGGGCAGTTTGGATTCATGAACAGCTTTTTAAAAACCTTTCATTGCCCTATAAACCCATATAGCCTCCTCTCAGGAGAGCAGGTAATTTTTAAGCAACTGAGAACCGTTGCAGGAAGATGAGGGCCCGAACTTCAAATGGCCATGCTGTCATTCTAGGCCCCTTATAGCTTCTAATGCTACAGTGAGTGTAGTAGGGAAAGGAGTATAAAGGAGGAAAGATGGGGAAAAAACTGGACATGTTTAGCCTTGAGACAAGAAGACTGAGAGGAGAGATGATAGCAATTTTCAAATTTATTTATTTATTTATTTATTTATTTATTTATTTATTTATTATATTTCTATCCCGCCCATCTAGTCATTTCGACTACTCTGGGCGGCGTACATCATATATAACAAAAACAATTAAAATAACATCAACGTCCCAAAATAAAAAAATAATCATTCAAGATGGAGAACAAAAATAAATCAAATAATGCCCCGAGGGAAGGCCTGCCTAAACAGCCATGTTTTTAATTGGCTTTTAAAGATGCCTAGCGAGGGGGCCATACGGATCTCTGAAGGTAAGTTGTTCCATAACCGAGGAGCCACTGCCGAGAAGGCCCGGTTTCTTGTCCTTTCCCTCCAGGCCTCTCTCGGCGTTAGGCTCCTCAGTCGCACCTCCAGACTAGGTGGTGAACCACCCTCCCCGCCTATCCACGTTTCTGTTATGCACGCCAGGTCTGCATCCTCCTCCGGAATAAGATCATATATAATCTGGCATTTATTAGATACAGACCTGGCGTTCAACAGCACCAGTTTCAGAGTGGAAGGTGAACTGATCTGACCACCTCGATATTGTCGTTTGGCCACAGACCCAGAACAGTGAACAGCCTTCAAACATCTGTTCACTGTTCTTCTAACACGAGTAGGGGCTGTACCAGCGCCATATCTCCCTCTACCCGTAATCACTGAGATGTTCAATGACCCCTCGCTGGGAGGGCAAGCTTTCCACTCCATATCCAATAAGAAAAGAAAAACTCAGAAAAAAAAAGAAAAAACTCAGTAAAAACCCTAAATTAATACAAATAAATTATATAATGATAACAACGTAATTAACATAGAAAATTAATACATAAAATAATACTTAAAATACAACAACAACAACAACAACAAAAACAGAACATAACACCAGAAAATAAAATAAAATAAATATAAAATAAACCCACAGTTATTACCCCCTCATGTAGTCCTGTTCTGCCTCACTTCGTTTAGGACTCTTGTCCGTCCTGATGTTATTATAATAGTTGTCATTAAAGTCGTGAAAGTGTAGTTCTTACAAACGAGGCTTTTTTCAAGAGTTTCATCAATAAACAGAGGGAGCCACATTATCACAAAGATCGAAGCTGGCAAAAGCGCTACTGTTGCCCTTTTCTTCCCTCGGAGAACAGTTTTTATAGCTCCCAACATGGCGGCTTTTAAGTACAGCCGGCAGAGACCCACAGCGGGCGGATTTTTCGCCTTCTAGGCAGATTTTCCGGCTCCCACGAGGCAGATTTTCGGCTCTCTCCCAGACGGAACCCCAAAACACCAACCGACTCCGCGAGACCTCCCGACGTCCCCGAAGTTTCACAGGCATCCTCCTACAACTGCAAAGAACTCGGCAGCTTTCCGATGGTCTCCAGGCTCTCCCTGGTTAGCCTCTCCCTCCTCGCCGGTCTCCAGCAGTCTTCAGCGGTGGTCCCCTTGGGCCGCACGATGTCCCTCAGAGCTCCGCTGGTCGGCCAGTTCCAGCCCCGCATTCCGAGCTCAACGTCGGTCACTGTCTTCGTTCTCGCCCGCACTCACCCCACCGGTTGTCCCGCAGCTCAAGCCCACAACGTCAGCCTCCAAAACAGCCTTTTCCGCCAGCACAGCACAGCACAACAGCGTTGGATCAGGTGAGAGACCCGACGGAGCAAAGTGAAGCAGAAGAGGACAGAAGAGGAGAGAAGAAAGAAAAAATAAAATAAAAATAGAAAAGAAACAAACCGGTGCGGCAGGAAAAACGTTATCCGCCCGTCACCGGCGCTATCTTGAGGATTTCAAATGCTTGAAAGGTAGTCATACAGAGGAGGGGCAGGGTCTGTTCTTGATCATCCCAGAGTGCAGGACATGTAATAATGGGCTCAAGCTACAGGAAGTCAGATTTAGGCTAAATACCAGGAAAAACATCTTAGAGCCATATGAGAATGGAACCAATTACCTCAGGAGGTGGTGAGTGCTCCGACGGTGGAGGCATTCAAGAGAAAATTGGACAGCTATCTGTCAGATCTGCTCTGACTTGGATTCCTGCATTGAGCAGGGGGTTGGACTCGATGGCCTTATAGGCCCCTTCCGACTCATTTATTCTATGGTTCTATAAAGAAGAAAACAGTGGACTGTCAGATGCTACTGGACTAAAATTCCTTCTGACTTGAAACTAAAAGCCATTGCAGTCCAACAACAGCAGTTGGACACAGGTTCTGAGTCCCACAGATAGACAAAAACCCTCCTTCAAAAATATATCCCACTATTTCAGTGAGACACACTTAAGTTTGCTTGGAATTGCAGCTTTAGGTTCTAAATTGTTACATTTTTCTAAATTAAAATAAAACCGTTCTAGAATAAGTGAAGAAAAAGGAAGTGAACTATGCAAATTTCTGCCTCAAAACTTGCTCATGAAAAAGACACGATTCCTTTTCTTTATTCTTTTATTCCTTTCATTGCATTGTAACTTTGAAAAATCACAGAATGGTGATGGATTTATAAGTCCCCTGAGTATTGCTGGGGTCAGAATTTTACTAGTCGTTTAGAGAATTAAACAAAGGGGTCGGATATTTCTGATGAAAATACTCCAAACCTATGTATGTATTAAAGTAAGCCCATGGGAAAATATCAGCAATTACTGTCCCATGAGATGAATGTTTACCCTGGTTTCAATTTTATATTTCAAATCAATAAAGTTGAGGTTTTCACCTCAGAAGAATCAATACTCACTCATTACCAGCCTGTATAAATTGCTCCTTTTTCTGATTAAAATAAATTGAGGAACAAAGGAGCAAAACCATGTCCCTCTTTAGATTTGCTACAGGGCAACAGCAAAAATAAATTATTGAAAACTACCATATTGCTCTCAGTACTGCCTGCTATATTACAACACCCCTGACTACAGATTATTGAGAAACTTATTTTAGTTTGATTATCATAAGAATTTCCTAACATTTGCATATGTGGAAAGATATCTGAGATTTAAATTTTTTGAACATGGAAGGGATCACACTCAAACTTCCAGGGTTGGATGTACTGCATCCAAGAATGTTGAAGGAACTGACTGAAGAGATCTCAGAACCACTGTCTTTAATTTTCTTGAAATCATAGAGAATGGGTAAGGTGCTAATGTTGTCCCAATCTTCAAAAAGGGCAAAAAGGAGGAACCTGGGATCTACAGACCAGTCAGCCTAACATCAATCCCAGGGAAAATTCTTTGCTCTCCCACCCTGGAATAAAGAGGCAAGACACAGGTGATGGGGTAAACTAGAGCCACACTTTATTGAAACATATCAGGGGGCTGTAGTAGTGCGGGATCAGGTTTGGTGCCGAAGGTCTCATCGGATCCCCTCACCAACCTTATATGGGCGAGTCCCACGCCCCGTTGTCGTGTGGTCCTTAAGATAGCACAACCCTGGACAGTGAAAGATCAAGCACCCCCTGGGCCTGTAAGCCCCCTCTCTTTGGCGACCCTCAGCCCAGGGAGGGCCCCAGCACATCCTTCCTCCCGGCACTGTAACATGACAATCTGCAGCGCCTCAAGGTCAGACGTGCTATCACCTCCATTGTACTCCATGGGCACTCACTGATCCTAGTTCCTGCTGCACTACCCACCACGGAATGGGGCTAGCCTAGCTATGCCCCATTCCCCCCACCAAGCTGAGAATTTCAGCACACAATCCCCTCTGCAAATCCTTCAAGAAAACTTCCAAACCAGCCTCAGATAAATGAAGCCCATCACCTCTGTAAAGTTCCGGCCGGTCCAAATGGATCTCCGGGTGTCTAATTACAGAACCTAATTCCTTAACAACCACCCTGCAAACTTCTTTATTAACCTTCCTACAGGCCCTATTTATACAACTTGGGTCACATTCTGCCCTCCAGACATGCTGGGGAATTATTGTGGAACAAACAACTCTTGATGACGGATACCTGGCCTTCCAGTTCTGTAGCTCCCTCAAAATAAATAACATGATAGACTTGCCACTCCTTCTGGCCAAGTCATTATCACCCAAGTGAATCAACAGAACCTCTGGGGGTGCACCCAAAATTCCTGAAGATGGAACTTCATCAAACTCTTGCCAAAGCATGGCTCTCCACCCTTTCCAATTCAACCAAGCGAAGGCACCCAGCCCCAAATCTCAGTCCCATGCCGTCCTGGCAGCGTGCCCTGCTACCCAATAAATAAAGCTGTGGCCCACCAACAAGATCCTTCATCGTCATCTGGGATGTTCCATGCCTGGAAACAAAAACACAAAGAGCCAGGAGTCAGTGGCATGTTGCGAACATAAAGCCTGTATCTATTGGATGACCATCTCCCAACCCTCTTGATCTCTTCTGGGCTATATCCCTGGTTAGCTGCAGTTGATGCTGCCCCAATACAGAATGAATGGTTTCCAAAGTGCCAACCTTCCAAGCCCACTTGTCCCAAGGTGATTATTGTGACCTTCCAGAATTGGTACTTCATCAGTGGTGTGCCATCACTGTGGTGGAATAGATAACTCTGTGTATCTCCTCAATGCCTCAGGTACACTTCCAACACCTGGACAGGGCATATTTCCTTGACAGAACATTTCCCTAATGTGATGTTTGCCCCTCTACCAACTGGATCTGCTGTAGATCTGCGTATATGCAACTGTATTCTATCTGCTACCACTGCCACATCTGATAGCTGCAATGCCACTTGTGATGCGCACTCCTGCTGGGTGCAACCTCCTCACTAACCCTCAAAGCTCCAAAAAAATGTCAGTAGTTGGCTGACTGGAAAAGTGAAGCTCATGTCTCAGTGGTTAAACTGCTGCACTGCAGCCAAAACTGTGCTCACGACCCGGGGTTCAATCCCAGGTCGCCAGCTCAAGGTTGACTCAGCCTTCTATCCTTCTGAGATCGGTAAAATGAGTACTCAGCTCACTGGGGGAGAGGCAATGTGTAGGCTGCATAATTAACTTGTAAACCACCCAGAGAGTGCTTGTAGCACTATGGGGCGGTATATAAGCAGCATGCTTTGCTTTGCTTTGCTTCATAAACATCCCTACATATGCTACCCCAGGTTTGACTAAACCTTATTAGGATGGTGGAAGTGAATGGGGACCTGTCAGCAGGTGTCCAAAACCTTTCTTTATTCCATCCCTCAATCATCCCTCAATTATGTAACCTAAAGTCAGCTGTCACATCAACAACCCCCAGCACCTTGGCTTGGAATGCTAATGCTGACATTTTTCCTTGACTAGAGCTGGGTGCCAATCCCTTCCTAAACAGATAAACGCCAAACTGCTGTAATTGTTCTACCAGTATAGGCCATTTCAGCTCCTCATTGACTCTAAATGCCCTAAATCTCTCACATACCACCAAATAACCTCGCTGAGTACTTGGGGCAAGTACCAACCCTATCTCTTGCTCAGCTTCCCATCTCCAATTAACCATACCTCGTGTGGAAGGACCTCAGGCCACCTGCAAGCTCCCGGAGCCAACGCTCTGAACCGCCCAAACTGTTGATGAGACAGGGTGTCAGCTATACTGTTGTCAAGACTGGGGATGTGTTGTGCATGAATGACAATATTAAATTGCAAGGTGCATGAAACAAATGCCTGAACTATCCTCATCGCACGTTCGGATCTCGAAGACAAGTTGTTGATGATGTGTACCACTGCCAAATTATCGCACCAAAATCTAACGACTGAGTTGGCCCACTCTTCAGCCCACAACCAGAGGGTGCCTAAGACAGGAAAAAACTTGAGGAATGCCAGGTCTCTTGTCCAGCCTGTGCTCTGCCATTCCTCTGGACAAACTCCAGCACACCATCACCCCCTAAAATAAGTGCCAAAACCCAACAACCCTGCTGGGTCCATCTGGACTTGCAGTTCAATCCGTAGTTGTATCTCTGATCTCCAGAAGGAAATCCCATTAAAACTTTCTAAAAACTGCTGCCAAACTCTCAAGTCCTGCGTCATGCCTGCTGTAACCCTAGTTCTATGGACCAGTCTGCGCAGACTACTCATGGCAGCACACAGTCTACATATAAATGTCCTACCTGGAGCTACTACCCAACAAGCAAAGTTCAAGTGCCCTACTACTTCTTGCAACTCCTGAAAGGTAACTTTTTTCAGGCCAGAGAGGTGCCTCAATCTTGCCCGAAGCTCTTCAAGCTTGGCAGCTGGAAGCCGACAATATTGCTGTTGGGTGTCTAGTTCTATGTCTAAGAATGTAATTGTTGAAGCCGGTCCCTCAGTTTTTTCCTCCGCCAATGGGAGACCAAGCTTCTGTGCTATCTTCTGAAAAGTCTCCATCAAAAGACTACAATGCCCAGAATCCCTTTCACCACAGAAAAGGAAATCATCCAAATAATGGGCTGTACTCTTTATTTTTATTTATTTATTTATTTATCTATTAGATTTATATACCGCTCATCTAGAACGTGTCTTTAGCATTGCCCTGCGGTGAAGTTCCCACTCCAAAAAGGAGCTGAAACATTTGAAGGCAGCGCAGGACACCAAGCAGCCCATGGGTAATGCTCTATCCATAAAAAAGGCTCCCTCAAATGAAAATCCTAATAATTAAAAATCATCTGGGTAGACTGGGAAGAGATGAAATGCCAATTTTACGTTGCATTTCACCAGCTCTACCCCTAAACCACAGGAGCGCACCATCAAATGATGTGTACCACATGGAGCAAAGCTCTTGGGGTATACCATTGTTCACTGAATCACCTTCATGATAGGAGAGGTGATGAATAAGTTTAAACTCCCCTGGGACTTTCTTGGGTACTAACCCTAAAGGCAACACCCTGAGATGAGGCACTGGTGGCCGGGAAAAGGGGCCGAATACCCTGCCATCTCTAACTTCCTTATCTATTTTTGCCCTAACAATGTCCTCCATCCCCTGTATAGACTTCAAATTCTTGGCAAAGGCGGCCCTACACTCTCCTATCACTGGAATATGAAAACTGAACTGAAAACCGTCTATAAAATATGCTGCATCATCCCTCTTTGGATATCTGCGGATCCATCAGGCTTCTTGTTGCTATTCTGTTCCCTGTTGTCCCATTTTGGGGGTCACCCTTTAAAGCATTTTGAGCTAGCATGGTATCCCCCACAGATAGAGTAGTCCCCAAACAGCAGGGACCTAAGGGGAACAGAATTATATATATATAACTCTTATACTTTATATTTATTTCTTTTTTATCTATCTATACTACCTCTATTATCCTAATCTATCTATCTATCTGTCTATCTATCTGTCTGTCTGTCTGTCTGTCTGTCTGTCTATCTATCTATCTATCTATCTATCTATCTATCTATCTATCTATCTATCTATCTATCTATCTATCTATCTATCTATTTTGTTGTTGTTGTTGTTGTTGTTGTTATTATTATTATCAATTCTTCTTCTTTTTTTGTTTTTACAGAGGGTAGGCCGACAACTGCAGGCTCAAAAGCCCCCCACCCAAGGGGCATATCACACCTCCGCCTTTTCTACTCTTTTTAATTTTACTTAATTTTTAAAAAATGTCTCTATTTAATGGTGTCCCTTGTGTGTGTGTGTGTGTGTGTGTGTGTGTGTGTGTGGCATTCCCCGCGTGCCCCTTGATTGTTTCACCAAACAAAGGCTCACGCCGCGAGCTGTTCAGCTGCCACCAGTTGTTCACAACAACTTTCAATGTTAATGACAGAGGTCCAGACAACGTGTCAGTTTATATAAAGCAGAAATAGTTTATTGTAACAAAGAAGAAAGGTTAAGCCAACATCTTTTGTTTTGAACTAAACAGTTCTCAATGGTCTTCATCGGTTCACTACATGGACACTTCCAGCCTCCCATCTGGGTAACTAGACACGATTATCGCGTCTCACATTATCCCAGGGGGAGGGCAAAGGAGCCCTGCCTCGGCGATGCTACACGCGCTGGTGAAGCCGACAGAAGCAGAAAATAAAGCTATCATTCTGCAAGTACCTTGAAAACAATGCAGTAATAACTAGAAGCCAACATGGAATTTGTCAAGAACAAATCCTGCCAGGCTAATCTTATTTCATTTTTTGATCAGGTAACTGCCCACAAAGATTTATTTATTTATTTATTTTATTATTGGATTTTTATCCCGCCCTTCTAGACAAGAGTCTACTCAGGGCGGCTCACAAAATATTACAAACCGATAAAAACAACAATTAAAATCTACAATAATGCTATAATCAAGATGGAAGGATAAACTTCACACCAAGAAAAGTAAAATCAAGTATTGGCAGTAGGGAAGGCCTGCCTAAAGAGCCAAGTTTTTAATTGGCTCTTGAAAACACCCAGCGAGGGTGCTAGGCGGATCTCTGGCGGCAAGCTGTTCCAAAGTCGAGGGGCCACCGCCGAGAAGGCCCGATTTCTTGTTCTTTCTTTTCGGGCCTCTCTCGGCGTCAGGCCCCTCAGCCATCCTTCCTGGCTATGGCGGGAATGCTGTAAACATAATGTATCAATGTACCAATGTAAAGATGGTGGGAATGCTGTAAACATAATGTATCTTGACTTCAGCAAAGCCTTTGACAAAGTGCCCCATGACATTCTGATTATCAGGCTAACTAAGTGTGGACTGGATAGCACAAGTGTCAGGTGGATGCACATTTGGTTACAGAATCATGCTCAGAGAGTGCTTGTCAATGGCTCCTTCTCAAACTGGAAGAAGGGAACAAGTGGAGTACCACAAGGCTCAGTCCTGGGCCCGGTGCTCTTCAACGTTTTTATTAATGACTTGGATGAGGGAGTGCAGGGAATAATTATCAAATATGCAAATGACACAAAATTGGGCAGAATAGCTAATACCTTGGAAGACAGGAACAAAATTCAAGAAGATCTTGATGGGCTGGAGAAGTGGGCTGAAAACATCAGAATGGGATTTAACACGGATAAGTGCAAAGTTCTACACCTAGGAGAAAAAACTAGAAGCATAGTCTCCAAATCTTGTGATGTATTAGTTACCCTCTATTTGACACTGGTTAGGTCTCATCTTTGGTACTGTGTCCAGTTCTGGACACTGTACTTTAAGAAGGATGCCAACGAGCTGGAACAAGTTCAGAGGAGGGCAACAAGGATGATCAGGGAGCTGGAAACCAAGCTCTATGAGGAAAGACTGAAAGAACCGGGCATGTTTATCCTTGAGAAAAGAAGGCTGAGGGGAGATATGATAGCAATTTTCAAATACTAGAAAGGCTGTCATACAGAGGAGGGTCAGGATCTGTTCTGTATCATCCCAGAGTGCAGGACACATAATAATGGGCTCAAGTCACAGGAAGTCAGATTTAGGCTGAATATCAGGAAAAACTTCCTGTTAGAGCACTACAACAATGGAACCAATTACCTCTGGAGGTGGTGAACACTCCAATGCTGGAGGCATTTGAGAGAAAATTGGACAACCATCTGTCAGAACAACTTTGATTTGAATTCCTTCAATGAGTAGTGGATTGCTCTCGATGGCCTTATAGGTCCCTTCCAACTCAATTATTCTATGATTCTATGACCAAAACTAGGAGTAAGGGATTCATCTTCAGTTCATTTTTGAAAATATAAGAATATTTGCAAATACCTCCATATTTTGAACAAAAAGAACTTGAGCTTTGACCAGTTCAAAGAGTCATTGAAAAGTTTGAATGAGAAGGGAAAGAGGACAGGTTTCCCTACCTCTACTCCTCACTCTGTTCCACTCCGGTGGCAAGTCAGAGTGATCTCCCAGCCTACAACTTCTCTGTATGTAAAATCTTAAATGTGAAGAAAATAGCCACCTCCAAACCTTTCTCACTGACATGCCAGCTTCCTGAGTCTTTGGTGACATTTTGACATCACCACGACCTCCATCGTCCAACATGCTGAAGAGAACACAGGGGGTGTATTTCAAATACACTTCCTCCAGCTTTTCTGCAAATGATTTGTTGTGAGTGATCCAGTATGAAAGAAGAGGAGGAGGAGAATGAGGAAAGATTAGAATAACATAAAATCTCTTCCTCATTTTCGGATGCAGATTTCATCCTCCCCTTTGAAGAAGTAGTGGCTTATCAATTTGTTTATGCATGCAACAACTTTCCAAAATGATTGCTTTTCACAGAGACAGTCTATCATAAATGCCCCCACCTCCGTTGCCAGCATAATCTCTCATGTAAATCACATTTAGAGGCTTTTCAATATGTATTCTGCTTGCTCAATAGGCCATAATGATTTGTTTGTAAGGACATTGTCTATAGTGCACCCTTGGGTATTGTCTATTGGTATTTCATAAAACTCTGCTTGTTTACTGCAGAGAACATGGCAGTGGCTCCCACAGAGCTATTTCATCCTATTATACTCAGGAGTATCTTGGGTCTGTGAAAAGTGCCAATTCATTGGCTGCCGTGAATACTCACAAAATTATATGTCTTTTCAATATTCATGGGACTTTGATTTTGTTTCAGTCCTGTGCATCATGCGCTCTTTGGATTAGGGGTTTTCAAACAAAGAATTAGGCAGGAGTTATCTCACAACATCTGGAAAATCATTAATATGGGAACAGCAAATCAGTGAAACAATTTATACAAGATATTAGAAACAAAAGTCCTATAAAACTGCCTTAGGCCAAAGTTATTGAAATTGATTTGTTAATGTTCATTTGTCAGAGGGTTAATGTTCATTTGTTAAATTTCTGTATTTCCCTAGATGCAGAGCTTGGAAAGTTACTTTTCAGAAGACTGGATACAATGAGATGTGGAAGCCACCTTTTAGTGAGCAGAGGCAGGATGATGCACTGAGAACCAGATCATCATCGTACCATTGCTCTGTTACGAACGACTTCTGTGTTTCATCACATTCACACCTCTTCATAGCAAACAGAATTGTGGAATCAGTTGAAAAGAAATATGAGATTAGCTTTTATCTCAAATGCGTATTTGTTTAACAAAATAGGAAATAATTGAGCATACACTGAAGTAACTTGTATTCACATAAGCCTGTTGATATTCAAAATACAGGTAAAGGTTTCAATCCAATCTCAGCTAGTAGATCTCCCTGAACTTCTTCCCCCGTCCCCTTCCCTACTGCGTTATGATCCACTTGAACACTGGCTCTACGGGATTTCCCAGTCCCCCCACAGGAGGCTCTGAGGGATGCATGTGAAGCTGAGGTGAAAGGGAAAACATGTCCCTATGTACAAACTGGGCAGGTTAACAGTCTGTCCAGTGCTGGACAGATTAACAGTCACCCCAGTCCAGAAAAATCCCTCCCAGCCACACCTCCTAGAGGCGGCATCGAGATTGCAAAAATTCCAACAAGAATCACAAAATATTTTGCCCTTTTGAAAGGTAAGAGTGGGGGGGGGGAATGCAGTTCCTCCCCCTTGTTTTCAAAGCTGAGACAAGCAAGGAGTTCCATTCCTAGAATGGAAAATCAGAAGCAGATTCCCCTCCCTTGCCTTGCAAAGTTTGCTGAGTGATACAGAACATTAATTTTATGGCAATAAATCGACTCACATCTAGAGAGACCAATTGCTAACATGCCAGTAGGCAGATATATTTGGGGTAAGAATGAGTAGAAAGTTATCCTGGGAATCATGTTTCATTACTTTTGCTCATTGATGAGTGCAGGCTGTGAGCAGAAAGCCAATGAAAGTGAATCTGTATCCAGGATTCGTGCAAGTATTTAACATATGTACCTCTCATCTTATAGTTGTTTATTACATAGCTCAACTTACTCATGGCTGTTCATATGAAAAGCCACTTGTTGCCATAGTAGTCTGTGTGTGGCATCTTAGTGTGCATCATAGAATCTTGTGAAATTTGGTCAAAATTCAGATTTGTTCTGAAATAAGAACATTTCATAAGAATGAACTTCTAAAACTATAGAAAAAAATATCAGCCATGTTAGGGGGTATCTGCACTACCCAGTTATGTCAGCTTGATGCCCTTTACCCCTCATTGCACCATCTAACGAATCCTGGGGTTTGTATTTTACTGAGGTATGTATAATTTATGTGCCATAGTTCGGAAGAGATGGGGGATGTTGCAAGTCTTTGGGTCTAAGTCTGAGCCTGAGACTTTGGTACCAAGTTCCAAGTCTGAACAAGAGTCTTCAGTACAAAGTCCCGAGTCCCAAGCCCAAGTCCCTATTGAAAACAATGGGTGGGTTTTGAGTCGTGAGTTGAGTCCGAGTCATTGGGAAAAAAACAACTGACTTGAGTCCAAGTTGAGTCACCGGTGCGACTTAAATCCAACTTGACAGCAAGTCCCATGACTCAAATCTCCACCCCTGGAAGAAGCTGACTAGATAGCCCAGTGAGTTAGGCATCTGGTTGGGAGTTTGTTTCCCCACTGTGCCTCCTAGAAGAAGAGCCAGCCTATGCAGCCTTGGGCAAACTACACAGTCCCAGGATGCCCACAGAAAAGGGGGATGATAAACCACCTTTAAGTCGTCTATGCCTAGAAAACTCTGAAATGATCATCATAAGTCAAAATCAACCTGATGGCACATAGTGATTATCATTCTTTTCCCCCCAGAGGAATACACTAGAAATCTCTAGCAGAAAACACCAAACTATAAATCAAATGATTCCTTTGGGTGGAGTTAGGCCATTTAAACTGCAAATAGCCATATTCTTTCTTTTTCTCCCTTAAAAGTTCATGGAAACTCTTGAGCAGCAGAAAAGCAAAATATCTAAATAAAATGAGGTTCAATTATCTTGGAGGACTGAATAGCAACAACACATTTAGCAATTGCTACAGAGAAATAAGAATTATTATCTTCTAATAGTGTAGGGACAAGCTTTCCAGAAAATGGTATTTCAAAAACAAAAAATCAAGTAAAGGTTTAATAAAATGGTCTCTCAAAGTTGCAGTAAAAAAACACAGGATATGTGAAAAAGTATTCAGGCTACTGCTGTCACATGGAGTGAGGTTGTCCTGACAATCTTCCTTCCATCTCCCCATCTCCCTTACCCAATAGAATCAGAAAGTACAGTAGGGACATGTAAAAGCTCCCCAACTCATACTATGGATCTGGAATACTAGCGGAATTCTAGTGGAGACCTTATCTGCTAGCCTCGTGGCACAGTGGTTAAACTGCAACACTGCAGCCAAAACTCTGCTCACAACCTGGGTTGAATCCCAGGTAGCTGGCTCGAGGTTCACTTAGTCTTCCATCCTTCCAGGGTTAGTAAATTGATCAGCCAGCTTGCTGTGGGGTGGGAACAAAGTGTAGCCAGCATAATTACACTGTAAACCACCCATAAAGTGTTTTAATCACTATGGGGCAGTATACAAGCAGCACACTTTGCTTTGCTTTTGTTAGTACAGATGCACAGTGAACACATGGCCAGGATTTTTTGAAATGCTGGCTTTTGTATTATTTCAGATTCTGGAACTATTTCAGATACTAGAACTATACAGAGAAATGAAAAACCCTCCATCTTCTTTTCTTTCTTTCTCTGTCTTCTGCTTCCATTGGGTTGTAAGGCTTTTTTTTTTTCTTCCTACATGGAAGCTTGTCTGCATTTTCCATACATACTTTTCCTACTGCACATTTTTGTACACATATTTCCCGTGGAATGAAGTGTATTTGTGTATCTGTTAAAATGGCAAGTATTTTCACTATTTGCATTTTTAAAATTGCAAACGTGGTTTTGTGTACATTTTATTTCTTCAAAATCCGTGGCATGCCTCACAAAAAGCCACATTTTCCAGACATGGTGAGCTTGGTTTCACAGTGCAATTCAGGAGGTATGCAACAGCTAATTTAAATAAGAATCCCAACATTAAGGACATTCATTTCCATTCCTAAATTAATGATGGTGCCCTCAGGTACCATTCACAACATCTGACCGTTGGCCACATGGGCTGGGGATTTAGGAGGACCGAAGTCAAAACACATCTAGAAGAAATGAAGTCGGTTGCCCAGTATCCTACAGAATCAAGATATACTCTACATACTCAAATTAATACTCAAATAAAATAAAATAAAATAAAACCTTAAATATACCATTTGCCAAACAAAATATAAAGTTTTTGTAAGGAAGACTCAAACTATTTTAATGTGTTTTATTGAGATCCTTCCCAGTCTTTTGTCATATATTTGAAAAAGAGATAATAATCCTGCTTTTTCATGAAAATATAAGCCATTCTCAAATCATTCTTAGTAGCAGGAGAACTATTATCTTCATCATAATTGCTAGGGTGTGGAACGATATAAAAGGATTTGATTGACATCCATCTGGATGACTGCTTTAGCAAGCTTTCAGTCATCTAACCGGATATGAGCAAGGATATCACAGACTAACTGGGAGAGAAACTATTTTTAGTTTGAAGAGCATGTTTTTAACGTATGTGGACTTTTCTTTATGCATACATTTGCAGAGAAAATGGTGTCTGATAAGAAGGTACCACCAGAGATGGGAAAATTAGTGAAGAAGAGGTCACACTTTAAGTTAATCAATAATGAGTTTTTTTAAAAAAAATAATAATAATTAAATTATATATACATTGAAAGAGGGACCTTTTTTGTCTTTTGTGTTAATTTTTAACTAGAGTTTCCATTTATGTTACATGACTACACCAAAAGCATTGCCAGAATGAAGGTGAAAAATCCCACCCATAATTTTACCCCCCACTCCCATTTGGAGAGAAGGAAAATGTACACAATTAAAAAATATATCTTACCCTAGTCCAGTAAAAAAAATCATTCTTTTGTTTTCCTTTTCTTGCTCCCTTAATTTCATCTCCCATCCTTTCTTCATTTTAAGGATCCTCCCGAAATCCAAGCAACAGTCTAAAGTATATTATTGACTACTGTTTTCCTATGACTTACATTATCCTCCATATTGCCTCCAATACACTTCAGTAAATGGTTCATGTCTTGTGTGACTTTGTAACTAAGCAGACTGAACAGACTAAAAAGTGGTTCTCCAATGATGCTGTTGGAGGGGGAATTAATTTCAGTTTCTGAAAATCTCCCCTTTTTACTTTTTCTCACCTCTTCTTGTTGTTTCCTCGCCTCACATCTTGTTTTTTCCATGTCTCTGTGAGAAAAAAGCAAGAGTTGAGGAGAAGTCAAAATAAGCATAATCTTCTCCTCACATCTGGTTTTTTTGTTTGTTTGTTTTTTACATAAACACCACTTCCAGCATTTCCAATCCTTCAGATCAGATCAGCTTTTTCTTTCCACCCAGGTCAATTCCCACATTCTCTCTTGCATTTGGGGAAGAGACAGGAAGTAATGGCTTGGCAACATCCCAGCTTCCTTTAGACAGGAGCAGTCACTTTTGTTATGTGCTGCTGCTGTGGCTGAATTGCTGCTCTTGTCACCCGGCACCAAATTCTATTCCACACCCCTTTCTTTGGCTAATACTAAAAGTAAACTATTGATGGAAAAACATTCATGGAGAAAACCAAATATGTCAAATACTTTTGGTGTAACAAGGCATTAAATTGAATTGGCCGAGGACATTACAATATGTGAATTTCACTGATAACTTAATTGTTTGTAATAAATTAATCCCAGTCCTTGGTACACCATGATCCTTTGCCTGACAGACATACCCATGAATATACTCTTAATTATGTACCATGCCTACTGTGAATGCCTCTTTGATTAGGGAGAGCCCTCAATACTGCTAAAGCACACTGGTAAAGCATATACTAATTGTGGTGCTGGAGGAGACTCTTGAGAGTCCCCTGGATTGCAAAGAGAACAAACCTATCCATTTTGAAAGAAATCAACCCCGAGTGCTCACTGGAAGGACAGATCCTGAAGCTGAGGCTCCAATACTTTGGCCATTTCATGAGAAGAGAAGACTCCCTGGAAAAGACCCTGATGTTGGGAAAGTGTGAAGGCAAGAGGAGAAGGGGACGACAGAGGACGAGATGGTTGGACAGTGTCACTGAAGCTACCAACATGAATTTGACCAAACTCCGGGAGGCAGTGGAAGACAGGAGGGCCTTGCGTGCTCTGGTCCATGGGGTCACGAAGAGTCGGACACGATTTAACGACTAAACAACAACAACAAAGCATATACTTTGCATGTAGAATATTGGAGTTTCAATCTTCTCCAAATATGAATAGGAAACATTCTTGCCAAATGCCCTGGAGAGCCACCACCAGTCAAAGTCAACAGCATGTGGAGTAGGTGGACCAATGGTCCAACCATGAGGCAGCCATGCATGTTCTTTCTTATCTATATGCGTTTGGAATTCATTTTGCTTGTCCACTGAATACACCTGGAGAATGAGGAGAAAACATGAGTTTCTACCAGTGGGCTGCATTGGGCCCATAATCCTGACAACTACAAGATTTGCATCAGTGAATTAGGCATTTGGCTGCCGAGTTACAAGCTGGTAGTTTGACTCCTCACTGTTTCTTGTAGGAGAAGAGTCAGCCCTTGGGCAAGCTGCACAGTCTCAGGACACCTCCAGAGGAAGTGTATGGTAAACTGCTTCTGAGTATTTTATATCAAGAAAACCCTGGAAAAGGTCACCATACATTGGGATGGACTTGACGGCATGTGATTATTATTATTTATTGGGTTTCGTATTCAGATGAATCCCAAATCCATCTGATTCAGACATAGTTTTGAGGATGCAGGGCTCCTCAACAAGAGAACAAAATTGATGCTTCCCTACCTAAGCTCTGCCTTTCCAGCTTTGGAAGCCTTTGGGAGCCTCAGGACTGGTGGTATGAGGAGGTTTCGGTCCTTCCTCTCTCCTTTATATTCATCATGGGCCCCAACCCCCACACCTGTCTTTCTGAAACTTTGTAGGTTTCTTGCATAGGGATAGCTCTGTGAGAACATACATTTCGTACAAGTTGTCAATAGCCACAAATGCACACAGACACACAGCACAGAGTGAAGGAAGCTCAAGGGAAGCAAATCCCCCGTCCCAAATATGATCATTCTCCATTCAAAAGACAGGGTATTCAAGTTTCTGAAATTTGGCATATGATTTATGTCTTTTTAGAAGAATTGTTCACAAATGTAGGGAGATAAGTGCATTCTTCTATAGAAACCCACAATGAGCAAATGTAGACTTGTCCCATTTATACGTCTGTTTCATCCCCTCAAAAGTTGGAACGATGCCACCAATTTCATCCAGTTCTGCAGAAGAATTCTTTTTTAAAGTTATTTTTAAGATAGTTCCTTTTAACCAAAGAGGAGGAAGAGGACTTTAAAAGCGAACAGGGGAAACTCACAGAATCAAGTTTGGATGAGATCTAATGCAATAAGCATTGCTTGATTCCCAAAGGATTTCCAATAGCAACTTGAGGGCATAAATTTCCCATTTCAGATTTTGAGTCCAATCTGAGTCAAACTGTGCCTCCTGAATGTTCTGAGCTGAACTGGGCTGTCTTCTGAATTGCTGTCTAGGGTTCCAGAATGCATCCTCATTGGACATCCTGAGTTCCATCCATCCATCCATCCATCCATCCATCCATCCATCCATCCATCCATCCATCCATCCATCCATCCATCCATCCATCCATCCATCCATCCATCTCTGTCTGTCTGTCTGTCTGTCTGTCTGTCTGTCTGTCTGTCTGTCTGTCTATCTATCTATCTATCTATCTATCTATCTATCTATCTATCTATCTATCTATCTATCTATCTATCTATCCTGTTTCCCCGAAAATAAGACAGGGTCTTATATTAATTTTTGCTCCAAAAAACGCATTAGGGCTTATTTTCAGGGGATGTTTTATTTTTTTTCATATACAACAATCTACATTTATTCAAATACAGTCATGTCATCTTCTGGTTGCTGCACAATGGTGGAGGGTGGGGTTTTGTTAACGCGGAATCCTGCAAGCTGCTAGCTGAGAGTTGATTCTGGTCCTGATGGTAAAAATAACTCACACAGACACGTTCTCTTCCAGTCCGACACGTGTATTTACAGCAAATATACAAAGCGGCAGCGTGACAGCATGAAATTAACATTTGTAGAAGTGGTGGTGGTGTTCTGTACAACTCAACTATATACACATAAGCATCTGCCCTTGCCCAATCAGGGCAGATGTTGCATCATCCAGTCTTCACCCAGATGTTGCATCATCCTTTCTATAGTCACTGTGACTCAGCACTTTTATACTTACACACCTGCATGACATGGCAGTTCATTAGTACTTCTGCTCTGCTCTGTTCAGGCCTGTAAATTTTTTAATACTTTGACACCCCTCCTAATTTACGCCTGAACAAAATTCAAACCCAACTCTTTGATTATTTCACTGTGTCTTTGAACACTCAAAGGTTTTGTTAAAATATCAGCAACATTTTTATCCGTTTTGCAGTATTGTAACTCTATTAATTTTTCTTTTATGGCTTCTCTTACATTATGATATTTGATGTCAACATGTTTACTCCTATTTCGCATTTTTTTCTGTTACAGCCATTTGTAAGCAGGTTGTATTATCTTCTAAGACCTTTATTGGTTTATGTGTTTCTATCTTTAAATCCTTAATTAATTGTCTATACCAGATTAATTCTGAGCATACTTCCGACAAAGCTGCGAATTCAGCTTCTGCTGTCGAAGTAGCCACAGAACTCTGTTTTCTGGACTTCCACCCTACTAAAACATTTGCAAACATTACAACGAATCCGGACATTGACTTCCTGTCACTTTCATCATTTGCCCAATCACTGTCAACGTAGGCCTGTAAATTTAACTCTTTTGAAGGATTTATGATCAAACACTTGTCACTTGTTCCTTTTAAGTATCTAAAAACTCTTTTTACACCCTGCCAGTGTTTCACAGTGGGCTTTGACACATGTCTACTAAGAATGTTCACTGCTGCTGAAATGTCAGGCCTAGTCCAATTTGCTAAATACATCAAACTGCCAATTGCAGAATGATAAATTTCTTGACTCTCAAACTCTTTGTTTTCTTCATCACACTTTTGAAAATCTATTACCATGGGGGTTTGTACATCTTTACAATCTTGCATATTGTATCTCTCCAACATTTGTTCAATTTTTAACTTTTGGTTTAATACAAAACCTTCATTTTTTTCTCTGTATTTGCACCCCTAAATAATTTTGTATTGGACCCAAATTTTTCAGTTTAAATTCCTTTTTCAGCTGTTTTTCAAATAAATTCATCTGGCTCTGACTTTTTGTCATAAAACAAATGTCATCCACATATGCCAACAAAATATTTAGCTCACTTCCACATTCTTGTATGTATAAGCATGGATCAGCCAGACTATTCTTAAAATTCATTTTTTCTAACACTGTATGTAAACATTGGTTCCAGTTTCGGGCTGATTGTCGCAGCCCGTAAATGGCCTTATTTAACCTGTAAACCATTCCTGGTCTTGACCCTTCAAAGCCAGGTGCTTTTGCCATGTATAATTCTTCCTTTAAGTCAGCATTTAAGTATGCAGTCGTTATATCATAATGATTTATCAAATACCCTCTAGATGCCGCTAGAGTCAAAGCTACCCTCATAGTTTCTGCTTTCACTGTAGGGGAAAATACTTCATCATAGTGCAAATGTTTCTTTTGAGTAAATCCCTGAGCCACTAACCTTGCTTTATACCTAAAGTCCCCATTGTTTTGTAACTTTCTTTTGAAAACCCACTTACTGTCAATCACTTTATGCTCCTGTGGCAGCCTAGTCTCTGTGAAGACCTTGTGGTCGTCCATAGACTTCATTTCCTCAATCATGGCTTCCTGCCATCTTTTCTTTTTCTACTTCAGGAAGTAACATGACCTCTTCATAACATTTTGGTTCCTGATACACATGGCACACCCTTATTTCTCCTACACCAAACCTTGCAGGCGGAACCCCTTTGTTAACTCTCTCTGACCTCCTGGGGATTTGTGGCTCATCCTCAATTTTTGGTTCTTGCTTAATTCCTATCTCACTTTCTTGATCACTACACTGCCCATCGTCTTCTTCATCTTTTGTCTTGGACTGGCTCTCTTCTGTTTCTTCTTCTTTTGTCTCTAACTGCCTATTCTCACACTCTCTTGTGTTTGTGAATGGTATGAAAACTTGGGAATTAGCATGAACCCTATCCCAATTCTCATGCTCACAAAAATTGGCAGACCTCGAAATCACTACATTGCTGTTTCCATCAAGGAAGCGGTATGCCTTTGAACCTCTTTCATAACCTATGAATTTCATTTTCTTTGCCTTTGGTTGTCCCTTCCTTCTTGTCTCTTTTGGGATGTGCACCCACGCACTGCACCCAAACACCCTCATGTGTTTTAAAGATGGCTCTCTCCCATATAACATATAATAAGGAGTCTGCCCTATTGCAGAAGATAACAATCTGTTATTTATGTAGTTCGATGTAAGCAGGGCTTCTCCCCACAGGCCATGACTCATGTTAGCGTCAGCTAACAATGCGTCTTTCATTGTCTGCAACACCCCGTTTCTTCTTTCTGCCACGCCATTTTGGAAGGGTGAATATGGACTAGTTTTTCTATGATATATCCCATTTTCCTTCAACCAGCTTTGAAATTTGTTAGATAGGAACTCAGACCCTCTATCCGTCTGGATTTGCGCCACCTTGTGGCCATAACGTCTCTCAATGAAGCTTAGCCAATTTCTGAAGTTGCTAAACACCTCTGCCTTTGTTTTCAATAAGTAGCAAAAAGAATACCTTGAATAATCATCTACAATTACCAGGACATATTTTGCTCCACCCAAAGATGATGCAAAAGGGCCAATCAAGTCTGCATGTACCAGTTGAAAGGGCCTTTCTGTTTGACTGGTTCGTTCCTTGTTTCTGGGGCTTACTTTAGATTTTGCCATTTTACACACGTTGCAATCTAAATAATTTTTACACTCTTTCAACTGTACATCTTTTGCCACTGCTTGCATTCTCTGAATTGTTCTAAAATTTGCATGACCCAACCTCCTGTGTAACAGGTGTGCACATTTATCATGCTGAGGTGCGTTTTTCACTGTTACATGTGTGTCACTTTGTATTTTACACCTCAAAACGTACAAATTATTTTCTTGTTTTGCCCTTGCGCAAACACATTTTCTTTTCTTAATTTTACACTCATCATTTTCAAATATGACTACAAAGCCCTGTTTTACTAAAGCAGACACACTTAAGATGCTACAGTCCAACTGTGGTACATGAAGAACACCTTTGAGTTCTTGTTCCAAACCTGACACAAAAACTGTCCCTTCTGCAGCAACAGGCAACTTCTGTCCGTTCGCCAGGCTCACGCTGCTTTGTTCCGAAGCACCTAGAGAAAGAAACAAATCTCTTTCATTAGTTAAATGTGTAACGGCCCCACTGTCAATTATCCAGCAAGCTTGCTGAACGACCTTGGATTTATCTCTTGCTGCCTGGACAAGAGAAATCCTCCCTTTTCTCTTTTCGGTGCTTCTTTCACTTTTGCAGCCAGCTTTTCTGTCGTCTCTGCTACAGTCTCTCAGAAGATGATTTACAGATCCACAGCCAAAACAGCGTCTCACGGTCATAGCACGACCACTCTCTTCTCCCCTCCTAGGAGTTGTTTCTCTGTGTAGGCTGTAATCTGTCTTTTTCCTCCAGCCGTCTTGGTTCCTTCGATGCTGGATGTTTTGTTTCTCTCCGTCACCAGACATTTCACTCTTACGTCGTTCCTGTTCCAGCAATCTGCCCGTCAGGTATTCCAGGGTCAAATTCGCCTCAGGCATAGACTCTAAACTGGTGACCAGAGTGTCGTATTCATCAGATAAACTGCTTAGAATGAGGTACACTTTCTGGATTTCTGGAAACTGCACATTCCTTTGCTCCAGTTCATTAAAGAGACATTTTATCTCTTGCAAATGTTTAGACACGCTCTCACCGGGCTGTAATCTGCACCTGTAGAGCTTTCTTGTTAAGGATACTTTCGATCCTGCTGAATCTCTCACGTAAATTCTCTTGAGACATTGCCAAACTTCTCTCGCCGTAGCTAAGCCACGCACGTGGATTAATTGGTTGTCTTCCAAGCAAAGTATCAAAGTACTCAGAGCTTTTTCATTTTTACGTTCCTCCTCTTCATCAAGCTGTGCTGGGAGGTTGGTTACAATCTGCCACAGATCTTCCCTCCTTAATAGCATCTCAGCTTTGACGGACCACGTCTGGTAATTACAGTCATTTAACTTCGTTAAGGGAAAAACTCCCAGGCTTGTTCCCCCAAACGCCATGCTGCCTGCTCTTCTCTCAGTCCTCTGTTTTCCTTCCCCTCCTGGGCACACAACAGCAGAACTGCTTTCTTTCAGGACCTCTATTTCTTCCTCCTTCTATTATAGTGGCACCCACTGGTACTCACCAACGTTCTCAGTAGTAGACGGTCTGCGCAGGGTGCGTCGCTGGGCCCATGACCTTTGTTAACGCGGAATCCTGCAAGCCGCTAGCTGAGAGTTGATTCTGGTCCTGATGGTAAAAATAACTCACACAGACACGTTCTCTTCCAGTCCGACACGTGTATTTACAGCAAATATACAAAGCGGCAGCGTGACAGCATGAAATTAACATTTGTAGAAGTGGTGGTGGTGTTCTGTACAACTCAACTATATACACATAAGCATCTGCCCTTGCCCAATCAGGGCAGATGTTGCATCATCCAGTCTTCACCCAGATGTTGCATCATCCTTTCTATAGTCACTGTGACTCAGCACTTTTATACTTACACACCTGCATGACATGGCAGTTCATTAGTACTTCTGCTCTGCTCTGTTCAGGCCTGTAAATTTTTTAATATTTTGACAGGTTTCGCTTAACTAGGGCTTATTTTGGGGGTAGGGCTTATATTACCAGCATCCTGAAAAATCCTACTAGGGCTTATTTTCAGGTTAGGTCTTATTTTTGGGGAAACAGGGTATCTATCTTCGACCCTGTTTTTTTTTTTTTTTTTTTTTCCTTTAGAGGGACTCAAGAAGGCTAACAAATGATTTAGAAACACAAATATTAAAACAATTGCAAATATAAACAAATGGGGATTTCAATCCAGGTTTCCCAAGTTGCAGTCTATCACTCTTTAAAATAATTAAATGTATTAATTATTTAAAGATAGCAAATAAAATCCCTTTAAAGTAATTTTTAGAACACATTTGAAAAGAAAGGTACAGCTCTCCCCTTAAAATCCCTTCCTCAGCAGCAGTTTAGATACTTGCCAATATAGTCACTGGGATGCAGATACAGGTTCATGTGAAACACACACACTAGTATATCCCTCTAATACAGGCCTCTGTGTCTGGTAAGCATAACACTGATTTCTGCTGTCTGAAGAATAGCAGTAAACCTTTGTTCATTTTCCGCACTTGAATAACATGCCTGAATTAGAGGATCAGTTTGTTAGATGGAATTCTTTTGCATCCAGATGTGCAAAAAGAAGGGCGAAGTTACTAAAAAGACACCCTTCAAACTCCAGAATAATTTCCCGCCTGCTTAATTTGTGGGTGTCCTTGCTCATCCACATGTATGATTGAAAGTTTGCTGAAGCAGTCATCTAGATGGATGTCAATCAAATCCTTTCATGTATTCCCCCACCCTCATAATTATGATGATCATGAGCATTCTCCTACTATGAGAGATGGTTTGAAAATATGTTTGATTTTTATGAAGGAGTAGAGTTGTTAGCCTCTTTTAAAATTTATGCACATACACATGCAGAGAGAGGGAGAAGGGCTGGGAAGCAAGATTGTTAAGTTTGCATCCTCATTGGGTATATCACTTAGAGCAATGGTTCTCAAACTTGGGTCACCAGATACTCTTGGACTGCAATTTCCAGAAATCCTGGCCAGCACAGCAAGAGGTGAAGGCTTCTGGGAATTGCAGTTTGACAACCACTGGCTTAGAGCATCTGTCAATTTTCATAGAGACTCACAAAGCTCTCTAGGCAACCTTCCACCAATCTCTGTCTCTCAGCCTAGTCTACCTTGTAGGGCTGTTGTGAGGGTAAAATGGGAAGCTGAAGAACCATGCCCATCATATAACAACAACCAGAAGAAGAATATTAGGCAAAACCCGAAGAAAAAGAAAAAGGAAAAAGAAAACACCTTGTGGCATCTTAAAGACTAACTGTTGTAGCTTAATGTGAGCTTTCACGGAGAAGTCCACTTCTTCAGATGTATGGAGTAAATACAGAATTCACAAGCAAAATATTCATGCCAACTTTAAGAGTCAGCGGTATACAGTTGCATCTCACACATGCAGTAATTTATGACCTATGTTTGATGTTCAGTTCTTTCGAAGTTGGGTTTTGTGGGAATGTTTACTCTATGTGAGCTTGCATAGCACCATGGAGAGTGCCTTAAGCCCTGAACCTGAAGTTACATTGGTTAACTACTGTGTTATGTGCAGTCAAGTTGGAACCGATCTACCGTGACCCTACTAGGGTTTTCAAGATAAGTGAGATATTTAAGGAGAGGTTTTACCAGTTCCACACCCCAGCCAGTTTCCGTGGTTATATAGGGATCTGAATACAGGTTTCCCATGCTGTAGTCCATCACTCTGTCTGTCACACCACACTGGGAATCAGTTAACTATTGCAATCCTCTTAATACCAATGGTAGGTGGGCGTGCTGTACTGCATGCCCTTCTTGTGTGTTTTGGATTCCTGATACTTTAATTTGATTGCCTGTTTTAGATAGGGCTTAGACACAGATGGTACCCCACTGTTTGAAGGTTGTGCTTAATTAGTGGATGTTGGTTAAGCACTGAAGCTGTGGCAAGTGCTGTATAAGTGTGATGGTTTAGGAAAGGTTTAAGAAAGCCTCATATTCAAGAAGTACAAATCATCCGGGCCAGAAATACGCCAGAACAGTAGAATAAATGCATCAGTGAAGAAGTCTAAATGAAAAGTTGAACTGCCGTTCCAAGGCAGAAAATGGAGGATGAAGACAATTGATTTGCTGTTAGTTGTGGTGAATTTGGAGAGCACTCCTCCACTGTCTATTCTTTCATTCTTATCTATCTATCTATCTATCTATCTATCTATCTATCTATCTATCTATCTATCTATCTATCTATCTATCTATCTATCTATCTATCTATCTATCTATCTATCTATCTATCTAACACCCCTGCCATTCTCCTTAAAAGGACCCAAGGTGGCTTACATCATTAAAAGACAATACAAAAGCTAACAACAGTGAGTATACGAATACTTAAAAGGCTCAAACAGAGTACTATACAAAAATAAAATAAAATCTTCTCTCACAACAGCCCTGTGAGGTAGTGAGTCTGAGAGACAGGGATTTGTTTTGCTTATTGCTGTCCTTAGAGATATCCTTGCCATTTCTTCCTAGTTGGAAAGGAACACACCTCTTCTCCACTCCACCCCAAACAGACACTGAAAATACAGCTGCAGCTGGGGATGTGAAGACTCAGACAAATTCCTTTGCAGAATGATCTTCCACAATGATGTATCAATGAGAGAGGGGTGGTGGTAGATCTGTTAATGACATGTTGGACAAAAGAAAAGGAATAAGCTGTGAAATGTTTCTTTTGAATAGTCAGTGAGATTTCTCAAGTATAATCTTGATTTAATGCAATTTTGCTTCATAAAGGACTTAATGAGGCAATGGGACAGAGAGCAAGTAATGGAGGTAAAACCTCCTTGGCCATGTGTTACCAACACTGTGCTAGAATGGATTTGTTGGAAAAGGAGAGATATTCTACATGGGTTATTAAAATCTAATCAGGAAACAAAACCCGTAATATTTTCAGGGCTGCAGAAACAAAAACAATGAATACATTATCAGGAAGAACTATTATAGTCTGGCAGCATGTTAGAGAGGACACATAGCCGAAACCAAAACTGAATTATTATGTTTTGCTACCAAATTGAAACCTGCTGTGATGAGACATGGAAAAAATGTGATGAGACATGGAAAAAAAACTATAATTGTTATTTCTTTTATTTTTGATAACCTAAAAGATAGAACTTAAGTTCAAAAAATCTTTTGAAGATTTTTTTTCCTACCAGGGTATCTCCCACATCTGTTCTGTGCCTGCAACAAAATTGAAACCTTTCTTTCAGAATTCGAGATCGTGATATTCAACGTGAGTAAAACACTTAATGACTTTTCATATTTTTATAAAGTACTTCTGGAAATTATGCAATTTAGACAATATTAAATGCTTGTCCATTTTAGCACTACACAATTTGAATGCTTGCATATTTTCCCCTGCCATAATCTTTTTCCAGTTATCATATAATATACATGACATACAATCTTAAATTCACACCGAATGACTTCCTCCAAAATATGAAACAGTTTCATTCAAAAATGCAACACCTTCATAAGTAACTGTTTTCATTACAATATAGAAAAAGTAATTCACTGACTAAAATCCTGTTCCACAGCTACACATAGGTAACACAAAGCTGTGAAAGCAATAAGATAAATTACAGCAAGGTGGATATAATCTCTACAAAGCACTTCTGCAAGTGTGCTATGCAACAGTCATGACATGAACCACATGATCAAAAGTGCCATCAAATTGTTGATTAGGTGTAACACTTCTTGTTATACCAACTTGAAGAGGATTTCAACCATTTCTGGTTTATTTTTCACTACTTTCTGTTACACCTTTTTTGGGGAAAATAGTAATGATAAAATAATGCCATAAAACCTGAAACATCCCTATCAAACATCTCTGAAAATGACCTTTAAAAGTCACTTCTGAGAGTAACCTGTTGTACCAATAAAGTAACTCCATTCCTACCGGTTGTGTAGAGTTTCTTTTGAAATGTAACTTTGTTCACTCCTTGTTATCCCAAAACTCAACTACTTAGAGATATCTGTGTTCTTCCAAGCTGTGATTTTTAATATATGCTGAAACTGATATTTTGGCCCTATATTGATGTACACCATGTGGTTTAACAAGTTTACTCGTAAACAAACATGCATTTGCTCACAGACACAATGGGTCTTCTTCCTAGTGCTTTGTGTTACTGATGCCTGCATTGATTTTACTTGCAAAGCATTTTCAGAGCATCACTTTTAAAAATAGTGCATTCAGTCTTTGATATGCTTTCTATGGGTGGAAAGGCTATGCTTACAGAAGGTGCCCCGACTTGACTTGGGTGGAGCCACCAACGCTTCACAACTCATCTGACTTTCAAGTGTCTGTGAACTTCACCATAGGGTTTTCAAGGGCAGGAGGGACTGCTATGTGGAGAGGGACAAAGTACATCTACTTCAACCAGCCTGAAGATCTGCATCCAACCCTTTATAAAGAAAATCTAGCTGATTAATGAATGAGTAATGCTATGAGCTCCAATAGGTAAAGGCAGAGGGTTATGGGGAAAATAAATTGCAATAATATGAAACCAGAAACAATGGTGTTGTGCTCCGGCATCTGATAGAAGGTGTTTTGTTTGTTTGTTTGTTTGTTCGTTCGTTCGTTCGTTCGTTTGTTCATTTTTTGCCATAGTGGGTTGACCCTTTAAAACCATGAGACCTTTTGAGAAAGCACAGACAAATACTCAAATTCTGTTCCTGGCATTACATAGCAGTATCACAATCACAGACATGATTAGTATGGGATCAAAAAAAAGATGATAAAATAAAATCAGACCCCAGCACTACCTTATCTTTTCTGTTTCTTTACGTGCACTCAGTGCCTTGAAGGTTTCATGAAGGGCTCCTTAGTATTAGAAAAAAAAATGTTGATGTATTGGAGAAAAATCCAGGGGAAAGTCACATCAATAATTAAGGAAGTGATAGATTTGACTTAGAATGAAAGATTAAAAGAAATAAATATGTAAAGCTCAGCTTTCGCAGCGACTGGGGTTGTGTGGACTTAATGACTGTCTACAAATATTTGAAAGTTGTAAACATCAAGAGTGGAAAGGAATAATTTAAGGCAGTCTGAAGGGATATAGCCATAATGAGATGCTCTTAAAGCACTGAAACATGATTCCTAATTTAAACACATATGCACAATTAGAGTTTGGAATATTAGTCTCCAGTGGAACAGGATGGAAGATGAGTACAGATGACAGATGAACTGGAAAAAGCAGCAGCTGACACTCTTACACTGACAAGCGGATTGACAGGCCGAGGGAATGGAGGAGAGGTCTTTCTACCCTGATGCCTGCTCACTCTGTGATATTTTGGAAAACAAATGCTAACTCTCAGCTGGATACAGAAAGAGCTAAGAATGTGCCCTTAGAACATCTATGTCTGCTAAAGATGCAAATCCTGACCTGGCTCATTCTCACTTACTCAGTGAGAAGAAACACAATGCATTTGTCCTCACTGGCAATGAGGATGGGTTTATCGGGAGTGGGGTTATTTATTAATTTATATTGGACAATCTCAAAGATCATTTGCGTATCTGCGACACACATCCCCATGCATTTCTGTCAAAGATTCAACACTACAATGAGGGCTGCTTTGTTCAATTGATTCTTACATAAAACAGAAACAACAGACTTTTATGCTTGCTGTGTGTGTACGCATGCTATTTTCACAAAAGGAAAAGGCCGGAGACATTTATGTGCAAATTACGAAGCCATGACAAAAACAAAACAAAAACCAAGAACACTTACAGTCCTGGTGCTGAAGGCAGGGAAGTTTGCAAATCAGACTACCCCATAGTATGGAGATGACATCTCTCAACCAGAGTTCAGACATATGTAACTTTTTTTAAAAGGATCTTGGTGAATTACTTGTTACTTTGAGACACCATCTTGTCATTATTATTTCTTCAATTGAATAAGTAATCCATTACCCTCAGTGTTATTAATGTGCTGGATTCTGGTACCAGGAGGCCAGAAAAAGACAGACAAATTAGTTACTAACTATGGGTAACCGCGTTGTTAGTGACAGGTTTTGAGTAACTATGTTCCTCTGGTCTCTTCCACAACATTGACAATATTTTTTCCTCAATCCTAACACCCGCTGCATTGTTGAAATTAAGTAAGCTGTAGACTGTTCAGTGGAATACTATGCACGGCCCTCTTGTAAACTGCTTTAAATTCTCGTGGTGAGTGAAACATATTATTATATGGGTATCAGACCATACAAGGATGAGAAACATCTGACCATCATAAACAACCAAACAAATGCGAAAATCAATACCTGCCAAATGCGGAACAGGTTTTGGATGCTATCCCAAACTGTGTTCTCCTCAAGATGACTATAGGGCCTTGAAAAACAGCTGAAGATTACATGGCTGTAATAGAGCCATATCATCCCACAGGCTGAAAGCCAGAACTGTTCCTCATATAGGTTTGGCAGCTTTAATAACTATGTGGTGGGCAGAAATTCAATAGATACAGAGCTGAAGGTGGATAAATTTATATTTTAAAGCCTGAACTGAGTTTGCGGATCCTGTCATAATTCTGAAGGGTTTACCAGCTTCAGAGTCATGTAAAAAGGAATGTATGAAATGAGGAAGTTTGGAAAGCTGATGCTTAGGGTGTGGGGTTCAAATCTGGGCCATGATGTACTTCCAGATCCCCAGATCTCAACCATATTCACAGCCTGTGAGAAAAGCTGCCTCAGCCTCCTCTCACTTTTATCTATAACAAGGGATAAAGAAGGATAAGGTTCTTCCCCTAACCCCTGTTGGAGGAAGGAAGTTTGTCCCTCAGACTTTTCCCATGTATGGAATAGTTATATTAAAGCACACTGCAGGCACAGAAACAAAGCAAGAGGTGACTGTCCACCATCTCCTGTCTGCACCAAGCTACAGTTCACAGCACAACACTGTTTGGGAGGGAAGGAGAGTCAAGTGTTCTCCTTCCTCTCAGGCCACACTGTGTTGTCATGAACAGCACTGCTTAGGAAGATGGACTGCATTGTGCCTTTTATCTGCCACAACATATGTATGTCAAAGAAAGCAAAACATTTCTGGATTTCCAGGACCATTTGATGATTCTCCTTGTCCTCTTGCCTACTGATGAATTCTTTACATCTGTGTTCTCTGCAAAAAGCCACAGAAACAAATTGAGAGGCACCGCTATATTTGCATTTTACCCCCACCCTGTTTTCTGTTATTTCAGAAAACCAGTCAGCACTCCTTAAGATTTATCAACCGCATTTAAGAATATGAGTGTTTGTTTGTTTTAGGTATTGCTCCACACTTGGCAAAATCCTATTGTAAGCCGCCCAGAGTAGACGTGGTCTAAATGGGCAGGATATAAATTTAATAAATAAATAAATAAATAAATAAATAAATAAAATGTACCACTCCCAACTTGATGAGTCATTTTATCGATTTTATCGGGAAGGACATATCCTAGTCTGAATAGGAAGGAGCTCTTCATCTCAAATTTCGGGGCGAGACAACTTCCTGCTCAGTCCAGGAAGTTGTGTAGTAGATAATTAGTAAATTGTTCTACAGTACACCCATTGAATTAATGGGAATTTGGCAAGTCAACTCCTACATATATTCCATTGATTCAAATGAGTCTACTCTAAGTGTGACTTATTACACTAAAGTAAGGGACAGTTAGAGTAATCTCATTTGAATCAATGGAATCTATGGAGGAATTGACTCACCAAAACCCAGTGATTCAATGATTCTAGTGTGATATACTGTGCTAAATAACATGATTTTGGCCATTGTCTACATAGAGACACTCAGACAAGGATTTATTTATTTATTTATTTATTTATTGTATTTATATCCCGCCCATCTGGTCAGTTGACCACTCTGGGCGGCTAACACTTAAAAAACAATTAAAATATAACAATAATATACAACATGAATAATCAATAGTTCAAGATAGAAAAGAAAAAAGAAAGGATAAATCAAATAGTGACTGGAGGGAAGGCCTGCTTAAACAGCCAAGTTTTCAATTGGCTTTTAAAAATGCCCAGCGAGGGGGCCATACGGATCTCAGGGGGGAGTTTATTCCAAAGGCGAGGAGCCACTGCCGAGAAGGCCCGGTTTCTTGTTTTTTCCTTCCGGGCCTCCCTCGGTGTTAGGCTCCTCAACCTCACCTCCTGGCTAGATCGAGTGATACGGGTAGATTTTGGTAGGAGTAGGCGTTCCGCCAAATATCGAGGCCCTAAACCGTTTAGGGCTTTGTACGTAAGCATTAAAACTTTGAAATCAACGCGGAACCGAACGGGCAGCCAATGCAGAGCGGCCAGAGTGGGAGAGATATGATGGTATTTTCTCACCCCACTAAGAAGTCTGGCCGCCGCATTCTGCACCATTTGGAGCTTCCGCATCAACCTCAAAGGTAGCCCCACATAGAGCGCATTACAGTGGTCTAATCTCGAGATTACAAGCGCATGTACCAAAGTGGTGAGCGCCCCAACATCAAGATAGGGACGCAACTGGGCAATCCACCAAAGATGGAAATAGGCGGAACGGACCACTGACGCCACCTGCGTTTCCATGGTGAGCGCCGGGTCCAGGTGGATCCCCAAGCTGCGAACCTCACTCTTCGCGGTGAGAGTCACTCCCCCAAATGAGAGGGAGTTTCCCAGACCGCTGATGGTGGGGCCACCCACCCTCAGGACCTCCGTCTTGTCCGGGTTCAACCTCAGCCCATTTTCCTGCATCCATTGCAGTACAGCCTCCAAGCAGCGCTGGAGGGACAGAACGGCATCCACTGCAGTTGGTGAAAAGGAGATGTAGAGGTGGGTGTCATCAGCGTACTGATGGCACGACGCCCCACACCCCCTGATGACCCCACCCAGCGGCCTCATGTAGATATTAAACAGCATTGGGGAGATGATCGAACCCTGCGGGACCCCACAATTGAGGCTCCACGGGGCCGAAACCCTCTCCCCAAGCTGTACTCTCTGAGGGCAGTCCTCCAAGAAGGACTGGAGCCAAGCAAACGCCAGGCCACCAATTCCCAACTCGGAGAACCTCCTCAGGAGGATACAGTGGTTGACGGTATCAAAGGCGGCTGAGATATCAAGGAGGACCAACAGGGACGTTTTTCCCCTGTCGGCCTCCCTCAATAGGTCATCATACAGGGCGACCAATGCCGTTTCTGTACCATGGCGCGGCCTGAAACCCGACTGGAATGGATCCAGGGCATTTGTTTCATCCAAATGAGCCTGAAGCTGATCGGCCACCACCCTCTCCACCACTTTGCTGATGAAAGAAACATTGGCGACGGGCCTATAATTGCCAATTTCGTCCACCGCCAAACTAGGTTTCTTCCTTATGGGCCTAATGAGTGTCTCCTTGAGGGCAGGAGGAACCCTGCCCTCAAGGAAAGACCCATTAATTATTGCTGTGGCCCATTCAGTTGTTATAGGCCTGGCTGCTTTGATTAGCCAGGTCGGGCAAGGGTCAAGGGATGAGGTGGTGGCCTGACAGCGATCAAGCGCTTTGTCCACAATATCTGGCATCACAGGTTGAAAAAGATCAATAATCACCGGGCAAGGCAGAGCGCTGGACATCTCTGCTCGATCCACTGTATCCAAAAAAGGAGAAAGCTCCCGGCGGATTGCCTCCACTTTAGATTTTAAAAATGCTGCAAATTGGTCTGGTGAAATACTAGAGGGAGGCCCATCACTTTGACCAATTCCGGATAGGTCGCGCACTATACGGAAAAGCTCCGCCTGCTGGTTTGAAGCTTCGCTTATCCGGTTAGCGAGATGTGCATGGCTAGCAGCCTTTACCGTGGCATGGTAAAGGTTAGTTGCGACCCTGACAGCTATCCAATTATAATCCGTCGGATTCTTTCTCCACTTGCGCTCTAGCTTTCTCCTAAATTGCTTCATCGCTCGTAGGCCCTGATTAAACCAGGGCGCCGACCGAGCTCTGCATTGGAGAGGGCGTTTAGGAGCAATCGTGTCTACAGCCCTGGTGGCGGTGGTATACCAGCCATCCACCAGAGCCTCGACAGGAGCACCAGCCAGATCAGCCGAAATCCCTCTCATGGAATCCTGGAATCCTGTGGGATCCAGTAGCCTTCGAGGGCGGACCATAGAAATAGGTCCATGCTCCCTGCGTGGGGGGAGGGCCACTGAAAGATTACATTTTATTAGGTGGTGATCTGACCATGACAAAGGGACCGACACAAGGTCAGTCACCATCAGATCACGCTCGCTCCAATTGGTGGAAAAAACCAGGTCTAGCATATGACCACCCACGTGGGTGGGGCCGTTGACATGTTGGGACATGTTCAAGGAAGCCATGGTTTCCAAGAACTCAAGAGCTGGCCCAGAGATCTCTGCCTCCGCGTGTATGTTGAAGTCACCCAAGACCAATAGCCTCGGGGACCCCAGCAATGCCGCGGAGACAAAGTCCGCCAGCTCTGGTAAGGAAATGGCTGGGTCACGGGGAGCGCGGTAACCCAGCAAGATCCCAATACCATCCCTGGCCCCTATCGACACGTGGAGGGCCTCCAGACCCGGCTTTACCACTGTGGAGCACCTAGTAACCTCCAAGGTGTTTTTATATACAATGGCTACTCCCCCCCCCCCCCGCCTATTTATGGAATAGTTTAGGCTCAGGTTTGCCCTCTACAATCTATGGGTTCATTATGTGTCATTGAAATGACATGTTTCAATTTTATTTCAGTTGTAGTTCAGTCTGTTGGCATCAAGCATACACATGTTCTATCATAGTCTGTGGAAAAGACGCTTCCCTTCCAACATGCATATACTGGGTGTCATACCATCCAGGGAATGACAGTTCCTCTCTAAGATGTTTGGCATCTTCAATTAACAGTGTACTTGAGATAAGAATTAGGATATCACTCTAAGTTCTCCTCCAGATCAAAACTGAACATTATTTTTATGGGAGACCATGCAAAACTGATAATATGAAGTACCTTATTTAGCACATGGCTTCAAAGTGCTTTCCACTCAATACTGTCCCACCCAACCAAGAATATTTGGAAGACTTGGTTCTAAACCAAGATACACCTAGGCTTGTTTGCAGAAGATATTTGTAGGGATGAAAAAGAAATTTGCAATAACCAATTTCCTCCCAAATTTTGTCTGATTTGCACTAACCAAAAATGTTCACTATGTACAAGGATGTGAAAAGCCCATGCATGTAAAGATGAATGCAGCTTCTCATCATCAGGAGCAAACCATGAGCATCAGACATATTTGTTAAAAAAGTGTTGTGCAAGTAAATGTGCACCTCTGACAATGCATATATTTAAAAAATGCACACAAACACTTTCATCAATGGGAACAGCACATATTAAATTATACACATAAAAATGCATTTAAATGTGTGCCTTAGGAATAGCGAACATATGCAGGAAGAAAAACCAGATGGGAAAAGAGAATGAGAGGAACGTGGAGGTGGGATTCAGAGAAATGCAATGTAACGGAGGCTGAGAGATGTTTGCATTCCCTAGTACTTTGCCACCAATGCAACTTTATATTTTTCTTTGTTGATAATGAAAAATTGGTACTGCCATTTTCATGGCATAAATCCAGCTCTGGAGTAACTTATAAGGCACTGGTAAAAATAAAAAATAGAATCTGGAGGATGGATTGGAAGAGTCCGCTTCTTTATTATATAAAGGTATGCCTCCTTGCTTGGGCAAAAGGAAAATAGTTTCTAGTAATAGTGCATCATTCATCTTATAAATATAATTTCTTTAGAGCAAGGTTTTTTTCCCCCCAGAAATGCTGATTTGGGTTTGCTTTCAAGCAGTATTAATGGGCCCTATTATTTTTGCTTACTAAGTTGGAATACTCAGGAATAATAGGCGTAGCTTGTCCAAGGCTCAGATGACAAACATTTCATACAGAGAATTCTTCCTTGTACTGTACGTTCACAGTAGTGATTAAACCAAGGGAAGGAAAATAGTGCAGACATTCAGACCATGCACCTGGCTTTTTTGCTTGCCTTCACTCTCCAGAAGGCAGAACACAGTGATTCTCCTAACTTTGAATCCCCAGATGTTGACTATGTATCTCAGAATCCCCAGCCTGTGTGGCCCATGGTCAGAAATTTGAGGGTTCTAATCCACAACATCTATGGACCAAAATTTGGGGACGACTGACCCAAGAAGATGTAAATAAACTGGGGAGGGGGGTTGCTTGTTTCACAGAAGGACATAAGTGGTCCTCAGGCTGAGAAGAATGGTCCATTTCTATTGACACAACAATTGTTGGCATCTCGTCCTTCACATTTCACATATACTACAAGCTGCAAATTTTGGTCAGTTCTGGAAAAGCAAAATGAAACAAAATGTGGTCAAAATTCTAGCCTGGCCAAAATCAGTAGGTTAGGCTAGTCCCAGCCTAGAGAGGAGCATATCTGTATCTTTGCACTTTTCTCTTTGCACGTGGACATTTACATGCATTTTTCATACACATTTTCCTTACCATACATATTTTTGTGTTTTTCCCCATCAACAAAGGGGTGTTTCTGATTCGTTTTTCAGCAGTACCTGTTTACACCTCCAAAATGTACGCATGGTTTGGTATATGCTTTACTTCTCAGAAATACACCACGAGCTGCACAAATGTTCACATTTGACTTTGTCCCTTCGGCTAAGAGTATGTAAAATGTCCACTTCCATGGAAGCATCCATTTGCAGATTTACAGTGATTGCCCTAAGACCTTGACCCTCTTTGGAAAGGAAATCTGGGCCATTGTCTGAGCCTTCCATCATGGCTGTTCTCAACCCATCCTCTTTCTGAGGAAAGATAAACTTGGCCTCTCAGTAACTCTTGGAAGGCCCAAAATGGATATCTTCACCAATATCCTGGATGCTCACAAAAATCTTTTCCGTCACTGGGAGACACCAATCCTAATTTGGATTTGTTAATGTGAGTATTTTGCTGTAACAATAATGTTCACAAAATAAAAGTTAGGCCCCAAGCTTGAATAATTTGTGGGCATGTATCTGGAAAAACATAAAACCGAAATCACAGTTTTACTTTGTTCCTTCAAAAGCCGCTTAAGGAAAAAGGTTCTTGCGGTAAGTAAACAAATTGGACTCTGCTGGAGGAGTAGGTGAAACTAATTCAAGTTATCTCCAGTGGGAATTAAGAATCACCTGCCCTCAGACCTACAAATCTCTTAGCTCAAGTGTGTATGTTGGCACTAATCACAACTGATGAGGTAAATTAGAAACCGAGAAAGGTGAGAGACAATCTCTAATGGAACGGAGTCTTAAGCCATGAAACCCTTTGCAGTGCAGACTCTTGGGTAACTTTCAGTAGAAAACAAACAAAGAGATGCTTATTAAGCCAAACAGGTGCAAAAGAAGAAGAAGGATATAGTTCTCATTCTTCATTCATGCCTGCAGGCCATTTGGAATTGTTACCTATCTATATTTCTCTACACGCTATGTTTTCCATTCCACATCCTGTATTTGCAAGAACTTTTCTTTTTCTGTCTAGGGAATATATTATTTGTTCTTGTAAAATCATTATGGAAGGTCTTTTCAGGAAAAGAAAACAAAAGCACACACTGATTCAAAACAACAACAGTAGCAAAAGGAATGTGTCTATATTCATTGCACAGATAACAGAGACAAGGCACAGAAATGGAATAAACTGAGGGCCACAATCTTACATAACTATTTACATGCTAAGCTTGCAGTGGGACCTTGAGCTGGTCAATGGGAAGTAAAAGTTGCCTGAGAGATAAAGTGGAAACCTGAGCTACATGGGGTCCTTGTTCCATGCATCCTGACTCAAGGACAATAACAATAACAACAGCAATAGCAATAGCATAATAACACAATAACAATCTTAGAACTGCAGACCTGGAAGGGACCCTGTGGATCATCAAGTCCAGCCCCTGCCAAGAACGCATAGTTGGGAATCGAACTCCCAACCTCTGGCTCCATATGCAGAGACGTAAACCACTTAGCTATAATTACCTTATTTTACCTAAACTATCACTCAAGGTGAACTGTGAGGGGCAGTATAGGCTATTAGATGCAGAAATTTTAAAAAAACGTATTTAAAAAAAATCAGTAGGATTACCACAATTCTTCAGACTGCCAAAGAAAAAATATCTTTTCTACAGTGTGATGGAGGGACAGACATTAAGCATGTGTTTTTTCCAGATTTTTCCCCTTCCTGGTTCAGGTTTTTATTTAATACTACTTTAAAAGCTTTAACCTGAATCTCCAAAATGGGGAATTTGTTGCACAAGGCACTCAATGCCATGTTGGTGAAGCTTTTTAAAAAACCACATACACACAGTCCCCTCCCCCTTTTATTTATTTTCCTTAAAAGCACTCTATAATCTGGAAGGGGAGAGAAGTAAATGATAGCATGGCTGTAAGACTTTGATTGTACATATTCTTAATTGTCTTTTTTCACTTCTCCTTAGATTTCATGCCCAGTGCATGGCGCCTGAACTTATTGCCCCACCCTCAGCTTTCTAATATAAAATGCCTCTGGTGGACATTCAAATTATTCTATAACCCTCACTTCTGAAGTAATAGCTCTGGTGTTTTCTACTTAGTTTTCAAAACAGGTTCAGAACTCTTCTACAAACATTTGAAACATGGGCATCCAATTTATTTAAGTATTTCCCCTTTACACTCTATCTTTTCATGATTGTTTCCACTTTAGAAAGGGTCCTAGACCTTTGAAAGAGCTAACTCCCGCCCATATAAGAGCAAGAACACTTTTTTACACTGATTTTGGGCTTCAGGGATGATAATTCACTTGAATGTCTTCATAATCAGAACTGACTTCTGTGAGGCATGTTAGAAAAGCATAAGGCATGCATAACTACTGTCCCCTGGCAATGTGGAGAATCAGCCATATTGGCTGGAGTTTTCAAATAAGTAGCTGTGTTAGTCTGTGCAAGACAACCGATTGTTAACATAATTAAAGCAAAGCAAAACAAAACCAAAAGAACAGAAAACAAAAGTGTTGTAGCGCCTTAAAGACCAACTGTTATATTTTAGTGTGAGCTTTTGTGGAGACATATGCCTCTTCATACATATCGATTGGGAGATTCTTTGAGTTGTAGACCAAAAAAACAACAACCCCATAACTTCCTCTTCAGCATGCAAAACCAAGATTCCTCCTCTTTCACTGTGTGAGCAGCCCCCTCCCCTTCCTCCATTATGGCACAGAGAGTGTTTGCAGAAACGAGCTCTTTTATTAGAGCAACATAATGGTAACCGAGCCAACATGGCTCAACAACAAAACTTAAGTAATTCTATGGGCACCAGGGAATTAACAGCACTCCCGAACAGTTCAGATCCACCATACCAATCCGCAACAGTCCTTTACTGGGAAAAGTGAAACCCACCTCCTCTACCAGCTCCAGCATGCTCCTCAGATGGGACAAACATAAGGTGCCATAGCAAGGGTGCCTTGCCCAGCTACTCCTATGGAATTCCCTAGCCTGGGTGCCTTGCCCAGCTACTCCTATGTAGCCACCGCTGTGGGCAACTGCCCCATAGGTGTGGTACTCTTCCTTGGAGGCACAGCCAAAGTATATACAGATATGGCTGAGCTCACCAGAGTAACGCAATGTGGAGGAAGGTGGGATTGGAGGAGGAGGACTGGCTGGCCGGCACTGGGTATGCTGGCCATGGGGTCCTGGTTGTGGGGTCTAAGATGATGATGATGATGATTAAAAACACCAGGCACAGTCAACCAAACTTATAAAAACATTGACTGGTATTATATAACAGATACAAGTCTTAACCAAAATCCTAAATATCTGTTAAATATGTATGTATGCTGTTCCCAATATTGCCGTGTTTTGTAGCTCTGATGGTGTTATTTCTGAGACCTGCAACTGCTTATAATACTGTGTGAAATTTCTTGATATTGTTCCCAAAGCCCCAATGATGATGGGGACCACTGAAGTGTGTTTCATCCACAAGTGAGATGTTTCGATTGCCAGGTCTCTGTATTTTGTTAGTTTTTCCAGTTCTTTAGCTTCAACTCTTCTTCTTCTTCTTCTTCTTCAAATAGAGTCTACAAGACTTTGCTTTTCTTGCTGGTTAGAAACTGACTTCTCATTATGTGCTGAAAACATGATCATAATAGTTTAGTTATTTTTGCTTCTAGAGAGAGTTTGGGCTTGACTTGATCTAGAATTGACTTGTTTGCATTTCTAGTAGTTCACGGCATCTGTAAGGCTCTCCTCTAACATCACATTTCAGATTAAACATTTTTTCCGTCATCATTCATCTTTGTCTAGTTTTTGCATCCATATACAGCAATACAAAATGCCATAATGTGGTCTCCAGTGACACATCTTTATTCTTAACAAGTTTTTCTGGGTTCTTCACAGTTCCTCTATCAACTCTTCATACTCTTTTGTTGTTGTTGTTTTTGCTGCAGCCTTCATTTGGACTGATGATGGAACAGGATACTGAAATTACTTAACAATTTTTATTTCTTCATTGTTTGCATTAATGTTATGTAATGCTCATGTAAGCATTTTTGCCTTCGTCGTGTTCAGCTGTAACCCTGCTTTTGCACTTTCTTCTTTCACCGTCCTCAGTAATCATTTCAAGTCACTGCTGCCTTGTGCCAGTAATATGACAGGCAAAATCCTGTTCATGTGTGTATAATGTAAAGTTGCATCTGCATAAATGTACCGGGCATTACACCCAGCAACAAGGAATTGCATTATTCAATTATGCCATCAGTTGTGTGACCAGTTGTGCAATTCACTATCAGCTTTGTGGGAGCTTTGGCACTGTCTTAGCTACCACTGGTACAATACTGAGCTGTACCCACATAATTTTGTAACATGATTTTGCCCAGTGTCATTTGTATATCTTTATTTTTTGATGTTTCTTGACAGCAATAATTATTGATGATCTGGTAGCCAAAGTATATTTGTGATATGATGTCTGGTGCCTCTTTTTCTGAATCCTGCTCAAACATCTGTCATTTCTCCCAGTGCAGAATCCATAGATGGAATAGAAACAAAAACTAAGCAATAATTATGTGTCATCAAGCTGATTCTGACTTACGACTACCATGTCCAGGGTTTCTAAGTGTAGAATATTCAGAAGTGGCTGACCATTCCATCCTTCTGGGGATGCTCAAGGACTTTGGGAGAGAAGATTCCCAAAGGTATTCCAACTCGGTGAGCTATCTAGTGAGCTAGAATAGAATCAAACTTGCTGATAATTATGACTCTAGAGTCTAGAATATGTGATGAATATGTGACAAATTGGCAATATTCATCGAAAATCATGATTCATTTTTATATTTGTCCCCATCTCTACTCCAGACTACTCCAAAAAGCTTATAAATCTGTTCATCTTCCAGAATCCACAAGATTCTGCTGCTTTGGGTATTCTTCCTCTCTTTATAAAATATTGTATCAGATTCGTATTGGCAAAATATATACATCTTATTCCAACTGACGTCCTTCCTATATATTTCACTTCGCCTCTCATCTACCCCAGTCACCTCAGTCAATCATTATGGACATTGGGAGTCATACTCCCAAACATCTGGAGGGTGCTAGAGTTTGATAAGCTGGTTGAGATGCTTCTGGTGAATGACTGCATTGAGATACGAAACCATTTGAACATTCCTTACCTCTTCTGCCCTTGTGACTTCGAAAAATGCGTGGGGAGAGGAGAGCCGTTTGCATTTTGCATAAGGATCAAGTCTTGCCTGTTTCTTCAGATGTTTCCAGAGCGTATTTGATGTTCTGCAGCACGGTGAAATGCCTGGGGCAAGTGTTTGTCAGCAACATACAGCAGACAGGCTTTGGTTTATGTTTGGAGAGGTGTTCAGCAAAGGAACCTTCTGACGGCAGCAAGAGAGTTTGTGCACGCTTTTCTTAGAAGGGACTTCAGGGACACCGTGATTATTAAACTGCAGCTGCTTGTCCAACTTCATATTAGATTAGATAAGAAAGTCATTTTGCTCGGAGCAACAAATTTGAAATCTCTTAATTTTCTTTTCCCCACTCCTGTGGCTGTTTAGCAGTTCAGATAAAACAAGCAGTTTTAAAAAAAAAAGGAGGATGAGTATCAGCGCTCAACTTAATACGGAGCAAATTGAATTCTTTCTGAAGTATCTCTTCTTGTTCCTTCAAAAATGCTCAGATTCATTTTTGAGGCTTCTCCCTTCTCCTCAACCCCCCTCCTCCCCATATTTCATAATATAGCACAGTTCAGGATCTCACCTGCATACCAAGCAGAGCAGGCGCGTGGAGGCACTTAAACAAACACTTTCCAGCTTGTGAAAGGAGGAGGGCAAATTCATTCCAAGAGAAGCTGTTTTATTGCTCTTGCTGGTAGAATTCACATCATCGATCTCCTTCATCTGTTTCCCTTCCCAGCAGCTATTTGCTATTTTTGCTTTTCCAGTTAATAGGAACCTATACAGCCCCAGCAGCCGGGTTTCCATTATCTGGCTGCAGTCATTGCCTGATCCAGCTGTCGCCCCCAGTCAATTCAAGGCTTTCCAATCCGGTCAATAAGTTTTTTAGATCATGTTCTTAACATCACAGAAAAACAGGGCTATATATTTTTACAACAGCTGTGGTCAAATTTGTCATGAAAGCCTGCAAGGATATGGTTTGATCAAATGGATTCTGTAGACAGCCCTGTCCAGATTCAGCTGTACATGGAGGCAGTTAAAAGGGGTAGGGAGGTGAGAACTGCTCAGCATCACTTAAACTATATGTCTCAAAATCCTGCTACTACCATTGTTGTCTGTCCATGTTCCATACTATGCAGAGAGTTTTCTCCCTCTACTTTCTAAATGGACATATATATGTATTTTAGAGTTTGGAAAAGTTTTTTTTGCTGGTCTACAGCTCTGGGAATTGCAAATTATTGTTTATACTGTTGTTAGCTGCCCAGAGTGGTCTGGTTGCCAGATGGTGCGGGGTACAAATTAAATTAAATTAAATAAATAAATAAATAAATAAATAAATAAAGCCTTTTTAAAAAAAATATATCAATTTATAAGCTCTGATTTTGGTGTGCATGTTCCTTGCTTCTCTTCTTGAAGGAAGTTCCAGCTACACTTCTTTTTTTTTTTTAGTAAAGCTCATTTATTCACATATAATCTTAGAATAGAATTTGATGTTCATAGTTCCCTCTTGGTGACAAGTAACTTATGGATAAAGACTTTTGTTATGAGTCTTGTAGACCCAGTCTACGAAAGGCACAGAATGGGATGGGATGGGTGCTTCTGAATAAAAATTGATGCCAAAAATAATGAGATGTGATGGACAAGCATCAGAACAATATTTTAGACCTCAAGTACAATATATTGTATTCTTTCATTTACCCTCCTTTGCCTGCAAATCCACCAGAACAGAACAAAATGGCCTGGAATGGCAACATCAAAGGAGGATAACCCAGCCAAATTTATGACACATGTGTGACTAGATGAGACTGACACAGCAAGCCACAAATCATAAAAAACAGGCTGGAATGGTGGCTTCTGGATAGGACAGCCAATCAGAGTTCACCCATCCCATCCGAGTAGAGGAGGAGGATGCAACCAGCCCCCAAATGCCCCTGAGAACATTTCCGTACCCGTCCCAGACAGAAAATCAATTTTGTGAAAAACAGCCTAGGAAGGGGACTTCTGCGTAGAACAACCCAACAACTTCACTCATCCCATCTGACTAGAGGGAAGTGATGCAGTCAGCCACAAAACACCCCTGGGAACAACATTCCAGTACCCGCTCTGGGCAGAAAATCGATATTGCAAAACACAGGCAGGGCAGCCAAAAAAACTCAACTCATCCTATTACATTAGAGGGCACTAATGCAACCAGCCACAAAACATCCCCAGGAACAACGTACTGGGCAGAAGATAAATATTGCGAAAAACAGCCCGGAATGGCATTAATTTCACCCATTTCAACCTGTTCCATTCCACTCCAGCTTTTACCTAGTCCCTTAAAAAATGTTTTAGAGAATGCAGATTTCTTTTCCATCTCAAGGCAATAATGCTGTTCAACAGGCAAAGGGATGGAGAATACAGAGGGAGGGAAGAGAAATTCATTGGATTCAACTGCCATGGCCTGTTTCACACCTCTCGAGACTTACCACCAGAAGAAACATGCTATGCTGTGAGCATTTGTTGATTCTGTGACACTTTCACGAAACATGGAGTGCACATTGCACTGGTTACACATTTTAAGGCATGAACATTGAAAGTGGTGCATGTTTTTTTTTAAAAAAGCAGCTCACCAAAGGGAGAGAATACGTACATTAGACTAGAAACTGATACATCAAATTGACAATCAGGGGAAATTCATATGATAAACATGTATGAATTTCCATGAGGAAATAAAACACAAAATATCATAACCTGACCTGAAACAAGGAAGGCAAGGCAAGTGGAATTTGGAAAAACACTACACGGTGTGATTTTCACACCTCGGAGGCCACATCCAGTTCTAGGCAACAGCTGGGACTTTTCTTAATGTCGGCCACCACCTCTCTTAAGCTTCCCTGCTTCCTCTGAGCTTTGCATGCATTTCTCAAACCAGGGGGGAGAGAAATGCATTTTTCTTTAGAAAAATATATTGTTGAAAGCTCTCTCTGTTGTAATGCAAAGCATTTAAGGATAGGTTCATTTTAAATGAGCTGTTATAAAAACCATTAGCTCTGCTTTTCATTTGCTGACATTGGCTGACTCAGCTGCCCTTGCTTCTAGACTTTCCTTCTGGCACCCACAACTCTCTCTGAAACAGCCAAACTGCATTATTCCTAAATAACAATGCAGCACTTTGTGACATACCATGCTGGAGAAATGTATGAAAAACATCCACATGTTGCACATGCAACACAGTTTGAGATATCTAGGAATCTTATTCATTCCATCCTGTTCAGGGCTATCAGAAGACAAGTGTGATGTAACAGTTCTTGGACACACATGCCTCACTTTCTTAGGTAGGAGTTGTACTTCCATGAACTATAACTATTAGCTATTGGCACTGAATTCTCAAAAATATTGCCACTAAACTCTCAAAAATATGCATGCAAGAGACCCAGATTTGTCACATTTTTTTTTCCTGGAGGAATAAGCTCAAAATGCAGAGTGAGGTAACCTCAGGCTAGGATAATCTGAAGTTTTTTACTACATGGTACGAAGTAAACCTTTGCTTTCAGTAACATGTCAACTGGTGTCATGCTGCTATCCTGCCATCTGCTTAGGGCCTCTTTTGAACACAAATGAAAAACCCATGGTGACTCTAAAGCTCAGGGAATAGTGACACAGCCCTACAGTGGGGAAAGTAATGGGGAATTAATTAGAATTGTCTCAGTGTCAAGCCTTTACCCAATTAAGAAATCTGAGGCACTTATTTAACCCAACCATGGTTCTTCATCTCCTTATTTAAAGAATTGCTTCTGCAGACATGGGTCTCTTGAGCTGTATGTGGACTTTTTTCCCCCTTCACATTTTTCCTTCCACCTTATTCATCTTTGCTTTTTCCCTTTTAAGAAGTAAGGGAGTCTGTTTTCCTCATGAAAGAAAGCTGACCACATTTCTGTGGTGCTATTGTGTTCCCAAATAATTCTTACAGATGTAACAAAGCAATCCTACTCCCTCTACATGTTTTGAATGAAATACCATTACTATCATTTTCTTTTGGGTGACATTGTAGTATACATGTATTGACAGTGGTGAAAGGGGAAAAAATAACAGCACACAAAAGAATACAAAATGAAGCATCATGTTTGACTGAGATTATGAAAGAAAACACACAAACAAGTCTCACCTTAATGGAGGACATGGCATTATTCCAGCCACTTCTGGTCATCATCTGTATCTCCTCCTTCAGTCCAAAAAAGGAAACAAAACACGTCCACATTTATTTCTTTGAAATAACAGGCAATTTGGGAAACAGAAGGAAAGCCCATCTGTACAAAATTTTCCGTCAATATTTTAATGACTGTCTGAAAACAATAAATAGATAAAATGAAGCCAGGATTTCATTTGTAATGAAGGTCAACTACCATCTCATAAATCCAATTTTCTTCCACCTATATATTAGAGGCATGCTATTATTTATGCAAGATGTTTTCCATCAGGACTTGAGAAAATAAAATATATTTTTGAGTGTTGGACATGGAGGGAGTGTTCCTTCATAATAAGAGCCCAAGATATTTAGCAGGAAGCCAGAACAAATAGGATAAATTTAATGTTGTAGTAAAAGCCATAGGCCTCCAGGTGCTGTTGGAAAGCAGTCTCTTCATGAAATATCTTTGGTAGGTGGTGTTACAGTTACGTGTCATCAAGTTTCTTCAGGTTTATGGTAATCCTAATACGTAGGACTTTTTTTCAAGGTATGTGAAAGTATGTGAAAGTTGAAGGAATCATTTTATCAGTGTCCACCATGATCTGAAGGCCTTAGGAATGGACCTCAACAGATGGGAAATGTTGACATCTGAGCATTCAGTCTGGAGGCAGGTGGTACAGCATGGCCTCTCCCATTTTGAAGAGACCCTTGTCCAGCAGGCCGAGGCGAAGAGGCAGTCCCGAAAGCAGCAAAATCAGGGAGCTGGACAGGGGACAGATTGTATTTGTCTTCCGTGTGGAAGGGATTGTCACTCTCGAATTAGCCTTCTCAGCCACACTAGACGCTGTTCCAAGACCTCTATTCAGAGCATGTTATCATAGTCTCTCGAGACTGAAGGATGCCTACACCATGACTTTCCATGACTGAGCAGGGATCTGAAACCTAGTTTCCTGGGTCCTAGACATTCATTCTACCCATTATGTCACACTGGCTCTCACATGGTTGGTAACACACGCAGAAATGCTGCTATCTTTATTGTGAACTGAACAATTCCTATCAGCTCTGATCATTAGCATGGAGATGCTATTAGCACCATTAGCATGGAGATAATGAGAGCTGGAATCCAGTAGTATGAGAATCACCACAGTTACCCAAATCTTGAAGTAAATAAACACTAATAAATTGTACTCTTCAGAAATGCTAAGAGTACCTTCCTGATAGGTCAAAGAAAGGTGATAATGCATATCATATTTTTGCAGTGATGTTTCCTCATATGATGAAAGCACTTTTTTTAAAACCTCTTCTGTATCTTGCTTTCTAGTGAACATTATTTTCTGATTGGTCATTGGGAGGTAAACTAGGCTTAGTTTGCAGGTCACATTAATCATAGAGAAAGCTTCAGAGTCATAATAAATGTTACAAGGACTGATTGTTTTTGGGCTTCTCCACCCATTACTTGCTATTCTCCTGGTGGATGGGGGAAAAAGAAGGGGTGGAAACAAAGCATCCAGCTCTGCAGACTGCCTTTTTTTTTTTTAACCTGAACTATTCAGTCTATGGGGTGGCCTTACAACTTGTGTTATCTCATTCACAGGAGCATGGTTTTCCCCTGGAGAAGCAGAAACCCACACATGCCATCATGAATCCAGGCAAAATTTGGACTGGGCCACACTCAAATGGGCAAGTCAAGACACCTATTTGTATGCCCTTACTCAGGTAGAGAACAGGGTGGAGATGGTATGCATGTTCCCATCTGTCAGTATATGTTCTAGATATGCGGTATTTGCTCTTTGTACAGGAAAAGTACATATGCTCCACCATTGTGACCAGTAGACTAAATTCCTTTAGGTAATACCACAATGGTGTGTGGCCAAAAAATAAATAACAGAGTTGCTCTGCACCTTTAAAACACATAGATTTATGACAGTGTGAGATACACAACCAACTTCCTGAAATTCATTTCCAGAGGTGAGCTGTGCGTCCTCCAAAACACATGTGATAAGGGATCTGTTACTCTTAAAATTCCTAAACAACTCTTTATTTTACAATAAAGGCCTTTAATATCTATGGTATAGCATTACAATCTCAAGAGGTCTACCCAGCTTCACTGAAAACCACAACGTACCTTTAGGTGGAATAGAAGTCTGGTTTTCCTTCTACATGATGATGAATAGTTGACTTAAGACACTCAGCACCTAGGAAGTGTTCATTCTCTGTCAAACTGTCCTAAAGAAGAACAAATTTGTCGAACAGAATATTTCCCTCTGCCTCCACAGTTTGCAGCCTGTGGTGCCCCAACCAAGTCATCTCCACGTCCCAATTTTATATATACATGTACCGTATAAACTTCATATATATTTTCCTGACCAAATCCAACTGTTACACAGCTTGCAAGACATACCTTCCAGGCTACAAATCCCAGAATCCTCCACCTAGCATGAACACTGCTCATTATGTAACAGCCTCTTCTTCTAATGGGTCATTGTGCAGATCTAGCTGCTTTCTTATTCCTGTAAAGAATTAAGTTGATTTAACTATGTTCCAAAACGGATGTGCATAAATACATGCAACTTGAAAAAGACAATTGGAAAGAAATGTGTTTGACAAATGTTTATCAGACCATAGATATGTGTCCAGATCGTTCCAATTAGCAAACTGCAATCTGTTGCATTGATGGGACAAGTACAGATTCAACTGCATGGTGATGTTATATTTCTTGATTAAAATATCTGGGGAAGTTTAAGGCACTTTTCTGGTGGTATCAGCAGTAAGAAATATGACTTTCATGCTACAGATCCCATAATCCCCACCATGACCATGGCCAAAAAAGGCATTTTTCCCAGTTCAGGGTGATTTTAATGAATATTTGCTGGGCAGTTTTGTGTGCAATTCTAGCAACCATGGAAATAACATTTGTTTACAGGTGGAGCTTTATCCATTGGTATCTAAAGTGTGTTCCGTTTGACATTCAAAATAGGAACGGCACTATAGCTGGTGCCGTGCTTCAGCAGGTTTTTTTTTCCAACATTGTTGCTCCATTTAATGAAAAAGAAATCACTTTTAACTTTTTGTGTCAAAGGAAAAAGAACATTGCAGCGAATTTCTCAATGGTGATCAATGGAATTCTTGTGAGGTTCTCAGTTATGAGGTAGCCAAGGGTGTGTGAAAAATGCCTAGCATGGATGCAAATCCTTGCTCATCTCATACTTGCAGGAAAGTGATTGTGTGGTCCTATGGTTTTCAACTTGTTTTCACACTTACAAGGTCACCTTTTGTGCAAGCTGGACAAATGGATGAAATTACAACAAACTTCCTTCCAGCCCTATTGTTCTGTTTTTAAGTGTAAGAATAATCTCTTCAGCACCCACCAACATGCCAGGCTCCCTCCATGAGGTAATGTTTACTATGATGGACTAGGACTCTGGAGATCAGGGTTTGAATCTACTTGGCCATGGAAACTCACTGGGGGTGTGGAACTGGTAAAGTCACTCCTTAAATATCTCACTTACCTTGAACGCCCTATGAGGGTCGCTGTAAGTTGGTTCCAACTTGATGGTGCATAACTCACTAACTAACTAACTAATATATCCTAAGGATATGAAGATATTCAAGTTTCAGTCAAGACTGGCTACTAGAGATGGGCACAAACCATGCTTCAGTGCTTCAGTGTGCTTCAGTGTGCTTCAGTGGATCATGCCCACAGGTGTTATGTGGCCAGCCCAGATTCCCTGCCTCGCCTCCTCCCATAGGCGCCTACTCAGAGGCAACACCCTGGGTTTTTCTGCCCCACCTCCTCCTCTGAGCAGGTGCCTGCAAGAAGAGGTGGGGTGGAGAATTTAAGGTGCTCACACAACACCTGTGGGCCCGATCCACCAGACCGTGCCAAAGCACCAAACTCATGCCCACCTCCATTGGCTACCACACAGTGGCATCACTGATTGAGAATTTTCCAGATGTCCACATCAGATCTTACCTCCAGTGTGAAACCAATATAAGAATCATATATTTCCTCTCAAGTTTTTCCACAATTTTTGCACAAGTACCTTGAAGGAAAATGAGTATTTTTCCCTCTGTGAAACGAAGTACATTGACAAAGCAAGCCCAGAAGGACAGGCTGATTTAAACATACACAAAGCCAATAGCAACAAGACAAACATTATATCACAGCTTTAAATCCAGCACATTTACAGAAATGTGCAGAAACCCATCATGAAAATGGGCAAAATCCCTCTGAGACTGACCAAAAAACCCTCAGCTTTAGTGCCTTGTTCTTGGAGATGACACACACTGTGGTACTGGAGCAATGTTAACTTGTGGATTCAACCCTTGAGACTTGAAATGACTACATAAGCACACATCTCCCTTTGTAAAGGTATCATTCCTACACTTTTTTCTAAGAAAAACTTGTGTTTACTAAAGAACATCGACTTGCAGTTTTTAAAAAGGCCATAAAAGTCCTCCTCCTAGCTACCTATGTGGGAGATGGTTGCTCTTTTCATTTCTAGACAACAAAGGGAAGATGTCTCTTCCTTGAAGGGACAAGAGGACGGTGTGAGAGGGAAGCAAGCGACGTCAGTAGAAAGAGAGGGGAAACACAGTGCCCATAGCTCTCTCTCATAGTCAAGGTACCCCAGAAGCAGCTTCCAGAGAAATTCTACTGGAACCCCAACATATCCTGAGAATGAGGCACAAACCTCTTTTATGTGGGAAGAAAACTTCCATGAAATTGTAAGACAAATCTTGGCACATGTGTGACTGTTGGGAGGATAATATTGAGAAAAGTTTGACCATATGCACCATTCTAAAGTAGCAAGACCCTGAACAAATAAACCTTATGAAGAGTTTACATTACAGAGAAGTGAAAATAAAATCAGACACTTCATCATCGCATATGTTGCTCTCATATTTTACTTCTTTCCCTCCTTAGTTCCTTCTCTCATCTGCTAAAAAAAGCCTTAAAACTGGAGTTTTAAAATTGTCTTGAATTCTTCTGTTTAATGTTTCTGGACTGATGACTTCAGCAGCAACGCCTCGTGAATGATGTGCAAGAACAGCTTGCTGGCTTGATGGTTGTTATGATAAAAATCAATGCCAGGCACCATTTTGTGTGAGGGCTTAAAAAAAATGTCTGTTGGTTCTAAGGCTTAAATCACCATGCAAATATTTTGAAAGCTATTTAACAACACCTAATGGTTTCTGGTTATCTAATAGCAACCTTCCTCTCGGTTTACAGGAATATAAAAACATAGTTATTCCATTTTCACTGGTTCTTAGATCATGATGAAAATATCTGGACAAATCTAAATCTCCTAAACAGAAATAAAACCTCTTAATCCCAAAGTTATTTAGGTCTCACATCCTGGATTCATTTAAGGGACTGCTGCCGAGTTCGGTGACGGAATATGGATAATGTTCCCCCATTTTTATAGTCCTGCTTTATTTTATGGGAATTTGAACTTTTTAAAAATAATCAAACTACTCAATATCCTGAAAATATCTGATGATGCTCATAACCCACAAAAGGAACAGGAAAAATTTCAGTAGCATCCCATGTTTACCATACCACAGAAGGAGACTAACTGCTGTACCAAGCGGTACTAAAGATGGCAAAGAAACCCACATTTCTTTTCTTTTCTTTTCAAGAATTAAAGATCAGATATTCAGAATTAGTTATTTTTGGAACCCACATCTATTGCAGTTCTAGTCACAAAGTAGCCTTCTATGCTACACTGCTTTGGAGAAATAATCATGACTTGAGAAAAAAAATATTTTCTTTTTTCTTTTCTTGTTTAAGCATTTTATTAAGTTTCTAACACAAGGGATACAGAAAGGAAAAAGGGATTTGGGAGGGAGCAAACCGATTTAACATTTTTTTCGAAGTACTTATATTTTGGAACTTTCCATTGTTTGTCACTCAGTCTAAAAGTTATTCTTTCACTTGTCTAAAGTAGATACCTCAGGGGCACTATTTTATCTCTATCTATCTATCTATCTATCTATCTATCTATCTATCTATCTATCTATCTATCTATCTATCTATCTATCTATCTATCTATCTATCTATCTATCTATCTATCTATCTATCTATCTATCTATCTATCTATCTATCTCTGCCTCCAGAATGCCCTACATCTTGGCTGCCTGGAAGATATTGGGTGCTATAATCCAAAACAAGTAACTTTTTTCAAATTCTATAAAGTGTAAGTACAACAGGCCAGACAGCCCGAAAAACCTACAACAACCATGTAAGTACAACTCTTTCTTTCCTCCCCTCCATTGCCTTGCTGTAAAGATCTCAATCTAACTGTGCGCAGGAAGGGTCTTGTTAGATGGTTGTGGCCAGGGTGGAAGATGGGGACAGCTCTTTATTCTTCTTTCCAACCCACTGCTCTCCCCTTCCTCTGTCACCACTTCCAGTAGGAGGGATTTAACTGCACCAGCTTCCAGGCATCTCATGAGTCTCTTAGGGGATATTAGGGAAACAAGGGGCTGGGTCTCCAAGTGCTGCCCCCCCCATCACTCCCAGAATACCACCCATACCCTCTTCTGGTAGAAAACCACCAGTAATGACAGTGATTGTGTTTAATCCTCTCAGCACTACATGAGAACCCTGCAGGGGAGGGCTGTGCTTCCTGTCCTGCTTGTAAGCCTCCCTTTGTTCCAGTGAAAGGACAGAACTGTACCATCCCGTGGCATTTAATATGTCCTCCTAAGGAGCATAAGGTTGTCATCCAGAGCTGCAATTCTGTGCAAATTTACTTTGAAATAAGCCCCACGGAATGCATTGGAATACCTGTGTTAATATGCATGAAGCCGAGCTGAGTATTTATTTTCTTGGTCTCCATAGGAAAACCATTAGCTGGCAGGTAACTAGTGTTGTGGTCTGAAAAAGCTGATACATTTCAGAGAACATCTAATAAAGATTTCTCAATGAATGTATTTTCTTGCTAATTACTTCATCCAAGACACTTCAAGTCCTAGCTATGAATCACCAGATTCAACCGTTCACTACTTGCACCCACCCATTTTATGTTGTTGTTTAGTCGTTAAGTCGTGTCCAACTCTTCGTGACCCCATGGACCAGAGCACGCCAGGCCCTCCTGTCTTCCACTCCCATTTTATACCCACTTCCAATTTTCCATCATCGGGTTCTAGAAGAAGGTTCCACTCTGCCAGACCAGATTTTGACCTTGGTCTGCTGATATTGTACTGCTTTACTATCCCTCATTGAGCACTGAGGCAACCACTCATTGTGATACGAACATGTATGGCAAGCAAGCAGTATTTCAGCAGCATGCTCTAGGCCTCAACATGTAACTTTGCAGGGTTCCCAAATGGGTGGACAGACAATGTATAGTTGTTGCAGGGCTTTTCCATGACATTTTGACACCTGTGCGAAAGCACAAGATGGCACCCCTCCACATTCTGTGTACAAAAGTCAACTGAACTGACAGCACAATTGTTCTTCAACACTAGCAATGAAACAATGGCCTCCAATATACATTAAGGTCAGACCACTGCTATCCAGTGGCTGCTACTTCAGTTGATTGCCTCTGTCTGCTTAACAATAGGGCCAACCTCAATTTGTTGAACACAGTTGGGTGTAGAAATATTTTCTTTGCCCAGAATCCTATTGGCATTCTCAACTAGAGTAATCTTGACTTGTTGTTGTTTAGTTGTTCAGTCATGTCAGACTCTTTGTGACCCCATGGACCAGAGCACGCCAGGCCCTCCTGTCTTCCACTGCCTCCCAGAGTTGGGTCAAATTCATGTTGGTAGCTTTGATGACACTGTCCAACCATCTCGTCCTCTGTCGTCCCCTTCTCTTCTCATGAGATGGCCAAAGTATTGGAGCCTCAGCTTCAGGATCTGTCCTTCCAGTGAGCACTCAGTGTTGATTTCCTTTAGAATAGATAGGTTTGTTCTCCTTGCAGTCCAGGGGACTCTCAAGAGTCTCCTCCAGCACCACAATTCAAAAGCATCAATTCTTTGGCGGTCAGCCTTCTTTATGGTCCAGCTCTCACTTCCATACATCGCTACTGGAAAAACCATAGCTTTGACTATGCGGACCTTTGTCGGCAAGGTGATGTCTCTGCTTTTTAAGATGCTGTCTAGGTTTCTCATCGCTTTCCTCCCAAGAAGCAGGCGTCTTTTAATTTCATGGCTGCTGTCACCATCTGCAGTGATCATGGAGCCCAAGAAAGTAAAATCTGTCACTGCCTCCATATCTTCCCCTTCTATTTGCCAGGAGGTGATGGGGCCAGTGGCCATGATCTTAGTTTTTTTGATGTTGAGCTTCAGACCATTTTTGGCGCTCTCCTCTTTCACCCTCATTAAGAGGTTCTTTAATTCCTCCTCACTTTCTGCCATCAGAGTGGTATCATCTGCATATCTGAGGTTGTTGATATTTCTTCCGGCAATCTTAATTCCGGTTTGGGATTCATCCAGTCCAGCCTTTCGCATGATGTATTCTGCATATAAGTTAAATAAGCAGGGGGACAATATACAGCCTTATCGTACTCCTTTCCCAATTTTGAACCAATCAGTTGTTCCATATCCAGTTCTAACTGTTGCTTCCTGTCCCACATACAGATTTCTCAGGAGACAGATAAGGTGGTCAGGCACTCCCATTTCTTTAAGAACTTGCCATAGTTTGCTGTGATCCACACAGTCAAAGGCTTTTGCGTAGTCAATGAAGCAGAAGTAGATGTTTTTCTGGAACTCTCTGGCTTTCTCCATAATCCAGCGCATGTTAGCAATTTGGTCTCTAGTTCCTCTGCCCCTTCGAAATCCAGCTTATACTTCTGGGAGTTCTCGGTCCACATACTGCTGAAGCCTACCTTGGAGAATTTTGAGCATAACCTTGCTAGTGTGTGAAATGAGTGCAATTGTACGGTAGTTGGAGCATTCTTTGGCACTGCCCTTCTTTGGGATTGGGATGTCGACTGATCTTTTCCAATCCTCTGGCCACTGCTGAGTATTCCAAACTTGCTGGCATATCGAGTGTAGCACCTTAACAGCGTCATCTTTTCAGATTTTAAATAGTTCAACTGGAATGCCATCACCTCCACTGGCCTTGTTGTTAGTCATTCTTTCTAAGGCCCACTTGACTTCACTCTCCAGGATGTCTGGCTCAAGGTCAGCAACCACACTATCTGGGTTGTCCGGGACATCCATATCTTTCTGGTATAATTCCTCTGTGTATTCTTGCCACCTCTTCTTGATGTCTTCTTCTTCTGTAAGGTCCCTACCATTTTTGTCCTTTATCATGTCCATCTTTGCACAAAATGTTCCTTTAATATCTCCAATTTTCTTGAACAGATCTCTGATTTTTCCCTTTCTATTATTTTCCTCTATATCTTTGCACTGTTCATTTAAGAAGGCCCTCTTGTCTCTCCTTGCTATTCTTTGGAAGTCTGCATTCCATTTTCTGTAACTTTCCCTATCTCCCTTGCATTTTGTTTCCCTTCTCTTCTCTGCTATTTGTAAGGCCTCGTTGGACAGTCACTTTGCTTTCTTGCATTTCCTTTTCTTTGGGATGTTTTTTGTTGCTGCCTCCTGTACAATGTTACGAGCCTCCGTCCATAGTTCTTCAGGCACTCTGTCCACCAAATCTAGTTCCTTAAATCTGTTCTTCACTTCCACTGTGTATTCATAAGGGATTTGGTTTAGATTATACCTGACTAGCCCAGTGGTTTTTCCTACTTTCTTCAGTTTAAACTTGAGTTTTGCTATAAGAAGCTGATGATCAGAGCCACAATCAGCTCCAGGTCTTGTTTTTGCTGACTGTATAGAGCTTCTCCATCTTTGGCTGCAGAGAATATAATCAATCTGATTTCGGTATTGCCCATCTGGTGATGTCCATGTGTAGAGTCACCTCTTGTGTTGTTGGAAAAGAGTGTTTGTGATAACCAGCTTGTTCTCTTGACAAAACTCTATTAGCCTTTGCCCTACTTCATTTTGAACTCCAAGGCCAAACGTACCTGTTGTTCCTTTTATCTCTTGACTCCCTACTTTAGCATTCCAGTCCCCTATAATGAGAAGAACATTTTTCTTTGGTGTCAGTTCTAGAAGGTGTTGACTTACCATCTTGCAATTGATTGCAATCTTGACTTACCATCTAGCAATTGATTCAATAGGTCTATTCTAGCTGAGATGACCAATTGGACTCTGGCCTTTATAGAAATCTCATGGTGCAGTGGTTGTCAAGACTTTGCTCATGTCCTCCAGACAGCATGACCGCGGCCCACGTAATTTCAAGCCCGCCCCCCCCGGGCCTGTAAGCCGCCTCTCTTTGGCGGCCCTCAGCCCGGGGAGGGCCCCAGCAGGTCTTTCCTCCTGGCACTGTAACCTCACAATCCACAGTGCCTAGAGGTGGGACGTGCTAACCCCTACATTGAACTCCCTGGGCACTCACCGATTCAATTTCCTTCCACACTACCTGCCATGTGACCTAAAACATTAACATAGAACATAGTAAAGGTAAATTACCAGGAAATTCAAAACCAGCGTGGGATAGGCAAAAAATCCCTGCGGCCAATGAGTCAAACTAGGCAGCAGGTCAAAAATTCCTATCCGGCCCCCAATAGGACGACCAGTCAGACTCACACTGGATGAAGGGAGGGAGGGTGGTATGAAAGCCTCGGAAAGAGGCTGAACACATGGGGAAGCGTCCTTTTATGGACGCTCCCCCACCCCCCTGAGCGAGCGAGTGCTTCTCGCGTCTCGCGCCACTTCTGGAGGGGGAAGGCAAAGGAGGTCCACCATGGCGACACATGCCAGCGGACCCGACATTGCCCTCCCACCCTGGAATAACGAGGCGAGATTCAGGTGATGGGTAAAACTAGGGCCACACTTTATTGAAACATATCATAACATGAAATGCAGGGGCCTGTGGTAGTGCGGAAACAGGTTTGGTGCCAAATGTCTCACGGGACCCCTCACCAACCTTATACGGGCGAGTCCCATGCCCTGCTGTTGCGCTGTCCTCCAGACAGCATGACCGCAGCCGGCGTAATTTCAAGGCCCTCCCTGAGCCGGTAAGCCGCCTCTCTTTGGCAGCCCTCAGCATGGGGAGGGCCCCAGCAGGTCTTTCCTCCCAGCACTGTAACCTCATGATCCACAGTGCCTAGAGGTCAGACGTGCTAACCCCTACATTGAACTCCCTGGGCACTCACTGATTAAATTTCCTTCCGCACTACCCACCACGGAATGGGCTAAACTAAATATGCCCCATTCCCCCCATCAAGCTGAAAAATTCGGCACGCAGGCCCCTTTGCAGGTCAGTCAAAAAGACCTCCAACCCATCATCCAACAAGTGAACACCATCACCCCTGTAAAGCCACGGTCGGTCCAAACAGATCTCCGGGTGTCCAATAACCGAACCTAACCCATTAACAACTGCTCTACAAACTTCCTTATTAAGTTTCCTACGTGCACTATTCAAACAACTGGCACTGCAATCCGCAGGCCACACAAAATGTGGTATGATTGTGGACCAAACAACTCTGGAACTCAGATACTTTGTCTTCCAACTGCTCAAGTCTCTTAATATATCCAAAACAAGTGACTTGCCACTTTGCTTGGCTAAGTCATTGCCACCCAGATGGATCAACAACACATCCGGGGTGTACTGAAACTTGCCACTGATAACAACTCAGTGAAATCTCGCGAACGCATTCCTCTCTGGCCGATCCATCTCAACTTAACGAATGGTCCAAGTCCCAAATCACGGCCCCAGGCCGACCTGGCTGCATACATTGCTGCCCAGAAAATGAAGCTGCGTCCCACCAGCTGGATAACCACTGCCGGCCAGTCCATTCCACTCCTGAAACAAAATACAAAGAGCCAGACACTGGCCTACAACTGCGGCATGTCACGAACATAAAGCTTGTATTGGTTAGATGACCATCTACCAACCCTCTTAACTTCCTCTGGGCTGTATCCTAAGCTAGCTGCGGTGGAAGCTGCCCCAATCCAGAATGAATGAGTTCCAAACCTCCACCCCTGCAGGCCAACACGCTCTAAAGCTACACCCGTGATTTTCCAGAACTGGTACCTTGTTAATGGCGATCCATCAACGTGACAAAAAGGGTAACCCTGCCTATCACCTCGCCAATGTAAATACTTTTCCAATGCTAGAACTGGACAAATTTCCTCTATGGAACACTTGCCTAACTGCACATAAGCTCCTTTCCGTCTTTGATCTACTTTAGACTTACGTATGTGCAGTGAAACCTCCCCACCATCAACTGAACATCTGATAGTTGCAATGCAACATGTGATGTGTCACTCTTACCCCCAGCAATCACTTCACTAATTCTAAAAGCCCCAAAAATGTCACCAATGTGGCAGCCTGAAAAAGCGATGCTTCATACTTGTCCCTACATAGGTCAGTCCACATATGACTAAATCTTATCAATATTTACGTATTAGGCATCCTTCAGTCTCGAAAGACTATGGTAACGTGCTCTGTATGGAGGACTTGGAACAGAGTCTAGTGTGGCTGAGAAGGCCAATTCGAGAGTGACAATCCCTTCCACACGGAAGGAGTAAATGGGGACCTATCATCTGGTGTCTTAACTCTTTCCTTACCCCAACCTTCAATCATTTTGCATATCCTGAAGTCTCCTGTCATATCTGCTACTCCCAAAGCCTTTGCTTGGAATGCTAAAGCCAACATTTTGCCCTGAGTTGATGCAGGAACCAATCCTTTACGAGACAGGTGCACACAAAACTGTTGCAAATGTTCTACAGGGACCGGCCAAATCAAGTCTAATCGTCCATTGACCCTAAACTCCCTGAACTCATCACATAACGCTGAGTAACTCCTAAGGGTTCGTGGTGTAAGTGCAAGGCCTATTGCTCGCAATGCTTCCCTCTTCCAATCTGCCATACCTCTTGTGGGAGTGCTTCTGGCCACCTGGAAGCTCCCGGAGCCAATGCCCTGAACCGCGAGATCTGTTGATGGGACAGGGCGTCAGCAATACTATTGTCTAGACCTGGGATGTGCCGAGCATGAACCACTATGTTGAATTGCAGGATGCACAAAACAAAGGCCCTCACTAGGTTCATTACTCGCTCTGATTTAGATGGCATGTCATTGATGACGTGTACAACTGCTAAGTTGTCACACCAGAACCTTACTACTGAGTTGGCCCAGTCTTCAGCCCATAGCCATAGGGCTCCCAAAATAGGAAAACATTCTAGAAATGTCAGGTCCCTGATTAAGCCTAGAGCGTGCCAATCGTCTGGCCAGGTGCCGATACACCAACGACCCTGGAAATATATACCAAATCCCAAGGACCCCTCTGAATCGGTCTGGACCTGGAATTCACTCCTCAAATTTAATTCCGTTTTCCAAAATGACACACCATTGAAACTACCTAAAAACACTGCCATACCCTCAAATCTTGCTTCATGCCTACTGTAACCCTGGTCCTATGAAACAGTCTGCACAGACCGCCCATGGCGGAACAAAGCCTGCTAAAAATGCCCTACCTGGGGCCACCACCCTGCAAGCAAAATTCAAATGCCCTACTATTTCCTGCAGCTCTTTCAAAGTAACTTTTTTCAGACTCACTAAATGGGCCAAACGGGACCGAAGCTCTAATAACTTTGCTTCTGGCAACCTACAACATTGTTGCTGAGTATCTAGTTCTATACCTAAGAACGTAAGTGTCGTGGCTGGTCCCTCGGTTTTTCCCCCCGCTAAGGGGAGTCCTAGCTCACGGGCCAAGGTCTGAAAGGTTTCCATTAAAAATCTGCAATTCCCAGAATCTCTTGCTCCACAAAAAAGAAAATCATCAAGGTAATGGGCCGTACTACATAGCCTCGCCCTCCTATGGAGCTCCCATTCAAAAAAGGAACTGAAACGCTCAAATGCCGCACATGACACTGAGCACCTACACCGCAGGCACATATCATACGTACTGCCTCATCAAAGGATGTGTAGCGTACCGTGCAGAGCTCTTGCGGGATACTATCATTCACAGAATCACCTTCCAGGTAGGATAGGTGATGTATCAGTCTGAATTCCCCAGGTGCCTTCTTAGGGACTATTCCTAAAGGGGACACCCAGAGATTCGGCACAGGTGGATTGGGGAAGGGGCCTAACACTCTACCCTCTCTAACCTCCTTATCTATTTTTCCCCTAACAACCACCTCCATACCTATTACTGACTTCATGTTCTTGGCGAACATTGCCTTACATTCGCCTATAACTGGTATACGAAAACCCAACTGAAAACCATCAAACAAATATGCTGCATCTTCTCTCCTCGGGTATCCATGCAGCAAACAGGTCAACATATCTAACCTAATGGGGCTGGGCCCTTTTTGCCACACCTGAGGCTCCATCAGGCTTCTTCCCAAAATTCTGGTCCTTGCCTCCCCCTTTGGAGTTCTTCCCTTTAAAGCATCTTGAATTGGGGTGTGATCCTCCACAGGTAGAACATTCATGCCTATAGCGGCAAGGCTTTCTGGAGCAAGATCCTCAGGCATTAAACTCCCAGCAGAGCAGGCGGGGTTGAACCACCTGCCCCGCTACATCACGGAGAAAGTTTGCTTGGCCTGCCTTCCTAATAAGATGACCACTATCAAACCATTCACCCTGCGCCGGGTGGGCTGGCGTCATAGTTTGCAGCCAAAGCCCCGGGTGTGGTTTGTCCCATCGCATGTTGGCATGAATAGCAGCTCTCATACAGAAATTTTCATCATAGGCCAACCAAGAGTGACCCGGAAAATCAGTATATGCCCTATAAATCAGGTCTAAGTACTGTACCAGTGACGAAGCCCGCCACGGTTGTGCCTTAACTATGACTCCGAAATAAATAAAAAACCCTGGCAGCCAATTGGCCCAAGAACAATCGGGCTTCTTGTGCCTACGCCTTTCTTTCTCTACTTCATCCTCCTTCTCAATTTCTTTAGCATCCACATTTCTATTTAATAATTCAAAGATGTCTACATAATTACCCCACCAGATTTTTCCCTCATAGCCGGAGTCAAGTGATCGCCCATTGGGAGGGAGTAATCCCCAGAAGGTAAAGCCTTAAGGGGAACAGAATTATAACCTGTGTCCGGGACTGAGGGGTAAGGCCAAACTCCAACTCCGGCGGCCTTCCCTGGTTGGTTGGCCAAAGATGGCGCTTGGTAAGGAGGCCACCAAGTACCAGGAACTGGTCCTTGGTAAGCGCCCAGCCCAATTGGCCCACCTTGAGTGCCTGTTCCTAATTGTATCCCAGCCTGACTGGACCAATGTGAGCCGACCCCAGCCTGACTTGTCCACTGTGGTCCAACCCCCCAAGGCCACACTGTTAGTGCCCCACTAGTGTCCGGTGCAACGGCAAGCTCATCTGGAACACGATTCCCAGCCACATCCATGCTTGTAGAAGGCAACTCCCCATCAGATCTGGCCTCGGCTACTGCATCACGTTTCGGGGCTTCTTTCCTCCCAGTGGATTTACATGATCGAACTGGACGTCCCTCATCGGTTGTACCTTCTATTTCTCCAGAATGCCGATCCTCCGTGGTCACTGCCAGTTCAGATGCACTTTGCCTATCATTTTCCAATGATGCAAGACAGGACAAAAGTTCATCAGCTAAGCCCTTGAGTTTTGCCCTTTTATGTGCTTTAGACTCCCTTGCTGATCGTCTCGGCTGGTGCTCCCTGGTTCCTCCTTCCTCGTGCTCCGCCCTTTGCTTCTCCAGAGCAGCTATCTTGGAACGAAGCTCCTCCCAGACTGGCCATCCCTCCTCATCCGAAGATGATGACAATGCTGGAGGGGAAGCTTTGCATGTCCTGCGTTTTGCAGGCTGTTTTCCTTTGCTCAAACTCTGTCCTTTCTTAGGCGGCATGCTCCCCTCCAGCTAACACAATATTAAATGCACTACTGACCCCACCAGAGTGAGGTAAAATACACCCTCTATATAAGAGGATCTATCAATCAGTGTGCAACCCACTAGTAATTAAACAATAAATTAACAACTTCCCACCAATTGCTCCAGTCACAATTTATTTATTTCCTCTATCCTAAATATTTAATACTGAAATCACCCCTCCAATTAAAAACAATCCTGACCAATCTTGCCCTTGACTGCTCCTTTAATTCTTTTTTTAAAAATTATTTATTATTATTATCCTAGCCACCTATCTGGGGGTGGGTGGGTTTAAACCCACTCACTAGCCCCCAAGGCGCTGCCCCCCAGACAGGGGACAAAGTCCCAGGGGCCCACAAGTAGCCCCCCAACCACTCTCCTTAATAATTTGAAACCACTAATTAATATACATAAATTAAATTAATGCAAATTAAATTAATTAATATTTTTTAAAAAAACAATAAGCCCTGCTATGGCCAGGCTGGGGATCCTAGGTGATCCCAAACTATTTCAAACCTCGGGGAGTGCCAATGCACCCCCTAACGTCATCCTTCCGATCTCCTCCCTGACGCAGCCAACAATTCCCTGAGTGCGCTGCACAGCTGCTAAGGGAATGAAAGCCTCGGAAAGAGGCTGAACACGTGGGGAAGCGTCCTTTTATGGACGCTCCCCCACCCCATCCCCCGAGTGAGTGCACACTTCTTGCGTCTCACACCACTTCCGGAGGGAGAAGGCAAAGGAGGTCCGCCATGGCGACGCGCGCCAGCGGACCCGGCACTGGGAGTGTGGTCATGTGTAGCCTGCATAATTAAATTGCAAACTGCCCAGAGAGTGCTTTAAGTACTATGGGGTGGTATATAAGCAGCAGCACACATATCTAAGTTACAATCTGAATGTGCTATTTCTATTGTGATATAAATATCTAAAGTCTATGGGGACCTCTTGAAGAAATCTGGCTTCTCCAGCAGAAATACCTCACGGTTATTATTCCTCCCTCTTGGAGACTCAGCAGTGATTGCTGCTTGATGAATTAGGTCTGATATCACTGGTAACACTTTCACAAACACATTGTGGGCTTTTTATTTATTTATTTAATTACAGTGACTGAAATAATCCACTGTAATGAGAAAAGAACCTCAAAACATATTTTGGTTTAAACATGGCTTCTAAATATTTTGGAACTTGATTCAAAGCCCAAACCTTCTAAACTTGGCCTGAAATCTGTCAAAAAAAATTGGATCTCATAATCTACCCAATATTTCCGGCATGCAGTCTGCTTAGAAATACCGGGGGAAACAGACCATGGTCCCATTTAGCAGCAGCTACAGTTTCAGCTCGCCTTCCAATATTGAATGAGTGATGCCAACTCATAAGTGGCAATATGTTTATCTTCTGTTGAAAGAAGTATTAATCAGAAAAATGGCCAGGTCTGCAAGTTTCCAAAATATGACATGATGCAGTTTTTATTTCTTCCTTCCTGCACTGGAATAAATGAGAAAAGTGAGAAGTTAATGTCGGGCGCAAAGTCAGAAAGAAAGTAGGTGAGATGGAAGTCAGAGAACCAAAGTGATTAGCGAGGTAATAAATTTATGGAGTAATGTAAAGGATCCATCCTATACATGTCTGGTCAGAAGATGGGCTTCTGTGAGGTTTCTTCCAATAGACTGTATAGAGGATTGAAATTTCCAGTGATTTTTGTTTTAGAAGTCTGTTCATTATTGTACCTTTTAAATGTGCTATTAAGGAATCGGTGAAATGTTTTTACATTTTTATGCAAGAAAGAAAGCAGAAGAGAGGGAGGATTTCTTGGAGGTAGTCATTCAGAAAGGAAATAACATAGCAAACCAGTCAACTAGCTGAAGAGCTGGGAAGTGCAACAACAACCTGATCAGCTATTGAGTGACTATTTCCATTGAAGAATGACTCACCATTTTATTCCTGTGAGTCACCATCTTTCCTGGTTCCCAATTCATTCATTGCTTCTCAGAGTAATTCAATGGGTTGGTATGAACTTCCTGGTTTAGGACTGAACTATCTATAGGGCTGACCCTTTTCCCCCACATGGATTTATCCATATCTTGAGCTTTTCTTTCTATGTCCTTGTATATATGTCCCCACCAACCTAAGTTTAGTAGGAGGCTACAGGTAAAGGCAAACATTTCACTGGTGCTCTCCTGGCTTTGGAAAATCCTCCTAGAGATGTGAAGAGTTACTTCGGAGGACTACAATTCCCAGATTACACCAACCAGCATGGACGATGGCTACAGTGCTGTTCTGAAAGTTATGGTCCAAAAAGTTTCCTTGCCCCTGTTCACTCTCCAGAAAGGCTCAACAGGTATGTATCTATTATATGCATTGAAGCACTTCCCACTTTATGGGGGAATTTGGAAAAGAACTAGATCTGGCAGTTAGTTCCTTTAACATTCCTGAGATGTATTCCTGCTAACCAATCTCAATCAACAGCTTTACAGCTGTTTCAAACATAAAAGAACCTATTATAGAAACATTGTAATAACCGTGAGTTATGAATTACCTCTAACAAGGACCAATGTTATGGAACCATAGTGCATGCTACTTAGTTAGGCTAGGCACAATTAGCATGTGAGAGATGCATGAGTTCAACGGACAAAATGGGTACATGCAGCACATTGTTGCTGTCATTTTATGTCACTGCTTCAATGACAGTGATGACATGATCACCTTCCCCTTTTCTTTGTATCAGCTGTGACAGGTGTTATCAGTTCCGAGCCGGCTTCTTGCGGTCTCTCAGACAAACTCTTTGGGGATTTCAAATTTGTTTGTAATGTGCCATCCAGAGTCAGTATTTTTCTTAGCCTTTTCTCTAGGTACTGGGACCATGGTGAAAAGGTTATCAGCTGCTACGTTTCCTGCAGAACACTCTAAATGTGTTGATAATTTGTCACCTTCTGTCTGGCTTGGACTTTGAACTCCTGAGGCTGGCTCCTGGCAAAGATCCCTGATGATAACATTCAATAACCTATTTTGCAACAATCCACCTTAAACAAAGAGAAAAGGTCAACTAAATTTCATTGACTAAGAGTTGCCATCTGACCACCTCCTGAGATAAAGACCTGTGTACACTCCCACCCAACCAAATCCTACACCAAAGTTTTGTTCTGATTTTGAACCACTGTCTTCTACAAGCCTCAGGCTTCAATCCACCAAACCCCATAGGTGGGTGCATAGTTAAGACATGCACAAACACAGTGTTGCTAAATTCCCCATAAATGCTACAGTTGTCACATTACTTGATTGGCTGAGTTTTACTAAATAAGAACTAATCCAGAGAAGCTGATCATGGAAAAACAGAGCCCAGTGGGAATGTCCGCTCCGCCGGGGCGCTCTCCTGCCGTGGCGGGGACGCTTTGCCCTTCTGCTCGGAAAGCGGCGTCACACAGGTGACACTGCCTTCGGAGGGGAGGGAAGACGGAGTTGTTTAAAAGGCTCCGTTTCCCCGGCTCAGCCTCTTTTGCTGGTTGAGCCAGCAATCCCTCCCGCCCACCCTTGGTATAAGAGTGAGACTAGCTGGCTGCCTCTGGAGCCGGATGGGAATTTTTGACCCGCATCCTAATTGGACTAAGGTTGCGGGTGTGTTTTCGCCCATCCCATTCTTAACTACAGGGTGTGGCTTTATAAATATGCTTGTAAATAGAGTTTAGTTAATGTCATTTCCGGTCACAGTCTCGGGTAGTGCGAGGAAAAACGTAGGGGTGAGTTCACGTTGGCACGGGGTTGCCAAAAATTAGGACATCTTGCTGGCAGGTCGAGCCTATCGACTACCAGGTGAGAGGTGTCTTATATGGAAGGACCTCCCTGCCAGCTGCCCATTTAGGGTCTCGAGGCTCAATGGGAAGAGCTGGTTGGGGGGTACCATTTCATAGAGCAACTGAAGGTGTGCTGTTCAGAGGACAGCACGATTCAGTAATAGGAGCTCGCCCTGCTCTAGGAAGCATCCGGAGATCTACGATTATCCGGACATAAAAGGAACTCGCACTACGGTAGGTCCCCTTGTATTTTGGGGGATACAAGTTAAATAAGTTAATAAAGTTGTGGCCCAAGTTTTAATCCAACAATCTATGTCTCACCTTGTTATTTCCGGGCTGGGAGGGCAAAGTGGTTCCTGAGCCCAGAGGATGGGTAATTATCTATCCTGGACTCACCCTGGAAGTATAGGTGCACAGTCTTGGATTCATGTCTATCACTGGAGGCATGAGTGCCCTCAATGGCAAAATGTGTGCACTACTAGCTTCAGCTGGTACATCAGCTGCAACCATTCTGAGACAAATAGTTTGGCAGCAGTAATTTGTGCATTGCTAGCCTCAAGACTGGACTCCTGCAAGGTCTCTTACTCTTTCTCCTACCTTATTCTTCTAGGTACTGGTTCTACTATAGTTGGTACTGCAAACCTCTTCTCTTTAAAACAAACAAACAAACAAACAAACAAACAAACAAACAAACAAATGTTTTAGTACTAGCCAGCACAGAATTCCACCAAAACACTGCATATGTTGGGGACCTGATCACAGATACCAAAAAAGTAGATGTTCACATTTTACTAAATATGAAAGACAATGAAATATTGTTATGCACCATGGTATTTAACAAGGAATGAATAAGTTGATTATTTGAAAAAAAGATGCTGAGGGAAACAGCCTATTCTCAGCAGCTTGAGTATCATGATTATTATTTTGTTTTCTAACCTTTCCAGAAAGTAAGCAGGGATAAATACTGAAAATTAAAAACATTGATCATAGCCAGGCAGGTGACAGGGTGCCATTATTCCTTTTCTGATTCTTTCTTTTTCTAACTTAAAAATGCATTTATCTCACACATGAAACAAAAGAAAAAGAAACAGGGGGGGAGGGATTTTTATTGGAAACTATTTCTTACAATTACACGTACAAGTATTCCTGGGTCTGGAGTAGTTAAGGGAAAATATCTCCTGGAGTTGTGTCTAAATTGATTTCTCATATAACAGGCTGAATAGCTCAGTAAGTTAGGTATCTGACTGCAGAGACAAAGGTTGGAAGTTCAGTTCCCCAGAAAAGCCAGCTGGTGTAGTGTCAGGAAAGCTGCACAGTCTCAGGATACCCCCAGAAGAAGAGAATGGAAAAGCACTTTTGAGTATTTTCTTCCTAAAAATCCCCCAAAAGGGTCACCATAAGTCAGAATTAACTTGACGGCACACAATTATTATAATATATTATCACTCATCCTAAGCGTTCCTAGAGATGCATCAATGAGAAGAAAGTGTGGATATGAATTGAGATCTCACGGATACATCTGTAGACTCTTCATGATGAATCTGATTCCTGGAACAAACACAGAGATATACTTCTGAGATCTCCAAAATCATTACTATCATTGCATCTGTGAAGATTCCCAATAACATATCATGATCCTCCTCAGCAAATCCATCATAAGTGATAGTTCTTCATTCTCAAAGGTCTAGAATGTCTTGACTTGACAAGATACTTCATTGAGGATTTTTATGCTCTGCAAAATTTCTTGCTTCCAGGAGAAAATGAGGTAAGGATTTTTTTTTTTCCATCAAGGTGTCCCCAATTTGTGCATCCTACCTCTGCCCAAAATTTGTGTCCTTTCTTTTTGTGACACAAAGTGTAAACACCCTCTCCAGCACTTCAAATCCTTAACAATCCATGCAACAAAGCAGCAGTCATAAATATTTCATGCAATTTGTGTTATGGTGGTGTTATTTGCATGATTTTGCTTAATTTCTGTGCACACACACATGCGTACACACACACAATCCATGTCCAAGAAAGCAAGTCCCAAAAGTAAGCCTTTTCTGAAGGGCAGGGAGATTTGCTTTGTGGATTCTCATTCTTGCATGTGAAGACGAGACAAGCAAGAATTTACATCCCTGGTAGAATCTAAAAACATAACATAGACTAACTTGGACAACTTCAGATCTCAATATCTTTTTTTCTGAAGCAAAACTCCCTTTAATTTGATTGGTGGAGGTGGATCACCTTCCTTTTTACACACTGAGGACACAGTCAGTTGCAAGAATGAAGTAGTCTGGTCCATTCATGGTAATGGAAGAAAGGGCAGCTCATACAGACCAACTATACGTATTGACTTAGCAAGCCAGTTGTCTGAACAGCTCCAGAGAGAAAGAGAGGAATAAATTACTTCAGGTGAGCACTTGCTCGATAGCCTACCAGGTCTGTATTAATGAAGTGATGGAGTTAACTTGCACCAGTTGTTGTTGTTTTAAGTAAGGAAGACATGTGCGAACTTGGCCAGTGGCAGAGGAAACAGGAGCAGGTACAGCCCCCTAACACGAACCACAAAAATGAACTGCATACTGGTTGGCTTTCCCAAGGGTTCATTGTGGCCCATGGTTTGTGGTTAGCCACAAACTACCAGCCATCATGAACCATGGGTTTTCTGATTGATGCTCATTTCTAACTGGGATCCCAGTCAAGGCATGGTTCTTGATCATGGAAGCTCTTCAACCCCATTGAACTGAACACAGTTACAGAGCTATAAATACAAATTTGCACTGACAAGCTGAGTGAGTGGGGATGTGCAGAGGTGGGGCTGTACATTCACTTCCCCATCACTACTATAGCCCTACATGAGAGCAGGTCACCATCTGCAGAGGACTATTGGAGGGATTGAATGCGAGAACGTCCCACCCACCAAATCCTAAACATAGTGGGCACACTTGGTAATCTGTATCCACCAGATTACAGCTATATGCATCATGGGAGATGTTCCTATTCTCTCTCCATTTGATATCAACACACCTTTAGTTGGGTGCCTTAAGTTTTGTGAAAGCCGGGGGTGCTTACAAAGTTCTTGAAAGCTCAGAAAAGGATTTCAGGGACTCAAAAAGACCCACCTGAAGAAAAAGAGACAACAATTGATTTCCCACTCAATTCAGGGAAAAATGGCTGGCCACTCAGCCTCTGAAGGTCTTAGAATTTTAGCAACTGAACAAGTCAGTTAATACTTGTCCCATGCAACATAACGAGACTAAGCAACACTATATTGCGTTGTGTAGGCCCAATGAACCCATAAATTGGGGTCAGGAAGGAATATTAACCTCTGTAGGTGTCCTGGAGTGGTGGCCTTTGGCTCTCTTCTGATTTAAGAACATGATGGGACCCCATAACATGAGGAGAAAGACCTGTCTTCTCCAGTGCACTCTTCCCACATTGGCCAAACAGATGCCTGTGGGATCTCTTTCTCGTAATCCCTCTCTCTCTAGCTGCTTTGCACACACTCTTTTTTAACACCACTGAAGGAGTGAAGCCATAGAACTTATAGGGTAGGGAAAAGGTTCTGGAGATGGGAAGGGGTTTATAATCTGTGGGTCTGCAGACAGACCAGGAAGTAGAGCAACCAGATACTCAAGGTGAGGTACATTACTTCTTGACCTGATAAATCTAAAATTGTGCTGTTATTTCAAAACAGTACTCTTCCTAGCAAACTCAATTTTAAACTTGTTTATTTTCTTACCAAAAGGTCAGCTGGCCAAAGCTGAGGAACGTTGTACAATAATAAGAGTCTTAATTAGGAAACTCAGGCTCCTCCCTTAATTACTCTGAAGCCTTTAGGCTGCTTTATAATTATAGGGCTGCAATTCTCACATGCAGCTTGTAAATTCATTCCTAAAAGGCTTTTCTTATCAATATGCTCAGATCAGGATGGATCATTAAGGCTGCATGTATCTCATCATTTCCTCCTTTATAATCCCTAAAGGAGACTGTCTGGATTTTTTTTTTCCAGCACATTAATATGTTAAATCATGCTATTCAGAAGATGAGAGTGGAAGGGAAAAAATATTCTCAACAAATGGCTCTGGTGATGGTATTAAAGTACTTACTCCCTTCACATCAGAAATAATAAGCACCAAAGGATAGAAAAGATAGCAGATCAGATGCTGAAAGGAGAGCATGGATTGAATCTCTTTAACTGCTGAGGGAATCCTTGTCAGGGTGGTACAAGCACAGCCATTAGCAAGTCTCAGAGCAACTCACCAAGGGGAGTATATGAGGAGGAGGCAGCGAGAGATGGAGACCCCAAAGGAGGGAATTCACAGAGAAGGGAGCATCTATTTCCAGAGCGTTTGATGTCTGCATGCCTCTTTGTCTGTCTACTCCATCCCATAAATGAGTAGAAATATATATAGTCAGTCATCTCAACAAAAGCAGAGAGAGTTGTGGTTGGCACAAAGCAAATGCCAAACTCCAGCCTAGAAGCCAGCCTGAAAGGGCACTGGAAAGTGTACAAGCTTTTGAGATGACCTGCTCCTGATGAAGCCAGGAGTTACAAAGGTGGCATGAGGGAGGGGAGGCCAGAGGCAAGAGATGGAGGCTCTACCTGAAGGGAAAAAAAGAGAGAGAATAAAAAGGGGCTTATCAGCTGATGCACTGGCGATAGATGCCACACAGGGTAGCCCAGAGACTTACTGAAAGCTGGAAAGTTAGTGGACCATCTGCTCCATAGTCTTAACAATATATAACGGAGAGAGGCAATTTTGGATTCACTGTGAAGGTTCATAGTTTGCTGTGGTACGGGTTTAAGACACCATTTCTTTTCTCAAAGGCTGCTCGCCTTAAGCAGCCACATGGCGGACATGTGCAATGTGAAACTGTAGCGATCACCCTGCCTTTGCTCATGTATGAGGTTATTTGCATGCACCAATGGGAGTTGTTGGGAGGCGGAGCCAGAGAAACTAGAAGGGAGGGGTGAGGCAGATAAGAGCAGTTGGTCAGTTAGTCAGTTAGAGTTAGATAGTCAGGGAGTCTGAAGTGAGAAGTCAGTTAGAGAGTCAGAGAGGAGAGTTAGCCTGTGAGGAGTTAAGGGAGGCAGTTGAGAGTGTGGAACTTATAGAGAGTTAAGTGTGAAACAAGTTATTACAAAACTATTGAATACTTTAAAGTCTTTGAGGAACCTGTTTATATGAACTGTATCCAATAAACCTGTTTTGTTAAACTTTACATGCAGTATGGACCTCAATCTTTCTAAATAATTATTGTTGACAGAGATCAAGTGGTGGCAGCATAAAAGGGAACGTGGCATGGGTCTCAGGCTAGTGAAATAATCTGGGGACACGCAAAGGGCACGTCACAGAAACTAACTTGGGAAAAGTTACTTTTCTGGATTAAGACACTGCTGATTGGCCATATTGGCTGGGAAATTGTGACAGTTGTCAGGGAGACGTGGGAAGGAGATTCACAGCTCAAGGTCAAAGGAGCTTTCCAAGCTGAGAATATGATCCTTTGTATATTGGGAATAGCCATACTTGTTGAATTCAGCCAGTGGAGATGGACAGGCTGATCTAATAATGTCACTAAATGAATGCTGTCTAAAAATAGATGTTTAAACCAACCAACCAACCCGATATTCATAGTATTCAGGATCAGATCAGATCAAGTTTAATATGGTCATAGATCAATGTCCAAATGTACAAATAAATGTACATAAACAATAAAACACATATATAAAAAGAAGAAAACATACCATATACTAAGTTAAAAACATCCTAACAGAGTAATACATTATACTACCTTAATCTCCCTTTCAGGTTCCCACTAATAACGAAAATCAAGTAATTTAAAAAAACCTTCCTTTCATGGATTTTAACAGCAGCTGCAAGGAATTTGGCCACATTATACCAGATATCTATATTGCGTCCAGACAGCAATAAAAGCATGTAAAAAACCTCAGAGCATCCAGGGAGTAATTTTACTGAGGTTCAATAAATTTCCTCCGAATATCAAAATAATAAGGACAGGACAGGAGAACATGTGTAACTGTTTCTATTGCACCCAAATTACAAGGACATCTACATTGAGCGTATGGAATTTTCTTACACTTCCCTTCTTGTACTGCCGATGGTAATGAATTTAGTCGGGCAAGGATAAAGGCTCTATGATGTTTGGGTATTAACAGTGAGTAAAGGTAGTTAGCTGGTTTAAAAGGCATGCTGCTCTCTGATTAGGGATTCTGCCATCCCCCCTCCATTCCATACAGGCAGTGCTTTTTTTTGCTTCTGAGCATGCTCCAAAATGGACATGCCCAGAAGACCATGTGTACTGTGAATTTCCCAGAAATCTGATGCCACATAATAGTGATGAACCTTCCAGATTCCACAACACGTTGTGTCATTTTAGCTAGCCAACGTCTTGATAAACATGACATCCAGAACATTAAAAAAAAGGCTAGTATTCAGGAAATTCTGCTATGAAAATGTAGAGCACGTTCTACTTTGGTATTTGATTGAATAAGCAGTAGGTTCATCACTGAGCAATAACCATCAGAATGAAGATGGCCTACACCGATTTTCTTAAGATGAAGAATGTGATAAAGCAGAAAAACACTTAAAACGTATTTTGAGAATGTGCACTGTATAGTGCTATGTATTCTTGGCTCTACTGTATGTCATGGAATCATGGACGTCAATGCAGATAACTATGAAAATTATAGGTGTATTGACATGTATATTTATCACAGGATGCTAAGGATTTTCTGGATTGAGAAGGTGACAATGAAGAAGCACTCAAGCAAATGAATAAAGGCTGAGAAATCAGAAAACACATAAAACTCAGCAAACTAGAATATTTTGATTCTGGAGTGGGAAATCAAAAGTAGAGATTATTACTGCTGATCATTCAAGGCGGAAGGTAAAACAAATGGGAAAATAAATGAAAGGAGGAGAATGACTGAAGGACCTAGGAGACTGGTTGGGATGCAGCAAAAAAATTGTTGTTCAGCACTACCACATCCAACATCAAACCAGCCATGATGATGCCCAACCTCCAGTAGGAAATAAAAAAAAATTTTTTAAAAAAAATGATGGTTCCTTATTGTGCTTGGTTCATTTTTGGAAGAACTTACCTAGTCAGACTTTCCCCCATAAATTTTAGAAAAAGAACTTGAGATTTAAACAACTGCAAAATGTGTCCATCCTATACGCATTTAGTGGGTGGTAAGTGCTGGAGTTATTTCAACCTTATATGCTGCCTTCAGTTGGTCTGGCTAAGAGGGATCTTTCTGGACTGGGGTGACTGTCAAATCAATCTAGCAGTAACCAATTGTTCTTTCCCTGCCTCTGATTTTGAAGAGAGCCACATCTCTCTACTTAAGTGACTTTCTCTCTCTTTTAGTCTGCTGGCAGTTAGTAGCAGTTATGCAGTTAGTGCAGTGGAGTCTGCAGGAGCCTGCTAGAAGCAGGTTGTGAGTCTGTCGAGGCCTGCCCCTGTTTTGTACAGTATGCTGGTTGATCTATTCAACTGTGAGTAAATGAAAGCTTTTTTATTCTTTCTCTTACCAATGCCTCAAATGGAGTTATTGCAATTGTAAGTGCCAGCTGATGAGAAGTAAAAGGGGTGACCTATTCTGGGGAGATTTGAAGTTAATTCTGTTCTGTAAATTCCTGCGCTTCTGCTGCACAGCTAGAGGTTTTTAAACCAAAATTCAAAACGTACAACAGTGAGTCCCACAAAATTCACCAAGACCTACTCTTGAGTATAGAAGTAAAACCTAAAATCCCTATGCACTGTTGGCTGTTGTCTTCCCTTCCTAACAATTTAATAACCTTTTTTAAAATGTAGGAGGGGGAGAGGAATGAACTGGGGATCTCATAGGATGGTCTCAGCATCATAAACTGAGGTGAAATTTGGAGCTGAATTTTGCTAGAGGAAATTCTAATATTCTTTTCTGTGTTATTCCCAAACATTGCTTGCACAGCCATGGTTGCTTCTAATTTAAAAGTTTCTCTTGACAACTTTTTCTTCACCAGTGTTACAGAATTGGGATACTTTTCCTACTTTTTTACATTTTCACAGTGCTTTGTTCCATATCTTTACCACTCTGAGGCAGAAGCAGGGGCACTCAGAAAGCAGAGAAACATCTTCACTTATTTGCTGTATATATTTGGGGACCTGCTGGTCAAGCAGACAAGTGATCCTAAATCCAATATATTATATGTATTTTTCTTGCTGCAAGCAGGAACACAATCTGATGCCTCAGCATACAGAGAGAGATTTATTATTCTTTGGTGCCAAGGCCCTGTGGCCAGAAGGAAATCAAAATAATTTTTACAGTAACTCTTGCTTGAAAATAAGCAATCCATTGCATCCTTATAAAATATGAATGGATCTAAAATGGACGCCTTTGAATGAAGACTTTTCTTTCAACCCTCCACTGAGGAAATGTTTTACTGTTCTATCCATGAATCATATTCTCTATTAATGTAATTCCATGCCATGTTTTTGTTCAAGAAAAGATAAAGGTCACATACTATCCCTGCAATACTTTATTGTTTCATCTTCCGGCTTTTCTTTTCTTTTTTTAAAAACTAATACTTGACTTTGGAGATGGAAGACACAAAGAATCCATGGATTAGCCCTTTTGCTGAAGTAAAAATCAGAATTCTGTGCTTTGCAAATCATGCAAGGCAAAAAGTCAAATTCCATTGTTGTTCCCATCACCACCACCACCACCATCATCGTGCTATATTTGTATGAAAGTGCTCAATAACTTTGTTTTCCAGAAAGCAAAAGACGATAATATGAAAACCTGGTTGAGCTCTGAGCTCTTTTGGGGTTAATCAAACCTTGCTGGTAAGGAGAAGGATATATGTTGTCATCCTCCTACAATGTCGCAAGCAAAGGGAGTCACAGCCTGAGGAGATAGAGGCCCTCCATACCATGCTGCTCTCTGATTAGGGATTCTGCCATCCCCCCTCCATTCCATACAGGCAGTGCTTTTTTTTTTGCTTCTGAGCATGCTCCAAAATGGACATGCCCAGAAGACCATGTGTACTGTGAATTTCCCAGAAATCTTATGCCACATAATAGTGATGAACCTTCCAGATTCCACAACACGGTGTGTCATTTTAGCTAGCCAACATCTTGATAAACATGACATCCAGAACATTAAAAAAAAAAAAAAAAAAACACCTGCAGCTCCTATTTTTCTTTTTCCTGTTTCCCTTTTGCAGGCTAGGCTGTTATCTGTTTTGTCTAGCTTAACAACAGGGAGCCAAAAGTCTCTTGCTGGTCTGTGTTTTCCTTTGTTTATGATGGCTATCGCACCTACATATTTCCACATCCATTCTACAGGGTTGTTGGGTGGTTGTTTTTTTAATAATTACGGCAAGCAGTGATATGAATAGATGATGCATGTAAGCAAGATCTTACCCATGAACTGGTCAAATGCACATGACCTGGAACAACGGTTGCTATCCATCGAGGAAATGAAGCTTCAGCTATGTCTCCTGGATAATCTGTGGGTGTCTTGGCCCATGCTGTTGTATATTCATGATTTTTGCTTTACTGCCTGCCTGTGGGACAGATGACTATTACTTCTCTTGTGTGAACCTGTTCTGTCTAGAAAAAAATATTAAAATGAATTCATAGTTCTCATAAGAGAGATAACAAAACATTGATACTAATATGCTACAGCTGTGAGACTCGATAATCATCTAGAGATGGACAGACAATCCTAATTTTAGCCTTTGTCATTTTCATATGAGTTTCTTTACCCATTCTGCCCTGTTTCTGCATTAATGTGCATTTTTATTGCATGGCTATGTATATATTAATACATATTTAAATAGCCACTTTTGAATTTTGCTTCTCCCATTTTACTCAAATGACAGTGGAATCATACCCGAGGAATAAAAATCAGAATAGAGATAGCCATTAAGGTGAAAAAGATAACAAGCAACAGAAACAGGATGCAAAAAAATTTACTTTAACAATGTGCATTGTGCGGTGCTATGCATTCTCGGTTCTCCTATGTGGTGTGGTGTCACGGACTTCAACCCAGGCAACCAGAAAAGAAAATAGAAGCATTTGAGGTATGGATTTATTGTGGAGAGCCAAAAACCTCTTAGACCAAGAGGGTGATCAAAAAAGAGGTACACAAGCAGAGGAATAAAGAAATCCTAAAGCCCCTAAAATCTAGAAAGCTAGAACATTTCACACATCAACTTCGAAATGAAAAATATGGATTGTTACTGCTGATCGTTTAAGGTAAAAATAAGTGGGAAAGAAGTGCAGGAAAGAAAAAGACTGGAGATTCTATTAGACTGTTTTGGATGCAATAGAATTTCACTGCTAACATCCAGAGTCTAACTAGCCGCAAATATGTCCAACTTCTGGCAGGAGACAAACAAAGGAAAAAGAATGCATTATTCTAAAATATGCATTTAGAAATACACAGTGTCAAAATGTTTGCATTTAAAAATGTATATTGTCCTAAAATGGTAAATGTATTTTGACTATTTTTTACTTGAAAGTTACTTCAAACAGTCAGAGAAGTGCAATTTCTTACCTGTGCATTAGCCCTCCAGCTGAGGGTGTGGTCAATCTACCTGAGAACTCACAAAGATAAAACACCTCAGTCATTTTGGTCACTGTCCACTTCCTTTTATCCTTCCCACTCTGAACCCATTCCATTTCCTTTCTCCTTCCTACTTTAACCACTGGCTTTGCTTTATATTGTGTTCACATTTTCATCACATGGGATGTACAAGAGTATTTTCTGAGGTATAGTTAGGGATGAAAGACAAGAAATATTTTTAATTCTGTGCACTTGATGCTTCCTTGTGGGTCTTATATCTACAGCGATCTATGCATATTTATATGCATGTCAATATAGATTAGGAATGGAAAAGAATTTTGTGGGATTTTACAGACTCAACAAAAGTAGCAGCTTTTCTCCTGAGGACACTCATTGAAAGAAGAAATGGACCTCAGGAGGATCGGGAAGACTTACAGCCGTAGTGTTGAAGATATAAAGCATGCACAAAACAGTGTATACATTTTGAAGTCCAAGAAGCTAAAATTCATATAGTTCAAAGAAACACAGATAAATATGCTTTAATCAGTAGGGGGAAATGCTTTAGTAAATGGGGCGAATTAGGAAAAAAATATTGCAATAAATGCACCTGTGTGGTAAAATACGTAAATAATTGGCCATGTTTCGAAAAAGGCAGAAAAATGTTGAGTGTTCAGTGAGGGAAAAGAAGACAAAGGCTTGCAACCCAGTACAAAACAAAGTCAGGAAAAATTCAGGAACAGTTGCTGGCTTATTGCTGAGGAGGCCTTGGGCTTCTTGAGATCCCCAGTAAATAACATAACACATTGGAGGGGGGGGGGGAGCTTTTATTTGTTACAGTGGCAGTCCCTGGCTTAGCATTGGGGAACTTGGATCCAGTACATCAGGAGGCCCGCCTATCCCTCAATGCCCACCTCTGTCTGTTTCAGCAACCACTGAAGTTCCACCGAATGTGGCAATCCTCTGGAAACTATACAGGCAAATTCCATTCCATAATTCTCTGCTGCTGGGGGGGGGGGACTGGGGCAGCAGGCCCCCTCTCAGAGTCAGACCATAGCCTGCCCCCTGCCTCCATATGGAGGAATTCCCTTTTCCATTGTGAATGACCCTGGTTTCCACTTGTCTCTCTCATATCATCAGGGTCCAACCCCAATGTCTGAAAACTGCCAATAGAGTCATGACAAGGTTTAAAAAAACAAGCATATAATAGTCAAAGAATCCTACTACCCCCATGTAGCATACAGGGATGTTGACAAGTCTTTGGGTCCGAGTATCAAGTCCAAGTCTGAGACTTTGGTACCAAACACCAAGTCTGGTGCCAAGTCCCAAGTCCTAAGCCCCAAGTCTGGGTTCATATTAAAAACAAGCTTTTTTTCTCCAGAGAAAAAGGAAGGGGTGGGTGGGTTCCAAGTCGTAAGTCACGTCTGAGTCATTGGAAAAAAACAACAAGTTGAGTCCAAGTCAAGTCACTGGTGCAACCTAAGTCTAACTTGACAGCAAGTCCCACACTCCGATCCCTGATAACATAATTTTACATATAAAACCCACCACCAAGCTAGAGGGATTGGGGATAGAAGAAGCCAGCCAGTTGCACAGTGGCTACTTGGAAGCCAGGCACCAGCTTTCTGTGCTCGGCAAGTGGGCCAGAGTGGAAAGTGTCCCTCTCAGTTCGTTGGTCCACCCTCCACTTTTTCAAATTCACTGCCAGCCAATACAACTGGCAGGGTGCTCCACTCTCCCACTGGCAAATAAGGAGCCAGTCATGGGAAGGATCCCCTGATCCTTTTTTCTGGGTGATCTGGGCTCCTGACTGCTCCATCTGGGCACCATCATTCCCCCTCATTGCCCAGTTCTGCAGCACTGCCAGCAACAGGGGTGCCCTGGGTCCCCATTTTGGGTGTATGCAAAAAAATGTAGACTGATAGCTCTTCAAGTCTCTAATGATACTGATGAGTCAAATTACTAAATGAAAGCTTATCATTATTGTTAGCAGTAAATCATGTGGTTAATGAGAACAGCATGTCCACAATACCAAAAATACTTTGATATATTTGCTGGCATGGCATGTTTACTCTTTTCAATAGATGATACACATCCATGAAGTCCATCCAGTTTTGCCTGGCATATGGAGATATTTGTGGCCCTTAGAAGATAGCACTAATCCCATATCTTTAGTATTCTTACTGAACATCTGTATCAGTGCCAGCCTCAATGACAGAACAGCTAAGCCCAACAGATGCACTCTAAGAGTCCATAGCTTTCGATCTTAACGTTCAGGTTCTGCCATTCTCTGCACTGACAGGTGAGGAGAAAAATACGTCTGTGGAAGTGAAGTTTGGGAAGACTACTTGTTTCACTGGCAACTATTGCAGATTCTGTTCACCTAATCTAAAGAGCTGCTCCTTGAAACACATACAGTAGGACCCCCATATCTGAGGGGGGATTGGTTCCAAGCCCCCCTGCGGATACTAAAAAATGTGGATTATAGCAAACACTATACATAGCATGGTTTCTGGCACCCTCTAGTGGCTAGTTCTGGTAAATTCATCTTTGGAAATATATGTAGGATTTTTCTTTAAATATTTTTAATATTTTCAGACCACAGATAAGTGAATCAACAGATACAGATCCCACAGATAAGGGGGTCCTACGGTTATACATTTACAATGGATGTGTACAAAGTGGGTTGTACTTCTAAGTAAGTGTATACGGAGCTGAAGCGTACGGCTCAGTGAGTTTTACTTTTGAGTAGACATGCCTTGCGCTACATTGTATGTCAATTACATGGAACAATACAAAGTATTCAGATCAGCTAAAAAAGGAGCTTCCCCCATTTAATTTAAGCAAATTTAAACTATTAGATTTGAAACACAGATGGTTTTCGAAAATGCAGTTGGTAGGCAATTTCCTAAGAGATTTCATTTGCAATGCATAGGGTCTCTTCCAGGGGCCAAACCAGAATTGTGTGCATTCATTAAAGAGGCTTGTGCTGATTGAGCTATGAAGAGGAATTAGTGGTTTAATATGAAAGGAAGCACAGGGATGACAGGACCAAAGCCCTTCTTTCCTAGTCATGTCTTCCAGTGCTCTTTTGCCTGTATAAATTCTGAAACATCTCCAGTACCAAACATTAAGATAGCTGATGGAAAGCACTAAAGCAAAGGAACAGGGGGAGTCCTGATGGGAAAGGTAGCAGGTTTCCATGCCTCATTTACCCTAAAGAAACTGACCCTCCCACTCATCCTCATTTTATGTACTTCATCCATGAATCACAATAGATTCCATTGGAAAACAAAGTATGCTTCTGTCTCTCAAACTATCATTCCATTCATATGCAAATGCAACCTTAAACTAGAGAAATTTCTCTTCCTTAGATGTCAGCTCTTTTTTTTTTTTAAGTATCTGAAGAAATAAAAGTGTTATTATTCCTACTATTATTGTAGGAATAGTGCAACAGTCTCAACTGGAGTCTCTTCTTTTGCTTCTTTCACCTATACCTCCGCATGACTTGCAGTGGATTTTCTTTTCTTTTCTTTTCTTTTTGAGCGTTGCGCCTATTAAATGAAAATGATCCTTGATTTATAAAACACACACTTCAACTCCAGACTAATTACACCTAATTTAAATCACCAGTCACTCTGCTGTTGTTTTCTAAACCCCACTTTCCAGAGTGGATCTTGTCCAGTTCTTGCTTACTCCATCTTGATTTCTGTTTACATATGTAGTGCAGAATATCCACTGATAGTTACTGCATTTACTTTCTCTATATAAATTGTGGATTTGTTCAGTCAGAAGCCCTATCCAAGCAGGAAATCTGAGTTCCAAGTAGCATGGAGAACCACCTCACATAGAGGGCATTTTGCTCTCTAGAGTCACTCTTCACCTGTGAACAATTCAATTCTTTAAAAACTCCCTGGCTTATGAATGTCAGATATTGTGCTTCTTTATTCATGATTCAAAATGCAAGAAATGCCCCAATATTTCTGCACAAAATTGTGCTTGCGTAGCCAGCAGGAAAGCAGATGCCAAACTTTACATAGCAAAAAGCAGCCTGGATATTGACGATACCAATGTCAGCAGTTAAGATGGTCTACATAATACCTCTTGTGCTCATTACCACCAACAAAGAGAGACAAAGAAGGGGAAAATCCCATGACCGAACAAGAGAAGACTGTCTTCTTCAACTGTGCCAAATCCGGTGCTGATCTGAAGTCCAGTTTCAAAGTTATAATTTTTTGTATAGGCTTCTTCCATTTGTAGAATTGTCTTATAGAATGCTGATTTGGTCTGCTGCAAAGCATCATAGCTGCACAATAGTTTGATGATGGAGGAGGTGAGGCTAGTATATCCACCTCTTACATGTTTGTTTATAGTGTATATACACCCCACCGCCCACCTTCCTGGGCCACCGGTGGGGCTAGGGTGACCCAGCAATAAATCCATAGGCACCAGATCAGCTTTTGGGCTTCAAACAGCTTTTATTAGTGGTACAGCATCATTTCCCTCTGACTCTCTGCCCATCCACATAGCACTGAATTACAGCCTCTAAACCCTTGGGCACCACTTGCCAACTTGGGGGCCCAGTTAACTTTACTGGAGTTACCCAGAGTCCAGGTTCTGGAAAGCAGAGAGAAGAGGACAGTTTAAGTCCTGGAAGCACCTCTTTTAGGGAAGTCTTGTATGGATGAGCAAAAGAAGTCCGGCTCAGCAGCTCATCTTTACCCATCATTTGCCTCTCCGGGGCTGCAGCAGTATCCAGGCTAAGGTAACCTTGTCTAAGCACATGGCTGGGGTCTCTGGGGTCTGACTCCTATCGTAAGCAAACAAACTGGGTGAGGGTAGACAGCTTCCAGTGTTCTCCTCTCTTACATCATCCCAAACGTCCTTTTCTTCAGAGATAGGCAACAACCCTTTGCCTTCCCAATCCTACCCTTTTATTCTTCTTGACTCTGCCTCCTGGAGTAATTTCTCATCAGGGAACTGTCTCTCCTTCAACTGCATTGGCCTGATCCTGAGAAAACCACCCCTTGCTTGTCACAAGAGTTGGCAAAGCTATAATGTTTACTAATAACTGGATTTTGATTCAAATAGCCATGCATGAGGAACAGAAGGTGGTGGATTCTTTTCTTTTTTTAAAAAAGTGAGCATAAATGGAACTCCTTAGCTAAAAATGTGGATGAATAACATAACAGTGGAAACAGCCAGCAAGGACAGACGTATGGGAGTGTTCTCTTCATTAAGTAGCCAGAGATAGAGCACATCCAGCTGTTTACCAGAACCCTGCACATCAAACTACAAAACATCGCCCCATATAAATAAAGACTGTCTCACTAAGAGGCATCCAATTAAATATGGGGGGATTAAAGATGATACATACAAGCTTCCTCTTTAACTTCCCAACATTTGAATAGATACCTCTTAGTGAGACAGTCTTCATATTTGTAGGATATATATATGCTAGACACACACACACGTGTGTGTGTGTGTGTGTGTGTGTGTGTGTGTGTGTGTGTGTGTGTGTGTGTGTGTGTGTGTGAGAGAGAAGCATAAGCACACATCTATACCTATACCAAGAGAGAGAGAGAGAGATCTGGAGTCATTATGGCACTATGAAATGTTTTTGAGTTGTGATATGGTGCGAACATAACGACACTTTGTTACTTTTTGAAAAGAATCATTATTTATAAGTAAGCATAATTTCCTTCTGTGGAAGGGAAAACATGATGCCATTATCTGTGTGTGTGTGTGTGTGTTTGTTTGTTTGTGCAAATGGGTTTGTTTAAATCCTCTGTTTTGTTGATTGATTCTTTTAAACAAAAAAGGCCTTGAGAACAATACATGATTGCACTTGCATTCAATCTGATTCAAGTTTTCAAAAGTGGCACAGATTAACTATACCCCATTAACAAGTTGCATATGATTCAGATGCGATAGGTAGGTAGGTAGGTAGGTAGGTAGGTAGGTAGGTAGGTAGGTAGGTAGGTAGGTAGGTAGGTAGGTAGGTAGGTAGATAGATAGATAGATAGATAGATAGATAGATAGATAGATAGATAGATAGATAGATAGATAGATAGATAGATAGATAGATAGATAGATACTCTGTTCACATATTCTGTAGTGCCTCGGGAGGAAAACACCTGCAAGGAGAGGGCCTTCTCCCTCCTAAAGGAGCCTCATGGCGCAGTGGTTAAACTGCTGTACTGCAGCCAAAACTGTGCTCATGACCCGGGGTTCAATCCCAGGTAGCCGGCTCAGGTTTGACTCAGCCTTCTATCCTTCCGAGGTTGGTAAAATGAGTACCCAGCTTGCTGGAGCGGGGGTACAATATGTAGCCTGCATAATTAAAACATTGTAAACCTCCCAGAGAGTGCTTTCAGGGCTATGGGGCACTATATAAGCAGCACACTTTGCCTTGCTTTTGCTTTGCTATGTCACTCCATGAAGGCTTGCTCCATTATTCTGAAGGCAGAATTCCAGACTGCATTGAAAACTTCCACACATAGAGAAGGTTCTCCATCTCGGGCTATCAGAGAGGATGGGTTACAGCACTGCCCCTTGTGTGTTTTCTTTAAGCAGCTTCAATTTCAATATGAATAAAAGTGGGTGGAGAAAGAGAAAAAGCGATGTTCTATTTACCTGTGCAAAACCTGATTTACTTGTATATGTAAGCAAGGTGTGGGACATGCAAAGTCTCACTCCTAAAGCTACATGCACAACCTTCCCTTAGCATACACTCAAGCCTACAGAAGGGATGCATACCCTCTACAAATATCCACATTATATGCATACATGCTTCTGTCTACACAAATGCCTTGAGGGATTATGTAACAGGCATGGGACAATACAGCGTAGCCCTGCTTCAGGTGGTTTTCGATGGCAGCTTTCACAGTCCTTAACTTTTGTCTGTGTTGATTAGGGCATGTAGAAGTTACAGACTGCAAGATATTTGCACTCAGCTTGAATAGTGTGCTGCATCGTGTTTCTTTGGGTGGTGGAGTTGAGAGAGGACTAAGGGACCAACAGTACAAAGTGCCACTGATTTTCTGCTGCTGCTGCCACTCTGGATAAGTAGGCTGGGTTTAATGGAAGAGAGGAGGTTTTGGAGAGCGAGGATCCAGGTGCTGGAGGATAAGTAAATAAGTAGAGGTGTTTCCAGTCTGTGTCATTCTAAGACGTCTCCCTTGATTTTACATTCAGTCTGTAAGGAGCCTATTGAAATAATTCATCCCTAGTAGATTTACACAGGTGGGATCCATTTAGGTCACAGAGGGCCGGCCCTACCATCAGGTTGAGTTAGGCAATGGTTGCCTCAGGTGGCTCACTAGCCATGTCATGAAAAGGCAGCAAACTGTTACTTAATTAATTTTGCTATAATTGTTATGCAGTTATGTGCCATTACGTCTGGCTTATGGTGACCATAAATAGGGTTTTCAGAGTATGTGAGACGTTTATGGAGTGGTTTACCACTTCCCCCTTGCAAATAATTTTCCATGGTTGATTAGGGATTTGAACCAGTTCACCTGAGTCCTATTCTGCCATCTGATGCCCTGTACAACACTGGCTCTCATAAGGGCAGCTTTGTGGTTCCTGTTGTTGTTTTAATCCCAGAAGGAGACGCTTGATGGATTTTCTGCCTCGGATGTTAAAATGACTGTTCTGGGGCACACTGCAAGTGGATTGGAAACAAATATTGTTCGCTTTGTTCCCCCAGGCAGTAGAATGCCTTGGAATGTCCTTCTCAAAATACAGAATTTGGGGGCAAAGCCAGCAGGCTTGGTTCTTCTCCCCCACCTCTACCTGATTCCCTTTTACATGATGTATTTTGTGTACAAGGGTAATACATTTGTGATTCCCTTATATGCATGAAACAGAAAAGAGCATAGAGAACCACAATTTCTCATGGTGTACTAATGAAGGGTTTCACCCCATTTATAAATCAGGTCTCACTACTGTTAGTCATTCGCCAAGCCAGACAAATTAAGCAGAATTGTATCCTGTGATTACTTTTGCTTTTGTGAGAGCTCATTCAATTAAAAAGTGAACCGGAGAGGCAGGGAGAGTGGAGAGCGCACATGCATACAGGAAAGGTCAGGCCCACCAATTTTATCTAAAATCATCAAGCATAACTTAGTAAAGGTGAGCTGGGCTGCTGCGCAATGACAGTTAATTACTTTGCCAACCAAACAGGAAGAAAGAAGGCTATCTGTTAATGGAAGCAAAGGAGTGATCCTTCAGTAATTAAAGTTCTGCACTACTAGCCACTGTAAAGGGGGGGGGGGCAGTCTGTTGATTGAAAAAATGCATCCTGCTCACTGATCGTCTTGGTGGGGAGACCATGTAATATTTTGTTGTTCACTTGCTTTGATTCCAGTGGTTTGTTTCCTGATTTCAGTCACCAGTGGGATTCTCCAAAACTCAGCCACTTTCAATCTCAATATTTTCCAAACAGAATTTGAGCAATGGTTTTGTTTGTTTCTCTGTGGATTTTTTTCCTTTGCATTGCAGACCCTAGGTATCTTTTGGGGCACCCTTCCAATATTTGGGGGGGGACATCCCCCAGTCCACAAGCTGTTTAGTCATCCCACAAGCTGCAGATCTTTAGATGAACCAATTGCACCTTTCCCTGAAGAAGATGGAAAGGATCTTATGTCAAGCTGGCTGGATATCTCAGTGACTGAGGCTGGCAGTTCAGTTCCCCATGGTGCCTCCTAGGGGAAGAGCTAGCCTGGGTGGCCTTGGGCAAGCTGGGCCATCCCTGGGCACCCCCAGAAGAAGGGAAAACCACTTTTGAGTACTCGCTACCTAGGAAACCCTGAAAAGGGTCACCATAAGTCAGAATTGACATGACAGCCAGAATTATTATTATTTATGTCAAGGTTGGACTGTTTGAAGGGCCTTGAAACTTCAGTGCAGTCACTCTCAAGCTGAGGTTATGTCCCCCCCCCTAGAGTTTATGTAAAGAAATGTGTTTGTGTGTCTGATAGAGAGATATTTTTTGAGTTTTCTTATCAGCTTAGACAAATTTCTGCCATGAACAGACAATTTCATTACCTTCTTGTGACAAGAAAAAGGATTTATTATGTTACCAAGTTTCCCTTTATATTATACTTTTGAATTTCTTTTACTTTTGAATTACAAGTGTTCTTGCTGTTGTTGAAAAGGGGTCAGATTATCATAAAAGGGAAGTGGAGAGCCATGAGGAAATTTCAAAAATCAGAAGGGGGTGTGATCTGGAAAGCATGGGAAATGCTGCTCTAGCCAGTCAAAAACATGGCTATGAATCATTTGCCTAAACAAAACTTTAGCGAAATATCTCTCACTCTCCTAACAGCTTCACTGGCTCCCAGAGTACAGCTGGGCACATTCAAAGTCCTAATTATTGTCTTTAAAACAAAAAAAGGTTTAGAGTGAAAAATACGGCTATCTTGTTCTATGCAAATTTGTCCAGCTTGTTCAGGTAGAGAACCCCATTTGTGTGTCCCACAGCTTGGTTGAAAGTCTTTTGGTAAAAAGTAACTAAGGTCTTTGCCTGACTTTTTCCTTAAGTAGTGTTTGTGTCAACTGCTCTATGGGATTCTCATTGCCATATAGGTGTTTTGCATGAGCTTTGTTTTGTATTCTCTTTCTGCACTGTCATTTAATATTATTACATTGTTACGCTTTTTATCGGGGGGGGGATGTGTTTCTCTCTGTATTGTTGTAAAATCTTGTAACATGCTTTGAGATCTCCTTCTGCAATAGAAAGTTGGATTAAAGAATGAAAGAATGAAACAAATCTATATCAAGAGTATGCAATTTAAGTAGGGGGAAAACTCAAAGTTAATACAAAGTCCAATGCAATTTGTAATCAACCATCCTTAGATTTTTCTGAACAAGATACAGGTTTGACTGTGGGATAAATGAGGATACAATAAGAGATAGCTGATATACAACATAATTTTATGATTATGAGTGTATTACATTATGTTCAGAATAGATATACCTTACATTGTACATGTCCATTTAATCACATTTGTGAAGATTGTCTATTTTCCAGTGTTACATTTAATACGAAGCTTCAACACAGAGTTTCCTGGAGACATCCAAGATCGAAGCATTGGCATCAGCTCGATTTGATCCTCACTAGACGCTCTAGCCTTCCTAGTATTACGATCACATGCAGTTACCAGAGTGCTGATTGCGATACTGATCACTCCCTGGTGTGTAGTAGAGTAAAACTGCAAACAAAGAGATTGTATCACACGAAAAAGGAAGGAAGACCACGTATTGACATCAGCAAGACCCGCGATCAAAGAAAAGTGGAAGAATTTGCCCAAGTGCTTGAGGAATCCTTTCCAGCCCTGGCTGATGCAAATGGACCTCAACGATGGGAACATTTCAAGAACGCTGTTTATAACACCGCCTTGTCCACATTCCACAAGAAGACCAAAAAGACGGCAGACTGGTTCGAAGCCCTTTTGGAGGAGCTGATGCCAGCCATCGAGGAAAAGAGGAGAGCTCTAGCAGCACACACAGCCTGTCCTAGTGAGTACAACTTGCAGGCTCTTCGAGTTGCTCGTAGCAAAGTCCAACAGGCTGCCAGGAGATGTTCTAATGATTATTGGCTTCAGCTCTGCACTCAGATACAGATAGCAGTGGACACAGGTAACATCAAGGGAATGTATGATGGTATCAAGCAGGCTTTAGGTCCAATACAGAAGAAATCTGCTCCTTTGAAGACTGCTACAGGCGTGATCATCCAGGACCAAGTGCAGCAGATGGAATGCTGGGTGCAGCACTACTCTGAGCTATATTCTAGAGAGAATGTAGTAACCGAAGAGGCATTTAATAATGTCGAGTGCCTGCCTGTCTTGGAAGAGTTGGACAGCGAACCAACTTTAGCAGAAATAAAAGCGGCCTAGGATTCCCTCACCTCCGGCAAGGCACCTGGGAAGGATAACATCCCTGTTGAAGTGCTGAAGTGCTGTAAAGAGATCATCACCACTGAACTGTATGAAATCTTTTGTCTTTGCTGGAGGGAAGGCGGAGTACCACAGGACATGAAGGATGCAAACATCGTCAAATTGTATAAGAACAAAGGAGACAGGGGCGACTGCAATAACTACCATGGCATTGTAGGGAAGCTGCTCACCCATGTTGTGCTGAAGAGATTCCAGGTGCTTGCAGACAGAGTCTATCCAGAATCACACTGTGGATTTCGAGCTAATAGATCCACCACTGACATGGTATTTTCCCTCAGACAGTTGCAGGAGAAATGTAGGGAACAATGACAGCCACTCTTTGTGGCCTTCATAGATCTTACAAAGGCCTTTGCCTTGGTTAGCAGGGAAGGCCATTTTAAAATACTTCCCAAGATTGGATGTCCACCTCAACTCCTTAACATCATCAGATCCTTTCACGGGGAAATGAAGGGCACTGTTGTTTTTGATGGCTCAACATCGGATCCCTTTGACATCCGAAGCGGAGTGAAACAGGGCTGTGTCCTCGCAATGACTCTGTTTGGGATCTTTTTTGCTGTCATGCTGAAGCACGCTTCTGGAACTGCAACAGAAGGTGTTTATCTCCGGACTAGATCAGATTGGACTTTCTAGATTGAGAGCGAAGACCCAAGTCCAGCTGAAATGCATGCGGGACTTTCTCTTCACCGATGATGCAGCTGTTGTTGCCCATTCTATTGAAGAGCTCCAAGAACTTATGAATCATTTTAGTAAGGCATGCCAACACTTTGGATTAACAATCAGCCTGAAGAAAACACAAGTCATGGGCCAGGGCATGGACTCACCTCCCTCTATTACCATCTCCACACAAGAATTGGAGGTTGTTCATGACTTCATGTACCTTGGCTCAACGATCTCTGACACTCTCTCCCTAGATGTTGAGCTGGATAAATGCATTGGCAAAGCAGCTACCATGTTCTCTAGACTCACAAAGAGAGTATGGCTTAATAAGAAGCTGATGGCATATACCAAGATCTAGGTCTATAGAGCCTGTGTCCTGAGTACACTCCTGTACTGCAGTGAGTCCTGGACCCTTTGTGCATGGCAGGACAGGAAGTTGAATACGTTCCATATGCGTTGTCTCCGATGCATTTTTGGTATCACCTGGCAGGACAAAGTTCCAAATAGAGTAGTCCTAGAACGGGTTGGAATTTTTAGCATGTATACATTACTGAAACAGTGACGTCTACGTTGGCTTGGACATGTCGTGAGAATGGCTGACGGTCGGATTCCAAAAGATCTCCTATATGGAGAATTAGTGCAGGGAAAGCGCCCCAGAGGGAGACCACAGCTGTGATACAAGGATATCTGCAAGCAGGATCTGAAGGCCTTAGGAATGGACCTCAACAGATGGGAAACCTTGACATCTGAGCATTCAGCCTGGAGGCAGCTGGTGCATCATGGCCTCTCCCATTTTGAAGATACACTTGTCCAGCAGGCCGGGGCAAAGAGGCAGTCCCGAAACCAGCAAAATCAGGGAGCTGGACAGGGGACAGATTGTATGTCTTCAGTGTGGAAGGGATTGTCACTCTCGAATTGGCCTTCTCAGCCACACTAGACGTTGTTCCAAGACCTCTATTCAGAGCACATTACCATAGTCTCTCGAGACTGAAGGATGCCTACAACAACATTCACAAGGACCACTGAACAGGGTTCATGAATTTAAGAACATAAATCCCAGCAGCGTTTGGTAAATATTTGGTGGCTGTTTTTCCCTTCAAGGTAATCTCCAGGTTTGCTAATAGAAAGACTGCCTTGTGTTTGTTTGTGCTCTCTGCTGTCTGAGGGACATTAGTGCTTCACCCATGGCTGTGGACAGATCTCTGAGTTATAGTTAGCCTTGTGCCTTCTGAAATGGAAAGTGCTAAATAATTCATCTCAGCAATGGTAGCTCATGGATCAAGCGCAGGATGCTTCAGCCTAAAATTGGGAGATGGGGCCATCCCTGCCTTGTTATGAAACACTCACACAGTCCTGTCAATGTGACTGGGTGCCACCTGATACCTACCTGACACCAGTGCTTCATTCAGTCTAGAGTGACATTCATTTTTAATGTAAGTGTCAATATAGGATTTCATCTCTTCTGTTTCCTTTCTCATCCTCTATTTTTATTTTTACCACATGGCCTGCTGAAGAGTCCTGGTGAAGTCAAAAGTAGGCACATTTTTGGTTGGTTCCACTAAAGCTATTGTCCACCGATCAATACAGTAGGATTGCCATGTCCATGGGATCAGTACCATGGTGTCACTTATCTGCTGCCTGTAAAAAAACCAAACCAAACCAAACCAAACCAAACCAAACCACAGAAACGCAAGATTCCAAGATGTATTACCATGACTGGTCACTAGATGGAACTAGAGACTACACTATACACAGATGGCTTAAAGCAGAGGTCCCCAACCCCTGGTCTGTGGCCCTGTGCCGGTCCGTGGCCTAAGTCGGACCGGGCCATGGAGACAGACGTCTCCCCCACCCCCGCACGCACTCCCCCCCGCACAGCCTGTTTGTGCCTGAGCACGAGCGCGAGTGAGAGCACGCCCGCATGAGCGCTGCACCACCCTTTGCACATGAGCGTGTGCGTGCCCACACGAGCGCCCCCACTCCTTTGTGCATGCGCACGAGCATACGCATGCACACAAGAGTGAGCACTCCTTTGTGCATGCGCACGCGCAGGGGGTGCCCCACCTTCCCCAGCCGGTCCACGGGGCTAAAAAGGTTGGGGACCACTGGCTTAAAGGAAATGCACTTGTGGCCTGATTTCTCTGAGGAAAGCAGCTTCTGGTAACATGGAGAAGCCACACTTGCGAGGGGGGGGGGGAGTTGCTGGTTTCAGGGAAGGCTCCCTTGCCAACAGGAGGGCAGAAAACCCAGTCCTTTGGCAAGACTAACCCAGGGCGCTCTCTCTCAACTATGCACAGAGACCAAAGAAACTGGAAGTAAATGCTTCATTTATCTGCTGTTTCCTGCATCCACGGGGGGCTTGGAACCCTGAGGATACCGTGATACTACTGCATTGTTGTTTAGCTCGCAGGCTAATATGTCAATTTTATATCAAAAACTAAAGGTATTGAAATGCCAAGGAAAAGACACAGAAGTCATGTGATAGATTCAAAATAATATCTGAAAGAGGGGAGCAGCTCTTAAGAAAACTTGTCAAGTTTCAGGAATAAAAATAGAAAAGAAAGACCATGATTCCAGTCTGTAAAAAGCATGAAGGGATGAAAGTATTTAAAAGCAGAAGAATGAATTGTTATAACTAATCAAGAAAAAGAAAATCATAGAGCAGTGATCTGAGAGTGCAATGGGGAATATTTAGTTTAAACTCAAGACATTTCCTTATTATTCTGAGGAAAGATAGGGGGGATGAAATAGGCTGCCAAAGGAGGATAGAGAATTTGTTTTAATATTAATATTGAAGGCTGTATATAATCTGCCCAGAGGCTCTGCAAGGAATAATGGAGTAGTAGCTTGTAGCCAAAAGAGAAAAAAGAAAAATATATGACGCAAAGTGAATAATGGGCCTGCATTACTGCAAGCAATGTTTTCATGAGGCTGTTATCATGATAATGACAACAGAATAGCCATAATGGGACCAAATTATTGAACAACTTTGTGTTAAGGACTACATACACAATTTACAACACTCTTTGTCTCTAAAACCTTAACCCTTCTTTTAGATATCAGGTGAATCGGTCCAGAGTGATCCTAAGTGGACTTCTCCATAGCTGATTTAATGCCCCAGGTTCACTGATCATACTCAAATTAACTGAGAGGAAGCCAAGGTGAAGAAGAAAGGGAAGAGGAACCACTCAGCCACTGCTGCTGCCTTGTACCTCTATCATTTGCCAGAAAGTTGTACAGAAATATACAGAAGTATTAGAGTAACCCCAACTTTTAAAAACTGTTCCTGCCAAACATAAAGTTGGTGTCATTAATCTGAGGTAAAATGTTCTGTGTGTATGTACTGTCAACTTCCAGAGACCTTGAGAGGATTTTCAAGGTAGGTGAGCTACTTATGGAGTGGGTGTAATAGTTCCCCGCACACACCTTGCTGTGAGTTTCCATGGTTCGGTGGGGATTCAAACCCAGGTCTAAGTCATAATTTGAGACAGGCACAAATTGATCTGGCCCACTTCATCAAAATACGTAACAACACCCCCCAGCCGGCTGCCCCATTCACAATCTGCCACCCACCACCTGAGTCCTCCTTCTCAGGAGGCTGTCCAGTTCAGGCAGGAGCCTGGGCTTCCCTTCCTCACCTCCTCTGGCAGCAGACCACTCAACAGCTGTGCAACAAGAATCCTCACGCCACCTCCTTGTCTGAGTGGTTGGCTGCCAGAGGAGACAGGGAAGGGAAGCCCAAGCTCCTGCCCCAACTGGGCAGCCTCCTGAGAAGGAGGACCCAGGTGGCATGCACTGGATTGTGAGTGGGGCAGCCAGCCAAGGGGTGGGGGGAGGGAATGCTTGGCACCCATGGTGCCATGCATATGAATTTTGACAAAACGGACTGAATCGATTCATGCCTCTCTCTAGTCCTAATCCATCACTCTGTCCACTACACCACACTTTGTCTGAGGTAAATGAACTCCTAAAAAATCAGGCAGAGGTCTACTCTGTGACAGAACACTCCATTCATAGAAAATGCTTCTGCTCTGTTTGTGGGGCCATCTCAACTCTTACCTGCTCCATTTACAAGGTCCCATTTGGGAGATTATTCTGAAAACTACTAGGGACCAAACTATATATTTAAGAGATTATGTTATTTCTTGCTGTTAGCAATTTTATTTTTCAAACAATGAAATTTCCTCAGAGCTGCATACCTGAGCAGCCAGACTTGCAAATTAAGCCCATGTTTACCTCCCATGACCAAACACAGAACAAGCTGATTTGCAAGATACAGAGGTGAGAAATGTTCATTCTAGGAAAAGATGTTTTTCATTATTTAAGGCAGCACCACTTAAATAAAGTGGATCAAAGATGGGTCAAAGATGATATCTTTGACCCATAGATATCATCTATGAAAAGGAAAAGGAGCTGAAGAGTTGCAAGTGAAGTCCATTTTTATTTCCCACTTACCAACCACACACACAAATTACTAGTTTTCTAGACAATAGTGCTGAAGACAGCTTGTGTTGGGATGAGCAGGCATCTTTCACCACTTAAAGAAGTAGCACTTTGAAACAGTGGTATAGTCTTGCCACCCTGCTGAGAGATTGTGTCTCCAATACATCTTAGTGGCTATTGGGAGTGGACAGGATTGGAGGACAGACCTGTGTGTTTCAGGCAGCCTACACTGGACTAGTACCTTCTAAACCAGTCTGCTTCTCTGAGACACCATGGAGGTGGTGGTGTAGTTGTGTGACCCTGCAGGGGCCAAAGCACTAGTTCTTCTCCTGCAGGGTCCCTTTCTAATGGCTCTGATAGATCATTCCCTCCTCCTCCTCCCCACAGGTAACTACTGGCTTGTGTCTCTTTACATTGGCCCCTTCTTCAAAACTGCCCTCCCTTCAGTTTTGATCTTATCCTGCCTCATTCTCTGTCCAGGGCCACGGGAGCCATCTTGCCCTCTCACTTGCCTGCCTGCCTGCCTGATTAGGATGACTTGGATGAAGCTTGGCTATTCATGGCCAGTCTTTGTTTGAATGTACAGTCAAGGAGTCAACTAAAATCCAAAGAAGAAGCCATCCTGCAACTCACTCATTGGGCTGCCTGGAAAAGTGTGCTTCTCTCCTTCTTCCCCACCCAACTTGTGTGTGTGTGTGTGTACTGCAGTTTCCTGTTGCTGAACCTAAAAGAAGGAGAAGGTAGCATAAAAGAACATTGAGTGGTAATAGTAAAGCTATAATAATAGCAGCCGCCACCTCTGCATTTCACAAGCCATGCAAGAAGAAGGGGAGGCTGGTCTGTGGATGGCAGCTTTTCTCTTCCACCTCCATGGATTCCTGCCTCCCCGCCACCCCAGGTAGCTGCAGCTAAGTCATCATTTGGAGCTTGTCAATGTGTACATACATCCTCAGGTAGGAAAAGGAGCATGCACATTGAACAAGCATGTGTGTCTGAGTAAATCTCATGGGAGGGAACCTGTACTCCTGAATTTGTGACTCCACTACTGCTTTTCAATACAAGGTAAGGATATCATCTTTGACCCTAAGATGGCTCTGTAAGTCTACAAAAGTCCTTCCTTAATGCAAACCCCACGTTCAGGTGAAAAGGAAATACACGTTGTCTCCTTAGAAAGTTTACAAAGCAGGAGAGAAAGAATAAGAGATCATGCACCATGCTGCCCATTGACCGCATGCACATGGTGCCAGACTGCCTAGGTGCCATGACATAATAGCAAGAAAAGGTAGTGTTTGCTCTTTCGCTGCTTGTTGCAGCATCTTAGAGATGCTTCTCTAACCATATTGCCCAATGTGACATTCTTTTCTGGGGGGGGGGGGGAACAAGTGATCATTCATATATTTAATATGCAAGTCATTGAATCCAAACTCATGCTGTCTAATAAGAGGACATGACACTGGTCATTTGTTCCCTTTTGAATCCATAGATGTTCATTAGTGATACAGCTTAATTACAGCTTTGGAAACCTGAACCTCAGTTAGAAGATGGTAAACAATTGCTGTCATTTTTTTAAATATATGCAACAGCTGGAGAGATACAATGAACTGCTTCTAAGAGAGAAGGAAACTATGCCTGACTATGCCTGGCAGTGAAACATTGACATTGTGGTCCTTTATTCACTTGACTCTCAGATTATTCATTAATTCAGGGATGACATGATTTGCCTGTCCAGCCAGTGCAAAGTTTTTCAGGGATGGCAGTCTAGTATAATGTGGCTGTGACAGCCAAGGACATTATCCTAGACTTCTGTAGCCTTAACCTTATCTTTGCTTAGCATGTAGATGGGTGCAGCTGCAGTTTCTTTGCAGAATTTGACCAAATGCACAGTATGGGTCAGAGGTCAGCATGTGCAAAAGCTAGTCTAGTGCAGTTCTGGAAAAGAGTCCTATCCCCATTCAGCCACCATGTAAACAGAATGATCGTAGACTTGGTTTTTTGGTTTGTTTGTTTGTTTTGTTTTGTTTTGTGAGGGCAATGTCAATGAGTAGTGGAAGCCATGCACCCTCCCTTGAACTCCTTGGATGGAGTATGTGCTGTGATTGTAAAATGTCCTGTTGGTCTTTCTGAAGCAAAAAGTGGAATGTATGTTGGGGGAAAAGGCACATGAATGGTTTCAGAGCATTGGCACGCGAAGGCAACAAGAATCGAACCAGGTTCTTATACTCCTCAGTCCCCTCTCCTTTGTGCTGAGTCCAAGAGTCATGAGCACACTGGGCTCTTGCTTTTCCTACAGCCAATTGCAAGAGAACCTGCTGAGCACACCTCTCTTAGATCTTGCCCTTTAGCTACATCACTTGATCTTCCCTTGGAATGACAAAATGTTTTTCTTACATGTACAAAGTAGACTTAAAAAGTTCTGGTATAATTGAGCCACAGATTTGAATCAATTACTGTTAATTCCAACATCAACATTATGAAGAACCAAAGGAAAATACACTTTTCTAATAATTCTTTTAAATCTAATTATCTCTACCTGCAGAGGCAAATATTGAGGCTTAATGAAATTTCTAACAGATTCCTCTGGGCTGCAGAGAATTCAAAAGGGAGAAAGGAAAGGCAGGGAATAATGGATACCACTTTTGAGAGATTGTCTTACAAGGTATTTCTGGCACAGGAGATTACCAATAACCTCAAGATACTACCAATATTTGCAGGAATGTTCAAAAAGAAGGCATTTGTTTTGTTGATAAAGATCAGTCCTTCATCTCTTTGTTTCCTTTCCCATCCAAGTTCTGTAGAGTAAGTAACGGACGTCTCTGATCCTTTTTATTCAAATGAATGTTTTGTACCAAAAATATTTATTCAAATCTGGCTAGTTGTGATTTTCAGATTCTCTCACAGGCAGAGAGTGGAAAGAGAAAGATAAATGACTTTTCTTTCATTACCCCCACTGTTATTGTTATGATGTATTGTCTGATGTTGCCTCATTATCTGTCGGTACACAAATCCAAGCAACTCATGATATGTGAACCTAAACTAAAGCAGCAAACAAAGCAAAAACAAAACCGAAAAATGAAAACATTTCTCAAGATGTTTTCAGCATCTTTGAAATTTAGATGAGGGGGAAAATGGGTTGCCTTCTTGAAATTCTAAGCAGGTACGGCAGAATCGCTTCTTCAAAGTCGTTTTCTATTGTGACCTGTTCTGGGTTCTTTTTCTTGCTGTTGAAGGCTTCTCCTACCTCTCTCTCACTGATGAACTTTTTCCATAGAAGGCTTCCTGAATTTGATAGGTAAAAGCTGACTGGATAGCTGAGTGGTTTAGCTATCTAGATGCAGAGCCAGAGGAGTTTGATTCCCCAATGTTCCTCCTGCGATTAGAGCCAGCCTGTGTGGCCTTGGGCAAGCTGCACAGTCCCAGGGTGCCCCGAGAAGAAGGGGATAGCAAACCACTTCTGAGTATTCTCTACTTGGAAAACCCTGAAAAGGGTCACCGTAAGTCAGAATTGACTTGATTGCACAAGATGATGATGGTGATGATTGGCAGGTAAAAGTGTTTGGATAATAAGTGGTTTATTTTCCTCATCTGGGAGGAAAATCTGTTCAGGAACAAATCCTTCTTGCTGGCATCTTGGTTCAAGCTGCTTGCCAGCAGAATACTTTAATGGATGTGTTCTTTAAATGCTGCCTTGATTTTTTTTCCCAAGCTGCAATTGTGAAGGTTGATTCCTAGAGACTCTGACAGTTTTTTTTTCATGAGATTTCCCCCTCCCCTTTTCCAATCTTAAACTTCAAGCTAATTCAATTTATCTTGTCCATTTTACTCAAACAACTGAAACAGATCTATGGTAAATTAATGTGATATAGATAATTTGGAATGCAGTGCTAGAATTCAATGCACACCAGCACCACTGTATTACCTAAGGATATAAGATTTTAATTTGAAAAGTTAAAGGTCCATAAATCACATTCTATCTACACTTGTCAGTGTGTTTCTGACAACCTATTTTAACATCTGGGATTATTTCCTTCTTTATCAGATGAGAAAGATTTCAGTTTAACTCCACTTTAGCCTGAAAAGTTGGAAAACAGGGAGGCTGGGGATGTGCCAAACCAGCCCTCGTATTTCTGCAGGATTTTTGCTTTTTCGCCCTATGTTGCTAAATAATCATGAAAACCTAAGAAAGTCTCTTTCCTATACCAGCTTCATGTAGATGTGAATTGGATGCATATTGATATGGACCAGGTTCTTTTAAATAATTCCACCCACCCCAATACTCTCTAGGCAACTGCAAGCTTCAAAGGAGGTCCTGTTCACTATTCTCTTGCCTGCAGATTTATGCTTGGCATCAGCAAGGAGATGGGTCATTCCCCGTGGAATGATTCCTTCTCGGAGGTACATTGAGTCCAATACTTGAGTTTCTTAGTGACTGCTGAAACTAGCCAAATCTGATTTACATAGTGGTACCATCCATTACAGCTTTCTGTTTTGGTTGGGATTACACATAGCTTTTTCAGAAAGCATCCCTCTTCTTGTCAGCAAGCCTAATGGTGGTCTCCTGAGCCCTCATCCGACACTCTATCCACTGCACCACACTGACTCTCATAATTGGCTGAGATCACCCTAATTAATGTTTGAGGAAGACAAGATGTAATAAGGTGAACAGAAACTTCAGCACAGGTGAGGGGGAAGTGTCAGTAAACAGGATTGGAAAGGGATGACTGTTCTTATCTGGTGGACTGGGAAAATAATTCTGTTCTGTCCTCCAGTTTTTCTATTCAACCGTTGCATAGAATGGCTCAGTGCAGTTCTAATTATATCAGTGTGCTCCATGGGGGGATTCAAAAGAGAGGATAGTCAAGAAGGAAAAAGTACCAAGCAATTAAGGAAGCAAGCTCTTCTTGGCACACTGAGTCGTTAACATATATACAGAGCAAATTTGGCCATTGCAACCAAGTGGAATAAGATACATCATTTCTTTGGAGAATCATTTTTTTCATTGTCAAACAGTATGGAATCAAAGGAATAACTTTAATGTATATATTAGTTCAAGGATTGGAATCTACTTGCTTGGTTGGTTGTACCAGAAGTGGTTGACCCTCATTTTAAAGGATGGAAGAGGTCTTGCCTCGGGATCACCTGGACAAACATGCTTATGTACAATGTGAGCCTGATAGTTTTGTCCCCGCTGGGAAGTGTGGGCCTTCCACCTCCTCATGAGCAACTGTGCAAATTCACAGCCATAGCTTACCTGGGGCAGAGATGCAGAGGATGACCTGGAGGCCATGTGGGTGAGCATGGGAGCCTGGAGATTTAAGGACAGGAGTGAGACAGAAGAGAACATCTGCTGGGTGGATGCCATAGATTAGGAGATGTTGGAAGCCCAGGAAATGCCTGTGTTGGTGAAACGCTCCCCTGAGTTGGGAGGCTATCTGCCAGCACAACCCAGACACTGGCAGCTGGGAGAAGTTCTTTGTCCCTCTAGAGAAAGTGGCACTGATGTGCCGGGACAAAGCCAGATCATGGGAGTTGAAGCACTGGAGGGACCAGCACCAGGCAGGCCACAGGGTGCCCTATCCCACCTCTGGGCTCCAGCCAGAGGGATGCACCCGACCAACCAGCTGTCCCACCTCCCACTCCACCATTGGTCCCCGCACTGGAAAGGCAAGACCTCTTAGGCTTTGGGCATGCTTCATAGGAGGCATACAGCGCCATGGCCATGTCAGCAATGCCAGAGGGTCTGGGCATAGCTAGAGTTATAGTTGAGGCTACCCTGTTGCAAGTCCATCTAAAAGTCTGCATCAGGCATCCTTGTTGCTACACTCCATAGTTAACACACCTAACAGGTGTGCTGCAGCTGATGGAGGAGGTGAGGCTCTGCTCCCCCCCCCCCCAGCCATGAGGACTGGAATTATCCCATTTGGGGGAACGTTAAACTCCATGGCACCCTTAAAGTGACTGAATTCTGTTTTATGCCAAGCTGGCTATGTTTTAGTTGGAGTTAATTGAAATAAAGATATTTACTTCATCCATTCTAATGATCCTTCAATGGAGGGAAGCTCAAGGGCCACTCACATACAACTATATACCTCTCATGCTTGAAACAGAGTGCTACCAGACAGATCCACTAGGTGTAACCTTGTTTTCCAGCCACACAAGCAACATACATGCAGCTAGTGGGATGAAAGGGTCTGAAGTGTTCATTCATCTCAAGAAGGTTTTCATACTATTTCCAGAAGGTATTCATTACCTTTTCCTTAGGACTTCTAAAATTATCTTTATTCAGACTCAGTTGCTAGTTCACAAGGCTGTTCTAAACAAACCCAAATCCTCTCTAATTTCAGAAGGTAGAGCAAGGTGGGGCCTGACTATTGGATGAGAAGAGAAAACTGTCCAGGTAGGAAGAATCCTACCTGAACCCCAGGAATGTCTCTACTGCTAGTCACATATGACAAAATGGGGCTAAATGGACTTCTAGTCTGACTCAAGGTAAGGCTGATTTCTTTCATTCTTATGTTCTGTGTTTGTGATACTAATTATTCATAGACATGTGAGGCTCTTCCAGAAGGAGCAAAAGTTCCACCCCAAATGGTTGTGGTTCTCTGAGGTTTGTCATGAAGGAAAATGGCCTTTAAAACCTGCTTCCTTTCAGGAAGTGATTGAAGTCCACCTCCCTCCTGGACCATCACACTTTAGCTATTTTTCCGTTTTCATTTTTTAAATATATTTGTTTGCCAATTAAAGACTTCCCTACCAGGAGCTTCTGGTGAAGAAATAAGTCTCCCACTGAATGTGGCATAGCACTAAACTTCAGCTCTCTCACCTAGAACAAGCCCTAGAATGAAATAGAAATATCTTCAGCAGAGATTAAAAAGCAGGAAAAGGCAGAGGAAAAGGCACTGAAAACGTCACATCAAGCCTTGCATCATCTGGATGAGGAGAAAATTACCTAAACCAATCCTGAAGAAGACAATACTTTTTAGGGGAACTTCTACCTCAAATTGAAGAGCCCATGTAGCAGAGCTTTTCCTATTGTAAATTCTGTGAAGTTATTATAAGCCCAGGCCATATAGTCAACCATATGATTATAAACAGTTGCCCCCTCCCTGTCCTCTGATGTGGTTTACTTATAGGTCGCAAGTCTGGGTAATCTATAACCCCTGCAGTAAGAGGTGAAGATGACAAAATACAGACATCAATTGGAAATATTTGCAAGCTGGTTTGTGATCCTGAGAGAATAATGTCCTCGAGAAAAGGCAACAAATACTAGAATAAAATAAGAAAATGTTGCTTTTATTTCATATCATTCATTATAAGGAAGACAATCTGATGGAATACATGAAACGTAGAAACTGGCAGCAGAGCAGCTAATAAGATGTTGATGGAAAATCAAATGTATTATGTAGAAGACTGTGAACCTGGTTCACAGCCTTTGATTTACCTGGCCCGGATCACCTTGTCTTTTGTTTCCATTATATTGGGGTGCTTAAGATGAATTATAAGAGCTGAAAACAATAGCTTCTTATTTTATTTTATTCTAGCATTACGTTATCTCATCTTTAGTATACTGTTGTCACAATAACTGGCATCGTACATGAATACAGGAAACAAATCCACAGTTAGAAACACAAGTAGCTTTTAAAATGGCTTTAAAATGGCCTGCTGAGATCTACCATAGAAGAAAAAGAAACTGAGTTGCATGCATATTTGAAACAACAAATGATGTCTTTATAAAGTATATGGTTCTATATATTGTATACTGTGGCAGGTTGTGTAAGTACACAGACAAAATTAAAATCTTATACCAAAATCAAAATGCACATTCATTAAGTGTAAAGGGTATATTTTCCAACACATGTGTTTATTTTGAAAGTGTAAACTGAACTAAGATTTTCCAGGTTCAGAAATTATTCTTCATCAGTCCTGATTATCATTCTGCAATATGAATAAAGAATCTGTAGGGATAATGCATATAATTTTCACCGTTATCCTCCAGAATTAGTATGGAAAACCTAACCACACTCTCCTAGTTATGGCTGGTCACAGACGTGTGGTCAATGTCAGAAATGTGTGATCTCATAACAAAAATAAACCTTAGCTTGAATAATCACTCGTAGTTTGGAACAGTCTGTAAATAGCTGTTGTTAGCATAAAAGGAAATACAGTGTATGTTAGGGATGTGATAACTGCTTTGAGACTGATGTAACTATTCACAATTCTTGGAATAAGCTGTTTTAGGTTAAAATATGTGTCTACCTAAGTGTTTTACATTTCCACAAATGATTGCAATTTCATGGCAGCACAGGGATTTAGGAACAACTGATAAAACTTTAGACTTCCTGCCCAATCCTGCAGCACAATCCTAAGAAATACTTTGCATTTACTAGCAGTATTTAATCCACCAAATTCAATTAATATAGTCACAGTTATTGTGTCATTTTTCTTCCTCTTTTATTTTACAGGCCAATAAATGCTAACTGAAGATTTATTACCGAGAGAAATACAATCAATTGGGCACGTTACTTTTTGCATAATATTGCAGTTGTCTGTGTTTGCAAGGATAATGCAAAAAGGTATTAAAAGGGTCATCCAAACCAGTGGTCCTTCTTGTCAAAGAGACACACAAGCTAGAATGCCAAGCAAGAGAGAAACAGGATCATGAATGAAATAAAGGAGCGAAGAAGAAAACTATTATTTGCTGTTTATTCCTGATTTGCACAATACAAGTAAAACACAGACAGTGAAGGAAAACACGGGTGGGGGAAAATCAACTCATTTGAAATGTGGTGCTGGAGGAGAGGCTTACAGATACCACAGACCAACAGAAAGGCAAATAAGTGGGTGCTCAATGAAGTGAAGTCTAAACTGTCAGAGCAAAAATGAGTAAATTGAGACTATTCTACCTTGCGTGTACAATGAGAATAGACCCCTCCAAGCTCCTCCAGGGTGCACGTCTGGCATTTGCTGCCTCCAGCCTTTTGCTCTTTGCCCATCCACCTCCCTGCTTGCCTGGGCTGCTGCCTCAACCTCTGCCCTCTGATGACTCTTACCCTTCACAATGAGGAAGCTATTTGCTCCCATAGTACCCACTTCATGTGCCAGCAGCAATGCCTTGTGCTGAGACTTCAGGTGGCTGAACATGCTACCATTGGAGAGGTGGCCCAAGTTCTGCCCATGCTTGAGCACTCTTTTTCAGTGCCTGCACTCAGCCATGAAAGCACCTATTGACCACAGTTGAAACTGCTTCAAGATTATTGACTTCTTGGGAGCTCCCAATTTTGACTGTGCGTTCCTAACAGGGACTGCTAACTTGTCTTCAGTACTAGTTCTGGCAACTGGTGGGGCAAGTGCAGCTGAAGGGGCAGGGGTGATGTCAGTGTCACATGCTTCTGAAATAGGGCCCACTTGAGTCCCCACAGTCTCCTCCTTCCCCATATCAGATGTGCATGTGCTTGAAGGGAGGTTTCCACCAACTGCCACGCCGCTTTGCACAGGAGAGATTTGCTGGGAATGGGGTAAACCCTTCCTTGAATATGATGGAGCTGCATGGTTTAGATATGGAAGGCAATGCTTAGTACGTTTCATAGATCTCTTTCTCCATCACAAAAGCAAGAGCACTGCCACTGCCCAAGCTGTCAGTGTCAGTCTGAGTGCTGATGCCATCCTTCTCCTCCTCTGGCACATTAGCTTTTGGGGAGATAAATGCCTTCTTCACCATGTTTTTTGAACCCCTTGCCCTGGCTGGATTTCACAAAGATGTCACTGGAACCGGTCTCAGATTCACTTCTATATGCCTGATCTTGAGCCAGAGGCTTCTCTGCCACCTCCTTGACAGACACACACACACACACACACACACACACACACACACACACACACACACACACACACACACACAGTACAGCTGTCTGCTGCTGTTTCATAGTGTCAGTGCTGAACAGGGCAGCTGGATGGCATGTTTTGTTTGGATGGCTTTCCTCTCCCTCTCTTCTTACTGTAGTAGAAGCTGCTGCAGTGGGACAGGCAGCATTCCTGCAGCCTTCCCCAAGTGCCTACTTCTTGTACCACATCCACATTTCACACTATCTATAGAAGCTACACAAATAAGAACATGATCTGATTCTGCTACAGCAGAACACAAACCGTTTCAATAGAAATCTCTCTCTCACACACAAACACACACAAAATTTATTAATATATCTTTCTTTATATAACAAAATCTTATTCCACTTCCTGACAGACCACAAAGAGGCTTAAACCTAATAGAACGTTTCCCTGTTGATTTATAACCTATGAATCTATGACTCTTCCAATCCCAAATATTGTTCCTAAATGTATTAAGTAGAGAATATACAATGAGATGCAGAGAATGCAATGTAAGTTGAAGGTTCAGAAAAGGGCACAGAAAAGTGCTTCAGTGTACACACACCAGAGAATATCCTAGTACCAAATGTTCAGAGGATTTACAGTATAAACAACTCTGCCCACCTTTGAATTGAAAAGAGCCAATGTGAAAAAAAATACTTTCTGGTGTCTGGGTTAGCTTCTGGATTTCATTGCTGCAGGCAAGTATCATTTACAGCTTTTGCTCTCTCCCCCAGCCCCGCTCCCTTGGGAAACCTATGGCAGACCCAATCAGGAGACACTGAGTTCCCTGCCTCAACTACCCTTGGTACTAGAGTGTATTTAAGTTTCATTTCTCAAGAAATCACTCCAAGATGCCTGAACAGTTGGTTTTACTTTCACTTCTTCCCCTAGCAAGTAGAAGCCTAGGCTTTTGTTTTCTAATGTATATGAGTAAACACGACTCCAAATATTAGGAATTATTATTAGACATTTGGAACTGTCAAATTCACATCTGGATATACTTAGAACTATCCAGTATTGTATACTCATTGTTACTAACTTAAATAATGTCTTCTAATTGTTGTAAGCCACCTTGGGTCCTTTTCAAGGGGAAAGGCAGGTTAAAAATACGTTAGATAAATAAATAAATAAATAAATAAATAAATAAATTAACTTTAATCGTGAAGTCTCTTTGACAATCGTGTGTCTCTGACAATCGTGTCAACCCGGGCGGTTGACACGATTGCGCCTAAGCGCCCGCTCCCTGCACGCAGAGCCCAGACAGCTGCTTGGTATACTTCTGAACTGCGGGCGATGAAGCGAGAGGGGAGACGGCTGGAGCGCAGGTGGAGGAAATCCCGCTGAAAGTCCGATCGAACATGACTTAGAGCCCATTATCGGGCCTATTTCGTGGCAATACGGCTGGTGAAATGGCAATATTTCTCCAGCCGTATTGCTTCCTCAGAATGTCGTCCAGCAGAGCTGTTTCGGGTGGTCCGGGATCTTTTTCAACCGGGAAATCTGGTGGAGGTCCCGGACTGCTCATCAGCTCGCTGTGATGAGTTTGCCATTCATTTTGAGGGGAAAATCACTCATATTTGCAGTGGGTTGGACTCCACCATTAGTGCAGAATCAGAGGATGTGTCCAGTGTGCCGTGCTTAGGTCAAGTATTAATGGATGAGTTTCAATTGTTGAGACCTGAGGATGTGGACAGGGTGCTTGGATCTGTCCATTCTACCACCACTCTGCTCGACCCTTGCCCATCTTGGCTAATTGGAAGATCTGCCAGGGGGGTTCGCACCTGGGTCCAGGAGGCCGTGAACACCTCTTTGAGAGAGGGAGTGGTCCCTACCACCTTGAAAGAGGCGGTAATTCGGCCACTCCTAAAAAAGTCTAACCTGGACCCAAGGCTGGTGGTTAACTACTGACCAGTGGCGAACCTCCCTTATTTGGGCAAAGTGTTGGAGCGGGTTGTGGCCGGGCAACTCCAGGCGCTGTTGGATGAAATGGATTTTCTGGATCCATTTCGATCGTGTTTCAGGCCGGGTTTTGGTACGGAGACTGCCTTGGTCGCCCTGTACGATGACCTTTGCCAGGAGAGAGACAGGGGGAGTGTGACCCTGTTGATACTCCTGGACATCTCAGCAGCTTTCGACACCATCGACCATGGTGTCCTTCTGGATAGGCTGGCTGGGTTGGGAGTTGGGGGCACCGCTTTACAGTGGTTCCACTCCTTCCTGGCTGACCGTGTCCAGAGGGTGGTGCTGGGGGACAGTTGCTCTGTCCCATGGCGTTTATGTCATGGAGTTCCTCAGGGCTCGATAGTGTCCCCCATGCTGTTTAACATCTACATGGAACCACTGGGAGAGGTCATCAGGAGGTTTGGGCTGAGGAGTCAGCAATATGCTGACGACACTCAGCTCTACCTCTCGTTTTCCACCAATCCAGGTGAGGCGGCTTCTGTGCTGAACTCGTGTCTGGACCTGATAATGGACTGGATGAGGGTTAATAAATTGAAACTCAATCCAGACAAGACAGAAGTGCTGTTAGTGGGTGCTTCTCCGGACAGGCTGGAGGGCCATTTCCCTCCCCTGAATGGGGTTACACTCCCCCTAAGGGACAGGGTCCGCAGCCTGGGGGTGCTCCTGGAACCCAGTCTAACTCTGGAAGCCCAGGTGGACTCGGTGGCCAGGGGCGCCGTCCTTCAGGTGCGGAAATTATACCAGCTATGGTCCTACCTGGACGAGCGGAGTCATGACAGTTACACATGCACTGGTAACATCCCGTATAGATTACTGCAATGCGCTGTATGTGGGGCTGCCTTTGAAGATGGTCCAGCAACTGCAACTGGCCCAGAATCGAGCTGCACGGCTGGTGAGTGGTGGGGCCGCTAGGGGACACATCAAGCTGATTCTGTTTAAATTACATTGGCTACCAGTTGCTGCCCAGGCCCAATTCAAAGTGCTTGTTTTGACATATAAAGCCCTAAACGGCTTGGGCCCTGGATACCTGAAGGACCGCCTCCTTCTATATGAACCTACCCAGCAGTTAAGATCTAGACAGGGGGCCCTTTTGAAAGAGCCGTCCCTCAAGGAGGTAAGAGGGATGGCTTGTAGACAAAGGGCCTTTTCGGCAGCTGCCCCCAGACTATGGAACGCCATCCCAATTGAGATTCGTCTGGTGCCAACGCTGATGACATTTCAACGCCAGGTCAAAACCTTCTTGTTCCAGAAGGCTTTTAATTGAAATAATATCAACTGTGGGTCCTGATGGCAATTTTTAGAGCATATATTTTAATTGTATTTTAATTGTTTTATCTTTTTTACTGTATTTTAATTGTTGTAAGACTCCCAGAGACCTTTGGGTAGTGTGGGTGGCATATAAGTTAAATAAATAAATAAATAAATAAATAAATAAATAAATAAATAAAAGTTCCAGTACATGTGTAGAGTTTAGCAGAGTTGTGAGGGCAGATTACATTCTCTTGAGAAATGAAGCTAAGCAAGCAGCAGCTTGGCAAACGTCTGCTGGACAGAAGCTCGAGTGCTCTATTGGTTAGCTCCTACTTATATCCCACCATCCCCTCCCTAGATGATTCTATCCTTTCCATCAATCACATTGCTCTCTTCCCCGAACCTTCTGGGAGGTAAATTTTTATGAAAGTAACTTGTTTCATGTATCCCACCACCACCACTATCAGACAAGGTAGCTGCTAACAATTAAGGTACCATGGGGAGAAGCTTTCTACAGCTTTCTCTGGCCTTGAAACTTTTAGATAATATATCAAATAGCTATAGACAATTATCTTAATTACAAGACACTTCTCCTTCCTCCCATCTGGCCAATTCAACTACCAGGCACACATTTTTAGGAACTATGGGTAATGAATTAACCCTCTTTTTGCCAAGTCCATCACAATAACTTTACACATTATTATCATTAGAGAGAGAGAGAGAGGCAATGCATTACACACTATGGCACTTGTCATGCTTGTATTTCATTGACTTCAATCAGATCTCAAGCACACAAACTGTGCAGACTCTAACTATATGTTAAATATGTTATAATGCTTGGATTACCATTTCTGTACAGTTGCCCATTCATGTAAAAACCCCTCCTTCTTGCCACTCTGATTCCCACTCTTGTGCCTCTACAAGATTTATTCCACCATCACATCCCCTTTAATATCAACATGTTATTGAAGTGGATTAATTCTGTACTTTGCATGGCAGCACTATCTACAGTATATGCTGTCTTTAGATAAGGGGTACATGTGCAGAGAGCTCCTTTAATGAAAGGAAAACAAGTTTTCATGTTCCACTGAACAGCAAAATATGCAGCCAGGTCTCCTTTGTGTTTGATTATAAAGTTCTCTCTCTCTCTCTCTCTCTCTCTCTCTCTCTCTCTCTCTCTCTCTCTCTGTGTGTGTGTGTGTGTGTGTGTGTGTGTGTGTGTGTGTGTGTGTGTGTGTGTGTGTGTGTGTGAGAGAGAGAGAGAGAGAGAGAGAGAGAGGAGATTTCAAAAAAAGGTAAAGCCTTCTGGCAATACATCAAATCCTCCTGCTTGGTTTCACTCTAACAATTCCAAACTGAATACTCTTTTACAAGTTACCCAGAACATTGCTCTTTCAAATGTCCTTAGGTTTCCCTCCAGGCAATGGCAGCTATAGCCTATGTTGAAATATTTGTTGCTGCAGATAATACACCATCAAACAGAGAAAGTCTTTTTAACTCAACATCAATTGTGAAGGTAGCACCATTAATACAGGGGCTTTGTTTCTTCTTCTTTTTTACTGTGTTTAGTTTTTCCACTCACAGCACTAATGAAACATCTGGGAAAGTATGGCAGATCTCGTTATTGCAACACAGAAACAAAGCTATTTAATCTTCATTAGTGCAGAATGGAGGTTGGTGTAGAGACAAGAGACGAGTCTGGTGTGGAACTACTTAACCAATATGGAGAAAATGCCCAAAGTTAGAGTTCTCATTTTTACCATCACTCTTCTAATCAGTATTTCAGCTATGTGGTGCAAAATACAAGCTCTGTTAAGAGCATAATGTGCCTTAACCCAGAAAACCAGCTTTAACTGTAATCTGAAATTCAGAATGTTCAAGATTATAAGGTTCACCTTTGCTAGGTTAGATCTGGGCCAAGATCTGTCCGATCTAGCATCCTGTTATTAAAACAAACAAAAACAAGCTGGTCCAATTCATCTTCTGAGCAGACTAAGGGACAACTCATGCCTTGACATCTTTGCCAAACAGGGCCAGATTAAGACCTTTAGAGGCACCTATGCACTGAAAAGATTATGGCACTCCCTACGCATATACTGTGGGCTGGGTCCCACAGCTTTAAAAATCTCATGTAACACACACATTATATGCATGAAAACATGGTAACTTAATTGTATAGCATGTGGCAAAAAAGAACCACATATTGTATACAAAATCATACATACAATCCAATTACCAGCTTTCAGCCAAATCTTGTATTTTCATGCATTGCCCGAACTGCTGTTGAGCCACGCTTCGGCAGCGTGGCTCGTCTTTGCCTCCCTCCCTGGAGACCACAAGACTTTCAGTCTCATGAGAATATCTTGGGAGGAGAGGTGGGAACGATGGACTATTTAAGAGCCGTTCCCCCCTCTCTCCTCCCTCTTACTTGGCTGGCATATTAATAATAATAATAAGACAATAATATATATACACATATAAATATTTCTCAGGTGAATTAAGCAGCATCTTAATTTATCAGTCTTCTATAGTTAAGAGAAATATCATATCAATTCATAGTAGTTAAATTAGAGGTAATTGATTAATTATAATTCATTGATAGGATCATTGATACATTCTAAATTCATTGTAATTAAATAAATAGATATTTAATTAATTAATTGAATAATTAAAAACTTATTAAGTGTATTAATTAATTAATAATAATCTGGATACATAAGTTTTAATTACAACCACACACATACTACATACTGTACAACAGACATCTAGGCTACCAGACAGCAAATTAGCTGACCTTAAGATTTGGATAACCTCAATGCTGCAGAGGAAAAAAGTGTCCCTGTGGGAGTTTCAGGAGATCGTTGGCCATTTAAACTTTGCCTGCAGAGTAGTGGCGCCTGGGCACACCTTTTTGCGTTGGCTCTGCGAAGCAATGAAAGGTCTGCATCGCCCTATGCATAGGACTAGAGTTATGCGGGGTATGAGAGAAGATTTGCAAGTTTGGAGTCAGTTTTTAGCTGAATTTAATGGAGTATCTTTCTGGAGAGAGGATTTGGGACTCAAGGCTGACTTTCAGGTCCACTTGGACACTGCAGGTTCGTTAGGGTTCAGAATCTATTTTTGAGGCAGATGGTGTGCTGAAAAGTGGCCAGAAGATTGGCATCAGGCTGGAATTACCAGGGATTTAACATTCCTGGAATTTTTCCCAATAGTTGGAGCATTGTGGCTCTGGGCAGGTGAATGGGCAAACTCTGTTGTGAGGTTTTGGTGTGACAATCAGGTGGATGTTTATATCATAAACAATCTTATGTCGCGTTCAGAACAGGTCATGACGCTAGTTAGGGCATTCACATACTGGCTTTAAAATTTAATATTTTGGTGCAGGCCCAACACATCCCAGGTATAGACAATAGCTTAGCTGATGCACTGTCGCGCCAACAGATCAAGTGGTTCAGGGAGCTAGATCCAGGAGCCAACAAGTTCCCGGAGAGTCTGCCCTCAGAGGTCTGGCAAATTGGTGTGAAGATGCAGACAGAGCAATAGGCTTGGCCCTGGCACCGAGGACACGAAAAGGTTACTTGGCTGTGAGTATAGAGTTTCAGGAGTTTAGGAAACTAGTTGATCTGGAGCCAGCTTGGCCTGCCCCAGTGGAACACCTTCAGCAATCCATCGTGTATTTGAATAGGAAGGGACTGGCGCCTGGAACTATACAAGGTAGATTGTCGGCGCTCGCCTACTACGCCAGGGTTCGTGGCTATCAGGATTACTCATCAGACTACCGCATCAACAAAATGATTGAAGGGTGGTCTAAAGAAAGGGGAAGAGTTTGGGATACCAGGGCTCCTATATCACCTGCGTTGTTGGAAAGCATTTGTAAGCAGTGGGAGCTTCTATGTAGAGATGACTATGAAATCGTTTTATTCAAAGCGGTGTCCTTGTTAACATTTTTTGGTGCCCTTAGGATTAGCGAGGTAGTCGCTTCCGGAAAGGGAGAGAAGACCAAGGTAGCCCTGCAATGGCAGGACGTTAGGGTAGTGGACAGAATGGTTCAGGTTCATATTCGCCGATCCAAGGCTGATCAGCAAGGTAGGGGAGCTCACATTACATTAGCACGTTGCCACATGGAGAACCTTTGCCCGGTGAAAGCCACAGATGCATATCTGAAGATTAGGGGTCAGGAGCAAGGATATTTCTTTATACATAGGGATGGTTCACCATTAACAAAGTACCAGTTTTGGAAGCTGACTGATGTTGCATTGGACAAGGTTGGTGTACAGGGATTGAGATTCAGTACACATTCTTTTAGAATTGGTGTGGCATCCACTGCAGCAACCCTAGGTTACAACACAGATGAAATTAAGCAGATAGGACAGTGGTCTTCATCCACCTATTGTAGGTATATTATGACACTTCCTAATGTCTAGGCAGGGGCCTGGTTCTGTTTATCTTTGCAGGTCCCATGGCGGCGACAAGAAGAAGGCACATCATGATCGTGGGCCACAGTTATGTTTTTGGGCAGCTCGCTACGTGGCTGCATCCCCATGGGGGAGCAGTCTGGGCCTCGGAGCCAGAGCCCATATTGAATGTAGAGGGCTGCGTGGAATGCTGTGGTGCCAGCTGTGCAGAGCGGTTGCTTTTGGCCAGTTTTTCCCAGATGTGTTGGTGATACATCTGGGGGGTAACGATTTGACCAAGCATCGTGGAAAGGCCTTGATTCTGGACGTGCTTCGTGATCTAACATGGCTGAAGGCCACATACCCGGCTATGAGCATTGTTTGGTCAACGATCATCCCACAGTTGGCATGGAGAGATGCCAGGAATTTTTTACCCATTAACACTGCTCGCAGGAGTGTTAATAGGGAAGTCTGCAGAGCGGTCTGCAGTGGCCTTGGATCGGTGGTCACCAGAGGATCCGTTTGGATAGGCCTGAGTTTTTTTGGAACGATGGTGTACATCTGTCTGATGGTGGTTTGGATGTCTTCCTGGAAGACATCAAGGGGGGCCGGCGTGCTGAGCTTGATAGGCTCAATGGCGGGCATGGGACTTAGCTCGGCTAGTCCCTATGCTGTGGCGGGTAGTGCGGATAAAACAGGGTTTTGGTGTGTCCCATTGCAATCTCAGGTAAGGTATAGCTCATCTGACCTCCCAGCACTGTGGATTGTGTGATTACAGTGCTTGGGGGAAAGATGCACTGGGGCCACACCCGGACTAATAGTCAACAAGAAGGTGGCTTGAGGTCCGGTGGTGGTCAAATTCGGGCCGGCCGGGTTCTTGCTGTCTTTACGACCACGAGAACCTGGGGCCAGGGACTCGCCCATTTGTTGGTTAAGGGGTCCATTGAGACCTCTGTGCTTAAACCTGATTCCGCACTCCGGCAGGACCCCCTTTTGCCAAAGGATGGCAACAATGATTATTTCAATAAAGTGTGGCCCGTGTTTAATCCATAATTCTGGTCTCGCGTCTTTATTCCGCGGTAGGGTGGGCAATGATTAATGTAGACAGGTTTTGTCAGAATCTGTAAAGTGAAAAGCTCAAACAAGAGCTTAAAACTCCTTTGGGGGCATTTTCAACAATGGCTGTTCTTTCTTTGGCTTGTACATGTAGTGCAGAATCTACTGGTCTAAAAGACCAGCAGCTTTTTTTCCCCTTCTCCCCACCCAACCTCCTAAAATATAGAAGTAAAAAAATAACAATAACCAAAAATCACTAAGCGATGACGGTGATGATTGATCATTTCACTCAAAACATGAGTTTTCTTGCTAGGCAAGGCTTTATAATTTTTTAGCTCTTTACTGGTACATACTCCATTACTTTAGGTAGGGAGGAGATTTTGAGGGTGCTCTTGAGGGAGGGAGGGAGGGAGAACTGAGGGTGAGGAATGGATGCATGTGGTTTGTTAAGGAGGGTGCACCAATTGTTCCATGGTCCAGGGAAAATCCAGCACTGAAAAAAACTCTGAGGTGCCCCCTTCCCTGGTTGATGCCCTAAAGCACGTGCTTGTTTTGCTTAATAGTTAATTGGGGGCTGTTGCCAGACTTCAGCCAAAGTCCAAGTTCACAATACAATTGGAGTCAAGGATCCTGAGTCCCCAGAACCTCACTGCTGGAAGTCCATGCTTCCATTCCAGTTCGCCAATGGAGACAAACTAAACTAAACTATCTGCTTCTTCCTTTAAACTTTTCATTCCTCAAGGACCATATGCAACCTGGGAGGGACCCAGGGTCAATATTAGGGTCAATATCTGATCATGGGACCCTAAAAGAATTCAGTTTACTCTCAGTTTTCAGTGGAGAAAGTTCCTTCCTTGGAGATTCTTTGCCCCATTGTGCCCCGTGATTTCCATATCAAAAACTAGAGAGGACACAATGGAGAGTGGGAGCTCAAAGTCTCTAGAATGGGATGAAAAACCTACAGTGATCTCAGTGTTGTTGAATTATAACTCCCATCATCCCTGACCATTGGTCATTCTGGCTGAGGTTCAGTGGAATAACATTATGAGACAAGTTCCCCCACCTTGCTCACAACATTCATAGGAGGACTTGGTGATGGTGGACACCTCCTGTTCTTTGGTCCAAGTATTTGTTTTCTGCAAGCATCTTACTTATGTCATGGAAGTTCAATCTATCTCTTATAGTTAACCATAGTTGCAAGAGTCCCAATCTTGACCCTAGATCATTCATTCCTGGCATACTAACTCCTTAATAGTAAAAAATTAAATGGTGTTTGGATGGCATAAAGTAGTTGGGGAATAAGAAATCAAGGTGAGGTGTTGGGATGGCTGTGGTGGCTACTGGTTTAGAGGCAGCAGATGGATCTCCAGGCCCAAACCCCACCTTGTTGTTTGGGAACAAACAATGGCCAGGATGTGGGATCCCCAGCAGTAGAAAGAGAAGGAAAGATTATGTGGCGGGGGTGATAAATTTGGAAAGCTATTATTTTGTCTGGGGTGTTACAGGGTTTTTCACTATTTGGGACCAGGAGGTAAATAATTCAGGTTAATAGACTGAAATTATCCACTTTAAATGTGAAAAGCCTGGGGAGTGTTATAAGGAGAATAAGAATAGAGCCATTATTAAATAAAGATAAAGCAAATATAATATTTTTATAAGAAACTCATCAAGCAAAAGAAGGTGTTACCAAAGTTAAACTCAATTGGTCTGGTATCTAGGAAGAGGCATACAGAAATTTAAGATCAAGAGAGGTTGCAGCCATCATTTCTAAAAAATCATGATTTTAAAGTGAATAAAATGAAGAAAGATAGTACAGATATGTAATGTTACAAGGTGCAATGGGAGGAGAGGATATGCTTTGATCAATGTTAATTCTCCAAACGCAAATCAAACCGGTTTTCCTAAAGAATTGTTTAAGGAACTAGATAAGGAAACGGTTTGTAGTAACAGTTATAGATAAAGAAAAAGTTAAATCAAACCTTAATAATGCAGAGAGAAAAACATAGTAGTTATGAGGACAGATCAGAATGACATTTGGAGAGTGATGAAAGGAGATGAAAAGGCTAAGGCAGGTATAATTTCATTAGATATTTTCTAGGCATTTGATTCTGTGGCATGGCGAACATTAAAATATATATATAATGTATGGGGTTTTGGTAAATGTTTTCAAGGAATAATAGAACAACTATATTCAAAGAATACTGCTGCAATATTAGTAAATGATAGGATAACAGAAGAGATATCTCGAGTTCAAATATGCTTTTTCCCCTATACTGTTCGCTTCAGTTATAGAATTATTAGCAAATGCTATTAGAGTAGATAATGAGATTTCAGGCATCAGCAAAGATAGAGTTAAGATTAGTTTATTTGCTGATGATTTTATTATCAAAAGAAAATCCTCTAAAAGCTATAGAAAAAGTAAAAATGTATTTAAAAGAATTTGGAGAGATGCCTGGTTATAGATAAATTGGCATAAATCAGAAATGATAGTGTTCAATCATAACAAAGAAGAAAGAGATAAAATTAAGAGAGAAATGGATCTTAATATTTGAAAAACTATCAGGTATTTAGGCATCAGTATTCCAACTAAGGTCGTAAGACCAGCAGTTCAAATCCACACGAAGAATTGAGCTCCCATCGCTTGTCCCAGCTCCTGCCAACCTAGCAGTTCAAAAGTATGTAAATACGAGTAGATAAATAGGTACCACTACAGTGGGAAGGTAACGGCGTTCTGTGTCTAGTCGTGCTGGCCACGTGACCACGGAAACTGTCTACAGACAAACACTGGCTCTATGGCTTGGAAACGGGGATAAGCACCACCCCTAGAGTCAGACACGACTGGACAAATTGTCAAGGGGAACCTTTACCTTTATTCCAACTAATATGGAAAGATTGAAAGAAGAGAAACAAGTAATTATAAATCTGTTTGATTGTTTTAAAGAAAATTGGATTGTCATGGATTGTCATGGTTTGACAGAACTGCAGCATGTAAAAAGAAGATATTACTTAATTTTCATATATATATATATATATATATATATATATATATATATATATATATATATATATATATATATATATATATATATATATATATATATATATATATATATATATATATATAAATTTATGATGCTACTTATAAAGATTAGTGAAGAAGAATTGAAGGACTTGCAAAATATGATTAATAAATTTTGTAACGGAGATAAAAAGTCAAGGATTTATATAAGGAAAAAGGACCCTCCTTGGATCCTTTTTAAGGAGAAAGGTGGGATAATAAATAAATGTATAAATAAATACCTAAAAAGTTGGAGCATTAGGATTGCCTAATTTAAGGTTGCCAATCAATTAAGACATTAATTGATTGTATGTACATTAGATATTATATCTCAGCCCAGTAAACTAATTTGTTTCACCATGGAAACACTAGCATTACATCTGAATCTTGCATGTGTTCTCTTCATACAAGCTAATACAAATATGGTAAAAAAATATAGAAAATATATTCTGTAAAAATATGCTAAAAAATTGGAATAGATATTTTATCCCACTAGTCTCCCCCTAACATCCAGCGGCAGAGTTAGAGAAGTTCCCAGAAAACCTTAAAGGATCAATTAAGAAACTATTAATAAAAAGATAGGTTATTAGAATAAAGGATTGGTTCGAGAAAACAAAGAATGAGGAACAAATAAAAGAAGTGATTGGTAAAGATGAAATATCATAGTATATTATTAAATTAGAACAGTGGACAAAAATTGGATAAAAAGAAATGGTAAATGTAAGTAATTCATGAAGTATAAGGAAATTATATTACAAAGGGAAAGCAAATGTAACAAGGTAGTGAAGAGTTTAGTGAGTGAAATTTACAATGTATTACTGGAAGCAAAAGATCAGGAAGACTTCTTTAAATCATTATGGGAATTCACTATGGGAGAAGAAATAAACTCTAGTGCTTAGAAAAATATATGGGATGCTAGAATATTGAAATCTATCTCAAGAAGAATAAAATAAGGACCAAAAAACCTGTTAAAAGCTAGTTTGGAGGTGGTTCTTAGATCTAGTTAAACTTTACAAAATATATGGTGATTACTTGAAGATGTGCAGGAGAGAATGCTCGAAAATAGGCACCTATTTTCATATGTGGTGGGAATGTAAGAACATATGGTTTTTAAGGAAATAAATGAAATAAACAATTTAAACTTAATTGAATGTCCTAAAATAGCACTTTTATCAATATTTGAAAAGGAGGTAGGTAATTGGACAACTGTAGAATTAGTTTCCAGTTTGCTAACAGAGATGAGATTGATTATTGCTAGGAATCGGAAAGCAGCTTATAATATTTTGTTATATGATCGATATAGGGAAGCCTGAGATATAGCAATCAGTAAACTCACGTGTAATATTAAAGTTGTAACTGGCGGAGATGTGCTTAAAGACATATGGGGAGAATGTATTGATTATGTATTAATAAAGAGGAAGGGACAAAGATCTGTATGAAAGTCCATACAATTCTGAAAGAGATATGGGGGCTCCATAAGGGTAAATGGCATATAGCAGGAATATTTATCTTCTTCCTGTAACTCTGAGGCTGGAAGACCCTGAGCTAAGAGCTAGTAGAATGGACAGTATGAAGAAGAAGAAGAAGAAGTCGAGTCAATTCTGACTTGTGGCGACCCTTTTTTAGGGTTTTCTAGGTAGATAATGCTCAGGAGTGGTTTACTATTCCCTCCTTCTGGGGGCACTTGCCCAAGGCCACACCGGCTGGTTCTTCTGGGATGCCTAGTTGAGAACTGAACTCCCAATCGTTGGCTCCACAGCCAGGTAACTGAACCACTAAGCTAATATATATATAAACTATTCAAAGGAACTGTACCGTATGGGAATTAACAGGCTATTCCACAGCAGCATTGGTATATTGCTAACTGCCCTCCTTAACCAGACCTTACAGGGGTTGCTCTGTTTTTTCTTGTTCTTTTTCTTTCTCTGTTTTGTTTTTTGTACTACAACTTCCAGAATCCCCCAGCCCAGGACTGTGGCAGCAGTAATCCACCCAAAGTAACATTCCAAGCTCTGTTCTTGACATTAAAAAGATGTTGCCATTTTAATTTAATTTTATTGTGTGCGTGACGTTGGTTTGAGGCTGGTAGCAGCTGTTGAATCATACAATGGATTTCGATCAACACATTACTTTGTTTGTAGCCCAGAGGTTATGCCAGGAAATAGGCAGTAAATTTCTGCCTCAACTGCCCATCTAACAAATACTGCTTCCCACTGTGCCTCATCTGGCATGCTGTTCTTTTTGTGTGTGTTTTTTTCCCCTCTTCCTTTTTGATGCACAATTAGCAGCTGCAGTGAGAGGTTTTCTCTGCAGTGCACTCATTGCTTTTCCCAGTGTTTCTGTTGGACTTTTTTTTCTTGGCTAACCTCTCCTACATCTGGCTAATCCATAGAGACACTTTGCAATGCTAATGTAAGACAACTATGGGCTTACTGCTTGACTGTCCCCTCATTCCTAAGAAGTTGAAAAATAATGTCTAAAGAAGGGCATCCAATTTTGTCCAGGATAGTAAAGGAACAGGCCTCTCATTCATGAGGGCTTTTAGTTTGGCTTAGGGCTGTGCAAAATACGGTTTAGCTGTGTGTGAGGGAGGTGAGGGAATTAGTTTGGGCAAAGCTGAATAGTTTGGAAGTCAGTGTTAGATGAGGGAAAGCATATATATGTGACTGAATGAACTACTACATTCCTGTTTGTTTGGAATTTTGAAGGAAAAAAATATTGAAAAGCCAGGAGCAGATAGGGGCAAAAATTAGAAAAGGCAGAATAACGGAAAGGAAACCTGAAGATTGGGTCCTAGGGTCAAAATGTACATTACAAACTTCATGTTATGAGTAGATGCACCTTTCCTAAGTGCTAAAATACATCTGATGCACATAGTACAGGCTTTTTATGCCTTCCATAGTTTGCCAATTAGCTTACTTTGTTTTGTTGTTGGTTATCTGATCTGTTGATCATAATGAATTTCGCTCTTGTTGTGATTGGTTATTGAGAGGTAAACTCAGACTTTGTTTGCAAGTATGATTGCTGAGACACAAATGTGGCTCAGATCACACCCCTGGAATGCAACCATCATTTCAGCTGCTACCAGTATTAGATCTATAATATTTAGTTTGACCCTTAGAGCCAAAATTGGTGGAATGGGAGCGCCAACTGAGAGGGCTGGGCCAAAATTACTCTGTTAAAGGTGCTGGATAAAACAAGGACACAACCTAGTTAGGTCAACTGGATGCATTATCTCTCACTGTTCCATCATTCAAAAAAAATGAGTGAATGAATGGATACCCATTCAGGTTGCAATTTTTTTCCCCTATTGAGATTTTCCTTCAATAAATTCAAATGTTGTTGTCTGAAATATTGGCAATCTTTATTTGGTACTCGTTTCTCCAACAGTCATTTCCATAACATATAAAGTAAATATTTGAGACCTAGAGAGTTTGAGCAATGGTTTGAGAAAGACTCAGACATTACCTGGTGGAGGGGACAAGATTGCAGCTGGAGATTGATAAACAAATAGTCAAGGAATAAACAAGTTGACCAATCCCAGTCAAACAGACTGAACTGGCTCAAAAAATTTCACAGGTTTAGCTTCCAAGTATTTTTTTAAAATAAAAACAATATATTAAAAGATGTTTTTTGTTGTTGTTTGCATTTAAAAAAATTTACATGGAAGCTAAACCTGTAAAGTTTTTTTTGAGCCAATTCAGTCTGTTTGACTGGGATTGGTCAACTTTTTCTATGATGCTCCAAGAAAGCAGAAAGGTTTTCGGTCATGGAATACCTTATTACAGTGGTGCCTCGCAAGACGAATGTAATTCGTTCCGCAAGTAGTGCTGTCTTGCGAAAAAATCGTCTTGCGAAAAGCAGTTTCCCATAGGAATGCATTGCAATGCATTCCTATGGGAACCTCGCAAGACGAATGAAATTTTTTCTTCTTGCGAGGCATCGGTCTTGAAAAAAAAAAATCGTCTTGCGAAGCATGGCCATAGAAGAAGCCGTCTTGCGAGGCACCATAGCGATCGTAAAAACCATTCGTCTTGCGGGTTTTTCATCCCGCGAGGCGTTCGTCTTGCGAGGCACCACTGTACTTTGAATGAGTTCAAATCTCCAGGGCGGGATAAACTGCATCCAAGAGTATTGAAGGAACTGGCTGAAGAACTCTCCGAACCACTGTCCATTGTTTTCTTGAAATCATGAGAAATGGGTGAGGTGCCAGATGATTAGAGGAGGGCTAATGTTCTCCGTTTGCCCACCCAGCCCAAAATAACGAGATGAGACACAATATGTGGGTTAAACTAGGGCCACAACTTTATTAAGTTATTAAAACTTGAACTTCCCCTTTCACAATGAGGCCTGCCGTAGTGCAAAACAGGTCTGGACCCAGCGTCACTCCTGACTGACCAGTCCAGACTTTTTCCCAGCCTGAAGCCCTGCCAGCCTGTCCTCTTGTGCGGCTCTCTGTTCTCATCCCAACCAGATGGGCGGGCAAAGAAACCCTGCAGCTCCGCACCATTGCAGAGGGCCCATCTACAAAAAGGGCAAAAAAGGAGGAATCTGGGAACTACAGGCCAGTCAGCCTGACATCTCTCCCAGGGAAAATTCTGAAACAGATTATTAAGCGGTCACTATGTAAGCACCTAGAAAACAAAGCAGTAATAACTAGAACCCAACACGGATTTGACAAGAACAAATCCTGCCAGATTAATCTGATCTCATTTTTTGACCCGGTAACCTCCCTGATAGACAGAGGGAATGCTGTAGTCATAGTATATCTGGACTTCAGCAAAGCTTTTGACAAAGTGTCCCATGATGTTCTGATTAGTAAATTGATTAGGTTTGGGCTGGATATAACAACTGCCAGGTGGATACACAGTTGGCTGCAGAATTGCACTCAGAGGGTGTTAATTAATGGCTCCTTCTCAGACTGGGAGGAGGTAACAAGTGGGGTATCGCTGGGCTCAGTCCTGGGCCCTGTGCTCTTCAATATTTTTATTAATGACCTGGATTAGGGCATACATGGAATGCTAATCAAATCTGCAGATGACACAAAATTGGGTGGAACAGCAAACACCCTGGAAGACAGAAACAAAATTCAAAATGATCTAGATAAGTCTGAAGACTGGGCTGAAAATGAAATTCAACAGGGATAAGTACAAAGTACTGTACATAAGAAAAAGAAACCAAACACACAGTTAGAAGATGGCAAAATGGGGAATACCTGGCTCAGCAATACTATGAGCGAGAAGGACCCTGGAATCATCGTAGATCACAAGCTGAATATGTGCCAACAGTGTGATGTGGCTACAAAAAAAGGCAAATACTATTTTAGGCTGCATTAACAGAAGTATAGTCTCCAAATCCCGTGAGGTACTAGTTCCCCTCTATTCTGTACTGGTTAGGCCTCATCTTGAGTACTGTGTCCAGTTCAGGACACTGCACTTCAGGAAGGATGCCAACAAATTGGAACGAGTTCAGAGGAGGACAACAAGGATGATCAGGGGGCTGGAAACCAAGCCCTATGAGGAAAGACAAGAACTGGGCATGTTTAGCCTTGAGAAAAGAAGACTGAGGGTAGAAATTATAACACTTTTCAAATACTTGAAAGGCTGCCATACAGAGGAGGGGCAGGATTTCTTCTCGATCATCCCAGAGTGCAGGATATGCAACAATGGGCTCAAGTTACAGGAAGCCAGATTTCAGTTGAATATCAGGAAAAACTTCCTAGCTGTTAGAGCAGTGCGGCAGTGGAACCAGTTACCTTGGAAGTTGGTGAGTGCTCCAACACTGGAGGCATTCAAGAAAAACTTAGATAATCACCTGGCAGATATCCTTTGATTTGTACTCCTACCTTGAGCAGGGGGCTGGACCAATGGCCTTATAGGCCCCTTCCAACTTCATGATTCTATGATTCTTTACAGAAAAAAACAGAAACAAACGGAAAGTTACATCTTAAAGACTAAAAGATTGATCTCAGAGGGAATCTACATTTGCCATTTGCTCCACAGTTTGCCTTAGATTTGGCATGAACAAAATCAAAAAGAAAAACTGGTGACTACGTGATGCAAAGCTAAGTGCAGGGAAGTCAAGTGGGGAATTGTTTCTTTTTAGTGAGAATTGTCTGTTTGTTTGTTTTTAAGTTCAAGCTGCATGGTAACTTTTTCAAGCTCTGTCCGTGACACTTTGCAACCAAAAAATTATCCAAGCCATCAGTTTTGCATATAAGTAGCATATTAAAAGGCATCAGTCTTGTGAATGCATGGCAGACTGACAAACACCTGAAAATGAAACATTTTTCCTACCCTAATTTTCCCCCCTCTTAATGCTATCTTGCCCCCAACACCCTTCTACCTTTTACTTTAAGTAGGACCACTACGAAAGCAATCAAGAAATGTACAATCTTGCTTAGGGCATACACATTGCAATTTCAGTTGAACACACACAATAACACCCTTCAGTCTCACTCATGACAAGCATAATCCTGACCTCAATCCTCCAAAACCTGGAAAATAAAGATCAAGTTAAGAAGCACAAATCACATAAGCCAGTGAAACCTCTCCAAACCTTTGAAAAATAAATAAATAAACAAATAGGTAACAATATTTGTCCATTCCCACCTCCCTCCATCACAATACTGGACAAACTTTTACAACTTTAATAGATTTTCTGCTCTACCAACTTCAGTCAGTTTTCTACCACTCTCAGACAGCAGGTATTAACCTTGTAGTAACCTTACATAAGAAGAACATCGCTTCTTAGGTATGGTGCAGTAATTGTAGCACATGAGGGATTTATTTGGCTTAATTCCCCATTAGCGGGCTTTCTCAGATAGAAGGGGAAAGAAAGGCCCTGTTTATGCAGTCAGGAATCAAAAGACAGTATCTCAAGAGGAACAAGGTATTCTATAAGATTTCAGCTATACCAGATATACATCCGGTATTGTTTGTCTATGGAGGTACGACCTTAACCAAGTAGAGATCTTTCCATAGAACTTAAATGACTAGAGGTAATGTCCTTTGAGTTTATGTGCTGAATCATCCCCTTGATTTCTTTACTCTAAACATGGTCTCTGGATGGCATGAAACTTGATCACTAAGCAAGTCCAACATTGGTTATTTTGAGAAAAATTGATACAGTAAAAGGCCAACCAGTCATTCTGCACATTATGCAGAAAGAAACAGAATAAGTCTAAAAGGACAATGTTGCAACTAGAGATGAGGATGAACCACCAAAATGGTGGTTCCCCAGGAATTTCTGATGAACCACGAATCAGTTTGTCAGTTCGTCTTTTTTTTTTTTCAGACAGCCTGTGGCTTCCCCCAATCCCTTCCCACTGCCCACCTTTGCTTCCTTACCTTGGTCTACTGGCAGCGATGGTGGTGGTGGTGGTGCTGGAACTGAAGCCACGGTTCAGACAGGAAAGCCTGGGCTCTCTGGGCCCATTGGCAGAGAGAGCAGGCTAGCCAGGCATAACCATGCCAGCAGTCTCCCTCTGCTTCCCTGGGCACCGAGGCAGAGAGGCCAAGCTAACCCACGAGAATGGTGATTTCCTTTCCCCTGGTGGTGAGGGTGGTGGCAAAAGGCAACAAGACAAAGTAGGAAGGCAAGGGGGGCAGTGGCAAGAGGGCAGGGGGTGGGATGTGGGGGCAGAGAGAGTGGGCATGCCAAACAGCTGTTTGGCGGTTCCATAAGGCCAGTGAGCTAAGTATGCTAGCTTGCTCTTTGGGCCCAGGCCCAATGAAGGGACAAATAAAAAAGGTAAATATTCATCACTTCATATTTGTCAGGGCTTCCGGAATTGACGAATACAAAGTGACAAATATAACATGAATCAGCGATTTCTGATGAATATCATGATTTGTTTTTTTATTCGTCCTCATGTCTAGTTGTAACCTGTGTATGATCATCAACACTGTGATCAAAACCATGATCAGAGCCCTAATCTGTTTAGCATGCCTCTTAATAGGCTCTTGAAATGAACACAGGTTTGTGAGTGGTGCTGCTTCCCTTAGGCAACTGGTTGATCACTGTGGGACTAGGTTGTGGGAATATGTTTCCTTATCTGTGACTGGGAGACAAAGTAAGTCTCCCAAACCCGAAGACTGGTCTCTCTCTTCCTTAACAAGGGAAGTCTCTAGTGTGAGTGCAGAGCAGGTAAATAACTGGGCAGTTTGTTCTTTTCTTCTAAAGAAGAGTTATGTTTACTACAAATTAAAGATAAGAAGGATTACAACACATTCTTTAAAAGGTAATGCACATGCAGAATCATCACAGGGCATTTCCCTGGGCACAACTAAATGTAAAAGATGTCAAAAATATGATGCATGCAAACATTTTGAGTAGCCATCATAGCATACATCCCTCATGCATTTAACTGGCTTGGTCACAACCATGCAGATTCACTTTCTCCTCTTAGGCCATTGTACCAGCTCTTACCTCAGGTTCTTCCAGACTTATGGTCACAGGAAGAAGAGAAGTATTCCTGTTGGCTATATTAAAATCCCCAGAATAGGTCGACTCCTGTGAGGCACCAGCATCACAGACATTACATGCCATTTTTCTCCTGATAGTAACCCTTTCTGTCCCTTTCTTGGCATGTTGGAAGAACAATTATTTTTGTTTGTTTGTTTTCAGCATAATGGCACAGATGAATCTGTTGCCATGACAATCATGTTCAAGTATCCTCAACGTTGCAAGTGGTAGCCAATGTAAGTCGAATGCTTGAGCCGCTGCTGAGCTAAAGTTTTGGCAGCGTGGCTTGCCTTTGCCTCCCTCCCAGGATAACACGAGACCCTAGGTCTCACAAGAGCAGTTGGGCGAGAGGGGGGAATGTTAGGTTATTTAAGGGACGTTCCCCCCTCTCTCCGCCCTTTTCCTTTTCTGGCAACGGCAAAGGATAGAGCTACGCTGCTCGGTTGCTACCAGCTGCTTCACGCATCAAGGCCTTGTGGAACAGTGTCCAGGAGGAGGGGAGGGTAGCATCGGCTCCCTCCCGCGGTTTTGTTGACATTTTTGCTACTCATATTTAATTTCTATATAAGCTAAGACAAGTTGATTTTTCCTCTTTTTTTAATTTACTGTATTATTGATGACAAGGAAGTTCGGGGAGGCGACCGCAGCGGCACGGTTCGCGCTGAAAGCGCTCTGGTGCGAGCAGGGCTTACGAACACCTCAGTAAAAAAAAAAAGGAATAAAGGCTAACTATAGGAGACAGGTCCGGTAGAGGTGGTACCTTCTAACGGGTCGCAAGACTTACATTGAGGTTTGGGTAGGCTCGTAGTGGAGGAAGTGAGGTGTGGGCCCATTGAGCTCCGGCCATTTGGCACACGCGGGCACCACGCGGCTCCTGAGCCCTGGCCATTTTGTTTTCTTCACTCTCCCCCCCTTCTCTTCTTCAACAGCCGGAGTGGCGTACTAGCCCTGCGAGAGCTGGCCTTGGCTGCGAGGTGCAGTAATTTAAGTGGCCTCGCAGATATTACTGGCCGGTGCTACTAAAAAAAAAAATCAAATAAAAATAATAACAACAATAGTAATAATAATTATAAATAAAATAGAATAAAATAAATAAAATAAAATTAAGATATTAATAAAATAAATATCTAAATATTAAATTATAATAATTTTAATTTTAATTTTAATTGTTTCATAATAAATAATTAATAAAATTTGAATAAATTAGAGTATTTTATCAAATTTAAAATACTCTAATTTATTCAAATTTTATTAATTATTTATCAATAAAATAAATAATTATTTAAACCTCCTAATTAATTACTCTTATATATAATAACTTATCAAATTTAAGTTATTATATATAAGAGTAATTAATTAGGAGGTTTCCTTGATCAGGAGAATCAATTAATTAACTGGGGATAGAGCACCAGTGAAGGAGTTGAGATTGGTATCGATTAAGGATAGTTGAGGAAATAAGGGTTGAGTCCTGAATTGTTAATTAAATTAATTTTGGACTTACTTCCTAGTTGGGGTAAATTGAATTGGTAAGTTATTTAAAGGGATTTAATCAAGGAATTTAGTTCATTGCAATTACAAAAATAATTAAAATAGGAACAATTAATAATGCTTATGTGGTTTGACTAGCTGGTAATTACCACATAGTCTGGCTTGTGTTCTTAACGGAGGAGCATAGCTGAGAGCCATCAGTTGGTTACCCTCCTTCTTTATTGGTGCATAGGTAAGAATTACTGTCTGACTTGGCAGCGGTACTTCTGAGACAATTCTGTGCTTCTCTTCATTTTGAGCACTAGATACATAATGGCATCTCGGAAGGGTCAGGGCAATAAGAAGGGGAAACAGCCTGCCAAGAAAAGGCCAGTTCCCCAAGTGTCTCCCCCCCCCCCCACTCCTCTTCCGACGAGGAATCCTGGCCTGTCTGGCAGCAGCTGCAGGAAGAGATTTCTGCATTGGAGGCTGAATGGTTGGTGAGGCAAACTCCACAGCCATGTGAGGTGCAGCTACGCAGATCAGCCAGGGATGCCAAGAGCCATCGTAGGGCCAAACATAAGGCGATAGCTGATGATCTAATGGCTAGATTTGCTATTCTTGAGGTGGAGCAGCAGCCTTAAGGGACGCCCAGATGTGATGTAGACAGGGCTTCTCCGACACCATGGCCTCAGTGGGCTGATAAGGTTGTCAGCACCTGCGACACCTGAACCAGTGACCATGATCCAACATAGGCAAGATGAAGCGAATGAGGCCAGCCCTGACAGGCTATATACCAGGGAGGAATCAAGTATGGCAACAACTTCGTCAGGTGAGTCGGCCATTGCACCAGGCACCTATTCACTGATCCCTGCCTGGCCTTGGGCAGGCAGTGGACAATTTAACCCCACAGTTTATACACCATACGACATGCAGAGTGGTAGGCCTCCCAACACTCCGTGGCCATGTTCCAACACACAGTTTGGTGGATGGGGTACACCATACCGTCAGTTTACTGTACCAGCCCAATTTAACACTACGGCTGGTGTGGGGGTTTGGCCTTACCCGTCGGTTCCTGACACGGGTTATAACACCGTGCCTTTACGAGCGTTGCCATACAGTGACTACTCAATGCCCTTGGGCGATCATCTCACCCCAGCAACGCAAGAAAAGATATGAAAGGGTAGATATGTGGATTTATTTGAGTTATTAAATAGAGATGTAGAGAAAAAGGATCTTGACAAGGAAGACGACAAAGATGAGGGACGGAGGAGGAAGAAACCTGATAGAACATGGTCTAATTGGCTGCCTGGGTTTCTGATTTACGCTGGGGTGGTTGTCAAGGCCCAGCCATGGTGGGTGCAATCTCTTTTCCAATACCTGGATTTGATTTATAGGGCATATGTAGATTTTGCTGGGTAGGCGTGGCTTCATTATGATGAATCATTCTGTGTGCGGAGCGCGATTCACCCAAATCTTCATTGGGATGAGCCCCTGCCGGGTCTGTGGCTCCAGCACATGACTCCAGCCAGACCCAATGTAGGGGATAGGTTTGATAGTGGGCACCTGAATAGGAAAGTCGACCCAGATCAGAATCCCCGTGTCGGAGTGGGGCAGGTGTTTCAACCCCGCCTGCTCTGTTGGGAGTATAACTCCAAGGGCGTTTGTACCAGGAAAGCATGCCGTTTCAGGCATGAGTGTTCTGCATGTGGGGGTCAACACCCAAACACATCATGTTTCAGGGCCGGGGCTCAACGCCAGAACAAGGGCACAGGAGGAGGCAAAAAAACCAGCAGCGGTGGGGGTACCCCTGGAAAAGGGACCCAGCCCAATTAAGGTTACAGTCCTAGAATCGTGGCTGAGGACCTACCCCCGCAGAGAAGATGCTAATTACCTCTTGGAAGGCTTTAAGTATGGATTTAGGATCCCGGCAGTGGGTGAGCGTAGGGCATTTTTTTGTGCAAAACCTCAGATCGGTGCACAGGATGGAAGATGTTGTCCAGGATAAGATAGCTAAGGAAGTAAAAGAAGGGAGAGTACTTGGGCCCTTCGCAACGGCTCCTTTGGAGAATTTGAGGGTTTTGCCTTTGGGTATAGTGCCAAAAAAGGCCCAGGGCGAGTTCAGATTAATTCACCACTTGTCCTACCCAGAGGGAGCATCGTACAATGATGCTATCCCTCAGGAACTTTGTGCCATGCGCTACACCTCCTTTGATGAGGCGGTTCACATGGTGAGAAAGTGTGGTGTGGGGGCGGAGCTGGCAAAATGTGATATAAAATCAGCGTTTCGGATTTTGCCAGTTCACCCACAAGACTTTGACCTGTTGGGATTTCATTGTCAGGGATTCTTTTACATTGATAGAGCTTTACCTATGGGCTGCTTGGTGTCTTGTGCTGCATTTGAATGGTTCAGCTCATTTGTTGAGTGGAAGCTTATGGTTAGGGTGGGCTGTAAGTCTACGGCTCATTATTTAGATGATTACCTTTTCTGTGGAGAAAGGAATTCAGGAAAATGTAGATTTATCTTGAACAGTTTTCAATTAATGGCAGAGGAGCTGAGTTTATCCCTGGCGGAAGAAAAAACAGAGGGACCAGCCACGTCCCTCACATTCTTGGGCATTGAGCTGGATACCATACAGCAGACGTCATGGCTGCCCAAAAACAAATTAGCTGACCTTAGGATCAAGATAGCCACACTGTTGCAGAAATGAAAGGTGTCTCTGCTTGAGCTCCAGGAGATTGTGGGACATTTAAACTTTGATTGTAGAGTGGTTGTGCCCGGGCACGCATTTTTGCACCAGCTTTGTGATGCCATGAAGGGCCTGCAACACCCCTTGCATAGGACGAGGGTCACACGTGGTATGAGGGAAGATCTACTGGTGTGGAGTCAGTTTTTGGCAGGGTTTAATGGGATATCTTTCTGGAGAGGCGAAATAGGGCTGAAAGCAGACTTTCAGGTCCAGTCAGACGCGGCAGGTTCCCTAGGGTTTGGAATTTATTTTAGAGGTAGGTGGTGTGCCGGCACGTGGCCTGAGGATTGGCATCAGAACGGTGCCCAACTCGCACTAGCGCATCGTCACATGGAAAGCATCTATCCTGTAAGAGCCACGATAGCATATTTGGAGGTTAGGGGACAAGACCAAGGCTATTTCTTGAAACATGAAGATAATTCGCCACTGACGAAGTATCACTTCTGGAAATTGATGGATGTAGCGTTGGATAGGGTCGGAGTCCAGGGAATGAGGTTCGGCACACACTCAGTTAGAATCGGTGCAGCTTCCACTGCGGCAGCCCTGGGTTATAGCATGGAGGAAATTAAGTGTTTGGGTCGGTGGTCTTCATCCTCCTATCGTAGATACATCAGAACACTCCCTAATGTCTAGGCAGGAGGCTGGTTTTGTTATGTCTTCGCAGGTCTCGTAGAGTCGGTGAGGTGGAGGCACATTTTGATTTTGGGCCACAGCTACGTATACTAGGCAGAGCGATATGCTGCTGCGTCCCCATGGAGGAGCAACCTGGGCCTTGGAGCCATAGCACACATTGTATGGAGAGGGCTGCGCGGAATGCTGTGGAGTCAGCTGTGCAGGGTGGTGGCCTTTGGCCAGTCCCCACCGGATTTGTTGGTACTACATCTCGGTGGCAATGATTTGGCCAGGCATTCTGGTAAGGCATTGATCCTGGACGTTTTACGCAACCTGAAATGGTTGAAGACCACGTATCCGGCCATGCATATTGTGTGGTCCACGATCATCCCTTGGTTGGTGTGGAGGGATGCCAGGAGTTTTTTCTCCATTAACACAGCACGCAGGAGTGTTAACCGGGAGGTCTGCAGAGTGGTCTGCAGCGGCCTTGGATCGGTGATTGGTCACCAGAGGATCCGATTGGATAGGCCTGAGTTTTTTTGGAACGATGGTGTTTATCTGTCCAATTTGGGTTTGGATGTCTTCTTAGAAGACATCAAGGGGGGCCTGCTTGCTGAGCTTGATAGGCTCGATGGCGGGCATGGGACTTAGCTGGGCTAGTCCCTATGCTGTGGCGGGTAGTGTGGATAAAACAGGTTTTTCTGGTGAGTCCCATTGCAAACTCAGGTAAGCTAACAGCCCATCGGACCTCCCAGCGCTGCAGATCATGCGATTACAGTGCTTGAGGGGAAAGATGTGCTGGGCCACAACCGGACCAACAGTTAACAAGTAAAAGATGGCTTGAGGTCCGCGGGTGGCCAAATTGCTGCCGGCCGGGTTCTCGCTGTCTTTAAGACCGCGAAAACTTGGGGCCGGGGACTCACCCATTTGTTGAGTAAGGGGTACTTTAAGACCTCTGTGATTTAACCTGATTCCGCACTACGGCAGGGCCCCCTTTTGCCAAAGGATGGCAAAATTGAATTATGATCAATAAAGTGTGGCCCGTGTTTTAACCCATGATACTTCTCTTGCATCTTTATTCCGGGGTGGGGAGGGCAATGGAGGAACTAACAAGATAATGATATCATGGTGTATGTTGTGCCTTCCTAAAAGTAACAGGGGAGAAAAGAGCCAGAGCTGTGGTGTTATCTGATCACAACTTATAATTCTGGCCTAGGTGGTAAATGTCCCACCTATATTATTCCAGATTCCTGTGCCTGAATTGAATTGGTAATCCCAACGAGAACAGCTCCATTGAGCCAGTGGGATTTTTAAAAAGGTTCAGCAATTGATTAATTGGTTTTACTCTATTTGACACTACCAACTGGATTCAGGCCCAGGTGTGGATGTTTGAGGGATCTACTATGCTTACATAGGAAGGGTTGTGACGCCAAGGCAAACATCAAAGTAAAAAACTAGCACATCAAAGAAAACAGTTTTAAATGGTTCATTCTTGTAAGTGCTAATTAACTACATTCAGGGATGAATTACGTGGCTGAGCATGCAGAAGTATTCCTCATAAATGAGCCATTTAAACTGATACAGTCCAGAAGTCTTGAATCACATTCAATACTTCTCCTCCCCCAGTTTTAGAAACATCTCTATCTTTTTCCCACTGGACCTGAAAACAGAGGTGATAGCTATATAGGGCATAATGTGTTAATAATCTAAAACAGGGCATGTTTGATAGCATTTTACACAACTTCCATCTGGAGAATTGCTCCCTCAGAGGAAACTAAAAGATCAAAAGACCAATTCGTAGGGTGTATGTCAATAATTCATCTGGTAAGTTACCACATAACATTCACTTCACACACACAATCACCTCTCTTTATCCTGTATTCCCCCTACATACACACACACAGAGAGAGAGAGAGAGAGAGAGAGAGAGAGACTTGCCTTTTGAGCTTGCAGTATTGATAAGAACTACACTTGTGAAGGTGAAAGAAATTCTCTGCCTCTCCTTCAGAGGCATTTCCCCCAACCTGTGTTTTCTTTTTACCCAGCAAATATATTTCAAAAGCAAACTAGGACAGGGACAAAAATCTGCTCAGGTTGCGTTAAATGACCTATGAAAATATCATTGTATAGGAAAATACATGAAGTATGTGAGAAAATATTCTCTGGACCAGTAGGTTGGCCTGGAAGGGAAGCAAACATCCAGCCACGGAGTCAGACACAAAGAGTGTCACTGTTTGTATGCTGGTTGTGCCACAGAAAATGACTCTCTTCACCACAAAGTCTCAATCTTTCTCCAGCCCAGGAGACATTCTTGCTTAAATCTTGCATCACCTTTTCTGCTTTCACCTTCACTTCATTCCCAGTTGATGCATCACCTTCTGACTGATCCTCTTACATCCCTCCCACTGAGACACTCCTAGGCAGACCATCTGTTGCCCTCAATGTTTTGATCTTCTGACCCTGCCTCTGAGTTGGCCACCTTGCAAACCAGAAGAATACCCTGAAATTCCCCATTGCAGGAGAAGCCGACAGTTGCTTCAGTCTTTGCAGTCCTATAATTTATCCATTTCCATCTCTATCTCTGTGGGTCATGCGGAGTGCCAGCCCTGGCTGCTATGACATGAGGCTGTTGACAGGAGGATTTCTATTTTATTTATGTATTACTTTAATTTATTACTTTAATTTATATACCACCTCATTAGGGTCAAAGCACTATTCTAGGGAGTTTACTGGTATGTGTCTGACACAGATAGGAAAAGGTCTGCTGGTCTCAGTTCTTAACACTTGTTTGACACTCCAGTCACTTCTAGTTTGACATCTTGGCTTAAAAGGAGCCTCTGCTCATCAGTGTTTTAGAACTGTTGTAGGGTTTAGGATATTTTCACACTTGATGTTCAAAAAATCCAGGTGAACCCTCCTGATCTGTGTGACTGGTACCCTTTTATGAAAAAGCCCATGAGAGACAGGAGAAAGGAAGTTCTCCTTTGAAGTCTGCTATCAAAAACAGAACATAGTGAAGTCATGTTTTTGACTACAACTGCCAGAATCCACTGGCCAGCATGATCAGGAAAAAAGTTGGAATTCTGATCTGAAGCATCTGAGGGTTGTTCCAGACAGGACAAAGCAAATGTGAAAGTACCAGTTTTCTCCGTGTCAATATTTTTTCCTGCTATCCAGATGACACAAGCTGGGATTCAACTTTTCCAGGGACTTGCGGGGAAGGGAGATGCTGCTGAAAACATGGTTTATTGCATTGCAGAGATTTCTCCTGTGGGTCGAGTTGAGTGTTATGGTGCTTTCAATGGGAAGTCATTTCCATCAGAGAGACTCCTGGTGGGAAGTTTTCCATACACTCCCAAAAATAGGAGAAAAGCTTCCCCTAGCTTCCAAACCAAAATTCCCATGGGGAAGTGAGTTTCAAAAGGGTTTTATTGGTGCCCAAGAATTTCATTGGAGAATTAGCTTCCAAAAACACATGTTTTTTGTAGCATAATTTGGATGTGAATGCCTGTAAGTGCCAGTCTCATTTGCCCAAATCTCTGTCAAGCATAACCTTTTGTTTCACCTGTAATCGAATTGTTTATTTTTTATAGATAGATAGATAGATAGATAGATAGATAGATAGATAGATAGATAGATAGATAGATAGATAGATAGATAGATAGATAGATAGATAGATAGATAGATAGATAGATATTTTATTTATTTATTTATTTATTTATTGTATTTTTACCCCGCCTATCTGGTCAGACGACCACTCTAGGCGGCTTCCAACAAGCATAACATACATAACAAAATATAAAAAATATAAAAATATATAAAATATAACATCAATAGACAAATAATTCAAGATGGAGAAGGGAAAAGGAAAAGAGAAATGAAAAGAAAAGGAAATCAAGTGTTCACTGGAGGGAAGGCCTGTGTAAACATCCAAGTTTTTAATTGGTTTTTAAGGTGCCCAGCGAAGGGGCCACATGAATCGCCGGAGGAAGGTTATTCCAGAGGCGAGGAGCTACCGCCGAGAAGGCCCGGTTTCTTGTTTTTTCCTTCTGGGCCTCCCTCCCTCCCTCCCTCCCTCCCTCCCTCCCTCCCTCCCTCTATCTATCTATCTATCTATCTATCTATCTATCTATCTATCTATCTATCTATCTATCTATCTATCTATCTATCTATCTATCTATCTATCTATCTATCTATCTATCTATCTATCTATCTATCTATCTATCTATCAATGTGAGCATTGTATAGTTGCAATTGTTGTGAATTGCCTTTGGGCCCCTATAGGGAAAAAGGTGGCATATAAATAAAATGAACTGAAAAATAAATAACTCATAATAAGCCAAATTCTAATTAGAGATGGGGGTATTTGTATTTGTATACAAATACTCCCACACAGGTGGACATAATGAGGGTCCGGCCCCCTTGGGCCAGACTGTCCACTCACCCGTCTGCTGCTGCAGCCGGCTCCGCACTCCCTTCTAATTGCTCCAGAGCTCACAGTCGACTAGCCACTCCTGGCAGAAGGAGGGAAGATGAGCCTCCCTGCCAGGCTGATGAGTGACTAGTCGACTGCGAGCAATGGAGTGATTGGGAGGGAGTGTGGAGCCGGCTGCAGCAGCGGACAGGTGAGTGGATGGAGTGGAGTAATTATAAATGCAGCAAAACACTCAGTTCAAACGTGGAATGTAAAGAAAGTAGATGGAAATAAAATTTTACTATTCTAGGCAACATCCATTTGTCAGTCCACACAAACACTTAAATGTCCAAATTCTTGCAGTTAAATTATTCCAAGTGATCCCTCCCAAGTATGTTTGTGCACCGATTTCCCATGTACCTTGTAACGAATGAAAAATCTTCTCATGTTTATTACAATAGTTTGCTTGTCTCATTGACTTCATTTTATCTGATTAAGAGATGCTACTTGAAAGTGTTAGATTTTCAATATTCAGAGTTCATGGCTAGGTGAAAGAAGGGAGCAGCTGGCATCAGGAAGGATGTCTGGAAAGTTAAGCTGTGGAAAAAAGACAGACGTCATTAGTTCATTGATCTGACTGCCTGGTTCTGTCTTTCTATGCATTGCTAAGTCAGTGGCAGGTTCTCACCAGGTAATGGAAGAAGTGCTAATGTGATCTGACTCAGAATCAATACTAACATGGTCTTAGATGCACTCTTAATGCTTGCTAGAGTACTAGTTTGGAGACAATGCTGGATTATGTTTTCAACCCTTTTGGCCTCTAACAAGCACCCTTAGCTCCAAACAAAAACCAACAAATTAGTACAAGAGGCTACAGGAAGGTGTTTGACTCCAACAAATGGAAGAACAGAGAGAATGCCTGACCCCCATGATGTTGCATTGGCCCTTAATAAGTAGCATGCCTTCCTGTCCCTCAGTTCTGAAGTGCAAGACAGTAGGTGAGTAAGACAGAAAATGTTTACCATATGGTGGCGTACCGTGACAGGCGTACAACTGAGGAATAGGCTATCTTTAGCATCTTCCCATGGGGTGAAGAAAAGCTTCTTACCCAGTCAAAAATCCTAGGAAACGGGGGAGTAGCAGAATATTCCTCAGCTTAGCTTCTTAAATATAGCGTGGGAAGGTGACTATGTATAAAAGGAAAAGAAAACTCATCACAAGAATTGATTCAAACCTTTACTTATCATAATCACATAATGTTAAAATTATACAACAGCCATTAGAGTCAAGCACAGATGAGGAGGATTAGTAATTCACAGCTGAATAGCTCCATCCATCAGAGACTTCTTTTTCACCCCTTAATAAAGTAAGTTTCCTTTTCTCTGTTTCTTTTGTGATTCTCTTTCAAAAGAACTGAGTGAAAAAGTAACATTCTCCAGGCAAAGCACGATTCAACCGAAACAAACACATCCTAACACAGATTTCTCCCCTCACAATTTTGACGATGGGTATATTCTGAATCATGCAGGTACGAATATTTACCCCAGTCCTTGTTTGCAATTGTGGATGCAAAATAAAGTGCAACTACGTGGTCACATACCGTGGGATTTGCTCCACTTATAAAATGGATGAATTTGAAGTATTTTTTACTGACCACATGATGCAGAGGCTGATTTGAATTGGTCCAGCCCTTTTTGCTCCCCAAACAGCTTTTTTTTTCCCTCTGCCATTTGGGGGGCTTCTACTTTTTCAAGCTGGAATGATTCAAACAGGCTTTTTCCCATGTGATTGTTCTCGTAAAGACAAGAGGTGTGCCTGTAGGTGGTGTTTCAGTGACATAGGGAGCTGAGGTAAGATGTTCAGGCTGGGGTGCATGGGTGGGGACATGCAAAAGAAAAGCACCCTGATTTCAATGTGGGGAATGGTAGTCCTGAATCCTGTCAAACACAGTTAGCTTCAAATTGTGTAGGAAGGCCCTTTTGTTGTGAAGCAAAAGCTTGGGGTTTTGGAAATAAATTTGGGGGGGTAATAGACCAATTATATTTGGAGAATACTTCCGCAGTAATTGTTAATGATGGGATGACAGAGCAGATAGCTCTAGGCCGAGGCACTAGACAAGGTTGCCCTCTTTCTCCAGTTCTGTTTTGTTTGATTATTGAAATGTTAGCAAATGCAATAAGGAATGACAATTTAATTGAAGGTATGGGTGAAAATAATAAAATAAAGATTAATTTATTTGCTGATGATTCCCTATTGACAGTGAAAAACCCATTAGAAAGTATAGATAGAATTAAAATTCATTTAGAAAAATTTGGAAAAATAACTGGATTATGTGTAAATTGGCAAAAATCTGAAATAATGATGTTTAATCATAATAAACTAGAACAAGAAAAGTTTGTAGATAAATATGATTTTAAGATATGTAAATCGGTTAAATATTTAGATATAGATTTAGTAAAAGATACTCAAAAAATAAAGGAACATAATTATAATAAATTAAAAGCAGATATTAAAAAGAAACTACAGGAATATACTAACTTAAAACTTTCTTGGTTTGGAAGGATCGCACTGATAAAAATGAAGATTCTACCAAAAATTATTTTTTTATTTAGAATGTTACCAATACAGTTAACAGAAGATGATTTAAAATTTTGGCAAGGAATGATTAATAAATATTGTAATGAAGGGAAGAGAGCCAGAATAAATAAAAAATATTGGTATAAAACAACAAAACAAGGAGGTATAGGCATACCAAATATAAAAAATTATTATTTGGCTAATCAGTTGAGGTTTATTGGGGAAATTATATATAACCCAGAAAGGTTAATTTGGTGGAAAATGGAATCATCAGAATTGCAGGTAGATATTGAAAAACATCTATTTGGTATGATTAAGAAATATAAAATAAGCGAAATTAATAACCCGTTTTTAAAGACTATGTTAAACGTCTGGTACAAGTATAGAAAGAATTTATGTCCGTTTAACTCTCCATTAGGATTAGTGACTGAAATAGAGAATTTTCCTGTCAATATGAAAGTTTATGCAGAATTATTTAAAGAAAAAAGTGATTAGATTAAAAGACTGGTTATATAAAATGAGAACGAAAGATCAAATGAAACAAATCCTTCAAAATAAGAATATATCATGGTTGAATTATATGCAATTAGAAAGATGGACAAATGAATGGGTAAAGAAGTATAATAAAGGTAGAGAATATACGAAGTATGAACAATTTCTATTATCATATGAAGATATTCAGATGACTGATTCAGTAAAGGGTGCAGTGAGCAAAATTTATAGATTCCTGCTTGATCTAGAAGAAGAAGAGACTGAGAAAGAAGGACTGAAGTTAGTGTGGGAACAAGACTTAGGAAAAAGAATAAATGATGAAGAATGGAGGAAGATGTGGAAAATGAGGGTTTTACGATTTATGTCAATGAGAATAAGAATTTTTTTTCAAATTGGGTTTAAGATGGTATTTAACACTGACAAAATTGAATAAAATTAACACTAGTTATCTGAATGTCTGTTGGAAATGTGAGAAGGAAATTGGTACATACTTTCATATGTGGTGGGAATGCGAAAAAGTACAAAGATTTTGGAAACTAATCTTTAAAGAATTAAATGACATATGTGAAAAAGATATAGAATTTAATCCTGAGGTAGCTTTGTTATCAATATTTGAGAATATGGATTATGATAAGATGACTAAAGAACTGATTACCAATTTATTAACAGCAGCTAGATTAATAATAGCTAGGAATTGGAAATCAAAGTCTGAATTTCTAATGGAAGAATGGTATAATGAAATATGGAACATTGCTATAAATGATAAGTTAACTTGTAACTTAAAGGTTAAGAAAGGTGAGATGAAAAGGAGTAATTTTTATGATATATGGGGCATATTTCTTGAATATGTGCTAACAAGAGGAAAAGGGAAAGCTCGAAATCAAGAATCAATGCAGTTCTGGAGAAGAGGACAATAAAAGAAGAAGAAGAATAAAGATAGAGGAAGAAGAGGATTACTGCAAGAGGTCCCGACTGTGGTGGTGGGGAACACAGTCGATTTGTATTTTGATTTATGTATTTTATGTTTATGTTAATGTTGTAGTTTTTAAAAAAGAAAAAGCTTAGTGCAATTAATTCCTTAATTGATAGGTCTGAAAGTGAACTTTAAAAGTTTATCATGCCAATAGTTTAAAACCATATGTGACCAGAGATGAGGTAATTCCTGCATGCATTACTTGAAAGTAAGCAAAAAGAGTAATAGATGGGAAGGGGGAGGTCATAGTCCCTGTAAATGGAATCATTCTGACTGTGAATTATGATGTATTTTGCAAAATTGCTCTTCAGACTTTTGATGTTATGTACTCTAAGTCTAAGTACCTTTCCATGTTGTTTTTCTATAGAAAGGTTTTTGAGAAATGCAGTAGTCTGCAGATTTAAATGAGAAGGTGGCTTCCCAACAAACCATAAAAGCATAAACAGTTGGGTTTCTGTGTTTTGGACCCTATAGTCACTGGATGAGGATTTGCATATGGGTCTGTTTGTATGTTCTTTGTTATTCCCTTTTGTCACAGCTTGGTTGGTTGGTTTAAGTCCAGTTTTGAGGGAGAGAGGGCCTTTGCATGCAGTTCCCTCTACAGGTAGGGGACTCCCTTGAGGGGTGCTGGGGTGAAGGCCTCCCGGCACAGAATGTGCTCAGGGGTTGTGCTGCCCTCTTCAATCCCTGGTGAACCATCTGGTGGCTTGTGTTTCTGTGGATTCCCACATTCTTTGAGCCAGTCAGCTAGGGTGGTAGTTCCTCAGTAAATATGCAGGCCGTCTGAAGGTTAGGGATTTATTCCCTACTCTGGACCAAGACTAGGGCAGCAGCAACTAATAAAGCTGAGACCCGTTGTATCCCAATACGATGGCTGACGTTTGGTATGTTCTTGGACCATACAACATTCCTGTACCTCAGCCTCTGAGTTTGCACACAAAATGGCTTGGGTTCTTGTTTTTCTTTGCAAAATAGCAACAATAACACTCACAGCATATTAGCCTCCATTATCTTCAAGAGAAACCATTATACGTTTACAAAATCCCAGCAGAGGCCCTCATTGTCTTAGAAGCTCCCCGTGAAGGTGAAGGTCAGATGAATCTGTGATGGAACATTTGGTTTTTCATTGGCTTCCCTAGTGCGTTTTCCCTCTCAGTGCCTTTCATTTTCTTGGCAAAATGTCTGTGACATCTCAGTAAGTCATTTTCGAACTTCTTCATGCACTACTATTTCTGTTTCAAGATCATTAATAAAACAGCAGCTTTGGAAGGTGGCACAACAGGTGTTCCACTGTGCTAGCAGGGAGGGAATCCCAGGGATTTTCATTTTTATTGTTATGGTTGTCTTCTATGCACTAGCCAGGGTGGAACTAACACTCACAAAAGAAAAAGCAGCACATATTCTGCAGAGAAGAGGCTACCAAAACAGGAAAAAGAAGGGGGGGGGGAGAGGCCCAGTATGCTTGCTGAGAAACAGGCTGAGGCAATGTGCACTGAACTTTCTATTAGAAGCAAAAGAGAGCCCTCACAGTCTTAAAGGTCAACAAATAAATCCCTTCCCCTTCAGCTCTCTCTGCGGCTGGTGTGGCATAAACAATTAGCTGCTCCCCGTTAAGCTCCATATCCATTACAGCCCATTCGGAATGTTTTCTGAAGGTGCTCAATGGGGCATCATTAGTATGTGAATTTCTTTGACTGAGATCATAAAGAGGTTTAAGAAGGGAAGGAAAATATTCCAGAGAGATTGGCAGGCAGAATGTCACACAAGCTGTTCTTGCTGTAGGACAGTGTGAAAATATACATGCCTGTTAACTCCATGCCTTTTTGATCCTTAAATCTCTGCCTTCACATAATCCTATAAATTCAGTTTCCTAAGCCGAGTTTAATATTTCTCACCTTGATGTACCCTCCGGGCTGTTTCCTCTTTTCGGTGTTTGTTTGTTTGTTTGTTTGTTTGTTTGTTTGGTTGGTTGGTTGGTTGGTTGGTTGGTTGGTTGGTTGGTTGGTTGGTTGGTTGGTTGGTTGGTTCTTGGTTGGTGTTTCTTATTTTTGTTTAATATTTATCCCATCAGAGGTCTTGGTTCACAGACAACTTCACTTCAGCACCTTTTCCTTTTAATCTTCATAGGCAAATCTAAGGCTGCTGTCAATCAACAGCCCACCTGAAGTATTAGGAATTTCCGGCTGCCTCTTTCTTGAAATGGAATATGAAAATTGAGCTCCACTCTGGTCTCCTTTTCGAAGTCTGAACAAAGATCCATCTGTGAGTTTACCTCAATTTCACACACATCCTTAAAACAGAAGGCTATTCAATGTCAGCTCCGTGACTTCACTTGGCATAAACTCCCCTCCAGACGAATGGGCAAAGATAATGTGAATAATTACAATAATAGTGATGTTTTTTTCCCCTTTGTATTATACTTTTCAGAAATACCAATCAGACCCCAAAGTATATGCCCTAATATTAGCACAGGTGCCCGCAGTAAAGAAAACTAATAAATCAGAAGAGTTTGGTGTGTTATGATGATTGACTCAGACATGGAGTCTAGTTGAAATTAACACATTTGTTTACTTTATGAAACTAAGTGAGGGATTTGTTCCAAAAAACATTTTAGGAGACTGGCAGACCGGGTTCATTATACTGGAATACTAGGTTTCCTAGCAACATTGCTGAAGAAGAGTAATTGAATGCATAATATGATATCATATGATGTATAGCTCAGAAGAAACTAGTTACTCGCTAATTTCCTCCACAGTAATTAAGGCATGACCAAGTTACATTACTTAACAAAATCCTTTTGTATTGTAACTATAACAATTAAGCTACATTTACAGTTAACCTCCCAGAAGTGCAGGGTAGAACACCACATGGTTCAAGGACTAGTTCATATTATGCTTTCTTATGGGAATGGAGCCCCAAGGTATAGTAGTTAAATTGCAGTACTGCAGTCAAGACTCTGCTCATGAACTGAGTTCCTGACAGATTCAGGTAGCAGCTCAAGGATGACTCAGCCTTCTATTCTTCTGGGGTCGGTAAAATGAGTACACACAAAGTGTTATTTGCATGATTACATTGTAAACCAACCCAGGAGTGCTTTAACATTATGGGACAGTATATAAGTCAAAACAACAATAACAACAATTCTGGTGAAGGTGAAATGAAGAGCATTTTTACAACAGCCCAGCAGTAATGCTTTTAAAAAGTAACTAGTTACTTATGAGAAACAGGAAAAGTTTACCAAAGTTCTAACTACAATGGTAATTATGGGGGGGCTTAGGATTCTAACTACAATCGACTAGTTTTCCAAAGAAATATTCCAGGCTTTCAGAGCTATTTATTAAATTGATTTTTCAAATCTCACATGGGTTCTTACTGCAATTTGCAATCATACAAAAGATAAAACAATAGAACAATTAAAATATCTACTAATATAGAGTAACAAAAATCTAGTATTGCAACATAAGGTGAAGTGAGATGAAGTGAAGTGAGGTGAGGTGAAGTGAGATGAGGTAAGGGTGCTACATAAGGTGATAACATTCTTATATTTATCAGGGAAATGAAATTATTCCATGGTTCCAGAAAGCAGTATTTTTCTCCATAATCTAGAGAAAAGTTTCTGAAAGATGACAGTTTCCTCCACTTCAGTAACTCGACAGCTGCTGAGTCAATCCCAGCTCTGTGATTCAAAGAACCTGTATTTGGTGTGAATGTGCTTTTTGATCAAATAAAGTGTATTTCCTATTGCAGTACACTAAACAACAGGTGAAAATTAAGGTTGCAGTTGTATAACCTACTGAACGTACTTAACTTCTGCGTAAGTTCATAAAAAATTGTATTGTTGTCATGCAAATTGATAAGTATCTGCTAAGAAGTAAGCACTCTAATGTTCAGAGGGACATAAGCGCAAGTAAGAGAGTGGGGGATTGCAACATAAGAATTGTGGGCTGACAGTTACAATTCCAGCTTTCATTACACAAACCATATCAGAAGCCTCTGGAATGTGCCTATGTTTTAACAAGGTCTTCCACAAGGCCTTCTACTGTATCAAGAGTGATTCAAACATAGGACAGAAGACACTTCTGGGTTCATCAGCTCTAGCCCTCTGCAGTGTGACAGGATTCACTAGACCTAAACAGAACTAGACAGAAGATTTAGCTAGTGTCTGCTAAGATACCTCCAGAGGAAGAAATTCCAAAACTTGTTTAGTCAACTTGGCATCTTCCAACAGATTCAGAAGGAAGAGAAAACAATGAAAGAACCTTGGAAATAGAGAAGAGATAAACAAAAACTATAAACACCCGTGCTTTTGAGGTAGTGGATTACAACATATTCTCTCTCTCTCTCTCTCTCTCTCCCTTTCACATGTACTAATCAATTGAAAAGGTGACAACCTTCCCCAAAAGGAACCATAGAGAACACTGTTATGTGAAGTCAATGGATACCATCAAACTCTGTGGTGATGATTAATGATAATGTTCTGCTACAAAGGACAGTTGAACTTTGAATTCCATTCAGGAGGAAGCCAGGACCCATTTCAAAATACGAAATTGTCATGCTTCCTGAAATTATATTTTATAGAATGGCTTTCTGTGCTGTTTACAGACATGAAGTGGTATAACTCCATCTAGACTGAGAAAATATAGGTCTCCTGAGAGACTGTCATTGGTGGACCGGCCAAAAAAACTCACTATAAGAATGGATATTCTTAAAGTTATGTCTTTAGTTTACCATTTGGGGTAGTTCTTCATTTACCTAGTGATTGTCCCTCACCCCCAAAAGCTTTGTAATGCAACATATGTAACCCAGTAGCCTATCATCATCTGAGGGAAATATGCAGATGATTTCATAGTTTGATAACGCTCTACACTAATCATAGGCAACCTCCCTGCAGCTCAGTTTAACAGGTGTTTAGCTATTTCTTTTAAGTCTGTTTACATTTTTTCCACTCCAGAATTTGGATCCAGGCATGTTCACAATGATAACATGAGGAATGGAACCACATCAGAAAAACTCCTCCAACCCTCCACTCAGCCCAAGTAGAGTCCTGTGCATCAGAGAACCTCTCTACTTAGTACAGCAGTAACCAGGCATCCTGGAACCTATATATACCACAACTCTTCTGGATGCTCTTATGGACACTCATATTTCTGAGCCTGGTGCATAACTTGGCTTTGAGCATATACTATAATTTTAATCTGGAAAATCCGGGATTGTCTGGGTGTATTCAGCTGGGATCCACCCACTAAAGCAAGGCATCTATCAGAAGGCTAGAAATTGGGTTGTTTATGTGATTCACTTCATCCCTGCTGCTTCCTGCAGCTTCTTTCATGGAGAGCATGACTCAAGTCTGCAGGGAAGTCAGGAAATCACATTTCCCCCATCTCTATTCCACTAATGGAAGTTTTCCATCAGCAGAGCAACTAGAGGTGCAATCAAACAGCTTCAAAAGCATGTGCCTGATTGTCCTAGAACGGGTCACTTCAATGGGAGTGATCTCCCTTTCCTTTGCTGAGGAATCACTCTATCCTTTTGTTGGACCAAGCAGAGCTTAGGCTAGAACACATTTCCCTGTGCATCACATGATCACTGAGAAATGGATTGCATTGGACCACTTTAAAAGCAGTCCAAACTTCACTCTGTTTCTCCATGTGATCTGCCTCTTATTTTACACTTTGGCCAAAACCCTCTCATGTATTAATGCCAACTTCTCAATGGGGGCCATGTGGTCTCTTGGAGGGCCCTGGCACATTTGAAGGGGGGCACAGACTGGAAACAATTCTTCACACACCACTTGTACGTTTTTTAATGCGACTTATACAATCTTGATTCAGCCTATATTTATTTCATATTGTCTTTATGGCCATGGCCAAAAAAAAAAAGGTTGAGAATGGCTGGTCTATGGTAATTTCTCAACTTGGGGCAATGTGCTTCTAAACATTATGTTATTTGCATTATGCTGATTTACATGATTTTGGCCTCCACCCCCCCCCCAAAAAAAAACCCCTAAAGTTCTTATTTGGATGTTGTAAAAAGATACAAGAAAAAGTCAGTTTTAGACTCTAGGCCATCCATTTCTCCACAGCACTTCCCTCCCCCAATACAGATACCTACATCTAGGTATTTTACAATTTACTATTCATTCAGCAGTTTCTTCTTGTGCATTTCATGATATCTTAGTTTACTTCAAGCTCAAAATTGCTCATAGGGAATGGATAGACATCCTCAATAATTTCATATTTTAAACAAATGTTCAAATGGAAATATGTTCATATTTTTGCTTTCCTCTCTCGTCTCCATTTTTCTGACATTTCCTCCCTTCCTGCTCAAAGTCTTCTATCTAATTATTGTTGTTTTGCTTTTCCACACTTCTGTTTTGCTTTTCACTCGATAGCCTTGAATAGGAAGTATTCAACAGCCTGGCCCCCTATCTAGTTTGAGCCAAAGTTTAAATCCTAGGATGGTTGAGTAGGTTTCAAATCAGGCACAACGTGTTTGCCCAACCATGGCTTGAACCAAAACGAAATCCATTTCCTACACTTTGGGAAGAAAGGATTTTAAGAAGTATCTGTCACTTTAGACAGGTTTATAAACAAGATGATGCTGTGTGCACTTGATAAAATTATTTGCATACTACACCACTGCATTCAAATTTCAATGATTTTTTTCATTGATGCAGACTTGGTGGTTTTGTAACCCAAGAAATACTGCCACCTTTTCAGATCATTCAGGCCTTTAGAAACATGCTGTAGTTTCACTTTTCATGCACTAGGTACTGTACGTGAGAATTGTGACATTTGCTCACTGATGTTTCAATCCTCAGCTTCCCTAAGAGTAAGTCTCATGGAATACAGTAGGATAGACTTCCAAATAAACATTTATCAGATTATATTTATAAGTATATAAATATCAGAACTCTTTTTGTTCTCTCTAACCTCGTTTAGAATTGCAATGGAATGCTTATAAGTGGATGCTATTTATTTTATTTTAATTAAAATATTTTTACCCCACCTTTCTCTTTAAGAAGGGCCCAAGATGGTTTACATCATGAAAAAGACAACATTTGAAGCAATATTTACAACTTTGTATTGTATAGCTGGCTCGATAGCTCAGTGGAATTTGGTTGCAGACAAGGAGAAGAGCCAGCCTGTGTAGCCTTGGGCAACCCGCACAGTCCCTGGGCACTCCCAGAAGAAGGGAATGGGAAGCCACTTCTGAATACTCTACCTAAAAAACCCTGAAAAGGGTCACCATAAATCGGAATTGACTCGATGGCACATTATTATTATTATTATTATTATTATTATTATTATTATTATTATTATTATTATTATTATTATTATTATTATTATTATTATTATTATTATACTCAATATACCTTGAGTATACTTTGAGTATACTCAAAATAGCAAGTATGCTGTGGCCTTGAACTGAACTTGCACCGTATATTTGCCTCTAAGAGCATAATCCTAATTCAAACATGTGTCAATTTTAGTAGGTTAGGAATAAGTAGGAGTCTCTTCCACTGGGAGGAATCCCCTTATGCTGGTGACCTCATGGTAACTGATCCTGTAAAATTGCTCTGTGCTTGCTAAGATCTCCTGGGAGAAGAACCCAAAAAGGAGTAAAGGGAAGGAGGACCCAGCTTATGCTAGATCCACACCCTGTCCATTCCAGGGATGCGGCCACATGTTAAACCAAAAGGAGAATAGTCCTTACAACTAGAGATGGGGGTATTCGTATGCGTATACGAATATCCCCATGCAGCTGGACTTAATGAGGCACCGGCCCCTGCGGCCGGTCCGTCCACTCACAAGTCCGGTGGCAGTGGCAGCCTCACTCATCCTTCCAACCACTCCAGAGCTCCACTCTCTTCCTGCTCGGCTAGCGACTCATCAGCCATGCAGGGAGACTCATCTTCCCTCCCACTGCCTCAAGTGGCCAGGCGAGCAGGAAGAGAGCTTCGGGAGCGACTGGAAGGATGAGCAAAGCTGCTGCTGCCGGTGGACGTGTGAGTGGACAGGCCGGCCGCAGGGCCCAGTGCCTCGTTAAGTCCAGCTGTGTGGGGATTTTCGTATACGAATACGAATATCCTCATCTCTACTTACAACCCTAGGTTGGCAGAGGTTTGGATTCATCACAACTTCAGGTGGTCAAATATCAGCCCAGCTGGCCCTCAGCCTTCTTTGCTTGGTAGGACTGGTCTCTTAATCAGCAGAATCTCAAGGTTCAATTTCTAAATATGGGCAAAGAAAAATGAAATTTAGGTGACGGCAGTTAAAGTGCATTGTCTAGCAAACCTGAGTTTAATTTCCTCTGTACAGAAGGGAAGATAATATATATAGTTTCCAAACCACTTCGGGGGGGGGGGGATCCCTTCTTGTAAAGACAAGTAGATTAAATTGGAGGGCAAAGATTTATATGTAGGTAGGTGTGTTTTTTGTTTTTATGGGTTTAAAAGTTTAAATTAGTTTTTTCCCCCCTTATTCTTTAAATTGTCGTCCTGGAAAGGTTAGTGATGATGCAGTGTTTAACTATAACTTTACATCACCACTAACCTTTCAATTATGACAGTTCAAAGAATAAGTAGACTCTTTCAGAAGTATATATGTCTATAAATAAATGAGCAGGTATGTTCAATGTAAATATATAAATATAATTTCATATTAGTCCTTTTTCTTTGGATAGTTGTCCTTATGGAAAGGTCAGTAATGATGAATTGTACTTTGTCACTGAATATAAAACATGCTGTGTGCAGTTCTATTATTTGCTGCGAAAGAAAACATGATTTATTAAGGCATCAAAAATATTTGCTCAGGGGCTGCAGTCCATGAAAAATACAGCCCACGTTTAACTACCTTCCTCAAGAGAGCCAGTGCATGTCCTCCGGAGGTCACAAATGAGTTGATCTATAGATCTGTTTGGTGATTTCACAAAAGCAAAAAACAAAAAACACAAAGTGGTATAACTCCGACAAAGGCATTGGTCACAGCATCATTTGGAAAAGTTACTTTTTGCATATGACTCTTAGACTTCTCCAGTCAGCTTGGGAAATTCTAAAAGTTATATATCTTCCCTAAAAGTAATTTTTCCTAGCTTTATTGGTCAGGGTCAAGCTCTGTTTCCTGTCTGATGGTCTGTCTCTGGGAAACCTTTTGACTGATGTCTACCTTTTCAGCGATTCCATTTTATAATTATATTCATTGGTATAGTGGAGTAAGGGAATAGAGGGCTGGAGCCCTGGAGCCCTTGAATGAACAGGAACAATGACATCTTCTGCTACCCCCTGACCTGCTTTCCCATTCCTTCTGTAGACAGCTTCAATTCTCACAATACATTAAAAGTGGGAATAGATATTTCCAGCAGCACTATGCTGCTGTGACTGATGCCACTTATGTGTGTTACTTTGACTTGCTTGGTCACAAAAGGGCAAATAAAATCCACTTGCTTTACAAAAGACCTGCTCCTTGTGATGAAAAAAACCCCTGCTAGAACTGGCTTGATATGGATCAATACAGTTCCCTACATTTTTATTATCCTTGGGAGCATAGTTATGGGAACTATTACAATGGGTGCCTTTACTTCATAATGTACCTCTTACACCAGTGGTTCCCAACCGTGGGTAACCCAGATGTTCTTGGACTGCAACTCCCAGAAGTCTTCACCACCAGCTGTGCTCACTGGGGTTCTGGGAGTTGCAGTCCAAGAACATCTGAATTGTCCAAGTCTGAGAACCACTGCTCTTGATACTATGTTAAAGTGAATTCCTGGAACTGGCTTAGTTTCAAAGCCCATCTGTATATCTGTTCTCAAACAGTGCTACCTTAATTCAAAGATGTTTCAGCTACAGAAGGTTAGGAATTGGTGGAAGTAGTTTCCGCTAGCAGAAATCCTGTTATGCTGGGGGTGGGAGAAGAACTAATTTTGGCTGATATCCCATATCTGCCAGCAGAGGGATCTGCCTGCTAACATCTGCTGCCAGAGAAACAAAAAAGTGTCAGGGGGAGGGAAGGCCAACTTATGCCAGATCCAAACCTGCTCCATTACAGGGGCACAGCCTCAAGTTAGGTTTGAGGGAGGGCAGTCCTTACAACCCTAGACTGGGACAGGTTTGGATTCAACACAGTTGACCAAGTGTCAACTCAGCTGGCCCATAGCCTTCTCTGCTATGTAAGAGTGATCTCTTAATCAACTGAAGCTCAAGGTCCAGCTCCACAATATAAATAAAGAGAAATTAAATTTAGATGAAGCCAATTAAATCCAAGTTTAATTTCCTCTGTATATAAGGGGAGATAACATGCAACTTTAAAAAATCTTTTCTTGCATAAACATGAGCAGAAAATTGTCTCTGAAATATATATAAGTTCTATAAAAAGAGAACTGCTGGATAGCTCAGTGGTTTAGGTGTCTGGCTGCAGAGCTAAAGGTTGGAAGTTTGATTCCCCTCTGTGTCTCTGTGAGCCAGCTACAGCTGGCTGGGGGGAAGGAGCTAAGTGCCAGCGTGGGCAGGCCCCCTCACCAATGGCAGAAGGGTCATTGGCCTTGAGGAAAACACCTGAGGCAGAGGAGGGTGGAGGCCCTGGGCCCTCCCCCAGGGAAACAGCTGCAGCCATGGCTGAGGTAGATATAGAGGAGGCTGAGCAAAGAGAGGGGGAAGGAACTGGACATTGGGAAGTTTTTGTCACCTTTGGAGAAGAAAGAGAATAGTCTGCTGGAGAAGACACTGAAAGGAGCTTCTAAGAGGCTGGTATCTCTGGAGGACTGTCGGCTCAACTGAAGGCAAGTTGAAGGCTGAAAGAAAGAAGCTCCCAGTGACAGCTGCACAGCCTCCTCTGCTTGCTGGATGCCATTCCAGGGGACTGGGCTGGCAAGGACTGGTTACCAGCCAGGATGAACTGCCACAAGAGTGTAGTAACTCCCAAGGAGCTGGGGGGCAGGGACAGAATATTCCCTCGGCCCTGGAAGGACTGGAATTATAGCTAGCTACCAGTTTCATCCTTGCTGCATTGAGCTGGGGCCTCCATCCTGCAAAGGACTACAGAGACACTGTTTTCTTTTCTTTCCTTTGTATGCTGAGTCCAAAAAAGGTTAACTGATCACCAGAACTTGCTGCCTCACCATGGATACAGCAGCTGGGGCTGCTCACACTGGTGCCCAATGTGCGGCCTCTCCAGATGATCCAGTGGCCACTGCTCAGTGGTTTGCCTGGGCCACCGAGAGGCAAGAACACCTGATCTGACAAATGGTAGAGCAGCAGCATGTACTGGTGGAGCAAGTGTTGGCCGGGCAACAAGAAGTGGCAGGAATGTTACGGACAACCCCAGTAGCACCAGATACCTGGGTATTGGGACCCCCGCCCATCCGCATGCAGAAAATGATGTCAGAGGACGACCCTGAAGCCTTCCTCAACACCTTCAAGAGAGTGGCCATGGCAGCTGCCTGGCCTAAAGAGCACTGGGCTCTTATCCTTACCCCATGACTGACAGTGGTGTCTCAGGAGGTGGTGGATGCCCTAGAACCCACAGAAGCAGCCGATTATGACAAGGTGCGACAAGCGGTCCTAAGTACCCTGAACCTGTCAGAGGAGGCTTACAGCTGGCAATTCCAAGACTTACAGCTGAAGGGGAACCTCCACCCCAGGGCTGTAGCCCAGAAGATGCGCGCTTACACCACTAGATGGCTCAAGCCCAACTCCACCCCTGTAGATAAGATAATCAAGTTGTTGTTGGTGGAGCAGTTAGTAACCACTCTTCCCCCAGGACCCGAAATTGGGTGACACGGCTACATCCCACCTCCATAGAAGAGGCGGCCACCGCACTGGAAGCCTACTGGAGTGCAGAGGAGACGTGGAACCACAGGGGGATTGTGTCCATCAACAAGGTTCCACCCAAGGAAAAGGCACCATGGGTTACACGACCCTCAGTGTCAGCGCAGACTCCCAGAGGGGTGACCACATGTAGCCCAACCGCCCAATTCACCCAGATGGGACCCTCTTCAACTGGCCCAGGACAAGGAGCCCCACCCCAACCTGCTAATCTGGTAAAAAGAAGGAGGCTCCCAGGGGTCTCCAAGTCGGGGTAAGAAGAACACCGCCTGCTACACCTGTGGCAAGGAGGGCCATCTGAATAAGGACTGCCCATTAATGGACTGTTCTTGGGCCAATGCTTACGTTGCAGCCAGGCAGGTAGGCGGCCACCCAAGCTTGGAGTGGGAGGTGGACGCTGAGGTGAATGGGAAACAAGTGAGGGCTTTAGTAGATACAGGTTGCAGTGCCACCTTGCTCCGACCTCAATCGGACTGGCCATGGGATGGGACAGTCAAGATCCGTTGCATTCATGGGGATGTCAAACCTTATGCCACCACTCGCATTTGGGTCACCATAGGAGGGGAAAGGAGGAGGCTCAGGGTAGGGCTAGTGCCCAACTTGTCATGGCCTATTGTCCTAGGAAGAAATTGGGAAGGGGTAGAGAAGTTGCTGCAAGACCCCAGGGTAGTTGCCGTAGCAGCAGGGGAGACTGAGGATCTATCTGAGCTGGGAAATGTCTCACGAGCACAGCTACAAGCTTGGCAGCAGGAAGACCCTGCCCTAGCTGGGGCTCTCGCAGAGGCCCGTCCAGAGAAGGAAACCCCTGCTGGTCAATTAGAGTTTGAAATCAGGGAATAGTTTGTTATACCGCATAACCCCAGATCCTCCCTTCCCAGATACCCAATTAGTGGTACCCCAATGCCTACGCCACTTTGTTTCTAAGTTAGTGCATGAAACCCCCCTGGGCAAGGCATCTATCCACAGATAAAATGAGTGCCCACATACAACAGAGATTTGGCCAGGGTTGTACACCGAAGTGGATTGTTACTGTAAATCTTGTCCAGTTTGCCAAAGGACCCAGGCTCGACCCCAACCTGGGGGAGCCTTAATGCCCCTACCTATTGTGGATAAACCTTTTGATCGCATAGCCCTGGATTTGGTGGGGCCTCTATCTAAATCGGCCAGGGGCCACACCCATATTTTAGTGATAATTGACTATGCCACCGGTATCCAGAGGCTGTGGTCCTACGATCTACCATGGTTAAAGTATTGGCTAGGGAGTTGATGGTGGTATTTTCCAGAGTAGGGTTCCCAAGTGCCATCTTGACGGTCCAGGGTACCAACTTCCTTAGTAAAACCCTGTGGGAAATGTGGGCCTTGCTGGATATAAAACCCTTGCAGACCTCAGTTTACCACCCCCAAGCAAATGGCCTGGTAGAAAGATTTAATAAGACCCTCAAAATGATGTTATGCAAGCTGGTGCACGATCGTCCTAAACAGTGGCATAGGATGTTGGCCCCTCTAATGTTTGCCATATGGGAAGTACCTCAGGCATCCACTGGATTCTCCCCCTTTGAGTTATTATATGGCCGACAACCCCGAGGGGTTCTCAATTTGGTACTAGAACAGTGGGAGTCTGGGGAAGATGTGGCACAAAGTAGGGTCCAACAGGTCCTGGAAATGAGAGAACACCTGAGAACAGCCTCAGAAATTGTGCAGGAGCATTTGAGGGAAGCCCAGACTACTCAGAAACAGTGATACGATACCCGGATCCAACCCCAGGAATTTGTTCCCAGGCAAAAAGTGCACCTCCTTTTGTCATCAGAGGCAGCTAAGCTCTTTGCCCAATGGCAGGGACCCTACGAGGTAATAAGAAGGATTGGACCTGTTGACTACGAGGTCCAGGTCCCAGACCACCGCCATCCCACACAGATCTTTCATGTAAACCTTCTGAAAGAATGGTGGGACAGGGAGGCTCTCTACAGAGCCATTAAAGACCCTGAACTGGGACCCAAAGCTAAAAGCATTTCATCTTCACCAGAGGACAGGTGAGACTTGGCAGGGGTATTAAGTCCTCAGAAGCAGCAACAGTTAAGAACCCTCGGACAAGAGTTCCCCAATGTTCTATCTTGCAGGCCGAGGCGTACCAACTTAGTGGAACACCATATTGAGACTGGCCCGGTGGTGGTGGTGTGCTCAGCCGCCAGGACTTGGCTCCAACATCTGAGGCAAGTAATTATAGATGAGGTTAACTCCATGTTGGATATGGGAGTAATCGAGCCCTCCAACAGCCCTTTGTGTAGCCACCCAGTCCTTGTCCCTAAATTGGATGCCAGCATCTGGTTCTGTGTAGATTTCTGACGGGTAAACATGGTGTCAAAATTTGACGCCTACCCCATGCCCCAGGTGGACGAACTGATAGAGAGGTTGAGGAGGGCCACTTATCTTCTATCTCTGGATCTCACCAAGGGATATTGGCAGATACCCCTCCAGGGCATGGACAATGAGAAGACAGCATTCACCACCCCAGTAGGGCTATATCAGTTTACATACATGCCCTTTGGTCTACACGGGGCAGCAGCCACCTTCCAGCGACTAATGGATCGGGTGTTAACCCTGGTGCAAGACTTTGTGGCCGCATACATAGATGATATCATTATCTTTAGCCAATCCTGAGAAGAACATTTGAGTCATCAGAGGGCAGTACTGGGGGAGTTAAGGAAAGCTGGGCTGACAGTGAACCCATGGAAATGTAAGTTGGCACCAGCACAGGTGCTGTATCTAAGCTTTGTGGTAGGGGGAGGTGAAATTCGACCCGTGTCCTCCTGGCCCCGTCCAAGAATGAAACGAAAGGTGCAGCAGTTCCTGGGCCTCGCAGGATACTACAGGCAATTCATAGCCCATTTTTCAGATATTGCCGCTCCCCTAATGGACCTCACCCACAAAAGAGCCCCTAAGCTGGTCCGATGGGGAACTTGAGAGCAACAGGCTTTTGAAGAATTAAAAGAGAGACTTTCTGCAGCTCCTATCCGGCAGGCCCCTGATTTCTCCCGACCTTTCATTTTACTTATGGATGCCTCAGAAAGAGGGGTTGGGGCTATTTTGGCCCAGCATTATGAGGATGGGGAACAACCTGTTCTATTCCTCAGCCGGACGTTATCACCCCAGGAGCAGAAGTACGCTGCAATTGAGCGAGTGGCTCTGGCCATTATGTGGGCTGCAGAGTCTCTGAGGTATTACTTATTATGAGCACCCTTCTTGTTAGTCACTGACCATGCACCCCTACAGTGGCTCCAATGGATGAAGGATGCTAATCCCTGGCTCACATGGTGGTACTTGGCCCTTCAACCATTTGCCTTCTGCATACAATATCAAAGAAGGTGACACCATGCTAACGTGGACTATTTCTCTCAGCAGGGATCATGGCTGGATGACCCAGCTGAGGGGACTGCCCACTTGGATGGAGGGATATGTGAGCCAGCTACAGCCACCTGGGGGGAAGTAGCTAAGTGCCCATGTGGGCAGGCCCCTCACTAACAGCAGAAGGGTCGTTGGCCTTGAGGAAAACACCTGAGGCAGAGGAGTGTGGAAGCCCTGGGCCCTCCCCCAAGGAAACAGCTGTAGCCATGGCTGAGGTAGATATAGAGTGAGAAAGGGGAGGGGGAGGAACCGGACATCTGGGAGTTCCTGTCACCTTTGGAGAAGAAAGAGAATTGCCTGCCCGGGGGGGGGGGGAGACGCCAAAAGAAGCTTCTAAGAGGCTGGTATCTGTGGAGGACTGTCGGCTCAACTGAAGGCAAGTTGAAGGCTGAAAGAAAGAAGCTCCCAGGGACAGCCGGTGCTGCACAGCCTCCTCTGCTTGCTGGATGCCACACCGGGGGACTGGGCTGGCAAGGTTACCAGCCAGGACTTTTCAGCTGGGATGAGCTGCCACAAGAGTGTAGTAACTCCCAAGGAGCTGGGGGGCAGGGACAGAATATTCCCTCGGCCCTGGAAGAACTGGAATTATAGAGAGCTACCAGTTTCATACTTGCTTCATTGAGCTGGGGCCTCCATCCTGCAAAGGACTACAGAGACACTGTTTTCTTTTCTTTTCTCTTCTTTCCTTTGTATGCTAAGTCCAATAAAGGTTAACTGATCACCAGAACTTGCTGCCTCACCATGGATACAGTGGCTGAGGCCGCTCACAGCCTCCTTGACAGGGACTGGACTCCATAGAGTCCCTTCCAGCTCTACAGGTCTAAGATGCTGATGCTGATGATTAAAATCTAAGGACAATAATTAATATCTATTAAACTTTGCAGATAAATGTGTGTGTTAATGTTTTCTTTGTTTTGGGGGTCTAAAAGATTAAATCAAGTTTCTTTTCCTTATGCTTCAATTGTCATCTTTGAAAGATTAGCAACGATGCAGTGTTTCATTATAACTTCACATCACCACTGAGCTTTCAGTTGTGACAGTATGGCACCCTAACTCAAAGGTTTCTAGAAAGGAAATTAGGTGTAGGGAACATGTGGTCCTGCAATTGTTCATCATTAGCCCAAACTAATATAGCCATGGGTGACAGAGGGTAGGAGCTACAGTTCAATCAAGACTATTCAGAACACCACTGCTTTATAACCCTTGATGAAAACCTAGGTGAGGTGTGTGTGCAGAATCTGGATGCATCTTGTCTCTAGTGCACATGTCCAAATCAAGTGCATGAACGCTATAAAATTATACAGTTTACCCTGTGCAATTTCACACATTACAGATTCTGGGGTATATTTTCTTCTCACAATTATGTTTTTACTGTTACTTTAAGGAACAGCAACAACTATCCAAATACTGTATTTAAGACAGTGGAGGATGAGCTGTTACAGAATAAATGAAGAGTCAAGAGTTCAGCAAAGTGCAATGGTGGGGAAAGAATGGCTCAGGTAGCATTGTGAAAATAGGGTCGAGTGTGTCCCTTTTTAAACCTATGAAATATTGGAGGATCTGTCAAAATGCTCTGGGAAATCAGAAGAGGAGCTCTATCGTGTGTTGAACTAAGCATGTCTAAACCCATTAAAATCCATAGTTTTAGAAATGCAACATTGCATTGGATCAGAATGAAAAAAAATGTATTGGGTTGAGCTCTCCAATTCACATGCAACCATCAAAGTAGACACAGAAACCATTCTGTATTTTGGTTTAAGGTCCAGAGGGCTTTCTAGTCCAGTGATGCTGTGGGACAGCAATTCCAAAAAATTCAGCAGCACAGAGCAGAGGACGCAAACATATCTAGGCATATTTATGAAGAAGGAAGCTCCACCATAAGCTTATTTTTCAACTCTTTGGAGTTTCATGGATGTTGCCCCCAGATAATGTATCCAGGATGGAAGCACACTCAGGCCTTGCCTTAACCATTGTGTTTTCCAGGGCCTTCCCAAAACATTTTGCTCCTTGTTCCCAGGCCCATGCTCAAACAGGGCAGGACAGACTGTCTGTGACATGCAACAGCCTGTCCTTTAAAAGAGACAAATACTGGGGCAACAGGGTTGTTACGCCCAATGGTAGAGCAGGCCTTAGACATTGTTGCCTCTTCCACAACTGATTTCATATCAGGTTGCATCCATACCTCTGCCAGCCAATCAGTTATGCAGCCTGCTGCAGAGATGTCATATCTCTGTCAAACTGATGCTTAGAATCACATGGGTTATTTTGAAAACAGAAGCAACAGGACTGGGCAAGGAGAGAACTGTGTGCCCTGAACTTCCTTGGAGCTGAGCAGTAGTCCAGCCCCAAGCTTTGAGCATCTAAACAGCTTAGCATATTTATCAGGTCTGCTGTTCAATCCCCACCATCATCAGGGAGAGGGAGAAAGAGAATCTGTATGTGTTTAAATCAGTGCAGAGTTCCATTCTTGAGCTTTCAGGATTATAGAGGTGAAGAGGAAGAAGAAACTTACAAAAAAATAAGAAAATAAATAGGAATGTCTTTTGAGTGGAAAGTTAATATATGGATAACTCCAAACAATCAAAAATAATTTGATTTGATTGTGGGACAGCAATTCCAAAAAATTCAGCAGCACAGAATTGCTGCTGAATTATGGCTCCTGCTGGGTGCTTTTAGCTGGCTGAATGGCTCAGTGAGTAAGCTACGGAGCCAGAGGTTGGGATATTAATTTCCCACTTCTGAATTCCAGTAGAGCCAGCCTGTGTGGCTTTGGGCAAGCTGCCCAATCCCAGGACAACCTCAGAAGAAAGGAATGGGAAACCACTTTTAAGTACTCTCTGCCTAAAAAACCTTGAAAAGGGTCACCACAAGTCGGAATTGACTTGACAGCACACAATTATTTATTTTTAGGTGCCCTTGATTGTCTTTGTATACAAGTTAAGGTTTCACAAATGAATGCATGGCTTGCTTCAGAATGAAATTCAAGCAGAGAGAAAAGAAACAAGAATGACTCAAGATGTATTGCTACTGGGGCAGAACACCAAAGGCAACACACACACACACACACACACATTCAAATCAAGGTTTAAAGTTGTACCCAATTTCTGGAGGACACATAAGGCAGAAAAGCCTGCAGACACTTCTGCCCACCCTGGCAGTAAAGCTACAACAATTTTATAAGAAAGTAAGTAACAACTTATTACCCTTTCATGACATTCAAAGTCTGCCACTGGAGGCAGCGAGTCCTGGAGGAAGAAAACAAGGACATGACTAGGATATTCCTCAGTGATGGAGCCAGGTAATGTTGGTTGCTCTTCAATGGTCCTCTCGCCTTCTTCTGCTCCTTTCCATCATCGTCCTGCATCTGCACTTGCACATGGAAACAGACGCGCGCACACACACTGTCATAACTAAGGGAAAAAAACACTCACAACCTCACACAATCTATATATGTCTCTTGCTAGATTGTAAAGGAGACCATTTAGCAAACTGCCAGCTGGTTAGACAGTTCAAATGAATTTAGAAATTTCAGCCTTCACCTGCCCCCACTCAGGAGCTTTCTGAGGTGTTCACCACATGAATGGTCCTTCATGAATTGTCCTGGTAAACAACTATAGAGCAAAGGATATACAAGAAATGTTCTTGGGTCCCCTCTGCCCCCTCCATAAGGGGGTCAACCTTGGCAATCTGGGCAGGCCATCTGTCCTCACCCAGCAGCTCCAGGCAAGCCCAGAAGACGTCTTGGTCCCCAGCCCCCAGACAAAAGGAAGGTAGGATAGGTGTCTGCCAAGAAGGTAGCTGATAAGAGACACCTGCAGAGGATGGAGGAGGAAGTGGTGGCAGAGATAAAGGAGATGGAACGGAAGGACTCAGAGGCTTAGGGAGAAACAGAAGGAGACACAAAAACCTCAGAGGAGGAAGAGACTTGCAGAAAGACAATGGAGCCTTAGGGCCCTGTATTTTGCACTTCCAGGGAAGTAGAAAGCAGACAGGAGGAGGATCTCTGGGAAGAAGTACCTGAACCCCACCCAGCTGGCAAAGGAAGGGGTTGTGGTCAAGGGGTCCCCTGTGCAAGTACCTCCTGAAGGACCACCGGCAACAACAAGATCTTGGCATCCACACCACTTAATGGGAGCAGCAGCACCCACTCCAACCGAGTTGTGGTACTGGCAATGCAAATGCCAGCACAAAAGGCCCTGAAGGCTCCAAGGAAGCCCACCCAGCTACCCCTTACCCGGTTATACTGACCATTATTGAAAGGACCACAGCCAGGGTCTGGATTCATCCTTCTGGGACTCTCAGGGCCTAAAATGATGTTAATGGGGGCCTCTCTTGAAAGGACACCAGCCAGGAGTTTGATATAGGGAACCCAACCCTACGGAAAGTTAGGGAAATATGTTGAAGCTACAACTCCTGTATCTATCTCCAAGTTAGTTGGAATAAAGACTCTTACGGGTCATCCTTACAAGCTGGAGCCTATGGAGTTTATTACTGGGGGACCCAGCAACTGCTAGCATCACTGGGGGTGAGGCCAGTGGCACTCACACACCCTTTTTTATGTTGAATCCTATGCCTCATATTTTATTTGGACCCTGCTGGATCTCTTGCACATAGAACGGATGTTTGAAGTGAATGTTAGTTTCCTCCAGTAGGACTTAATTACCATTCACTACCACCTAAGCAAGGCCATGGCGATCATCACTTCTGAATTGTAACTGGTGTGTCTCTAACATAGTTACAGAGACTTATTTTGTTAATTTACTTTTACAAATATATTATCAGAGTAACAAAACAACATTCCTGCTTGTGGCGGAATGCCCATGTCCCACCTGTCCATCATGTGGAGCTCTAGAGCTGGAGCCTATGGGAAGACAGGAGGGCGGAGTCAGAGAGACAGTTGGAAACTGAGAGAGAATGAGAGAGGAGGTTTAGAGAGGTTTATGAGAGAGATTGGAAAGTTGGTGTGGTATAGTTGGTTTATGGATTAATGTATAGTTAAAAGATAGAAGTAAAATAAATAGACAGTCATCAGATAGTATTCCAGTGATTAACAGTGATTTATATGAAAAGTAATACAAATAAAGAAACGTGTTTAATATCCAAGTAATGAGTGCAACATTATACAACATCTATTAATATACTTATGTGATTCAACAACTAAACAATAAATAATCAGTTATATTTAACAACACGTGTCTATGCAACATCTTTGGTAAAGTGTGGATAGAGATCCACTGGTGGCAGTTGGTGTATGGAGAATTAAGCAAGTCGTGTCCAAAGGTGGACCTGGGTTTGAGGGAAACAAACTAGGGACACTGGGGGTGCGCGACACTGCTTTATTCTGAAAGACTAAATTGCATGCATTTTTCTGAGCACAGAAGGGTCAGTGTGAGAAGGAACAATGGGACTGGCAATGGGAAAATTAGTGGATTGAAAGTTAACTTGAACAGGAATTGGTTTGGATTACTGATTAAGAAGTGATGTTCCTTTTAATTGGGGCAAAAACAATCTTACAGGAATTCAAATTCAAATTTGAGAAGCACATCAGCTGGCGTTCTGTGAACTACTGTAAGTGTTCAGTTTGTGGCAGAAAAGTGCAAGTGCAAGTCTAGAAGTGATTTTTGTGTTTGGATTTCATACCCAATCTCTGTTTTACACTCAGGGAACACTCGGGGCCAAATCAGCAGTCTTGAGCAACAGGCCTGTCTCTTTGTCATCCAGCACTCTGCATCAGTGTCCAGTTGCATCATTTTTCTCACACAAAGCTTTTCAAAACTCCTTTGGGATGCTTACAAGCAGAAGGGCAGGAAGACAGCAGCATGCTCTTATTTGTCCCACTATGGAGGAGACAAGGCCCAGAACAAGAGAGGGAGGGAGAGACAACATGGGTTTTCTAGGGTTTTGTGTATAAGAAAGGAAGAAGACTGTTGTCATGTCTCAACCTTTGGTCATGTGTATTGCGTCTCACAAAGGTGTGACAAGTATAATCCATAACTTGGCACTGTTTTTCATATGGTGTCTGTTTTGTGTGCAGATGATTTGCTGCTTTCTGACTATAATATAGCTGTACTCAGGTCTGAGTTATGTTGATCTCAGGGGCCTGATATCAAGTGAGAATTATGTTGTTTAGTATTCTAGAGGATTTATAAACCACATGGAATAACCCTACACAGTATATGATGGGAATAAACTGGAAGGCAGGAGTTATACTCTGTACATAGCGGGAATTCTAAATGTGCAAACGAAAAGAAAATGTGCACTTCCAAAAGAACATTTGTATAATAATATTCCCTATTATTATTTCATGGTACTCTGTTGCAGCAAGAGCAACAGTGTCTTCTGACGCCTTAAAGCTTTGTTCTGCACAAGTTTCATGGAATGAAGCCCCCTTGATCAAATGCACCTCTGAGGAAGTGGGTTGTAGTCCACATCAGTGTAGGCCAAATCAAACGAGTTAGCCTTTAAGGTGCCCCGCAGATCTTGGTCCTGTGGTGTTAGCTGAGGTAAAAAGTAACTGATGAACAGTAGTGATGAACTGATGAACAGTAGTACAGGCTCCTCTAGATCCCTGAACTGTGAGGTTGTGTAATTTATTTTCTTTTTATTTATTGGATTTATATCCCTCATTCCTCTTCAAAATGAGATACAAAGAGTACTTGTTTTATCTTCCCTTGCTGAAAATGCTACCCATACACACCACAGTTACTAGCAGTAATGCTTTATTCATAAATACGTAGACAAGAGTTGGAAAATTCTTTTTCTCCCTCACTGAAAATTCATCAAATTGCCCACTCTTTCTTCCATCCCAAAGTAGCAGAGAACATTTTGGAGGAATATTTTCATCCAGTCACCAAAGGGTTAACATTACTCCTGTGATTCTTGTTTGTTTGTGAGTGATTCATGCTTTTGGCGCTGTGTTCCTGTTGCAGAACAAGATATAACTCCAAGCAAAGGAGATGCTTTGTTTTTCCACACTCCTTAATGATCAAGCTAATCAATAATGTCTTTTTCGTTTATTAGGCACTGGGAAAAATGCTTGTTAACTTTCAAGAACAAAATACTGCAGGAGGTGGCTCTGTTTGTTTAGAATATAAGAGCATATTGATCAACCTGCGTTGTCAAAAGTTAGGCAGCTCATTGTGAACAGTTGTTGAGATGTGTGGTTTTACTAAGCTAATCTAGAGCAGAAAAAAATATTAAACTGAGGTCAATAGTATGGATTGCTCCTTTTTTAACATCTTGCTCAAAGAAATACAAATAAATGCATTTATATCCATTTGCAGTATAGATTTATATATTCATCTTTAATGTTTCAGTATTTATTTTTACAACAATTGAACTGCAAGGTCTTTTCTTACATTATTTAGTGCTATTAAATATGAAAGACAAATCTGAATATATATTAAACTGTATAGCTCCAATATATTCAAGGGTATTAGAACTGTTCAAGTTACACTTATGATCAATCTTCTTTCTTTGTCCTTGCAGAGTCTCTCACAATCAGAGATGGGCGTGAAATGAACCATGAAGCAAAACAAACAAACAAACCATGAATCAGGCCATTTCAGGGTTTGCTTTGGGGAAATGTCCCTGCCCAGAATGAAGCGAAATGCCAAACTATTATTGGCAATGACAATTTGTACGCTTTGTTTTGGGTGCATCGTCCCTAGCCAGACAGTCTGGTGCCACCCTAGGCAATGCTGAGGTGGACCTAGAGTAAACTATGTGTACGATTGATTGTCAGGCTAGGCAGCCAACCAGGCTGCTCCAAGTCTGCTCTCTGAGAGTAGCTGGTTATAGGAGCCACACCCTGGACAACTCAGCTGGTGGTTTCACTTTTGCAGCAGCCAGTGTGAGAAGAGGATGCTTAGCTAGCTAGTCCATTCATCCTGCCCCCTTTTCTGTCCCCTCCCCAGTCCACCTCATGATGAACGACACCCTCTCTCAAGTTCCCTTGCATGAACTACTCAATTTTCCCCAAGCCAGCTGCTAAAGAGCACTTTCCTGAGAGGACCTGCTCTTTTGGGGGGGGGGGGCTATATCCCAGATATCCCAAGTCTTGGAGCAGATGGGGAGGAAAGTCAACTGAAGACTTGCCATGAGTTTGGAATCTCTAACTCATGCAGGAGCCATTCTACCACTTCCAAAATACCCAAATCACATGAACTACAAAAGTTTCATTTCATCAAAAAGTTAGTGAAAGTTCATGGTCCATGGTTCAGGAATAGTGATGACACACAAACCATCACGGACCACCATTTTCCTGAAGGATGATTGTGGGGTCAGGCAGAAGTGGCGAGGTTGCAGGGGGAGAAGATTGATAGATAACTCTGTGTAAAGCCCACAAATTCTCAGTTATCATGGAGGACATGGTCCCATTGTCATTACTGACATAAGATTCAATGGCCCAAACTGTTTGGAATTTGGTTGGTTCTCTTTAGTCAGGAGAGTATGAAGTACTAAACAAACCAGCTACAGAACAGGAAAAGCATGAAGAGAATATAGCTTAAAAAACCAGCTCCAAGTCAGTCTTCTTGTATTTAAGAAATCACTCTACAACTAGTTTAAGATGGGGGGGGGGACTTTATTTACAATTGATTTTGAGCAGAAAAGGAATAAAAAGAGGAACTAGATATCACAACCATCTCGAAAGAGGGAGAGATCCCTGGAGACCACACAGTCATGAGGTTAGGAGCATGAAAACATATCTGCTCTCCTTGGAGGCCAGGAAGGAAAAGAGAGAAACAAACTATGGAATCAGGGACAGGCAGGAAGAGAGGCCTGGCTTACCTCAAGCCTGAGAAAATAGTCTTTGCTAATAGATTAGTGAGAAAGGTAAGCAGTCACCTGAGCTCGAGAAAGTCCCTCTTGGTCCAAAAGCACCTTTCACACTGAAATCCAGTGTTAGTAAGTATAAAAGGTTGTTAATTTTTCTCCAGCACCCCTTCTCAAACTTGCATGCATTCAACACCCCTCCTCAAGTCACATTCTTGAAACAGTCTCTTGATAGAGACTTGGTCAATATATCTGCTGTAGAGATCGGGACGAATATAAAAATGGATTGGTTTCTTCGACAAAAATAGCCGATTCGTTAAATATTCGTCAATCTGTATTTGTCAAGTATTAAGTCCCGACGAATACGGCTTGACGAATATTTCCCCATTTTATTCATCCTTTGTAAAAAAAAAAATTTAAAAAAAACATTCTGCCTTCCGGCCGCCAATCAGCTGATCAGTGGGCCGATAGGCAGCCACCCACCCCCACAGCCACCCACCCCACAGCCTACCCCACCCCTTCCTCTCCCTACCTTAGCCCCCCCACCCCCACTGACACCCCCTTACCATAATCATCGGCTGCGGCTTCATTTAGGGTAGGGAAGCTGCAGCTGCCATCTTTGCAAAGGGCAACCTGGATTCCCTTAACCTGCCATCTTTGCAAAGGGCAGCCAGTTTCCCTTTTTACATGCCGTGGCTGCGGAGGCCTGATGGAGACCTTGGCAGCGGCGATGACGATTACGGTAAGGGGGTGTCGGCGGGGGTGGGGGGCGGCAGCGGCACAGCGGTGGGGGGTGGCAGTGGGGTGGTGACGGTGGCAGTGGGGGGCGGTTTTCTTTAATAAACCCCCCCCCCCACGAATTGAAGAATAACTTTGTTATTTGTTGCTTCAAGGGGCAACTTCGTGCTTCGTGAGTCGTCAAAAATGTGAGTTGTCCCCATCTCTAATCTGCTGTCATCTCAGTGGTTGGACAGTAGAACATCTGGACAGTACCTTTCTCAGTCAGGCCACACACCAGGTAACAGCAGCTGGACTGGCTGCTGATTTAGTTCTGGACACAATTCAAAGTGTTGGTTTTAACCTATAAAGCCCTTTCTCTTCAAACAGGCTTTCCCTTATTGATTGGTTATCTGAGAGGGATTTAAAATGGAGTCTTATGCCTTGTTGCTTGGAATTCGTTTTTGAGTTGATTTTAATATTTTAGTGTGATATTTGTTTGATTCTTTTAAAATATTTGTATGGTTACTGTTTTAGATTCTAAATATTGTATTTAAATGACACACATTGTGTTGGGTCCTTTTAAAGAAGGAAGTTAGGGTAAAACATATTTTAAATAAATAAATAAATAAATATCTCACAAATGGGGGATAAAATACACTCTCCATGTTCTTTCTTAACAGTAGCCTCCTATCCAGACTATAGGTGAGGAGACACACATTTCTTTTAGAACAATACATAACTTTTCATGATCCACACACTGGAAGGCTTTACTGGAATCTAAAAAGCTCCCACTGTGGTCTTTTTGCAGCAAGTGGAACTTCACTATCTTTTGCTTCCAGCTATACAGTCTACTTCAGTTCTGTATTGGCCACCTGGTGATGTCTTTGTAAAGAATTATCTGTCTGGTTGCCTGAATCATGTATTTGTCATAAACAAATTGTTGTCTTAACAGAATTATTGTTGTTCTCCTTTTTCATTTCATCCTGACTCCTAAACTGAATTCTCCAACAATGTTTGGCTCTGCTTTATCTCCTACTTTTGCCTTTCAGTGATCCATGATTTGACTTCCTCCTGGATTTTAACATGACATTTTCAGTTTTTCCTTCTTCAGCATATGTAGCTGGAGCATAGCCTTGAAAGATTATGATGTTTATAGATTTTCCATGAAATCTGATTATTATTTGGTCAGAATTCATAACATGAGTTTCAAAAACAATGCTTATCCAATGGTGGTACTAGGACCGTAAAAAAAGACTCAGAGCACAAGGATTCCTGGAGCATTTCAGCTGACTACTGTGGAAACATAATTCTGGACTAGATTCTGGACTTCGGGGCATCAATAGAAATGGAGCACAGTAGATGTATTGTATTAGTGGACTTTACATATGTGTTGCCTTACTATTCAGCAGTTCATTCAATGGAGATTCTCTATTAGGGAATAGTAACTGGATTCAGACCTTGGATTGATATATTGATCCAGCAATATATTCTTATTTGAAGAGCATTCTAACTCATTTCTGTTCTACAAGTTTTCATAGGATAGAAAGTAGGTAAGTAGGTAGGTAGAAAGATAGACAGACAGATGGACAGATAATATGTATTTATAAAAAATAGTGGGAAACTAGTAGAGGACATTATATCCCACTCTGAATAGCTAACAGCAGTTAGAAGCAGTAATAGACTATAAAAATACAAAATGTGATTGCAACAGAGGGATTATACAAATAAAACACTGCATTCTCAACCACTTACTGTTTCTAAAGACTCTTTAAAGGTGGCCCCATGTTGAGCACCTGGCAGTAATCCAACCTGGATGTAATAAAGCATGGTGGTTTGCCCTTCTCTAGACACTGCTGCTACTTACCACTTTCATGTATGCTTGCTCTCTCCTCATCAAAGTGTGGATCTGTGATGAATAACATGCAACATTATTATGGGGATTTAACAGTTGGATGCGTGAGAGGGACCATCTGCCTTCCTGAGGCATCATGGGAAGAAGACCCCCCCACTGTTAGTAACAACTACTGTGAAGATGGCTGGTCGTCCTTAGAGATTTTAGGTCTTCTGTTTCATGCTTAAATAAACATTTAAATCACTTTCTAAGAAGCTCTGTTTGTTCTTAGGGGTCATCCGAGAAGACCAGTGAATCTATTACAGTTTGATACCTACCAGCATCCTTCTGATAACAGCAATTTACCAAACACCTCTGGAAGTTCACAAATAAAGTGTGAAAGTGCTGGCCTTCCTCATCTGGGATGGAAAATAATGTATCACACAGTCGTTTTGTTTTAACTTGAATTTGGTCTTATGATGCTCGTAATTGTTTTAATCTGAAAGCAATGAGACACATAGAATTGAAGAGAAAAGCTACAAACAACAACATTAAAAATGCACAAATAAATGTTTGAACTCCAAACTTGTATTTACTCTGTTTTTTTCACTTCACACTTGGGCTGCAGTCCCTTATTAAGTGCATTAAAGCTACAACAGTGAAACTATTTTTGGTAAAGAAGAGTGCAATCCAAAAAAGGAGATGGAGGATGAAATATCCTCATCATGGTGTAATGGAGCCAGGGCTCACCATACAGAAGTCCCCGGACTCTCTGAGTAGGGGGGACTATGACATGCCTGGTACCAGCCTGAGGATTTCCGTCTCTCTCTCTTTCTCTTGCTCTCTAAGTTTAGCTGCAATGCTTGGGGTGGTTGAGCGACAAATGGATTTTTCCAGGAACACACATAACGAACCAGCTATCTCTGTGGTATCAGAGAATGTTTAGGTCTTGAATGAGCAACGGAGAGCCATGTGTTTATGGGAGACCTGCTCTTCATTTGTTAATATGGACCAATGTAACATTTTTTTGGCTTCTCTTTGCAGACGTGGCTTTGGGGATGCCATGATGAGCACCTACACTTCTGAATTTAATGCTACACTACTTACCCCCACAGTGCACAGAAAGGCTCACTTCTCCACAGTGAAAATGGGCAGCACAGTATGGTGAGACCAATAATACAGGTCTTTGGAGAAGCATGTTTGTTCTAAAGTACATGTCCAGCAAAGCAGAGTATATGTCCAGCAAAGGGTTAGCTCTTCTAAGTACTGATCAGTGCTGCATCTCTGTGAGGACATAAATACAGCACCGATCACTACTTAGAAGAGCTAACCCTTTCCTCTCATAATGTGATTCACAGATAGCCACCATCACTCTCATCCAGGCCTTCACCCAACTTCCAGTGTCCCTAAACATAACTTCTCTGGAAGAGAGAAGAAAGCTTATCTGGAGGCCAATTCTCTCTGTGGGTGTTCTCAAGGAATAACAAGCATCTGCTTCTGGGTAGATAGAGTGATGGACTCGGACTCTGGAGAACAGGGTTCGAATCCCCACCTGGCCACGAAAACTCACTGGGAGATTGGAACTGGTAAAGCATCTCCTTAAATATCTCACTTACCAAAACCCTATTGGGGTCGCTATAAGTCAGTTCTGACTTGACTGCACAGAACACATACACTTTAAAAGTGTGTGTGATCAAAAGCATGCTCTGTTTTAATAAAACTATTACAGCCTTTCCCTGTGTTATTTTGGACATGAGTTTCACATTATACCTGGATCCTGTGGGGGTTTTTTAAGCATTGTTTTTCTACGTGTTTGTTTTTATGTGTGTATTATTTTGTTCAAGGAAATGCCAGTATCAAGGTGGGTTGTTTCTCATGTGGTTAAATTGAAGCCCAAAGGGATTATAAATGACCTGCCCAAGATAACACAGCACGTCACAATACTCCTTCTCAGCAGGCTTGATGCCTTCCTTGCTCTTACTGAAGTAGATATTTCTGTCATATTTTTTTTCTCTCTTCACAAAGAAACATGAAAAATGCTGAGCTGAGGAAAGTTTGAGACAGAAGCTCTGCAGTTAAACCAAGAAAAGGCTAAGGGATCATACTGCATTATTCAGCGTTGCTTATTGTCAGGAATTAGAATTCTCTCTGTAACATTTGTGGTGATTTCAGAGAATGAGATATGGTTCTAAGACATGCTAGTTTGGTTTGCAGTTCTCTACCCACTGATTTGGGAGTGCGTCCAACTGAACTCAAAGACTTTTACTTCTGAACTGACATATAGAATAGTGAGGTGTTACCTATCTGTTCTCATCAGTTACTTCAGTCAAAAGCCCAAATGGATGACTCCTTCTACAATATCAGGATGAGTGGCTGAGGTTTCCAGTCTGTGACATTCATACATAGGTTCACCCTTAAACCTTCTCTATTCTATTTCTGTACTAACTTATTATTTTTAAAATGAAATCTTTATGAACATTAGCATTAAAATAATACTTAAACGTGTATTCTAAAATGGTGATTCTCAACTTTCGGTCCAAGTGTTCTTGAACTGCAACTCCCAGAAATCCCAGTCAGCATGGTTGGTGGTGAAGGCTTCTGGGAGTTGCAGTCCAAGAACACCTGGGTTACCCATGTTTGGGAACCACTGTTCTAAAATGTAGTTTCTTTTAAAATGCACCCTTCTAAATGGATTTTCCCCTTAAAAATACACATTTCTTGGTGATATATTTTTCTCAAAATATACACTGTAGATACATTTTGATTTTCTTTTGGAGTGAAGACCCAAATGGAACAACTGGGAAGTGCAAGCTCAGATGGCTAACTTATGCTGTGATCTAGATATTAGTCCAGGAAGGTTGATTAGAGTTCAATAATTAGATTTTTCCAAGATCAAATTACTCAAACACCCCTATTAGCAGAAGCCGCAGGAGTTATAGCATTGAGATTCATGTCAATCTTGACTGAGATATCTGATTGCACAACATGCATTCTCCAAAGTGGCAAGTTTGATAATTCTAGCCCCCAACAGGTACCATGATTTGAAGAACTTGCAATAAGTCTCTCTTGTTTATTCCACATGCTTAGGGCATATCACAAACCATTTTGAATTTCCAACAAAGTCCTGAAGCTTAGGAAGCTACTGGTGGGGTGTGTGGGTGGAGAAAATCAAATTCAGGACTTTGACTGATGAGCACACCTCATTTATATTGGTTTCTCAATTCTGACCAAGATAACCCAATCCCATGCACAGTTTTCCTTGTTCAAATTCAAAAGCTTTCAAATATATGTTGAATGTGCATTAGACTGTGACCCAAGGTTAGAGAACAGAAAACTGTATAATGCTTCAGAGACCTGTGAGTATCAAGTGAACCTTCTGAGCAGGTTCGTATTACTTGTTGGGGTACCAGACATGATATGATTGTTCCCAAATCCCCTTCTCGAAATACAGTACAGAAGAATGGCAAAACTGTCCTGACTAAAGCTGGCTAAGGTTCCTCCTGGCTCACTATAAATAATCTCCTGAATTGAAACAAGGATAGACATTCTGCTGCTTTCTGTGGGGAAAAATGACTTCAGAAAATTCAGAGGGATGTTGCCACTTACCTTTCTTAACTCTATGAAGTCACTCAAAATATCTTGGCTAGAGATGGGCATGAACCACCAGTTCGGCAGTTCATGCCAGTTTGTTTAGCAGCTGAACAGGTGTTCAGTGTTTCAAAGCCCCCCCTTCCTCTGGTGGATGCCCACTCAGAGGCAGTGGCCTGACTTCCATGCCCTGCTTCCTTCAGGTGCTGCCTCTGAGTGGGCACCCACTGGAGGAGGCAGGGTTTTTGACTCACCAAACACCTTTTCAGCTACTAAATGAACCAGCATGAATTGCCTAACTGGCAGCTCACGCCCATCTTTAATCCTGGTAGAAAGTTGCCTTGGATGCAAAACCACAATGGCTGAAATCCTGCTGCTCAGAGTTGCAAATCACACTAGTGGGGAAGTCAGTGGGGATTTGGTAAGTCAAATGCTCTGTAAGTTCCATTGATTTTATTCTAGCTGTGATTTACTACGCTAAAGTTGCAATTAGAGTAGGCCCATTTGAATCAATAGAGTTTAGAAAGGAGTTGACTCACCAAATCCACATTGATTCAGTAGGCCTAATCTAGTGTGATTTACTATGCTAAGCGGCAGGATTTTAGCTTATATGTTTCACTGTGCATCTCCCAGGGTACTGAAAGAAGGACAATCAGTGGGAAGTAGTTCAACTCTGTCTTACAGCTTCCTATTGGCCATTATTCCTAGTCTTCCTCAGAATCATCATGATGTCCCTTCTCCACACATAATTCCACTGCTAATTACATTCAGCAATAAATTCATCATATTCTTACGATGTTCAGCTAAGCTAAAGATAACAAGCATTTGCTGGATATGTATGCTTGCAAGTTATAACATGAATAATTAAAAAAATATATGTCTACATATTGAAGCAATACCTCACCTATGCTCAAAGAGCCTACACTGAACAAATATGGCCTTCAGAAGAATTTGCATGAATAGTAGGAACCACAGTTATTTTAGATCCTGTTCTGTAATTGTAATTATTTGTCACCTAGTTTTTTCCCCATACAAAGTACCCGGAAAAAATTATGTGAGGTATAGTCCACTTGTTTGTCCATTTTTCTTCATTGCTGAATACTTTCAGGCCAGTAAAAGCACTTATCTAGACAAATACAGAGGGAACAGATATGGGCAGTTGTGTGGGAAGCAGAATATAAAGCAATAAGAGCTGTATTAAATTCCATTCCCCACCAAATAAATGCTGTATATTGAACTGACTGAGTGAGTCAGTCTGGTGCTACTGCTTATGCTGCCACTGTATTTGAAGGATATACAGAGCTGTCTCAGGATGAGAAACCCTAATGGTCATTCTTTCAGCAAAATTTGTTGGGGAAAATTGGACGGATATGAGGTTTATTTCACTTTTCTACTTTGTGACAGAACTCACCGTTGCTGCAAGGCAGGAATTCTCGTATGAGAAACAGAGAGCTTCTGTCCAGAACAGCAGGTCCTGTATTTAGTCTCTTTGTACTCTGTAACATAAAGTACAACTTACCCTATTTCTTGACCCCATTATGTTGTGCATGTCCCTGTCTACACATTCTTTCCCTGTGTTAGAGATGTAGCAACACCAGTGGTGTAGTAGCTTGCCACCCCACACAAGGTCAAACTGCTGGCATTGTTTCTGCAGCCAGAATCATCCTTATTGTCTCTGTCAGATCACTTTCTCCATCCACTCTCCTCAGGTAACTGCCAGCTCTCTGAATGGCAGCTTCTCCTCATGGATTCCAGCCTTCCCCCACCCCTGCTCCCACAGTTGCAGCTAAATTATAACCTGAAGTACATGAATATGTGTGCATGCATGCCCAGGAAGGAAGGGGGGCCCATATATGGAAAGGGTGGGTGGATAAATGTGTGGGAAATTAGCCTTCCTTTGTTCCGTGATCACCCACATTTGGCGCCCGAACAGGGACATCACCTGAGGCAATCAAAGCAGCTCACCTCGCCTGGCAAAGGCTCCAGACGCGTCCTCGCATCCTCTTTTGGGTCCCGGTGAGTATTATTAGTTCAAGAAGGGAAACACTTTCACAGCGCTTCAAAATCAACATGTGAAAGACCTGATTTACTTGCTCCATAAAGAAGGCCACCATGGTGTATCTGCCTCAGTAGAGGATTTAATGACACAAATAGGTACTTTTTGTCCTTGGTATCCAGAAGAGGGCAGCTTTAAGCTTTCAGATTGGGATAAAATTGGAAATAAACTGCACAAAGACCCTGTTGCTCCAGTTAAAGTCCTCCATACATGGCATCTTTGCCGGGACACAATTTTAAAGATTGCGAACCCTTCGTTAGCCCAGTCTTTAGCTAACCTTCCAACAGCCCCTCAGATTTTGCCACCCTCTAAGCCACCAGATCTCCATGAAAATAGAAACAATCCTCCTTCCTACGCAGCTCCTGCCGCTCTTCCAATGGCCCCCTCTCCCCTTTCTCCTCTCCCTCCTCCCTCTCCTCCCCCTCCTCATTCAGCAGTGCAGCAGATGTTATCTGATGTTATGGCCCAAGGAAGCCCAGAGGATGTTGCTGCCACCCTCCCCCTTATGTCTGTTTGTCCTGTGGTTCGTAACAATCAGGGACAGCGTGTTCATGAAGGTCTTCCCCTTGCCACGTTTAAAGAGTTGAAAAAAAGTGTAGTTGAAAACGGTCTCCATAGCAGTTTTACTCTTGGGCTGGTTGATGGGCTATGAGGAAACGGAAATTTTATTCCAGCTGACTGGAAAGCCTTGGTTAAAGCAATGCTCACTCCTGCGCAATACGTATTGTTTATGCAGGAATGGAAAGACGCCGCTGCTATTCTGGCCATGGATAATTTACAAAACAATATTGCTGTGTCTGCAGATATGCTAAATGGAGATGGACTCTTTGTCACCATAGCACAGCAGATTACCATCCATGACAGGGGATTGGCACAAGTGGGTGACATTGTTAAAGCAGCCTGGTGAAAATCCCAGACAAAGGTACCCCTTTAGGGTCTTTTGCCAATTTGTGTCAGGGTCCTACAGAGGACTATATGTCTTTCATTAACAAATTGCAAAGAGCAATTGAACGGCAGGTGGAGAATACTGAGGCTGCTGATATTTTGATGAAACAGCTGGCATTTGAAAATGCTAACATGGATTGTAAAACGGCCCTTCAGGCTATTTACAATAAACCAGAGACTGACATTGCTGCCATGCTAAAATTATGTCAGAATATTGGGACAGAAACTCACAAGACACAGCTTTTGGCCACAGCCATGGCTACCTCCTTGAACCCCACCCGAGATTGTAAATGTTTTTCCTGTGGCAAGGAAGGGCACTTCAGATGGGAATACAGATCAACCCCCCAAAATAATAAACGCCCTTCTAAAAAATGCCCCCAGTGTCAGAAAGATTATCACTGGGCCAATCAATGCTGGTCTGTTCCAACACCAGGAAACTCCAAGTCGGGTGGACCTCCAGCCCCGGGTCAAGTGGGAGGAACTCAGTGAATACTACCCCAGTTCAAGAAATCCGACCTGCTACTGTTAAAAGTGCCGGTCATGATCTGATCACAGCTGAAGAGGTTGACTATCAATTCCCTCTCGCTGTCTACAAAGTCAAAACAGCACATCATGGACCAATACCCAAAGACACTGTGGGTCTCATTCTCCCCTGCTCTAGCATCTCCGCACGGGGTTTATTTGTTGTACCAGGCGTCATTCATGGGGATTATGAAGGACCTCTAATTATTCAAACCTGGTCTAATATACCGCAAGTCCTTCCTGCAGGTGAATCTATCGCTCAATTGTTGTTGTTTCCATTAACACAGATGGGTTTTTCTACCAACCCTTGTAGTGGGGTTTTTGGTTCTACTCAAGTTGCTGCCTTAACTACCATCGAGAACTCGCAGCCCCGACTCCCTCTTAAAATGGGATTGCTTGTTCATAATGGCCTGATTGATACAGGAGCTGATGTTACCATTATTGCAAAGAAAGACTGGCCAGAAAGCTATCCCACCCAGCCAGTGCACAACATTTGGGGAGTTGGAGGCTATGAGCAAGCCCAGAAAAACCTTCAGCCCATTGTTCTGGAAAGTCTACGTGACTCTCCTAGACAAATCACAATCACTCCTTACATTCTGCCTATTCCCTTTTCCATCTGGGGTCAGGATCTCTTGAAAAAGGTCAATGCAAAATTGCAGACACATTTATAATACAGGCCTCTATGCAATCTGACATAGCCTTGCCATTAACGTGGCTTTCTGGACCACCTGTCTGGGTTGATCAATGGCCATTGTCTAAAGAAAAGCTCCACGCAGTGGAGGCCTTAGTTAAGGAGCAATTAGATCAAGGACATATAGAGTATTCCACCAGTCCGTGGAATACCCTCATTGTCACCATCACAAAGAAATCTGGGAAGTGGCATTTGCTACACAACCTTTGGGAAGTTAACAAGCGCATTCAACCTATGGGCCCTTTACAATGTGGCTTGCCTAATCCAAATTTGATAACCCAACACTATTAATTAATGATAGTAGATCTCAAGGACTGTTTCTTCACTATTCCTTTAGCACCACAAGATAGGGAAAAAATTGCCTTTACAGTCCCTGTATACAACAATTCCCAACCTACTCAAAGATATCAGTGCAAAGTCTTGCCTCAGGGAATGTTGAATTCCCCAACTTTATGTCAACATTTTGTGGATCTAGCCCTACAGCAATTTCGCTTGGAACATCCTGAATTGCTTGTATATCATTACATGGATGACATTTTGGTGGCTGGGCAATCCCTCTCTACTACTATGATTCTCTAGCTAACTGCTTAGAGAAAAAAGGCCTTCACAAAGCTCCAGAAAAGATACAAACCACACCTCCATTTCTTTATCTAGGACACAAACTGTTGCAAGCTACATCTTCTCCGTTCTTACCAGAACTAAAAACTCCATCTCAATTTACATTACTGCAGTTGCAACAGTTCCTCGGGCACTTAAATTGTGCTCGTCCATTTTTGTGCCTTCCTACTCATGAATTGCAGTCTTTGTTTAACGCACTCCGGGGACATCAGTCTCCTGCTGACTCCATACCCATCACCAAGGCTATGAAACATGTCATACATCAAATTAATGCAGCCTTGCGATGTACCATGGTCGACCGCATTCCTTCTTTTGGTCCCTTGCAGCTGGTTATCTTGAACACTCCCCAATTGCCTACTGGGTTGTTGTGTAGCCTGAAGTCTGACAAGGCCATTTCTGTAGCAGAATGGCTTTATTTATCTAACACTCCTCCCCGAAATGTTTACTCCACTCTAAATGCGATTACAGACCTTGTAATCAAAGGACGCCATCGTGCCAAACAACTCACAAGTTGGGATCTTCTGTGTTGTTACTTACCTATTTCCAAAGCTGACCATGATCATTAAATGTCTACATCACTAACTTATCAAATTGCTTTTGCAGATTATGTTGGCAACATACGTTTTAATCCACCTAAAGACCCTTGCTTAACATTCATTCAGCAAGTACCCCTTCGCTTTTCCTCTCCTTTCACTGCTACTACTCTCCCTGATGCACTAACTGTTTTTACCGATGGTGTGCCTACCAGAGGCGTGATTACCTTTCAGCAACCTCTCGGAACCTGGAAAACCTGTTTTACTTGTACTCAGAGCTCTGCCCAGTGTGCAGAACTTGCTGCTGTTCATCCTTGCCTTTCAAATGTTTCAAGATCAACCTTTAAATCTCATTGTAGACACTCAATATGTATTTAACCTTCTCACTCATCTGACATGCCTATCTTTCTCCTGCTCTTTACTTTTCCTTACTTTCCCTGTTTTTGACTTTAAAAAACCTCCTTGCTACCAGATCACAACTGTGGCGGAATGCCCATGTTGTCCGTCATGTGGAGCTCTAGAGCTAGAGCCTATGAGAGGACAGGAGGGTGGAGTCAGAGAGACATTTGGAAACTGGGAGAGAAGGAGAGAGGAGGTTTTAGAGAGTTTTAGGAGAGAGATTGGAAAGTTGGTGTGATATAGTTGGTTTATGAATTAAAGAATAGTTAAAGGATAGAAGTACAATAAATAGACAGTCATCAAATAATATTCCAGTGATTCACAGTGATTTATATGAAAAGTAATACCAATAAAGAAACGTGTGTAATATCCAAGCAATGAGTGAAACATCATACAACATCTATTAATATACTTATGTGATTCAACAACTAAACAATAAATAATCAGTTATATTTGACAACACGTGTCCAGGCAGCATTATTGGTAAAGTGTGGATAAAGATCCACTGGTGGCAGTTGGTGTATGGAGAATTAAGAACGTCGTGCCCAAAGGTGGGACCTGGGTTTGAGGGAAACAAACTAGGGACACTGGGGGTGCGTGACATAAGTGGTGGCATCAGCGGTGGGATGCGAAATAAATAAATTCCAGTGAGCCAAAGAAAAGAGAAAAGAAATTCTCTGAGTCTGAGGGACCTGTTAGTCAAATGAGAAGGAGTGGAGAACCCTAAAAGCTCTGTGTGGATAGCTTGGAAGGGACTCCTGATCGTGTAAAGACTAAGGCAGGAAGAGACTCTGAGGAGAATTTAGTGTTTAAAATTTACCTCAAGCTTAGGGAAAGACCAAGAGGGCTAACTTTAGATCCCTAGCTCTGAAAGAGGAGCGCTGAAGGGAATAAAAAGGAAGCCAAGGTCAAAGGAAGCTGAGGGGATGAAATCTAAGTGGTGGCAGGAATAATATAAATATTAAAGGAAAAAGCTGGGTGTCTGGAGACTGGAAGAAACAGTGTTTCAGAACCAGAGACAGTGAGGCTAGGTGCCTAAAGAAAGAAAGAAAGTAACTATCTGCTGCTGTAGTGGAAGGCTACTGTATCTCACTCTCTCTAACACAGAAAAGGAAAAAGTGTTTTTAAATTCAGGCTTGTCTATTTGCCTCTATTAAACCAACCAATTTATCCAAAAAACAAATAAACCATGCCTTCTAAGCGAGGGAAAAGGTTAACAATGGAGGTATCTGATGTACAAGGTTTACCTCACGAAGGGGAAGGCCCTGAATTAGCTGAGCAATATGAGGCGCAAGGGGAAAATACCTCAGGGGGAGAAGCAGCTGCTTTAACCTCCCAAGAGTTTCAGAAGTGGAAATTGGAAAGGGAATTTCAATTACAAGAGTTACAGATTAGGGCTGAGGAAAGACAAAAATAGATGGAACTAGAAAAGAGACAGATGGAATACCAACTAGAAATGAAATGATTAGAATTATCAGCCCAGAACTATAATAATAATAATTCAAATACTGAGGAGGGGAATTTATCAAAAGCTGACTTAAAGAAATTCCCTCAATTCAGAAAGGGTGATTGCGCTGAGGCATTCCTCATTGCTTTCGAGAGGACATGCTGGGACTATAAGGTGAAAGCTGAGGAGAGAATGATTATTCTCAGGTCTCAAATAAGTGGAGAGTTAAATGAGATTTATTCTCAAATGGCCCCAGAACAAGCAAGAGACTATGAAGCCTTCAGAAAATTGGTTTACTCAAGGTTTTGGGATCAATGCTGAGCACCTCAGACAGAAATTTAGAGCATTGAAAAGAAAACCTGAGGAATCATATTATCAATTGGGAGCCAATCTGGTCAAATACTTGGAGAAGTGGCTAGAACATGCTAAAGTTGAGAATTTAGAAGAAATGAAAGATATTATTGGGCTAGAACAATTCTATTCAGTTCTACCAGGAGAACTAAGGCATTTAGTCAGGGATAAAAAGCCCAAAATGGTTCGGCAGGCGAGCGAAGAAGCTGATTTTATCTCAGAAATATGAAACCCAAAATTTTCTGAGGTAAAACTTGGAGGTAACAGCTGGGAGGAAAGAAGAAAAGAACCCAGAGATTACCACAAGAACTATCAGAATACTGGAGGCCATTTTAGAAGCAAACCCTCAGAGCAGAATCAACAGAAGAACAAAAGCTTTGAAGAGAAGGGAGACAAGCCCCCATATTGTGAACAAAGAGCCCCTAAAACTCCATATTTTGAACAGAAAGTCCCTAAAACTTGCTATGGGTGTGGAGAAAAAGGGCATTTCATTTCCCAATGCCAAACCTTAAAGAATAAAGAGGTTCAACAGAAAGGAGGGGGAAATTTACCCAGGAAAGTGTACTATGTGCAACAGCAGGGACAGACAGTTGAGGCAATTGAAAATGGTGCTGAAACAGAGGTGGCAGAGGGCCAGGAAAAACAGCCACCATTAGCCAACATTGTCCAATGCTTTTATATAGAAAGTAACCAGGAACTGCTTCGTTGTTCTGGTGAATACATTTATATAAATGATACCAAATATCTAGCATTGAGAGACTCCTGCTCACAGGCGACTTTGTGTCATCCTGATATTATCCCTCAGGGAAATATAGTAAGAAATAAATACATAACCATAAAAGGGATTGGGACAGAATTAATTACTCTACCTATGGCTCAAATACCAATGAAATATCAAGGGTGGAATGGAGTGTGGAAAGTAGCCCTTTCAAATCAAATTCCTGCTCCATGTTTGATTGGGTTAGATCTATCTGAGCATGTAAAGAGTGTTTTAATTACTACTCACTCCCAGATAGAAAAAAGAGAAAAACCTGAAGAAAATTGTGAGATCCCTAATGAAATTATAGGAGGAGATGAAGACAATAAAACAGTTGAGGTGGTAGTTATAAGAAATCCTCATGAAAATGCTTTTAAACAAGAGCAAAGACAGGATTCTACGTTACAACAATGCTTTGAGTCAGCCAGAGAGGGAACACTAACCCCTGAAAGCCCAGAAGGGTTCTGTGTGGAGAAAAACCTGTTATACAGAAAGGTCTTAATTAATCCTCAGAGGGGAGGGGGAAATGTTCACAAACAACTGGTGATCCCTTTTAAATACAGGGAAAGGATTATGGAGAAAGGACATAAAGACACCTTTGCTGCTCATTTAGGAATCACACGCACAAAGCAGAGAATAGCTCAGAATTTCTACTGGCCAGGAATGGGAAAGCAAATAAAAGCATACTGTCAAAGCTGTGATGTATGTCAAAGGCAGGGTACGGGCAATGATAAAACTAAAGCTAAGCTGTGCCCTTTACCCATAATATTGACCCTATTTCAATGAATTGGCAGGGACATTGTGGGACCCTTGCCTAAAGTAACCAGAAGGGGATTCAGTCCTTTTGACTTGTTATTTGGGAAAAAAGTGCAGGGACCCCTTGAGTTACTACAACAAAATTGGGAAGAACAGAGGGAACAAGATCCTGAAACAGTGATCCAGTACCTAGATACCCTGAGGAACTCCTTGCAGCAATCTCTGAAGTTAGCTTCAGAAAACTTACAGAGACAGCAAGGCAAGCAGAAACTATGTTTTGACAAAAAGGCCAGAGAAAGATCATTCAGTCCAGGAGAGAAAGTCCTGAGGCTGAGGTCTATAAAAGGAAATAAGATGCAAATAAACTGGGCAAATCCTGTTAGAATAAAACCCAAGATGAATGAAATAAATTACATAATTCAGGAGGAAGGAAAGGAAGGTCAGAGAGTGGTCCATGTGAACTGGATCAAGTGTAGAGAATTCACGGTAGCATACAAAAATGAGATAAGGATCTATAGTCAGACATGGACAGATCCCCTAGACCATAATGAAATAGTGCTACTAAGAATACATGAGGCTGGATTAACAGTGAAGGTTAGCAAATGCCAGCTGCGTAACTCCAAGTTAAAAGAATTAGGCCATATCGTTGGGGAAGTCATAATCAAACCCCTAACACTGAAGATGAAAGAAATCAGTAGCTGGCCTAGAACAACAGCAAAGATCAGATATGTCTTAGGGTTAGTTAGCTATGAGAGACGCTCTATCCAGAACTTCAGCGAAATAGAGGCCCCTTTATCAGACATAACCCCTAAAAGAAAAGCTGGCAAGATCCTGTGGTCGAGCGACTGTGGAGAGACCTTCGAGAGGTTGGAGACTGCACTGATGACCGGTCCTGCCCTGAGAGAACCAGATTTCCAGCAAGGGTGCACCGTCTTCACAGAGGCATCCCACATTGGACTGTGAGCTGTGCTGAGCCAGGAGGATGACAATGGGGACCTTCATCCAGTGACGTTCCTGAGCGAGAAGCTGCAGGCTGGTGAGAGACACCTTTCCATCATAGACCGTGAGTGTCTGGCGATTATATGGTCTTTGTGGAAGCTCGGACCATACATATGGGGAAGACATTTTGTTCCATGCACAGACCATTCCCCACGGCTGTGGTTGCGGACTGTCAGAGCAAACAATAAGAAGTTGATGAGGTGGGCCATACTCCTACAAGACTGTGACTTTGGGGATCCAGAGTCTAAGGGACTCAAACTGTGGTAGCCGAGGACGCCTTATCCAGAAGACCAGAAGAATGACTGATGGAAACGAAGAAAATGTAACTTTTAATGGTATTAACAATGTTTATGGAACCCGCCCTGAGTAGACTCTGTCTAAAAGGGTGGGATAAAAATCGAATAAATAAATAAATAAAATAAATATTAAAATTGTTCTAAATAAATATTCTAAGTGTATATGTATATGAAATAAATGAAAATGCAATTTATAGATGAATTAATGATAAGTAAGGATAAAAGTGACTGAAGTGGTTTGTATGTAATAAAAATGTTGATTCAGGTTATTTAAATATAAAGTAATAAGAATAATATGCTTTCAACTGGGTAAAAGAGTAAGTATAGAGTAAGTATAAATTGCAAATGTGTAAATGAGAATTGCAATGGAAAAAAATTGTTAGAAATATTGTTAAGTAAAAGCATACGTTGTTCATGAGGGTAAACTACCATAAGTTTTACCCCATGAAACAAACTTTCCAAGGGGGGAGGTATGTGGCAGAATGCCCATGTCCCACCTGTCCATCATATGGAGCTCTAGAGCTAGAGCCTATGAGAGGACAGGAGGGCGGAGTCAGAGAGACATTTGGAAACTGGGAGAGAAGGAGAGAGGAGGTTTTAGAGAGTTTTAGGAGAGAGATTGGAAAGTTGGTGTGATATAGTTGGTTTATGAATTAAAGAATAGTTAAAGGATAGAAGTACAATAAATAGACAGTCATCAAATAATATTCCAGTGATTCACAGTGATTTATATGAAAAGTAATACCAATAAAGAAACGTGTGTAATATCCAAGCAATGAGTGAAACATCATACAACATCTATTAATATACTTATGTGATTCAACAACTAAACAATAAATAATCAGTTATATTTGACAACACGTGTCCAGGCAGCATTATTGGTAAAGTGTGGATAAAGATCCACTGGTGGCAGTTGGTGTATGGAGAATTAAGAACGTCGTGCCCAAAGGTGGGACCTGGGTTTGAGGGAAACAAACTAGGGACACTGGGGGTGCGCGACAACAACCTTTTTTTGCAGCTCACATCCGATCCCATACTGGATTTCAAGATGCTATCTCAGAGGGAAATCATCGTGCCGACTCTGCTCTTCGTTCCTTGTGTCCCCTCTTTTCCAATCCTATTGACAGCCATTCCTTTTTTCATCAGAGTGCTAAACAACTCCGTAAGCAATTTTCTATTCTGCTTTCTCAAGCTCGAGACATCGTCTTCTCCTGCTCTTCCTGTTCCATGTCTCCCATTTCCTTTCCTTTTGATGCTGTTAACCCACGAGGAATGGATGCCAATCAGCTTTGGCAAATGGATGTCACTCATGTTCCTACCCTTGCTCCTCTTTCTTATCTTCATCTAACTATTGATACTTATTCGGGATACATCTGGGCTACCCCTCTTCGTGGCGATACCTCTCGCTATGTCATACAACATTGTTTACGTACGTTTGCAATTATGGGCCAGCCTCAAGCCTTCAAAAACAGACAATGGCCCTGCCTATACCTCTCACGCCTTTACCACTTTCTGCAATGAATGGGACATTCGTCTTTCCCATGGTATTCCTTATAACTGCACAGGACAGGCTATTGTAGAACGAGCACACCGCTCTTTTAAATTTCTCCTTTCAAAACAAACAAAAAACAGAGGGATTAAGCCCCAAGATGTTCCAGGTGTAGTATCAATAGCATTATTCACATTAAATCATTTAACTGTATCTGCAGGTCAGCATAAGTTGTCGCCAGTAGAGAAACACTTTCGTAAAGAAATCCCCATGAAATGGCTGCTGGTGACTTATAAGCAACCTCCCGACCCTCAGTGGGAGGGTCCAGTCCCTTTACTAACATGGGGGCACGGCTATGCTGCTGTGCTTACTCCCACAGGTCTCTTGTGGATCCCGGCTCGGTGTGTGAGGCCATATCATGGGAAGAATGAGTTGGCATCGCAACCTGCAGAACCCGATTCCGGAATTCAACCCAGTGATGGCTCTGGAGCAGGACCAGATGACTGTGTGTCGCCGGAAGTGCCCGGCCCGACCTGAAGGCACTCAGCCCAAAGTTACTTGGGGGATGATAAAGATGCTGAGTGCTGATGCAAAAAGAACTCTAAATCAGCAGCAGATCCCAGAAACTCCTGAAACTTTTCTAGCAGCCATTATCTCGCAGCTGAATGCCAACTCTGTGACACTGTTGTGTTGTGTTCTCATTCTTGGAATTATGCTCCTCATACTCCTTATAAGTTCCTGTTGCTTTATTCAATGTACACCAACCTTCTTTTCCATGATAACTACCTGTCTCAAAGCTTCGCCCTCAGGCCTTCGCCGAAAAGACTTATATGTAGTTCGCAAATATATGAAAGAATATGTGCCTTTGCTTAACAAACAAAAAAAGGGGAAAATGTGGGAAACATCTGCTTAAAGGTTGTAGCTGCATTATGTTCCAGTGATGTGCATACACTCCTGGCAGGAAGCGGCAGCTGCCAGCAGGCGGGGTAACCCCTTATTCTGCCCTTTCGCTTAGAGGTAGAGCATAAGATCAAAGGGTTATTTTAGCCAATCCTAGTTACAATTAGGTAACTAGTAGCCTATCTGTTTCTCTTATAACATACTATGTAATCATGCTAAATAAATAAAAGAGCTTCCAGTAGGCTCCGCTGGCTCAGACATCCGCTGTCGACTCCTTTGTTCTCTCTCTAAGGCAATTAGCCTTCCTTTGTTCCATGATCACCCACATATATGTACCTAAGGTGCGGAGGGCCCCTGAACTTCTGAATTTGAGACTACACATTCATTCATTCATTCATTCATTCATTCATTCATTCATTCATTCATTCATTTTATATATCGCCCCATTAGTGTGTGGCACTATTCTGGTGTGATAAAATCCAGCAGGAACATAGCAAAACAATAATGAAATAATACAACCATAATATTGTTGAATGAGCAAACAAAATTAAATAATGTTAAAGCACTACAGCATGACATTTCCATATAGGCAGTAGGGCATGAAGTGAAAAACTCCAGGTGAGGTTGTGTTTGAAGGCTTCTCAAAAGAGCAAGATCTTAAACAACCTCTTAAACTATTTAGCAACATTCAACATAATGATATCAATATATACACAAAGGTGAATATTAGCTCTGTGCGGCATCACACCAGTGTCCCCTTACTCCACAATGCTGAGAAGGCCAAAGTTCTCAGACACCTTTTATTCAACACATTTATGAGGTAGACTAAGCCGAAGAAGTCCCATCTCATTCTGATATGAGCAGCTGAAGGCACAAGAGGGTAGACCAGGTGTTAACGAAGAAGGAAATGCTGGTTTGGAACAGGCCTTCAAGCTTCACTCTGGCCCCACATCCACTGTATTATCCTTGCCTGTTCCAGCAGGAAATGCAAGGACAGTTCATCCTTTCCAACCACATTCAAGCACAACACAGGATAGAGCCAAATATATCATTTAAATACGAATTTCAGATGTACACTTAAATACATGTTAAAATTTGAATTAAAGAGGATGTGTTGGGGAAAAAACTACAGTCTTGCATGCTTTTTCTTTAACACTGGGTGTCTGTGGGGAACATGCTCTGTATCTGACATTAAGCTTAAAAGCTTTTTCTCCATGCCTCACAGTCTTTGAGACCATTCTTTCTTTCATGTTACTTCCTTTGTTAGCTGCCTTCCATTTTTTCGTCTCCAAAGATAGATGTGTGGACATACAGCTTCACAGTCTCTATATAAAAGAACATGGCCATGAACTTTAAATAGAAGTTTTTATTTCCTTTAATCAAGAAGCGACCAAATTCTAAGTCCCTCCAACAGGATGTTCAAATTGTTGTGCTTTTTCAAAAACTAAACAAATGCAGAAATTGAACAGAACAGATTTATGGATGAAAACATGCTAAAGTGAGAGGGATGGAGAATGAATCGTCCCATCCCTAAGTTCCACCCTAAAAAATACTTGAATATTTAAGAAATTCTTCCAATAATGTTCATACACCTTTGCAAAGAAATACTTGAACACATTATGAGCAGAGAGGAAGGTAAAGAAGAAAATTCTGTTCTGTTAGTAGAGGTCTGGATGGCTGATTTAGGCTAACAAGTTAATAACCGAGTTTGCATTGAAGTCCCTATATTATTTTAAATGATGAATGTGAAGTTTCTACATTGTAGTCCTCAGTGAGTCTATGAGCTACCCAACATGAAACCTAACAATAATGCATCATCTAATCAGACGCATTTGTTTGCCTGCTACATTGCTTCCCCATCGCATCTTAAAGCAACATGCAGACAAGAATAACTGAAGCTCAGTCTTGTCCCCATGTGTTTCACCTTCCCTCCACCCCCACACGGCTTGCTTTTAACATCTCACCTGGAGAAGACATTTTTTAAAAGTGTGCATTTTTCTGTATGCTTTTGCACACTTTTTATACATTTTCAGTTGGCCCAGAATTTTTTTAATTAAATATGGACTTTGGATATTTATTACAGCAGATGAACAGCTTTCTTTAATTTACAATATTCATATGAGCAAAATCATTTGAACACTATTCACTTTATTATGGATGTAGTTTACTATGTATGTTGTACTGTAGGAAAGGGCTGAATAGCTTAATGAGTTAGTTATCCAGCTACAGAGCCAGAGGTTGAGGGTTCAATTCCCCACTGTGCCTCCAGGGAGAAGAGCCAGCCTGTGTGGCCTTGGGCAAGCTGCACAGTCTGAGGATGCTCCCAGAAGAGGGAAATGGTAAACCATTTCTGTGTACTCTCTACCTAGAAAACCCTGAAAAGGATCAGCATAAGTCAGAATCAACTTGACAGCACACAGTTATTATTACTGGAGGGAAGATCGGGTTCCTGAAGGATTTGTGAGGGAAGAACCTGGGGTCTTCAAAATGAAACTACAGAGCAAACTGGTGAATTGTGGATTTGCCTTTCAGCTTAGTTCTGTGTCCATTTGTCTCTTGAATGCCTACTTAGGGTATAACATTGGTCATACAACAGCTAACTGTAACACAACTAAAACTGTAACACAACTAAAAGCTAAAGACTGCTAGGTTCAATAAGCACAGGACATCTTTATAGCCAAAACCGCATGCATGCAATAAGTTTACTTCCAAAGATACCTTCACAACACTCAAAGAGCAGCACTGAGCCCCTCCCCCTTTCCTCATTTCTTTCTACACGTGGAAAATGGTGGCTCTGCTGATGAGACATCCTTGCTGTGCTGTCAGCTCTGTGCAAACAAGAACCATATCTCTACACACTGGTTTCCACATATAGAAAATGATGAGAGAGTGGGAGGGGCTTGCTGCTCTTTTCTGAATATGATAGTTTATCCATGGGGGTGGGGGTAATGACTGAATATTCCGAGGTTATCAAACAGTGTGCACAATATGCACATAGTCCTGTTCAACAGTTGGCAGATGTGATAACCAGCTGTTTGATAGAGGAGGGGAGGCTACATCCAGGTTCCCCATGACGTCCACTTGTCCATCAGCTGCTTTCTTTCATCCAATCTCCTTCCATTCAAGAAGAGCTGCTGGGTTCCAGTTCTGCATCTCAGGAAACCACTTTCATATTATCTCCCATCTGAATTATACTTACACAGGACACAAAACTAAGTTTCTCTGAAGTGTAAGGCAGAGATGATGTGTTGTCTGAGCAAGGGGGCCCCTCACCCTGATATCAGTGTAAGGTCTGTTGTATGTTGGACTATCAGGTTCTACTCATATATTCCTTCCAGTTGCTGTGACCAAACAGTAGATGTGGTTTATCAAAAGAATCAAATAACATTTTATTATTTACAGTCTCAGGATGTTATATAAATAGTTCTCACTACCTCCCACATGTAAGTACTTGGTTATGGGTTATATTAAGCCTGGATTGAGGCAATAGACTTCCAGAGATATCCAGTGCTCCCCATCCAGGTTACATTCTGGGAACGTAAGTACAAACGCAATTATATATATGATTATATATATAATTGCTTTTGTCAGAGTGGGGTTACACTGTATTTCCTAAGTCAATCATAGATCTGTACAGCTCAAAGACTAGTGTAGTCAAGACTCATGCCATTGTATAGAGGAAAAACAGCAGTACTTCATACGGGCCCTTGATGTTTATATAATTCACAATTATGTTGCATTGCTTATATAAAATAGTTTTCTAAAGGCATTGTATTTGTGCATCAACAGAAAGATAGGGTTTTTTCCTAGCATTATCCTCAATGTAACAGTAATGATATAATGCAGCCTCCAGTAAATCAGAGGAGGTAACCTGCTTATTTTCTAAATCTGTGGATGCTTTAAAACACTTTGGCAGTCTGACATTACTGTATGTTCAGCTAATAAATCTGGTACAAAGCACTTTGTGGTCTTTGTAGCAAACTAATTATAGAGCTGCCCCCTAATGTTGTAATTGTTAAAGGTCTGTCAGAATTTCCATTACTAATACCCCATGATCAGCCATTTATAACAAATTTGTAACTACTACTTCTGTCCCGCAAATTGCCAAACAAGTTCTGAGGTGGATATTTAGCTCATTTTTTTCTTATGACCTGACATTTTGGTTATGATGCATGTGCTAGGGGAAAAAGGCAGAGGCCCGTAAAAGGTTGCTCTCTATCTTGTTAAAACACTCACCGTCCAATCTTCCAGTTAAATTGGATTTAAGGGGATTTCATCCATTTGACTTCAGTAAGATGAAATGGGTTTGAATATGAATACCCTAGATTAAATGATGTGTGGGCTAGACCAGTTCTGAAATTATATGTCATTCATTAAGCACACAGTGTCATTCTTTCCTAAAAGGATAGGGTGATGATGATGGAAGCCTACAAGTAATGGGAAAGAATGTAGATATGTGCCTAACAGAAAGAGAGAAGAATCTATTTCCATATAAGCTAATGTGTTTTAAGACAGAAAACAAAAGTGTGAATTAAATCACAACAAATATTTGAGTGGTAGAATTTAGAACTATCCACAGTTGGGCAAGATTGCTTCCTTCTAAGTACATGCACTCAGAATTGTATTGTAACTTTATCAAATTAGTGGAGACCAGATAATGACCGTTCTTTTTGTTTGTTTGTTTGTTTTAGAACTGGTCTTTATTCTTTACTGAAGAAAAGATCCGCTGATGCTCTCCAGGTAGAACTATTAATTTGGTTTTAATTGGCTTTTTCTACCTGGTGAGCAGGCTAAATTCTAACCCCAGCCTTCTGATGGAGGCTGCTATGCTCCTTTCCCCAGCCCCAAGCAAAAAAAAGAGGAAAAAAAGACTTTATGTTTCCAACCATGTGACTGAAGATAGGGCTTCAGACCACACCCCACAGGGGCAGTTTGCATTCATTGTTTGTACTCACCCCAGGAAGACCTGGCACAGACATCTGCGAGGAGTTTTTGGGACTCTTATTCACAATTTTTCTGCACTATCCACAAATGTTTGGTGCATACACCTGAAGAAGTGGATTTTCTCCTCAAAAGCTTGCTGTTTGTGTTTTGTTTGGTTTTTTGTTTTGTTTTGTTTTTTTGGTCTTTAGTCGAATAACAGTATCATGGCATTTGTGTAATCTTCTCGACCACATGACCTTTTCCTAATATTTTTCTGGACTACTTGAGAAGGTTATACAACAGAAGCAACATTATTACCACATAAGGTTTTACTCTACCCTCCCACATTCCTGTAGGTACATTCTCACCATCTAAATGGACAGATGCACCCATAAAAGAAGCACATCTCCATTTAAGCTGATGCCAGCACAGTAATTAATCAGTGTCCTGAAACTGGGATATAAAAACTGGCTGTGAATAACTAAAACTCTGCAACTGTACAGGTATTTGTAGCTCTTACTTCATTCCTCTTTCTGGTCTGGGACAGAGAAAGTATGTTGTCATTTTTCATCAATACACCTAGAAATATGTTCTAGGTGTCATGGTGCCTGTTTTTTCCCTTGAAATGTGAGTGAATGGCATGGTACTACTAAGAAACACAAACATGTGACTTCCCCAATAGTAAACTTATAATATCTGCTTTACTCTAACATTGGAAAGTTGATGATAAAAGAACATACTTTTTTTGCCTGGTGAGCAGACCAAATTCTAACCCTAACATTCCGATGGAGGCTGCTATGTTCCTTTCCCCAGGTCCAAAGCTTGAAAAGGAACTTAATGTTTCAATAGCCCTATGAGGAAAGACTGAAAGAACTGGGCATGTTTTGCCTTGAGAAAAGAAGACTCAACAGGAGATGTGATAGCACTTTTCGAACACTTGAAAGGTAGTCATACAGAGGAGGGGCGGGATCTGTTCTCGATAATCCCAGAGTGCAGGACATGTAATACTGGGCTCAAGCTACAGGAAACCAGATTTCAGCCGAATATCAGGAAAAATTTCCTAACTGTTAGAGCAATACAACAATAGAACCAATTATGTCGAGATATAGTGAGCACTCCAATGCTGGAGGTATTTAAGGGGAAATTGGACAATCATCTGTCAGAGCTACTTTGATTTGAACTTGATGGCTTTATAGGCCCCTTTCAACACAATTATTCTATGATTGTATACTTGGAAATGAAGCCCTTTGAGTTCATTGAAGCCTATTCCCAGGTAATTTTTTAAAAAAATAACTGCAACTTTAAATCTCCTGAGCTGATCTCATCTGGCTATGTTCCAGCAAATTGAATATACTAAGCTGAAAGGCTGAGGTGAATAGGGGCTTACTGTATCTTGTGAGTGTTTACATTTTGATGTAAACAAGCTGCTCATACATGGGGAACAAGTTAGATTTTAAAAAAACACGCACATTAAACAACTATTTACTTGAACTCTTGTCTCCCCACATGGCCTTGGATTAAAATTCGAGTGAAGACTTGCAGTGTAAAGATAGATGCAAAAGACATATGGCATAGAATGAAGTTTTATTAGCTGTATCACATTTCCCTTGGGCCAAATTCCAGACTGTGTATTGCTGAATGTATGGCATAGATGAAGGAGGAGGAGGAGGAGGAGGAGACGGAGACGGAGAAGGAGAAGGAGAAGAAATGAAAGAAGGAACCCACTGTATGGATGATGAAAAGAAACAAAGAGCAAACAATGGATTTGACATGTTGGCCAAAGTCCTTTTGCTTAGCATAGTAAATCACACTAGAGTGGACCCACTGGATCAATTGTGATTTGGTGAGTCAACTCTAAGTTCCATTGATTCAAATGGACATACTTTAACTCCCACTTGCTAAAGTAAGTCACAATTCTAATAGGCCCATTTAAATCAGAGGAGTTGACTCTCTCAATCACCATTGATTCAGTGGGCCTACTCAAGTGCAATTTGCTATGTTAAGCAACAGGATTTTGGCCATTGGTTAGCAAATAAGGGTCCAGAGAGTATTATTAAAAAGTAGTAGAACGTAGTCAGGGGAAAAAATGTCGTCAAGGAACTGCTTGTGCAAGACAGGGCAGAAAGGTGCCATGAATCATGTGCCTCATTGCAAAACAGCCTGAAAAGAAAAACAACATCATTGCTATTGATTTTTGTTCTCTCCCCAGATCAGAAGGACTGTGGCAATGCAATCTGCTGTTTATAAAGAAAAAAAATGTGCCAGCAGAGAAAGGAGGGGTGTACACATGGGAGCATCTGTTCTGAGAAATGATTTGAAAAATAACCATGCAATAGGATGAGAGAAACATCTGTGTAGCTGCACACCATCCCAGGAGCAGCGAAGTGGGAAACGTGACAGAAGAGACAAGACAGAAAGGTGAAGATGGGGGCGAGTGCTAGAAACAGGTCCAGGAGAGGCCCCCCTCTAAGTGGCAAGCACTTGTCACATTCCTTTTTCTCATTACATTTCCATTTCAATTTTAAAAGCCTTAGTGTAAGGGGAGAAGAGTCTCTGGGTGGCATGGGCAGATGCTACAGGCGGAACAGCACATTGCCCATCAGATGGCATGACTAACTGTTGAGGAAAGATTCAAGAGGATAATATTAATTTTGTTCACATGGATCAAAAACGGGAGCGGGGGGGGGGGGGAAAGGAGGAAATCAGAAGAAATTATTCTCTGCTTTACCAGCTGCGTATATCCTCAGCTAGAGTTACTGTACAATGGCTTTTATACTGCCGTCCTTCTCATGCTAACAAGGAGGCAAAGGAAGAGGATTATTGGTTGTTAGAATACTTAAAAGTGTCCATATCTACTACCAGTAATGAAGGAGACAGAGAAGGGCAGTCGAATATCAGCGTGCAGGGCCAGGGATGGGGGCGAGGAATTTTTTTATTATTCAGCAGTCTATCTCAAGGCATCAAGTGCTGCAGATTAAGTATTTCTTTGTAACACTAAGTTCAGTTCATTAAAGTTTTATCAACATTTGAGGCTGCAAAAAGTTAGGGTGTTATTCAGGCATACTCTTGACAGAGCTTATTAAATATAACTTGACAGGCAGATGAAATAGAGGACCTGCCTGTCAGGTTATATGGTAGACAGGATCTACCATTCGGGTTAGGGACCATTTTCTCTCACATCTCATGGAAGCTCGGAAGCCCTGCAAACAAGAGCCTGCGTGTGCTTGTGGTCACACATGCATGTGCATGTATCTCTGGGCTCTCTATTGTGCACAAGGGTCTCATTTCCCTCCCTCACCCTGCACCTTCAGTGCACGCTTCTGTGGACACAATCAATCATTTCATTTCTCTGCTACCTGTTGCTGATGTCTCCACCACTGGTAGGTAGCTTGGAGAAATGACCAAACCAAAGCCATTTAAGGAGAGAAGATTCACAGGAAAGGCTTAGATATACTTCAGTTTAAATAGAAAATAAGTAGCGAGTTTTCATAAGCAGAGGAGAACAAAGAAATTGAAGAGAAGGGAAGATGTAGATTTGCAGTGAAGAATTTTAACACATTTGTCTTTGCACATACTCTGTTCCTTGGGCCTGCACAGGAGGGCTGTTTGGAAACTTGGTCTTTCATGTACTATCTGCCATCTCTCTTGGTAATCTTTCTGCAATTTGTCACTGGTCAACAGGAATTCCATTCTCCGTTGCAAGTCCGTGGGTTTTTGGACCAGCACTTTGGTTCCATAGTGATTTAAAAATGTTATTTGTATTATAGCCCATGCATTTGAACAGCTGTGAGCCCCAGGAAAACCACTACTTTGTAACCATAAAGCCGAAATGGCACAACGGTAGGTCACTTTGTTTTGATGCCTGTTTAATGAGGCCGCAGCTTCAGGATAAAATACGAGCATGGGCCTGTGGAGCACATTGATTCAGGATCCACATAGATAATACCCCTTTGAATTGTTTGCTTTGAAGGGGAAAAGAGTTTGCAGGCATGGCGCAATGTATGCATCAACCTGCCGATGCTGTTGATTGAGCTTCTATGCTGGATACAGTCATATTGTCTCTCATTTCAGAAATGAAGTTCTAATGTCACTAACTGCATGTCCAGTTTTAATTGTTCTGTCAAGTTATGCTTGGTCTGTTCATCTCCTAACCAGCTGAGCATCACCAAGCCACAAGAAGCTTAAACTGACCTAGAATATGGCAGATGTGCTATTGCTCCCTCCAGCTTTAACCTACTTGGTTATTCTCTTCATATTTTCCCCACAACTCAGGATGCAGCTTTCTTTATAAGAACAGAGTTTATTAAACTTGGAGTCAATTCATGAACAGAAATATCATCAAACAATATAGAAATTTTCTGTTTTATGTCCAAGCCAGACTCCGTCTTTTCTCTGTCATCATTAACTACTTCCTGAGCATGTGTCCTGTTGGGGTAGCCTCTCCCCCCCCCCCCCCGCTTACTTGGACTGACAACTTGAGGTAAGCCAAACAAGGGGTGCCACAACAAGGATGGCTTATGATAACTCCTGGGGAGCGAGGCTGATGTTTCTTTCTTTCCTCCTCACTTTTCCACCAGGCAAGGCATTTGAGAGGCCTTCTCCTGGTATTTGATCCAGGGTTGATCAATCGGAACTGGTGGTTCTTTCTCTTCTGTCTCCTGACATACTCTTCTCCTCTCTGTTCTTTCTCTTTCCCCCCAAAATTAAGGGTTTGTCGGGTGATATTGTATTATGCCTCCATCTTGAGAATCTCTCCAGTCCAGGAATTTTCTCTCTGGATGTATTCCCATTCTTCATGAGGCAGAGGTATTCTCAGGCTTCCACCTCAGCCAGACAGGACTCTACCTCTGATTCTTTTACAGTATCTCTTCAATTCTCCTCTTTCTCCTCCTCCATCTCCCCTTTCTCAACAGCTTCATTCCTTACCTCAGGTTTTTCTTGTCTTGCCTTCCTTCCTCCCTCTCTGGTTCTCCTTTTATATCCTTCTTCTCCTTTTCCTTCAGAGATTTCTTTTCCCTTCCTGGCTTTTCTCTTTTACTGCACTTTCTGCCTTCTTCTCCTACTCCAAGTCCAACATGGTTCTTCCCATGTCTACGGGAAGCTAGAAGTAGGGAATTCTATTGGGTCTGAGGAGATGGGAGAAGGCCCACTAGGAATATCAGGAAAGAGTGGACCAGCCACTCAAGTTATCCAAGTGAAGACAACTAAGTAAATTCAACATAGCAACATTGTGAACAAGATGAAAAGGGACTGAGCGAGGCAGTCTTTTTAAATGTAGAAACATTTCTCCAATTTTATCTCTCTGGAGCCAAGATTGCATGTGTTCCTTTGTCATGCCCTCTCCTGGACTGAAGTGGGAAGAATGGGAATGTGACAGAATGTAAAGTCCTAAAATCATATGTGTGCACATCTGTTTATTTGTCATCACAGTTACTCAGTATATGATGACTCCTGCCTCCATGTTTGAATTCTCACCCCTGGAAATATTTGTGTTTGAATTGGTGCCAGGAGACATCAAAAGTTCGGCTTGTGATGTCTTAGGGCTAGTCTACAAGATGAGAAATCCTGTTGGATGTATTTGCTCATGTTTCCCACTTAGCTATGGGAGCTTAGTATTCATATCCCAGGGGAGATGAATACAAAGTCCACCTGCACAGCTGTCCCGGCAGCCCTTCCCCCAGCCCCTGAATCAGCCAGGTCCACTTACTGGGCGGCAGCAGCAACATCATGCCAATCGCACATGTAGTCCTGCTGGCACTTCCCCACCTCTCCTCTCAGCCAACCGCTCAGCAGCTCAGCAGGGAGACTCATCTTCTTGCCTCCTCGCTGGAGTGGTCGGCTGTGGGGAGAGGTAGGGCAGCGCCAGAGGGACTACGTTTGCGATTGGTGCGATGTTGTCGCTGCTGGGCATCTGCACAACTGGTAAGTGGACTCAGCTGGTTCAGGGGGGGCAGGGAAGGACCGTTGAGACACCTGTGCTGGCAGGTTTTGTATTTGTCTCCCTCTGGAGACAAATACCAAGTTCCCATGTCTAATCCCAGTACATCAAACTTGAGGTTGGAGGCAGAATATTTTAATACTCTCTGCACATATAAAAACTTCCACAACATACAAAAGGAACATAGCTGGGAGAAGGGCTGAGCCTACTTTTCTCCTTCACATCCTGATTTTGAATGTACAGACATTATTTTGCTTAGCATGTGGGATTACTCAAATAGAAGACTCTCATGTCCAACCAGAACTGGAAAAACCCAGCAATGGACAGAGATCAGTGTTCATACCTTTAGCTGTAATTGCAAATAATCATCAAAAGGTACCGTGGTGACAGCCAACACCTGATAAATATCACAGATGAGCAAGGACTTATGGGCTAAAACCCTCAGTGCTCTGTGCCATTAGATTCACTCTGTGACTGTTGCTTCCGTCTGGGTCAGCTGTCCTGTCCTGTCCTCTCCTTTGTAAAATCCCTTCCAGGCTTGTCATAACATTTCAAAATAAAGTCTGCAATTCACCGTTTGTTGAGTTTGCCTCAATTTTAGTGCAAGTCGTTTGATTTTAATGGAAATGGGTTGCACCCACTGTCCAGATAATGAAGGGTGCTCATTTCAACAGTTCCTTTAAATCACCCTTTCTCTGCCTATCAAGTAGTAAGCAAACAGGATTTTTTTTTAACCCCAGGGAAGTGGGAAGAAAGCTGCGAAGTGGTTTGTTAGTGTCATTGGTGTGCCTAGCAAATGCCATTACAACGGAGTATTTCTGTTTTGCAACATTAAATAAATATTTATTTTTAAAATTAATTAAATTAATTATTTAATTAGTTGGACAGTGTCATCGAAGCTACCAACATGAATTTGACCCAACTCCGGGAGGCAGTGGAAGACAGGAGGGCCTGGCGTGCTCTGGTCCATGGGGTCACGAAGAGTTGGACACAACTTAACGACTAAACAACAACAAAAATTAATTTATATGCTGCCCCATTTTTCTGTATCACACTCTTCACTTAATGTGGACATTTGCTTCTCAAGTAAATGTGTTGCCATTATCCAAAGAACCACAAAAGTAGTTTCACACCAATTTAAAGCATAGACTTGGCTGGGGTTTTTTTTTCCTGTCTTTTTAGACACTAACTCTCCTCTGTGTATTCTCTGCCGTCAAGTTGGAATTGACTTATAGTAACCCTAATAGGGCTTTCAAGGTAAGTGAGATATTTAAGGAGTGGTTTTACCACTTCTACTCCCGAGTGAGTTTCCATGGCTGAGTGGGGATTTGAACCCTGTTCTCCAGACCCCTAGTCCGTCACTTTGCCCAGTACACTACACTGGGAATCACTAGCTCTCCTGCTCTTCAGGGAATTGCTTTTAAAAATGAAAGAGACTATCAAAAGCAGTTTGCAACATATCATGTGACCCAAGCAGATCAGTGATAAATTTTACTTGGCTAGCACAAGCCACTTGGGTGGGCTGAAGTAGAACTTGGACTCTGTTCCCCTGTTCTCCAGACTGTTGCTTCCGTCTGGGTCAGCTGTCCTGTCCTGTCCTCTCCTTTGTAAAATCCCTTCCAGGCTTGTCATAACATTTCAAAATAAAGTCTGCAATTCACCGTTTGTTGAGTTTGCCTCAATTTTAGTGCAAGTCGTTTGATTTTAATGGAAATGGGTTGCACCCACTGTCCAGATAATGAAGGGTGCTCATTTCAACAGTTCCTTTAAATCACCCTTTCTCTGCCTATCAAGTAGTAAGCAAACAGGATTTTTTTTTAACCCCAGGGAAGTGGGAAGAAAGCTGCGAAGTGGTTTGTTAGTGTCATTGGTGTGCCTAGCAAATGCCATTACAACGGAGTATTTCTGTTTTGCAACATTAAATAAATATTTATTTTTAAAATTAATTAAATTAATTATTTAATTAGTTGGACAGTGTCATCGAAGCTACCAACATGAATTTGACCCAACTCCGGGAGGCAGTGGAAGACAGGAGGGCCTGGCGTGCTCTGGTCCATGGGGTCACGAAGAGTTGGACACAACTTAACGACTAAACAACAACAAAAATTAATTTATATGCTGCCCCATTTTTCTGTATCACACTCTTCACTTAATGTGGACATTTGCTTCTCAAGTAAATGTGTTGCCATTATCCAAAGAACCACAAAAGTAGTTTCACACCAATTTAAAGCATAGACTTGGCTGGGGTTTTTTTTTCCTGTCTTTTTAGACACTAACTCTCCTCTGTGTATTCTCTGCCGTCAAGTTGGAATTGACTTATAGTAACCCTAATAGGGCTTTCAAGGTAAGTGAGATATTTAAGGAGTGGTTTTACCACTTCTACTCCCGAGTGAGTTTCCATGGCTGAGTGGGGATTTGAACCCTGTTCTCCAGACCCCTAGTCCGTCACTTTGCCCAGTACACTACACTGGGAATCACTAGCTCTCCTGCTCTTCAGGGAATTGCTTTTAAAAATGAAAGAGACTATCAAAAGCAGTTTGCAACATATCATGTGACCCAAGCAGATCAGTGATAAATTTTACTTGGCTAGCACAAGCCACTTGGGTGGGCTGAAGTAGAACTTGGACTCTGTCCACTCCTCTCTTTTTTTGGTAGTTAAACTGTTTGCATGTTAACTCACACTGGCCAAAAGGCTTGGCTTGGAATTCGGCCTAGCCTTCCTACGAGTGTCTAATGAGGTGATGAGGTATTAATGACTTTGGGGATAGCAGAGAGAAAAATCTAGTACAGTTACGACCAAAGAAATAAATAATGCAAATGAGAAGTCTTTCCTCAAACCAAACTGCAAGCCTGGCAAAATTTGGGCTAAATTAGACTTTAGTTCTTTTATTTATTTTACAACTTCAGTACTTGAAAATTTATTGCATGGAACATTATTTTATATTAAATTTAATTAGCAAGAATGATTTCTAGTTATTGAAATGCACTCCACGTTGATTGAACTAATTAGTGTAGGGCTACTCAATATTTACTTAAGATATGAATCTAGAGGGATTTGATAAAATTAATTAGCAGTAACTAATTATAGTTAGGATATGAGTTAGGGTTTAATAAATATAATTACAGAGTACAAATGATGGACTCTTAATTAATAGATACCAGTTTCCAAACACTGAACTCAGATTGTTGTATTTCTATGCAGGACAAGCGACTCAATGCACCTTCGATTTGTCAGGTATACTGGAAACAGTCACATTTGTGTGTGTGTGTGTGTGTGTGTGTTAGGCGGCAGGAAGAAAGAGACGATGCTATAAACAAACTAATTTGTTCCCATTCCAATTAAAATATATCTTCAGTTAGAAAATTCTGGCTTCTGCTACATGTCATTCCTTTTTTTTACCAGCACCGAAATATCCATAATTTACAGTGAGTTCTGTGCAATGGAGCTCTGGTTCCTGCTGGCTAAACATGTTGCCTTCAGGATGCCAACTGCAGTAGGGTCCAACTCATCCAAGAGATTTCAAGATATACATATGTGTGTGAGTTTTGGAAGCAGAATTATAAAAAGTGCCATCCACAGGGAGGTTATTGACAGACTTTACTGAATTGCAAAACTCCCATTTATTTCAATGCAGTATGCCCAGGACAGTTTCTCAGTCAATTATGTGCAGAGATTAAAAAAAAAAAAAAAAATAGAATGAAGCAATTATGTCAATTGTGGTATGACTATGGAGTATGAGTATTACTATATATTGCACTTCTTTTTCAGCATTGCTGGTGCATGAAGGCCTAAAATTTAGGAGTCACATCCTAAGAATCTGCAGATGAGATGACATGTTTGCAAAACCACAGATTTTTGAATTTCAGGAAGTAAATTAACAGCTAGTGGCAATTGTTTTAAATTGGTGACCAAAGATTTTGGAACAACTGGTCTGATTTTCCTTCCACATTCTTTTAATTTCTTGATGTAATGTTTGGTACTTTGCCATTTTTGCATTTTCTCTGCTTGTGTGTTGATGGAACTCTTACTTCTATATGGTATGTTTTTCTTTATCACTTATTCAGAAGTATAATACCTGGCTCATTACAATCAGTCATTTTATCTGTGATGACTTGCTTGTCTCATTATAGTATTGTAATTTCGTTTTCTAAAATGTATCATTATTACCATTACTGCTAGTACGATTGTTATTGAAAATGATATTTCACAAAGTCAGGAACAGTGAATTAAAACTCGAATTATATTATATTATAGGTATTGTGTTGTGCTTATGCATGCTGTTCTCAATCAGAACTAATAGCTGGGCTTCTTTGTTTATCTTGCCTGACTTCAGATGTAAATAGACTTCAATCTTTGTGAAGTCCACAATCTTTATAAATTTCAAGTCTTTATACTCCACTGTGGAAGAGATGTTGAACAGTAAGTCAGGCCAGGTATAGGGCCCTACATTGTGGCAATTTTTCTATGCTGCTAAGTAAACAAGATGCAAACAAGGTGATGAAGACAGTGATGATGATGATGACAATGATGACAATAACAATGATGATAAAGCATCAACAGTTTTCCAAGCATTGTGCAGACTTGGAGCAATAAGACAATACTGCATATCAGACAGGAAAATTCACTTTATGCTATAATTGATATCTGTTTGGCTATATCAGTTTTTAATTCATATTGTGAGACCTATACTGGAAGAAATGTCGGCTATAGATATAGAAAGTAAAACAATAAAATAAATAAACTTTCATCAGTAATATTGCCAGATCTTTTTCTGGTGCTGCTCCTAAACAACACAACTCCCTACAGTAAGGTTTTCTGTCAGGAAAGTGGATATGCAATTGCATCCTTAAGCGGAAATCTTATACATGTCTACTCAGAAATAAGGCTCACTGAAACCAGTGGGACTGACTTCTAGTCAAGTGTTTACACAGGACTGCATGCTTCAAAACCACCCATTGGAGCAGGGCTGGTGAAAGAAAACTCAAGTTGAATATTTTTGAACATTGTAAAACTTAGTTAGGAAGTTTCAGCTGCTGCCAGTTCATCGGATTGTCTAGATGCCCAAGCCAGGGTGTTTTTGTTGATTTGTTTGCTTTTGTTTTCAATTTATGTAGATATTCAGAATATTATCTGGCAAACACAGTGGCTTTTATAATGAGATTTATTCTAGACTTTGGTTGAAAACCCCTATGCTTTCTTCAGCTGGAATTGTTTCCTGGTAAACAAATCTGAAACCAATGTGTGAGGCTTTCAGCCAATAGATCCCATCGAAATCTCTTTGCTTTCTCTGTCTCTCAATGCAGCATCCATTTTGTGGAAATAATTATCCTTTTTGTAACTTGCAGAGAAGCAATATAAGGATGTCTCTAAGCCGCGCAAACATCATGCTAATAAGAACTGAGGAAAAACATTGCATGATAAATATATTAATGTTTGTGAGGGAGGAAGCAAAGAGGGGAAGAATCACAGGGCATTTAAAATTTATAGAAAGCAGAAACATATCACTTATTTAATACTTGATCTGTGTGGCCATTATTAAGTGAACTGTCACAGCAGTGATAGCAGAAGAATAAACATCGGAGATTTAATAAGTTGTATTTCACAAACCTTTGATACCTGGGACTTTCTCTTTGGCTACAGCCACACAGTCAAATACTACGGGATTTGCTATGGGTATGAAACAGATTAATTCGATTTTTTAAAACTGATCACATCACCCAAAGGCCACATTGAATCTGTCCAGTTGTTTCTGCTCCCAAAGTGGAGTTATTCTCTGCCACTGGGGGCTTCTCCTTTTTTCAAGCTGGAACAATCCGGAACATTTTTCTGTGTGAGCCATTGATTCCTTCTGCAAAATGATGGAGTGTGGGTCTGTGGGTGTTGTTGAGGTGACATAGGCAGTTGGGACATTATATCCCAGAACTGAAAAAAAAATAGAATAACTGAGTTTACCACTGAATCATTACACTGTCTTACAAGTTTAGCGCTAGATCACTTTGGTATAGAAAAAGTAATCAGCCCAGAGTCCCATACTTCCAATCCATAATTTTTCCTCCCCACCAGAGACCCTTCTACTTTTTAAAAGTCAAATCCTTTAGCTTTCTCCAATGCAGAAAGGAAAGACCAACCAACCACAAGCATGCATACACAAAGCAGTGCTTTCACAAAGCATCTTCCCCCTTGCCTCCTGCCTCATGAGGAAGGACAAGGAGAGTGTGCACACACACCCCAGCACTCACCTCTTTCCACAAAGCCTCTCTTCCACTTCTTTTTTAACACTTTTCTTAGGTAGAGCTCATGTTTATTTATTTAGTTATTTATTTATTACAGCTTAATAAACTATCCAGTTGGCAAGAGGAAATAGTCATTGAGGAAGGAAAGCCTTCTTAAGGCACTTCCTTTGAACTGCACCATCTACTGGTGCTTCAGATGGAACTGCAATTAGAGGAATATTTTTCCTTCTCTGCCTGTGTGGCTACTTATATCAAACAGAACCAAAGGCCCCAGTGCAACTTCACAGGGAGAGAATGTGGGTTAATTCACATTTCCCTCACTGTCTAGTCACAGCCTTTCTCTCTGTAATGTTATTTCATTTTACTTGTTCTAGAATAAAATTTGATGCACATCATTCCAAGACTTGGTAAAATCAATTCCTTTCCATTGTTCTGGGAGCAAGAAAAGTATATGCACACCTGCTATCATTTTGATTGTAAAAAGAGCATTAAAATATTGCATTTTTCTCTCCTCCAGTCTTAGAATAATGTTGTTATTTCTTTTTTTGCTCAAATTCTACCAAACTGGGACTCAAGGCACGTCACAGCAAGATAAGAAAACTGACAAAGATGATAATGTTAAAGCAAAATTTTAAAATAAACTATAATATTAAAACACTAGGAAATTAAAAAGCATTTTTTTAAACACATGGATAAATAAATGCAGCCCCAGTCCACTTACGGAAGTGGATCCTGAGTACTCCTCCTAGTGATCTGCTCTTTCATTCGCCCAGTCAAGAATGGCAATATGCCCTCAAGGTTGACATTTTTGAGATTTTTTGAAGCATATAAACCTGGCTTGTACCAAGAAATCCAAGTGGATAATTCTTTGATGTTGGTGCCCATGGGTAAGAATTTGTGGAAGCTTGTACCAGTTGCCCCTTTCTGGTTGATGGCAAGGTTCCTCCTTCCTCTCAGCTTTAAGTGTCAGACAGGAAGCAACTAATTTGGTGGCCTCTCCACAGAAGAGGCCACCAAAGTTTAACCAAAAGATACAAATAATTTTTGAAAAGCTGGACACTGAGCATAAATTGTTGGTACGCACTAAAATATACCCAAGGCAAGTAACAAATCAGAACTAGTTTTTCTTGACCATGAGACAACTTAACACTCCCTTTTACATCTCGTTCCCTTCATATCTGTATCAAATCTCTGGCTTCATCAGCCTGCTTCCTTGGACCTGCCTTCAACCATCCAGGAGCTTGAAAAGCTGATTTGTGACTTCAGTGAGTCATCCAAATATATTGACATTCAGTGTTAGTTTCCTGACTCTCCCCATTCCAAAGAACAAGGAGCATAGGATTGGATTCTGGTTCATGTCACCTGGATGTGTTTTGACCACAGCTTAGAAAGAGGCTTTCTAAGAAATAATTACTTACACTTCAGTTAAAATCTCTTCAAAAGTAATTAGCTACAAGAATAATTTTACTTCTTAGCAACTAATTCTTTTCCTTTTCCAGTTCTCAAATGTAGCTAGAATAGCTACTTTCAGATTGTCTTTAAAAAATATTCTAAATATATGTGCCACTAATTCACCTTATGAAACACACTGTCCTGTTCTCTCCACCTCATCATTAGCTCAACAAATACAAGAAAACAGAAGACAGCAGCACTAGAAACAGTACAAGCCACTACTTAAACCAGAAGTTGTTCTTCCACCATGTAATCAGTCTCACTCTGATAACTATAAATGTAACTAAACAGTTACAATTATACCTCAAAAGGAGCAAAGTTACCCCTTGTGATATAGTTGTACCGTTGCTCTTGGAAAAAAAGAATGAATTACAAGTAACTTGCTATTTGTTCCTTCAAAGCTCCATTTTTTTTTTTACCAATAATTCTGTTTTATCCCATACTAAAATTAATCTACAATTATTTGGGAACAATATATACTTAAATATTTTATATAATACATACACACACCTGCACACATATGTACATATATATATTGGCTGAAATTCTATACCACAGCTACATGAGTGTGACTTGATGGTGTGCCGACAATAGCAAGAACAGTGTCAAGGTGGAAAGGTCATCCCCAAAGCACTTCTTCAAGGGCATTGTGCAACAGTAACTATGACTGAGTCCTTGGGTGCTGGTTGGTTAGTTGGTCTGTTGTTCTTCTAAGTGTGCTTTTAAAATTTTAATGCTTTTAAATTAATTAAAGGTTTTTTAAATTATTATTGAATGTTTAATTGTTTTTTAACCTAGAATTTATTGTGCTTTTAGTATCACTTGTTTTAACTGCCTCATGAGCTGCTTTGGGTGTCCTCACTGGAAGAAAGGTGGCCTACAAATAATACAAATGAAATGAAACCAACAGTCATAATGGGAATCGTGTGGTCAAATTGCACAATTCCCTGTTATCTTTCTGTAATAATAATAATAATAATAATAATAATAATAATAATAATAATAATAATAATAATAATAATAATAATAATAATAATAATAATAATAATAGTGTTCCGCCAAGTTGACTTATTGCAACTCTTTTCAGGGTTTCCTAGGTAAAGAGTATTCAGAAGTGGTTTGCCATACCCTTCTTCTGGGGCACCCTGGGACTGTGTAGTTTGCCCAAGGTTACATAGACTGGTTCTTCTCCCGGGAGGCACAATAGGGAATTGAACTCTCAACCACTGGCTCCACAGCCAGATACCTAATGCACCAAGCTATCCAGCCAGCTCTTTTGTTGTTGTTTAGTCGTTAAGTCGTGTCTGACTCTTCGTGACCCCATGGACCAGAGCACGCCAGGCCCTCCTATCTTCTACTGCCTCCCGGAGTTGGGTCAAATTCATGTTGGTAGCTTCGGTGACACTGTCCAACCATCTCATCCTCTGTCGTCCCCTTCTCCTCTTGCCTTCACACTTTCCCAACATCAGGGTCTTTTCCAGGGAGTCTTCTCTTCTCATGAGATGGCCAAAGTACTGGAGCCTCAGCTTCAGGATCTGTCCTTCCAGTGAGCACTCAGGGTTGATTTCCTTCAGAATGGATAGGTTTGTTCAAGAGTCTCCTCCAGCACCACAATTCAAAAGCATCAATTCTTCGGCGGTCAGCCTTCTTTATAGTCCAGCTCTCACTTCCATACATCGCTACTGAAAAAACCATAGCTTTGACTATGCGGACCTTTGTCGGCAAGGTGATGTCTCTGCTTTTTAAGATGCTGTCTAGGTTTGTCATCGCTCTACCTCGCTGTAATTCTTGGCAGATTTATGTGGGTATAAATTTGTATTTCACCTGTGCAGATAGGATTTTGGCCATTAAATTGCACACCATCAGAATCCTCTTGATGAAACACAGTGTGTAATGCCTGGCAGGAACAGTGTTCTGTGCAATCTCTAGCATTTAATTGTGCAAGCCAGAGATTGTCTTGTTCATAATAATGGGACTTCAAGTCATGCAACAGGATCATGAATACCTCCTTATGTAAACCATGTGGAAATCACAGTCAGACACACAACAGAACTTTGTACATGGCGGGGCTTGTCGTGGTGCAGTCAGCAGCCCCTGGGAACAGCTCCCGGGGACAGCTGGAACCGCCTGGTCTGGGGGTCCTTCAGGATATGAGGGATCAAGGGGGAGGCTAGGAGAAGTCTCCCTGAAGCTGGTGAGCAACAGAGGGGAAGGAAGCTGGGCAGCAACCTGGTATTTCTTCCCTCTGAAGAGACCACGCAAGCACAGATCGGATGCAGGAGCCATCTATGGCAGTGAGCTGTGAGTAACCCACCCACCCCAGAGGAGAGGAGAACAAACAAATACGGCATTGAAAAGTTACAATAATAAAGTAAGTTGAAGCCTTTGATCTATGAATAGCCCTAATAGTGGAAAGAGAAACTAGAGTGAAAATATTTGGCCGAAAGGAAGGGAAGAAGCGGCGAGCTTACTTACCGGCCTGCTCTCTCAAAACTGAAACTATCTTTGGAATGCAGGCTGGTCAAGGCCAAAAAATGAGAGAGTGAGAGAAGAAAAAATCTGATCCTGAAAAAATCCCAAGGTGAATTAAATAACAACGGACAGGACTTAAAACTCTTATCAGTAAGAAAACAAACTGAAAAATAATAATAATGTCATGCTACTAGACTTCTCAACAGTGCTACCAAAACTTGGGAACTGTATAAATATCCCAGGAGTGGGGAAGCCGTGGGAGACCCCCCCCCCCAGAGGCTACGGTTGTAAAGGACTATTTTATATACTGTGAGAAGATACTGGGAAGATACGGTCTCCGAGGATAGACTGTGGAACTGGGAAAACCAGGACTGGAGTTGTCGGTTGGATTTATGGTGGAAGGAGCATACAGTGGAGTATAAGGACACCTTCTGGTGGAAAGCTGAGTGACAGTCTCAATACACCTCCTATATTATACATCGGAAGCCTTTGGGATTTTGGAATATCGTACTGAGATTGGAACTGTACAAATACTGAGGTGGGATAGCCGGAGATTTTTCCTAGCTTCATCTTGACATCTGGGACATTGTTTGGGACTCTGGAAAATCGCATTCAGGCTGGAACTGTACAAATATTGAAGTTTGAAATCCTGTAATTGTTGTCAGCTTGGATTTTCTTCGTTGGACTGCATGGGACTCTGGTAACAGAGGTTGAGAGATATAACATCACCGCTAGGATTTTTGAGAAGAAGGAACATTTTTGATATGGTTGTTCTTTAAATTGATGGGCTAAAAGCTGACTTATATACTAAAACACCTGGGTAAAGATTGGAGGAAGATCTTAGGAGAGGTGGTTGGCTGTGGGTTTTGTTTATGGGTTAAATAGGGGAAATTTCTGAAAGAGTAAGTGGTGTATTTAAGGCTTGGGTTTTTTTTGGTAAAGGGTATAGTAAAATTCACACAACCTCTAAGAATATTGAGATATTGTTACGGAAAAGATTGAAATGGCCTCCAAAAAACCAAAGCCCCAAACGCCTGGAACCTCTCCTGCCCAGTCTCAAAGTCTGGGAAAACTAGTGGCACAAGAACCAGACAAAGAATGGCAGACTACCATGCAAAATTTACTAACAACAGGATTTTAACAAATAAATGAACGTCTCAGCCAAATAGCGGATCAGATGAAAGAGATGAAAACTGAGTTATCAGAAGCAAAACAACACATAACTGAAGTCAAAACAAAAACACAAGATCTTGAGGAAAAAGTGAGAGGCACAGATGCTAGAGTGAACCAAACTGAAGAAACATTACAGACAGTACAGAAGAATCAAAACCAAAATGATGACAGATTAATAATGCTAGAGATGGAGAGAGCATCGAAGATGTTCAGATTTCAAAATGTGCCAGAAAAGGAAGGGGAGGACCTAGAGATACTAATGAGCAAAGCCCTGGCTGCAGAAATAGGGATGGAAGCAGCTGACTTTCATCATTTTTGGAAGCAACTTTCAGGGTGAACACAGCATACACCAGAAGGAATAAGCTACCCAAAGAAATTCATGTGAGATTTACGAAGAAATCAATCAGAGACAAGGTTTTAAGAGCCTCACAAGATAAACAAGTGATAATAGAAGACAAGAAAATAAATGTCTTAAAACAAATTCCCTGGCAAATGAGGCAAAGAAGGAAGTAATACTCTTCTCTTGCATCACTACTTCAACAAAATGGAATTTCATATAGATGGCTGACACCAGAAGGTCTATTTTTTCGAATTGACACACACAGATATAATATAACATCGCCAATGAAAGCGCAAGACTTTATGGAAAAAAATGAGAAAAATCTGAAAATACAGGGAGAAAGAAAGAAGGAGGGGAAACCAGAAGCAAGACCTCAAGAGAAATCAGATCACTCATCACAAGCAGAATCAGACACAGAGTTAGGAGAGCAGGAAGTAGAGGAGCCAAGACGTACCAGAGGCATGACGAAGAGAAAACAGAAAGGTAGTAATCAACAACAAGATGATTAGAAAACAAATGAAGATTTTTTTCAGTTAACATAAATGGCCTGAACTCACCTCAAAAACGGAAAAAGACCTTTCTACAATTGCAGAAACAGAAATCTGATGTAATTTGCATTCAAGAAACCCATATGAAAAGAGCAGATCAGAAACTGCTGGAATGTTCAAGGCTAGGAAAATTATTTGTAGCTTCGGACATAAGTAAAAAGAAGAAAGGTGTGGCTATGTACATAAAGAAAGAACTAGAACCAAAACAAATATTCGCCTCAGACAATGGAAGGATACTAATGGTGGAAATCCAAAGAGAATCAAAGAAAATGCTAATCATTAATATTTATGCGCCAAATGGAAATCAAGAAAAAAATTTAAACAACTGCAACTAGAACTAACAAATAAAGATTATGACCATTATTGTGTGATAGGAGATTTTAATGCTGTTTTTGATAAAGAACTAGACACAAAATCAGATAAAATAACCAAAAAAAAGAGAGGAACAATCTCAAGAAATTTTCTACAATTGGCAGAAGAAGTAAATATTATAGATGCGTGGAGGACATGTAACCCAAAAACAAGAGACTATACCTTTTATTCTAACAGACATAAATCGTGGTCAAGAATGGAAACATGCTGGATCTCAACAAGCCTAATGAAAGAACTGGAGCAAAGAGACATCTTACCCAACACATTTGCAGACCACAGTCCAATTTCATTACAATTGGGTAACAAATCAACAGAATTTAATTGGAAGCTCAATACTTCACATCTAAAAAATGAGGAATTTATTAAACAAATAAAAGAAGACATGGATTTCTTCTTCAAACAGAATATGAGGCCAGAAACACCAATGACAATGGTTTGGGAGGCAAGTAAGGCATTTTTTAGAGGAGTAGCCATAAGATTTGCATCAAAACAAAAAAGAGAAAGACAGAAAAAATATAAGATTTTGGAAAACAGACTAGCTTCAGATGAACTACAGCTGAAACAAAACCCAACAAATACAGAACTGAAAAAGAAGATAAAATTAGTACAACACCAGATAAATATATTGCTCACTGAGGAAACTGCAAAGAAGCTTAAATTTGCAAAGCAATTTTTTTTGAAAATGCAAATAAGCCAGGGAGATGGTTAGCATATAAATTAAGGAAAGAGAAAGAGAAAACAATAATACGAACATTGAAAGATGAAACAGGGACTGAAAAATTTAAACAAGAAGGAATAAAAAAGATTGTTGAGGACTTCTACCGGAATTTATACAATAGAAAGGAAGTAGACAAAGAAGCTCAGAAAGAATATGTAAGGAAATACAATAAAATGAAACTCACTAAAGACCAAATACAGTCCTTAAATGAGCCCTTAACATATGCAGAAATTATAGAAGCCCTCAAAAAGCAAAAGAACGGGAAATCACCAGGCCCAGATGGTCTGCCAGCGGAATATTATAAAGAATTAGAAAATGTATTGCTCAAACCATATAAGAAACATTTGGAATTTGTAGAAGAAAAGGGAGAACTGCCACAAACATGGTCCGAAGCGATAATTTCTCTTATACATAAGGAAAACACGGAGGGTAAAGAAATTCAAAACTACAGACCGATCTCATTACTGAACGTGGATTATAAAATATATGCAACCATGTTGGCAACTAGACTGAAAAGAATTTTAATACAGACAATACATCAAGACCAGTCGGGCTTTCTTCCAAAAAGGCAGATGAAAAATAATATAAGGATAATTTAAAATACTCTGGAATACTATGAAGCACACCCAGAAAAGCAAATGGCTATGATATTCTTGGATGTGGAGAAAGCTTTCGACAATCTAAACTGGAATTTTATGCTACATCAGTTGGAAGTGCTGCAAGTTGGAGAAAGATTTTTGAAATTAATTAGAGCAATCTATACTCTGTTGTTGTTTAGTCGTTAAGTCGTGTCCGACTCTTCGTGACCCCATGGACCAGAGCACGCCAGGCCCTCCTGTCTTCCACTGCTTCCCGGAGTTGGGTCAAATTCCTGTTGATCGCTTCAGTGACACTGTCCAACCATCTCGTCCTCTGTCGTCCCCTTCTCCTCTTGCCTTCACATTTTCCCAACATCAGGGTCTTTTCCAGGGAGTCTTCTCTTCTCATGACATGGCCAAAGTATTGGAGCCTCAGCTTCAGGATCTGTCCTTCCAGTGAGCACTCAGGGTTGATTTCCCTCAAAATGGATAGGTTTGTCTCCTTGCAGTCCAGGGGACTCTCAAGAGTCTCCTCCAGCACCACAATTCAAAAGCATCAATTCTTCGGCGGTCAGCCTTCTTTATGGTCCAGCTCTCACTTCCATACATCGCTACTGGAAAAACCATAGCTTTGACTATGCGGACCTTTGTCGGCAAGGTGATGTCTCTGCTTTTTAAGATGCTATCTAGGTTTGTCATCGCTTTCCTCCCAAGAAGCAGGTGTCTTTTAATTTCGTGTCTGCTGTCACCATCTGCAGTGATCATGGAGCCCAAGAAGGTAAAATCTGTCACTGCCTCCATATCTTCCCCTTCTATTTGCCAGGAGGTGATGGGGCCAGTGGCCATGATCTTCGTTTTTTGGATATTGAGCTTCAGACCATTTTTTGCACTCTCCTCTTTCACCCTCATTAAGAGGTTCTTTAATTCTATACTCAGCAAAAGGTAAAAGTAAGAATCAATGGAGAGTTGACGAAAGAAATACAAATACAGAAAGGTACTAGACAGGGGTGCCCTCTATCTCCACTACTATTCATTCTTACTCTAGAAATATTAACTGAGAAAATTAGAGGTAAAAAGGAAATAAAAGGATTGAAAGTAAGAGGTCATACCTATAAGCTCCAAGCTTTTGCAGATGATCTAGTTATTATATTGGAAGATTCAATGGACTCAATTGAAGATTTGAAGGAGATGTTGAAAAATTTTGGTGATATGGCAGGAATGAAAATAAATCATAAGAAAACAAAAATACTGGTTAAAAATATGAGAGAACAAGAACGACAGAAGCTAATAGAAAAGACTAATTTTCAAGAAGAAAAGAGAGTTAGATACTTAGGGATCCAAGTCACAAAGAAAACGAGTACATTATTTAAGGATAATTATATGAAGTTGATGAAAGAGATACAGAATAGCTTGGAGAGATGAGACAAATTACAACTATCGCTGATGGGAAGAATAGCAACCATTAAAATGAATGTTCTACCTAAAATTCTATTTTTATTTCAGACAATTCCCATAATATTAAAACAGTCTTTTTTTCAAGAACTTAACAAGATAATTATGAGATTTGTCTGGCAAGGTAAAAAACCAAGAATTAAAATTAAAGCAATGCAAGATGCCAAGCAAAGGGCGGGTTTTGGCCTCCCAGATTGGGTTTTGTACTATAGATCCTGTGTATTAGACTGGATAAAAGAATGGATAACCTTAGAAAATGATAGATTACTCAATTTGGAAGGACATGATTTGCAGTTCGGCTGGCATGCTTTTCTATGGTACAAAAAAGATAAAGAGCAGAAACAGTTCAACTTGCATATGATAAGAAGAGCTCTACTAGGGACTTAGAAAAAGACCATCCAGCACATTTACCAAAAAACACCAGTCTGGGTATCACCAATAGAAGCCTTTACACAACCTAATCTTATGACCAAAGCAAAACTTCTAAGATACCAAGATTTATTTAAAAAGGATTGTGAGTTAAGGTCTAAAGAAGAGTTAGAGACACAATATATATATATAGACTGGTGGTCGAGAGCACAAGTGGAATCTAGGTATAGAAAAGATAAAATAGAAGGTTTTTACCCAGAACAAACGATATTTGACAAACTTCTGCTGGGTTCAAAAGATAAAGTAATTAAGAAAATGTATGATTATTTGTTAGAAATTAAAATGCAAGATGAGATAGTTAAAGAATGTATGATTAGGTGGGCACAAAATATAGGACACAATATTGATATTGATCAATGGTTGCAAATATGGCAAAATAATATAAAGCTCACAAAATCGGTTAATTTTAAGGAGAATATATATAAGATGTTTTATAGGTGGCATATGACTCTGCAAAAACTATCAAAGATTTATACAGATTGTGACGGAATGCCCACGTCACTCCTGTCACTCATAGCTGAAGCTCAAGTGCAGGAGCCTATGAGAGGACAGGAGGGGCGGAGTCAGTTAGGCAGTTAGAGGGGAGTTAGAGAGAGCGAGAGGAGGAAAAAGGGAGAATGAGATAGGTGTGGAGGAGAGAAATTGAATAGTCAAGATAGAGAGATAGTCAGAGAACTAGAGAGAACTGATAGTAATAAGTTGGTTAAAGTGAATAAATCAATTAAAAAAATGAAGAATTGAACGTGTAACCAAATATAAGAAGTTTTAATGAGTGATTCTATACAATGATTAAAAAGAACATCTGTGATTCAAATTCAATCTAAATAAACAAGTTATGTTGGCAGCAAGTGTCTGATTCAAGTAATGTGCAAGTGTGGATAAGGGATGTCCACTGGTGGCAGCGAATGAAAGAGAAAACGTCGCCAGAGTGAACCTTGGTTTGGGGAAAACAAACAGGGAACACTGGGTGGAACGTCACACAGATGTATCAAATGTTTGTTGGAAGTGTGAAGCACATGAGGGAAGTTTTTATCACATGTGGTGGACTTGTAGAGTAGCGAAGCAATTTTGGATAGGTGTACATACTCTGTTACAAAAAATATTGCTTTGTAAAGTTCCACTAACCCCAGAACTGTTTCTACTGAGTATTATACCAGACAATATAGATAAGACAAAGAACTACTTAGTTATATACATAGTCACTGCAGCCAGAATTCTTTATGCCAAGAATTGGAAGAAATCGGTGATACCAGAACAAGAGGAACTTATTGAGAAGATACGGGAAGCGGCAGAAATGGATATCTTATCAGAAGTGCTGAAAGACTGTCCAATACAAAAGGCAACTGAACGATGGGATTTATTATATAAATGGCTTGAGTTACCAGATAGTACTTGAATAACATAGATTAAAACTAGGATGTAATATAAGTTATAACCTGGAGGGCAATCATATAGTAGAAAAGCGGAAAGTTGAGTTGATATGGCAACATGAATAGATTGGATGGCAGTATATTTTGTGTTCTCCTCCCCCTACTTTTCCCCCCTCATATCCCCCTTTTACCTTCTGTATCCCCTACCTTATCCTAAATAAAAAGAAAAAGGAAAAAAAAAGAACTTTGTACACAAGGTTAAAAACAAAGTTGTGATGGGTAGACAATTCCTAACCCATAAATTACACTGAGCCACGCATATCGAACCATTTCAAGCCAGAATTTGCAAATGCACTCAGCATTCCTTGAAGACTGGTCCATGCATTGAACATTTCAGACTACGGCCCCTGAGCTGTACCCCGGTGAATCCCAGCCTCACAGAAGCATCAGATAGAGAAATCTTGTGACAACTCTCTTGCAAGCACAGTGCAGTTGTGCATTGTATATTCTCCACTGTGTTCACAAAGACTGCAGTGAAAAGGATTTGTTGCATTATTTTATTTTTACTCCTCTGTGTGATGGCTCCCTGATAGAGAGCCTGCCGCAGTTCATTTTTTATTTAGTTGCTCTACAGCACACTCTGAAAAGGAAGATTCTCATATAAACGGCAGACAGTGGGTACCTCCTTCAGCCTCAATCTCTTTGCCGGTATCATTATCTCTCCATGGTTTATTGCTTTCCAGGATTGCCACTCCTCGGTACTTCATCAGACTAATCTCACCAGAGAGGATCCTGTTAAAAGATATTGTCACTACAGGGCAAAATTGTCACAATACCACCTCATTCCCTTGATAATGCACCTTGATAATGCACGTATAAAATCCCCTTCTGCAGACTGTGCTAGCGGAGGTAGAGCCTCCCATGCAAACATCACCCAGCTCATTCAGATGGGCCGATGATTTATGTTACTATAGTGGAGAACTAAATGAAACCATCAGAGAAGCGTGGGAAGGAGAGTATTGGAATCACCAAGACAAACAGCTGGAAGTCAAGATTTGCTGGCTTCTTTGGTTTTCTTAAAGTCTTCTGTGTAACCTTGGGCAAACCACTTAAGTTACTTTGTATTGCAGCCGGAGGCTGAGACTAGACATTAAGCAACAGCTTCAACATACTAAAAGACTAAGGCCCTCACTAGAGGAGATGCTGAGTCCACATCAAAAAGCAGCAAAGAGGCAAAGGCAATTTACTCTGCTCTAGTAGGAGGCAGTGCAATTTCATTGGCATGACTGATGACTCAGGCATGCTGCATCAAAAGATTTGTGTGCCTGGAAGGATAGCAATATAGGAGGAGTAAACAGCTGATTGCCTTGACAGGTTATTTGACTCTGACAACCACTGCTTTTCAAAGTGAATAGAATTATTTGGGGGATTCGTTTTACACTACCTTTCTACCACTTGCTGTTTTCCTACTATACCTCTCCTTGTTTATCCCTCCTTCCCAAGCTCAGTTTCAAGCCCATATTTCTGTCACAAACATGGTTGTAGAACCTCAGCCAGATGAAAGGAAGCAAAAAAAAAATGAGAGGGCTAAAAATAGAAGGCAGTAATAAAATTACACATCTCGCCTCTTGCCAATCTTGTCACTGCTTCTCTGCTTCAAACAGTCCTCTGCCCCTCCTGCTTTATCAAGAAGAAGCTGTTGGAGTTTCAGCCAAAGAGATGAATGGATTATGGGTGGTTCTTCTCCATCTGAGAGTAAGGGCCGAATAAAGCTTCAAAATTAGAAGGTGATAAAATGTTTTCCCACTCAAGACACAATCCTTGAAAGCTGCCGTGTGTTCATAATTAACTTGCTGATAAAGCTGGTTCTTGTCTCCAAACAAAAGCAAGCTAAATCACAGCTTGTGGAGCTGAGAAATTTTGTGTTGGGAGAAACAAATGAATCTAACCTTTTAAGGGAGCTCCACTTCTAAGGATAGGCTCACAACCTGAGTTCAATCCCGAGGGATTCAGGTAACCAGCTCGAGGTTGACTCAGCCTTCCATCCTTCCTAGGTTGGTAAAGGTTGGAGTACCCAGCTTGCTGGGGGAGAAATGTGTAGCCTGCATAATTAAACTGTAAACTGCCCAGTGAAGCCTTAAGCAGTACAGGGAGATATATAAGCAGCACATGTTAGGCTCACTGTGGCATTGGTTTTCACTCTAAAGTGGTAATCTTATGCAGATTTATTTCAGAGTAAGTACCCTTGAATAAGAAATAGGGCTATAGCAGTACAAATAAAGGCTATACACAAGAGGCTGGAGGGCTTCAGGCAAATGAACTGTGTGGTTAGTCACAGAAACCAGGCAATAGGAACCCAGCACTTTTGTGATTTTTTGTTGTTGTTGTTAAAAAACTCCCTGATGCATTTGCTCTGTATGCCCCTGTGGTAGAACTGTTTGAAGAACACCTAAAGCTCTCACAGTCCTCCTCTCAAGCTGAAAACGTGGGATTTCAATACATGATAAAGCCGCTACGTGCTCCTTTCAGTGTGACCCACATCAGCAGAGACGCCCTGAAAGTGCATTTCTGTTTCACTGTCAATGCCCTCACAAGAGTTCTTCAGTGTCTTTGAAACATGACATAAGAAATAGTCCTCATATCTATCTCAATGTATCTGCGTGTGTAACAAATGCAGTTATATCCACTTTCCCTCATTTATGCATTAAGGCAAATGAGCTAATGTTTTTTAAAGCAGTTTAAATCCTTCACATGAGTGGCTTTATATATCGTCTGCCAAAATGGGCCGAGACAGCTCATCTCCAAGAGTCATATCTCCTTATGCCAGCTTAAACATGGTGGATTCAGTCCAGACCTCTGCTAGGCAAAAAGTATAATATTATTGACTGGAAAGGAAGTTAGACAGGCACAATTGTCACAAAACTGCATACATTATCTTAGGAGACATTCATCTTGAGGGAGGTGGCTGTATTTTTTTTGTTCACGGCTAGAACTGTGAACTACCCGTGCTAAATTTGTACAACCAGCCCTTATGCTGTTTGATATGTTAAGTGGGCAAACACACATATACTATTTTCATGATAGATTTTAGGCCAAGAATCTTCCTCCGTCCAACTTAGACGTGTAGTCTGTAAACTTTGCATTTGAGAAGAATTTAGACTTTGTGCAAACCTGGGTTCATTGCAGTATAATGTCTGAAGCGATCCTTCTGTTTTTGGTATATCATTAGCCCAAAGACATATTTCTTTTTGGGACTACAGCTCATTGAATATCACAGTCATCTCTGCATTTAACAGTCATGAAACAAAGCATACTGAACAGATCTCCCATCTGATTCCCTGTATAAGGCAGCAAAGAAGCTGAATTATGCTCAGGTATTTTGTTGCAGGTATCTTCCTCCTTTGGACCTGTGGTTTCCAAACTGGGATAACCCAGGTGTTCTTGGACTGCAACTCCCAAAAACCCTGACCAGCGCAGCTGGTGGTGAAGGCTTCTGGGAATTGCAATCCAAGAACATCTGGGTTACCCAAGGTTGGGAACCACTGGGCTAGACCCTTCTGATGTGCAGGGACTCCTTGGTACAGAAATATCCTTTTTGTTTTTCCCCCTAATTATAATAATCCCGATGCTCTTGATGAGACAAGCAAGCTCATCCTCCTATATGTCTGTGCAGGAATATGTATTTTTGACAACTACTGCAACTCCACATCCCTTTCTATTCTTTCTGTTCTTTCTGTTCTTTCTGTTCTTTTTGAACAACTTATACCATTCAATTGTTATATTCCAGCCATAGGAATATATGATAGATGATTCCTATGTCTTCCATAGGAATCATCTCACCATATCTCCGTCATCCCTATCAAGTCATATTTACCCTCCTTAACTAAGATTTCCAGTTCTTCTTGTTTGTTTCTCATTCTCCTGTTATTCATATATAGACACTGGAGATTATGTCATTTGTGGTCTGCTTTTCTTTGTACATTTTTATGAAGACTATTATTGGACCCCATTAAAGCTGCTTGGTTTGTTCCTCTTATTATACAAAAGCCTTCATCTGTCTTTAACTCTGAGCTTGCATCTCCTCTCCCTTCCAATTCAGTTTAAACCCCTCCTGATAAAGTTATTCCTAGTGCTTGTGAAGTACAACACATCACTGTCTAGCAGTCCCTCTTCCAGAAAGTGTAGCCTGTGGTCCCAAATCCAAATCCTTCATGTCAGCATCATCTTCATAGCTAGCCATTCACTCACAGTATTTTCCTTTCCCTATCTGTTCCTCTTCTGAGTACTGGATGATAAGACTATCTGGTGCTCAAAATCCTTGGATTTTCTTCTCAGAGCTTCAAAGTCTGATGTGATTTCTTTGTTGTTCCAGTTGGCTGCGTCATTTGTCCCTATCTGTATGAAAAGAGAGGGATAGGCATCCGTAGGTTTTATGAACAATAGCAATCCTTCCATTACATCCCTAATCTGTCTTCCAAGGAGACAGCATACCTGGCAGGTCCATGGATCTCCTGGTGTCAAAACAACAATCTCAAGGCATCCGCAGGTTACCTGGTAGCATCATAAATAGTCCAAAGAAATTAGGATTCCCTCCTCCCAATTTTTAAAAAAGGAAGGAGGAAAGGATCCAAGATGGAATCCAAGCAGCAATCCAAGATAGAGGGCACCAGGAGCTCAGCACACAATAATATCACAGTGAATTGCTGAAACAAAAAGAGCATGCCTCACTGGGTTCCATTCCATTTTTACATATACAAAACTTTTGCTCTCCCGGACATTCTGATTGGCTGCTGACAGCCTTTGCAATGCTATTGGATGAACATTTTCAGTTGACAGACGAAAGGGCACTGAAAGGTTACACAAGAGAGAAAATGTGTTCATGTACTCCTCTCTTGTAAATACAAATCTTTCTTCTTTTAGAGGCTCTCTTTTGCCTGTAACTGAAAGTGCATGAATAATACAAAAGTACTTTTCCATGTTTGGGGTCTTCCCTTTAAACACAAAGGTCTCACCCCCCAGAGGGCAGAACTGTTTCTGGGCCAGCTGATTGTGGAAGAGGAATCCAAGTAAATGAACCCAAACTCTCAGTAAAAACCAGCTAACAAGGTAACTTGGCAACCCAGGGCAGAATTCAGGGTAGGGGATAGATTTTTTTGATGGCTGGTGAGAACTGAAGATTGCTTGCTCATTGGAAAGATGAGTAGAGATGGGGGTATTCATATATGGATATCCCCCCACAGGTGCAGATAACGATGGTCCACCCCTCTGGGGCCAGACCGACCACTCACCATTCTGCCGCTGCCACAGGCTCCACGCTCCCTTCCTGTCGCTCCAGAGCTCGTGATGGATTAGCCACTCCTGGCAGATTAGCCACTCCTGGCAGGATGACGAGCCTCTCTGCCAGGTCGAAGAGTGGCTAATCCATCACGAGCTCCAGAGCGATAGGAAGGGAGTGGGGAGCCCATGGCAGCAGCAGAATGGTGAGTGGTCAGTCTGGCCCCAGGGGGCTGGACCCTCGTTATCTGCACCTGTGGGGGGATATTTGTATTCATATATGAATACCCCCATCTCTAATTATGAGATTGCTATCTATTAAGCAGATGATTGCATGTGCTTGTAGTATCTTTAAAAAAACCTTTTCAACACACTCATAATCCTCTGCCTTTAGGAATGGCAGACAATGAGACTGCCACATTTTAGCAGGTAGCAGTATCTTCATACTGTTTTTAAAAATGTATTTGGAGGTGAAGCTGCCGTTAAATTCTCAGAGGTATACCAGGTTGCTTTTGATTTTTTTTTCTTGGCAAATTGTGAATATTGCTTCTCGACATGGTCAGAAGACTAGTTTTGGATGAGTAACACAAGCTTAATGTAACTCCATCTCCTTTTCATGCCTTACAGATTTTTAAATAGCGCTCATCATTACAGCTTTGCTTCACCGAACATTAGTGGACACATACACAACTTGTGTTTTCAGTTATAATGGTATCTACAGCAAATGAGCTGCTAAATCTTACTAAGTAATTTACACACAAACACACACACACATATACACACATGGTGTCCTCAAACTCACTAACAAGAAGAAGTAGTTGATGCAGGGAAAACTAGAAGCCCTGCCCTTTTGTACCATGCTCTATAATTGTGTCTGCATTTCTCACACACACACACAACCTACAAATGCTTGGCTTTCATTTAAAAATGCAATTACATTTCTATTTTTCCCAATTATGATGGAAACTATCGGGAAACAGTCTCCAGCAAAACAATAACAATAGGAAAATGAAAAGCCATTCAGTCCCTTCCCCATTCACTTCTTCAATGAGCTGTGAATTCCAAAGACTAATTGCAATAATTTTAAAGTAGGGTTATTAACCCGCAAGCAATTTTCTACACCCCCTTCCCAATTGTATCTTAAGGCAAATTTCAGCATATGCCAAGAACCCTGGCACCACATAATAGAATGAGTGGATAAATAAACCATTTACTCTGTGCCAGCCAGAGGATGGGGATCAAATAATTCCACCTTGATTCTGTCTTGTGTGCATCTTTTAAAGGGAAAGAAGCCTCCCAAGAGCTGGACCTAGCGGCCCAAGGAGTCGAAGAAGCTTTTGCAACAGGTGTCTGCAGAGAGTAAAGGAGAGAGGGGAAAACTGAGGAAGCTATAGTTTTGCTCAACACCACAGTGTTATGACAGCCAAATATCACATTTACCAAATTCTTGCCTTTTGGGAACAACAGCCACGTTCATGTATAAAATCTGGCAATTAGAGCCAAATTTGAGAAAGCTTGGGGATCTTGTAAGGTACCATGTTTTGCTTCTCCACTTCCTCCTACTCTTCTATTGGGGAAATTACTAACAGAAGATTGACCTTCTCTTCAAAATAGTAGCTTACTCTTTAAGAGAGTGTGGATCTTTAAGAAACTCTAGTATAAGAAGACCAGATGAACAAGATAACAGGGTTCCTGTACCTTTCATAGTTGCTTGGGAGAAGAAAATTTTAGCAAATACAGCTTTTAATGCAAGCTATACCTGCTGACATTTCCCCTTCCAGGTACAGAAACCCTGTCCTGGTTATCTTATTCTGGTATCATGACAGTTGTTGTCTGCTGTCAAGTTGTGTCTGATTCGTGGCAACCTTATGAATGAGCAATCTCCAAAATGTCTTGTCCTCAACTGCCCTGCTCATCTCTTGTGAACTCAACCCAGTGGCTTCCTTTAGGGAGTCGATCTGTCTCATATTTGGTCTTCCTCTTTTCCTGAAGCCTTCCATCTTTCCCAACATTATTGTCTTTTCCTGGGAATCCTTCCTTCTCATGATGCGCCCAAAGTAGGACAGCCTCCACTTCAAGAGGAGGAAAATAGTGCTATTTCAGGGATGCAGATATTTATTTCTTTTGATATTGGAGGAAAATAAATAGCAGGGGCAGCAAAACAGCAGCAGTAGGAAAGTTTGCTTTGTAAGAGAACTGAAACCTGAATCTTTGATCTCTAGAAGCTTGTTCTCTGTCCAAAATACTAGTCACTAAGACTTCAGCTGATGCAGCACTTGTGGTGCCAAACATCCTCTACAATCAGCGAGGACTAGAAACTTGATTTTGTACTAAGCATGATGGCTTGTGAAAGGCCGTAGATGAATAGCAGAGCATTTGCTTTGCATGCAGAATGTTCCAGGTTCAATTCCCAGCATTACCAGCTACAGCTGGAAAAATCCTACCTGAAACTTCGTAGAGCTATTGATTGTCAGTATCACCAAGATGGAGCTAAACAGATCAAAATTTAACCCAGTATAAGGCAGTTTCTTTGCAAATTCACGATTCTAAGCATCTCAAACTTTTTAATCTAGGATATCATCCTAGGTATCTGAAACACGTCTAAATGTGTTGTTATGTGCCATCAAGTCATCACTGTACTCTTAAAGTTAATATATATAAAGTTAATAACCTATGGCCATGCCCATCATCTTTAGCCCCAACCTTTTGGGAGTGTACCCGTCAGGCTGCTTGATGATTTGAAAAACAGGTCTTGGCCCTCTTGAGATTACAGTTCTAACATCTTCAGTGTGCAGTTCTTGGCTTCTCCCCAAGAAGAAGCACTTCTTCACTACTGAGATCATTTGTAGCTGGCATAAACGTGTTGGCTACTTGACCTTATCATGGATGGGTATCAGCAATGGAACACACATCCTGTTGAAGGCTAAGTCTGCTGACAGACATGTGCACACTCACTGGTTGATTGTTTTGCATAGTCAGCCTCTGTTTTTTGCTTCCCTTCAACTTGTTGTTGTTTAGTCGTTAAGTCTTGTCCGACTCTTCGTGAACCCATGGACCAGAGCACGCCAGGCCCTCCTGTCTTCCACTGCCTCCCGGAGTTTTGTCAAATCCCTTCAACTAGAACTGCTGAATAGCTCAGTGGTTTAGGTCTCTGGCTGTGGAGTCAGAGGTTGGGAGTTCAATTCCCCACTGGGCCTCCTTGACAAGGGCTGGACTCAATGATCCATAGGGTCCCTCCCAGCTCTGCAGTTCCAAGATTATTATTATAGTCAATTAACCATTTGTGATTAGTGGGCAATTATTTCAGCTTTTTGATGATATGTAACTCCAAGATCACTGGAAGGTTCAAAACAGCAATAATGACCACATCAGATATAATAGAATGGGTTGCTACAGCTTTCTTAAGTTGTAATCTAGAAAAGGATAACCCTCTAAATATCAGAAAGTGTAACTATTATATGTAGAGGAAGGACCAAATATTTTAAGACCTTTATAATAATAAGAAACTTGCTAGAAATTGAACCAAACCTCTGTGAACTTCAAATAATGGGTTATAAATTAAATAAATAAGATACACTGTGGTTAATATATGATGAGTGCTATATAATATTTCTACTGATAAGTGGGTTTTATTTTTCATTTCCCAAGTTTTCTGACTTTCAACCACTGAACGTAAACTACTGGCAAAGCTATTCTTCTTAAGAATTATTTAATCTTAGGTCTATATCAAGATATTATCCATAACCGTCTGGAATGCATAAATGCTCACAAGAATCAATTCATCATTTGCTCACATGGCAGAATGCAGTTAGAATCAAAACACTGGATCAATTGAAGCTGTAATATGTATTATATCAAGCAATCTCCATGAAGCAATAAATCAAATCTCAGCTCTGCATACAAGCCTTACTATCAACCTCAGCATTCGGCTATTAAACAAGATGAGAAAACGTCAGTTCACACCTCTGGAATTATGTTTTTTAAAGCCTGAATCTCCGGGGAAGATTTTCTTCTTCTACCATTTACTCCATTGTGATTCAGCTTGCAATATATCCAGAGTTAGATGGATGGAAGGATGGATTGACAGAAGGTATGGGAACAGGATTGCTAACTAACCATTCAGCACAAACTGTGTGGCTAAAGTGTGTGTGTGTATGTGTACGTGTGTATGTGTGTCTTTGAAACCAAGTGCCCAAAAGGAAAACATAAATTTTCTACCTACCACCTCCACTTCGGATTCTGTTTTCAAAACCATATAAAAATTTATGGTGGCCTCTACTGATCAGACTGAACTTTGGGAGCTTTATCCCAGAGCTACCTCAAAATGTTGTTCTCATTCTATCCCATGATTTATAGCTCAGTGGTTCAGATTTCTGGCTGCAGAGCCAGAGGTTGAGAGTTTGATTCCCCACTGGGCCGCCTTGGTGAGGGCTGGACTAGATGATCTATAGGGTCCCTTCCAGCTCTGCAGTTCTGTGAAGATCATGATTTATCCATGTAGATGTTGGCTGAATTTGGTCCAGAGAAATCTGGTGAGTATATAACAAGGTGGCAGTGATACAGAAATGTCGGGGGGGGGGGGGCGTATTTCTTTTTGTGATTATTCACATGAAGAAGAAGAAGAAGAAGAAGAAGAAGAAGAAGAAGAAGAAGAAGAAGAAGAAGAAGAAGAAGAAAAGGTTGTGAGATGGAAGGACCTTAATGCGTGTGCAGCATTCTCTTGTAGTCATCACTATTGTCACTAGGTGTCTGTGGACTCCCACCTGGAAGTATCATTGATGCCACTGGTGTATGACTGTCTAGTATCTGACCAAAGACAATTCACTTTATGTGACAACAAGCAAGTTATTTTCTACCACCACCACCCCATCTCAGCCCACAGCTCTCTTGAAATAAGCTTCAACTTTTTCCACACTTCCAGATGAAGAGGGAACTACCAGCCCAGCTAAGGAGGGAGAAATACACCTACTTACCTCTTGCCCTGAGCAATGTTGCTTCAAAAGAATAAGATTAGCAGGTACCTCCAAGTATTCTGTTGTGCTGCAAGAATACGACACCATTATGATCATTTTATTTTATTGCGTTTAGGAGGGAAATATGAATATATATTTAATTAAAGAAATATTCATGCAGCATACATAGATATAGATATAGATATAGATAATAAATGAATATATTAAATACATATTAATCTTTCCTACCACATGCAATAAAACAGTCATATTATATATAGCCATCGTGTGTGTGTGTGTGTGTGTGTGTGTAATATGATCATTATATATAGCATATGTATAAGAAGAGGTAAGAGAAACTCTTCCAAAATGGAATGACAGAATGTGAACTGTGAGAAAATGAAGAACAATCAAATTGCTACATTTTAAGTTTCAAAATATCGCACAAGAGCTTATTTATTCTTTAATATCCACAGGTGGCTTCTGAAACAAGTGAAAAGGTATTTCCCCAAAAAATCATATGGTAACCCTGCCTCCCTGACAAGAGCTGGGCTCGATGATCCATAGGGACTCTTTCAGCTCTGAAGTTCTAAGATGATGATGAAGAAGGCAAGAGCTACTACACCATCTGAACTTGCAGTGTGTGGTGTACTAGGTCCTCATGAAAGTACCTATAGCAAGCCACAATGTGTGCAGAGAATTCAGAAATGCATGAAACTGGGCCATTGCAATGATTAATGGGTCTCTCCCATAAATCATGTCAAGGAGACACTCATTAGGCCCATTAGGAAGAAACCAAGCTTGGCGGTGGACAACATTGGCAATTATAGGCCCATCACCAATGTTTCTTTCCTTAGAAAGGTTGTAGAGAGGGTGGTGGCCGATCAGCTTCAGGCTCTCTTGGATGAAACCAATGCCCTGGATCCGTTCCAGTCGGGCTTCAGGCCGCATCACGGTATGAAAACGGCGTTGGTCGCCCTGCTTGATGACCTACTGAGGGAGGCCGATAGGGGCAAAATGTCCTTGTCAGTTCTGCTTGATATCTCAGCTGCCATCAGTATGCTGATGACACGCAGCTCTACATCTCCTTTTTTCCAACAGCAGTGGATGCCATTGTGTCCCTTGAGCGCTGCCTGGGGGCTGTACTGCAATGGATGCAAGAGAATGGACTGAGGCTGAACCCGGACAAGACGGAGGTCTTGAGGGTGGGCGCCCCTCCTATCAGTGGTTTGGGAAGCTCCCAGTCTTTGGGGGGGGCGACTCTCACCACAAAGAGTGTGGTCCGCAGCTTGGGGGTCCATCTTGACCCAGCGCTTACCATGGAGTCCCAGGTAGTGTCTGTGGTCCGTACTGCCCAACTACATCTTCGGCGGATTGCCCAGCTGCGCTCCTATCTTGATGTTGGGGCGCTCACCACTCTGGTCCATGCACTCGTAGTCTCGAGATTAGACTACTGTAATGCACTCTACATGGGGCTGCCCCTGAGATTGATGCGGAAACTACAAATGGTCCAGAACACGGCCGCCAGACTATTAAGTGGGGTGAAAAAATATCATCACATTTCCCCCACTCTGGTGGCCTTACACTGGTTGCCCATTCGTTTCCGCATTGACTTCAAGGTATTAATTCTTACATATAAAGCCCTAAATGGTTTAGGACCTTGATACCTGGCAGAGCACCTGCTCCCACCTAGCTCTACTGGTGTCAATCGATTTAGCCAGGCTGGGCGGCTGAGGGGCTTGACTCCGAGAGAGGTCCAGAAGGAGAGGACTAGAAACCAGGCCTTCTTGGCAGTGGCCCCTCGCTTCTGGAACATCTTGCCCCCTGAGATTCGCCTGGCACCCTCGCTGGGAATTTTTAAGAACAAGCTGAAAACTTGGTTCTTCAGGCAGGCCTTCCCCCCTTCCATCACTTAGTTCCCTGTGTTTTCCCATCTTGGATTTTGCTTACTTCTCTTTTTTGTTTGGATATTGTCTGTTTTAATTCTTGTTTTATATTGCTTGGACTGTAAGCTGCCCAGAGTAGATTCGTTTGAATCTAGATGGGTGGGGTAAAAGCCAAATAAATAAATAAATAAATAAATAAACTGGACGAGTCTGTACTAACAAATGTGATGCCGATCTTTTGCATGTTGAATGGGTTTTGCCCACTCAAGACGAAACCATCCTCAAATACTTTGCATTACAGCAGGGATAGCTCTCAACCATTTATTGCTCCTAGGAAAATCCACTTCTCTTCTACCTGCTATGAAGATCAAAGCTATGCTGAGAGGAAAAAGCAAAGCCTGGAGGAAGTTGCTGATTATGTCTTACTTACTATTCAGAAAGTCACAAGCTTTGAGCCTCCAAACCCTGGATCCACTACACCACTGATCTGAGCCTTTTGCTTGTTCACCAAAATTCAGAATTCTTGGATTCCTACCTGCCCTACAAAATGTCTAAACCTAGACATTGTTGAAGCATCCTGAAGTTTTATCCACAGTCAATGCAGTATGTTTTTGGACATCTAACAACAGGGTTTGACAGGATGGGGAGTGGATTGGCTTTAGAACTGCCTATCAAAAAGAGTACGTTCTTTTCCTTAAGAGAATGTAGCTTTTTCTGTCAGGTAGCTCTCAGGCACCTAGATCTCTGAAGAAGCAGTAGGCAAAAGAATAAGTCCTGACGGTATAGCCGTGCTGCACTTTTCATGACCTTAGTGATAAAGAAATAAGAGCAACAGCTTAGCTCTAATTTTAGGAAGTGTGCATCATTTACGGCAGACTTCTCAGTAGGTGTGTCTCTTGTTTTCCTCCATTAAGCTTGCCCCTTGGGCTTCTGAATAAAGCTACCCCACCAGGGCATTCACGGAAACCCTTTCCATGCTATCCTATTGAGATCTCTGTTCTAAACACCTTCCTTTCCATTCTACCTACCGAAGATGGTTTTTCATAGAAGGAGGGGCTCCCGGCGAGGGATGTTCAATCCTGCGTCATCTCGCTCTCATGCCCAAGGAAGAGAAACCACAACATTTTTCTCCTTGCCTACGAGAAGGCTGCTGCTGGGAACAAGGGCTCTTGCAGCCGTAAAACTAGCTTTGCACGAGAGGCACAACCTGTGCAGCTGCTGCCTTATTGAGCAGATGTTTGACAATCAGAAACATTTATTTATTTATTTATTTATTTATTTATTTATTTATTTATTTATTTATTTATTTATTTACTGCCTCTTTTCTATCCCACCGCCAGTCCTTTTTCGGCTTGGTTCGCCAATGATGCAGGTTTTGACCAAAGAAATTTTTCACAACATGCAGAAAACTCAATTTTAAAAAAAAAAAAGCGAAATGTCACTGGGGATCAAGAGATATCTCAGTGGTCGGTCTCCATGAGTCTTCACTCATATTTACCCTACCTTGAACCAGAATCTTCTCTGCCACCAACTTGGCAGAGACACAAACACTTTGTACTGCTGCCTGCTGTTCTTTCACAGTGTCAGTACTAAACAGGGCAGCTGGGTGACAGATTTTGTTTGAGGGGCTCATGCTAGAAGTTGTAAGCTGCCTTTTTCTTCTCCCTTCTCACAACCCTCTCAGTAGAAGCTGCTGAGTGTCTACTTCTTCTACCACACCAAAGTTTCATACTGCCTGCAGACTCTACCGAAAGAACAGGATCTGATTCTGCTCTAGCAGAACACAAACCCTTCCAATGAAAATCTCTCTCTCTCTCTCTCTCTCTCTCTCTCACACACACACACACACACACACACACACTATTAACTTAATATATCTGTCTATTGAGAACAAAGTCTTATTCCCCTGCCTGATATATCCCAAAGGGGCCTAAACGTAATAGAATATTTCCCTATGGATTTATAATGTATTAATCTATGACTCTACTAATTCTAGATCATTCTTAACTACATTAAGTCAACAATACACAATAAGATGTAGCGGAGGTAAATGTAAGTTGAGGTTCAAAAAACAATCCAGAGAAAACTGCTGCAGGGCAGGCTTGCACCAGAGCATATCCTAACAGCAAATGCTGAGGGGGTCTATAAGCAATTAAGCCTACCTTTCAACCAGAAAGAACCAATGTGAAAAGCTATATTCTGGTTTTGTGCTTGCTTCTGGATTTCATAGGTGCAGACAGACATCATTGATCAGTTTTGCTCTCACCCTAGCCCCCTTCCTTTGAGAAGCTCATGGCAACCCTGATCAGGAGATGCTGAGTTCTCTGGCCCCACTACCCTTGATGCCAGAGTGTCTTTAATTTCATTTCTCAAGAAATCACTGCAAGATGTCTGAGAAATCAGTTTCGCTTTCACTTCTTCCTCTAGGAAGCAAAAAGCTAGTGTTTTGCATTCTAATCTATAGGAGTAAATGAGGCTCCAAATATTAGGAATTGTTATTACAAATTGCCTTCTTACATTCCTAGGGGCTACAGTTGGCTCCCATGATGAGTGTTTGTAAAGTGTGCTATAGAAGCATACATTACATCAACGTTGTTCCTTTCTCCTTTGTCTCGGGGCATACATATGGAGAAGGACATCCAGACAAGAGGTTTGTGTAAGCTAGCTTCCTCACCTCTTCAGTCTAGGTTTTTCAATGCAGACTGCCAATTAATCTCATTTAGGTGTCATGTCTGTGATACGAGGACCTGTCTGCAAAGGATATGAGACTAAAGCCATTATCTCATTTTTTTAAAAAAAAGCCAGCAAGCAGCCATCATGCGGTTTCACATCCTAGTTGGCGTGAATGAAATGACTCCAAGCCTCCCTCTATAAATTCTTTTAGTTGCTCATTTCTGTCAGCCTGGTCTAATCTTCTTACACCTGGCACATTAATTCTTATCTGTTCCCTGCAACATTGTAATTATATGTTATTTCCAGCAATAATTAATTATCTCCCAGGCAGACTTTATATATATATATAGCTTATAAGTCAAAAGTGGGCTCTACCGCACTAAATAATTAATCCAGGCTCTGTTTTATGTCATGACATATACGCAGCCCCCAGATGTAATTGTTACAGAGTTCTTTTGATAAGAAAGTCCTCCATTCCCAGCAGTTATGCAAGCCGGCAAGCACCAATTATGATGATATTTTTCTTGGATAGACTAGGTATGTCTGAGTCTTTCCTTCAAATATCTATTTATGGAATTATTTCCTAGAGGTTTTCCTTCCTAATTAAAATGAGAGAACATGAAGTTGCAGAGCTATATAAATGGAGAAACCTTTGGACTGCTGTTCAGGTTTAAAATAAGCCCTACCCATGGTGGCAAGAGAAAAGTGCCAGGTTTTTTGTGTATATTCCACTATTCGCTATATATTCATTTTTAAAATCTCCTTCAATCTTGATCAGTAGGAATGGTGGAAGGTTATCTGTTTTCATGCATTAAGGTCCTGGTCACACAAAGTCCATGTTTTCTAGTTCTTCTGATACTTGCCATACCTCTGTTGTACTAAATCGTGGTCATGTGTTTTATATCCCAGGATGAATGTCCCAAGAACTTTTAGCAATACCAATTTATTTCCTCCTATTTGAATCGTTATGGCCAGCTACACCATGGTACCAATTTATTTTCTCTCTTGCTTCAAGGGGCAATTTAGCCTCTTGATTTTGTTGTTGTTGTTGTTTAGTCGTTAAGTCGTGTCCGACTCTTCTTGATATATATAAATCAAGGGGCTAATACAAATATGTATTGATAAATATTTTAAAAATATTTATCAATACATCAATACATCAGAAACAAGTCTCCTTCTAAAGCGCATGACAGCATGAGCGCACTTGACTCTGCCCCCTCCACACAACTTTCCTTCTCCCCCATGCACCCACAGCTCTTGTTTCCAGCCCCTTTCGTTCCTTTCGTTCCTGTCGCAATGGAAACCCATGTGGGGGGGGCGACATGCAAATGAAAGGGGTGGAAATTAGAGGGAACATTGATTGGGAAGGGGTTTCTCTTTAGGAAAGTGTCCCTTTGTTGCACTGGCTGCTCCTGCAGAAACGCATTGCACACAATGGACTTGGGAGATCCATGCGGCAGTACTGGCGATCACCTCCCCCCCCCCCCCATGACATTGGCTTACCAACGTTTCAATGTATCTTCCCACTGGAAAGAAAATAATTATTACTCGCCAGTAACATAATGGCAGCAGCCCTTCAGTCATACTTTTACCAATGTATTGATGTATCGGGCACAAAAAATAATTTTTAAAAAATGTGCCCACTCCAGTAATGGCGGCCACCTTCCTGGCTTCGATTCTGCAAAGAAGTGGGGCAGGTCGTGCACACAGGCAATCCCAATAAGGAATGCACCGGTCCAACAAAGGTACACAATAACACAACCCTCCTGGCAATGGGGAAATGTTCCGCAGTTAAACCACTGGCCAAGAAAATGTCTCGATCTTGACTCTGCGTTGTGTGACCAGGAAAAAAAATATATACTGACATAACTGGTGGATAAGTACATAACATTTCCCTCATGTCACCAGGGCCTCACTCTTTCAGTCTTTAATAGAAATGAAAGAAATTGTTGCAGCACAGTCCAAATCCGGCACCTGGGCTAAAAATAGAGAAATTCATTACATTTCCAAAATAAAGAGAGTCTCGTACAAATAATGGAAGTGGATGCTCAGGTTTTCCTCAAAACTACTTACAATGAAAGTACTTATGCAGCAAATTGGCTACATCTTCTCACAGAAGTAATAGGGAGATGCCATGAGGGCAGTAAGAAGTGACTCTCTCTTCAGTCATGCACATTTACTGAAGTAGTTTTTTTTTTTCCTTTTTGAAACAAATTAGGGCAAGCTCCATCATGGAGCTTACCAATGAGGTAAGAATAAAAAGAAGCAACTAGATCAGCTGTGCAGGTCCCAGTGTCAACAATTACATTTTCTCTTTCTCCACCTGCAAAAGTGATTCAAAAACAATTCTCTTCTTCTGCCTTAAATCCATTCCAATTTGTGTATTAATCCATGAAAACATGTGGAAGTGTGCTGGATGCTGACAGATTTCATCGTAACAGAATGGGTTCCTTTCCCCTCTGTCACTCAGCACTGAGACACGTATTTATTTATTATTTATTTGGTTGTTGTAGGTTTTTCGGTCTGTTTGGCCGTGTTCTTAAGGTTTTTCTTCCTAGGAACACGGCCAAACAGCCTGAAAAATCTACTACGGCCATTGGATCCCGGCCGTGAAAGCCTTCGAGAATACATATTATTTATTTATTTATTTAAAATATTTTTACCCTGCCTTTCTCCTTAAAAATACCCAAGGTGGCTAAATATGAAGCCAAATGCATATTTTTGCCTCTTTCAATGTTTTCCCTTCCATCATGCAAAACTTTCAAAATTAATGTCTGAGAAACCAGATATACAAAGGAAGCCATGCTTATCTCCAGACCGACAGGCACAAAAGAAAAGAAAAAGCTACTTTGTCAAAAGAAAAGAAAAAGCTACTTTGTCAAAAGAAAAGAAAAAGCTACTTTGTAGATCGGAACAAACTCAAGTTAGCATAAAGTCATTCTTTTCCTTTTTAAGGAAGCTCTGCTTCTGATGATGTGCTAACTGTATCATCTAATTCACTCATGACTCTTCCCAATCCTACCTTTCAGCTGGTTCTTTTGTAAAGCACCAGTTGCAATACAACATTCCACTTGAAAGTAATGAATTTGGGGTGGAGGGCGGAAATCTTATAAACACGTTCCACAGTACATTCAAGACCTGGCATAATCTTCAAATTGATCATGCACTGAAAATTCAAAAGATGAAAGTGGAATTATGCTAATTGGCGCTTGTTCTGAGATTGCTGCATGGATCGGTCCTGAGGGTAACATCAGTCACCCATATTTCTCAAGGTCCAAAGCCCCACCACCTTTTGAAATGGCTGGGAAACAAAGCACTTTGGGGACACATTTTGGGATCCTGCTTTGTATCCTATTCTTTGCCTGGTAGTACTAAAGAAATGTTCCCAAGGAATTCAGTATTTGGCATTCCCCCCCCCTTTTTTTCCCTTTTTTTTTATTATTGTAAAAGGATTTGCATGTTTAAATTCCATATTTGATTTCCTGTAAACATTTTTTTAATTTTAATTCAAACACTGAAGTTTTATTCCTTTGCCTATGCACATTACACTCTGAATATACACTTATCTAATAAATATAACTAAATAGTATTGATCTGATTTTTTTAGAGAGAGAACATCAAGGCTTTGATGACTTGGGGGTTACCTTTTTTTTGAGAAATAAGCTGGGCTGTAATGTCAACAGGTTGGCAAAATACACAGCGTATTCCATTTTTAATACCTCTCTTTCCGTCTTATTTACTCAAGTGATTCACTTCAACTGATGAAAGATACATTCAACTTGTTTTACTACCTTTACATGAGGGAAGGGATAATCAAGCAGAATGGTAGAAAAGTCAGGTTGCTGGGTCACACGTCAAGGTGATAAATACCTAATGAACACAATCAAGCAGGAGTTTGAGTTGCCCCTTCCAACATCAACAGCTTAGAAGCAAAAGCAAGATGCTCCTTAAACTTTATGTGCAAGGATTTTTAAAACACGTGTGAGTTGTGCAGTCTTTTCTGGCCCCTTGCCCAATGAGAATTCCAATGCACTTAGAGTTAAGGAGAGGGTTGCCATTGTGATTAGGATTTGATTAGGGTTTTGATGAGTGCCAGCATTTAAGATTCCCAATGACAGAACATTTGGGGTCAACCTACTGTTAACCAGAGAATATCACTTATGCTTTGCTATGGTGCAGTTCATCCAAAACCAACCAACTAAGAAAGCCATGTCCTGCTTGGAACACTGGTTGGAAGAAGAAGAAGAAGAAGAAGAAGAAGAAGAAGAAGAAGAAGAAGAAGAAGAAGAAGATCTGCACAAGTGGCAAAAAGTAATAGATCGGTTAACAGGTTGTTTTTTTAAATTATTTTTTGCCCTGGCTGCAGAGATATGTATGTTTGTGCCTTTTGGGCTACAGGTCCCAGACTTCCTCAAATAGGCCATGCTTCCTGGGGATTTCTGGGTCTTGTGGTCCAAAATCAGAAATCTGGATTATTATTTTTTTCAGGCAGATAGGAAGTGGCTGACAATTGGGGATATTGTTTACAATTGTTCAGATGACAGTGCTACTGGATGCCTATATTAATCTCAGAATCATCTTAGAACTGCAGAGCAGGAAAGGACCCTGTGGATCATTGAGTCCAGCTCCTGTCAAGGAAGCATAGTGGAGAACTGAACTCCCAAGCTCTGGCTCCACGGTCAAATAACTAAACCACTGAGCTATTATAAGCCTATTACTCTGTGAGTTCTGCAGCAACATATGATTCTGCAGGAATCTCAGCCAGGTGCATGAGGGTTAATTAATGAAAGCACTGCAATAAATTGTTGGTGATTATATTCACATTTCTACCATCACACACCTCCAAGAGCCATAGGTAGGTTAACATTATGACAATTGATGGTAACCATCAACAGTGTGGCTGGAAGGGGGCCTGAGGCAGTTTTGCATACCCCTGTCAATGTTTCTTAAGTCTGGCTCAATGTGCCTTGGCACAAAAGTACCAATTAAATGTATTTGTTGGTCAATACTGAAAATGCTCCTCATGTTTAAATCCCTGAGAAATTAAATTATGCTTTGAGGCAAATTGAGTTTGCCCAGTGTGGGCCGAGACAAAAAGAACTGTACCCTGGAATACAAAAAACAACAACAATGAAGTGGTAGAGTTTGAATTAAGAGAATGATTTTTGCCAGCTTGCTGAAGGGAAGGATAATGCAAAACTGTTGTTGCTATGTGCCTTCAAGTCATTTCTGACTTACAGTGTCTCTAATTTGATTTTCAAAGTATGTGAGATGTTTAGGGAGCAGTTTATATTTGCCACCCCCCGTTCAATTTCCATAGCTGAACAGAGATTTGAACCCAGATCTACTGGGTCCTACACTGGCACTGTCCAGTACACCACAATGGCTCTCGCTTCAAATCTAGCTAGCAGATGTTTGAGGCTGCAGTCCTGCTCTATTTACCTGGGAATAAGCCCTACTAAATTCCATAGGGCTAACTTCTGGACAGAGAGGTATCAATTGCTATATATGGATTTGTACCTATTAAAGCATTCTAAGTCATGTCCCTGTTCCCGACAAATTAGCGAAGGCTGAAGAAATTCCTCACAAACCATCTGAACCTGAATTTTCAACCATAATAAGTTATACTGTTAGAATACAACCTTGATTCTTAATCATTTCCATTGTCCAAGTACAATGAGTATGACTCTTCTCAGCATGAAGACAATGTTTCACCTGCAAGTTACAAACGTATTAATGAAGATCTCAGGAAGAAGTGGCAAATTAACACAGTGTTAGCATGGTTGAAAACACAGAGATTTGAAAGAGCCATTTCAAAAGTTCCGCACTCCAAGCCCAGACCCTGGAAGGAACCCAGATTAGGAAGGAACGCTCACTAAATCCTTCATTCCCAACTTTTAGTCTGTCTCAACATGACAAGACAACTCAAAAAGGGATTTTTTCCCCCATTAAAGTTTTTGCAGTTTAAGCATATACTGTAGTAGATATTTAGCAATGCATAGTGGGCACATCCAGAAAATGCCAATTGCAATTGTGGCTTATTTCAGTCCATTAACTGAATGGAACAGAAGTATCTAAATATTGCTGGATTGTGCTTCATCTCATTCCCGAGCATTCCTCTAGAGTTCCACATGCAAACCTCAAACTGAGATAATAATCTTAGATCTACAGAGCTGGTTTTCCAAGGGAGGCCCTCTGACTAACGTGCTTTCTCCTGAGTGCAAAGACCTTTTAATTTTGATAAGCTCCTGGCTACTGAGTGGCTGATGAAGAAGGATCTTTTAAGGTGGTCATTACATATTTTAAACTTTGTAAATGGCTGGAATTAGTAAATCACAGTAAGAAATCCAATAAGCTCATTGAATGAGTGGGGACTGGGTGACTCAACTCCTCAATAAGTGATTCGGTGGGCCTGTGTTCATAAAAATGTTTTTACAGCCATTTTAATTTGGTGATAACTTTTTAAACTATTTTCTAATAGGAAAACTTATTATACTAATTTGTTTTTTAATTTGTGCTGTGAGTTCTCTTGGATCTTGCAAAAAGGAAAGGCAATGTTTACAATAAATGAATGAATGAACAAATAAAATCTCACTCCACAGCCTAAATCCAGGTGTTAGACCTACATAGAATAGACCCACTGAATCAATGTAAACTTACTATGTCAACACTAAATAAGTTCCATTGATTCAATGGGCTCACTCTAGTTGAGACTAAAATTGTATTTAGGTCCAAGGTTTTAAGAGGCATCGTGACCATCCAGAATACGGTCATACATAAGCTGGATGATAGAAATGCTTAGATTTGGCATTCAGACCAAAATTGATTCACACGTATTGGGTTTACTGAGCCATGTCTGAAGTATTGCGTGTAAAGACTGAGGAGGAAGCAGAGCAAAGTGAAATTCCTTCTTTGAAATGGAAAGAATTCACCTTCATCTCTAACATGTAATGGGGAATAGATTTCCTCCATATATCTCATACATACTTTCTGAAAAGGTACAATTAGCTGTTTTGTGAAAGTAACTAATCTATAAACTGCTATTGGGTGATGGATTTATTCATATCATATCTATTGTACCCTTAATTATATCCACATTTATGTTTGTTATTTGCTGTGTTGTCTTTTGCCTTACATATTGCATTTCTGTTGCACATATTGTATGCACAGACATACACAAAATGCCCCTCCCATTTTAAACGAGCTGAAAAAACATTCCCCAAATATGTTCGAGGTAGAAACTCAAATCTTTCCTCAGTGGAAGGCATATGTTTATCTTACAGACTACCATTAACACTAATATTGGTTCTCACTGAGTTTGTCATTTTGTGGCCTCCATTCCTATTATATTTTGTTTATCTATCAGATTGCAAGACATTTCCACACAAGGAAATTTGTTCATTTGTTGGTTTGCATTTTTTCAAAATATATGCATTTTTATACACACTTTCCTAATGTGTATATTAGAATGGACACATTGTTTTGCATTGACCAAAGTGCATGTTTATGTCCATTTTTCAAAGGTATGTATTTTAGTCTTGCACATTTTAAAATATGGGAATGGTTATATGTACATCATGCTACTCCACTGTCCTTCATCCCACCCCAGAAATACATCACAGACCTTGCGGATATATAGATTTCTGAAGCCAGATGTGCTCCATTCAATATAGGGAGATGCAAAATTATTTTGTCTGGGTTGTGTTTGGAAATGTGAGTTCAACTGATTTCTCCCTCATCTCTATGCCTTGAATCATGCTTGCAGCAGCAATTCACAAACTTTTTTTGGGCGGAGGGGACAGGCCTCCCCCATTTTTCACAACCAAATGAATGAAATCTTAATCCATCATCTTTGATCTGCTAAAACGAAAAGCAAAAAATGTGCTGATCAGCCAACCACTCATTTACAAAGCATTTCCAGCTGAATAGAAATGTGCCCAGCTGCTGAATGCAGTTACTATCCTGGACATAATTCAGTAAATCCCCTCTCCACTTACAGAAGCTTAGTTTACTCTTTTGGTAGAACAAAGACAGTGTTTCCTAAGTTTCTGGTAGCCGGAACATACTTTAAAAATAAAATAAAATTGTATGAACACATTGGACACATTACATACTGTTACACCGGGGAAGAGGATGATCTCAAATACACATGGGTCTGAGACTTCCTCTTAAAAAGGTGTTGATTGAACATAACGTAATGTTTTCTCTAACCGAACAGCTCTCTCCTAAAATGTTTTTTTCATGGCAAACTCATGATCCATTTATTCTCATAGGGACTGAGGACCATCTATCTCTCCCCTCAACCCTGCAGGGCCCCCTCTAACACCAACACCTCCTAAACAACAAACAAAAATGTGGTCCCCAAAGTGCAAATTGCACCCTCTAAGACCTATGAGGAGGATACAATTTGCGTGGTGCACCCTTGGGCTTGTTTGAGACCTTAAGTTAAGAATACTAAGCAAAACTGAGAGATGGTATAATTTAGAAGCAAAATACATTTTTGGAACCACTAGTTCAGTAAGGAGACCATTTCTCCTAATGCTCTGTGCCACTGCCAGTCAACTTACATTTTATGGTTGAAGTATCCTCCTGACATGTCACATTATGGTAGCATCCTTGAAACCCATAAAGAGGAAGTTTTCAGAAAGCAGTGGTCATAACAGCACCCTGAAGAAAAGAAAAGAGGAAAGGAAAGGAAAGAGAAAAGAAAAAGAAACAGCTTTCTAGAATGTCATTGCTTTCCTCTGGACAAATTTTCAAACCTGTTTTCCAAGTATCAGTGCCTGTGGGGAGGCGGGGGGAGAAAGAGGGAGTTCAGTTCAAGACACTAAAGAAGAAGGGGGAAATAATGGGGAAAATCCAGGATAATTTCCCAAACTCTCTTGAAACCTGGTTTCCCTTCTGTTTTCTCCCTGTGTGAGCACAAAGCCTATCTTAACCACAACCATTTACTCATATCCTCCCTTCTTTTGACAGGACTCACCAGAAAATATGTACTCTGGTTTTATGATCTTGCCAACCAACAGTTCTCTTCAGAAGCTCTATGGCACCTACGTTGCTACAAAGGACAGCAGAGAGAATCAGGATGGTAGGGTGGTGGTGACGTGCGGCTCTGATGGCAGAGTTAGCCAGCCCAGCCCAGAGTAATTCCATACATGAATTGGGGACATCATGTCAGAGTCCTTCATTTCTCCCCCTCTTCCTGGTCTAGATGAAACATGGTGCTATGCATTTACTCAAACTTCCATTCTGGCCCTGATAATATAATATTGACCTCTCCACAGCTTCATTCTGTCTGCTAAATATGAAAAGCCATCACTGTTTTTGTATGGGAGGGAGCCAGAAAGGATATTCAGGCATGGGGATTGCATGGCAGAAAGCATAAAAGCAGAAAAGGAGTGGCTTTCAAAAACTGATTTTGAAAAATTAATTCTGTGGCTTCCAGACTTACATGGTCCTGTGTGGGATCTGTTTGACATGCTGGTTTATTGAGTTTGTTTGTTTGGATATTGATTTGTTTGCTGAAATACCTACATTATGTGTTTTGAATCCAACAGTCCACCAGGTAGCTAGCAGTAAAATAAAATATTACCTTTAGATAAAGGTGGGATGGAAAGAAAAGATATAAATCATGAATCCATCCACTCCAACCCACCACCACCACCACCACCAAATTACACAGCAATACCTCAATGGCCCAAATCCTCTTGTGCAACTATACAAATTGTATAACTTTTGAAGGCAAACTGCCCCAAGTTAAGAAATCACAATAGACATTATCAGTTGCACGTTGAGCCACACAAGTATGCAACAGATAACGTCTACAGTGATTTCTCAGCTTGGGACAATTCTCCTCCAAACATGACACCATTTGTGCTACGCCAAGATAATTAGGTAAGAGGATTTGGGCCAATAACTGATAATCAGGAGCAAAACACCAGCAGTGTAATTTTCATTCATTCAGCCCCCAAGGACGTCTACAGAAGCATTTTTTTTTTTACAACAAGTAAAATTTTCTTTAAAATAAAACACTACAAAGCAGACAAAATAGGAAACACCAAACCACCAACCACTACAAAAAAACAAACAAACAGCAAAAACCACTACTAACTAAGACAAACCCTTCCCCCTTTTGGGTCAGAGATTCCAACATCATTCTGGGATTAACCCTTTTCTGGGATAATGTCAGCTATGATGAATCATAGAATCTGTTCTCTTTGCCTGGGAAGTCTACAAATCTTTGTAGGACTCCTGGGAGAGTCAGTTATCCAACTCGTACACTGACAGACTGCCACCCCAAATGGCTCAATGAGAAATGAGCAGACTCAGCCACCGGGGAATGATCACTGTCCATTTAAAAAGAAGAAATAGAAATTGAATGGAATGTTTTGGTGGAGGTATCTTGGACAGGAGAATTCCTGAGAAGAGGTGAGGTTACACTGCAGTATTTGGTATTATATTCTGCTTCTAGTGATCTCTGCTTCTGGAAGTTATCTGAGGTCTGGTTAGCCTTAGCTGAGTGATTTCTCTAGGAAGTAGCACAGCTGAGATACCAACTTCAGCTGCAATCCCATAGACCCTTTCCTAATCATGAACTGCTGGACAGCTCAGTGGTTTAGGTCTCTGGCTGCAGAGCCGGAGGCTGGGAGTTTGATTCCCCACTGGGCCTCCTTGAGCTCGACTCGATGATTCATTGGGTCCCTAGTGGCACTGAACTGAACAGGGTTCATTTCTGCATAGACGCACATAAGGTTTCACAAACAAACAAAAATACTCTTCCTCTGGCTTAGCACTGTCTTCTGCCTCCCTACGAACAGCTCTGGATCCACGAAAAAGTCCAGACTGCATGATTGCATTTCATCCCACCCAGTGCAGATCTGCATTCTCAACTGGGGGTACTTCCATCTGTGCAAATATCAGATAGGAGAGAGTTTGTGACTCAAGGGAAGGATTGTTTATTAGCACTGCTAGAGATTACAGGCGGCCTAACACAACAACTTTGCTGCATTCGTGTGTGTTTATTCACTGTGTAAATACTGAACAGCTAGTACTAAGAGATTCTTTATTCAAATCCAGCTGGTTCATTGGCATATAAGCAATGACTACATATATTTTAATCTATTGATAGCTCTGTGTAGCCTGAATCTCAGCTTTTTACAGCAATGCCTAATAGTGTGAGAGTTTAATATTCTGGAACGTCTGTGCAGACACAAAAGCTGTATGTGAAATAATGCAGCTGAATCCCATCAGTCAACTTGTCCTTTCCTGTCAACAGAAAGAATGCATTTTTAATTGTCTGAACAAGCACCTCTCACATACTAGGCAGCAAATATAAACAAAGAAAAGGGAATATATGTAATGTGATAGTTATGACTTGGGTTGGCTGTTACAGGGTATCAAAACTGTGTGGATATACATAGATGGAGACCCCCAGTTACTCTACCTTCCTTCCTAATAGCATTCTTTTTTTCTGTAAATATTATGCAAGATTAGTTTTCGAACTGGAGTGGTGGGGGAATTGATAGTGGTTTAAAAACCCTTACAAAATATATTAAATAGCCACTGTGTTCAGCAGAAAGAGTTTAGAAGCTGAACATCCTTCTGCCAATCCTTACTGCACCCTAGGCAAGGCTTTCTCACCGAGAGCTGCTGGGCTGAAGATCGAGGCAGAAAGAAATTCTCCTTTGGGTCAGGAATCCTAATAAATAAGATTGGATCAAATGGAAGTGTCAGCAAGGTGTGGCAAGGAAAGCGTTCTTAGACAACAGGGATTCACTCCTTCTGACCCACCCTATTACAAGTGAAAATAGTGAGAATTTTGCCTTCAAGAGACACAATCGCATAGCTATGGCAAACACTGGGGCTATTGGCCTAGTTATGTTGGCAACAAGGATGGCAGGAGCTTGTAAAAGTTACAAGCAGGAGCTTGTAAAAGTTAGGGGTTTTGGCCTACAACTTGCAGAATCACCAGCCAACAGAACTACAGGTGAATGGCAATAAAATGGCTCAGCAGGGAACTCCTGTAGTGACTTGCCAAGAAGTGCCTCCCCTACAGGATTTCATCTCCTAAAATAGTTTTCAAGAAGAATATCTTAACCTGGTTTATATCTCACTGGTTTTAACTTGTTTTCAGTCATATCCCCCCCCCCCAATCAACCCCTTTAATGTAACAATCGTAGTGCTGCTGACAACAAATAAAGGAGAAAGAAACAGCCTCGGTGTTTTGGTCTGGGTTGGTTGACTTGTGAAGGAAGCCATGGCAGAAGAAGAATCCCGTTACATTTCCAAGCCAGCAAAGCACTGTTTCTCTGACAAATAAGTAGAAATAACAGGAATGCTCTGCAGATGAAATGTGTAAACACCAACTACGCCCCTTTTTTATGATAGGTTTGAGCTATCGCCACTGCAGTCTTCCAAGAGAAAGGCTGTATGATCTACCTCTGATGTGATGTTAAATTAGAGCTATACTGGGGTTATAATCCATGTGTGTAAAACCACAGTTGTTACCTCCTTTAAAGAGAGGACATGAATCAGCAAGCCACTTTGGATGGCTACTTTTTTATTTAGGTAGCTGGCTGTTTTCATTGAGCATTTTGCTTTTCAAATGCACATCTCCCATGGTTATTAAATGATGGATCTCTTTGGAGTTTAAATCAGTGGCACTCGATGCCATTAATAAATATTCATTTTCCTACTATCCCTCCAGTGGTATTTCTTCATCAATCATGGCTGAAATCACAGCTGTGAAAGCTGTTTATGCTTTACTGTTCCCCTCTACATGATTTGGCAGATACTTATGAAATTATTGGAGTGTGGAGGTATCAGCCGGGGAGGCGGAGCTCTGCCTGTGCTTGTAACTTGGTGTTTTGAAAGTCCCCCTCGCCCATGCAGGTTCCCAGAGGGTTCCTGTTTTGTTTTGCCTTCCAAAGTACACATAAATCACTCCATTGGTCTCAACTGTCCTGTGAAAATAAAAATGATTCCAAACTGTTCGAGAACTACTCGGGGACTGTTCACTCAGTGTTCGATATGTCAGGAAGAAGCAAAGGCAGACGCTCAGGAAGGCGAAGATTACAATCAATGAGGAAAAAAATCTATCACGTGAAGAAGTTATCCTGCTGCCAGCATTGTGTGGGAGAGGCCTCTTCTTCCCCAGCCTCATTACCTGGAGGAGATTATTAGGAGCTAAGCAACCAGGCTCAAGCTGCTGTCATCTTTTCATTCCCTTGCCCCCCCCCCCCCCGCCACTTGTCTTCCTACTGTAAAGCAAAATTTTCTTCTGTACTTTTTCTTTCTGTTATTCCTCTTTCCCTTCTCCTTTTTATTTTCATGTTTACCAGTATTATTGTTAACAATAATAATAAAAACAAATATTATTGTGTAAAATAATATAACATATATGTAACATAAGATACATTGCATATAACAGAATATTACATGATATGACTGCTGTAACATTTTACATAGCTCTGCTGCACATGTTGAGACACCTCATATTGCTATCCATCCAAGGGCTTCTCAGCACCCAGAAACTGTGGTTGGACAACTTTCCTTTGCGTACATCCTTTTTATGCTCTCCGACATTTCGTCTGCAGCTTTGATGAGATGGTTGCCTTGCCAGGCTGGCCGAGGTGGCCATCATTGCTGATAATTTTGCTGTGGAAATCACTTAATGACGAAGGTTGTTCTTTTGATTTCTCGGAAGAAAGTGAAATCATTTTGCAGATATGATTTATTGTAGGGTTGCCAGGTCTCAAGGTATTAGCAGAAGTCTCCAATTTGCTGGGTTTTCCACAGTTTCTGGATTTAATTTACCAAGATTCTCTTTAAGATCATTTCTACAGTCAACTGGCTCCAAAGCCTTTCCACCCAACTCTAGCCGTACCTCATGATATCACAAGAGCTCTCACACACATCTTCCCAGCCTCATGTTTTGCACCTGAGTCTCAAACAATAGGATGCTATGACCCGGCTGATCTAACTTATGGATCTGGACTCAAATAGGACTTCTTTTCTTTTCCCTTCCTCCTTTTCTTTTCTTTTTCATTATTGTTGGTACAAGGCTAGACAATAACATGCAAAACAAACAGAAGCAGCTACTCGCTGAATACAGGCTACATACATTTATACCCTGTTTTTCTGCCAAGGCCACGTATTGCTATAATATAATAGAACAATATACTTGCCTGGTACCTGAACTGCTGAACAAATCCTGCCTTGGTAAGCTCCATCTTACAACTATATAAGTAAATTCTAACTGATTCTACGTTCAGTACATTTATATTCTTATATAAAATGAAATCGTGAGGAGTAAACAGAGGAAAGGATTAGAATGTCAACATTGACACCAACTGGCTGGTGGAATGAGGTAGGATGTGTTAGAGTTACCTAGTAGACGAGAGAAATATTCACATATATGAGACAGTGCTGCTGTATGCACATGAGGATCCATTCCTTGCACTGAGTGCTCTGTGGGAGAAAAGCAAATGTCAGTGATGATCCCAGTGGGAGCTGCATGTAGTAATCCAAAAGAGAGTATTCTGTGACATGACAAATCTCAATCCAGGACCATCAGTTATATCAACCTGTAGCTATTGTGGCTAGCTTTTCTTCTCTATTGCTTTCAGCGGTAGAGATTTCAAATGCAACTATCCACAGAGATAAAAAGCAAGCTGAAGATGCTCATAGACACAATTTCTGCCCTGACTCAAATAAGCCAGAAGAGCCACCATCAGCCATTTGGGCAATCTGTGTTTTACTTTCTCCTTGGTGATACTTGGTCATGTGAGATTGGCCTTCATGGGGAGAGGATGGAGGAATGGGGAGGAATATCTGGATCTGACTGTGTGATGGCCACACTGACTTCACATGAAACCACCTCATTTTGTGTTTTCTTCTGCCTGGAAGCTATGGGCGGAGGTGGAGCTTGCACTTGGAGCAAGTATATTCACACCCTTCCAGAGAGAAACACCAAAGGTTGAACTTGCACCCTTTCTCAGCAGATTTGTGCACCTTCTAGATTTCAGCACCCTGGCTCAAAGCTCCAGGCACCTTGCCCTAGTTACAGCTCTACATCCCAGCAGAGTTTGGGATGTGACAGGAGAACTGACAGCCGGCTCCTCTTCTACCCATTTTAGGATTGCTGAAACGAGTGGCATTTTTAAGGTATTAAAATGTTTAAATATTATACAACTGCATTCAGGATAAATTTATGGATAGCTATCAGTATCAAAAAAAGGAACCTTGGTGTACAAAGGTAGTTTATCTTTCGGTATTGACCCAACAGATCATTTTCTGTACTTTTAAAGATGGGAAGGGTTTTTTTTAAATTGTCCCAATGAATGGTAAACAACCACATGAGTATCACCATGTTCGTAAGCTTTTCATTTTTACTGGCCCGTATACCCGCCCCACAGGAGTACAAATAACTGCCAACTAAGACAACATATCATGCATCTAAATGAAGTGAACTGCAGCCCATGAACATTTAGGCCGCCTAAAACTGGTCTGAGACTAAATCCAATTGTTAATCCCAACTAAACTCAATGGGACATAAATTAGTGATGATTTATCAAGTCCTGTTTAGAGATGGGCATGAACTTTGCTATGTAAAGGTTGGCATCCTTTTTCCTGCTGGCAACGTGTGCATGATATTGTGCAGCAATACAGGTTCCTTCTGTAACAAACTATTAGACACAATGGGTAAATAGACACCTCATATTCAGAGGACTGAGTAGAGTTAGAGTACCAGCCAGTATTGGCTGTGGCTAGACAGTAACAAGGGTGGGGGGCTATTGCATCTGGGAAGCATCTTGGTTTGAAACTCTTAGAAACAGAACAGTGGACCCTTGTTCCAATCCAGGGGGACCGAACAGATTTGGCTTTCAGAGTGGCAACACAATTTTCATGTCATACCTCAAAGTAAGCCTTAACATAGAGCCTGCAAAAAAAGTATCACTAAACACAATCGGAGATCAATGCTGGAAAAACCAACGCAAAGGTTGTGTGAAGACTGAAATACATTATCAAGAGTCAGTGGCTTATTATCAGTAGTTAAAGCCTTGTCTCTCACTTGCTGGATTTCCAGCTGGGGAAAGAAGAAAGTGACTAATGGAAGTATTAAAGCTGTAGGTGAATTCCAGACGTTGACCATACAGCATTCAGTTGACGTTCTGCAGTGGATGGTGTGCGAATGAAATAAAATCAATTCTTTTACGGGAGAAAATCATAAATAGTGCTAAGTTTCACTTTCCTGCATGATCCTTCAAGCTCCACAGTAGGTAATTTGTCACTTTTGAGAGGTATGGGAAGTGAAAAGTTAATTCTTCAAAAAAAAAAAAGGGAGGTACTCAAGCTGTGTAATTGACTGGGCTATGGGAGAATGTTATTTGTCTAGCCTAGCAAACGTACCCCTCTGAGTTAGACAAAGAATGGTCAGATTAAGTAGTTTGCACCAAAATGAAGCAAATGAAGACTAAGGTCTGGGGGGAAAGAGTCTGGAAATAGTTCCCACCATTTTTCATATTGCACAGACTTTGCTAATAAGTCTATTAATCCAATATACTGAAATTACACATACAAGCCTGGGCTTCCAACGCCTTATGCTGTTGTATATAAACACTGGATAATTATTCTCTCCTTATAGTTACAATATATAAGTTAAGTGTTGGGCCAACAAGGAAGCCAAGAACATCAGAAATATGAAAAATATGAAATTTGGCATGTTTCAATCTCTTGGAAGAATATTAATAGCACAAGTTAGAAGCTGCCTGTTCTTTGTATTATAGCTTCCACTGTCATTTAGCTATAAAACCAATGAAATTCACTTTATCTGTGTAATACTTCCTATGAAAACTCTATTCCTTTAATCTAGGGATGGCAGAAATTTGTCCGGTTTTCCCCACTGTAGATTTTTTTTCCCTTTTTAAAACTTCAGTTCTACTAATGAAATAGATGATACAATGTCCAAATTTTGGTAAGTTTATAATTTAAAAAATATGGACAAATGGAATTTTCACCCCCTTTTGCTAACCCACTTGAACAGCTGTTTTTCATATGGTGAAGATCATTTAGCTTCCTGGCCCTTTGAAGATGAAAACTTTCACAGGAAAAGAAGAAGGGGCAAGACCAGTTCAGCACTTCAGACATGGTTGACTACATCGAGATTCAAACCCAGACTTCGAAGAACTGAGCACTCAGATCCCTCTGTCTTGAATGGGTACATCTGGTAGTTCTACTTTTTCCTTTATTTTTTTTAAGAGGAATAGAAAGCTCCTTCCCTCCAATCTCTGAAGAAATTCATAAATTCTAAATCGTTCTAGTAACAAAATTGAACCAAATTAAACCCTTATCTACCCTACTTTAGTGTGAGTCCAGAAACACATGCTCATTCGTGGATAGCCTCAACACTGGGCAGTGATATGTGAAATATCCACTGCACATCAAACATCCCAGGCAGAACTTTCATATTGGTTTCCAACCCCTCTAATGTGGTACTTTTCAAAGGTTTTCCATGGAGAAATTGCTTATGTTCAGGTGCAAGTCAGAGCAATCAATCATGGAGTAATGCATCAGTAGATTATACAGAGCAGGGGGCTCTGCTGTGAATGAATGTGAATGCAGCAGCCGGACTAAAGCTGCTGAGCCCACTAAATGAAATATGAAAAATCCCAATGACGGGCCATTTGCCTGTCACGGGGAGTGGAAAGGACAGAATCTCGCTCTTTGCTTCCCCTCCCAAACAGCTGATCAGTTTCTTTTATTGACAGTGGTGCTGAAGTTCTAAAATAATGGGCTTGAAATAAACATTTTTTCTATCTTGCTGTATTTCATTGTACTGCACATTGAGTTCCCTGGCTCTGAGATTCTCACTCTATTTGTAGTTAAAGCTGAGATCAATTCTGAGCACGGATATTGTTCTTGCGCTGGAGTGATGGGCATGCATGGATCCCAACTGGACTTTCAACATTGGTAGACACTTTCAAGGTTCTGGAATGTCCTAAAAGGGGATGGAAAGGGACACTGATTCATACATTGGCCTACGGATACACTGTAAAAAGTGATGGGAATTTAGAAAGTATTTGTTGTTGTTGTTTAGTCGTGAAGTCGTGTCCGACTCTTCGTGACCCCATGGACCAGAGCACGCCAGGCCCTCCTGTCTTCCACTGCCTCCCAGAGTTGGGTCAAATTCATGTTGGTAGCTTCGATGACACTGTCCATCCATCTCGTCCTCTGTCGTCCCCTTCTCCTCTTGCCCTCACACTTTCCCAACATCAGGGTCTTTTCCAGGGAGTCTTCTCTTCTCATCAGATGGCCAAAGTATTGGAGCCTCAGCTTCAGGATTTATTTATTTTATTTATTTATTATATTTCTATCCCGCCCATCTAGTCATTTCGACTACTCTGGGCGGCGTACATCATATATAACAAAAACAATTAAAATAACATCAACATCCCAAAATAAAAATAAATAATCGTTCAAGATGGAGAACAAAAATAAATCAAATAATGCCCGGAGGGAAGGCCTGCCAAAACAGCCATGTTTTTAATTGGCTTTTAAAGACACCCAGCAAGGGGGCCATACGGATCTCTGAAGGTAAGTTGTTCCATAACCGAGGAGCCACTGCTGAGAAGGCCCGGTTTCTTGTCCTTTCCCTCCGGGCCTCTCTCGGCGTTAGGCTCCTCAGTCGCACCTCCAGACTAGATCGAGTGAAACGGGTAGACTTTGGTGGGAGAAGGCGTTCCGTCAGATATCGAGGTCCTAAACCGTTTAGGGCTTTGTATGTAATCATTAAGACTTTGAAATCGACGCGGAAGCGTACGGGCAGCCAATGCAATGCGGACAGAGTGGGAGAGATATGATGGTGTTTCCTCATGCCACTAATAAGTCTGGCCGCCGCATTCTGCACCATTTGAAGCTTCCGCATCAGTCTCAAAGGTAGCCCCACGTAGAGCGCATTACAGTGGTCTAATCTCGAGATTACAAGCGCATGCACTAAAGTGGTGAGTGCCCCAACATCAAGATAGGGGCGCAGCTGGGCAATCCGCCTAAGATGGAAATAGGCGGATCGGACCACTGATGCCACCTGGGTTTCCATGGTGAGCGGCGGGTCCAGATGTATCCCCAAGCTACGAACCTCACTCTTCGCGGTGAGAGTCACCCCCCCAAATGAGAGGGAGTTTCCCAAACCGCTGATGGTGGGGCCACCCACCCTCAGTACCTCCGTCTTGTCCGGGTTCAGCCTCAACCCATTTTCCTGCATCCATTGCAGTACAGCCTCCAAGCAGCACTGAAGGGACAGAACGGCATCCACTGTAGTTGGAGAAAAGGAGATGTAGAGCTGTGTGTCATCAGCATACTGATGGCACGATGCTCCACATCCCCTGATGACCCCACCCAGCGGCCTCATATAGACATTAAACAGCATTGGGGAGATTATCGAGCCCTGCGGAACCCCACAATTGAGGCTCCACAGGGCCGAAACCCTCTCCCCAATCTGTACTCTCTGAGGACGGTCCTCCAAGAAGGATTGGAGCCAAGCAAACACCAGGCCACCAATTCCCAGCTCGGAGAGCCTCCTCAGGAGGATACCGTGGTCAACAGTATCAAAGGCAGCTGAGATATCGAGGAGGACCAACAGGGACGTTTTTCCCCTGTCGGCCTCCCTCAATAGGTCATCATACAGGGCGACCAATGCCGTTTCTGTACCATGGCGCGGCCTGAAACCCGACTGGAATGGATCCAGGGCATTTGTTTCATCCAAGTGAGCCTGAAGCTGGTCGGCCACCACCCTCTCCACCACTTTGCTAATGAAAGAAACATTGGCGACGGGCCTGTAATTGCCAATATCATCCGCCGCCAAATTTAGTTTCTTTCTTATGGGCCTAATGAGTGTCTCCTTGAGGGCAAGGGGAACCCTGCCCTCAAGGAAAAACCCATTGATTATTGCTGTTGCCCATTCTGTTGTTATAGGCCTGGCTGCTTTGATTAGCCAGGCCGGGCAAGGGTCAAGGGATAAGGTGGTGGCACGACAGCGATCAAGTACCTTGTCCACAATCTCTGGTGTCACCGGCTGAAAATGATCAAAACTCACCGGGCAAGGCGGAGCGCTGGACATCTCTGCTCGACTCACTGTATCCAAAAAAGGAGAGAGTTCCCGGCGGATGGCCTCCACTGTAGATTTTAAAAATGCTGCAAATTGGTCTGGTGAGATACTAGGGGGAGGCCCATCACCTAGACCAATTCCGGATAGGTCGCGAACTATGCGGAAAAGCTCCGCCTGCTGATTTGAAGCTTCGCTTATCCGGTCAGTGAAGTGTGCTCTCCTAGCAGCCTTTATCTTAGCTAGGTAAAGGTTAGTCGCGACCCTGACAGCTGTTCGATTCTGAACCGTCGGGTCTTCTCTCCATTTGCACTCTAGCCTTCTCCTATTTTGCTTCATCGCTCTCAGGTCCTGATTAAACCAGGACGCAGGCCGAGCTCTGCATAGGAGAGGGCGTTTAGGAGCAATCGTGTCTACAGCCCTGGTAGCTGCAGTAAACCATCCATTGACCAGAGCCTCGACAGGAGCGCCAGTCAGATCAGCTGGAATCCCTCTCATGGCATCCTGGAATCCTATAGGATCCAGTAGCCTTCGAGGGCGGACCATTAAAATAGGTCCATGCTCCCTGCGAGGAGGGAGAGCCACTGAGAGGTTACATTTTATTAGGTGGTGATCCGCCCATGACAAAGGAACTGACACAAGGTCAGTCACCATCAGACCACGCTCACTCCAACTGGCAGAGAAAACCAGGTCTAGCATATGACCACCCACGTGTGTGGGGCCGTTGACATGTTGGGACATGTTCAAGGAAGCCATGGATTCCAAGAACTCAAGAGCTGGGCTGGAAGTCTCCGCCTCCGCGTGAATGTTGAAGTCCCCCAAGACGAAAAGCCTCAGGGACTCCAACAACACCACAGAGACAAAGTCCACCAGCTCTGGTAAGGAAATGGCTGGGTCGCGGGGAGCGCGGTAACCCAGCAAGATCCCAATACCATTCCTGGCCCCAACCGACATGTGGAGGGCCTCCAGACCCGGCTTTACCACCGTGGAGCGCCTAGTAACCTCTAGATTGTTTTTATACACAATGGCTACTTCCCCCCCCCGCGCCCTCCAGTCTGCCCTGGTGCTGGACAGCATAACCAGGTGGACAGGCCAATGTCAGGGGTGGACCCCCCTCCCCACCTATACACGTTTCTGTTATGCACGCCAGGTCTGCATCCTCCTCCAGAATAAGATCATATATTATCTGGCATTTATTAGATACAGACCTGGCGTTCAACAGCACCAGTTTCAGAGTGGAAGGTGAACTGATCTGACCACCTCGATATTGTCGTTTGGCCACAGACCCAGAACAGTGAACAGCCTTCAAACATCTGTTCACTGTTCTTCTAACACGAGTAGGGGCTGTACCAGCGCCATATCTCCCTCTACCCGTAATCACCGAGATGTTCAGTGACCCCTCGCTGGGAGGGCAAGCCTTCCACTCCATATCCAATAAGAAAAGAAAAACTCAGGAAAAAAAAAGAAAAAACTCAGTAAAAACCCTAAATTAATACAAACAAATTATATAATGATAACAAGGTAATTAACATAGAAAATTAATACATAAAATAATACTTAAAATACAAGAAAACAGAACATAACACCAGAAAATAAAATAAATATAAAATAAACCCACAGTTATTACCCCCTCATGTAGTCCTGTTCTGCCTCACTTCATTTAGGACTCTTGTCCGTCCTGATGTTATTATAATAGTTGTCATTAAAGTCGTGAAAGTGTAGTTCTTACAAACGAGGCTTTTTCCAAGAGTTTCATCAATAAACAGAGGGAGCCACACTGGAAGGTCTGTCCTTCACTGGAAGGATCTGTCCTTCCAGTGAGCACTCAGGGTTGATTTGATTTCCTTCAGAATAGAAAGTATTACAATAATGCAAACAAAGCTTGGGGATGGAAAGTTGCAAACTACTAGTTACTTGTAAAGAATTTTTTTTCCAAAACTGAATACAACATCATAATCGCAATTTAAGGAAGAACAATGACACTCCTTTTGCACCAGAAGTTTTAAGCTGCACTTATGGTTTCAGCGAGAGGGTCTCACTAAATGATGGAGGAAAAATATCTCATGTTTCAAGTGCTGACTTGTGCTCTGTTGTAGATAGATTGAGATGGCCAGGAAGTGGAGAGGATGATCGAGCCGCTGCTGAGCAGGAAGCTTCAGCAGCATGGCTCGCCTTTGCCTCCCTCCCCGGATGACGTGAGACTCCTAGTCTTGCGGGAATCGTCGTTGGCAAGAGGGGGGAACGTTACATTATTTAAGGACGTTCCCCCCTCTCCCTGCCCTCTTCCTTTCCGGGCACTTGCCCGCCCGCCCTATATTCTAGTCTGAGTTTATCTGGTCGCCTCTGGGGCCAGATAGGAATTTTTGACCTGTATCCTGATTGGCCTTTGGATGCAGGGATTTTTTGCCTATCCCACACTGGAACGGGGCGCTGGCATGTTATAAGGTAGAAATGCGGTCGCACTGGCGGGTAGTGCGGATATAACAGGTTTTTCTTGTGAGTCCCAGTCTAAATTCAGGTAAGCTACAGCCCATCTGAACCCCCAGCGCTGCGGATCGTGCGATTACAGCGCTTGGGGGGAAATATGTGCTGGGCCACAACCGGACCAACAATCAAGCTGGCTTGAGGTCCGCGGGTGGTCAAATTGCAGCCGGCTGGGTTTTCACTGTCGTTTAAGACCACGAAAACTTGGGGCCAGGGACTCGCCCATTTGTTGCTTAGAGGGTCCTTTGAGACCTCTGCGCTTTAACCTGATTCCGCACTACGGCAGGCCCCCCTTTGCCAAAGGATGGCAACATTGATTATGATTAATAAAGTGTGGCCCGTGTTTTAATCCATAATCTTTGTCTCGCGTCTTTATTCCGGGGTTGGGAGGGCAAAGAGATTTGTGTTCGGTCATAGGCCAACAGCTTGTAGCGTTCAGATATTTTGTTCTATGTAACTTAAAATATCTGTTTTATATACTTTTGAGAAAGAGAAAACTAAAAGAATTACCTTTGAAAGGTTATAACTACAGTGGGAATCATATACTTTTTTGGTGCCTAGTTACATTGATGGCAGCTAGCTGCTTCTTGTAACTACCACAGTTACTTACTGCTTTCAAAAGTAACTTTCTCAGCTTTCGGTTTAAAATAGAAATACTGTGTCTATCATCTATCTGTCTGTCTGTCATTAAATTTGTGATATTCGTCTTCAATTTGCTGTTAAGTTGACATTTGCATAGGCCCATAATGTAAGTTAACATACTCTCGGCATGGGGGAAGAGTGATGAGGAATCCTGATGCTTTCCCCTTTGCCTGGCCTGACTCTCACATCCTCTCCTCAGAGGAGAGGTTTGGCTGGCATTTCACACCTCCCCTCCCCAAAAATCCCCCCCCCCCAATATAGCTTTCCCAAGGACAGCATGTAGCCTCCAAGGACTTAATCCATAGGGCTCAGGTTTGGGAAGGCAGATATGGAAGTCCCAGCAGCAGCTGGAAGGAAGGGGAAATCTTCCCTCCCACTGACATTTTGCATGCCCTCTCCCCAAACTGTATCACCACAATAGAGTCAGTTCTTGGGATTATAGCTATCTCTTCAAAGTCCCTTGAGTAGTTTCCTAACACCCAGATATTAATGCCAGAAATACTGAGGGCAACAAGAGGAGATCCTGCACTAGACGCTGCTGTGCCAACTGAACACTGAATGGACCTGTCACCTGACCTTGGAAAGGTCAACCAATTCTTTGGCCCATCCCTCCCTTTCGTAATCCATGCAACCAATTCCCCTCCAATGCATGAAAGGCCCCATATGCCAGCCCTGGCAAGTGCAATGCATTACTATCCTCCTGGCATTAACCCCCCAACTCTGCATAATCTTCCTTCCCCACCCCAGTTAACTGAATCACTAACTCCAGCAACATCATCCATGCTTGTTGGATTCTCTGAGAGGCCTTTCTGCTGCACAGTCCAGGAAACCTGAATGAGCAGAATGCTGACCTATCAAATGCTCATTCCCCTCCAAAGCTCACCCTCAGGGCAGCTACGGCCACATTTTACTGGCTTGGAGGGGAAGCATCCCAATCCCCTCATCTCTGTGAACAGATGCAGAATACAAAACCAAAGCACTGTTGGATCCTGAGGAATGGGAGAGGGGTAGTTGCATGTTTCCAACCAGCTACTGCAGAAGACCTCCTGTTGTCCCTGGTAGAACAAGTTCCAGATAGTAATACTTTTTACACATCGTATGTGTCATAGTAGATGAGCCTGCCTGATCATATGTAGGTTGAGAATCTCACAGAGGAACAATGCTATGCTCTGTATAAAAAGAGGTGTGGGCCTACACTTCTGTTTCCAACAGAATCACATTGTCTACAGCTGGATAGAAGTGTGATTCTTCTGGGAAATGAGGTGTCCACACCTCACAAGCTATATTTTCCAACTGATTTGCTGGCAGAAGCTGAGATGTGTTTCCAGGGTTAGTGGCTTGAAGTCATGGTTCAAGTAAATTCTAGATGGGGAGACATGATTTTGCCCTACCCACAATGATTGCCTAACCCAGGAGGGAAATTAGTAAACTGGGTTGTAATCTACCACCTCTGAATGCTTATACGTATTGCACTCAGACAGTGTGAACTGGTACAGTCACAACATTTCTTCTTCTCAATGAGACAAGTTGTCTTGGCAGGTGAAACCAGCCTGTCAAGGAATTACTGGCTCCCACAAAGTTCTTGTCTCAGTCACAAGAAACAGGATGGACGTTGTTGTTGTTTTTCTATTGAGGTTCTGTAACTTACTCAAGAAATGCACAAGCACAGAAGAAGTGGCTGATTAGTCAAAAGATGCAAAGCATGTAATTATTTCAAGTCCATACTTTCTAATGCATGCATACTTTCTAATGGATTAGCTTAAATGTTCTTAAATGCTTTTCAATGTGTTAAAATTGCATTGCTCTTATATTGGTATTTATTGCTGTATTCTGCCCAGAGATTGCAAGATCGAAGGTGGAATAGAGATGTCAGAAAGAAAGAAAGAAAGAAAGAAAGAAAGAAAGAAAGAAAGAAAGAAAGAAAGCAGGTGTGTTTTTGCACAATTGTGCAGTTATGCAATGTGCACACAAAATTGTTCTTACATTTGTAAGAAAGCTCTGCAACCTACCTTACTCTGAAACAGTAAAGGTTTGCCAAACCCATTTTGCACATTACAAGAAAAATTGGACAGTGGTCCCGACTTGGCAACGAGTTTGCTAGCATCCCTCCACGTGGCATCCTTTGTGCTGTTCTACACAAAGCAACCCTGGGAAGCTGTCTTTAGCAGCTACTTCCAGTGGCTCTGGTTTCTTCCCCAACTGTATTTACTTTTGCTTTGTCTTATTTATATTACATCTAGCTTGGAACCCTGAGGACAACTTCCCTCTGATTTCATCTTTCTTTGCAAACAACTTTGAGCTTCTCAAGGATTTGATCACGGGGTGAAATCCGTTCTTGTGTTGTTACCCAGTAGTCTATGGTAAATGTCATATGTTGCCATGAATATTTATATAACGACCTATCCCTGAGGGTTCTGTCTCTGCTGTTAAAATTAGGGGAGGGGAAGCCACAAAAGACAGCAAGAACCCTTGAGATAGACTATATATTAACACAGACACACACGCATGCATGCATGTCGATGTGCATTATACTAACATATAAATGTATGCAAATATATAATGTAAAATTGCCACCTGCTATACCAAGCTTTTTTTCCTTCTTCTTCATGCAACTGGAAAACAGGCCTCTAATGTTTGAAAGCTTACCATACGAATTACTCATGAGAGTGACCTTGTCCAGGGCACATACTTGAAAAGCTCAATTTCCTCCACGATAAAATTTATTTGGCAATTTTGCCTGTCTCAAAGGGATTATTTAATGTCTGTTGAAAGCTTTCAACTTTCAAAACAAATTCCAAATCCTGAGGATCATTGCAGATACATACCAATAAAGGTGTTAAGTAGAGGAGGGTTGCTTTTACAATTAGCTGTTAACTTATACAAGTGGAACATAAAACTGAAATATCATCCCTGCACATTGCTGGGACCTTATCAAAGAGATAGATTTAGCCATAAATAATCTCCCGCATACAATACAGGAGGACAATACTTGTCTTATCTTGTATTTACCCCACAGACTTTTCTGATTTATTTTCATCAAGCTGTTCCTAATATGAAATATTGTGCTAAAAAAGGAAATTAGAGGAAGAGGAAACCGAGATACCTTGCAAACAATATTGCCCTGCTAGAGCTTTGTTGATATGCTACAGGTAATGTGACATATTGCAATATGCCGGTCTCTCCGCAATCCTCTAAAATGTCTGCTCTGGATTAGTCTTGCTGTGTTTCTCCACACACACACACACACACACACACACACACACACACACACACACACACACACACACACACACACAAAGTCATTTTAAAGGCATGGCACAGTCTTATGCGTATTTACCCAGAAGGGACTTTCACTGTGAGCAATGAAGTTTACTCTAAATACATTTAGGACACCAGCTTTAGAAAAATGCAGAAGAAACTTCTGTAGATATAGTCAGAAATAATTGTTAGCAGGGGCTTACTTTCTGATACCTCTGCATAGGAGTCAGGGGTGGCTAGTGACTTCAGGTTCATGGGGGGTCATATATCAACTCCAGGTTTTAGTCTGAACTTTAAAGGAGCTCTCCAAGGTGTTGGGACGATGTCGGGGATAGAGTACAACACCTTGGATGGCTCCTGTCACCAGTCACCCCAATAGGACCCCATTCCTGTATCCTTCTTGTACCAAGAACCACAAGATTGCAGAGTAGAATGGCCCAAGAGCACACATTGTCTACATTGCTCTAGTGCAGGAAAAGAGCTCTTTGGGAAAATACTTGGAGCATGGAGCAAAGGCAAAGCCTGCACTTGTAGCTAGGCAGGATTTCTGCTCTTTCATATAAAAGTTGTGTTATACACTGTCAAGTCGATTATGACTTTGGACAGCCTTAGTAGGGTTTCCAAGGTGAGGTATTCAAGGAGTGGTTTTATCAGTTTCTATGTCCCAGCAGGGATTTGAACCCAGATCTTCTGGATCCCAGTTCCACACTCTATCTACTACACTGGCTCTCGCATAATATAAAAGCTACTGGGAAAACAAGAAAAAATGAAGAAAAGCTTTGCAAAACATGAACACTGAGTCTCCTCATTCTCTTTTTCATATGGGAGTAGCTCCTTCCAATGAGTCCAGTGTGCCGTGTCTTTCTGTCCCTTCTCCATGCTACTGCTGGGATGGCACAGTAGGTTTCTGGCTTCTTCAGTTCCCTTCTTCTGACTGTGCAAGTGTGGTCATCATCCTACCTTCCAGAGGATTACCCTCTGTTGGAAGATGTCCTTTGTTTGAGTCCAAGTCTGGCTTCAGGAGAAAGAAACATAAGAAGGCGTAGTAAGTATGGGCCATCACACTGCCTGTCAGCAGTGGAACCCAGAGCATCATCTTCCCATTGCTCAGTTATGGATGGCATGAACTTGTCATTACAGTCATTCATTGTAAAAGTAATTTTCCAAGCATTGCTGTAGGTCACCTGGTTATGACCTTCTTCCCCACCTTAATGAGATGCTTCACATTCTGACTAAAATTATGGTAATTATTTCTAAATTTGCATCTATAAATAGGAAAACAGTAGATGCGAATGTTCTGCCAACATATCCTCCTTTGCCCTCATTTCTTTTGAAGCATAACTGGCCGCTTTGTCCTCTGTCACAATCAGCAGCTTGTATACCACCACCATACATCCATCAGCTCTCTAGTGACGAAAGGACTGCGCCCTCAATACTTTCTCAGTGAATGTTTACTTCCTGTAACCTGTTTGACCTTTGCAGCTACATTCACCTGAGCTGAGACTTCTCCAGGGCAGCCATTGTGGGATTCCCCCAGCTTCATGCCATCACTGCAGGCCTCCTAGGTGATGGAAATGGGACACACCAGCAATGCAGTAACAGGATTCAAATGAGAAAAGGCAGGAGCCTTCTGTAGGCAATGACCAAATTTTTGCAGGGAGGAGGAGGAGGAAGAGGATTTTGCTGACCCTTCCCATGCCCAGACTCCACACATTCAACCAAAAGTGAATCTCATACCTAGCACATACAAGTAACTGCTTGATATTCACACATGCACAGTCTCTGGATGGGGTAGGGACCTCTTCCTCTTGTAGGCTTCCCAACAACTTTAAAAGACCTTTTCCTGAACGTGATGGAGGGAATGGACAGGGATTATGATTAGGAATGGGTGAAGATTTTTACCTTCATTGGTTTTAAATCAGAATTCACCAAAATAGGCCAAATTTACATGTGGATGAAAATAAAACTGACAAATTTTCCCATCCTTCCCAGCAGAGAATTTTGTTTCAGTTCATGTTTGGGTCAGAATTGGCCAACATTCATCACACTCAACTGTGCAAGAAAACACCTCCCTCTCATACTCCCACATGCTTGGGTTCACTACAGCAGGTGTAAGACAAGAATCAATGTCAAAAGAGCAGCACTGAGCTCTTTGTAATAGTTAGCATTAATGCAAGGATTTCTATGATCTTAAAATGTCAGAAATATGCAAGCATTTATGACCTTAAAACCATTTAACTATGACCAAAATATGACTTTATAATTTTCTGAAATTAGCACCCAATTTTTAAAAAACAAGTGCTTACACACACACATAAAAAATTCAAAGGTTTGTTCTTCTTCCATTCCAGTGCAGAAGTGCTAGTGTTGGAGGAATTAAATGGCCATTTTGAGAATAAAATACATGGATTAGTTTTTGTCGACAGCAGAATTGCATTGGACGGTTGTAGTGGTCACGAAATGAGAAGGCTGATAGTTCAGGTGATCACCCAATACAGAAAGCAATTAGTTTGAGAGAGAGAGCAAAGAAGTCAGTCACACACAGAGATGTCTGCCAGCAGAGTCCTCCACACACACCACTCCATACACCTCTGGGGCAATGCCCCCAGGAGGACTCCCTTTTATTAACCTTACAGATTGTTGATAGTATACAGATAGGATAATGGCTACATAATGCCAATTAGGATTGGCCAAAGAAAGGCTTTGAAGTTAGCTCTTTATCTCTATGAGAAAGAGGAAGAATGGGTAGCCGCTCCTCCCCTCAGAAGCAGCTACATCCGGCTAGGAGAGTGTGCTCGTCACTACAACAGGAATGCAGCTTAGCAACCTTGGGGAGGGCCCCCCCACAGACGGTCATGTGTATCTTGAGGTTATCAAAGTCAAAACTCCTTCTGTTGTCTGTCAGTATGTTCTTGTATCTAGAGAAACTCAGTTTGACATCACAAGAGGTTATAGGAACAAATTTCAAAAAAGCCAACTCATCTGGAGAAAATTCTAGCTTGGAGTCATCAAATGTTGCTCCAGAATGTTACTTATTTTGCAAAGTGTTGAATAACCCAGATTAGATTGCAGCACTCTTTGCAGTTTATCACTAATTTTTTCAACCACTTTCCCCTTTACTTGCTTTAAATCCGGGGTCCCCAATCCCCGGTCTGCGGCCCGGTACCAGGCCGTGGACTTGGCAGGACTGGGCCGCGAAGACAGATCCCCTGGGCCCCCCGCACGCACTCCCCCACGCACGCCCACATGCAGGCCCTGCCCACCCACGCATGTGTGAGCATGCGCCCCGCCCACCTGCAAGTGCACCCTGCCCACCCACACATGTGCAAGTGTGCACCCCACCCACCCATGAGCATGGGGGGTGCCCCCCGTGCATGGACCCTGCCCCCCAACTGGTCCATGGTTTGGAAAAGGTTGGGGACCACTGCTTTAAATCACCCTCATTTTGTTTCACAATTTCAGGGCATCACTAAATTGCATTCCTACAGTTTCAAGGCAGGTGGTCATTCTTGATAATCCACTGAAGTTAGTTTTTTTATATAATAAGTTTCCAGCCAAGGTTTCAGAAAAGGAATCTTGCACAATCTTGATGGAGGAAGAATCACAACAGTCAAATTCTATAACTATCTGCTGCGCAGAATCATAATTTGTGGAATAATACATCCAGCCAAGTCCGCCAACATGTCATGACAGGTTGAGGAGGGAGAGTCAAAGTAGGAGCAATTTCCTCAAACCTTTGTATTCAGAGTAAAGCTTTAATGAACATTTTTCCCATTTGAAATTATCTACAGCAGGATAGTTACTTCAAATCTCTTCAGCTGCTCTATGTAGACCATGGGAAAGGCATGTGATATGGATCATTTTCAGATAAAGAAGTTTAAGTCTCTTAGCTGCCTTAGTCATGTATGGAGCGTCATCTGTTACAAAGAGGAGGATGTTTCCCCTTTTTACACCATCTGGCCAGATCAGTTTCATAGAATTGTCAAAGCAATAGTGGAATTGTTTACTTTTTGTAGAGTTTCACAAGTTAGAGGGAGGCCGACAGGGGCAAAATGTCTTTGTTGGTCCTCCTCGATATCTCAGCCGCCTTCGATACCGTCAACCACGGTATCCTCCTGAGGAGGCTCTCCGAGTTGGGAATCGGTGGTCTGGTGCTTGCCTGGCTCCGATCCTTCTTGGAGGACCGTCCTCAGAGAGTACAGCTTGGGGAGTGTGTTTCAGCCCCGTGGAATCTCAATTGTGGGGTTCCGCAGGGCTCGATAATCTCCCCAATGCTGTTTAATATCTATATGAGGCTGCTGGGTGGGGTCATCAGGGGGTGTGGGGCTTCATGCCATCAGTACACTGCTGACACCCAGCTCTACATCTCCTTTTCTCCAACCACAGTGGATGCCGTTCCGTCCCTTCAGCGCTGCCTGGAGGCTGTACTGCAATGGATGCAGGAGAATGGACTGAGGCTGAACCCGGACAAGACAGAGGTCCTGACGGTGGGTGGCCCCTCCATTGGTGGTTTGGTAAAATTCCTCTCTTTTGGGGAAGTGACTCTCACCGCGAAGGGTGAGGTACGCAGCTTGGGGGTCCATCTGGATCCGGCGCTCACCATGGAAACCCAGGTAGTGTCAGTGGTCCACTCCACCTATTTCCATCTGTGGCGGATTGCCCAGCTGCATCCCTATGTTGATGTTGGGGCGCTCACCACTCTGGTCCATGCGCTTGTAATCTCGAGATTAGACTACTGTAACACACTCTATGTGGGGCTACCTTTGAGATTGATGCGGAAGCTTCAAATGGTGCAGAATGCGGCGGCCAGACTTCTCACTGGGGTGAGAAAATATCAGCATATTTCTCCCACTCTGGCTGCCTTGCATTGGCTGCCCATTCGTTTCCACATTGATTTCAAAGTGTTAATGATGACCCATAAAGCCCTAAACAGTTTAGGACCTCAATATCTAGCGGAACGCCTCCTCCCACCTAGATCTACCCGAATCCCTCGTTCTAGCCAGGAAGGGTGGCTGAGGGGCCTAACGCCGAGGGAGGCCCGGAGAGAAAGGACAAGAAACCGGGCCTTCTCAGCAGTGGCCCCTCGCCTTTGGAACAGTCTGCCCCGAGAGATCTGTCTCGCTCCCTCGCTGGGTGTTTTTAAGAGCAAACTTAAGACCTGGCTCTTTAGGCAGGCTTTCCCTCCTGTCATCACTTGATTATTTTTCCTATCTTGAACTATATTCTACTGTTGTTTTTTATTTTATTATACTGTTTTTATTTGATCTATTATTGTTAGCCGCCCAGAGTAGACTTCGGTCTAGATGCGCAGGGTATAAATTTAATAATAAAATAAATAAATAAATAAATAAATAAAAATAGAAGAAATACTTCACCAGGCTTGCCACATTTCAGAGTGCCATTAGCTGTATATCTTCGGTTTACATCACCTGTTTCATCTACTGAAACCCATATCTTATTGTTGCCAACAGCAGATCTTATTTTTTCTAACGCATCTTCATAGCAGGCAGAGATGTAATATTTCCTTAGAGTTAATTCATTTGGAATCGGTTGTACTCCTCCAAGAAATTTCTGAAGCTACCATTACCTAATTTCCTTAAGGGAATATTTAAAGTAACCACCAGAGAACCTTACAAAATTCTGACTGGATATTTGATAAACCTGCAGTTGAATATCTCAAAAAGGAGATGCTGCCTGTTCTCAGAGAAGGTCATTCTTGCTACACAACTCTTACATTCCATGGTATCACACAAATTACAAAACAAAATATCACCATCACTACTGAAAATTCGCTCCCCAAATTCTTGAACAAAATGCTGTAATTTTACATTCGCCAAACATCTCCTTTTAGGCATGTTGAGATCAGATTGCAGCTCTGATGTGACTTTACTACCTCAAACACACACACCTGAGTTAGGGAGAAAAGGATAAATAGGAAAACGACAGGCAAATTCTCACCTATTCTTTCCAGGCCTGGTCAGGGGAGAAACCTTTGCCTGCTGAAGTCATTTTTTTAAAAAGTTGCTCCAAAGCACTCCAAAGACTTTTGTAGATCAGGGAGAAGGCTCTGCAGCGCAAGGCCTGCAGCATAGGCTCACACGTGGCACAGCTTGCTGTTGAGGAGCACAGCTCCCTCCACTGCAATTTTTTCTCTACTGTGTGCCTTCCCCTCAGCCGCTGCAATCAGTTGAGTCAGGCAGCCTCACGTCTACCCATTCCTCTCGCGTTGTTTGTTGGCTCATCAGGAGGGTTGCTGACGACCAAAATATGATGTTTATTACAAAATTAAGCAGAAATATAATGTGACCCTTTAAAAAGGTCAAAATATGGCTTTTCAGGCAAAATAAAAAACCACTGAATTCTCACCGGATTACTCCCAAACATGTTTTAACCTACTTATAAATTCAAGTAAAGGTTGTGGAAAAAATATGACATGTCCGAAAAAATCCTTGTTCTAGTTAGCATAGGCCAGAAAAAGAAGAAACAACTGTCTTTCAAGAACCTGGGCTCAACAGTGTCCACCACTGAGTCACCTTACTTGCAAAACATCTTAAAAAGTATTCTTTCCTCTCATGACATACCTAATGGGTCAGAGGCTCGGTGGAGGATTTGGGAAGCTGTCATTCCAAAAAGGTAACTTTCTGAAACACAGGCTTATATATACAAACATAAATTATAATTTGTGGTTACTGTCCTCAGACAGGAAGCTGTCTTCACAAAACAGAAGATCTTGAATTGAGGGTGAGAGCCAGACCTTTTCTGTCTTCTTCCTGAATGAAGACACTGAACATTCTTGACATTTTCCATGTTGCTTTTGACTTTTGTTTGTGACAGATGCCTGCCCTTGGCTGAACTCTGATGTACAGGCCCTTTTTTGCCAGTAAGATAATTCACTGTGCCCATCTCTTTTATAAAATATTTTATTTTTATTTTACTTGTTGTTACCTCCTGTCTGGGCATGTGCCCACTGGGGCATGTTATCTGTCAGATCCCTACACAACAGAACAATTGTTATGCTTCTCTTTCCTTTGGTTTTGTTAGAAAAATGAAAGGAAAACATAAAAAACAAAAGCTTTTATGCTAGCTGTCCTTCAGGATGTTTGAACAGCCATGTATGTTCTGTAGTTTACACCTGGACTGGCATGAGATTATACAGAAATAATACAAAATGTTGGGCAGAGAGGGGAAGAGTGGGTTTTGTCATCTCCCTTTAGAGCCAGCTCAAGTATATTAGTACAACTGAGGATAAACGCTATGATGACTAGCACCACCATGATTTATGTACACTGTTCCATTTGCCATAGCCCCTCAATATAGAAAGCCATAACCTAAGCCGGCTTCCATTCCAGACAAGTTATATTATAGACAGACAATGCATTATGAGGACAGCTTCGAAAATAGAGCCTGATTGGGAATTGTTATTACAGAGGTCTGCTGTCCTCAGGCAGGATTAAAGAGGTCATAGCTCTTTCTGTGAGAAGACCTCCCTAGTGACTCCTGGCTGAATTCCACTTTGAATAATTACATTTTTGCCCTACATACACATTCAAGCTATGTTTTTTAATTATGCATAATATCAAATGTTAAAAACAGATCAGGTACACAGGCTGCCAGCCACAGGAGCAAGCTCACCACCCCATTTATTATTCTCTGAGCTCCGGAAGGTCTCTTCCCCCCAAAAGTCAGTTTTTAAATTCCCACAAATTACAAAATTTTTAAAGGGAAAAAAATACAGCTTGGGAAGAGATCAGTATTACTATTACATATGGGTTTTTTGTTTGTTTGTTTGTTTGTTTGTTTTGGTGTTTGCCAGGATGGGGAATTGAGTCACGGGACTCATTGTCAAGTCGGACTTCAGTCGCACCGGTGACTCAACTTGGATTCAACTTGAGGAGGAAAGTGGTTTCAATTACTCTGACTCAACTCGTGACTCGAAACCCACCCAGTCCCTCCCTTTTTTGTGGGGGTAAAAGCTTGTTTTTAATAGGGACTCGGACATGGGGCTTGGGACTCGGGACTTGGAACCAAAGACTTGAACTTGAACTCAGGACTTGGTACCAAAGACTCGGACTCGGGACTGGGACCCACAGACTTGCCAACATCCCGGGGTGTTTGTTTGCTTCATGCAGTTCACTATTAACAAGGAAGGAATAAGGACACACATTTTTGAGGGGATTCCAAATCTATTTATATTTTTATTTAATGAAGTGGGGGAGCCGTAGCCTTACTCAAAGCAATTTTCTGTATGGGCTCACATCTGCCTTAATATTAGAAGTTTTCTGAAAGACAGAAGTATATATCATGTATAGTTTCATCACTCTTTTATCCCTGGGCTTTTTTCTGTCAGGCAATGCAGCTCCAGGTGGCATCTGGTAAGAGAGGAAAAACAAAGAAGAAAAAATGGGTTCCTAAACTTTCTCATTCCAAGCCATTTGTTCTTTTACATTTGTTCCCTTTTCCTGCTATGGTGCTTCCTGATATCTAAACACACGCACGCAAAGACAGACACAAAACAAACAAAATAGGTCCTGTATCTTTCTCAGAGAAAAAAGGAAATGCATTTGAGTAGAGAAGTTGATAAATCATCCAATAAATCCCTATTTGTGTGGAATATTGTGTGCTATTCCTACCTCAGGGAGGCCTGCTTGGCTTCAATACTCTCATTGCTTCAGCTAAGAAGCAAAAATGTTATTATTTCCATAGCTTTAAAATGTATTTGGTAATTTTTTTTTTGTTAGTGCACTGGTCATTATGCAAAAAATATAAGTTGCCAGCCTCCAAAAACCCATGGGAACATCAGGTAGAGAAGGAGTCAGAAAATGAGAAAGCCAAGATCTTGTGGGATTTCTGGATCCAAACTGATAGACACCTTTGAACATAACACACCAGACATAGTAGTAATAGAATGAAAAAAATGTCTGGATCATTGACATTGCAATTCCAGGAGATGCCAGAGTTGAAAATAAAGAATTGGAAAAACTAACAAAGTACAGAGACCTGGCAATCCATACATCTTGCCTCTGCAAGAAACATACCTCACTGGTCCCCGTAGTCATTGGGGCTTTGGGAACAATATCAAGAAATTTCACACAGTACTATAAGCAGTTGCAGATCTCAGAAATCACACCATCAGAGCTACAGAAAAAACAGCAATATTAGGAACAGTATACATACTGCATCGATATTTAACAGATACTTAGGGTTTTGGTTAAAACTTGTATCTGTTATATAATACCAGTCAATGTTTTTATAAACATTGACTGAAGTTTTTAAATAATAATAATAATAATAATAATAATAATCATAATAATAATAATAATAATAATAATAATAATAATAATAATAATAATAATGATGATGATGATGATGATGATGATGATGATGATGATGATGATGATGATGATGATGATGAGCCCCACAGGGAACAATTATGGAACCATTTTCATAATTAACATGGGTTTCAGCCCAAAGTAACAGTAATGTGGCCAGCCTCACCGGGTAGCACTGGCACATTCCACTCTAGTGCTGGTGATAACAATACAATACACATAAAGAATCCCCCCCCCCACTCCTGGGACTGTTCTGTGTGATCACAGGAAGTTTCCCTTTCTGCTTAGGTCCCATTCTTACTCTTGTAACCGTCACCACTAGAGATGTGGACGAATATAAAAACAGATCGCTTTTTCTGACAAATATAGCCAATTCGTTAAATATTCATCAATCCGTATTTGTGGGTTCCAGAGACCCCCACAAATACGAAGGGATGAATATTTACCCATTTTTATTCATCCTTCGTATTTTTTTTAAAAAAACACACCATTCTGCCTACTGCCCGCCGATATATTCAGTTCTTTAAAAAAAAAAAAAACCTTCCAGTTTATGAATGTGGGATATTGTGCTTCTGTATCCATGATTCAAAAAGCCAGGAAATGGCCCACTATTGCTGCACAATATTGTGCCTGCATTGCTAGCAGGAAAAAGGATGCCAGGCTTTACGTAGCAAAGGGCAGCCTGAATGTTGACAACACCAATGGCAGCAGTCAAGATGGTCTACAGGATACCCTCTTCTGCTCACTACCATTCACATTCATTGAAAAACAGCCCTGACAATTGCTTTCTGTTTGGGTGAGAAGTGGTTACGTGATGAAAAAAAGGAATCAGCTTCTGGGATTTCCCCTTGCATGGTGTCACTTTGTGAATAGTAGTGGTTTTGGGGGACTCCTGGTCAATGCCTTGACCATTAGCCTATGGAGTGTCTCAGGGTTCCGTGATTCCCCCTACTATTTCAAATATACATGAAAATCCTGAAAGAGGCTGTCCAGAATTTTGCATCCTGGTACCAGCAGCGTGCTGACAACACTCAACTCCATCTGCTTTTTAAGATCTTCCAGGAGGCCCTTCTCTCAGGGCCTCAGGCCCCAATGTTTCCCCCCTCACCCAAATTTCACCATAAAATCTACAAGGGATGAAATATGCCATTTAAATGTCATTTTGCCTTCAGGACTCATTTAATCCAAAATTAGATATTTTAAAGAAACTGTCATTTCCTATTTCTGACTAGCCAGGGTGCACATGCTGCATTTAAATGGCAAATGGTTCTCCCAAGATTTCTGGGAGATGTGAAAAATTGAGAGGCTGTGGTGCAGCCCACCAAACACTGGGGGTGGATGGTCAACAAGGGTTCTCAGCCTCTAAGAGGTCCTTTGGAATTCTTGGAAGTTATAAAAAAGGCAGTGATTTCAGAAGCGTTAGGTGATAAGAAGCAGTAATTAAAGGGTCTGCATTAGAAAAAGAAGAAGCCCCTCTCACAGAGGTTTGTTTAGATATGCAAATTTTGTCTCATCTACATATTTTATCTCTTTTCTGTCAGCTGTAGATTTATGGCCACTTGTGTCTTTATGTGGGTAAAACAGTGTTACTTTTTAAAAAAAATCACACTTCAAAAATTCTTTGCCCAAACAGCCCCAAATTTTGGCACAGAACAAGAATTATTTTTATACCAGTTATAACTGGATCTGTTGGAAAAACTCTCAGAGTGGCTTTTGTTGTTGTTGTTATTGTTGTTGTTCTGTGCCGTCAAGTTGGAACCAACTTATAGCTGCCCTAATAGGGCTTTCAAAGTAAGTGAAATATTTAAGGGGAGGTTTTACTGGTTCCACCCTCCCAGTGAGTTTCCGTGGCCAGAATGGCTTGCATACCTTTAAATACACACAGGAAGAGAAAGAGACAGAGACAGAGAGTCCCTGCCCTTAGCCTTAATAGCTGGAAAATAACATGAAACAAAAGGTAAAGGGGAAGCGAAGGAAAAGAGAAATGAGGAAATTAATTCACAAGTCACAGAAACATAGAATAACTGAATTGGAAGGGACCTATAAGGCCATCGGGTCCAACACTCTGCTCAATGCAGGAATCCAAATCAAAGCAGATCTAACAGATGGTTATCCATTTTTTTCTTGAATGCCTCCAGTGTTGGAGAGCTCACCACCTCCTGAGGTATTTGGTTCCGCTGCTGTACTGCTCTAACAGTTAAGAAGTTTTTTCTGATATTCACCCTAAGTCTGTATTTCTGTAGCTTGAACCCATTATGATGCACCCTGAACTCTGGGATAACTGAGAACAGGTCCTACTCCTGTTCTGTATGACTACCTTTCAAATATTTGAAAAGTGCTACCATATCTCCCCTCAGTTTTCTTTTCTCAAGGTTAAACATGCCCAGTTCTTTCAGTCTTTCCTCACAGGGCTTGGTTTCTAGTCCCCTGATCATCCTTGTTGCCCTCCTCCAAATGTGTCCCAGTTTGTCAACATCCTTATTAAAGTGCAGTGTCCAGAACTGGACACAGTACTCTAGATAAACCAGTGCTGAATAGAGAGGGACTAGTACCTCACGGGATTTGTAGACTTTGTTACTCAGCTTGGTGGAACAGTGCTGGATGAGAACTGGGGATAAATGATGCCTGATGGAGCTGGCTTCTCAGATGGTGCACCTGCTTTCCTTTTCTCTCCCTCTCCCTCCATTTGGTGGACTGGCTCCTGGAGAGATAACCATAACAGACCAGGAACATCAAGATACTCACTAAGCAAGTTAGTGAGTCAGAGCTGGGAGACCTAGAGTTCAAGGCAAGAGGAGCTGACCCCGAAGAAATTACAGTACCAAATGATCGCTTCCTTGTCTTTTGGCAAACTTCCTCCGCGGAATGAGATTTTGCTCCATTATACTCCCAGAGTATATACATAAGTGTTAAAGTAAGATGGAATCTGTTTCAGTGCTGCTGACAATGGCAGATGAAATGTAATGCATAATTCAGTCCTTGTGAGAGAGCAAACAGTCAGAGACATTTACATTTCAGCAGTTCAGGCCCATTAGCCTGTCTCACTGTATAGGATTTTTTTTTTCCTCCGAAAGGAAATTTTCTAGCCTGCTTTTTAGGCCAAGTAGCCAGAGATTGATTCAAGAGGAAACCCTACTGAGGGTCAATGCAAAGTCTAGCTACTGAATTATTATTCTCCCTTCTTCGTGCTCCTGGTTGCAGAGGGAGAAACATTCGGCAGTGCCTACTGCGGCAACCTTGAAGGAGTTCTAAGAGGTTTTTAAGAAAGGAAGAAAGCAGACTCACTAATTAATTTTGCAGAATTTCAGAATCACCGCTATGCATGCTCAGGGAGGGACCGCCTACTGCTTTTGAGTAAAAATTGAAGCAAATGTACACTGACACAAAGAACTGGATTTTTTTTTTTAAAAAAGAGAGTAGGTCTGGGGAATTGATGTAATGTTGGCTTGATGCTGATGGAATGGTAGGACCCAGTGGAACTGGGAGGAGCAATCCCATCTTCCCACTGCAGCCCCCAAACTAGCACTTCAGACTGAGAAATCCTCTGGACTCTGGACCATGGCTCTAGGCAGCCTAGGAGGTGGCCATCCCAGCCCCCCACATTAGCACCCCGATGCACTCCCAAGACTATCCCTGGATGGCTGTGAAAGGAGCCTCATATGGTAGGGATAGTGGCCCTCTTCAGGCATCATACTTATAGAGGGCTGGTGTCACCATGTGTTTAGGATGCTGAGCTGGGATTTGTGAGCTCCAAGTTTGAGTCTCCATTAAGCTAGTCAATCTCTGTCTCGCAGATTCTGGCTTAAGTTGCAGGGTTGTTGTGTTGGCTCAATTAATTTGAACTGCTGGATAGTTCAGTGGTTTAGGTATCTAGCTGCTGACGCCGGCTCCACTCTCCCTTCCAATCACTCCGGAGCTCGCAGTCAGCTAGCCACTCCTGGCAGAAGAAGGGAAGATGAGTCTCCCTGCCAGGCTGACGAGTGGATAGCTGACCACGAGCTCCGGAGAGATTGGAAGGGAGAGTCAAGCTGCCAGCGGAAGCAGACGCATGAGTGGACAGTCTGGCCCCAGGGGGCTGGACCCTCATTACGTCCAGCTGTGTGTGGGTATTCGTATATGAATACGAATAAGCCCATCCCTAATTATTATACTAAGTGGGGAAGATAATAGTTATGCATACCCCCTTGGGTTCATTGGGGAAACATGTGATATGAAAATCAAAGAAACAAATAAATAAATGGGTAGTTCTATGCCGAAAAAGAGGAGGAAGGATCAGCATATTAGCTCCATTCCTGTCTGTTGTCAAGGTTGCCACCCTCTATAGGTATCAAGCAATTGTCTGCATGGAAGACCTCCTAGGTCCATAGAGGCTTCCCCTGAGTCTAGAAAACGAAGATTCGGCATCTCAGGGACAGATTCCATTGATTGAAGATGCTCTCTCCACTGCCCATTATTGCCCTCCACATGTAGAGGGTGACAAGAATAATAACCAAGGGGTCACTGATCTTTGGATATAGAGCATGCATGAAATTTCAGTGACTGTAAAAGAAGAGTACCACATTTTCTGATTCTAGCTAGCTAGAATTGGATTGTAACAATTGCAATGAAACTTTACTTTATCTAAAGGGTAGACAATGCATGGCTCTCCAGATTTGCCAGACCACAAATCTCATGAGCCCTAATCAACCCAGTCAGTAGTGAAGGATCATGGGAGTTGCTGTACAGCAAGAGCTGGAAGACTACTTCTTACATGTTCCTGCTCTACATAATGCAAGAACATAGGGGATGGAATACTATGGGTCTTCACTTAAAATTTGTGTGTTTTACCACAGCTAGTTGGGCATGTGATTGGAAGAAGAGAAAATACAGATGTGAGATGCAAATGAAATGACCGTAAGCATGTAGCTACCAACAATACGGATAACTGTCCTACAGGATTGATCGAAAGATAGCCCAATGCACAAAACATGCCAAGGGGGAGGCAAACTGTATGTTGCTTTGGGTGTACTCTGCTCAGTTCTGGGGATCACCAGTGATAAAAAAAAAAAGCTGCCAGCTGCTACAGACAGTTGTGGATTATGTGGAGCAATTGTCTGATTCCTTATATAGCAGTTATATCATTTTATATATCAACATAAATTGAAAAAAATAGCTACTCGTATAAAGAAATATATGTGGGCATCCTTTCTAATGAAAGCAACAGACTGTCGGAAACTGATGGCAGGTGTTGACTACGAATGAACAAATTTGTCTGGTTTGCTTGCTGTGAGGTTTCCATTTTTCATTCACAAGTTCATTTGGTTCTCGTTCACATATTTGTGTGGCCAATAACACAGACACATCTTTGAATGCAACATTCTGTAACAGATACATCTTTGCAAGCTTTTTCCCATTTTATATGCCTTATCTGATATTTCCCCCCTTTTTCTCTCTTTTTGCGTGCAGTCTTCCATAATGTGCACATTTCCATCGAAGAACTGCACTGCCAAAGGAAAAGTATGAAAACCAAAGTATGTTTTTGTTCCAGCTCGTGTATTAGTTCACAAGTTACCACTTAAGCCAGTTCATATGACTTTCCAAACCCATCCAACTTCTCTTTCGTTCCTCGTTTCAACTAGCATGGTTTGATCTGGTAAAGATCCCTATCTTTATGCTTTTTTTTTTTTAAGAAAGCACAGCATTAACCATGACTTTGTCTCTCTTTTTTTGTCATGAAAAGAATTTATAATGAAAAACAAAGATCTTTTAAAGCGCTCTCTGCAGCTCTGCAGGGAGGAGCCTCCTGTGTCACTAAAAGCCAACCGCTGCTGGTGAGAAAGAGAGACTTCCTTCCGTGCAGAAGAATGGCAACCTAACATGGACAGGGAGGCAGTGTGAAGGTTTTGTCTAAGTTAGCACAAAATGCTACAAGAAACAGGAAGGCATGGCTGTCAGCAGCCCAAACATGGCTATAAATTATAAGGAGCTCGTATTTTGATACTAAAGCTTGACTTGGTGCATTTCAAAAATAATATTGATGTTCTGACGCCTCACTCCTGTAACGAGACCGGTGGGGCTGACAAATTTCAGTGTGAATATTTCAAAAGATGTGCTTATTAGTGTCATTCAGGGAGGGAAAAACCTGGAGGATGTAAGAAAACTCAGCTCGTGTGAGGAGGCGGGGAAGACTCCTTTCTCCCCCTTGTTCTCTTTTTTTCTGTCCTTTTTAATAACACCGTATTATCAATACTTTTTTTGTCACTGGGTGCCATCCTGAACCCCAAGGCTGGTGACGAGAGATCCCCTAACAATTACCATCCTCCTCAATAAGCCAGAAAGCAAAGACAAGTAAAGAGATCCTATCAGTGTCTGCTCACAATATAGAGCTTCCCATTCCACCATTTCCTGAATCTTTGGGGTCCATTACAAGACGTTGTTTTGTGACCTAGATTTTAATTGGAGGAATGATGGCACGAAAAAGAAAGGAAATCAGTTCATAGCATTGGCTAGTTTTAATGATTTTGTCTTAGTTCTTGCTGACTGCCTTTTCCCGGGGGTAGTGGGGGGGGGGGTACAGCAGAAACAGTAGAAGTAAATAAACCACTATTTTAGCTGGGTATTTTCTGTGCAGGTTTGCTTCTCTTACTATAATTTTGGAAAGTGATTAGCTTGAACAAATGAATGAATAAATCAAGTAAAGTTCAAATATTTCTAGGCCAACAAGCATCTCCTGCTCTCACCCACTCATTCTCCTCTACATTTTAGCCATAATACCATGCAGAGATGTTGGCAAGTCTTTGGGTAAGAATCCCAAGTCCGAGTCTTCGGTCCCAAGCCCCAAGCCCCAAGTCTGAGTCCCTATTGAAAACAAGAGTTGTAAGTTGAGTCTGAGTCATTGAAAAAAAAAAACCCAAGTTCAGTTGGAGTCTGGTTTTCTGGAAGAGAAAAGGTTGGGATGCTTTTATAATCTGAGCATAGCACTCTCATGTTACTTTGGTAACCATTGAGGAGACCAGAGTGTCCTTCAAAACATACATACTCTCAGATTGCCATAAACATGCTAAATCCTTAAAATTCACTTTTGACCTATTATAGCAAAAAAATAGATTGTTGTGTATTCTTGAAGGCTTTCACGGCCAGGATCTGATGGTTTTTGTAGGTTTTTCGGGCTGTTTGGCCATGTTCTTAAGGTTTTTCTTCCTAACATTTCGCCAGTCTCTGTGGCCAGCATCGTCAGAGGACAGGAATCAGAACTCTGTCTGTGCTCTGGTGTAGTGTGTGGGGGATAGTTGAGTATTTGTAGCTGTGGGATCAGCTTTTTGTCCTTTTCAGGAGATTGGGTGATTATGGTGATCAGCGTGTTTTTGTTTTTGTTTTGTTATGGGTGTATTGTTGTGATAAGGGGGGAGATGATCTGTCACTGTGATTGATGGGTGTTGTTAACTAGTCTTTTGTGTGCAGCGATCAGCAGTCCTTGTGGCTTGGTAGAGTTCCTTGACCTTTTTGCAGGCTGTATTTTTCAGTGCTAGGAGCCACGCTTTGTTGAGTTTTAGACTTTCTTCTTTTTTGTTGAAGCTCTGCTGGTGTTTGTGGATTTCAATGGCTTCCCTGTGCAATCTAACATAATGATTGTTGGTGTTGTCCAGTACTTCAGTATTTTGAAATAGAATTTCATGTCCAGCTTGTTTCAGGGCATGTTCAGCTACTGCCAATTTTTCCGGTTGTTTTATTCTGCAGTGTCTCTCATGTTCTTTGATTCTGGTGTGGATGCTGCGTTTTGTGGTTCCAATATATACCTGGTCACAACTGCAAGGTGTCCGGTATACTCCTGCAGAGGTGAGGGGGTCCCTTTTGTCCTTTGCTCACCGTAACATTTGTTGTATTTTTGTGGTGGGCCTGAATATTGTTTGTAGGTTGTGTTTTTTCAAAAGTTTCCCCATGCGGTCCGTGACCCCTTTCATGTATGGCAGAAATACTTTATTTGTGGGTGGCTATTTTTCCTCTTCAGTTTGGTGTTGTTTTCTTGGTTTGATGGCTCTTGTGATTTCATTCTTGGAATAGCCATTTGCCTGTAGGGCCCAATTCAGATGGTTGAGTTTGGTGCTGAGAAATTGAGCTTCACAGTTCTAATTTGCACGGTCTACCAGTGTTTTGATTATGCCTCTTTTTTGTCGTGGGTGGTGGTTGGAGTTTTTGTGTAGGTACCGGTCTGTGTGGGTGAGTTTCTGTAGGCCTTGTGTCCCAATAGGAGGTCAGGTTTGCATATGACCATGACATCTAAGAAAGGGAGTTGGCCCTCTATTTCTTTTTCCATGGTGAATTGTATACTTGGGTGGATGCTGTTGAAATGGTTTAGAAATTCTTTCAGTTTTTCTTTGAAATATTTGAATATACTTACAAAAGTATATGCTCATTCACTGGATATACATAACAAAAATGTCCCTTTCTGGAGGACTATCACTCCATTACTTTCTTTAAACAAGCCTGGTTTTTATGATTCTTCACAGAATATTTGTCTTTTGACTGTTTTTATGACCTTTCATTGCCTTCCAATCATCTCCCTTCCTGGCCCACAAAGCTGCAACTATATATCTACTTTGCAACTCTCTTCCTGAGAGGCCTGTCTACATATGCTGAGCCTTATAACAAAACAGTTGTTTTCCCCTTTTGAAAGGCCTTTTTTGAGGATCAATATTTCAGCCCCTGCAGCCCAGTTTCTTTCCAAATAAAAAAGGCAACGACCAACCATTCTCTTTCAAGATAAGCAAGACTGGTATTTTCTATTTGTATGAGATATTGTAAATGAGGGAACATTTAGAGTTGCTTATTTTGATATGGGTGGTAAAACAGTTTTACTTTAAAAAAACATAACTCTAAATCTTTTTTTACAAACTTCCCCAAATTTGGCTCAGAGCAAGAGTATACTATCTGCTATTTCTATGCCAAATTTGGTGAGGATACAAACTCCAGTTTCAAAGTTATACTTTTTGTTTGGCCTGTCCCCATTTTTAGAAATGCCTTGTAGAATGTTGATTGACTTTTCTGCACAAAAACATAGATGCACTACCATGCAGCTATAATTAGTGGCAAACAGTTCCCCCACTGCCTAGAATAATTATCTCAGCAGTACTTTGCTATGCATACAGACCTTCAATCGACGTTTTCTTGGATTTAGTTATCAATGTCTGTTTCTCTGTCCTCACGTTAGTGAGCCACAGAACCCTAATTATAAATAAACATTTATATAAATTCCAGATTCTGTATCTCAAAGGTCTGTTTTCTGAATTCAAATCAGGAAGCCTTATCAGGCTTAACTCCAATGCTACATATAATTTACCACCCTAATATTAAATTGGGTCATTTGTTCAGAAAGCCCAGGGTGGCTCAGGTACTTAGCATTCCTTTACTATAATGACAATTAATCAAAGAACTGAAGTTAGCTTATAATCAAGATCATCTCTCTTTTCATACATCTGCCCACCAAACAACTAGCCATGAAAACCAAGAACACTTACATATTGTATTGTTTACCTTGTTTGTCCAAGATATATTTATTAATTGGAAAGTAATGAGTACTTCATTGTGCCAAAATATTCTCTACATTTTTAATTGCATTCCGGAGGCATATTTCAGTATCACCACTCATGGTAAGAAAAGCCAGCCACATTAAAGTGAGTGTGTGTGTGTGAGAGAGAGAGAGAGAGAGAGAGAGAGAGAGAGAAAGAGAGAGAGAGAACTGACTTCTAACCCTCACTCTGCCCATTGCTCCTGGTTCTGTTTGTGACGTCTGGTTTGATCCACAGTTAGCCACCCTGACCTTCACCCTCCCAGTTGTAATGGGTAGCACCTGCCACTGGAGACAATGACTAGTGCCAAAAATGCCAGCTTTCAGTACAATATGTTGTGGCAAAGAAAGAATTACTAATCTTCCCTTGAAAATCTCAACACCAGCACTTATTCTGATCTTTCACTAGCGTGAACCAAAGCAGTCCTTGTACGGCAGACAAAGGAGATAAAGAAAATGTGGAAGCAATCTGGGAAAATATGTTAGTAAATCTGGGTATTGATTTTAGATTATGGGGCACATGCAACATCTTAACTAGGCTAACATTATGTAGTAGTTGAAGGGGATGCTTTGTCCCCAACACAGAAAGGTCCATCACTGAAATCTCTTACATTTTTTTAAAATTGATTTTTGTTGTTGTTTCCTTCTTTGTGACATTTCTCTCCATTTCCTGTTGTCATACTCTGATGCCATGCTCTACATTTGCTTGTCCCTTAATTTGGATATGTTCTAAAAAGAAACAAAAGTTGAGTTTCACAGATGGCTACAAAATCCAGTTGACCCTGAGTCTCCAATAGGAATATTAGTAAGGCAAGGGGACATAATTTTATTTCATTATGATATCACGGAAACAAGTAAGTATAGTTAATAACGTGCATGCATGCATGTGAGAGAGAGAAAGCATGCATGTTTATATTTAAACATCAAATTCACTTGACAATATTGTGGTTTGCTTCCACAACCTCCCATCCACCAGCAGGATCAACACCTTGGAAAACCCCTGTAAAGTTGTCAGTAAAATTACAAGAGGCTTCCCCACCGCTACAAAATCAGAGTCACCAGCCTCCATTACCTCTTGTAGACAACTGTCTGTGCATACAAGGCATGGGATATGTTGTTCTTTATTAAGCTCCTTCTGGAGAGCCTAACAGACAATGAGACTGCCTGTTCCATGCTCCTTTGAGACTCCCATGAAGCCTTGCACCACTCCCAGGCACCACTGGGGCCAGTTTAGTCCTCCTTGAAAGGCGAATACAAAGGCGATAGAAGCCCACATGCATATGAAAAATGCTTCTCTTTCAAGTAGTGTTTTTGAGTTGTGGCTCCCAGGATTCTGTCTGGAGGAATTCCTGGTGAATTCTGGAAGCTGCAGTCCAAAAGACTGATTCTGATATAGACTCTGGGAGGGGACAGAAGCTCCTATCATGACAGTCACATGCAATTAGCCCTTAAGAATTTTCGTTTTCTACAATGTCTGTTTCTATCCTCAGAATTAAAATGTGCAACACAGGGAAGATCCTACATTTCTTGAACACTGTTAGCTGCCTTGGATGGTTTTGTTTTTGTTTTTTTACAGAAAATCAGGATATAATATAATAGATAAAAATAAAGTATAATTTTTAATTTGTTTGTATGTGTATGTGTGTGTGTGTTTGTCTCAAGGTATAGCATTCTAGCTCTTGGTGTTTTTGAAACTAGGTGTTAGGAAACTGGAAGTTACTTCTAGACAAATAGAACAATTCCTTTGGCAGACTGAAAGCTTGTCTTATTAAGAACAAAACCGTGAATTGCTATAACTGTGGAGCTTTCCACTCAGCCCTCACCATCTGAGGGCTGAGTGGAATTTGATTAAGTTTGCTAAAAAATAAAAAATAAAAAAACCCGATACAGTGTGATGTACTCCAGCGTGCTGCCCTGCTGCTGAACAAGCACAGTCACCATCAGTATGGGTGTGAGTTGAATCATGACCCAATTAAAACGCTGCCAGAAGAAAAAGAGTGTATGTTATATATGTACGTTTGTTAGAGATAGATAGATAGATAGATAGATAGATAGATAGATAGATAGATAGATAGATAGATAGATAGATAGATAGATAGATAGATAGATAGATAGATAGATAGATAGATAGATAGATAGTCAACTTTTTCCACTTTTGCTGAAAAGGAGGCATGGGACAAAACCATCAGCCCTCACACACAGATACAGCAAATGCAAAATCGATAGCGCGCAAGAAAAGATAATGAAATCCAGTGGGACAAAGCACTTCTATACTACCTTATGACTGAAAGAAATTCTTTTCCCCTGAAGCACATTAATATTTATACGACAGAAGAGTAAATTGCCAGTTTATTAATATTTATTAATATTTATGCTACAGAAGAGTAAATTGCCAGTTTAGTTACAAGCTCAGCTTTATTGGTTGTAGTAGATTTGGCAGAACCCTCCCCACTCCAAAAGAAAGAAAGAAAGAAAGAAAGAAAGAAAGAAAGAAAGAAAGAAAGAAAGAAAGAAAGAAAGAAAGAAAGAAAGAAAGAAAGAAAGAATTCTGATAAGTATAATGAATCTATTGCACAGTTGACCATGAAGTCTATAGGGCAAAAGAACGCCTTCTTTAAATTAGCTAAATGATTCAATAATGATGGATTCGGGATCCCACCAGAGGAAAAGAAGTATCCGTTTCTATGAGCTCTGTGTTTCTCTTGCAGCCCTCTGTAGCTCCTCCTAAATCTGCTCTTGAGGTTGTGGGGTCATCAGAAACAGTGTGGGGGTGAGCAGGGGGGGTTCCAATGGAAAGAGAGAGCTGGTGGACACTGCCTTCCTGCAACTCCTTCCAGAAGAATCTTCTAAGGAATCTCAGTCCCTTCTACTGAGTCCTTCCACACACAGAGGGGCTTGTCTGGCTCCAACCTGGTGATGATATGATTATTACATATTAGCTGATGATATGCTTATTACATATTAGCTTACGGATTTATTAGATTTTATCGCTTCCTTCCTTCCATTGGTGCATGTAGGGGTCATACACCTTCCCTACCTAAGTGTGGTGCCACCTCAACGACAACCAGCCCTAAACCCCTACACTAAGTTTGGGAATGCCATTTAACCTTTGAATAGGGATACCTCCTGAGTTATCCCATCACCAAACTAGGCAAACATTTAGTGTGCATTTTACACTGCTGCTTTAATTCTGCCACAACTAAGGGTGGAATTTACACTGCCCTTCTTAAATGTAAGCAAATTTTTGTGTGTGAAATGCATCCTTTTTAACTTCACTGACACTGTATAAGCCATGTGTCATAGCATTGATGTATAATATATTATTTCCATGGTGTACATGGAAATAATATATTAGGACTGTCATCTGTAAAGTAATAAGCAAGCTTTGTAAACCAAGCAGAGTATTATTTTTAAAAACGCATACACAAACGATTTCAATGGTCCAATGAACAGTTAAAAGGAAAATAAAATATAAGAACAATGTTTCAACCTGTCCATTTCTGTTGTATATAATCTCAAGCCTTTATATTTCTTCTTTACAACTTTGATAATTTTCTGATAGATAGATAGATAGATAGATAGATAGATAGATAGATAGATAGATAGATAGATAGATAGGTAGGTAGGTAGGTAGGTAGGTAGGTAGGTAGGTAGGTAGGTAGGTAGGTAGGTCTGTGTTTGCTTTCTTTGACACATGTACCAACAAGAGCACACTTTCATTCATAACCTCTTCACACAGACCACACTCATTCTATTTCTCATATGCTAATTCAGAACTCTAACTGATTGCATTTACTAACTCTAACTCTCTCTCTCTTACACACATATCCTTATGTACAAAAACAAGACCTCTCCAGCCTGGTATCACACAAACACCAGTCAGCTCACAGTTCCATGAATAAACATTCTTTTACACTTCTCAATTATCTTAACTGTCACTCCTGCCACACATCCCACATACAACTATCAATCAACCCCAGTTACTTACCATACAAGCCAATGCAAACCTATACAAAATCACTACTATTATATGGCAGGGCACATAAAATTAATTAAATAAGTACAGACAAAACCATAAAGCAACATAATTAAAAGAGCAGACAATTTAAAAGCAGTCAACAACAAATTAAAAATTGCAAATACTTATTGAACAATTAAAGGATATTTCTCCCTATTCCCTCACCCAAACCCTGCGTCTTGCATTTCAGATCTCTTGTCTTCCTAGAAAGTATTCTGAATGGCTTTCCTGTTCAAAAATGGAAGGGAGAAATAATAATGGGTGCAGATTCCCAAACAAACTTGGGTTTTTTTTTCCGGTCATGTATTTGAGCCATTAAACCAGGTAGTAAAAAGTATACAACATTGTGGAAAACACTCCGGGGACAAGGCAGGCATCCTACCCCACATCATCCCATGCCCACAAAGCCTTGCGACAAATAGTTGTAGGGTGTGTCCTACCTCCAACAATTTCCACCTTTGTCCGTTCACATAGTGTGCAAGCAGAAGGGACAACCATAGGGCAAGCCTTGGTAAGGCCACCCAGTTCCCACCAACTGCACAATGAGGGAAAGATGGGGTGGTGGTGGTGAAGGAAATAACATCTTAACTAAGACAAGAATGGTTGTTGTAGGTTTTTCAGGCTGTTTGGCGGTGTTCTGGAGGTTTTTCTTCCTAACATTTCGCCAATCTCTGTGGCCAGCATCTTCAGAGGACAGGAGTTAGAACTCTGTCTGTGTTCTGGTATAGTGTGTGGGGGATAGTTGAGTATTTGTAGCTGTGGGATCGGCTTTTTGTCCTTTTCAGGAGATTGGGTGATTATGGTGATCAGCGTGTTTTTGTTTTGTTATGGGTGTATTGTTGTGATAAGGGGGGAGATGATCTGTCACTGTGATTGATGGGTGTTGTTAACTAGTCTTTTGTGTGCAGCGATCAGTGGTCCTTGTGGCTTGGTAGAGTTCCTTGACCTTTTTGCAGGCTGTATTTTTCAGTGCTGGGAGCCAGGCTTTGTTGAGTTTTAGACTTTCTTCTTTTTTGTGGAAGCTTTGCTGATGTTCGTGGATTTTAAAGGCTTCCCTGTGTAGTCTAACATAATGATTGCTGGTGTTGTCCAGTACTTCTGTGTTTTGAAATAGGATTTCATGTCCAACTTGTTTCAGGGAATGTTCACCTACTGCCGATTTTTTCGGTTGTTTTAGTCTGCAGTGTCTTTCATGTTCTTTGATTCTGGTGTGGATGCTGCATTTTGTAGGTATATATTGGGACCACAAAACGCAGCATCCACACCAGAATTAAAGAACATGAGAGACACTGCAGGCTAAAACAAACTGGAAAAATCGGCAGTAGCTGAACATGCCCTGAAACAAGCTGGACATGAAATCCTATTTCAAAACTCAGAAGTACTGGATAACACCAGCAATCATTATGTTAGACTGCACAGGGCAGTCATTGAAATCCACAAACACCAGCAGAGCTTCAACAAAAAAGAAGAAAGTCTAAAACTCAACGAAGCGTGGCTCCCAGCACTGAAAAACACAGCCTGCAAAAGGTCAACGAACTCTACCCAGATACAAGGACCAGTGATCACTGCACACAAAAGACACTCATCAATCACAGTGACAGATCAGCTCTCCCCCTTATCACAACAATACACCCACAACAAAAAACATGCTGATCACCATAATCACCCAATCTCCTGAAAAGGACAAAAAGCTGATCCCACAGCTACAAATACTCAACTATCCCACACACTACACCAGAACACAGACAGAGTTCTAACTCCTGTCCTCTGAAGATGCCGGCCACAGAAACTGGCAAAACGTTAGGAAGAAAAACCTCCAGAACACAACCAAACAGCCCGAAAAACCTACAAAAACCATTGGATCCTGGCTGTGAAATCCTTCAAGACTAAATTAAGACAAGAATATTGCTTCATCAGCCCTGGCCCAGAGATCAAAAATCTTGCAGACTTCATCACACATAATCATACTTTGTTGTGACACTGAGTACTATGATTCTGGGTACCGTTTGCGAACAGAGGGTGCTCCAAGAATATTGACTTCAGCGATGACAGCTGCCTATCCGTTTGATTGCATTAAATGGTGTGAGAGCAACAGGCAAGGATGTCGTTTCTACCATTGTCAAATGTTATCTTGATGAATGAGGAACTGACAAGGGCTTATTTGCTTCTCATTCGGATTGACCTAATGTTCAGTAGCGCTTTCAGCTTGTTGCTGGCATATCTGTGGAGTGCCATGGTGGTGGTCTGATAAGACACTGGCAAAAGAATCTTGAGTAAGCATACAGTCTTACTCAACGACAGTTTCGAATCTGGTGCTTTAGAAACACAGTTGTTGTGCCTTAGGTTTGCCTAATGTGAGGTGCTCCAACATTTTCACATGTGAGGACGAGAGTTCTTTTTAGACTTAACCTGTGCAACTTGTGAATGTTGGGGATTTTTAAAAAAAGAAGTGTAGAAATAGCTGTTAGCGGCTTTTCAAACATATATGGTTTTAGCCAGTCAATTTAGCCAGTTTGAATTAAACATGAGGAAAATTTTTTAAAAAAGTAAGTACCTCTTGTGAATGCTACGTTCAACAGAAAAGTAGGAGATGAAAGATTTAAATGGAGCAGGCTGCAGACCATGAAAACATGTACCACACAAAGTTGGTGGTCTTCAAAATGCCACAAAGCTCTTTGTTAAAGAAAGAAAGAAAGAAAGAAAGAAAGAAAGAAAGAAAGAAAAGAAAAGAAAAGAAAAGAAAAGAAAGAAAGAAAGAAAGAAAGAAAGAAAGCGAAACCTGTCAATTTGCCAAATGTGAATCGCTGTGGAAAAGAAGCTGGGGTACAACTCAACTAATGCAAACAGGGCTGTGTTCAGAGAGTGACAAGACTGGCCAGGATCCCAAGAGTCCAGTGGTGTACTGAACCCAAGACTCACAAAGCGCTGGGGCTTTTTGGTTAGCAGGGATGGTGAAGCCTTCTGTCACCCCCCTTTAGACTTCCCTGTTTCCCCCTGAATATAGCTGGAATCCTCACAGTAGCTCGGATGGGGATTGAGCAGGAGACATTCCCCCAGAAACAGTGTATATTTTTCTGTACTATCCCTGTTGTAAATCCAAGCCATTTGTGATGACTCTGCCTTGAACTGGGAAGTGACATCCATTAGCTTTACAAAATACATATATAGAGAGATGGATCCAAAATGCCCCATGACGTTCTTGCTGTGGAGACGGTCATGAGGAACACTTGCCTTGCTCACTGTGCCTGATGCCACACCTACAGGCAAGTTTAGATGGGCATTTGCCCACTGTTTGCTTTGGGGCTGTCACGGTTCCTTTTGATGCTTCCCCATCTAGTATGTGACAGTGGAACCAGTTACCTCGGGAGTTGGTGAGTGCTCCAACACTGGAGGCATTCAAGAAAAACTTAGATAAGCACCTGGCAAATATGCTTTGATTGTATTCCTGCATTGAGCAGGGAGTTGGACTTGATGGCCTTGTAGGCCCTTTCCAACTTCACTTTTCTATGATTCTATGCTAAACCTAGTTATAAGTAGACCTGGTCATTTTCCGTGATTCTTTACTACATTTTATTTAGCTGGTGGGCTTTTTCTTCTTCTTTTCCTTTTCTCCTTTCCTTTTTTGTGGGAGCAGTTCATCTGTGTGAACTGTGGTGCTGTGTGATCACAAACATCAGTCCTTTGGGGCAGTGCTGGGGCAAGTCCTAATCTCACTGAGGGTGACCTTTTCAGTGACACAAGGAACAATGGTTCAGCATTAGAGATGGACATGGACTGAACCACAAACAAGAAAAACTGGTTCGGACTGGTTCAGTTTGCAACCCATTTCAGGCATCCTGTTTTGCTGAAGCATAACAAAGCACCAAACTTCCCCCCCTCCCTCATAACTTCATTTTGCTTCTGCAAAATGGATGCCTGCCCACCCCCTTCCCACTGCCCTTGTCGCCTCCCTACGTGGTCCTGCTGCCTCCGCCGCACCCCCCTCATCAGAGACAGCAGGCTTGCTTGCCAGCTGATAGGCAGGCACATCTTAAGGTAAGTCATAACTGCACATCCAAGCAATTCCCAATTTAGAAAGACTCACTTAGAGCTAGATATCTGTGAAGATTCTCAGTCATCCAGGTGAGGTTATCTGGAAGTTGAGTCATGGCAACTGGACTTCTTTCTTGTTAGGTTGAAACGTTTTGCTACTCATCCAAATAGATTCTTGAGACTGAGGAGAGCTGGTAGGAGACCCCTGATATATTCTCCACTTTGGTTTCACTTCTCCCTGGTCTGATTAGGCTCCTTAGAAGGACAAAGGATGGAGGGATGAGTGAAAATCCAACTTCTGCAGTCCTTCTCCACCCATTGTCATGGGTCATTAATGGTCGTTAACAGCAGTCTTTCTGGTGGGTGTAGTCCTGATCTTTCTGGGGATGGATGAAAGGGCAACATGATAAATAGGAGACAGATTGTGTCTAAGGCTTCCACCCCTGTTGAGTGAGGGGTTTCCTATATATCAGGGATCTCCTACCAACTCTCCTCAGATTGAAGAAGCTACTTGGATGAAACATTTCAACCTAACAAGAAAGAAGCCCAGTTGCCATGACTCAACTTCCAGACTCACTTAGAAGTTCAAGGCCCCGGACATCCTACAGCCTCTCTCCTGAAGCAAATATTGCAATTTTGTATTATTGGAAGCTGTTCTTCTCCAGCTGTCCAAGAGTGCGAAATAGATTCTGCTGAGCAAATCAGCTCCACCATAAATGGCCAGGCTGTTTGTGAAAGATTCCGAACAGTAAAGTATTCAAAGCTCCAGGCCATATGGATTCGTGTCCAAGGCAGTTACATAATTTTAGACTGTGAATTTAGCCTCTTTGTTTCTTCTTTAGAGGACAGCCCTCTACTTATCTGCCAAGGTCTTGTCCTGATGATACTATTGCTTTAGCATCAGTTAAAAAACAACAACAACAAATTTTACATGAGATGGTATTTTGCTTGTGGGTAAAAGTTTCAAGAAAATGTGTTACCAGAAGATAATCAAAGAGTTGTACAAACTCTCTCTGTGTGTGTGTAGACAGTTCATGGAGTCCATGATTCTCAAATCAAATCAATTCAATTCAGTCTTTATTGTACGGTCACAGACTCGATAAGTCATTTCAAACTCAGGAGAGTTCTTCAAGGGAAGTGCTATGGAGTGTTGTTTATACTTTAAAATCATTAAACACTTCTCTTCTGTCAAATATGGAGTATGAAAAGTATTTGCCCACACAGCCCCGGAATAAAGACGCGAGACAGTGATATGGATTAAATGCGGGCCACACTTTATTAAATCAACATCAACTTGTATTTGCCAACCCTGACAAAGGAGGGGGCCTGCTGTAGTGCGAAACAGGTGAAAGGTAGGGGTATCCAAATACCCCTTGATCAGTAAATGGGCGAGTCCCTGGCCCCAGGTTCCAGCGATCTGAAAGACAGCAGGAACCCGGCTGGCCGCTAATAAACACCCCCAGACCTCAAGACATCTTTATTTGATGACTGTTGGTCCGGAAGTGGCCCAGCGCATCTTCCCCACACCGGCCCTGTAATCGCACGATCCGCAGAGCCGGGAGGTCAGATGCACTGTTGGCTTACCTGAGATTACAATTGGGACACACCGAAAATACCTGTTTTTCCGCACTACCCGCCACAGCATAGGGACTAGACAAGCTATGTCCCATGCCCGCCACAGAGCAGCTCGAGCTCGACAAGCAGGCCCCCTTTAATGTCCTCAAAAAGGACATCCAAACCTTTGTTTATAAAGTGGACACTGTCACTATGAAAAAATTCTGATTTGTTCAATTGTATCCTATGGTGACTAATCACCGATTCGAGGCCGCCGCTGCAGACACCTCTGTAAACTCTGTTGACGCCCCGCCGGGCCTTGATAACATTGCAAAAATTCTGGGCGCCTCGTCAGGCTAACCACGGATCGATTGTGGATCACACGATCCGCATCGCAGGATATCGAGGCCGCTGCTGCAGACACCTCTATCGCCATCTGTTAACGCCCCACGGGCCATGTTAACATTGCCAATATTCCGGGCGCCTCGTCAAGCTAACCACGGATCGATCGTGGATCACACGATCCGCATCGCAGGATATCGAGGCCGCCGCTGCAGACACCTCTATCACCATCTGTTAACGCCCCACGGGCCATGTTAACATTGCCAATATTCCGGGCGCCTCGTCAAGCTAACCACGGATCGATCGTGGATCACACGATCCGCATCGCAGGATATCGAGGCCGCCGCTGCAGACACCTCTATCACCATCTGTTAACGACTCACGGGCCTTGTCAAAAATGGAAAAGTGAAGAAACACCCACGATGGAGGAGCTCCTAAAGAAACTGTTGGATATTGCAGAATTAGATGCACTTTCAGAAGCACTACGTGAACAACCAAGAGACTATGTGAAACAAAGTTGGAATTTAATATATGTTTGGGCTCAGGAAAAGACAAAAATTTAGGGGAAAATGTTTTATGTTCATTATCTTTTTCAAGGCTCACTGGAAACCTGGGGAATCTGGGACTCAAAGGAGGTTGGAATTTCTTGTACTCTGAAGGGGGGAGGGGAGGGCTTATTTTGGGCTATTTTTTATTCCTTTTCGTTTTTTGATATTTTATATTTTGTATTCTGTAGTTCTGCTTAATAAAATAAATATCTATTTAAAAAAAAAACAAAAAAAAAACGACTCACGGGCCTTGTTAACATCGCCAATATTCTGGGCGGGGCGCCTGGCTGACCACGGAATGATCGTGGACCACACAATCTGCATCGCAGGATACGTGGCATGCAACCACTTAAGGCCGTGCCGAATGTCCAGGATCAATACCTTACCTGATGATACAGACAGACCATTGTCTCCAAGGTGAATTACCAGCACATCTGGTGGGAACAGGTCGAATGCCGTCATCCCGCCAAGTGAGATCTACTGTGCGCCGCGCAGCCCTGTCCAGGGAATGCTTGCCTGAGCTCTAAGCCCTAGATCCTCACACATGGGGATAAGGCAGCATAATGCTCTGCCCATTAAACAAGACTATATCCGACGGTCATTATGTGCTCATGATCTTCGTACCCTAAGAACCTGCAACGACATAAATTGCCCCTGCCTATACATTAGGTAGGGTTCTGAGGTACCTCCATTAACTAAAAGAAGACCACCTGATCTAGCTGTTTGATTTGGTCCGTGCTATAACCCAGGGCTGCTGCTGCCGATGCCTCTCCGTTCCTAAAAAATGGGTCCTAAATCTCATGCCCTTTACACCTACCCTATCCAACGCTAGCTCTGTAAATTTCCAAAACTGATGTTTAGTCAGAGTTGACTTGCCATCGTGTTGGAAAAATTACGCTAATTATTGGCCCCTAAGGTCAAAATTGCTTACATGACCTCAACGAGGCATTTGCACTCGATACCGCATGGCCTCAAGATCAATTGCTTCCCTTAGTCTATTCGATCCGCCTCAGATCGTCTAATAGAGATTTCTAACAACCAACCTGTACTCTGACGTCCTGTTGCTGTAAGGCCAATCCAGAGGTGTCTGCCTTCCCTCCTACCCATAACTCACTGGTCCTGAGGGCACCGAAAAATGCTATTAAAGCAGCTGCCTTAAACGATGCCATCTAATAATGATCTCTAAAAAACTAGCATATCACTCACATGTGCGCGCCCAGAGAGATGGGAAAAATAGGAGCTCTGGTATGAAACACCCTCCACCTCTCCTTAGGCCACCCCCTTAACTATTCCCTTATCCTACAATCCCATGAAAAATTCCCTATCCATTTATCTTTGCGTGAAAAGCCAGCGCCGACAGCCTACCCTTAATAGTGTGGCGCTAACCCTTTCTTATGCATGAATATTATGAATTGCTGCAAGTGTTCCACTAGAGCAGGCCAAACCTGCTCCAGTTCCAGCAACCTAATGCTCTGTCCTCCTCTTCACGCCAACCTGCCAGACCCCCCAAAGGAAGAAAAGCTGGCAGCTCCCTAACATCTGGGGCTAACTCCCTGAACCACTCAATCTGTTGGCGTGAGAGAGAATCAGCTATCCCGCTATATCAACCAGGGACCTGCCGGGCATGCATCATTATATTAAATCGCAATGCCCATAATTAAAGGCTCTCACTAAATCCCCTGACCCTCACGAAATGACAAGATGTTGTATATGATGTAGACCACCGCTTGGTTGTCAAACCACAGACGGACCTTTGAATTTAACCATTCTTCCGCCCAGAGCCACGAGGCCCATCTGAGTTCACCTAGAAATTCGCTCTCATGCTAATTTTAGCTCCAAAAGGAAAACCCCGATACAATTCTCAAGGAATTATTTTGCGACGAGGAAATCTTCCTTCATACCTTTTGTTACTCAGTTCCTCTGCATTGGCCGCTTAAGGCCCCTCACAGCATCGCATAGACGCCACAAGAATGCACGGCCCGGCGCTACCACTCTACTCGCAAATCTTAAATGTCCCCTTATCTCCTGTTTTTTTTTTAACCCCTTAAAAACACTTTTCGTATTTAATAAATCACTAACGTTAACTCTAAGATCAACCACATTATCATGAAACAGCTTTGAATTTTGCTGCCTCGTGTCGAGCTCAATCAAGAGGTGTATCTAATAGTGCACAGTTCTGGGGGAATGGTGTCATGAACTGACGCTCCCTACGGGTAGGACAGATGATGTATTAAACAAAAATTGCCTGGGCCTTCGGGTACGTATTCCCAAAGGGGAAACTTTCAAGTTTGTCATGGGTGGCTCAGAAAAGGACCTGGGACCCTACCTTTCTTCACCTCTTTATCCATTTTCACTCTGAACTATAGCCTCCAATCCCGCTATTGATTGGAGTTTCTTAGTCACAAGGCTTTAAGGTACATCTTACAGGGGTTAAAAAACCCGTATCAAAACCCTGGAGTAATTACAACGGGTCATCCCTGTGGGGTATGGCCGTAACCAAGCTTCCAGTATTCCAATTTTCAATTGGGCTGGGTCCCTTTACCAGGGGTACCCACGCCTCCGCTAGGCTTTTCACTGCCCTTTGGTCCCTTGTTCTGACGCTGTGGGCCTGCTTTAAAAGAAAGAACTTGAGTGCTGCCCACCTTAAGTGATACACTCATATCTAAACCTGCATGGCCTTCTTGAACAGAAACCACTGGAATTATATTCAAAACAGGGCAAAAAGGGCTGAACCGTCTGTCCCGCTCCGGGGGGGGGGGGGTTGCGTGGTAAAATCATTGTTTAACAGTCTACTATCAAAACTGTCCCCGTGTTTGGTCTTGCCAGAATCATGTGCTGTAGCCACAGACCCGGCTGTGGCTCGTCCCAACACATGTTGGGCTGAATAGCGTCCCTCATTTGGAACGCTTGGACATACTGCAGCCATGCTTGCCCTGCAACGAGGCCAAGCTAAGTAGCGTGACCCCATGGGCAATACGTTGTAGGATGTGGATGTAGCATAAGAATAAGGAGCACCACTAGCCCAAGGCCAAGCAGGAGAAGGTGTCTGGGTGTCATGTATAGAAGATGACTCACCAGATGATGCAGCTGCTGTACTATGGTCCACCACGAAGTGTGTTGAACAACTATCAGCCTCCTCTGACACGTTGTGCTCAGCCTGAGAAGTAGCTGTCGCTTCATACCTCCCTATGGTAGCCGACCGTCCGCGTTTCTTTACGCTCTGCACCTTTGAAGTACCAGAGGTTCCGTCCACGTCCGTCTGATTCTCAACCTCCTGGACCTGCATGGACTCAGATGATGGAGCAGCTATACTGGGGTCATCCACCCTTGCAATGTGCTACTACTAGCCCCATCTGTTGCGTCCTGCCCATCCTGTGAAGCAGTAGCCATTTCAACTGACTCCCTGTTGGCTGACCGCCCGCGATTGCGTATACCCGGCACCATAGGTATCCACCATCTGAAGTTCCTTCCGCCTCCGTCTGATCGTCTACTACAGGAACCTGCGTAGACTCAAGGGACGTTGAAGCCCTGCTGGGTCCCTCCTCTGGTTGTGGTGCATCATAGACAACTTCCTCCGCTTCATCGTGCGTCATTGGATAAGCCGTAGGCACATCAGATGTCCCTGGCGTAGAAGTACGTCTGCGCTTCCCTACGTCCCTCATCATTGTTGTACTCAAAGCCTCTGTTGTCCCTGCTTCTCCTTTAGAAACCTGTGAGGACTCAATGGCAGCAAACCTGTCCATTGAGTCCTGAGCTAATGACTTTAAACTTGCCCTCCTGCGGCTCTTTGTTCTCTCTAGCCGATCTACGGGGCGAAACCTCTGCCCGCCTAGGTGCCTGCTTCGTAAGACTCCGAGCCTCTAGAGCTGAGAATTTTTTTTAATTTTTTTTTTTTTTTGAGGCTCCCTCCACACTGGCCAAGATTCCTCATCTGAAGACAAGTGTGGGGGAGATACCTGGGGAGCCTGCTCCCGTTTATCAGGCTGCTTGCCATTGCTGGGGCCACGCCCCTTCATGGGCGTCATTGTACCCTAGAGTCCTGCAACAGTTAACAGGACTAAATATCAATTTAGACGTAATACCAAACCACGGCTATCGCTCTGTTAATTCAACTCCACTAACCAATAAAAACCGCAGGCTGCACAGCCAGATACCTAAATCACTGAGTAGCCCAGTAGGCGGCACCCTGCAAGTGAGGACACCAATTAGCCTACCCTGCGCTCCTAAAACCTGTAACCTAGAATTTATTATTATTATTATTATCTTTTATTATTAATATATATACATATACATACACATGCATACATACATATATATATATATACACACACACATACATACATATACACATATATATATATATATATATACATACATATACACATACACACACACACACACACACACATATATATACAATTTTACTAATACTAATTATTTATATAGTCCTTAGGTTTATACATTGCCCCTCTAAATGGATGGACTACTAGGCATTAGGTTATTATTATTTTCTTATATTTCATCTGTATATTTATTTATCTTTATTGATTTTATATACTTTTCCCTTTTTTTTTTTTTAAACTAGAACAATCTACTTTGGCTCTATCCACTTCTTAATTCAAAACTTCAAATAGCTGGCTTGATTCACTTTTCTTCTTCTCCCTATTGACTCTCTCTCTCTCTCTCTCTCTTTTTTTTTTTTTTAGGAACCGTGAGGTAACAAAATGGCCACCGTTAAGAAAACAAAATGGCGGACGGGAAAAGAGCGCGAATACAACCCTTAAATTAAAGCAGGACCCGAAATTAATGCAAGCGAAATGAAGGCTAAAAACAAGTCAACAGGCTGAACTAAAGTAAGTAAGCCAAAATAATAGTAATACAATGGCTGGGTCCTCAAACCACCCCCAACCGTTCTATAGACCCGACGCGCCGAAGCGCAGCGGGCGCAGAACCGCGCCGCTGCTTTCCCCCCCGCACTATAACCAGCAGTTAAAAGAAAGCAAGTTCAAGACGAATAGGCTAAAACCCCGAAACAAAATATATGGAAAATATAAACAGAAGAGGGAGCGGAAACTGCCCTCCAACCTGACACTGAACAGCCAAACGCCGATGACGCTACCAGCTAACCAAGCCTCTGTGACTCCTTCCTCCTCGGTGCCCGAAATGGAAAGAGGGCAAAACAAGGGGGAGCGCTCCTTTAAATAATCGCGCTCCCCTTACCAACACCACTCACATGACCCAGGCTAGTCTCACGTCCTCCGGGACGATGGGCAAAAACCAGCTACGCTGTTCCAGGTCGTTTGACCGTCCAGCGGCTGGAACCTTTGAGCTCAAAACCCACCAGAAATTTTAGCCTGAATAAACGCATATCCCCACAGAAGTATTTTGGTGTTTTGTCCAGAGAAGTATTTTGGTCTTCCGAGCTTCACAGTGTGGCCCAGTTGCTAATTATTATATTTCCAAAATTGAAACTTGAGAGGTTTGTCAGCAAGCAGATAAATTTGTGTTTTAGTGGTGGTGGGACACGTGCTGCAGACAGCTGGTTGTCTAGAATGGATCTCTTGTTAGCTTTCCAGGTGCTTGGCAGTCGATCATCAAGGATTTCTAACTTCTAGTGGTTTGAGAATGTAGCAACACAGAAAGCCCTTTCCTCTCCTTGGTTCCTTGTTCCACAGATCTGGGGCCCATATCCTGAACTGCTATTTTGCACGTTCCTGTGAGGTGGGGTGGGGGTTGCATTAGACTTCTAGCAATGCTGTACTGCATCCAGACCTCACCAGGCCATCATGTGTCTCAATTTGTAGGTACATCATCTCCCACTCCAGTCAAATTTCCCTGTTTCCTCCAAGTGCAGCTGCAAGCCTCATGGCAGCTGAAATACGATAGATCATCCTTCCCACAATACATCGTTGTGTGTTTCCTTCTTGTAATACAAATGTATTGGGGAATGGCTTGGTCTTGAATGGGCAATTAAGAGCCATTAGCTTTTAAAAAGACCTACCAGAAGTAGACACTGAAATTGCTAAAACTGGTTTGGTGACATGGAACAAAATTTAAAAATGCAGTTGGTGATATGATGAGCACTGCATTTCAAAGTTTACTACTATGCCATTGTGTTCTGGTGAAAACTAAAAAAGACCCCATAAGCCTAGCATTCACCCATCTGTGGTTTACAGCTCAGCCACACAAGAGGCTCCTGCATGATAGGACTTTTTTTTTTTTACACCCTTTGTCTTAGGAAACATGAGCCCAAACTTGTAGAGAGCTGTACAAGATCTACACTGGAGGGAGCAGTTAGGCTCAGCTGTTGACTGTAACTCTATTGCTACCCTTCACTGTCAATAAGCCACTGAAGGAGTAAGATAGTGTTACACCTCCAATTTATTGTAGGCAGGGTAGGTTATACAATCATCATCACAGATGATTGCCCTGAATGGTAAACACATTTTTCTTGCTTACATCTGTCAGGTCTCTGATAACAAATATTTATGGCTCTCACTACACTGGAACACCCACTGCTTTCTTTAGGCTGATTTCAGCTGGGAAGAACTAACAACAAGTCTACTGCATTGCAAGCAAAAACAGCGGCTGCATGTATTGCTCTCTTAGAGCTGCTTGCTTGCATACACATGAATCCTTTACCTCCAAATAACACATGTTGCTGCCACATCCTTTCAGGTTGCTTCCGACAACAGGCAACTCTATGATACAATAACTCTCAGACAGTCCTCTCGTTAACAACCCTGCTCAGGTCTTGTAAATGAAACCTCTCACTTTTTCTACTGAGCCAATCCCTCATGCATTAGGTCGTCCTCTTTTCCTACTGCTTCCTGCTTTTTCTCCATATTATTGTCTTTTCAAACCAGTCTCCTCATGACATATCTAAACCACAATAGCTTTTGTTTAGTCATTTTACCTTTTAGTGAGAGTTCCAACTTGATTATTTATTTGAATGTTTAATGACTCATAGTATCCATAAATCTCTCCTCCAACACATTTCAAATCAATTTTTTCAGATCAGTTTTCTTCATTTTCCAGTTTTCACATCTGTAATCTGGAATACCATAGCTCAGATGATCTGCAGTTTGGTTTGCAGTGATACATTCATACACTTATGGATCTTTTTCAGTCCCTTAAGGATCATTTTTATAGCTGCCCTTCCAGATCTCAGTTGGTATCAGAGGCGGGGACAGTCGCACACTCACTGTTAAGTCAGACTTGTCACACCGGCAACTCAAGTCAAACTTGACTTGTTGGTTTTTTTTAATGACTCAGACTCGACTCATGATGCACCTCTCCCTTTTTTTTCTGGGGAAAAAAGCTTATTTTTCAATAGGGACTTGGACGTGGAGCTTGGGACTCGGGACTTGGTACCAAAAACTCAAACTCGGACTTCTGACTCAGACCCAAAGACTTGTCAACATCCCTGGTTGCTACTGATTTTATGTGTGTGTTGTGTGTTTTTTTGTTTTTTTGTTTTGCTATAATCTCCATTTTGATTGATGATAAAACCAAGTTATACAAATATCTTTAACAGTTTTGATTTCTTCATCATCAAGTTACCTAAATCTTCTGTAGCAATTATTTTAGTCTTTTTCATGTTCAACTCCAATCCTGCTTTTGCATTTTTCTTCTTTAACCAGTTTTAATAGGCTTATCCAGTTCCTGTTGGTGTCTGTGAGGCATTTGGTGTCACTGGAATAACGTAAAATCCTCCAGTTTTCACTCCTGCTTCATCTACATCTAACCTAGTTTTTCATATAATATATTCTGCATGTAGGCTGAAAAGAGGGCCTGAAATCCTGTTGTACAACTTAAGGCTAAGGACAGCTAGGGCAACTTTTCAGAAATTAAAAATTTCTGATTCCCCCTCCAAAGAACATGAAGGTCCCTTGGATGCCCTTCTGTTGTGGGGAAGTTATTGGGGCTGTGGGATGGGAGGAAGTCTTTAATTTCCAAAAATTGCTGCCACCAGTACTGGAATGTGGATCCTATGGATGTTTTGTGGCTTGTTCCATCAGTCTCCTCTAGTCACATGAGCGCTTGCTTGCTTGCTTGCTTGCTTGCTTGCTTGCCTGTCTTACTTGGAAGTTGCCGTTCCAGGCTATTCTATGGAATATTAATTTTCTGCTCAGAACAGGTACCGGAATGTACCTGATGCAAAAGTTTTTTGCATCAGTCTGTTCTCATTTAATGGAACTGGTGTTGACTTCACTGGGTTTTTTCCACTTGGAAGCTGCCGTTGTGAGCTGTCTTACACAGTGTGGATTTTCTGCCCATAACCAGTACTGGAATGTGGCTTCCTGGAATATTTTGTAGCTTGATGCATCAGTCACATCTCATCACATGTGTGTTGTGAATTTGGTTGGTTTATCCTACTCAGAAGTTGGTGTTCTGGACTATTCCATTCTGTTCCGAATGGCTCAGGAGCATTAAAGTATAATACTTGATGGATTTGATTTCTAAAATGTTGTTTGCATACTAGTATATCTTGCTAGCTTTGATATCAATTTTTATTAACAAGTTCTGGCTGTTCCCCAGCCCACTGAAAAATATGCTACATGGGTACATGCCTAACTCCAGAGGAGGTAAATGTACACATGAGAAAACACTGTAAAATGGACTGACCAAAGTGATCTAAGTCAATGGTCCATTTCACACTGGAGACCCTACTTTGTTTGCAGAAGTCTGAATATCCAAAGAGGAAATTCTGTGATGAATACACTGGAGAAACCTTTTTATAAGGAAGCATGCCTCTTCCTAAGAGGTAGGACATATCTGGGTTGAAATAGCTCAGCTACTCACTGTGATATCTCTTAAAGATGAATTACTAAATACAAAGTGCTTTGTTTTCCTCTGACTCAAAAGGCTTAAAATAGGTGTAAATGACTGTTTAAGCATCACACATTCTTTTGGAAGTATATCAGAAGTATGTAGGAGGGAGGGGGATTTCTCATAGTTTATGCAGGCATCATTAGGATGATTGTCATTTCATTGGCAACATCGTCCAGGCCAGACTGAGTGGATACTTAGCACTTCTATTGTGTCACCATTTGGTAATGTTTTGTGTGGGAGAATTCAAATGATAATTCTTAAGACCGTGCGGAGATAATCTTCTGCTAATTGAGCCCTCCAGTTACACTCATCAAGGATTAGTAATTGAAGTATTTACTGACATGTGCCCATATGGCCAAAGACAGAAATCTGTTTCGCACATGGTACACCAAGTTCATGGATTTTAGTTTCTCCAAAAGTCCAGAGTTCCCCAACTGCAGAACACCCATTCTTTGGCCTAATTCAGTGATCTAGGGAACTTGGAAGTCAGACCACCTCATCCATAGCAAAGAAATAAGTTCAACAAAAGAAGGAAAGCCAAGAATGTTGCAGTTGATGTCAACACTGCCAGAAGTCCAAACAGTGGTGGGCCTACATTTTCGGGGCCTTAAGCTTGAACTGTTATGGGGAGCCTTTTACAACCAGCAACGAGGTCTGAGTAATCACCGTTATTTTCTTCAATGGGATTGTTCCATGACAGATCACCACAATTTTTTTAAAGACGTGGACTAAAATGGCTTCTGGGGCCCCTCCGGGATAAGGGCCTTGAAGCTGAAGCTTCATTAGTTTCATAGTAGCTCCGCTCCTGAGTCCAAACAAAGCACACAAAGGGGACTCACTGAAAGCAACAGCTGAAGGGAAAGATGGAAGGTCAGCCGACCTCCAGTCCTTCTTAGTTGCCTTAAATTATTTTCATAGGCGAGCTGAATCCATTTTGTTGCACCACTATTTATTTATTTAAAATGTTTTTAGCCCACTGTGAGCAGCTCCTGCACCCCCTTCCACGACAACACTGAGAGTAGTTGCTGGAGCAAGCTCTTTTATTGAGCAATCAAACCTTTAAAGGGCCAACAGAGTCACTAATATAAAACCGGTAACTCAGGGCACCAGGGAGTTGACTTCACCCCCTCAGTCGTTGGCGCAGTGCCCCTGTATAGTCTCTTACTGGGAGGAGGGGAGCCCCGCCTCCTCTACACGGTCCAGGACTCCTTGCAGGTGGGCTAGGCATGGGACACCGCAACAAGGGTGCTGGAGTGTCCCTAGAGGTGGGGTAAAGGCTCGTTCTCCAGCTACACCCCCCGTGGTCCCTGCTGGCAGCCACTGGTCTGTAGATGTGACAGTCCTCCCGAGACGTGCAGCTGAATTCCACACACACCTGGCTGGCAACCCCCAGGTAGTGGGGCGTAAGGCGAGGAGTTGCTGAAGACTGACCTTCTCAGGACCAGGAGGGAGGCTGACCATGGGACTTCTCCAGAGAGGCAGCTTGCCTTTGGTGCTTCCTCTTCTGGCAGCAAGCTCACCATTGGTTCTCAAGCTATTGGGCCTCACAACGTCTTACCTGGTCATGCCTGATCCAGGCAGCATCCTCCAGTGGCATGAGGCAGCTCGACCTAGTAGCCAGTCTCAGGGGCTTATCTGTGGACCGTCTCCCATACAACCTTTGATTTCTCCGACAATAGCAGCCCCCTCTTGGCCTCACACTCCTCCCAGTCCATGACATCTGCCCAAAGCCCTCCTCTCCTGCCTCTCCTTCTTCCTTCCATTCTGGCTCTGCCATAGCCACACCTGTAGTCCTGAGGGTGATGTCCGCCTCCCCTTTGCCAAAACCCTTTCCACAGGTAAGCTGTGGGTGGGGAATCCAGCTGTCATTCCACTCTTGCAGCCAGGGTGACCCTTGCAGATCCCACACCTGCCTCTCTCCTTAAAAAGGGCCCATCATTAAAAGATAATATGAGAAATTAAAAACAGTAAATATGCACATATTTCAAAAGCATCAAACAAATATCACACTTAAACCATGGTAAAGACAATCAACCCCAAAACACATTCGAAGCAGTAAAGCGCAACAATCCATTTGAGCACCCCACTTTATGAAACCTCTTTTTGAAATTTGTGCTATTCAATAGGATTTCTCATAAAATGCACATTTCAAAATCCATGTCATCTAAAAATGTTCTGTTCTAACACATTGTGATGCATTGCTCCGAATTCAGAATTGCACCACAAATTTCAGAGAGGATGAAATGTGAAGGATAGCTGACTTTTGAGCCCCATACTAGTCCAGATGATATGGATCAGATTAGTTTGCTTTGAAATTCAGTTAAAATGTGATCCCTCAGCATCCCTAGTTGAATGCAGTTAAGACTTCCAGCATGTCTTTGCCTGCAGTTAAACAGACACTGTAAACCATTTCGCCCCACATGAGCCCAGTTCTCAAAAGCTTCAATGTTAGAAGACGGGCTGAAAATGGCTGTGTAATCTATTCCCATAGAGGAGATGAGGTGGACCACAGGTAGGAATGGAAAACGGGGCTGGATTTGACAGCCTCAGTGAAAGTTACCTTTTGCACCTGTTGCAATTCATTGCAGGTAAAAACCTATCTCACCTTGGGAATACACATTGTGAAACTTAACAGCATATGTGGGGCGGAGGAAGTATGCAGAAATTAAAAGGTGAATTTCTGTAATGTGCACAATTGAAGTAATTCACACAAGTGCAGACTAGTCAAGAGGGGATATACACCTTAGGTCAAACATGTAAAGAAATGAGCAAAAATGTGAAAGTGCATTACAATTTTGAGGAAAGGGCATACCATGATTTGGCACTAGAGATCTCCATTGGTGTGGCTGCATTAAAAATGTTTTGCTTGCTTGTGTTTTTTAAAGGGGAAAATGATGACTCTATTGTAATCATATTGACTGTAATGGAGTTCTGTGATATCTGGAAATTCTGAATTTTTAAAATTCTCAGTTCCAAATCCAAAGGGCTGTAATTCTGAATCTGAGTTCAAAATCCAAATGTTGGTACTAGTGCACATCCCTATTAAATTTTCCCCCAAAGCCCTATTAGAGTTGCTGTAAGTTGGTTCCAACTCGGTGGCATATAACAAACACAAAAATGTCTGATATGGATGTGAGTGATATGAGTTCCATCCCTAGCCAGATTCCACCAGACTGCTCAGCCAGCCCACTAGGATTTGGCCCATCCTGTCCTACATCTTCACCTCTTCTCTATATCCACGGTTAATGAAATTCCTATTATTGTTTGTGATTCTTTTGTTTGTTCCATCTCTAACAGCACATGAATTTTTAAAAAGTTTCTCTAAGTTGCAAATAAAAATTACCCTTAACAGAACAAAGGTTCTGAAGGGCAAATATTTAAATTAACAGCTCTCTTTTGATCTTTTAATCATACACCACACAATTCACAGTAGTCTGAGTGTATATTTGTGTGTTTGTGTGTGTACATGTTTGCACATAACACATCCTGCGTGAAAGTCACATGAAATGCCTTCAGAAGACTTTGAAACTTGCTTTGAGAATTCAAAATAAAACCCAAGTAGCTCTTAGGGGATACTCGAGTAGATAATGTTGCAGATGAAAACCTTTAGAAACAATTTAATAAATAGTTAATTGTGGCTTTCCCAATTAAAGGAGTGCGACAGAGGAATGCTGGAGCAATTTAAATATCAAAAGATTGTGGAGAACGTTCACGACATTAGCCATGAGGATTTCACTATATATGGCAACCTGCTGTTTTTATCTATTTCTGAGCCTTTTCTTTTGCCTTTCCCCATAGAGAATGAGCTTTCTGCCTATGATGAGAATTCAAACTATTGACTAGAGTAGGTAATTGATGAAGCACTTCAGGACTGGAGCCCTATTATCACTCAGCACACATTGTAAGAAGGCACTTATGAAATCTCTCTCTATTATTTGGGTATTTAGATCAGTAGATCCATAGATTTTTTTTCCCCTTCTCCTTCAGTAGAATATCTCCAATAAATCATTCTGAAGTCAATAATGTTTCCCTGGTTGCTGAAAATTATGATCAAGGAAGACTATGAAATCTAATGCATATGCTATAAAAATAGATTAAGGAAACATTTTACAGTGGAGAGACAGCTATTATATTTTTTTTCCCCAAGTGGAAATGTAAAGAGTTCAGTATTCCTTCAGTCAGTGATATCCTATAATTAAATCCTGCCAAACTGGTGAGTGTGGCTATGAAGTCTTCCTCTGGATGACTTTGTTAAATTGTACACTTAGGTACAATTTACACTGTATGCAGCAGATGTGTGTGCCTCAGGTAACAGCATTTGCTATTATGATTACCGTAAGTTGCATTGGGGTATACAGTCATATTTCTGTATCCAGATGGTGGTCGTGTACCCGAGAGCCACATCCAGTTGTGAATCTTTGCTGTATAGCCAATACTGAGATCATTCCTGATAAATATGTTTTCTGCAGGATTCGTAATGGTCATCAGGAGACACCTTCATGGTGTTCACCAGAGCACACTGTTTTTGTTTGTTTGTTTGTTCATGGCTGTTTATAAACTGCTTATATCTGAACATTGCACACCAATGCACAACAGTAATAAAATATGCAAGACCAAATAAATCAAAATGAAATACACCTTCATTATCCATAAAACAGATAATACCTGGCCAAAATCCTGTTCTCTCAAATACCCTGCCCCTCCACAGATGTTTTGAGGTTTATAGACCAAAAAAAGCATCTTGAGCAGAGCTGGAAAAAGAAGCCAGGACAATTGGGCTCAAGAGCAATGACATACGGCTTGGACGACTGAAGGAGTCTGGGAGTTGTGGTCCAAAAACATTACTTTGACAAGTGTATGTGTGGATCCTTACAGAGGGGCAATGGAAGGAAGGAATGGGGGAGAAATATATCCATTTTCTTTAAAATGCTAATGCAAATTTACCTCATTTCATATTTTTAAAACCATACCCAAGCAAAACCTCAGTTATTCCTTGATTTTGCATACAGGCAGGTATGTAATTTGGATTTTTTTTTTTATTATTGATGTAAAATATGTTTACTCTGTCTTTCTCCTAAACAAGGAACCAAGACAGCTTTCATCAATAAAAAACATTAAAAACTAAAAACCAGTTATTCAAATATTTCAAAAATAATTAAATAAACATATTAAAAATATTAGATAAAAGCAGAAGTAAAACAGATGGAAAAGCAACAAAAGTACAAACTGTCCCATTTAAAAACACACACAAACTCTTAGACAGCCAGTCACTGAGGGAAAGCTTGCCTAAAGAGAAAGATCTTTACCTGCTTGCAGAAGGACAGCAAAGATGGAACCGGCCTGGCTTCTTCCGGGAGGGATTTCCAAAGTCTGGGAGCAGCGACAGAGAAGGCCCTCTTCCGTGTCCCCAGCAAATACACCTGTGAAGGTGGTGGGACCGAGAGGAAGGCCTCATCTGATGATCTTAATGCCTGAGCAGGCTCATAAAGAGAGATGCAGTCTTTAAGATAGCTTGGACCCAAGCCATTTAATACTTTATAGGTTAAAAACAGCACTTTGAATTGTGCCTGGAAACAGATAGGCAGCCTCTTCTAAGCATGCAGCGATCCCACCCTGCTGCAAGGAGGCATTCACTACTCCTCCTACCCCCTCGACCAGTCCTCTCTGGCAACTTTTATAAGCCAGGAAGAGAAAGGGTCCCAGAGACATGTGGTAGCCTTTGCCTCTCCAAGGGTCCTGTGAACATCATCAGGCTGCAAAAAGGGAAGGTTATCCATTAACAGAGGACAAGAGGAGCCATCATGGTTGCTAGGTACATATAAACTACAGCATTCAATTCAGAGGAGATCTGAGCAATTTTCCCTGCAAAGTGTTGTGTAAATTCTTCATATTGGGCTATGGTGTGGTCTGCATTTTCTTCCTGTGGCCCAGTATGTAATACGCCCTTGACCAACTTGAAGGAGATCCACCAGATAACTGTGGAGCCGCAATGGTGGCGCAGAAGAATGAATTCTTCACCACTGCCACAGAATAGGCCTTCCAGTGGGCCCTAGCCTGTGTTCAGTCAGATTCACTCCGAGTTGTCTGCCAACATCACTCTAGTCTCCATTCCGCTCATTGCACACCACCAGCTCCCCATAAACCAGGGGACCAGTTTGACTCTACTTTGTGGGAGAGGATGCTTAGGAGAAATTGTGTCAACAGCCCTTGGTCATTTCCCAATTCCAGAAGTCAACCAAGGCTTTAACAGAATCACCTGCTAAAGGAACAGGAAACTCCTCAATAGTCATCAGGAAACCATTTGGATCCATCAGTCTCCTGCCATGGACCACCTTGATTGGTTCTACACCCCTGCAGAGGCTCTGAGTTCCAGAGAGCCTGAGCCCCAGCAGGTAATGATCTGTCCGTGACAATGGGACTGCAGAGAACTCTTCTACACCCAGATCACCAGTGTGCCCTGCAGCATGGGTGGGACCAGATACCATTTTGGACAGACCCATGGTCATCATGAAGGATATGAAGTCCTGAGCCACTCCTGATAAAGCTGCCTCAGCATGGATGCTGAAGTCCTCCAGCACAAGAAGCTGAGGGGGCTCCAACATCACACCCAAGAGTAGCTCAGTTACTTCAGGAAGGGAGAGTGTTCAGCAGTGGGGTGGGCGGTACACGAACAGAATCCCTGTTCTGTTCCAGGCTCCCACTTTCAGATGCACACATTCAAACCTGGTGAGAGGGTGACACCCGGAGAGAGGAATGGACTCATGATAGGCCACTGTAACTCTACCTCCTTGCCCTCCCCTCCCCCAGGTCTTGTCTGCTGCTGCACAGAAAACTGTGGTGGACAAAACTGACTGAGATAAACACCCTCAGCCTCATCCAACCAAGTCTCTGTAATATAAGCTAGGTCAGCGTGCTCATGGAGGATCAAGTCCTGGATGGCAGCTATTTTCCCATTTACTGACTTGGCATTTAGCATCAGCACTTTCAGCCCAAGGTTATCCAAGCAATGTAACTTTGGGGACAGCTTAGGAGCAATCAATACCCTCTTAGCCTCCTCTTTTATACAATGCCATAGCTGCTGTCCTCCACCATATCTCCCCCTGCCATGTACAATTCTGATGGCTGCTCCCTGACTCTTTCCATTATTCTCTTTCCCTTAAAAACACATCCCTCCATAAGCAGACAAGTTAAAATTACTCCTTAAGTACATAGAGCTGGCAGTGACTGGCAACAATGCCAGAATAAAAATAAGACAAGAGAAGGAATAGTTTAGGGAAGGTTCTGATGCATTAAGTGTAGGGTAGGATGGGATACAAAAAAATAAGTTGTAGGAAGCGTCCTCCTGGGAGTTCTACTTGAGGCTCAGCATCCACAACTCTATTGACACAGGACTCCAAGTGTGACACCCAGTGCTCACTGAGCACCATACTTAGAGAAGTGCAGAGAAGCTGCCTCTGGCAAGGAATCTGTTGTATAGCTGCAGGAGGAGGAGTCACAACTACAGTCAGGGAGCCCAGGTGTTCCAGCTCCCAGTTCTTCTTCTTCCCCCAACTGCCTTCCCAGGCTGAACACAATTTTCAATTCCCAAAGCCACCTGGTTTTCGGAAAACACAACCTACAAGGCTACGTAGCCCACTGGCATAGTCTTCAAACCAAGCCACCCCATGATGAATCCAATGGGTAGTAGCCTAGGAATACATTACAGGCAAACAAAGGTTATCATGGATGTATTCCCTACCTCAGAAAGTCTCTGCTTGCCTCACGCATTCCAGTATTGCCTGTGCATTTTGAACTAGAGAAGCAAGGGATTTCCTTGGCAGTTCAACAAACACTTCATAAGCAAAAGCAAAAACACAGGGGAAGAGGCTAACCAAAGCTCAGGGAAGTAAAGCTCTCAGCAGCTGCAATACAGTGATGGAGGTCAACTGATACTGGGAGGGAACAAACAGAACCTTAGGAGAAGAGCACCTTCAGCCCCCTTTCCCCATCAGTTTCTTGTTTCTTGTTATTATTTACAGTGCTTATTTATACAATGGCTATAGTCATCACATAAGGTAAAGGTAAAGGTTCCCCTTGACATTTTTAGTCCAGTCGTGTCCGACTCTAGGGGGCGGTGCTCATCTTGTTTTCAAGCTGTAGAGCCAGCGTTTGTCCGAAGACAGTTTCCGTTGTCACGTGGCCAGCGCGACTTTCACGGAACACCGTTTTACCTTCCCACCGAGGTGGTACCTATTTATCTACTCGCATTTACATGCTTTCGAACTGCTAGGTTGGCGAGGAGCTGGGACAAAGTGACGGGAGCTCACTCCGTCGCATGGATTCGATCTTACGACTGCTGGTCATCTGACCCTGCAGCACAGAGGCTTCTGCGGTTTAAGCTGCAGCGCCACCACATCCTATAGTCATCATATAGTTGAAGATAATAAGAGACGTCCATGTTATCACAGAAATAAATGGTGGACACTGTTATCTTTCCGCTTTTGGGCAACCTTTTTTACTACAACTTTTATTGACAGAGACTGCACTTTAACCTCTAAATCTTGCCGTTTTTGAAAGTTGGAGTCTTTACCTTTTTAGCCACGTGGAGTATTTAGGGCAGTGATTATGAGATAAAACCCCACCCCCATGAGTAGCATTTGGTAGAACACATCTGATTCTGGGATTTGCAGGAGAATACCAACCCCTTGCAGGAGGCAAATTCACCAGCAACACTTTGTAGCACGTCATTTTTTTAATTAGAAGCTCAAATGAAACTCTTTCTATTGTAAGTAAGTGTGGGGTTGTTGTTTTTTTAGAGATCCAGAAAGAATGGATTGAGGGAGACAGGTCTGCTTTAAAAATTGAAACAGAAGAGTTACACTCCTTTTGACTGTCCTTTGTATTTAGAGAATGGCTGAAATTCAGGAGCAAGTCAAAACTAGAGCAAGTCCATTGAATTAGTAGGGATCTGGTGAGTTTACAAGTTGATAAGTTCCATTGATTTAGTGGGTCTATTCTAGTTGTGACTTGCTATTGGATTTTAGCCATAGTATTTTTTAATAAATGCTCTCACCTCGCATCATTAAGTACAGACAGACTTCCTTTTCTCAACAGTGTTTTCTACGTGTGCCTATGTTTTGGTGTGTTTTTTTTTAAAGATCAAAACAGCAGGAAAATGCCCCCAAAATATTTGGTTTAGGACCAAAAGTTATGCCTTTAATCTTTACCCTGGAAAACAAAGACATATAGACCACAGATCAATCCCCACATCCTTACTCAAAACTAGAGATGGGCACGAACTGCCAAACCGGAGGTTCATGCTTGTTCATACTTCATCCAACCCCACCTCTTCTGGTGAGTGCCCATTCAGAGGCAAAACCTGGAGGAGGTAGGGCAGAGAAGCTGGGAGGCTGTCTCTGAATTGGTGCTGGCCAGAGGAGGCGGGGCTGGGAAGTGCCGAACACATGTTCGGACAAAGTACAAACTGGCATCATGCCCATCTCTACTCAAAACATGGGGACACTGATGAACATTTTTCTTGTACCTTAACTTGCCCTTAAATAAACAGAACAGCAAAGCTCCACTGTTTGATTCCTTAAAGGGGAGAAATTCCTCCACTACCTCAGATTAAGCCTATTAAACACACTTATCAGTATATGATTAGTTTACATGAAACACAGTCCTATTGACTGGAATGCTCCATGTTCCCCTCTTCCACTCTCAGATTTGCAGTTAATGCAAGCAATCACCTCATTGCTTTGGAAAGGGGCTTCCCACTTGGTGCAAGGGGTTGCTGGGTTGCCACCATACAGAAACAGAAACCAGAGAGGAACCCACCACAAAGCAAGACATTCAACACCCACTCTGTGACCATTGGAATACTGGACCATTGAGATTTCATTTTCCCCAACACAGATCAGTTGTACTGGGGTAAGGATTACAGAATGATCAAAGCCTGCATTTCATTTCAGCTCCTCCACACTATGAGAGGAGCAATCTCAGTGGGATCGCCTTGCAGTGTTCCTTTCTAACTGAAATTAAGAAACCAGGATGGTCCACCATCCAGCACCTTTGGAATGAGGATGAGGGGCCAGGCTGCATGATATGAATTTTCTTCCTTTGAAGGGCAGAGCATCCACCATCCCTTTTTGCTTTAAATTGGTGGGAGAGTGTGTTTTTTCCTCTGCTGGGAATATGCTTACGGGTTTCTGTGCAAAAAGCAGAAGCAACTGTGCTGGCCATAAGACAAATTTCAAAATCCATATTGCAGTGGTACCTTTATTAGGCCAATTAAACATGCAGAAAAATGTGTGCAGATTTTTAAGATCTCTAGATTCTTTCATCAGGCGAGACATTACAAAAACTAGGCAGCAGAAGCAAAAAAAAGAGAGGAAACTTGATCTTAAAGTCATGCAATCTTCTTGTTGTCTTGAGATGTAATGGATGAAGGGTCTGCAACATTTCCATTTTGAAAATATAAAAATTCACCATTACTGGGGTTATGGTGTAATTGGATAATCAAATTTTTCCTGCTCTCATCAAGCCTAGGAAACCTAATATTATCACACATCACCTGATAAGTCCCACTTGAGAATTCTCCAAATTACAGGCATCGGTCTTTGCTGAATTAGCATAAAAAAGGGAGGAGAATCCTCTAAATGAGCTGGTTGGATGTGTGAATGCCTAGATTCCTTAGCTACAAAACAGGCATATGTAAAATAGAATATTTCCACTTCTGTAGAGAAAGGAAGAAAAATACAGAAGCCTTTGGCAGGTCATCTATTTTTTGCAAGCCAAGCCTGGCATAAAGGGGCTGGTGGTATTTGTAGTGATTGTCTCATGTAAGCAGGACAATAGTGTGAAGAATGAATCATGGGTCTTTGTTTAGAAGCAGAAGTTTGAAAGCAGCTCATACTAGCATGGGCTACTGTTAGCAAAACTTGTGTATGTCAATACCAGTGACTGATGGTCAATATTTCTGATCAACAGCATTTGGCATCATTTGTAACTAGCACATCAAGTGCTGATGGGAGATTCACAATTAAATCATTACAGTGGATTGCAAATCCACAGGCTGAGATGCATTAGTAACACTTCATTAATTATATTGAACTTGGAGCCCAAAATTCTTTTCACCTATATTTATTACTCACAGGACAATTTGTCTTTGTGGTATCTAAGTCAATTCTATTTTAGACAAAGAGGAAATGTTATGGATCTTCATCTCACTATAAGAATCAATGCATTGCTAACAGCTAAGCAAATACACTTCCCAGAAAATTCAGCTCAGTAACTAGGATCCTATTTCAACTGGAGCATGTCCTTAATTCCAAGCTTCTCCAGCTGCATGTGATTTTCTTAAACATGTTCCTCAAATCCATAGCTTGACCATCAGCAGCGACCAATGGGTCAGCAGAATCATGTTTGAGAGCTCTCCAAATTACAACTATCTGGCTGTGCAGAATCAGCATTAAATAGGGAGAACAAAAGTCTTGATCAGCTAATTCATTGGTTCCCAACCTTGGGTCCCCAGATGTTGTTGGAGTAAAACTCCCAGAAGCCTTCACCACTAGTTATGCTGTCCTGGATTTCTGGGAGTTGTAGTCTAAGGATATCTCAGCTAGTTGAATGTATGAATATCTGAATTCTTCAAGTGTAGAACAATCATGTGTTGACTAACGGTCTTTCTCCAGTATATTTGATTATATGCACGTCTGTAAGGGAAGGGTCAAAGGTACATAAGATAAATTTTCCATAGGATCTTGACTCTCTTCCAATAAGGCTTTTGATCATATTTCAAACATATTGAAAGAAAAAGCAATGTCTTGTATTGCATTGCATTGCACTGCATTGCTTTTTTTCCTGGTCAAATAACCATAAAGATTTTTTTTTAAATAATAAACTTCCTTGATTTCACAGAGGGCTCAGCCTTCATCATTCACTTTACATGCCATGTTCATTTTCTCACTGTCCCACCACCGTACCCAGGAGAAATGGTAAGATTGGAAAGGGGGCAGTGAGCAGATGTCTCGTGCTGAACCAGAATTCGTCCTCAGTGCATACTGGCTTAGAAATATCTGAATCTAGCTGTCTGTTTCCGAACCCCCTCCATTTCAAACATGTATTTCTCTATTCAAATCAGAGGGGAACTTTTTAATAGAGACAGACTTGTGCCAGGGGCATTTTGTTGTATGAAGACTCCCCTTGAGCTCACTGGAATGAAGTGTGACAAGAATGTAACAAATAGTAATAACACATATAAATATTAATTTATTAGTACTGCCATTGATTCCTTCTAAATGTATACAAGAGCCAAAACAGAATGGCTGTGTTGCGATCTCACACACACCATGGGAAGGGCGGCAATTTCCATTTTTCCCCTTCTGACCCCTTTGACAGTATAAAATGTAGCTGAAGTTATGAAACAGCCATGGAAAAAAATATGTGTGTGACTCGACGCTGCCGAGCTTAGTTGCAGAAGTTTTACAATCAAACCTTCATTATCTAAAACCAATTTAGAGGAGAGCTGATCCCCAGGCCTCTTGTGGGTAGAGTACTCAAATTGCTTTTTTCTTCAGATCATCACTTTTCTCCCATCCTCCTCAAATTTCCTTCATTGTAAGCCAAAACCAGCTTCTAGTTTGTTGAGCCTTACTTAGTACATTATCCTTTGCCCTCTGTGCATACATTAGCAATGCCCTTAAAGATACAGCATTGGTCTAGGCCTTTTGTCCTTGTAATGAAGACAAGAACCCATTTCCAAGCATCCCCAATAAGATTATCTCAAATAATAGCAATCTAATTAGTTCAGACAGTTTGAAGTCTCACTTTAGACTCCCAGGTGGCATCCCTCATCACTGGAAGATTTTCCTTTCCCCTCCAATATCTGAAGCATTTATTAAAATTCCAAGCATGATGACCTACTGCCACTTCTACAAAATATATAGTTATTTTGTCCAATAAAATAAGAGAAGAGGGAAATAAGGCTCCCAATATATCAGAGGCAAAGAATCACAGTTTTTGTCTGTGATCTGCCAAAAAAAAAAAAAAAAAAAAACCCAAAACACTGTCTTAGTCAGAATATGTGGCTAAAAGCCAGTTTCATCCAGTGTCCCCTGTTAATTGGGAGGAGGTAAATTTCAACAAAAAAAGAACACTTCTATTCTTTTCTTATGTTAGCTCTTTCCCAAGAGGTGATCTCCAAAGCTTAGAAAGTTTTTTTTTTTTAATAATAATAATGTGTTGTCAAGGCAATTGTGACTTACAATGACCCTTTTCAGGGTTTTCCATGTGGAGGATACTCAGAAGTGGTTTCCCATTCCCTTCTTCTCGGGGCGCCCTGGGACTGTGCAGCTTGCCCAAGGCCACAAAGACTGGCTCTACTCAGAGAAGACACTGCGGGGAATCAAACTCCCAACCTCTGGCTCTGCTGCCAGATACCTAAACCACTAAGCTATCCAGCCAGCTTTAGTTAATTTTAAGTAGTAATTAAAAGTTATTTAATTAGTTCCAATCCCCACACACACCGATGATGTTAGTTACCATTATAACTCTGATTTCTCAAACTTGAGTGTTTGGTTGTTCTAGTTAATAAGGGAAGCTATCTGCCCTGACCATTTAATCTCTCCCCTTCATATCTCAATATAGCCCTTCTATCCTGATGAGCTGTAACAGCTCAGGCAGGTATGTAACCAAGCCGTACCTTCAGGCTTTCTTCCCTGCCTACCACCAATATCTGTTTTAGTTCCCACTGTTCTCTTCTTTCTAAAAAATATTTCCTGTAAAGGATTTGAAAAAATAACTAACTTCTTTCATGCTCTAAATACTTACAAACTGCTGTTCTTGCCTCCAGCTTTCAAACTTTATTTTATTGGAAATTTTTGCATCCTCCTAGTTAAGCTTGTGTGACTCCCCAAAGCTTTAACCAATGCAGTGCACCTGCTTGAAAAATGCATTGAAACGTTGAATTCCTATCTCATTGTTTGCTGAAATTCAGGTCCTTTCTTTTTAATTAAAAAAAAATGGGTCCAACCTTCAAGAAAATCATTTAAGGGTTGCATCCAGGGCTGCCCCTGAAATGAATCCTCCATTTAGACTTTGTCCCTGTGGCTAAGCTATACTGTTGTTGTTGTTTTCCAAAAAGATGGCTATATCCATGATTGCTGTTCTGATTCATGCTATGAATCCCGTTTCCCCTTACCAGAATTGCTTTCTGCAACACTGAAATCTTAAATGATTTGCTTGACTATTTATGTGCATCAAAGAAAGTACAAATAACCACCAGCAGACTGTAATTAAAGCAGACCACCTTGCTCCACAGTGGCAGGGTGAGTGATTCCCCTGCTGAGGCTGCAAGCTACTGGTTCAAATATCACTACAGTAGAAGCACAGTGCAGCTAAACCTCCAAATCCCAAAGCAGTTGTCCAACCCATTTCGTAAAGAAGAGCACATAAAGCTGTCGCTACATGCTACACACCAACAGTACACATCAAGTTCACATGTTGAAACCAGGAGCTAGTGTCCTGGAATAGCGAGTCAAAGTTTTAACGCCAATAACCTTGACACGAGAGAGAGTTCAAATGGTTGCTGTTTTATTTAGCTAAATAAAAGGCGGATGGAAGTCATGCCTCCAAGTGTAGGCAAGAAAAAAATGTGTCATGCAGAGGAAGACCAGGACTTTTATAACATTGGTTACACAAGGGAATGGGAGGAGCAATGGAGAAATGGGTGGTTCGTGACCTATTGGCAGAAGGGATGGGATTACAAAGGAATCCAAACTTTATCGGAGTGGGAATCACAGAAGGGATAGAATTTTACAACAGGGTGGGTCAACAGGGTGGGTCTATAGACAGCAATTATGGAAATACATGGGTACATTGTTGTATTGTTCTGACAGGAACGCAATTTATTATCTTGCAAAGAGGTTACAAGGTTGGATGAAAAGGAGACTTCCAAGGTGATAGGAAAAAGGTATTGTGCAGTGAGACTGTCCAGGTTCCAGAGTTCAATTTGCATAAGATTGGTCCTGGTATTCACCTGGGGGAAGAGAGAGAGACAAAACCCAGCCATCTTGCTGGTGGAAGGAGCAACCCCTGCTGTGTCTGTTTGCTTCTCCAATCTAGATTGGAAAGCGAGATAACCTGCCCTGGTGAAGGAAACCTGGCCAGCCTTATTCCTTTACAGAGATTCTTTGAGGGAACGAAAAACATGTACATATATGTATAGCTGTCTGTGTTTTATCTCTCCAAACTGCATTCTGTGTGATCTGATCAAGGGTGTGTTCTTCCTGCATGTTTCATGTAGTGCTTTTGTGTACATGGTCCCTTCACACACTTGTTGAAAAACAACCCTGACCATTGCACTGTTTTTCAGGGAGAAGTGGTTAATTGACAGGGGGGGAAAGGAGTCAGCTTCTGGAATTTTCCTTTGCATGGTGTCGCTGTGAATGGTAGGAGCACAAAAGGGTACCCTGTAGACCATCTTGACTGCTGACATGGGTGTTGTCAACATTCAGGCTGCCCTTTGCTATGTAAAGCCTGGCATCCTTTTTCTTGCTGATAAAGCAGGCATAGCATTGTGAATCATGGATGCAAAAGCACAATATCCCACATTTATAAACCAGAGTTTGTTGCTGTTGTTGCTTTGAAGAATTGAATTTTGTCAATATTTGGGGCCATCTGAAATAAAACACCTTCAATACAAGTGTCTTTCCTGATGTCCCTGGAGTGCTTCAGGCCAATAGTTTCAGCAGCAAATGCCTTTTGCAGTTGCAACTAGCCAACTATGTTTTGCACTTAACCTCCAGACCAGAGTTGCAATCTAGCATTAAATCATAGTTAGCAACTCTGGTGTGGAAGTCAAGTACAAACCATAGTTGTTCCGTTTAGATAAAATGACAAACTACAATTTGTGATAAAGACGAAGTAGCTCCACAATGCCAAACCATGGCTTGTCTTACTTATAAACTAAGCCAAAAAAGCAAACTTGGTCAGTAACAAGTGATCTACCCTATTTACATATACATTCCAGTTTAATACATACAGTAAAGCTAGCGAGAATGCCCTTTACATAAATGAATGCAGACGTGGTAGCCTTCATTATTTAATTAACCTTACAGTACAAGGTTAAAAGATTTTAAACGAACAGATGGCTTGGAAAGGGGGTTGGTCCTCCTGTGTCCTATGCTAGACATCATATAAAGGCACATATGCTGGGATCCACTTGGGTATAAGTTACCTTAAAAAGGAGGGTAGGAGAAAAATAATATTTTAAGGTTTAGGTTGAAGGAGAGGCTAAAAGCATTTTGGATTTTCTTGTCATCGATTCAAATAACATTTCTCATGAATTTAAAGTCTAGTGGAATAGCTCAGTGGTTTAGGTATCTGGCTGCAGGATCTGCTTGAAGCAGGCTGTGAGTCTGTTGAGACCTGTTGCAGAAAGCAATCAAGTTTTTTACAGTATGCTATTTTTGATCTCTTCAAAATCTGAGTGAGTTATTGAGACTGTAAGTGCCAGTTGATGAGAAGGAATGGTCTACTGTGGGGAGATTTAAACCTAGTTCTTCTCTGTAAGCACAGCTAGAGGACTTTTAGCCAAAATTCAAAACTTGGCAAGAAAAATTATCAACCTTTTGGGAGTCACAAATTCGTAGGGTTGCCATATGTCAGAAGTAACTTGATGTAATAACAGCAGAAAGAAAGCAATAGTTAAGAGGGTTTTTTGGGGGGGGGGGGGAGTGACGAGTTTTTGAAAACTTCATGTAATTATTTCCTTCTCTCCAAAGCAGAAATCAGGGACGGGAGGAGTTCAGTAAATAATTGGGACTTTTCCACCTTCCTTTGTTAGGGCTTTGTTGTAGTTATCTAACCGGTGACTTCTTCCCTCTCCTTGGGGAGGAAAACAACTTAGAAATGAGTCTGCTCCTCAGAATTCTGCCACCTGTACCAGATAGGTTAAGGTGAGGTGAGGTGAAGACAGCAGCAGGGAGAATATTACCGACATCAGTGCTGCTTCTCTATCCTTTCTTCCATATAATATGGCAAAGTAAGTGGGGAGCTAGTTTAAATTATGATTTATTTCTCACCGTGTAGCACAGTATAAGTTTAAATAAAATGTAAATAGAGTTACCCTCTCACTACCCAAAAAACTAACTCAGTTGGCTCAGTTTATTTCTGTTACTGTTGATCTATATTTCTTCCCTCATGAAAGTTTTGTTTAGAGATTCTAGCTTAGCAGTGGAGTGAGGCCCGATTATTACCAAAGAGAAAGGAAAAGCAGGAAAGACATTGATAAAAGAGAGAAAGGGAGAGATCAAGTCTGAAAGGAGCACAGGAAAAACGGTTTGATGGCTCAATGAATTTAAAAATGTCTTCCTCATGAGCACTGCATATTAAAATAGAGAATAAATCTTTATATGATACAAATACGATTCGGTGAGTCAACTTCTCTGTAAGTTCCATGAATTCAGATAGGCCTATTCTAACTGTAACTTACTACACTAAATTGCAGTTAGAAGAGGCTTACGTGAATTAACAGAATTTATGACATTGACTCACCAAATCCCCATGGATTCAATGGGCTTACTCTAATGTGATTTACTACACTAAGCAACAGGATTTTGGCCTTTGACAACTAATTGTGGTGGGGGGAATAAAGAATTGAAAATACAACCCATGCACTGAAAAATTCAACCAAAAAAAGCATACACCACTTTGTATAAATACCAAATGGGTGATATATTCCTAGATGAAGATAAACATTAATTTACATTTAAGCTGAAAGATATAACCCATCACAACATCTGCATTCCTCTACAGTTCCCCTTCTTTGAAGATGTTCTCTGCCGAAAATTTTAAATTGGATGTGAGTGCCTCTGCCTTGCTTTTGCTTTGTGAAAATCTCCTTGTCCTTCATATATATTTTAGAAACAAAGCCAATATTCAGCAGTTTGTTAGCTTATGGGCCAATTTAATTACTAATTTTCGGCACGCTTGTGTATCTTTGTGCGTGTGCGCGGACACACACAAATACATGGGTTATATGAACTTTGTCCCCTTTTTTATGTCTTGTAACTTCTAAATCTCTTTGAGTGCTATGTTTGTTACAAACCATGGTAGGGCACTTCTGTTTTGAAGCAAATGGCCTGGTAAATGTTTACTGACAGAGTTTATTTGACACATCTGATCATTAGAAGAAATATTATGCTGGAACTTTCTCCCTAGAGCAGTCGCAGCAGTACAGAATCCTATTAAGTTGAAAACTGAGCTAGATAACTCGATGAACAGTATCATATGCTTCAGGAGTACTCTTCTGCCATCAGGAAGCTATTTTAGGATATTTCCCCTCTGGAACCTCATGAAAGGCTATAGCTGGAGATGAGATACCAAGAAAGGCCAATCAGTGTCTTAGCAACCATTTTAGTTCCACCAAAGAAGAAACATGGAGTAAATAAGAGGAGATGATTTTGGAGCAACGGTTGCCAGTGTCAGGTTTGGTAGTGAATAGGGATGTACATCATATGACTCTCATCCTGTGGCACCACAGCTGCCATGTGTTCCTTGAGACCACCCCCAGCTGGCTGCCCCACTCACAAGCCTCCGCACACAAGAGGTAATAATAATAATAATTTTTAAAAAGGCAAACATTGCCAGCAGCTTTAGGCTAGCACTTTTCTGTTGCTAGGCCGCCCCTCACCTGTTTCCAGGTAAGGAAATGAAATGATGGGCCCTCCAAGGGACTTCTGGATGCTCAGCAAAGCACAGTGGAGCTGATGCCTCCTACCCCAGCTGATTATTGAACCAACACTCTAGAATGAGTTGGTAAATGGAATTAAAGGCCACAATCTTAATAAGCTTCAAAAACAAACAAACAAACAAACAAAGCCCAACAACAATGTACCAATATAGCCAAAGCTTCTGTCTCTATGCAGGGTTCCCGTAACATGATGAGAGCTGGGGGGGAATCTCCCATTACACATCCTACCGTATTTGCCGGCGTATAAGACGGCTTTTTTGCCCTGAAAAACATGCCTCCAAGTGGGGGGGGTCGTCTTATACGCCGGGTGCACTTCAGTTGGGATAGCCTCTGCAAGCGCCCCTCGCCGGCTTTGGAGGTCCCCCGCCAGTCCTCTGATGGTGCAGGAAAAGCCTCCGAAGTGCTCTGAAGCCGGCGCGCGCGGTTGCGGGGCACCCCTGCCAGTGTTCCGATGGCTTTCTCTGCACCATCGGAACACTGGCGGGGGTGCCCCGCAACCGCGCGCACCGGCTTCAGAGCACTTCGGAGGCTTTTCCTGCACCATCCAAGGACTTGCGGGGGTGCTGGGCTAGCCTCTGCAAGCGCCCCTTGCCAGCTTTGGGGGTCCCCCGGGGCTTACCTTGCACCATCCCAGGACTCGCGGGGGTCCCTCCGCGCGGCGATGGGCATTTGCAGAGGTTTTCCCCGGCACCATTTTTGAAGTTCCCGCCCTTTTCCCCTGCCTTCGGCAAGCCTCGGAAGGTAAAAAGGCTTTCTTTTTTTTCTTTTTAACCTTCCGAGGCTTGCCGAAGGCAGGGGGAAAGGGCGGGAACTTCAAAAATGGTGCCGGGCAAACCTCTGCAAATGCCCATTGCCGCGCGGAGGGACCCCCGCGAGTCCTGGGATGGTGCAAGGTAAGCCCCGGGGGACCCCCAAAGCCGGCGAGGGGCACTTGCAGAGGCTAGCCCAGCACCATTTTTGAAGATCGGACCCTTTCCCCTTGCCTTCGGTAAGGCTCAGAACGGAAAAAGGCTTTCTTTTCTTTTTCCCTTTTTCCGTTCGGAGCCTTACCGAAGGCAAGGGGAAAGGGTATATAACAAACTCTATATTTTGAGTGGAAATGTTGGGGGGTCGTCTTATACGCCCAATCATCTTATACGCCGGCAAATACGGTAGTTATTAACTCCAGTACCTAAGCCACCCATTTACTACTTTCCTTTGGCTTTTTACCTTAAAGATATTCCAGGGTTTTTGACTTTACCTCACTTTCGATGGCATGGCTTTCAGGGAATTTGGGATACTCCCTACCCCTACTTCTTCAAGTTGGTCACCAATAAAAAGCAGATTGGATAGTTCACTCTTCATTGTTAGCATGCCTCACAGTGTTCACTAGGGCATCCTGGCTCATCAGCCAATCTCCCTCTAACCGCACTTCGTCCACATTGATGTAACTTGCTTATCTGTGGCTTGTCTCTCTGCACCTGCCAGCTAAATGGTCATGCAGATGTCCTGGCAGATCTTTTAAAAACAAGCCTTAGACTGAACTGGGTTCCATCATCCTGACAGCACTGGAGACAGCTTGGGAAAGTTTGGTTGGTTTTGGACTCTCAGGAACTCAGGAGGAAACTGGGACTTGTGGACCAAAAAGTACGTTTTTCTAGTGCTGGGGTATTTCTAAGTTCCTGTGTTAAGAAATTTATTTTTAATCATGCTTCTACCTTGTACAAATAGTACCATTTTGTATTAGCTTGCCATGTTAGATATTAAGATTAGTAAACTTATAAGTATCAAGCCTCTGACCTTTATTCCCACAAGGAATGTGTTGAATGTGTTGTTACAAGAATTAGAAAAAGCAAGAATGGGGTGAAATGGGAAAGGTTACAGGTGAGGCAGCAAAGAGAGAAGCTTAAAACTCATTTCAAAGAGGGGGAAAGTCAGTTATACTAGAGGTCTACCAGAACAGGAACACAGATAAGGTAAGTGATAGGTGACTAGTAGGGTATATAAACCCTAACACACATCTGTAAACTCCAAGACACATTGTTTGGGTATTAACCCATGTGTGCTCCCTTTATTCTGCAGAATAGATCATTAAAAAGTCCTTTCATAGTGGGTGTTCTCTTTGTCTCCCACCCTAAAAAAAGGAAATTGTCCTACCAAGGTGTTCGAACTGTTAATTTTTGCAACACCTGTGCGCTCCAAGAACTTTGTACCACCATCCTCAATTTCTCTGAGGTTCCTAGCCTCTTTCCAAACTCCCCTCTCCTCATGATCATGCTGTGGTTCAAAGTCAGTCCCATCTTCTACCTAAGGCCATTTTCTCCTAGAATTAGCAACCACACCTCAGAAAGAGGGCCTGGGTAACTTTGGAATTGTCTAAAACGGATAGCAAGGCATTGAATCCAATGTGCAAAAAGAACAAGAAGAGGCACTCTCATAATATTCAGTAATTGGTCCACATTTCCCCTAGGCTGAAGAGACTTGCTGGAAATTAGCACCTTTTCTTATCACACATTTTCTGCCATAGATATTTCTGTCACAATGTATATCACACTTCCTATTTCCATATCATGCTAATTTATAAAGGCATAATAACCGGAAAGTAGTTTTGGGGGTGCAGCCCCTGTAGCATTACATTGCATTTTGGAATTAGATGACATGTCAGTTCTTTCTCGTGTTGTTCTGTGAGCACATGGGCTTGCCACAGTCAGATCATTTAAAGCTGGGAATACAGTCCAAAACACCAAAAGGCTTTTGCTTAAATGGTAAAGTGGGGCAAAATAATTAGCACAACAGGTTCTTTTTGTGGAATGTTGAAGTATTCTTCCATTATGTATGAATAGGTACACAAAATAGCCAGTAATCATGTCCCCCATAGTTCTGGGGAAACCAAAACTGAAATCAGGGGGTTAATAACAAGGAACAACGCAATCAAATTCTAATGGCTTTGTGAGATCGTTCCAGTAGAAGTCAGATTTAACTCGGTGCCATTTACTGTCACATAATTAGTCTGGGACCAAGAAACAGCTTTCAGGATATTGCATGAAAATAATGTTTATCCGTAGTCTTAAAGAGGAAAAAGAGGGTTTGGAACATGTTTCCTCTGTAGCATGGAAAAGAAAATGGAAAAGAATGGAAAAGAAAAGAAAATTCTAAAATTAATTATGTGCAGCCAAATAAAGGAAGACAGAAAATGAATGTACGGTAGTTACGGACAACTGAGTTTTTTTTATTAAGTTTTGGAATTCTAAAAGCACACCTGTGTAACGGATTTAATTTTTAAAAATTTCTCATGGCTGGAATCTTACCAGTGTTCATATATACAAATTGTGTCTAATCCTGGTTGTGTACTCAGGGTGTGTTTGCACACCACAGAAACAGATCCCAACACCTTATCAATCAGCTGCAGTTAGCAATGGCAAGTTATGCAGACCTTATGGGGACATCAATATGGTTCTAGCCATGGGCCAAAACCCTTGTGCATAGCTATGGAGATGATGTAACATTTGAAGCAAATCCCCCTAAGTTAAGAAATCACCAGAGACACCATCAGTTGCATGCTGAGTCACACAACTCAATAGGCAACATACAATGTCCACAGTGATTTCCTAATGTATGTCAATTATCCTCCAATAGTTAAGCTGTGTCACACCAAGGTAATTAGACCAGAGGGTTTGGGCCATTTTGTCAGATTTGAGTATGCATTTTAAGAAAGTAGACATGTCTTGGATCCCATAAGGGAATTTTTTTTTAGGATATGAATGAAATCAATAAATAAGATTCCTTTGTTCACAGTAATTCCTCGTGGGAAAATGCGTATGTAAGGACAGCTGCCTTATATGGCTGTGCATGTGTTTTTTCCACACGGCCATCCTTCCCTGGGTGCCATTTCACATCAAGACATCTTTAATGCACATGAAGAATTCATTCTGAAGTCCATAGCTAATACGATGATGCTGTATGGGGCAGCCACAGGGTGCTACTATTATCCCCATGCGGTTGGACTTGTCTTTTATAACTTCAAACCCATGGAGATTTCTGCAGCCATGAAGCGCTGTGGCAATAACGGCTGCAGTACTGATAATCTCATCATACTGCAGACCTCCCTGATCCATGAAAATTCAGTTTGGAAAGCAATGGGCTCTTCAGAGTAACCTGCATTCATAACCTGCTGTTAAAAAAAGAAAAGCAGAGAAGCTGTATCTGTGGCCAAAATGAGGTGAAATAGACATACCCAACTTCTTCAGGTTTTGAATGATTAATCTTCTTCATTATTTGGCATTCACAATCAAGGTTTAAAATAGTGTTTAATCTCAGCAATATTATTAGAGGAAATTATTTTTAGTTTTTCTTTTTTTTCATTGTAATCATAGATTTCAAAGAATTTTTTCCACGACTGAACAGTGTAGCTTTCCTTTGAAAATACTCGCTTGTGAATACATGGTTTAAAAATTGATTTTTATCACTTAACCCAGAACAGTTGTTGTTTCTTTAATGTGCCTGCTTGTCATAACACATCTGATACTCACCACTCAGCTACCTCCCTGCCATATCCCTGTTACTGTATGTTATTGACAAGGTAGTGTGAAATGTATACATTTTACCATAAAATATTCATTATGCTTTGTGAAAAATGCAGAGCTTTTCCTCAAAGAAAACCAGAGTCTTAAGAAGCAAAACACACACGCAAACACACACACACACACACACACAAAGTATGCCTGGAAGAAAGTGTGTGTGTGTGTATGCGTGAGTGTGCGCCTGTAGGTGTGAATGTCAAAAATTTGAGATAGTCAGCTTTCACCAGTACTGATGAATGATCCCACTGCTTGTAAGTGATTTAATTCTTAACAAAAAAAACCCCTTCCAGTTTATGAATGTGGGATATTGTGCTTCTGTATCCATGATTCAAAAAGCCAGGAAATGGCCCACTATTGCTGCACAATATTGTGCCTGCATTGCTAGCAGGAACAAGGAGGCCAAGCTTTACATAGCAAAGGGCAGCCTGAATGTTGACGACACCAACGGCAGCAGTCAAGATGGTCTACAGGATCCCCTCTTCTGCTCACTACCATTCACAAAATGACATCAAGCAAGGGAAAATCCCAGAACTAGACTCCTTTTTTTAACCAGTTAACCACGTTTCACCCAAACACAAAGCAATTATCAGGGCTGTTTTTCCAACAAGTGTGAATGATAATGAATGGTAATCATTCCCCTATTTTTTTTTTTAATTACCAGACAGTCGTATAGTGACAAGATGAGTGCAATGGAAATGATGACAAAATAGAGGCACCAAAGCTCTGCTAACATCAAGTAAAACCATCCACAGCCACAAAGCAAAAAAATAGAGATTTCACAGTAATTAGTAATTACAAGTATTTAAATGAGTGAGCTTCTGAATATTTGTTCTCTATTCTTTTTCTAAATATCTTTTTAAATATTTAAAAACCAGGCACAAAAACCCTTTATAATGTCTGTTTGTCCAGAAAGGAGTTAAAAGGTTTTCCACCTGTGATTCCACTAATTAGGTCCTGACTGACAGGGTCAAAAATTCAGATTGACCCAGACTTGGAGTTGATTTTCCCTTTGAAGACTGGTGTTAGAGACTTGGTGTCAGAAATCCTGAGAGAATGTTTACTGAAAGCACTCAGGGCTCAGACAAACACAACTGCTCTGTGCATTTCTAATGGAGAAATATTTTGAATATGCCTAACAAAATTGTATGCCAGTTCCCTGGATATACATGGCAAAAGATGCCTCTTTCTGGAGGACTGTCACGATTCCATTACTCTCTTTATAGCAAGCCTTTTTTATTATCCTTTAAAGAAAACCTGTCTTTTGATTTTGCCTCCACCACCTCCCATTGTCCTGCAGCCTTCTCAGAATGAATCTGCAACTATGTATCTGTTTTGCAAGGCTCCTACTGGTAAGCTTGTTCTGTGCACACTCAGTTTAAAACAAAATGACTGTTTTTTTCTTTTGAAAGGCCTTTTGGGGGTTGAATATTTCAGCCCCTGCAGCCTCAATTCCTTCCAGATGTAATGTAGAAATACTTTGAATATACCTTACACAACTGTATGGTAATTCCCTAGGTATATATGGCAAAATGTCTTTCTAGAGCACAGTCACTCCATTACTTTATTTAAACAACCCTGGTTTTTTTTTTTTTTACTCTTCAAAGAAAATCTATTGTTTGACTATTTCTGTGACCTTTCATTGCCCTCCGAACATCTCCCTTTCTGGTTCATGAAGGTGTAACAACGTATTTACTTTGGAATGTTCTCACCAGTAAGCCTGTTCCATGCATGCTCAGTCTTATAACAAAGTGGTTGTTTTCCCGTTTTGAAAAGCCTTTTTTTTTTTAGGATCGATATTTCAGCCCCCTTAGTATGAATTCCTTCCAAATGGAAAAAAGGGAGTGGGGCCAACTATTCTCTTTCAAGATAGGCAAGACTGGTCTTTTCCATTTATTTGATCTGTTTTAGATCATGGGACATTTAAAGGTCGCTTGTTTCTGCATGTTGGGGGGGGGGGAGTTTTTACTTTTAAAAAAATCATACCTCAATACCCTTTGTCCCAGACTTGGTACAGAGCAAGAGCAGACTGACTGCCACATCTGTGCCAAAACTGATTCTGATCCAAAGTCCAGTTTCAAAGTTATATATTTTTTGTCTGGGCTGCCCCCAGTTTTAGAATTTCCTTGTAAAATGTTCATTTGCTCTGCCAGCGCAATAACATGCACTCTCATGTAGTGATAATAACATTCAATTCACCATTCATTTCTAATATTCAGTAAATTATGAAAATAATGTCAGCCACCACTACTATCTGTCTTAAATTCAGTTAATATTCACAGACCATTCATACTGATGGTCCTAGATGATTTTTGGAGATACCCAATGTGGTGTAGTGGATAGAGCGATGGACTAGGAGACCAGGGTTCGAATCCCTGCTCCGTCATGGAAACTCACTGGGGGAGTGGAACTGGTAAAACCACTCCGTAAATATCTAACTTACGTTGAAAGCCCTGTTAGAGTCGCTGTAAGTCAGTTCCAACTTGAGAGCACGTAACAACAACAGAGGAATTTTGTGAACATTTTTATATACATAAGTAACATTTGAAGATATGTTTTGTGGCTATATCTACAAATCAATATTCACCAGCGCTCATCAGATATTCGCCTAAATACAGATGTGTTAGACGTGTGTAGAGATCAGGACCACTCATGCGAACTCAGCCCCCAGTCCCTGGTTATAAGGACTCTTTTGTAGATTTTGCATGTTCACCTTGCAAAAATTCTTGACTACACCATCTTTATGTATGAAAGCCTGTATAGTAATCGTTACACCAGGGAATGTTAGAGTGAGGTTTCTATGTATACCTTGGCCCATCTGCATTTAGGTAAACATCTGAAGAGGGTTACTGTTAGGGATCGGTCTTTCATGTTTCAATGAAAGCCCAAAAATACAAAAGAGATTCTCTTTTTCATATTTTGTCTCTTTCCATTGATTGCCCAAAGAAAGCCTTTAGAACATAAATGATTCATGTTTACAAAGAAAAGGCACACAGGTTCTCTCTTTCATGCAGCCTTTCTTTCACCATTGTCTGTCAAATCACCTGAGAATTGTTTCATTGAATAGTACCATGTCAGCAGCCAATCGAAACATCTGGAGAGAACAGGAATTTGGAATCCGTAAAAGGGCTTGGATTAGCTGGAACCCAGTGAGGAGTGTTCTTCCATTGCTTCACTCATTCTTTATAAGATTACTGGGTGCTGAGCTCCTGGTGCCTTCTGCTGCCTGCTTGCCTACCTCTGTATCTCCACGTTGAATCCTGTACTTTTTGCATTTGAAAAAATAATTAGGAGGGATTTCCCCACATTTCTTTGGATTAAATTTGCTGCCATCACCAGGCAGCCAGCATGGTCCTTGAGATTATTTTTTGGATTTGTTTCTCTAATTTTGGGGGGGATTTTCCCCTTTTGGGGTTTTTTTTGAGGGGTGGTTCTTTCTTTTCTTAGACTATTTTTGCTGCCTAGACCTACTGCTGAGTGGGCCTTCGATGCCTACTGGTTCCTGCTGGACTCAAAGAAGAGGAGGGAAGGCATCAAGTTGGGGGAAAGGGGAAAGAAATCTCTTCATATTCCAGAAGTTTTGGTTTGGGAGGGCATTGATTGTATTTTTTTTCTTTTTTAGTTTTATTTGCTTTTTTTTTTAAGGAGTTGAGAGGGGCTGTTCATGTCTGTTTTTCTGTGGTTTTTTTTTTTTTTTTTTTTGCTAATTTTCTCTGTTTGGGAGGGAGTGCATGTTTGATTAGTTTTTTTAAAAATAGTTATTTTATTAATTTACTGTGTACTTATTCTGTTAAAAGTATATTTGACACTGTTTTGTTTGCTTCTGTGAATGTGAGTGAAGTGGCCAGAGAATGGATTTTGTCACTGTGCTAGTGTGCCACTGGGCTGTGTGAATGTGAGAATATATACTATGTATATACTTACAATATATACTATGTATATACTTACAATGACAATAAATTTATTATTTATTATTTGATAAACTTGTGTCTGCATATGTATAATGATGATGATTCCCCCCCCCCTCTTCTGCTTGCTTTTGGAGTAGAATGATTCTCTGTTGCCTTGCCTCTCTACTTTTGTGGCGATGTTTTTATGGGTACTGTAGGGCATTTGGGGTACCATAAAACATGAATGTGGAAACCCGAAACAATGATTTGAAATAAGTTTCCTCTTTTGTGTAAAACAAAAGGAATAGTGCATGAAAGACTTACATCTGAGGAGAGCAGGCTTGTATAAGTGATACAGGGCATGCACAGCTCTTTTCTCTAACAGCAGTCACTTTCTGCCTCACGGTGTACACCTTACTCTACCAGAAGGCAGGGCCAACCCTGTGATTAGTTGACACCACTGTTCAGTTGTTATATGAAAGGCAATAGACCAGCACGAGGAATATAAGTGGCCTTGAAATACACTATCGTCTTCCTCATTTGGAGTTGCTGCCATTTGCCTTGTCTCTGTGGAAGGGGAGATTTCAGTGACAAAACTTTTCATGACAGGGTTCTCCAGAAAAATAAAACAATGAGCGCACAGAGTTCCCTGCCATGACCGTACAGGTTTTCGAACAGACAGATCCTCCGCTGGATTGGAATTGAAATGGAAATGTTCCACTCGCTGCACAAAGAGTGTTTTCTGAAATCAAGCCTGACTTTCTGTCTTGTTTTGCCCCCTTTTAGTAATAGATGCTCCACACACATGCACAGCCCTCCCTCCTTTTCTGTTTATTACTCTCTGCCTCCACGAATTGGATCCAGCTTTCTCTGCTGACTCCAAAGGCTTGCTACATAGGTGGCAACGAATCTTCAATCTTGTTCTTAATTACTGTGGCTCAAATTGATTTGACCTGAACTCTGTCTGTTTTTCACGTACACCAGGACCTCCAGGCTAGCTCCCTACCTTTTTGAACTAACATGCTGGCTGACAAATAAGTGTTGGTGAGGAACTGATTTATTGCCCAGCCAGACCCAGCTGGATGTACAATATTAATTTTTGATGTAACAAAAATTTTCCATCGCTCTTAACCATAAAATGTAATAAATTAATCCACAGACTTGCAAATAATTGGTTTGCAGTGAGGATGTGGTGTGGTTTTGGGCTCTTTAAAAAAATAGAATAGAAAATGGATTTTAACTGGTCACAAAGCACCTCTTTCTTAAAAAAATAGGAAGGCATTAAAGGGTAGATATTTGTGTGTTTCAAGGCTACACATATTCCTCAGGGTGCTGCTCGCATCTCAATAAGCCATAAAAACAAAAGCTCAGATAGTTTATGATTCCACCAGGCCCCCAAAATATAGCCTTGTCTGAGTTGTCATCTTTCCAATTTTGTCTTGTACATCTTGCTCCCTTTCATATAACCTATTCTCCAGGCTTCAACATTCCCCAGCAAATAGATACATTCAGGAACTGAATACTGAATATATATATAGTTCTCCACAACTGACAATGAATAAAAATCATTTATAGGCATCATGTTTTTTTAGTCCAAAAAATGAAATAAAAATTGATACGTAGCTATGGTAATAATGGTATTCAGTATGGTATATGAGAGAGCATAGAATATGTCATAGTAAAGTACAACTGGTTTATTACACAGTGTAAAGGGGACCTGAGGCCCATTGTGGGTTTGTAGGCTATAACTGGAGAGCTTTTCCTCCAGCACAATGCCAAATACCAGTTTTGATGACTTGCTCTTACAAAGCCAATTCATCATCATAACCAACCTAGTTAATATTTACTCTTGTTGGGTTTTTTTCCCAGAGATAAAAATCAATTATCCTCTCCTGGCCAGAATGGGAAGACCAGATTAATTAGCTAGGAAGGACCTTTTCCTGACATTTAGAACCACTTCACGTATTCCCTATTAGATTAAAAGTTCCAGCAATCCAGTTGCTTCATCTACTGTTTTCTGCAAGGTCAATTCTAGTTTTGCCTCAGAGCAGGACAAAAAAGATAGGAGAAGGGGAGGGTAAATATAACATTGTCCCCAGCACCATGGAGCTTTTTAAGACCCTTTGTGTGTAAAGCTGGCACAGGCCTGCACCCTGAGAATGATGATGTGCTGGTGAACAGGAGGTACATCAAACCCCCTTTTCACCATTTAATGCAGAAGCATTTCATTCTACTATAGTCACTGATCATAGCAACTTCAGTGTTAAAACAGACCAAAAATTCCTGAAGGAGACATTTTAATGCTGTTGTCCAGTCATATGGAACCCAACCATAGGTTAGCAAAAATCAAGCACCCATGCTCTGCTAGGCACTAAAAATATTGCTCTCCAACATTGTAAAAGTAACCATAGACCTTCCATTTATCAGCAGATAGAAGAAGGTATTTTTCACCTGACCTGCATGAATAAACTACACTCTATCTATACACTGTAGAAGACAGTTTTATAGAGACGCTGTGTTAAACTATGTACAGCTACACAACTCATTTATGGGCCAAAATCCTGTGGCGTAATTTAAGTCTGTGGAAGTGTAAAGACATCACCAGCAGAGAAAAACTTTGGTAATTAAAGACTTTTTCCTTCTGTCCCAAGGCTTGTCTGATGCAAGATCATTGTGTGGAAGCTGTGAGAACTTGAAGAGGAGGTCTTTTAATACCTAAAATCTTTCCCTGCTAGTAATGTCTTCCAATGGCAGAAATTTTTAGTAATAAAAAACTTCTTTGCATCCTGCAGTGCCCACAGATTCCATGCAATGAAACAGATTACTCACAAGTCAGGCAAGCTATGGGACAGAAGGAGCAAGTCTTTAATTACCTTCCACAGAGGTGACATCACTCCTCCACAGATGTAACTTACACAACAGGATTTTGGCCATGGAATGGTAAACTGGGGTACAAAATTGGACATTGGGGTCCTCCTGTTTTCTTCACTACTCCTTGCTAATCCTGGTTGTGAGCCATTCCCAGTCTTTTGTTGGCTTATCCTCATGTTTCACATGTATTTAATGTATTGTCAAAGACAAGATCTAACAAAATAGATTATTATTTTAAAAGTATTCTCATTTTATTTATTTTACCAACATCTCTTCTACATGGGATGCATGTAGAAGACCTGATAGACTTCCATTAACCCTGGGTGAGACCCCTAAAATCCCGGATGGCCATTGCCAGTTCATGGTCAGCATCTAATAGGTTGGATCTGCTGATGAAATTGGTTTTGTTAACAGAGCCAGAAAGTGAGTGATCGCACTCTCACCTGTAACTAGAGATGGGGACGAATATAAAAACTGATCGTTTTTTTTTTCCGATGAAAATAGCCGATTCGTTAAATATTCATCAATCTGTTTTAGTCAAATTTTAAGTCCCGACAAATATGGCTTGACGAATATTTCCCCATTTTATTCATCCCTCGTAATAAAAAAAAAACATTCTGCCTACCAGCCGCTGATCAGGTGATCAGTGGACCAATAGGCAGCCAGCCACCCCCACAGCCACCCACCCCCACAGTCTACCCCCACCCCTTCCTCTCCCTACCTTAGCCCCGCCCCACCCCCACCGACACCCCCTTACTGTAATCGTCACCACTGCTGCCGAGGTCTCCATCAGGCCTCCACAGTCACGGTGCGTAAAAAGGGAAACTGGCTGCCCTTTGCAAAGATGGTGGCTGCGGCTTCATTTAGGGTAGAGGCCCTTTGCAAAGGTGCAGCTGCAGCTTCCCTACCCTAAACGAAGCTGCAGCCGCCATCTTTGCAAAGGGCATCCAGTTTCCCTTTTTACACGCTGTGGCTGCAGAGGCCTGATTGAGACCTCGGCAGCGGTGGTGACGATTATGGGAAGGGGGGTGTCGGTGGGGGTGGGGTGGAGGGGGCGGCGGTGGGGATGGCGGCAGCGGGGGGTGGTGGGGGCAGCGGGGGTGGGGGCAGTGGGGGAGCGGGGGCGGGTGTGTTTTTTTATTAACCCCCCATGAATCGACGAATAACTTTGTTATTCGTCGCTTCATGGGGGCAACTTCATGCTTCCTGAGTCCTCAACTTTTGACAACTCACGAAGCGGGATGACTCGTCAAAATGGTGAGTCGTCCCCATCTCTACCTGTAACCTCCACTGGCTGCTACATGGCATTTTTAAAACTTGATCCAAAGGCATAGGGAACCCTCAAGAGCCAGTTTATGGGTGGAGAAGAGGGCAACTGAGAAGGGGAAGAACATTCTGTCATTCTAGTGGTCATGCACTGATGTTGGACTGAGGCCAGTATCAAGAATACTGAGTTAAATGGGCGAATGGTCTGACTCAGAATAATGTGCCCTGGCAAGTGAACAGGGAGCGCTTGAGTATTGCCTATTGTCCATTGGGTAGACAGTAGGAATCTTGCTAACACTGAGTAATTAGAAACACAGTACAACATTCTTTGTCCCATCAGCTCTCAATGAAAGGCACAGAAGAGATGAAAAGTTGCAAGGAATAGGAGCTGTAGACATATTTTTGTTTTGTTTTGGCTCTGGTTTAGCTGTGTTCATTTCTGTGTTGACTGCTAACAGTTCACTTAGGTTGTTATGAGGTGGAGGGAGTAAAGAAAGACAATTAAAGAACAAATTTTGCAGAGGGAAAGTACAGTTACTAGCATTTCAGAACACCCACTGCACAATGCTTGCTGCCAATATGTCTTGCTATTATTTCATGTTCAATTACAGGGAGCAGCAAAAAGACAGCCAACTTCCCCCTCCGCTCCTTTTCATGAAGGAGAATGTTTGTTATTTTCTCCTTCTGCTTTCAAAAAAGCAGAGAGAAAGAGCAAGAGCAGGGCTACATGCTCAGAGTAGCTCATAAAACCTTGAGGGACATTAAGTTACTGTGGAACTTCTTGGCGCAATATGACAACAGCAGCCAAATTGTTTAAATGGTGCCCCGCAGCAACAGAGCATGTACTTAATTTAGCCCCAATATTGTCACAAGGAACAAAGCTGCTTAATTTAAAGCGGAAACTGCAGCCTTGGACACAACAAGGACAGATGATTTCAGAGAATAATCTAGAACAAAGGAGGAGGAGGGGAGGGGAGGAGAGGAGAGGAAAGTAAAGGATAGGATAGGAAAGTCAAGTCAAGTCAAGTCCTGTGACACCATGAAGACTAACAAATTTATTATAGCATGGACCTTTGTAGACTACTGTCTACTTCATCAGCTGCATCTTGGCCATAGTCTATAAAAGCATATCATATAGCATATTTGTTCATTTTTAGGGCACCGCAAACCCTTTTTTGAGATCTATGCAGGTTATTTAGTCCTCCTGAGATTTCAGTAGGGGTTATGCATGCATAACTGAGTGCAGAAGAGCAACTGAATAGTTCACATGGTAGCAGAAATGAAACAAAACATTCATATTAATTTTTTATCCAGTTAATCTGATATCCTCTCCATGTATAATGACCTTCTTGGACCTAGAACAGAGCCATGGGAATAAGTGTCCTGGTTACTGATTTTTATTAATCAATTCTTTAACAAAAGAATTGGCTTATGAATGCAGGATATTGTGTCTCCACAATTCAAAACACCAGGAAATGGCCTGATATTGCTGCATGATATTGTACCCACATTGCCAGCAGGAAAAAAGATGCCAAGCTTTTCATAGCAAAGAGCAGCCTAAATGTTGACTCTGATAGCAGCAGTCAAGATGGTCTAAAGGATACCCTCTTGTGCTCACTACCATTCACAGAGTGACACCAAGCAAGGGACAATCCCAGAACCAGATTCTTTTTTTCAATTAACCACTTCTCACACAAACACAAAGCAATTGTCAGGGCTGTTTTTCAACAAGTGTGATGGTAGTGAGGTCATTGGTACTATAGTCACCATATATCAAAAGTAACTTGATGGCACATAGAATCTTTGACTTTTTTCCTTAATTACCAGATAATTGTATAGTAACAAGATGAGTAGAATGTTTAAACTATGACAAGATATGGGAACCAAAGCTCTGCTAATATCTAGTAAGACCATCCTCAGCCATAAAGTAAAAAAAAGTAATTTCACAGCTTAAACAAGTGAGCTTCCAAATATTTGTTTTCTAGTCTTTTTTAAATACCTTTTAAAATATCGTTACAACCAGACACAGAATCCCTTTCCCAGCACAGATACCTGTTTAGGCAGGGAGGAGTTAATAAATTATCCTCCTGAGAGTCAGCTAATTGGGTTCTGATTGATAGGATCAAAAGTCCAGATTGCCTCAAGAGCGGATTTTCCCTTTGAAGGCTTGTCAGGAGCTTAGTCTCAGCAATCCTGAGACTGAAATGTTTACTGAAAGCATTCAGGACTCAGACAAACATAACTGCTCTGTACTTTTGTAAGGCTAAAATATTCTGAATATGAATGCTAATTCCTTGGAGATGCATGGCAAAATGTCACTTTCTAGATTACTATCACTCTGTTACTTTAATTAAAACAAGACTTTTTTTATTATTTTACTCTTGCAAGAAAAACTGTCTTTTGACTCCGTTTCCATGATCTTTCATTACCCTCCAAACATCTCTTTCAACTGCAACAATGTATCTACTTTGGAATGCTCTTGCTAGTAAGCCCGTTCCATTCATTCTCAGTTTATAACAAAGTCACTGTTTTACCTTTTTGAAAAGTCTTTTTTGAGAATCAGTATATTAGCTCCTGCAGCCTGGATTCCTTCCAAATAAAAAAGTGAGAGGAGCCAATCATTTTCTTTGCATATAAGCAACATTGGTCTTTTCAATCTATTTGATCTGTTTTAAATCTTTAAATAAACATTTTAAATGACATTTAAGGTCATTTGTTTCTGCATGGGGGGGAGCAGTTTTATTTTTTAAAAAATTATAACTCAAAAATCCTTTGCCCAAATTTCCCCAAATTTGGCACATAGCAAGAGCATTTTGTTTGCTACATCTATGCCAAGTTTGGTGCTGATCCAAAGTCCATTTCAAAGTTATAATGTTATTTGTGCTGCCCCATTTTTAGAATTGCCTGTAGAATGTTGATTTGATTTGTTCTGCTGAACAATAACATCCCTACACTCTCATGCAGTTATAATATAGAACCACACCAAGGGACAGGGATAATATTCCAGCACATTAACATAATGTGTGACATTTAGAAACCTCCAAGGCACGGCAGTCACAACCAGAGACTAGAGATGCATTTCTAGCAGTAGCAGTGAAAGTTCTTATACTTGCAATAAGAATTTTTGCAAAGTCTGCAGAAATTGTGCAGTACCACAAAATTATGATGGCTGCTGCCTTGTTCCCTGGCATTATAAAAATTGCTTTAGAAACATCATGTGCCTTGATTGCATCTTTTTGATTAATCAGCCATTCCTCCAAATGTTTGCTATATATGTGAACTTCTCTGTACAAAGGGAAAAGACACAAACTGCAGAAACCTCATGAAGAGATTCAGAAAAGTGTTCCTTGTCTCACTCTTAGACAGAAGATGAAAAATCTCACGGGGCTAGTGATTCCTTGACAGTCTGTGTTAAGACAGCCTATTTCATCAAGAATAAGTAATTTTGCAAGAATTCTTCACCTCTTTTAGAAGGGTGACAGTGAAACCTTTTTTTCATGATAATTGCCTCTCCAAGAACTTTTATGTGGTTTCCACAAAAAGTATGGGAATCACATTCATTTTCATATATAATATCCCATAACTTGCATGTGTCACTTTCCCTATTATATACATTTTTATGCAGCTTTCTTAGACTTCAGAAGATGTTTTTTTCTGGACTACATTGGATCTTGCTGACTGGGTAAGTTGGGAAGTTTTAGTTCAAAGAAGGAAATCATCCAAGCTCTGACCTTTCCTGGATATACATATTTTAGTGCAATCTCAAAGCAAAGAATTTCATCACAACATCAAGAAAAGTATGCTGTCCATATTTCTGATCCTCATATTTGCTTGAGAAGAACGAACACCACATGCAGTTCTCTCTCCTGTCCTGAAGGGAATACTGCCATTTTCATATTTATTTATTTATTTATTTATATATGAATTACAATAAGGATGAACAAAAAAAATAAAAACCTACGGAGAGACTAGCAGTGATCTCAAAACTGCAAGTTGCAACTGTAGTAACACATGACAGTCCAAAAAATGTTTGAGAGCATTCTTTTTTTTTTGAGATTCTCCAATTCCTTCTTGCTCCTGCTGTGCTCATGTTGGCTTGTTTTTGTTGCCATTGCTGGGTTTTGTTGCTCTAACGGCTTCGATTTCCAAAGAGCTAAAAGGTATTTGTTTACTAGGGCTTTTCTTATAGGTAACAAAAAAGAATTGTCAGCCAACCATTTCAGATTATCCCCAAACACCATCGGATCTCTTTGTATATAGTTCAGACTTCCAATTAAGATCATGCTAGGAATGCAATCAAAGTTCTCAGCGCTCACAAGCTAATTATGGCCTCAAGCAAAGTGATCACATCCTTATTTGTTTTGGAGGAGTGTGTGTGTTGGTGGTACAGCTTGTTGTTGTGATTTTTGTCCAGTTCACTTAACAGAAGAAAATATTGGAGCAATACAGATTTTACAGATGTCAACTATCCTCCAGAAAGCCCTGTGGAGCTTTTGTTACAACCCAAATGCAGAGATGGTGATGGAAATGAAACATTTTCTGATAATTAGTAGCTCAGGATCTGCACTGTCCCAAATTATCTGCAGCCTGCCACACCATATAAAGCTCAAGGAGGTTTTTGGTTTGTTTGTTTGTTTTGTTCTGTTGTGGTTTTGCTGGTTGTTGCTGCACATTTTGCCAATGTACTCATTCTCCCAATTGGCTGGATCTCAACCATGCAAATGCATGCGTAGCTTTGGGGCTGTAGGCGTGATTATTTCATTTGGGCTCACGGAATGCCGAACAAGTGTCAGAAGATAAATACTATGACGGTATAATTCTTCTCACCAAAATCTGCTGTTGGCCTGATTTTACAAGGGCCGAAAGAAATAACATCTAAAAACGGCGACAGTGCTTGGCCTGTCCAGATTAATCCAGTCTGGAGTCTCATTAGCCGCCTCAGAGAACACGGGCTGCTCAACATGATACCCACTTTTCTGTGGGGGCTATTTGGTCATGCTGAACCTGAGGTCCTGTCCAAAAAAGAAAGCAATCTTGCACACAGTGTTGTTTGTGCAGTGTGCTGCCCAGATTAGTTTAGCGTGACGATGGCTGGAACGATTTTGCAGACTTCACCATGGAACTAGTAGGAGCTCCAAGGCATTGGAATGAGCTCCCCTGAGAAGACAGATTGGCCCCCTCCCTCTTGTCCTTCTGTCATCAAGCAAAGGTTTTCCTTTTCAGGTGGCCTTTTCAGCCAAAAGTGAGAGGTCTGAGGAATGACATCTTCATTGAATTTAGAGATTTTAAAATGTTTTTAAAATTGTTTTTAATTGTAGTTTTCATATTGAGAATTGGTTAACTGTTTCCTAGTATGTTTTTTTAAGTGACATTTTCAAGTATGTGGTTATTGTATAGTTTTAATTGTTGTGAGCATTATAAGCATTTGGTTGCTCATAAATTAGTTCCCCAGCATTTGGACGTCGCTTGAGATGTATAATGGCTGCTTTAAAGTTGAAGTGAAGTAGCTTTTTCTATGTGCAAGCAAAGTATTCCAGCCTTTTCTTAATTAGTGTCCAGGTTGGAGGGACTTCTTTCACTGCTTCCCTCAGAGCATGACGTCCCCACCCACTTCAGTAGAAGTACATCCACACAACATACACTGTACTCTTCTGGAGACAAGTCCTGGTTCCCCTCTGTGTAGCTGAATGAGTGATTGTCCATTTTCAGGGCCTCCGTACATGTCCTGGAGCAGGCATGCCATTGCACTTAGAGTTGTTTATTTTGGATCTGCCCTGCATAATCTCCCATTGATCCTCTGTCTTGGTGAACTGTTGAAAACAGCACTGCAGCTGGAGCCTGTGCTGGGCAAAGCCAAGTAATGCAGTCATTTCTCAGCATTTGCATCTGAGTGTTTATAAATAAATTTCTAAGAGACTGATTTTATTTTATTTTATTTTAAACAACAGATATGCTGAGCATGTGACTCTTCACAATCTCCAGGGAGTCCTTCTTAACGAGCCAAGTCAGTCTCATGCCAGGAGGGATGGCTAGAAAGTCGGGGTGGGGAGAGGAAGAGAAACAGGGCACTGGTAGTCAGAACAAAAACTCAAAAAGCTAAACGCCCATGCCAACTGAAACAAACACAACTTTTAACAACGTTTGTACAGAAGCAGCGAGTCACTGCAGCTACTGATACATTTGGATTGCATGCCTGCAGGCAGAGATTATCTATGTTTTCTGCAGAATCTCATTTAGTTTAGGTGCTTTTCATCATCATCACAATCATCTCCATAATGATCCTCACCATCTGCAGAAATACAGTACATTCTCCGTTGCTGTAGCTCATGAGATGGCATTACACATCCACCTGAATCTAAGTCCTGCGACAAAGCCTGCCATCTGTATACCCAACTCTTTAAACTCAATTAAAAAGGAGCCCTTTTTAAAATTAGATATGATATGATCTTCTGGCACAATGTGGGTTGAGATCAAGCATCCAAGTACAAAATTTAAGTATAGACTGGGGTTTCTGTTTACTCATTTGAGCTATAGAAAGCTTTTAGTGAAAATAAGACCATACTCCTGGGTCTGTATATCAGTCAATAAAATCAAATTCACCTCCAAATTAAATTCAGACTCCTTGAAAGACTTGCCATGTGGCATCACAGCATAACATTTTGGGAAGCAAAGCATTAAGGTCATGAACACTCACTGCAGATACTTGTGATGAATATGTCAGGTACGCAAAAGCCAAGAGTTAATAGAAGAAAGGAGCACTCAGTTTGTAATCAGAGCTGGGAAATGTGATTTTCCTTTGGAGTACAGCTCCTAGAATCTACCAGCCATCTGGTATTGAAGTTTAAAAGCAGTAACTTTCCCAAAGTCTGATATAAGTTAGTTGCACATCTGCAGATACAGTAGATCTTTGCTCCAGGCCAGAATAAAAACAACAGCTAACTCAGGGTGTGGCTATACAGTGGACCCTCGACTTACAGACGGCTCGACCTGCAGACTTTTCGAGTTACAGACTTCTCTGGCTGCAAAATTTAGGTTCGACTTGCGGCCGGAGAATCGACCTACAGACCGGAAAATCAAACAAAATGGACCAAAAACAGCCAGTTACGGATTAATCGGTTTTCAATGCATTGTAGGTCAATGGAGACTCGACCTACAGACTTTTCGACCTGCAGCCACCGTTCCAATACGGATTAATTCCGTAAGTCGAGGGTCCACTGTACAGTGAGGGAAACACTAATTCACTCTTGTTCACTCACTGTGAAATCGCACCAGGAAGTTCTGGTCGGTTCGATCTGAATGGCCACACAGGATGGCAAAAGAAGAACCTTGCTTTCTGCTTGTTTGCAGCTCTATTGAAGTCCTGTAGGAGGCACAGTTAAAAGGAACCATTTTAACAAACTATAGCAAAGTTTTCCTTCTTTGATTTCCTCATCTTGTTAGCTTTGAAAAAAGAAGGAAAGAAAACTCTTGCTGATGGAGAGAAGCTCCATTCTTGAGACATTAAAAAAAAGAGAGAGAGGTCTTGCCCACATACAGAGGAGCAGCTGTTAAAAATGGAAGAGCTTTGTTAGAGACTAGTATGTGCTTGTGTGGCAGCTTTTCTGTTTTTGTATGTGCCTGCATGTGTGCTCATGTATGTATGTGTTTGTCTCATCCTCTCTGTTTTGCATTGATTCAAGTGATCACATGCCTGAACCAATGTAAATGGATCAGTTTTTTAAAAAAGTAGAAGCCCCAGCAGTGGAAAGAAACACTATGGATTGGGAGAGGGGACTCTAGGCTGATTCACATTTCCTTTGCATCCTGTCATCACTGGGGAAAACATGTGAATCAGTCTACCCCAAAGCTGTGGTTTCTCCCACACTTTTTATCAATTTGGTTGTCCCCTTCAAAGTCTTCATCGGTAGAATTGGGATTGGGGTAACAAGCTCTTTCTTAACATCTGAGTTTGAAGTACAGAGGAACAGAACTAAATATAAAACCTTGGCATAATTGCTTGGAAGTGTATGGATATGTCGGCTGTGTTTCCTCCCACTTTCATTTATTTAAAAAAAAACAAATCACAAGATCTTTCTGTCATGCTTAAGAAGCATATGAGAATTTTGGAAATTTTCTAGCAAAAATGAACCAACCAAAAGTTTCCACCTGGCTCTGCACCTTATAGCCTGGAAATAACCCATTAAAAACAGTGCCTTTCATAGTTCTCCATATCAGACAAAAAAGCAAAAACAAACAAACAAACAGGATAAAAACACTGTGGTCCCTTATTGCTGCATTTGAATATGAGTTTTTGTGGATCATGTTCACTTCCTCAGACATAAGAGTGAAGCCACATGGCTGTCATATTTATACACGGCCCCATGACCGAGTGGGGATTCATATAAAGGACAATAGTTCATTAATAAAGGAAATAGTAAAGGAATTGGACTATCAGGCCATGAATAATTTCAATTATAAATCCATTAGGTAGCAACAGAATTGTTGAAATATGAGACAAACTGGGGGAATCAATGTAGGATTTCGCACTTGATGATTAGAAATGGCAATATAGAAAAACCCATTTCAGAACATTTTAGTCAACCTGGACACTCTTTGAATGATCTGAAAGTTGACAAGTTTTTAGGGAGGGGAAACACTACAGAACTAGACTTGAGAGAGAAACAGCTGGGATAAGGTGCATACAGATGCTGGAGACCCACGTAAAAGAACTGAATATCAATCATGAATCCTTCAGTCAATACCAAGTGTGAAATCTTACATTGATTCTCACAGTGGCCCCTTGTGTCAACAATGCTATTGTCGCCTTGAAGACTCATACTTGAAATTATTCACAGTTTGATATTGCTAATCCTTCACTAAGGAACCATTGTCACTTTGTCCTTTATCTGTATCCTCATCTGGTCACAGGGGCCATGTATCCATGTATAAATATGGCAATATCGTTTCACTCTAATGTCTGAGGAAGTGGACTTGATCCAAGAAAGCTCACATTAAAATATAGCCATTAGTCTTTAAGGTACATTATTTAGTCTCTTGTATTTTTTATTCCTGTTTTTTTTTTTTGTCTGATACACTTAAAACACTCAGTATTTGTAATGAATTCCTTTCTGCATCTCGCTTCCCCTGCTGCTTTTCCCCTGCTGCTTTACTTGAGGAAAGAGTCTAATGACCCCAAAAGCTTGCATACACTTTTTGTGTTGGGGGTGGGGGTTAGTTCTGGGGAGTTTATAACTCTTGTGCTGTATCTGGAGAAAGAGAAGGGTTGAAATTGTAACTATAACTGTAATTTAATACTGTTGGAAACTTGGAACTAACAGACTACAACTCAAAATGACTTGCCAAGCTCTGGTGCAGCTGGAAAGGGCTAATCAGGTGACTGGCATTCAGCCGGGCTGCTCAATCAGTGAAGTGAAAATCCCTTCCCTTATGTACAGATCAGACCTGTACTGAACAGAGACCCTTCAGACCATAAGCGATGTCAGCAGGGAGCATCTAAGGACTAGAAATAAGTTGAAACCCTGTCTCCAATGTCATTTTCAAAATGCATAAAAGATCCTTCAGCTTTTACCTTATCCATTCAAGGACCATCAGCTATAATAAATCATCTGGGCAAAGGAGAAAGTGGATAGTAATACTAATAAATAACCATTTTTGTTTTATGAAAGCATCTCAAATAACATTTCCATGAAGAAGGGTTCCTTTTCACTATGATTGACCAGCACTGTAGAAATCAGTAGTTTATTACCCACATTTTTACAGCATCAAGTGATTGCTGCTCGCTAGCTGTCTTACTTTTAAGAGCTTTCATGTGGAAGGCAGTGAAGGAGCGGGGGAGACACAGCATTTTCTGCAGAACATGTGAGAATTCTCTGCAAGCACTTCCCGTGCTCTTTGTGGTCTGGTGTCACTTTCTTGGTTATTTATATCTTATCACCCAAAGGCTGCATTGTTCAAAAAAGAAAAGAAAAGAAGGATCCAATTTTTTGTAAGTGAAGACAAAACATACTGTATATAGACTTCCACGTCAGTGAATAAAACACAAGCTGGCTGGATAGCTCAGTGGTGTAGGTATCTGATTCCCCACTATGCTTCCTAGGAAAAGAGCCAGCCTGTGTAGCCTTGGACAAGCTGCCCAGTCCCAGGATAGCTCTAGAAGAAAGAGATGGTAAACCACTTCTGAGTATTCTCTACCTGGAAAACCCTGAAAAGGGTCGCCATAAGTCGGAATCAACTTGACAACACACTATTATTAAATTCAGTACTTCAAAACACCTCCAGCTTATGAATGTGGGATATTGTGCTTCTGTACCCATGATTCAAAAAGCCAGGAAATGGCTTGATATTGCTGCACAATATTGCGCCTGGGTTTCTTGCAGGAAAAAGGATGCCAAGCTTTATAAAGGGCAGCCTGAATATTGACAACATCAATGGGAGCAGTCAAGATGGTCTACATGATACCCTCTTCTGCTCACTACCTCTCACATGTGTTGAAAAACAGCCCTGACCATTGCTTTCTGTTCGGTTTGGAAATGGTTAACTGATGAAAAAAGAAGGCAGCTTCTGGAACTTTCCCTTGCATGGCATCACTTTCTGAATGCTATGTTATGGTATGTCATGACATATTATATCTTATGTCATGCTATGCTATGTCATGACATACCACGACACACCATGACATGTTAAGCTATGTCACGACACTCCACGACATGTCATGACATGCCAGGTTGTGTCATGACATGCCATTATGTCATTACATGCCAAGACATATCATGATATGCTGTGTTATGTCATGACATGGCCGGTTATGTCATGGTACTCCATGATGTCATGACACGGCATGAGAAAGCATGATGTGCTGGGTTATGCCATGACATGCCATGGCAGCAGTCAAGATGGTCTACACAGGATACCCTCTTCTGCTCACTACCATCCACAAAATGACACAAAGCAAGAGAAAATCCCTGAAGCTGACTCCTTTTTTCATCAGTTCACACTTCTCAACCAAACAAAAAGCAATGGTCAGGGCTGTTTTTCAACAAGTGTAAATGGTATTGAGCGGAAGAGGGGATCCTGTAGACCATCTAGACTGCTGCCGTTGGTGTCGTCAACATTCAGGCTGCCCTTTGTTATGGCATCCTTTTTCCTGCTGGCAACGCAGGCAACGCAGCACGATGTTGTGCAGCACATCTACTGACAACTATGTGCTGTCCAGCATGCTCCATGAATTCAGTTGTGAAGTACAGAGTTTTTAAGAATAATAGTGCAACCAAAATTTTTAAAAGTCTAATTTCCAGAGGCAGCTTTTACACAGTAGAATAATCGCAATCTGATTTCTTGGGATGACAGAATGTTATATTGGAACTGGCATTAGAAATATTCCAACACATCATCATCCATCATGTTGCACTTAGGTTGCTGCCTATATTTCTAAGACACGTGGCACACTGAAAGAGTTCAGCATGTCCAAAGCACAAAAAAGTCAGCTTTCTAATTTCTTCACTTCCAAAATGATCTTAGTTCTTAAGAAGAATAAACAGTAACTTTCTTTCTGAAACTTTTCCATTTGAGAACTGTGGCAATGGAATAAGAGGAGGACACCCCTGAGGGAGGAAAGGTAATTTAAGCCCTTGCTTTGGTGAAAAAGAATATATAAGCCCTACCTACGGTTGCTCCACATACCCCTCTGCCACTATCTCTCATCTTCAATAGACAGTCAAATATTACATTCCTTTGCCTATGATATCCAATAGCCACCTGTATTGAGAGCCAACAGGAAGAGCTTTTGTGTGGATTTCTCTCACCTGTTCAGACAAACAAGAAACATTTTCTTGAAGAAATGATGAAAAGCAAGCAATCCACTTTGAAATGGAAATGCTAAATGCTGCGGTCTAATCTGATATTTCTTTGAATCTTAATTTGTCCCTCTCTCTGCCACTTACAGTTTTTTTTAATGCACCACAGAGACAAGGGTTCCAGTCCCAATTCAGCTCTGAGATTCTCTACGTGCACTTCAGCTAGTTGCTGTCTTTCAGTTTAAGGGTCTGTCCAGACTGGCCATTCTGGTAAGGGCTGGATGAGGCTACAAGGGGTTGGTTGAGGTCAGGGGGAGAAGTGATGTGCCATTTGGCATGCTCCTCCTGTCCAAACAGCAAATGGCCCCTTATAGCCCGATTGGCTATTAATTAATCATCTGTGGAGAGTCAGGGGAAGTGAATTTTTTTAATGTTCCTTTTCTCTCCCTCTGTTGGTGCTGTTCTGTTTTCTTGCTTCCACCTCCCTGCTTCCTTTCCCTCTTCCTCCCCCCGCACCATATTCTCTCCCACTCTCTCTCAGAATCTGCAGTCACAATGGCATTTGGAAGCTGAGGTGGTTAGTCCTGAGGCTCTGTATAGGGAGCATGCGGCTGTATCAGACTGACAAAGGGAACTCATGGACATGACAACACAGGGAAATGGCACAGGGCTGCCTCCAGCCTCACACTCCCCTCAGGACCTGAGGCTCTTTCTATCCCATTTTTTCCCTTTCCACCCCTGCATGGCACCTTCATTCTGAGCTCATTTGCCTCTTTTCAAACACCCTTTCTGCCTATGTGGTGAATCATTTCACCATGATTTCAGTTGGCAAAATGCAGCTTGGCGGCCTGGCCAAACAGGCCAAACAACAAGCTAAACGAATTGTGTCAAAAGGAATGCATGTCCTACCACTGTGCCATACAGGCGAGCAATAGCTCTTAAAGGGGAAGTATGGTTAAATCTAAGCAGACATATGTACAGAAGCAGTCTTTTCCCCTCCCCACTCGCCATGCAATCTGCGATCAATATATTCATCAATATGCCAGTGTGGACACCCTCTCAACTACATCTCCCAATTATCACGAGGCTATAGTCCCAGAGCCTGGAAAAGTTGCTGCTCAAGGGAAAACACCTGCCAACACCCATGCTAGTTGCGGGATTCTGGGAGTTGTCCAAAACGTAACTTATCCAAGTTCTCAACAGTGTTCAGAATGCTGTCCTCACCATCTTGTAAAAATGGCAGAATATAAACAGCTTAGTGGTCCTTGAAAGACTAGCACATTTTATTTGGCATTCAGTTTTTGGGGTGCACCCCTTCCATCATGTTTCTGACAAAGGGAACTGCAGTCCATGGAAATGTATATACAGTAAACCTTGTTTGTCTTTAAGATGCCACATATCACCTTGGCCTAAACCTTCTACTTCATCTCAAAGAGAGTGGCCCATTGAATCAATGGTTGAATGGAGAATCAACACTTATGTGAATCCCATTGGTTCAAAAAATAAAAAAACTACTCCAGTTGAGATTACCAATGGGATTCTGACCTTTGTTGTTGTTTTTGCTTGAACAGATTAACAAGATACTCCCTATCACCACTGCCATGGTTTAGAATAGAAATATAATTAATTCATCTTCAACACATATTATTCAAGTAATCCACTTCTTCAGTGCTTACCTAGTTCATGGCTTTGAGCCAGGATACACAAGACAGTAAAGTTAGAACAACTTCTGCCAAATGTACTACCCCGGAATCTAGTGGTCCACAACCAGCAGCAAATATTGTCTGCAGGGTTTGCAATTTGTCAGGAGGAAGATGGGAGGTATTCTTAATTGCTTATGAACTGAAGACATCCACAAGCTGTGGCCAGCTAGAAACAAAGATATACAAAGCTTAATGGATTGGGTGGCTTGAGCATATATTCTTCAGACATGATGACATCAAAATCTATTTGCATGCCTGCCTTGCAATTAGAACTGAAAGAACACAAAACAAAAAAGTTTTAACAACACATGGAATCCCTTGTTGCTGTTCCCCCCAGTAGGCACAGTTGTCATAGAAAGCCAGAACGTGACCATATGGTTTAGGATAAAGAGAGGCAAATGAGGATGGGAAGAAAGAAACTAAAGGAAGGCACATATTTCCATGAAAGGCAGAGTTAAAATCAGATCACTGCCTTGGGATCTGGTTTCCTTTCTGATGGGATTCTCTGATACACTCCTAAAGGAAGGTTGGTGGTGGCCATATCAAAGGATTTCAGCCTATTATGCAGAAAGGTTGCTTTCCCTCCCCAGGTTTCAGGAGTTATTGTCTTCCTTAATGACACCTCTCAAATCTAGCAGTACTGCAAGATGAAACCCTATTGCACTCATGAATACAAAAAGCTGGGTAGGGGACTTGGGATAGATACACTTCTAAGTCATAAGGATGTTGGGGCACATTACAGCCATCAGTCTTGTGTGCAGCTATTACATCTACTCTGTGCTTAAAAACATACCTCCCGAATACAAAATGCAGGCATAAACAGTGCCTTTTATGAATGGTGCATTCATGTGTATAAAATGATATTTCCAAGCAAAAGACACACACATTGAGACTCAATCATTCTTGCGATCCAGACTGATTCCCACTGCTGAAAAGATGCTGGACATCTTTTAGTTGTCCCCGGGGAAAGCTTTCTGGAAGAAATATAGAAACCGATGAGGCAAATCTTAGAAGGCCAGGAAATGTGTTAGCGTATAGAAAAGTTGGCTGAAGGTGTATGTCTGTTGCAGGCAGAAGAATTTTCAAGAGAGCTGGGGCATTTTGTGTCACGTGTGGCACACTGGAGCCATCCATCCACGTCTTAACATCCTCAAGGGAAAACTAAAGACTAACACAGAAGCTTTTAACTGCATAGATGTAACCTACAATCCAAGGAAAACAGTTGACGGTACATATTGCTACCAGCCAAAGCAAAATCTGTGAATATGAGCTTACTTTTCCAAAGGGCATAATATTTGTAAGGATATGGCTGAAGGAATATTTACTTAATTTTATTTCATGCAACAGTACCAGTTTTTATTTTGTCACTAGGTATAGTCACAGGAGTGTGCGTGTTAAAGGGCCATCAGGTCATGTCTGATTTTTGGTGATCCTAATAGGGTTTTCAAGCTATGTCAGATGTTTAAACAGTGGTTTTACCATTGCCACCCCTCAGTCAGTTTCCATGACCAAGCAAAGATTTGAACTCAGGTTTCCTGAGTCCTCCTCCAATACGCTATCCATTACACCACACTGTCTCTCTAGTTTAGTGCTACTGGGTTTTAAAATATTTTGGTATACACATCCAGGAAAGGGAGTTCTTCAAGTTTGGTCTCTTTCTTCACAATATTAGATATATGATATAAATTTTAAATGGGGGGGGGGAATAACACAACTGAACAACTAGGGTGCCAAACAGGATTTGCCCAACACCACCTTGCAAACTCACCACTCCAGTAAGGACTGGAATAGAGATAAAATGTTACCTCTGCAATCCATCCCAAAGAGACAGTCCAGAAAGATGCCATGGTTGATGGTTTGGAAAGCTTCCCCCCTGGTCCAGCAGAGCCAACAGGGCCAAACTCGCTTTTCTCATTCACACCATAGGCCATCCACCAAGGCAAATAAAGCCATCTCCATCCCATAAACTGGTCTAAGGACAGTTTGAAATAGATCTAGATCATTTGCTTCACCCAGGAACCCCGTGGAGCTGAGAAGCCACCACATGCTCTGATACGTTGCCCAAAAATGAAATATTGATAACTGGCCAATAACTATTCAATATTGTGGAATTCAGTGAGGACTTTACTACTGCCTCCTTGTGCCCTGCCTTGCTGCATTGACTACTCTCTCCAACCTCTCAACCCATCCCTCTTCACTGTTTCTATAAACCAGGAAGGCCAGTATCCAGCACACATGTGGTGGCTCTTACCTCTCCAAGGATCTCATCTGTACACCCTCAGACTGCACAAATTGAAATGTATCCCTCCTAACAAGACAAAGAAGGGTCAAAGAAACATCCACAGAACTTGCATTAACTACAGCATCCAGTTGGAATCAGTCTGAGTGACTTTGTCTGCAGAGTGTGGTGCAAAATCTTCACAGTGGGCTGGCAAGTGGTCAGCATCCCTTTCCTGTGGGTGTATGTGCAGCAGGCCCTTGACCACCCAAAACAGCTCTGCTGGACGATTTTCTGCAGACACAATAATGACAGAGAAGAAGCATTTATTTGTTGCCACCATTGCCACAGAATAAGCTTTCCAATAAGGTTCTGTGTTTGATCAGATCTGCTCCAGGTTTTAGACCACTGTTGGTCTCATATTCACTCATTTCATCACCTCCCAGATCCCTAAGTAAACAAAGGAGCTAGTTTGGCTCCCCTCTGTGGGAACAGATGTTCAAAACTATCATGTCCACCACCCTGGCCATCTACCTATTCTAGAGATCAATCAAGGCTTCAACAAAATGAGCAGCTGAGGCAAAAGAGCCATCAGGAAATGATATGGACCCACAAGCTTCCTAAATTGGACCATCTTAATCCCCTTCCCCAGGCTCAGAGTTCAAATAAATCTAAACTCCAACAGGTAATGATCTACCCATGACAATGAAACTAGAGACAGCTCCTCCACACCTAGGGCATTGCCGCTCTGCCTCGCACAGAAAACCAAGTTCAGAGAAAGCCTTGCAACATGAATAGAGCCAGCTACTACCAGGTACAGTCCCGAGCCACTCCTGATAAGGTGGGCTTAGTATAGGTGCTGAAATTTCCCAGCACAACCAATGGAGCTGACTCCAGCACCACTTCTGAGACCAGCTCAGCTAGGTCAGGAAGGGGGATAGTTGCGCAATGGGGTGGACAGTACACCAACGAAAACCCTATTCTATCCCAGGCACTCACTCTCCGGTATTACACACTCAAACCAGCGGACTGTGGGACAGGGCACCTAGTGGGGGTGATGGAATTTTTATAGAGCAGAATAGCCCCAGAAGAAGGGAATGGTACACCACCTCTGAGTAGTTTATACCTAGAAAGCCCTGGAACAGGTCACCATAAGACAGAATTGATTTGATGGCATGCTGTCAATATTAAATCTGGTTTTAAATCTTCCCTCCTCGGCCACGTCCTGCCTGAAACTCCCCCCTCCCGCATCTTGCCGCAAGAAAGCAAGCACTGAATGATGAAAGAGGTGTCTCCATGTATGCCAATCAGCAATGGCAGCAGATGGCCCAACCTGATTGACAATGATGCTATTTTATAGTAAAATCTAAAAGGGGAGGAATGTTCAGGTCAACCCTATTTACAAGATTATCCCTGCGCCAAATGTTTTTTTTTTGATTGTCATTTTCTCCCACATGTATAGGAGGGTTTCTGGTGTGTTGTTTTTTAAACTGACCTAGGAAAATGTAATGTTTCAAACAGAAAGAATAACCAAGGAAACACATAGCAAAAAGGCACGTAAAGTTTAGAGAATTGATTAGGCCTCTTCATACCATCAAGGGGTGGGGGGGTCACAACATTTTTTCACTGAAATACATCAAGTCGTATTTGAACTCTTCTTCTCACATTTTTGTAGGATTTATTTTGAGCTGGGTTCCAAGGCAATACTTCACTTTCACAGCACTGAATGATCTGTGTTCGTAGCACCCCTACCTCTAAACTACTTTTCATCTCCCAAAGATTTTCAACGGAGGGCTTGTTTTTCCCCTTCCCTGTGTCTTCTGTGTGAGGCTTTTCGCAGAGATACCCACATGGAATATGCAGGCAGCCGATAGACTCCATGCCTATATAACCCCACAAGGTCTCTTTATCCTTCTAGACAAATACTGGCAAAATATGTTCCCACTGCTTTTTCATTTGGCTTCTCATATTCGTAATCTTCTCTGTCCCTTGGTTTAAAAAGCCATCCACAAAACCCCTTAAGTCAAAGACTGAAAAAAAATATAGTGACCCATTTCTAACAGTGGAGAGATCATACCTTAAATATCTTTCATGCTCCAGTTACCTTTTTAAAGAAGAGAGATTTAACCAACTGTGCTAGCGATTTCTTTTTTAATTGATTGATTTTAGCCTTACATTACTATACTAAAAATTATTGCTGGGATATTTGAAAGAACAGAACCTGACTATGGTGGCATGCAAAAGGAAGCAATAATGAACAATAGGATTCAATGAGAACAATAGATTGCATTTAAAATTGGCAACTCAACAAATTAATAAAAAGACCAGTGAAAACAGCTGAGTTTTCAGAACATTCCTAAAAAAAAATTAACTTCCATGAAAGTTTATTCTTGTGTGTGTGTGCACGCATGAGATAGCATGCACATTTAGCTTTTTAAAATCATTAATCTGCTATCATCAATTCCCCCTTCACTGCTACTGGAAAACGTACCTTTATGAATCCCACGTTCTCTCACCCAGTATGGTTACTAGACATGCCGGCTAGAAGTTTGTGGGAGGTGACAATGAAAACACAAAACAAAAGTATCTATTAAGAGAATTATATTGAAAGTCCAATTTTAACAAAAATAAAAAATAAAACACACTACCAAGAGACCTTTGGGTAGTGTGGGCGGCATATAAGTTAAATAAAAAAATAAAAAATAAATAAAAAGCAAGACCAACTATATAAAAAAAATAATGTTGAACTGAAAATCCAATGTAAAACTATCAAGCCATGATTTAAAAAACGTGTTACCTAAGAAAAAGGCAGCACCCAAACAGTAACAAGCCCATACTTTTATTCAAGCAGGTTTGGGCCCACTGAGCAGAACCTGCTTGAATAAACAGTCTTTACCTTTTGTCAAGAGAACAAGCTGGTAATCACAAACACTCTTTTCCAACAACACAAGAGGTGACTCTACACATGGAAATCACCAGATGGGCAATACCGAAATCAGATTGATTATATTCTCTGCAGCCAAAGATGGAGAAGCTCTATACAGTCAGCAAAAACAAGACCTGGAGCTGATTGTGGTTCTGATCATCAGCTTCTCATAACAAAATTCAAGCTTAAACTGAAGAGAGTAGGAAAAACCACTGGGCTAGTCAGGTATAATCTAAACCAAATCCCTTATGAATACACAGTGGAAGTGAAGAACAGATTTAAGGAACTCGATTTGGTGGACAGAGTGCCTGAAGAACTTTGGATAGAGGCTTGTAACATTGTACAGGAGGCAGCAACAAAAACCATCCCAAAGAAAAGGAAATGCAAGAAAGCAAAGTGGCTGTCCAAGCGAGACCTTACAAATAGCAGAGAAGAGAAGGGAAACAAAATGCAAGGGAGATAGGGAAAGTTACAGAAAATTGAATGCAGACTTCCAAAGAATAGCAAGGAGAGACAAGAGGGCCTTCTTAAATGAACAATGCAAAGAAATAGAGGAAAATAATAGAAAAGGAAAAACCAGAGATCTGTTCAGGAAAATTGGAGATATTAAAGGAACATTTTGTGCAAAGATGGAGATGATAAAGGACAAAAATGGTAGGGACCTAACAGAAGCAGAAGATATGAAGAAGAGGTGGCAAGAATACACAGAGGAATTATACCAGAAAGATTTGGATATCCCGGACAACACAGATAGTGTGGTTGCTGACCTTGAGCCAGACATCCTGGAGAGTGAAGTCAAGTGGGCCTTAGAAAGCATGGCTAACAACAAGGCCAGTGGAGGTGATGGCATTCCAGTGGAACTATTTAAAATCTTAAAAGATGACGCTGTTAAGGTGCTACATTCAATATGCCAGCAAGTTTGGAAAACTCAGCAGTGGCCAGAGGACTGGAAAAGATCAGTCTACATCCCAATCCCAAAGAAGGGCAGTGCCAAAGAATGCTCCAACTACCGTACAATTGCACTCATTTCACACGCTAGCAAGGTTATGCTCAAAATCCTCCAAGGTAGGCTTCAGCAGTATGTGGACCGAGAACTCCCAGAAGTACAAGCTGGATTTCGAAGAGGCAGAGGAACTAGAGACCAAATTGCTAACATGCGCTGGATTATGGAGAAAGCCAGAGAGTTCCAGAAAAACATCTACTTCTGCTTCATTGACTATGCAAAAGCCTTTGACTGTGTGGACCACAGCAAACTATGGCAAGTCCTTAAAGATATGGGAGTGCCTGGCCACCTTATCTATCTCCTGAGAAACCTATACGTGGGACAGGAAGCAACAGTTAGAACTGGATATGGAACAACTGATTGGTTCAAAATTGGGAAAGGAGTACGACAAGGCTGTATATTGTCCCCCTGCTTATTTAACTTATATGCAGAATACATCATACGAAAGGCCGGACTGGAGGAATCCCAAGCCGGAATTAAGATTGCCGGAAGAAATATCAACAACCTCAGATATGCAGATGATACCACTCTGATGGTAGAAAGTGAGGAGGAATTAAAGAACCTCTTAATGAGGGTGAAAGAGGAGAGTGCAAAAAACGGTCTGAAGCTCAACATCAAAAAAACCAAGATCATGGCCACTGGTCCCATCACCTCCTGGCAAATAGAAGGGGAAGATATGGAGGCAATGACAGATTTTACTTTCCTGGGCTCCATGATCACTGCAGATGGTGACAGCAGCCACGAAATTAAAAGACGCCTGCTTCTTGGGAGGAAAGCGATGACAAACCTCGACAGCATCTTAAATAGCAGAGACATCACCTTGCCAACAAAAGTCCGCATAGTCAAAGCTATGGTTTTTCCTGTAGTGATGTATGGAAGCGAGAGCTGGACCATAAAGAAGGCTGACCGCTGAAGAATTGATGCTTTTGAATTGTGGTGCTGGAGGAGGCTCTTGAGAGTCCCCTGGACTGCAAGTAGAACAAACCTATCCATTTTGAAGGAAATCAACCCTGAGTGCTCACTGGAAGGACAGATCCTGAAGCTGAGGCTCCAATACTTTGGTTATCTCATGAGAAGAGAAGACTCCCTGGAAAAGACCCTGATGTTGGGAAAGTGTGAAGGCAAAAGGAGAAGGGGACAACAGAGGATGAGATGGTTGGACAGTGTCATCGAAGCGACCAACATGAATTTGACCCAACTTCGGGAGGCAGTGGAAGACAGGAGGGCCTGGCGTGCTCTGGTCCATGGGGTCAGGAAGAGTCGGACATGACTAAAGGACTAAACAACAACAACCTGATTGCAGAAGTACAACCACAAGGGGGCAGGCTGGCCTCCCATTGTTGATGAGCTCAGAGCTTGTGGGAAGCTATGAAAAAAGAGGTTCGCTCATCTAACACTAACAAACATACCTCTGAAGGTGATGACACTGAGAGAAGGAGGCCTTTCATCAATATTTTAAAACCCATGGAGACCTTGATGAGATGCTTCAGCTAATTTGGACCCCCATTGTACCTGGGTTTTGAAAGAATGTCACATACAGCCTCTGGATTGTGTTCAGCTTCATAGGGCACAACGTACGGGAGCTTGTGCTAGGTCCTATGTTGTCAGACATAAATCTATCTACTGACTTGGTCTAGCTAGTTTGTGATTTGAGACAAAAAAAAATAAGCAAGCAAGCAAATAAATTCCTCCCTCTACCCTACTGCAATGAAATATGCCCCAAGTACATTTCATATTTAATACAAACACTTATTTATTTCCCTGTCTTCCTTCATGAAAGCCAATGTGGTGTACCTGGAGATCACAAATAGCCTCCTATCTTTCCAGACACTGACTGTATCCATATCTGCTTCACTTCAAGGCACCAGTTGCATCAAATGCTTTTCAGATCATGCACTAACCAGTGCAGGGTGCTCAAAAGAAGCAATACTGAGTTATTTGATATAAAATGGGAATTGCGACAAATTCCCCCTGTGAGCAGGAGCTACATTGAAATGTGTGAGTTTTGGATTTTCCCTCATCTGTCACCATCTTTCTATTCCCAGGATGAATAATATGAACTTAACTGCCATGAAACTTTAAGATACTCTTAAACTATTCTTAATATACTCTTAATATAAAACCCAGAATGCTTTTTTTTTTGTTGTTCTTGTTTCAACTTCCCCAATGTAACAATAAGAAAATACTGCTAGCTTTGTTTCTATCCTGGATGAGACAATATTTGTTTGTTTGTTTGTTTAAACATTTATAGCCCACAGTATATCACAGGATCTCAGGGTGGGTCACAAAGCTGTAGAAAACAATATTTAAGACAATTTAAAATCAAGAAACACAAAATTAAAATGTCCAACCATTAAAAACATTCAAACCAGAGGTGCTGTGAGTAGAACATTTCATTGCATGTATCTTATGCTGTACTTCAATTATTTTGGCAGTATGTTTTAACAACAGAATAAAACAATTGAAAGGTGAATACATATACACATGTGGGAAAAGTCTAGTGGTGGTGATGCAACCGACCACCAGCAGGACCCAGCCGCTCCTGAAGAAAATGATAATGTGAGCCTCACAGGTGAGAGACAGCAATCAGCTTGTCCCCCTGCAGTGGAAAAGTCTGCAGAATTTAATTCACACCAAGCAACATACTTTTTTGCAGTAAGACACTCAACGTGAGTCAAAAAAGGCTTGACTTTGCAGGATGACACACAAATCCATAAAGCTTCCTTATCACCTTTAAGCCCTATCGTTCATCATCTAATTCAAAGCTTGGAAGTAAATAGCTATGAATGTGTAGTTACTTATTTCCCAGGAATTATGGTGTAACTACATTATATTACCACCGCAAGAGCTAACTTTACGCCTTTTGATGCATAACAGTAACTTGAGATATATTTTTTCAGGTTCCAAGCTGTGGCCTTGGTAGAGGGTCACAAATGCATGGCTCACATGCCCCTTGGTTGCTTGCCTCCACCTTAATCATGGTTTGTTCTCGTGCTCAGGCAACAACAGTATACGACCTGATCATTATTAAAGTATGTGTACTTAAATTGTGATGACAACAGTACAGTCGCTCTGCTCTCTGCCACTGCTTTCAACAGGCAAAAGTGACTATCTGAAGAGGGAGAGACTGCTCTGTCCTTGTAAGCACTCCAAATGAAGCACAAGCCCTATTTGAGTATGTGTTGTGGTTCACATGGAGACCTGACAGAACAGCACCTTCCTTAGCAGTTCCCACTTTTATAGCTACTCACACACACCTGAAAACCCATGAGGAGGAGCAAGGGAGAGGTGGAAAAGACAAAAGCTTGCGTCTTCTGGAATGAGGCAAATTGTCTGAGCGGTTTGGAAGCCCACTTGTGTGTTTTTGCCTATTTGTTTGACTGCAGCTCTGCTTCTGTTGCAACAGGTCTACTGCTGAGAGGAAGTGAGTCACTAATGATTGGTGTCCGGGCTAGCAGATGACATCTCTACAGCTGCTCCCTCAGTCCCTGTAAAATCATCAGCAGAAACAAAGAAAAATGAAGAGCAATACGGGGCATTTTACATGAGGACTTGAGGGGAGAAACCCAGAGTTCTGCAACACCATCTACATAGGACTGCGAGGCATAAACGGCGAAGGAGTTGCCATAATGACCTGCAGCACCTGGTTGTCCTGCTGCCTGAGCTGGAAAGAAGTGTCACTTGAAGTAAATGCAAACTAGCCACAACTAGCAACTAGCCACACTGGAAGGGATAGTAAAGAAAGCTGGGGCCATCTATCCACATTTGGGCTCAGTAGAGAAGATGACATACTTTTAGACAAAGCAGAGCAAACACTTGGAGACAAGAAACAGGGAGATGTTGGTATTGAGCAGGAAAAATATATAATGAAAGAGGCAAGAGCATGGAGATCTGTAACACAAAGGAGAAGGACTATCAAGAAGCATGTTGTGGCCTTGAAACCTCAACATTGATATGTAGTTGTGCTCATGGATAGTGATTCTGGGCCTCTGGAATGGGAAAAGCAGGCAGAGGCTTCAGCGGCCACAGGGGTGGCCATGGAGGATTCTTTGGACTGAAGAATGTCTGTCACTTCCTCAAAGAGGAGGAGATGCAGGCTGGCAGTATGTGACTCCCCTCAGTGGTAAACAGGGGCAATGGTGTGTGAATGCAGCAGATGTATCAAAAGGTTTATTGTCTTGGTGGTGTGAAGATCTAAGCCAGGACTGCGAACTTGCCAATACTCATCAAATCTGCTGTACACTCCCCCTTTCTTCTGATCTCTCTGGAAACAAATAATACTGCCAAGCACTATATATGACCCTTTGGGCAGGAAGATGAAGGACTTTGCAACCCAGGTGCTGTTGTTCTGTCACTCCATTCTGCTGAAGATCTTCATCCAGGAAGAAAGACAGCAGTACTGGAAATGGCTGACTGACTGTGGTGATGATGTCATTGAGAAAGGGTTAGCTTCTTGAACTAGGGCTGCACTTCCAAAAAAGACAGGGCTAGGAATCTTGGAACCCTGGTGAGGAAGGCTTTGAACTGAGTCATGCCATGAAGAGAGATAGAAGGCAGGGCCATCAGTGACCCACCAGAAACTGTGATGCTGGTACAGGAATTCACCAATGTATGGGAAATGATAATAAGGAAGCAGCTGGGGGGAATGACTGATGGTTTGAGAGGTCTCCATCACAATGCACAGAATGCTTTTACTTACTTTTCTTTGCATGGTACCATTGCAAGACTGCAAGACTGCATTAATTTCAAAATCAGTATGATACGGCGGTGGTGGATTTCTAAATTCCACTGAGCCCACAGAACCTTGAGGCTACCAGACAGTTTTGAGACATTTATAACACAGTATTGATGTTGTGAAGTACTTCACCTCCACCCTTGCCTGTCTGGAGACAGCTTGTTTTCAGAGGGAAGTGAATGCAAGTTCAAGGTTACCAGACAGCATCTCCCTGGCTTCTTAACTTCTCCCCTTTTAGCTTGAGGAGCGCCTGTTCTTTTGCATGTTCTCAAGAATCAGGATCAAATGGAAGGAGGTATGTGAGCGCCAGAGGGTTGTGGCACTTGTTAGCTATTTTAATGCTCTATTTGTTGCTTTTTAAAAAACAGAGGCTTCCCCCCCCCCTTCTTCTTCAAAACACTAAGAGAAAGGCAAGGGAAGCTATAATTTCCCAACATACAAAAAAAGAGACCTTATCTGAGTTGCATTATCCTCATGCTGCTTCTGAAAATAAGCTTTACCAGTGTGCCCTTTTCTATTGCTAAAATGAACTTCATATAGCTTTGGTGGCTGCACTGTTATTAATATTGCTCTTGTCTGAAGCCAAAGCTCTGCGTTTTTAATCTACAGATACCTCTATTTCCCTTTGCAATTGAATCCATGAACCAGTTAGGCAGCATGTAGCTGCTGCCATTATGTGCTATTTAAACTGCTACCGGGTGCACTAGATGGTTTTCATTCTCAAGGTGCATTTACACCGTTGTAGCCCTAGAGATATCAACGGGAGAATGCCAATATTAAAAGTCACCCAATTATCCCTTTGTGAAACACAGTGCATGATCACTAGACTGACTTCTAACATACCATGTCCCCATCACAGAGAGACCTGAGTGTGTTTTTTTTTATATTGTGTAACTAGACAAAGGCAATTCTGATTTGACTTGAAGCCAAAGAATGAAATTAAGAATAGTGAATCAATGAAGAGAACATTTTTTATACACAACAGAAAACAAATTTATAGTGGATTCATCCAGAGTGATAGAACAGTTGAGTTGAAAGGGAACTTAATGGTCATCAAGACCAGCCCCTTAACATTTAAGGAAATCCGCAGCCAAAGCAGCCCTGAGAGGTGGCCCTTTAATTTCCACTTAAAAATCTCCAGTAGAGGAGAGGCATGGCTTTCTAAGGCTGTGCATTCCACTGTCAAACAGCTTTCAGTGTCAGAAAGTTCTTCCCAATATTTAGTCAAAATCTCCCTTTTTGCAGTTTGAAACCATTTCCACATGGCAAACCTTCAAATATTTGAAGGTGGCTAATCATATATTTATGTACTATTCATTATGTATTATTCTTTTAAAATATTTTTATCCCACCTTTCTCCTTAAAAAGGACCCGATATCACCTCAGTGTTCTCTTCTCTGTTTAGGCTAAACCGAACCAACTACTTCAATTGTTCCTCATATGGCTTGGTTTACAAGCCTTTTGCTGTTTCGTCTGTCCTCTCCCAGACATGGTCCAGGTTCTCTAGATCCTTCTTAAACTATGGTAGCCACAGCTGGACACAGTATTCCAGACAAGGCTTCACAGAAACAAAACAAAGTCATACTATTACTTCCCTTGATCTGCATGCTACACTTTTCTGGATTTATTAGCTTGTATGATATATTTGATATATATGATATATTTGTTTGGGATCGTGGTGGCGCTGCGGGTTAAACCGCAGAAGCCTGTGCTGCAAGGTCGGAAGACCAGCAGTCATAAGATCGAATCCATGCGTTGAAGTGAGCTCCCGTCGCTTGTCCCAGCTCCTGCCAACCTAGCAGTTCAAACGCATGTAAAAATGCAAGTAGATAAATAGGTACCACCACGGTGGGAAGGTAACAGCGTTCCGTGTCTAGTCGCGCTGGCCACGTGACCATGGAAACTGTCTACGGACAAACGCCGGCTCTACGGCTTGGAAACGGGGATGAGCACTGCCCCCTAGAGTCGGACACGACTGGACTAATTGTCAAGGGGAACCTTTACCTTTTTATGATATATTTGTTTGCTTGTTTGCGCCTCATGCTGCATATGGTTAGTAGTTAGAGTACACTCACATTTAGCTTGTGATGTAATAAGATCCTTAAATCCTTTTACTTGACTACTACCAACAGAATGGCATTCTTCCAGTATTTGTGTGTTTGATTTTTCCTTCCTAAATGTAGAAAATAACATTTTCCTGACTTATCATGGAAATTCATTTTGTCCAGTTCTCCAACCTATTAAAATAATCTTGAATCCCAATTCTGTCTTTTGAAGATGCCCATCCCAGTTTAATGTTATCTACAAATATGATGAGCACACGCTCAGCTCCTTCAACCAAGTTATTTCTAAAGTTGCTGGACAACACTGGGCCCAGGACAGACACCTCTGGTACCCCATTTGTCACTTCTTTCCAGGATGGTGAGGAACCACTGGTGAGCACTCCTTGGGTGAGCACTCTTGATGAGCTTCACTGTCAAATCAAGATACATTTTTACAAAAACTGATCATTATTTACGCACTGGAGGCAGAAAACCTCACAAGTGTTTCTCATTTCTTTCCTCCTGCTGCCCCAAATAAAACATTGACTGAAATCCAGTTGCTCATTGTAGCAACGTGCACTAGAGTGAGCCCACTGAATCAGTGGGGATTTGGTGAGTCAACTCCTCTGTAAATTTCATTGATTCAAATGGACCTATTTGAGTACAAGTTACTATGCTAAGCAACAGGGTGTAAACCAATAATAAAATATTTAAATGACTTAATGAAATAAATTAAACAGCTTTAAAAAAAAAAAAAAAAGCTATCCATATGCCGAACTGAATGCCTACGTAATCAGTGGTGGAAGGTTGGTTGTTTGCTATGCATGTCTCACAGTTCCTGGGCAATTAATCCTTCAGTTCCATTCTTGAAAGAATGCAGCAATGGCTAGAATCAATTTTAAGTTGTTTTGCTAGAATTTGTAGCTGCTTTCCACCTTCATTTTTATTAATAAGCATAAAAATTTCCCATTAGGTTAATAAATCATTTACTTCACTGCTTAGCCCCTGACTGAAAAGTTGATACTATGGCGTCTTCTCTTCTCTTCTCTGAGAGGTCAGCCATTTTAGCCTCTATTTTTCCTCCCAAATGAATCAAAGCTAGTGTTCAGCCATTCGCCTTCTCCACCTACATGTGTCCCCTTTGCAAAATCAGTTTGGGGAAGGGCTCCTTCCTGCTATTAGCATTGCAAACACATAATGTGCCAGCAGGAATGTCCCCCATTTCTTTTCATCATCCCTCAGCTACTCAATCATGTTCAGAGCCAGGCTACTGGCATATTCATAATGGTGGTGCTTAAATCATCAGAATCTCCATTCAGTTAAAAAAAAAAACCTACAAAAAAACATACACACTGTTCCAGCATCATTATGGCTGTCTTAACTCAAGGGTGGCTGACTCAGGCTTACCGTAAGAATATGGTGCAATCATGATAGATAACTACTGCATGAAATCCTGCAGAGATGCAGGCTCAGGGTGGTTCACGCAGACATAACGCACTGCAAGTAGTAATCATGTTGGTTTGTTTTTTTCTGAATGACAGGTCTGTGAAATGTTTGACATCAAGACCCATCTTCTACTGAATGGGAGTCAGCCTTTTGCTGACATTCAGAAAATTGCTTCCAAAAATGCAGTTCAGGATATTTCAAAAAGCAACCATTTTAGTTTTGTTTGAACCATGTTCCTGAACACAGTTTTGCATCTTTGGTGGGGTTTGACAATTGGGATGATTTTTTTCTCTCTCTCATAGGAATTTAGGCAGCTTATTTTGAATGGAAGACGCTATAGTTTAGATAACATCATAGATGTTCTATGTGGAAAAAGCCAGGCTTCCTTGTTCTCTCAAGTCCTGTTAATTCAACTGCAAATTAACTGCCAGAACCCTGTTATGGAAATTTACACCCACTCAAGCTGATGATGTTATCAGCTATGGGCTTTTATTGTTAATTAAACATTTCCTATTCCTCCCACCCAGGTTGTGAGGCTCCCTTGGGATCTCCTTCAACTGGGAGAAACCTCTGGGGAGCCCAAAATCCCCACCACCGTGGGGATCACTGCCAGGATGAGGACCAGTGGCAGCAATTTTCAGATTGCACGGGGGGCAGGGGGTGGGGGGTGGCTAAGGTAGGGAGAGGAAGGGAGCGGGGGATAGGCTGTGGGGGTGGGTGGCTGCCTATCGACCCACCGATCAGCTGATCGGCAGGCCGGTAGGCAGAATGGGAAAGCCATAGGAGGAGAGGGAAGGCTAGCCTTCCCTCTCTTCCTATGGGGGACAAATAAAAATGGGGAAATATTTGTCCCTTCGTATTCGTGGGGGTCTCTGGAACCCACAAATATGAAGGGATGAATATTTAACGAATCATCAATTTGTGACAAATATTGCGATCCATTTTTTTATTCGTCCCCATGTCTATTTGCAAGCTATCCCTGTTGTAATGCAAAATTTTGAAAGGCAGACTGGTCTTGAAAGGGCAATTAAGAGTAATTAGCTTTCCAAAAAGACCTGCTTGTCATTTGTTGATACGAACCAATCCATCTGTCTACATTTTTGGACTCTCTTTAGTGGGGACTGTGGTTCTAGGGACTGTCATGATGGGCACTTCCCCTTCCAAATTTACCACGGCATTGAGGTGCATATGCATCAAACATTGTGATGTCCCACTCAGTTCTGTAGGACAAAACCATGAAGGACCTTTTGTGCTTTTGTGCTAGGCTCAAGAAAAGTAAAGCTGCACTTCAGTGGCAGAGCACAAGTTTTCCATGGACAAGGGTCCAGGTATCTCCATGAGTGCTGGAAAAACTATTGTCTGAAACTCTCAAGAGTTGAATTATAGTTTTCCACACTCCTATAGTTTTTGACTTGACCTCCCAGTACTTTCTTCAAACACCTTACCCAGATGCTTATAGAACTGATCTTTGACTGGTATCTTTTCCTTTCTGTGAATTCTCCCCTTCTAACAAAGACCCAAACTGGACCTCCAGCACAGCAGCTCTGTACAATCTGCTTTGTCATCCAGAGAGGGCAATTCTGTTCTAACCCCATCGCTCACAATGAGAAGAAAAGCTATTCACAGCAGGCCTTGAGAGGGGAACATGAAGTAATTACCATCCCAACTCAAGAGCTGACGTACACTCTCTCCGTGCTTTTGTTTTTGTCTAGCGCCAGAGGAACAGACACACTCAATTCCCGTCTTCCAGATTCAACAGAGGCGGAAGTGTTTTGTTAAAAAAAAAATTCATTGTCTCCACACCACCAGTGGTTGTCATCCACAAGAAAAAAGGGCGGTTGGTTGATTGCTTATTGTGGCAAAAGCCACCCAATATTTCTGTTCAGATGTGGGTTTCTCGTGTAAGTAGTAATTTACTTTGTCCTTCTGGAAGCTAAGCATTCTAGAGTAGTTCTGCCATGATGTTTACTGCCTTCCGTTTTGGAAGCCAGTATCTAAGCACAGGGTAGTAAGCATCACAGCATCTCCACAGCAACACAAATGAATGCTCTCAGACGGCCTAATATGGCACACTGAGTCTGTGATTCTGGAAATCATACCTTAGACAAATGAAATTTATAGACATTTATTTATTGTCTGTGCTCAGCAGCCTGGTACCTCTAATCTAAAGCAGCCATTCTCAATGGGGACCATATGACCCCCTGGAGGCCCCTGGATCATTTGAAGGGGGCCACAGACTAGAAACAATTTTTCACACACTACCTTATAAGGTTCATTATGTGACTTACACAATCCTGATTCCGCCTATATTTCTTTCATATTGTGCTTATGGCCGTGGTAAAAAAAAAGGTTGAGAATGGCTGATCTAAAGGATCAAGTTTTGTTTTGTTTTGTTTTTTAGAGTCTCCAAATCTATTGCATGCTGAATGTAAAAGACACATTTAAAGAATCATAGAATCATAGAAAAGTGAAGTTGGAAGGGGCCTACAAGGCCATCAAGTCCAACCCCCTGCTCAATGCAGGAATACAATCAAAGCATATCTGCTAGGTGCTTATCTAAGTTTTTCTTGAATACCTCCAGTGTTGGAGCACTCACCAACTCCCTAGGTAACTGATTCCACTGTTGTACTGGTCTAACATTTAGGAAGTTTTTCCTGATATTCAACCGAAATCTGGCTTCCTTTAACATGAGCCCATTGTTGTGTGTCCTGCACTCTGGGATGATCGAGAACAGATCTTGCCCCTCCTCTGTATGACAGCCTTTCAAATATTTGAAAAGTGCTATCATATCACCTCAGTATTCTTTTCTCAAGGCTAAACATGCCCAATTCTTTCAGCCTTTCCTCATAAGGCTTGGTTTCCAGCCCCCTGATCATCCTTGTCGCCTTCCTCTGAACTTGTTCCAATTTGTTAGCATCCTTCTTGAAGTGGACTGGACACAATCCTCAAGGTGAGGCCTAACCACTGCTGAATAGAGGGGGACTAGCACCTTGCAGGATTTGGAAACTATACTTCTATTAATGCAGCCTAAATAGCATTTGCCTTTTTTTGTAGCCACATCACACGGTTGGCTCATATTTAGCTTGTGATCTACGACAATTCCAAGATCCTTCTCGCTTGTAGTTTTGCTGAGCCAGGTATCCCCCATCTTGTAACTGTGCAATTGGTTTCTTTTTCCAAGGTGCAGTACTTTGCACTTATCCCTGTTGAATTTCATTCTGTTGCTTTCGGCCCAATGCTCCATCCTATCAAGGTCATTTTGAATTTTGTTTCTGTCTTCTAGGATATTAGCTATTCTGCCCAATTTTGTATCATCTGCAAATTTGACAAGCATTCCCTGCACTCTCTCATCCAGGTCATTAATAAAAATATTGAAGAGCACTGGGCTGAACCTTGGAGTACCCCACTTGTTACCTCCTCCCAGTTAGAGAAGGACCCATTAATCATCATCCTCTGAGTACGATTCTGTAGCCAATTGTGTATCCACCTGACACCTGATCTATCTAACCCACACCTAGTTAGCTTCCTAATCAGGATATCATGGGGCACTTTGTCAAAAGCTTTGCTGAAGTCAAGATATACTACGTCTACAGCATTCCCTCTGTCTATCAGGGAGGTTACCTGATAAAAAAATGAGATCAAATTAGTTTGGCAGGATTTGTTCTTGACAAATCCATGTTGGCTTCTAGTTATTACTGCTTTGTTTTCTAGGTGCTTGCACAATGACTGCTTTACGATCTGTTCCAGAATTTTGCCTGGGACTGATGTCAGGCTGACTTGCCTGTAGTTCCCAGGTTCCTCTTTTTTTGCCCTTTTGGGAGATAGGGAGAACATTGGCCCTCCTCCAATCCTCTGGCACCTCACTAGTTTCCCATGATTTCAAGGAAATAGTGGATAGCAGTTCTGAGAGTTCTTCAGCCAGTTATTTCAGTACTCTTGGGTGCAGTTCATCTGGCCCTGGACATTTGAACTCGTTCAAGGTGGTAAGGTATTGGTTGTTGTAGGTTTTTCGGGCTGTTTGGCCATGTTCTTGAGGTTTTTCTTCCTAACATTTCACCAGTCTCTGTGGCTGGCATCTTCAGAGGACAGGAGTCAGAACTCTCTGTGCTCTGGTGCAGTTTGTGGGGTAGTTGAATATCTATAGCTGTGGGATCAGCTTTTTGTCCTTTTCAGGAGATTAGGTGATTATGGTGATCAGCGTGTTTTTTGTTGGTGGTGTATTGTTGTGATAAGGGGGAGAACTTATCTGTCACTGTGATTGATGAGTGTCGTTAGCTGGTCTTTTTTGTGTAGCAATCAGCGGTCCTTGTGGCTTGGTAGAGTTCCTTGACCTTTTTGCAGGCTGTGTTTTTCAGTGCTGGGAGCCACGCTTTGTTGAGTTTTAGACTTTCTTCTTTTTTGTTGAAGCTCTGCTGGTGTTTGTGGATTTCAATGGCTTCCCTGTGCAGTCTAACATAATGATTGCTGGTGTTGTCCAGTTCTTCTGTGTTTTGAAATAGAATTTCATGTCCAGCTTGTTTCAGGGCATGTTCAGCTACTGCCGATTTTTCCGGTTGTTTTAGTCTGCAGTGTCTCTCATGTTCTTTGATTCTGGTGTGGATGCTGCGTTTTGTGGTTCCAATATATACCTGGCCACTACTGCAAGGTATCCGGTATACTCCTGCAGTGGTGAGGGGGTCCCTTTTGTCCTTTGCTGGCCGTAACATTTGTTGTATTTTTGTGGTGGGCATGAATACTGTTTGTAGGTTGTGTTTTTTCAAAAGTTTCCACATGGGGTCCGTGGCCCCTTTGATGTATGGCAGAAATACTCTATTTGTAGTAAGGTATTCCTTGACTATTTGTTTATCAGCCTCCAGCTGCAATCCTGTCCACCCCAATTGCACTTCCAATTTGTTTGGAAGTTCATAATCTGTTTTATGGGAAAAGTCTGAACTAAAATAGAAATTGAGCACCTCTGTCTTTTCTTTGTCCTCTGTTATCATTTTTCCATCTCCATTGTGGAGCTGTGCCACTATGTCTTTTGTTTGTCTTTTCCTACTCACATACCTGAAGAATGCTTTTTTATTGCTTTAATGTCTCTAGCTAACCTCAGCTCATTCTCAGCTTTCGCCCTCCTAATGCCATCCATGCATTTCCTTGCTACTTGTCTGTACTCATCCTTGGTGGCCTGGCCTTCTTTCCACTTCCTGTACATGTCTTTTTTGGTTTTTAGGTCGTCCCTGAGCTTTTTGTGAAGCCACACTGGCCTTTTTTGCCACCTCCCACCTTTTTTTCTTGTTGGAATTGTTTGTAGTTGTGCCTTTAGAATTTCTTTTTTTAGAAGCTCCCACCCTTCTTGGACACCTTTTCTTGTTAGGATCTCCTGCCATGGGACCTTATTTATCCTTGTTCTCAGATTATTAAAATTGGCTTTTTAAAAAATCCAGCCAAAGTGTGCGGCTACACTCTGCTTTTGTTTCCTTTGAAATCAAGAATTCTAGAAGGACATGGTCACTCTCGCCTAGAGTTCCCCTTACTGCCACTTCCCCCACCAAGTCATCTCTGTTGGTCAGAATCAAGTCAAGGATAGCAGATCTTCTAGTTTCTTTCTCCACTTTTTGTAGGAGAAAATTATCAGCCACACAAGCCAGGAATTTCTTGGAGAGGCCATACTTGGCAGAATTTGCTTCCCAACATATATCTGGATAATTGAAATATCCGATCACTACTATGTCATGTCGCTTTGAAAACCTTGCAATTTGTTTTTCAAAAGTTTCATCCTCTTCCTCTCTTTGATTGGGCAGTCGGTAGTAGACTCTAACTACCAAGTTCATTTTGTTTTTTGCCCCAACTAGATTGATCCAGATGCTCTCGATGGGACAGTCAATCTCCTCCTCCTGTATTTCTGTGCAGGAATGCATATTTTTGACATATACTGCAGCTCCACCTCCCTTTTTATTCTCTCTGTTCTTTTTGATCAGTTTATATCCCTCAATTGCTGTATTCCAGCCATGGGAGTCATCCCACCAAGATTCAGTTATTCCTATCAAGTCATACTTACCCTCCTGGATTAAAATTTCCAGTTCTTCTTGTTTGTTTCCCATACTCCTGGCATTCATATACAGACACCGGAGGTTGTGTGTTTTGTGGCCTGTTTGTCTTTGTACATTTTTATGAATATTATTATGATTATTATGATGATTATTGTTATGTTTATTATTGTGGTTATTATTGTTAATGTTATTACTGTTGCCCTTTTGATCAGTTTGGTCCATTCCTCTTATTGTGTGTAAGGCTTCATCTACTTTTAACTCTGTGCTTGCATCTCCCTCCCTCTTCCAATTCAGTTTAAAGCCCTCCTGATGAAGTTCTTCATGCTGTGGGCAAACACATTCTTCCCAGTCCTTGTTAGATGCAAGCCATCTCTTGCTAGCAGTCCTTCTTCCAAGAAGCTTAGCCAGTGGTCCCAAAAATCAAATCCCCCTCGTCGACACCACCTTCGTAGCCGGTCATTCACCCAGAGGATCTTCCTATCGATTCCTCTTCCGAGCACCGGTAGGATGGATGAAAAATCTATCTGGGCCCCAAAGTCCTTGAGTTTCCTTCCCAGAGCTTCAAAGTCAGATGTGATTTCTCAGTAGCTCCTCTTGGCTTTGTCGTTTGTTCCCACGTGGACAAGAAGAAAGGGATATGTATCTGTAGGTTTTATGAGTGATGGCAATCCTTCCATCACATCCCTTATCCGTCCTCCAGGGAGACAGCATACCTGGAGGGTCCATGGGTCCTCCCGGCGTATTTTGGTCTCAATTCCACGTAGTAGGGAGTCCCCTACTACAACTACTCTCCTCTTCTTCTTTTTGTAGGGTGTGGATTCAACAACTGTATTCTGCTGTGCTTCAGCCCTACTCATGTCCTCCTATGGGGTCTCCTCTGCATGCTGTCCGACAGACTCTTCTTCAAGTAACTGAAAGCAGTTTTGTAGTTCCACCAGGAAAAAGTGTCTTCTCCTTCTTTTGCTCCTAACTGTGATTCTTTTCCATGGTGGTTCCTCCACTATGTTTGTAGCCTCTACAGCATTTTCCTGCACTGCAATGTTTTGGTTTTCTTCCATCAGCAGTGCCCCCTCTGACAGTTGCTGTTGCTCAAGAATTCTATCAATGTAGGCTTCATCTTCCCTTATAGCCTTGAGTGTGGCTACTCACTGCTCCAGGTCTCTGATTTTCTCTTCTAACAGTGCCACAAGTTTACACTTGTTACACGTATACAGCATTTTACACTCAGGAACAAAGACAAACATAGCACAAACTTTGCAGGTAACCACAACTGAATTGTCTCCACCTTCCATAATCCCTTCTAGCTTTTTTACTTTCAACTGTTTGTTTAGGATACGCGTCCCTCTTGTTTTGTTAGTTTAAATGTAGTTGTACGTATACCCAAGGAAGCAAAAAAAATCACCCCCAGCAAACTCCCTGTTTGCTCTCCTGTTTGCTCTGGTTGTGAGCTCTCTGGGTCTGCCTTTAGCTTTATTTGTCAGCTGTGCTCTGCCCGGAGCCAGGAATCAAAAAGCCCTCCCAGAACTCACAGCTGCTACTTATAGCCCCTCAGCAGTAATCAGGACACTCCCCTTTCTGTTAGGCCAATCACACAGCTTTTCCTGTTAAGGACACACTTCAGGCCCTTTCCTGGTGTTACTCTAGAGAAAATCCACTTACCTCTCTGTCTTTGTCTTCTTGGTCTCCTTCCTATCTCTCCTGCGGCAAACTCACTAAATGTCTTTCCAGCTGCAGTTCAATGCCAGTGCTTTGGAGACTATTGGTTTCTGATTTCACCCAATTTATACTCTCATTCTTATTTTCAACACCAATACCTTGGTTTTCAGATTAGGTTGCATGAGGGTCAAACTACACATTACAGATAACTTGTAATTATAGCTAAAATCACATTGGCATTCAAGAGCCTTGATCTATCAGACTTGTTTTTCAAGTCTGAGAAATCAAGGGGGAAAATGTGCATCTGGCCTGAAGCCCATCCTCAGAACGAAGCTAGCTAATTTGCAAATTACAGGCAATGAGAAAAGCTTGTGCTGTTACAATCACACACAATCAGCACTTACCCTCTTCTAGTGATAGGTTATCTGCAACGTATAATTGAGCCCCGAGCTTGGCTTCTGGGTAGAGATGGTACGTAGATTTATTGACTTTCAGAGGTAGGATAAATCTGAAAATCTGGGAGTGTTCTTCTAAGATTGCAAAAGCCAGATGAGCAAATACGCTTTTGGAGCATGCTCTATGAAGAACCAGTGGATATGTCTACATACAGTGTGTGGTGTCCACTAATTTCTGGCTTTACTTCTCCTTTTCTTAAAAAAAAGATGAGAAAAGCTGATGTTGTAGCAATTATAGACAATCAGTGTTAGAAAGGCAATCATGCCCAATCAGAATTTGAGCAATCAAATTATAATTCTGAATGGAAGGTTATATAAAATTTGTAGCCTTCTAATATAATATAACCATGGGTCAGAATCCTGTGAGTTACACCTGCCAGCATAACTCCACCAGTGTAAATTTCAGAGGCAAATTTCTGGCAGTGAAGTTGGTGCTAGTTTTGCTCATCACACAATGATTGCACAATCAGTGATGTGATTAGAAAAACCAGCAATGACTTCTTAACTAGTACCAAGTCACTACAGAAATTTACTGCAACAGAGTTACAACAGTATAAAGATGTAATCATGTAATCAGATTCTGGCTATGATGAAACATCATGATGATGATTGATTGATTGATTGATTGATTTAATAATAGATTGGACCCAAAATGAATCAGAAGAATTGGATTGAAAAACACAGAAACTAATTAACATGCATCACACACTACATCCTAAAAGCAATGTAGACAGATTATATTTACCATGTAACATTGGAAGCCATGGATTACTGCAAATACAGCAGCTAGCAGAGGAGGAAGAAAGATGTGTCACACCTCATCTGCGAATGTCCAAAGATTTCACAAACAGATTACAAAATTAGACATGACAAGAGTGACAAAATTAGTGCACTGGTCATTATGCAAAAAAACATAACTTGCCAGCCTTAAAAACCCATGGGAACATCAGGTAGAGAAGGTGTCAGAAAATGAGGAAGTCAAGATCTTGTGGAATTTCCGGATCCAAACTGATAGACACCTTGAACATAACAAACCAGACATAGTAGTAATAGAACAAAGAAATGTCTGGATCATTGACATTGCAATTCCAGGGCATGCCAGAGTTAAAAATAAAGAATTGGAAAAATTAACAAAATACAGAGACCTGGCCATCAAAACATCTCGCTTGTGGATGGAACACACTTCAGTGGTCCCCGTAGTCATTGGGGCTTTGGGAACAATATCAAGAAATTTCACACAGTACTATAAGCAGTTGCACTTCTCAGAAATCACACTATCAGAGCTACAAAAAAAATGACAACATTAGGAACATCATACATCCTGCGCCAATATTTAAGAGATAGTTGTTTTAGGTTTTTTGGGCTGTCTGGCCATGTTCTTGAGGTTTTTCTTCCTAACAGCTCTGCACCAGAGCACAGACAGAGTTCTGACTCCTGTCCTCTGAAGATGCTGGCCACAGAGACTGGTGAAACATTAGAAAGAAAAACCTCAAGAACACGGCCAGACAGCCCGAAAAACCTACAACAACCATCGGATCCATGAAAGCCTTTGAGAATACATTTAAGAGATACTTAGATTTTTGGTTAAAACTTCATTTGTTATATAATACCAGTCAATGTTTTTATACTTTTGATGGACCGTGTCTGGTGTTTTTTATTATTATTATTATTATTATTATTATTATTATTATTATTATTATTATTATTATTATTATTATTATTATTATTATTATTATTATAAAACTCCAGGAACAGTCAAAATTATAAAAAACATTGACTGGTATTATATAACAGATACAAGTTTTAACAAAAAAACTAAGTATCTGTTAAATATCGACACAGTATGTATGCTGTTCCTAATATTGCCATTTTTTGTAGCTCTGATGGTGTGATTTCTGAGATCTGCAACTGCTTATAGTACTGTGTGAAATTTCTTGATATTCTTCCCAAAGCCCCAATGACTATGGGGACCACTGAAGTGTGTTTCTTCCACAGGCGAGATGTTTCGATGGCCAGGCCTCTGTACTTTGTTAGTTTTTCCAATTCTTTATTTTCAACTCTGGCATCCCCTGGAATTGCAATGTCAATAATAATAATAATAATAATAATAATAATAATAATAATAATAATAATAATAATAATAATAATAATAATAATAATAATAATAATAATAATAATAATAATAATAATAATAATAATAGGGACCCTGCCTATATAGAAATCCTGGAGCAATACAGCTAAAACATTAGCATTCATATAGCATCAGCTCTTGAACGCAAGTAACAGAAGGACACCATTCTGTTTAAATCTAGCAATGAAGAAACCAGCTGTTTTTGCTTTTTCTCACATTTGAATGTTTCAGATTCTTTGGCCTGAATCCAACTGCCAACCCCACTAAAGTAGAACCACTAAATCAAGGATACTTGCATATATCAACTGATTACAGTGAGTCTACTCTAATTGGATATAGATTTTTCTGAAAATAAAAAGCTTTGTAAATGCTTTGTAATTCTTCAAAAAGGAACTAAAATGAAATTCTCCTCTGCTTGCAGTGGACCAATTCAAAAGTTATTTCCAGCACAATGGAAAAGACCCTATTATACCTGTTTGCCAAATTGGAGGGTTTAAGAACAGGATCCCCTTCAGGGGGAAAAAGTTAGCAACTCTTAACTCAGCGCCACAAACACAACAGAACACAAAGAGCTTTTAAGCCAGACTTTTCAGAGCCATACACTCAGAAGCTTCTCCCAGGATGACTAGAACTGTATGCTTCAATTTATCCCACACTGATTTGTTTTTAATCTCAATTCTCTCCTTCTTACAGAAGAAAATTGGACATATTGATAAATTCTAATTTAAAAAAAAGAAGAAGAAAGAAATGGAGTGACTGCTGAATAGCTCAGTGGTTTAGGTCTCTGGCTGTGGAGCCAGAGGTTGGGAGTTCAACTCCCTGCTAAGCCTCCTTGACAGGAGCTGGACTCGATAACCCATAAGGTCCCTTCCAGCTCTGCAGTTCTAAGATTATAAAGAACATTCTTGCACTGCACTACTAGGAACAGAAGCAAGAAGGCCCCTCACACTCCACAAGGCCATTTTCATCGGAATGAAGCCCTTCGTTTGTTGTCATGAATATAATAAGCCCAGGTAGCTTCACTTTAACCAAGACAGATCTCCTAATATGAAATATCCCCCGTGATATAATAAATATAGTGGCATTATTGTAGGAATCCTTGCTTCTCTCATTATTGTACCCAAGAAGCTCTCGTTGTTTTAGACTTGTGAAAAATCTTTCAGGGGTTAATGAACTCTCAAACAGCCTGTCTAGATGTGTTGAGACAGCCTGTCTTGTTGAGAGCGAGTAATTTACCAAGATTTCTTAACATCCCTATGTCATTGCAATAGATCATAACTCGTATTAGATCATGGGAAAGAGAAATATTGAAAGACATGAGTAACTTCTGATTTTTGTTCCTCATAGCACTGTTCTTGGGGTTGTCTGGAAATTGGATGCATGCTTAATGGTAGGTGTTATAATGTGAGCTTTGTTCGGATCATCTTTGTTTCACAACATCTAAATAATATTTTTTTCTGCTAATGAGGGTACCAAAGTTCTTTAACTAGGGAGCTACAAGCCCTATTGCAACTTATTGTTCAATCCATCAGTTTATTTCTATCTTACCTTTCTCCCAATAAAGGGTCTCAGGGCAGCTTACAAGACATTTAAAAGGCAGATGCAGCAAAAAATACAATAAATGACAGTATGCAAAAGTAATTGAAAGTAAAGGTCAGTATCCTCCTGTTAGTCAAAACTAAGAGTACACCCATTAAATCAATAGATCCATGGTAAGTTAACACGTACATCAGTGTTGAGCTGGTGGATCTACTCTAGTTAAGACTAACAATACATATTAAAATGACTGCTGAATAAAAACAATTAAAATGCACATTTTGAAGAAAAGTAAAACATGCAACATGTTCCACTAAAACCCCTTTTCTTGGCACCCAGTCACTTGTCCAAAACCTGCCTCAGCAGAAAGGTCTTTACCTGCTAGTGGAAGGGCAGGGGGCAGGCCTGACCTCCATTGAGAGAGAATCCCACCACCTGGGAACAAGCCACTGAATAGTCTCTTGTCTCATGTCCTCACCAGGCAGACTTGTGAGACTTAGAGCAAGGCATCACTTGAAGATCTTAGATCCTGGGAAGGCTCATTTGGGAAGGGGCAGTCCAGCCTATAGCCTTGAGTTTTTTTAGGGTTTTAAAGGTTTACTCAGATTTATTGTACAGTGGATCTAATCACTCAACCACCTGTAAGGTCTTCTTTTCTATGCCTTCATTTCCTGCTGCAATATTTGCTGAGATGAAGCTGCCCCAATTCTTCCCGGGGTGCTGGTCTCAATGCTCTTAATGGTCGATAGCAATGCTTTCCAACCTGAGGTCCCCAGATGTTCTTGGACCAGAACTCCCAGAAATCCTGACCAGTGATGTATGGAAGTGAGAGCTGGACCATAAAGAAAGCTGACCGCCGAAGAATTGATGCTTTTGAACTGTGGTGCTGGAGGAGGCTCTTGAGAGTCCCCTGGACTGCAAGGAGAACAAGCCTATCCATTCTAAAGGAAATCAACCCTGAGTGTTCACTGGAAGGACAGATCCTGAAGCTGAGGCTCCAATACATTGGCCATCTCATGAGAAGAGAAGACTCCCTGGAAAAGACCCTGATGTTGGGAAAGAGTGAAGGTAAGAGGAGAAGGGGACGACAGAGGATGAGATGGTTGGACAGTGTCATCGAAGCTACCAACATGAATTTGACCCAACTCCGGGAGGCAGTGGCAGACAGGAGGGCCTGGCATGCTCTGGTCCATGGGGTCACGAAGAGTCGGACACGACTAAACGACTAAACAACAACAACAACAGCTGGAAGTTTTAGCCACGAACATCTGGGGACCCAAGGTTAGGAACCATTGGCCTATAGCACACACCTCCTCAATTAACACCACCACCCATACGAAGCATTGGGGCAAGAAATGAAGGTTTGGATTATTATTTTTTTCTCATTGGGGCATATAAATTTTTACATTAACAGTTTTAAAGGCATTTTTATGATGAAGAACTAAACATTTTCAATGTATTTCAATCTATCCTATGTACTTACCAGGCATGCTTATTCCATCCACTGGGTGGTTTGATTTGCCTTATTTCTCCATACTAGAAAATGTTTCTGTATTAAACATTGATTAATCATCCTTTAAAATTGTGGCAGTGAAATATTCAAGCCTGAAGCATCAGATATCCCCACAATCAATATGGGTTGTAAAAATCTATTTTCAGGTGTCAAAGAATGACTCAGGCTAACTTAGCCATTGACTACCAAAGACGTTTCAACAGCAGAAGATCATAAGAATGAAAGAACATAAGAAGAGCCCTGCTGGATCAGGCCAAGGGCCCATCTAGTCCAGCTTCCTGTATCTCACAGTGGCCCCACCAGATGCCAGATAGCTGTCTCCTGATACCCCTTCCCCTGCATCTGGCAATTCGGATAAGGAAGGGAAGATTCAAATCAAAGTTACCACTAGAGTGGGGTAGAAAAAATAGCCAGACAAACTTTATTGCAGTTAACCATTCAAATTTGGCAGAAGGTATAGCAAAAATGTTTGTGTATTCTGTGCCGTCAAGTCAGAGTCAATTTATACCAACCCTATAGGGCTTTCAAGGTAAGTGAGATATTTTAAGGAGTGGTTTTTACCAGTTCCACTCCTCCAGTGAGTTTCCATGGCCAAATGGGGATTCGAACCATGTTCTTCAGAGTCCTGATCCGTCACTCTATCTGCTACACCACACTGAGAATCCACAAAAATAGTCTATAATAAAGTGGAATAAAATAGCATACAGTCTACTTTTCAACCAGATGAATTCCAAGTATGGGAAATCGAGCAAGCAAGCAAATAACTACCACTTCGGAACTGTAGGAAAACATGTTAATCTGTAACGGTAACCGTCGCAGTTAAGAACTATTAAAATAACTAATAAAATAAGCTCAGAATTTCATAGTGGCTAGTGTAAATGATGCTGCCACACAGGTGGTATGAGAAGAATGGTTACCTTCCAATACAGTTAGGGGAGCTGCAGACTGGGGGGGGGGCAATTTAAGACTCCCAGGCCCCATTATAGGCTGCACCAAATCTGGAAATGGCCTTTGTTGTTGTTTAGTCATTAAGTCGTGTCCGACTCTTCGTGACCCCATGGACCAGAGCACGCCAGGCCCTCCTGTCTTCCACTGCCTCCCGGAGTTCGGTCAAATTCATGTCGGTAGCTTCGATGACACTGTCCAGCCATCTCGTCCTCTGTCGTCCCCTTCTCCTCTTGCCTTCACATTTTCCCAACATCAGGGTCTTTTCCAGGGAGTCTTCTCTTCTCATGAGATGGCCAAAGTATTGGAGCCTCAGCTTCAGGATCTGTCCTTCCAGTGAACACTCAGGGTTGATTTCCTTCAGAATGGATAGGTTCGTTCTCCTTGCAGTCTGTGACTTGGGGTGTACTCCAAAGCCCCCAAAGAAACCAGAAATATATTTGTGGGCATGTTTTGTTTTTGTTTTGTTTAAGGCTGGTTTAGGCCATTTAGGCCAAAATGTGAAGGCAAGAGGAGAAGGGGACGACAGAGGACGAGATGGTTGGACAGTGTCACATGAATTTGACCAAACTCCGGGAGGCAGTGGAAGAGAGGAGGGCCTGGCGTGCTCTGATCCATGGGGTCACGAAGAGTCGGACACGACTTAAGGACTAAACAACAAAAGGCCATTTCCCTTTTGTTTCTCCATGGACAGAAACAAAAGGGAAATGGCCTAAACCAGCCTTAAACAAAACAAAAACAAAACATGCCCACACATATATTTCTGGTTTCTTTGGGGGCTTTGGAGTACACCCCAAGTCCCAGAAGCAGTAAACAATTGTCCCCAGAGGAGGTTTTGGCCAAAATAAACAATTTTGACCAAAAGATGGGGGATGTTTTGAACTTCGATTGTTCTAGAGTGGCCTTGGGAGCCACAGAAATGCCGCTCTTTTCCCAGCCCTTTTCTAACAACTGCCTTTTATCCTGGGGAATTCTCTCTAAGTAACGCAAGAGGTTATGTGACCTAGTAGAATGCCTCAGGTACATATTTTTCAATATAGAAGGGCTTTCCCCTGGGGTTATGCTTTTGTTGTTGTTTTCCTCTGCCTGAATTCCCACCATAAGTAACTAGATGTGCTGTCTGCCTCTCGGGATATTTCCAAACCAAGGGCTCCTCATCTTTGCACTTTGAAGGCACTGTTCAGCTACTTTCTGTGAGAAGTGAGGGAGGAAAGGGTGGGAGATGCAGGAGGAAAAGAAAAGAATGTTACAAGCAAAGGACAATGGTGTCTGAAGTCCTTGTGAAATTCAGTGAAGAAGGCAGTGTGATAGTGTGATGGAGCCTCATCTGATATCACTGAGGAGAAGCAGCAAAAACTGAGTGGTGGCAGAAAAGCTTCAAAAGAACATGAATGTTAGCAACATAAGCAGGGCAATGGAATATTGCCCTGAATTATCATATATGGACTGTGTCATATATGATAATTCTGTGAATATTAAAGAGAATATTCAATGCAATCCTAAAATGTTTTAATTCCTAACATAGGTATCGGCCAATCCCTGATGATTCATAAATGGTGTAAAAGAGGAAGTGAATAATACTCGCAGAAAGCCATGTGGATAAAATCTTTCTACCACCTGTGGATACCATCCTGCGGAGCTAAGCACTTGGTAATCTGATGTATTTATTATCTGGCACCAGCATTATGTTTTCTTGGCAAACGCCTTTTTTATTTTCAGCTTAAGAGGAAAACAATTTTGTATAGGAGTTGGAAGAGAAGATTGTTCATTCTGCTAAGAAGCAGCTTTTTCCCTGATGCATCAACATGGAGATGTTATGCGCTGTGGACCCTGCCTCTTGAGCTGGTACGAGTGTAAGTTGCTGCCACGCAAACAACGAAAACAATAGGAAAATCAGAACTGAGATGCACTAGAGCCCTCGTCAGTGGTTACTCACCCAGTTCTCTCAAGGTCACTCATAGGGGACCCAGAGCCTCTCTCTTCTCCATTACCGCTTTCTCGGCATGCACAATGATGTGCCTGCAGTGCAGACATTCCTGCTTATATGTAAGCTCTACACATGAGGAGGGGCCTCTTTTTCCCCTAGGCTTTTATGGAAACCCAACACATAATCAGAAATGTCTCCTCTGCAGAAACGCTACTCTGAGAGACTGAGAGGAGGGCCTCCTGGAAGATCTTTAAAAGCAACTGGAGTTGGGTGTCATCAGCACATTGGTGGTACCAGACCACAAAATTCTGGACAACCTCTTTCAGGTTTTTCATATATATGTGAAATGGTAGGGGGAATTGTGGAAGCCTGAGACACTCCACAGGCTAATGTTCATGGTGTGGAACAGGAGTCCCCCAGCTCCACTACTATTCACAAAGTGACACCATGCAAGGGAAAATCCCAGAAGCTGACTCCTTTTTTCATCAGTTCACACTTCTCACCCAAACACAACGCAATTGTCAGGGCTGTTTTTCAACAAGTGTGAATATTTAGTGAGCAGAAGAGGATATTCTGTAGACCATCTTGACTGCTGCCACTGGTGTTGTCAACATTCAGGCTTCCCTTTGCTATGTAAAGCTTGGCATCCTTTTTCCTGCTGACAACATGGGCACAATATTGTGCAGCGATATTGGGCCATTTCCTGGGTTTTTGAATCATGGATAGGGAAGCACTATATCCCAAATTCATAAACAGGAGGTTTTTTTTGAAGAATTGGATTTCCTGGCTTTTTAAAACATGAGTTTAACTGTACACACAAATTCAATCAGAAATTTCCCTCATATAGAATTACCCCTTGGTAGAGAATTCCAGAAGATGAGCATATGATCTGTACTATGGTTAATGGGAGAAGACAGAAGTGAGAACAGCTTGGATGGGGCTGTAGTCTCTCTGTGCCAAAATATTTTTGAAGGGCTGTTTTGGACACACACAAATGAAATTCCATGGCCTAGCAAGGATTCAAACCCATGTCTTCTGAGTCTTAGTCTGTCCTCTCAGTCTTCTGTACAACATGATTGATAACCAAACATGATTGATAGCCCGCTTGGGAGGTTACAAATTGGTCTAGTGACAAAGAGAATGTTGAACTGACTGCTCAATGTTGACAACAGAGAATCAGATCTAGGGCAGGTCATGAAGCAAAAGTCACTGCCCTGTTGGCCAGGCAGAAGAGAGTGCCAAGTAGTCCACAGCAGCAATTGTGACTACACTTTACTAATACAGAGATTCATACTGAATCCAAGTTTTCTTTCATGTTCCATATGATCCCAGAGGTGTAACTTGTACCTATGTGTTATCTGGATCACTACTAATATGTTTCTCCTGTAATTCTATGAGAATTGATTATAGATTACAAACACGACTGGCCCAAATGTATTTTGCCACCTGAGGCAGAGAAACAAATGGAGTCCCTCACCCACCCATGTCAATGTATATAGCTCAAAGTCCTGCAAGTTGTTCTGGCAAAGGAATCAGAATATCTCTCAGGTGCCTCTCTCCATTCATGGCAGTAAAAGCAGAATAAATACTATGTCAATAACTGAGAATATGGTTGCCTATCATGACACACAAAGCCTGGTGCCTGAGGTGGCCACTTGACACCACATGACAGGAGAGGAGGGCTTGCGCTGATGATGGAACATGTACATGAGCCATCCCTTCTAAACGAAGTAAGAAAACCTACCCAACTTGTGTGAACAATCCATTTTGTCTAAGAGGAACATTTTATAGTAAGGTGGATTAGCTTCCAAACTCAGTTAATCATTTCAGGCTATTTTCTCTTTTACTTTGCAGTTACAATCAAGCAAAAATCAGAAAATCCTTATTCCACTGGGGACATCTTTTCAGACAGAATATGTTTCTAATTTGTTCTGTGTGCAACAGGGAGCTGTTGTTGTCACGCTGCGATCTCAGGTGGTCCAATGTTTCAGGGCGTGCAATTGTTATTCAAGCAGAATCACTCTGTTGATCCAAATGTTTCTTTTGTGAGGGGCTTAATTTCTTCAGGTTGGGGGATTTCATTCTACACATTATCGCAGGCACAGATCTTGCTGCTGATAGCATGCATGTGAACCACTGCCTTCTTCACCATTGATGCAGTAGGTGATCAGAAGCCCACTTTGGCTCTGTCCTCCATCTACCGGGAGTTATATATTTCCCCCCTTCGGTTCTGATATCATGGTTCCTTCATCAAACAATGACAGACAGTTTGATCCCTTGAGTTTCCCTGAGAAGAAGGCAAATGTTGAGATCTCTCTACCAACTGTATTGTACATTCATTCACTTAAAGCCGGACATATTAATTCACAGTACACAAGTCACACCAGGCCGGCTTGAAAACCAGGGCCAATCTGAGATAGTTTGATGCATGAGGTCTCTGATCCTGTCCTTTCAGTACTAAAAGCCAGCCAAATTGTTCTGATACCTAAGATGGAACACCTGCATCCTTGGAATAAGAACATAGTAATAATAAATTAAATTAAAGGAGTACGACAAGGCTGTATATTGTCTCCCTGCTTATTTAACTTATATACAGAATACATCATGCGAAAGGCAGGACTGGATGAATCCCAAGCTGGAATTAAGATTGCCAGAAGAAATATCAACAACCTCAGATATGCAGATGATACCACTCTGATGGCAGAAAGTGAGGAGGAATTAAAGAACCTCTTAATGAGGGTGAAAGAGGAGAGCGCCAAAAATGGTCTGAAGCTCAACATCAAAAAAACCAAGATCATGGCCACTGGTCCCATCACCTCCTGGCAAATAGAAGGGGAAGATATGGAGGTAGTGACAGATTTGACTTTCTTGGGCTCCCTGATCACTGCAGATGGTGACAGCAGCCACGAAATTAAAAGACGCCTGCTTCTTGGGAGGAAAGCGATGACAAACCTAGACAGCATCTTAAAAAGCAGAGACATCACCTTGCCGACAAAGGTCCGCATAGTCAAAGCTATGGTTTTTCCAGTAGTGATGTATGGAAGTGAGAGCTGGACCATAAAGAAGGCTGACCGCTGAAAAATTGATGCTTTTGAATTGTGGTGCTGGAGGAGACTCTTGAGAGTCCCCTGGACTGCAAGGAGAACAAACCTATCCATTCTGAAGGAAATCAACCCTGAGTGCTCACTGGAAGGACAGATCCTGAAGCTGAGGCTCCAATACTTTGGCCATCTCATGAGAAGAGAAGACTCCCTGGAAAAGACCCTGATGTTGGGAAAATGTGAAGGCAAGAGGAGAAGGGGACGACAGAGGACGAGATGGTTGGACAGTGTCACTGAAGCTAGTTAGGCATCCTTCAGTCTCAAGAGACTATGGTAATGTGCTCTGTATGGAGGACTTGGAACAGCATCTAGTGTGGCTGAGAAGGCCAATTCGAGAGTGACAATCCCTTCCACACTGAACTGCTACTTCCCGTGTTGTTTCGACGCTGTATGCGAAGCTGGAGTGTCCTCTCCAGAGCACGAAGCCTGGGTAAGATAATACGGAGGATAGGCTGTTACCCAAGCAGCAAATCCCCCCTCTCCACATCGCTGAAATAGTCCAATGGAAAGGCAAGAGCCAATACAACTGGTTCCAGCGACGTCGCAGGAGTTGGCAGAATGACACGAACTGCCTCCGGGACTCCAGCTCCGGATTTTGCCTCGAGGTTAACTCCTGAAGCCTTTTCCATCAGTGGATATAGCCACAAGGCAGTGGAGGTTTGAAATCGGAGTTTTCCTTCCAAGGCTCTTGCCTCAGCTTCCCCTTCAGGAAAAGCTACCAACATGAATTTGACCCAACTCCAGGAGGCAGTGGAAGACAGGAGGGCCTGGCGTGCTCTGGTCCATGGGGTCACGAAGAGTCGGACATGACTTAACGACTAAACAACAACAATAATAAATTAAGGAACTAAGAAAAAGTGCTGTCTTTCCAGGATACCCCAAATCTACCTGTGGCGACAACCTCATTCTGACCAATTGTAAGGCCAAAAGATGAACACTGCACATGCTATAGGAGTCTATGACAGCCTCAGACAAATACTCTAACACAATTGATCTGTGGGAGAAAACCTTGGGTAATACATGGCTTTGATGGAAAGCTCCTAATAGTCAGTACCAAAACATACCATGGGCAGAGCGACAGACAGACAGACAGACTGATTGATTGATTGATTTAAAATATTTTTACCCCATCTTTCTCCTTGAAAAGGACTCAATGCAGCTTACAATATTTAAAGTTGAAAACAATGAGTGTACAGCAGTGGTTAACATAATTAAAAAGACAATATTTAAAGCTAAGAAAAATGAAGAAGGAGGCATCTTACATCATTAACGGGTAATATGAAGGCAAAAATCAATAAGTATACAAAAATTTAAACAATGTCATTCTGAGAAATTGAAAACACAAAAATGGAAACACAAGTAGTACTAAAAATCAAGTCGAAGCAGTAATGCATAATAATCTATCTAAAAACAGATGTGACCCATGTGAACATTAAAAAATGTGAATAGTCACATTTATTTGCAAACTTGCAATAGGCCATTCACATCTTCTCTCTCTTTTTCTTGGACACATGCGCACATACATGCACATTCATTCATATTTAGTCAGCCACAAAATCCTCCATTTTCCTCATTTCTGTGCTTCTGTTGCCCAGCCAACTGAGAAACAGGTAAGGTCGCAGTCACGCCAAAGAAATGTATCTTTTTTTCTCACATCTTTTGCTTTCTGTGTAGTTGTGTGTTGAGGCCACGTGACATGTATCCCGTGATAGTGGTTCATACATTTTTTACTCTTTTGGGGAGTAAATTGGTTGTGATACATTAGTTTACACCCCTGCAGCAGGACACATCCCATTCCATTGATGCTTGGGCACCAGCTGCAGGGAGGATGGGTTTTGGCAGGCCAGCACATCATGCCGCCCTCCAGACGTTTGATGCGGAGACAGCACAGAGGGGGAACAAAAGACTTGATAATGGTTGTGCATCATCTGAAACCCCCCCCCAAAAAAAGAGTCAAAATTCACAAAGAGTAACTCAGAAACATTTTGCAAGTGTGACCGCAGCCTAAGAAAAGGCAAAGAAAGAGGACAATTCCTTTGACAACTACAACTTTGAGACATATCTGGCAACTTGAGATAGTGGTTGAAATTCTCTGGCATAATGTCATGCATTGTAAATAAGATGATGTCATCATCCTACAATGATAAATTTTAATTTAATTTAATTTAATTTAATGGAAAGCTTCCTATTCTCACCCTTTAGGTTCCAAGGCTCCCTATAGCTGCCTTTTGACTTGGGGAAGCAAGGGAGGGGGAGGATTAATACCCTAAAAGCATTGCTGGCAATCCTCTTCCCAGCAATGGTGATCCCAGCAGCCATGTTGGACATTAAAGTTTCTCTCCATCCTCCCAAGGCTCTCAAAGACTTCTCCATGTCTAAAGGAGGCCCAAGAGAGCCTCAGAATTCAAAGTGGAGATGGGGATAGAAGGCTCAATTAAATGTTATCATCATGGGATGACGGCATCATTCTGTTTGTGTGGCATAATGTTATGCCAAGAGGATTTCAGTCACTAGCCCCCAATGGATCTGGTTTTCCTCATCCACCACTTTGCCCCAAGGGGATGTGGCTTCAGAGGGAGGGCAGGGCCCTTTCAGAATCTCAGCACACTGGATGAGCACACTTCATGAACTGAAGTTTCCCCATTCCTGCTGGAGAATGTTTCCATGTGCAAATGAGGAGATTCTCGACTTGGCTCACTCTAGATCAGGGGTCTCCAAACTACGGCCCACAGGCCACATCCAGCCCGCCTTGGCTTTTTATCTTGCCCGGTGTGCAGGCATGTAGGAGTGCGGGCGGGAGCACATCTTCCTTCGGCCCTCAAAAACATGGAGCATATATGATGTGGCCCTCCTGCTGAAAAGTTTGGAGACCCCTGCTCTAGATAATGAAAATGACGTGTGCATGTATGAATTCTAACAGTGTCTGGTACCATTCAGTTCCAGGCCTCATGGACATCAATGGAGTCAACCTAAGATACTGGGCAAAACACCAAGTTCAGGGAGTTGAATTTTGTTGCATTTTTGTTCCAAGTTTATTACTTTTGCAGCTATTGGTAATAAATGGCAGAGGAATTAACTCAATACTTTCCTGGATGATTTACCAGATGGGAAGACTTTCACTGCATCCAAAGACAGGGTTCTATATCTAACATTTTCCTTAATGCCCTCAGGTTTCACCAAAGACATAGCATGGTGTAGAGACTGTGAGAAACAGCAATAATAAACCCAAGGTGCAATGCAGCATATTAACAACATGATTAACATATAATCAAGGTATAATTAAAAGCACTATAAAATTCCAACAAATGGAAATAGCAGAGGAGGCCTCCCAGAGAAAGAAAGGAAGAAAAGAGGCAGGAAGGTGGTGACTGTTAATAAGCTGAGGGCTATTGAGTGGTCATGTTTAAACATGCCAAATAACTCTTTAGACGGTCAATGGAAAGCCTAGCCTACCAAATTATAACTGGACAAGGTCTGAAGAGAGAAAGAGCAGCAGGAGCTAAAGGACATGGTGTAATATATACTTATTTTAATCAGGAACTTTTAAGGCAACTGTACCGGCATGTAGTATGTCAGTCATTCCTTCATATAAAGTATAAATCCAGTTTGTAAGTTGCCTGTTGATAGGAGTCCTTTACTTTAATGATGGGGCTGGGAAACCGAAACCCTACCCTTTTCCCTCTGTTGTAAAACGAAATGGCTTTCCTGTGTTATAAATATTTTACTTCAGTAAAACAAACCTTTCGGTAAGAGGTTGAAGGTTGAAAAAAGCCAATTATGAGGTCCCCTTAAGTTCTTTTTTCAGATATGGTCATAATACGCATTGGAGACTGATCGTTTACATTTGGGTTACAGACGGATAGTTCCTTACAGAGTTTGAAAGTAGGTAATTCCAAGTAATCAATAATTGATTCTTTCTGAAATTCATCATGACATTACATTAGAATTGGAGGAGTGAAGGATGATACTCCTTTTGCATTATAACAGTAACTACTTTTATTTACTTGTATTGTTACATGGTGTTTTGTAGCACAGTCTGAGAGTGTGAGGATTGTCTAGTTGGGGGGGGATGGTCTATAGTCACTTGGCTACACCACCCTGCTCGCCCTGGAGTGGGTGAACCCAGGAGAATGAATTGTGGTTAAGGCTATGGAACCAGACTGGCCTCTGTGGCTCCCAGTCCCTCCGGTTACCCAGAACTGGCAGTGCTTCTAGGGAGTCTAAAAATCCACAAGGCTAGGCACCTAGGACCAATATGCCCACCTTGCAAGGTAGAAATGTTACCACTCACACATCGAAATCTCAAAACCCTCTGAGTCAAACCCCCAGACAATTGGTTGGAGAATTTTTTATATTTTATTAAAGAGAGTAAAAAAGACAGAAGGCGAAAAGATTCAAAAGGTTTCAAAAAGCATGCAGCGAAAAAAATACATTTGAGACAAAGCTAAAGCAATCAGAAAATAGAAAGCTCGTAGCTGAAGTCATGCCCCAGTTAATCCGGTACCAGGAAACCAGCTGGCTTGGTCTTAAAGGACTCATTCTAAAGATATAAGCTGCAAGTGTTACCTCTTCTTTGTTACCGAACAGACAATGACCATTAAAATTCTCAGTCAGCTTTCCCCAGTGCACATAGAGAAGCCTGATTTTTCAAGAGGGATTCCATGTTCTGCAATTTCTCAGGTTCTTTCACAAGCTGCATCTGACAGTTTGATATTATTTCAAAAGGAATGGTAAGGTAGCTGGCTTAGTTACTTTTGAATAATGAGGAAGTAAAGTTGTTGTTTTTTAATTGTAACTATAATGACAATTAACTACTTTGGATCCTTAGAGGTGGGAATAAACTAATCATTTTTTTCAAAGTGACTTTCGAAGCTCTGTTTGTTTAGAAAAAATAGAGTCAGCACTCAGATTTAGCCCTAAGCAACAATACAAAGTAACTTGCGTGGAAGGGACAACGTCTCTTCTCAGTAAAAATGCTTCTTGAAGAATCTTGAGGGAAATCAATAGAATTCTGATAAGACCAACAATCAGAATGATCGAGTACCTCACAGATTTTTTTTCAGCTCGGTTGTTTCTAAATTTTTCCTAAAATGAAATTTGAGCATGGAGTATCTGTTTCAGGCAACATGTTTGAGGAATGCTGAGGAAAGCCAAAAGAATTTTGGTGAGATAAGTTAAATTCTATCTGCAGAAAAAATTGCCACCTCATTTTTAAAAAAAGCCTGTTTCTGCATGATCAATAATTTAGAGAAGTCTTCAACATTCACACCACTAATAATGAGCAGAACCTGATAGGGTTATTGGCAAGCCTTTGGGTCTGAGTCCCGAGTCCAAGTATTTTGGTACCAAGTCCTGGGTACCAAGCCCCAAGTCCGAGTCCCTATTAAAATAAGCTTTTTTTTCCCCCAAAGAGGTGTGTGTGAGTTCCAAGTCACGAGTTTGAGTCATTGGGGGGGGACTCAAGTTGAGTCCGAGTTGAGTCACCAGTGTGACTTAAGTCTGACTTGACAGCGAGTCCCATGACTTGAGTTCCCATCCCTGGAAACCGAATAAGATGGAGATGGTATGTGATAACTGAAATAATTAGGCCCATTCAGAGGTGGTGTGTTCCTTGTCTTTTGATGTTTTTGGAAGAAATGAAGTGAAAAATACATTAAAAGGAAAATATATTGGAACATGCTGGAAAAAAAGAAAAGAACAGAAGTTGCCGTGTTGGCCATTACACAATACAAATACTGGAGAAGAGATATTTTTATTTAGCCCACTAAATAAAGTGGTCTACATTTTGAGTGGTCTAAATCAAGGTATCATCTCTCCAGCATTTATATTAGAACCTGGTGAGTCAGTAGGGTATCCGTGTCTAGTAGGAAGCAATGTATGTAAATTAGAGACACCAGATACTCTGTATTTTTTAGACTCTCAGACAATTTATTCCTGGAGATGGAAATTTACCTGAGCTAATGTAATCTTTACAGCACTTCAGCCAAGAGTTTGTTGCCACACAACCATTTTTGTTCTTTCATTTATTTTGTTAACAAACTTTGGATAAGTAGCATTTCCCTCCCTCTCTCTAAAATATTGCTGCTTACATATACCTTTCAGTGTAAGAAACCAAGAAGGGAAGCCAAAGTGTTTCTCTGCTTTGTTTGTGCCATCCTGTCACTTGTGATGTCCCTGGCTGTTCGTCCTTTCTCGGCGCAACCGAGTATTCAGCTAGATCCATAGATTAAACATGCTATTCATCAGCTGCCTGTAGTAGCAGATAATTATTTCAACTGCCATTTTAAAGAAAAACCAAGCATAATGGTGCCAAAATGAAAAATCTGTTCTTCCCTTTCTCTTGGTGTATCAACTCCCTTGTTGGGTTGATCAAAATTGCTAAACTCTCTCCTGTAGCCAAGAAAAAGAGAGAGGAAACAGATGGAGCCATGTGTTTTCACAGAAAGTCTTAAGACCCATCGCTGTGACAACCCAGTCTCAGACTGTGGGTAAATCTTGTTATGAGTTCTGCTCTACACTCAAGATATTCGTAGCCGTGCCTGACAATCCTGGCATGCTTTCTGTAGGGATTTACTTGTTCCGCATCAAACAAAAACAAAAGATATCCCTCTCCTGTTTTTTTGGTCCCTACAACGCCCCCACACCAAGTAATTAAAATCAAAGAATCGACTTTTTCATAACAAGAATCTTTTTCAGGTTCTGCTGTGGAAGGTTTAATTCACCAAACCAAACCAAATAGCGAGCTCTGCTATGGAATGTTTAGTTTAAATTAACGAATATTCACTAGTGTTGGTTCCCCCCCCCTCCTTTAAAAGGGTGCGTTAGGGGAAATGTTCTAGTTTTTAATTGTTGTGATAATATATTTAAATCTCACACAAGCTAAACACCCAGAAGCAAATGCAGATCACTCTCTAATCTGTCTTGGGTACTAGAAAAGCAATACAGTTTGAGAAACAAATTTCATCCAAAAGACCCACGTAAGAACGCAGGATTGTTCAAGTCTGCCTGATAATACATTTAAATATTCCCTTGCTCTTTGCTGCCAGTCACAGGCAAACCAAAAGATGTTTTCACTATTAAATTAATCTCTCAATCAACATCAACACTCCCCTGCTTTTTAAAATGGATTCAATCTACCCAGGTAGCCTTCCCAACAGCAAGATCTATATGAAACATTCATGACCTCTCTGTGTTTGGGTTTTCCCTCCTCATATTACATTCTCATAGCTCTGAGAAATATCATTGTTTTCTCGGTTATGGGAAAAACAGAACAGAGAAAGGGCATTATTACACAACATGTTGATCAAGTTGTAACTACTTAGCAGCGATAACAGGTCTTCACATTTGTTTGTGATAGATTGCAAGAGAAGGGAAAGCCCCTAGTTCAGGGACTGAGCAACCCATTTGCATGTTGTTGTTGTTGTTGTTGTTATGTGCCGTCAGGTCAGAACTGACTTACAGAGACCCTAATTCGACTTTCAATGTATGATATATTTAAGGAGTGGTTTAAGGAGTGGTTCCACACTGCCGTGAATGTCCGTGGTGGAGCAGATATTCAAACCAAGGCCTCCTGAGACCTGATCAATCACTCTGTCCACTACACCACACTGGGTATCTCTTGCATGTAGAGGGAGCCAATAATCCAGTGATAATGCTTGGAAAAGCCTTTGGCAAAGATTCTGGAGAATTGTGCTTGACCAGAAGAGATGGCACTGAGCCAAACAAAGCACTGGTTCAACCCAAAATGTGATAGCTTTAAGGTATGCTCATGCCCAACCTTACCAGCATAGTGGACAGTATGTCTATACAATATTTAGGGTTAGCAGGTCTCAGGTCCCTGGCTGAAGAAATAATTCACCAGGGGTAAATAGGAGACTGATAGAATTATTTCAAGCCTCAGAGACTGAACCTGTCAAAATCCTAACAAGAATATGCCAGCAAATATGGAGAACACAACAATACCCACAAACTGGAAACATACAATACATATTCCAATCCCCAATAAAGGAGATGTCAATGACTGCAGTAACTATAGGTCGATTGCTCTAATTTCCCATTCAAGCAAAATGATGCTCAATGTGTTGCAACAAATGCTTTTACCTTACATGGAGTGAGAAATGCCTGATGTTCAAGCTGAATTCTGAAAAGGAAGGGGCACTCAAGATCATATCACAAATATCTGCTGGTGACTGGAGCTCTCCAAAGAATTTGAGAAGAAGGTAATTCTGTGCTTTATAGACTATGGCAAAGCCTTTGACTGTGTAGGTCATGAGAAGCTATGGATTGTTCTGAAAGAAATGGGTGTGCTTCAGCACTTGTCATGATGCACCAGCTGTATTGTGGACAAAATGCTACCATTAGGAGAGAATATGAAGAAACAAAATGGATTCCTATAGGCAAAGGTATCAGACAAGGGTGCATTTTATCATCTTATCCTGTTCAATCTATAAGCAGAACATATAGTATGAAAAGCCAAACTAGATTTGGATGAAGGAATAAAAATTAATGAAAGAAACATCAATAATTTAAGATATGTAGATGACAGCATCTGACTGGCAGAAAGCAGAAATGACTTGAAATGACTGTTAGGGAACATGAAAGAAGAAAATGCCAAAGCAGGATTGTAGTTGAACATTAAGAAGACCAGAATCATAACTCTAGAAGAACTACACAATTTTAGCATTGTCAATGAAGAAATTGAAATTGTTAGAGATTTTATACAACTTGGTTCAATAAGCAATCCAAAAGACTGCAGCCAAAAAATCAGGAGAAGACTGAGACTCAGAAAGGCAGCAATGAAGGGATTGGAAAAGATCATCAAGTGTAATGATGTGTCATTGGAGACCAAGGCCAAAATCATTCACAATGTTTTATTCCCAATTGGTATGTACTGGTGTGAAAGCCAGACATTGAAGAAAGCTGACCGGAATAAATTTGTTTATTTGTTTTAATGGTGCTGTACACAAGCTTTGTGGATATCCTTGACTCCCAGAAAGACAAACCAGTGGGTCCTAGAGCAAATCAAGCCTGAACTATCTCTGGAGGCAAAAATGTTGAAACTGAGGTTGTCCTACTTTGGGCACATCAGGAGAAGGTAGGATTCTCTGGAAAGACAACAATGCTGGGAAAGGTGGAAGGCAGCCGGAAAAGAGGAAGACCGAATATGAGATGGATTGGCTCCCTAAAGGAAGCCACAGCCTTACATTTAGAAGAGCTGAGGAGGGCTGTTGAGGACAGGACATTTTGGAGATCACTCATTCATAGGGTTGCCATCAGTCAGAGGCAACTTGACAGCACGTAACTACAACATCTGCAAGTCACAAAAGTAGTTCATGGTTTAGACATGATCAGACCTGGGGTATTGATTAGAATAGTGGGCTGGGATTTTGGAAGTTTAGATCGAAGTTTCCATTCAGCCATAAAACTCACAAGGTGACCCGGAGCCAGTCACTTTCTCACATGCTAACCTACCTCATAGGGTTTTCATGAGGATAAATTGTACAGGGCAAGAACCATGAATACTGTTGCAAACTCACTGGAGAAAAGAAACCCACCCCTTTTCAGCCATCTCTGCAATGGAATTAGAGATGGATTTGTATAAAGTGGAGAGGAAGTGGTACAGCACTTCTTGCTTTTACTTCATCGCAGTGCACTGCAGGTGACCTGCAAAGAAAAACTCAATTAGTTATCGCATCCGATTTGCACAGCAGATGGGTTCAGGTAGATCTTGGCTATTAGCATTTTACAGTGTTACATCACGTCACTGCTCTTCTTTTAATATGATGAGGGCAGGAATGATTATGCCACTGTACTCCAACATGGTGCTCCTGGGAATCATATTGGCTCAGTAATTGAGCCACGTAAAACATTTACCTGGTGCCTGTGCTTTGCTAATGGAGAGAACCTTTAATCTGGGATGTGGCATCAAAATTACAGCTTGCTAGGTTTTATGTTATTCTCTGTGTGAGGCAGAAGCGGAATGCCAAGATCAATAAGTAATGTAAATACGGTAATAAAATAAAATAAAATAAAGCGAAGGGATATTGCGGAAATGGTGCCATTACCGTGTTATTTAAAAGGTGAGAGTCTTGTAAGCTGAAAATGAGGGAGGAAGTGAACGGAAGAAAACACGCCACCGAGAAGAAAACAGCCCAACTCTTTCCATCACAAACAGTGGATGCTTTTATGATCTCTGTTTTTCTTTGATTTACAAGTCATTGTTCAATCTAATTGCATTTGCTCTAATGATGGAATACAGAGCATCTTTCTCATTTCATAATTAATAGCTTCACAGATTAACTGATGCTAATGAACAGGCGCTGTTGTTATTTCCCAATGAAGTCTATCAAATCAGATCATACAAAGTGGGTCTGTGAATCAGTAAGAGCAATAAATCATGGTGATTTATTGTTTGTTACAATTTTCTAGGCATAGTAGGTGCATAATCGTGGTGAACCATATTGCCACTTCGTCTCTCATACATACATGAGGAATCAACCTGGTATCGTCAGATTAGTTTCGTTCTTGATATGATGAGGCATCTGTAGACAACTCTTCTTTGTACAGAATACTAATTGCTTGAAAAGTGAGCTCTAATTTAAAATGTCAACCTACAAAGTATTCTAATATCCAAGAAAGCCAGGGTTTCACTTTTTTATCTATAAGAGGTAGTTTCGGAACTACAGCTACCATACTAACTCTGGGACAGACATCTTGTGCCTTTAGAAGCTTCATAGAAGTAATGCAGAATGTGTCCTGGAAGCTTTTCTATATTCTACAAGCTCGTGCCTTCTAGATGTCTTTGCCTACAATTCACATTACCCCATGCACAATACATATTTGTGTGAATATGTATACTGAACACTGTTCTAACCAGATATGTTGAATATCTGAAGATGGACACATTTATTTCTGATCAACATCATCTCTCAATGTTTTTTGCCATAATTCTGGTCCTTTTCTGCATTGTTGTTGTTTAGTCATGTCCGACTCTTCGTGACCCCATGGACCAGAGCACGCCAGGCCCTCCTGTCTTCCACTGCCTCCCGGAGTTTGGTCAGATTCATGTTTTTTCTGCATTACTCTCCCTTAAAAAAAAAAGTCTCGGAATATTTTGACACCTTTAAAGCTCCAAGTTCTCCCATCATGACATTAGAGCAAGTGGGAATGTTAATGTTCCAAACATTCTCTAGATCAAACTGTGAGCTGCAAGCCAAGTCCCTTCATACAGAAATCTGTCAACAGAGAAGTCCACAAAAATTCCTGGAAAATCCCTATCTCCTTATCTAATTGTTCTTAAGAATATTTGAAGGGGATTGAGAGACAGATGATATGTCAGTTGTTCTGTTTTCCGATGCACTTTCTGGTTGGTTGCTGCAAGTTCCCCTCTCCCCACCTGAGGCTTTTTTTGAGTGTGCAAAAAGGATATAGAACTCTCTGAACTGTTACTTCCACCCCACCGATGCTTTGGCTAACTTGATATTTGCACCCTGGACTCTGAATTCGGCAAACTACATAGGTTGTGCAGAGCCTGGAAAAGTTATTTTTCTTCACTACAGTTCAGGGAGGATCGTCCAGTTGTGGTTGAAAAAGTAACTTTTCTTAACTCTGAAAATATCTTGAGGGAAACTAGTTGTAACTTTGACTAATTTCAGACTTTTTCATGTGTTCTACACACACACACACACACACACACACACACACACACACACACACACATCTGTAAACCCTGAAGAGTCACCATAAATCAGAATTGACTTGATAGCTCATGATTATTTACACATCTATTACCTATGTAATATTACAAAATAAAATTCATATTACCTGTATAATGTATTATTCACAATAATATTCACTACATACATACATACATACATACATACATACATATAAAAGATAGTGAATATTATTGTGAATATTTTATCTATGTGTATTATATATAATGTATATATACATATAAAATGCATACATATACATATATATGTAGGCATCCTTCAGTCTCAAGAGACTATGGTAACGTGCTCTGAATAGAGGTCTTGGAACAGCGTCTAGTGTGGCTGAGAAGGCCAATTCGAGAGTGACAATCCCTTCCACACTGAGGACAAATACAATCTGTCCCCTGTCCAGCTCACATATACATAACATGTACGTGTACATGTACCTGAAGCTGTCTTAATTTTCTCCTAATTCCACTTGCATTTTCTTCCCACCCTTGTTTCCTATTGGTTTTTCAGATATCAGTGGTTTTCCCCCCTTTCTTGAACAGAATTTTTTCTGAGTTTTGGGATATTCTTTACCTAATGCATGCATTTTTAGCATTTTCCCCATTGTCCAAAGTGTAGTTTCCAAACATAACCATTTTACAGAATGTGCATTTATTTCAGTAAGAAAAAAGTAACAAAAGGAACCTGACATTCACCATTTCCCCGAGTGATAGGAAACCAACAGATATATGCATGTTAATAGTTTTTGCAAACCACAAAGCTGGATACCTTTAAAAAAAAAATCAATTCATGTGAAATTCTTTTCCATACTCACTCTTAATGTCTTACCCTGAATACTCAAGACAGGATGGATCTCGCTTCTAATTACACTTCCTGAGTTCCCACTGCATATAATTCTCAAGACAAGTGTCTTGGTACTGGAGAAAAATATGAAAACACATATCATGAGATAAAGTATCAAAGACTAACCAATTTATAATTGCATGGGCTTTTCCGGTTACACAGCCCACATCATCTGGTGCAAGAAATGTCTCTTAAATGCATCTGAGGAAGCAGGCTGGGTGTCCATGAAAGCTCAGGATATAATAAATCCATTATTCTGACAAATGGCTGCTTCGCCGGCGAGATCTCTTCGCCGCACCCTCCGGAGTAGCGTGAGACAGCTGGCCATTGTGAGTGCTGGGAGGGTGGGGGTGGGAGCAGGTTTGTTTTTAGGAAAGCTCCGCCCCTGGTTCAGGGTCTTTTGAGGCTCTCAGCGGAGAAGGAGGCTCGTCGTGCGGCACTCCGGCTTGTGCGCGCTTGTGGCGCACTTCAAATTGCCGTTGCGGGCTTCGGATCTGGGGCTGCGGCCGCACCTTTGTGGTTTCGATTCACTTTATGATTGGAGATTGGAATTCGGCAATCATCTAGGGGCTTGGTAATGGGGTGTTAGCCCCCCCCAGGGCGGCTTCGGCCGCACCAGATTCGGTGGGGTTCTCAATCACCCAGCAGTTGGCCTTTTATGTGAATTGTAATAATAATAATTGATAAATATTAATTTATAAAAATAAATTATTATTATTAATTATTAGTATTAATAATAATAATAATAATAATAATAATAATAATAATAATAATAATAATAATAATAATAATAATAATAATAATAATAATAAATCTACTGCTAATAGGAGAGGGATCCAACTGGGCATAAGGAAAGAGATGTGGTCTGATCACAGTATCTTGGATGTTGGGTTGGGTTGCCCCCCCTTTTCGGGCTCTAACTTAATTGGCTTATACTGGGTCTAGATTCCTATTTTCATTCATTGCTAACTCAGTGCTATTATTATTGGCTACATTGGTTAATTAATATTTTTATAATTAGGGTCTAATTATTTGGATATCAGGGAATAAAGTGCATAGGTGCAGGAAGTGCATATGTGCATGAATACTTAATTGAATAACTACCAAATATTGAGTCTAAACCTGCGCAAGCCACAGGGCTTAATTGGCAATAAGTCATTCAGTTGATTTAGAGTTTAAGTGGTAAGCCTTGCCTCATTTGGTTTAGGGCTTTTCTGGTCACTTTGGCATATAATATATATATATATACATTTATAGATAAATCAATACATATATATTTCCAATTAATAAAGTGAGAATTTATTAATACTACACAATAATGGGTCTGAAAAAAGGACAGGGGAAAAGTAAAGGAAAACAGCCTGCTAAAAGGCACCCCCCCCCCCCCAGGTTTCCCCTGCAGAGTCATCCTCGGATGAAGAGTCCTGGCCTATATGGCAGGAACTACAGAAAAAAATTATTGCCTTAGAGGATGAACGTGCTTCCCAGCCGGGACCGGCTGCAAGTGGGTCTCAGACTCGCAAGACTTCCAGAGTGTCGAAGGGTCACAGACGAGCTAAACTTAAAGCTTTAGCTGATAATCTCTTATCTCGCCTTAATGTGTTAGATGCTGAGCGATGCGCTGTTCAGAGACCACCCACCAGAGCTGAGGTGCCACAAAGGGTACCTCAGAGGGCTCAGTCCGAAGCTGCAAGTGGTAGTCCTGACCCAGAGTTGGCTGTTGCAGCTGCGCAGGAGTCAGCGAACTCTGGAATTCCAGGTGAGTTAACACCAGCACCGGACACCTTTAGGGATGCTGTAACCTGGCCTTGGCCAGGCGTAGGGGAGACAGGTACGTCACCATTAACTTCTCACCTATTTGCACATGGCATTGGAATGCAGTCTCCTCAGATACCATCAGGACCCCCAATTGGTTGGATTCCGCCTTACCCACAGGTGTCACACCCGGCGTCTTTAGGGGTTACACCAGGGGTTAGCGTATGGCCATATCCCTCTGTCCCAGATACAGGTTACAATTCTGTACCTCTTAAGGCTTTACCCTTTGGTGATTATTCCATGCCATTAGGGGATCATCTGACTCCAGCGACTAAAGAAAAAAATTGAAAAGGTGATTACATTGATGTTTTTGAGCTATTAAATAGAAAAGTTGACAGTAAGGAATTGGAGAAAGAGGATGATAAGGAAAAAGAGAAACACCAGAGGCACAAACCTGAGTGCACTTGGGCTAATTGGCTACCAGGTTTTTTTATTTATCAGGCAGTGATAATGAGGGTCCAGCCTTGGAGGGCTTTATCTTTGGTTCAATATTTGGACTTAATATATAGGGCTTATGTTGACTACCCGGGTCACGCGTGGTTGCTCTACGATGATTCATTTTGTATGAGGGCCGCGATACACCCCAATTTGCGCTGGGATGAGCCCCATCCTGGGCTCTGGCTTCAATATATGACCCCTGCACGACCTAGCGTGGGTGACAGGTTTGACAGCAGCCATCTAATCCACAAAGCAAACCTGAATTTCCCCGCTAAGATCCCCTCAACTCAGACTCCTCAACCATGTTGGCTTTGCTGGGAATTTAATTCCTGTGGAGCATGTGCTAGGAAGGCTTGTAAATTCAGGCATGAATGTACATTGTGTGGTGGGCAGCATGCTAGCATCAGTTGTTTTCGTGCCCGCACACAGAACATGTAAATTTATTCTAGAAACATTCCAGAACATGGCAAAAGAGTTAGGGCTACCGTTAGCTGAGGAAAAAACGGAAGGTCCGTCCACTGTGTTGATCTTTTTGGGAATCAAATTAGATACACAGCTGCAGGCTTGCAGGCTACCTGATTCCAAACTGAAAGACTTACAGCAAAGGCTTAGAGAGTTAGTAAAGAAAAGGAAAGTCTCCCTTAAGGAGTTGCAGGAACTGGTAGGTCATTTGAATTTTGCATGCCGGGTGATTGCTCCAGGCAGGGCTTTTTTTACAACTTTGTGAGGCAATGAGTGGCCTCAGACAGCCATTTCATTGGACAAGACTGACAGCTGATATGAGACAGGTGTGGCTGCAATTTTTGGATGGTTTAAACGGTATTTCCTTTTGGAGATCGGAGATAAACTTGGGGGATGCTTTACAGGTGCATATGGATGCAGCAGGATCCAGGGGTTATGGAATTTACTTCAGAGGGCGGTGGTGCACAGGTGCATGGCCAGATGAATGGCTCCACTCTGACATCTCCCACGACCTTACTTTCTTAGAGTTTTTCCCCATTTGGGGTGCCTTGTGGGTATGGTCCACGGAATGGGCAAACTCAGTTATTAGTTTTTGGTGTGACAACCTAGCGGTTGTTCACATAGTTAATAACCTAACTTCTCGCTCCAAAAGAGTGATGTGCTTAGTTAGGGCATTCACGCTGAGAGCCTTGCAGTTTAACATTGCTGTGCATGCTAGGCATATTCCCGGTGTGGACAACAGTATAGGTTCAGGGAATTGGCGCCGGGAGCCAGCGAGCACCCAGAGTTACTGCCATCAGAGGTTTGGCAAATTGGAGGGAAGACGCTAACCGAGCGATAGGTTTGGCTCTGGCCCCATGGACGCGCAAAGGGTACATGGCCGTGAGGAGAGAATTCCAGGAATTTAGAGGTGATATAGCCTTGGATCAAACATGGCCAGCTCCAGTCGACCATATCTAGCAATATATGGTTTTCTTGAATAGGAAAGGATTGTCCCCCAGCTCAATTCAGGGCAAATTGGCAGCCTTAGCATTTTACGCTAAGATACGGGGTTACCAAGACTATCACCTCAGACTATCGTATTAGGAAGATGATAGAAGGGTGGTCTAAAGAAAAAGTGAGAATACCTGACACTAGAGCTCCCATAACACCCACCATGCTGGAAAAGCTTAACCAACACTGGGATAACATATGTTTGAACGCTTTTGAGGCTGCCCTGTTGAAGGCTGCATCTTTAGTAACATTCTTTGGAGCCCTTAGAATAAGTGAGGCAGTTGCCATGAGCACGTCGGATACATCACTGTTGGCTCTACAAAGACAGGACATCCTTCTCGAGAATAACACCCTCTTCATTCACATACGCCGGTCAAAGGTTGACCAGAGGGGGAAAGGAGTGCATATTGCGCTAGGCAGGTGTTCTATAAACAGCATATGCCCCGTCCTGGCCACTGTAGCATATTTGACTTTGAGGTGTCAACACCCAGGTTATTTCTTCGTGCATAGTGATGGGTCACCGTTGACCAAATACCAGTTTTGGAAATTGACTGACAAGGCGCTACAACAGTCTGGTGTAGTGGGGTTATGCTTCAGCATGCATTCATTTAGGATAGGACCAGCCTCAACAGCTGCTGCACTTGGTTATGGTTCTGAGGACATTAAAAGGTTAGGACGCTTGAATTTTGGCTGTTACAGGTGTTGTGTCCGTGTTCTCCCTTCAGTTTAGGTTCGTTGCTGGCCTTGTTTCTTTTGTTGCAGGTTCAGAGGTTCCGAGGCAGAGACTCTGCATCTTGATTGTCGGTCATAGTTTTATCTTCTGGGCAGCGTGCCATGCTGCGAAATCATTGTGGGGAAGCAATTTAGGCCTTGGGCCCACAGCCCAACTGGAGTGGTTTGGCAAGAGGCGTATGCTGTGGGAATGCGTTCCTACAAGCAGTGCCTCATGGTCCTCATAGCTGTCCCCCCGATGTGTTGGTTGTTCATCTCGACTTAGCTAAGCGTAGCGGAAAGTCGCTAGTAATAGATATTATACATGATTTGCATTTGCTGAAAACCGAGCACCCTTCGATGATCATTCTGTGGTCCACAATAATCCCCAGAGCGAAGTAGCGGGCAGATTACCCACCTCAGTGTATTAATACAACCCGCAGAAGCGTTAACCGGGAAGTTTGCCGGGCTGTCGAAAGGGGTATCGGTACAGTTATTGGGCACCATGACATTCGCTTGAATAGGCCGGAGCTTTACAGGCACGATGGAGTACATCTTTCAAACCAGGGATTGGAGTTATTCATTCAGGATATTCAGAGGGGCCTGCATGCAGTTATTAATAGCTTGGGTGGGCAAGGGACTTAGTCATGCTAGTCCCTTTGCCGTGGCGGGTAGTGCGGAAGGAAGTTGGATCGGTGAGTCCTAGTAAGAGCACAGTAAGGTTATAGCTCACCCGACCTCCCAGCGCTGCAGATCGTGAGATTACAGCTTGCGGGGGGGAGGATGCGCTGGGGCTTCGCACGGACCAAGGGCCACCAAATGTATGGGGGCTTGAGGCCCGGGTGAGGTCAGTGCCAAGCCGGCCGGGGTTGTGCTGTCTAGGGGACCACGCAGGCTCGGGACAGAGGACTCGCCCGTATTGGCAAAGGGTCCGGTGAGACCCAGTTATTCCTTTCCGCACTACAGCAGCCCCCTCTTCTTTGTTATAGTTTAATAAAGCGTGGCCCTGGTTTAACCCAACTATTTTGCCTCGTGTCATTGTTCCGGATGGTTTGGCAATGCCAGAACTCTCTTTGGCCTAAATCCATTTGCTGTTTCCAGCTAGCCGTTGAGTCAATTGCTGATTGCTGAGTCAACACTCCTGCTCATTCCCGATTCAATAGGCCTGCTCTGGGTAGGACTACCAACTGGATCCCGGCCTTTCTTATTTTGTTACAAGAGACTAAAATGGTTACTCCTTTGACTATTCCTCTGAAGAATTAGAGAGCACTATCACTATGAATGGGAAAATCTGGCAGTTTCACTTTCTCACACATTCAAATTTTGCAAATTTTGATAAGTTCTGGGGAAAATGGAACAAAATGCCCATTCCCTGAGATGATCTATCCTCCTCAATTTAAACCTTCCAAATTAAAAGACTGAGATGTTCTCTTTGGCAAATATGTGGTTAAGAAAGAATCTACGGCAGTAAATATTCAGCAGGTGGCAATGTGTGTGTGACCCAGTAAGTGCCCAGAGGCATGGTTAGAATTGTATCATTTTCCAGCCTAAGATAAAAACTGAATTTTCACATCACCTATTTAGCTCTAAGGTGGCACCAGTCCTTGATGAATCCTTAAAAGCAACAGGTAAACAGCAAGCCATGCCTAAGTGAAGAGGATGGGATGCTGTGTGCATTGTGCTGTTAAGGGAAAAAAAGCACACCACTAGCTGTGGTGGTCCTTTTTTCATTCAGATAACACCAGCATGGAATGGATAAATCACATTCAGTATCAGATTTTTAAAAATTAGACTTAATAAGAAGGCACTATGAGAAGCTAGCAGGAACAGACCAAATAGATTTGTGACACAATGGCTCCTTAGAAGCACTGCTCTATGCCGTGCTTATTATCAACAGGAAAGATGAGTAAGTATAATCTTATCCCATTTAAAATCCCTGTTGATCGTCATGCATTAAAGACTACTATTAAAGGGCAAAAATCACCATTCTTCTCTCTGTGTTAAAATTATTCGTAGTCATTACTACCATGCTTTCTTTAATTTGCAAGGAACTCAGCCTTAAAGCCTTTTTTTTAAAAAAAATTTCATGTTTTAGAGGCAGAGCATTATCCTCCCCCCACCCTAACTTGAAATAATATCATCTTCTGTATACTTTTTTTCTGTATTTTCTGTATTTAATTTCACAAGGATACATTTAAGGGGGGGGGGGGTTGTACTGGCCCTAGCAGATTTTTGAGTACAGAAGATGACACACTCTGTCCAAAAGGATGTTTGTTCTGGAAATGTGGGGCAAATGTGTGCATGGGCTTCTGTGTGCGTATATGTGCATGAACAGTACAGAAGTGGCAGATTTGAGTGATTAATATGTTACTCTTCCCTATGGTAGGCTTGCTGTTTGTTTTTTCTAAAAACACTGCCAAATATCAGTAAAATGAGAAACATCAATCATACACATACGTTTGTAAATCTTAACTTATTTTGTCCTCATGCATGAGAATAAGAAAACGCCAACTTTTCCCCTTCACCTGCAAGATGGCAAGAGGATTTCTTCCACTCTAGAGAGTTTTCACACCAATGAGATTTTTTTTAAAAAAAACAATGCCCAAATGATCGAGCCGTTGGCGAGCCACACTTTGGCAGCACGGCTCGCCTTTGCCTCCTTCCACAGAAGTCGCGAGACCTCCTAGTCTTGCATGAGCATCTTGGGTAGGAGAGGGGGGAACGATAGGTTATTTAAGGGCCATTACCCCCTCTCCCCTTCCTCTTCCTTCGATGGCACCCGCCCGCCTGCCCTATATTCTAGTGTGAGTTTATCTGGTCACCTTTGGGGACAGATAGGAATTTTTGACCCGTATCCTGATTGGCCTTTGGATGTGGGGATTTTTCGCCTATCCCACACTGGAAAAGGTGTGTGGCAAGTTTTGAGGTGGAATTTTCGGTCACACAGGCGGGTAGTGCGGATAAAACAGGTTTTTGGTGAGTCCCATAGCAATCTCAGGTAATGTATAGCTCATCTGAACTCTCAGCGCTGCGGATTGTGCAATTACAGTGCTTGGGGGGAAGATGCGCTGGGGCCACACCCGGACCAACAGTCAACAAGCAGAAGGTGGCTTGAGGTCCGGGGGGTGATCAAATTTGGGCCGGCCGGGTTCTCGCTGTCTTCACGACTGCGAAAACTTGGGGCCAGGGAATCACCCATTTGTTTGTTAGGGGGTCCGTTGAGACCTCTGTGCTTAAACCTGATTCCGCACTACGGCAGGACCCCCCTTTGCCAAAGGATTGGCAACATTGATTATTCAATAAAGTGTGGCCCGTGTTTAACCCATAATTCTGGTCTCGCGTCTTTGTTCCGGGGTAAGGGGGCAAATCACAATGGCTGCTGCCTTGTTGCATGGGCTTTTGTGTCACATGGGTTGTTTTTATCTTTGTGATCAAGATAAACGCTTTGCTTCACAAAGGGAAAAGACACCAGTTTTGCAGAGACATTTTGCACAAAAGACACAAAATTGAATTTGGGGGGAAAATTCTCTCATTCCCATCCTGGAAGTGTAAAACTTCATGGGCCAACTATTTCTTGGCAGACTTTCTCCATGTTCCAAGACCAGCTTTCTCATCAAGAACGTGTAATTTTGTGAGAACTCCTCACATCCCTAAGATGTGTGTAACTGTAGCTACAAGCCTGCTTCATACAGTGAGTGGGGAAGGGATGTAAGGCGTATAGTAGAAAAATGAGTACACACTTGCCAAGCATAAAAGAATGTGCAAAGCAAAACATCCACATAAAGGTGTTTCCATGACCAATGCACTTCTTCATACAGTCCTTATGCGCACATCCTTACCTTATGCTCACATCCTTACCTTTTTCTTCAGAAATGTGACATAGAAGGGCCCATACCAACTTCTCCGCCAGGCAAGTGTCGGACATTGGACCTCTAGAAAAATGTGTACCTGTAGACCTATGAAATGTTGTGAAGGGTAGGAACAGCTGTCCTGAAACACAGGAGAACCACACTGGCAATTTGCTGAAGGACTTGCAAACATTGCTTCTGCGTAGACTGAATGTGTATGCATAAAGAACTTTGGCCCAAGCCACCATGTGAATTCAGCATAATGTCTGCATAGTACACATTTGATTATAGTTTATGAGTGTACAGCTCCCAGATTCATCCAAGTGTAGTCAGTTTTTCTCTCCTTCTTCTCTTCTGAACTATTTTGGAAGCCATTGCCATGAACATTCGGTAGATTTGCTCCACTCAGTGCTAAAAATACTTACCCATGAAGTTTCAAAATGGTCAGTACCATAAAGCTGCTCAGCAGGAATCAGTACCTTAGTTTCATTTTATGCTGTGTCCGTGAAATGTTGGTGCCCCTGTTTCACACCCCCACTGAGATCCAAATCTTACCATTCATGTCTATAAAGAACAAAAAGGGGTTGCATTTCACTAAAGACTTGTGTATGAGATCTTCTAACCAGGGTGTTCTAAATTGTGGCTTCTTTGAATTGAGTCAAATCAGGTTGTTTTCTGGATGACTGAAGGCATGACCGCACAAAACCTGCTCCCAGGTTGATGCAAACTTCTCAGTCCTGCAAACTGGCATTTTAAGCACTGTTGTGGTTAATTATGGTGATGATTATGGTTAATTATTCCAGGAAGGTGAGTTTCAAGTGTCTACACATCACATAGGCCCCCTTCTCCCTCATATTTTTCTGCCATTATGACCACCCTCTTGCCTATTCACATCCCTCCTCCTCCTCCTCCTCCTTCATGTTTAGCAAGTGAAATAGCACTGAATTGACAAGACACGGTGAGCATTTGAGTAACTGCTGTTATCAGTTTAACTAAGCTATACTGCTAAAATAGGATTTTTTTATTTACAAAAAAGACAATTTACGAATTACATTGCAGCTGTCATCCTTACCAGTGCAAGCAGAAGGCAGGCAAAAAAAGCAGTTTCCTCCCACACCACACCCCATCCTCTACATCATCAGTGACGTCATCTGGATACACCCAAGCCAAAAGCAAGACAACATAATGCAAATGGAACCACTAGCTAGATGGCCTTTTCACTAGCTAGATGACACACTCTTTCCTCAGAGGTTATTAGATTAAAACATCCCTACAGCAGAGAAGGCATGGTAGAATCAACCACACACGTTATGTTACACATGAACCATGTGTTAAGCTTATCCTCCCTCTGGTTAATTGGTTTTTGGGCTGTCCTTAAAGAGAGATCTCACACAAACTACTTTTAGGCCTTAATCCTCAGACTATACTTACTTGCGCAAAATTTGTCATAGCTGCATGCAAGATCTGTAAAGATTTAATGGGTAATGATTTTAAGCTGTAACTTTCCTTTATCTCTTTTCCCCTTTATATTAGTGTTGTAACTGCCTTATAAATTCAGTCTGTATTATGTTCAATGTCTTTTTCTGGTCATGCACCATAATAATACTAAACTAAACTATTTTTTAAAAAAAAACAAGTCCTGGTAGCTGAACAAAATATATCATGTACTCATGCCAACAGACAGGATCTTTTTGCGATCAGCGCTAATGTCAATGGAATAATTATTGAAAGGAGCAATGAGAAACAACACATACAACAGGACAAATACTCTTCTAGTCACTTTCTGAATCAGAATCTAAAGGCCATATTATGCCCAAAAGGTAAAATGTGTACTACCCTGTAACTCTCACAATTCCTGGCCATTGGTCATGGTGTCTGGAGATGATGGAGGTTGTGGGCCACCTAACCCAGAGTGTTCCAAATTGCCTGCCCATTTCTTAGCTGTCGCTGTTACTAGGGTGGCTGCTCCTGCTACTGTACTTAGTGACAATGGAGACAAAGCTTCAACTCTGAAGTGTGCTACCTAGCAACGAAATAGAGTTTGAATCTCCTGGCTATTCCCACATACAGTGGTGACTGATTGGAGAGGGGACCTCTGGTAGAAAATGTTATCTCTCCATCCATTAGATATTACGGCCTGTTGCTCCTTCTGCAGATCTTTTTTTTTTCAATCCAAACCATGTTCGTGAAGCCGTAACTTTGTATCTGCACAGAATCTGTCAGGATTTTATTAGTATGTAGACATGCACATGCGCACGCACACACACAATAATTATATATATTTAAATGTATACTTTGCTCTTGCCAGCTTTTCAGTGCAGAGTGGGTGTGCTGCTCCGTGCACATTATTAATCAGCTTAATCCTATAATTACTCCAGCTCCATGCAGAGCTCTGAGAACTTGAGAGAACTCATCTTGGCGAGCAAGCTCATGTAAAAGAATTGACTTTCCAGAATGAGCAACCTATGAGCCCAGTGAGGTGCCTGACATTGGAGAGATGTAAGGAAAGGAGGGAGGTTGTAGCTATCGGGAAAGGAGCATCACAGCTGGAAAAGAAGATGGGGAGGGAGAACAGACCGAGGGGGAAGAAGAATAAAATGCATTTTAAATTACTGACATCACTGCAGTTCTATTTTCTCAATCTCTCCTCTCCTCTCATGAACCACAACAGATTCTACAAAATGTGTTTGGCAGAACATGTATAACAATATCATTGCTTCTATTTAAAGAATCATTACCACTAGTGATGAGCACAGCAAAAATGTTCATGTTTCTTTCATTTTGGGTTGTTTCACGAGTACCTCTTGCATTTTTGGGTTTCTGCATGCCAGTCCTTACATTTTATAGGGGTTTTTTCATTTCATATTTTCCACTTCTTTTTTTGGGTACTCCAAAAGCCTTACAAAACCCTTAAAAACTGCACCAAAAAAAGAGAGGCGCAAGGCAACAGAGAATCAATCTTCACCAAAAGTAGGCAACAGTGCATGATGAAGAAAAATCATAATCACACCTATGCAGGCACTGGCTTATAGAAAAAGCCTATGGCAGTGTCCACCTTCCCGTGCACACTGTCACCACAGCCCACACAAATATGTTATGTCACCCAAGATACACCACCACCGCCAGTCCTATGCACACAGCAATTCCTTCACTTACTCACCAACAATATGAAAAACAATGGAACATTGAAAAATCAGAGTCCAGTGGCAATACCACTCTCTCGACACAACAGGCCATCTGGACAGCACAATCAGAAAAAAGTAAGGAAGCACATAAGGAATTCCCAGCACACGGCGGGGGGGGGGGGGAGCCACAACAAAAAGCAGTCCTTGTGACTTCCCACAGCAAATTACAAGACTCTGCCACAGCTGTCCCAAAGCCTCTTTCTCACAATGTGGTTGCCTCCCTTTGCCTGACACCAGGTCCTGACTTTTAGTGCGGATTTTGCACATGAGCAGCCATAAGAAGGCAAAGAACTACTTTGTGAAATTCAGGTAGCCCTCCCATTTCAGATAGTGGCTGGTTACTCTGCAATACCTTCAGCAAAACATCAGCTGAATGAAGAACTGGTGGGAGACAGTGGGAAAAATGATCAATGACACCCTTTTGGTAGAAACATACAGGCAATTCTAAGTACCTATTTTGTTGTATTTTAATTTTATACCCTTTGACACAATATCCTTCCATTCTGAGCTAGTATATGAAACATTTTCTGTCTGAATAACTTAAGATCCACTCATTGCTTCCTTAACTTGCTCTCCATGTTTGAGCAACTTTATTGCCACACATTTATTCATTTTATTTAGTATTTTTCAACAGTTCTTTTCAGGACCTTTTCAAGAGAGAAATCCTTTGAAGATGTAAGATGAGAACAATAGAAAATACAATTAAAAATCAACCAACCAATATTTGATGAAGAAATCAATAAAAATGTAATTAAACAATAAAGCCAAGCAGCCTGTGAGTGACAGAAAAGCTGGCATAAAAGCTTTCCTGAAGAACTACAAAGAGGAGGCCTGATGAACCCCCCCACACACACACACTGGGAATTGATTGCAGAGATGTGATCCAACCAATGAAAAGTCCTTTCTCTTATATTCAGAAGCCTGATCACCCTTGGTGGTTGTCAACCTCCTGTTTGTTAAGGACTTCATGTCTGTCTTGAGACACAAGTGTACAGATTTTTCCCCATCATGTTCCTAGCCAGTTTTCCCACCATCCATCCCAACACATGTTTGCCTGATGCAATGGAAATTCTCCACTTCCGAAAAGAAAAATGTAATATGCACATCGAAAGAGACGTGTCTCTACACTTGTTTTCAGGACTTATTCCATGGTGTATGCCAATGGCTCTTTGAGGCATTGTTATGAGTTTTGTCATGGTGAATTGTGAGTTTATCTGAATATCTGAAGTCAAGTTAAATAATTCCTTCCCAAAGCTGTAAAACCCCAGTGCAAACACAGAAACTGATCCTAACTGACCTTTTAAAAAGGAAGGAAGGAAGGAAGGAAGGAAGGAAGGAAGGAAGGAAGGAAGGAAGGAAGGAAGGAAGGAAGGAAGGAAGGAAGGAAGGAAGGAAGGAAGGAAGGAAGGAACAAATGTCCACAAAGTGGCTGCCGTAGTTCATCAACAAAGCTGAAAATACAAGGGCATATGCTGGATGAAAATAGCAGTAATGCTTTCAGTGCAGTCAGTCCTATGAAGGAGTGGAGTGGGGTCTTTGATCTGCCAGTTCATTGGAATAAATAAATTAAGTGGTGCAGAAGGCAAATAGTCAATGAGTTCAACCCAAATGCTAATCCCAACTAAAGTACAGCAGTTGAATGAATGGGGCTTGTTCACATTGATTCAATAATCTACTCTCATTGGCACTAGAAAACTCGATTTTGCCCAAGGAGATTAGAGTTATTTGGATTCTTTATTTTTATTTGGATTCTTTAGAAGCATAAGATCAGCTTCTGGACGATAATTAGGCTGACTTCCAAAGAGACTTTTTCCCTCCAGGCTTCCCTCTGCTACTGTATCCATTTCTGCTGCAGTGGGTGATTCCTGGCCCCCTTGTGAGCGTGTAAGTACAAAAGCACTCTTAAAATGCTCTATCAGATGTAAACCCTCTCTATATGTCAGGTCTTTATCAGTCATAGACCTCTCTGGGTGTTCAGGGGTCAGTGGAATGGGATTCTCTCTAACTTTTGTAGTACAATCTTTCAAAGTACTATCTTCCATCTGTTCCTCAATACAGGAAGGATCATTAGGGGTTTTCAAAATAACCTCATCAGCCATTTTGGTTACCTCATGGTTCTTTTCTAACTTGGAGCATCCCTGGATAGATTCAGAGGTTAGGGAATCCATTTTTCCTTCAGGGATTGTTAACTGCTCTCTCAGGGAACCTGTTACTTCAAAAGCACTCTGCACATGCTTAGTGAGATCTAGCCCAATTAAACAAGATGCAGGTATTTGATCAGAGATTGCCACATCCCAATTTCCGATCCAATCTCTATAGTTTATTTTCACTTTAGCCATGGGTAAAATCACTGGAGTAGAACTTATTCCCTTGATGGTAACAGTCTGGTTTGGGAGAATTTGTTCTTTAGGAATTACATCAGGATGACACAGGGTTATATTAGAACAAGTATCAACCACTCCTACATAAGACTTTTCATTAATAAGAAACCTCTCACCAGGGTTATGAACTAAAATATCTTCTGCCTTTACTAGAAAACAATGAACGACCTGGGCTAGTGGCAGATCAGAATTTTCTGTTGTGCCAGTTGCCATGGAGACAGAACCACCATTGTTACAACCTTCAGTAGCTTCTGCAGTTTTCAAGCAGTATACTTTCTTGGTCTGACCATCATCCTTCCCAATATTAAGTTTATTTTTCATACAATTGAACTGTAAATGACCAAACTCTCCGCAGTTATAACACTGTTTAAAAGTCCTTCTCTCACTCTGAGGAGATCTGTTCAACTTTAACTTTTCCTCAGGGTTCATTTGGGTCTGAGAACTAGGCCGTGCTAATTTAGGTGAAGTACTACTCTGGCTTTCTTTTCCTGTTGTTTTGCTGAGGAAATTTTTATTAAAGGGTTTCTTATGGTTGTCCCAGTTTTGTCTGTTAAAATTTACCTCAGAGAACCTGTGGCTTCGAATCTCCCCAATGTAATCCGCTGTTTCCACCTGCTTCTAGTAGATTTTTGGGATTTTTGTCCTTAACTAAATAACGCAATTCCCCAGGCAAAATAGAATAAAATTGTTCCAACCCAATCACATTTTTCATTTGCTCAAGAGAAGTGACATTCTCACATTCCATCCATTTGTCCAAACATTGAAGAAGTTTATCCCCTATCTGGGAATAAGATTCCTCCGGCTTTTTGGTCAGGGCACGAAATTTTTGCCTGAGGTGTTCTGCATTGATACCAAATCTAGAAATTACCATTTTTCTGTATGCTTCAAAATCTCTAGCCTGCTCTAGGGGCATCTGAGAATACAGCTCAGCTAAATCTCCACTTATTTGGGATCTCAAAACCATCATCCTTTCATCATCCTTAACATTAAAGTCCCAGCATGCCCTCTCAAATGAAATCAGGAAAGATTCAGGGCAATCTCCTTTCTTATATTGGGGAAATTTCTTTAGATCGATCTTTGAGAGATTTCCCTCATTAGTGCTGTTATTATTGTTGTTATTTTGAGAGGCTAATTCTAATCTTTTCATTTCCATTTGAAATTCCATTTGTTTTAACTCCAACTCCATTTGTCTGTTTTCTTGCTCAGCTTTTTCTCTCATTTCAAATTCCTTTGCTCTTAGCTTGAATTCCTGTTCCAATTTCTATTTTTCAAAACCTTGGGAACTTAGATCACCTTCTCTCCCTGAGGCACCCTCATGGGTCTCCTCCTGTTCCACAGCTAGAGGGTCTCCATTTCCCTCCACTTCCTGAGGTAAACTTTGTGCCTCTTGAGGATCAATTACCTCCATTCTTAGCTTTCTAATTCTTTTGGTTGGCATAAGTATGTGTACTTCTTCGAAAAGAGCTGGTTCCTATTGCAGAGTTAGTCAGGCCTCTTTTTAAAACACACTTTTTTTACTGTTGTTTGCTTTTCCCAGTTTTTCTGGGGTACTATGTAGCTCTCACTTGGCAGCTAAAGATGGCTACACTTTTTCTGGCACCACGCCAGCCACGATATTTCTTGGTCTGAGACAACCTTCTTGCCTCCAGACACAAAACAAATTCTGTTTCCAAGCCTCTGCTTTTTATGTTCCTTTCACCTCAGATCTGTTCTGACCCAGGCTTCTGCTTTTCTCCCAAGCGCTCCCTTCTCTCTCAGAGCCTTGAATTTTAAGCTAGCCCACTGGGTCTGTTCAAATCCTGAGGTAACCTCAAAAGGAATTTTCCCTACAGAGTCTTTCCCTATCTTAGTCCCCTCTCAGATCTGGGTTTAGAAGCCCCGCCACTAAGCTTTACCACTAAAGCTCTAGCAGGTAACCTACTTCTTTACCACAAACCTCTGACTAACAGGTCCCCTCAACTCAAAGAAAATTCACTTTTAATTCAGGCTTGACTGGATTCTTTCGCATCCCACCACTGGACACCAATTGTGACGATCACCTCTATGAAGCACCTATCTTTTGTGCCCTCACAAAGGTTCCAGTCTTTGTTTCCCTCACTGCCACCAGTGGATTACCTCTATCCACAATATAAAAGACTTTTGTCCAAACACTTGTCTGGTAAATGCAAACAGAACTTATTTATTGAAGTGTAGCCAAAGTTATTAATAATCACAGATGTTCTTCACTTGTTCATTATACACAAGAAAATCATTCACAGGCCTCTCTTTCTTCTTGCCATATAATTAATTACCTTCTCTATCTATTTATCTTAACCAGTCTCTCTCTCAATCGCTATCTCTTATGCCTCTGACTCTGACTAACTCACTGACTCTCTTGACTGATTCACTCCTCCTTTTAACCTCTCTCTCTCGGCTCCGCCTCTCCACCATATTTGCCTAGAACATGAATAATACATGACTTATTTTGCATAACAAAGGGGTGAATGCTACAGGCAGGCAGGAAGGTCGAGATGTTTAATGCAGGCAGAATTAAACCACATCCAGAAGAAACCTGATATAACATGTTGCCAGGACTTGAAACAATTGCCTTTTTAAGACTATGACTCTCCCAGAATCTCCTCATCATGTTCTCAGTGTGACAGGCCAATGGTGCTCTAGATCAGAGGTCCCCAACCCCCGGTACCGGTCCGTGGCCTGGTACTGGTCCGTGGCCTAGGCCGGACCGGGCTGCCGAGACAGACCTCCCACCCCACCCCCACATGTACTCACCCCCGCAGAGCCCATTTGCACCTGCGCACGCGCTCCAGCACACCCGTGTGAGCGCCGCGTCACCATTTGCGCATGCACACGGTACACGCACACCAGTGCAAGAGAGCACACATATTTGTTCGTGCATGCGCGCGAGCGCGGGGGGGTGCGCCACCTTCCCCAGCCGGTCCGCCGACCGAAAAAGGTTGGGGACCGCTGCTCTAGATGGTTCACTAGATACCAAGTTTGAAAAAAACATGATGATTTTCCTACCTATGTTTTCCCTCAGATTTAGCTATACTGAACTTTTTGCCACAAGTCTCTCTCTGCTAAGAAAATCTAACCACTACCACCAAAAATAAACCCTTGATATCTCTGAGCTATCCAGTAGCTCAGAGATATCTACCATTTTTAATTGGAATTACTTACATAAGGAAATAAAATGTCACTGTTTAAACAGGTTAAGATTGCTTAAATATATTTAGATTGAATACTCTTGTGTCCTTTTCCTAGTAAATAAGTTCTTCCCAGAGTCGGTAAGCTCTCAAAGCTTCTCCCTCAGGCTACATTTGCCTAAACTCAGCTCCAGTCAGTCCTCTCCATCATCAGCATCAGATGCTGCTCCACAGTCTGTCTCTGCCTCCAGCTCTTAATGTGTCTCCAGCTTGTAGGATGATTCCGTTTCAGGGACTATTTGCCAAACCCATCTCTGGTCAGATCTCTCCCTGAAACGAAGGTGGGCTCAAGAAATGTCCCTGCTTGAGCCAAAGGACAATGCCTTCATTCTCCCACACTGGCATACAAAAGCTATGAAACATAAATTTAACAATGACAGAGTCCTGAGGCTAGCTTTCCTGTTACAGGGCAGGCTATATAGCAAACAAAACATTTTCAGCCCCCTTGGTAGCTACTGCTTAAAGAGCCATCCAACCCCAGCCCTGCTTGAAACTTCTGCTGCTGAGCATAGTTACCTGCTTGAAACGTTTCTTCAACCTCCTGCCCCCTCAGCAGTCTTCAGACTTCCTTCTAGCAGAGTTCATGTGGAATGACTTTCCTCTTCCTCAGTGCTAAGCATTCTCTCTAGAGCCAACAACCATTAATTGCCTTCCACTCACACAAATCACTTCTCATTCTACATACTGTATATTCAAATCTCCTGACCAGAACCTCTTACCAACCATGTTTCTTGCAAAACTTCTACTTGATGATCACAATTTCTTGGCCAGGCAGTCCAAACAAGGATAGCCTTGCCCGCCCAGCCCGGAATAACGAGACAGACACAGGTATATGGGATAACTAGGGCCATAACTTTATTAACTTATTTATAACCCAAACTTTCCCTTTCCACAAGGAGGCCTACCATAGTGCATAAGACTTGGTCTATAACCAGAGTAAACTTTGACCTTCTGGTCCAGACCACCCATCAAGTTCCTATAACAAAAGTGTGCTGTCTTACCATACAGCACACTTCCATGTATCCCAGCTGTGGTACCCCAAGTTTGCCCCATCCAGGTCTCAAAACCTTCGCTGCTCTGCATCCCCTGGGGTCCCAGCTTCCCCGCCTCTCAACTAAGGCTCTGCTGCTGCCCTTCTGAGAGGAGGGGTGCTTAGCACCCTCTATGTGCTTTCTTAGGAACTGTTCTAACCCTTCTCCTTCTGCACTACCCGCCATGGCATAGGGACTACTTAGTATGTCCCATGCCCCCCACCAAGCTGAAACAATTCCGCTCTAAGACCCCCTTGTAGATCCTTTAAAAATATGTTCAGACCCTCATCGGATAGATGCACGCCATTCTCCATACCGCTCTGCCCACTTCTCTGTTTACACCCTTTCGGGCCCAATCAATCCTCCTGGGATCACGTGCATCTCTCCACACCATACGTGGAATCATCTCCGACCATATTATCCGTGTCTTGGGGCAGCGTGCCACAAACGCACTGAGGTCCGCTATCACCTGGATGACCAGTGACTTGCCCAACCTTTGGGCCAAGTCGTTGCCTTCCAAATATATCACCATAAGGTCAGGGGGCATATCCGCAGCACACTGGGACACCAGTTCCATGAACCCATCCCAGCGCATGCCTCTCCTTCCCTTCCATTCCAAAGCGGCCACCTCACCAAGGCCCAAATTGCAACCCCAACTGGTCCGACTGGCATGTCTGGCTGCCCAAAAAAATGTAACTGTGCCCAAACAACAGAACTCAAACTCGTGCCAAGGGCTTCTCTGGATCTGCAATGACAAACAGAACTACAACGCAGGAGAACCTAAAACTGTGGCAGAAGGTGAACATAAGCCCGGTATGTTTGAGATGACCATCTGCCCACCTTCTTAATATCTTCCACTGTAAAACCAAGGGCAGCTGCTGTAGATGCAGCGCCTATTCTAAAAGAATGTGTCCTGAAATGCCAACCTTGTATCCTGGCCTTGCATAAGGCTTGGGAGGTAACCTTCCAAAATTGGTACTTCGTTAGTGGTGACCCATTCTGGTGGAGCAAGAAACCACCTGCCTCTTTTTCCCTAAGTTGTATATACTCCCGAGTAGCTTTCACAGGACAGATCTCAATATCTGAACATTGTCCTAATAGCAGCACTCGCCCTTTTCCCAATTGGTCAGTTTTTTTGCTACTGACAGGCACATAGCTCTTTTAGCCTCTGCCCTCCAAGATTCCATACCTCTTCTGGTAGGGCGTCTTGATGGGCCCTTGCCCCCCGTGTCAATGCCCTGAACCGGTCCATCTGTTGACGGGACAGGGTGTCAGCAATAGCACTATCAATCCTGGGGACATGCCGGGCTTGGAAAACTATATTGTACTGTAAGCACCTCAACGTGAGGGCCCTAACTAGCACCATCACTCTTTGTGATCTAGAGTCAATGAGTTAACAATGTGGACCACCACCTGGTTGTTGCACCAGAAAGTGACCACAGAATTAGCCCATTCATTGGCCCATAGCCACAAAGGTCCCACTATTGGAAACAGCTCCAAAAAAGTAAGATCCTTAGTGATGCCTGATTTGTGCCAATCCAAAGGCCAAGTCCCTGAACTCTTATTTTCCTTTGAAATATATACCATAGCCGTGTGACCCTGCTACTTAGTCTGAACCTGGAGGTCAGACCCTAATCGAAGTTCATCCCTCCAGAAAGAGGTTCCATTGAACTTTTCTAAAAACTGTAACCAAACCCGCAAATCCTCCTTCATTCCAAATGACAGTTTCCACCTGTGATGAGGTCTTGTAAGAACTTTCATAGCATCACACAATCTACGTAAGAAAGGCCTACCTGGGGCCACTACCTTGCAAGCAAAATTAAGGTGGCCTACCACTTCCTGCAATTGCCGCAGTGTAACTTTCCTCTGGGCCAGCATACCTTGCAACCGCTCTTTCAAATCACACGATTTTCCCCTTGGAAGCCTACTAGCTTGTGATACCGTATCTAACTCAATACCCAGAAAGGTAAGAATCTGGGAGGGACCCTCAGTCTTCTTCTTGGCCAATGGTACACCTAGTTCCTGCACCAATTTTTGAAATGCCACGTGCATTGGGATGTGCCATGCCTCCCACAAAATAAAAAATCATCCAAATAATGGACGACCCTTGCTCTACTGATCCGTCGCTTAAGCATCCATTCCAGGAATGTACTATATTGCTCAAAAGCTGAACAAGATATTGAGCACCCCATAGGCAATGACCTGTCCATATAAGAATTTCATTCAAAAGCAAAACCTAAAAGGTCAAAGTCATCAGGGTGCACTGGGAGGAGCCAAAAAGCCGATTTTATGTCACACTTCCCCACCTCGGCCCCAATCCCTTCCTTCTGAACCATGCACACTGCCACATCAAATGATGTATAACGAACAGTGCACAGGTATTGGGGAATCTTGTTGTTTACTGATTCCCCGGCTGGATAAGACAAATGGTGAATCAACCTATATTCACCCGCAGTCTTTTTAGGAACAACCCCAAGAGGAGACACTCTAAGGCGCGCAACTGGTGGAGTCTGGAAGAGGCCTAAAACCCACCCCTCTTTAACCTCTTTAGAAATTTTTTTCCTCACTATGTCCTCCTGGCCTCTTACAGACTTCAGGTTTTCTGACCAAGTGGCTACCCGATCACCCTTGGCTGGAATACGGAAACCGTTCCTAAATCCTTCACTTAAAAATCTAGCTGCTGCTCTATTAGGGTAATCCCGTAGCCACTGGTCCAAAACCACTATTTTAATTGGACTGGGGCCCTTTTTGAGTGTTTGAAGGGCCAGAGGGCTGCTTGCGCCTGCTACCAAGTTCACGCCCCCCTGTTCCCCCTTGCTTCCCTCTGAAACAAGTTGCCGATGGGTGGGGTCCCCTGCAACTGGAGCAGTAATGCTTAAATCTGCACTGTTTTCTGCTGCAAGACCCCCGGGCATTATAATCCCAGCAAATCAAGTGGGGTTGAACCACCTGGCCCGCTACTGCGCGGGATGCATATGTCTGTGCCCATTGAACTAAATGTCCACTGTCAAATCTGTCCCCCAATATCAGGCATGCGGGTATCATAGTCTGCAACCATAATGCGTCGTGGGGGACGTTCCAGCACATGCTGGGGCGCAGTGCTGCATGTATACAGAACCCCTTGTCATAAAGCAACCATGCATGCCCTGGGAAATCTACATATGCCCTGTAAATAATGTCCATGTACTGGATAAGTGACAGGGCTCTTTCAGGCTGGGCACATACTATTGTACCTGCATATATAAAGAAGCCGGGCAGCCAGTTCGGCCAACAACAGTCTGGTTTACGCCGCTTCAGCTTCTCCCTCTCTTCATCTTTATCCTTCTTCTTATCCTCTATCTCTCTATTTAACAGCTTGAAAACGTCTATGTATTCTCCTCTCCAAATTTTTTCCACCGTAGCCGGCAGAAGGTGATCGCCGAGCGGCAGAGACGCTGATCACCTTCAGGTAACATGTGCCAAGCCACCGAGTTGTATCCTGCATCAGGAACCACTGCTTGAACTATTTGTCCAGCTGCTCCTGCTGCCCTAGCTTGGATACCTACACTTGTGCAAAATCTAACATTCCCACTGCTCTCCATCGCTACCTGCATCCCTAACAGTGGTTTTTGTGAGGCAGAGTCTGAAAGGACCAGCACCGTTTGACTCCTGGTACCCCACGGCCAAGCACTTGCAGTTTGTGTCATGCCCGGTGCAACGATACTCTAACTTACTTGCGTTCCCGTTGATGCCATTGAAGACACGTTGGCAGGGCCTTCCTCACTCCTCACTGGTTGACTAATGCTGCTGTCTCCCACAGCCTCAGCCTCAAGGGTCTGTGTGCAGATTGATGCGATTTGTGGCCGTTTTCGCTGTTGCACTGCTGCTGGACTTCCACTTCTCGGTCTTGAAAGGGTGACTGCTGCTGATGGGGCCCCAGCAGGGCTGGACCACTCCCCTTCTAAAATAGAAATCTGAGATAACATAATGTTGTCTTTTAAGTTCAGCTAACTTTTGACTCTTAGATTCCCTACTGGACCTCCACACTGTGGAAGAGCCATCAGCTCCCCTGGCTTGTGCCCTTTCCCACTCAAGGGTGCTAAGCTTCTCCCATAGAGACCTATAGTCTGGCCAGTCCTTGTCATCCGATGAGGAAAGTACTGGCGGGGAACGCGAGGGGGCCTTACATTTAGCAGGCTGTTTACCTTTCCACCCTCTTGCCCTTTTTTAGAAGCCATATTCAATAACCACTAGGCAAAGCAACCTTGGTAATATCAGCAGTCCACCCTTCCCAAAATTCTGCTCAGCAGCAGGTCACCACCCTTGCTGGTTTATTAAAATTCAAAATATATATGAAAATAACTAAAGCTAGGCGTAAACCCAATATAATGTGTGCGCTTTTTATATATATATATATATATTCCAATGCACTGATTATCCACAGCCTGCCAGCCAACCAACCCAGGCAGCAAGCTACCCAGTACTAATATTAATGTATGTAACCCCTATCCTATATTTACTATTAACTAATTACCATTAATTTATTTGTTTTAATTTATTTAATTTAATTATTATTTTATTTTAATTTTATTATTATTTACTTATTTGCTCATATACACCCGGGGGGGGGGGAAGTCCCAACTGAACTAGGGCTGGGGTCCCAAAAGGGGCCCAGCCCCCCCTTCAACTGCCTCCCTTTATTCCTTTCTTTAAACCACTCTCTTTTTAAAAAACCAAATGCGTCTCCACTCCCCTTCAAATGAGCTCCGTTTCTCCTTTTTTTTTAATTACACAATGGAGCCTGCACAGGCTCTCTCTCAAAAAGCCCCCCCCCCACTACTCCAAATCAAAGGGCTGTGCCCTTGCAGAGCTCTGCGTCACAGCCACCAGTCTCCTAAAAGCGAAACCACAGATCCGATCTTCCGACGCTCCTCTTCCAGCCGTTGAAAAGGTAAGGAAGGGCGAGGTGAGGCTGGGCAGCCTTTTTCAAGGCTTCGCTCTCGCCCATCCCCTCACCCGATATGACACAGCCCTTGCTGCGTCTGTCTCTTCCAGCTGGATGGGCAAAGGATCCTCGCCTCGGCAGCTGCACACCTCGCAAAGAGGCACTTCCCACAGTCAAGGATGGGGATTCAAGTTGAGGGACTTGCTGTCAAGTTGGACTTAGGTTGCACTGGTGACTTGACTCAGGTTTTTTTTTTCCAATGACTCGGACTCAACTTGCAACTTGGAATCCTCCCACCTCACCCTTCTTCTAGGGAAAATAGCTTGTTTTTAATAGGAACTTGGACTTGGAGCTTGGGACCCGGAACCTAGTGGCAAAGACTCAGATTCGGACTTGGGAGTTGGACCAAAGGCTTGCCAACATCCCTGCCCACAATCATTGTCAAACTCAAGCCAAAGATTCCATTCCATTGCAAACATAACTAAGACAATCATAGTTGCCTTAAGTCTGATAAAGAGGACTAAAGCTAGGCTTCAGTCCTGCTCATTTACATGATAACATCCCTCTGGATTTATTCAATAAAGAATAACAGAATATAAACAAACAGGCAAAATGTAAGAGATCACTCCACACAGGTTTCAGTTAGTCTCTCAGTATCATCCATAATTCCAAATTCCAGGTACTTGCAGGAATTAGAAGTAGACAAAATACAAAACATGCTCCAAACAGTAAGCCAAGATTTTATGGATTTATTCCATCAACATCTGGGTGCCTTTAAAAGCAAAGCCAAACAAAATCATTATTCATGATAATAAATAGAATTCTACGACAGAATTACCACTAAAGCAAAGTGCATGACATAACATCATCTCGATACGAAAGGTGACCACAAAATGTATTTTGTATATTTTGAATGGAAGGAAGGAAGAAACTGGAAAATGTTGAACAATTATATTTCCCTTTTTGGGGGGAAAGGCTCCTTTTTGAAAATAGAGTGAGGCAAACCACTAGGCTGCAAATGAGTGCTTGCATTAATAATAAATGCATTAATAATAAATGTAAAATGGCTGCTTTGCCGGCGAGATCTCTTCGCCACGCGGGGTCTCTTTGCCACAACGTCCGCAGTAGCGTGAGGCAGCTGGCCATCGCAAGTGCTCCGGAAGGGTAGGGTCGGGAGCGGGTTTGTTCTTAAGAAAGCTCCGCCCCCGGTTCGGCCTCTTTCGAGGCTCTCAGTGGAGAAGGAGGCTCACCGTGCGGAGCTCCGGCTTGTGCGTGCTTGTGGCACACTTTGAATTGCCGTTGTGGGCTTAGGATCTGGGGCTGCGGCCGCGCCTTTCTGGTTTGCCTTGACTGTGCCAGCACAGTCAATCGTTCATTTCTTCATTATTGGGGATTGGAGTTTGGCAATCACGTAGGGGCTTGGTAACGGGGCGTTCCCCCCCCAGGGTGGCTTCGGCCGCGCCAGATTCGGTGGGGTTCTCAATCAACCAGCAGTTAGCCTTTTATGCGAATTGTAATAATAATAATAATTGATAAATATTAATTTATAAAAATAAATAAATAAATAAATAACAACAAAACAACAACACAACAACAACAACAATAATAATCATCATCATCATCATCTACTGCTAATAGGAGAGGGATACAACTGGGCATAAGGAGGGGGAGGTGGTCTGATCACAGTATCTTGGATGTTGTGTTGGGTTGCCCCCCCCCCCCTTTCGGGCTCTAACTTAATTGGCTTATACTGGGTCTAAATTCCTATTTTCATTCATTGCTAACTCAGTGCTACTATTATTGGCTACATTGGTTAATTGATATTTTCATAATTAGGGTCTAATTAGTTGGATATCAGGGAATAAAGTGCATAGGTGCAGGAAGTGCATATGTGCATGAATACTTAATTGAATAACTACCAAATATTGAGTTTAAACCTGCGCAAGCCACAGGGCTTAATTGGCAATAAGTCATTCAGTTGATTTAGAGTTTAAGTGGTAAGCCTTGCCTCATTTGGTTTAGGGCTTTTCTGGTCACTTTGGCATATAATATATATATATACATTTATAGATAAATCAATACATACATATTTCCAATTAATAAAGTGAGAATTTATTAATACTACACAATAATGAGTCTGAAAAAAAGACAGGGGAAAAGTAAAGGAAAACAGCCTGCTAAAGGGCTTCAATATATGACCCCTGCACGACCTAGCGTGGATGACAGGTTTGACAGCGGCCATCTAATCCGCAAAGCAAACCTGAATTTCCCCACTAAGATCCCCTCAACTCAGACTCCTCAACCACGTTGGCTTTGCTGGGAATTTAATTCCCGTGGAGCGTGTGCTAGGAAGGCTTGTAAATTCAGGCATGAATGTACATTGTGTGGTGGGCAGCATGCTAGCATCAGTTGTTTTCGTGCCCGCACACAGAAAGGGCAAAGGATGCCAAAGCAAATAGGAAGTAGGACGGTGGCGCCAGAGCCGCTGCAAAAGGGCCCCAGCCCAATTAAAGTAGATGTACTGGATAGCTGGTTGTCGGCTGTCGCGTCCTCTCAGTGTCCCCTGTTTGTTCTCCCCAAACCCTCAGGGCCACCTTCTGGATGCGTTTACTCTTTTTACACTGCCACCAGTGGATCTAGTCCACACTATACCAAATATATGTATCTCAGACATGTGCTGCCATTACAACAGGTTTATTGATCTTTTATTTGGTAAATCACAGATGTAATTCACAGATGTTCTTTTATTTCTGTTTAAGATCTCTCATTAAAGTACTTGGGTTTGATTACACGTTTGCTTGCATATACTTATTCACAATAACTACTTCAACAATACTCTTTGACTATCTATCTAGTCGTTATTCCTTCTAACTCTTTCCTATTCTCTTTAACACTCCAACTTTCCAATCTCTCTGTCTTGACTCTCTCAATTCCTCTTGCTGTCTAACTGTCACTCTGACTCCGCCCCTCCTGTCCTATCATAGGCTCCTACCCATGAGGTCCATATGATGGACAGGAGTGACGTGGGCATTCCGCCACATCAGCTTATCCCAAGGTTGAGGATGCCGAATACTTGTCAAGTGGCTTTAGACTTGGTTTTAGGATTCCTGTTGTTGGTGAGAGAAAAGGTAGTTTCGAGCAAAATTTGAAGTCAGTACAAGGCATGGAGAACATAGTTAGGGAGAAGATAGGCAAGGAAGTCAAGGAAGGTTGAGTCCTTGGCCCCTTTCAGCCCCCCACCCCCATTGCCACATTTGCGGTTCTCCCCCCTAGGGGTTGTCCCCAAGAAAGCCAAAGGTGAATACAGACTTATTCACCATCTGTCGTACCCGGAGGGTGACTCGGTTAATGATGCTTTACAGGTGCATACAGATGCGGCAGGATCCAGGGGTTATGGAATTTACTTCAGAGGGCGGTGGTGCGCAGGTGCATGGCCAGATGAATGGCTGCACTCTGACATCTCCCGCGACCTTACTTTCTTAGAGTTTTTCCCCATTTGGGGTGCCTTGTGGGTATGGTCCACGGAATGGGCAAACTTGGTTATTCGTTTTTGGTGTGACAACCTAGCGGTTGTTCACATAGTTAATAACCTAACTTCTCACTCCAAAAGAGTGATGTGCTTAGTTAGGGCATTCACGCTGAGAGCCTTGCAGTTTAACATTGCTGTGCATGCTAGGCATATTCCCGGTGTGGACAACAGTATAGGTTCAGGGAATTGGCGCCGGGAGCCAGCGAGCACCCAGAGTTACTGCCACCAGAGGTTTGGCAAATTGGAGGGAAGACGCTGACCGAGCAATAGGTTTGGCTCTGGACCCACGGACGCGCAAAGGGTACACGGCCGTGAGTAGAGAATTCCAGGAATTTAGAGGTGATATAGCCTTGGATCAAACATGGCCAGCTCCAGTCGACCATATCTAGCAATATATGGTTTTCTTGAATAGGAAAGGATTGTGCCCTAGCTCAATTCAGGGCAAATTGGCAGCCTTAGCATTTTACACTAAGATACGGGGTTACCAAAATTTCACCTCAGACGATCATATTAGGAAGATGTTAGAAGGGTGGTCTAAGGAAAAAGTGAGAATACCTGACACTAGAGCTCCCATAACACCCGCCATGCTGGAAAAGCTTAACCAACACTGGGAAAACATATGTTTGAACGCTTTTGAGGCGGCCCTGTTGAAGGCTGCGTCTTTAGTAACATTCTTTGAAGCCCTTAGAATAAGTGAGGCAGTTGCCATGAGCAAGTCGGATACATCACTGTTGGCTCTACAAAGACAGGACATCCTTCTCGAGAATAACACCCTCTTCATTCACATATGCCGGTCAAAGGTTGACCAGAGGGGAAAAGGAGTGCATATTGCGCTAGGCAGGTGTTCTATAAACAGCATATGCCCCGTCCTGGCCACTGTAGCATATTTGACTTTGAGGTGTCAACACCCAGGTTTCTTCGTGCATAGTGATGGGTCACCGTTGACCAAATACCAGTTTTGGAAATTGACTGACAAGGCGCTACAACAGTCTGGTGTAGTGGGGCTATGCTTCGGCATGCATTCATTTAGGATAGGACCAGCCTCGACAGCTGCTGCACTTGGTTATGGTTCTGAGGACATTAAAAGGTTAGGACGCTTGAATTTTGGCTGTTACAGGTGTTGTGTCCGTGTTCTCCCTTTGGTTTAGGTTTGTTGCTGGCCTTGTTTCTTTTGTTGCAGGTTCAGAGGTTCCGAGGCAGACACTCCGCATCTTGAATGTCGGTCATAGTTTTATCTTCTGGGCAGCGTGCCATGCTGCGAAATCATTGTGGGGAAGCAATTTAGGCCTTGGGGCCATAGCCCAACTGGAGTGGTTCGGCAAGAGGGGTATGCTGTGGGATGCGTTCCTACAAGCAGTGCCTCATGGTCCTCATAGCTGTCCCCCCGATGTGTTGGTTGTTCATCTCGACTTAGCTAAGCGTAGCGGAAAGTCGCTAGTAATAGATATTATACATGATTTGCATTTGCTGAAAACTGAGCACCCTTCAATGATCATTCTGTGGTCCACAATAATCCCCAGAGCGAAGTGGCGGGCAGATTGCCCACCGCAGTGTATTAATACAGCCCGCAGAAGCGTTAACCAGGAAGTTTGCCAGGCTGTCGAAAGGGGTATCGGTACAGTTATTGGGCACCATGACATTCACTTGAATAGGCCGGAGCTTTACAGGCACGATGGAGTACATCTTTCAAACCAGGGATTGGAGTTATTCATTCAGGATATTCAGAGGGGCCTGCATGCAGTTATTAATAGTTTGGGAGGGCAAGGGACTTAGTCATGCTAGTCCCTTTGCCGTGGCGGGTAGTGCGGAAGGAAGTTGGATCGGTAAGTCCTAGTAAGAGCACAGTAAGGTTATAGCTCACCCGACCTCCCAGTGCTGCGGATCGTGAGATTACAGTGTGCAGGAGGGAGGATGCGCTGGGGCCTCGCACGGACCAGGGCCACCAAATGTATGGGGGCTTGACGCCCGGGTGAGCTCAGTGCCAAGCCAGCCAGGGTTGTGCTGTCTAGGGGACCGCACAGGCTCGGGGCAGAGGACTCGCCCGTATTGGCAAAGGGTCCAGTGAGACCCAGTTATTCCTTTCCGCACTACAGCAGCCCCCTCTTCTTTGTTATAGTTTAATAAAGCGTGGCCCTGGTTTAACCCAACTATTTTGTCTCGCGTCATTATTCCGGATGGGGTGGCAATGGCTGCTTCACCGGCGAGATCTCTTCGCCGCGCGGGGTCTCTTTGCCACACCCTCCGGAGTAGCATGAGACAGCTGGCCATCGCGAGTGCTCCGGGAGGGTGGGGGTGGGAGAGGGTATTGTGGAGATCGCCCTTGTGGCTGTGTTTGTTGTGGCCCTCACAAAGGTTCTCTCCCTCTTGGTTTCTCTTTCTTGTCACCAGGTATTATTTTCTTAATACCACCTCTGAGTGTTAGACACATGTGCTGCCACGTGCAAGGCTTATTGAACTACAGAATCAGTTGGTTTGAATAACAGATAACCTTTTATTATTAATCATTTCACAAAGTAAATCACGTAGTCACTGTAACAGGGGTTTGATTAAGTTTGGATAGGACTGGACATATATTCAGGCTTGTGTTATATATTTTCAATCACTTAATATCTATATTATTCTAGGTGTTCTCATTCCTGCTTGTTCATTCTAATAACCTTGTTCTTAATTCACTTTCCTAACTCTCTATTCAGATCACTCTAATTCTTCTCCTCTCTCTAAGCTCCAACTTCTCAACTGTCTCTCTCAGGTTCCAACTGTCTAACTGTCCCCTTGGTTCCGCCCCTCCTGCTCTATCCTTGGCTCCTCCCTCTAGAGCTCCTGTGACTGACAGGCAGGAATGACGTCACCTGTAGGCATTTCGCCACAGGTATGTTTTTAAGAAAGCTCCGCCCCGGTTCGGCCTCTTTCGAGGCTCTCAGCCCGCCCGCCTGCCCTGTTTTTCAGTGTGAGTTTACTGGTCGCCATTTGGGGCCAGATAGGAATTTTTGACCCGCTACTTGATTGGCCGGTAGTCGTGGGGATTTTTCACCTATCCCACACTGATCGAGGTGAGGCCGTTTATGGGTGTTGTTGTCAGGTTCGGTCACAGTGGCGGGTAGTGCGGAAGGAAGTTGGATCGGTAAATCCTAGTAAGAGCACAGTAAGGTTATAGCTCACCTGACCTCCCAGCGCTGCGGATCGTGAGATTACAGCATACGGGGGGGAGGATGCGCTGGGGCCTTGCACAGACCAAGGGCCACCAAATGTATGGGGGCTTGAGGCCCGGGTGAGGTTAGTGCCAAGCCGGCCGGGGTTGCTCTGTCTAGGGGACCATGCAGGCTCAGGGCAGAGGACTCACCCGTATTGGCAAAGGGTCCGGTGAGACCCAGTTATTCCTTTCCACACTACAGCAGCCCCCTCTTGTTTGTTATAGTTTAATAAAGTGTGGCCCTGGTTTAACCCAACTATTTTGTCTCGCGTCATTATTCTGGATGGGGTGGCAATAGGGAACTGAAGAAATGTAGACATGCAAACTAAAGGATTATAAACTCACTGATTAAAATGGAAGCTAATTGATTTCTTTATTATATCTGCCATTTTCATACTCTTTTTTTAAAAAAAAAATCTCTTTCATTTGAGGCTCTTAAAAAAGAAAAGGTTTTATGCTCAAACGAGCATAAATGACATACTGGTGCTCAAAAATGCCAGGACAGCATCTCTATAAATGGCCTGCAATGACACATCTGCAGCACAAACAAGGGGAATGAAAGGTTCCTGGGAGCTCTTAAACTGTGATCTGAAGAGGCTCATCATCCTGTTATACTCCTTGGCCTCTTTTGCTGATGCTGAGTAATTCCGGTGCCAATTAGAACGGCCAAGTGGTGCTGATGTGGACGCCTTCCCACTAAAAACTTAGGGCCATGAAACTAATTTTGGACAGCCCATTCAACATGTACCAGAAAGGAAACTTTTTCAGCTTCACTGGCCTGTGTTATTATTTTATCCAAAGGAAAGACAGGGTGTCCTGTGACTAAACCCAGGAACCATGCAGGCCATCCAGTGCCGTTTGTAGAGAACAATCAAGAATACTCCATTGGATGATCCAGCTGAAAGAGGCTTTTAAAGATCTTTCAATTCAAACATGCACTGGGGTGGGAGCTACAGTATCAGTATGATCTGTATTTGTTCAGTTTATGTGGTTTGATTGCTACAAAAAGACATACACCATGTTGACATCTGAAAGGAAACAATATTTAGACATCAAAACAGACAAATCAGACATTCATCCATAAATATTTAAGGCTGAGAGATGGATAGCTCGGTGGTTTAGGCAGAGGTTGGGAGTTTGATTCCCCATTGTGCCTGCTGTGAGTAGAGCCAGCCTGTGTGGCCTTGGGCAACCTGCACAGTCCCAGGGCACCCCCAGAAGAAGGGAATGATAAACCACTTCTGAGTATTCTCTCCCTGGAAACCTCTAGAAAGGGTCAACTTTAAGGTATGCTGTTGTTGTTGTTGTTGTTAAAGGCTACATTCCAAAATATGCTTACCTGGAAATAAATCTTATTGCACTCAGTAAGACTTACTTCTGAAGAGATGCAAATAGGATTGCTCTCTAAAATAACAATATATGACAGTACACAGCAAATGTCAACAGATGCAAAGTACAGCTGCCCCCCCGTGCAGCATTTGATACACAACTGAACCAGCTGTGGCATCCATTGGCTGTAATCTAGTTGTAAGTCACAGCAAGTAGGCCCACTGAATCAATGGAACATATCTAGCTGCTAACTCACCAAATTGCTACTGATTCAATGAGCCTACTATAGTTGGGACAAAATGGTTGAAATCCAGTAGTAAGTCACATCTCCTCCTCCCCCAGTATCCCAAAACACAAATGAACATTTTACCCCCATGGTAGTGTTGAACATGATAAATGGTATGATTTCCACAAGATGACAGATAGCATACTGGTGACTTGAACTGGGCCTTAAGAGCTGAACAGCATTACACCCATTAATTGACCACCCTCTGGCAAGGAATGGGGCTCTACAATAAATAAATGCGGCTTTAAAAAAGAAAATCAATTAACTTTTTACTTCAGCGTCTCAGAGAGATTTGCACAACTACAGATCTGGGCCAATTTCCCCAAAGTTATCTCCCACGTGGCTTAAAGGTGTGTGAATTCTTCCCACAAAGATTGATGGTTAACAGCATGGTTTTCCCCAGTGCAATTGCCATCCACTTAGAGGACCAGCTATGACCATTTGATACTGGATTACTCCCATACCTCATGCAGTACCGTGGCATAATGGCATTCATATCACAATGTGTGTGTATGAAATGGGGTGATCATTACATCACATAGTAAATGTGAGTACATTCAAATGGTGGCACTGCTCAGTTTTAAACTAATGGAGGTCCATATTACTACATCAGAAGTGCATGTTTACTAGGGATAGGACTTTTTGTACTACTGCACCCAGACATCTGCTAGAATTGCCCCAGCCAGAATTCTTGATATAACTTGCAGCTGCTGCATAAATGAGTAAAGATCCCTCCATTTCTGAGTTCCAAGGCTAGCTGACGAAGGAGGAACTGGCTGGGCAGGACTACGCACTGCAGCACTGCAAATCATTAGGGATTTTACAGTTTCCTGAGAGGAGGCCTTTATGGAGCATAATGGCCAGGGAAGCTACACCTATGAAGGAGATTCTTCCCATTTTAATCAGCAGGAAGTCATAGCATACCATGGCAGCTGAATGGAGCAAAGTATGGTTTTCCTCAAGCCATGACTGGCTTTCAAACCATAATTTGCCAACAAACAAGGATCTCAAACCATGATCAAAATGTGTTGACCTTCCATCTTATGGATAAGCTATATTTTGAGTAAACTATCTAAAAGTGTGTTCATATGGTGGGAAAGGTGTGTGTCCGATTGCACCAGAAAGGGTCACTTTGCAGGGAGCGATTTTCTTTAAAGCAACCCTTCTGTCTGTCGAGAAATCAGTTCAGCCCAGCCCAAAAAAATTAGTAAGTGTATAGCTGATTTTGATCACAGATCAGGGCCAGGTTGGAGTGCAATTCCCCTTACATCAATTGATTGTGTTGGACTACTCCACAAGTCGTCCAATATACAATCTATTTCTTCTTATAATCATACCCTATATTTTGGAATTATCTATAAGCAACAACATCTAATCTCCTGCGCTCACATAGAGGGAAGGAGCAAAGGAGGGAAGAAACCCACAATTGTCATTCCTGCCCAACTTAGTAATACACTGAGATTTATTGTTATGTCTGAATTGAGCCAGAGGTGGGTTTTTTAATCATTTTGTTAAAAAAAATCCCGTCTGTCTTTTAGGTAGACAAATACATCTGCGGTGGATGAACTGTAAAGTATGAAACATCCGACATTTACATTTCCCAGGCTTAGCCTTTTCCCCGGGTGCAAGTAATTACAGGACGAAGATGACTACTTGTTTGTTGCTGTACATCATGTTCAGATGTCTCTAACAGCTGAAGCATAAGAAATGCTTTCGCCTAAAGTAAGAAAAGGTTTCTAGGTCACGGGGATTTCAGGAAACATGAGTACAAGTTGTTCAAGTGGGAAAAAGAGATTAAAAGGTGTCTGTGTTCAGGGTTTTGGAATACGAGAAAGAAGAGATGCTTTTTTTCAAACATCTCAATCTGTCAGGCCGTTTCTGGAAGATGGACAGTCGCTATTTGATGTGCCAATAGAACCCACAGATGAATGAGCCTCTTGATCAGAACAATAAGGCTTCTACCTAAGCGCGCAACCTAATCCATTAGATACCATGGGCAGATAAGGACCAATCCCACTAAAACACATTGCACTGAAAGGCATAAAGCCATCAAAGCATCTTTTATGAAATAATAAGTATGACCCAAAGAAGACAGTAGCTTGATTGTGCTTGCTGGATAGCTTCAGCCTCTCTTTTCCAGACCCCCCAAAAGAAACAATTTTGCCATGAATAAAGAGAGCAGAATTCAGTACTGATGACCTGTGAAGAAAATCCTGAGTCTATAGCAGAATCTCCACAAATACAACAACCTCTGTCGATCCTTCACCTCACTGAGACAGATTTTTCCCACATAGTCCTAAATTATGGCTCTCACATTGTGCTGCAAATTTATGAGGGGAGAGGGTGCCTTCTCCTGGGTCCTCCCATTCACCACAGGTGACTGATGGTGGAAAGGAACAAAAGAAGGCAAGAAAAAGGGAAACAACACAGAGAAGTATACCTGAGAAAAGTCAGTCTTCTATCTTGAATGCTCTCTGAAATAAGAGAAGCATGACATTTCTTCAAATGGGGGAAGATGTCTCAGTTCAAAGGGTTCCTTGGTATACAAAAACAAGAATTTGTGATTGATATATATATATTGATATATATATATTGATATATATATACAATCTTCTGTTGCAGGTTCCATTTGTGATGATGCTAGTAACTATATATATATATAGTTACTAGCATCATCACAAATGGAACCTGCAACAGAAGATTGTAGTGTAGAATACTATTACACAGGATTACAGGCACTTCATCCCCTCACCCCACTTTCCACCCCTTCTCAAAACTTGTCACATTTTGGTGACCACTGAGCATGCTCAGTCCTGATTTACCTGTTTGGGAGGAGAGTTTCCACTTGTGAGTTCCTCCCACCCTTCAGTCTTTTGGTACTTTTGCAAACCTGAAGCTTCCACCCAGGCTCCTGAAGCACTCCCTCCCCACTATAAAGGCATTCATACCCTGAATGTCAGACATTCAAACCCTTCTATACCTCTAGACGGGAATAGCTTTTTACTTGCACCCACTGAGGCTGGAATACAAATACTTGAAGTGGGCTACATCTGTCACCATAAGGACAACCCACAGAAATGTAGAACTAACAACAAAACACATCCATAGGCCAAGATCCTGTTGCTTAGTAAAGTAAATCACACTGGAGTAGGCCCGTGGAATCAATGGGTATTTACTGAGAATTCCCCCATAAGTTCAATTGCTTTAAAAGGGGCTACTTTTACTACAGCAATGTATGTTAAAGGATTTCACAGTTAGAGTAGTTCCATTTGAATCAATGGAACTTGCCAAAGAGTTGACCCACCAAATCCCCATTGATTCAATGGGCCTACTCTAGTGCACATTACTACACTAAGCAATAGGATGTTGGCCATTGTCTGGAACCCTTATTGGTCCAATACTTCCAGATAGGAAGAATAGCCCTATGCATAACCAGAACTCGTTTCTGTCAGAGGCAAATGTATGATTAGGACTGTGATCAGTTGGCACATGAGCATGCCAAATGGGGCAATGAAGGTGACCTGACCCATCCACATGTATTCCGCAAATGCACACAGTAGATCCTCCTGAACAGACACTAGATGTTCATTCTTTTGTGACCATGGTTAAGACATGAAGACCCCTACGGAAAAGATGCTCAAAAGATACAAAACACGAACTAAGCATGTCTGCCTGTATAAGTTTTCAAGACTTTCCAAAATACTGACAAGCTAGTTCAGTTTTGCAGACGAGGGTATTTGCTCAGTCCTCAGCCCTTTTGTGCTGGGGCTTCCATGAAGTTTCCAAACAAACAACCTTATCTGGGGCTCATCTGCAAACAAGCGAGACCATTTTTAATTAAAATTTACTAAGCAAAAAAAGAACAATCAAGTTACAATTATTCCATAAAAAGGAAAAAAAGAAACAATGAGCAGAAAATTGTAACATTGGACTTTTCATTATACGATGAGTCACATCAAGAATGTAATTCTGGATATTTTAATAAACCTTTATGCCAGGGTAAAAATAAAGTTCATGATACACAAATTCTTCTAGTTTCATACATTGCCCAGTACACAGATATGCAATAAGCCACAGAGTCCAGCCTTAAAGATACTGACAGGATAAATATGAAAATATATTACCCCCCCCCCCCAACACACACACACCATTTTAACTAGATAAATATTTCACAGCTGTGGTTCTCACTTACAGGACAGTGTCATCTATTTTTTAGAAGAAACTGCTATCCTTGTATCAGTTATTGCCATTCCAAAAGCTTTCCTTTTCTCTTGCATTATCTGTATAATCTGAGTGGTTTGAAAATGGGCAGCGCTAAACATATTTCTTTTTTTCCTTTGGGATGATTTCTTAAAATTAAAACTCCCTTTCTCAATGCCACACAGACTTCACTGGCAATCCAGCAATACCAAGCCTTTCTCTCATTCCACTCTCTTCCGGGAAATGTGTGTGTGAAAATCTGTTAGTCTCATTTTGTTGCATTTCTCTGGATACCAGCTGCATTTTCCTTCTGTCTTGTTTCCTGTCAAGTTGTAAAACTTCACATACAAGAAGAATGGGGTCATGTGAACACTTCTGCATATTTTGGTATGCATTTTCCTAAGGTATGGTTTTTTTTAAAACACACACACACACATACACAATCCTCGCATTGGCCAAAGCAAGTCTGCGCACATTTTTAAATTATATGTATTCTCAGCTGTGTACCTTTATTTGTGTGTAGTTTTTTAAAAGGAGGAAAAATCAGCTGCTCGCAGTTTAATCCCAGTGATGGGAAACTAAATATAGATGAATTGATTTTCACAAATAATCTCACAGCCGATGAACTGGGTATCTTTGTTTTAAAAATTGGTTAATGTGAATTTCTATTCCATTCCTACATCTAATCGATAAAGGAATAAAAGACAGAACAGAAGAAAAGAAAGGAGTGAATAGGTAGTAAAAAGGCATCTGTTGTGAAGGAACTTCAGCCCTCCAAGCAGATGGGTCTACCTGCTTCCAGATCTCTCTAAAGTAGTCCAAAGCACCTTTCCCTCTAATGATACAACATTAATTTATATTTTATACATTTAATCATATCACTTACTTGTGTTAGGATGATTTAAAAAAAAATTCCACACCATGAGCAAAACCTAATAAAAATGTTTGTGATATTGGGTATTTGTGGTCCATTAAACATCTTACCTTCTTTTAAGATGGAAGACAGACAAAACCTTAGAGTTTTCCTGTACAAGGACCATGGGCTACCAATGACTCCTGAAGATGTGGTTTCTTCTGTTCTCGCTCTGCTTTTCAACACCTTGTTATTATCCCTCCCACAACCACCCTCCAAAAATCTGGACAACCTGTCAGCAACCTGTTCAGTAATTAAAATCCATGTTAAATACTCTCTCGTACAGGGAAGTGTTCTAACACAGCCCTTCTCCATCCACAGGTTTGCTGCTCTCCTGCATGTGAAGGGTGATGAGTCTGAGGAGGGAAAGTTTCACTGGCACCGCCCATATGATTTGGGAGTCTGTAAAATTGGGGTGGAGATTTTCCACCTTCCACTTACATGGAGAGCCCCATGGATAGCAGAGACTCATCTGATTCATCACCTTCCGCATCTAAAATGGCAATAGAAGTGATGCTGGAGGGGATGAGACTCCACCCTGTGAGTGAATATTCAGTATGGATTGTAACACTTGAATACGAGTATCTCTATATGTTATCTACACAGACATCTTCAAACTTGATCTGAAATACCCAGCTGCACACACTGAGAAGTCAGCTTCTACAAAAGACTTACCAGGATTTCACCTGCAGGATATATAACAAAGGGCAGCATTGGCAAAAAGAGAAGTGGCTTTCATCAAAGGAGGAATTGAAAAGTCTTCAGTTGAAAGAACAAGAAGGCCCATCTCTGTCAGTTTTGTAATGGAAAACAACTGTGAATTAAGGAAACAAGTTACTTTCTTGAATTACAGTTCTCAGATGTCTCCAGCCAACATTGTCATGGGAAATTGGGGTAAAACACAGACGCACAAGCTCTGGCAGAAGATGTATGACAGGATACAAGTACATAAAATCTTGAAGGAAGTGATCAGAAAGATGGAGCTCAGCTTGTATATTAATCCAGTCCATGTCTAGGAGAGTGCTTGGGCGATCAGGTGCACTTTCTGAGCGGCGTTGCTGGTCTACATACATTAAGTGCCTCACTTGCTTGTGTGGCTTGTCTCTGAAAGGTCACAAAGAGAAGAGAGTAAGAGAAGTGGGCCCAAGCCATCATTGCTGAAGGATACCAGGCCTTGACACTGAGCAGAGTGAGAGAAACCCCAGACAGCTGATTCTCTGAAAGTAGCAGCAGCAAATCCTTAGTCATGGAGGTTATTGTACAGAGACAGGCACTAGCAGCACAACTAGAGGGGGGGGGGAATTTGGAGTGATACAGGTGATGCTTAAAAGGCTCTTACCTTATCTTGTAATCTCGCACTTGAGCAGTCCTTCCATTCACACAGGACGTGTTTCTTCTTCCACGAGAAGGATTCAGACAGCTACTCATATCACTTGAATTTCTCCATCTTTTGATTACTGATGCCCCCACCTCCTTCCCTTTCCCCACCTTTTATCGTGGCTGTCATTCTGTGGGCCATAGCAATTTCCCTCCCCTTTCTTTTATTTAATTTAGGAAGGGGCATGAGACACACATGGATACCCCCACATATCTGATAGAAGCACTGTGTGATTTCGTAGGATATTTTAAAAATTGTGAGGAGAGGGTTTCTTAAAATCAGGAAGGGAAATGACCATGGAATGAGTTATGTACCACATTAATAGGCCTCTACAAGAAGGTCATTTATCTTCCTATCTAAAGGAAACCATTATAAGGCCCATTCCAAAGAAACCAAATGTAGTAACAGGTGATTTGAATAACTACAGGCCTGTTGCCAACATTCCATTCATGGACAAGTTGACTGAGAGTGTGGTGGCCAACCAGCTGGAGGCGTTTTTGGAGGAAACAGAGAGCCCAGATCCATTTCAGTAATGGTTCAGGCTGCACCGTGGAACCTAAATGGCATTGGTTGCCCTGCAAGACAATTTCCTGAGGGAGACAAACAGCTGGGACAACCATTATCAATGAAAAACTATACTGCAAAGGAATCTGTGAGACTTAAAGCCTTCATTGGAATCTTGCACATAAATGAAATGGACCATACAAACTGAGCACTTCCTTGAAAGACCTTTTGGCTTCCTTGTGGATTTGTTTTTTCCAATGAATGAATTTTCCACTGATTGAAACCTAGTCAGTATTCATGTCCTTAGAATGATAAAGTACCCTAAGAAAACTGAGTCATTTTGGGAAGTTTGCATTTAATTAGATTACACAGGTTTCCTCTTATTGCTTAATTTCCTGAGGGAGGCAAACAGGGGGAGTGTAACCATGCTGGTTCTCCTGGATTTTTCTGCAGGCTTTGATACTGTCAACCACAGTATCTGTTTTGTGGTGGTTCCAGTCCTTTGTCAAGGGCCGATCCCAGATGGTACAGCTTGGGGAGGTGGTTCCACCCCTTGGAACCTCCATTAAGGTATTCCTCAGGTATCAGCCATTGCCTCAATGCTTTTTAATATCGATACAAAGCCACTGGGAGACATCATACAGAAATTCGGAATTCATTGTCATCAATATGTGTAGTGCTTCCCGAACGTTTTTGACTTGCAGCTCCCTTAACTTACTGCCCACTGGCCACGACTCCCCTCAATATGATACTCTCGATGAGGGGAGCAGAAGGGAGGGGCAAGCCTGGCCTGAGTGGTACTTTCATGGAATCCCTAACTGGGTTGGGTGATGCCCCAAGGGCTCTTTTTGCCCTATTGGAAAAAGGGGGGAGGGCCAGGAAGGGACAGAGGGTAGGTGCCTCTAGTCTCTTCCCCACCCCCAGGGCCCAGCAAATCAGGATCTTGGAATTGTTGTAGATCACAAGCAGAGTATGAGCCAAAGTACAAAGTGGCTGCAAAAACAGCAAATGCTATTTTAGGCTGCATTAACAGAAGTATAGTCTCCAATTCCGGTGAAGTACTCGTTCCCCTCTATTCAGCACTAGCTAGGCCATATCTTGAGTACTGTGTCCATTTCTGGACACCACGCTTTAAGAAAGTTGCCAACCAACTGGAACAAGTTCAGAAGATGGTAACAAACATAATCAGAGAACTGGAAACCAAGCCCTGTGAGGAAAGACTGGAAGAACTGGGTATGTTTAGCCTTGAGAAAAGAAGACTGAGAGGAGATATGATAACACTTTTCTAATACTTGGAAGACTGTTATACAGAGGAGGAGCAGGATCTGTTCTCAATCTTCCCAGAGTGCAGCACACATAATAATCGGCTCAAGTTGTAGAAAGTCAGATTTTGGTTGAATACCAGGAAAAATTTTCCTAAGTGTTAGAGCAGTAAGACAATGGAACCAATTACCTTGGAAGGTGCTGATCGCTCCATTGTTGGAGGATTTCAAGAGAAAATTGAACAACCATTGGTCAGATGGTTTAGGTATCTGGCTGTGAAGCCAGAGGTTGGGAGTTCGATTCCTCTCTGTGCCTCCTTGACAGATGCTAGACCCCGATCCACAGGCTCCCTCCCAGCTATGCAGTTCTATGATGATGGTGATGATGATGATATACTTTGATTTGGATTCCTGCATTGATTGGGGGTTGGACTCAATGGCCTTATAGGCCCCTTCCAACTTATTCTATGATTCTATGGAAATAAATAGAAGAGATTAAACGGGATTTCCATATGTGCAGAATTTCTTTGTGAAAAATGCCGATTAAACGTTGGAGTGAAAGAAAAGTAAAGACAACACGGATTGGAAACTATATGGTTATTGAAATATAGCAAGGCTAAATACCTCTAGGCAGATTCTTCAGAGATTCCTGAATATTAACTTAAAATATGATCTTCAGCTAGGCAAATAGACAGTTTAGATTGGAGATTATGCATGGGTCTAATTCAAACAGGAACGAAGCCTGGAGACTCAACACTGTTTTTAATTAAAGCTGAAATGAGTATTCATGGCAAATTTCCAGTTTGATTAATTTCATAGATTCACATGGCATGAATTCAAGTTTAAGAAATGCATTTGTGAAACAACAGCAGCAGCAACAACAAACACTATTCTCAAGTAACACTCTTAACACAGGCTAAATCTTCCTCCTTTTTTATTGTCTGGGAACATCACAGCCTTTGTGGCTTAAGACAGCCCTTGCTTCTGGGTTGATTATTCATGGGAGCCTCTCTTATAAAAACTTCTTATCACACTGTAGGTGTGTTATATTTATAATTCTTGGCTGCAATAGAAATTAACGTGAATTCATAAACAAAGCATTGCCCCCCAAATCAATGAAATGGCTGAATAAATAACATTAGGAAGATAATCAAATTGTGGTTTTATGAAAACTTCCATTAGCGATAAAACTGAATTAAGGAGAAAGGTAATAATTATATAATGAGCAGGTGGAATCTCCTTTTCACAGCACATTAACACATTTGGCTCTAAAATCAAAGAGCTCCCCTAAGCAGAAGAATTCTATTACCCTTTAATTGTCAAACCTAGTGTAACTTAATCAGTAGCCATGATTTTCACTGGCAGAATGTTGCATACATCTCCAAGGTTCATGTGCCAGTGCTTACTGTCTTTCATAACTGGCAAAACTGTTTGTTCGCTTCCAAAGAGTAATCAAGACTGTGTAAATAATCTGGATCCTGGGAGCATTTTTTTTTTTCAATAAGGGGGGGATTACATAATATAAAATCAATAAAGCTGGCTGACAAATGAGTCTGGGTATGCCTTTTTGTCATCGTTAGTTATGTGCCATCAAGTTGGAACCCACTCATAGTGATCCTAACAGGGCTTTCTAGGTAAATGAGATCTTTAAGAAGTTAATCATAGTTTCCTCACAGTTCTATTCCCCCAGTGAGTTTCTGTGACAGACCAGGGATTTGAACCCTGGTCTTCAGTGTCCTAATCCATCACTCTATCCACTACACTACCACCAGGTACCTACTTTTGTCATAGGACAAAGTATAAATGTCAGTTTGGCATGCAAAGTCTTAAAGCTTTACAGAGAATGAGGACTAGAGAGCATATATGCTGGAGCAAACAACTAGGGAAATGGTTCCCCAAGCTGGATTTTCAGAGGCTAGACAACAACTCCCAAAGTCTCTTAACCAGTCGTCAAACTGGTTGAGACTTCTGGGAGTTGAAATCCAACAATACCTAGAGAACCAAGGCTGGGAACCACTGCAATAAGAGCTCCTTTGGCTCAGGTCATGGGTCTGTTTGATCTAGCACACTGTTTCTGACATCAAGCAGCCTGATGGTTCTTGCAAGGAGAATATGAAGACAATATGAAGTCTTCTACAGATGTTTAGCACCTAGTGTTTAGAAATACTAGGTTTATTAGTTTAGTGGTTTTACTAGAAATACTAGTGTTAAGAAATACTGCTTAGTCACTGAAATCTTCAATGAGCATGACAATTCACACTGATGTCATGTGCACAGCCACTGACAAATTTAAATTCTGTTAATTTAATCTCTCTCTTTTCAAATCATCTTTAAGCAGTAAAGAAGCTGATGGAGGGAAGAGAGATAAAAAAAAGGAGAGAAGCCAGGCCCAGTGGTTTCCCCTGTTTCTCAGTTCACATTGTTTCTTAGATGTTACCTGGGTAAATATTTTATTTTGACACTCCTGATCTTTCTCCCAAACAACTTCATTCTAATACTAAAGTGTGGAATTATGTAGTAGGAAGCAAAAAAAAAATTACTCTAGAGTAAGCCATGTTGAAACGAGTTAGAATTCTGCTAGTTTTTCACAGGAGTTGCACCAGAGACTGGCCTGAGGCTGTGGTTACACTGGCAATAGGAACCGCATTTAAATGTCATTTAAATCTATTTAGATTGTACTGTTCACATAATACAAGGGTTAAATTGATTTATATGGGCTGCTAAGCGAGTCTTTTTCAAGGCTGGCATGGGCTTTTTAAAATACTTTGCTTCTAAAATCGATTCAACTCAATGCAGTTTTGTGGAAATGAGTCAATTTCAGCAGTATAGACGCCCAAACCGGTTTAAATCGCCAGAAATAAATCAATTCCCATCTAGTGCATGTGAACATGGCCATTGGTTTAAATATCATGTGACTCGAACCTTATTTTTAAAAGTCTGAACAGAAATCAGTTCAAATTGCCCATGTGACCACAGCCTGAGCCCAAGCCACACGCACTTTAAAGACAGACTAGGAAGGATGCTGAAATTAAAATGCATTATCACAGGCTGCACTGAGACCCTCTTCAGCCTGTAATAGGTTCTTTCAAATTACAAAGAAACAGACAATCCTGCTGATGGGGGAACAGGGGAAAGAGAAGCCAAAGCTGCATGAACAAAACAGGATCATGTTGCTTTGTAATTATTAGCTGAAGAATTCTCAGAACCCAGGTGAAGCTGTTAGATATCAGAGCTGAGTCAACTCATTGCAGACAATGTTTTAATTGGACTTATTTAGTTCCTACTGCTGTGCTTGTGACTGGCCTGTTTTCAGAATAATTTATTCATCCATTGCTTCAACATGAGAGAGAAAGAACATTTCAGGCTGCAGACACTGTGCTAGGCAGAGACCGTGCACCAAATCAATAGACAACCATCATATTAAAAAAACATTAGCTGCTGGAAGATGGGGAAGAGGCAGGAACTCTCATCTTCTGTAGTGACATATTCTCATTTTAATTAGTAGCACAGAGACACAGAGAGGTATCCTTAGGATGAATCGATTTCATTGTCTCTCAAATTCTCATTTTTTCAACGTTAAGTCCATTCTCTCCCATCACACTTCTGCATCAGTTTGCTGTTATTAAAAAAAAAAAACACCTCATAGCATGTTCATATTCATTTCCCCTAACACACATATTTATACGTACAGTTTTGTCCAAATATATACATTGCATGAAATTTTCTCAGACATCTATTTGCTGCCAAATGCTTCCGCAAGTGTATGGATTTCTGTATATGCCTTCCCTTATTACAAACATTTTTCAAGTTTGAAAATGGCATGCAAAATTTGAAAAAATATGAACATCAAAGTAAAAAATACAGTATGTGTTGCTTTGCATTTTGGTTTGGAAAGTGCAAATCACTAAAATCTGTAGGCCTGATTGTGCAATCACATTACAGCAATCATGTGACTGGAAGTAGCTGATTCCCCCAAGTTGTGCAACAGATCACACAGCTGGGGATGCTACAGGCAGCCTGGGAAAGACACACTGGAAAGCATTTTTGTGAATGCCCCAAAGAATATCAGAAGCATTTGAGCCACAACAAAAGCTAAGAAGTATACATTTAAAAAGGGGGGGGGGGGTGCCATAACATTTGACTGTTGTGATACATAACCTATACTCTGGGCAAAAGGCTGCTGTTCAGACAGATTATGGAGAAACAGAATGGCTTCCAACTGAAAAAAAGGTGTTGGATGAGAGTGCATTTTACCTCCCTGACTGTTCAAACTGTTCTTAGATCATATTATACAGAAAGGTGCATTAGATCCAGAAAAAGTCGGAGTGAAAATTGGTGGAAGAAATGTCAGTAACTTAAGATATGCAGATAACACTGTATTACTGGCAACAAGCAGTAATGACTTGAAATAACTATTGAGGAAGGTTAAAGAAAAAAATGCAAAAGCAGGTTTACATCTAACCATTAAGAAGACAAAAATAAAGATTACAGAAGAATTACATAACTTTAATATTGACGATGAAGAAATAGAAATAATTAAAAAATTTCTCTACCTTGTTCAATCACCAATCCAAATGAGACTATAACCAAGAAATTAGGAGACTGGGATGGACAGCTGTGAAGAAACTAGAAAAGACCCCTAAGAGTACGGATGTGCCACTGGAAACCAACACCAAGATCATTCATACTATTCTATGCCTGATTACCACATATGGATGTGAAAGTTGGACAAAGAATTATATTTAATTATTTATTTTAAAATTATTTTTAACCCCATCTTTCTCCAAAAAAAGAGAGAGCCAAGGTAGCTTACATCATTAACTATACAATATTAAAAGTTAAAAACAGTAAATTATTCAATTAGTAAAGTAGAATTAATAACATTATCTTAAAAAATATTAGGTAAAAGCATTATGAGAAACAGATTGAGAAGCAGCAAAATATACACCATCCCACTTATTGTCTCCTAGACAGTCGGTCACTAAGGAAAAGCTTGCCTGAAGAGAAAAGTCTTTGCCTGCTTTCAGAAGGAGAGCAAAGATGGGGCCAGGCTGGCCTCCAGTGGGAGGGAGTTCCAAAGTCTGGGAGGAGCAACAGAGAAGGCCCTCTCCTGTGTCCCCACCAATTGAACCTGTGAGGGTGGCGGGACTGAGAGAAAGGCCTCTTCTGATAACACCCAGGCAGGTTCATGAAGGAAGAAAACTTAAAGGGAAAAAATACAATTGATGCAAAATGCGATGTTGGAGAAGAGCTTTATGGATAGACAGATCTCCCGGCCCCCCTGCACGCACTCCCCCACGCACGCCCACCCACACACATAGCCCACCCACCCGCACGGCTGCCTCGCCCGCCCATGCGCACAAGCATGCCCCGCCCACCCGCACATGTGTGAGCGTGCACCCTGCCCACCTGCAAGCGCAGGAGTGCCACGCCCCACACACACAGACCCCACCCCCCTAACCAGTCCGCGGTTCAGAAAAGGTTGGGGACCACTGCTGTAGACCACCAGAAAGACAAATATGTGGGTTCTCAATCAAATCAAGACTGAACTCTCTTTAGAAACAAAAAAACAAAAACAAAACAAACAAACAAAAAGTCTAAGCTGAAATTATACTTCTTTTGGCATAGCATGAGAAGACAAGATTCACTAGAAAAGACAACAATGCTGGAATAAATTGAAGATGAAAGGGAAACAGGAAGACCGAATAGGAGATGAATGGACTTCATTCATGGTATTCAAGCCATGGTATTCAGTTTATGAGTTTGTAAGACCAGAGCAGGACTGTTAAAGCTAAAATCGTAGCATTATAGAGCTATAAGGAATCCCAAGGATCATTGAGTCTAAACCCCTGCCAAAGCTGGAAATCCACAGCTAATGCATTCTAACAAATGCCCCTCCAAATTCTGTTTAAAGATCTCCAGTGAAGAAGAAGCCCAGGCACTCCATTCCCATGCCCAACAGCTCTTACTGTCAAGGGGTTCTTCCTAATATTTAGGTGAACTCTCCTTTCTTCCAATTAGAATTCTCTATTTCACATCCTGTCCTCCGGACCTACAGAAAACAAAGTTGCTTCATTTTCTACATGACAGCTGTTCAAATAATTGAAGATGGCTAACAGATCAGTCTCCTCATGGCTAAATAAACTTAGGTCCCTCAACTGTTCCTCACAGGCTTGATTTCCAGACATTTTATCATCCTGGTTACAATCCTCTGGACACATTCAATCTTGTCAATATCCTTCTTAAACACAGTATTTGAAGTATGGTCTGAAGCAAGCAGGGTAGAATAGCACTATTACTTCCCTTGAACTTGACACTATACTGCTGTCAATGCAGCATTTGCTTTTTCTGCTACCACGTCACACTGCTGACTCATGTTAAATTTGTGATCTACGAAGGCCCTTAGATTATTTTCACACAGAGTCCTGTCAAACCAACTGTCATCCTATTTGTGCATCTCATTTCTCTTGCCTAAATGAAGAAAATTAATTTTTCCTTATTGAAGCTCACTTTGTTTCTTTTTATCCAGTTCTCCAGTCTGTTAAGGTGCACTTGAATCCAGATTCTATCTTCTGCAGTAATACATACACATTCCAGTTAGGTGTCATTTGCAAATCTGCTGAACAACCCCTCCACGCTGTCATTCATGTTGTTTATAAAGATGGGCCATGGACAGAACCCTGTTGCAACCACTTATCACTTCTCTCCAGGTTGACAGGGAAGCTGCTTGCCCGTGTTGTGCTGAAGAGGCTCCAGGTGCTTGCAGACAGAGTCTATCCAGAATCACAGTGTGGATTTCAAGCTAATAGATCCACCATTGACATGGTATTTTCCCTCAGACAGTTGCAGGAGAAATTTAGGGAACAACAACAGCCACTCTTTGTGGCCTTCATAGATCTTACAAAGGCCTTTGATTTGGTTAGGAGGGACGGCCTTTTTAAAATACTTCCCAAGATTGGATGTCCACCTCGACTCCTTAACATCATCAGGTCCTTTCATGAGGAAATGAAAGGCACTGTAGTTTTTGATGGCTCATCATGAGATCCCTTTGACATCCGAAGCGGAGTGAAACAGGGCTGTGTCCTCGCGCCGACTCTGTTTGGGATCTTTTTTGCTGTCATGCTGAAGCACGCTTCTGGAACTGCAACAGAAGGTGTCTATCTCCGGACTGAAACAGCGACGTCTACGTTGGCTTGGGCATGTCGTGAGAATGGCTGACAGTCGGATTCCAAAAGATCTCCTGTATGGAGAATTAGTGCAGGGAAAATGCCCCAGAGGGAGACCACAGCTGCGATACAAGGATATCTGCAAGCAGGATCTGAAGGCCTTAGGGATGGACCTCAACAGATGGGAAACCTTGACATCTGAGCGTTCAGCCTGGAGGCAGGCGGTGCAGCATGGTATCTCCCATTTTGAAGAGACACTTGTTCAGCAGGCCGAGGCAAAGAGGCAGTCCCGAAACCAGCAAAATCAGGGAGCTGGACAGGGGACAGATGGTATATGTCTTCAGTGTGGAAGGGATTGTCACTCTCGAATTGGCCTTCTCAGCCACACTAGACGCTGTTCCAAGACCTCTATTCAGAGCACATTACCATAGTCTCTCGAGACTGAAGGATGCCTACCAGGCTGACAAGGAACCATTCTTAAGCATTGTTTGGGTATGGCCTGTCAACCAGCTGCAAATCCATCTGACAGTAGCATTCTCTAGCCCACATTTGACCAGTTTGGCCAGAAGAACACAATGAGGCACCTTGTCAAAATCCTTGCTGAATTCAAGATACACTACATCCATAGAATTCCCCTCATCTACCAAGCTTGTGGCTCTGTCAAATGAAGAGATAAGATTAACCTGGCATGACCTGTTTTTGAGAAACCTGTGTTGGTCTCAGAAATCACAGTGTTCTTCTCTAAATGATCACAGATGAGCTGCTTAATTACCTGTTTTACAACCTTTCCTGATTCTGGTGTCAAGATTACCAGTCAACAGTTGCCAAGATCTTCTCCCCATCCACCCTTGTTGATGACAGGGATGACATTTGCTTGAAGTCTTCAAGGACTTGAGTTGTTTTCCAATAATTCTCAAAGATTAGAGATAGAGGTTCTGATATTACATCTGCAGGTTCCTTTGGTACCCTTGGATGCAGTTCTTCTGGCTCAGGAGACTTAAATTCATTTAAGAATGAAGTTCCCACACTACCTCTTTACCCATCTCCAGCAACACCCCTCCTTTCCTCCTTTATTCTACCTACATTTCTGTGAGCACTGTATTTCTTTTGGAAGAACACAGAGGCAAAGCAGACATTCATCAGCAGGGGACCTAACATTTCCTTGCTGCTTCTCTTGCTTCAAACATAGCTGAAAACGTCTTCTTGTTTTAACCTCCCTCGCAAGTCTTTTGAGTATTTCTGGCCATGGGACATGATCCAGTACTTTCTTACACTTTCTGAAGTTAGATTTTCTAAAGTCCAGAGTGTTCGTTACTCTTTTCTCAGCTTTCTCTCTTCTCAGGGTAACAAATCCCAAAAAGCTGTGGTCACTTATACCCAAAGTTGTTACTCTTTGTACCTTATTGACCAATTCCTTCCTGAGGAAAGTGAACTTGTTCACAAAAGCTCACATTAAAATATAGCAATAAGTCTTTAAGGTGCCACAACATTTTTGTCTTCTTCATTTTTTAATTTTTCTTTTGGTTTTGCCTGATATGCTAGCATAGATTAACACAGCTAACTCTTCTAAAACCAATTCTTTCCTTCTTCCACCTTCTGAAAGATGGAGTTGTCTGCAAGACAAGGAATTCACTGATCCATAGAGTTTTGGCAAAGTTGGACTTCCAACGAATATCAGGATAATTGAAGTCTCCCATTATTACTATGTCTCTCCTCACTGAATGTTTAGGAATCCAATCTAGGAGGGCATCATCCAGACTAGTTAGGCAGTCGGTAGCAGAACCCACAGAGATAGCACTATTGTTTCTCTGATTTTTACTCAAAAGCTCTCCACCAGCATTTCATCGTCCAACTCATGGATGTCCTCACAGTTGTCTACAACCTTTAAATACTAAATGCTACTGCTCCTCATTTCCTTCTTTCACCTATTCTTTTTGAATAAACTATACCCTTAAATCACTACATTCCAGTCATGGATTTCATCCCATCAGGTTTTGGTAAAGCCTATGGGCCCCTTCCATCTCTGCACTTCTAAGATTATTAGATTATTAAATCATGTCTGTGTTCCTGTGCTAAGAGTTCCAGTTCATCTTGTTTGTCTTGCACACTCTGTGCACTGGTATAGAGACATCTGAAACCATAGGTCCTGCTGCTGCCTCATTGTTGTTATGTGTCCCTTCTTTGAATGTTTAGTAATCTGATCTAGGAGGGTATCATCCAAGCCCTCAGTCTGATTAGGAAATCCACAGCAGACCCCAAACAGACTTTTGCCCAAATGCTGTCCATCAGTGTTCCATGCTTCAACTTATGTATCTCTTCACATTTGTGGACATCTTTTATGTACAATGCTACTCCTTCCCTCTTCCTATTTCATCTCAATACCTCTCAATAACATTCCAGTCATGAGTCTCACTGTAATGTTTCCATAATGTCTATTAAATCATATTTGACTTCCTGTGTTAAGAGTTCAAGCTCATTTTGTTTGTCCTCCATGCTCTGTGCGCTGGTATAGAGACATTTTAAACTGTGAATCATTCCCTTCAGCTGCTTCCTTAATGTTCTTTCCCCTCCTTGGACAGGTTCCTGTACCACCATCCCAGTTTCTAATGTCCTCACTCTCTTTTGTCTCTTTTGCCAATTCGACAAGAATGTCCCTGTTTAGTCACCTTGTAGATGAGCAGGAGCTTCCAGACTTGTGACAGTTATTGACTGGCCCTAATGATGGGACATTTTAAAGGTCACTAGTTCATGAGGCCATTGTAAGTCAGAAATGACCTGACACAACAAGAACAAAACCAGTTTCTTATATTAATGCAGATGTTCCATCAGCCAGCTAGTCCGTGCAAGGAATTCTGGTATTAAAAGTTCTGCTCTGTATTCTGTTTCATTTCTCAACAAAAAATGCTGGTGTTGAACTATAAAGCCAGAAACAGGAGAGGACCAGGGCTCCTGTTAGCTCCAGGAGGAACACTTCCGTTGTCCTCCATAACAATTCCCCACTTAGAACTAACAGCAGCTTTTTGGTGGGACTGCAACATGGAAGGTAAGGATTAGTAACTCATCCATACATTATGGTTGTGATCTTGCTGCATGCAGTTTTTAATGGGGGGAAAACAGTCATGTTAACAGCACTTTGCTTGTGGCCATATTGCTTTGTAAGTTCCTTTAAAACACAAGTACAGAAGCAGAGTTTGTAGAAAACGAACACACACACAACTACAGCCGGCATTTATTGCACATTATTCTTCAAGAACATCCACATTCTACAGTTTCATGCAGAACAACATTTTGAACAAAAAGTGACTGTAACACTTCTACTATGAGTAATCTACTTGTGTGGGCAAATTATTTGCTTATTTGAATAATTTCTCCCCTGCCTTTTCATTGTAAGAATCCTCAGGGCGGGTTGCAATAAATATTAAAAACTGTAACAGCAAAACATCCTGAAACCAAACCATTCTAAAATAAAAGAGCAGTGTGATTTTATAGAACCCAGCAGTACATGATAAAAGCCAAAAATAATAATCATGTTACAAACTGGGCAACTAGGATGACCTTATATAGATGCCTAAATTGTGATAATGAGAATGCCACATTAATTTATTTGGAAGAAGGAATGTTAAAATTAGAGTGCCAGTACAGAGAGGTGCCTCCTTCCATCAGCTACATCCTTCCCTTCTGAATGTGACAATGTAGGGGAAATGACCTGAAAAAGTCCTTATGCAACGTAACAACTCGTGTTTACTTGAAATTAAGTCCTCCACCATTGAACTCACCTTAATTCTAGGAACATTAGAAATATATGTATTATTACTGGGAAAGGTCGTACAGGAAAATACAGTTCCATTCAATATGAATAATGCAGGAAGTTAGCAGGAAGATGCTTGTTTAGCAGGGAGACGATTTTCACCACGAAGTATTTCTTGCCTTTAGACTAAGAATCCACCCATAAGCCTTTTTTAATCTGGCTGTCCTCATGTTGGACAGGCACATGACCAGGAACCCAACTGGCGCCTTGTTAACTAGTAGCAATTCACCACCTAGCTTACACAATTTCACTTAACCTTGTGTAAACCACCAGGAGGATTCTGGCTTTAGGAAGGTGGTTGCAGATAGAAGTTAACATTTAATTTTTTTAATTCTATCAAACCGTTAGGTGTAGTATGGGTACCAAAATGTCAGGATTGCATATGGGGCTTCTGTATTGCAATGGATGCAGGAAAATGGGCTGAGGCTGAACCCGGACAAGACGGAGGTCCTGAGGGTGGGTGGGCCTACCATCAGCGGTTTGGGAAACTCCCTCTCTTTTGGGGGGGTGACTCTCACTGCGAAGAGTGAGGTGCGCAGCTTGGGGGTCTATCTGGACCAGGCGCTTGCCATGGAATCCCAGGTAGCGTCAGTGGTCCGCACCACTTATTTCCATCTCTGGCGGATAGCCCAGCTGTGTCCCTATCTAGATGTTGGGTCGCTCACCACTTTGGTCCATGCGCTCGTAATCTCGAGATTAGACCACTGTAATGCTCTCTACGTGGGGCTGCCTCTGAGATCGATGCGGAAACTCCAGATGGTGCAGAATGCGGTGGCCAGACTTCTCAGTGGGGTAAGGAAACACCAACATATTACTCCCACTCTGGCCGCCTTGCATTGGCTGCCCGTTCGGTTCCGCGTTGATTTCAAAGTCTTAATGCTTATGTATAAAGCCCTAAACGGTTTAGGGCCTCGTTACCTGATGGAACGCCTACTCCCACCTAGATCTACCCGTATCACCCGATCTAGCCAGGAGGTGAGGCTGAGGAGCCTAACGCCGAGGGAGGCCCGGAAAGAAAAAACAAGAAACTGGGCCTTCTCGGCAGTGGCTCCTCGTCTTTGGAACAGCCTCCCTCCTGAGATTCGCATGGCCCCTTCACTGGGTATCTTTAAATGCCAATTGAAAACCTGGCTGTTTAAGCAAGCCTTTCCTCCACCCACTGTCTGAATTTTCGTTATCTTGTTCCTTTCTTCCACCTTGGATCATTGTTTACTTAGTAATATATTGTTATGATTTTAAATTGTTATATGATATGTTGTTAGCCGCCCAGAGTAGTCTATATGACTAGATGGGCGGGCTATAAATGTAATAAATAAATAAATAAATAAAACATCAAGTAGGTTTTAATATTCTGCTCCAAATACATTTCAGCACGGTTTAAATATTCTACTTCAAAAACACAGGCATGTCATAAGAAACATTCAGTAGAACACAAAACAAATACTGTAATGTTTCTGCTAGAATCAGATGAGATCAGGTGTTACAGTATATCCTATTTTGTTTCATTGTCATGCTGTGTAAATAAAGATTTGTCTTTCCAAAGAAGCAACAGCATGTCAATATTTTGAAAGCAGCATATTGAAACCAGTCTTACCCATCTGCTATACTCTCCCTAGGGGAAATATTGAAGAAACTTTATGAAGGACACCTGAGAACCACTCTGGATTAAAAATCTGTCTATCTGTCTGTCTATCTTGCCAAAAAAAGAGAGGGTGGGATATGGTTTTTGACAAAGTGTCAGTGTTGTGTTCAGTGAGCTGAATACTGAGCTGAATGTTTTATTTGATTCTCTATGTAAGAAATTTGTCCTGCTTCATATACCATTTATACAATAACAATGACAATAATTATAATTGCAGATTTCAGAAATAACATCATCAGAGCTACAAAACGATAATATTGGGAACAGCATACATGCTGTGCTGATATTTAACAGATACTTAGGTTTTAGATTAAAACTTGGATCTGTTATATAATATCAGTCAATGTTTTAATAATTCTGATTGACTGTATTTGGTATTTTTGAACAACAACAACAACAACAACATGCTATCAGGTCAACTCCAACTTATGGCAACCCTTTTCAGAGTTCTCTGGGCAGAGATTACTCTGGTTTACCAGTCCCTTCTTCTCAGAGTGTCCTAGGACTTTGCAGGTTGATCAAGGCTACCCAGGCTGGCTTCTCTCAGGAGGCACAGCAGGTGAATCAAACCCCCAACCTCCGGCTTCATAGCCAAACACCTAACTCACTGTGATATCCAGCGAGTTGCCTTCATATATCATCCATGTTAAATGTTCACCCACAAATTCTGGAAGCTAATCCTACTGAAGTACAAAAAACTGACTTGCAGAATTAGCCATTACTGTGGATATGAGAACACAAAGCACTATCAAACACCTTAATATGCGGGCAGAGCTAGAACTTCTAGAACAACCATGAGAAATAATGGTCTTGTCTCTCCTTCCTCTCTCTTCTGCCTAGGGAAATTCAAAGTATAATGGGATGTCCTTTCCACTGCTACTTCATTTCATTGACTATTGCTGAGAGTATGAGATGTTCGTTTTCAAAAATAGCAACAAGTACACATCCAAGATATAAAATATTTATAGTCAATAGTGTATTTACAATTAACTATTGACTTCCTTCTTCAAAAGTTAACTAAAATAGGTACTCTTTTTAAAAAGAAAACCTCACACTGGCTTGTGGCATACTTTATAATTTGTAAAACCAGTTTTCATTAGAGATTATTTGGAGAATAGTAATCTAACAAGGGTTGAGATGTTACCTGCAGAGGTAAGCACTATGTGGAACAGCATACATATATTTTGGAGGAATGAATATCCCAGACATGCATGTAGCTTCATTTTGAAGGAAAGTTAATGCTCTCTCTCTCTCTCTCTCTCTCTCTCTCGCTCGCTCGCTCGCTCTCTGATATTTCTTTTCTCTCCCCAACCCTTTTCTTTCTTACTGTTCTTTTTATGCTTTCCCCTTGATACTTGTTCATCCTTCTTCACTCACTCTCCTGCCCTCTCTGCCTGCCAAGCAATGGCACTTTCCCTCCAATAAATAGGTGGAAATGTCTGGAGTCCCTGAGGAGAAAAGCACCACATGGAGCCCTATATATCCTCTAGAGATATGGAAATTCTAGATGTGTCACCAACTTCCTGTCTAGGGAAAGTTAGGATCATCTGCCATTAGCAACTAAAGATGGTACTGCAGACCATCGATAGATTTAATTTAACTGAAATGAGTTAACTGATTTTAAAGATGCACATCTCACATCTATACTCATATCAGATTTCAAGCATCCAAACTACATGATCTGGAAGCTGTTATGGAAAGAGACAAAGAGGCATACATTCTCTTTTATTATTATATATTTTTAATCTTCAAATCATGAAGAAAACAAAACTCATATTTTGCAAGCATAAGGAGACTAATTGGCATCATATGGTTCGAAGAAGGTGTTTTCATCTTGGAAAAACACCGCAGAGCACATAGAAGATAAAGAACACTTCTATCATCACACAACGTCTACGGTGGTTGAAATATTTCCAGGCAGAGGCCAGAATTACATAACTATTCCTCTTTCAAAAAAAAAAAAAAGGAGGGGAGAAGAAGGTCACATGGTTTGCCCATTCACATATGTGGGCAGTGAGCTTCTAAATCATACATGATGGGAGAAGGAGCCCCATTCCTTGTTCATCATCTTGAGATCTTCAGTTGGTCTAAGCATCAGGATTGGACTCAACCCACAGGAATGTTTTTAAGCACTGTTTCTTCCCATGTTATTGCTTCACACGTATTCCTAAAGTAACAACAACTTGCTGTTAAGTAGGAGATAGTGGCCACAATCCAATACAGAGTCGCAATGCGCTCCTATGCAGATTCAATTCAAGTTAGTACAGGATCGGAGGCACCTGTCATGCTTAACCCACTGGACTCAACCGTGTCTCACTTTGTGGATCAAGGCAGGTCATTTCCCAGGGAGAGTTGCAAATGAGGGCATTAGACCTGTGCAATGCCCAGAATGGCATCTCAAAATTCAAAGCTTCAAAGCCCCAAGGCAAACCACATTTGTACAATAAAAAGGAATGCTTGATAAAATCAGTATTTGACATAAACCGAAAGAATGTTTACAAAAGAGGTTGAAAGGTGTGGGTTTTATTGAAAAGACATCTGTCTGACAGGGTATGACAGCCTAATAAAATAAGGTTGGCTAAATGTATTTAGATGAACAAAATTAATAAGATTTTTAAAATACATGGCTGCTGCTTCCAAAATGTTCCACCCCCCCCCCCCCTGGTGAAGGGATACAGAAGATCTGCAATGGCTCCATTATTCACATCATTTTGAAATTTCTGTCCACAGCTCTTCAGTGCTACTTGTTTCCATCTGGTTCAACACTGGGGGGGGGGGGGGGGAGAGAGACTCTTGCAAACATTTAGTAAGGCTTTCCCATTCTGAAGCCTTCAGAAAGAAACTGTTTACAGCCCCAGCCTGAGTTGATGTGAATCAGTACAACGCAATCATCCAGAAAGTGTGCGTGAAAATTGAAACATCAGCATTAAGGCAAACATGATGCTCTGAAGGATAATGCAACTTGTTACATGTGTTGTTGTTTTCTAAGGTGGCTGTTGCACACTGTTTTTGAAAGGAACACTAATCCAATCTATTACATACAGAGCATAATCCGCATGTCTTGATCCCAGAAATGTGCACCCACAGCTTTCTGCTCAGAGAAGGGGAGTCAGCAGTACATGTCTTCCCTCTATGGAGCAGGTTCATGCAGCAGGATGAGAAAAGGAAATACCAATGGATTTGATTGCTGTAACATTTTGTAGTGTGTCTGTTTAAAGAAGAGATGGGGGTAACGGTGGCCCTCCAGATGGTGTGAGACTGCTATTCCCACTCATAGTAACCGGCATAGCCAATGATGAAAGATGATGGGAGCTACAGTCCAACGGCATTATTTGACATTGCTGATCTAATGGCAGAGAATTACACAATAGAGAGATTATGAAGCTGCTGCCAAAAGCAAAGGGCTGCACTCAGCCTCTTCCCGATTACCACAGGAACACGGAAAGCCGCCTTGTATTGAATCAGACCATTGGACCCTGGAGCCCAGTATCACGAACTCTGACTGGCAGAAGCACCTCTCCAGGGTTTTGAGTGGATTTTTTTCTGTAGGTTCTATCAGGAGATCTCTAGCCTTTCCTGGTATTCTCCCCTCCATGGGCTAACCAGAGCTCTCCCTGCTTAGCTTTTGAAATCACATCAGCTGAGATGTGTTCAGGTTGGCCTGGTGTTCCACTCACCCTTTATTCCAGTGCCTTATATTTATTTCCTACTTCACATCATAGGCACTGGAACAAGTGGGTCATTTTCTTTTCCTCATGTTATCTGAGGTCATGTGAAAGTGAACAACCTGCACATCACTGAGCTTCTACAGAAAAAGGGTTGAACACCCTTCACTCAGATGATAAAAAGGCACAAGTACATTCTTACACAGGAACAACTTATGCTAAAAATCAAATATCTACTCTATTCAGCCATTTCTTTTTAACATGACTACAAGCATGCTTCTTTATACATGATCATGACTCTTCATGTACCTTGTATGTACAGAGAACAAGCTAGCTGGCTTTTTGAACCGTCATATATGTGTTATGCAATGCAAAACCAAGCGTGATTGGGCAAATGAAAGTCTCAATGAGTGCAACAAGACTTACTAGTAAATATGTTCAAAACTTTAGGGTGCAAAATGTAGTGATTAGTGTTTAGAGTTTTTGGATACTCTGGGATACTTTGGGTGAAAAAAGCACCCCATTATTAATTATATCAATTGCTACCTCCCTTCTTTTTAGAACCCATTTTGGACAACAATGTTGGAAAGTGGCCAAACAGAACAAATAGTCTTTATTCTCTACATAATGAATCCAGTTGCTCTGACAACCTAGGTCTGATGTAAGGATTTTTGGTGCAACATCAAAGTAGATCTTAATACAGCATGGAAGTCTTCCAACTTTGCACTGAATAATTGGAACAAAACGACCCAGGTAGTCTTCATGTAACATCAAAGCGGCACACATAATAACGCCATAAAGCAATGGAAAAGAATGAATATATTCATTTTACACAATTTATATAGGAGGCTATTTTTGTTTTATTTCTAAAATTAAACAAAAGGAACTGCATTCGCCTCTCCTTTTTGTTAGCAAACTGAATTCTTCAGACTTAGACTGGGTAGCATAATAATATGCAGCATGAAGATGGGGGGTGGGTGGGGAGAGTACATGCTAAATTTCATGCTGTGAAACTGACCAAAGAAAGGGTTTAGGGGTGCTTTGGGAAATTCTAGAAGCCTATATCTCTAGGGTAAAAAAAGGAGGGGGAAAGCTAGAGAGAAAGAAAATAAAGAATGGGATGGCTTGATGCTGAGAGGCTTCAACAGAAAGACAGAATATCAGTCTAGAAAGTGTCATCTTGGGATATCTTGAAAACTTACAACACCCTGCAAGATTCCACAGTTCAATAAAGAAGCTGGCAGTAGGGGGCATCAAGAGAAAGAAAGAACATAAGTCAAAGAGTGAAATGGTGGTTTTTGAAGGTTATCAGGTGTCAAGTCGACTAATGTTCTCATTTTCAATCAGCCATCCTTTCATGGGAAGGTTATTGTTTTGCCCTGAAGGAGAAATTCATGCATCGCTTTAAACCAGAATGGCTTCTGACCTTTGTTGACATGAGACTTGTCTGCAAATGGAAGAAGATTTGAGAATTTTTTTAAAAAACAATGGGTTCAATGTAATGGTCTGTGTTATCAGAGGTTGATGGAAGTGAAATCTGTAAAAATTAGAGAACCGGAAAGATGGAGAGCAGCATTCCGAGGGGAGAAAAAGTGGACTCAAAAGTCGACAAGATGTTTGATGGAAAGTCCAAGAATAAAATGATTGAATATTAGAGTCCTTCTCTGCACTGCAATTGATCCAGTTCTGTATTCTACAGCCTTAAGTTAGTCAACCAATTTCAAAGACTAAGAAGGATGACTACACATTGCCATTGATCAATAGCACTCAGTTACCATCATGTGCTTGTAGTCGCTTAGTAACTACTGAACTGTCAAATGGGGGTGAAAAATTCCAACCTAACAATTCCAACCTAACTCCACACCTTGCAAGGACCTGTGCATATATATGGAATTGTTACTACTGCATTCTGAGATGTGTGCATGTGTTTATTCACTGCTTGCAGTGCAGTTTTCTACATATCCATTCAGAAGTAATCCCTAACAAGTTCTGTAGGATGTAGTCTCCAGGTGAGCATGTATAGGACTGCAGCCTCACAGTGCCAGACAGGCAAGCAGACAGCATAGAATTAATTAAATAAATGTCTGTACACCATGTTAAATTATTCATTGGTAAATGATCATCTGTGTTTGACTTTTTGGCACACCCCTTGCTATCCATGAAACATTTTCTGTTTTCGCTCCCTAAAATCCCTTAAGATATCATTAGTGCTTTCATGTTCACCATGGAGGCATAGTACACTCAGCTAAACATTGTGACACTGATTCTTTCTCAGGATGTTAGGCAGCAGCCAGCATAGCAACCTTACTGCAGCTCAGTAAGCATCTGTACATTGTAACCTTGTATAAACAGTCAAAGAGTAGTCTTCAACCTGTGACTGTGTCATACTGTTGAAACAAATGGATGCACAAATGTACTTTACAAAAGTTGAACAAGAGTATGTATCACCCAAATCATGCATACCAAACTGGAGAGCAGAGCTTCAAAACTTTACTTTTTTATATACCTCCCCAACTCTGCCAGTCAACATGTTCACTGACTATGTTGGTTGATAGGTTCTGGGACCCATAGTTCAAAAATATAATCTTCCTAGGGAACCAGGACTATGGGGAATTTTGGACATAAGACCTGCCACCTACCCTGATGCCCCCAAAGGCTTCCCCCTGATGAAGGGGATCTCCAGGGAGCCTCGGAACCTGGGGGAGGGTGAATGATGGCAAACTTTTAATTCATGATAAAAGGCTTCTGCAGGATTTCAGCCAATATATTTGAAGGAATGTAATGAATTGCTTGTCCACAGAGGGGATGGACGTAAAGTGAAGAAGTGTGTGGGTTGCTTAAACATCTGTTTTAGTTATGTATGTCTGAGGCAAAATCAAAAGAAACAAAACAAAATAAGACAAAAACATGTGGCACCTTAAAGACTAACTGTTAGATTTTAATGTGAGCTTTTGTGGACATGTCCACTTTGTCAGACATATGGAAACAGATGTCCATATGTCTGATGAAGTGGCTGGGCTACAGCCATGAAGTTTTGGTTCTTTGGATTTTGCCTGATATGCTTGCACAGACTAACATGGCTACCTCTTCCAAAGTTGCTTCTGACTTATGGTGACCCTTAAGGTTTCCAGATATGGAAGATGCTCGAGAACTGGCTTACCATTGCCACTGCCCAATGGGTTTCCATGGCCAAGCAGGGATTTGAACCTGAGTCTTAGTGTGGCACTCTATCCACTGCATCCCACTGGCTCTTCCTTAAACATCTAAACATCATTTCTCTGTTCCACATTGCTCTCTCTTGTTAGGAATCCAAAAGAAAGAAAAGTGGAGTGTGAGCAAAGAAGCAGTGCTTAGAAAACTAATTACTAAGACTATAACTTCCACAACCCCACAGGGCTACCACACTGGTTAGGAGATCCTGCAGGTTGTCATTAAAAAAAAAAAAAGACCTTCCCAAACCATGAACAGGAGGAAACTGTTGGCATTTCACTACTCAATGTCACCTACTCAACCATATAAGGAGAACTTAACTATGCTTTTGATCCCAGCCTCTTTTGACATTTTACCCCAGCAGAGAATCTCTCCAGGACCCCCCCCCCCCCAAAAAAACAAGATTTCCCAAAACAGCAGTAAGAAGGAATTCTCTGCACTCTTTCCTCCCCTTTCTTACCAACTTCTGGCAAAAGACTCCGTTTGACAATCCTGCACTACCTGTGCCTGAATACTGTCCTCCCTAGGTTTGTGGAATCTTTTTGCTGCACTTGGCAATTTCAGGCTCTTGGGCTGGTCAGTTTCAAAAGAGTGTGTTACTCCTTGTAAGAGCCTGACAAGGATAAGAGGTGCTGAAAAGGAGTCAGTAGGAGAATGGCATCAATTTCTGCACAGGGTATAAGGAATTTGGCACAGGATTTCATGGAAACAAACTGGAGGCATTTTGTTTGCTGAGAAATCCCATGGGAGCAAAACAGAAACGCATAGAATGTCATGAAAAACTATGGGACTGAGAAGTATTTAGATTCAGAATCCTACTCCAGATATCCTATGGGGGGGGTTGCTTTCCCTTACCAAAACAAACAAACTACATGCACACACATACACACAAAACATGGGTTTCTAATTTGGAAGTTGAGTCATGGCAACTGGACTTCTTTCTTGTTAGGTTGAAATGTCTCGCTACTCATCCAAGCAGCTTCTTCAGTCGACTGAAGTTGAATGAAGAAGCTGCTAGGAGGAGTAGCGAAACGTTTCAACCTAACAAGAAAGAAGTCCAGTTGCCATGACTCAACTTCCAGATAACTTCACCTGGATGACTGAGAATCTTCACAGATATGGGTTTCTGATATATTTATTTGTTTAAAATATTTTTACCCCACCTTTCTCCTTAGAAAAGGATCCAAGGCGGCTTACATTAAAAGCCAATATTTAAGAACAAAAAAATCAGTATACAAAGGTGGCGTACATCATTAAAAGGCAATATTTAAATCTTAAAAAAAAAACCCACTAAGTATAGAAGCATTAAAAAGGAACAAACAAATACCATTCTGAGAAATGGGAAACACAAGCAGTACTAAAAAGCATAGCAAAGCAATGATACATAATAATCCATCTAAAATGATCACACTCAGGCAGCCAATTATTGAGGGAAAGCTTGCCTGAGGAGAAAGGTCTTTGCCTGCTTGCAGAAGGACAACAAAGATGGGGCCAGACTGGCCTCCAGTGGGAGGGAGTTCCAGAGTCTGGGAGCAGCAACAGAGAAGGCCCTCTCCCGTGTCCCCATCAAACACTTATACCTGTAGCACAAAGCACAGTCTAGCAGACTTGAGTGAAATTTAATTTTAAATAGCTAGTTAGATCACTTGCTCTGTGGCAAGATTTTCATACTACATAATGTGAAAGGATTTCAATGCGATGCTGTATACCTTTCTTCTTCTGTTTCCACCTAAGCATGAGTATTTCACACCCCGGTGTGGTTCAGTTTGCATTTCCTAAACTAATCCTAGCATTCACACTTGTATTTATTATAAATCAGTTTATATCTCCCCAGTTAATATTTGCTTAGAGCTTATGCTGATTTCACAATATGTGCAATTTTCTGGTTTCATCTTTATCTTGAAGGATTAGATTGAACTGAGCTGCCTTGTAGTAATTTAGCTTTATCTTGTGCCTTACAGTTTTATGTTCTTGTAATGGCACTTTGCTTTCTCGCCTTTATTTAATTAAATATATCTTATTTCACAATGACAACATTTTTATTTGGAAGTTTATTTGCTCAGCAGCTGGTGCCGCCAAGAAATGTTTGCTGTTACCACCAGTGTTTATTTTTAGCAATATCAATGGGAAACCGAAACGTGGAAAGGGACAGGCGAGTAACAAATTTGCTGGAGGAAAGTTCTCGTGAATTGAACTTCAATGAGATGGGCTCCTTGAGATGCTCAGCTAAGTCAACACTAATGTTATAGCAACTTTTCTTCCAGAAAAAGAAAGATTTCCATTGGAAGGGGGAAGGTTAGATCTTTTAGCTTTCCTAAAAATTTATGATAATTGTTTCTCTCTAAGCTGCCCTCCGAAGCCATAGAGCAGCCGAATGTCCGCTGGTTCTATCTCTCTCATTCCTGCACTTTTTCTCTTTCCTCATCAATGACCCTGCTTTACGAGGACTATTGGCTGTCAATAGTGAGTAAACAAGAGTAATTGGAAGTGTATTCACAAGAGTTAATGAAGACCAGAGTATTTCGGGACTCTTTTGCTAAACTGAAAAGAGTGAGACGGGATAAAACTGTACGTTAATAAGAAGGGTGTCATGGTATCACTGATAATAAAGCTAAATAGGTTGCTTCCCCATATTACATTTGGCTTATGAGACACCCAAATGCACCTCAAACTTCAGCAGCTTCTTCTGTAATTAATTGACATTGAAGGCTCAAACACACCTTGTCCTGTTTGAAGTAGCAGATTTGATTTTTGAGTTTTGGGGTGGGCAGTTTCTAGTCTGTATCTTCCCAGTTAGAATTTATTTGTATTAAAATCAGTATTTGTATAGAATTTGTATTCCTTCCATTTACAGCTGCATCTTAATTGAAGGGGACACATGACACAGTACTTTCTGGTAGACCTCCCTCCTACATCAGAGATTACTGCTCACCTGGTGGTGGATGTCAATAATAGCAGCAACATTACAAAAAATAATAATAATCTCAGAACCGCAGAGCTGGAAGGGACCCTTTTTTAAAAAAAAAATACATTTTATTGGTTTTTCAATCTATCTACATTCGGTTCATGCTTATCAAACACCGTGTTACATGGGTTGCTTACAATTATTTGTTTTTTGCGTCTTGGTGTCTTCCCAATTGTCCCCCCAAATTCCACAAATCTTCTGATCATTCAAACCGTTCATGTATGTATTTTAGTATACAATATTGGCTATTATCATAATATTACTCTCATAGTATACAATGTTTTCAAAATCCTCTAATAACATACTTAATAAAAGTAATTCCAGTTCCAAATCTATATAATTTGAGGTAATTCAACCAACAAACTTTGCAATTTATACCAATGATAACTGAGTAAGTTCTTAACACGTAATAGATATTATCTAGAGCATCTTATACAGATTTTCCTTGTATAGTTGTTTAGCCATTTCTATCTCCACATTTTCTATCCTGTCTATGACAATATCATATCTAATGCATGTTCATTGTGTACTATTTGTTTACCCCAACCTTATATCTAGCTTCTATTTACCTTTAAAAAAAACACCACCACCATATTATGCCTTTACCCTGATTAGTGCTCCCTTATTTCAGTTTAATTCTCTTTTTTAATATATAAGATATGCCCCTTTGCAATTCCAGAAGTTAGGTATATACATGCTTTCCAACATTGAGGGCCACCTTCCCCATTAATTTCCTCCAGCCCTTCTTTAGGTTGGCATACACCATCCACCGCCCTGTCATTCCCTTGTTCATTATTTCCTGTCTCCTGTTGACTATAATTCTTCTTCAAATGCGCCGTGAATAATTTTGCCTGTTCGTTGTGGGATCTCACTATTTCTAAGATTGCTTGAAGGGTAGATTTGGTTTCCTCCCAAAATTGTCCTTGTTGTGTCATTATGTTCCAATTGTCAAAAAATTGTATTCCAAGTCAAAGTTGTCCATATGCTTAAAGTAATCAATCCAGTTCCATTAAGCTTGAATCAGTCTCTGACGTAGATAATTTTCCCCGCCTAAAGGCTCAAGGTGCCATCCAGTTCAACATCCAGGATACAGTTTATAAGTTCCACTTTGGCTAAATTACGCTTTCTAGGGTTAATTTGTCTGTAGTTCAGTTCCATCCTCAAAGAGAAAGGGAGTTCCAAACAGTCACAGAACATTCAAGGCCATTGATTCTAGGCAGTTTGCCAGTGCCTTAGATAGCTGTTACACATAGCATAAACAGATTTTGTTTTCCAAAGTTGTTATCAGTAGTGTTTTCGGGGGGGGGGGGAATTCTTAAGTTTTAATACCGAACTTCCTTCCTTTAAGTATAATTAAGTGTCTAATTAATGCCCAATTTATTTTCCTTGTGTCTCCCTCCGTCTCTTCCTCTCCCCAGCTTCTCCGCAGCTCAATCAACTATGATGGAGAGCTATTTCTGCCATAGAAATTTTCTTGTCCAGGGATAGTAAATAGATACAGTTTTTAAAGATGTTTCTCACCCATTTGTAGCATGATGTTAATTAGGCTGCTTTATCGCTTCTTCATACCCAGCTGCCGACGACTTGCAAGCAAGCTAGTTCGGCTGCTTGTTTCCGCCCGCTGGTCGATTGGGGAGTTTCCTGGATCAAACAGGTCGGAATTCAGCCCAGGAGACTGAGCCCCATCCTCCTCCTGCTGTCTCGTTGCAGCATCAAGCCGGAAGTCTGGAAGGGACCCTATTGATCATCAAGTCCAGCCCCTGTGAAGGAGGCACCGTGGGGAATCAAACTCCCAATCGCTGGCTCCATGACCAAATGCCTAAACCACTGAGCTGTCAGTTCGATGCTACCACAGCACTAGATGCAGGGACTGAAAAATACTAGAAATTCTGCTTCCTGACAGCAGACATGTTTCCTAGAACTACCGCGTAATTGCGACAGCAGACACAGGTATTCCATATAGTCTGTAAGGGGAAAACCTTAAGGGCTGATGAGAGTGACTGCCACAACTAAATGTACCTGTCTCCTGCCAGAGTATGAAAATTAACTTGTTCTGTTTTGCAATTAGCCTTCAGATCCTAACCACATTCTTCTTTTGCAAGTCTGATTTCTCAGACAGACATTTAGCCCACTGTTTTGCCTGCTGTGGGAATGGGTTGGCTCATTTTTTTCCCCCAGCAATCACATGATGTAACCACTGGAGTGAACCAGCCCATCCCCAGAGCATTCCTACCTGCACCTTTCTGGGCTCCTATCAGGGAATTCTACTTTTTTGGTGCCAATAGGGTCACTCCATTTTGATTGCAAGATGCAAGATCCCTGGAAACAAACTAAAGTTAGCCTTGCAGCTATCAAATTGCTTGCCAGTGTCAAATTGTCATATTGTGAAGCGGCCTAAGAAGAGAGCCACTTCAGGATATTGGTGAATTAAACACTTCCTCTGTGCCTCCATAGATGTGCAGAAGAAATTAATTTTTTTTAGACCTCTGTTATGACAGTGGTTCCTAACCTTGAGTAACCCAGTTGTTCTTGAACTGCAACTCCCAGAAAGGCTTCTGGGAATTGTAGTCCAAGAACACCTCGATTACCAAAGGTTGGGAACTACTGTATTAGGTCATCGCTGATGTGCTGCATCACTTATATATTTTTTTAAAAAATAGAAAACCTCCTCCCAGAAGTGGGAGGAGACAAGAGAGGGCAATGAGGGATATTTTGCTTCTTTTCTTTCTCTTGTCTTAAAGGTCCAGTCAAAACCCTGCTTGCAGCTAAATCTGTGGATTTAATGTTGACTTTTGGCATGTTATTATTATACTTCAAACTGCACAAAATCTAATTCTTAGAAGATTTTATTTTGCGAGATAATTATTTTTAAAAACAAATAATAGCACCAGAGCATTGTACAGTACTACACAAGAGAGAATATACTCGATATATTCATAAGAAATTTCCCCAAAGTAACTTGCAGCCTACAAAATGATGGGCTAAGACCTGGATTTTCCTTTGGCCTTAAATCCGATGTGCAACACTGCATACAGCCCTGGTGACTGGGCAAGAATAAACTCCACAGACAACACAGGAGCTTGAAAGATGTCTGGAGATAAGTTACGCCTCATTATACCTCAATATCCATTCCCGATCTCCCTGAAACAGAATCTTACAGCTTCTTGAATTGCCCCAGTGCTTAAGTTCAACAATAATGCACAGTATGTGTTAGCAGTACTTTTGTATTGTTCTGAATAGAAAATGACTTCTTTGTGTGTCATTGGTGTGGCTTTTTTTTCCCTTTGCAATTTCCATTTTCCTCTCTAGCTCCCATTATCAGTGCATGGACAAAAATAATAACTTGGCTTGATATTCACAGTATCATTTAGATTTTAAGCTTGCACCTTACTTTCTCTAATTCTAGGCTACTGAAAGCTTCAGCTTTTTCATCCTGCCTTCTCATCATTGTGCGTTCCCCTTCAGAATTCTTCACCATTCACTGTTTGAAGCTTTGCAACTTTTTTTTTTAATACTGCAATAGCTAAAACTACTCCATAATTGTTCTACTGTGGCCAGGAGAGAATGATAGGATTTCTATCTTCCCTATTCTTCTCGTATTCTTGACTTGCAGCACGTGACCAGAAGTACATCCTTTTCTTCCCTGTACAATTTTAAGAACAAACAAAACACCTGTAGTTTTCAAAAACTGTCTTTTCAGTTGATGTGCCAACGGTCTATAATCTGGGACTGTGCATCCTTATGTGCAAGCAAGAGTGTTCGTAGCTATACAAGGTTCAGAGAAGAATATAAAGTTAATCACAACCCACACGCTATATAAGGGGGGCAGATCTAAACATCAAACAATCGGAACCCACCTGTTCTTGTGATTTGGAAGACATTCACTGTGTCATCATTGCTACTGTTGCTGAGCATCTTTCCCTCCTTTTTTGGCAGTTAATGACTGGCTGATATGTACACTACATATCAAGACAGTATAAAAGTATAAAACCATAAGCAAAAATATTACACTTCCAATAACAACACCAATCCATGCATACTATGAGCCCACAGAGCTAGCCACTGTTAGCTGTGGGAGACCAACAAGGGGGTTCCCATAGCAACACCAAGGTTTACTTGACCATCCCTGTCCCATGGTAGCAGCAGCACTTTCCTGTGCAGACAAAGTCTCAACCATAACAGAAGGCAAGCAAGCATGGAAGAGTAATGGATGTCTCCTTGCCTCTCCTCTTTCCCTCTGCAGTTGAGAGTGTCAGGACTGGGACCATGCCGGAACCCTGGAACCTTAGTGCAGGCAGGATCAGTCCCATCTCTCTGGGTAGAACTGCTCTAAGGATTGCAGGACTGGGCCCTTTCCCTGCAGCTGTTGCCCAGTTCCTCAGGAGTGCCAACTGTGGAAGCTGAGGACTGGGCTATATATCCCAGGCCCTGAACATGCCCAGCTCCTTGGTCCCTAGTGACATGGGGACAGGGCTAACAGCATAGCTGCTTTCACAAGATGGCTACCCTTTCACTCCTACCATGTACTATTACTAGACTAGCCAGATTTGAAAAACACCCTTGCAATGTACATGCCACAGATTGTTCTAACTGGAAAATTTGTCAGGGATAAGTATAATTTAAACACTGGCGGAGGAGAAAATGCCTCAAAAATCTAAAGGTGAGCCATGCCCCCAAGAGGAAATACAGCAATATAGATCTCAATGACCCCCATCTAAAAGTACATAAGACATGAATGCCCATAGCCAAAGCATCATCTCACAGAATAGCCCTCTTGTAGGGAAGCCAGAGAAATTAATCACCTTCTTTTCTTTCTATGCCAAAAGAGCTCTGGGGAAGCAAGCACCTTAGAATGGTCTGCCTATCTTCTTTTTGCTGTTTAGCAAATGGCCCTGTCTCTGGATTAGCCAGGTGGGAAGACAAGACAGAGGCAGAACACATGCCTTACAAGGGGTCAGATCACTAGTCAGCCTGGTGAAGAAACAGCAGCTGTATTAGCTGTTCAGGTTCTGGGTTCAGTTCAGGTTGAGTTCCAGTGAAGTTCAGTTGAGTTTTAGGAGTAGCTTTTTCTTTCTGTATCTATCTCTGCTTGAACCCTTCAGCAGATCCTGCCAGCTGGAGCCCCAACACTCCATAACTCCAAGACAGTCAAACGAGACTAGGGAAAGGCAACCTTTGACACTTCTCTATCTTCAAGGAGTATTTTCCCCACACATTGCTGACTCCTCAATCTACCCCCAATTTTGTGTGTGTGTGTGTGTTAGTTAGGGTAGATCCTGTTAACCTCCTCAGCCATTTGAGGTGCCTTCTTTCAAGCCTTATTTCCCCATATTATTTATCCTTCGTTGTGAATCTGTGCTATGTATGTTAATTCTTCTGTGTTTAATAAAATTCCCCTTATGTATAGCTCTGTGTGAGTGTGATATACTCAGCTCAATCTATGATGCACTATTGCCATTATGAGTGTGTTTCTGAGCATGTGTGAGTGTATACCTGAGCTCTGAGGGACATATCTGGTAATAGTATGGTGGGGTTTCAAACTGCTGCTTATTAAAGCCAGATTACCTTATGGACCATCTCTTTCATTACATACCTGTTTCTGTTCTGGGATTTCTTCCTCTTTGTCATCAGTATCTGAAGTTCATTTGGTGGAGATCTGAGGGAGGGCATTTTTAAGAGCTCTGCCCAAGTGTGAGACTCTCTTTAAGGAAGTTCATCAGGCCACCTGTTTGATGTTTTGTTTCAAAGCATTCCCCCAAGAATGTTTTTATTTAGATGTGATGTTGGCCTAGTAAATTGATTTGACATTTCACTGCTCACCTTTCAACATTTTCCATCTTCTGCGGCTTAGATTCTTAGCTCCCTCACCTGCTTATTTTAGTACTGTTATTTGTTCCATGGCAATTTTTGCTGTAAATAAAATGTGTAGTTAGCTGCTTTGGGTGCCATGTATGGAGAGGTGAGACACAGCTTTACTAAATTAAGATGAAAACAATAATGGCCTTAAGCTTTTTGGTATTTAAAAAAAACAACTCAAAATAATGACCATTCTAATGATCATTCATTCTGAACTGATGTTCAGAAACAGGACTAATGCTTCACTTTGCAATTCACTCACTAAGTTAGAACTATAGCTTCAGATGTTTTTCACCTTATTTGTGGACAGGAAAACTGGGGAAACAACTCAAATTTCTCCAGAGAAAAGATAAATCATTGAACAAATTCTCGGAGACGGGGTTCTCCATTTGCAATGACTATGGCAAAGAATGAATTGGGAGCTTGTGCTGTTGTTTTTGCACTGTCACTACAAGTGGCAATGACAACCCCTGTGCTGTTCACCTGGCCATCCCTTTGCTTTCTCTACAATTTCCTACAACTCATGTCATTCCGGGGCGTTGGCAAAGATGGAAGGCGGCCATCGATGAAAATAGTGGAGAAGAAGGTTTGGAAAAAAACTCAAAACTGCCTTTAGGAGAGCAAGGAAAATCTCAAACTGTTTATACAAAAAATATCTTCTGAGAAATTTATGTTAACACTTGTCAGTCTTCAAGGTTCAGAATCTTCCCTAGATGCGGTCACCTTACTGCAGAGTGATGAAGAGAGGTGTAATAAAAGAAAAGAAAAAATAAACACCATCAGCTAGCTTGCAATATTACATGAAGTTCAAAATTGTAACCAAGAGAAATTCTAAAAAGCCTAGAGATTGCGGCAGGGGAAAAAATGAAGGGGGAATAAAACTTTTCAGTAGTTTGTTGGGCAAATTGTGCCAGAATCATTTTAACTTTTTCCTGGAGCTGGACATGATGTTAAGCTTCCTCTCACTTGGCAGAGAGCTACAGGGAAGGTGTTATATTAAAAGAGGCCAAATGTTCACCTAGACTGAGCCCTCAAATTTGGAAGGCCTGTGGATAGGGTGAAAAAGAAGAGAGCACTCTTGTCCCTGTAACAGTTGCTTAGAAGAAGAAATTTCAGCAGGGGTAGCTTTTAATATAAGGTGCACTTATTGAGTTCCTAGCTGCAGAGCCAAGGGTCGGAGGTCAATTCTTTACTGTGCTTCCTGGAAGAAAAGCCAACCTACACAGGGTACCCCCAGAAGAAGGGACTGGTAAACTATTTCTGAGGACATTCTATTTTGGAAACCCTGGCAAGGGTCACCATAAGTCAGAATTAACTGGATGGCACACAATAATTATTATTACACCCACAGAAATTTCCTCCTCTACACAACTATTAAAGGTGAAGGGACCCTCTCCTCTTTTCATCCGGTCAACCTACTTTGCAGCTATGAAAGGGTTTACCTCATGACATCTTCCCTTGGGCTTTAATTGAAGTGTGGGAAGCTGTAGGATGAGAGGAACGCTAGCTGCTACAAAGATCACTGTACAATGGAAGGCATGCTACACACATACACCCCTGAGCCACCTCATGAAAAAGTTAAAGAGAACAATCCTGAAACTTACACCTAAGAATTTATCCAAAATTGCTCCTTCTTTGAAATTTTGTTCCAGAAGAATTTATTTTCTATCAAATTGATGGGAAACTGAACATCCACAAACTCTGGTACTTCTGACAGGTGCTCCAGAAAAGGGGTTATTCTATCACCAGTAACAGGAGCAACATTTCCCTCTAAACTGTGCAGCCACACAGTGCTGGATCGGGGCTGCATATTTGCTTCCGGTCGCAGATGGAACCCCGTGTGCATGGGGTGGGGCCTCCACCCAGCACTCCATAAAATTAGAGGGAATATCGGACAGGAATCATGCAGGTGGGCATCAGGAGATGGTAGATTACATGGGGGGTCCATCAGAAATGAGGGGCACCTGACTGCCACTGAGGGGGCTAGTGGGGAAGGGATAAAAGTGCTAGAGATGAAGGTGATGAGGGGACAGAAACCAATGGCCCAAGAGGATGAGGGAGAGGAGGAACAGGAAGAGTAGGCAGAAGTTCCAGAGTGGCCCCACTTGGAACCCATGAAAGACAGCCACTCGTCATGCAGTGGTAAATTGGCTCCCAGATTATTGGCACAGTGACAAGGCCAACAGCCTGCCTCTGCTCCCCGTTATCCCACCACAATGCAGAGATGGTGCAAAAGTCAACTGGAGTGGCAGTGGCAGCTGGCTTATAAGGTCTGAGGGTCCAAGCCCTCAGGATGCTGTTGAGTAGGACTCAATACATTAGCCTAGGAGGATGAAGACAACCTCTCTCCCAAATAGAATGACACTGACAGACAGAAGGCAGTGAGGTTCGTACCCAGGAGCAATGAATATGCCGCTGCTGAGCCGAGGCTTCAGCAGTGTGGCATACCTTTGCCAGCTTCCCTGGAGGACGCGAGACCATGCGGCTGTCTCACAAGAGCAGCCTTGGGGGAGGGGGGAACGGCAAGTTATATAAGGGCCATTCCCCCCTCATTGTTTCCTCTTTCTCATTGGCATCCCACCCGTCCACCCTATATTCTAGTGTGAATTTATCTGGTCGCCTTTGGGGCCAGATAGGAATTTTTGACCCGTTTCCTGATTGGCTCTTGGAGGCGGGGATTTTTTGCCTATCCCACACTGGATTAGGAGCGTTGGCCATTTGAATGGTGGAAATGTGGCCACACTGGCGGTTAGTGCGGATTAAACAGGTATTTGAAGAGGGAAGTCAAGTTGTAATAGCAGGTAATTCTAGCTCATCTGAACTCCCAGCACTGCGGATCGTGCGATTACAGTGCTTGGGGGGAAAGATGCGCTGGGGACACACCCGGACCATCAGTCAGAACAGAGAGAGTGGCACGAGGTCCAGGGTGATCAAATTTGGGCTGGTAGATTTTCCCACTGTCTTCAAGACTGGGAGAACTGAGGCCAGGGTTTAGCACATTGGTTGTTTAGAAGGGTCCTTTTAGACCCAAGTTTGAAACCTGAATCCGCACTACGGCAGGACCCCCCCCTTTGCCAAATGATTGGCAACAATGATGATATTTGAATAAAGTGTGGCCCGTGTTTAACCCATATACTTGATCTCGCTTATTTATTCCGGGGTAAGAGGGCAAAGAATCTGGGTTCTCTTGGTTGGCATTGCCACATTAATAAAAGTTTATTCACCTTGTTAAGTTTCATGGTCTTCATGGGTGTATGTCCGGACCTTTGCTACCCTTCAACACAACTTCTGCCGGTGGAGGATCTAGGGGCATGCACATATACATACTGAAAATTGGAAGACTATGGAATGACGCGCTTTGTGTTGACAGAAGCTGGGGAAATGACAAAAGGAAGGAGTCAAGATAGGAGCAACCTTGTGAAACAGATAATAAAACATTCTTTGCTTGTGTATGAATTTTAAGTAGAAAACACTACTAAGTTTTGGGCAACAAGACAGTACCAAGCAAAGCTAAAAGCAAAGTGTGCTGCTAATATACTGCCCTATAGCACTTGAAGCACTCTCTGAGTGGTTTACTATTTAAGTATATAGGCTATACATTCCCCCTAGCCCCGCTGCCCAGCAAGCTGGGTACTCATTTTACCAACCTCAGAAGAATCGAAGGCTGAGTGAACCTCGGGCTGGCTGCCAGAATCTGCTGGGATCGAATGCTGACTGTGAGCAGAATTTTGACTGTAATACTACTGTTTAACCACCGTACCACAAGGCTCCTAGGGGACGGAATTCACTAGGTCAACTGCTACAATTCCTCCTTCCTGGCCCCCAACTCAGTATTGCACAGAGAACACAAACAAGCAAAGGCAGGAAGGCTCCCCTTCCCCTAGTCTCCTCTAGCCATGTGTCTGCAATGCAAATCAGCTCAGCAGGCTCACCCAGCATCAAGTCCTGGTTGGCTGTTGTTTCCCATTCTCTAGCATTCAGTGGCAGCACTTTCCACCCCAGGGGGTTGTCACCGAAGCTACGCCCAGACTCTTTAAAACTGGGAAAGCCATTTTCTTCTGAACCCCCTTTTGTGTGTCTGCTGGTAGCCAGAACTTGCTGTGTAATTTTATTTCCTGTCTACCAGATGAAGATATTTTGTGGCTGCAAAGCTGCAATTGCACGCTCAATGCTGCCTATTCGCAAAGGAGCTCTCCCAAACTGAAAACCTTTAAAAAAATTAAAAGGAAATGCTGCTTACATAAGGTGTGAGTCAGAAACATTCAGCTGATAAAATAATGAGTCTGAAGAAGATGATCCTGAGCTCAGCTTGTACGTTGTTAAGCAGGAACAAGGATTTCTCCTTTTGCTTCTGCTTTTCAAGCGAATGAAATTTTCACACCTGAGGCCCAGTCTGAGGGGCCAAACCGCTTGGGGAAAGAAAAAGAACAACCACCACCTAGCATTTTCCTCTCCCTTAGCAGACGTCTGAGGCGTTGCAGGAAGCTAGAGGTGAAGCTTTTAGTCCCGGCGAGTGAAACACTATCAACTACTAATTGCTACACAGCAAACTGCTGTTAATAGAGTAGCTACAAGGACTGACACAAAAGCCAGCAGTCTGTGACACACATTGCAGCTGTTTCCGGAGTTCAAATAGCATTTTCCCCCCCTTTCTCTCAGATTGCTCTCAAGGTCTGCTTCTGACCAGTAGCCCTTGGAAGTACATTTTTAGCATATTTACACTTAATTCAACTTAGTCTCTAGCAAGCACACTCAGGACAGCTGCTACGCAACCCGCTCCAGGGAGTGTTTACTTGGGAAAATGAAATTCTCCTTCATTATGTGGTATTGTTCCTTTAGCTTGTGTGCAATTAATCACATACCTTCGCAGTGTGCAAGGATGTAACTCTCGTTGCTTGAGTCAATGCTTGCAGAAATCTTGGGATAGCCATTCTGATAACCACTGTTCTCTGAGTGATCGGTTATAAATGGTAGCCTCAGCAGAAAGGCTCTGGATATTTCCTCATTTATCTTACATCCTGCTTTTTTTAGGGCTGCCCTATTTCAAATGCATCATAGGGCAACCTATGACACCTTTAGCTGGGACTTCCCTTTATTTCAGAGATGCCACTTGGAGACCATTTTGACTATCATTTGACTTGGATCCCAAGATTTCATTGGGGAAAAAAAAGGTGCTAACCCCTTTTAGAACCCACACAATGTGTACTCATTGTTTTGACCAATTGTTCATGAAAATAAGACTTTCTGTGTGATTAGTCAGTAGGTGAAGCCAACCACAAACTTTCATACAGATGGGAATCAAAGAAATGAGTAAACATTGCACTTCGGAAAAGACCTCATCCTTTGCCAAACAGCTGAATTTTGTTTGCAGAAATCTGATTTCAGAGCATCTTACAATGTTTCCATATAAACAGTGCATAGAAAGCCATTCACCCACAGCAGTGCAAGCTGGGAGAAGGATTATGGGGGCTGTAATTGCTTTGGTCTTGATAACCCTTGCAGTACCTTCCAGCTCTACAATTCTCTAGGCCTACAAATCTATGATTCTATGGCCTGAATCTTCCAGTTTCAATTTATTTCCCATAGCTCCCCAGGAGTTTAACTAAGCTACATGTGGCCCTGAGAAAAGGGGCAGTTGAAGGGGGGGAAAGGTGGACAGTATAAATCATGGAAAGATTCTGCTTGTTATTGTTGTTGGTTTCGAGCCTATGGTTGCTCTGAATCTTCAGTTTCTGGAAAGAGGAAGAGGTTTTGAATGATAAGAAGTGACTAGTTTTACAGGGACTTAACTTGGCTGCTTTGAACTGCTGATGGAGGGATGTGTCCTACTAAATTAAGTGGCTCTTACACCTCAGTAGATGTGCACCAGAAATTGGTGCATTTGTATTCATTAGGAAGCAGAGATTGACAGAGTTACTTTCTTGGGCTCCTAGAATTTCCCAGCCAATGTGGTCAGTGACTCTTCTGGCTGAGGCATTCTGGATGGTGTAGTCGAAGAAGTCCGTTTTCAAGCGCTTCTACGAAGCTCCTTCCCAATATAGCGCAGCCATGAAACAAAATCCCAGCTAACGGGGTTGGAGATTGAGGAACCTACAGACACACTTAATTGGCACGTGTGAGAGAGAATGAGAGAGAAAGAGAGACAGACAGGAGAGAGAGGAAGGGGAGTCCAATATGGCAAAATTAAGCTAGGATGTTTCTAGTTACAATAAAATGTTCTGTTTGAGTCTCTGAAGGAAAGGATACCTTGTGGTATGGTTTTTCTGTGATTTCTTCGGTTTGCCCATACTTTCCCCTGCCCTCTTTTCCCCTTGCAAATCAGGGAACAGTGTATCACTCATGGGGGACTGCTGTGGTATCTTCATGGATGTTTAAGGCAGGTGTTCCCATCAAATCACAGCCATCTCATGAGAATATCACCAGAAGTCCAATGTGCATGTTATTCTTTATCTATATGGCTCAGGAAAGTACCTGGCTGCTTCACATTATATTTTATTCTAGAAATAAACCGGTGGGGTAATGCTTGTCTAAGATTTATTAGTAGTACTCTATCTACTTTTATTAACCAACCAAGGATATGAAGTGATCTTTGTAACTAAGCAGGGATTTGAACTCATGTCTCCCTACACTCCGTACACCATATTGATTCTCTCAGATCAGTGGTACTATACAAATGATGCAAAGGATAAGATATATTAGTGGGTTGTTGTTTTTTTTGCTAAATGCAGCAACTAATGCGCCTAACTTGCACAACATAAAAATCCATATTAATATTAATACTGTGCATTATTCATGTTATGCAAATTGCACTGCTTAATTTGCATAACATGCAAATCAGGCTGCCCAGATTTGGAGGACTGGAATATGGCAACCCTATGTTCCCCTCTCCCAAAATAAATCTGGAATAAAACCAAATCACATAGTGCATTCTGGAAGCACTGGGAAATGGTAAAATTGTTGTTGTTGTTTTTAAAAATCAAAATACTCCAGAAAAAAAAAACTGCAAGTGATTTTTAAAAAAAGGCACTAGGGGAAAATAACTTTAACATTCCTAGGTAACTAAGTTTGGGACATATTGCCAAACCCCACAAAGTGCTGAAGTTTGATGAATCTCAACCAGGAAGGCATTCTACGTGGTATAATGGGTTCCCTGATCTTTGTTGCTTTCCCTAGAGCCAGAAACAGCAGAATTTCAGATGATGAGCAGAGCATAGAGGGAGGAACATATGGAACAAGTCATCCTCCATATGCTAAGGATGATGTATAGAATTTAGTAGAGAACTGAGGTGGATTTAGCTGACATCCAAGCTGCATCAGTTGAGGTTCTTCCTGAAGTGAAATCAGAAGAACTGCCAGGTTTCCAGTATCTTGCTCTTTCAGACTTCAGGCCAAAATCTGAGAACTGAGGTGGAAGATGGAGGAAAGGAGGGTGTTGAGCGACAGATCCTCCTTCTCAACTTGGGACACTTCTTATTAGGGATTCTCCAGCTGATGTGCTTTGGGATACAGGCTGCATAAACCCATTTCAAGCATTTTAACTCTGTGCTAAACCTTCTCCGACTTTGCAGACTCATCTTCATATCAATTGCTTTAAAAAGAACAGGGAAGGCAAACCATATATGCTCATTTATGATTTCCTTTGCATATGAAGTGTCATCTGGCCATTGGAAGGCCAAATTAGACCTATGGACTAGTGGTTCTACAGACATTGATAAGAAATGTGTAGATACTGGAGTAGGAGTAGGGATTAGGACTGAGAACCTTGTGAGTCATGTTGGGATAATAACAACCTTGCATGCAGTTAACACTGGCTATTAGTGGGAGGGAGCTTTCTCAAGCTGATTGCCTCTTTTTGGCCTTAATCAAATAGCAGAGTTCCCCTCCCCAACTCTGGCATTTTAGGCAAGCCCACTCACTTCCATCTCTCCTCTTCCTGTCTGTCCTGCTTGCTTCATCTCTCTCTCTCTCTTCCTCTGTCTCTTTCAGCCATGCAGTCATGGAAGCAATTTCTCCCACATATGGAGACTTCAGCCTTCCATCAATTCTTCTGTTTGTACCTACTGATCATAACTGTATGTAAAGATATTTTTTCATTTTCTACTTAAAATGTTTCCAGAGTGATTTTTAATATATACAGTAAAGTATTAGTTACTGTGAAGGGGCTCCCTCTGAGACTTCAGTTATTCTCTTACACTTTCTTTGTGCAGTTGTTGTTTGTACTTTAAACTCTGCTAACCAAAGGGGAATCACCATTTTTTCATAATAAATCATGCACAGAGGGGATTTGGACTATCCACTGAATGTTCTTCCACTTGCCACAATTTGAAGGATGAGAAATTCTAGCCGTAACACACTTACCTAGGTTTGGTTTCCTTTAGAAGGAGATGACTGGCAGCTTATTGTTATTTTGCAATATTTTGGTTTATTTACAAATAGACAGGTTGAGTGTAGGTGGAGGCACAGCTTCAACACTCGAACAGATGGTCAATATTCACTGTTCCAACTTCAGAACTCTAGAGAAAGACAATCAGTATCCCAAAATGTGGAGAGTATCACAGTCCTAGTTTACGGGGTCTTTAACCAAGTCTTTGGATGGCTCTCGTTCAAAGTACATGTTCACCTCACATGCAGAGACCAAGATCACACCATTCTTATTGGGGGCAAGGAGAGGAATTTTCTTTTCAAGCCATTCCAAAAGTCCATTATTGAGAACAATCAACTGGTCTGTCTAAGAAAAGGAAGGTACGTGGCCATGTTGCTATGACTCTTAAGATGCTCTCCAGCTCTCTTACCCATCTTTGGTCCAACACGATCTTACAACACTGCATACAGGGAAGAGGGGGAAATTGGGTATTTGGAATTTTTCTCACCCTTCCTTCAGAAAGGCTGCTGTGAGCATCACCATTTCTATGAAGGAAACACCTGGCCACCTTTGCATCTGATCCAAAAGCCAAAATACAGTAACCAACTGATGCATGGAAAGCAGATGACTTCTCCCAGCCTTCTGCTTTTAACAAAAACTTGTTTCATCCACAGAAATCAACAGGTGATGCTGGATAGAGTATGGAGGTGAACAGTGCTCCTGGCTAACATTGGCTGGATGCTATTAGAGGCAGAGTTGCAGGTGCCTGTTCAAAAAGCTGGCAAGCATTCTTTTAAAATCTGCAAATACATAGCAACGAATTCTAGTGTGGACTATCCTTCCCCCCCCCCCCCCTCGATTATCTGCAAACACATATAAAAGGATTCTGGGCTGAAAAGATTTATTTTTGGTGCTTTCTGCAATCAAGGCATAAGCGTTGACAGGATGCAGGCTCACCCTAGCCCTTTCTTAATGACGGCCTAAAGGTCTGATGCTGACACATGGATTCTATTAAGTAGTAAAGCAGCAGGATTGATGGAACCAGCTCTTTTTATGCAGGCCACTGAACTGCCCTCATATTTTAATAATATCCTGTCATACCTGGCAACCTGAAGGGTAACATCTTGATCCCTATTAGAGACTCCATTAGCCACCCAGTGGCTCTGAAAGACACTGTTCTTTCAGCAATCACCTCAACATGCATCAGCTGCAAAACAACTACCCCATCAACATTAGGTCCCAGGAGCAGCTTATGACCACCGTCTAGTGAGTGGCATTAAAAGCCAATTTTGAGATGATGACTGATATCAATGATTTCTCAAGCAAGAAGTATGCGTTTTTAGCCTCCTGCTAGAAATGACTCATTTGGTGTTCCTTGTCATATCTGTCCCAATTAGATAGCTAACCTGGTGCTAAAGCAATTTTATTGTTGATGAAAGCTGTATTTTGTATTCCTCACTTTGCAGAGTGACTGCATGAAAGTGGGTTTAATGAGAGCATCCAGTATATGTTGCTGATGCGGTAGGAGGAACTCAGACAGCTGACTTTGAAAGTAGGTGGGTTGATGCTTCAGAAATTTCTAAATGATAGAACAAGTATGTTGTCCTTGACTACAAAAAATCTTACTTAATAGGGTACTTCAGAAAATGCCATAGCTCACAGCATACATGGAGAAATGTTTTCTCAGATGAATAGAAGTTAGAGTTTTCCCTCAGTAGAGACATGGACAGAGTGTGATGTTGAGATTAAGAACAAGGATTGCTCTTTCATCAAAAGAGTATCCAGGGAACATAACAAAATTAAGCAGTCAACCTTTCAAAATCTTCTCCCACTGAATTTCTGCCATTTTGACATCCCAAATCACTTGGTCTTCTTTCCAATGCAGAAATGGTGCATCGTTTGACTGGCAAGAGTGCATGGGTGCACTGGCAAAACACTTCACAGAAAGAATCACAACACTGACCCTGTCTGAATGCATCAAGATAGCTTTTTGACACTGTTTTGTCCAGCGTTTTAACAAGGCACAACTGTGCCTTAAAGAGGCAGGGGAAATGCAAATGTGCATGCATCTACACCCAAATTCTTATTTTTTTAACTCCCCTCATTAAAATGGCATGGAATGCAGTGCAAAGTTAAATTACAGAAAGAAATTAAAAACAAGGCACAGAATGGGAGAAAATCCCTCATTGTTGAATTTTGGAGCCATTATATGTTCACATTAATAACCTCATGTTTTAAAAAGAAAAACAATATGACTTCAGGGAACTTGAACACTGAGTTAAAAAACATAAATACACACAAGAAAAGCCACGCTGAATTATACCTAAGGTTCCTCTAGCCATAATTCTGTTCCCACAGTGGCCAACCAGAAGTCCACTCAAGCTCACGACATGAATGCAATAGTCAAAGGATACAATATTAGCTTGTGTTTCCCAGCAACAGCTACGTCAGTCTCTGAAGTGATTCATGCCACCATAACAAAATATTTGAAAAACGCCTACAAGTGAAACTTCCTCGGCCTCCAAAAAATGGATACACACTTAAAAAAAAACCCATGGTTTTGTCTAGAAAGGAAATTGCATGGATTTCAAAAACTGGACAGAAAAATGCCTATATTTTGAAAAATGCACACCAAATTACGTAAAATTACGTAAAATTACGCAAATTATGGTAAAGAAACAGGTATTACACATCACCAGTAATCATGTCTAGGAGGATAACAACAGCAGCAGCGGATCGGTGAGTGGACAGTCCAGCTCCATGGGGCTGGACCCTCGTTATCGCCACCTGTGTGATATTCTTATACGAATACCCCCATCTCTAGTGAGAATATAATAGGGGTAAATAAGCAACATGTTGGTGCAAAACTACTTCCATCTCCAGGATCTCAACTTCCTTTCATTTATTTTCTGAGCCAACTTTTTCCCACCTGAGCTGTTTCTGTCATGTTGCCTTTTAGCTCTCTCAGTATTTAGTATTGAGAAATAGCAGGCATTTGACTGACCACTAGGGCTGTTCCAGTTAACAACAGCTTGACTTTAGCGCATGGCGACCACTCCTATAGAAACCATTATCCATATCAGGACACAGAGCCAACTCAAGATATTATGCTGCTGGAGGTAATGGACAAGACAACATCTGATCTCAGTTCACATACAGAAGCTGGCTCGACCGTCATTCCAACCCTGACACTAGGACAGTAGCACTTATTTATTTATTGAAAACATTTCTATCCCACCTTTCTCCTTAAGAAGGACCCAAGGCAGCTTACATCATTTAAAGGCAATATTTAAAGCAAAATAAATAAATAAATTTACCAATACTTTAAAAAGGCTCAAAACAGGTAAACAGAAGCAACATCAAAACACATTCAGCACTGTAAGGGACAAGAATCCACGCAGGAACCTCCATCAGGCAGGCAGCAATTAAGGAAAAGCTTGCTTACAGCTCCCAAAGCAGGATAGTTCAGGGGATTAGATTACAGTACAAACTATATGGTAGATACAACTCTGTCCTCCCACAGTGGAGAACAGCTGGTAGGAATAACTAAGAAGAGATGGGATTTTTGGATTTTCTTTTTCCACCAGTATCATAATTCTCCATTCTGGGAGTTCCACCTACCTTACAGACCTTCCAAACCCCTGAATGTGATGCACTTGGGAGAAAGGCCTAAATTAAGCTTTGAGGCTTAGTTAGGACTAGATCTGCCCAAGCTTCCTTTTCCTACCCTAGCGCTAGCTAGAAGCATGCTCAACAAGTGGAGTTTCCAAGAGAGATTTTGGCTTTCATTGAGGTTTAAGCCTCCTCAATTCGGCTTGTCTTCCAGGTGAATCACATTCAGATGTCTGGAAGATGTTTGCAAGGTAGGTGGAACTCCTGAAATGGAGAATTATGGTATTTGTCATCCAGAAAGTCAGAAAATCCCAACCCTACTGAGAACTGCTCTCTGAAACTTTGTAGTAAAGCAAGCAAACATGGCATCCTCAGACTTATTTAAAGCCAGTTATGAGATCGACCTATGTTTCTCTTCTGTCAAAGCATGTCTGCCACCTCACAGAGGTGGAGATTGCTGTTAAGCACCAAATTCCTAGAGAGGAGCTTGCAGGGCCCAAGCGTAATGGAATCCTCGAAGAGTCTTCGGACAAACCTCTCCTTTCCAAATATTTGCAAATTCAGATTTTTTTAAAAAGGCCATTTGAAATTGTAATCTGACCCATGCCAAACTAAAATGCACCTTAGTACACGGTAAGCTCTGTTTGAACGGTAAGCAAAGAAAACGCTAACTTTCTAAGTGCAAGGGGGCGGCGGTGGATCTCTTCTGAAATTGATGCACCAAGAAACCGGGCAATAACTTGACTCTTTCAAAGACTCTTTCAAATTCATTGGCTACAATGACACAGCAAACATATCAACAGAGGAGATATTCTGTCAGATGGAACACAGGATGCATCGAAATGTAACACATGATGCACTTCCGTCTTTTTTTATTATTATTTCCAACATGTCAACACATTTGAGGAAAACATTTTTTCAGTAAGCACAGCTGCTATCAATTTGGATAATGATAGTCCGTCACCATGTTGAGTTGTTGTTGTTTTCATACATTTATGCGCAAACAAAACAGGCAAATCCCCTTGTGGAACAAAGGATGTATAATTTTAATTCACAAGCGACTTGCACGGAGCACACCGCGCAACAACCAGGATTAATTTGCTGACCCCTGTGTGGCACAAAAGCTGAAGGAGACAATTTCTGGAAACTTTTAATCTTTACATTAAAACTGTACATGGGCATCTTGATTCCGACTATTGTAGCTGTAAAATGAACCCTGGCTGATATTTCAATTTGCATATTTACTAGTATTCTGCAGTCTCTGAAGTTTTCCGCATCCATTTTCAAGGTCATTGGTGTGTTGGCCAGAAAAAAAGCCAAACAAGCTAATCTTCTTTCCCTTTTTCTCATCTTCATTAGTCTATAGTGAAAGTTTATCAAGTGCTAAGACCTTAGCCTAACTCTTTAGCAGTGGGGGAGAGGGTTATTTCATGGTTTACATTAAAAGAACTGTGAATATTTATGACGCTGCACCTCATTAGTAAAACCAAAATAAAAAATTGAAAAACCGACTGGGTTTTTCCATCTCCACCCCCCATGGCTCAGCTGAAATACTATGGTCAGATATAAAAGACAGTTTTGTCTTGGGACTTAAGCCCTGTTTTGATAGAATTCCTTTCTTGCCGAACATCCTTTCAGTTATTCACTTATAGATGCTTATAACACCATGCAGCCAAAACATGCTCCAAATACATAAAATCTATGCACTTGTTATTAATATGTACTTCTGTAAAACATCAATTCGATAAAAAAGTATTACTTTTAAAATACGGCTATGGTGCGGAATTGAACAGACACCACCACCACCACCCGATGTGGGTCTAGAGGCTGTGGAGATGAGAAGTTCCAGAGAGAGCAATTCCTCCTAGACATGTTACAGTTAAATATTGGGCAAGCTGCTCAGTCCCAGGGTGTCCCCAGAAGAAGGGAATAGTAAGCCACTTCTGAGTACTCTACCTGGGAAACCCTGAAAAGGGTCACCATAAGTCAGAATTGACTTGATGGCACATGACTATTATTATCATAGCAATATTGGGTATTATCTGGATCAAACATGCCCCACCCCAGCTTTTTTGAACTATAACTACCATATACCCCAGTCAGTCTGTGCAATTATGGGAACTGTAGCCCCAAAAATCCACATGCTATCTCTATCTCTGATCTATACTCTCTTCCTTTAATGTATTGTTATTATGTGCTGCCAAGTCACCCTCAAATTATGGTGACCTCAGGAATGTGCAATCTCCCAAATGTCTCGTCCTCAACAGGTCTTGTAAACTCCAGCCAGTGGGTTTCTTTAGGAAGTCAATCCATTTCATATTTGGTCTTCCTCTTTTCCTGCTGCCTTTCACCTTTCCCAGCATTATGGTCTTTTCCAGAGAATCTTGCCTCCTCATGATGTGCCCAAAGTAGGACAGCATCAGTTTCAACATTTTTGCCTCCAGAGATAGTTTGGGCCTGATTTGATCTAGGACCCACGTGTATGTCTTTCTGGCAGTCCAGGGTATCTGCAAAGTTCTCCTCCAGCACCACTTTCCCAACAAATCATTTCCCCCCCTTTTTTTACTGTCCAGCTTTCACACCCATACATGGTGATCAGAAATATAAGAGTGTGAATGATCTTGGTCTTGGTTTCCAGTGAGACTTCCTTATACTTGATCTTTTCTAATTCCTTCATTGATGCCCTTCTGGGTCTCCTGATTTCCTGTCTGCAGTCTCTATTTGGATTGATGATTGAACCAAGGTATACAAAACCTCTGACCATTTCAGTTTCTTCATTGTCAACTGCAGCTGGACAAGAAAAAAGACCTGTAGAGTACATGAAGATAAAAATGAAGAGAGTTGACCTTTAGAGCCTTATAGGACAGAAGCATTACTAATGTAGCATTTGGCCCATGTAAGAAGTCCTCAAAAGCAGCCAGACACAAAAGGTACTCCAGAAGCTAGATCTGAAATTGATGGCTGTGGTCATTTAACCCAAACCTGACTGAAAGAGTCAAAGACTGTTCGTGTGATGCAGCCACAGAACAAACCTTGATGGCTAGCCTTCTGTCTTGAAGATGATGACATCCCAGTATATCAAACACTGCAACCAATTTATTTTTAAATTGTATAAATTGCATCCCTAGATTTATTCCGTTTGGACCATTTTCACACATGACCAACTTGGCACAGGAGAGCTGGAACATGGAAAGCCACCTTGTACTCACAGAGACCATCAAGTCAGGCAGTAGCCCAGCAAATCTAGGGATGAGCGTCCTTCCCAGCTCTTGCTGGGAGATGCCATGGATTGGACCTGGAAGCCTCTGCGTGTTGTGCTTGTCCTCTACATTTATGTCCTTTTCTTTAATGAGGAACTCCTGATAAAATGATATAAAACAGGCCAATCATAGGATGGAGACAAGACACCCAAGAGTTTATGAAATCCTATGCCTAGCGAGAAAATGATGTTTACTGGGCACCATGATACAATGGTAGTGTTTCATAGCAAATTACAAGCTCTTGAAGCTTGAATGGCCAATTATTTGTGTTTTCTTCAGGGATCTCAGACATAAAGTGTTACCATGTACCTCAAGAGCATTGGATATTACTCACCTTGGATGACCATCGATATGTATTGTGTGTGGAAAAAAATACTGTAACAGTGGAAATAAGAATGTAGTTCTCAGTGGCGAATCTCCAAAATTCAGGAACAGTACAGAGTGGGTGTGCAAATTTACATGACAGAAAGGGCTTAGAGATTATATGAACAGGAGTGAATGTGCAGTAGATATGAATGGGATCGTTGTGCATGTTAAGATTATCTCATTGGGACTATCGAGTGAGGACTGCCCCAAAGATCAGGGGTGGGAAATGTAAGGCCCTCCATTCATTGGCGTAGGCAGCACAGGTGGTTGCCTGGATTATGAAAGCTGCAATATAACACCTGGGAGGACATAGTTGCCCAATCCTACCATAGATGGTCATTAGAAGCTCTGCCTGCTGAAGCTATATGTCCCTCTCTCTTTTTTAACTTTACAGAGAATGTCCTTCCTTATTCAGATAATCAGTGCATGCTCTTGAGACATAATTTTATTCTCCTTTTTGATGTGTCTACCATGCATCTAGAAGCTGAATATAATGAAGTGTGAAACTCCAAACACTGGCTATTAAAAAAAATAAAACAGCTAGAGCTATTGAAATGACAAGGTTGAATAACAGAATGTTTTTGTAGGGTGAAAGAAATGAATAGGAGCACAGAATTCCAAGCTATAACTCATTTACAGATGTTTGCTTTCTCAGACTTGCTCCTCTTTTTGAGTATGTAATAGCTGCATCCAGGTGTGTGTTTTTTCCTTGTGCATACACCCTACTGAAAGCAGCTCATGATCATGGTAGAGGGACACCCCCTGCCCTCTACATGAGAAGAAGGGAGCAGGGGGAAAAAATCACCAGTTAACATTCAGCATAGTAATCCACATGCTTTTCTCATTATCTTAATTAATCCTCTCACAGAATTTTTTTAAAAATAGCCCAAATAGCCCATGGAACTGTCCCATATGAGGTGTGATTTATTTTCTACACACTTCAATATTCCTTGGAGGGGGAAGCCTATACGGTATGTGCCGATAAACAGTTTGGGGCTATAACAACCTGTCTGAGAGTAAGCCAGTGAGACTCACATCTGAGCAATAATATTTCTTTGGCAAGAGCGACGCATTTCAGAGGACATGTCTTGCTTTAATATGAATCTTCAATTGAAAGCAGTCTGTGGGACAGTCCATGGCCTGCAGGCTGCCCAGAGCTGGGAGGTTTCCTGCTACTACCGACAGTGCCGGGGTTGGGGCAGCTGCTCCTGCTTGCCATGTGGGGGGAAAGGAGCTGCTGGAGCTGCCCCTATCTTGGCAAAAACAATATTGCCAGTCAGGAAGCTTCCATGCCACTGGTCACGCAGCGATGCTGTTCTTGCCTCTAGGGCAACTTCAGGGCTCCAGTTTTCCCACATAACAAGCCCTGACCCCAGCACCATGAGTAGCTGGAAAGCCTCCCTACATTGGTCAATCCTAGTACAGTTTTTAAATGGTGCCAATGAGGTCTTTGTTTAAAAACAAACAAACAAAACAAGGCTTGCATCCTGTGAAATGACTGAAGCTACAGCAAAGTGACATCCGTTCTTTCTGTAAATATAGTTACAGCCCTTGTCATTTGACAATACTTCCTTGTCTTCCTGAAGCGCTATGGTTTTAATGAAAATTCACAACTCTCCTAATTTACTTCACCTTATTCAGAATGAAAAATTCTAAAATGAAGGTTCTCAGTTTGAGCACCTGACCCCAAGATTCACCCTTACCTCCATAAATGATGGCTGGGCAGGAGCCCAGCCTTGATATTTCTGCGGCTGAGTCAAACAACAGTCTAAAAGTTGATACTAAAAATGGGGACAGCCCAGACAAATAATTCTAACTTTGAAACTGGGCTTCAGCACCAAATTTGGCACAGGAATAGTAGAAGTTCTTGTGTTGCTTTGTGCTAAATTTAGGGAAGGTTGGGCAAATGGTTTTAAAGCTGTGATTTTTTTAAAAAAAATAATTGATTCCTCCCTCTCCCCCCCCCCCCCATCCCCGTTCACACATAAGTCAAGCCCATACTACCTCACTATTGCTTTTGCTGGCCAGGGTTAATGGGGACCTATGGGTCCAGTTGTCCAGCAGTGCTGTAGAGAGCACATGTTTATGACTATCCTTCTACCAGTTGTACCACCATGAGATTGCCACACTGCCATGGTCCTCCGCTGCCTCCTTACTCATTAGTAAATCACGTAAACCTTTCACATTAGTAAACTGGATAAACCTTACCTATGAGTAAACCAGCGATCGGAAGACCCGTGTGAACTCGTCTCATGGGATAGCTCTGCAATTCTGAGATTATGATGATGAACATAAATAAAACATTTATATCAGCTTGTGACATTCAGGCAGGTTCTTTAAAATAACTAAATGTAATGTTTTAATTTGGATTCCCAGTGTGGTGTAGAAGATAGAGGGATGGAGTAGGAGAACAGGGTTCAGCCATGGAAGCTCAGTGGGGGAGTGGAACTGGCAAAAGCATTCCCTAAATATCTTATTTATCATGAAAGCCCTGTTAGGGATGTATAAGTCGGTTACAACTTGATGGCACAGAACACACAAACAATATTTTAGTTGCATTCAAGAAATGGGAGAATACATAGCTACTTTCAAAATGTACCTACCATAGCAATTAATCTTTTGTGACTGGAATTATAGCAGTAACTAATCTTTTTTTAAAAATGTAACTTCTAAAATTGCACATTACAAGTTTTCTCATGCTTCTTTGTAGTCATGGGAAATGAGGAAACAACAATTCCCCATTCACAGGCTACACAAACCAGTGATATAAGTCAGTATAAGTCAACATCAGAATCTTTTCTCATCTTAAAAAGAACTGTTAACAGTAGGCAATCATTTCCCCTTGCCACTTTTGACAGGGCATTGCCTAACTTTGCTGGAAACAAGGAAAAAATTATGGTTTGTCAAATATTTGACAGTTTCGTCATCTCCCTGCCTTCTTTTGCAAAGGTTTCAGCCAGTCTTTGCTGCACATTTTGACACTGCACTTGTTCTGAAAAACGTCCAAGTCACCAGTTCTATTACAATCTCTTTGGAAAAGACAAAGTGCTGATAAGACCCACTGCATTAACTGGTGAAGAGACCCACTGCATTAACTGGTTTCCATTCATCTTGTCACATTTGCCTAAAGCTAATATATACGGCTGTCATTTGCTCTTATTTGTCCATGTAGTGCTGTTGTGTTGACAACCGTAGAAGACTTTCTATTGAAGAGGGAGTCTTTTTGTAATTGTGGTGCTGGGTGCAGATCTGTTGCTCTATGTGCTCATTAAAATACCAAATAGTTACAAACCTACTCCCTGGAGTCAAACAGTAGCCAGTACACAACCAGGCTGCGTATCATTTCAGGAGATGTGTAATGATGCGGCCAGCCAAACAACCCTCTGCAAGCTTTCCAATTTTCTAAGAATATAATTCTTGGCTATGCGAACCACCAGTACCCTACAGGGCTGTGACACAGAAGATATGCCACGGTACTGTCATCACTCAGTGGGACCCATTTTGCGCACTCCACTTTTGAATTTGCAGAGGTATCAAATCGGGAGAATGCCATGCAACGGAGGAGGTTTGCTCTGATATATCTCCTCTTCCCTCTTGACTTGCTTGCTGAAAGTAGCAAAAACAATCTTCAGAGTCCCTGCCAAGTTTTATTCTGAAGTAGGTCAGCGTGCTATTGAAAACCATTCTGCTGCATGGAGGCATGGGAGCTTGGCTGCCTTTGTTTTGTTTTTCTTCCAGAGTGTCTGAGAAATTTAGCATGAGCTTAGAAAGGGAATTGCTGCCCAGCAAGCGACAAGTGTGTGTGCCAAGATGTCCTGAATCCTTGAGGCACATTGCTGACTGCTTAGAACAGCCTGAAAGGATGGGGTATAAATCTGTCAGGTTTTCAGGAATGCAGGTTAGACCTTTTTCATCACAACAGCTTTTTCCCTCTAACATACGACTCTAGAAAAAAGCAGTTCCACGCAGACCTTAGAGAAGCTACTATTTTAGAGTACAGTTCCCCCAAAACCTGGGAATTTTAGTCAAAAAGTAATTTTTCCAAGGAACTCTGACAATGGCCTTGTGTTTGGGTGAGATGTTAACTGATGGGGGGGAAAAGGAGTCAGATTCTGGGATTTTCTCTTGCTTGGTGTCCCTTTGTGAATGGTAGGGAGCACAAGAGGGGATCCAGTAGACCAACTTGACTACTGGTATTGGTGTCAGTCAGCATCAAGGTTGTCCTTTGCTATGTAAAGCTGGGCATCCGTTTTCCTGCTGGCAATGCAGGAACAATATTGCCATACAATGTTGGACTGCTTCCTGGCATTTTGAATCATGAACACAGACATAATATCCTACAGAGACCTTTTTTTAAAAAAGAATTGGATTTTTTCCTAGAATGAGAAGGGTTGGAGTAATTTCTTTCCAAAAGGGGAATTACGCACTGGTAACCATTGTAATTTTCAGGGGCTGGAACCATAGATGAATGGCTGTTGTTTGCTGCTGCTCTATGCTAATGTCTACCAGCCCTGTTGTGTATGTCTAAGTCTGGAAACAACCCAAAATTACATTTGTACCAACTGTGTTCAAAATACTGAAAACTGTGGACTGTTTGGCCCCCTTGACTTCTCTGCAGCGTGACCACAATTTCACTTTCTCAGAAGCAAGTTCCAATAAAATTAAATATTTATTTATTTCCGAGTAATGGGGCAACTACATGGACATCTCTTGTCTCCAAACCATTAAAAAAGAAAGAAAGAAAGGCTTGGTGGAACAAAATTGCTCTAAGGTATCTAGGAGACAGGAGGGAGGGAGGGAGAAATAACCAATCAGCACTCTAACAGTTGTCATGTGCAGGAAGACCAGACTAGACAGTTCGCAAGGGTGGAAGATCTCTTTCAGATGGCATTCTTAGATCCTCCCCTCTCAATGTCCCATATCATATGCCAGAGAATAGTTTCATTGACAGCAGCAAGGATCGTATGAAATTGCAGGGCTCCATTCTCCAGCTGCCTGGGTTATGAAGGGTTGAACCCCACACACACTCCTGAGTGTCTCTAAGGCAACACTGCACTTCTATGTTGCTTTAGCACAGCTCCTTCTCTCTCTCCCTTTCCTCCACTACTGCCATCTCCCCTGGTGCTTGGTCTTTTGCAGCTGCAGGATCTCTGCAGGCTCCTTGGTTTCCTCCATTTCCCCCATTTCTTTCCCATCAATGCCGACCAGTATATCTGGGAAAGAAAAATTTCTGATCTGAGGTCTTCTTGAGATGATGCTAGCAGCTTTTTCTAGTAGACAGCAGAAGAAAATGAGAATAACCAGCCATCTTTCCCTTCCCCTGGAGGTGGAATTTGTCTTTCTATTCCAAGTTTACACTTTCTTTTAGGGTGCCTCCTGCAAATCTGGACAGCTATAGCAGAATCTTCCTTAAGTTGCAAGCAAGACTGACAAGCAATTCCCTCCTCTCTTTCTGCTGTCTCCTGTCTGATCAGCTAAACCAAATTCAGTCAAGGAAACCCAGCTTCTTGAGTGTGATGTCAAAGAGGATCCACTCAACCTTTTTTTCCACTGTGTAGTCATGCTGTGAGTCCTCTCCATACATATCCGATATAAAGCCTGACATATTTGGATTCCAGCCTTATTTGGATAGAGGTGTCTCTCATGTCCATGTCAGAGGAGTACTCCAGTGTGATCACCAATATTTCAGAACCTTACAGAGTGGAAGAACTACTGCCCAGCTTCACAGACACTGGAACCTTGGGAAGCCAATAGCATAAGGCTGCATCTTCTGCAGACTCAAGGGCCAAGTCAAAGGAGGAGATGAGACCGCTGCCTATTCCTGTATATTGGGTTGAAGGCATGAGCCTGGCTTTAATCTCCAAGGCTAAGTGCTCAACTGCAGGAAAGGACACCTCAAGAGTAAGAGTTTCCTCAACTAGCTCTTCCTCCCAGGAAAAACCACAAGCCAAACCCCGAGGCTTCTCCCAGTTGTCCAAACATCTACAGCTGAGTCCTGGATAAATCTCCAGAAGCCCAGCTCTGAAAAAAACTTCAGTTGGAACTCCATGTTACTAGAAACAATGCATGTACAAGCTTCTGTACTTACTTCCTGTGTGTCTGGATCCTTTCTTCACTACTGGGCTACATCTTCAGGCCCTCTTTGTGAAGTGTGGTAGATATTGTCCTGGCTTTTACATTTAGGCTGATCTACTTCAGTGAGTCCTTCAGTATGTGCCTTTTTTGCCTTCCTTCTCCCTGGTTTGGGGCTTTCATGGCCAGGTACCAAGCAGAAGTGCCATTAATTTTGATCATTTAAAGAAAAACGTATGTTTTAAAGGTTTTCTAAAGATCATAGCTAGAATCCTCTTGGTCTGATGTAAGGGCTGAAATGCAGTAGCAAGTGACAACTAGGGTAGGCTGAATTAATCAATGGGATCTGGTAAGTCACCGCCTCCATAAGTTCCATTGATTCAGTAGACCTACTCTAGTTGTGAGGTACTACTGCATTTCAGTCAATGTTACATTCCACTCCTGTAGTTGTTTATGATATTTGCTGTTCTACAACAGGCAATTGCTCCCTTGGAAATACTGAGACCTGTATTTCTGCAGCTTGATATTGGATACCTCCCTGAACAAGCTCAGCAAATGCTGAACTACTTGCCCAATGGACGGTTGTACAAGGGGGTCAAAATAACATGATTTTGGCCTATCTGAAAGCTAAGCAAGCCTGGGTTTGGAAAGAAGGCTGCCTGAAGAAAGGATAAACAGAGCCTTGAAAACTTATGAAGTTTATGAAGCCACCATTAGCCATGCTGGCCAGAGGGATTCTTTGCTTTCTAGTTCAGAAAAGTAACTTTTCCAAGCTATCCACTTCTGTTATGTCATGGAAGGAAGAACGATATGATATTAAGTGCCTAAATAAAATCATATCATAATTCAAATCGTAAGTGACAAAAATACTTTGCACAGGTCAAGCAACCCGCTTTCAGATAATTAGTCTAAAAGTAGAAGAAAATGGACAAGATAGAATAATGAGAGGATTAGTTTGTATTTAACAATAATCATAGAGCATAATCATTTGCATGCTTAAAGCACTTTATAAATATTATTCAGTTAATGGCTGCTTAATTAAAAAGGGACATGAGATGGGTGTTCCAGTGTTCTAGACAGTTTTGATAATGGCAAGCCAAAGCAGGATCTGAGGCAGTTGACACAGAGAAATGGCACATAAGCATTCAAAATGGCTTAGGAAGACAAGGTTTATGGCCTGATAATTGGCTTACACATTTCAGTACAGACAAGGTAATGAGAGATGGGAGGATCAAAACTATCCAGAGAGACTGGAGGCTAAGAAGACATACGATGGAAAGGGCAGAAACAAGGTTTGGAGTTGATAATGAATAATGCACTAAATCCCCTTGCACAGCGTTTGGCAGGAATATAGAGGACCTTGGGATTTTACAGTGTACATATAATCAGTGTCCTTTGCTGGTAAATGGGATAGTAATGAGATTAGATTAAGGATACTGTGCAATTGTCTTTCCATGAGCCAAATTTGGTGTTGATTCACATGCAAAACTGTTCTGTAAAAAGCCAATAGGATCTGTAAAGCTTCTGATGTGCCAGTGAATTGAACTGCATATCCAGGACCCAGATGGAGGAACCATGTTTCTTTTCCAGATCTGAGCTTGGAAAAGTTATTTTTCAGTCTGTAGCGCCCGGAATTCTACAGACGATTGTAGTTTAAAAATAAACATTACCTTTTTTGCCTTTGTTCCAGAAGGCTATCCTACAAGAAACACAAGCTTCGGAGGCTAGTGCTTCCAGTAACATATACCTTATCTTTGTCAAAGACAATACATGGCTCAATCGTGGATCTCCTGAGCTAAAGCCATGATGATCAGAAACAATAGAAAAGGAATTAAGGCTATAGAGGGGATGTACAAGAGCCGCATGTGTGAAGCTGGAGGGATTATGAAAATGAAAATGGTCTGCAACTCACATGCTTAGTAGCTTACTTCTTTATTTTGAAACCCTGTATGAGATGTCACTGTAGTGCACTGGATCCTTGACTAGGCATTAAAGTGCTGAGTTGAATTCTGTCTTCTCTTTTGTTTATGACTTACTTTGTGGTATCAGTTCCCCAGAAAGCCAGATCAGACATTGTAGTTTGTGTTTATTGTTCCCAGTAGCCAGGCAGAAGACTTAAAATGTATGGGCAACCATCTATGTGGTGAAACATCTGGGCTTAGGATAGGGAGAGAGGGGTTGCTGGAGAGGGGGAGCTCCTGTGGAGAGAAGGGCTGCCTTTCAGACAACTCCACAATGGGTCAGATTGTTCTTCTCCCCAGTGGCAGGGGCTTCCAAAGACCCTTCACATGAACGGGTAGCTAGCACTTGGGAATACACCCCCTAGCTATTTGGGTCTATCAGTGGCCAGTTTGTTACCAGAGAGAAGGGGACCATGGGGAAGCCCAAACCCATCTCCACTTACTTCCTTGGAGAGCTGAATACCACCTAATACCCTGTACTACCCAATATTTATATGGCAGGAAGATTTTACTCTTTCTTCATCTAATGCTACGATCGCATGCAAGGCATAGCCTTTGCAAACGCGATCGTTCTTTGCTGCCCAGCCGGGATGGAGAGAGGCTGCAGCAAACAACACGTGACATGGTGCGAAGGGCAGGAAGGCTTTGGCTATATATACGCAGCCTTTCCCCCCTTCGCACCTTCCTCTTCTTTTTCGGGCGACCGAGCAAGGAGAACGTGGTTCGAGCTGAGAGACAGCGGCATCATTGGAACACATTGGGGCGAAGCTCCGGCTTTCTCCCCCTGGTTTGCTTTATTGTTTGTGTTGTTTTATCTCGTGTATTTTCTTTTACGTGTATTTTCTTTTATTTGCCTTTATTAAGTGTGGTGTGGGTAGGTGACTGAGCGACTGTGGTAAAGCGGTGGTGCGGTTTCGCGCCGCCACGGCGCGGGAGGCTCCTCGGCAAGGGAAGATAGAAGTAGGCAACCTCTTCTTTTAGGTCGCAGCTCGGGGAATCGGGCGAAGTACAAGGGAAGTGTGGTTTATTATTGTAATCAAGGGATCGATTTGCCTTTTAAAAAAATAAAAATAAATATTAATAAAAGAAAAGGGGAAGGACGGAAGGAGCGAAGCTAGGGCGAAGTAGGCTGTGCACTTACTCCTTTTGGGGCTCGACTTAATTTAGGATTTTATTGTTTCACTGTCTCAAACCCCCCCCCCCCCCATCCTTAGTTAGGCCGTTAAACCAGGGCTTTTGGGACTGGGAGTCATATCTGGGCCTTTCCCCTCGTCGCCATTTTGTTGTTTTCGCGCCAATTTCTTGAGCTCCCGCGCCATTTGGGGTCTAGTTTAGCGGTCGCTGTTTATAAGTTAGCTGGCCGGCTGGCCTGCTAAGCATCAATATTAGGTTGCAGTTGAGTTTTCATTGAATAAATAATAAGATTGAATAAGTATTTACAGCAATTATTTCAAGGAAATGCATAAAGCGTTTATTGAACTGGGGCTAATTAGGGATTGTGATCCAGCACAGTATTATCAAAGTTTTGGTATTGTTTATAGGAATTTTAATTCATAATTACCTACTACTTATTTCAGGTTTTTAATTCATTAGATAAAAAAAATAAAAATAAATAAATAAATAAATAATAAAAAATAAAAATAAAATAAAATAGGAAGTGTGGGTTACACAATTTAAGTTGTAACATTGAACTCATTGTTAATAATTCATCGCTCTGCCGTCATTGGGGGGAGTTAGTTTATGGCACAAGCATAATTGAATATACAAATTTAATTAGTGGTTGGAGTGCCATTGAGCTTCAGCAGGTGGTGGTGTTGCGAGCCCATTTGGGTGGTTTTTTGGCCAGGTAACCTGTGGAAGGGTGTTCTTTCGTTCCCTGTTTCGATCTAATAGCTGTCGGGGACTCAGAGAGCTATAGGATTTTGTACTAGCCACAAGGGCTTAAGTTTTGGGAGGACATGGCACCCAAGAAAGGACAAGGAAATAAAAAGGGGAAACAGCCCGCGAAAAAACGTTTGGTTCCACAGGTATCTCCACCCTCATCTTCCTCAGATGAGGAGTCCTGGCCTATATGGCAGGACCTTCAACAAAAAATTTCTGATTTAGAAGCTCAAAGGATGGCTAAGCTAGTGCCTCTGACTAGAGAGGCGCTCCCTCGTAGATCAGTTAGGGAGTCAAAGAGCATCAAGAAGGCTAGGCTTAGGTCTCTGGCTAGTGAACTAATGGATAGGTTTGTTGCCCTTGAGACTGAACAGGGTTCTGAAGTCATGGCCGCGGGCGAAGCAGCTGAGGTGTCCAGTCAAGGCAGGGCTCGCGTCACAGAGAAATGCCGCACATCGACGCCTGTTCCATCTGAACCGGTGGCTGCCTACCCAGAAGAGTGCCAAGAGGTCGGTGTGATCGGCTTTGACACCCCACGGCCAATTGACGACCCATCCATAGCGTCCACATCTTCAGGTGAGTCTGTTTCTGTTCTGGGCTCTCAGACACCGCTAGTCGCTTGGCCTTGGGCCGGCAACTTTCCCTTAGGATACAGCGCATACACACCCCACACGGCTATACACACGGGGTTACCCAGTGTGTCGTGGCCTTACGCTGCCCCATACTGTGGTGCCTGGGGCATGCCATACTCAACGAACCCCCTCAGGCACAGGTTGAGAACGTACCTAACACGGGAGGTTGGCCCTTTTCTGCGGTGCCCAATACTGGGTATAATACCCTGCCTATTGGTGCGCTGCCACACGGTGACTACTCCATGCCGCTAGGAGATCACTTAACGCCCGCAACAAAGGAAAAGATCTGGTGGGGCGAATTTGTTGATGTTTTTGAGCTTTTGAATAGAGACATTGACAAAAAGGAGCTTGACAAGTTGGATGAGAGAGAGAAGGAGAAACAACGTAGGAAGAAGCCAGATAGGACCTGGCTAATTGGCTCCCGAGATACCTCATTTACATGGGCGTAGTTATCAAGGCTCAACCATGGAAAGCGCAAGCATTGGTCCAATACCTCAACATAATTTACAGGGCATACACGGACTTTGCTGGCCAGGCATGGTTATTATATGATCAGGCTTTTCGCATGAGGAGCGCCATCCAGCCTAACATGCGCTGGTATGAGCCACAGCCAGGTCTGTGGCTTCAGTATATGACCCCTGCCAGGCCGAACATGGGAGATCGGTTTGATAGTGGGCACTTAAATAGGAAAGCGGCCACACCCACAGTTCCCCGCCTTGGTGCGGGGCAGGCGGTTCAACCACGCCTGTTCTGTTTTCAGTTTAACTCCAAGGGATCATGCACAAAAAAGCCATGCAGGTTCAGGCATGAGTGCCTTACCTGTGGGGGACAACACTCCAGTTTACACTGCTTTAGGGCCAACAATCACAGGCAGGATCGAAACAGTGGGGGTGCTAAGAAGCCCAATGCAGGTGGCAGGAACCCTGGAAAAGGGTCCCAGCCCAATTAGGGTTGAGGTTTTAGAAGACTGGTTAAGATTTTACCCACGTAAGGAAGATGCTTCATATTTGTTGAACGGTTTTAAATATGGTTTCAGGATTCCAGCAGTGGGTGAACGGAAATCGTTCATCGCAAAAAACCTTAAGTCAACAATAGGCATGGAATCTATAGTCCAACAAAAAATTGACAAGGAAGTAAGAGAGGGTAGGGTATTAGGACCTTTTGCTACACCGCCCATTGATAATTTGCATGTGTCTCCGCTGGGCATAGTCCCTAAGAAGGCTCAGGGAGAATACCGGCTGATCCATCATTTGTCCTATCCAGAAGGGTCGTCAGTCAATGACACCATTCCCGAGGAGCTGTGCACAGTGAGATACACGTATTTCGATGAGGCGGTGAGCATAGTAAAGAAATGCGGACTGGGGGCTGAGATGGCAAAGGCCGACATCAAATCGGCATTCCAGATTTTGCCCGTTCATCCCCTTGACTTTAACTTATTAGGATTTCAGTTTCGAGGCTCCTTTTTTATAGACCGGGCTCTACCTATGGCAGGGGTCAGGGAACTTTTTTATCTTTTACCCCCCAAAAATTTTTATATATGCCGACATTATCTCGCCCCCTTCCAGTACCGCCCCTCCGCTCTCGCCGTCTGCGGCCAACCCCCCCCCCCCGCCTCTGCGCTTGCCCGGGACCTGCGGCCGCCGCCCGAGCAGCCAGTCTGGAGCCGCCACGCCGCTGGGAAAGCGCGTCCTTGGCGAGGGGAGGCGGGCACCGCAGGGCCGGCAGGTCCACCAGCCATGAGCTCAGGTGAGGCGAGGTAGGAAGGGGGCCTCCTCGCCAGCACACCGGGTGGGTGGGCGCAGGCAGGAAGGAGAACCCTGGCCAGGGCTCCACCGGGCAAAGAGTCCAGCTGGCCCAGTCCGCTGCCCTCCCCCCCACTTTGGAGGCGAGGAGGGCAGGCGGGTGCCCTGTGCAGTTCCTCGCCGGGGCTCGCTCTCCCCATGATGGAATGCCCGCCTACACACAGCATCGTTGGAAATAAAATGCCTGGGGGTAATGAGGACAGTCGCGCTGCCGCGACCGTCCTCATTACCCCCAGGATTTTCATTTTTATCCCATTTGGGGTAATTTACCCCTGTTCCCTGACCACTGACCTATGGGCTGCTCAGTGTCTTGTGCTGCTTTCAAAAAGTTTAGTACTTTTCTTGAATGGAAGATTAGACAGAGGGCGTGCACAGCTGCCACTGCCCATTACCTTGACAATTTCCTTTTCTGTGGGAAAAGGAACTCGGGGGCCTGTAAATTCCTTTTAGATTCAGTTGAGCTCGGATTGCCCCTGGCCGAAGGAAAAATGGAGGGGCCGCCTACATCTTTAACCTTTCTGGGCATAGAGCTTGACACTGTACGACAGACGTCAAGGCTGCCGATGAATAAATTAAGGGATCTTAGGTCTAGATTAGATGGGCTGAGTCTTCAGAAGAAGGCATCCCTCAGAGAACTTCAAGAGATAGTGGGGCATTTAAACTTTGCGTGTAGGGTTGTAGCGCCAGGTAGGGCGTTCATCAGGAGGCTATGCGCCGCTATGAGGGGTCTTAACTGACCTAACCACAGGACAAGGATAACTAGGGGTATGAAGGAGGATCTGTTGGTTTGGAGACAGTTCCTCGATAACTTTAACGGGGTCTCCTTTTGGCGAGCGGATAGGGTTTTGAAGGCAGATTTTCAGGTGAATTCTGATGCGGCCGGATCCTTGGGATTTGGTATTTATTTTAGAGGTAGGTGGTGCTCAGGCACCTGGCCTGATGCTTGGCATCAGGACGGTACTACTAGGGACCTAACTTTTTTGGAATTTTTTCCAATTGTTGGTGCTCTCTGGCTTTGGGCGGACGAATGGGCAAATTCAGTAGTCCGATTCTGGTGCGACAATTTGGCGGTTGTTTATATCATAAATAAGCTCACGTCGCAATCAGAAAAGGTTATGAGGCTGGTTAGGGCTTTTACATTGCGGGCTCTGCAATTTAATATATTGGTGCATGCTCATCATGTTCCCGGATTAGGTAACAGAATAGCTGATGCTCTATCGCGTCAACAGATGGAGCAGTTCAGGGAACTAGCGCCAGACGCCAGGGAGCTGCCAGAAGTTCTTCCTCCAGAGGCCTGGCAGATTGGCGAGGAGAAGTGTCCAGGGCAATAGGTTTGGCCCTGGCACCAAGGACAAGGAAGGGTTACATGGCCGTAAGTATAGAGTTCCAAGATTTCAGGAGGGACATTGGGCTCGAGCCAGCCTGGCCAGCTCCAGTTGAGCATCTAGAAAAGGGCTGGCTCCGGGCACCATTCAAGGTAGGTTATCAGCTCTGGCCTTTTACGCTAAAGTAAATGGGCATGCAGATTTTTCAGGAGACTTTAGGATTAGAAAAATGCTAGAGGGTTGGTCGAAGGAGAGGGGTAGAACAAGGGACTCTCGAGTCCCTATCTCCCCTTCCCTTTTAGCACGAATATGTGAGCAATGGGTTTTCTTATGTAGGGATGAATATGAAAGAAGCTTATTTAATGCAGCTTCCCTTATAGCATTCTTTGGGGCCCTTAGGATTAGTGAGTTGGTGGCCACAGGCAAAGCTGACAGATCTGGTTTGGCTCTTCAATGTCAGGATGTGAGGATTGGGTATGATAGCATAGAAATTTATATTAGACGATCCAAGGCCGACCAAACAGGTAAGGGAAGGAAGTTAGTATTGGGTCAGTGCAGCATTGCCAGCATATGCCCTGTCCATGCACTAAAAGCATATATCGCGAGGCGGGGGCACGATGCTGGATATTTCTTCCAACATAAGGATCAGTCTCCATTGACCAAGTATCAATTTTGGAAGCTGACCGGCTTAGCACTAACTAATGTAGGTGCTTCAGGCCTTAAATTCGGCACTCATTCATTTAGAATAGGTGCAGCGTCCACTGCAGCGGCCCTAGGTTACAGCCCTGGTGAAATTAAGAATTTGGGCCGGTGGTCTTCTGTTAGTTACAAAAGATATATCAGGACCTTGCCTAATGTGTAGGAAGGGGCTTGGTTTATGTCTTTGCAGGTTTCACTGGGTCTGGACAACGCTGGCAAGTGGCTATCGTCGGACATAGTTTTGTCTATTGGGATAAACATTATTGTCAGTTCTTCATAGTTTTGTCTATTGGCCATGCGGCCGCTTCCCATTGGGGGATTGACTTGGGGCTTGGTGCCCAGGCGCATATCACATGGAGTGGGATCAGAGGTATGCAGTGGATTCAGCTGGGCAGATTGACGGCTTTCGGCCAGTCTCCGCCAGATGTGCTTGTTATTCATCTTGGAGGTAATGATCTGCCTGGAACTTCAGGTAAGGCGTTAAGCCTGGACATTCAGCATGACTTTAAGAGGTTGAATGCCAGGTATCCCAATATGCGGATCTTATGGTCCAACATTATTCCTCGGTTGGCCTGGCGAGGCTCTGTGAGGACGGTGGCTGTTAACAAGGCTCATGCGAGCGTTAACAGGGAAGTTTGCAGAGGCGTCTGCGGCGGCGGCCTCGGATCGGTGATTAATCACCGCAGAATTCAAGTTTCAAAGCCTGAGTTATTTAGAAGCGACGGTGTCCACCTGTCAGAGGCGGGTCTGGACATATTTCTGGAGGACATCAAAGGGGGCCTGCTTTTCGAGCTCGAGCGGCTCTGTGGCAGGCATGGGACTTAGCAGTGGCTAGTCCCTATGCTGTGGCCGGTAGTGCGGAAATAACACGTATTTTCGGTGTGTCCCAATTGTAATTGCAGTTAAGCCAACAGCGCATCCCACTTCCCAGCACTGCGGATCGTGCGATCCAGTGTCTGTGGCGGGGAGATGTGCTGGGCCACTTCTGGATCAATAGTCATCAGCAAAAGGTGGCTTGAGGTCTGGGGGTGTTTATTAGCGGCTGGCCGGGTTCCTGCTGTCTATTGACGGCGGGAACTTGGGGCCGGGGACTCGCCCATATTATGACCAAGGGGTGTCGGCATACCCCTGCCTTTAACCCGTTTCTGCACTACAGCAGGCCCCCTCTTTTTAGCAGAGGATGGCCAGTATTATATTTTGTGTTATCAATAAAGTGGCCCATTTTAACCCATATCTTTGCCTCGCGTCTTTATTCCGGGATTGGGTCAGCAATGGGCCCAGATGTCAAGCACCCAAGCATGGTGAAGAGTCCAAACACAAGGTTTGATAACTGAGGGGAACATTCAAGTTGGTTGAATTTCTCACCTCCTCCATCACAATCCAGTACAGTCCGGCATGTGGAGGTCCAATCTCAAGGATAGCCAACACATCTCCTGCTACTGCTGTATATTGGCAAAAAGTAAGATAACTGGCTATTTGCTAGCCACAGTACATGCTTCGTGCATTATATTTCACATGGTGGGTCACAGGTCTGGTATGCCTGGTATAGATGAAGAGATTTGAATATCGATGATACGAAGAGACTGTGTTACAAATGAGAAAGTTAAAATCCTTCTGTCTCTGTTTCACTTACATCTCTCTGAATTTCAGATGCATTCTTGTTCCATACTTGATTCATACTGGGTGGCTAGATTTTGTTTTCTCTTCTCACAGGGAAATTTCTGTGTATTTTTTCCAAATTATCAAAACATTATACATACATTTTTTTCCACACACTGACTGGATCTGTACACATTTTTCACCTGTATACTTTCTCAGTTTTTCATGTTTTAAATATGCACAGATGGTTTGGAGTGCATTTTATTTCTCCAACATGTACTTCAAGACTGACAGACATCCGTAGTTTGAAGGCCAGGTGCCAAACTGACACTTCCAATGGGAATCTAACTCTAACAAAATTATTTTCCATCTTCAGTTGATCTCTGTGGTTATTATAGATGCCTAGGTATTTGGTCATAAGGCAAATCGTGGTTCTGTCCAAATCATGGATGCATTCTCATGGCTATGCAATCTCTTTCAGCTGCCACCTTTGGATAAATGGGTGGGCTTTTCAGCAGAACTTCCTCCCAAATCATTTCAAGGAGCTTATAAGTTTTAATTGGCATAAAATACATTCAAGGGGAAGATAAGTACCTTTTGAAAATGGAGAAAAAGCTCATGAAAAAGCAATGGATACTTAACTATACTGTGGGTTCTGCATAATATACATGTTCTGTAGAATAGCAATAGAACAAAAGGCTCCGAGATCAGAAAGCACCAAGAAAAGTCAGAGGGTTCATATCCTTCATGTCTTTCTTTCTATTCCAGCGATGGGTTCAAACATAAACACATGAAAGCTTTTTCTTTACTAACATCAAATAAACATTATTTGTGCCAGTCTCTGAAGAACTGACAATAATGTTTCCAGAGGATTCATTTGTTAACGTGGAGTGTTTGAACAGACAGCCTCTAACCCAAGTGTGTGCCGAGAGATCTGACATGAACATGGTATCAAAAGAGCTCTTGACATGCACCAAAACAACACAAAAAAGGACCCTAAAAGGTGCTCACAGAACAGAACAATAGGATAAGCCTCATCAGTTCAACATAAAACCTGAAAAAAAAGCATTGGCACACAAACACACATGGCCAAGTTCTTACATTTTTAGCTTCTCTATGACTCACTGGTAGAACGTATGCTTTGCATAAAAAAGGTCCCAGATTTAATCCCCAACATCTCCAGTTGAAAAGGATGAGGTAGATGATGATGGGAAATACCCTTCTCTACCTGCAAAAAGAGGTACTATTCAGAGTACACAAAACCAGGCTATAAGGACGAGTCATCTGATCTGACATGAGCAAACTTCCTTTATTCTTAAAATACCCAACTCTGAATACAGGCAAGGATGAGTGAAGGAATGAACAACTCAACTTCAGTTCCATTTGCCTTCAGTATTAACTGCTTTATTATCTTTTAAACCTTTTATCCTAAATGAACAAGCTAAAAGAGTGCCTGGCAAATCAGGAAAACCCCAGTGGGAACCCCATAGAAGCACAGGAGCTGGAAGGGACCACTAAGGACCATCAACCCCCTTGCCAAAGCTGGAAATCCACAGCTAAAGCATCCCTGACAGGCAACCATCTCACTTCTGTTTAGTGAAGGAGAGTCCAGCACGCTCCAAGGCAGTCTGATTTGCTGCTGAGTTGATCTTACTGCCCTGATATTTGGTTGAAATCTTTTTCATTATTTAAATCCATTACTTCAAGTCCTACTCTCTGGAGCAACTCTTTTATCTACTAAGACCCTCAGATTCTTCTCACATGTACTACTACTACTAGAGATGGGGGTATTCGTATTCGAATACGAATACCCCTGCACAGGTGGCGATAGCAATGGTCCAGCCCCATGGGGCCGGACCGTCCACTCACAATTCTGCCACTGCCACGACCTCCGTGCTCCCGTCCTATCACTCCAGAGATCACAATCGGCTTACCACTCCTGGGAGGAGGCAGGACGACAAGCCTCTCTGCCAGGTCGAAGAGTGGCTCACAGATCGCGATCTCTGGAGCCATTGGAAGGATTGTGGAGGTCGCAGCAGCGGCAGAATTGTGAGTGGACGGGACCCTCATTATCGCCACCTGTGTGGGGGTATTCGTATACGAATACCCCAATCTCTAACTACTACTGCCAAGCCAGCTGTCACCCTCCTTATATTGTGTGCAACTGTTTTTTTTCCAGGCTGTTGAAAGTCATCTTATTTGGTCTGGCCCAGCTGAAACTCGTTTTGTCTGTTGAAACTCATATTGATTGTTTGGGCTCAGTGTTTCCATGTGTTTAGGTTGTCTTAAATCCTGATTCTTTCTTCTAAAATATTAGCTATCCCACCTTGTTTGGGACCATCTGCAAACTGGATGAGCACCTTCTCTACACCCTCATCTAAATCACCTATAAAGATGTTGAACAACACTGGACCAAGGACAGAATCGTGTGACATCCCATTAGTTACTCTTCTTCAAGATGGTGAGGAATAGAGATAGGGATATTCGTATTTGTTACGAATCCCAGGTGCACCTAATGCAGGTCCGGCCCTCAGAACTGGCCCGTCCACTCACACGCCACCACACTGCCAGCCTCCCACTCTTCTCACCAATCGCAGAAGTAGCTCTGCCATCTCCTGGCTCAGCTGGCCACTCCAGGCAGAGGGTGGGAGGACAAGTCAATGGACTAGACCCACATTGGGTTCACCTGGGATGGGAATATTCGTATTCATTTACAAATACGAATATCCCCATCTCTAATGAGGTACCATTGGTAAGAACTCTTTGGGTACAGCTTGTCATCGAGCTACACACCCCTCTAACAGTAGCATCATCTACCTTACTTTTTACCTACTTGGTCACTAGAAAAGCTTTGTTGAAATCAAGATGCACTATATTCGTATCATCCCCCTCATCTACCAAGCTTATGATTCTGTCACATAAAGAGATAAGATTAGTCTGGCGTGATTTGTTTTTGAAAACTCTTGCTGGGTCTGATAAATCACAGTGTTCTTTTTAAAGTGCTCACAGACCAAACTGTGAAATAATCTGTTCTTTCCTAGTATTGATGTCAAGCTGACTAGTCAAGAGTTGCCTAGATTCCCCCCCCTTTTTTTTCAAGATGGGAATGATATTTGCCCTTCCCCCATTCTCCAAGAATTCCCAAATATTAGAGAAAGAGATCCTGAGATTACACCTGCATGTTCCTTTAGTACTCATGGATGCAGTTCATCTGGTCCAGGAAATTTGAATATACTTGTTATAGGGTGTCTGCTCCTGTAATGTCATAGAGGAAGACTTTGAATTCATTTAAAGCAGCTAAATGTTCTCATACCACCTGTTTGCCAGTCTTGGCACCAGCCCCTTCTTTTTCTTCTTTATTCTACCTGCACTAAGTTATGAATTGTTTTCCTTTTGAAAGAAGACAAAGGCAGAAGCAGAGTGTTTGGCAGTTCTACCATCTCCCATTAATATTTCTCCATCCCCTTCTTCCAGCGGATTTACCATTTCCTTATTCTTTCTCTCACTGTGAGCATAGCTGGAGGGGGGGGGAGACACCTTTTTGTTGCTTTAAACCTCTCTTGCAAGCCTGAACTCATTTTGAGCTTTCACCTTCCAAACATTTTCTCTGCAATCACTTGCTATTCTTTTGTGCTCTTTCTTGGTGATTTGCCCCTTTTCTTATACATACCCCCTTTGAATCTTTGCTCATCTGAAAAACTCCTTACAGAAACACACACATACATTTTAGATGTCTCTCCATTTTCTTTCTCACAGGAATTGTTTGTCATTACGCCTTTAGTATCTTGTCCATGAGAAAGTCCCATCCATCATGTGCTCCCTTCTATCTGAGTCTTTCTTGCAATGACATATAACCCAGTATTTCTTCAAGATTTTTCAAATCATCTAAAGGGCAGAGTGCTCCGAGCTTTGCTTTTTCTTAGTATAACAAATTCCAAGTCAGTGTGGTCACTTGCACCCAAGGTAAAGGTAAAGGTTCCCCTTGACATTTAGTCCAATGGTGTCCGACTCTAGGGCACGGTGCTCATCCCCGTTTCCAAGCCATAGAGCCAGCGTTTGTCCGAAGACAGTTTCCGTGGTCACATGGCCAGAGCGACTAGACATGGAACGCCGTGACCTTCCCACCGAGGTGGTACCTATTTATCTACTCGCATTTTATATGCTTTCGAACTGCTAGGTTGGCACCCAAAGGTCCCTCTCTCTATACCTCATTCAGCGATTCCTCCCTCTTATTTAGAACCACTTCCAGGACAACCGATTCTCTTCTTCCATCTTCTGGAAGATGAAATTGTCTGCAAGGCAAGTGGAGAATCTATTGGGCCACAGAGTTTTGGCAAAGCTGGGCTTCCAACAGATATCAGGGTGGTTGAAATCCCCCCATTGTTATTACATTGTCTGTCCTCTTTGAGTGCCTGGTAATTTGAACTAGTAGACCATTATGTAGATCCTTGGGCTAGATTTTTGCCATAAGCTTACTAGATCACATTAGCTACAGCCCCTATTGGCAATACTGGAAACTAATTTTTTGTTATGTGCTATCAATCACACCCTACTTATAGCAACCCTAACAGAGGTTTCAAGATATGCAAGATATTTAAGGAGTGGGGTTTTTTTACCAGCAGTCCCCTCACCCCATAAATTTTCATAGCCAAATGAAAATGATTTGCACCCAGGTGTCACATGTTCCAGTATGCCACTCTTATCTACTACAGCACACCAGCTCTTGGGAAAATAAAACTAATACTGACACTAAATACTAATAATTACAGGATAATTGTAAAAATTCCAAGATAACAAATATAGCACACTTCAGACACTATAAGCTGCTCTTTCCATCTTTTGGCCTAGATACAGTTGTTCTAATGCTTTCAATTACATTTTTGCATATGAGTGAGTATCACCATGTATGGCTATAAAGAAAAATAGGTAAGCTGCCTAAAGGTAAAGAATATTCATGCACTATTATTGAAAGAAAACTCAAATGTAAGCACAGTAGGAAAGTCAAACAGTTGCCTTCTCCTGAAATCTCCTTGCCCCCCACCCCAGAATAATGAGGCGAGACATGTTATGGATAAACGATGGGCCACACTTTATTATTAACCAATATAATAAACGTCAACTTCCAAAGAAATAGAGGGGGCCTGCCGTAGTGCAGATTCAGGTTTGCAGCTGTGGTCTCACTAGACCACTTAAGTCCCATGCCTCAAGGTTGCGCAGTCCTGAAGAGAGCAGGACCCCAGCCAGCCCATATTTGACAGGCCCCGGGGCTCGAGCCCCCATCCCATTGTTGACGGTCAGGGTGGCTCCAGCTCCTCATTCCTTCCACACTGTAATCTCACGATCCGTAGCATTGGGGGGGGGTTGGCTGAGCTATAGCGTTACCTGTGATTGCAAGGGGACTCACCGAACCATCTTCATTCCGCACTACTTGCCATTGTGACCTTTCTAATGTCCACCCAATACAAGCCTTCGCACCTCTGCCAGTGTGGGATAGGCGAAAAATCCCTGCTGCCAAGCGCCAATTAAGAAGTGGGTCAAAAATTCGTATCCAGCCCCAAAAGGCAACTAGAAGAACTCACACTAGTACTGAGGGTGGGTGAGTGGGTTGTGAGCCTCAAAAGAGGTCGATAGGAGGTGGAGCAACCCTAAATAGGTTGTTCGTTCCCCCTCACCTCCCTGATTGCATCTGCGAGACTTCCCTGTCTCACGCTATCCCGGGGGGGAGAGGGCAAAGAAGCTCTGCCTGACTAAGCCATCTCACCAGCAGAGCAGCCATTGTTTGCTGAGACCTGCTGCTTTCTGCTGATAATCTGACCAGATATTCTCTTTCAGAATTGCTTCCAGAGTTGTCTTCTCCTATCAGCTCAAAGTTTCTCCCTTCAAAGATTTCTACTTCCTTCCATGGTCTTTTCCTTTAACCTTTGTTACTGTTTTCTACAACCCAAGGTTTCTCTTCAGTTGATGATCCTGTTCCCAATAATCTGGGTAGTGCTGGGGCTATCCTTTTATAGACTTTAGCCAGAATCTGCTGACCAATAATCTTTCAAACACACTATTTCAGCCAATGAGAATGAACAGAATGTTTCTTAAGTGGCCTAACAAAAGTTGGCCTCTTCCTTCTTCCCTCCAACATATTAACAGCTCTCCCACCCTTAAGGTTACAGCTGCTTCCTTGGTAACAAGAGTAATTGCTTCACCGGCAGTTAATAGGCCTCAGTTCCAAAGTTACTGTTGACTCTCAGTTAGAGACACGCTTTTCACATCTTCTCTTTCACCATTTACTACAACAATCAAATATGTACGTATAAATTTTACACAGCACTTTAACAGCTTTCACAACAGAATACACTATTTCTTCACAGATGTCGAACTGGTTTTTCCTTAGCATATTGCACAGGTAGGTATACATTGCAGTTCCATCTAAAATTCAGATCAGATTCCTTTACCGTGGTGTATCTTTTTCAAATTAGGATTGCCAACTCTCAGGTTTTGACCCGGAGAATATGGTTTTGATGTTCATTCTACAGGTCTCAGGCTTTAGCTCTAAAACCTCAGGGAATGACCGCTCCGCCATGGTGCTGAGTCATCATGGCAAGGAAGCTTTGCTCTCCCGCCCAGAAAGTGGTGTCACGGTTGAATGACGCTGCTTCCGAGGGGAGGAGGGATGGAGCCTTTAATAAGGCATGGTCCCTCTGGCTCAGCCTCTTTGCTGGTTTTCTAACAAAGAGGCGAGCTGTGCAGCCGGGCGAGGAGAGGTTCCGTTTTCCCCGCCGCGGCTTATCTCCGATCTCTTCGATTTGGGTGGCACTTCAGCGCTACCCAGCTGGTTTCTTCGTTCGCTTTTTACTTTTTTACTTACAGCATTTTCTGTTCTTTATTGTATTTGTTGTTTACTGTTTTTATTACAAGCATTTTGTAGTTAGGGGGGAAGAAGGCTGAGGTTCCCCCCTCCCCTTCCCCCCCTTGGATTGTATGTGGAGATGAGAGGTGGGGAGGGAATAAGAGGACTGGATTTCATTGTTTGTTTATTTGGTTTTGTTGTTTAATTGTGTATTAAATATTATATATAATTATATTATATATTATATATAATTATATCATCATAATAATAATTGTAATAATTGGAAGAGTGTGAGAGGGACTACGTACGGATATAATTGTGATAGTGACATATAGTTGGTGGAGGTTACCCCCCCCCCCCCATTCACAAACAACCCCCCTCTGTTACTGAGGCTTTAAATTTAATTTTTAAAAAAACCACGAAAGGAAGGGAGTAAAACAAGGGAGAACATTAGAGTTCCCCCTGCTGGGGGACCATTAAATATAAAAAATAAGAGAGAGAGAATATATATTAAAAAAAACACAAAAGGGGAAATAGCTGTTTGGTGTTGCACCCCCTGTTGGGCTGCAGCTTTTAAAAAAAATTACAAGGAAAAATAAAGAATCATTTTAAAAAAATTAAAAATTAAAAAAAGGGGGACACATAGAGATATATATAACACCAATAGTAGGCATGGACAGCGCCTCCTGTGGGGTTGATTTAAAAAAATATAATAAGTGAATAATAATTCAGAAAAATTACTAAGGGAATATAACTCCATTAATACAGCTGCTTTTTTATTCCAATTTGATAGATAACATTGTTATTATGGGGCCCAAGAAGGGGCAGGGATCTAAGAAGGGCAAGCAGCCTGCAAAACGTAAGGCTCCAGCCAGGGTTCAACCTGCAATTTCCTCATCTGGTGAGGAAGAGTGGCCGGATTACAGTTCAATTCTGGCTAAATTAAGTGAACTTGAGTGGGAAAGGGCCATGGTTAGACAGGCTTTCGATGCTGTTACTCCAAGAAGGTCAAGTAGAGAATCGAAAGCATGTAGGATGGCGTAGTTGAGACAGCTTGGTGGTGTTATGTCCTGAATTGCCCTTTTAGTGAAGGAGTGCTCAGCAGCAACAGGGGCGGTGTCCACTGCCATGGCTGAAGAGTGCCCTCAGCCCATTCCTGTCAAGGCTGAGATTGAGGAACTGCGGGAGCCTTTGAGGGACCCAACCGGCGAAGCAGGATCTCAGATGGAAGGTCAACCGTCTCATCCGGGAATAGGTTTTCTGGCCGGCAGGTAGATGGGCCCTGACTGCGGTTCTACCAGTACCAGCCAGCAAGTGGCTGAGATTCATCGAGCCATCTCAGCACTGCCGGCGCTGGTGGCTCCAGGTGAGCCTGCATTCACACAACACACACAACACAGAGAAGGGACGTGGCTTTGGGGTGAGGTTACTCCCCCAGTTTTTTCTCAACCTCCCCCCAGTTTAATGCCCAATAATTTTGGCATTGGCCCTCCACCTCAAGTTGGGCCCGTACCAGCTTCAAAGCCTTGGATGGCAACATACCTGCAGTGGTCTTCTCCTAGTCAAATACCGGGATTCGTTGAGGGTTTGCAACAGCCCAACTATCCTGCAATCCCAAATACGGGCTATAATTCGGTTCCTCGAAGTGCACTCCCTTACGGTGATCAGTCTCTCCCATTAGGTGACCACCTACTTCCAGTCACTATAGAAAAGATTTGACACGGCAAGTACGTGGATGTATTCGAACTCTTAAATAGAAAAACCAAAGAAAAGAAAGGCTCTAAGGGGGAAGAAAGGGAAAAGGAGAGGTTTAGGAAAAAGAAGCCCGAAAGATGTTGGACAAACTGGTTGCCAGGTTGTTGTTTTTTGCTGGCACCATTGTAAAAGTATACCCAGCCAAGGCCTTTGCGCTCATCCAATACATTGATCTGATCTATAGAGTATATGTAGATTTCCCGGGCCACGTGTGGCTGCTTTACGATGAGGGGTTCCGTATGAGGGCCGCGATTCAGGGTGCTAGGCAGGCCACTTCAGCTAGCAACCTAAAATCTGTTCGAGGCATGGAAGATGTTGTGAGGCAAAAGATTAAAAAGGAAGTAGCAGAAGGCAGGGTGGCCAGACCTTTCCGGGAACCTCTTGTGCCTAATTTGCATGTTTCCCCCCTGGGGGTCATCTCTAAGAAGGCACCAGTGGAATATTGCCTCATACATCACTAGCTGGGGAGTCTGTAAATGACAAAATTCCACTGGAGCTCTGTACAGTCCATTACACGTCTTTTGACACTGCCATAAGAATGGTCAGATCCTGAAGTCACGGGGCTGAAATGGGAAAAAGCAGACAGTAAATCTGCTTTTGGTCTGCTTCCAGTTCATCCTGACGATTTTGAATTGTTGGGTTTCCAATTCAAGGGTTTCTTTTATATGGACAGGGCAATGCCAATGGGCTGCTCGATTTCTTGTGCTGCCTTTGAACATTTCATCTCATTCTTGGAATGGACCCTCAAGCATAGGGCAGGGCTTTCCCAAGTCGTTCATTATTTGGACAATTTTTTTATTTTGTGGGAAGCCAGGATCTGGGCAATGTGTGTCCCTCATGAGTACTTTTCAGATTGTTGCTAGGGAGCTAAGTGTACCATTAGCAGATGAAAAGATGGAGGGCCCAGCTACAGTAATTACATGTTTAGGGATTGAATTGGACACTGTTCAGCAATCTAGTAGGTTGCCGGATAGTAAATTGATAGATTTTAGGATTCAAATTCGGAACTTGTTGAAGCGTGCCAAAATTACACTGAAGGAACTTCAGGAGGTGGTAGGCCACCTAAATTTCGCTTGCAAGGTCATTGCCCCTGGCAGAGCCTTTTTGATATGGCTTTGCGGAGCCATGAGTGTTTTAATGAAGCCACATCATAGCAGGAGAATTTCAGCAGGCATGAGGGATGACCTGTGAACCTGGTTACATTTTCTTGATGGATTTAATGGAATTTCCTTCTGGAGAGATGAGCTGCGCTTGGGCGCTGAGTTTCAAGTTCAGTCCGATGCTGCTGGGTCTGCGGGCTATGGAATTTACTTTAGAGGTGGATGGTGTGCCAGCCTGTGGCTGAGGGAATAGAGTGACTCTGAAGTCACCAGGACCTCACATTTTTGGATTTTTTTCTGATCCTTGGAACCTTATGGCTTTGGGTGGATTGTTGGGCCAATTCAGCAGTCACCTTTTGGTGTGACAATATGGCAGTGATTCATCTAGTGAATTGTGTTCCAGGTGTGCCATGTGCCTGGTGTTAAGAATGAGCTGGCTGACGCCCTGTCCCGTCAACAGATCAACTGGTTCAGGGCGTTGGCCCCAGAAGCTCAAGCTCATCCAGAGACATTACCTCAGGAGGTCTGGAGCATTGGAGGAGTGAAGCCAACAGGGCAATCAGTTTAGCGATCACTCCCAGTACCAGGTGCAGCTACGCAGCTGTATGTGAGGAATTCTTTGCCTTTTGCATGGGACAACCATGGCCTATAACAGTTGATCATTTGCAGCAATACGGAGTGTATCTCCATCGAAAAGATTTGGCTCCCCGCACCATTCAGAGAAAGATGTCTGCCCTTGCTTTTTATACCAAGGCACATGGTTGTCCTGACCCTGCCAGTGATTTCAGAGTCAGAAAAATGATTGAGGGTTGGAGCAAGGAAAGGGGTAGACAAGAGGACAAGCACACCCCAATGTCACCCAAAATTCTGTTTCAGCTAAACAACGCTTGGGAAAAAGTGTGTACAAATCAGTATGAGGTCAAATTATTTAGGGCAGCCACTCTGAGTGCTTTCTTTGGGGCTTTTCGGGTTAGTGAATTGGTAAGGACATCCAAGGAGGATGTGTAGTAATGATGTGCCCCCTGATATATTTGGGAGGAAATGACTTGACAATGAGAACAGGCAAGTCATTGATACTGCAGGTGATCCAGGACCTGCAGACATTGAAGGATAAGTTTCCTGCGATGAGAATTATGTGGTCTAATATCATTCCACAAGTGGTATGGAAGGCTGAATGCGATCCTAGGTGTATTGACCGCGCAAGGCGTGGCATCAATTGTGAAGTTAGCTGGTCTGGGATCTGTAATTCGGCACCTAGACATAAAAGGACACCAGCGCGAGCTCTATAGAAAAGATGGAGTTCACTTATCAGAATTGGGTATGGGCCTTTTTCTCAGGGACCTATGGGGGGGTGGCTTTGGACAAAATTTTTGGCTCTGGTGGCGGGCTTGGGGCATATGAATAGCCCAAGGCCGTGGCGGGTAGTGTGAAGACAAGAGCTGGGGTGAATTCACGGTTAACACATGGTGCAAGAATTATGCCATCTCTCTGTCAGGTGGAGCCAATTGGGCATCTGATGAGAGGTGGTCTTACATAGGGTAGCCTCCTGGACAGCAGCCCACTTAGGGTCATGAGACTCGGTAGGCTGAGAAGGTAGGTTACCCTTAGCACAGAGCACCTGAAGGCGTGCTGTTCAATGGACAGCACAATTCAGAAATAGGAGCTCACCCTGCTCTATTGAATCGTCCGGAGGTATAGGCTACTCTGGTCTGTGAAGGAGATCGCACTATGGTCAGGCCCCCATTGTAGTTGGGGGACTAGTTTAAATAGTTAATAAAGTTGTGGCCCAAGTTTTAAACCAGCAACCTGTGTCTCGCCTCTTTATTTCCAGGCTGGGAAGGCAACGAGAACCCTAGCAACTCTGGACTGGTTTGGGGGTTCATTTCTGACACACTGCAGATCACCCAGAGATCTGCTTGCAGACTTGAGACTAGGTAAAGGCTGGAATGGAACAGAACAGAAGAGGCCAGAACAGGGACTTCTTAATTCTAGCTTTTACCTAGTCCTAGTAGAGGAAGGTTCACCGATCCCACCACCAGTTTAGAGAAGAATAACTTCTAGTGATGCATTTACTTCCTCCTGTGTGTTATAACATTCAGCCTGCAAATCCCACCCAGTGAACACAGGCAGATCCTTGGTAACACTGCTTCACTTGTCTTCACATTGTGTGTCTGTCTCTCTCACACACACTCGAGGGTTTTCCTCGATGACATCACAAGAACACATGCTCTATAACATTAAAATAGCATGCCGTTACTAGATCTTTCAGGGTTTTGGAACTGAAACTTCAAGAGATGAGATATTGCTGACCAAGCAACTCTAGTTTTCATACAGGAATAGTGCCATATTTGTCTTTATCTTTTGCTGCCTTATGCCCCATGTCCCCTCCAGCTTTACATTATTTTTTTTCCAGGGTGTAGAGAACCATCTTTACAACATCTGATGTGGAGTCTGCTTAAAGAGATATGGTCAGAGGTTATCTCAAGACTCAGTTGAAGGAGCTATGAAACGAGGACCAAAACAATAAAAATTAAAAGAGGCTTAAAGGAAATCCAATGGGGTTTGTTGAACTGGTGTAGTTTAGTCACTAGCTAGTCTTATACTTAAAAATACACCAGATGGAGAAGGTGGCCAGCCTATTTAAGGGAAGCAGTATATGCCCTGGCCTAGGCTCTCTTACCTGTTCCCAAACCCATCTAACTGTAAACATGGATACATGCAGGGTAGGTTTACTGATCATCTAACATACTATAATGTTTGCTACTACACTGTGGAATATTTTTTTTCCCCAAACAAGTGTTGTGGTATTGTGCTGAATAAATTCTGTTAGATGTTTATACTCACAAAAGGACAATGAACTCAGTGGGACTTACTTCTGGGTAAACATGAAAAGTGTACTTGGAAGTAAGTTCTATTAAGTTCCATGAGAATTATTTTCTAGTATGTGTGCTTCGGAATACAGCCTTCACTGGCAAATGTTTATGGCCCCGAGGCAATGCCATTGGCATCCTATATTACGGCAATATGTTATGTTGGACGGCGCTTCAGGGCCAATGAGTGCTATGGATTATTTTCCTCACAGTTGGAAAATGCAGTGGAGCTGAGCAAATACATTTAAGTCAATGGGCCAAAACCCTCTGAAAAACCCTAGTGGCACCTTTTTATCCTGATTAAACTTACTCATCTTTCCTCCATTCACCCTGTCCCAGTTTTAAGTTAAAGATGCTGAAGGCAGGCTCTAGACAATGGACAAGTTAATTCAAAATATGTAGACCATTAATATTAACACTCTGTGTTTTGAGCTCTCTTTAAAGTTCCTTAAATGGCTTTTTGTTTTAAAACGGACCTCATACTTCTACTGTACATCCTTCATCCTATAACCTTGATGATTTAAATTAAGGCAAAAATAAAATAAGCAATAAATAATCCCCTCCCTTCTATTTTCACTCTCTTTCATACACACACTAGCTGGTCAGATAAGAAAGGCAGGCAAAAAGCGCTGGAAGGGAAAACTGATGATAGCTTCAGTGGTGGTAGATAAACATTTGGTGGTGGCCACAGGAACTGGAATCAGTCTGGGGAGGAAGAACTGAAGAATAAAATGGCCTGCAGGCAAGAGAGTGACAGGAGCAAACTGGGGATTGTCCCACAAAGAAGAGAAATGCAGACTCTCTCAGACAAAAGCAGAAAAAAGTTCCCTGTGACCTTGAGTGAGGAGAGAGTATGAGGGTGAAATCAGCTGTAATATTGACACTCAAAAAGACCTAGAACAGTGAAGCACTATGGCAAAACATTAGTTTACCATACTATTAAGGGACACAAGGGGTTACCCAGTGTGGCGTAGTGGGTAGAGTGATGGACTAGGACTCAGGAGGCCTGGGTTTGAATCTCTGCTCAGCCATGGAAACTCACTAGGGGAATAGAACTGGTAAAACCATTCTTTAAATATCTTACTTACATTGAAAACCCTATTGGGGTCACTATAAGTCAGTTTTGACTTGACAGCATGTAACATAACAAGGGACAGGAAAGGAGCCAAACATGAGTGTACCACCTTTCACAAATATTTATGATTTATTTAGGGCCCTAATGGTTCCTTACTGCACATTACTCTAATAATAATGCAGCAAGATGTCTTCCAAGTAGCAGGTGAAGAGACGACCATGGTTTGCCCAATGACCACTGATGCCACAGTGGGAATTCCAACGGCCTGATGTTTCTTAACTTCTAATTTGTTAAGGATGCCCAGTTGAATTAATTTCCCAAGTGGGCAGATGCAAAAGATGATAAGTGACTATTCAAGAAACATTTATTTCCAGTCAAACATTCTGTGAACAAATGAGGTGAAGAAAATTACAAGATTTCAGTCCTACCCCAAGGATATGCTAATGACTTCATAGTTATCCAACATGTCTTTCTGTGTTGTATTGCCCATAATATTGCTCAGTAGAAGACTTTTAAAATTAAAAGAATTCAATTGGTTTGCTACGACTGTTGGCACTTCTCCCACCAGAACATCACATATTCAATAGGTATGTATTGTTGAGAGTGGAAATATCTTTTGATTGGTTTTTTGTTTTTGTTTTTAATTGCAGACATGTACACACACACTTCCACCATGCTGTCATCATCGGTTGTTCTGCTCTCATCTGTGCTGCACCACCAACAGCTGCCAAGTTCCCTGTTCGTCCTCTCAAGGCAAATGCCATGCTGCTGCAGCTGCTGCCCCTGCCACAAATGGATAGATCTTCCAGTGCTTTTGCTGCCACCATACCAGCCCAATAGCACTGAGAGCATGCTATACAATAAATAAATTCAAAGAACATGGTATCATAAACAGCTTCAAGAGTCTGAGATACCACTGGCACAGAAATTGATTAGGTGGTGGTAGTGGTTGTTGTTGTTGTTGATGATGATGATGACAACGACAACAAGGATTGTTGATCATGACAAAGCTGTGCTAGTATCCTTTATGATATTAAATAACTTGACTTCATCGAGCATGTTGGAAAGAAGCAAAGAGCAAAGAAAAACTATACTAGAAGATGTATCGGACAAGTGTTTAATACAAACATTAAAAATATTTTCAAGATACCCTCAAGAGCCAAGCAAAACGTCTGTGCTTCTCTTTCCGTGATTGCACTAGAAACATACTATGTGGGCTCAAGGACTATTGAAGCATCAGTTCTTAGATAGGCAATGGCAACGCTCGGTGTCATGGAAGACCAAGAAAAGCTTTTTGAAACAACCGGTCATGCTGTTGTTTCATGACCGGTTGGGTCATGCTGACTACAGCCAAGAGGAGCAGTCCCACTACTTGCTTCCCCCTACTGTCAATTAAAAAGAAAATCTCCAGTTCTTTATGTTGGAGATATGAAGGGATCTATATTTTGAAATATTCCTCTCAATCAACCAAAGCCAGGCCAAGCCACATTCTCACCCATACCAAGCAGTTATACAAGGAATGGGCAACCTGCAGAGGCCTGCAGGTTTTTTTGTACAAAACTAGGCGGGTGGCGCTGCGGGTTAAGCCGCTGAAGCCTCTGTGCTGCAAGGTCAGAAGACCTGCAGTCGTAAGATCGAATCCACGCGACGGAGTGAGCCCCCGTCGCTTGTCCCAGCTCCCGCCAACCTAGCGGTTCGAAAGCATGCAAAATGCAAAAATGCGAGTAGATAAATAGGTACCACCTCGATGGGAAGGTAAACGGCATTCCGTGTCTAGTCACGCTGGCCACGTGACCATGGAAGATTGTCTGCGGACAAACGCTAGCTCTATGGGTTGGAAACGGAGATGAGCACCGCCGCCTAGAGTCAGACACGACTGGACAAATTGTCAAGGGGAACCTTTACCTTTAGGGGGGTGGTGGAAATTTTTTAAAAAATTTAAAAATGGAGGTGGGGTTGCTGGTGAAGTCTCAATACATCTAAAAATACTCCCATATCCCCTAAAGGACATGAGAGGACTCTTGGAATCAGTGTTTTTACAGGAAACATATATGTTAGAGGGAATATTTGGGTCCCCGGGACCAGGATGCAGCTCATGGGCCCACATTGCCAATCACTGCATTCCACCAAATAGGACAGAATGTTATTATTGCTTGCTACTGGCTCCAGATAATACTTCAGCCTTGGCCCCATAATTACTTTGATTGTTGACAGAGAGGCTATTCTGTTGACCTGTGGCAGCATGCATAACAAAAAAAAAAAGCAAAAGTATTGTGGCACATTTAAGAGACATTTAAAAGACATTTAAAAACCATCCACCCTGTCTAGGCCATAGCTAGTAAATCTGTGAGTCTTAAAGCTGCCACAATGCTTCTGGTTTTTTTCATGTTTGCTATCAGTGGTTCTCAAACTTGGGTACCCAGATGTTCTTGGACTGCAGGTCCCAGAAATCCTGTCCAGCACTGCTAGCGGTGAAGGCTTCTGGGCAATGCAGTCCCAGAACATCTGGGGACCCTAATTTGAGAACCACTGTGCTAGTTGTCCTATTTGATGGCCCATCGGTAACAATTAAAGTAGCCAGCTTTTGCGCATCAGCATTAGCTTGCTGGCAAGAATTGGACTATAAATCACATTTTTATAATGATTATCTTATAAAATTTCTATTTTAAAGAGTTAATCATACACTATGTATATTCAATTTGTATTCAGTAATTCTCATTGTTGCATAGTTCTGTTACTGGTTTTTGTCTGATCTGTTGATTGTAATAAAGGAATTGAGTGTCCTTTGATTGTATATGCATTAAATAAACTGAAAGATACAGATCTTAAACCAGTGGGAAGATAGGATATTGTGCACCGTAAATCTTGGTTTCTAAGAGTCATAGAACATGTTCATCTTGCCACAGAGCTACTGGCCAAACTACCCACCCTTTCACTAGGGCAATATCTGTGTTCCAGATCTAAGTCAAAGTCATGTAAAAGTGAAACACTTGATTCAGAATGGCCATTTATGCTGATGGGCTGACGCAGGGTTTTCTGTATATTTTCTTCGTAAAAAATGAATATTAATTTAGGATTTGCTGCTCTACACATTGAAATAAAATTGCTGAGCTCTCATGGATTCCCACAGCAGAAGATTAGACTAGACTGTGCAAGAACATCTGGAGTATTCATTTCATACTGGTGGGTATTTATCCATATTCCATTTCTGGCACATTGCAAGTAAGCTGGTGAGTAATCCCACATACAGGAGGATGCTCTGTGACTGTCAGAATCCCCAGACGGGTTGTCATGGCTTTCACTTTGCTCCAAGCATCTTTTAACATGGTCCCAGCAATAAATTAAAGCAGAAGTCCTTGCCTGCCGCTTCCAAGGGGAATGAGGGGCAAAGAGGGAGGACAGGACTTCATTCCCTGGTACTTCCTCCAACAACTAATTCATAATCTATCATCAGGAAACTAGCATGAGTGAAGCTTTAAAGAATACAGGAAGATGGAAATATCATCGAGAAAGGCATGGGTTTAGAAGGACCTGAAGCACCACTAGATTGCGGAAATCTCTCTTTTCCAAGGGTGGGGGTGAGCTCTCCCTGCTCCTTCTTTTGTACTTGGAAGCATAGATTTCCTCCCTCTCCTGTCCCCAATGTATGAACCTGCAGTAGGTGCAAACCAGACAAGTTTGCTGCCAAGTGATGTACCACTCTCTTTGAGGGAACAATTCAATGTGCTGCTAATAATGGAAAAGCACTATATAGTACTTAGATCATCACTCTCTGAAAGGCCATATTCTCCTACAGGCACCTGCCTCGGATTTGAGATGTTATGGGGAAGGCCTTGTCTTAATCCCATGATCTTCACCATGATCTTAACCGCCCAGAGTAGACCTTTGGTCTAGATGGGCGGGATAGAAATCCAATAAATAAATAAATCTTCAGAGGCACATCTGGGATGAACATGAGGGAAGGCATTCTGGGTGGGCACTCCCAGGCTCTGGAACTCCCTAACAAAGGGAGAGTAGTCTGCCCCCTACCTGTTCTCCTTCTGCCAGCTGGCAAAATACCATTTGTTCAGGCAATCCATTGGCTGTTAGTTTGGGTTGCAGCAAAGGGGGTTTTTAATCTGGACAGCGGCCACCTTGTCTTTATCGATTTGTTGGCTTTTACATTTGTTGGATGTTTTCAGTTCATCTGATTTGAGTCTAACCAGCACTTCTTTTATTAATTTCATTCTAAGCAACCCTGAGTTCTGTTTTGGGAGAGAAAGGCAGGATAGAAATTAATTGATTGATTGACTGAATGATTGACAGAATGATTGACTGACTGACTGACTGACTGAATGAATGAATGAATGAATGAATGAATAAACAAACAAACAAACAAACAAACAACATTTTAAGTAAGTAAGCACAATTTGCATTTAGGTTTGACAAGCAGCATGTGGAACCACACAGATGCTGCCTTTGTGGGACACATTCCCCTTAAAGGGACCGGATCAATGAAAGGGTAGCTGTCCCACTGCTCCAATACTCTCTCTGGCCATGTGCTTCCAAAAGCAAGGTCTCGTTGACTGAATTCAATGCTAGCCAAGTTTAGCAAGGACTTAAGTTTTAAACAGTGTGCACCGTGGGGCTGTAGCCTGAGCTGACCTGGCCATATACCGCATAACTTCCTTTGCACATTGCCTCTTGCACACTGCAACTGTATCTATCTAAAAAGCTAACCTGGCCCCAACAATGGCCATGAGACTTTGGGACTTTAATTAAAGCATATAATTTTTGGAACTACCCACAAGAACTTGGTGCAGAGCTTGAAGAAGATGAATTACCATCAAAAATGAAGCTGTCTGTCATTTGTTCGAATTTTTTTAGTGGTCTAATAAAGGTATCACCTGCTCCTGCATTTGTATTGTTTTGAGACCACACAGCCTTTTTCTGATAATTCCCTTAGATACAGGTAGTGTTGTGCATTGCCTTGCCACCTGTGAGTGGGTTGTGTGGTGGGGGCAGATCTGTGACCCCAGTTAGGTACTGGAGCCATGACTGAGAAAGAGGGGGGCAGTTCATGGGGCAAGGGGTCGATTTGAAATCCCAGGTAGCTGGGTTGGCAAAGTGTACCTGAGAGCATGGAGAGCTACTCCTTTTGGGCTAGACAACTTTGTTCTACATGGAACAATAGCATGATTCAGGACTGTTGGATAGTGCAGTGGTTCAGGTCTCTGGCTATGGAACCAGAGGTTGAGAGTTCAATTCCTCACTGTGCCTCCTTGAAAGAAGCTACACTTGATGATCCAGAGGGTCCCTTCCAGCTTGGCAGTCCTAAGATGATGATGATGACTGGACAAAGAGATTTTGTGGCCTCAGACAGAGCAGCAAGTGCTGCCTCCTCAACCATCTTCCACATCATCTTCAAAACCGGCCACATTATTTTGCCACCAGAGATAGAAAATCGATCAAGTACATCTTCCCACTTCTAGCAGTAATACAATATACAATAATAACAATTAACAAGTTGCTGCCCTCTCGTGATATACAAATTCTGCTCCTCAGGCAGCCACCCTACTCAGTCTATTGGGAGGGGTTGTCCCTGAAGCAAATGAAGGAAATATTTTCTTCCTCTCAGCATGTCTCCCTATGCTGAATAATTCAGAGCTTGGAAATTTTACCTTTATGGACTACAAACCTCAGAATCTCCCAACTACCATAGGTGTTGGGTGGGTGGAGGAGCTGTAGTCAAAAAATCCTTTCAAGCTAATAAAATTATAGCAGATCTTTACTTTTGATGCACATATGATGCCTTCTCTGCAAGTTGCCTGTAGAGTATAAATGTAAAGCTTTTCAAGGTGGAACAGCTTCCGGCAAAGTCAGGGCTGTTGAAACTACAATTTAGAGGGGAAATGGTTCACCCTTCTTCCCTGAAAGTTGTCTATTTAAAATCTATGCTAAAAATTAAGGATTTAAATAAATTAACCTATTTGAGATTCAAAACTAAATGGAAGGTCAGGGTCTCAAACCAGAAATGCAACTCCAGATAGATGTCAGGAGATGGAGGGACTGGGGGGGCGGGATATCTAACACCATTTTCAGCCAAGTTGTAGGAATATCATGAAAGCAGCACTTTAATTGGCCCCATGAATAATGTGGCAACTCAATACCACTTCTCAAAATGGACCCAGAAAAAGGAAATGCAGCTCAATTTAAGCAGCTTTCTCCTTGAAGATAAACTCATCTAATTATTCTGCATGCTTGTGTGACTCCATGGCCCTTAAGTAGGTCTCCAACGCTACAAGCAATTGATTTCTAGATTTTACACAAGCCAGCGGACACCACAGTTGCCATTAATTTGACAAGTAATAAATGACACTGCTGATAGGCACACAAATGGGAATGAAAGCAAGCCCACTTTTTTTTTTTGCTGGCTTTTTGGGTGGGAAATCTTGCTTCAATAGCATTTTGGCTTGCTTTCTACTCTCTTATGTCCAGATTGTTGGGCCAAGAAATTCTCAGTCTTGCCTTCATAATGAGGGTCTAAAATTATTATCTCTAAACTCCTGCAGCAGTAGAAAAGAATTTATTTTTAAAAAAGTATTAAAATGGAAGGCAGGTGTCTGACACCCAAAACAGAAACATTTCTGTGGAAAGCATCCAGGACAGAAAAAATGATAGGTCAACCTTCTAGTCCTTGGACATGTTTTACAAGGGACACATCAATCACTATGCACTAGGAAAGGCTGACTTTGACCATTATTGCCTCCTACATTATCTGACACATTTCATTGTTTAAGAATCCTTAAACTTCTTTTTAAACACCATAATATCCTAGACCTTGTATCTATTCTTCTTAAGTTTTATAGTTTTCTGGCGTACAGACACTGCTTTGATTAAGGTTTCCATATTACCAATTTTCCTGCCCAGATTTTAGGCATGCCACCTGGTGTCTATTTAGACCATTAGCTGGCCTGGATTCCAAGTTTTCATTTTAAAAGGGGGAAAAAGTAAATGACTGATGTTTCTTCCATCAATTTTCACTCCTTCATTTGAGTCTAGTCTGGCTTTTCATATGATCTGTGTACAGACTGAACAGATAAGGGAATAAAATGCACCCTTGTCTGATACCTTTGCCTATAGGAAACCATTCTATCTCTCCATATTCTGTCTTAACAATAGCTTCACAATACAGTTCCACAATACAGTTTACAAATCAGGATAATCAAGTGCTGAGGCACACCCATTCCTTTCAGAACAACCCAGAATTTCTCATCATCTACACAGAAAAAGGCTTAGACTTATCTTCTTCTAGAATGCTTTGTTGTGCTCCAGTAGCCAGCAGGTATTTGCAATATGATCTTGAGTGCCTCTTCCTTTTCAGAATCCAGCTTGAACATCAGGCATTTCTTACTCCATATAAACATTGCAGTACTTGGTGTCAGTGAACTAAAGTGAACTGGAACAGGATGTTTTCAGTCAGAACACTACAAAGTGTTATATCTTGGAAATGACTAACTCAGAAAAATCAAGTGGCTCTGATACTGAGATATGCTTTAGCACAGGCAGTTAGGGGCTATAATGCAAGGTCTGACAGAAAAACATTAATCAGACTCTGGAAAAACAAAACCATGATTCAAGTCTATGCTCCTACTAGCAATGCTGAAGAAGATGAAACTGAAAGCTTTACACGAGCATCCAAGAGGAAATTGATCACGTGCCAAAAAAAGACATGCTTATAGGTTATTGGAACACATAATTGGGGAACAAAGCAGAAACAAATGTTACTGCTAAATTTGGCACAAGAGACAGAAATGATGCAGGAAAACTCATAGACGTCTTCAAAGCCAACAATCAGTTTGTTGCAAATATATGCTTCAAACAACCAAACAGATGGTTGTACATCACCAGATGGCCAATACAGAAGCCAAAGAGACAATGCAATTGGAAGCAGAAGATGGAGAAGCTGCATTCTCTCTGCCAAAACAAGACCATGAACAGATTGTGGTAGTGATCATGAAGTGTCACTATCCAGCATTAGAGTAAAGCTGGGGGGGGGGGGAATTAGAAGGATTGCCATCTTAAAATACAATTCAAGCAGCATTATTAATGAATTTAAAGTCCACATAAGGAGCAGATTAGCACTGCTAAACTCAATTGACCATGAACTAGAAGAACTGTGGATTGAAACCAGAGATATCATTAGGGAAGAATGCAAAAAGATAATTCCTGCAGTCAAAAGAAAAGGAAAACCTAGATGGATGATGGAAAAAAAATACTTAAAACTGTAAAGGACAGGCAAGAAGCAAAGTATAGTAAAATGTCAGAACTCTGAATGCAGTGTTTCAGCAGCTGTCACGTAGAGACAAAGAGAACTACTACTACAACCACCAAAGGGGAAAAACAAGAGATCTTCCAGAAGATCACAAAATCAAAGGGAAATTTAAGCCTTTATTAGGAATGTTGAATAACGAACAGGGAAGTACACAATCTGACCAGGAGCATATAAAGAGAAGAGAAGATAGAAACAGAAAACAGAACACTTATACTGAAGAGATAAAAGGATGATACTCTTTTGAAAAGGAATCCTATGATGAACAACTGGCAGTTCTAGAAAGTGAGGTGAAAGTTACTCTGAAAGCACCAGGAAGAAATAAATCATCAGGAGTAGATGAAATACGACGAGTGGGTGCAAACAGCCACCCCTAACAAGCTGTCTGGCTCTAGCACACTAGTATTAGGCAGCTGGGATGAGGGCAGGTTTCCTCAATATCAAGCCAGCAGGAGGGAGCCCACACAGCTGAAGGAGAAATGGCTGCTTGAGAGGAACAGCTTGGAGGAGGTGGTGTCAGCGAGAACAAAAGGGCAGGAGTAGGAAGGTACAGGACCGTCATTTACTTCTGAAGAAGAGGACATCTGAGAAGATGCCAGAGAGACAAGGGAAGAGAATGCACAAAGCAGCCTCCTCTTGCCTTATTTGTTTGCCCAGGACAGGAATCAGACAGTAGAGCCACCAGCCATACTATGCTGGGACACAGCAGTGCTCACCTGGACACCTCCACGGCCCTGGAAGAGAAGAGAAGAGTTGAGTTCACAGAGCCTGGCTTATTTCACCGTCTCCATAAACCTTCCTAGAAGGGGTGCATCCTGGAGCAAAGCTTCCCTCTCCCTCCTGCTTTCCAGAAGTCCTTGTTTGGGCCAATTTGTTTCTGAGAAACAAGTTTGTCCGTGTGATTAGCCAATGACTGAAGCCATTGACAGTTTGGTTGGATTTCACTCAGGTTTTATGAATTAAAGACTCATCCTTTAATAGTTAAATATTGCAGTTATGGGAGAGTTTGGGCTATGTTGTTTAGAAACAGCTAACATCTGGAAACAGTACATGGAAAGCAATAAAGCCATAGGAATGAATGCTGGTTACTGGATTGGGGCAGATGCAATCCAAAGAAAGGACTTTTTCCAAGCTACAGCTTTATGCATCTTACTGCGTTTCTTACTTTGTCAAGGGGGTGGTGTCAATGACCACTGGGGTTTGTTCCAGCACCACAATTCTATAATCCTATGAGTTTATGATTATACTGGCCTATCAGAAGCATCTTGTCCCATTGTCTTCTACAGGCTTCTGGGAGCTTGGCTAGCTAGGTGTTGCCTAGAGGGAAAAACAAAGGTGGGAAAAACAAGGGATGAAAAAGGAAGGGGGAGTATAAATTATTAGAAGCATCTACTTATTATTTTTATTAATTACTAAATTCATTGAAAAATCAGGAAAAGGCCACATGGTCATGGAAACAATACAAATACAGGAACAGGTGATACCTTTAATTGACCATTATGAATATAAGACAAAAAAAAAACAGAAACCAAAAAACAGTGAGCTTTCAATGAGAAGTCATCTTCTTCAAGGCTGTGCATCAAGTTCTTGTGGGTAGTTCCAAACTTATATGCTGTTATTAATGCCCCAGATTCACATGGCTGATTATGTTGAGGCCAGGTTCGCTTTTTAGATGGAGATAGCTCCAGTACGCAAGTTGTTTTCAAGCTCCTCTTCAGCTAGCAGTTTGGAATTTATGGCCCATCTCTTAAAACAGAGGACAGTCAGGCAATCTGGGTCCCCCAGATTGTTTTCTGGTTTTTTGTTTCATAATTTTTTGTTTTATATTCTTAATGGTCAATTAAAGGTATCACCTGTTCCTGTATTTGTAAATTCATTGAGTGTATGGTTGCTGTAAATCTTAAATTTCTGGTTTCAAGCAATGCTAAGGAAATTATAATATCCTTTTTGAAAAAATGATTCTGCGTATATTGCTTGGTATCTTTGAACTGCTTACTCAGATATATTACACTATTATATTATATTTATTTATTTATTTATTTATTTATTTATTTCATTTATACCCCGCCTATCTGGTCAATTGTGACCACTCTAGGCGGCTTACAACAGACACTATAAAACAATTAAACAGATAACATACACATAACATAACATAATTTTCCCAAAGATGGCAAGAAACAAGGTGTATTGTAGTGGAAAAAGAAAAAAGAGTAATAGGAGTTATATGGTTGTATTTCAGCAAATGCACACAAAAGATTCATATATCTGTACTTTTCAGGAAGCAAAGATTGTTAAAGTCATTTTCTTCGACTAAATTGCCAGAATCCCTCAGCCAACATGGCCAGTAATTATTCTAGCTGAGAGAGTCTGGGTGGTAAAAAAAAGTAAATGTATGCATTACTGCTTTGCCTGGGTTTTAGTACTACTCCTGTTTATCATTTTTCAGAGTGGTTGTTGTTTGTTCCTTTTTATTCTTTGTATACTTACTGTTTTTAGCTTAAATATTGTCTTTTAATGATGCAAATCACTGTTGTATACTCATTGTTTTCAGCTTTAAATATTGTCTTTCAAGCTGCCTTGAGTCCTTTTTAAGGAGAAAGGTAGGGTAAAAATAGGGACATGGTGGCGCTGCGGGTTAAACCGCAGAAGCCTCTGTGCTGTAAGATCTGTAGATCTTCAGCTGTAAGATTGAATCCACGTGACGGAGTGAGCGCCCGTCGCTTGTCCCAGCTCCTGCCCACCTAGCGGTTCGAAAGCATGCAAATGCGAGTAGATAAATAGGGACCACCTCGGTGGGACTAAGTCGCACTGGCCATGTGACCACGGAAGATTGTCTTCGGACAAACGCTGGCTCTATGGCTTGGAAACGGGGATGAGCACCGCCCCCTAGAGTCGAACACGACTGGACAAAAATTGTCAAGGGGAACCTTTACCTTTACCTAGGGTAAAAATATATTAAATAAATAAATAAAAATTGCCCAACCTTTGCTATGAATCTCACTCAGTCTGTGTCTATGAAGCAAATTGCCTTTTCTCTGATTTCTGCAGATTGCCTCACTTTCTTCTGCATTCTTTCCTGCAAATAAGATGACCATGTATCCCCTGTGGGGAATTCCTGTGGTATTCTCATGGATCTCATGGCAACGAATGACAGTCATCTCATAACAGTATCACTAGAAGTGCCTGTGTGTGGCCAAATGGCCCTGTGTCTTTACATAGGCTCCCTCTCCCCATTTCTCCCCTGTAAGGTAGGTTTGGCTGAGAAGTACTGATTGGCTCAGGGACACCAAGTGAATTTTGCAACTAAACAAAGATTTGAATTTGGGTCCTCTAGTTCCAACAGTCTAACCCTTACACTATCCTGTCTTTCTTATTGGTTGCCTTAATAAAAGATGCCAACACTGAAACATCATTAGAAAAACAAAGCAACAATTAACTTGCATGATATAGAAATGTGTGTATAACCCAAAGGGGCTGCTTCAGTTTGGCTAGCATGCAAATTAGGATATCCAGATTTGAAAAACTAAAACAGGACAAACCTTTTTTTGAGGTGTGCCATTTTGCTTAGGAGAAGGAGGCAAAATGAATCACTGTCCCTTACAAAATAAGTCGTACGCCCACATGAATCAGTGCATTCATCCTTGTGCAGATTTGTTGTTTATGGCTATCTCTATGTTCTCTGTCATTTTCATACAAATGGTCTGTAAGAAACATGAGGCAATTAAGCTCATCCTCTTTTTTTAATGGATATCTTGCCACTGGGGAAAAATGTTTGTGCATAAAGCTCTTGTACCTTAAATTAGGAATTTTTTTTTTAAAAAAACTTCAAATTGGCTATTAAGCCTACATAGTTCTACATCTGCAAAAAGATGAAGGACACACATACATGCACACACACACACTGCATCTGTATGTCTATAATTTGGAAGGCGTATCTCCTGCTATGATCTTCCTGACAGTTTCATACAGCTGCAGCAAACAAGAACATATAACTTATGTTACTGTTTACTGCAATTGCATGAAACTGTCAGGATCAGTGTGTTATAAGTTATAATGAGATTTAATTTCCATGGTCATCAACAGGAGACACAGGTATCTGGATCTTCGACTAGAGATGGGCGTGAACTCCCTGGAGGAGGCAGGGCAGGGTAGCCAGGGCACTGCCTCTGAGTGGGTGCCCACCAGAAGATGCAGGGCTGGGAAGCGCCGAACACCTGTTTGGCCGAAAAACAAACAAATTGTGAACCAGCGGTTCGTGCCCATTTCTGTTTCTGATTCTAAGCTCTAGCTCACAACCAAATCAAACAGGACTGGCTCTGCATAAGAATATGCATTATGACCTGATTTGGGTTTTTGTTGTTTTTTCAAACTCTATGAGAAAGCTTTCCCTAGCCATCTTTGAGGGTCAGGTTTCAGAGGAAAGTTGCACGTTTCCAAAACCTCCTTTCTTGTGCCTTTGTGCAAAGGCACAAAAAAATGAACCCAGCAATAATGGCTGCTGTGTTGCGTGGATTATAAAAAATGCAAGCATTCTATGGCTTTCCTGTGACTTTGTGACTCATCAGCCTGCCCTTGTGTGCTTGCTTTTTGGGCTTGTGTAGCTTCGCGAATGGAAAATAAGCTACCCCCATTTCACACCACTGCACAGAATTGTGTGGAGAAAGAGTGTTTGTCATCCCCCTCATGGTCTGGATGCCAGAATTCTCATAGGTCATGAAAATTGCTTCCTAAGTTATCTCATCTTGTCAAACTAGTCCTCCCTTGACAAGAAACAAGACATTCACAAGTATTCTTCACAGCTCCTGGCTTTTAATCAGGAGATAAGGAGTGCTGAATCTGGAGGTCCACGTACATCCATAGTAGGAACTATGTTATGCATCAAGTTGGAGGACATGGACAGAGGCTGCAAGATGAGGATCCCACAGCACCTCAAATGCCTTGCAGCTGTAAAAGCTGAGGAGCACGTTATTACTCATACCTTCATTGAATGAATTGGAGCGCAACGAAATCTGAAGACTCACAATCCATTTTGGTGAAGAAAAAGAACATGCAAACCAAAGTGTACATTGGAAAAACATGCATAACTAAAAATGTATGTATTTGGAAGATGTGCATAAACATGCCTTAGCAAAGAGGGGGGAGAATGCTTTTAAAATCAGACAGCAGTAAAAACACACACAAAATGTATGCTTTGGGGGGGGGGATCACATAATAGAGGTGTGCAAATGTGCAATTTTGGATGAACAACTCCAGGTGCTGAGGAATTCTGGGGGTTATTGTTCAAAATCACAAATCTGCATCCCTCTAATGCAATGGTACCCAACCTTGGATCTCCAGATGTTCTTGGACTAAAACTCCCAGAAGCCTTCATCACTAGCTGTGCTAGGAGTTCACCACTAGCTGTTCTGGGAGTTGTTGTCCAAGAACATCTGGGGACCCAAGGTTGGGAAGCACTGTTCTAATGGATACCAAAATACAGATTTCCATGTGGGAATTTTAAAAAAGGCTCAGAACCTGTTGTGGATGGAACAGGAATGCTGATGGGATTCTGAAACACCCCCCAAAAAAAGACTGACTGATTTATACAACCCTATCTACTGGAAAGGGTTTTTAGAAGCAAATGGAACGGAAAAAACATTCTCTGGCAACTTTCCCACCTTGGGAACAAAGTAACAGATTTCAAAAATAGATGCTGATACCTAGACAGGTCCACCACATTTAACACATTCTTGACTGTGAAAATCATTTTAGATCTTCAATACAGTTGGTAGAGAAATAGCACTAAGATGCAGGCTTGGGAGAGTCACTTGTATTTTTGAAAGAAAGGTCTAAGGTGGGAAGAAACGAGAGACATTCTCTTTTCCTTTTAATATTTAAGCAATTCAAAAAATGTTCCCTTAAGACTGTAGGTGCTTGTGAGAGGTGCATTTCATCTCGAGGATGGAGAGAACTGTTATCAACAAAAGCAATGCATTTCTTAAGCAGAAAGCAGACTTTTCTGAAGAACGCTGATCCAAAGAAGGAGTTAATTGGTTTCATGGTAATTCCTCTTATCTTTGCCAGCCATTAAAGAAGTCTGGATTGCACACAAATTCATTTTGGATTTTCCCCCCTTTTGGTAAAGCAACAGAGCAGAACACTTTTATAGTGCCCAAAAGAGACAAAATAGGTTAGCTGTCAGAAATCATGCGTATCTCGTGGCCAAAGAAAACCAAAACCAAAAAATAAAAAATATGGTAACAGTTCGAATGATTTTCTAGAAGTGTACACCCAGCCATAGATGCTCTGTTCATCACATGAAAAACAGGAGGTTGATCACAATGCCATTCTTTCACTTCTCCATTTCTGGATGCTATAGGTAATAAACTCTGTAAGTGGAGGTGGCTTTTTCAGACACACACACCCCTCCATATGTGTTTTCACAGTGAAAAATGAGAAGTCTAATCAAATATTATCGGTAAAGGCAAAAAAAAAGACCAAAAAAAAAAAAAAAGACAAAAACATGGTGGCACCTTGAAGACTAACTTTTATGTTTTTTTAATGCAAGCTTTTGTGGACAAGTCCAATTCATCAAACATGCAATCAAACCAGACAGAGTTGTAAAAGCTGCTGGTACCTACCATGACTTTGTGTGGGTGTTTGTTTGTTTTTTTGAGGGCAGGGGAATGTGACCAGAAATAGCTCATGGTTATTCTGTTCTCCCCCTGTAACTTGGACTGTATCTATCCATACTGACTTTTACAGACCCCAAGCCTTTTCGCCAGGAGTGCTCTTTTCGTTAATGGTAAGTCTGCCATTTTATCGTGGGATGCTATTGTCTGCGGGGAAGCTTCCAATGCAAGAATACCATAGCAGAACCATATAGTATGGGTTGCCTGTCGGTCCCAGTGTTTAGGTGCCAACAGCGGATAATATTAATATTCGGATTCAGAAACTAGCATGCACAAGACCAAGCTGTCGTGGCATGTGGACTGAAGCAGGTGTGCCTCATCCCAAAATTATTGAGCTGGGGCATATCAGTTATAAGCTGCTTATGTACATGGACAACAATCTTGTCCAGCTGTTGCAGAAATAACTCAATGTGAGACACTACGCAAGGCTGGGTCTAGTTCTTGAGGCTGATGGGGGCAAGCTCAGGCGAAGAGGAAAACTCTTCACAGTGCTGGAAGAACAGAAGATGGCATAGAAAAAGTGCTGTACTGCATTTATGCCGTCATAATGCACAAGTAGTATCCTAACCCAGAGCTCCCAAGATTAATGCACTGAGACTTTTTTGATTGGCAGACATGACATCACCTGCTTACCCCTCCACACACACACACACACCCCTCTGGTCCCTCTGTGCCTTCTCAGTTTAGCTGGAATTTTCACAAGAGATAAAGGAATAGATTTTCATTGCAACCATTAGACATGGGAGCTTCATATTTGTATCCTGGGGGGTACAAATACAAAACCCAGCACCACAGGAGCCACGGTGGTCCATTCCTGCCCCTCAGAACCAGCCCAGTCCACTCATTAGGCTCCTCACAGCATGCGCGTCCAACAGCTGCAACATCACGCCAATTGCAGACGTCATCCCGTCGGCACTGCCCCACCCCTCCCCTCAGCTGACCGCTCCAGTGAGGAGGCAGGAAGATGAGTCTCCCCACTCAGTGGCCGAGCAGTCAGCTGAGGGGCGAGGTGGGGCAGCTCCGGTAGGACTACATGCATGATTGGTTCAATGTTGTTACCATCGCACACGCATGCTGCGAGGAGCCCATGAGCTGGCTCTGGGCAACAGGAATAGACCACCATGGCACCTGTGGTACTGAGCTTCATATTCGTATCCCCTGTGATATGAATACAAAGCTCCCATGTCTAGTAACCATATATTTTTCAGATATGCAGTTATGTTTGGTTGTTGCAGCTAAAATGGCAAAGAGCCTAATATCATGTTTGAAACCAAAAATAAATTACTTGTGTTTGTAGATTTCAGCCCATTTCGACAGATGTCAGAAATGTATTTTTTTTTTTCCCCTCACATGGGTGGGTGCATAAACAGACGGATATGGGTCACCACAGATGCCTTTAGTTCAGTTCTTTCCTTACGGGCCATTCCTATGGGGATGGTTGTGATGATGAGCACCTTCATTCTACAATTTATCAATACAACATTGTTAAGATGAAAGTGCTAAGGGTGGGGGGAAGAGTTAAGAAAGAAACTCTGAAAGGCTGGCATTGGATTGAGAGGGGTGAACACCACACCAGCACTTATAACTACATGGCAAAATATGATGTGGTCCGAGTATCACAGACAAATACAATATAATTCTGCTGATATTTAGGGCTAGAGGACCAAGGACTAAATCCCAGCTGCCTTAAAAAAACCAAAACCAAAAAAACCACCACAACCACCACTGTTCAAGGCATATTTTTAGAGGAAACTGATGATTTGCCTTAGAAATCTAAATAACAACCCTTCTATTACATCTTTGTATGTCATATTGCTCATTTCCCTGAAGGAAATTCAAAGCACAGCTTCAGACAATCCATTCTTCTCCCTCCTAGACACCAGTGCAGATTGAGAAAAACTTTAAAATGGCGGAGAACATCTGAACACACAGCTGAAACTATGACCGCCACACCTGGGATAAGCCACAAATGTCAAGGCAGCTGGAATTTGCTTGGTGTCAGACAGCACATCCCATGATGGAACAAATGCAAAAGTGATAACACTGTGACGAGGAGCAGTCAAACACTGGCCGTCGGAATCCATAGGCCAAGGAGAGCTTGTGTGTTCTAAAATTAACTGTCGAACCACGAACAAGGGTGTTCCCTCAGCATTTTCACTGCACAGATTACCTTTTTTTAAATTTTGCCCTTTGGGTGTTTAAAAAAATCGGAGTCAACAGGCTAGCTGATGCTCCAAGTCCTTTCACGCTCGTAATTTTGAAAAATGAAATTTCCTACCACAGATGGTGTCTCTTAGCCTTCTGCTGGGAATTTTAGTTGTAAGGTGATGACATCTGTTATGATGGGAGTGTTGCATGTTATCTTAGAATCAAGGCAATTAGTAAAGCTAATCCTCTGCCAGTTCAGAACTGTTTTTCACAGCACATTTAGCAATGCAGTACACAGGCATTATCTTACAGATTCCCCCCCCCTTTTTTTTTTTTATCATTGGAAGCAAGTTGCATCAGATCCTGTTAGACCCGGCTGATAACTTTTCTTGATGCTTAGCCCACCATTTCCTTTTTTTTAAAAAAAAAAAAGTATGGGTTTACAGTCAAGTATTGGGCCATAAGGAAATGGAAGAATTGACATTGCCGGACTTTGTATTTTGAAAAAAAGGGGGGGGTCATTAATGTACATAGAATGTCTGTCAAATGTCCTTCCCAAAGATTTGCTAGATCTCATATGCTCAACTTGTTTATCATGTTCTATAAGTGATCCACTTCTCTTAACACTTCTAAAATGATTATAGGTCCATTTATTATTCATTCATATTTCCTTGGAGATGTCTACTCTGGTATCTACCACAAGAGGAATCTAGGAATAATTTAGAATATCCCATTTTTAACTTGTTAGAATGGGCAGCATGTGCATAAAGGGTCATTCATTTCCCTTTATCTGTGCGCTGAACATGATAGCAGAGTAGCTCTGCCATCCATCCTGGGTTCAAATTGGAGAAGACACTGACAACAGCTGAGTGTTCTTTTTGGCTGGCCTGGCTCCTGATTCAGAGACTGAGTCACCCACAGGGTTAACACAAGACTTTTTGCCACCCACCCCGAAGTAAAGGACACACACAGCTACAGACACCTCATTCCATCCCAAGATTGGGAGTAGGATTGTGCTTCAGTACTGGGGATAGGACCAGTCTCTTCCACTGCACCACAGGCCAATATGCTACTGAGAGATGGAAGTAGGAAGGGCCACAGGGCACATCTGGCTTTGCCCACTATGAGAGGGAGGGAGGAAGCCTGACCAAGGGGCTACAGCTGCCTCCCTCCAACATCAGCAGCTGGGTGCCTAGATCAGTTTGCCTGGGCACTTGGGGACACTTCCATTCATCCAACATCCAACTGAGTTCTGCTTGAGGGCTTATCATTTAGAGAGAGGGTCTTCGCTTTCCCCCTGAAAGTTGGCACACTGACTCCTGTCACAACAAATCATTCAAAGAATACACAAAAAAGTAGGAAGGCTCCTGGTCCTGCTGAGAACTCTACTTGAGTGTATTTTTCACCACAGGCTTATAGGTGGGTTTTGAAGTAACCAAAAGGGAATTCAGTTACTTTTGAACAAAACATTTTTCAAAGGAGAAAAATGCAATTGTAACAATAATCAACTATGTTCGGAGCACCCTAGGACTATAACTACTTTTAAAAGTGAAATTCCAAATGCTGAATTACGGTGAGAGAAGATCTGGGTTGTGTCACGGAAGGTAGGAACTGTCAAGGCCTCAGCACACTGAAAATGGTGCCCCTTAGAGCAGTCTTCTTCCAAGAGAGTTACTGACACAGCAAAAGGCTGTTGTCATATGAGAAGTTCATATGAGGATTAACAAAGACATGTTGATGCCTGAGGCAGGGAAGCACCCTAACACCCTCCAGTCAAAATGCATAATACACAAGAGTTATTTTGCCCCCAGAGGCAAAAAGAAAAGAAATCCCACAAACACCTCTCACCCTCCTGGGCCATAAAACTGTGGTTGTAATAAATTAGATAAGTTACTATTTGCTACCTTTTCTTAACTTCCAAAATTAGCTCTCTGAGGCAGCTAACTCACTCTGTCAAATAGTAGGGCTAGTTGTTGTAGGTTTTTCGGGCTGTTTGGCCGTGTTCTGGGGGGTTTTCTTCCTAACATTTTGCCAGTCTCTGTGGCCAGCATCTTCAGAGGAGGGCTAGTCCTGCTTGGGAAAGATAGTGGACTTTGGACCTCTCATGGTGCTACTGTGTCCTTAAGCCTTCAACCTGTTTTTGTGGCCTTATGCATTCGTGAAAGACAGAAGAAACTCCAAAGCTATCTGTAGGGTCAAAGGTTGATGTCCTAAGGCTGGGCATTTAAGGAAAGGGGTGTGGAGTGTTCCACCTGAAATCTAAGCCAACGTCCTCCTCGAAATTGCATTGCATCTTAGAACCAGGGGATTCCTCATCCGATCATTTTTACTCTCTAAATGTCTTGAGCATATCCAACAACAACTCTTCAGAAGCACAGTGACATTTCTTCTCATATCATGGAAGAGAAAATGGCTGCCCCATCCTTGCCCAGTTGATTTCTTCTCCATATGCTATGACTGAAAAGGGTTGGGTGGGGACTGGGAGTAGTTGGAAGATTTTGCTGTACTGCATTTCTCAGTGTGGCTAAACTTTCCTAACTGTACCTGCTAATTTCAGGATGCCCTCATGCATTATATGTGAGTGAACTCTGGTTAATTTTCATGAATGTACAATCATCTAGAAATCAGAGCCAATTCTGGCTCCCAAACACACGTGTGTTACATTGACGCTTTACATTGGTAGGATTTACTTAGCTAGGAACCCACTCTTTGGAAAATGAACCCAAAGAGGTTCACCTGGTCCTGAGGCTAGATTCTTTTCACTCTCTGGCCAAATGATTATTCTTCAAAAAGACTTTTGATGAACCACGCTTCCATTTGGAAAGCAATCATAACCATCTAAAATTGTAGCTGGAGGAGTTTAAAATTTGGTGGAGATACCCCTCCCCTGATAAGGGGGGCAACTTTAGGTAACAAGTTGCACCACTGGAAAGCTAATTCAGCCGAAAGAAATCACCCATGGTAGTCCCATTGGTGGCATAAGGCCTTGAAACAATCATGCTGGCGTGAAGTGGAGGTAGCTTCAGATCCACAGGATTGAAAACCCTTCTTTTTGTCTTTCAGGGGGGCTGATGTATGCCTCTCAGCTGTGCCAGCCTAGAGCTGCAATAGATAACTTCTCCCCATTGCTTTCTGTATGGGGTGTGAAAGCAAAAAACCCACCAGACTGATTAGCCAAGGAAAACCACCTCCCTCCACTCCCCAGGCCACTGGGACTTGGGAGAAGCAGTGAATCTCCTTTTTTCACTCTTTTTCACCCTAACTCCACTTAAGATTGCTCTGTCCATTATGGTGATTTTGTTCCTTCCATTATTGACGTTGCCATTCTATTGCCAGCTTGATTTCCTTCACAACTTCACAAATGCCAGGTGTTGTTGGACTTCACACCCCAGTAGCTGCAGCCAGCATGGCCAGTGGACAAGACTTCTGGGAGCTGCATTCCAACAATATCCAGAGAGCCAACTTTGGGAACTGCCAATTGATATGATTCCATGTTAGACTTGTTTCATTTATTACACAATGCTTTAGGTATCCCACTTCCCTTCTTAAAGCCAATACAAAGTGTCTCCTCTAATAGATAAATAGAGAGATAGATGGAGAGAGAGAGGAATATAGAAAGTACACAGAGACACACACACACGTATATGTATATGTACTGTATATGTATATGTATATGTATATGTATATGTGTGCATGCATGTATGTATAGCAGTATAGAAAGATACCCAGTATAGTGTAGTGAACAGAATTAGAATGAATTAGATGAATTAGAACTCGGGAGACTACGGTTCAAATCCCTGCCAAGCCATGGAAACTCCCTGAGAGAATGGAACTGGTAAATCCACTCCTTAAATATCTCACTTACTTTGAAAGCCCTATTAGGGTCGCTATAAGTCAGTTCTGACTTGACAGCACGTAACATAGAAAGCGTAGTATATAAAGCAACACTTGAAGAAGGAATAATAAACGTTTCCATTTCTCTCACTATACCTGCCAGAGATCTCCCTTTGATGAAATGCATGGAGTTTCATAGTATTGGTGCCTGGTTCCTATGAAGGAGATGGTCTCTCCTTCCCACCCCACCCCTACCCCCTGCAACATGCTCTCTAACATAATGGGTGACATCTCGCTCTTCAGTAGTCAAGAGAAGTAACAGTTAGCACTCCACTTGCCTGCTTGAGCAACAGCTGCAGTTGATTACATCCCAGATGTTGGCTCCAGCCGTGCAAATTAGGGACAAGTAGATTGATTTCAGTGGAATGATACTCTTGTTTCATGGGTGTAAGTGACAGGAGAATTAAAGCTAACGTGAAAATGGAGAATTGGGTCAATGTGTTAAAAACGGTAGCGTACATATTGTCGTCCTTTACATTATACTAGCTGTGATCCCTGTAGGCAGTGTCCTTGGGATTTTTCACATTACAGCTTCATCATTTCTCAGTCGTCTGATGCACACAAACAGACAGAAAATGTATTCACGAAACAAAAGAAAAATACCAAAGGCAAATTTCTGCAGCACAGTGATTATTTCTTCCTCCAGTGCATAAGTGAGTAAGCACAGCAACTCTTCAGAGAAAGGACATTGCTGATTTAGGTCTACCTCATTTCTAGATTTTTTTGGAGGGGAATTATGAACAAACTTTTCAGAGTAAAGAGCACTAAGATGGGGATAGTCTTATTTTCTGTTACCAAAGCTTCATCAGGCAATTTTTTATTGGGCTCAGCAATGTCCTGCAGGATGTGAACCTTCAGGAAAACAGAGATTTATAACATATCTGGGCTATTAGTGAAAAAGGGTTAGAAGAAGGTATTCATTTGAATCTTGTTTTCTGCACATGCCCATCCTACCACGTTCTGGATTAAGCTATGGGCCTGAAATACATTGGAAAATACACTTGGTAATTCAAATCAGTATTGCTTTAGTTCCAGGTCAAATCTGGATGAGTGAAGACTAGATCAGTTATTTTGATTTGCTGATCTAATGTCAGATAACATCAGCAGACTTGGACCTGTATAGGATCAATCCAATTTGCTCAGTCATAGTTTTTGCTTTGTGTTTCACTCAATGATCACATTTTATGCTTCTCAAAGACCCAAACTTTTGCTTGCCAGCAAAAAGACAGAGTTGGTAATTGTGGAAAGAATTGTCATAAAGTGCCCATTTAGATCGCCAAGGATCTGAAACAATGGGGGATGGGCAATGTACAGATAGTTAGATGGGCCTGAGTATGTTTCTAGATTTGTATTGTCAGAGGTAGTTTTCTGTGTTTTCTTTTACTTAGAGTTATTGTTACCATCAACGAGGTAGTGTCCTTTATTAAGTACTTCTTTCTTGTCTTTTCCTTCCTGGTTTTCTTTTTCCTTTCTTCTTTCTTTTCTTTTCCCTTTTTTTTCTATTTTTTTCTTTTTGTCCTAATACCACTTAGAGTTTGATCACTTTTTCTCAAGAGTCATGAGCTCTGGTCTATGTCACTGCACTTTATAAGATTAGATACCACATAATCCTAACAGAAAGGTCATTAGGGGTTTTGTTTTGTTTTGTTTTAATGGAAGTATTAGAGAGGAAGCATTTTTTAAAAGGGAAAAACAAGCATCTCAAGGATTCTGGTGTATATGGATCATGGTGTGAAGTGACGGATTCACTGAGAGTTGAAAGCTCTTATACTGTGCTAGCTGAGCGATGGCTTGCTGTACCATTAAAATATATAAACCTATTTATTTATTTATTTATTTAAACTGTGCCAAACAACCAAGGTAAGTGCCCATCTCTAATGTCCACCAGAGTTAGGTCTACATTGTTTTCTCTTAGGAGGAACATGGCCACCATTCTGCCACAGCATGCAGTAAAGCCACCTGGCATTCCTTCCAGTATATTCCATCCTTCAGCGATGGAGAATGACAGGCCTTGACATGGAGGTACACTGTGAACAAAAGTGTAACAATGTTCTGACAAGGGGAGGAAATCTTGAATTTTCAACAGACACTGTGAAATCTAGGACAGTTCACCTCTTGTCCTGACAGAAGATAAACTTTCTAATTCAATCTTGACTCAGTGATCCATGCCATAGTTTCTGAAAAGCAAAAGAGCTCCAACATTTATTTACTCATGCCTAGAAGTTTAGTAACGACAATAATACTGAGCACTTCAGGCATTGAACAAGCTGTTCAGCCTTGGCCTGCATTTAAACACTTCCACAAAACAAATCCAGCCTTCCATCACAAATATATTGCCTCATTTTAAATGCCTGTTCATAGGCGATAATGTCACTCAAAAGGTTAACAAAGATTGTGACCCTGATTGTGTTTTTTATTACTTCTTTAATAACCAATTTATGTGCACCAAATGCCAACTTGACTTTCAAAGCCTGTACTAACAAAATTGGCGTTAACAACAAATTGTGTATAAAAGAATCCCTCATGGGACAGAAAGCATGATGTGGAGCTTAGCAGTATCTAAAAAAGAAGAGGTCAAACAGCTCTAGGATATGCATCTAGATTTTATCAGGTTAAAAGGCTAAAAATCTGAAGGCTGCAAAATTTAAAACCGTTAATTGTTCTACCACATAGATTAATTTTCATAAAGAACTTAAAATTGCAAAATGTTGTTATGTACAAATGTCCTCGTTAGTACATTGGGATCCATTCTTAGATCAGTTCAGAATTTACATGGCATTTGTCAATTTTCTTCTGGAATTGTTCGGGAAAAATCTCAGGAGTTCCATCCTGGTTTATAAGGTGTATTAATGGCGCCATATGCATGCACACAGTTATATTGTGTTGTGGCCACTCTACCAGTAGGTTGCCCTCGACTGCCTGGCGTTCCTTTCACAGCCATGTTGATGGTGGACAGTCATACGGATGTTCAACTAAATCTCCTCTCCCCACCTCTCACCAAAAAAAAAATCCACTTGGTAACAACAACAACAAAAAGTTAGACAACTGGATAAGGGAAGAAACCACATAAAGTGTGAGAACCAATCAGAAGAACTGACCTTAATTGAGAGAAGACATCAAACAAAAGGCTGCTTAGAGAGATGGCCTTGGCTTGATATAGTTTTCAGCTGAGTTTCCTTACAATTGTTCCCACATTTACTAACACATGGATAACTTTCTCAAATCTGAGAATGAGCAAATCTTGAAAATAAGGGGATAACATTAAAGGAGACTTGTGCTTTTATCCACACAGCAACTGACCTTATATAATGGCATTTATACGGTCACTCCACCTAAAACAGTGAATGATAACATACATGACCTTCTACAGCCACACTGCAATATAGACTATGCAGTGGTTTCTTTTCAGAATGTTGGAATGAAAACAAGACTTGTGTATAGCAAAGAGCCATTTTATTTTTCACGAAAGCAGTGCTTCAGCACAACTCTAACTTGACAACAAGTCTCACTGCTTCTGCACTTCAAAGACAAAAAGCCTGTTGATTGTGGATTAGCTGCAGACATTTAGCATCAGCTAATTACTCTACCTGTTGCCAGAATGCTTGTGGAATCAGCACTTCGAATGTTCATTACCAGTGTAAATACTGCAGTTGTTTTTCCTCTGGATCCCATTTCATTCTGATCCTCTCAACTATGTGTAGTTAGGATACAACCCCATGGCCAAAGGTTGTTACTCCATGTCTGTGATGAACTGTGAGTGAGTGAAACAAACCTCACAGTCTTAAAGATACTGCAAGGCCTGGCTTTTTGTTTAATGTGGGTTTTTGTTTTTTTACAAATTTTATACATGTTTCTCACAGATATGGGACTATTGGTCTGTCTGGTACAGCCGCTACTGTCTTTCCAGCACTAAAAGAAGACTTCTTTATCTTCCATGACCCTTTTAAACACTGGAGGTTTAAGATATGTCAAACTGTTGCTCAGGTTTAGGTCTCTGGCTGCAGAGTCACAGGTTGGGAGTTCGATTCCCCAGTGTGCCTCCTTAGCAGGGGCAGGACTCGATGATCCATAGAGTTCCTTCCAGCTCTGCAGTTCTAAGATGAGGGGGGATAGGAAGAGGTTTTCTGGTTAGTTACAATGCTAATGATCTCACTATTGTCTTTATTTAATAGTGTGGGTTTTTTTTTTACTGAATATAATGGGTGGTGCTAAATTTTGGAAAAATAAATAGGCAACACAATCAATGCTCTGGGGGAGGGGGGGACTGCTGTCTCCCACCAGCCAGTTTTTGAAAGCTATGGATAAAAACAAATGTGCTTTATTCCCTGTGATCATAGCTATCAATATTTTCTTGATTTCCTGTTGCAATAAGACATTTCTGTAGTGAACTGTGCTCATTACTAGCTCTCACATTAATTATCAGCTCACACCACTTATCATCTTAGCAAAACTGAACGAGACAGACTATGCAGTGATGACGGAAGTATGCTTTTCTCTTGGATATTTTTATAGCACTTGCTAAGTGTAAACAATTTTGTTTTGTTTTTTGTTTTTTCATCTTTAAGACAAGCAGCCTTACACTCACTTAGCAGTCTACATTTGGCTCATATCAGTTCTGCATGTCTTCAGACCGAGCTCAATCTCACACACACACAGAGAGAGAGAGAGAGAGAGAGAACAATCTATATATATTTTGTACACAACTAGTGTTTATTTCTATATGAACCTTTTTCGAACATGTCCATTCACCTTCCACTATTCAGTCTAAGTGGATGACTCTGGGTTCTAGATCACAAGAGAGAGAAACTAAATCTCCTTCCTCTCAGAAGGAGCTTTTAACAAATCATATGGACTGAGATTTGTAAAGCGACTGATAGCAATGGGTCCCTTGAACATTGGGAAGGCAGGTTACTATGTCTGAATGGATTGAATGGGAGTGGAGAGCTTCTTCAGCTGCTTCTAAGTTAGTGAAAGTATATTGATTGCTCCTTATTGCATGTTTTAAAAGTTGAAATGGTCCACAGGGCCTTCCTTCATGCACCATCTCTATTAATCAAAGAAAATGAAATAATGAATACAACTCTAATTAGAGCAATTCCCATTTCATAATTTAGGGCCCATCTAACTGCAGTCTTTGATTTCATTTTCTGAAAGCATTCCCATATCAGCCTTTGAAAAATATGTGTGTGATTTTCTTAACATGAGAACATTTACTTTACGGCATGTTCTCTATGTAAAAATAAATAAAAAGCATGGTAGCAAAATGTTTGATGTTTCCAGTCTGCATGTCAAGATTTATGAGCAACAGCATTATTGTCCACCTCTCTTGCTCCTTATGGGCCAAAGAATGGAATTACTACACAGTATCTTATTCAGTTGGGCCTGTTGATATTAAAAAAAATAACAATTGAAAAAGCAACAATTTGGAGACTCTCAAATACAAATTCTCCAGAAGGCAATGTGCGAGAATGATATGTGAGCAATCTGAGCTAGTTAAGCCCAGCTGAAGATAAGCACTTCCTTTTTTTTAACTGAAGGTTTGTTTTCAGTTGTTATCCTCATTGGAGTCCCTTCTGCTGATGGAAGGATCCGGAAGGGGCTACCATGAGCAAAAATGAACAGAGTTTTTAGTTGAATTTCCCTTCCCTCTACATCCTACGCTTCTCCTAAATCTGCTCCAGAGAGTTAAAACGGGTCCTTGGTCCAGCATGGAAGGTAAGGCAGGGGTCTGAAAAAAAGCGTTTATTAGCATACACCACCTCCTACCCATTATTACTATTATTAGTTTTATTTATATGCTGCATTTCTCCCAACAAGGGACCCAAAGCGACCCATCATCTGCTCATAGGTGCCTCCATCAGAAGAGAGACATAACTGGTACAATGCAAAGCAGAGTTTTCCTTCATTTTTGGCTGTTCCCTCCCCACCACCACTGCTTCTTCATCCTCATGATAAGATGGCCTCTAACTACAAAACAAGATTTATCACCGATGCCAAAACTAAAAAAGGGGCTCATAATTTCTGATGCTTCCATTTCCAATCTTTACTCGTTGTCTCACATAAAATTTGTAGACAAGTTTGGTAATGACTTTTTCATTACTGAAGAAAGCACTCGGGCTGTTACACAGCTAGGATCCAGCCCTACAGTATACTGACAGCTTTCAGCTTAGACTGCTTATGTGTTGTTTATATGACTCTGGAACCATAAAAGGCAAGACAGTCACATTCCGATGCTATTCTGAGGAAATAAATAATATTATAGGATAAATCATCCATGTAAAATCCATTTATGTTTTCAGTCAAGCAGCTACACTTTTACATAACTTCCTCTTTGACGGTGATCAGAATGAAGGGGTGGCAAGTTGGTTAATTTCACTTTCCATAGCATTCACACTATTTCACCTACAAATTCTTTCAGCCCCATTTCTGCCTCAGTTTGCAAAGGAATAAAAGACAAGGAAGTTCATTGCCATAAAAAATCTGTGCACCTTATTACATCCATTTTTTGTGCACGAATAAATTCTACAAACTTTTTGGTAGAATTTCTCCTAATATACACATTTTTGCAAACACTCTCCATATTATTTATTTATTTATTTATTTATTTATTTAATATACTTGAATACTGCCCAATTAGTGACAAGCACTACTCTGGGTGGTTTACAATCAAGAGAAAAATCCCACCAATACAACAACAAAATCAACTGTAAATAACAAAAAAGAAAAGAAGAAAAACCAAAATCTAAACCTAATTAAAACCTGAAATCTAAAAGATGGCAGGACTCAGAGGCTCAAGTATAAAACAAAATATGTGCTTTGAAGTAGTGTACCCATTTCCTTAGTGTAGGAGTATACAGTTTTTAAAATCTGTAAACCTCCAAGAAGGATGAAAACAGGGATAATTGTGATCTGGCTTGCATAGCAGTTTGCAAAATGCAAAATGACTTGATTCAAGCCAAACTAATTTTATGGTGGGCTCCATCCCTACTTTCATATCTATCAAAATCATAAACATTAGAACACCTCTTGAGAATGGTAACAATTCTGTGATTCTGCTCAAAAATGGTTACACTGTGTGGGTCACAGAATGATAAGAATAATTCTAGGTGATCAATGGAATAGAGCCATCATAATCATCATCATCATAATTATCATAAGCTGGAAGGGATCATCAAATCCAGCCCTTCTCAAGGAGGCACAGTGGGAAATTGAACTCCCAACCTCTGGCATTAACAGGAGAATGGCAGATGATCTATTAAGTAACACAAAAATCTTTCTTATGCCAGATGTTCCAAAGCAGGGTAAGGGCAGATGTTTCTGAGTCAGTGCATGGTTTTGCACTGCATCTTTGCCTCAGCATATTGAACCAGTTAAGATAGGAATGACATTCTCCCCAATATGATTACATTTTAAAAAACCTTCTTTTGTGCCAGAATTGCACATTAGAAAAAGTCGTGCTGGGACAAAGAAGCAATTGAATAGCTCCCGCTGAAAATAAATCACTTACAGTTGCATTTAACTTAATGGCTGGTAATGTCTGAAAAATCTTTAAATGAATAGTTCAGAAAATATAACCGGTAGTTAGCCTTACTGCTATCTACTTCAGTAGGAACTTACAGGCCGTTTGTAAGCTAAAGAATAGAAGTTAAGAAAAATATTGTTGTCCTTTTATTTGTAAATGAAGAGATTGCTTCTAGAAGGAATACTAGGTATTGTCGGGGGGGGGGGGGTTAAGACAGACCCAAAATGTATATTCTAGTAGATGGAAGTGGGGGCTAAATGCTGCCTCTTCCTTTTTGCAAAACACTAGCTCTTCAAGAGGTGGCAGAGCTTGGAAGCAATGCATTGCAAGTAATAACGTTACCTGTTGTTTAATACCTCTCTCTTTTTTTGTTAAAAAGGGCATTACAGCTTCACTCTTAGGAAGGTGGAATGTCTGTGTAGCATACATTTGAATCTTTTCACCAGTTTCTTCTTTGATAGCAGCATAGGATATATTTAAACATGTTGATGTACTAGTCCATTGGAAAATTGTGGAGGAAAACTTTAAAATATGGCTGAGATGTAAAACTGACAAACAGTGCTATCCTAACTAGTCCAGATGGCCCAGGGCCAGGAGACAGTTATTCAGCTGAAGCTGTGCTGAATTCAAACCTTGGGCATCCCAGAGATGCTGGCAATGACTACAGATTACCCGCATCCTGGCCTGAATTTGAGTTAGCATGGTGACTCAGGATGGAGGTGGTTTGGATCTGTATTAACTTGACCCCTCCTTTATGCCACCTCTTCTCTGTCCCCCTCTCTTTTAGCTCATCTACTGGCTAACCTTAGCCACCACAGCAATAGAGCCAAACTATCCTTCTGCACATCCATGAAAGCCTACATATTCTCAATCATATTTTTATGATTGCATTAAAAAGCCATATGACTTGAAAGCTCCAGGGTTCGTTCAGTTGAACTTTAGGCTTGGTTGTGGGACAGAGACCACTTTCTTTGATGATCCATCTTGTCTGATGACCCACCTCAGTTATCAGATAGGTGCCTGTGTCCCAGTTCATTTTGCTGGACTCTTCAGCAGCTTTTGATACCGTTGACCATGGTATCGCTCTGGCTCGCCTGCCTGGGATGTGACTTGGGAGTGCTGTGTTGGAGTGTCTCCTCCAGTCCTTCCTGGAGGGACAAACCCAGCAGATCATGCTGGGGGACTCCTGTTCAATGCCTTGGCCACTGGCTTTTGGAATGCCTTAGCATTCGCTTTTATCCCCAATGCCATTTATCATTTACATGAAACCAGTGGGTCATCCAGAGTTTTGGGGTTCAGCGTCACCTTTACATTGATGGCACTCACTATATCTCTCTTTCCCACATAATTCCAAGGAATTATGTCTCTGTCCTAAACCAGTGCCTGGAGCCACAACAGAATGGATGGTGAACAAATGACAGAAGGGCTCCCGGTTAATCAAAAGTAGACCAGGGAAAAGGGATTCAATCTGTGCTGAACAGGGCTACATTCCCTTTGAAAATTCAGATGTGTACCTTGCATTTCCTTCTGGATTCTCTGAGCCTGAATGCCAAGGTCTTTGCTGTGGCTAAAAGTACATTTGCACAATTAAGACTAGTGTGCCTTGAGTGTCTTTCCTTTGAGAAGCCTGACATGACTAGAGTGACACATATATTGGTTATTTTCCATTTGGATTACTGCAAACACTCTTCATGAGACTGCATCTGCAGATGGTTTGGAAACTTCAGCTGGTGCTAAACGCTGCAGCCTGTTGACTGGGGTTAGTTACCGGAATCAAATTACAACACCTTCCCCAGGTATGTCTTCATTGGCTGCCACTACATTTCCAGACCTCAATTCAAAGTGCTGGTCACTTTACAGTTCTCCAAGGCTTAGATTCAACCTACCTGAAACACTGTATCTTCCAGTAAAAGCTTCCATAGGTATTAAGATCCTCAGAATATTGCCTTCTCTCAGCCCCATCACTTTCACAAGCACATCTGGTGAGAACCCAAGAGAGCCCCCCCTCCCCCGTGGCTACTCCTGAATTATGGAACAGTCTCCCTTAGGAGAAGCCAATCACAGTTCTTTTCTGGCAGCTGAAAACATACCTCTTCAGACAGGCTTTGTTGGTGTTTGCTTGGTTTTTGTTTTTTTCAGCCACCTTAGGACCCACCAGGGGAGAAAGATGGGATAAATATCAATCCATCAATCAATAAAAAGCTGCTGAGGTTGTAAATTCTTCCTTGTCTTCTCCTGACAAACAAGCATGTAGAACTGCTACATGGTTCTCATCAACAAAAATGTCAAGTTGCTCTTGATACTGTTCTTGCAGCACTGAAAACGTTTTGTACAAATTTGCTGAAAGGCATTTTTAGTGCCCCCTTCACGGATTGCTGCCTTCTCGTGGTGAAGGGGCTTGAGTAATTCAGAGAAGCTATGGGCTATGCCGTGCAGGGACACCCAAGATGGACAGGTCATAGTGGAGAGTTCTGACTAAACGCGATCCACCTGGAGCAGGAACTGGCAAGCCACTCCAGTATCTTTGCCAAGAAAACTCCATGAACAGAAACAAAAGGCTAAAAGATATGACGCTGGAAGATGAGCCCCTCAGGTCGGAAGGCGTCCAACATGCTACTGAGGAAGAGCGGAGGACAAGTACAAGTAGCTCCAGAGCTAATGAAGTGGTTGGGCCAAAGCCGAAAGGACGCTCAGCTGTGGACGCGCCTGGAAGTCAAAGGAAAGTCTGATGCTGCAAAGAAGAATACTGCATAGGAACCTGGAATGTAAGATCTATGAACCTTGGTAAGCTGGATGTGGTCAAACAGGAGATGGCAAGAATAAACATTGACATCCTGGGCGTCAGTGAACTAAAATGGACGGGAATGGGCGAATTCAATTCAGACGATTATCATATCTACTATTGTGGGCAAGAATAAATGGAGTAGCCCTCATAGTCAACAAAAGAGTGGGAAAAGCTGTACTGGGATACAATCTCAAAAATGATAGAATGATTTCAATACGAATCCAAGGCAGACCTTTCAACATCACAGTAATCCAAGTTTATGCACCAACCACCGATGCTGAAGAGGCTGAAATTGACCAATTCTATGAAGACTTACAACACCTTCTAGAACTGACACCAAAGAAAGACGTTCTTCTCATTATAGGGGACTGGAATGCTAAAGTAGGGAGTCAAGAGATAAAAGGAACAACAGGTAAGTTTGGCCTTGGAGTTCAAAACGAAGCAGGGCAAAGGCTAATAGTGTTTTGTCAAGAGAACAAGCTGGTCATCACAAACACTCTTTTCCAACAACACAAGAGGCGACTCTACACATGGACATCACCAGATGGGCAATACCGAAATCAGATTGATTATGTTCTCTGCAGCCAAAGATGGAGAAGCTCTATACAGTCAGCAAAAACAAGACCTGGAGCTGATTGTGGCTCTGATCATCAGCTTCTTATAGCAAAATTCAAGCTTAAACTGAAGAAAGTAGGAAAAACCATTGGGCTAGTCAAGTATAATCTAAACCAAATCCCTTATGAATACACAGTGGAAGTGAAGAACAGATTTAAGGAACTAGATTTGGTGGACAGAGTGCCTGAAGAACTATGGCTGGAGGCTCGTAACATTGTACAGGAGACAGCAACAAAAACATCTCAAAGAAAAGGAAATGCAAGAAAGCAAAGTGGCTGTCCAACGAGGCCTTACAAATAGCAGAGAAGAGAAGGCAAACAAAATGCAAGGGAGATAGGGAAAGTTACAGAAAATTGAATGCAGACTTCCAAAGAATAGCAAGGAGAGACAAGAGGGCCTTCTTAAATGAACAGTGCAAAGAAATAGAGGAAAATAATAGAAAGGGAAAAACCAGAGATCTGTTCAAGAAAATTGGAGATATTAAAGGAACCTTTTGTGCAAAGATGGACATGATAAAGGACAAAAATGATAGGGACCTCACAGAAGCATAAGACATCAAGAAGAGGTGGCAAGAATACACAGAGGAATTATACCAGAAAGATCTGGATGTCCCGGACAACCCAGATAGTGTGGTTGCTGACCTGGAGCCAGATATCCTGGAGAGTGAAGTCAAGTGGGCCTTAGAAAGCATGGCTAACAACAAGGCCAGTGGAGGTGATGGCATTCCAGTTGAACTATTTAAAATCTTAAAAGATGACGCTGTTAACGTGCTACACTCAATATGCCAGCAAGTTTGGAAAACTCAGCAGTGGCCAGAGGATTGGAAAAGATCAGTCTACATCCCAATCCCAAAGAAGGGCAGTGCCAAAGAATGCTCCAACTACCGTACAATTGCACTCATTTCACACGCTAGCAAGGTTATGCTCAAAATCCTCCAAGGCAGGCTTCAGCAGTATGTGGACCGAGATCTCCCAGAAGTACAAGCTGGATTTTGAAGGGGCAGAGGAACTAGAGACCAAATTGCTAACATGCGCTGGATTATGGAGAAAGCCAGAGAGTTCCAGAAAAACATCTACTTCTGCTTCATTGACTACGCAAAAGCCTTTGACTGTGTGGACCACAGCAAACAATGGCAAGTTCTTAAAGAAATGGGAGTGCCTGACCACCTTATCTATCTCCTGAGAAATCTATATGTGGGACAGGAAGCAACAGTTAGAACTGGATATGGAACAACTGATTGGTTCAAAATTGGGAAAGGAGTACGACAAGGCTGTATATTGTCTCCCTGCTTATTTAACTTATATGCAGAATACATCATGCGAAAGGCTGGACTGGAGGAATCCCAAGCCGGAATTAAGATTGCCGGAAGAAATATCAACAACCTCCGATATGCAGATGATACCACTCTGATGGCAGAAAGTGAGGAGGAATTAAAGAACCTTTTAATGAGGGTGAAAGAGGAGAGCGCAAAAAATGGTCTGAAGCTCAACATCAAAAAAACTAAGATCATGGCCACTGGTTCCATCACCTCCTGGCAAATAGAAGGGGAAGATATGGAGGTAGTGACAGAGTTTACTTTCCTGGGCTCCATGATCACTGCAGATGGTGACAGCAGCCACAAAATTAAAAGACACCTGCTTCTTGGGAGGAAAGTGATGACAAACCTAGACAACATCTTAAAAAGCAGAGACATCACCTTGCCGACAAAGGTCCGCGTAGTCAAAGCTATGGTTTTTCCAGTAGCGATGTATGGAAGTGAGAGCTGGACCATAAAGAAGGCTGACCGCCGAAGAATTGATGCTTTTGAATTGTGGTGCTGGAGGAGACTCTTGAGAGTCCCCTGGACTGCAAGGAGATCAAACCTATCCGTTCTGAAAGAAATTAACCCTGAGTGCTCACTGGAAGGACAGATCCTGAAGCTGAGGCTCCAATACTTTGGCCATCTCATGAGAAGAGAAGACTCCCTGGAAAAGACCCTGATGTTGGGAAAATGTGAAGGCAAGAGGAGAAGGGGACGACAGAGGACGAGATGGTTGGACAGTGTCATCGAAGCTACCAACATGAATTTGACCAAACTCCGGGAGGCAGTGGAAGACAGGAGGGCCTGGCATGCTCTGGTCCATGAGGTCACGAAGAGTCGGACACGACTTAACAACTAAACAACAACAAAAACAATAATTTTTGTGCAAATTGTTGAGGGGCTTTTTTGTGCAAAATTACAGAATTTGCATAAATGCCACAATTTGCATAAAATCAAGGTGACTTTTGCTTTGTTTCATGCACAGTTAAGACTCTGAAGAATTGGATCAGTGGTTGGCAACTTTCTTAAAAGTCAGGCAGTCTTCTGTGCTTGCTTTGCAAGAAAAGAGCAAGGGGAACACTGGGCACTTTTGTGCAGATATATTTTGTGTAAATTACTTGGATTTTAACAAAGCAAAGCAAAAGCTAAGTATGCTGTTTATATAGCAGCCCACAGCACTTCAAACACCCTTTGGGCAATTTACAAGTTAATTATGCAGGCTATACATTGCCTCCCCAGCTGGGTACTCAATTTATTGACCTTGAAAGAATGGAAGAGGGAGTTAAATCTATCTGAGCCCACTGGAATTGAATAAAGATCATGGGCAGAGTCTTGATTGAAGTACTGCATTTTAACCAGTGCACCACAAGTCTCCAAACAAAAACACAAAATCTCCTTTTCTTGTTTTCATTAGGCAGGGAGGAACAATGAGTGACTTTCAAATTTATCTTCAAGATGTCTTATCCTATCAAGACAGCCTAAATCAACATGGTTGAGGAATTTAGCAAATATTCTTCATATTCTTTTGGCATGCCATACACAAATTTAGCCTATGCTCTTCCTCTCTCCCCACCATCACTACTGTAGTTCCAGTACAAGAAGAATAGCACTTGTGGATTTGTGTACTGTAATGCAATTATGAAAAATGTAGGATATTCTGTCAGAAAATGGAAATGCTATTGAACTGTGCACATGATAGTTTTCCAAATAAGTCGAGTTCGGATTATACACCCGACCAGGTTTCCTGCTTTGGCAAACATACACGACTGTAGCACCTTCTTGACCAACAGATGGATAATGGCTCAAGCATTCATGGACTGGAGTCCACTTCATGGAAGTGCCAGTGAAAGGCAATGATCTTCGCCCTATGGAGCAAAAAATGCTACATGCATCTCCTGGAATTAATTCTATCCACAGTAGTTTACTCCAAGAATAGGTAACCTGGTGCTCTCAAGAGGTTTTGGACCACAGCCCCCCATAATCCTTGACCATTGGCCTTGCTGTTCGGAACTTATAGGAGTAGTGGTCCAAAGCATCAGGAGGGCACCAGTTAGCCTACTCCTTCTTAGGGATGTTGGCAAGTCTTTGGATCCAAGTCCCAAGTCCGGGTCTGATCTTTGGTACCAAGTCCCAAGTCTGAAGCCCCAAGTCCAAGTCCCTATTTAAAATAAGCTTTTTTCCCCAGAAAAAAAAAAGGGGAAGGGTGAGTTCCAAGTAATGAGTCAAGTCTGTGTCATTGGGGGGAAAAACATGTTGAGTCACCAGTGCAACTTAAGTCCAACTTGACAGCGACTCTCATGACACAAGTCCCTGTCTTTGCTCTTGGCTTATGCCACAATTCTGTAGTTTTTAAAGGACAGCCAGACTCTTCATTGTTCTTGTCGACTGAATACAACTCTTCGTCTGGAACGTTGTGTGGATTGCTAAGAAAGCCTAGGTTGCTTAGTGCAGGGAGGATGCACATGGTGGCCAGATGTAAGTCCCATTGAAGTTCTCCTCCCCCCATCTTACTAGTAATTGACTCCTCTAAAATTCATCAGAGTTTATCCACTGAAGGAAATTCACTATTAGTTCAGTGCTTTCCCGAAGGGAAACCATGGCTTCTGCTAGAGCCTTAAATTAAGTCTTTAGGGTTCAGCATGGCTCACTTTACTGTAGATACAGTTCCCTTGCCTTCTCTGTCTATTCTTGTTCTATACCCAAGGCAATAAATTAAGTGGATACAGAAGCTCTTTAAGACCACAGTTCACATTACAAAACTGCACATATAGCTCTTCAGCCAAAACAGAACTTTTGTAGGAGGGTTTTGTAGTAACAGCATCTAATTCCTATGGCTCAGGCCCATTAGCTATGTAAGGGTCAGAAGGGCGGAATTTCAAATTTTCCAATTATATTTAGCTTATTTATTTAGGATTAGAGTTTATGTTTCTCTCTGAGACTCTGATTATTGAACAGCCGCTTGGTATTCCTTTATGAAACCTGACAACATGTCTTCTTGATCCCAGTGGTATATACTTTAAAAAAAAAACAAAAAAAAAGGATACCAGTGATGAATAAGGCTTAAAGAGAGTGATGGGAAACATTTGGCCCTGCAAATCAGAGGTGAAATAACAGATTAGATTTTAATTCATTGTGCTAATTCATTACAAATGTCTGTTAATGACAGGCAACAGCTAGGAAAAAAGAGAGGCAGATGAGACTAATCCTTGATTTGTTTATTGCAATAAATACTAAAGTTAAACAGTGAGATATTTTTAAGATAGGCTATACTCTATAAAATTGGAAGAAATCAGGTTTTTCATCTGGTTTTGGGATGCAGAGAAAGAGAAGACTAAACATTAATTACAGCACTAGACAGTTTAACTCAAGTTTCATTATGCTTGCCCGCTGCATCATGTCCTGGTTTTAGGACATTTTTAAACAAGTTGTGTCATTAAATTCTGAAATTTCTTTCAGCCTAACCTGCTTCACCAGGATGGTTGGTGTGAGGACAAACTGATGGGCAGGAAAGCCCCAGATGTTTTGCTGAGTCTTATTAGAAGAAAAGCAGTTTACAAATGTGTGCCGACTGAACACAGCAGTACTGACTTCTGAGTAAATCAGCATTGGGTTGCACTGTTGTTACGCTACTGCTATCCAATGACTGAAATTCTGCTGCATAGTTTCAGGTGCACCCAGTTAAAGACTTCCTTTGTCGACCCCAAGATGCACACAAAAATTGCCTTCAATCTGCGGTGATTTGCTTTTCATGAGCAGTGATTTAACACTGTTGATGACATCATCCCCACTAGTCAAATAGAGCAGCACAAAAGGACTTCAGGCAGTGAAAGACTTCCTGAGGGTAAGTCCCAGTGAATACTGAAGATGTCACCGTGGTGACTGGGCAGAGTACAGAACCAAAAAAGAATAAGCGCAACCATGGCAAGCTTTTATTTCATTTGTATTCCAAGGCAAGGCTAAGAAATTTTAAACAAATGGGTGGTGAGTTAAGAGTGGTGTAGAACACTGTGATTACCTGACTGTTTAAACTAGATATACTACAGAAAGACCTTTGGCTCTACTCTAAAAACATGTGTCCTACCTCTGTTCTTTGTAGACCACACCCTTGATCCTTTTTGGGAGGGAGGCAGAGGACGCAGTTCTTCAGCAGTGTAGAAAAATATTCTGTGTGTGCTCAGAGGTATTCAGAATGTTTCTGACTAAGAATTTTTCCACCCTTGATCTACTTGAAAGGTGGGATAGAAATAACACGAATAAATAAATTGGTTCACCCCAGGATTGCAATAAAGCACCATTCTCTTATTGGATAAAGGCATGGTCAATCTTTGGTTATTAACCTTCTCTAGTCTAGACAATCGATCCATGGAATTTGAAGGGGATGTAGAACCGCACACACTAAAATATCAGGAAAAATCAGTAAAAAGGCTGCATGGTCATGGAAATAGTACAAATGCAGGAGCAGGTGATACCTTTAATCGACCATTAAGAATCCCGCTCTGCAATTAGTTGGTGCCACCTGGTTTTTTAGGGTTATTGCTGTTGGTTTACATTAATGGTTTTAATGTAACCTGCCCAGAGTAGTGCTGTGATGCTAATGGGAGTGGGATGCGAATTGAATAAATAAATAAATTAAAGAAAGAAATAAGATTTTTTTTAAAAAAACCAAATAGCAAGCTTTTTGATGATAAATCATCTTCTTCAAGGCTGTGCCTCAAGTTCTTATGGGCAGTTCCAAACTTATGTGCTGTTTTTAATGTCCCAGATTCACACGGCTGATGGTGTAGAGGCCACGTCAGCTTCTTAGATGAAAACAGCTGCAGCATGCATGTTGGTTTCCAGCTTTTTTTCAGCTAGCAATTTGTAATTTACGGCCTATCTCTTAAAACAGAGGACAGACACATGCATCATTTTATCATTTAATCCCATTATTACTCTATTGGACTTCTAATGTCTCACATTGCTGTTTCATGTGGGGAGGCCAAACGGCCAGGCCTAAAAATTAGGAGCCATGTCCTAAGAACTTGTGGGTAAGATGACATGGTTGCAGGATCATTGGGCTTTGAATTTCAGGGAGCAAATTAGCAGCTTTTTACAGTTAAAAGTATAATATCCTCTTCCTCCTTCACATTAGCAATTAAAACAAAGTGTATTGCTTATATACCACCCCATAACACTTAAAGCTTATATACCACCCCCACCCTGCAAAAAGATTTCTGAATCCTTAAGGAAGAACAGAAGTCATTTGCATGCAAAGATAATGGCTGAAATCCAGCCATAAGTAGTAACTAGAGCAGGCCTATCGAATCAATGGACCGTACAAAGGAGTTAACTTACCAAATCCCCACTGATTCAATGGGTCTACTCTAGCTGCAGCTTACAACAAGATTTTAGCCAGTGAATGGAAACCAGGTTATTTGTGGGAGGACTGTGCTTAGACAGTTCTCTCAAAAGTCTGTAGTGGAATTAGTCTATCTGGAAGTACAGTCAGTCTCCCGTATTTCAGAGATGCAGCCCTCAGCTCTAAATTAAACATGGGGACGAATAAAAAAACGGATTGAAATATTTGTCAGAAATCGCTGATTTGTTAAATATTCGTCCCTTCATATTCATGGGTTCCAGAGACCCCGACAAATACAAAGGGACGAATATTGCCCCATTTTTATTCATCCCTCATACAACGAGAGGGAAGGCTAGCCTTCCCTCTCTTCCTATGGCTTTGCCATTCTGTCTACCGGCCCACCGATCAGCTGATCAGCCGGCCGATTGGCAGCAACTCACCCCCACAGCCTATCCCCTGCCCCTTCCTCTCCCTACCTTAGCCGTCGCCCCCCGCCAACCCCCGCCAACCCCCCTCCGATGCCCCCCACCGTAATCGCCACCACTGCCACTGTCTCCAGCAGGCCTCCACAGCCATGGCCTGTAGAAAAGGACACTGGCTGCCCTTTGCAAAGATGTCAGCTGTGGCTTCATTTAGGGTAGGGAAGCTGCAGCTGCCATCTTTGCAAAGGGCAGCCTGGATTCCCTTAGCCTGCCTCTTCATTTCTTCTCATGAGAAATCAAACCTTTCTATCCACATAGATTACCTTTCATGTATCACAGTGGTTCCCAACCTTGGGTAATCCAGGTGTTCTTGGACTGCAACTCCCAGAAGCCCTGGCCAGCACAGCTGGTGGTGAAAGCTTTTGGGAATTGCAGTTCAAGAACACCTGGGTTACTCAAAGTTGGGAACCAATTATCTAGCAGCTCTTTGACTCTGTACAGTCCTGTTGATTTCCAGTCCTCATATGGTTTCTACTGGTGGTCTAGCAAGCATGGTGAGTGAGAAGGGCACTGATCCACCCATTAATCCAGATTTGTACAATGGCTCAGAAAAAATGGGTTCTATTCTGTCTTATACTGTAGATTTTTCAAGTGGGAGAATTGATATTCTCCAGGATGGTATGTTTGGAGTGATTTCCATCAAGACACCCGTAAGCATTCTGGGGCTTACCAACAATCCAAAGCAACTATAGGAGTTGCGCTAAATGGTACTGAGCTTCCAGACAAAGCCTTTTTCCAGCAATCACCTTGGCTGGAACTACACCTTTGGAATAATCAAAAGAAAATGTATTTGCTGCGGGTTAGCTGCAAACAACCATGAGATCCCTTGTAACATATGCTCAAGCTTTAATCCATGGCAAGTGGGTGTTGTGGGTCTGTCAGGGACTGGGTACAACATCACATGATGGGATTGTCATGCCCTGTTCCTGACCTTCCTTTGTATTTTAAAGGAAAGTATTCTTCTTTTGAACTATGATTTAAAAAAAGGAATCACACACCTACATATCTAAGCATGCAAAGGAGAGGGGGGAAATCAAAGATATGACTGCAGTAACAGGAGAGCAAAGGAATGGAGAACAGAGGAGGTGGGGAAGGGGCAGCCAGAAGTGAAGCCACAGTCTTGGATCCTGAGCTCCCTAGATGTTATCCAGGGTGAACAGCAAGAGACTCCTTCTGTTTTATCCTAAATAACCACCCTTAAGTTAAAAATAGGCCTGAAAAAAGACAGGATCAAGGAGGTGGTGAATGGGGAAGGCAGCCATGATCATTGTGAATCTATCACTGACAGCTTTATTGCTTTTTACGGTTCCCTCCCTCCTTCTCCTTCTCCAGCTTCACTGTCTCTAGTCTTCCTATTGCCCAGCAACACCACCTTTCCTGAAGTGAAGAGACCTGCCCTTGAATCGAAGCCATTCCTTCATTCATCTTGACTCTCATGCTCCGCCAGAAAGTCTAGCTCATTGGGAATACATAGCTCAAGTGGCTAAGAATCTGTTCTACAATTTGGTTCTGGAAAACCATGTGCATTATCATATTTCCTTCTTCTGCCTCCGGCTTCAATAATGTTGGCCCAAACACAATTACGATGCTCTGCACTGACATGCGGTTCTCCTCCCAATACTCTTATCACCCTGCAAAGATACTGGAAAAAGCCCCTCATGGTGTTGTGCTTTACAGGAGGTAGAGAATTCATGAGCTTCCGTAGACAGTAGATTCGCTTTGTGGGGTCTGTAATTTTAATGGCAGCAATGAATTTCTCAAAATGGCTGAAGGGGAAAAGTGGCTCTGGCAACGCTAAAAAAAAAAAGAGCTTCAGTGCCCCGGTGATTACATGAACATCATCCCAATGGCCATCGTCAAGGTCCAAGTGCTCATCGTGATTGACCTTGTAGTGCAGCTTCTGTATTATAGCTAGATTCCCACTTATCTGGTGGAGTCCATCAATATCCAAGCCTCTCTTCTCAACAGTGGAGATGCACTACTTAACAAACTGAGGCACTCTGCTCTTCTCACAGTCACACAGAACTTGTAAAGGGCATTCAGATACCTGATCGTTGATGCAGCCTTTTTCCCACAGGGACTGAAGAGTTCGCCACCACTGTAAGAACTTCTGGAGCTTGTCATGGACTTTGTTGGAATCGTAGTCTGAGCTGAGGGAACTGGATGAATGCCAGAAGGCTGGACTCTTCTTCTCACTCTCTTTCTCTTTGTTGTTTCCTAGATTCTCCTTGGATCTTAATTCTGCTGGATTTTCCTCACGGTCTTCTGGAGGGAAGTCTGTCGGCAGTTTGCTAATGCTGTTAGTGATCACCTTGTGCCATGTGCTGCTGATGGCCTCTGAATCATGCTGGATCAGATACTCAGAGCCATCTTGTATCTTCAGCTCTAAGACATTGTTTTTGCTTAACTTGCCCTTGTCAGTCCATTAAAGGGTTGTTCCATGAAGATCCACAGTGTGCTCTGGGCTACTCAATGCAGAAGGATGTTTCACACTACCAGGAGCTGAATATTTTGAGGCATTAAAAATTGTCAGGACACCTCCTTCCAATAACATCCATGATGAACTCCAGTCCTTCTTCAAGTGTTTTCCTTTATCAGCAGTTTTTGTCCAATGGAGTAGCCCAGCCTTTTCAAGAGATTTTAACTGCTCTTCCTTTGAACCTGAGAAAGCAAATGGATTGGGTGACCAGTTGCCAAAAGGACTGCTATCCAAACTGGAGCCACTGCTGGTGCTGTGGTGATGTCTGGACCCATTCACCATTATCTGGTAGGTAATGGTTGCCATCCAACACCATCCCCTCCTGGCTCCCATAGAAGGTCCAGCCTTGGAAGGCTGAGGGAACCCCAGGATAGCTCAGCTGCTTGTAAGAGCCAACTGGAGAGTAATCTTCTTCTGGGTAGAGTTCAAGTTCATCAGGAGAAAGGTTTGGGTAGTTGATTTCTGGCTTTGGAGGGCCTCCGATCCACAGGTCCATAGGAAGCAAACACAGGCTGCATCTCTGGATAGTCTGGCATTTCACTCAGCTATTGGGGTGCATCCCACAATGACCTGCCTGTTGTTGTGTTATAGAAGAATACCTGTCCACTGGCGTCATCCAGGTATTGGTCCCGATCTGCAGGTGTGGCTGGGCTAGGAGCGAGCAAGGGGAACTGAGGCTGGATGGGACTTGTGCTATTCAGGGAAGCATCAAAGGGAGAGTCCCAGGTCGTTTGGCCGGTCACTGGGTTGTAATAGAACAAATGACCACTTTCTGTTTCTGTGTGGGTCTCCCAGCTGGTCAGGAGGCTGCTGAACTGTGGCTGGAGTGTGGATTCAGCATCGGTGGCAGTGGTAGTACTCCATTCTAACTGCAGCTCTTTTAGATTCACATACACAGGATCTTCATCTACTTCCTTACGTTGCTGTGTGGGACTGTATTCCAGCGTGCTTGTTTCACCCTGTCCTCCATTGGCTTGTGGGAATGTTCCAAGTTACTTTTCAGGAATGGCCAAGGGGGACCCCATGAGGCAGCTCTGTCCAATGCTGAGTTCTCAGGATTCTCTGAGTGAATGGGGAAGGTGATGAAAAGGTGGAAAGACAATTGGAAAGGGGAAAATAGGCAGTCCAGTATTGCCGAAACTATTGTGTATGTACAAAATCTAGAGCAAAAAAAAGAACCACACTAGAAATAGACACTATGTCAGGCTACAGGATTCACAGCAGATTCAATCTGGTTTTTATTTCTCGAACCCTGTAGTTCTGACCCTTGAAAGAGTATGAAAATCTTTCACAAGATTTTACAGTGAATCTAGACAAAGCCATCTTCCATCTGTTGCTCTTCTCTGCTTTCCTACCGAAGTGGTGATCCTTTGGGAACCGCCATTTCAAAAATTCTGAGAAAACAATCAGCTCCACAATTTCTTTTGGTTGGTAATGTAAAAACTATCCATCTAGAAGCACCCAGCTGCACCTTCCAATGGGAGAAGCCCAGCCCTCCGCTTCTGTACCCTCCTACACAGTGTAGACCTATTGACTGTAGTTTGGGTATACAAAAACTTTGAGCAAGCTTGGCTATTTTTGGAAGCAATCCCCCAGAATCCAAATGGGAAGAGGTTTTATGGCGGGGGAGCAGAAATTGAAGTAGAACAGCCATTTTAATATTGGAATAATCTTAGAACTGCAGAGCTGGAAGGGACCCTATGGATCATTGAATCCAGCCCCTTTCAAGGAGGCACAGTGGAGAATCAAACTCCCAACATCTGGCTCCACAGCCAGATAGCTAAACCCTTGAGTTATCCAGAATTTATAAGAGCAGGGACTGTACGTTGCTGAAAGCCTTTTTTTACTGATCAGCAGATATCTTCTTTAAATAATGGAGGATATAAGAAGGAAATTTATTTTTGTCTGTTTTTTAAAGCAGCATTTGTCCAGTTCTTTTCACCTGGAACAAAATGCTGAGCTGAGTATCATAAGCACTCAATAATATGTATGTTTTGGAAGTTGTAATAAGATTCGCGTGACATCCAGAATATGTTTAAAATGCATACAGTTGAAACTTGTGAACCTAAAATGTGCATGAAAGCACTTTATTCAACGAGAGACCATTCATCCAGTTTAAAAGTGCAAGACAAAGAATACAAATTGGAAAGTGCACATTAAAATGTACATGATCTTTCATACAGGAAAAAAATACCCTTATAATCCGATATTGGCATGGATATTATTATTGTGGACCATGGAAAACTTGATGAGATTTTTTAGCAGATTTTTTAATGAAAGGGACCAAATTTCTTCTGCAAACAATCTCTCTCTCTCTCTCTCTCTCTCTCTCTCTCTCTCTCTGTGTGTGTGTGTGTGTGTGAGATTATCATCCTACATTTCAAAAAATATTTGCAGCTGTGAGTACATTTCTTTTAATGCATGGATTGCAGGATTTTGCCCTTTTTGTTAGGCAAACAGGCCCAAACACGTCAGTCTTGGCTATTTCAGTGGGACAGACAGCTGCAACATTTACTGAGCAATTCCAATATGACTGGCAAAACTGTGCTGTTGGTTAAATAAATAATTAGCTGCCTGTTTGACAATCTAATGGGATCCCATCAAATGGGTATATTGGATTTTCCAACCAATAGCTACAGGGCTGCCCCCACTGCAGATAATGGAACTACTCCAATGTAAATGCTGTGATTGTTGTGGTAGCTCTGAATGAAAGGTAATTGAGGAAGTTACCAGTTGTTGATGCAACAACTCCCTTTATAAAACCAACAGTCGGTTTTTCACAACAGGATGTTTTGCTTTCGCTAAACATTTGCTATAGTGACTTAAGAACGCTCTTGTCTCTCAGCTCAAAATTCATGTGTAAAAAAAGGTAAGAATGGAAAAATGTTTTGCTGAATACTACTGAAAGCAAATCTTAAGGTTCCTGGAAAGGAATGCACCTTCCTTTCAGAATTCTCAAGCTTATATGGCGACTAGGAGGGGGGAAATGCACGGAAAACCACTGAGCACATTAAAAAATATGAAAGGTCAATATTGACCACCAGGGGCCTTCAGGCTGATCCAGCAAGGTTCTTTTCCAGCTGTAGCCATGATGGCAGGGGGATTCTGGGAGTTATCATTCAAACAGTAACTTTATTTTCATACCATACTCATTCTCTGAGTGTGGTTCTTCATGTGGGAAACTACTCCAGTCCTTACACACACTATATAAACTTGGGGGAATATAAGTTTTGCAGAAGTGTACTTTTGCCTGCTCCCTGTTAATGTTCAGAAGGCAACTTGAAATGCTGCTCTACACTGAGGCCTTCCGCACGGACCCTGCTTGATTTTAGGTCTCTAGTCTTGCTTTCTCATTGAGACCCTGCCTTTGGTGCTATTTGTTTTATCTGTCTACTGTTTTTAATTTTTCATTGTTTATTTGCAGCTTATTAGTATACAGTATGCTTTATTTATTGTTGTAAGCTGCCCAGAATAGTGCATCACATTAATGGGGTGGTATATGAACGAACAAACAAGCAAACAAATGAACAAACAAGCAAATAAATAACTTTCATACTTCTGCAGTAAGAGGAAACAGTGAGGAGAAGGCAAAACAGCTTAGTGAGGATGGGACATGCCCAGTTGCCACAGAGTGACAAAAATCCACAGAGTGCGCATTTACTTTGGGGGAGGGGACTGATGGGGTGGAGGGATGGAATGTAATATCCCACAAGAGGGCATCACTGGAAAGGTGGAACCTGGAACAGGAGCACTCCACACCCTGCCAGCTTTTTTGCAGGGGAAAATCCCTGGGATTTTCTAAAGGGAGCATAAAAGGAGAGAGAGAGAGAATGGAAAAGGTGAAGAGGAATTTAACTCTGCACTCTGTAGCCTTTCTGCTGCCTCATTTCGTCCAACACTGATCAATGGGCTCCGCACAGCTGCCCTAATTCCCCGCAGTCATTATTTTACAGGTGAGTAATTTATGGCTTTGTAAAGGGCTCCGGGATGTTTGATTATGTCAAAGGTGTTATTGAAGTTCATCCGGTAGTTGTATCCTAAAAAGGAGGAGATTACCATAGGGGATTTGCATCATTGGTTTTCCTAATTACTTTGCTGTAGGCACATTTTCAGGGAATAAGGGAGGGGGCTTTAAAAGGGGGGGGAATATTGTTTGGCTAAACACAAGCCACAGTTTAATGAAATCTACCCAACTAGTGACCTTCCTAGAAAATTAAAGTCTTTGTGATGACAGGACAGAGAAAACAAGTTATGAGACAGCAATGATTTTCCAGAACCATGTCCAGGGGTGTGACTGGGTGTATTTATGTGTCGTCAAGTTGCATCCAACTTAGAGCGACCCTAACAGGGTTTTCCACATAAGTGAGATACTTAAAAAGTAGTTTCACAAGTTCCATTAGCACCCAAGACCTTTCCATGGACAAGCAGGAATTCACACCCAGGTCTTCTGAGTCCTAGTCCATCACCCTATCCATTACCCCACACTGGGTGCCTCATGTCTGAGTACCTGGTGCTAAAGTTACTTAGGTGCCCATTTTTACGCAAATAATTCCTACCATACTTCCTTTGTTGCAGGGGGTGGAACATTGAGTTAATGCTCATTCATCAGATTAACTTGGAAACGGCACCTTTTTGACATATGACTCCCAGAATCTCCTAGCTAGCGTAAAAGATGGACTTGTATGGTTACAGGGTTTTTTAAAGTCATTTTTTGTAAGCTGCGTGCCTCGGTGTGTGTGTGTGTGTGTGTGTGTGTGTGTGTGTGTGTGTGTGTGTGTGTGTGTGTGTGTGTGTGTGTGTGTAAATTATTAACTGCACCCTTAGCAGCAAGAGGCTGTCATAGTAGAGTTACAGTAGGAAAAACAAAATACAATAATGCCGAAGTGTGATCGTAAAACTTTTACAACAGACTTAAAAAAAAAAAAAACCCATAAACAAAATAATGACAACCACTTTACAAAAACCTAAAAACTCTAAAAGAAAAAAAGAATACCTAGAGGCTTCCATGTCATGTAACATCGCAAGACTGGGAAGAATAACTGGCTGTTTAATGATACTTTAAAAAAAAATCAGTGTGAGTATTTCATTAGTAGCAAGAGGATGTTTTCTGCCATAGGCACAAACTTGGGAAGTGCCACTTATATTGACTGTTCAGCCATGCATCTGTAATGAAAAGACTCCTGTGCCAGTATTAAAATATGATTTAAAATGCACATGTCCTCAGAAATGAGATCCATAGTCCACTATCCTGTTGACTTTGCATGCCATAGTATGCAGGAAGCCAACCTCCAGTGCCAGCCAGTTGCTCCGTTGCTCCGCTTTCCTTTCATCCAAGAAGCAGTTGCACACTCACTCCTGCCTTTGGTCATGCAACGGATGGTAAACAAAGAGAGGGAAACTGCTGCACAATTACAGTTCATTTGGAATGTGATCTTGGAGAAGAGCTTTGTAGATACTGTGGACCACAGGAAACACAAATAAATGGATGCCAGATCAACTATCCCGAGAAGCAAAACTGACTAAACTGAGGTTCTCATACATTGGGCACATCATGAGAAAAGAAGACTCTCTGGAAATGAGCACAAAGCTAGGAAAGGTTGAAGGTAATAGGAAAAGAGGAAGATCAAATAATACATAATTCACACAATAAAGGAAGTCACCAACGTTTGTTTGCAAGAGCTGAGCAGGGCTGTTAATGACTGGACCTTTTTTTTGCAGGTTGCTAATTTAACACTGCAAGTGGGAAGAAGTTGGACATGATTTGATGACACACAACAACAGCAACAACACTTGTATAGGATGACTGCAAGTTAAAGTACATGCTTTATTTTTATATAAAGGCCAACCTAAGAATTAGGCTAAGTTTGTCAAGCCTTACAGTGGTTAAGCTGTTGAACTGGGACTTGGCAGATCCAGCTTGAAGTTGCCACTCACTGGGTGATCTGGGGTTAGTCAATCTCTCTCAGCCTGAACTACCTCACACAGGGTTCTTGTGAGAACAGAAAGGGTGGAGAAAGCAGGAGAGCCATTCTTGTGCTCACTGGAGGAAAAGGAGGCTATCAATTTAACCCATATGTATTGTTTACCATAGATGCTGTTAGCATTTTGCTTGACCCTAAGACTGGGGATTATGGATTCTTTGGTCATTGACCAAGGTACCTTTTATGGTGGTGGTTGTAGCTCTTAGTACATATCTGAAGAATTTAAAGCACACCCAATAAGCCATTTCTCAGGACTACTCAGAATCATACAGAGCTCTGGGCCCAACCTGAACACACTTAAATGAACAGTTGGCACTGGGATAGAAATGTAAAGCCCACTGACCATCCATTTGGTGTTGCAGTGCTGGCCAAAGACATTTGTTGATGAGGCAATTGCCACTGCCCAATTTCATCTACAGAAGCCATCTGGATTGGGGCTAAATCTAAAGTTTTGTTCTTCTAAAGTTCAGTACGCATGATGGGTGGGAATAGCATGGAGAAAGGGTAGAATAGGCTGTGCACCTCTGTACACCCACAGATCTACCGCCATAGTCCTCCAGCTTCTGCCACCTAAGAAAGTTGCCTCACTTTGCCTAATGACAGGACTCTCTGTGCTGCTCCAGCCACTGGTGCCACCTGCTTACCTGGTCATAGGAAACGTGATGTCACATGCAGATCTTAGATTCTTGCACTAAAGGATTTACAGGTATTATTCTAAGTACATTTCTGTGCGAGGCTCTAGTCCTCTCCAGATCACTGCACTGAGCAGCCACAGAAGTCAAGAGAAAATGCAAGACACCATATCAGCAGTGGATTTGAAAACAAGCCATTCTGTTTCATTCAGAAAGTCTGTTTTTTTCCCCTCTGCATTCTGACAATTTTTCTTCCCAAATGATTTTCCTTGCCAATTACAACAGCAGACAACTGACGCCTAAATTATCAAAGGAGGTTGCATTGTCAGCATGTTAATCACTGTGTTTCTTAGCAACTGGATTCTATCTACAAATAACAATACAATAGATGGGCACACTTTTTCATAAAAAGTCAGAGTGCTGATATTGGCGATGGTGATAATAAAGAAGGAGACCTGCGTGGGTGGCTAACACCTCTGACACTTCAGACATACCTGGGGAAGTCACACATCTTGCAGATATACAACATGTAATCCTTTGTAGCGTGCTTGCTCTAGATCAGCCTTTTTCAACATGGCACTATCAAGATGTTCCGTCCTACAATTCCAATCATCCCTGGCCCACTGGCCATGCTGCCTGAAATAATGGCAGTTTTAGTTAAATCAAAATATCTAGAAGGTGCCATGTTGAGAAAAGGTGCTCCAGGTGATTTTTTTAAAAAAAAAAAAACTACAGTAAAAAAAATAACTTACTTCAGAACAAAAGATTTTAGGGGGAAAATGTTACTCTGTCACAGAATTTTGTGGCACCTTAAATATCAACACATTATGATATAAATGTATTTGAATATAGTTTTTATATTCTGCAGCTGGATTGCTCAGCTTTAGATCTGGGTCCTGAGACTCAAATCACTGTTGAGCCCACAGCACTTCAAATTAAATCTCAGAGTCAACAGCTGCTCCTTTGGATCTGCACATCGGACAGCTTCCTCTCAGTGCTCAGGTGTGCTTAGACTCGTGGTGTTACCATGCCTATGGTAACTAATGCACATGTAGCTAACATATTTAGCCCCTACGGTTTCAGCTGGGCCCCAAGTGGTGGATATCTGTAGCATCACTGTTGCTAAATTGCTAGACAGAGAATCACAGGGAGCACACTAGCTGAGGGAGTATGGAAACTGTAGTCTAAAATAGTAACATTTCCAAGCTCAGTTCATTCATCATTTACTTCAGCAACATAATCATGAAAAACATCTGTTGGCTTGTTTGTTTGCTTGTTGTTGTTTTTGTTTTTACAAACATGGGCTAGTATCCTGTTGCCTAAATGTGGAGCAGAGGGGAAGTTCAGTCATCATTTTCTTTCCAGGTTCCCTGTTGCATGCTGGTTTTCAGAATGGTTGCAGTCATGCAACTAGTCACGTAACGAGGAGCCTGCCAGAGAGAGCTGGATCTTTCCTTCTGCTCCTCATTTATGCAACAGGGAACTAGTCTGTCTTTCAGTTTATCTGTCTTTTCCTATCTCTAACTCCACATCTTTCATTGTTGTTGTTGGGCTCCACCTCTTCACTTCCTTATAACATACTGGATTATTGACTTTCAAGAACTTGCAGCTGTTTGCCACAGACACGACATGATTTGATGGCAGTGAGCATATGGACATAAGTGTATGCAGAGAAGAAATGATAGTAATAATATTCACTCCATATTTTTTTTTATAGTGGACAAAGAGAAAATAAGATAGTATGAGTTGGAAGCAACTCATTGGCAGAAATTCTGTTGCACAGTTCCGTGTGAACAACAGAGATGATGTCATAATAGTGGCAAAAACCTACTGATTAAAGACAATTTTTAAGTACAGTCAACTCATACCCAATGTAACAAAGTTGTGCGCACCCCAAAGTCCTCAAAGGAAGACTTTAGTCTGCAGTGCTTGGCTACTGATGAAATCCTCACTTTTGAGCACATTGTGCTACACAACAGGATTGCAGCCATTATATATACCCTTTTCCCCTGAAAATAAGACCTAACCTGAAAATAAGCCCTAGTATGATTTTTCAGGATGCTTGTAATATAAGCCCTACCCCAAAAATAAGCCCTAGTTAAGTGAAGCCCGCCTTCCACCATTGTGCAGCAACCGGAAGAAGATGGCATGACTGTATTTGAATAAACGTAGATTGTACATGAAAAAATAAAGCATCCCCTGAAAATAAGCCCTAATGCGTTATTTGGAGCAAAAATTAATATAAGATCCTGTCTTATTTTCGGGGAAACACGGTAATGAGCTACTTGTACTTAATTTCTCTTCCAAAGAATGTGTGACAACTTCATACTATGACTGTAACTTAATGGGGAACAATGTTGAAGTCAAAGTGCAACTTTAAAAGTTAGTTTTAGCACTATGAAGGCTGTGGTAGAAGAAGAATATTACATGGTTCAAACACTGATTTGTGCAGTGCCTCATGCCACTAAATAAAAAAAAAATCAAAACATATATTTTAGTTCCTATTGAGAAGTGGGAAAGAAAAAAGTTTACTTCCAAAAAAAATTTAGTAGTGATCGTAGTAACTAACTTTGGGAGTCATCTTTATAACATTATAATGGCAGTGACAGGTGTCTTGCAGAAGGGATGCTTCCCCAAATAACCCCTGCTCAGTCCATAAGAACCTCCCCTGTTCCACCATGGTAAATCATTCCTTTTAGAAAGCAACTTTCCAATTTTTAGCGGGGGGAAGCAAGCAATACCAATGAGTATATCACATTTCTCTGCAGTGCAAGACCTAATATCAGATCATGTCAGAGCAAGTGTGGCCCACTGGTACAACCACAAAGGATAATAACAATGTCACTGGGCAATAAAAAATGGCATTTTTGGCATCACCTGGCAGGACAAAATTCCAAATAGTGTAGTCCTGGAACGAGCTGGAATATTTAGCATGTATACATTACTGAAACAGTGACGTCTACGTTGGCTTGGGCATGTCATGAGAATGGCTGATGGTCGGATTCCAAAAGATCTCCTGTATGGAGAATTAGTGCAGGGAAAGCGCCCCAGAGGGAGACCACAGGTGTGATACAAGGATATCTGCAAGCAGGATCTGAAGGCCTTAGGAATGGACCTCAACAGATGGGAAACCTTGACATCTGAGCGTTCAGCCTGGAGGCAGGCGGTGCATCATGGCCTCTCCCAATTTGAAGAGACCCTTGTCCAGCAGGCCGAGGCAAAGAGGCAGTCCCAAACCCAGCAAAATCAGGGAGCTGGACAGGGGACAGATTGTATTTGTCTTCAGTGTGGAAGAGATTGTCACTCTCGAATTGACCTTCTCAGCCACACTAGACGTTGTTCCAAGTCCTCTATATAGGGCATGTTACCATAGTTTCTTGAGACTGAAGGATGCCTACAGGGCGATAAATCTATATAGATATAAATAAATATATGCAACGTTGGACAGCTGCTCCACTACTGCTATTGGAAGGCTAAATTACATAGTTTGAAATCCCTGTTTTGTTCCCTCTAGAGTAGGTGTGCACAACCTGGAGATAGATGGGGACCATCATGTAAAAGATGGAGAGGGGATTAAACCTTTTTTTTAGCTGGTTTTATTTCAAAATTTGCCTTCCTTCACTCCTGTGAATAAAGAACATGGGGCAGGTTTGTTGTGTTTTAACCCTTTTAGCCCCCAAACATTCATCGTTTATATTAAATCAAATTGTATATTTTAGATTGTACGAACTGTTCCTCGTATATGTGTTTAAAAGAAAGACAGCATATTTCTATATTAGTATATCTGGTGAAAAACAAATTCATCCTATGTTTAGTTCAAGTTTGGTGAACTGCCTAGCTAGTTAGTTTGAAGCTAGCAGAAAGAATGCTTCTGAGTATTTCTAACTTTCCCATCAGTTCATAAAATACCCTCGGTAGTAAAAGCTCGCAACAGTAAAAGTATACATGAAAAATAAATATTCTGTAGTTAAATGTTTGAAAATTCAGCTAAAAGATTGGCAATATTAGCATCATAAAAGGTGTTTGTACCAATATCACCTCATTTTAATTATATGAGCTTACTTTCTGAAGAAAGGTGGAGACTGTGGCTTGTTGTTGTTTTTAAATTGCTGTGAACTGGGTTTGCTAAAGCTGTGACTGCACTGGCACTTTGTTGCAATTTGTTTCCCAGCCTGTATGACAGCTGAATCCACATTCAGTGATCGCACAGGGGCTGCAGTTTGAGTGGAGTGTTTGCAATTGATGCAATGCAATTTGCATTTCAGGCCACAGTTCGTTCGTTCGTTCGTTCCTTCCTTCCTTCCTTCCTTCCTTCCTTCCTTCGTTCCTTCCTTCCTTCCTTCCTTCCTTCCTTCCTTCCTTCCTTCCTTCCTTCCTTCCTCTGGTCCAGGGACATCTTTTATTTCATTTGAGTTATTTTTGTTTTGTTTGTAATTTTGTAAAAACTGTTTTTTTCATCCTGAGGTGATGTGGTGCTAAACTAAGATATCAGTACTACTAATAAGGTAATCTAGTGCTAATCTCAGATATATTAAAATTAAAATTCAGAGGATGATCAAGGGAAAGAACACAGGGGTGGCTGTCACCAAAACATTACCCACAGACACACCTCCCATCTTTGCAAGAACAAATCAACTGATCACACGGAGAAGAGTCTGTTCGCATCATTCTGGCTTGAAAGAAGGAGAAGCCCCCAGTGGCAGAGAGAAAAAGTCATGTTGGGAGCAAAATGGGCCAGACCAATTCAAACTGGTCTTTGTGTTGTGTGATCAGAAAAAAAATACTTCAAATTGATCCATACTATAACCACAGCAAATCCTGAGGTATTTGATTGTGTAGTCACAGCCTGAGTCTCCTCATAAAAAGGATTCTAGAAACTTGATGCCACAGTAGAGAAATCATTGCTTCCTTTACAACATCTATGTTGTACATCATTGACAATAGCCCTTTTAAAGGTCAGGGCTGTGCAGCATCCAGGATTATCTCTCTGGGCATGGGCAAGGTAGCAGGGTACAGCTGCATTGCAGGTGCTAAGCATGTCTCGGCTTGGTTAGGATCTATATATGAAACTGCCCAAAAACCCCATGTATGTGCTTGCCTTGAGCATTTGAGTTTTGTGATGGAAGAAACACAAAATAAACAAAGAAAGAAGGTTACTGAAGAAAATAAAGCTTGCGTCTGGAATGCCGGTAGATTCTCAACCACTTGTGTCTTGGAAAGTCTCTCCTGGAAGACCTTACGATGTAAGGATCACATAAGTAGTCAAAAGGTCTCAGTCTTAAAAACTAATCCAACTGCACTTCATAACGTCTCTATTGTGAAGTAACCATTTGAAAACGAAATGAATTACCATTTCAAAGCACTCACAGAGTCACTGACAATGGCATTAAACAAAGCACATGGAGCAAGTGTTGCATCTTTGATAAACTTAAAAGCTGCCGAAAGCTTTGAAGTCTCTTAAGCATACTGAGTAGTTACATTCACTTGTTGTTGCACCATTCAAGGAAGAGGCACCAATATGACTCGCATATTTTATTTCATTTGAAAGCTATCCTTGAAACAAATATATGACTTTTCATGATGTAACGTGGGAGGGGAGCGTAGTTATCTGCGCTGGTGTTGCTTTGAGGTCATACGAGAGCTACAGATCTCTCTGTTTAGTTCAGTCAAAGGCAAGGAGAAGGTCTTCAAAGCAACGTACAAATGTTAATGTTAATATCAACTGGCTTTGACCATAAAGTTCAAACAGACGCTGAACTGAAACTAGTACCTTTTCATGTGAGAATATTTGCATTACTTAGAACAGCAGACGCCCCATGCTGATCTGAGCCTTAGTAAACATCTTTATCCCATTTCCTTGGGAAGTTAAGCAGGGCCTTCCGAATTCATTTCCTTTGCGGAAAATACTAGTGAAAGTGCTGGGAGGTGCCAAAAAAGATTGGGCAGAGGAAGACTGCTGGAAGAGGGGGACCTAAATGACAGGTGTAACTCCCCACTGGGAAAGTGGTTCGGGCTCCTAGGGTAAGAGCATATCTCACTTAACCTGAGGTGGTGCCCTGAAAACTGAACAAAGGAGAAACTGATGTGACAGAGAATGGAGGAGTGGGCAAGGTTTGTTTGAGCAACTGTGTGAAAGGAAAGGGAGCATAACCATCTCTACTAGCAAGGAAAGAAGAAAACGAGCTATGGCAATAGAAAGGTTTCAAGACAGCTTGGGCTGTGGCCTTTTACACTCATGTGAGAGTCATTGTAAGTCACGGGGACTTGCTTCTGAGTGGAGATGTATAGGATTACATTCTTGGTTTATGTGCAAGGAGAGGTTTTAAAGTTCAGTATTTGGTAGAACAATGTTTAACAGTCACTGGGAGGTGCTAAGGACATCCTATCATAAATTAGGAGATTAGAACTGCAAAAATCACATGTGATGATAAAACAAGCAAGAGTTAGTGAGGAGAAACAGGAAGCAGGTAAGTATGTGTTAGCCGTGTGTTGCTTTCCAACGTAAGGTGGCACTTCTGGTAGAATGCAGTGCGACTTGGGTATCTAGAAGGGAAACTGAAATGGACCACTCTAGACTGGAAATCACAGAAGGATCGCTAGAACTTTGTCAGTGCATCTTTTCCATGAGTCTAGATAATATATGTATTGATGATATCATCAATAAATTTCTGATGGGGAGGGGAGGTTATGGACAGGAGATAAGAATGTGTTGTTCTGATTAGTCATTGGAAAAAAAATCGCATATTCTGGAGCCATGTGTGTGCCCATGGCAGTACCACTCATCTGGTTTATCAGGCTTAAGAAGTCTGATTCTCTTTCTATATTCTGTGGTCAAAAAGACGAGAAAAGGCCATGATATTCATCAACGTCCTGGAGAGCCAAATGTATTACACTCCAGGTAATTAGCAAAAAGTGAGGCTCACCTGGATCTGAAGAAAGAAAAAAAATCTCCGGATGAGTTCCACAGCTAGGAACACATTTACTCCTACCATAAAGACATAAATAACAACAACATATTTTTAATCTACATTTTCAGAATATTTATTGTTTTCTAAAGAATATGCAATTTTAGCACTGACTGAACAGGAACAATAAGACAGCATCACAAATTCTCTAATTAATCACTGCAGGCTTGTCATACTGACAGTTAAAGAACAAGAAAGTTATAGAGTACCCAAGTGAAATCAACATCAATCAATCATCCAATGGTAGTAAATAAATTAATCAGAAATCACTGGGGAGAAACACCATTGTAGGAGGGAGAAGCCAGATAGTACAGGATCTAAGAGATCATCTGCACTTGCCTCCTGTGAATTACATTATATTGTCAGTTGCATCCTGTTCCTTTTGTTAATATCTGCCAATTAACATGGCCAGATGCAACACTTAATTATTTAGGTGCTGAAAGCCACAGCTATATTTAAAGCTGAGACAAGACACATTCGCTGGGATTATTGTTTAGATTTTATATCCCACTCTAGAAATTGATCTGATCAATAAATAGGCCTGTTCATCTTGTAATAATCTTTCTTTAAAAATTACTGTTGATAAGCCATATACAATTTTAGCTTTTACAAACGTCTTGGCCTCAGTCCCACAGTACATATGGTTAAATTTGTACAGACAACACAAGAATAGCAGAACTCAGCCTTGTGAGAACCACAGTGCTGCTTTCTTTCTTTGTCCTGGTGATGCAAAGCATATGGTATATGCCATGGTAGTGACACCATTACACAATGTGATCCTGCCTCCTGTTGTCCATACCCAATTAAATGAAGAGGGGATAAGGAAGGGCAATCATATTATGTTATGCCTTGCGACATATCACAGATTAATAGGAACAGCAGATAAAGAGGCCGCAGGTAGTGCTCAGACATACTACTAACCCATACTAATAAACAAGTAAGAAATCGGGTTATTTGACAAATTACAAAAATAATATATGTGCAAGATCAAATAGCATCATTAAAATTCAGATGGACCACACCATAAGTAGCTAGACAAAGAAATAAAGAAATATATCAGTGGCTATCTTGGATCAGAAGAAGGAACAGAGGAAGAATACCAACAAGATCGATGGATGATTTTAAAAGATCAGCTGAACCAGCATGGGTTAGCAGAGGGCAAAATAGAAATATGTGCAATATATATTATCAATTGAAATAATTTTTAGTATTATTATTTTCAAATTTCACATCATGACATTTGCATTTCCACCTATGGGATAGCGGTTTTGCTGGTGGAAAAAACAAAGGATGATAGATAATAGAATTTTTCCAAACTTTCTAGCATGTTTGTATTTGGGAAACCCAGAAGAAGGGCATCATGACAACAACTCTTGCCTGCTCCTGTAAGGATGGAGTTCTGATACAGGAGGAAATATGTAGGAGGCAGTGGATACTGGAAGCTTTGTGTGACTTGTAGCTATTGGTACCTTTCTCTCTCATTACTCTGTTTAAAGCTCTTTGAAATAAGGTTACAATATTCCAGTTCTCCAAATCCAGGAAGCCCAATTTGCATATTATGCAAATTACAATGAGACTTATTTGCATAATAGGAAAATGCCTTTTAAGCAAATTAATATTGTTTTTTTCCCACTTGTTTTGTCAATCAAGAACATTCATTGTCACACTGTTTTCTTACCCATCTGTTACAGCCATGGCATCATTTCTACAGTCAGCATGGATCTGAAAGAGACAGTATAATACAAAGCAAAGCATGCTGCTTATATACCAGCTCTTAGTGCTTGAAGCACTCTCTGGGAGGTTTATAATTTTAATTATGCAGGCTGAACATTGCCCCCGCCCCAGTGAAGGTACTCAGTTTACCGACCTCAGAAGGGTGGAGTCAATCTTGAGCCAGCTACTTGAGCCCACCAAGATCAAACTCAGGGCATGAGCAGAGTATTGACTACAGTACTGTAGTCTAACCATTCTGCTACAAGGCTCCTAATGTAATGGTTAATGTTGAATTTTGAACAGGGAGAGGCAAATTTGAACCCTAGCTTAGCCACAAAGCTTACTTGGTGACCTTGGACCAAACTCTCACTCAACCCTATCTTTTGTTTCTGGAGTAAAATGGGGAGAGTAGTTATGTACACTGCTGGTGCATATAAATAAAGAATGACATTTTGTCATGACTGTGGACTTCAGGTGATATTTTTCTGAGATGCCTGTTGTTTTTGCCATCAGTTTTTATGATGGCAAGAAAAAGCCACCTATAGATCAATGAGAATACTGCAGGAATTCCTTCCTCACACCCCAGTCACATGCAGTCATATGATCTGTAGGAAAAAATGCAAAGTGAGGAAAAATGCAGAAATCAGGTGAAAATTCATTATTTGCTGGCAGCAACATTTACCCATACATCTTTGCTCTACATAGCTCTGAGTTCCTGCTACACACTGGATTGTTTCATTCATTGGGTGATCTCATAGAAAGGCTTATTTCTTCTCACAGAACAATTGGCCCAAACAGCAGCTGCACATCTGGCTAGAAATTCACTTCTTTTTTTAAATGAAAGCTTACAGTGGGGGCCAGATGGTGGGCTAAATGGGCACAGGGTCACAGGTCTATATACTGGATGAAAGCTGGCCAACTGGTTAATATGGCATCACTAAAGTGGAAGCCATCTCTTTATCGTATCATAGGAAAGGCTAATTCTACGTGCTAACAATGCCACATGTGAAAAAAGTGCTTCCTTTGTTGGTTCTGAAGGTCTCATCAACCCGCTTCATTAGATTGCTCCACATTCAAGTATTATGAAGGGAAAATAAGGGGGGGAATTCTCTATTTTCTCCACACCATACATAATTAAAAATGTATGGGCTGATGCATACAAGCATGTATAGTATGGAGGCAGCGAAGGAAGCTGAGAACAACGGCTGAAACAAAATTGTGAGCCAGAGATGGGAAATTATTCCTATTAACAGAAGAACCGTTTGTTCATTGGAGACGTTGAGATCTGTGCTAAGAGTTGAGCCTAACTGAAGCTGAAAGGATGATTTGTGTACACTGAAGGGCACCTGTTGACATGGGTGTGAGTAAAAGAATTTAATAGAAATGAACTACAATGTGTCTGTTAATGTTTTGCTGAAACTGCCCTTACTCTGATGTTGAAAATAATTTTTATTTTTGTACCAACGTGACCAACTTTGACTTCTTATTTATGACTTGAATTCTCCGCTTACCTTTTATTTGTTATCTTTTTGTTCATATTGTTCTCTTGTTCAAATCTAATTACATTTCTAGAAGCTTGGGGTCAGATACGCTCAGTCTTGCATGAGTTTTTCCACTGCAAGAGAGTCCAAGTACTGTACAGCTAATACAAGCATGTGCTCTTGCTCTCTCTTTTTTAAACACACTGTTTGCACTTCTCACTTCCCTGAGCAGTAAAAAGTTACAAAGATCAATATTTCACTAGACCAGATTTCCTTGTGAGAAGAAAACCTTGGGAGCTGCAGCCTTTTTTCTTTTATAACATCTACTTGTTTGGTAGGATACAAGTTGAGCATGATGGAACAGAGAAATGTGAAGACATCATGCTAGATCTTAAGTCAAGAGCATTAACAAGTCTGTATCCTCTAGAGCTGGCAGAAACCAGAAAACTGGTGATTTGTGCCCATCTCTGAAGGAGCCGGGAGTCAGCTGCTGCCTCTGCGCATGAGCCTACCTATCAGGTATGTGGTAGGTGCAGGTGCAGAGGCAATGGCTGGCTCCCGGCAGGGAAGCCAGGCCCGCTGCCTCTGAGGATGGCGGCAGTGGTGGAGGCGGCGGCAGCAGGTAAGGGAGGCAACAGACGGGGGCAGTGGGAAGGGGGCAGGCAGGCATCCTGTTTGGCCAAAGGAAAACCAAGTGCTGGGGGGGGGGGGGGAAGTTTGGCGTTTCGTTTTGCTTCAGCAAAACAGGATCTCCGAACTGGGTCACAAAAAAGTGAACAGCGAACCAGCCCGGCTAGTTGGTTTTTCTGGTTTGTGGCTCAGTTCGTGCCTGTCTCTAATGTCCTCCTCCCAAGCCTGCTTCTCCCAATGACCCACTCCACTGAGAGATATGCCTTCTTCCTTGACTGCATTCCAGCCATCAAAAGCTTTTTTGGTGCCTGACTATACCATCAAATTCCTGCCAACCTAGCAGTTTGAAAGCATGCAAATGAGAGTAGATAAATAGGTACCACCTCGGTGGGAAGGTAACAGCGTTCTGTGTCTAGTCACACTGGCCACGTGATCACAGAAACTGTCTTCGGACAAACACTGGCTCTACGGCTTGGAGACGGGGATGAGCACCGCGCCCTAGAGTCGGACACGACTGGACTAAATGTCAAGGGGAACCTTTACCTATACCATCAAATACCTTGGGCTTTTCTCTGCTTATAAAACTGGTGAATTGGAAGTTATTTTTGCTGCCCGCATGATGCAAGTGCTGATTCAAAGCCATCCAGTTCTTTTTGTGCACAAAAGCAAAAGCAACTTTTTTCTCTCTCCGGCCTGGGGGCTTCTACTTTTTTCTTGCTGGAAGGATTGAAAAGGGCTTTTTTTTCCCTGTGTGGATATGTGTAAAGGCAGGGAATATGTCTGTAGAGGAAAGAGGGGAGCAGAGCAGGGTTGACTGCAGTGGATTGGCAGAAGAAAGAGGAAGAAGGAAAAGAGGGGTGTGAAACACTGGTAGAAAATGGGAAGGGTGCCTGATATGGAGGCCAACTGCGGTTGGAGGGGGGAAGAAGCAGCAAAAGAGAAGTAGGGGACAGTTTGCCCCAAGCAAAGAACGACTGACTGACTCAAGGGTGGGGGGTGAAAAGTGCTTGGAGTTGGCGATTTGTTGAATCGTTGGTGTGGAAGCTGAACTCCTGATTCAATCCACAAGCCCATTTTGAGCACTGATTACATTTTCAGACCTAATAAAGACTGACTCAAATGTTCAGTATAGCTGCCCCCTCACACCCAAAACACAAGCCTCAATTACCTGCTGGTTGGTGGTCACGAGCCTAGTGGCTATTATTCAGCAAACAAAAAGGATAATTAGACAAACACCTTCCACTAGCTGTAGATTCGAGAGTAAATGATTCATGGTCATTGGCAATTAGCAAGGACCCACATTACATAAAATATATCGCTCTTCTCGGAGCAAAGCTATTTTATGTAGCAGTCTGTAAAGCACCTAGTTGCTCTCTTGTTGCTCCATCTTTGCATAAATGGCTATTTTCAACCATTTCTCTTATAGCAAAGCATGGAAAAGATTTCCTGAAATCTATGGAGGCGGAGGTACTGTTTTAGTCAAATAAGGGCCTTATTTGAACTGAATTTTAAAGGCCTCTGTTGTCAAAAAGCTTTAGATAATGTGCTTTAGAAAAAAGGCCACAGAATCCTTTATCGTTTAAAGCATTAGGCAACTTAAGCATTGTTCTGGCTAACAGCTCCTCATAGGATAGCAATAATAATACATTTCAGTTATAAAACAATTAAGTTGAATGTTCATACCTCAGTGTTTAACGCTAATTTCCACCATTCACCTAGATCTGAAAGTGGTCTGTTATGGGAGTTTTCCTGAAGGGGGGCTGAGGTTGTATACAGCCTGAATAAAGCCTGCTGAGAGAGCAAAAGAAGAAAAACGAAAAGGGGAGGGGGAATAAAAAGGAAACAGTAATAAGGAAAAGTTAGATTTATGCCCCATAATTGTTACAGAACAGCATTGAAGTCCCTGCCGTGTGATATTGTATTCACACAATCTATTTGGCCTTTCTTAAAATGTGCTAAATATAGAGTAAATGCAGCAACAAAGGGGAGAAATGAATTGATAGGAAAATAAGCACAGCAGTGCCTTGAAGAGATTGTAAAAAAAAGGAAGAAAGAAAGAAAAAGAAAGAAAACTTTCTGAGGGCCCTTGAAAACACATTCTGAGAGTCTTCATTCTGAAGCCCAGCTGGGAGCCGCTAGCTGAGCCCACCGAGAGAAAGAGTGAAGAGACATACACAGTAGGACTTTTCACTGCACTGCAGAGAAGACGACAGCAGTGATGGAGAAAAAGCTATAATAGTGCAGGAGATCAGGATACAGATAAAAGAGGTTTGGGTGTTCTTCTGCAAAACAGAAGATCAAGCTGTAACATACCCACACCCCACCCGATCGGTTTGTTCATTTGTTTTTTCACACCAGGTGACCCCAAACATCTTGTGCCTTCCACAGACTATTGGGGGTGCTTTGTTATTGCCTTGCACCCACTGACAAGACAGGTAGCTCCCTTTATTTGTTTAAAGCATATTTATTCCAGTCTTTAGCCAAGAAAGGTTCCCGGAGTTGTTGATGGATGTAATCAATGGATAAAAGACAGTCCCTGCCCACAAGCTTTCAGCCTAAAAAGCCATGTTACCAAAAGAAGAAATGGGGAACTAAAAGAAGGGAATGGAAAGCATGCCTCAGCATGAATGCCACTATTTTTTTTCCATCCCATCTCCTTCTGCTCAATGGCCAGAAATGCCAACTCATCTCCCTCACTCTAAATGCCAACTCATCTCCCTCACTCTACATGCTCAGCCACTGCATGGATGCTGGCAAGACTCTCTCCAAATGTGGGAAGGTCATCACATTTTGAGTTACTCTCCTCACCCCATTTCACAACACTGGTTGTGGCCCATGGAAGTGTTGGGCCTGCTGTCTTCCATTTTCCTTGGCCATTCAAGAGTGCTTCCATGTTCTCCTGGCACAAAGATGGGTTAAAGAATGGTCAAGCTGCTCAGTTTGGCAGGGAGGCAGGCCCAAGACATCAGATGTGATTATCAAACACCACTAACAAGCTCGTTTGCTCTTTTTCATATGCATACCTTATAATGGTGGAGCACAGGGTGGGGAATAAGTCACATTCTGTACTGCTCATTAGAGCAAATGATATATTGCCCACCAGCAGCTTATGGATGTAAACAGCAAAAACGTATAAAAACTACTTGATCTTCCCAATGCTTGTTTGGACTTCTTGTGCTGACTTGCAGGCCACACTGTCATCCATTCCAGCTTATTGGGTACACCTGGGTGTCTGTAAGTTGCTCAATAAACTTTCTACTTGTAAGCAAACCTAGAGCTGATTTATTTCCTTGGGATTTTAGCAAATAATCCTTCCTTGACAGTCAGAGTTGGCAATAGGTGGTAAGAAAACATAAAATGTTATACAATCACATCAAGAGTAAGGTGTTCCTGCATGGATATTATGAGGAAGGAAAGGACCAAACGCAACATAGAGACATCAATTTGGCTGATCTCCACTTTATGTATGTAATATGTACCCCTACGTATTTCTAGTTAGGGATTTGAGATGGGCACAACTTAAGTTGTGCTGCATCATCCAACTTGCACTGTGTGGCGCCGCAACTGCTGCACATTCCCTCCGACTGCCACCCAGCCAGCCGTGCCACTCACAAGCCTACACACACCACCTAGGTCATCCATCACTTGATGGGCTGCCCTTCCCCACTTCCTCCAGTAGCCAACCATTCAGGCGGGAAGGGGAGTCTCTCTGCACAGCCGTTGAGTGGTCGGCTGCCAGAGGAGGCAGGGAAGGACAGCCCGAGCTCCTTCTCAGATTGGGCATCCAGTGACAGAGGATGACCCAGGCAGCATACGAAGGCTTGTGAATGGGGCAGCCAGCTGGGGTGTGGTTGGAGGGAACATGTAGCAGCTGTGGTGCTGCACAGCGCGAGTCATACAATGCAGCACGACTTAAGTCATGCCCATCTCTGCTAGTGACAGGAATTTTTGTTTGAAGGCAATGAAATTCTCAGGTGGTTGATGTGTCCCCCATACACACACACACCATCTCTCAAACATGCTGGCTGACAACTCATCTCCTTTCTAAGAATTCCTCCCATGAAGTTCTATCTATGTTTTTGTCACATTAAAAGCAAACTCATATGGTTGCCATGTGTGAAAGAAAGTTATCACAACACTAAACAACACAGGACAGTGAGTTTATTATGTCTATTTCCAAAGAAAACCAATTGAGGCCTTGAATATCTGAGATAAACAACCAATTTGATGCCTCTGATGAGAGAGAACAGGTAATAACATATTTTAAAAGCAGTATAAAGGAAAATGTTGATACCTTTTTTTGACACCTCCCTCCCATGCCAGTTCCTCCTCCACCTGAGTCCCTGAGATATATCATTAACCCTGGTCTACATAGGCTCAAGTTAATTCAGTGATTCCCTATGACTGGATTGTACAATTACAAAAATAGCCACTTCTTTTAATGAGGGCCAGTCTTTCTCCAGTACAGAAACTAAAGAGAACTCATTTCTGAATGAAGGATGGAAGGAAATGATCAGGATAGACTGAAAGAATCTGAAAAAAGAATCCACAAATTTTGAGAACTGATTTTTTTTTATCAGACCATCCCTTCCTACCATGTTTCCCCAAAAATAAGACAGGGTCTTATATTAATTTTTGCTCCAAAAAATGCATTAGGGCTTATTTTCAGGGGATGTTTTATTTTTTCATGTACAACAATCTACATTTATTCAAATACAGTCATGTCATCTTCTTCTGGTTGCTGCACAATGGTGGAGGATGGGGTTTCACTTAACTGGGGCTTATTTTGGAGGTAGGGCTTATATTACATGCATCCTGAAAAATCATACTAGGGCTTATTTTCAGGTGAGGTCTTATTTTCAGGGAAACAGGGTATAATCATGACTATTCAGAGATAGTTATCTATATCAAGGAAAGTAGTAGACAAGCACTGAATTAATCATATCATCTCAAGAATAACAGTACTTTAAAATTAGTAAAGTATTTTAGGTATTTAAAGTATTTATTTCAAGCTAAAGGAAGCCAGATTTCAGTTGAATATCAGGAAAAACTTCCTAAGTGTTAGAGCAGTAAGGCAGTGGAACCAATTAGCTTGAGAGGTTGTGAGTGCTCCAACACTGGAGGCCTTCAAGAGAAACTTAGAGAACTATCTAGCAGATATCCTTTGATCTGTATTCCTGCACTGAGCAAGGAGTTGGACTTGATGGCCTCATAGGTCCCTTTCAACTTCACTATTCTATGATTCTATGAGTCTGTCTTTTCTCCTTTTCTCCTTCTCCTTAAATAAAAATAATATCCTAAATGTGAACACAGGGCAGATTCCAGCTATGCTTTAAAGACTAAAAAAGCTTTATTTGGCATAAATATTAGTGGACTATAGCTCAGTTCCTCAGAGTAGTAGCTCTGCTACTAGTTGAGCAATATAGAAATGTAAATAAATAAGTAAATAAATAAATGCTTAGGATATAGCCTCAATGGATAGACATAATGGTGGTTCCTGGAGTAACAGACAGAGATGATGATGATCTTAGAGCTGGAAGGGAGCCTATGGATTGTCAAGGCCAATCTCTGTCAAGGAGGCACAGTGGGGAATTGAATTCCCAACTTCTGGCTCCACAGTCAGATGCCTTAAACCAGTGGTCCCCAACCTTTTCTGAACTGTGGACCGGTTGCGGGGGTGGGGTCCGTGCATGGGGGGCGGGGCACCCCACGCTCATGGATGGGGGGCATGCTTGCGTGCATGCATGGGTAGGTGGGGCGTGCTTGCGCGCACGCGCAGGTGAGCGGGGCACCCGTGCATGCGGCTGGGCAGGCCATGCGTGCGGCTGGGCGTGGGGAGGAGTGCGTGCGGGGGGCAGGAGATCTGTCTCCACGGCCCAGTCCTGCCAAGGCCAAGGACCAGCATCGGGCCGCAGACCGGGGGTTGGGGACCCTGCCTTAAACCACTGAGCTATCCAGCAGTTCTCATTAAGAGTCATGAGATCTGAGAGGGAAGAGCCAAACTGCAGTGCCAAAATTGGTGAGAGAATTGTCATACAACATATACAATGTGGGTAGTAGACTATGCAGCAGAGCAAACAATTTCAGTGTGGCTCTCGCTTTGCCACTTTAGAAAGCAGGTTGCTATGCAACAGGCCACTGTGGGTATGACATGGGTCAAAGCGGAGCTTGGAAAAGTTACTTTTTTGGAATGATGACTCCCAAAATCCCCCTAGCCAGCATGGCCATGGTCATGCCGACTGGGGAATTCTGGGAGTTGTCGACCAGAAGCTTTTTCCAAGCTTTGGGACTCACTTTGGCAAACCAAGGCTTTGTATTGACCTAAAATGGGGAGAGGAACAAATGGTGGCTCTAGGGTTCCATTAGGAGGTGTAGTTACCTCTTCTCTGGGGATCAAGCCTTCCAAATTGCAGAACAATTGCTACAGCTTGTTATGTGCAAGGAGAGTCTTTAAAGTTCAGCATTTGGTAGAAAGATGCTTAGGTGGTAAAGATATCCTAGCATAAATTAGAAGACTAGATGGTGACAAAAATCGTATCCCCTCTCCACGATCCAATATATGGATCCAATATATGGATAAATTATATTTAAATTTATATATATATAATTTAACCTCTCAACAATGCTAGAGGGACCAGAACTGCAAAAATCACATGTGGTGATAAAACAAGCAAGAGTTTGTGAGTAGAAACAGGAAGCAGGTAAGTATGTGTTAGCCGTGTGTTGCTTTCCAACGTAAGGTGGCACTTCTGGTAGAATGCAGTGCGACTTGGGTATCTAGAAGGGAAACTGTGAAATGGACCACTCTAGACTGGAAATCACGGAAGGGCTTCCAGAACTTTGTCAGTGCATCTTTTCCATTAGTCTAGATAATATATGTATTGATGATATCATCAATAAATTTCTGATGGGGATGGAAGGTTATGGGCAGGAGATACGAATGTGTTGTTCTGATTAGTCATTGGGAAAAAATTGCATATTCTGGAGCCACGTGTGTGCCATGGCAGTACCATTCATTCGGGTTGTAGATGTTCTCATCAAAGAGGAAGTAACTGTACGAAGGCAAAGTGACAGAGGTTGATGGCTAGAAACTCAGTAGGCACATTGGGGATGATCACCCTGATGACGTTCAGTCCACCTTTGTGGGGTAAATTGGTGTAAGTGACTTGAACATTCAGAGCAATTAAGATGCTATTTTCTGGAAGATCATGAATGAACTGCAGTTTTCTCAGAAAGTGAGAAGTGGCAACATTGGTAACTTATGGTCTGAGAACTGAGTCCATCGATGCAAACCAGTTGAGATCGTACACCTACTCAAACTAATCACGATTGCCTGATTTATGCATTTTTGGAAGAAGACCAAAGATGTTTGGTTGAGGTTCTTGGGACATGTCAGTGCTGGCGAATAAGGAAATTCCTTCATGAGTTTGTGTACTTCCTTTAGTTACTCCTCAGTGGTACTGGACTTCATTTTACAAGCATGTGTCCTCAGATCACCTCTCAATTTCCCATGTTTAGTCCAAATTATTCATGGTGACGACTGCTCCTCCTTTGTCAATCAAGGTCCCAAATCCTGTTGCTTAATTAGAACTGTGGGAGACAAACGGCACAAGTGGCGGCAGCTTCTTGCTGCCAATTAACAAGTCTCCACTTGGATTTTGGGGTATGCACAGTTAGAAGGATTGGTACATGCGTGAAAATCCAAGCAGGAACTGCTTCCCAGTAGAACCTACTCCCAGTTACCCCATCTCCCTTCCACAAGTAACTACACAACAAAATTGTGACCATTAACTAATAACTGAAATAATATTGCATAACAGATTCTAGAAAGAGATACAGCGTATACAAACATTAGCACTGCTGATTATAAACCATAGATCAGCTTCTGCCAATGACAATGCTAGCAAATTAAATCACTCAAATTACTTTGATTAGCTGAAGTAATTTGATATATGTAAGCTTGTGTAAAGGAGCTTTCACATGGGGCTTTTTCCTGCTTTGTCACCAGATTTTCTCTCTTTGTCTTGTGTCTCTCTGGTTTTCAGACAGTGTCATCATTAGTCTGGCAACAGCCTATTTCCACCCGGCACTTTTTGTCTCCCCAAAACAGTCCATTTGGAATCTTACTGTGATTTTACAGGTATCTCTTTTGGGAGACCTCCCACATGTAAAAATGTGCACTTCTGCTGATTCACATCAAAAGCAATGATGAAAATGAAGAGGGTTCATAGAATGACAGAATGGAGTTGGAAGGGGCCTGTAAGGCTATCAAATCCAACCCCCTGCTCCAGTGCTCTTGGATTCGTCTCTGAGCCACTCCTGGCAGTGGCCAGGAGTTCATGTGCACAATTAAAACTAGTGCATCAGCTACACCTGTTCCTGGAGGGGTCTGATCCAGCCACAGTGAAACATGCTGGAGTTACATCCTGAGTCAGCTCTCTATGTGGTGCTGCCTCTGAAAAGCATCTGAAAACTTCAGCAGGTCCAAAACGCAGCAACCAGATTCCTAACTGCGGCTTGTCTAAGGGATCACATAACCCCCTTGTTATAGTAGCTCCACTGACTGCCGATCCATTTCTGGGCACAATTCAAAGTGCTGGTTGTAACCCATAAAGCCCTAAACAGCTTGGGCCAAAGCTATCTCAAGGACCACATCTCCCCTTATGAGCCTGCTCAGGTGTTAAGATCATCATCTTATTTCTCTCGGTTCTACCCCTTTCACAGATTTTGGAACTCTCTCTTACAGGAGATCAGGCTGGCCCAATATTTGCTGTCCTTCTGCAAACAGGCGAAGATCTTACTCTTCAAGCAAGCTTTCCCTTAGTAACTAGCTTCTTGAGTCGAGTTTTGAAATGGATTGTTGTGCCTTACTGCTTTGAATGTATTTTTGGTGTTGCTTTTGTTTACCATTTTTGAGTGTGGCATTGCCCCCTTACCCCGAAATAATGATGCGAGACAAGTATTATGGGATAAAAATGGGCCACACTTTATTAAATAATCATTCTTGCCCTCTGTAAAAAGGGGGTCCTGCCATAGTGTGGAATTCAGGTTTAAGCACAGAGGTCTCAACGGACCCCTTACAAAACAAATGGGCGAGTCCCTAGCCCCAAGTTCTCGCGGTCGTGAAGACAGCGAGAACCCGGCCAGCCCAAATTTGACCACCCCCGGACCTCAAGCCACCTTCTGCTTGTTGACTGTTGGTCCGGGTGTGGCCCCAGCGCATCTTCCCCCCAAGTACTGTAATCACACGATCCGCAGCGCTGGGAGGTCAGATGAGCTATACATTACCTGTGATTGCGATGGGACTCACCGAAACCTGTTCTATCTGCACTACCTGCCACAGCATAGGGACTAGCGACGCTAAGTCCCATGCCCGCCATCCAGCTTCATAAGCAGGCCCCCCTTGATGTCTTTAATAAAGACATCCAAGCCTCCATCAGAGAGCATGCCATCACTCCGAAAGAGCTCAGGCCTATCCACATTGATTTGTCTGTCAGTTGGAACTCCCAGAATGGAGGATTGTGGGATTTGTAGTCCAAAACCCCAAAAATCCAATGCCTATACAAGTCAACTCTTTTAAGACAGTAATTCTGTACTCAATACTTCCTTCCTATGCTTGGGGACGATTTCTATGCCTCCCGGTACCCCAACAAAAGTATTATACAAATGAAGCACTGCATCCAATTAGGATAAAATCTTCAAAAGCAAAGGGAGAGGATGTTAAATATTACAAAACTCTTCTCAACACTGAAAGCTATTAAGAGTGTGGCATAGTTCTCCCAACAGGAATTAGAAATGCTCCATTACCCTCTATATTAGAAAGCTACCCTGGACAAAGCAATGTGCTTTAGGCAACCGTTGTATGCCAGCAAAGGGAACAGCACCAGCCTCTTTATGAGTAAGAGGTAGAGGGTCAAATAAGGAAGATTATTCCTTATGTAAAATAATGCTTTATTAAAGTACAAGACTATATCTTATTCCACTCTTTCCAGAGTGGCATCAAAAACAGACTCAAGCTGTTCAAATGAGCAGGCCGTGTTGCACACTTGTGCATAATACAAGCTAAACAATGACAACAGAAAACAAGGTTCTTCTTTGGGGGCTCAGTATACATGAACATCTACTACAGCTGTGAAAAACATCCATTCTCTGTATACCACTTTTATTTCTGCCCCATCCTTTATTTTCATCCGATTGCAAACTTGCTCCTTCTTTCCACAAGAACATTGAAGTGCATTTTTGTGTGTATTTTCCACAATGTACACATTTATACACACACCTTTCTTAGTGGATGGATTTCCCCTCTTGACTAAAGCACATTTGAATGTTTTTAAATAAATGTTTTAGCTGGTTGCATTTTTAAAATGTTTGCATGGCTTTGTGCATATTTCATTTTTCTGACACAGGCCACAGACCAAACAAATGTGGGAATTTCTGGAGCAAGCTGTCTTGGTTCACATCTTGAGAGGTAGGAAATGGATAATTCTGCTGGCAATTGGAAATTCCACTATCATTCTTTTCCATCATACACAATGCAGATATTGTGGTGAATGCAGTGCTAAAGTACAGTCCTGGCTTAGTGCCTTCCCCTTGGTCTTTGCAGCTTTTTCCACACATGCGTGAGGTATTCCATCTGTCAGAATGGCTGTTGTATTTTGTAATATAGGAGACAAAGCAAATGTAAACAAATGCAGAGGCATTCATCATTAAAATCCAAGCAAAGGAAATTACGGGGACAATAGAGGGTGTAGGGTATATATATTTCTTTCCTTATTTATAAGATTAGGTCAGAAGATAAAAATGCTACACAAGTGGGACCTACAAGTATCTTCCTTATGCACTAGCAAGTGTTCTTGTTTAAAGGTCCAGTCAGCCTGCAAGGCAGCTCTGCTCATCTCTAGGATACTATGAATGTCTGGGGGCTAACACAGGCCAGCTTACTCTACCTCCAGATAAGGTTACAAGCAGGAAGAGGTTTTCAGTAATTAAAGACTTCCACCTTCCATCCCGTGGCGCCCACCGCTTCCACATGAAGAAACAGATTACTCACAAGCCAGACAGGCTATGGGACAGAAGTAGCAAGCCTTTTGTGACCAAAAATCTCCTCCTGCTGGTGACATCACCATCCGTACTCAGCTGTAACTTATGCAGTAGTCCTAACTGTTGGGTCTTAGTGCATAATATTCCATGATGCTTGGAGGCCACTCAAACATCACTAGGTTGTTTTGCAGAGGTCGGTCACTTTGGGTTGTTTAAATGTTTTGTATCTTTGTACACATACATCACGATGGGGCCAAGAATGCCCTTGTTTCTCCATAGCCTACTTTGGCCCAGTCAACTGTCTGAGTTCACTATGGAATGAAATAAAAATATACACCCATACATTCACACACTATCCATCATCTCGTGGCTGCAAAAAGGGAGGTCCTTGCAACTATCTGATTCTCGTACTAAAATTCGCTACCCAAAGTATCTCTTCTCCATTGCTGCACATAAGGGATGCCTAAAGAACTTTATCTTTGCACATTCTGGCACAACCTGACTGAATTGTACACTGGAGACAAATGTGCAGATGAGAACATACCTATCTGTTGTTTTTCACTTCCCTGAGAGTGAACACTACTAATGCAATTCCCACTTCAAAATAAGTATCACCATGCATTCATGAATCCATATTTTAAGATAAAACAGGCTGAAATATAAAATATATTCAAAGCTATATATTTAAATACATGTATTTTTTTAAAAAAAATGACAACACAGAAATTAACTGGATGCCTTGCAGAAGGAGCCACGTCTGGAAATATATGGCATGTTGCTGAATGCCTTGCATTTTTAAAAGCTACAAAGTCATTTACTGAGCTGTGTCCCCGCACTACAGGTAGAGAGGATGTTAGCTAGGGTATTGTAGTGATTAGAATGCTGGACTAACACCAGCAAGGTAGGGGAGGGGGAGTTCATATCTCCACAAATCTCTATGAGATTCACAGGACAATATCCCTCAGCCGAATCTTAGGGTGCGATCGGATGGTTGCAAAGGCATGCACCTGATTGTACCAGAAAGGGTTGCTTTAACCAGAGCAATCTCCCCTACACCAGTCCTTGTGTCTCCCAAGGAATCCCAAAGAGTAGAAGCCTTTTTTCGTCCAGTGTGGGCACGGATCAGGATTGGTCTGGAGCACATCTCCCCCTGTGTCATGTGATTGTTGGGAAATAGTTCATACTGGATCACCCCACAAGTGGTCCAAATTGCAATCTAATTCCCCATGTTCTGACACTCTTACTCTTAGAGGAGTATCCACTGGAGTAGGACTCAGGAGAACTGGGTTTCGATTAAGGACGTACACTGGGACAAAAATTCCAATTTGGAATTCAGCTTCAGAATTCAGAATTGCAGCTCTTCAGATTCCGAATTCGGAATATTAAAAATTCAGAATATTCAGACATCCAGAACTCTATTACAATAAATATGAATACTATGCAGTCATTGTTTTCCCCTTTAAAAAAACACAAACAGGCAAAACATTTTGAAAGGATTTCCCTGTGTCCTCTGATACTATCCCAGTGATTGTGCCAAACAAAAGGAGTATACGCCAACAGCCAGCAGCGCGTAGACATTTGGAAATAACTAATGAGCTGACTGATTGAACTGACCAGGGGGGGTGACAGCAGGAAATGCCAGCAGCATTGGGGAAGCAGAAGACAGGTCACACTGGGGGGGGGGGGGAAATACCCTGGGCAGCACTGGCAGGCAGGCTGGAGCAGCCAAGAGCCTGGGGTGAGTGGGAACTGTTTCAACAGCATGGGGCACAGGACAGTTGAGTAAGTGAGCACAGTCTTAGAGTATCAGTTGAAAGAATGAAAGAGGGGGCAGCAGACTGAAGCACGGCTTACCTAATCCTGTGAGCAGAGTGTGCCATTCTCTCTTACTTAAAGGAGACTTCAGGGAAGTCCAGCAATAGTAAGTTGACCTTAAGGAAAACAAGTGATTCTACAGATCCAGTTTCCAGGCGTGAGTGGCGTGGATCAACAGTGTCTCCTGCCCGAGAGAACAATCTGACTGGGCACATTAGTTGGTGGGCAAAACAGCAACCCCTCTCCCACCTTGGCCAGACTCCTCAGACAGACTCCTTCTTACCTCATGGCGCAGTGGTTAAACTGTAGTATTACAGTCAAAACTCTGCTCATGGTCAGCGCTCGATCCCAGCGGATTCTGACAACTGACTCGAGATTCAGTCAGCCTTCCATCCTTTTGAGGTCAGTAAAATTATGCATCAGAGACTGATACAGAGCCTGCTCAGATTCAGGTAGCAAGGACAGAGTTGGAAAGCCTGCTCAGATTCAGGTGGCAAGGACAGATAGAGTTGGATTATCATCCACATACTGGTGACAGTATGCCCTCCATCAGACCAAGCTCATTGGGATCACCCAGCAAAGGATGGTTGTCTTCCCACTAAGGACCTTGTTGCGGTCCTGAAGCTTTGAAGGACATAGACCACGTGACCCATAATGTTCCACTCTTCTCTGCCCAGAAGAGCAGCCACACCAATGAAAGTCTCCAGTGCCAAATCATGGAGTGCCCATTGCTGCTCCAGCACTCTTTCAATCAGGTAGGAAGTAGAGTTCCACCAAGTTGCCGCGTTGTGGATTAGGTGGATGCACAGTCTTGCTCAGCCATGGAAATTCACCAGTGGTGGGGACTGGAACTGATACAGCCACTCTTTGAATATCTCACTTGCTCCGAAAGCACTACTAGGGTTGCTATAAGTTTGGATGTGATTTGACAGCACATAACAACAACACATCTTCCTCTCAGGGTTGCTATGGAAGTAAAAATGGGAAGGACAATTACCTTGAGCTCCTTAGATGGAAAAGTAGGATATAAGTCTAAGAAATGAAACACGCAAGGAAAAGAAAACACACAGCAATTCTACTATCTTCTTGGAACAATGCAAAATCTCAGCAGCCTCAGAGTGTGAAACAGGAAGGCTCAGGGATATCATTTAGTCCTATGTGATTCTCACTTCCTCAACTACAGTGTAGATCCCAGCATAGCTGTCCTTCAGTTTTTGCCCCTCTCGGTCATAATATGGCGGCTCAGAAGAGGTCAACATTTGTATTCAAATGCATGGTTTAGAATATCCACAAAAACAAACATTTAATCAGGAAAATATATATCTGCAAGAAAATACATATTTTTGTGAAGTTTTAAGAGAATTTAGATTGATGAGAACACAGCTCAGACTTCTGAATTAATACCCATGAAACTGAACTGACATGGAATGAAAATAGATGGATCGATCCATTCCCCAGGGTGAAATGGCACGCTGTGCTATGCACTCCATGGGGGATTCAATACACGGGCACTTATGCACATGTGCATTAGGCACTAGATGTGTTCATCCTTTGAAGATATTTAACTGCTAGAGGTCAGGGACAGTCTGAACCATCAAAACGGGAAATCTAGAAGCAAACTAGTGATTCATGCAGAGGAGCCAAAGAATAAGTCTTATCACTGGTAAAGAGTGATAGCTGGTACATACGTATTTATTATTCATTTTATGTACCTCCTTCCTTCATGAATATCAAAACAGCTTATACTGAGCTTCCAGCATGTCCCCCATTCATGTATTAGCCAGGCTAAGACCTACTTAAATTGAAGAAGATAGAAGCATAATATTCCCATTCTCTGGGCACCACAGAGCCTGCGGAGTTCACAGCAATTCTTTCAATCCTGCTGCCGACAGGGAACTAAGGAGAAAAATTGTGGCTCGTGATTCATACATAATTATAATAATCATGTGCTGTCAAGTCAATTCTGACTTATGGTGACCCTTTTCAGAGTTTTCCAGGCAGAGACTACTCAGAAGTGGTTTATCATTCCCTTCCTCTGGGGGGCGCCCTGGAGCTGTGCAGCTTACCCAAGGCTAAACAGGCTGGCTTTTCTCCCTGGAGGCACAGTGAGGAATTGAATGTAAGGCAAGTAATATTTTGGGACATCATGATAAATGTCAGAAAAACAAGAATTATCTCCCTTGTATTAAAAAAATTAAATGTAATTATACGCAGCTCCTGCAGAAAAAAATTCACAGGTCTCTAAATTTTATTTTGACCTCTATAACTAGAGGCCTTCAAAAGAAGAATGAGGAGCTATTTATCTTCATATTGATCTTCCTCATTTGAGTTCTTGACTCAAGAAGGTGCTCACTTCATCCTCAAATATAGACGAAATTGAAACAGTGATTAAAATATGGAAATGGATAAATCATGAGAACCTGATGTGTTTTCATATGGATGATATAAAGCTTTTGCTTACCTATGGAATCCAAAAATGTGAAGAAAATTTTGAGACGGGTTTCTTTCCATCTTTATTTATTCTCAAAATCTTGGATATTTGCTCTTGAAAGGGAGTTAGAAAGGGCTGTCCTCTTTCTCCTGTGACATTGGAACCCTTAGCTTGCTTTGTTAAACAAAATCTTATATTCCTGACTTTACATACGATTCTACAGAATTAAAAATGGTATGCCAGGCAAATGATATCTTACTGTTTATTTGTATACCGAAGTCCTCTGTTTCAGTCACCATTCAAACAACCAATATTTCTGGAGATTTGTCTGGCTTGTCTATCCTCTGGACAAAGTCAGAGGTGACACCAGCAGGAGATAACGTATCACAGTCTGTATTTGATGATTGGCAATTCTGCTGGTGCCCAGATATTATTACATATCTTGGAATATTAATTCCTAGAAATCTCTCAAAACAGATGAAATTAAATCCTAATATACGAATTGCTCAGAGATCTTTGGTTTTAGACAAATGAGTATATCTAAAGTTGACTTTGTGGGTATGTTCAACATGATGTAAGTTGGTGGTGTATGTTGTCGGAGATGTATGTTCTTCAGTGAATTCCTTTCTTTATACCTAGCAAATATTTTAATATAATTAACACTTTGTTTCAAGAATGTGTATGGAATCCCTCATCACTATGTATTATTTCCTTGAAGAAAATGCAACTTTCATTTAATGAGATGGATTCAGCTTCCCTTCCTCATCTTAGCCTATGCCACCAAGACTCTCTGGACAATTATGCTGACCAATAGATATGATATACAGGGTTATAATACGAATCCAAGGCAGACCTTTCAACATCACAATAATCCAAAACCGGAATTAAGATTGCCGGAAGAAATATCAACAACCTCAGATATGCAGATGATACCACTCTGATGGCAGAAAGTGAGGAGGAATTAAAGAACCTCTTAATGAGAGTGAAAGAGGAGAGCGCAAAAAATGGTCTGAAGCTCAACATCAAAAAAACTAAGATCATGGCCACGGGCCCCATCACCTCCTGGCAAATAGAAGGGGAAGATATGGAGGCAGTGACAGAGTTTACCTTCCTGGACTCCACGATCACTGCAGAGGGTGACAGCAGCCACGAAATTAAAAGACACCTGCTTCTGGGGAGGAAAGCGATGAGAAACCTAGACAGCATCTTAAAAAGCAGAGACATCACCTTGCCGACAAAGGTCCACATAGTCAAAGCGATGGTTTTGCCAGTAGTGATGTATGGAAGTGAGAGCTGGACCATAAAGAAGGCTGACCACCGAAGAATTGATGCTTTTGAATTGTGGTGCTGGAAGAGACTCTTGAGAGTCCCCTGGACTGCAAGGAGAACAAACCTATCCATTTTGAAGGAAATCAACCCTGAGTGCTCACTGGAAGGACAGATCCTGAAGCTGAGGCTCCAATACTTTGGCCATCTCATGAGAAGAGAAGACTCCCTGGAAAAGACCCTGATGTTCGGAAAGTGTGAAGGCAAGAGGAGAAGGGGACGACAGAGGACAAGATGGTTGGACAGTGTCATCGAAGCTACCAACATGAATTTGACCAAACTCCAGGAGGCAGTGGAAGAGAGGAGGGCCTGGCGTGCTCTGGTCCATGGGGTCACGAAGAGTCGGACACGACTAAACGACTAAACAACAACAACAACAGGGTTATATCTGTGAAGATTCTCAGTCATCCAGGTGAGGTTATCTGGAAGTTGGGTCATGGCAACTGGACTTTTTTCTTGTTAGGTTGAAACATTTCGCTACTCATCCAAGCAGCTTCTACATAGCAAAACGTTTCAACCTAACAAGAAAGAAGTCCAGTTGCCATGACCCAACTTCCAGATATACAGGGTTGGAAGAAAGGATGGAATGAAGAATTAAATTGCCCATTTTTGTCTAACCAAAGGAGTATGTCTTTGGCTTCTATATCCACTACAGTCAACCCTCGACTTACGAACTTAATCCGTTCCGGAAGGACGTTCTTAAGTCGAAAAGTTCGTAAGTCGAATCAGCATTTCCCATAGGAATGCATTGAAAACCAATTAATCCGTTCCGGCTGTTTTTGGTTCTTAGGTCGAGGGGCAGTTTGTAAGTCGAAGCATTAGTTCCCATAGGAACTAATGCAAAGCCGGTTAATCCGTTCCTACCACTAGGGGCAGAAGTTTTTTTATTTTTTTTCCTTTTAACGTAAGATAACTTTTTCGGTTCGTAACTCGAAGCAAAGTTCGCAAGTCAAGGCTATATTTTTCTATCAGAGCGGTTCATAAGTCGAAATGTTCGTAACTAGGGCCGTTCGTAAGTCGAGGGTTGACTGTATATCTGTGGATCTAACTCTGTAGCTTTTCAGCACCAAAAAAAGAGAAAGTTTTATGTATAGTGGGCACAAGAACAATTTTTTAGGAAATATCTGAATAAATTTGCTAATTCGTGGTAATGTAATACATTAGATGTACTGTATCTCTTAAACATAGGTTCTAGTTATTTTCCGGTGGTAGCCTCTTTGTGGGGGAGGGAATTACTGTGCACATTAACTTTGCATTAGAGCTATCTTTGAAATTTTTTTATCTACATATGTGGCTAAACTAGCTACCTGTCTCATGGAATTAACCAATAGTCAAGAGAAATGGATTCTCTGTTCCCTTTTGGTGGCTAAACAATAGGCAATGTGAGATGAGAAGGATAAGTGCTCACATTCCAGCCCTGTGCTGGTCCACCCTCATAATCCATCTGAAAATCAAGTCACACTAACATTTTTTTGCAGCCCTGTGGCCAACAGTCGCCATTAGTAGCTTGGAAACTCAGCTACTGTCCATAGGGACTCAGTGTCCCAGCATGAATTCCAACCATCTATTTGGGAATCATTAGGGATCGAAAACAAGTCCTGGTGTTCTTCCCTGGAATGGTGAGCAATGTGGTACAAACCCTGCAACCTTCACACCACCCTGAAAACATCACTGGATCTAGTTTGAGTTCAAAGACTAAGCAGGGCCAGTACTAGTTAGTATTTGGATGGAAGATCAGCAGAAAATATAAAGGGTCTATAGGTATGGCCAGAGAATCCTGTTCAAAATTGTGGAGAGTCACTACAGGTCCAGAGTTTACAACAGCATGCTAGGTGGGCCAATGATCCAACTCAGTATAAGGCAGCTTCTGAAGTCCCTAATCTCCTAGGCAACTACTAGTACAGAATCACCATAAAGAGACGTCCCCTCATGTTGACATTACGTTGTGCTTAGAGTAGGCTGACTTGAATCAGCAGAATGTCTGGAGGAGTTGACTCACTAAATCCCCATTGACTCACTGGGCTCACTCTAGTGCAACAAGCACTAAGCAACAAGATTTTGGCCATAGTGTGCATCTTGTCTGAGTTAGCCACTATTTGCTTGCCCCTGTCTTAATACTCTTGTCTTCTTTTCTTCACAAAGAACCTTATTTGGAGGCATTAGTTCCGGTTGCAAAGCTTGCATATGCAGGGTTGACATTTCAATAGTCACTCACCTGTAAATATCATTTATTTCAAGCATTTTCCATTTCTATTTTTGTTCCTATTAGAATAATTCCTTTAAAAATATTTAGAGTGCATTTTGAAGTTCTTCTCCCTCCCCTGCCCTGCTGCCAAAAATGGGGGTGGGGGTGGGGAGTTGATCCTCAGTGACAGAGAATTCACTGGCTATCTGCTTCTAATTCATATGCTCTGCTTGATAACATTCATTTCAAATGCTTGGCAAGCCACCCGTTTGCCTTTTAAGAGGAAATGCTACAGACGAAAGACAGGGGGGCTTTCCACTTCATTATGATATTGTAAATCAACTACAACCAAGTAGTTAAACTAATAAATAGCTTTGCAAATCCAAGCCGTTGGGGGTTATTCTTTCAGTATGTAACCTAATGTTGCACAACGGAGCTGCTTTCTGATTCTGTGGAGCTTCTGTTGTTTTGTAACAATGGAAACTTGAAGAGAGATCAGTTTTCTTGACCTATGGTAGTTTTAGCTCAATAATGTGCCATAGGAAGAGGCTGATGGAGAATTCTTCATTGTTATTAAAAAAAGTGACCCAAATCCCCCTTTCTTTGCTAGAAGAAGGGGAAAGAGAAAGAAAGGGCAGTTTTTTTCCCAGTTCCAATAAGCAATTGGAAGTGTTAAGAGATACTGAGAGTTGAGTCCTGACCCTAAACCTTCTGGGCGTGGCTCAGCCACCGAAATTCTCCACCACAGATCTGCAGGGGTTCCATTCTAGTAAAATGTTTAGGGCTTTACCTAACATCCCTATAACCAGGGCTTAGAAGAGTACCTTTTTTGGATGACAACTCACAGCATCTCCCAGGAAGCATAGCCATTGGCCAACCATGCTGGCTGGGAAATTCTGGAAGCAGTCATCCACAATAATCCGGACACTCTCCCGTCTGTTTTACCATCCCCTCAACACCCACCACAACACACAGCACGAAGCAACAGAACAAGTCACTCCTTGAAACATTTGATAGTCTTCCTCTGCCATTTGGTAAGACACCCCCATCACCATAAAAGTAACTCAAATGATACATCACAAAAGCACTGAACTTCTCCCTTGTTAAATTATAATCTTTATGTACTGTGATATGTTTCTTCTTAGGATAAAAATAATTACAAGTAACCTGCTAGTTGTGTTGAGTTACCTCCAAATGTTCACCTTCTTAAAGGAAAGAGCTTTTCCTATAGGTAGAACTTAATCTCTTTGGTGGCCCTCCATCACACTTAACTGCTAAAAAACAGTACCGATAAGAACTAATGCACGGAACCAGAGAAAGCCATCCTGTCAACTTTCACCTCTTTACTCTCCAAAGAAATCAAGCGAGCATAATTGAGAGAGTACTTTGACTCAGTCCTACATTCTAGCCTTAATGTAACCTTCCAGTTCTCTCCCCCCCCCCCCCAATTCAATTGACCATTGGAGAAAAAGGCATAGGCTGCCTTAATGAACCACAAATTTTTATCAGCTCATTAGCTGCCCCAGAAAGGAAGTTAATGAACCCTGTACATATAAAGACAAAAATCAGGCTCTCCTTTAATAGCATCCATACCAAGAGAATCATTTTAGGTTAGCCTAATCCCTGCATGATTTACTTTTGGGTCTTATCCTTTTTTAAAAAAAAATTAAGGCAACGGTGGAGAACATTGGTTCATTAAATGTACATGGACAATGCTCAGAGACAGTGTGGAGGGATTGATGACAAAAGCCTAGAGACAGAACATAAGCCATCTATTTCAAAAATGATTTTCTAGGAAGAGGAGGTGGGTTTAGATTTCTCTTTCTTTCTTTTGCAAGAATAAGAAAGGAATATGTCATGCTGCCACCTCTTCTTTTTAAACATGAATAAGAAAGGGATGTTTCCACCCTTTTTCTCTTTTAGTTTATTGCACCTAATTAAAAACAAAGAAACAAACAAAATAGAAGCCTTGAATATGTCAAATAGGTGGCCAATTTGGTCCAACCAATAAATGTGAATAGATATTTTTTTAAGCAGTAGAAAGGAAAAAAAATACATGAAGCTCAAATGACTCCTCTCCAGGCCAGTCCCGAGTCCCTGAACCATATTATTAAAGCTGGCCTGTAGAGACTAACATGAATTCTTTGATTCCCCATAACTAGACTCTGTGCATGCATGCATGCATGCATACAGGTGAAGATAACAGAACCGGCCATCTTTTGGCATACAGGAACATTTTTCTTTTAGGGGTGCAATCTTTCCCCATTACATAATAAGGAGAACTTATTTGTGAACAAAGGAAGAAAGGAAACGATGAGGTGAGGTGCTGAGAGACCCTGAAACAATTAGCTCTGAATTTTGAGAATTAAAGTGTTGTTGTTTTTCCATTTCACCTGTCCCAAAGACCAACCTAATAGCATTGAGCAGGCATCAGACCTGACCCCTGTCAGACCTGGCACTACCATTAATCTCTTTCCTCATGTGGCAGACTTTTTACATTGCCAAAAATTTAAAGCAGCAAACAATTTGTTAATAATCTATTATCACTCAGTTTTTGTTTTGTTTTTTGTTTTGTTTTGTTTTGAACTGTCAAGGAGGGCCAGAGGCATTTGTGAGATTTCCCACTTCAGGAACCAAGATAACTGGGTTGGACTGGAACACTAGGTGCCATGACTGTGCACCATCTGCTTCTCTTACTCAGGCAGCAAAACGTCTGGACCCTACAAGCTCATCCCCTGCCAAGCACAAAGTGAAAATGAAGTAGAGGCCAAGGACAGTATCAGGAAATCAGGAGGTGTCAGGGTGGCACAGTCACTGCCAGATGGAGAGAAAGGCAAGTGCCTATCAAGGAAAGTACCTTGTTCTCTGTTACACCTCCCTTTGGAATGAATGGTGGTTCACAACAGAACCAAGACTGAGGTGCAATAGACTAAACAAGTTGTGGATAAGAAGCTACCACGGTGTGTAACTAGATATACTGGAACACTTTAACCTCAGTTCCAGCTAACGAAGGTGGCTTCCCTGAAGCAATGCCACGATTCAAGCAAGACAAACACAAATCTTCTTTTCAGATGTCTTCATACAATTTAAGTCAGGAGAAAGAGAGAGAAAGAAGACACAGGCATATTTGAGGCAAGGAACAGGGAAGAGAAATGAGGAGGGTGGGAGTCTCAGCTACCATTTAAGTAACAGTAACCCAAACTGAGATTCCAGAATCTGTCCCTCTACTACCATCTTAGCCCCAACCACAATGAAGTTACAGTGCGTTCCCTCCTTTGGCTTCAGCTGACTGTCCTGGTTGCTGAGCGATACATTTTTCATATAGAATCATAGAACCACAGAGATATAGAGCTGGAAGCGACCACAAGGGCCATTGGTTCCAGTGCAAGAATTCCACAGCTAAAGCATCCCTAATAGTTAGCCACCCAATCTCTTCTTAAAAATCTTCAGCTGAAGAGAGCCCACCACCCTCTAAGACAGTCGACCCCATTGCTGAATGGCTCTCTCTCACTGTCAGAAAAATCTTCCCAATGTTTAACTCTCCTTTCTGGTTACTTGAATCTATTGCTTCTGGTCCTATCCTCTTGAGCTGCAAAAAAAACTCAAGCCTGTTCCATCTTCCGAGTGGCAGCCCTTCAGATACTTGAAAACGTCTTTCATATTGCCTCTCAGCCTTCTCATCTCCAGGCTAAACATGCCAAATCCCCTCAACTTTTCCTTATAGGCTTTGGTTTCCAAACTTCTTACCATTCTGATTGCCTTCCTCTGGACACATTCCAGCTTTTCAGTATCCTTCTAAAACCGTGATACCCAGAAATGGACATTGTACTCTAGGTGAGGTCCGACCAACACAGATTAAAGTGGTATTATTACTTCCTTTGATCTGGATAAATCATTATGTTGATATACCCTTATATAGTATTCACTTTTTTTGCTGCCACATCACACTGCTAGCTGATGTTTACCTACTAAGACTCCTAGATCCTTTTCATGTGCATTCCTTCTAACCCAGCTTTCAGCCATCCTGTATTTGTAGATCTAATTTTTCCTGCCCAAGTGCAGCTCTTTACATTTTTCCCTGTTCAAACTCATTGTGTTTGTATTGGTCCAGTTCACAAATCTGTTAAGGACATTCTGAATCCTCATTCTGTCTTCCAATGTATTAGCTCCCCCTCCAAGTTTGGTGTCATCTGCACATTTAATGCGCACCCCCTTCATACCCTTATTCAAGTCATTTATAAAGCTATTGAGCCAACACCTGACCTAGGACAGAACCCTGTGGAGCTCCATTTGCCACTCTCCTCCAGGACAATGAGGAGCCATTGGGGAACACTCTTTAGGTGCAGACTGTCAACCAACTACAAATCCACCTAACAAATCTGCACATCACCAGCTTGGCCACAAGAACAACCTGACAGACCTTGTCAAAAGCCTTGCTAAAAATCAAGGTGTGCTACATCCACAGCATTGCCCTTATATATCAAGCTTGCAACTCTTTCAAAAGAAGAGATAACATTAGTTTGGCATGACTTCTTTTTTAGAAACCCATACTGAGTCTTAGAAATCATGGTGTCCTATTCTAAATGCTCACAGACTGACTGTTTAATGATGACTGTTTAATCATCTGTTCTAGAATCCTTCCTGGTATAGATGTCAAGCTGAGTTGTCAGGACTTAACCTGGATCTTCTTTTTTTCCTCTTTTTGAAGATGGGGGTGTGGCGTTCACCCTCGTGCCCCCTGCTTGACCGTCAAGACTCAGAGCACCCGAAGGCAAACAATCCCCTCTTTTGACCACTGCTGCCACCAGGTGATCACTAAATCACCATTACTTCAGGAAGATGATGCAGGTCCACACTTCAAAGTATTTTAAATATAACGTTTTTATTGATTACAGAAATTGATAGTAATTCATGAATATCTTCTTTAGGTAAATTTATTATTAATAACAATCTTCTATTTGATAATACACTCCTAACTATAATCACTCCTCAGATTTCCCCAAACTCCACACTCTATCTCTACTCATCTCTCTGACTATCTCTCTCTCTCTCTCTATCTGACTGACCTCCACTCTCAGGCTCCGCCTCTTATACCATCTCTCTCGGCTCCGCCTCTCAGCAACATGAATATGCATGAACAATTAACATAACCAAACATGAACCATTGACATAATAAAGGGGAACGCTACAGGGGGCAACATTTGCTCTCCTCCAGTCTTCAAGGACCTCACCTGTTCTCCAAGAATTTTCAAAAATTATAGACAGAGGCTGTGAGATTATATCTGCAAGTTCCTTGAGTACCCTTGGATGGAGTTCATCTGGCTCTGGGGATTATAATTCACTTAAGGTAGCGAGGTGCTCCTATGCCTTCAGTTTCTCTGTCTTGGGCTGCAGGCTTCCTCCTTTGTTCCACTTGCACCAGGTTGGTCATTGTTCTCTTTTTGTAAGAAAACAGAGGTGAAATAGAAGGTTCAACAGTTCTTCATTCTCTGTGTCACCCCTTGCTAATTCTCCATGCTCTCCATACAGCAGACATACCATTTCTTTGTTTTTCCTTTTGCTTTGAGGATGGTTGAACATTTCCTTTTTGTTCTTCTTCTTCCGTCTCACAAATCTGAGCTCATTTTGAACTTTAGCCATCTGAACTTTCCCTCTACCAATACAGGCTTCCGATATTCCACTCTTCCTTGCTGATTTGTCCCTCCTTCCACTTCCTTTACATGACCCTTTTAAATTGTAGCTCATCTGATAACTCCTTATGTCATCACCTCAGTTTCTTTAAATGTCTCCCACATTTCTTCCTCATAGGAATGGTTTGTGATTGTGCTTGCAGTATCTCCCTCTGTAAAAACTCCCATCCATCATGGACTCCCTTTCCTTTGAAATTTCTGACCATTGTACCTCATTGAAAACAGTTCTTCTGAAGTCCAGAATATGTGTTATACTCGTCTCGGTTTGTGTTTGTGTTTTGAAGCTCTTTAACTCTCCCGAGCATTTGCATACCTCCACAGAGTTGAACGTACAAAGGCTGTTGAATGTACAAAGGCTGAGGTGTAGATGTGCCTCTCTGAAAGAGTAGCTGAATATTTTAAGTTGCATATTCTAAAGGAATGAGATTTTCTCTATGGTCGATTCCCCAATCCACCCATCTTCCTTTTCTGTCTTTTCATCTCCATCACAACACTCCTATTTAGATATTTCTAAAGCCAGGGCTGGGAACACACGTAAAAGGAAGTGCCTATCCCCACCAACTTTGATCTCATGGTCTTCCTTGCACTTAAGGGGGAAATTACACCACCAATGGACAGTGTTCACAGCACCAGATTTAATAATAGTTTGGAATTTGTGGTTTTCAACATGGTTTCTTGCTACACTTCTGCAGGCAACAAAATTGGCCAAAGTTCAACACACTTTAAGCCTCTTGGGAAAGCCGGTCCATACATCTACTTCAAGCCTGTTTCTAGTGCTTCAGTGGCAGCCACAGCCTTCTGTCAGAGCCATAATCAGGCTTATAGCAAATGGGGCTTTAACTCAAGATGCTGAATTTTAGCGAGTGCAGAAGTTGCTGCTGGAAGGGCGTGAATCTGCCCCCTCTGAGCCTGATGTTCTACCCTATTCCTCTGTCCTTCCATGTATACACCAGTGTCACATGACCCGACCTGCGCCAATAAGACGCCAAAACCTCGGGTGTCAAAATTGCTCCTTACAGCTCTGCCTGCTGTTGGTCAACCCACTGAGCAGTTCTAGTGATAACACTCAGGCAATCTACTGCTGTTACTATTAGGTTTCTTATTAGGCTGGTATTCATGCAGTTTCCCCTTTGACCAAAGCTTGATCTAGTCAAGGCTGGCTCTGTTGTTCAACAGAGTGAGGCAAGCACCTCAGGTAGCAGCTGAAGGAGGCAAAAGTAGCACAGAAAGCTCTGGGTGCCACATAGCCTCTCCTGTACCCTCTGAAATAGCTTACCACCCTCAGCAATACTGGGGGACATTCTCCTGTTGCTAGTACAGAAGTCAAGTTCAATTCCAGTCCATTTCATTTCTGTACAGGGAACAGGGATACACTCTCCTCTTCTGCCTCAGCCTGCAAAATGTCTGCAGCTGACCCTGAGGGTATGGAGAAGATAAATACCTGCCTGACACTATTTCCCAGATTTACTGCAGTCTTCAATGGAACATAAACCAAAATGAGGCATTTGGAAGAAACAGCTCTGTGTTATTCTTATTTTAAAAGGAAATGAAAGAGGCATTACGGAAAGAAATAGCTAGTCTGATTAAGAGAAATCTGTGGCCTCAGAAATGAATCCAGAGCCATGGCAATATCTTTCTATTAGCCAAATCTGCCTCAGTTTAGACTATATTAAATCTGATCAGCAGAAGCAATGATGACAGGCACCATGTTGTTACTTTCCAGCATTGCAACAGCATGATAAACACATGGAAAGTAATTGAATATTTTTCACCTTGTTAAACTACTTAACAAGCTGGCTGATTGCATATTGTATCTTTAAAAGACAGGAATCAGAGAGCAGGTTCCAAGAGAGAAATTTCTCAGCGATGAGGAGATGGTATGATGGAGGCTGTGGAAAGATGAACAAAGCCAGCAGCTTGCAAGAGTTTTTTTGTCTATGATTATTTTTCAGTACCCTTTAGGAGCATAAACCAGAATTTTGGTACCATTTGTTTCTGTAAAAGAAGCTGATCTGAACTGTTTTATGAAACAAGTTCAGCCTTAAAGCCATATCACATCATTTCTAGAATTAAAACCATTGGGGGATTTGCCTGGTTCTCCAGATAAGGATGACCTACCACTACCCTGATTTGTCATCGGTGCCCAGGCCCAATGGGTGTGAGTGGAATTTGTCCAAATACATTTCTAGGCTTCGACCTGAAGCACACTTATCAGGGAAGTCAGTCTCATGAAACTCAATTGGATTCTAATGTAAAGTTTAGGTAGATATTAGAAAATACTGCTTTTTTGGACAACACCTCCCACAATTCCCCAGCCAGCAATTTCCCCAGAGAATTCTAAGCGTGGATCCAACCAGGTAACTATTCTAGGCTCTGTGGTAAGGAGCGTTGCTCAAATTGCTAGGGTTATCTATGACCAAGTCACCATCTGTTGGTGGCCAGGGTTGCTTTCTGCCTCCAGGTATAGTGGAAAATGCTGCTTCATCACCACGACTCATCTGAGGTAAGGTTCAGCTGGCAATTCATGTGAAAGAAGAGAGTGGCAACATCTTGCCCTGGTTACAGGGAACATATATCTCCTTTGTTACAGCAGCTCTACTGGCTGTCAATCCGTTTCCGGGCATGATTCAAAGTGTTGTTTTTAACCTACATCTCCCTCTATGAGCCTATCCAGGCATTAAGATCATCAGGGAAGGCTTTTCTCTTGGTCCCACCACCTTCACAGGTACGTTTGGTGAGGACACAAGAGAGGGCCTTCTCTGTTGCTGCTCCCAGACTTTGGAACTCCCTCCCACTGGAGGCCAGGCTGGCCCCATCTTTGCTGCCCTTCCACCATCAGGCAAAGACCTTTCTCTTCAGGCAAGCTTTTCCTCAGTGATTGGTGGTCTGAGAGGGGTTTTAAATTGACTGTTGTGCTCTGTTGTTTTAAAGGTGTTTTAATATTGATCTTAATTACCATTTTAATATAATACTTGTTTAATTCTTTTTTAATATTTGGATACTTACTGTTTTTAGCTTTTAAATACTATCTTAATGATGTAAGCCGCCTTGAGTCCTTTTGGGGGAAAAGACGGGATAGAAATATTTTAAATAAATAAATCAATAAATAATCTCCACCACCCAAATGTCTCCTGGTAACTCTATTCCCTAATTCTCTTTCCTATTAGGGACAATTAGCTGGCTGGATAGCTCAGTGGTTTAGGTATCTGGCTTCAAAACCAGAGGTTGGGAGTTGGATTCTTCCCTGTGCCTCCTGCGAGTAAAGCCAGCCTGTGTGGCCTTGGGCAAGCTGCACAGTCCCAGGGCATCCCCAGAAGAAGGGAATGGTGAATTATTTCTGAAAACTCTTTACCTAGAAAACCCTGAAAAGGATTGCCATAAGTCAAAATTAACTTATCACATCATCATGACAATTAACTCTACAATGTATATGTTTGCTATTCTTGGGGTGGGGGGTGGGGGGTTGAGGGATAAGAAAAGAGTGGTCAGCTTGAGGGATTCCAGATGTTGTTAGGCTACATTCCCATCATTGCCAACAGAGGTGAAGGATGAAGGGCGGTGCAGTCCAAGAATGCTGGAGGGGGTAGTACAACGTGTCCATCCCTGCCCAGATAGAATTTATCTTTGTTCGCCACCTAATATTCCACCTCTCAGCCTGCAAGGATACAGAGCCTACCATTAGCACCTTGTGCTACAGCCTGTCTGGGCTGCTTAAAGGCTTATTTTAAAAGGCTGCTAGAGAGCTGTCAGTTTTATGTCTTTCAACAGATTTCCTGCTGGGTAGGGCGCATCCGAGGAGCATGTCTTTTTCTTTCTGACCTGTGTAATTCTGTATTGTGTGAAAATCAACAGATTTCCTGCAGTCCTTTTCTATGTCTGTCTCCCTGAACTCTGGCTTCTGCCTGAGCAATCTTCTTTTCTCTCTCCTTGATGGCTGTTTCCTGCCCTCAGCTAAACAGAAGTGATCAGGTTATGCTTCTATTGATCATAGGCTCTGTTCCAGCCTAGGTTCGTCCCCTTTGCCCTCCTCCTTGAACATCAGAATCTGAGCTCCTGATGGAAATATTTCCTAACAGCCCTAATAACCATGCACTCTGCTTTAGATACCCTGCTGGTAGAAATTCTTCACAACAATGAGACTTAACCTGGTTGCAATGGAGTTAGGCCACAGAAGGCGCGGAGCATTGTACAAAAATGCTGGCACGTAGCTCATCCCTGTCGAACTGTAGGAGAAAATTTAAAGCTGGAATACAAATGTCTTTCAACCATGGCAAAGAAATATATATCCTGGCCCAGACGGAAGACTTCCCCTAGCAATAAACAAGTCAGCTGTGTTTCTTTCCCCGAGACTCTTGTCACCTACTTAAGGAGGTGAGTCATTCCATTATGTAGAACAAACTAAAAAGAAGGGATAGTGGAACTGATTTCTCTTTTTGTGCACAGCTTCCTAATGGCAGAGTTTTCAGCTACCATCATTTATATATTTAGCTGGGAATAAATCAATTGGAAGAAAGCTGAGTAAACATGTATTGATTTCTGTGGTTAGTTACTTAGACCCAGGGTTGCCTGTTTTGGCCCAGAGCAGCCAGTTTGGAAAAAATCTGGCACAGCAAGCAGATGAGTCGCACAAAATCTGCAGAGAGGGAAAGGGTTCCTGTTGCTGCTGCTGCTGTTCCGTACTCTATTTCTCCTGCCACATCTACCTGTGTGTTTAAAGACCCTTTTGTGTGAACAATAGGAAGAGATGTCTCTTGGCTGAATTCCAGGATTGTGCATTTGAAGGTCGGTGCACACATGCAGATTCAGACCCAGCTCCCACAAGAATTCAAGCATTTTTATACATTCTATTTTTGCTTCATCTTGCAAGTTTCTTCTCTTTTTTTTAATCATTGCCAACCCCAACTAGAGTAAACCCATTGACTCCGTAGCTAAGTGGGAAGTCACGTTATGTAAATCCCATTGGTTCAGTGACGGAAATCCTGTTTGTAGCATAAGCTAAATTGTAACTTTCAGTCTGTTCCTCCCTGGTAAACAAAGCATCCCTGCTGAGATTCTTCTGGGTGGGCATGCTGGCTTGGTTCATCCACATGAGAATGTGAGCAAGAGAGAGAATGAGAGAGAGAGAGAGAGAGAGAGAGAAACTGTGTCAGGAACACTTTGTTTACCAAAGAGGAATGGACTGAAAGCTTCAACTTGGCTTATGCTATGAACAGGATTCCAGCTACTGAGTCCAGTACTGTTGGGGCTAACAATTCAATGTTAGCCATTATTATTTTGCTCTTCACACCATTTGCTTGAGCACTGGTTAGAGTACTGGAGAACATATCCAAACTCACCAGCAATCAGATTTTTGTTGTTTATCTTCCCATCTTGATTATATTATTATTGTAGAATTTAATAGTTGTTTTTAAATCTGTTTTGTGCACAATATATTGTGAGCCGCCCTGAGTAGACTCCTGTCTAGAAGGGTGGGATAAAAATCTAATAATAAATAAATAAAATAAAATAAATTACTTTTCCTCACCTAGAAACAGACTTAGAAAACTACCTGGAAACTGGGAATATCTTCACTGTTGCAAAGAATACACTATTTGAATTTCAAAAGGGACTCTAGGGAGAGGAATTGCAATGAGCTGTGGATCAGTTCATAAGAGCGCAGGAAGGAACTGAAATAAAAACAAAAGATGCACAGACAGAGGAGAAGGCACTCTATCATCTGCAAGTGAGCATTCAGAGGAAGGAGGACATCCTCATCTTCCATCACCTTAAATGAATCTTCTTCTGTCTTCTAACTGATTATTTCTGAACTATGCTCCTGCAACACACACAAGTTCCATAGAACAGGAAATTAATTTTTCAGCCCTCATTTGGCATCTGCAGAATCACTTGCCAGATGCAAGTGGCAGATAATTGTTATTTAATGGCACAAATGAACTGGACAGAACAATCCTCAAGCAGTGTTGGGTACGCTCCATGGCTGATGCACCATTCCTTGTGGCCAGCACACTCCAGCCATGGCAGAAGGGATGGGAAGGATTATTTTCTGTTTTCGCTGTTCCCTGTTCAATGTTTGAAACCTTTCCGTGGTCACCTCTGAAGACAACAAAGAACAATGGAAGAAAAATCAAACTAGTTTTTTGGGCTGGTATACTTTTTAAACTTTTGCCCTTTCTGGTGGTATGTCAAAGGAACAAGGAGGGGTGAGGATCGGCCAGTTCCACACCCTCGCCCAAACTACCCTTCACATCGCCCTTCTTATGCCTTATCACCATGGACGTTGGGCTGGCAGCATGTCTACATACATGAACCTTCTTGACAGCAGTGGAAAGTATTTCCACAAAGTTTTTCCTGAATTCTCTGGGAGTGCCAGGTCCACCCAACCCATGGAGCAGCAATTCTGCAAAACCCTACAGCTTACTAGAAACTTAACAAATTTGCAGCCATAAAATGGTAATCAGGGTTTTCCACCTTTTTAAGAAAGACTTCTTAATATTCCTATCCATCCATCCAGGATTAGTTAAGCATTCTCTTGAAATCATTTATGCAGGATTGACCATTACCTAATGTTTCAAATGCACAAAGCTACGACGGTCCGGACTTTTGTTGGCTGTCAGTTCCTATCAGTCTTGAGCAGCCTAGACAATAGGTAAAGCTAAGCAGAAATCCAGCCCAACAACATTTCAGCTATAATCCATCACTAGGTTAGTGCTTCTTGGGATAATATTAGTGCCACAGGTCCAAACCTCACATCTCTAGTTTAAATCAGCCTGGGAAGCATTTTTGGGAATGACCTGCTCCCGAGACTTTGAAAAACCATGGTTCTGTAGGTCAGTTTTGTACATTATGCAGAGATATGTCTAGCTGATCAATGCACTTGGGTATTACATGACCTTTTCAATAAATAATTGTTGCAACCTACATTTTAAATATACACTTTGGTTGGCCATAAGTTTCCCCTCCAACATTATGGCTGTAAAGCAGGACATGGCAACCCGTGTTCCTGGAGCTGCATGCAGTTCTTGGCCTGAACTCATGCATCCCTTCACCCAACTTCCAGAATCCTCCGTGCCAGTGCAGGGATCTGTAAGAACAACCTGTCCTCTTCCCCAGCAACCTATCAGGTGTAGAAAAAAAGAAAGAAAAAGACAGAGACAGAGTGGCAAAGAAAGGGGAATAACTTGTCTCATTTGAATTACGACAAGGGCTAGATCTAGGGCAGAGCAAGTTGGGCGTTACTGCAGGGCACCAATATTTAGAGGATGCCAGCCTCTAAAAGTGAATCTACTTGTGTTAGGAAATTAAATGTCAACACCTGGACCGATTCAATTTCCTTTAAAAAAAAAAAAGCATGAACTTTCTCTTTCTTTTGGGGGGACACCACATTCTCCCATGCTCATGATGGAACACGTGAGACATGGTGACAAATTTGATGGTCACGGCCCTAATTCTGACTCTATCTCCAGCTGATTTCTGCTCCCAAACCATTAGCCCTAGGGAAATCAGCTCTCAACAGAAAGAAGCAGTGCTTGGGAAAGGGTTGGTTTTATTTCTTTATTTCTTTAAGTCATCACTCACAGAATCCCCCAGTGGCCATAGTGATCGTGAGATTCCAGGAGTTGTGGTTCAAAAAAGTAAAATTTCCAAATTCTGAATTAACGGCAGACCGTTACGTGCCATCAAGTCAAAACTGAATTACATAGCCTTCACAGTAAGTGAGAGATTTATGGAGTGGTTTTACCAATTTCATACTCCCAGTGACCTTCCAGGGCTAAGTGGGGATTCAAACTCCAACCCCCTGAATCCTAGTCCATCACTCTATCCACTACACCACACTGGGTATCAGTAAAGATTGACTACTCTTGTTATATTGACTCCATGGAAACAGTTGTGGTCCTGGCAGGATCCAGTCCAGTTCCCAGTTCTTAGGCTATTGGATGAAGGCTCAGGGAGTTGCTGTGCTTCTCCAGTTCTCCCAGCAGGAAGACAAACAGCAGGGCATACACCACAATGGTTTGTCCCTTCATCTCAAATTCTGGCCCAGAAATCTCAGAGAAGGAAACACTGCTGGCCTGGCAATGCTAGTCAGCATCTCCACCCAGAGCAGCTTGATAGACAGCAGTCTCAACATGCCCTTAAGCCAAGATGTCAAGTCAGCCCCTCCACTGACCATGGCGCCAGGGCCTAAAGGCTTCTAAAGAGGCGACCCTGAATGTATTTACCAAAGATTGAGTCACACTGAACGAATGCATCTTACTTTGGAGTACATTATACATAGGATTGTACTGTAAGCCAACCCATAATTAAACAGGGAGATGTAAATTAATTTCCAGATGTCCAGTGAACATGTGGGCAATTAATTCATTTTCCCTTGCTTAATTACTAAACAGATAGGAACAGAACAGGCAGTTCTCTCCTGCCTAAGAAAAAGCCACCAGAAGCAACAACAAAAAAGCAGTCTCTGGATAAATAAGAAAAGAACCAAACAGGATTCTCCCCGCCCACCCCACCTCACAATTCTGCTATTTATCCCGAAGCACCAAGCAAGACCCTCGTCTACAAATACGACATGGAAATACTGATAATGCCGTCTAGAGTGAGAATTTGTATTACATCAATGTCTTTGTCATTATAATAGCAAAATATATTATGGGCAGCAGCACAATACGCTGCCTTTTGCTAACACATTATACTGGCCACTAATCTGTTGAGGAGGTCATGTACACATTTTTTATGAGCTTCTATTGTTGCCTTCTGCACTGTCTTGATAACCCAGTTTCTGACCCGGCCTCTTATTCTCCATTCTTTCAATACAGTAATTGATGTATTTTTTAAAAATAATAATAATAATAAAATCCCTTTTATTATTATTAATGCCAGTAAGTAGGGCTTTCTTTTCCCTTTTGTCTAAGCAGGATGATTTATGAGAAAATATTTCTACTTCTTCTCCTCAGTTCAGGCACTGAACCACTGCTGTACCATTTCCCTGGTTTTTTTATTCACTGTTTGCAAAATTAAAAGAAAAACAGTGCTAATTACGGTACGCTGTACTTCTAAAGTTGCAATAGCAGTAAAGTCAGGAAAAAAATAATAACCTGACACTTGGACATTTTCGAATTGGAAAGAAAATTAAAGATTTTCAGGCACAATCTTGACCCACATTTGTCAGCTCAGAACAATACAGTAGGACCCTCGTATCCGTGGGATCACTGTCCATGATTTCACTTGCCAGCGTTTTACTGCAGCGTTTTACTATATACTGTTGTATATAGATACAACATACAAAGGTGCTCCGTTGTGGCCTCTGCCCTGCCTCCTTGCGATCTTTGTCCTGCTCCTGAGTATGCTGTATGTAGGGTTCCCTCATATCCACAGTTTAAGGCATCCACAGTAGATAATGGAACTGTTTCCCTGCGGGTATGGGAGCCCTACTGTACCCCTTTTTTTTCTTTCCTTATGTTATTTTTTCTTGGTTTCTCCCTTGGAAACCATATTTAAGTGAAGAAAGACACAAGGACTTGCATCCTGCTTGTCCTCCAAAGTATGCAAAGCAGTACATGCTGCTGATGAAGAATAGCCTGGGTCTGGGGGCTGCTTTGCTGTCACTAAACCACCCCACCCAACCTTTCATGCTGCCACAATGAGCAGCCGTGGCAAAACCCTTTTAAATGAAACATTACCACACACGTTGCCGATTTGGAAGTTAATTAGAAATTCCAGGAGGCTTCTGATAGCACTTACTGCCATCAATACAAGGCGTGTGCTCCCGGGATGCCTTGTTTTCAAATGGGATTGTCTTATTTAAAGAGCTTTTGCTGCCAAGCTTCAGCTGGGTAATAGTAAAACTGAAGGAGAAGTGGTGTTGTTTCCTTCCTGCAGCAGCACATTAATAATAACACAGAACTGAGCCAGGTTCAAGGTTTTAGTTCTAGTCTATAAAGCCCTTAACCATCTGGAGCCCCACTATCAGTCAGAGCATCTCTCCTTCAGAACATCTGTCCATTCCACCCATTCACCATAGGCCTTACGTCCCCAGAAATCATGCCTTCTTGTCCGTGGCCCCTACTTTATGAAATGGGCTTCCCATGGAAGTCCATCAGGCCTCCTCCCTGTCATCCTTTAAGAGGATGCTAAAGACAATTTTGTTTCAGGACATTAAGTCTCTCTTTATGTGTTCTCCCCAGAGTCCACCACCAGTAGGGTTATTTGATGTAGGTATTTATCTTACTGGTTTTGTTGGGTACAGATTGTATCTGTCTTCAGTGTGGAAGGGATTGTCACTCTCAAATTGGCCTTCTCAGCCACACTAGATGCTGTTCCAAGTCCTCCATTCAGAGCATGTTACCATAGTCTCTCGAGACTGAAGGATGCCTAAATCTCTGTTGGGTGGTTGGGTTTATTGCTTATTTTATCTTTGTAAACCACTTAGTGGTTTACACTAAGTCAGTGTATATAAGAAAGAAAGAAAGAAAGAAAGAAAGAAAGAAAGAAAGAAAGAAAGAAAGAAAGAAAGAAAGAAAGAAAGAAAGGTATACCATCAAGTCAATTCCGAATTAGGTTGACCCTCCCTATACTTTTCTACATAGACAATAAACAGAAGTGGTTTACCGTTCCTTTCTTTCAGGGGCACCCTGAGACTGTGTAGTTTGCCCAAGGCCACGCAGGCTGGCTCTTTTCTCAGGAGGCCTAGTGGGGAGTTGAACACTCAGCCTCTGGCTCTGCAGCCTGACACCTAAACCACTGCACACCCCTACATTAGACATTGACTTTCCTAAGGTCAACAAGCATTGTGGCCATGTGCAAGTTTTACACCATGTTTCCTTGGACTTAACCCCATGTAAATTGCAGATAGGACTGCAACCTGAATCCGAACCAGACCCACTGAATTCTGCAAGAGGCGTACATGTACAGCAGCGTCCCCCACCTGCAACCCTCCAGATATTTTTGACTTCAGCTCCTGATTGCTTACTATTGCCATTTTAGCTAGGGCAGGGAGGAACTGCAGACCCAAATATTTGCAGAGGAATAGTCTGAAGAAGTCTCATACTAGGATTGCAGCTTTACTTTTTTGTGTGGGGGAGGTGTCTGACATTTAGCTGCGAATTCTACATTTTTACACATACAAAAGCTCAGGCGCTTGGCCTGGTTGTTTTTTTCAAAAAAATTAAAATCTGAGCTTTTTTTTTCTCTTGGTACTTGGCCTCCCGAGATTCAAAATCCCATACAAACAGCAACCAGGAAGAAAGACTGCTTTATGAATCAGCTCAGACTGAATTAACTTTTTAGAGAGGAGGACGATCAAGGGAAGGGCTTCCATGGGATAAGATTTGTGCCTTTAATTGATTAGCCTATTTGAGGGGGGGGGGGGGAGAAAAAGAAAAAGAAAGGAAGAGATCAGCTTGTCATATATGCAACTATTCAGTGAAAGGAAGAGGAAGAATAGGGGGAGAGATTCACTCCATGTGAGACCCTGAATTCTCTTAATTATATTTTAACACATGCAAGTCAGTCTGAATATTCTGAGCTCTTATCCTCAGAGGATGGCTTCCCTATTCTGCCTATGTTCATTATAGGCCTTTGCACACACATTCAAATGAAGTTTGGTCTTTATTTCCATGAGACAACGTCATGCTTAATCATTCAGTATAACAGGAATTGCAACTGGCACACTAAAAATTCATTAAAACAACCTGCGATTGTAGTATAAAGTGACATCCTTTCTTTATACAATCTCTTTTTTGAGAAGCAGCTCATTAGTTCATTCTTTAGCACAGGACTAGCACCACCAGAATCTTTGGGCAGCTGCTGGGATACTAGCATTGTGGCTGGATTCATTGTTAGTCACGTATCAGGACATAAATTCTCTAAAGTGGGGAAAAAAACTTAGGTTTAACGCAGAAAAAGCTATACCCTAAAAAACTATACCCTAAAAGCAAAGAAGTTCAAGCCACAAATCAACCTCACACACTCACAACATGTGCACATTGACGCACCTTTTTGGTCCTTAACTTCCACTCCAAGTAAACACAAGATATAACTCCACTCTTTGATCCCTAAAATGAAAGCTAAGCACATTAAGGGTGCAACTACACAGCATGAAAAATGCAAATAGATCCACCATGAAGTCACACATGGAAGTCAAGTTTTCCCGGGTTAATTCACATCAGCCAACCACAAAGGAGTTAGGAGGGGGGAGATCAGCCTTGTTTGCAGCTTGTTAACCATTTGAATCCTCTCCTCCCACACCTAGTACCCAGGTCTACTTGTTTCTCTCTTTCCTTCCCATTCAATTTCTTCCTTCCTTCCTTTTCTTTCTTTTAATGGTTCACTGTCCTAGCACTAGGACAGCTAGGTGACCAAAGAGAGAGGGGGGTATGGACAGAGGGGGGGGGGGAGTTTTCACTTCAGCCTGATTTCCAGCTTGTTAGGGGGGGAAAGAGCAGGGAGAGAGGAGGAAGTTTTATGGTAGCTCTGCTATGACCATCCAGATTTGCAAGAGGCACAAATCCTCTTTTAAGTTTTCCACCTTAAAACTTTCTCCTTTCTTGCCCTTTTTTTTCAAACTTTGGTCTCCAAAGCCCTAGTCCATCACTTCATCCACTACACCACACTGGATACCTTCCATACTTCCACTAGAGCCACTAAAAATTCTGTTCTTATCTCAGACATGTCAACATAGGAAACTGCTGGCAGGGAGGTAAGGCAGAGAGTTTGATAATATGCTAAATGGTTGTTAAACTTTTCAAAATAATGATGATGCCAAAAGTCTTTAGGAATAGTGTTAACTGCTGTTTTTGAACTACCATGAGTAAATCACTGAAATCACAATAGCTGGGTCTCATCCTCAGCTACTTTTAAAGATTCTGTTCTGTTAAATGTATTGAAACACTTACAGCCTTATGTCCCTGTGGATATACTGTCCTAAAACTTGCAGTCTTTTGTAAAACTGAAGTTTTGATATTTGGATTCTACTCGTTCAATTTCATTCCTCTTTTACAATATGTCTATCTTGTTGGTGTCCAGATCTGACTTCAACCTTTCAGAAGGTGGCATGAATGAGAGGTGGAAATGCAGCATCAGTGAACAACAGCCATTATATTTAAAAAGTTGTGCCCCCATCCTTGCAAAAAAAAGTTATCTCCACCATTTGTTTTCATGAAGTAGATAACACAGAGTCTTCTCATCAATCATAGCTATACGGGGCCTAAATCTGCCTTATACTTTCATATATGAGACAGCTTTCCATAAGCCTGCTCTGCTGCCCAGGAAAAGAGGTCCCCTCCGAGCCTAAGAAAAGGTGGGTTGCCTAACCAAACAATCTGCCATAGCCAGTTCTCATTTGATTGAAGTTGAGGATAGATACTGCTGCTATGTTAGGAATGTCACTCTGCTTTGTCTTTGTTGTTATTTTCCATAGCTGAGATGCTTTACTTTTTAGAAGCCAGCGTGACAGAGGGGTGACCCAGCTCAGTGGTTTCGGTCTCTGGCTGCGGAGTCAGAGGTTGGGAGTTCAAATCCCCACTGTGCCTCCTTGACAGGAGCTGGACTCATTCATCCGTAGAGTCCTTGCTAGCTCTGCAGTTCTATGATTATTTATTTAGAAGATGATGCCTTCCACATTCCAGTATAAAACGAAAGTGGACAAGCAATTGGATATTTTTTTTTTCATAGATGGTGTCCTCCATGACACATGAGGCCAACAAGCGAACTTAAGGGGTTCAAGATAATCTATTTTACTGACTTCCAGTTGTGACCTCAGTGTTCCCTACCATAGGAGAATGGTCAGAGGGCTCAAGAGAAATATCCAGGCTGCTTATTTTTTCCACATATTCACATGTTCCATCTACGGCACTCGTGTCTCACCTAATGGCAAGTGATGGCTCCTCTGAGAGGCAAGGGAGAAGGGGAAATCGCTTCTTGATATTCTGTTGGCCACATGACCCTTGAAAGCTGTCAGCTTCACTTAGAAAAATTTGGACCTCTTTTATAAAGTAAGTGCTAATTCAACAGTGGCATTTCTATGTAGTGATGATTTTCCACCATTCTCTGTGTAATGGAACATATAAATCTTATTCAGGTGTGAAGGAGACACATTTATTCCTTCAGTTATTAGGCATGCCTAAATAAAATATAACTTTCCTGCTCAGGTTCACTGTAGGGGAAAAAACAATATTCCTGCTAATGTTTTCCAGGTCAAAGTGGTCTTGTGCCACTGAAAATGACTTCCCTTGCAGTTGCCACAAATCATCCAGAAACAATTCAGAGGGACAGAGCCACCAAGAACTATCTTATCACTGTTGGCAGCAGAAAGATTATCATAATCCCACATGAAACCATTGAGAGAGAGGTTAAGTGGCTAATCAGCTTTCATATCACACTCTCAGCAAACCTTAACCCCCCACCGAGCATATAAATCTCCAGGGGGAAAACACCTTAAAAAGGAGTGTTTGTCGTTGCCTGCCATTAGCTTCAAAATGAGTGATTTGGTGACATTGTGGTCTTTATGGAAATACATTAGCACCAGGAGCAATGGCAGAGCATCCTAAATTTAGCTCATGCCTGGAAATGACTGGAATGAGCGGAATGAGCGGAATGAGAGGAAGGAAGGAAGGAAGGAAGGAAGGAAGGAAGGAAGGAAGGAAAGTGGGCTGTACAATATTCAATTTGATCCCTACCCTATTAATATACCATGGGTTCTTATCAGGATAAGGAAAGCATATTTATGAAATCCTCTAACATGCCACTCTAGTACAGAAGCCAGACAGAGCAGAATTGGCACTTCGCACTGGCACTGCCTAGAAGAGAAATAGGCTGAGAACAGAGATGGGAGCAAACTGCTGAACTGTCAGTTTGTGCAGGTTCATTTTTCGGCCAAACAGGTGTTTGGCGCTTCTCAGCCCTGCCTCCTCCGGCAGGTGCCCACTCAGAGACAGCATTCCAGCTTCCCTGCCCCACCTCCTCCAGGTGCTGCACCTGAGTGAGCACCCACCAGGGGATGTGGGGCTGGGAAGCACCAAACACCTGTTTGGCTGAAAAATGAATCAGTCTAAACCACTAGTTCAGCAGTTCATGCCCATCTTTTGCTACGAACCACATGTGAAATCTTTAAAGTCAGAGCACCACACAGATGAAACAAAGAAAGAAAGCTGGCTATGCTTTCGCACACTTCTAATCTAGGGAGAAGTGCTGTAGCTCACTGGTATAACCCTATACTGTATACAGAAATTGCTTTAGGGCATCTGTTCTGGGAGAAGCAGAGGCAAATAAGAGGAGCAGAGTTATTCCATTGCCTCTCCTGATCTGATAGCCTTTGGTCTTCCCTCTGTTATTTATAGCAATGCTCATTGTGTCAGCCTATCTGAAGAGTTTCCATCCAACCCAGTCAACAATATTCCTGATGTTGTTTTCCTTTCTTTCTTCCTGTCACAAACACCGGAGTGCAATTAACAAATATATTTTTGCCCAACAATAGGCAACATCAAGAGCATTTGAGGCATCCAACATCAAGTCTTCCGTGGTATATGTCAAGCAGAATAAAGTACACTGGCATAGCTGTGAAGTTGCCTATTCTCCTCCATACTCACAAAGGACTGTGTTGGTGCAAAACCTCCACTTTCTTAGATTCATTTTGGTTCTGCCAACTCCACTCTGTAGCCTTCCAAGTAGCTCAGTTCTCCATGTAACTAGGTGCTAGATTTCCTTGGGGTTGCATCCATTTTAAGAGGTGGGCAGTTTATTCTTCCCACATTATGGTCCTGGCATCCTTTGGTGTTCCTTTAAGATTCACAGATGTTCCAAGAAAACATTTCCTTTATTTTAATCTGGGAGGGGTGGGATGGCTGCTGAAGGGTGAATGAGCATTTGGTGTAGATGCTTTAGGTCTTTCACTGTTAGCTGAGTGTAATGCCTGGTAAGTAATTGGTTTTATCAAAAGGGGTTGGCTTCAGGCATGATTCTACAACTTTCATTATGTGCTATGTCTACCTGTTTTGCATGAGCTGAACTAATACCACACCAGGCTGTCATATTTGCCTGAAGAGTAGCGTATGGCCAAGATTGTAGTTCTTGGTGTTTGTGGCTGTGTGCCCCAACTGGTCCCCTATAGCTTTTGAAATATATTGTTCCTTGCAGAGACCTTTTGCTTTGTATTTGAACAGTGTTTCTTTTAGGTCAGTGCATGATCTAAAGTAACACCTACATATTTGGGGGTAAAACAATGATCCAGCTAGATGCCCTTCCTGGAAACCTGATGTTTTCAAGATGCCTGCTTGTTTCTCAGATGGAAGAGACATATTTGAATCTTAATAAGGTTGGTTTTAAGTTGATTTATACCATAATATGCACCATGTTCTCCTAATGCATCTGTTAGAAGACGTTCTACCATCTGAAAGCTGTCCAACTTAACAGCAGGTGGGATATCATAGGTATAAATAAAACTGTTGGTGCCTTGAGGAAGTGGTTAGTCCTTGAACAAAACAGAAGCCAATATGCTGCCCTGAGGCACACCATTCTTTTGAGCCCCCGTCAGCTCAAACCTTGTTTCAAAACTTGTTCAAAAATCTGTGATTCCGCAAAAGGCTTTCTATTACTTTGACTAGCTTATAATTCTTGGTTACGTTACAGAGTTTTGGCAGTATTTCTTGATTATAAACAGTGTCATAGGTAGCCAAGAGGTCAACAAAGGCTATCCTGTTGATCTTCTTAGTTCCAAAGCCATCCTCAGTGTGTTGTGTTAAATGTAGGATTTCTGCTGGACAATTCTTCCCACGTCTAAAGCCAGTCTTTTATAGGATGAGGAGTAGAAATCATAAAATAGTGAAGTTGGAAGGGGCCTACAAGGCCATCAAGTCCAAACCCCTAATCAATGCAGGAATACAAATCAAAGGATATCTGCCAGGTGGTTGCCTAAGTATCTTTTGAATACCTCCAGTGTTGGAGCACTCACCACCTCTCGAGGTTATTGGTTTCGCTGTCTTACTGCTCTAATTCCACTACATCCATTAGATAGTTAAAATTCATTTTCCCAGTACTTTTTCCAATGCTTTCTTCATTCAACGGATTTTGCTGAAATAACAAAAAAATAATTATTTGTTTGTGTAGCTGTTTCCAGTATTAAGCCTTGGAGGTAGCTGGTTCTGTATCCTTGGGGTACAGACAGTTGGGATGATCTTTTATTGCCTTAATGAACTGACCATAGGCATCTGTGACAAGCCAAATATTTGATATAATTCTATCCAATGTTGTACTGAACCCTGCCAATCAGTTTTTGAAAAATTATATCTCCTGTGGAATAATACTGTTGATGGACAGACTACTGCTGTGAATTGGGACATTATGATGGTGTTGTGTATTTGAAATTGGGATAAAGACTGACTTCACACTCTTGGGCTCTAGGCTCACTAGCACTTATCAAGTCTTGGTTATAGCCACGTTGCCTTCTGCTACTGAAAGACAGGGGAAGTTTACTATCATGAATAAGGGCTAGTTGGGATTAGACATGGGATTTTCAGATTTCCTTTCATTGCAGCTATTACAATTCACCAAGAATTTCTCTGTCAGAGTGAAATGTACAGGTGACTCGAACAATGACACCAGAGCATTATAAAACTTTATAACACCCCTGTTTGTGTCTGTGGTGGTCCATCAGAACTGACATTGATCCCGGAAAGGGTTAATTCCAGTGTGAAATCGGGTAACCATTTCCGATCATATTAATGTTCATCTGGGTATCAAGGTGAAAGTTGCTCCATTGTTGGAATGATTTCAGGCAACATCGGCTTGCTTATTTTTACAAGCTTTAGTTGTCTCTGTTGCTGCTACCCATAAAAAGCCAAGAGTTATTGAAAACATGCAACTTTTTCAGAAGTTACAGGCACATTTTAATTATACAGAAATCAGTCTTACAGCTATGTAAAAACTAGAGGTACAAAGGCTTAAAATGTATATGAAAATAAAACTTAAATAGCAGGTAAATACTTAGGTCAGAAAAATATATTTCAATGATAAGCTTTCAGCTATAAAGGTTACAGGCAAGAAATTAAATCACATTTCACACCAAAAATACAGGAGTTTATAGCCATAAAAGGCACAATCAAAAAGCAGACAGTAAATCTCTAAAATACATCATTAAAAAGTAAAAAATCATTATAACTTTGAGCAATCTTTAGCCCATTAGCATAACCATACACACATGAAAGATATTAAATTTTCTCATCCAAGCCATTGCCATTTGTTTGGTTCTTTGTTTCTTTGTTTGTTTCAGTTATTTAAATACCACCCAATTAGTGCAAGGCATTACTCTGGGTGGTTAACAATAAAATATTAAGCCCAATACCCCTCCCCCTCAAGCAAATCCCAGACTCCTTCCAATAAATATCCCATAACAAAAAACAAAAAGCCATTGATAATTGGTCAGTCACATGCTTGCAGTTACTCCGGTGGGGGGGGGGGGGAGGATCTTTCTGAATGCTTTCTCAAAGAAACAGGTCTTTAATCACTTCTGGAAGACTGGGAAAGAGGGCACCAGATGGATCTCCACTGGGAGTTTATTCTAAAGGCATGGGGCCACTACCGAGAAGACCCAGCTCCTCGTGAAGGCCTTCTTTGCCTCCCTTGAAGGATGGTGGTACCTGCCCCCAGAATTTCTGCAGTGACAATCCCAGGGATTCTCCAGAAATTGCCCACTTCTGCTAGATAAAGCCATAAGCTGTTTTGGCAGAGGACTCATTTCATACACAAAGAGTGGGGTTATCTCACAAAACACACAGAGAGACCTGCCCACTGTGACTCAGAAAAAAGTACAAATGGATAAATGAATGTGCATTAAATAGTGTATAAAATCATCATGTCATATACAACATAATACATAAAAAGTGCCAAGGAATATATATCAGATGTACAATCATGCAATAATATAGTAGAAATATCAGCCAATAAACTGCAATATGCAACATTCTTAAAGGTATTATCTGTTAGTCAGTGACAACATCCCAGTATATCTTCCATTTAACAGATCTTCCTCAGGATTCATATTGTTACTCTAAGAGGCATTAGATACATCATACATCAGCCTATCTGAAGCTTACAGCTCACCCCACCTAAAGCACTCATTTCATCTGTTAATGCATACAAAATAGCCAATATGAAAGCTGGAGACATAACACCAGTTTGGGGGTCATGTAACTTCTCTTTTCCCCACTCTTATACTCTGTTTTTGCATAGTGTGTTAATTCTAACCTATGCTCATTATTTTGATTGCAAAACAGCATGTAGGAGGCAGAAGTAACAGCATATTCCCCTGTAACTAAATGGTGTGCAGTCTTGTGGAACCTCCTCTCAGCACTCTGATTACCTCAGTAGACTTACCTGAAGGTAGCATTCATCACACGGAATTTGTATCCCCATAAGGAGGATTAGAATCACACTCCTCTACTTCACAGGAACATATACTGTTGATCTTAGTGGAGCACACTTCCATACCATCTTTTCATGACTGGGTGTTTATTAGTAAAGGAGCCATTAAAAACATATTGTACCAGTAGAATTGTCCTAGTATATTCACAAGCTGCTCATATAAATGTAGGGTTTTTGATGTTTTAAGAATGCTAGCAAAAGTACTTATTTATCATTTGCCTTCTCAAAAAGAATGACTTCCCTATCTTGGATGTTTATTATTATTATTATTATTATTATTATTATTATTATTATTATTATTATTATTATTATTATTATTATTATTATTATTATTATTATTATTATAGCAGCGCTGTTGCTACCGAAGTAAATGGATTAAAGCTGAAAGGACATCTAGCTGATGAAGTGCACAGAGACAAAAGAGAAGTGTGTTGCTCTGTGACACATAAAACTGGAGCATGGAATGTGAGAAGTATGAATCAAGGACAACTCAAAGGTGAAAAACAAGAAATTGAATGCTTAAACACTGAAAAAGCACATTTTCAGCTGGATAATTTCAAAGTGCTTTACTCTGCAAAAGACAAGCTGAGAAGAAACAGTGTGGCTCTAATTGTGAGGCAAGACATAGCACAAATAGTTATGGGTTATAAATAATGCAAAGTCTGACAGATTAATACAAATTAGAGTTCATGGAAAGCTTATCTATAGCATAACTATCATTGAAGTATATGTTCCAAGTACAAGTGCTGAAGAAAAAGTTGAATGTTTTATGCAAGTGTCCAGGAGAAAATTGATTACACACGAAAATAGGATGCACTGATAAGCACTGGTGAAATGAATGCAAAGTTAGGAAATGAAGGAAATCCAAACACTGAGGATTTGGCTTAAGAGTCCGAAAGGAAGCAGGAGAGCAACTCACACAATTCTATGAAGCCAACTATATTGGCTTCATAGCCAATTCTATGAAGCCTGTTTATTGCAAATGTTTCAGGCACCTGAACAGACAATTGAATGTAAGGATGTCCTCAGATGGCCAATATGAAAATAAAATAGGTTACATAACTAGTAGCAGAAGATGAAGAAGCTTTGTGGCACAGTGGTTAAACTGCTGTACTGCAGCCAAAACTGTGCTCACAACCCGTGGTTCAGTCCCAGGTAATCGGCTCAAGGTTCACTCAGCCTTCTGTCCTTCTGAGGTCAGTAAAATGAGTACCCAGCTCACTGCTGGGGGGAGAAATATGTTGCCTGCCTAATTAATTTGTAAACTGCCCAGAGAGTGTTCTAAGTGCTATAGGGTGCTATGTAAGCTGCCACACACTTTGCTTTTTGCTTTTTATTCTGCCTACACAAAAACAGGACTAAGAGGAGAGTGAAGTATAGGCCATGAGCGATTTGTATCAAAATCAGAATAAACCAGAAGAACAATAAAATACTCATTGTGGCAAAATATAAGTTATATAACATTTCCAAACAACTTAAAGAGGGTGCAAATAACAGTTTTGCATTACTAACTGACTGCAAGCCAGGAGAACTATGGATTGAAATGAGATATATTGTCCAGGAAGAATATGAGAAGACTTATTCCTGTACCGAAAAGAAAAATCGCAATGGATGAGTGATGAAAGTCTCTAAATGATTCATGACAGATTGGTAGCATAAGTAAAAGATGATAGAAAGATGATCAGGATTCTAAAAGCAGTTTTTTCAAGGACTTGCATGTAGAATATTATAACAATCCCTGCAAATGACGGCTCCGCCGGCGAGTGTTCTTCGCTCCACACCCTCTGGAGTAGCGCAAGACAGCTGGTCATTGCAATTTCTCTGTGGGGGTGGGGGCGGGGGCGGGTTGTTTTTAAAGATAGCTCCGCCCCCATTTTGGCCTCTTTCGAGGCACTCGGCGCGGAAAGATGCTCATCGCTCGGCGAACAGGCATGACGCACTTCGAACTGAGTGCCTCACGGACGTCAGATTCAGGGTTGCGGCTGCACCCTTTGGTTTGGATTGACTGTGCCAGCACAGTCAATTTATTTTGGATATAATTTTTCATTCTACATTATCGGGGCTTGTTTGCTTCAAGGGGCTTTGTAACGGGGCTTTCGCTGCCCCCCCAAGGGCAGCTGCTGCCTCATCGCCACCATCGGGATTAGCAAGCCACCTGCAGATTGTGTTCTTCTCAAGCCTCCAGCAGATTACATTACACTTAACTTAATTATAGTATTGTTCTGATTTCGGGTTTCTTAAGTGATAAGGGCAGCTCTGGGCTTAGCGAAAGTGGTGGTGGTGTAAGCATGATAGCTGGGGGATTTTAGGTTGTTGCCCCCCCCCGTGACTTCATTATTCAGTTAATAGTTATTAGATTACTTAGAACTGCTGTGATTTGAATAATAATAATAATAGTTACAGTAGTTAATTTGTATGTACATATACTGGGGTCTGATTATTTACAAATAGGGGAATAAAGTGCTTAGGTGCTGGAAGTGCATAGTGCATAAATAAATAACCGAATAAATTGTAAGTAAATTAAAAAATTGCTTCAAGCACGCAGGGCTTAATCAGGTCTCATTTCATTGGTAGGATGTAGTGGTTTAAGCTTGAAGCCTTGCTTAATTTGGTTCAGTGGTATTGTGGGTCTCTTTGGCATAGTTTTAAAAAAATTAAAATATTATATATGTAATAAAAATAAAAATAACCAAGAATAAATAAATAAATAAATACAATAAATGAATAAATAAATACAAATAAGGTGTTGGTGACCGTTTTGGAGAGTGTATAAGAACATAACAAGCTAACAATTCCAGAACTATGGGTCCAAAGAAGGGACAGACAAAGAGACTTAGCCCATTTGGCAGGAGCTGCAAAATAAAATTTCTGCACTAGAGGCAGAACGTTCTTCCCAGCCGGGCCTGGCTGCAAGTGGGTCCCAGCCTCGCAGGTCTTCCAGAGAGTCTAAGGGTCATAGAAGAGCCAAACTTAAGGCTTTAGCTGATAATCTCTTATGTCGCCTTAATGTGTTAGATGCTGAGCGATGTGCTGTTCAGAGACCATCCACAGGAGCTGAGGTGCCGGAAAGGGTATCTCAGAGGGTACAGTCCAAACTTGCAAGCAGTAGTCCTGAACCTGAGTTGGCTGCAGTAGCTGCGCAAGAGTCATCAGCTATTGGAATCGTGGGTGAATTAACACCAGCACCTGACACCTTTAGGGACGCAGTAGCCTGGCCTTGGTCGGGCATAGGCCAGGTGGGTTCGTCAGCAATGGCATCACACCAATTTACACAAGGCATTGGACCACAGTCGCCTCAGGTACCACCAGGACCCCCAAAGGAAAAGGAGAGACGCAGGAGGTGCAAGCCTGAGCACACCTGGGCTAATTGGCTGCCAGGTTTTTTGATTTATGAGGCAGTAATAGTGAAGGCTCAACCCTGGAGGGCTTCATTTTTGATTCAATATTTGGATTTAATCTATAGGGTGCATATTGACTACCCAGCTCACGCGTGGTTGCTCTACGACGTATCGTTTCGTATGAGAACTGCGATACACCCAAATTCGCTGGGATGAGCCCCACCCTGGGCTCTGGCTTCAGTACATGACCCCTGCTTGACCTAGTGTGGGCGACAGGTTCGATAGTGGCCATCTTATCCGCAAGGCGAGCCAGAATTTCTCTCCTTGGCCCCCCGCAGCTCAGTCTCCTCAACTACGTTTGCTTTGCTGGGAATTTAATTCTTGCAGAGCTTGTACTAGGAAGGCTTGTAGATTCAGGCATGAATGCACCTTGTGCGGTGGGCAGCATGCTAGCATCAATTGTTTTCATGCCCATGCACAGAAGGGGGAAAAGGAAACCAGTGCGAATCGAAAGCAGGACGGTGGCGCCGGAGCCACTACAAAAGGGGCCCAGCCGAATTAAGTTAGATGTATTGGATAGTTGGTTGTCGGCATATCCTAAGGAGGCAGATGCTGAATATTTGTTGAATGGGTTTAGATTTGGTTTTTTAATTTCCTGTTGTTGGCGAAAGAAAAGGTAGTTTTGCCCATAATTTAAAGTCAGTAAAAGGTATGGAAGATGTAGTGAGTGAAAAAAATAGGTAAGGAAGTCAAGGAAGGCCGAGTTCTTGGCCCCTTTCAGGATCCCCCATTGCCACATCTTCAGGTCTCCCCACTGGGAGTAGTGCCCAAGAAAGCTAAAGGCAAATACAGGCTCATTCACCATCTGTCGTACCCTGAAGGTGACTCGGTTAATGACGCCATTTCACAGGAGTTGTGCTTAGTACGCTACACTCCTTTCGACACTGCAGTGCGCATGGTCAGGTCCTGTGGTTTCAGGGCGGAGATGGCTAAATGTGACATTAAGTCGGCATTCCGTCTTCTCCCCGTACACCGCAAGGATTTTGATTTGTTGGGTTTTCATTTTCAGGGGGCATTTTATATAGATAGGGCTTTGCCTATGGGTTGCTCCATATCCTGCGCTGTGTTTGAGCATTTCAGCTCATTTTTGGAGTGGAACCTTAGACGCAGGGCGGGGTGTTGTAGCACTGCTCATTATTTGGATGATTATCTTTTTTTGTGGAGAGCGGGGGTCAGGAACATGTACATTTCTTCTAGAAACATTCCAGGACATAGCAAAAGAGTTAGGGCTACTGTTAGCTGAAGAAAAAATGGAAGGTCCGTCCACTGTGTTGACCTTCTTGGGAACTGAATTAGATACACAACTACAGGCTTGTAGGCCTCCCGATTCCAAGCTAAAAGACTTGGAACAAAGGCTTAGACGATTAGAAAAGAAAAGTCTCCCTTAAGGAGTTGCAGGAGCTGGTAGGCCATTTAAATTTCGCCTGCCAGGTGATTGCTCCAGGCAGGCCTTTCTTACAAAGGCTTTGTGATGCAATGAGTGGCCTCAGACGGCCATTTCATCGGACGAGACTGACAACTGGTATCAGACAGGATCTGCAGGTGTGGCTGCAATTTTTGGACAGCTTTAATGGGATCTCTTTTCGGAGATTGGAGATAAACTTGGGGAATGCTTTACAGGTGCATACAGATGCAGCAGGATCCCTGGGTTATGGTATCTATTTCAGAGGTCAGTGGTGCACAGGTGCATGGCCGGAGGAATGGCTGACGTCTGACATCTCCCGTGACCTTACTTTCTTAGAGTTTTCCCCTATTTTGGGAGCCCTGTGGCTATGGTCTGGGGAATGGGCAAACACGGTTATTCATTTCTGGTGTGACAATTTAGCAGTTGTGCACATAGTTAACAACTTAATTTCATGCTCTGAGTGAGTGATGCATTTGGTTAGGGCATTCACACTTCGAGCCTTGCAGTTTAACATTGCAGTGCATGCTAGGCATATACCTGGTTTGGACAACAGTGTAGCTGACGCCCTATCCTGTCGACAGATCGATCGGTTCAGGGAATTAGCGCCAGGGCCAACGAGGACCCGGAGTTACTGCCACCAGAGGTTTGGCAAATTGTAGGGATGACGCTGAACAAGCAATAGGTTTGGCTCTGGCTCCACGGACGCGCAAAGGGTATGCGGCCGTGAGTAAAGAATTCCAGGAATTTAGAGGTGATATAGGTTTGGATGAAATCTGGCCTGCTCCAGTCGACCACCTACAGCAATATGTAGTTTTCTTGAATAGGAAAGGACTGTCCCCCAGCTCAATTCAGGGCAAATTGTCGGCATTATCATTTTATGCTAAGATAAGGGGCTACCAAGATTTCACTTCAGACTATCGTATTAAAAAGATGCTAGAAGGATGGTCTAAGGAGAGGGTTCAATTACCTGACTCTAGAGTTCCCATCATACCTGCAATGTTGGATAAGCTCAACCAACAATGGGACAACATATGTTTGGATGCCTATGAGGCGGCCTTGCTGAAGGCTGCGACTTTAATAACATTCTTCGGAGCCCTTAGAATAAGTGAGGCAGTGGCTAGGAGCAAGACAGATACACCTCAGTTGGCTCTGCAAAGACAAGATATTATTATCGAGAACAACACTCTCTTCATTCACATACGAAGATCAAAAGTCGATCAGAGAGGAAAAGGAGTACATATCGCGCTAGGCAGGTGCTCGATAAACAGTCCATGCTGCGGTAGCTTATTTGACTTTCAGGGGACAGCACCCTGGTTATTTCTTTGCACATAGTGATAGGTCACCATTGACCAGATACCAATTTTGGAAGCTGACCGACAAGGCACTCCAACAGTCAGGCGTGGTGGGGCTAAGCTTCGCTACACATTCATTTAGGATAGGTGCAGCCTCGACAGCTGCGGCACTTGGTTATGGCCCAGAGGACATTAAGAGGTTAGGACGCTGGAATTCTGGTTGCTATAGGTGTTATGTCTGCGCTCTCCCTTCGGTTTAGGTTCGTTGCTGGCCTTGTTTCTTTTGTTGCAGGTTTAAAGGTTCCGAGGCAGAGACTGTGCATCTTGATTGTCGGTCATAGTTATATCTTCTAGGCAGAGCGCCATGCTGCGAAATCATCGTGGGGAAGCAATTTGGGCCTGGGGGCCACAGCCCAACTGGAGTGGTTTTGCAAGAGGGGTATGCGGTGGGATGCGTTCCTACAAACGTTACATCAGGGTCCCCATAGTTTTCCTCCTGATGTGTTGGTTGTGCATCTCGGCAGTAACAACTTAGCTAAGCATAGCGGAAAGTTGTTAACTATAGATATCATACATGATTTGCGTTTGCTGAAGGCCGAGCACCCCACGATGAGTATTCTCTGGTCCACAATAATCCCTAGAGCGAATTGGCAAGCTAACTGCCCACTGCAGTGTATTAATACAGCCCGTAGAAGAGTTAACAGAGAAGTTTGCAGGGAAGTTTGTGGGGGTCTGGGTTCCATTATTGGGCACCATGGCATTCGTTTGGATATGCCCGAGCTTTACAGGCATGACGGTGTGCATCTTTCAAACCAGGGATTGGCGTTATTCCTTCAGGATATTCAGAGGGGCCTGCGTGTGGTTATCGATAGTTTGGGCGGGCAAGGGACTTAGTCGTACTAGTCCCTTTGCCATGGCGGGTAGTGCCGAAGGAAGTTGTATCGGTGAGTCCTAGTAAGAGCACAGTAAGGTTATAGCTCACCCAACCTCCCAGTGCTGTGGATCGTGAGATTACAGCATGCGGGGGGAGGGTGCGCTGGGGCCTCGCACGGACCAAGGGCCGCCAAAGGTGTGGGGGCTTGAGGCCCGAGTGAGGTCAGTGCCAAGCCGGCCGGGGTTGCGCTGACTCTAGGGGACCGCGCAGACTCGGGGCAGGGGACTCGCCCGTATTGGCAAAGGGTCCAGTGAGACCCAGTTATTCCATTCTGCACTACAGCAGCCCCCTCTTCTTTGTTCAGTTTAATAAAGCGTGGCCCTGGTTTCACCCAAATCTTTTGTCTCGCGTCGTTATTTCAGATGGGGCGGCAAAGAGAAGAAAACAACAAAAATTAAAAAATAAAAAAACAAGAGGAAATTTAAACCAAGGTTTGGGATGCTGAAAGGTCAACTGGGAATATATTAAATGATGAGAATAAACTAAAGAGAAGCAGGAAACCGTATGCTGAAGAACTACACAGAAAAAATGCGAGGATGACAGACTCTTTCAAAGAACCATTTTTTCATGAAGACTCACAATGTTAAGAGGTAAAATAAAACTTGCTCCTAAAGCAATGAGAAGAAATACATCACCATGAATAGACAGAACACCAAGAGAGCTATTTCAAGTGCAGAGCCTGAATCTATCACAGCATTTGAGGAACAACCCCTACAAGAAAACACAATAAAGAGTAGCTAGCCGAACACACAGTGGAAGCCAAACTAACACCAGTCAGGGTTCCTGTGCTCACACAGGAGTGCGGTTCAAATGAATGAAAGAATAGGCTCAACATCTGTAGACTTTAGACCTAGGCTGGTTCTGCACTGTACTTTAACCTCTAAGAGTGATCATGGGTTCTACCTCTATCTTTTAGAATCATCCCCAAGACCGATGGGCTTTCACCCTTGCTAGGTGCAATATTGTACCTTTGAACTTAGCACAGGGCAGATATACGGGTTTACCCACAGAACAGTCTGCCTTTGTGGTCAGGGAGTGGTTGAATCCTTGCAACATATGTCATTTTACTTTATCTTGTATAAGGATATCCGCCTGTCTTATCTGAGCACTTTCCTTTCCTTCCATTCTGGATGGGACGACCCGAGAAAAATTCGACACCTCCTAGGTGGCACTATTAAGGAACTTACCCTGACAACAGTCAGATACATCCACTCCATCATGCAGAGGCGACGCATCATGCTGTTCCTGAATGCCGAGCACTAACGATGTTATTTGGCTGTTCCCTGCCACATGTTAGCTGCTGAATGTTTTATTTGCATCTTAGTGTTTTCATTTTGTACAGTACGCCAATACAGTGGTGCCTCGACTTACAACCATAATCCGTTCCAGAAGATGGACGTGACTTGAAATAGTCATAAGTTGAAGCACCATTTCCCATTGAAATGCATTGGAATGTGATTAATCCGTTATGGCAAAAAAAAAAAAAACCAAAAAAAAATTAAGCACACAGCAAGCCTGGTCGGAAGGTGCCGGGCCTTAAAAAAAAAAAAAACCAAAAATAAGCAGCGAAGCAAGCTCCGTGGCTGGGGCTTTTAAAAAAAAACCCAAAAATAAACAGCGAAGCAAACTCTGTGGCTGGGGCTTTAAGAAAAAAAACAACCCAAACCAAAAATAAACAGCAAAGCAAACTCCGAAGGCGCTGGGACTACAAAAAAACCCCAAACCAAAAATAAACAGCAAAGCAAGGGGCTGCAAAAAAAAAAATCACCAAAAAACAAAACAACACAGCACAGAAACATACCCCCCCAGCCGAAAACCACGCTGCAAAACCCACCCAGAACAGTTTTTAAAAAGCAGAAAACAGCACCTTACCTTACAAGGCAGCCCGAAGCCTCCCTGCAAACACACACACACACTCTCAGAAGCAGAAGGAGGCAGTCCCAAGCCTCCGACTACGACACACACTCTCTAACTGCTGGGGCGAAAGAGCTACAAAGAAGCAGCCTCGTCGCCACCTACAGTTAGCAATTTGAATTTTCCGCCTTTTTCCCCTGCCTTTTTCTGTTCATAAGTGGAAGCTCCGGTCGCAAGTAGAAGCAAAATTTTGCGACCGGAGCTGGTCATAACTCGAAATGGTCATAAGTAGGGGCGTTTGTAAGTTGAGGCACCACTGTAAAGGTTTCTGTCTGCCTGTCTGTCTGTTTAACCTCTAAGAACAGAGATGGTATCCATCAGCCAAGTCAAATCCAGTCCAGCAGAAATTTCCAGAATGCTGATGAAATTGCAGTCTCCCAGAGAAAAAGCAGTTAACACTAATAGCACCTCGACTCCTATCAGACCAACATTGGCTGGAGCACTAAAAGATAATGCAGGTGTGGAAATGGCCTTTCATATGCTGGTATAGCAGTACCCCTACCCCCAGCTAGGCCTCAAACTCAGCATGCAATCAATTGGGCTGCAGAGATTCTTTGCAGTCCCGTTGTTGGTGAGAGGACAGGGAGAGGAAGGCATGTAATCCCTCTTCCCCATGACTAGGGTTGCCAGATACATTGGTACCAAAAGGAGGACATAGAAAGACAAAAAGGAGGACAAAGGAGGACATATTGAATGTTTCATTTGAATCGTTCCAGATTAAACCCGCAATCAATACAATTTTATTACAATTGCTGCCAATAAACGTCTCTTAGTGAACTGACCAAGAAACAATCATGTTAAAAAATAAAAATAAATTCAATGGAGGCTTTTTTCAAAATACCAAAAAACATTATTTAAACAGCTAATTGTACAATTATCACCTTATAATCTTTATTAATTACACGACATATTTCTCAGAGGAGCCAACTTTTTGCAGAAGATCTTCATTAGCAATCACATATGCATAAAACTGTTCACAGGTAATATTCTTCAAATTGTACTTTGTGAGAATGATGCCTTTTACAGAGTCAACTAAGAGTCTGTTCCTTTCCTTTGTCCATTGAGCATTAATCAAGGAGAACACTCTTTCCACATTGCCATTGTGTCCAGGAATACAGAAGAATAATTCACAAATTTTAAGTAACTCTGAAAAGCAACTTGCATTTGGGCAGCTTTGAAAAAATAAACTCCACTGTTCATGCAAGAGTCTTCCAAAAACCTGTTCATTCTTGTCTTGCACAAATGATTTAAGATTGCAGTATTGGTCAAACAATTGCACATCATCCACAATAATACACAATAATGCAGTCACGTCCTTTTTTCATGGTTTTATGAAAGTCAGTCTCTCTCACATACACACACCCTCCCTCCCTCCCTCCCTCCTTCCCTAAATTTTCTAGAATCTTACCTTTAAACAAGCTCTATGAAGCCACCCGTCGCTCTCTCACACGTTCCTTCCCTCCTTAACTGGAGTTTTCCCTCGTCCTGCTTGCAGTCACCTCCGGCGGAAGTAGTCATTCACAAGCCGGATTGACTGCCCGGGGGTGTTCTACAGCTGTAACCAATCAAGCTGCCTTATCTCCGATCTCTGAAAGAACGGATCTACAAGTGCCCGCAACCAAAGAAGGTAGCAGGGAGAGGTGGCTTACAATTTGAGGTTTGGCTGCAGGGTGTGGGGGTAGGGGTGAAGATACAAAAGCCGGACATTTTAAAGTTTTTTCGCTTTGCCTGCCGGACGGAGGACATTAGCCTGAAAAGGAGGACATGTCCTCCTTTTGCCGGACGTCTGGCAACCCTACCCATGACATCCTTTGCCTAGGCACAGCTTTCCCACCTTGCATTGGGAACCCGTACAAGATTTGACTGATCACTTTGGGCCTAGATAGGAATGTTTGACTTCCGTCACCTGACTGGTGTATTGAACAAAAAGTGGCCAGGACTCTTGCGCTTATTCTGGGTGGATTGGCTGAAAGCTTTATGGGCACCCTGAAGGACAGTTCCATGTTAAATAGCTAATCATGTTGGATAAATGGGAGTGTGGAAGTCATAGGCAGGGATAGTGGCCTCCTGAGAGCACTTTTAGGTGAAGAGAGATTCAAGAGACCAATACTTCCAACTAGAAATGGGCATGAACCCATTTAACCAGGTTTAGCCCGGTTGAGCCCAGCACCCACACAGGTGTTCCATGAGCACTGCACGCTTCTCTCCCCCATCTCCTCTGGGCAATTACCCACTCACCGGCAGGAGTGCGCTTCCCTCCCTGCCTCCTTGGGTGATCACCCAGTCATCGGTAGTAGCATGGGCTTCCATGCCCCATCTCCTTGTCTGAGTGGGCATTTGGGGGAGTGCACTAGAACTAGCAGACAGTTCTAAGCACCTCACTGTAACCACAAATCCCAAGATTCTGTAGGATGGAGTTATTGCCATTAAAGTGGAATGAAACTGCTGTAACTCTGTGCTGGAGGTACACCCTAAGGATCTTTCCGTAAACACCACCACATTTGGAATGTGATTTATGGGCAGCCACTGAGCCTTCCAGGAGTTGCGGTGGCAACTGTTTCCTCACTAAGGAAGAGGACTAATTAAATATGTACAGCGATGGGTGGGCCAGCCTGAACTACAAAACAGAAATCCCTGACGATCTGAGACTGTGGAAGATCCCAGGGCATTTACTGACATCCTGACGAATGCTGTGTAAAATGTAAACGCCTGAATGCTTTGAGTTACTGTGCATGTTATTAATACTGTGTTATTTCCTCCAGCAAACTGCACTTTTAAAATTCTGTAATGTCTGCATGAGCAACTCTGGAAGAGCTACCTACTGTAGTGATCTGATGACAGTCCAAAGAAGTTGCACACAAAGCATCTGTGTTTCAGTTCTTCTCCCTCCCTCCCTTCCTTCAGTCTAGTGTAACAGACATCTAATAGAACTGGCATGCTCGGTGTGAAAAAGAAAAGCACCTAGCTACCAGACTCCCCCTGCTAATGTTTAATCCTCACCTTAATGTTTAGTCTCCAGAAGTTTTTTTTTCTTTCTTTGCATCACATTCATATCCTTCCAGGGAAATCCACTTTTTTTCCCCATTTCCCCAGCATTTTAAATCCCCTTAGTGATATTTTTGTTCTTTTAAGCTACTGCTGCTCTTTCAAACATATATATAGTTGCTCCATTTTAATTCATTGGCCAGAATCCTCTTGGTTAGTTACACTGCTGTAAGCACAGTGATGTAGATCAGAGGTCCCCAACCTTTTTGGAACCGCAGATCAGTTGGGGGGTGGGCTCTGTGCGCAAGGGAGCAAGGACACCCCCGCGCTCGCTGGTGGGCGTGTCACACTCACTGGTGGGCGTGCCGCGCTCATGCTCATGTGCGCAAGCACGACACGCCCCGCACATGCACACAAGTGCAACACGCCCCCTGCGAGCACAACACACCCATCCGCAAGCGCGACACGCCCCCCCCCGTGAGCATCACACACCCCCCGTGAGCACGACATGCCCACCGTGCGTGCATGCGGGGGCGGAGATCCGTCTCCATGGCCCAGTCCTGGGAAGCCCGCAGACCAGGGGTTGGGGACCCCTGGTGTAGATCACAGTGGCAAATTACTGCTAGTAATGAGTTCCTGCTTATGCCCCTTGTCCTGCACCAGCTCATGCAAGTGGAGCACAATGTGCGACACAAATGGCAAGTTGTTAACTGGTAACAATTCACTGCTGCAATTTATGACACTGCGCGTTTATCACTGTAACGCATCTAAAGGATTCTGGTCATGGCAAACTATCCTTAAATTAAAAAATAATTAATATAAAGGATGGTATATCGATGTAAGAGAAACTCTACCATGCTGGATGAGATTTACTGCAAGGGAAATGGACTGTAGCCTTAGATTTAGATCAGAGTAAACAAATTTAGTAGTCATGGGTTCTACAGCTGCAGTGCCAGGCTGTTCTTGTCCTGGAAATGGCGGAAAAGTAACAAAAATCGGGAAATACAAGACTAGTAGTGTGCAAATGACCATTTCTGAGAAAAGTTTTTTTTGGGGGGGGGGGGATCGGAACAGCTTGGGAAATACTCCCCATGGCCTGCAGGAGCAGAAATAGCCCTTGTTGTGCAAAATAAAAATAAAAAAATGGGGACATCACAAGTTACCTCGAGGGAGTTCTAATTGTATTTACCCCACAGGAACCAGAACAAAGGAACAGACACAGCTGACACATCCCAAGCAAACCCAGATGACAACAACGAAAGAAAACAAAAAGCATATCATGCAAAAACAAGAGAAAAATAAGAAATAAAAACATTGTGCACCTTAAAGACTAACTGCTGTATTTTAATGTGAGCTTTCATGGCCAAGTCCACTTCCTCAGACATAAGAGTGGGACTACATGGCTCCACTCTGTTTGGCTAAACCCAGTGTCTTCCATAGCAGTAGTTTTAGAAGAGGTAGCCATGTTAGTCTGTTCTGGCATAAGATGCAAAACCAACAAGGAAATAAAAAATAAAGAAGACAAAAACATTGTGGCACATTAAAGACTAGCTTATGTTAGTTTTTCCAATTCTTTATTTTCAACTCTGGAATTGTAATGTCAATGATCCAGCCATTTATTCCTTCTATTACTACTATGTCTGATGTGTTATGTTCAAACTGTCTTATCAGTTTGGATCTGGAAATCTCACAGGATCTTGACGTCATCATTTTCTGACAACTTCTTTACCTGATGTTCCCATGGGTTTTGGGAGGCTGGCAAGTTAACTTGCCAGCCTCCAAAAATCCATGGGAACATCAGGTAGAGTTGTCAGCATAATGAGCAGTGCACTAATTTGGCCATTCTATCATGCCTAATTTTGGTAATCTGTGCAATCTTTGGACATTCACATATGAGGTATGACACAGTTTCATCAGTTTCATCTTTTTCTTGGCAGAGTCGACACTTGCTGTTAGCACTAACAGATTCCTTGGATCTTAGCTTTCATCATGTTGCTTTGGAGTGCTTGTTCTTGTGCACCAAAAATCAAGCCTTCGGTTTCTTTTTTCATGGTCCCCAGTTTTATCCATGCCCATGTTGAATTATTATGATGCTTTCCATCAATATTTCTCAAGTCCATGTAGAGGTTCATTTTTCCAACTGTTTAATTTAATTTCAAATTGTTATTTCTTTTATTGAGCCTTTGTTTCTGTGGTTTTCAAAATATTCTCCATTTCACTGCCTTAAGTAATTTTTCTCTTCTTGTACTGATATAATCATTTGGGCTTCTTTTTTCCTCCTCTGCTACCTGATGCATTTGCAGTAATCCACGGCCTCCAATTTTTCATAGTAAATATAATCTATCCACATCGCTTTTTGGATGTATTGATGCATATTCATTAGGACAAAAGGGACCCCCTCACCACTGCAGGAGTATACCGGATACCTTGCAGTTGTGGCCAGGTATATATTGGAACCACAAAATGCAGCATCCACACTAGAATCAAAGAACACGAGAGACACTGCAGACTAAAACAACCGAAAAAATCGGCAGTAGCTGAACATGCCCCAAAACAAGCTGGACATGAAATTCTATTTCAAAATACTGAAGTACTGGACAACACCAGCAATCATTATGTTAGACTGCACAGGGAAGCCATTGAAATCCACAAACACCAACAGAGCTTCAACAAAAAAGAAGAAAGTTTAAAACTCAACAAAGCCTGGCTCCCAGCACTGAAAAATACAGCCTGCAAAAGGTCAACGAACTCTACCCAGCCACAAGGACACAAAACACCAGCTAACAACACCCATCAATCACAATGACAGATAATCTCTCCCCCTTATCACAACAATACACCCACAACAAAAAACACGCTGATCACCATAATAACCCATCTCCTGAACAGGACAAAAGCTGATCCCACAGCTATAAATACTCAACTATCCAAGCAAACTGCACTAGAGTACAGAGTTTTGACTCCTGTCCTCTGAAGATGCCGGACACAGAGACTGGCAAAACGTTTGGAAGAAAAACCTTAAGAACATGATCAAACAACCCGGAAAACCCACAACAACCATCAGATCCCGGCCGTGAAAGCCTTCGAGAATACAATTGTATATTAATCTTGCAAGTACTCCTGTGAGGAGCCTGAACATTGTTGGAAGGCATGTAAGTGGTCGATAATTACTGGGTTCATTGCCCTTTTGATGATCTGTTATCAGAAATGTGTGGCCTGTTGTCATCCTACCTTCAGTTGTAGAATTTTGAAGGAACTGATTAAATTACACTGCTATACGTTGATGGAGACTTGCTTAATGCTTCAACCAAAATCCATGCAGCTCATCTGAACCAGGTGCACTCCATTTTTTCACAGCCTTTACTTGCCTCTTAATCATTTCAGTTGTTATTACAATATCACCCATATGTTTTCCTTGAGTTTCTTTTCAAATGTCTTTAATCCATGAGGAGTTTTTATTATGTCCAGTTGGGTTTTCCCAAATGTCTTTCCAAAATTTTAGAGCATCATCTTTACATGGGCCTAATTTCTTTTGCTCTGCATTTTCTCCTAGTGATTTATGGAATAATCATTGGTTTTTTCGAAATCGCGTGTTTTCTCTATATTGTTCCAAGCATCCATCATAGCTTTTAGTTTTCTTTGCTATAGCTGTTGCCCGCTGTTTTAATTCTTCCGTAGCTTTAACAATTGTTTTGCCCTTTTACTTTTTTGTTTTTAAGTTTTAAATCTTTAAAGTGTTTTAAGTTGCTAATGTCTGCACATAACTTGTTTGTTTGTTTACTATATTTGTGTTATTTGTTATTTGTGCAATTTTTCTTAATTTGCAGGATTTTTTTTTAAGCCCAGTTCCCAAGTGAGGTAAATCAGTCTGGAAGCAGTAGGAAAGAAGGGAGGGTTGATCCTTGTAGTTATGTCATGAGGATATATTAAATCAATTTGAATCCACGTGCTATAGAACCACCTCTTCAGCAGGGTCAAATAGAATATGTGGATGAGCTTATTTCTTTGTACTGACATAAACCAAGAGAATCCTTTTTTTTAATGGAAATCTGAGCTTTTACCACTATTTCTTACAAGGAAAAGTTAGAAACCCCTTACTTACTACCCGGCCTTGATGCTTCTTTTCTCTGTAGCACACCTAGCTGCTTTATCTCCTCTCCCCCACAACTCACTTATCAGCCAGGTGTTTTTTCTCACATTTTTTGTCCACCCCTATCTTAACATTTAACCTCCTGTTTAAGGTCACTGAACACTTACTCACTGACTGTTTAAAAAGATGCAACCCACGCCTTTCTTTTGATCCTTAAAAGTCCATGCAACAAAGCAGCAGCCATTGGCATTTTGTGTTCCTCACATTGTTTGCACGGAAGCATACAGTATTTGTGTTGCTGACTGGATAGCTCAGTATCTCACTACAGAGCCACTGGTTATGAATTCAATTCTCCACTGTACATATTAGAAAAGCCGCCTCTGTAGCTTTAGGCAAGCTGCACAGTACTAGGATGCCCCCGGTAAAAGACAATAGTAAACAATTCCTAAGTACTCTCTATCTATAAAATCCTGAAAAGGGTCACCATAAGTCAGAATTGACTTGACAGCACATGATTATGATTATATTTGTGTTATTTGTTACTTTGCAATTTTCCTTAATTTGCAGAGGAAATTATGCTTCCTCTAATTCTTTTTGCCAAGAGCACCACAAAATAGTTTGCCCTCTCAGCTGGTGAGAAGAGTCAATTTGTGGTTCTTCACAAGGGCAAGCAAGACAAGCAAGAACTTACATCCCAACTTTTGAGCCCTGTAAACAGTGGTCCCTCAAACCTGGAAATGGAAATGCAGAGAGCATATATTGAAATACTTGTGAAATACATCACTATCTCATGTGGTGTTATTCACTGGAATGTTCAGGGGCTACTGGCAGTTCACAGTTACCTCAAGTGTTACATTGTGCCTCTCCCTCCCCAGAAGATTCTCACCCTCAGCAGGAACTCTCTGGCTTCACTTTCTTGTTTATCTTACTGGTAGACTGGCAGCAGGACTATCAGAGACTTTCAGCCAACCAACTGTTAAGGATTTTGGAGGAGGGTTAAAGAATTCCAAGCAGGGTAACTGAATCCACTCCAGCAAAAACAAGGTTGTCCAAGGGACAAAGAGCAACATGATTGGACGGCTGCAGGTCCTGGTGAGGGAGGAAGGGAGATGTTCCAGGAGATTTTGCAGTGCAAGTAGAGCATAGCTCTTTTGCCATGTTGAGAAAAAGTTCCTTCTCTGAATTTATGTGCCTGGTGAGTTCATGATTGATGAAGAACACCTTTGTTGAATGATTGGGGGGGGGGGTGTGTGTTATATGGATGAGCAGGGCTGTTTATGATAGGACTTTCTGGAGGTCATGCATTCATAGGGTTTCCATAAACTGGAGACAACTTGACAGCACACAAGAACAACATAGGGAGGCCCCCACAAATGTATCCAGCCATATCTGGAAGATATTACTTGACGGCTTTCATCTTCCATTCTATTCCTCTTTATTGTCACTTTAAGGAGCAGTAATGGTATTACTGGGGTTCTGGAGTGAGCCATCTCAGCGTCGAGTATGTGGAAATATGGTACCGATTTTGCTCCGGAGTATTCAAATATGTTTTGGCAGACTGTACATGAGCAGTTTATACACAATATCAGGGCAAGGTGAGGGGGAAAGGACGTTGCCATGAGAGGCATCCATTCACCATTCACCCTCATTTTTGACTCCCTCCACATCTTTCAATTCTTGACAAGCTTCAAAAAGAAAAGGAGTGGAGGATATGTGCCGCCTTGTTGCCCAGTTGGCTTTCACCAGTTAAAGGGCAGCCCCAATCCTTCCTTATATTTCTTAAAGGAAGTGCTAAGCCTTTCTAGACTGAATATGAGTATACAGAAGACAGGAGAACAGAGACCTGGGAAGTAAATCCTTGCAGTGAGTGGATCTGAGGGATTTGGAAGAAAATCTGCCTCAGGATACAGAGCTGGTTTTCTGCAATAGTGGGAGAGAAGCCCACAGACCTTCGTGGAAAAAAGATGTTTTCTCTGCTACTGCCCCTCTCCCAAGGACACATTAGAGGGGAGAAAGACCAAGTGCCTGTTATAAATGCCTCCTTACTGTTTCTGTTTCAGCACTGAAAATGCATGAGTATCCATCTTACATGCCAAGATCTTGCAGCCTGGGGTCCTCAATTGTATACAAATTCTAAAGGCACAGGGCACTTGGGAACGCCCATGCAGCCTAAGACTACAAGCTGTATTTTCTTGGCTTCACCAAGTGCTGCAGCTGGATAGCTGGCAGCAGGACTCTTTGAAGTAACACAACAATCCCCCTGGGTACAGAGTTGGGGTAATTTGCCACCTCTACAAATTTGCCAGCTCAGGCAGCCACCATACACTGCTTCATGGAAGAATCTGCCCTGCTTTGCTTATAGTTCGATATGAGGTTCTGAGGTGAAATGGAAAAAAAAAATAACAACACTCTAAACTTAGCTGCATTGATGTTGCTGCACTGTGTGTAACTAGGCCAGAAGCATGGGACTCCTCCGTTCCCCCTTCCCTACAACTGCGCCTTCTGTCCCAGAAAAATATATACACTTACCTCTTAAAATAAATACACCTCTTATAGCACAAAAAGGCAGACTTTGGATCCAAGCCATCGTATTTTCTTTTCATCAGATTGCCTTTCTGCAGCTACAATCATATTTATTTAATTTGGTTCCCATCCCATGCCCACTTATCTGGGAATAAGGCTGATTTAACTCCATGAGGGTTCCTTCTCAGCTGGAGCAAGGAAGATTGCAGTGTTCACAGGCCAGTTGCCCAGAAGCAAAAGGCGCAGAGTAATGAAAGTTGATTCAGTTTAAAACACTAAGAACAGCAACATAGCGACACATCACGAATCCTAGTTGAATTTCGAGACCAACCAGAATGATAGTACTTTGGTCTTAACTCAAATCACTTTTTTATTGGTTCTGCCAAAATGGGATGGGGGGGAGCCCTTAATGTTTCAAGAACAAATTGCATCAACTTTTCTGACACGGAGCCTATTGATGTTCCGACTGAGTTCTTAAAAAAGAAAATAGCTTCTGAAGTAGTCTGTAGTGTTTGTGCAAGTTTGATCTGAGGTAGTTGGTGCTGTGGGAATGATCTCTCAAATGTCCTTTTTGATCTATACAATGACTATGATCCCCATCCAAAAAAGGACTGTGGTACAAATATATTCTATTCTACTTAATGGGGCTGGATTCCAAACGAATGTGTTTAGAATTCTGGTCCACCCTTGAGTTATATTCTTCTTCTTTAGTATTCCAGTGGGGATACTACACACTGGGTTGAGGGGAGAGTGCAGTTCGTCATTCTTCCAACAATAATGTCTTTCATTTAGATTAGGAATGAAGATCTTCTGACTTTTCAGACACGTTGGACTACATCTCTCATAATCCCTTTCAACTGGCTATGCGCCAGCAACTGAAGACCGAAACATTGGTAGGGCCAAATATTCCCCGCTATTGATTTTAACAGACATCACTGGCTTGTTTGGAAAATTTGTTCCACAAAGTTCTGCTATTTATTCTAGTCCAGATCCGGAGTTAGAGCAAGGAACACACAGCCTTATTGCTACGGGGTAGGAAGCAGCAACAGGCTTGGCAGGGAGGTTCAATCCCCAACCCGAAGAAAAATCTCTTATCGGAACATATTGTTCTCATTGGAGGAAATCATTCGTTGGCACTAACAGAAGCTGTCCTCCCAGCAGAAATCAATAGACATGGGACTTTTGTATTATTTGGACTACAGATTCCATAATTCTCCATTTTGGAAGTTCCACCTGACAGGCAGACACCTAAATGTGGCTCCCCTGGGGGAAAAGTCTAAGCTGGAAGGCTTTGTGGCCTAGCTAGGCCTAGCTTTCTTTTGGAGAAAAGAAGATGCCCTACCGCTAGCTGGGATCTTCCTTTCAGAACAGGAAGTTAGGTGGAGCTAGGCAGCAGACCCTTCCAGCTTAGGCCCTTCACCCAGGTAAGTCACACTTAGGTGCCTTTCCGACAGGTAGAACTCCCAGAATAGAGAATTATGGAATTTGTAGTCCAATTTGTTTTTAAAAAATGAATCCCATACCTAGAAATCGCTTCAGAGAGGAGTGATTTAACTGAGGAACAAAACAAGGGGAGAAAGGGTTGATTTTCTCTTCCATGTCTTCTAGATTATCAGACCCCATTTCCAAGGCCACTATTTGCATTCTAAAATTTCCACACATTCAATGCAAAGACATACTGGAACCTAATAATCACCAAAAAGTGACTTTACATCGGTCTGCTGCACATGTGAAGTTTTCTGAAGCACTATTCAGTATTCTAAGGCTGCATTCCTCTGCTAGCTGATAGAAACATTCTACAGCTTCGAATTCCTTCCGTACTTTCTCACGCTTCCATCTGACTCATTTATGATACTATTATTTTTCTGAAATAATTTGTAAACTCTGGGTGATTCACGCCTAGGAGTTATTACATCCTGTTAATGTGGGCAGAGTGCCCCCTTTTTAGCTCAGTATGACATCATGAAGTGACATTTCTGAATGTTCCACGTGAGTGAATATTAAGCTTAAAATATAAACTTTGTGAGTGTCTTTCACCTTCATGGTTCTTTGAGTATTCCGAAATGGGCCCTCCTATGCATAGGGCATGTTTCTTTCCAGCAGTGTGGATGAGACTGGAGGGGGTGGGGGAGAGAAATAAGATTACATTAACAGAGCCATAGCTTCCATGTCATGCATAGTACAAGTTCCCCTACATTTTGCACTAGTCAGAACTAGAGATGGGCATGAACCACTGGTTTGGCAATTCATGCTAGTTTGGTGGACGGTCAAACAGGTGTTCTGCAGCTCGGCTCCGTGCCACTTCAGTCGATGCCCACTCAGAGGCAGCACCCAGAGCAGGCGGGACAGGAAAGTCCGGGACACTGCTTCTGAGTGGGCACCTGCTGAAGGGGGCAAGGCGCCAAACCGCAGAACACCTGTTCAACTGTCTACCAAACAGGCATGAACCGCTGAACCAGCAGTTCATGCCCATCTCTAGTCAGAACTCATCTGGTTGCAAGCCCAGTGCCTAGTTGTGACTACCACATTTTAAGGGCAAAATAGGTAAACTGGGAAGATTGCTGTATGCCGCCCAGAGACCTTTGGGTAGTGTGGGCGGCATATAAGTTAAATAAATAAATAAATAAATAAGATTCCAAATGAAGGCCACAATACAAAGGTGTTCAGGAATATGGAAAACAATGCCTACGCAGAAAAAAAGGTTGAAGGCACCGAGTGTGTTTGGCCTGGACGAGGGGAGAGCAAGGAGGAAGGCTTGAGAGCATTATTCCAGTCAGAGATCAGAAATATTTGGGGGGCTGGGGCTAGAAATCCCACAATCATCACAGCCTCTGAAATTCTGGAGGGAGTAGTCTAAAAAACAAACAGCTCTCATCTCTGATCCAAATAGTAGAGCAGCTAACAGAATATATTTCTTCTCTGTTACCTGAGAGAACCAAGACTAGATCTAGCAGACTTAAATTATGGGAAGGTAGAGTTTGGTTTAATATTATGAAGAACTTCTTCGAGGTAAAAGGAGTTCAAAGACCGGGGGACTTTTCCTTCCTGGAGGAGTCTTCAAGCAAAGGTAGGATTCCCATCTGCTGTGGGTTTCTTTCACTGTGAGTTTCCACCTAGCAAGGGATGGCAGGCAAATGGCTCCGCCAGTTCTGATTCTGCCACTCTTCTGGCAAACTGTTGTTGTCCTCTAACCCTGTTCGATGACACAGGGCAGTGCCTACTGAAATCAAATATCAACTGGCAAATTATTGAATTCTAAACAGCAACTGTTATTTGCAGGGGGGGGGGAATGCTTCTTTTGTACCAATGCTGAGATTTCATGCTTGTTCTCTGCCCACCCATGCCCTGCCCTTAGAGGACATTGCTACTACAAATAAGAGACTAGTGTGCTGCTAAAATAAAGGGTGGGGGGGAGAGAGAGAGAAAGGAAGCTCTGTTTATCCTCTCAACGTACTGGCCTGGAGGTCTACAATGTTCCTAAAGTGAACACGACCCATTGGGAGCATGAGTCATGTACTCTGGCTACTTTCAGATGCTTGTTTTTCTTTGCGGCTATATTTTTGAGACTTAACGCGTCGTTCCCCTTTAGTTTGCCAGATACGTTGCTGCAAAGCAAAGCGCTTGTAACGCAATGAAAATGTCCCTGAGGAACATGTCTGAAATCTCAATAATCCACTTTGGGTACTTCCTACGAACCAGGCGAGTTCCGTGGAGATCAGTGGGAAGCTGAAGACCTCCGGTATGGCACTGTAATAACAGAATGACAGCAACTGGGACGGAAATAGCAAAAGGTGGTTTAAATGCAATTCCCTGCTCCGAACAACAGGTCAGGTCGGTGTATACTGAGTATATTCACAACGCATATCAAAATCAATATAGATACTCAGCCACAAAGAAGAATTCTCAAAAACATGCTGCCTGCTACAGCTTAAAGAAGCGCCGCTTGTGACTCAGCAACATTTCTAGACATCCCCTCAGATTGCAACATCAAAGAATCAATGTGCGTTCAATCCAGGCTTTTATTGCAAAATCACACTGCCTTACTCCCTGAATTTTAGGAGAAGGGGGGAGTCCAGACAATGACATCTGCTCTTGGTAACCCAGTTTATTTTCATTGTCTCCCCTTTCCATTTTCTTCATAATTGTGGGCCATCAGGTCAATTCTGACTGACCCTTTTTGGGTAGAGAGTACTCAGAAGTGGTTAACCACTCACCTTCTTCAGGGGGCCACCCTGGGACCGTGCAGCTTGCCCAAGGCCACACAGGTTGGCTCTACTCACAGGAGGCAAAGTGGGGAATTGAACACCCAACCTCTGGCTCTGCAGCCAGATATCTAACTAATAAAAGTATTGTGTCTACATTGCCCACCCAGCCCAGAAATAGACAAGACACAGGTGTTGGGTTTAAAACTTGGGCCACAACTTTATTAACTATTTAAAGTCATCCCCCCAAATGCAAGGGGGCCTACCGTAGTGCAATATTCTTTAATGTCCGGATAATCATCGATCACCGGACATTTCCTATAGCAGGGCGAGCGCCTATTTCTGAACCGTGCTGTCCGCTGTACAGCACGCCTTCAGGTGCTCTGTGACTTGGTACCCCCCAACCAACTCTCCCGCCGAGCCTTGTGACCCTAAGCGGGTAGCTGGTTGGGAGATCGTACCCTGTAAAACCCACCTCTCCTCTGACAGCCAATTGTCAGAACCTGACAGAGAGATGGCCAAAATGTTGTCACCATGTGTCAATCCTGAACTCCCCCAAGCTTTTGTTATCGCACTACCCGAAGCTGCGACCGAAAGGAATTTAACTAACCATTATGTACCATGACATTATAACCACACCCTGTATATAAGAATGGGATGGGCGAAAACGCACCCGCATCCAAGTGCCAATTAGGATGCAAGCCAAAAATTCCCATCCGGCTCCAGAGGCAACCAGCTAATCTCATTCTTAATCCAAGGGTGGGTGGGAGGGATTGCTGGAAAGGCAGCAAAAGAGGCTGCCTTAAAGGGACCTAGCCTTATTAAAGGCTCCATCCCTCCACCCCCTAGAGGCTGCATCACCCGTGATGCTTGTGTCCGTGCGGGCGGGCAAAGCCTCCCCGAAATGGCGACCCAGCGCCATTTCGGAGAGGTCAGTCCTATTGCCCCTAGGATGCATAAGATTTTCTTCTACTTCATTTATTTTATATGCCATCTTTCTCCAAAAAAATGGAACTCAGGGTGGCACACAGGAATGCTATACAAAAAGTGCAATTAGTACACAAAACCAAGCATCCATCATTAACATTAAATAAAAAAAATCCTATTTAAAACAACTGAACACATAAGGTGCTGTATCAACACATCACTGAGGAAAATGTAGCACCCACCTGGTAATACGCCGCCTCCTCAGAAACTAGTAAGTTGTGAAAGGTCTGCCTGATTGAACATAATTCTATTTGTCAGCCTAAGGAAGGAGAATAGAGAAAAGGCCATTCTAACCTCTCTTGTTGAGGAATTCCACAGCCTACATTTGTCTGTCTGTCTGTCTGTTAGTTTGTTTTTTAAGCCTCAGGAGAGGCTGGTCCATTAGGTCATATAAAGCCCTCACCCATTTCTCTGGGAGTGCATCTGAATAGGGCTACCTCTGCCTATCATCTTGGCTCCACCCATTGCTGACTTTTTTTATTGTGCCCCACCAGCCACAATGGGCACCAGCTGCCACTGCACCCCACCCAAGGTCTCAGCTCAAAGGTCAAGATCTGACTTCAGGTGCCTCTCCCACCCCTCACAGAAATCTCCAGAGCTATTTCTCACTCTGAAATCAGAGCTGTGACATTGGGGAGAAGGGGGAAATGGTGCCCCATGGATGTCAGAAGGCATGCTAGGAGAGCCTGTGGATCCACAGGATTCGTAGCTCTCCAAACCCTCAATGACACTCCTAAACTGGATGCTAATTTACACCAGATCAATTCATTCCCCCTTGATTTAGTGGGAGGGAATTTGAACACACACAAACATGGGGGAGTGGAAAGACTAGTACCCCTCTTTTCCATCTTGGTGAACTCGACGATAGCAGGGCTTGGGATTTCTCCAAGACTCTGACTCCAGAGCACTTGCGGTGCAAGGCAGGATTGCTCTGTAAGAAGGGAAAAGGTGGGACAGGTGGGCAATGCCTTTTGTTTGGTAGCACTCAGCTGCCTGTATCAGAAAGCACTTGTCTCTGCTGACTTACATCTAAGACGTGCCTCATGAAATCTACCTTACCAAGAACTTCTGGACTTTGTATCCAAGAGTAATTTTCCTGGCAAAATCCATCTTCCCATGAGCTTCCAAGTTCTTCACATTGGCACACGCCTGATGAAGTGGTCCTGATCCACAAAAGCTTGCAGATTTGGATAACGATTTCTTTTTCAGTGGTCTATAAAGGTATCACCTACTCTTGCATTTGTATTTTGTATTGATCACGCAGCTCCCTTTTATTTCAATTGGATTGTTGAAATAGAAGGATACCAAGAAACAGCGGCCCCCCATACCAACAAGATGACACATGGACTCTCAACATCAGCAGAGCGAACTGCAACCACTAGGTAATCTTATTTTGACTTTAATCCAATTGGCTAAACCTAATGAGTTCACTAAATTAACACTCTAATTCCCAGATGGAGGACTCAGGTTTTCTGTGTCACCCCCTGTCCCATGCGAAGCAGAAACATGTCCATTTCAAAGAAAGGCCAAATATGCAGAAGGCTATTCTTTGGATCTCCTTAATAAAATCAAGCTCAGATTTCCAGAGTCTGCTGGCCTGAAATCACTGCAAGGAGAAAACTGGCTTTCAGGTATGTTACAGAGGTGGGAGCAAGCGTTTTGCATATGACACTGTCTTCACGGAGTCTTCTTACCATTTAGCAAATTCCAGTCTCAAAAAAGCAAAGCTCTGTTTGGTCTTCAAGCACTATCATTTTACCTGACAGGCAATCATTTTAGATCATATAAAAGAACTAACCATCTGCTCAGTGCTTTTGACAGATGAATACCTATTGTTTAAATAATTTTCTCTGATTCACACATACACAAGCACACACAAGCATATATATACACACATATGCATGCAGCTCTACCAGATGGGACATCTGATTACGTATAGATGATCCTGGTATTTTTCCTGTTTGGCCTATTTCAGTAAGAATAGTGACAAACAATGACAAAATCCAAGACTTTCCATGGTATTTTCGTCTCTCCTACAAAGCATGGTTTATTTCTTATCTCATTTTGGGCAGACCTACAGAGGGATCTGGCTTTGCTGCAAATTGATTCACAGCCTATATTACATTTGAAATTGCAGTCACTGCTCATACAGGGGTTGCAGGTTGATTTAGGACTCCATTGTTCATATTGGATGTTATGTGATTCACAGTTTAGCCCAAAGCTCCCTTTTTTTCCTTCCTTCCTCTGGTCCTACCTTTGCTGATCCTTCCTTCTTCTGGTCTTGCCTCTGAAGATCCTTTTATGGGGCATAATACGAGAAATAATAATAACAATGACCCAGCAAAATGTTGATAGGGTAATCTAGCACTAATCTCATATATGTAAGAAGTTTTTTTTAAAAAAAATAATAAATGGAGGATGATTGGGGGAGAGGAAAAATTCCAAAGATTGTTCTCCCAGTCCTGAACACCATGCGCCAACTGTCTACGTTACTGAACTACCACCTGCACACACATGCCCCATCTTTATAAGAAAAAGTAGAAGCCCCTAAGGAGTAGGAGAAAAAACTACTTTGGGAGCAAAAAAGACTGGACTAATTCAAATTAGCTTCTGCATCATGTGGTCAGTAAAAAAAAACCCTTCAAATTCACCTGTTTGATAGGTGGAGCAAATCCCGTTGGCATTTGACCATGTAGACATAGCCTTTGTTCTGGAAACTAAAGAAGGGGATAAAGTGTTTCTTCCTGTCCTGGTCAAAAGGTTAGAAAAGCTTCTTCCTTTTCCCCCACCTCTCTGTTGGGGACTTCCTAAAGAAAGGTGAAAGAATAATAATAATTAAAAAAATGGTACTGCCCATGTCCAGGGCTGTTGGCAAACAAGCGAGTGGGAGAGATGCCCTTTGGAGCCTGGTGTGGGTTAGGGTTGCTAAGAGGTAGATTTGTCCACCTCGTACATACTCAGAAAAATAGAAGCCATGGGTTTCTGAGGGGCAAAAGCAGTTTCAGCTTCAGGGAGGCAGCAGGATGTTAACTGGAACACACTCAAAAAAGTAGAAAGTAAAAGGCACAGATAAAAGTTGCAGCTGGCAAACTGGTCCTTTGCATTTCTCCGGCTGTTTTTTAGCAGACTCCTAACAACGAGCCTCCATCTCACACAGCACCCGTTTCTCTCTTTTTCCTTCCTTCAGCAATCCCTTGAAGAAGAAGCTGTGAATTCAGCACTTCGTGTTGTCTGGGTGTGAATCCTGAAAACAACCATCAACTTCCATCGCCAAAAGTTTAAAAGAGGAGGGCAAAAATTGGAGTAAACAGGAGACTGGAAGAGCCCAATCAAGCAGATTTATGGAACTCATTCTAATATCTCATATCTCATTCCATGTTTAGGCAATTAACTTTGAATAACTTCTTGTAAATCCCAGTATGTCAGAAAGTTATGTAGGTGTCAGTCATCTTACTTAACCCAAAGAAATTATTTTCCTGGTTACAGACTGTGGACAGCAAGCCCCGTGGCACAACGGTTAAACTGCAATAGTGCAGTCACATCTTTGCTCACAACCTGAGTTTGATCCTGCTGGGTTCAGGTAGCTGGCTCAAGGTTGACTCAGCCTTCCATCCTTCCAAGGTTGGTAAAATGAGTACCCAGAGTATTCCTTGCATAATTATGTTGTAAACCACCCAGACAGTGCTCTAGCAGAGACTCAATGACTGGGTCTTCCATGAGAGTCTGGGATTTTCATTGGCGCTTGAGTTCCCAGTTTCTTTTTTGCTTTGGGCTTCTTGGTTCTGTTAAAGCTTCATTTCCAAGGGAGTGTCACTGTTGCAGAGTGTTAAAAAAAAAAACACACACACAACTTTTTAAACTGAAGCACCAAAGAAATATTCAGTATTTTGGAGAGCCATGTTTCCATTCAAGTACCACTTCGGGCTTCCTCACTTCACTTCAGGTTGTTTCAGAAACTGACAAATGCCCCCCACTCACTTTGGATTTTGAATAATACTGAACCCAAAGCATACCCGTAATCTGAACAGCTGAAGGAGGGGTAAAAACTGGCGGAAGAAACATCAGTAATTTAAGATATGCAGATGCCACCATAAAGTATTAGTGGCAGAAAATAGCATTGACTTGAAACAATTTTTATGATGGTTAAAGAAGAAAATGCAAAAGCAGGATTACAGCTGAACCTTAAGAAGATTTAAAAGATACAGAGGAACTACACAGCATTGATATTGATAAGAAAACAGTATTGTTAAGAGGATGTGCTTTGGAGGACCAAGACCATCCGTTTCATGAGATTCCCAATTACTGTATAGAAATCTGAAAGCTGGAAAAAGACAATAATGCTCAGAAAAGTGATCGGCAGTAGAGAGAGAGGTAGATGATCTAAAATCTTCCTGCTTGCAGACCTAACATGAGATGGATTGACTCAATATTTTTTTAAGTCACAGTGTTTAGTTTACAAGACATGAGCAGGGTTGTTAGGACCTTCTGGAAGTGATTAACTCATTGGGTGGCCCTGAGTAAGAAGTGACTTGAGAATCAGTATTCTGTTGTGCAGCTCTCTGTGTACGGCAGGAATGACATCAGCAACAGCTGCAGATTGCAACTAATTAAAAAGACTTCCTTTTTCAGAGTCAGGGTCCATACAACTTTGTGTCATTGTCTGTGAGTCATGCACACAGCATTTTTTTTAATTTAAAAAAAAAATCAATGAAGTGGTCCAAGGACATGGACATGGTGAGCAAGGAAAGACAGCTGCACGTCCCTAGTTTGGGCTTATTGTTTCTTGTCTTATATCACTTTTGCAACTGCCAGAACCTGGAATTCAGTCACAGCTCCTTTTCAAAAAAGGAAGATTTTCTTTTCTTAAGAACTGGCTGCCATAAACTAGCCTTGTTATTCATGCACGTGTGTCACACCATGCAAAGTTAGATCCAACGTTGCCACCAATATTTCCTATCACCTCACTCTTGCCTCAAATGCTGTGTTTTCTATGGAGTCAGTTCAGGAGTCTTCAAGTGCGGAAGAACCCAGTGATAAGAAATCAAATGATGTGGATGTCCCTGTGTGAAGTAGTTCTTTGTTATTCCCCATAACTGCTTTGCTTATCTTTGAGGCTTCATTTACCCTTTCAATAGGGACATGAGATTGGTTTGTTGAAGCACTGATCAGAGAGATAGCTGTTTGGAAATGTGAAGAGTTAAATTGATGGCACTGTGGAATGGCGGGTTGGCTGGTTTTGCTTGCTTTATAGATTTACATGCCAGTCTGCAGTAGAAGTATTTCCAGAGCCTAGACATAAAATTGTAAAACAATTACAAGACTCAGAAGGCAACAGATAAAAGCAATATAAAACAGTACGTATTGTTTGCTTGTTACGTTTATATACCGTTATCTTCAGCACAAAGAGTTTTAAGGGCAGATAACAAAACAGATTAGAACAGTAAAATTTCCAGGGCAGCAGCCGCTGTAGTTTCTTCCAGCAAATCAACAAGTCCTGTGGTACCCCAACAGCTAACAAACTTTATTCGGCAGAAGTTTCTGCAGACTGGAATCCTCTCCACTAAATACAAATGTTACAGGCAGTGAAAAAGGCTCAATAAAAAGACAAATAGCATCAAAAAAAGGGAATCCCAAACCAATAAATAGAATTTTTTAATCAGCGTGGGTTAAAGTTAAACTATGGCAAAATACCACTTTTCCAGTAAGCATGCAGGGGTTGGAACCAACGTGTTTACAGCGCAAGCGCGCACACACACATACACTTTTTCTTTTATTGAAAAATACACACAACAAACTGACACTATTCATTTTATTTTATTTCTTTTTTAACCTTTGAATTTGTGTGTGCTTTTTTAGACATAAAACAGGTAGGAGAAGCTGTACCCCTTCCCCAGCCATGTGTGTGCTAGCTCCAATCCAGATTACCACAAAGAGAACATTAATCATCATCATGATCATCATCTTAGAACTGCAGAGCTGGAAGGGACCTTATGGATCATCAAGTCCAGGCCCTGCCGAAGAGGGGAATCAAACTCCCAACAAGCGAGTTATGGAGCAGGCCTTGTTTTAGAGTTTTTAAAAAGTGATCTTTAGCCACACACGCCATGCTTAACACAGAGTATATACGTTAACCTTCCATATCAGGGTCAAACTAGATGCTATGCTTTGCACACTTTTAGAAGATTGATTGATTGATTGATTTATTTATTTATTTATTTATTTATTTATTTATTTATTTATTTATTTATTTATTAGATTTGTATACCATCGCCTTGGGTCCTTTTAAAGAAAAAGATGGGGTAAAAATAAATGAATGAATGAATAAATAAATAAATAAACAAACAAACGCACCACTCCATTTGTGCAAAACACTATTCTGGGTAGTTTATAGCAAATAAGCACAGCAACAAAGAAATTACATAAAATAAAATCAACGGATAAAATCAGTTGCAACAAGAGGCCTGATTCCACATATAGGAATATATGCGCTAGGCATAAAAATCAGGCTGAGGTGTATGGGAAGGCTTCCCTGTGAAGCAACATCTTCAGGAGCCTTCTGAATGTTTGGAGGGAGGGAGCCAAGCGCAGCTCCACGAGGAGCTGATTCCAGAGTGTTGGTGCCATAGTAAAGAAGGATGTCTTCTCCAAGTGACGCCATCGGATTTTCCTCATGACATGTGAATTTCCTTACTTAAATATCATGCTTTTGTGGGCTTTATTTTAATCCTGTGACCCAACTGGACATTGCAAAGTAAACAAACACTTAATTTGCACATCTGACTGCTAAGGCGCATGCTTCTGAGGAAAGCTCACTCTGGGAGGAAATGTGAGTTAGTCAAAGGAAATATCTTTCTCTTTAACTGCTAGTTTCACCTTCAGGAAATTTAAAAGATCTAAAAAATATCTAAAATACCTAAAATATGGAAGTCTTAGCATCATGCAGAGATAGTAGCATGGGTGCCATGGACGTAATCTCCCTGGGAGGACTCCCCAAAGACAATGCAACACAGTCTCAAAAGCTGCACCTCAAGAGGTAGAAGTATCCCAAAGAGGCAGATCTCAGGGAATAGCTAGGCTAGGGAAAGGTGGTCTAACATAGTGGTTCTCAAATGTGGGTCCCCAGATGTTTTTGGACTGCAGTTCCCAGAAGCCTTCACCACTTGCTGTGCTGGCCAGGATTTCTGGGAGTTGCACTCCAAGAACCTCTGGGGACCAACATTTGAGAACCACTGGTCTAACAAATACCTTGAACCAAGGTCATCAAGGGCTTTGAATTCGTGTGTGCTTTTTTAGACATAAAACATTTTAGACATAAAATTTTAGACATTTAAAGGTGAGGAGTTAGCTCTTTGATCTGGGCTTGGAAATGGACTGGGAGCTACTAAGTGGTAAAACAAGTGGGAGGACTGGAATTCCACAATACTAGTTACCACACAACCTCTCTGGCAGAAGCATTTCACAAGTTGGGTGGCATCTCATACAATACAAGAAAAAAAAACAAGGACGTATTTTTTTGTTAACCCGTCCTTATCACAGCAAAACATTTCCAAAGGCTTGAGCATGGGCCATCCAGAAACTGGAACAACCCTGGTGTGAGGAAAATATATCATGTAGACTCCCTTTTTAATCTGGGTCTTGAAGTATTCCTTTCCAGGCATAATGCAGAGCCATGTAGTAGTATCTTCCATGCCACAAAATAAACCTTGAGAAAGTTACACCTGACAACTCCCAGAATCCTACAGAGTGGACATTCTGGGAGATTCTGGCGGTTATTAAAAAAATATTCCAGGCTCTGAGGTTATGAACCGGTGAGTTGGAGGATGTGAGACAGGATCTTCTTTTCCCCAGCATTGATATTCCCAAGACTACACTTTACCACATGCAACAAAGAGAAGTGGATTCTGTGCATGACACAGTAAATACTGTCCCTGAGTAACAAGTAACAGCAGTATAGTCTGTGCATGTCTCTCTCTCCCTCCCTTCTCTCCCACACTCAAAGCTTGATAACTATCCTTAATACGTCAAGGTTGTGGGGGGAAAATCTCTGTTTTGATTTGCTTATATTTCTCTGAATCCTGCCTGCATCTTCTTCTCATCTTAGTTTTCTACTGGATTGTGAGACTTGGCGTTTCTTTCCTGCCCTGACTTTTGTGTATATTTTCATACATTCTCATGTGTGCATTCTCTCCCCTGCAATGAGTCTTAAAGGATGTGAAGAAGGTGCACAGAGCATAGCATCTAGTTTGGCTTTCTCTGAGACTGTCAAATCCAATGAAATTCTCTTCCATCTTCATAATCTGCCTGAAAGCTTATCCATGTACGGTGTCAGGGAAGGTCTTAAACAGGAGATCCCAAGAGTGAGCTTCTAGTGCTTTCCTCCTCTATTGTCGGTGCTCTATTCCTACTGCAAGCCTACTGAACCAAGCTCTACATGGCAATGGTGCCATGTAAACTGTAGGATAAACCTGTCTGCAAAAGCTGGTTCCTCAGACTAAACCATTTGTGTCCAATGTGAAAACTTTGTATTGGATTGGACCTCTTTCCAACTTTCACAATCCATGTGTTTATAATCCCAGTTTTTACAAAAAATGTTCTGGTACCAACACTTCGACATATCTCCAATGTGTAAGCCCTTAAGCTTCTACTCACAGTGTCATCAAATATAGATGACTATATATATTGAAGGACCTGGCTTCAAAGTCCTGCTTGGCCATGGAAACTCAATGGGGGTTACACTGGTAAAACCACTCAATATTTCAATTACCTTGAAAGCCCTATTAGAGTTGCTGTAAGGTGGTTCTGACTTGACAGTATATAACACACAGATGCACACCTGCACACATAACACATATAGTAAAAGAAAGACAGAGACAGAGAGACGATTCAGCTTCATAATTTATACATCTAAATTTCATGAACAGTTAGTGAGTTCCTCTTTTGAATGTTTTATTGTCATTGAACTAAAAGCTTAGCAAAGATATGCCAAGGACTGTAGTGATTGCGCTTGCCCTTAATTTGTGATTGTGTATGCACAAATCACTTCCACCGGCGGAAGAACTTAATTGAATACCACTCATGATTTTTAGCCTCACTTCAAAAAGAAATTTCCTGTGAAAAAAAGAAAGAAGACAACACATTTTGTCTAATCCAGCCTCTACATAGTTTGAAAGAGTCACTGATTTCACCACCACTTAGATACCCACACGGGCTATGCTGGGTTGGGGCTTTCTGAGAGATGCTGAGTTCTGGAGCTTCACCTCCTGAGGTCTGGATATGCAGAAGCCCCTCAAATACACTGGGTGGGAATATCTGTTGCTTCACTATTTCAGACAGATGCTGTGATGGGAAAAGAAGCCATAACAAAAAAGTCCATGGGAAAAAGACATGAGCTTCCACTCCAGCTGCCCATTGGTTTGTGATCGCAAACCCAGTTTTGTTTCAAAAAGAAAACAATAGGCATTCCCTCATGGCAACGTTTGAAATTGGAAGCTCAGAAAAATAACATTGACTTGAAAACGTTTCACATGTGTGGGGAAAGTTTTCCACCCTATTTCCATATCAGTTAATGGAATTTAATGTCACACCTACCCATGCTGGAGGATTAAATATTCACATGTAGGTAACATATCGGCCGTGCCAGCAAGCAACATTAAATAATCATGCATAGGTGACAAATTAACTCAGCCCATCTAGTAGCATTAAATAACCACATAAGGATGACAAATGAATTGTTCAAGGTAATAAATTTGAGAACTAACTGAAAAGCCAGGAATATGCCCAGAAATAACTTCACATCTTTATTTTAAAAAAAAAAAACATTTTAAGAAGCTCATTGAACTTTAGTTATTTTATATCTGAATATTTTAAAGCGTAGCTTGGAAGTCTATAAAAGTAAAAAAAAGAAACAAGGGCTAGAAACAAAGAACTAATTGCCCATTTCAGTCCTGGTACAAAGGAGCTTGGATTTGGGTAAGAGTAGCACAAGGCATTTGGCTACCTGAGGCAAAGGCAAGAGGGTGCCTGTCAGCCCCATGTGGCCTGTAAAAGACAACCCGATTGGCTACTGGATCCTCCTTCAGCACTGGCAATGGAACTGGATGAGGCACTGCATCTGAGGCGGGAAGTTGGCTTAGGACATCCATTTGCAGGGCAAGCTGCCTGGAAGACGGCGCTTTGTCCTGTGACACCTCCTTGCTACTGCTTGCCCTCTTCCAGCATCATTGCCGGGAGAGCCATTTTCCTCTGTCCAATGGTAGGATTGACCTTGTGCACTTACAGTAGCTGCCCTAGCTCTTTTGAAGCACAAGGAAGTTTCCAAAGCACTTTTACATACAATGTCCTTCCTCATAGGAGAAGCACCCACAGAAGTCTTTGTACCCACTGGAGCCTCTGTTGCACACAGAGAAAAACTGGATCAAAGTGATGCTTCCAGAAAACATCTAAATCGACTAATCTGCATCTAGGATAATTGGTTTGAATCTGAGAACATCTTCCTTAAATCACACTAGACCTTTGCTGTTGCTGTTCCCAGCAAATTGGACTAGAGCAGATGTCACACTAGTTCACCCACAGCAAGAGTCAATACATGTGTGGCTTCCATCTCTCTCTTAATCACCACAAAGGAAAAGATCAGCTCTGTTCAGTGTACATAAAAGCCACAAGGAAACAGAATGCACTTGCCTAGCTCCTTCTGTCATCATTTTCAGCTCGGTGGTTTGGAGCACCTGGCTGCATAGATCAGCAATCCCATTCCCCACTTTGCCTCCTGGGGAAAGAGCCAGCCTGCACAGTCTTGGGAAAGCTGCATGGTTCCAGAGTGCCTCCGGAAGGAGAGGCTAGTAAACCACTTCTGAGTATTTAGTGTTTAAAAATACTGGGAAGGCTTACCATAAGTCAGAACTGACTTAACAATTTGGTTTGTTGTTTCCAATGTAGGATACAATGATCTTGATGGATTTATCTCTTGAACTTCAGTAACCTTGTAAACTTTCTTTATCTTACCAGTCATCCATTCAAGTTTTTTTTTAAGTGTTATGCAGGTGTTGGGTGTTCATTTTTGTTATCTGAATGTATCTGTTATGCTTTGCTCTGCTTTATCTGAAAATATTGCTGGGGGCATAGTGTTTTTTGCATACTTCTGTTGTAAAGCACCCAGAGAGTGCTTTACGTAGCGCTATGGGGCAATATATAAGTCGAAACAACAGCAACATATTAAGCTTATATAATTAGCTCTATTAATTATACGATTTTCAGAAAGTGTCGATCAATTGATTCGAAATGAAAATTCAACCTGAAGTGATGGGGACAAAGAGTAAAAGTAGTGTTTCAACAAGGTTATAGCAACCTACACACACGTGAATGTGTTCACGCATCCCGCCTATTTTGTACATAACATGTAGAATTCTCATTGGGACAAACAAAGGAAACAGCACAAAGTGTATCTGCTTGCTTTCCACCCTTCCAAACATTCCGTATACTTCAGGGTGGCATGCAAATTAGATCTGTACTACAGCTGCTTTGATCTAATAACTTCTGCTTGTCTTTGACAACACAATACCTACCTGCTTGTGTTGCTTTTAATCTTCTGTTGTTGCTTTCGATCGTGACCTTTTCCTGACTTTGACAAAGCAAAGGCAGTGAAGATACTGTGTCACTGTGGTTTCCATTTATCTCCTCTCTGGAAGCCCCTCATGTTTCTGATCCCAGTCCCATCAAGATCCAGCTACATAACCTCCAAATACTCTCAATAGCTAGTGATTTTGTCCTTAGGCTATTTTACTCTTAATTTCCCCAGAAGCTTATCCAAGATAATACAAAGGACTGCAAACAACGTGTTTCCCCTCATTTTGTATAATTTTAAATTCAGACCTGGAAGCATGGAGGGGGAGGCATAGAGGCCCAAGCCGCTCAACTTCCCTCTGGCCCCTTCTCTTGGAGGAGGGAGGTAACAACCAGTGAGTTCACCCAGCAGTGCTTACCCTGCCTGCTTGTACATTTATTTCCTGGGGGAGGATACAGAGCCCATTCAATCAAGTATATTGCCAGTATCATGACTTTTAAACTATACTAGTCACCCTCTTTAGGCTCAGGCTGTGCTCTATGCCACTGAGTCAGAACCAAGTTACAGCTATCCAATCAGGGCTTTCAAGATAAGTGAGGGCTCGGTCACACTGGCAATAAGAACTGCAGTTGAATTGATTTTAGCGTTATTGAAATCATTGTATAAATCCCCGCCCCGGACACACAACGCATAGGTGAAATTGATTTATTTGGGCTGCAAAACAAGTTTTTTTTTTTTAAGAGGCCAGCAAGGGCTTTTTAAAATATCTCAGATCTGAAATAGATTCATTTCAATGCAGTTTTGTGGATGTGACCACTGCTGTTCTTCTAATTTGTGCCTATATGGATTTTGGGTGGCAGGGACACTGGGATTTTTCTTTTTTTTAAAAAAAATTCTTAAAATGTTTAGCGATGCATTGCTTACTATAGTGCGACCGTGTACGATTTTTTGTGTGTTGCCGCAAGTTTATTGCTTCATCACTTCATTAATAAATTTGGCATTACAGCCTACCCTATTGTCTCCATTCGGTGGATGAAACCATATTTTCCCATCATTAATCACCCGGGGTTACCTCTCCAATGTTTTCCCCATGGTTTCTAGTAACTATTATGATACCAGGTGGTGCCTTATAGACATTCAGTTTAGCAAACAAAACATAAATTGAGTCAATTCCAGTGTAGCTTCCCAAACCAGTTTTAATTAGCAGAAATACTGTACATCAAAGTAATTTAAGTCAAGTGAACATGCCTACCAAGTTATATACCACATGACTTTACAGTGATTTTAAAATGTTTGGACTAGAATCAATGTAAATTGGCAGTGTGACCAAGCCTTGAGATACTAAGGAGTGTCTTGACCAATTCCACCACCACCAGTGAGTTTCCATGGTCAAGGGGAATTTGAACCCAGGTCTCCAGAATCCGAGCCCATCACTCTTCAGACTCAGACTAAAAACTTCTGGACATAGATCTGCCTGTATTGTTTCATGTTTTGTTTTTCACTACAGTCATGACACACAAGCCTGGTATCACATGCTCCTAAAACTCCACTTCATATCATTGTTCCCTGCAAATCCATGGGAAAAGTTAAAGCAGAGTTGGTGAGAAGGTTGTGAATACTAACAACCTTGGTTTCACTGAAGCCAGAGAGCTGCTGAAGATGCCAAATGTTGTGGTTTGAAACAATAAAATGGTGTGGCCAGTACTTAACGTTTAAAATGGAAATGTTTTACGGCAGGGGTCCCCAACTCCCGGTCCACGGCCCGGTACCAGGCTGTGGCCTTGGCAGGACCAGGCCGCGGAGACAGATCTCACCCCCGCATGCACGCACACACACCCGCACGCACGTATACACAAACGCCCCCCACATACACGCATGGACGCACACACGCTCTGCCCATGGACATACAGATGCATGCACACCCTGCCCACAGATGCACACATGGCCCCCCCCACATGCATGCATTCATGACCCACCCACGCACAGATGTGCGCACGCCCAACCCACACACGGCTGCATGGACACCCCGCACACATACCCTGCCCCCACACGCACAGATCTCAACCCCCCACTAAACCAGTCCATGGTGGGAAAAAGGTTGGGGACCACTGTTTTAGGGTATGCATAGTGACAGAAGAAAACAAGAAAAAAGAAGAGGAAAATAATTCTGCATATGCTCAGAGGCATTATCTGTCCAACGTCAGTGAGCCTATACTAAACTGTTGCAGGAAAGCCAGCAAAAAGTCTTGTGGCATCTTAAGAACTAACATTTGTATTTGGCATAAAATAAAATGATTTGTGAACTGCAACCCACTTCTTCAGATGTATCCAAAGAAGGGAGATACATTATTTTGGCCTGCGGGTGTGCATTCTAACTAATCTCAGTAATTTTAGATGCGTGCTTGCAATCATACAAATCAGCACACTGAAATGTTGGGCATGTTATCTTTTAAGGACCTGCGCTGGGTCCCTGTTAATGGAAAGGCAGATCTCATATTCTGTAGGATAGCTTATGGCTTTGTAACAAACCCTTGGCTTGTGTGCCAATCCATTCTCTCTCACCTCCAGTGAAAGGCCCCAAGCCGCTACCTCTTAATTGCAGCAAATGAACCTGCAAGAAGGGAGAGGTAAACACAGCAGTCACTAATTGATACCGCACAACTGAGAGAGAACATGCTGCCTCTTTGCAAACTCCTTCAGATGACTGTTTGTGGCCTGAGCAGATGAGGCCTCCACATGATTTCTGGCATAGTAATAATTAAGGCCACTATGTTCGGTGGCAATGCCAATAAATAAGCATTGTGACGGCCGTCCTAAAAACTGCTTACACTGGAGTACTCCCACCTGCATGCTCCAGAACGAGTGGTTTCAGTAACCCAGTTTATGACTATCATTTATACTGATTTCAAGGAAAGAGGGCGATGTCAAAAGCCAGCCGCTTGTGCCACGGCTGCCAGTGCTGGCAGATGCAAGCAGAAAATAGGGCAGGCTCCAAACCGCCAAAGGTCATATGGATTTAGGGCAATAAACAAATGAGTCCTCGTTCAGGACATTTTGATTCGAAGGGCAACCCAAAGGAGTAACTTCCCTTTGAGGAAAAGTTGCATTGACTTCAATACAATCATAAGTCACAACGGGAGTCGGCCCACCGAATCAGTGGAGAGCTGGTGAGTCAACTCTTCTGTAAATTCCACTGATCCATTTCTGAAGTAAAGACCATGCTCTCCGTCATCTTCCTCCTCTAATCATGACGGGAGAATCCTGGGTTTCATGTGAGAATTATGTGGGGATGCTGTTCTAGGTGTTCTTGGACTGCAACCCCCAGCAATTCCAGCCAGCACAGTTGGTGACAAAGGCTTCTGGGAACTGCAGTCCAAGAACATCTGGGTTACCCAAGGTTGGGAACCACCGTTCTAGCTTATGTGTGGCCAGCAGCTCTTTGAATACTCCAGAAACACAAAAATACCCCAACTTGATTCATATTTATACATTTGTCCAAAGAGAGTGTACATGCCTAATGGTCACCAAATTAGGAGACTTTAAAAGGGGACTGAACAAATGGGTTTATTTCAGGTGACTGAATAAATTTCTAGACTAAGGATGGGACAGTCTATGGCTGCTACTCATGGGCCTAAGTCATACTGCTAGTCCTGACTAGCGTGGATCCCTGGAATTAACTGTTGAATGGTGAAGCAATACTTACATGAATCCCATTTATTCACTGGATTTGCTCTAGTTGGAACAACCACCATCCCCAATCCCATTCATTAAATGTAGGGTTGCTATTTAAATTGTAGTAGGGACTCCTTCCTCTAGAACAGAGGTCGTCAACCCCCGGTCCACGGCCCGGTGTCGGTCCGTGGCCTGAGACGGACCAGGCCGCGAAGACAGACCTCCCCCCCGCACGCACTCCCCTCCCCACAGCTGCTTTGCACATGTGCGCGCATGCCAGCGACGGCGTGAGCACTCCCCCACCCCTTCACACATGCGCCCGAGTGTCCGAGCGCCTGCGCGAAGGGGGGGGTGGGCGCGCGGGCGGGCGTGCAGGTGCCCCTGCGCATGCGTGAAGGGGTGGGGGAGCGCTCACACCAGCGCTGGCGGGTGGGCGGGCACTCCCCCACTGCTTCGCGCATGCGCCCGAGTGCCCGAGCGCCCGCGCGAAGCCTAAATTCACCTGGTGTTTTCTTCAGCACCACCCCAGCAGTGAAATCATCATATTAAGAAAGGGCAGGCACTCAAAAGGGCCTGCTACTCTGCTTGCTAACCACTGTTTTTCAATCTTGTCCTCCACCACATGGGGCATTTCTCTGGCAGGTCTTAAGTAGGGATGGGGGTATTCATATTCGTATACAAATACGAATACCCCCATCTCTAGTCTTAAGTTACTATGTTCATTCAGTGGTGGGAATTTCCCTGCTAGAATTCTAAAGTCAAATTTAAATTCTTCCAAAATGTAACACAAGTCTTGTGATATCTAGCTAAGAGCGGCTGCAAGACTGACAACCACACCGGGGTGGCTGCTAGCTGGAGGTGTAGCCCCTGCTCCAGAGTGGGAGCAGCTGTCTGCAAACACAGTGAGCCCTGGGAAGGGGGAGCACCTCCAAGATGGCACCTGCCATGCTTTCCAGCCCCCAAACCACTTCCACTTACAAAATGCAGCCTCACAAGTGAAGTCAAGACCAGTGCATGTGTGGTATAATACTGTTGTCATGCAAAGCCCAAAACAGTTTGGGACCACATTACTTGTAAGAGCACTTCTCCCTCAGATTGATCCCCTCCCAGCCGTACTTCCCAGGCGATTATGCTATTGGTGGCCACTCCAAGGGAGGTCCAGAAATCCACTACTAGGAACTGGGCCTTCTCAGTGGATGCCACCACACTATGGAATTCTCTTTCTGCAGAAGTACATCAGGCCCCCAATCCTCCTTGGCTTCAGAAAAAAAAAGTAAAGACCCAGCTTTTTACTCAGACTTTCCATACTTCTTTCCCTTGTTTAATTTTTTTAAAAAAAATTTGGTCTCTCTTTTATGATTTGCAGTTTTATGGTTGATTGTTTGGTCTGTCACCATCTTGTGTCTTAGTACAGATTTTATTAAAGTTGGGGGTTGTTTGCTTCCTTGTTTAAGGTGTCTTTGTTGTTTATTATTGAATTTTAGTTTTGTTCGTGATATTCTTATTGTAAACCACCCGGAGTAGTGGCCTGGCCACTAGATATGTGGGGTAAATAAATAAATAAATAAAATCCTGTGACTGCTAATTTTCAAAAAATAATTAAAAGGATCTATAAACCAAAAAGAAGTTTGTGTTTTAAAAAAGAATAAAAAGGTTCGTTACGGCAAGCTTCCATGTTCTTATACAGCTGAAATTTCGTTTATTTTAGTTCTCTGAATTCTTTAAGCCAGAGCACCAAGTTCTTTATATACAGTATAGTGTAGATATGTGGTTTTATACAAGTTGCAATGAGAAACACACTATATTTCCACAGCTTTTAAACAAAAAGCAGACACTTCTCAGCACAGTTCTTAACTAACTAGTTCACAGCTGTCACTCAAATTCAGACTTCACTCAAACAGCCTCATAACCGAACTGCTAAGCCAAACTCAACTCCTGCTTCTCTCACACACACTCCTCATATACATATAGCATCTCCACATCCAGACAGCGTACCAGCCAATCGGAACACAGTTTAATCCACACAAATTCCATGCCAGTCAATGCCCAGTCACTTATCATGCAACCAATGCATGCCCATTTGCAAGATATATGCAGTGTGGCATCACCACAGTTACCATTTCACTTTACATATTTTGGAGGGTAACAGGAGACATTTAGGACCAACTTCAGTCATTATAACTGACTTGTTTAAAAATTAAAGAGTAACAGATCGTGAATACATCAGCAACAATTAACACCACAAATTAATGTCATTGTATCCGCTAAAAACTGGACACCAGTTGCTAGGGAACATCAAGCAGGAGGGTACAACTATTGGGCTTAATTGCCCATCCAAAACCAAACCAAACCAACTTAGTTTACATTACAACAAGCCTAGCTCACAATTTGCTTGCTTGCTTGTTTGCTTATATGCCACCTTTTTTCCCAAAGGGGACCCAAGGCAGCTCACAAGAGATCAAATAAGAAATGTAAATGCACTATATAAATATCATATTTTAAAAACAATTAAACATACATTTAGTTTAAAACAATCAAGTATAAAAACAATTTGAGGCATTTAAAACCCTGTAAATTAAAAACCAACATTACTGAGATAACATGCTGCTTAAAGGGCTGCCTGAAGAGGAAGGTCTTTGCCTTGATAACAGAAGGACAAGAGGGAGGGGGCCAACCTGGCCTCTTGGGGCAGCGTATTCCAAAGCCTGGGAGCAGACGCTGAGAAGGTCCTCTCTTGTATCCTCACCAAGCAAGCTCAGGAAGGTAAAGGTAGTGGAAACGAAGGACCTCCCCAGAAGTTCTTAAAAGTCAAGAAGACTCATACGGAGTGATGCAACCCTTCAAATAGCCTGGTCCCGAGCCATATAGGGCTTTATAGGTTATAACCAGCACTTTGAATTGGGCCCGTAAAGAGACTGGCAGCCAGTGAAGCTGTTGTAATAAGGGAATTACATGCTCCAGTGTGTAGTCAGCGCCAGTCAGAGGTCTGGCTGTAGCATTTTGAAACAGTTGAAGTTATCAAACACTCTTCAAAGGCAGCCCCACATAGATCATGTTGCAGTAGTCAAACAGGATGTAACTAAGGCATGTGTCACCTTGGCCAGATTGGACATCAATGCACCATTGCCAGGAAAATCCCATGATGAGAATTTCACATGAGTATTTCACACGGTATCCTCCTGGGGAGGCTCTCTGAGTTGGGAATCGGTGGCCTGGCGCTTGCCTGGCTCCGATCCTTCTTGGAGGACCGTCCCCAGAGAGTACAGCTTGGGGAGAATGCTTCGGCCCCATGGAGTCTCAGTTGTGGGGTTCCGCAGGGGTCGATCATCTCCCCAATGCTGTTTAATATCTATATGAGGCCGCTGGGTGGGGTCATCAGGGGGTGTGGTGCTTCGTGCCATCAGTATGCTGACGACACGCAGCTCTACATCTCCTTTTCATCTACCTCAGTGGATGCCGTTCTGTCCCTTCAGCGCTGCCTGGAGGCTGTACTGCAATGGATGCAGTTGAATGGGTTGAGGCTGAACCCGGACAAGACGGAGGTCTTGAGGGTGGGAGGTCCCTCCATCGGCGGTTTGGGCGACTCCCTCTCTTTTGGGGGGACGACCCTTACCGCAAAGAGTGAGGTTCGCAGCTTGGGGATACATCTGGACCCGGCGCTTACCATGGAAACCCAGGTGGCGTCCGTGGCCCGCTCCGCCTATTTCCATCTATGGCGGATTGCCCAGCTGCGACCATATCTAGATGGGGAGGCCCTCACTACTCTTGTCCATGCGCTCGTAATCTCGAGATTAGACCATTGTAATGCGCTCTACGTGGGGCTGCCTTTGAGATTGATGCGGAAACTTCAAATGGTGCAGAATGCGGCAGCCAGGCTCCTTAGTGGGGTGAGGAAATATCAGCATATCTCTCCCACTCTGGCTGCCTTGCATTGGCTGCCCATTCGTTTCCGCATTGACTTCAAAGTGTTAATGATGACGTATAAAGCCCTAAACGGTTTGGGACCTCGATACTTGGCAGATCGTCTTCTCCCACCTAGATCTACCCGAACCACCCGGAATAGCCAGCAGGGACGGCTGAGGGGCCTAACGCCGAGAGAGGCCCAGAAAGAAAGAACAAGAAACCGGGCCTTCTCGGCAGTGGCCCCTCGGCTATGGAACAGCCTCCCTACTGAAATTCGTCTGGCACCCTCGCTGGGCGCTTTTAAAACTCATTTGAAAACCTGGTTTTTCAGGCAGGCCTTCCCTCCAGTCAATAACTGATTTTTACTCTTATCATCTTGGTACTGATTTAATTTAATATAAATGTTAAAATTATGCTGTTTTAAATGTTATGATGTTTTAATGTTATTATGTTTTTATTATGTATGTAAGCCGCCCCGAGTAGACTTTGTCTAGGGGGGCGGGGTAAAAATCTAATAATAAATAAATAAATAAATAAAAATGAGCTCAAAAGGGACTGAAAAGCCTGGAAGGGGATAGTAGAGCATGAAATCAAAACATCCCAACACTTTGACCATCTGAACTCCTTGACCACTCCTGGCCCAACTACTGTCTGAATTCATAGTTGACGCCTGGAAGCTACAATGAATGTTGCAGCACGGTTTGTCCTTTTCATATCCCTCCCTAGAAAGTGAGTCAACATTCCCCAACCACTGTCCTCTTTGGGCTGCTTTACAGAGGGTCCCCACAGTAAAGAGTTTGTTTCCCTTAAAAGGCTTTGGGATTTGAGGGATACCTCTGTCAATCCCATAGTTTCCCTAAAGCTGCAGATCGCTTTCTGCTGTGCACAGACAGTGTTACTGTTTTGCCACATAAGCACTCACCTCTGAACACTGGAAACAAAGGGAAAGATAAATACGTTGACCATGTTTGAGATTAAGGTTCCCTTTATAAATTGTTTATCAGTGAATAGTGAATTATTAATAGACTCTATAAGCATACGGCTGCATGTACTGCAGATTTTTCTTAGTAAAAGAACTACAGCAGTCCTATTGTTAGGATATCATACACTCAGAAAATGAGGCACCAACTATGATCCCACAGAGTTATAACAAAAATGCATACACACAGGTCTAATGTAATGACTTAGAACTGAAGGCTGTAGAAACATCACACAGACTTAACAAACCAGTCACCTGTTGATATTTTCCACCTGTTCCTTGGCCATCGAAAGAGCCAAGAGCTGAATAAGCAAATAAGATTCCATGCAATTCTAAACCTATGCCCAATGATTTTAAATTACCTGTAGTGCCTTCTGTGAGAAGCTTGCAAGAAGGAAACTCAATGCCCCACCTCAAGTCAAGTATGCTGGCCCTTGCGATACCATACAAATCGCATTCAATCAACGAATGAATACGGAAGTTCCTGAAACAAGCAGTCACATGAGCCAGAGGCCAGCACTGCATCGGGGTGGTGACAAAGTGATTAGGATATGGAGGATTATATGGATCCAGATCTGGAGATAATTCAAAGGGAAGGTCATGCACCAGGGAAGAGCCCAAAACATGGTTCTCAGATTACTTGCTAATGCTTGGCAGGAAGAAGCCTGAAGTTGTGGCAACCACCATCTCATGCCTGAGGTCCCTGTTAGGACCAGCACTTGGTCTCAGGGTGCTCTGGACAAGGTGCCCTCCAGTGCCATCATTGCAGACCCTTTCAAAGCAAATATCTCAGGGCAGGGAGAAAGTGACTGGGGTAGACGGAGATAGCTCAATTTAGCACTGAGAAAAGAAACATCAGATGAAGAAGCTGCAGCAGGCACTACCTCTGGGTCCTGAGGCACAGATGCTGAAGGCTGTTGGCTGCAGCCATCTGACCTGATGCTTCCCTTCAGTGCTTGGATTTCTAAAAATCTTTGTGAATGTTAAAGAAGAAGAGCTTCCTAGACAAAATTAGACCTCTAGAGAGCCATGAGTCCCAGCATTTGCCATCCCTGAGCTCGGATGTTAACACCAGGCTTGGCTCTTGAGATTTCTTCTTCCATAATCTCCTCCCAGTCCCTTCCCAAGGAATGTATCAGCCCCATTTGAGCCCTCGGCTCCAAATGGAAAGTACTTCTTTTCTTAAAAAAATAGCAAATCAAGATGTTTCCCCCCAAGCTTTGTTAATCTGTTACAGCAAAAAGCAACACTGTTGAGCAGCACCTTTTAGCCTAACAAGTTTTCCTTGGTGCAAGCTTTGGTGGACTGCAGCCCATTTCTTCAGATCCATGAAGTGTGGCCCTGACAGACAGATACCTGTCTATATACACATAAATAACAAGAGGGGAGCATATGAAGCATTCAACTCATGACCTGGGCAATGGCTCGGGCACCAGGCAAATGAACTAGCTGCAACTTGTATGGTACAAAAAGAGAGGGCATTTTGTATTGAACACGGCAAGGAATGTGAGGCCGGGAAGGGATGAGAACGGTAGAATCCTCACAGCAGAACTCTGGCAACAATGGCACTGCCTTGAGGGCTGCACAAACATCCTTCAGCACAAGGCGACACGACTTACCTGTTCACCTAAGAGTGCAACGCACTCCTCGTTCGTATTTAATTAGTCCTCTTATTGCACCCCCAAAGAGGGGTGTATGTCTGTGTGCTCGGAGGGTGCTAATTAGTGTTAGTGATACCTGAGGCCTTTTGTATGAACCCCCACCTGCCATCCGTGGGCCAGCTTCATTATGGGAATGACAGACATCCCACTTGTTAATTGGCTTTAAAAACTCACGCACACCGAACCCCATGCCGCTTTGACAACCTGCAACCAGTTAACTCCTGACTCAACTAGAGCAATTTGCCCCTAAAGGAGATTGCATAGCAGTCCTCATCATAACAGGAACAGTGGAACTTATAATTGGACTAAAATAAAAAAAAAAACCGAGCTCTTCACTTGTTATATTTTATTTCTCACATAGTTAAAGATGTTACTTGCTTCAGCAGCTTTCCTGCCTAATTTGTGGTGGCTTGAAGAGACTGCTGCCTCAGCACTATCTGGGGCCAGAGTTAAAGTGTTCTTAAACTGTTTTGGCCTGTAATCTGGGCAATGAAACTGAAAATTGGGCTCAAGTTTCTCAACCGTCTCACATCAAGATCTGTAGGTATATGGGATATGCTCCAAAAACTGCATTCAGATAAATAGCTAATGAAAGTATTCACACTCTTGGGATTAAAACCCCTGAGAAATGCGAGGCAGTCATGGGCATTATTCCTAGACTCTTTGCATTCAAAAGAAGCTATGCAGGTATGCAAAGCAGTATCGTTTTTATGGACCGCAAATTATGTGAAGCTTGATCCTAAGCATGTTTACTCAGAAGTAATCACATTGGGTCCAGTGAGGCTTACTCCTGGGCAAGAGTGTGTATCTCTGCAGCTCTGGCTCTGAGATTTCAAGCCCTCTTGCTTGTTTGTGCAAATTTGAAACACAAGTGAATTTCTTTTTACTTTGAGTCTTTCTTCAGAGCAGGTACATATGTATAAGATTGCAGTGTATGAAAGGAATCATGTGGCTGCTTCCAGAAATGAGAGATGGGAAAAGAAACATGTTCATCACATTCTCCCCTAAAATTTTTGCAAATGTATCCTGTAAACAACCATTGAGGCTACAAATACTCCCCAAATGTTGCATATTCAGAAATGTAATTTGACACCTAATGAATTTAAGATATGCAAAGAGAGAGTATCAGACACATATTACTCAATATTTGACAAGTTCTGAAAACCAACCTGCACCTGCATTGATTCAAGGGGCCTACTATAGTTGTGATGTACTTTAGTGTAATATGTTACAAGTTACAACTACATTAGCCCATTTGAATCAATGGGATTTACAGAGAAGGTGACTCACTAAATCCTCAATGATTCAGTCAGTCTACTCTAGTGCTACTTACTACATGAAGCGACAGGATTTCAGACATTGTTTCATTTCTACTATACCTGACATGGTTTGTCACAATCTGTACTTGCCTTCTGCCATATTTGAGGGGGTTGGGTAAGAAGCGGCAGACTCAAGCAAATCATGTGTACATTCACATGTTCATTCATATAGGTCTCACAACACAGCCTACAGGTGGTTGGAAAGCAGAGGGTGGCAGGCTCCTGAGCATTTGATCCATGCTCTATCATGCAGCAGGTGCAAAGACCTGACAAGAGCTGAGCCAGCTTATATAGCAGGAGTAGAAAGAGGTAGTCTTCCAGATGATGTTGGACTGCAACACCTATCAGCCCCAGACAGCCTAGCCAATGCCAAGGTGTGTTGTGAGTAATAGTGAAAGAAACATCTGGATGGCCACGTTCCTGCTGTATCTCCAACTTCCAAATCCAAATATGCATACATTAGATTGTATCCCTTCATTCCAAACTTAAGCTTAACCAAATTTAAATTAGCAATGCAAATGAGCAACAAGGTGAGTCCTTTCCCACTTGGCTAGGCAGTACCCTTTCATCTTCTCAGTAGGACATATAACACAGGTTCCTGCTTTCGGACTACGGCTACACCAACCTTGACATTTTAAACAAGACTGAGCTAGTCAAGCGCAAAATAGCTGAACCAATTTTCTTAACAGCTGAAAAACACTTAGCTAAGTAGAAAATAGCTGAACCGATTTTCTTCAAACTTTCCAGAGCAACACACCTCTGGGCAAACAACAGACCAGATAAATTTGAGCACCAGACAGAAGATTCTTCTTGAACTATGTATTTTATCTGTTTGCCTGTTTATTTAAAATCTTCTTTTCTCTTCAAAATTCACAAACAGTAATCAACAAAATCAAATGGTTTAAAAATGCAATTTGGAAAAAAAAACCAATCTAAATGTCATTTTAAAAAAAATTGACTACTGAATATCAACATCAGCATCATGGAGAAAAAGGTCACCAGCCCACTCAAGGGGAGTTTTCTCTAAAATTCAACTTTTCTGCCAACCTATATGGAAAATAAAGGTGTTACGTGGTGTCAGATGGCCTTTTCTAAATGGAGAGGTTCCAAAGAGTCACCTGTTTCAAATCCCCATCATTCCCAGCTTTGAAGACAGAATCTAATACTACCATGTTTTTTAGAAGACTAGGAGAAATACATGGGACTCCTTCAGATACAAATACAGTAAGCAGGGAGTATACTGTAGGTCTTTAAAGTCATAACCAGTCCCATGAACTGGTTGGCTAGGATTGCTTAAAAGGTTGGGATTTCTTAGATTCTTTGTGTGTAATGAAAGAGTGGCACACCTTTCTACCACCTTCTCTTCTCACAGAGTTCTTGTGCTTTTAAACCGCAGGCGAAGTAGATATTCAAAGTGTGTAGTTTTCCCATGCATGGAGAATCTACAGGATCCTACTCAAAGCATCTAAAAGTATCCAAAGTGCACTGCTCAGGATAATGCCCACATCTCATCTGCAAAATGGGTACAATCATGATTATATTTGATATACAAAGCTATTGGGGTTTCACACAAGATCAAACTCCTTTTGGAGCAACTGCTCTGATCCTGCTGTGCTCCCAACCACACACAAACCTCTAACTATAGCCATAATTTGAACTGTGACTGATCAATCAAGAAGAACTTTTCATTTTACAGCTATATTATTATTATTCAAAAATATCAGGCACAGTCAATCAAAATTATAAAAACATTGACTGGTATTATATAACAGATACAAGTTTTAACCAAAACCCTAAGTATCTGTTAAATATTGGCACAGTATGTATGCTGTTCCTAATATTGCCATTTTTTGTAGCTCTGATGGTGTTATTTCTGAGATCTGTAACTGCTTATAATACGGTGTGAAACTTCTTGATATTGTTCCCAAAGCCCCGATGGCTATGGGGACCATTGAAGTATATTTCATTCACAACCAAGATGTTTCGATTGCCAGGTCTCTGTACTTTGTTAGTTTTTCCAATTCTTTATTTTCAACTCTGGCATCCCCTGGAATTGCAATGTCAATGATCCAGACGTTTCTTCATTCTATTACTACTATGTCTAGTGTGTTATGTTCAAGGTGTCTATCAGTTTGGATCTGGAAAAACCCACAAGATCTTGACTTCCTAATTTTCTGACACCTTCTCTACTTGATGTTCCCAGGGGTTTTTGGAGGCTAGCAAGTTATGGTTTTTTGCATAATGACCAGTGCACTAATTTTGCCACTCTATCATGTCTATATTATTATTATTATTATTATTATTGTTGTTGTTGTTGTTGTTGTTACTGCACCTTTCTCCTTAAAAGGACCCAAGTTGGCTTACATCATTAAACAACAATGTTAAAGCTAACAGCAGTGAGTATACAAATACTAAAAAGGTTCAAACAAATACTATACAGAAAAACATAAGTAACACCAAAATAAATTCAAAGCTATAAACAGGATGATTATGAATAGGATATTTCAGAGAAGACTGCACTTTGAATCCTACAAGTATTTTAGATATTCTCCATCCTTGTTACCATCACCACAGATATGAACCAAAATCTTTAAAAAATCTGAATGGATCTATGAAGAGTGTGAGACCTTGTCAAAGTACCGTGTTGTGCTCAATACTCTTAGGTGGTTTGGAGTGTAATTCCATAGAATCATACTGGCAATAAGTCCTGTTTAACACCACTTACTTCTGAATAGTCCTGTTCTTTCTCCTAACAGGATTATGTTGTTCTTCTACTTGTGTACAGATTGAAGAAACATATTCTTAGCTCCCCTATAACCTGCTTTTTCTGTGAAAAGCGTATTCTTTTCTTCTTTTTTATTTTTAATAATATGGCTGGGTTTTTGGTTTTTTGCAACATTAATGTTTCTTTAATGTTCACTGACTAGATTTTCTGCTTCCACCCACTTCTCTCCATAAGGGGGGGGGGGGGCACGTGGATTTACTACATGAATTTACACTGTTTTTTCCATCAGTCTCCAGAGAAACTCTCCTTCAGAAAATGAGATTTAATGCAACATTCCAGAAGCATGCAATGTTAGAGGAAATATTTTTCCACCAGAGTAAGAATACTCAGATTTGTAAGCATAAACCTCTATCCAAATAACAAAGTCACATAGATCATAGAAACTCATGAATCTTGTTGAGGCAAATAGGAAAATTTTATATATTACTTTTTAATTTAAAATATGTTTACTCTGCCTTTTTTCCTAAAAAAAAGGACTAAAGGTGGCTTACGTCATTAAAACACAACAGTAAAAACTAAAAACAGTAAATTATTCAAATATTAAGGAAGAATTAATAACATTACATTTAAAATGTTAGCTAAAAACATTACCAAAAAAACAGATTTAGAAGCAACAATCTAGCAGAATACTAAGAGGTGTGCCTATCTCCTTTAAAAGAAGAAACAGGCAATACAGGTTCCTAGATTTATTTATTTATTTTTAAATGGGATTTACACCATTCCTTTGCACCTTGCGAATGCCTCCACTGGCCTGGTAGAACGTTGTGCTGAGAGATCTCTCAGATGGCAATCCACACTCCTGGTGAAGTCCTCCTCATGATTACACCACCTCTCAAATGCACAGGGATGGTTGCTTCTTTGAGACCACTCAACCACAGCACAGTCAATCTCTGTAAAGCTCTGCAAAGCTAACAGACTAGGCTCCTTTCCCTAATACATTATATCTCATATCCACTCTAGAGCTGGTCCAGTCTCATGAGGCTTGTACTATATATACACTTGCATTTATGCTTGAATCGGACCTTCCTACTGCTATTTTTGGTAGCATGGTAATATTTCCAACTGAGGGATATGAGAACCAGGGTACAACAAAGAACTATCAGATGGCAAATGGCTTTAGTGTTTCTTTCACATGTCCTGAACATGATTTATCGTGATTTCAAACATCACCAGAAGATGATCTGAATCAAGATAAGTGATGATGAAATATTCTCAGCAGAAATTCAGCAAAGGGAAATCCAGTGAAGTCTAATTCCAATATGGAGAAGAGGTCACACGCCCTGAGTGTGTGGAAACATGGCAAGTGTCTGAAAACCGATCTTTCAGAGCGATAAATCAGTCAGTGCTAAATTCATTATAGGGCAAAAATGATCTGAAATAGCCAGCGCTTCTGGGGAAAGAAAAAAAAAATGAGAAAGGAAATGAATGATTCAGTGTATTATCTCTTCGGGATCTAATAAACGGAGCTGCCAGCTTCATCTTTACAAGCACTTTAATTTCAAGAGACAAAGGTCTCATTTCTAATATTAGTATTCTATTCATTGAAAATTACATTTTAACCTAGTGAGCCCCGCATGCCAACTGGTGTCGTCAGCAACCAATTTACACCTGGAAAAGAAATATTAGGAGTGTACAATTGCTCTCTGCTGTACGACCAGGAGTCCATCGGAAATCAGCATGGTGTCCTAGTGTTGCTTAATAATTAATACTCAATATGCATGCTGAACCAATTAGACACACAACACAACAGCTTCTAATTTCAACAAAACATATTCCAATCTACTTATGTTCTGCTATCCACATATTAATTTGAAACTGAGACCAATGCTCCACGCATTGCTGCTGTTTTCAGAGCGGGATGCAAAAATCTGCCATTGTTCTCCTATGGAAACATCCATTCTGATACCAAGGCTTCACGAGCAGCTGAAATGCTCAAAGATGTGATTCTTTGTGAAACACTCAGCTTTCCTTTGAGAAAACTTAGTCGTTTTCTTTTCTTTTCTTTTTTAAACTTATTTTCTGCCCTCTCATTACTTCACTGTAATCCAAGCAGCCTGACCGGGTGACAGGAGTGAACTCCATAAAAGTCTTGCATTAAAACAAGTAATGCAGCATAAAACCCTCACTGGGTTTCTTATCCTAACTGAATTATAAAACACCATGTTTACATTTGATGCATTTGTGATAACGTGACTGAGCATAGCACAAGCAAAATGAGCTGACTGAGGGCAGCAAATTCATATTCAAGATGTCTGAATTATTTATAACAAATAGCTTGGTGATATACACTAGCAATATGCATTCAAATCTCTTTGGGACTGTGGTTTCTTCGTGTTAGAGGTTGATTTGAAAATTTCTTCCCACAGGCTGGCAAAAAATATTGGTGTATATTATACAGCAAGAACCCAAAGACCTTGTGCGGGTTTCTACATGTATATTGAGAGTTTTCAGGCCTCCCCTTTCATACAGTTGCCCATCGAAAAAAATCATATTTCAAAGCTGCAGAATGTTCTGGAATAGATTTTTAAAGCTGACTGAAAGCCCTGGGATGTCCAGGGAAATGGAGCAGCAGCCATCTAAATTTTACAGAAATTCACCAAGATACTGAAAAATATCTGGCCCTCTTGCCAGGATGAAGATTAAAATATGTCAGTGTCTGATCCACACGTGGGGACCAGATAAGCAAGGGCCTATATCCCAAAATCAACATGGCTGATTTAGACTTGGGTCCCTTCACTCAGGGATATTGCTATACCTGGCCTCACAGAGCCCTGACCTCAAATCTGTTTGCGAAGACTTCAGATCATTTCTCCTGAGTGTTCCTTGAAGCCAACTGAGGTTTTGTTTTTCCTCAGCTTAATTGCCATGCAGGAGGAGTATGTGAGGACGCTTCCCACTGGGAGAGTGAATTGTCTTCTCCCCATATTCTGCAGCACAATCACAATGCTCCTTGTATGGAATCCAGCTGGAGAAGGACTCTCTTTTTTGGTACAGATAGGTATGGGCTCCTCCCCCCCGTAAGCTCCCAATGGTCTGGAACATTATGGGATGTTGGCGCCCAACAAAAAATGGAGGATGACAAATTCCCATTTCCATCTTAACTGTTGTACCACAAAGAAGCTGCTATGTGCAAGCATGCTAGGTGAGAGTCAGTGTAGTGTCGTGTATACAGACATAAACGAGGACTCAGGAGACCTGGGTCTGAAACCCATTAGCCATGGAAACTCAGGGGAAAGTAACCATGTAAACCACTCCTAAAATATGTTACATACCTCGAAAGGCCTATTAAGATTGCTATAAATTGGATACAACTTGACGGTAAATAATATAAAAAGCATGCAAGCCAACTTCTCATTAATGTTTTAACATAATTTACTAGTTTCAAACACATTTTCAAGTTTCAATGCAATATTGTCGTGGCAAGGGAAAGGAGATATCCAAAATCCTCTTATGTAGGTATGCATCTAGGTCTAACATTTGGAGGCAAAGTATACCAAATTAAGAAATCACCATGGCCATTATCAGTTGCATGCTAAGTGAAACAACTCATTATGGAATAGATAATGTCTACAATTTTTTTTTAATTTAAGGCAATTCACCTCTAAAAATTTATCTGTTTCTATCATACGAACATATCTAATAATAACCATGTGCCATCAAGTCAATTCTGATTTATGACAACCCTTGTCAGGGTTTTCTAGCTAGGAAGAACTCAGAAGTGGTTTACCATTCCCTTCTTCTGGGGTCATCCTCGGACTGTGCAGCTTGCCCAAGGCCCCACAGCCTGGCTTTACTCACAGAAGGCACAGTAGGGAATCAAGCTCCCAGCCCCTGGCTCTATAACCAGATACCTAACTCACTAAGCTATCCAGCCAGCTAACAGTATATCTAGGCAAGAGAACGTCAAGCAATGTATACGTCAGACTTCGTAGCTTACAGGACATTCATTATCCATCCATCTGTATGCTATTTAAAAGAATGCAATTTCAAAGACAAACTCTATTGTTCCTAAAATAGGCTAAATATTTGATATTTATTTATTTTGATAGATGTGTGTTTCACTTTGATTAAGTCTTCTTTGCATGTCTCTATACACACTTTTCTTCTGTTTTTTTTAACTAAGTGGCTAAACAATTGTCTTATTCTTTATTTATACATCTACAACCGTATAAACACAATGCTGCAATCAACATACATCAGAAGCAAGGAGCAAAGCAATTTACAACTTATCAAAACAACATTTCAAGTCAAGTTAAAAACACATAAAATGAGATTAGAATCTGTCATTTACAATCTCAAAGAGAAATAATCCTTTCATCACTATAACACCTATTTCAAAACTGAGCTGTTTATGTAGTGGGCTCCACTATCTCTTCTTATCTGATCCAGAAATGACACATCCAAAACTGATACATGAAGGTATATGGTTTTCTTACAGTGAAACACTGTATGTTTAAAGGAGAACCCCCATTTATACATGAGGAATAAAAATCTCCTTTCAATCCAACACAATGAAACAAGTTCAACATTTTAATCCCTTCTTCATGTCCTGATGCTCTTCAGTCCAGATATTTACAACCAGTGGTGTTTATCCCACCATTCGGACACAGAAGTAGCCAAGGTAAAATGCAAAGTTTTCATAGTAATTACTGAGTGTCTGCTCTCTCACACACTCCATGTCCTTCTACTGACCCTATCTCAAGAGCATCCCACTTCCTGAGGCCCAAACCTGAGACCCTTCGATGTCCCAGAGATGAACCCTTATGATGTCACAGAGGCAGAGCAGGCAAGAATGTGAGGAAGGCAGAACTGTTTCAGGGGAAGCTGATTGTGGAAATGGGTACTGTAGCGAACACCCTGTCTTCCTATATATATAATGATATTGGCCTGCGCCAATGGGAGCTGTTGGGAGGCGAAGCCAGAGAAACTAGAAGGGAGGGGTGAGTCAGAGTCTAGGGAGTTCAGTCAGAGAGACAGAGAAGAGAAAAGGAGTTTGGGGGTTTGAGGCAGAGAGAGTGTTTAAGGAGTGATTAGTCAGAGTGTGACCTGTATTAATTAAGATAGAAGAGGTGAAAGTAAAATACTGAAGCTTTGTGTAACTTTAAGAATGTGCTTAAGAATTATTCCTAAAACAACTTGTAATCAATAAACCTGTTTCTGTTTAAAAGTTCAGTACTGAATGGACCTCAGTCTTTCATAGGAAATATAGGTTGGTAAAGAGATCAACTGGTGGCAGCGTGTTAAAGGGTGTGTTGGGATACTCGGGTGAGCTCTTTGTTTGGTGAAACAAACAGGGGCCACGGGGTAAACGTCACAGGTACTCAAAATCTGCATAAAACCCAGCTAAAAAGGTAATGGGTCAACTCAGAGGGAAGACAAAATGCCCATTTGAGGGGGAGTTGGGCCATGAGGCCAGCTGTGAAAGGGTGTTCCAGTTTTAAAATCAGCTCCATGATGATAAAACAACCTTTCTTCTCCTCCAGTACTGCTTGCTCTGACATTTGTCTCCCCACCTGGAGAACAACAGAAAAACAATTCCCTGAGAATTCAGCCAACAGACCTGAAACCTAACAGAGATTATCCATCTATGTTTTTTTGGCATGCTAACGGGAAATGCTGTATTCTCTGTTTCTTCTAATGCCCTGTTCCCTCTGCCCACCTGCAAATACCACTGATGCACTGCCTCCTAGCAGAGATTATCCGCTGAGATTTTACCCCCTCTCAGCCACACCAGTAAAATTTATACTCAGCTGTAGTTTTATTTATTTGTGATGTTAATTTTTCAGTATACAGGGTTGTCTTGTGGATCTGCATTTTTTTAACACTGCAAACAGGCTGGAACATGCTTTCGCTCTGTGAGAAAGGAAGGGAGGGAGAGAGAGAGAGAAACTAACTAACTAACTAATCATGGCTGCAAGAACATGATGGTGTAAATCCCACTGCACTTTAAAATGGTGCCCAATGCACCATTCCTCTGTGACCCGCCAGGCTCATCCAGGGGGCCGCTGGGTGATGTCAGCCAGGGATCATGATGGTGGCAGCAGCCATCCACCCATGTATTATGGTAGATAACCCACAGTAAAAAGCTTACTGTGGCTTAACTGCATATGTCTGGTTCCTGCCTATATTATGGTAGTCTGTGTCTCTATGGGTGCTGTGAAGTGAGAAGGTTGGGACCTTGCTGTCTGCCACTTATGTAGTAGTCTTAAGCCACACAAACATAACACACCGTGTGGTTCTTATCATGGTACTTCTCATTCCTCCTCTCTGATAGAAATCAGAGATTTCATTTCAGCACACAGTCTGTCTGAATATTTGCAGGGTGCTCTCTCCCCTCCACTACTTAAGCCTGTGTTACCCCCAACACCTCTAAACTGATACTGATTTGTTCTCCTAGATTCTTCCACCCAGGACCACCAATGCAAAATGTTAGTAAAACAAGCATGAAGGAAAAGGCTAGCTAAGAGGTTTAGGTATTTGGCTGCAAAGCCAGAGGTTGTGAGTTGGATTCCCCACTGGGCCTCCTGGACGGGAGATGGACTTGAAGATCCATAGGATCCTTTTCAGCTCTGAAGATCTAAGATGATGATGATTGTTAAATAGCAGGCAAGGTTCTCATTACATGATGAAATAGGTCACATTTTGGACTGCTAGTGGAGTGGTCTGGCACAATCTATTTTCTGGTGGTCCCATGACATAAGAGGGATTCCACTCCAGCCCAACCCCAATCTGTGCCCAAGATGGACCTTTTTGATCCAGCTGTAGGGCTTCTACTTGTGAGGGCCAGCCCGGAGAGATTCCCTGACAGAATGAAAGGTCAATTTAAGAGAGATCACTCCCTGCAAAGTGATCCTTTCTGGTGTGATACGATGAATACCTTTCCCACCATCTGATCACTCCTTAAGTGACCTTGCGGATTCAGCTGTGAATATTGGAATAGTTAACAGAGCACACTTTCCCTGTTGGAAATAAATCACATCCACAGCTCTTCTCATTAAGGAAATAAATAAGCTAGGGTTTATTAGAGAAATGCATTGAGATAGGAAAGATGATAGGAAGCCCAATGCTAGTTATCTAAGCTGGTGATACAGGAGCTGCCCACCTGCCCTCTAGAGAACAAAAGCAAGATATCTCTATTCAATCCCACAGAGAGAGAAGAGAGAATGTGGGAAGGAAGGAAGTGACATCAGCAACCCTAACAATATTGGTTGAAAAGTCAGCATGGGTCAGAGCCAGTAAAGGGCAGTCTAGGAAATACACAGGGGTTCTTCTCTCTCTCTCTCTCTCTCTCTCTCTCTCTCTCTCTCTCTCTCCATGCATTTTCTACTGTGTCAGCTGCATTGCAACCAGTCACCTCCAACACAAGGTACCCCAAAAATTGCAATCATCCTATGCATATTTTGGCCTAAAGTCTTAGAAGTCAGCCACTGTTGCCCTTGCCCTTCATCTTTTTTTTTAATCTACTGTTTCTGCACATGGAAGTTCCATTTTGCGGCCATAGCTAAGGCAATCTGATAGAACTGCTGACAGATGTTTCCTCCATGAATTGTATTTAAAACCATCTAAAGCATTAGTCAGTAAAGCCATTATCACAAACCTGTCCTGCAATGACCCTTTGGGGGTGGGGGCATGTAAGGTATAGATCAATAGCATCTAGCTGTGCTTCTTGTATTACTAAAAGGCTCCTCTCTTCTCCTTTCATCTCTATGCACCTTATCCTAACAGTGTTCAAGGCTATTATTAATTTGTCAATAACCCAGAATTCCTAATATTTCATCCAAGTGATCAACTGGGAAAGAACTTCCTCTGCATTTGAATGCTACTGTGATTCACTTGATGGTACCCAGAGTAGTGTAATGGATAGAATGACGACTAGGACTCAGGAGACCTGGGTTCAAATCCTTACTTGGCCATAGAAACTCACTGTGGGAACTGGTAAAACCACTCCTTAAATATCTCACACTATGAAAGGTCTATTAGGGTTGCTATAAATCAGTTCTGACTTGACAGCACATAAAATAATGTAAGTTAATTAATTCCCCACCCCATTCCACAATTGTTTTGCTTACCCTCTGAGACACAGTTGAAATAAAACAGCCTATTCTGAATAGGAGGAAAACAAAAGAAAAAATGATCCTTTAGATTCAAAGCAGCCAAAGTAGAGACTAGGTCCCAAAGCCAACATCATACTGGATCTACAGTGTTACATAATTTTCTTTCTTTCTCTTCCTCTGCAGCTGGCTATGCCACCCACAAAGCTGAATAAAAGTTTATTACAATCATGTGACCTGTTCAGTTAAACATCAACTCATTTACACACAATACAAAAAAAAGAACATAGCAAGTTTTTGTAAAAGCAGAGAAAAATTATCAGGCATTTTCCATTAAGTAGGTCCTTCTTCATATTACAGCAAGGAAAAAGTTAGCAAATTGAGGAGGAACACAAGGATTCTGGTCTGACAGACAATACATAACCAACCATATGTCAGGATAGCCTTGAAATTGTTGCAGGTTGGGACAAATTAAATGATTTCTCATTATTTATGAATCATTTCTTAAAACTTACAATATTCAAGGATGCAAGGCAAAAATTCAGGACCCCCAGACAAGCAGGGAATTTTCAAAAATATACGCTGGAGTAATGCTGGGGGTAGAACATTATACTGAGCAAGCGTAAATGCTCTGCAAGCGTGAGGTGTTCTAAGAATTGTTAGATAAGCTGCAGATGGCCCATATATTGGCAACACATCATTTGCAATAGGGGAGCAGATTCTGTTTGCTGGAGAACTCAGCTCTTGTCTCTCAATATCATATAGTCTCTGGGACAATGCTCTAAATGCTGGTTGTTGCCTAAGTACTAGAATGGAGGAATGCCAATGGATCTAATTTTATGTTGGAGCAATAGTGACCACTTACTACTATAGAAATCCATTAGCATAAAGTGTGCATAGCCAGGATGCTTGGCTAAAAAAAATGAAGATTTGGCCAGAATTTTATTGTCTGGATCCATGCTCTAGTTTCCAATTGGCTGACTCCAGATTCCAGATGCACTGCTGTATATTCTACACAGTTGGAAAACCCAGAAGGTGACATAGAAACGCAGTGACATGTACTTTCTCTACAGCAAGATTATATCCACTGATCCAAATGTGAATACCGTAGAGTAGCTGAGCCACAGGCTTAGTTTTAAATATGTGAATGGCAGAAGGGACATGATGTGCACAGTTGATGTAAGAAAAGCAAGGGACAGCCCACATACTACAGTTAGCCAGATCAAGGGTATATTTACCGTGGGCAGTCCAGCTAGAATTGTAGTTAACATTTAACCCCGAATAGACAAACTCTTTAATTTGTTCTCGAACATTATTCTGTAGTGTCCAATGGAAATTTTTCTAAACCTTGGGGGGAAAAACATAATTTTAGATTTTACAAAATGGATGGACAACAAACTGGCATCACAATAGACCAGCTACGTTAAGGGTAAAACTACAGCATCATCCGCATATAGTCATCGCTGTGCCACCCATAAACAGCTGCTGAGGGTTTCTAACCCTCCACAATCTGGTCTTTGAGGGGAGGGGGAGTGCAAGAGGAGCCCATCAATTTCTTTGGAGCAGGGGCAATTCTCTTTTTTTGTCTGTATCGTGCAGAATGTAACATTCCCCTTCTAACAAAAGTGGATCTATAACAATTTTGGTTGTACCACAGATTTAAATAAACCCTTACAGTGTTGGTTATTAAGCTAATCAATCTAACGGGGATGGAGACTAGAGCAACGATGGCGGAAAACTCAGAGTGAATCCGACCGAACACGAGCTAGAGCCCATTTGAAGGCCTATTCGATGGCAGTGGCTGCAGCAAAGAAAAGGTTCTTTGCTGCTGCCATTGCATCTGCACAAAGTCGTCCAGCGGAGTTGTTTCGAGTGGTCAGGGGCTTAGTACATGCCCCATCAAAAGAACAAAATATTGACCACTCCACAACCCGCTGTGAGGAATTTGCACGACACTTTGCAGATAAAGTTGCTCGGATCCGCTCTGACTTGGATGCTGTAATTGATACAGACCCAGTGGATGTGACTTTGGCCCCAGCTTGTCCTGTTTTAATGGATACTTTTCAGTTGGTGCTGCCTGATGATGTGGACAGGATTCTTGGAGAGGTGAATGCCACCACATGTGTGCTGGACCCTTGCCCTTCCTGGCTCATAAAAGCAGCCAGAGGAGGAATGGCCGATTGGGTACGGGGAGTGGTAAATGCCTCCTTGCAGCAGGGTAGGATCCCTGCTTGACCGCTACTGAAGAAGACCTCCCTGGATCCCAGTATACTGGATAACTACCGGCCAGTCTTAAACATCCCATTCCTGGGCAAGGTACTGGAGCATGTGGTGCTTTCTCAGCTCCAGAGATTCCTGGAGGAAGCAGATTATCTAGACCAATTTCAATCTGGATTCAGGCCTGGCTATGGGACAGAGATAGCTTTGGTCTCCTTGGTGGATGACCTACGCTGGGAATTAGACAGGGGGAGTGTGTCCCTGTTGGTTCTGCTGGACCTCTCAGCGGCTTTCGATACCATCGACCATGGTATCCTTCTGGGCCACCTCTCTGGGATGGGACTCGGAGGCACTGTTTTACAGTGGCTCCAGTCCTTCCTGGAGGGGAGAACTCAGAAGGTGGTGCTGGGTGACTCCTGCTCAACACTCTGGCCATTGGCCTGTGGCATTCCTCAGGGTTCTGCTTTGTCACCCATGCTTTTTAACATCTACATGAAACTGCTGGGAGAGGTTGTCCAGAATTTCGGGGTTCGGTGTCACCAGTATGCGGATGACACCCAACTGTATCTCTCCTTTCCACCTAATTCCAGGGAAGCTGTCTTGAGTCTAAACCAGTGCTTGGCATCAGTAATGGGCTGGATGAGGGCAAACAAACTGAAACTTAATCCAGACAAGACCTCTGCTCCTGGTTAGTCGGAAAGCAGATGAGGGAATAGAGCTACTACCTGTGCTGGATGGGGTTACACTCCCCCTGAAAACTCAGGTCCACAGCTTGGGTATACTCCTGGATTCATCCCTAAGATTGGATGCCCAGGTTTCGGCGGTGGCCAGGAGTGCATTTGCACAGCTAAAGCTGGTGCGCCAGCTGCGCCCGTTCCTTGAGATGTTGGATCTGGCTACAGTGACACATTGTCATGAGTTCAGCCGAAGATCCGGAACCTGAGGGGTTAACTACAGCTGAGGAGAATGCTGAGCGATTAGAAGCACAGACAGCTGAATCGCCACCAGATTCACCTCCCCCAGTAGCCAGGGTGAGGGCTAGACTTCGGCAAAGACTTATGACGCAAAGGTCAGAGGATCGCTGGAATGCTGCCCGCAGAAACATCAGGTCAGCTAGTCCTGAGTTTTGACAGGATGAAAGGCTTCCAGCAGTTCAATGACTGTTTTGCTATATAATCAGCTCCCAGACGGCTGGGAAGCTCGTGGAAGCAACAAGTCAAATCTCTGGCTCGCATCCACGCTCCTGACTACCTTGAACCTTGTTCTCTGGACCCTTGGCTTTGGACTCTGACCCCGGACTACGTTGTGTGATTTGGCTTTGGACCCTGACCTCGGCTTATGGTTTGTGATTTGGCTTTGGCATTTTGATATCGGCTCTGCATCCTCTGAACTTCTGATATTGGACTGGCTTATCGGACTTTGCTCTCGAAACCCCTGGGAACGTGACAGATTGCTTCCACCCACACTCCCCCCACAAGATGGAGGGAGAAGCAAGCGAAGGTTCGGGTCAGCTGAATGCTGTGCTTACTCAAGTGCAGTTTCTTACACAAATGGTGGCACAGCTTCAGCAGCAACAACTGCAATCCCAAGCCAACGCTGCTTCCCAGGTCAAGTGCCCTGTGCTTCCTCCAGAAAAGTTTGGAGGAAAGGTGGAGGAGTTTCCAGCATTCCTGGCACAGTGTAAACTGTATATCGAGCTGCGTGCCATGGACAAAACCAAGGACAAAACCAAGGTATGCTTCATAGTCAGCCTTCTCAAGGGACAGGCAGCTAAATGGGCTACTCTACTCCTTGCTCCTTCACCCCTGTTAACCAATTATCAGGGCTTTTTGGACCATATTTCAGCAGCTTTTGCTAATCCCTTGCAAGCTGCTACTGCCAATAGGAAGATTCGGGCCCTGAAACAGGGTAAGGGTTCAGTTTCCCAGTATTCCACTGAGTTCAGACTCTTGGCTCAAGACTTGCTCTGGAACGAGGCAGCTCTCATGGACCAATATATGGAGGGATTGGCTGATGGGATCCTAGATGAGCTGGCACGTGTAGATCGACCCAATATGCTGCAAGAATTAATCACACTATGCCTTCGCATTGATGGCCGCCTGGAGAGCCGACACCTAGCACAGGGCGGTTTCCGTTCCTCGCAGCCACCCCCAATGCCCACCAACACTAGACAAGAAGATTCTGAGCCCATGCAGTTAGGGGCTGCTCGGCCACGCCTCACCCCTGAGGAAAAAACACGACGCCGCTCCCAGAATCTCTGCCTGTACTGTGGGGGAGCAGGACACTTCGCTTCCGGCTGCTTGGTTAAGCGGCGTAACCCCGGCTCCGCGCTACCACCATCAGTAAAAGATTTGCCCCATGTCTGAGTGGACCCCCAGACATGGCGCACTTAGCTGGGTCCCCTGAATCCTATGTTAACATCCCGGGTCCATTCCTCATACCAGTGAAACTTTGCTTGCCGGATGGACGCTGGCTGTTTATTTACGCCATGGTCGATTCTGGAGCCGACCGCTGTTTCATTGACACAGCCTTTGTGAAACAGCACCGGATCCCCGTACAGGATAAAGAGACCCCGACCCTAGTTGAGTCCATAGACGGGCGTCTCCTCTCCGGCCCAGTGACCCAGGAAACCCATCCGGTCATTCTCCAGGTCCAACACCATCAGGAGCAACTACAATTCAACGTTGCACGCATGCCCCGTTTCCCACTCATTCTGGGACTTTCCTGGCTCTGAACACATAACCCCCTAATGGACTGGGCACAAGGGGAGTTGTGTTTCAGGGACCCGTGTCCGCATCTGGGTCCACCGGCTACCTTGGCTGCAGCCGGGTCAACAGATAGTCCCATGATACCCTTGGAATACAAGGACTTTGCTGATGTCTTTGAGGAGAAGGGGGCTGACCAGCTACCCCCGCACTGACCCTACGATTGTGCTATCAATTTGGTGCCTGGGGCACCCCTTCCTGTGGCGCGGATCTACCCTATGTCTGAACCAGAACTCGCGGCCTTGCGGGCCTTTCTTGATAAAAACCTGAAATGGGGATTCATCTGGCCGTCCACGTCACCCCTGTCTGCACCTGTTATCTTTGTTAAGAAGAAGGGCGGAGAGCTCCGCCCCTGCAATGATTACCGGGCCTTGAATAAAATAACAATTCGAGACCGTTACCCCATGCCGTTGATCGGTGAACTTCTGGATCACCTTAAGGGGGCACGTATTTATACCAAGTTGGACCTCCGTGGCGCCTATAATTTGGTGTGAATCCGTGCTGGCAACGAGTGGAAGACAGCTTTCGGAACTCGTTATGGCCAGCATGAATACCTGGTCATGCCCTTCGGTCTAACCAATGCTCCGGCTGTGTTCCAGCGGTTCATGAACGTCATCTTTCGGGACCTGCTTGACCGCTTTGTGATCATCTATCTGGATGACATTTTGATTTACTCCCAAGACCCCGCTCGGCACACGGAACACGTTCGTCAGGTCTTACAACAATTACGAGACCACCGACTCTACACCAAGCTGGAGAAGTGTGAATTCAACTTGCAGGAAGTCGAGTTCCTAGGTCACATCGTATCTCCCCAAGGGATCCAGATGGACCCAAAGAAAATAGAGTCGGTTCTGACCTGGCAGAAGCCCCGGAACCATAAGGATGCGCAGCGGTTTCTCAGCTTCGCGAACTATTACCGCCAGTTCATACCGGCCTATGCGGACATAACCACGCCACTGACCCACCTCCTCCGAACCAAAGAGCCGTTTCTTTGGACTCCGGAGGCAGACCATGCTTTCAACACACTAAAAACCCGCTTTACCACCAAGCCAATTCTGCGCTATCCGGACCCCCGAGTACCATTTACTGTGGAGACGGATGCCTCCAGTGTTGCTCTGGGTGCAGTACTGTCCCAGAGGGAGGACCCCTCACAGCCACTGCAGCCCTGCACTTTCTACTCCCGGCAGTTCACACCCCCAGAACGCAACTACACCATCTGGGAGCGGGAACTCTTGGCCATCAAAACCGCTTTCGAGGTCTGGAGGCATTACCTTGAAGGGGTCCGTCACCCTGTCCAAGTTTTGATGGACCACCGGAATCTGGAACACTTGCAGACAGCCCGACACCTTAATCAACGCCAGATCCGGTGGCGTCTCTTCTTCTCTCGGTTTGACTTCCGCATTACCTACATCCCGCATACTCAGAATCGGAAAGCCGATGCCTTGTCCCGCAAACCGGAATACACTGTTCCAACCTCTGAAGAGTCTCCGACTACACCTATCCTATCCTATGAATGCAGAGTTGTCTTAAGTCAAAACTGTTGATTTCATCTTTATGAATTATCAAAATAGTGCAACACACCATTACTTTTTAACAAAAATGATCAACCAACATTCCCATACTCCAGGAGTTTCATTTATGTTGATGATCTTGCCTTGACAATCTAGTAGGAAACCTTTGAGGCCATTGAGCACCAGCTAATCTTTTCATTATAAGATATTATAAGAACAACCAGCCAAATTGAAACCCTTTAAAAACATTAGTCTGTCCTTCCATTTAAAGAAGAGAGAAGCAGAGGGAAAGATCTGAGTTAGCTGGGAAAGCAAGATTTTGGAACATTGCCCTACCCCAAAGCATCACTCTGGATTTAACCCAGACCTACAAAAAACAATGTATAAACACCAAACAGAAAGTTGCCACCAGAAATAAAATATGTCAGATACTGACTGGGTCAGACTGGGGTGCACACCCAGAAACAAAAAGAACAACAGCTTTGTCCCTGTGTTACTCCACAGGAGAATATGCTAGTGCCATGTGGTACAAATCACCATAGGCAAATCAAGTGGATGTAGCTCTTAATGAATCATGCAGGATTTGGTGGACATTGCCCCTCCAGAAGTACATCAAGAGGTGCTAGCAAATCATGAACAAAATACAGGCACTTCTCACTTAACAACTGAATTCTGTTCCTATGACTAGGTCATTAAGTGAATTGGTCGATAAGCAAGGAGCAATAATACTGTATAAAGAAGTAATAAATCATGTGCCATCAAGAAGGGGCATGGTGAAGACACAAGCATGCATTTGGAGGGTTGTAAAGGGTCATATATTGGAGTGGTCATTAAACAGGTAGGTTGTTAAGTGAGGAGTGCCTGTAAGGCAATACAGCACCAAACCCATCCACTTCATGGACACCAACCCTCTAGACAATGGCTAAAATTGAGGAAGAGTTTTCTGCATACATGTCAGGCTCTGAATATTAAGTCAGAAGAGGCGAGGTTAAAACTGTGGAGAACAAAAACACCACACCTTGCCAAATGTGTGAATGGTGAAGAGTGTCTCCCCACCAGGACAAGATTCTTGCTGGAGCAACTGGAAGTCACTTAATAGACTTCGAAGTGAAGTAGGAAGAACAGAGATTAATCAAGTAAAATGGGGTTATTTGGATACAGGATAATTTTCTGTGACTGTGGAGCAATTCAATCAACCAGCAGTTGTGTGCATGCAATTAATGCCCCACCACATGTACAACAGATCTAGCAAATGGCCAAGATAGTGCTATTGAAGTAGCTCACTTTTGGTTAAAAATAGTCAAATTATCTTAACGTTTTAATTTGTTTTAAATTTTACCTATATTTCATATACATCTGTAATTTTAAATTATGCAACGCTCTGACACGAATAAAGAAAGATCAAAGTAGTGCTCTCTTTTTTTAAAAAAATAGCAATGTGTATAGGTCTCCTGATTTGATTTCAATTTTCCCTACACTCATCACCGAATTGTTGCATAATTTTATGCCTCTATGAAAGTCAATAATTCTTCTGTAATAGAAGCAGGAAGATAAATCAGTGCGCTCGTGTCACCTATGGGATGTGTTGAAAAGATTCCCTGCTGCTTCTAAAGGTTTAATTAGACTGCTGAAACCCTTTCTGCCCTTTTGATTTGATAAGGTGCCAGCTTTGCCCCACCGCCGTTCCTCGCTGAAGAACCTGCCATTCATAATGTACAATTAACAATTGCTCTCTGGAATGTACCTGCCACCATCTACTTCTTGGGTAACACACTGGACGAATGCTAAGTACCTCCTTGTGTTGATACTGCATTCCTGGTTTACTGTTTGTTCTGCATTTAAGTTTACTAGACAATCAATGAGATGGAAAGTTTCATCGTGTGCTTAAACGATAAAGCTGCTTCCTCAATGCCACCCTAAATTACTCCATATATAGTGATAATCCATATTAAGCATATTCAAGAGATATATTGCCATCCATCAAGCATAATTTGACTGGTGTCCAGCAATGAATATTGAACATTTTTTTCTTAAAAGCAAAGACGAAAGCCAGATGTCATTTGTGCAGCAAGACTTATCAAGCAATAGGTCAGGGGGGGGGGGGGAAGGAGAGAAGAGACGGCAAAGGTGCACAGAAGGTCATTTAGTTCCTGACTCATTTCAAATATTAAAACTTTCCCTCAGAGGTGACTCTGATTTAGTTCTTCAAAGAGAAGCAAAAAGACATCTGCCATGTCATGTCCAAGTACTTCACTTTCTGTTTGAAAGAACAGCACCACAGCATCAGTAGAAGAGCTGTAATATTCAACACACATTGGGCAAGAAATTATCCTAGCGTCTTCCCTTATCACTCCTTGCATCTCATGACTCCCTTCTCTCCTTGGTGAAATTACTGGTAAAGCACAACCCAGCTATATATTACAAAAGTTTCCAACAAACTATGGGGGCAACTACCTTGGCCATTTACCCTGCAATCTGCATCGGATTGGGCACAGACATATTTGAATTAAAACCTGGTGATGACATAATGTGAAGATCAATGTGGGGAAGCCTGCTGTCTAATCCTCTCGTCCTTTTTTTGGTTCAGCTGGCAGGGAAGGTTTAAACGTGTTTCAATCAGGTTGACGTCACTTTTGTCCACTTTCTGCCCAGTGTAATTGCCTGATCTGATGCAAAGAGGTGCTGAAGGGCGTCAGCTCCCCTCAACCAACTACCCCTTGTTTCCAAACTGGTTCTTTAAAAAAAAAAGTTTCAACTCAGTGCTGGAACAAACTATTGCTAGAGCTCTTAGAAAGCAATTAAAAAGGGAGAGGTAGGAATGGCCAATTAGCACCTTGTTAGCTCCTTATGGAAACTTTTGTAGTTGGAGCTCAGTGAAAACCAAGCTCTCTGTCGTTGCCCCCGCTGACCCCTACAAATTGGTCTAGATGGCTGCAGTGATTTCACCTGGGGAAACTCAATTTCCATGGGTGCAAATCACAGTGGATCAAACCACATTTTTCTCACTCTATCATCACACCCTATGCTAATATAATGCGAGACTATGCTGTATTTATACTACCAAAGTGCTGCTGCTTAGTGTTGTACTTATACTGCCAAAAAACAGCAGTAATCCCTCCTCCCTTTTATGAAACCAGTGACCAAGCATTGTACTTAGAAAGCGAAGATGGCTTTGGATCAGAGTACAGGCTTTACTGGGAAACTTCCAAGGTTAAACAGGGCTGATTATTCCCAGTGGATCACTCTAGAAGCCTCAGAAACATTCTCCTTTACTGAACAGCCAAAGCCAGAAGGAAAGACAGAGATTAAACAATAGAAGAAGAGTGACTTTTTTAGCCAAGAAAGTAATATTTGGGAGTCTGACTGTTGACCATCTAATCTATGTTAAAGATTGCCAAGATGCAAAACAGTTGCTGGATGCTTTAGTTGCTGGATTCGTCAGTTTTAAATCACAGGCAATCTAAATAAGGAAACTTATAAAATTAAAGTTGATACAAAGAAAGGCTGTAAGAAACATGTCACTGCTTTGTTTATTATATTTGATCGTTTGAAGCTCACCAGATTTGACCTGAATGATCAGCCAAAAGTGGGATTCCTTCTGGGAACTCCAGGAGAAAAGGTTGATGTTTTGATCTCTGTCATAGATGGGGAAAGGGGATGAATTTCAGTAATGCATTAGGTGACTTAACGGAGGAACATACACAAAGAGTTTACCAATCGAGGCTCTAGATCCAAGTGGCTCAAACTACTTAGTGGATAGAAGGGACAACAAGAAAGCAACTCCCCAAAGCCAATCATTGCCCGCCCAGCCCGGAATAACGAGACGAGACACAATAAAGTGGGTTGAACTAGAGCCACAACTTTATTAATTTATTAATTTCCCCTATTTTAAGGGGGCCTGCCGTAGTGCAAAAACAGGCCTGAGAGAGTTGCCAATCTTACTTGACTGGTCTAGACCTTTTCCCAGGGGAATCCTGAGCCGGAAGGGGATGCTGTTCTCCAGCCCAGCACCCTCTCGGCCATATGCACTGGCCTAAAACCTAGCCTTGGGACCCCAATTGAACCGCCTCCCCTGGGGTCCCCTGTTTTCCCCTCCCCTCAGCAGAACCTCTCTTACTGCAATTCCGAGAGGAGGTCTGTCTAGCCCACGCTGGGTGTATCCCCTGCAAATCCCCTGCTCCTATCTTGCTTTGTACTACCCACCACAGCAAGGGGCTACACTGTATGCCCCGAGCCCCCCAACAGGCTGAAAATTTCAGCCCTAAGGCCCCCTTGCAAGTCGCAAAGGAACAAATCTAGCCCTTGATCAGACATGTGCACCCCATCTTCCCTGTATAACTCGGGGCAAGTAACTCTAATGTCAGGATGCGAAATAACTGACCCCCCTAATGGCCTGCCAACTTCCCTGTTAATTCCTTCCGGGCCTTATCCATGCACCTGGGGTCGCATCTGGTCCTCCATACCATCCTAGGTATGATCGCCGACTACACTATGCGTGTTCCAGGGAAGCACAACGCAAACACATGCAGGTCCGCAATGACCTGCAATATCAATGTCTTGCCCCCATGCTGGGTCAAGTCATTGCCACCGAGGTGGATTAGCACAATGTCAGGGGGAACCTCTGGAGTACCCTGAGATGCCAAGTCTAATAACTCGTCCCAGAGCATGCCTCTCCAACCCCTCCACTCCAACATGGCCCACGCGCCAAGGCCCAGGTTACGACCCCAACTTGATCGCTCCGCATACTTCACTACCCAGAACACGTAGCTGTGGACGTATAAACACACTCGAACTCGGGTTAACCAATTCCTTGAACCTGAAACGATAAGAACACAAAAACCAAACGCCAGCACCTACAACTGTGGCAACGGTCGAACGTAACCACTGTACCTGATGGAGGACCATTGCCCAACCTTCTTAACGTCCTCTACGCCGTACCCCAAAGCAGCCGCTGTAGATGCTGCACATATGCGAAATGAATGGGTGCCAAATCGCCAACCTTGTATCCCGGCCTTTCTTAAGGCCTGAGACATGACCCTCCAAAATTAATATTTTGTGAGCAACAACGAGTCCTTATGTCTCAGGAAACCCCTATCCTCATCACCTCTGAATCTCACATATTCAATCGCCACCTTAACAGGGCAAATTGCCTCCATGGAACATTGTCCCAACACTATGACTTGGCCTTTTCCCATCTGATCAGGCTTAGATCTCCTACGAGTAATCACAACTTGCCTGTCTGAAATTACCACATCCTTCCTCTGCAAAGGGGATAGAGATGTATCGCTTTTTCCTGCTGCCACCAGATCGCTTATCCTAAGTGCCCCCAAAAAGGTGATAAGTGTTGCTGCCCTGAAAAGACTCACCTCAAATTGATCAGAGCACACTGCCTCCCAAACTTCCCCTAGCCGGGCTAGCATTTCCAGCGATATAGACGTGTGCATATCCCTGACACCTGCTCTTTCTCGGTTCCAGCCTTCTAACATTTTTCTAATGCGGAATGCTCCAGTGGTGTCCTGGTATCCCTGAGTTTTAGCATAGAAAGCTAATGCAGACATTTGCCTTGTATTGATCTGGGAGCCAAGCCTTTCCTTGCATACTGCCACATAGTTACGACGAGTGCCAGGGGCCACAGCCAAGCTCATGACTCTATTCGCTTCTACCCACCAAGACTCCATACCTCGTCTGGTAGGACCTCCGGGTATGGTTGTGCCCCTGGAGCCAACGCCCTGAACCGGTCAATCTGTTGATGGGACAGGGTGTCAGCCAGAGTGTTGTCAACCCCGGGGACATGTTTGGCATGAAAGACTATATTGAATTGTAAGCAGCGTAATGTGAGTGCTCTAACAAGGTGCATTACTCTCTGTGATCTAGATGTGAGTGAATTAACTATGCGCACTACTGCTTGGTTGTCACACCAGAAGGTCACAACCGAGTTAGCCCAAGCCTCAGCCCATAACCATACTGCGCCCACTATTGGGAAAAGCTCTAAAAATGTGAGGTCCTTCATAATGTCTGCTGCCTGCCAACTCGATAGCCGACTCCCTGCACACCACCGACCTCTGAAAAATATGCCATACCCCAAAGTTCCTGCTGCATCCGTTTGTACCTGAAAGTCGGCTCCTAACCTCAGCTCCGTTCTCCAAAATGAAATGCCATTAAACCCCTCCAAAAACCTCAACCAAACTACTAAATCCTGCCTCATGCCAGCCGAAATCCAACGTCTGTGATGCAGCTTATTGAGGCCCTTCATAGCGTCACAAAGCCTACGCAAAAAGGCTATGCCAGGAGCCACAACTCTACAGGCAAAATTCAAGTGTCCAACCAAAACGTGCAGCTCCCTTAAAGTAACCGTAGGTTGCCCTAACATGGCGCTAAGGCATTGAGTCAAGTCCGCAATCTTGTTCTCAGCCAGTCAGCTGGACTGCCTAATGGTATCTAATTCTATCCCCAAAAATGTCAAAACCAGGCAGGGACCTTCTGTTTTTTCCTCCGCCAAAGGAACACAAAGCTCCTGAGCGAGCTCCTGAAAGGCCTCCATAAGACGCCGGCATTGTGTGGTGCCCTGTCTCCCACAAAATAAAAAATCATCCAAATAATGGACAACACGCACTGACCCCACCCTACACTTGAGGGCCCATGTCTCAAACACTGAACATGATACACAGCATTGCATTTGGAGCGCCATATCCATATCCATTAAAACTGTCCTTCGAATGCAAAACCCAACAAAGGAAAGTCTTCAGGGTGTACAGGTAAGAGCCTAAAAGTTGACTTGATGTCTGATTTCCCTAACTCCGCCCCAATCTGCAGGCCCCTACCATACGGACTGCAGCATCAAATGATGTATAGCGTACACTACATAACTCCTGGGGGATCCTATCATTAACTGAATCCCTTGCCGAGAAGGACAGGTGGTGGATCAGTCTAAATTCACCTGGAACCTTGTTTGGTACTACCCCAAGTGGGGATACCCTTAAATACGGAACAGGTGGGGTAGAAAACAGACCCAACACTCTGCCTTCCGCCACTTCTTTGCTGATTTTTGCCCTAACAATAGCTTCCTGACCCACAACTGATCTCAAGTTTTTGGTCAAGGTGGACACCCTATCCCCCGTAGAAGGGATGAGAAATCCCCATTTAAAACCATCCAGCAAATACCTGGCTGCTGCCCTATCTGGGTAATCCTGCAGCCACGTTTCTAAAACCTGTACCTTAATTGGGCTGGGGCCCTTTTTGAGGGTTAGCAGAACCTGGAGGCGGCTTCCTGCTGCCTCCACTCTCCCTTCCCCCTGTTCCCCCTGTCCACACACATGCCCTTCCTGGAGGAACAGGGAATTTTGTACAGGAAAAGTGCAGCATGTATTCTTGAGGAAAATGGAATGGCTGAAAGAAAACTAAGATCTCTTTCAAAGAGGACACGTGGCGTGCTTGTAGATGCAGAACTGCCCTGCAGACTGTGGGGGTGAATACAATCATGATTGCAACGTATCTCCAGAATAGATTGCTAACCAAGAACACCTCAAAGATCCCATTTCAGCTACAACGAGGCAAAATGTCAAATATGGAGCACACCACAGTCTTGGAAAGCGTAGCCTATGTCCACAGACCAAAGAAGAAAAGGGATAAACTGGGCTCGAGAACAGAACAGATTGTTTTAAATGGCTATCCTCCTGGAAGCAAGGGATATAATGTGCTTGAGAACAGGTGAAGATAGCATGAGACATGTGGTCTATTTTGACAAACAAAGCAAAGCTGACAAAGAAGAGATTGCATTAAACAGTTCAGAGGAGGAAGACCACTATGTTGAGCCCCTGTTGGACAAAGAAGTGGAAAATAAAGAAAGGCCTATTTGAAACAAAGGAAGTGGCAAGAGCCTGGAATGAAAAAATGAACAAGATGCTGTAATAGCAAAACTTCCAGCAAAGTGACGCAGATGAATGCTCATTAGACATGGGCATGAAGTGCTTTCCCTCCTCCCCTGGCTGGCTGCCCCACTCACAAGCCGGCACGTGCCGGCTGGGTTGTCCTCCTGGGGCACCTGTCCAATCCCCGCCTCCTACGGCAGCCGACCAATCAATGGCTGTGCACCAAGAATCCCCTCCCCACCTCCTCATCTGAGTGGACAGCTGCCTGAGGAGGCAGGGGAGGGAAGCTCAGGCTCCTGCCCACACTGGACAGCTGCATCAGGAGAATGAACCGGACAGTGCCCACTGGCTTGTGAGTGGGGCAGCCAACTGGGCAGGGTGGGGGAAGGGAACACATGGCACTTGTGGTGCCACACGTACAAATAGGGCCGAAGCACAATGAAGTGCTTCGTGCCCATGTCTAGTGTTTATATACTAGAAGCAAGAGTGGACACATAACATTTATTCAGGCCTATGTTGTTACTGCTCTTGTTGCAACCAGACAGATTAAGAGTACAAGAAGACTATACCAGTTTAGCAAAGAAGTGGAAATAAAGGAATTAGGGAATTCAACATACTATTAAGGGATTCAGACTGAGGAGCAAAAGTATCCTATCCCCTCAATCAGAGCCAAAAGATCACTGAACTTTTTAAAATGGTAGGTCTCCTGTGTGCTCACACTGTGACAACACTTCTTGAAAGTCAAACAGGATAGTGGACATTTCTAGGCCAAGCACTACTAGATCTGATCTGCTGTAGCAATACTGAGCAGAAACGTTAGTTTACACATGGTGACTGGCCAGCTATCAGAACAGTGGCTAGGATTATGGAATGTCAGCAAACATTACCTGCAAACAGTAACCCAAAGCAAGCTGGGCAAAGGATAAGACAGATTACAAGTTCACTAGTGGGTTCATGTATGGAGCGGGACCTGTCTCATGGGAAAGCCTTAAATAAGATGTTGCAGTTCTCTCTTCCACAGAATCAGAGTAGGGAAGTGTTTTGGCTGCAGAAGGTACTAAAGGACTTTGGAATAGATGACAGATGCCCATCCAGATTATAAAGGAGAACCAGAGCTGTATCAAACTGTCATAAGGTGAGAAGATGAATGCATGCATCAAACACATTGGGGTGAGATACCACTTGGTTAGTGGTGTGATTCAGAAAGGGATCATCCAGATTATCTACTGTATTACTGCAGAGATGGCAGCAGATATGCTGACCAAACCATTAAGGAAGTTTGAGAACTTGCAGGTCAAGGTGAGACTTGTGGTCTCTTGCATGCAAACTTGAGAAGATATGTTGGAAAATGACAATCTCGCACACTTTCCCTTTAACACTGTGTGGCGTATGTTTTGTATTTGCCTTTAAACTTGGAAGGTTTTTTCCCCTTCCTCTGAGTTTTTGATGCCACGCATTTCTCTCCAATAAAAAGAGAAAAATCAAAATCCAACAGAAACGAAGGAGGACAACTTATCTATCTTAGCTACCTATTTGCCTATTCCTCCTCTCCCCAGTTTAAATCACTTGTTACCTGTGTTCATGCACTATTCCAATGTACATGTCGTCCATTAACATGAGAAGCTGTCTTCTATGAATGTTCCCTTGCAATTCTAGCATAATACAAACATTTGTGCATTGAAAATAACGCCAAATGTTTCGTGATCATCCAGGTCCATTGAGCACCTTGAGCTTTAGCTGAGATGAAAGAACCTGACAATGTAGTAATGCAGGATCACAGCGTTTATGGATGCGATGCCACTGCACATGCGACAATCTCCATCTTCTATTGTCACAATGACAACATGCACACAAGTAGCATAATCGCACATTACCATGCTGGCCGGAATTTCCGCTCAGAACTTTAGATGAATACTTGCCACTGAAACAGACACATCAAGATATAGTGTCATTTTCTTCTGTTAGTCCTTTCTGTATCTTGGTCATTTTAAAAAAGGAAACAATGTGTCATATTAATTTTTGGTGACAGGGTTAGGCAAATGCGTGCACCGCATTTTCATGCTCTTCAGACTCTTTTACGCTTGGCAAAATTCAGTTTGCAGCAAGAAAAGCAACTTAGTTTACAAAGGATGGACATCCAGGAAAGTTGTTGATCAACAACTCAAAACCTGTGTCTGAAGTGGGGATGATTGTATGTTACACATTTGACAGACGACACATTTCATTTAATGCCATGTGTTGCATATCATAAGAATCTCATAGTTTAGCACAGAATTCGATGAATGGTCTACTACACGCATCTACCAAGAACTAAGACTCAAATGCTCCCTGAAGCTCGTACTTTGGTATTCTCTTAAATATTACTGTGCAAGTGTACACAGACTTGCCTTTCATTGCCTTTAAACCTCATTCTTCTGACAGATCCTCTCCTTCAAACTGGCATTCTCTTTGTAGCTACTTGAGACAATCAATCTAGAAGAGGGAGAGGGTCTGACGTGAGTCCCATTGCCAGCTACTGGTGAGAAAACTGGAGTAGGTGGACAATTGGTCTGAATCAGAAAAGGTGTCTGTGTGTATGCCCTTACACACGTATGTTTCCAGGTAACGTAATCTAAGAAGAACAGTGCTAATCATACTCTACATCCTCGTCCATAGTTTCCAATATTCTTAGACTGAGAGTTGAGCAGGGTCAATTTCCCAGATATCATCTTTTCATCAAGTTCTTGTAAACACAACGCTGGTTGCCAGAAGCCAGATACCTAGACAAATAGTCTGGAGAACCTTTCACTGGTTCGCTTGTGAGGAACATATTGGATGTTCTTCTCCTGCTCTGCCCCATTGAAGGCTAGATGGTGCAGCAGTCTGCTGTGACATCACACATTTTCTTATTACTGGCGGCCATGTATTGAGAAGGTAGGGAAATTCTCTCCCTTGGAATTAGTAAAGTGGCAGATTATGAAGGCGTTGTGTTTTAGTCTATGCCTGGGCAGTGTGCCTAGCGATCCATTAGGCATTCAGACCTTTGGTAGGAGCTCATCATGTAGGAAAAATGGCCTCAACCCAGACTGCGCTCTGGCAATGACGATGGCAGACTGTTTTTATTTATTTTCCCCCCCCTGTATTCTAATAACTGGTTTGATTTATTCTCTTTTAGGCCCACGTCTACGCAAATAAGTGTTTTGTTGCCACTTTTCTAGGCACACGCCTTCCCCCCACAGTTCCTAATGCAGATTCTTCTCAAGGATAATTCGGATTTTCCATCATAGTCCAGCTCTTTTGAGACCATCCATTTGGAGCTTTTTCTAAGTATCAAATTTTTATGGCCAAAGTCTCACTTAACCAACAAACAGGGCAAAGAGAGGGGGAGGCGAACAGCACAGGAACAGATGTCACCTTGTTGAAGTACATGCACCAGAAGAGGATCACAGGCTAACTCAAGCCCAGAGTGACAAAAAGAGAAGAGTTGAAAGCAGAGTAGCACAAGGCTGGTTTACATGGTCTGCCTTATAAAAATGAACACATGGAGAAGTGGGATTCTGCCTGCTGGAGCTGCACTCCCTTCCTTCCTACGTGCATTCATCCAAACCTGTGAGCTAAGCCTACAGGCACACAATGTGCACATATATATGATTTCTTCAGGGATTGGGGACCCTGCAGGTTTCACTGGTTCAAGTCCTAATGGCTCCAGGCAGGGCTGGGGGGAAATTCCAGCCTGAAATCCCAATGAACCAGCCAGTGTTGACAATCCTAGGCTAAATCATCTGAATAAGGCATTGTGTAATATTCCTATAAAATATCCAGTGTGGTGTAGTGGACAGGTTCACAGACTAGAACTCAGGAGACCTGGATTCGAATCCCCGCTCAACCATGGAAGCTCAATGAAGGGGGCCCTGGTAAAACCACTCACTTACTTTGAAAGTCCTATTAGGGTCACTATAAGTTGGAACACACAATGTTCCTATGTCCTTGAAGGAAACAGTAGAGACTGGGAGGCAGTGCCAATATGCACAGTCCTGCCTGCCTTATTCCATTGATTTCAATGCAGGCAAAAACGTGTAATCAAATCCACGCATTAGTCAGGCATACCCACTTCTGTTTTCAATCTCATGGGATACCAGAGGTCCAAATCTAAAAGGGTTCTCCATGACCCCACTTCATGGTCAGCCCATTTGCTGATGATGTTTAGACTGACAGTAAGACTCTCTGTCAGGGTTTTATTTAGAACCTCACATGCTGTCTGTAATGTAAGTGACTGGGAAGGACTTTTCTGGGCTGGGATGATTGTCTATCCAGCACTAACCAATCATTCCTTCCAGCTTTTGAAAGTCAAAGAGAGCCTTGCCTCTTTGCTGAGCATTCTACTCCTCTCTTTCATCAGTTAGTGGCAGTTTATTTGCTGCTGTTGATCTGTTTGGTTGGTTAATAGTATGAGTGCAGTAAAGAAACAGTATATATGAATCTGTAATTTGAATGAACCGTAAGGAAACATTTTTCATTCTTTCTCCTACAAAAGTCTCAGAGTGAGTTATTGAGACTTTATGTGCCAGTTAATGAGAAAGGGGTGGATTCTCAGGAACTTGCAGCTATTCTCCTCTGTGGATCTCTGTACTTCTATTGTGTAGCAAAAAGAGAATTTTACCAGAAATTCAAAGCTCTGCAACACACTCCATCCCAGAAAACATATGGAAGCCAATGGTTATTGTCCCAATACAAATACTGGGCTGGATCCAGAGTAGTATACCATGGCATCCAGCTCACATCGGAAGACATCAAGAGAAAGACAATATTTCCAGTGCCCCCTTCCCCTTGCAGCTCTCTGTGCCTCCTGAATAAACTCCTCTGGAAGGCTCCCGGGACCATGAGAGCAATGCAGGGAGAAGGTGGTATCAGGAAAGTCTGCCTCCCTTCACCTTTCCTCCAGGAAGAAACCTCCAGTGCAGAATGTCTCCTTGGCAAATGGAAAGAGCACTTTGTTGTTGTTGTTGTTTAGTCGTTAAGTCGTGTCCGACTCTTCGTGACCCCATGGGCCAGAGCACGCCAGGCCCTCCTGTCTTCCACTGCCTCCCGGAGTTTGGTCAAATTCATGTTGGTAGCTTCGATGACACTTTCCAACCATCTCATCCTCTGTCATCCCCTTCTCCTCTTGCCTTCACACTTTCCCAACATCAGGGTCTTTTCCAGGGAGCCTTCTCTTCTCATGAGATGGCCAAAGTATTGGAGCCTCAGCTTCAGGATCTGTCCTTCCAGTGAGCACTCAGGGTTGATTTCCTTCAAAATGGATAGGTTTGTTCTCTTTGCAGTCCAGGGGACTCTCAAGAGTCTCCTCCAGCACCACAATTCAAAAGCATCAATTCTTCGGCGGTCAGCCTTCTTTATGGTCCAGCTCTCACTTACATTCATCAAATGGTGAGTCTGGATCCAACACTGTGATACTTGCTTTAAAAATAAAAAATAAAAACTCACAATGAAAATAAAAAAGGAAGTGGTCGAATCCACCTAGCACCTGCCACGAGAAAAAAATATAAGCATCTGAGTAATCAGGAAGGCTGTATGCATGGCTCGGTTCTTATGCTGTGGTCAGGGCTGCAGCCACTGGGTCAGCCTTGCTCTGTGTGGTCCAGAGAGCTCGATAATTACAGGAAATTTAAGGCCTGAAGGCAAGTTGACCGTTGCTACCTCACCAAGGTACTATTAATATATATTTTCTTCAAAGCTGTGCTTTCCCAGGAGGAAAAACAGTCCAGATTCAAAAGCTTTCTATTCTTTTTTTTTTTCCACACGAGCATGTCTTCTCCCTGTGGATATAATACATCGGTTACGATTTCATTTACGCTGAAGAACATCGCCACTGATTTGCCCCAGCCCAGCTTTGCATGAATGCACTGTTTGACAAAAGAAAGAAATACACGTAGAAGTTAAAGACATTTGCTTACCCGAAGGACGCCTGCTCCACAGCAGTTGCCTGTTTTGTTAACAATCCTCTATCTTGTCAGCAGAAACTCTAACAGAGAAGGTAAAGGTGTAACATCAATAGGCAATTACTGTAAAAAGGTGGGGGTTGTCGTTGTGGGCATCCTCTGGATGGGCTCTGTCCCTGTGTCGAGCATGGTTTGGAATCAAAGGCTGGCATGTTCTTGCTGGGAGCTAACAGAGATGGGGACTTGAGTCACAGGACTTGCAGTCAAGTCGGACTTTTTTTTTCTTTTTTCTTTTGACTTCGACTCAATGTGTGACTCAGAATTCACCCACCCTACCCCTCCCTTTTTTATGGGGAAAACAGCTTGTTTTCAATAGGGATTTGGACTTGGGGCTTCAGAATCAGGACTTGGTACCAAAAACTCAGACCCAGACTTGAGACTCAGACCCAAAGACTTTCCAATATCTCTGGGAGCTAACGTGTTTGTTTTACTTAAAAAATCATGTGTTGCTCATGAGCGAGGCCTTGCTTGTAAAATCATTTTCGCTAGCCCTCAAATTAGAAAAAGGTGACCCAAAGGGGTGAGAAAAGATCTGCTAAAATGATCCACACAAGAAAGGAAAGAAGAAAAGAAAAGAAATCAATGTTTTGAAGGAATGAGAAACTAGTATTCATTCCACTAATACAATCCCACATTCATGGAGATGTATTCAGTCATCCAACGATGGCCAGATTAGCAGTTTGTTGTGGCAGCCACAGAATTTGCTGGGAGCATCTTGGATTTTGGGGGGCTAAAGTGCTTCCCACTGACAAGTAAGCAAATGGAGAACCACTTGTGCAGGGAGGTATTGGTTCCCTTGTTACTGATGCTTCAAACAGGTGCAGCTGTGTATGCAGCCAAACTTTTGTCACACAAGCACAAAGCCCTAGTTGGATCCTTGCCTTTACTTTTAATGCATTACTTTACAGCTCTGTTTGCAATGTGTTGAAGTGGAAACGTCTGGGCATGCAGGCCTGCCCTCTTCTGGATCCTATGATCCCAAGGAGACCTTGCATGGACAGAGAAAGCTCTTCTTTTCTGCCTGTCAGCCTTGATAGGTAGATGGCAACAAGAACGGCAGTGGAGAAGGTGGCATGTGCTTACAGGTAAAGCGTACACAAGAAAATGCCCAAAATGAGCTTAAAACTGTGAAGTGTTCTTGTTTCAAGAATGATATTGTTATGCAGTCTTCCTTTGTGTTTTCTATTTTCAACTTAAAAATACAATTCCTTGTTTAAGCAAAAAAAAGAAAACTGCTGGATAGCTCAGTGGCTTAGGTCTCAGAGGTTGGGAGTTGGATTCCCCATTCTGCCTCCCAGAGAGGGGCTGGGCTCGATGATCCATGGGGTCCCTTCTAGCTCTGCAGTTCTAAGATTATTACTATTATATTATTAGTATTATAACATAGTTCAGACCAGTAGCAGTCAGTGAGTATTTGAACCTGAGGTTTCGAGATACTGAACCACACCACCTACAAAATAGCCCTTTGATTTGCTAGAAAGAAATGGCCTGTATACGAATGTTGTAACAGCCAAATAACAAATTCCTGTGGATGCTACCTGCTTTAAAAAAAAAAAAAACCCTACATCATGATTTACTTTAGTTTCATAAAACTTTTCCTTGGATCATTTGCAAGAGGGTGGACAAAGTGTGAGCCTGAAGCTTCACAGAACCCCACGTCTCTTTTTATGGCTCTTTTCATTTTTTAGAAGTTCTCAAGCAAAACAAAACAAAATAAGAGGAAGGAAGGAAGGAAGGAAGGAAGGAAGGAAGGAAGGAAGGAAGGAAGGAAGGAAGGAAGGAAGGAAGGAAGGAAGGAAGGAAGGAACCCTTCTTAAAGACTTCCAACTTTTTGAAAACTTTCAGCTTTTGAAATGCAACGTTGTGGTTTTCTTTTCCCTGAGGGTTTTGCACATTTGGCAATCTGTACAGCCGATGGAAGAGCCTGGGGGCCGATCATTGGCTCCTAGACCCAACCTTTGCCTATTTCTCAGCTACATAATCATAGAAATATAATTGTGTTTGTATATATGTTTCTGCCATAGGTTCAATACTATCAGCGCTGCACATGTGAAACCTGCTGTAAAGCTGTGTTTCCCAGCCTGGGGGTTATGACCCCCAAGGGGGTCACAAAGTGTTTTCTGGGAGGTCACCGGTCACCTTATATGTGTTGTAGCCCTTGTTAAGTAATTTATCCTGTGACCTTTTGGAGCGGGATATTAAAGTTAGTGTGTGTTTGTGTACGTATGAGAAACAGGCCCTTTGCAGGGAGAAAGAAGCCTCTACTTTCTGAGAAGGGAGGACCAGGACAATCTTTTTACAAAAAAAGAGAAAAGAAATGCCAGCATAAATATATAATTGTTGCCGCTTCCACAAGAAAGGGATTTTAACTATGATGTGTAACTTCTGGAGAGCCTAAAGAGCGGGAGGAAAAGGAAAAAGAAGGGGGGAGCACACACAATAAACCCCCATGAGTGGGACACAAAAATGGCCCATCTCTTCTGCGGTGGGTGCAAGAAAAGCTTTGTGACAGTTTCTGAGGGGGATCCTCTCTGCGTGAAGGTTTTGCCCCCTCCTTGGGTACTGCAACGTCCTTCTGCCCCCCTGACCTATCTTTGAAGTTCTTTGCCTTCTCTTCTCCCTACCTTTAACCTCCCACAGGCTCTTCCCTCCCTAGCTTTGAGACAGTGGTGGTGGCGGCAGGAGAAGTAGAAAGGTGAGCAACAGCAGCATAGATGTCAAGGAAGGATGACAACACCCTATTTATGCAAATGTGGCAGGGGGGGTCACAGGTTACTTGGTTGTTATAAAATGGGATCACCATTTGAAAAAGGTTGGAAACCACTGCTGTACAGGTCAAGGAGAGCCCGAGCGAGTACAACTCTGTGTTGTCTTGTTTTATAGAGACTCAAGACAGAAACAGCAGGAATTGGCCACATTAAAAAGTTCCACTGCATCTCTAAGGGCCTCAATCAAAATCAAGGCTTCTTAGTACAATATATATATATATTAATAAGTCAGCCTTCTTTAGTTTCTTATGGATATAAAAGACTTGCCTCCCTCAACAGACTCTGACGTCTTTCCCATTAACATCTGTTAGCATTCCTATGACAGTGAAGTCCACCTGGCCTACGCATATTGCCCTGGACAGGACTTGCTAATTATTGTATGTAATTAACAGCTTGATAGTCCCAGTCCTGTGTTAACCATAGCCATTGCATCCATTACTTTCATTCTCATCTGGTCATGGGGACATATATAAAATTGCTGGTCTTGTATCTGCACTCTAGTATCTGAAGAAGTAGACTCTGATCCATGAAAGCTCAGGCAGAAATAAAGTTGTAAGTCTTTAAAGTAATACAGTGTTCTGTTGTGCTGTGTTGTCCTTTTGCCCAAAAGGTGAGATAGACTAACACAGCTACTCTGGAGATTTCTTTTACTAATACAGAAGTTAATTCCCTTTGTAGAGGACAGCTACTCTGAAGAGACATTATTCAATTCTGTCATTGCTATTATTACAGTCTATCATTACTCATGATAATGCTTAGCATACAAAACACTTTCCCTACATTAGCTATATCAGTCAGAGCTGTATGAGTGTTCCCATTTAGCTGATGGGATGTGGGCATGCTGGAGAGGATAGGCATGCTTAGATATTCTTAGATTCTGGGGTTGAGAACATTTCTGCAACTCCTTCTTGGTTGATCCGCTTGCTTGCACACTTGGTTTAGCAGCAAGGCCTGCTACAGCTCTCTGGGTATGGAAACATTCCCCATTCTGAAGCATAGGGTTCACAATGGTTGCTACTGCGGCCGCTCAGCCGCTTGAACCATCTGTGTGTGCACTGGATGGGCTGCAAGTCTCTGAACTTAAGACTCTTTCCAGTTCTAAAAAAGAGTTATTTGAACTCTCACAAATATGATCAACCGTGTTGTCATTGTTATTATTCCATTGCTTCACACCCATTCAGGATGTGCCTTGGACATGCCACATACATCTGGGTCTGATAATTTCCCCTGCTTGAAGGGTGTGTGCAGCTTTTTCTTTGGGAGATGCCTACTATTGATTTTGATGCCACAAGCAAACTCTGTGTAATCACCATTCCTGGTTATGTGATTCCTGTTGCGTATCTGCACCTCCTGCAGCTGCTAAAGGAGCTGTATGGTGAAAAAGTTGAGTATATTCACTATTGTTGCACATCTAATCCTGCACACAGCATTATTGTTTCACATGGAATATTTTAGACTTTTTTGAAAAACAGCCCTGACAAATGCTTCAAATGCTTTGTGTGTGGGTGAGAAGTGGTTAACTGATGAAAAATGGAGTCACCTTCTGGGGTTTTCCCTTGTGTAGTGTCACTTTGTGAATGGTAGTGAGTAGAAGGGGGTATTCTTGACTGCTGCCATTGGTGTCATCAACATTCAGGCACGTAATGTTGGTATGTAAAGCTTGACTTTGGTATGTAAAGCTTGGCATCCTTTTTCCTGCTGGCAATGGGGGGCGCGATATTGTGCAGCAATATAGGGCCATTTCCTGGCTTTTTGAATCGTGGGTATGGAAGCACAGTATCCCACATTCATAAACAAGAGAGTTTTTTGAAGAACTGAATAATTATTATAGACAGAAATGGAATCCTCTCCTTTAAAAAATCTGAGGAACAATTCAGTCCTATACGTACATCATAAAATGTGTAATAAGTTAGAAAAAATGGCAACTCAATTCTGTAAACACAGGAGGAATAGAATATTTTGTATTTGTAATGCAATGTTTTTCAAAATTTGTGGGGAGGTTTCCACATAGTATTCACAAAGACATTTCAGAGACTCCCAGCATTGCCGAAAGTGCTACACAAGAGAGAACATACCACTTTTTTTGCATCAGGAGGTTCATGACATAACCCAAGGAATTTTATTTTAATATGCACACCCTCCTCTTTCCTTTCCATTCCACCGTATCTTTTCACAATCCTGTGCTACCACTAGTAAAAGCTAGCAGCCTTCTAATTAAACTCTTGCTATAGTTCCACTGAAAGCTCCAGTTAAATACAGAGAAAGCAATCAACTTGCAAGCATCAAGAAGTATTTTGCATCCCCTGACATTGGTGGTAGAATGGTCAAATATTAAACTAATTATGCAAATGAGGCAAGTCAAGATATACATTTGAAGGCCACGGAATGGTAGTTCAGCTAAATAAAACTTAACTCCCTGTTTTCTAATTAAGGCATTAAAATGTTCTATAATTTCTGGAAGCTTTAGAGCTATGTTTGTATGTGGTATGCAAATATGAGACTGTCTGACTGACTGTGGTTTTTCTAAGATGTCAATTTAATATTCAACATTCGAAACTGGACTTCTTAAGCAGGACATGTTAACTTGTAAATAGCGAGTTTGGTGGAAAAATAACCATCAATTCCAACCATTATCACTACAGAATCACAGAATTATGGAGTTGGTAGTTGTCTGGTCCAGCCTTGTATTCAGTGCTGGATCTACAAAACTCCTTGTAGGTGGCCATCCAGTCTCTCTTTAAATACCTCAAGCAGCTCTTACTACCAGGAGCCTCCTCAGATGTTCACTGAAATCTCTGCCAGTTCCATCCATTGAATCCAATGAACCAATGACTAAAGAGCAAAGAGCAGCAGAATCGCTGTCAAGGGATGCTGTATCCTTTGTATACCAAGAATTTCAAGACAGAACATGCAGAACCATAGAATCATAGAAAAGTGAAGTTGGAAGGGGTCTACAAGGCCATCAAGTCCAACCCCCTGCTCAAAGCAGGAATACAATCAATGCATATCTGCCAGGTGCTTATCTAAGTTTTTCATGAATGCCTCCAGTGTTGGAGCACTCACCAACTCCCAAGGTAACTGGTTCCACTGTCATACTGCTCTAACAGTTAGGAAGGTTTTCCTGATATTCAACCGAAATCTGGCTTTCTTTAACTTGAGCTCATTGTTGCGTGTCCTGCACTCTGGGATGATCGAGAACAGATCTTGCCCCTCCTCTGTATGACAGCCTTTCAAATATATGAAAAGTGCTCTCATATCACCCCTCAGTCTCCTTTTCTCAAGGCTAAACATGCCCAATTCTTTCAGCCTTTCCTCATAAGGCTTGGTTTCCAGCCCCCTGATCATCCTTGTTGCCCTCCTCTGAACTTGTTCCAATTTGTTAGCATCCTTCTTGAAGTGTAGTGTCCAGAACTGGACACAATCCTCAAGGTGAGGCCTAACCAGTGCTGAATAGAGAAGAGGCATCTGTTTCCACCATAAAGCCCATCATGGAGCAAGCAAGGCTTTCTCTGCACTTAGATATCCTAACCTCCAGCCAGTACTAACATGGGCTGCAGTCACACTAGCAAAATGTCTCCCTCTGGTAACCAGCCTTTTCATGCCTTTCTTGTGGTGCTTCACTGTCACATGGTATATATACCTGGATGAGTGTCCCAATGTGTTTTAACATTACCTGTTCATTTCCTTCCATTTGAATCATTATGGCCAGCTACACCACATAACCAATTTATTTTCTCTCTTGTTTTATGGAGCACCGAAGCCCCTCAACTTTAATTTTAAAAAAATGCAAACAATATATCGATATGTTGAGTAGTGTTTTCTGATAGGTAGAATTTCCTCTGTTGTACAGGCACCTCTGGAAGCAATGCATTGCACTCAATGGACCTGGCAGCCAGCAGCAGCAGCATTGTGCCGCTTGCTAGACAGTAGGTGGAGTGCAGCCCCCAGAACCAAAAAACAGAAGCCTCCCAGCAAGGGGGAAATATTCCACAGCTGCACCACTGGCCAGTGAAATGATTCTCTAATGGCCATGCATTGTGTGACTGGAAATTTATGCTCCGATGTAACTGGGGGATAACTGGGAAACATTTGGCTGGTGTGACTGAGGCCAGAGATCAGAAAAACAGGTATGGAATCCTGAGAAGTCTAGTTTTTAACTTGTTCGTCTCTAAATTCCCTAAGCAAAGGATAGAAAATATGGTGAGGTATTACCTTGTTTCTTTTCTCTAGACAACTTTGAATGCAGCTAGTCCGTGCAACACTAGAAAAATCCTGAAGTCTAGTACTAAAAATATTAGCAGAAATTTATTTAAGGTGATAAAAAAGATCTACTCATTATGAAAATCTCATTTTCATTACCCTCTCCTTGAAATTTCTTCACACACCTCTCCAGAGGTGCACCTATGCCTCAGTTTCAGAAAGTAGGAGAATCTACAAAAGTAAGGGTGTGATTCTACAAAAGTAGAATCTACAAAAGTAAGGCATATACAATAGATCATATTTTCTACCACTGGTCAAGTGGTCCAATGTGAGCTTTTTTCCGGCAATCTCTCAACATACAGGAAATAGATTTCTAGTCTTCCCCCCCCCCCCCAATTCATGCATAAATTGGATTTTTTTATCCAGCAGTAGGGCTACTACTTTTGGAGGCTGGGCTGGAGCAATTCTCCGGTAGACAGAAGGGTTGCATTAAGGGTTGCATCTCTCCTGGCAAAACAACCCTTTCTGGTGTGATCAGATGTGCACCTTTCTAGCTGATCACATCCTAAACCTATGCTACATATCATGAACTCACAGCTATAGCAAGACCCTGGTTTCCTTTAACCTTTCCAAACTGAAAAGCTGTTCATATACATAGCTCATCATGCATTAAACAGGGATGAGTTGATTCTAGCTTTTTTCCATATGGAATACATAACCAGCATACTAAAGATGAACTTTGAATCAACAGATTGGTTAGATTAATCAGTTTTTAAAGGTTTGAGCATCAAAGAAATAAATACCCCCAATTAATGGAGCACCAGTTTTAGTAATAACAAATATTGCTTTCATAAAAGTACTTAAGAAAACTGCAGATGAGTGCCAGCTTAAATAAAGCATTCTCTTTTAATACTCACAGAACTGTAATAGATCTTCTAAGATGAACTCTGCTATGACACTCTATGCATCATTTAAAGATAGAACTTTTTATTGTTTCCACCCTCTTGCAAATGGATAAACCAACCAACATTCACTTTATTATTAGTCAATTCTTTTCTTTAAAGGCCACAGGTCTAGAATTTACACAGATTGCCATTCTTCAAACACTAAATCAGAAACTTGTTTGAATTTGGATTGAGAATCAGGAACAGGAAAAGAACCAGCAAAGTCAGATTTCTGGAAAGTGTTTTACAGTACCCATGCAAGCAGATTAGCTACTGTTCCGGGTGTTGTACATATACTCAATATGTGAAAGTGCCTAATATTGATCTTCAATATATGTAAGTGCTAACTTTGATCTCAGAAGGTGGGGGTTAATCACTAATTATAATTAACTGGAGCAGAGTGAAAATGCTACAGACCAGAAACAGTTCTTTTCAAAATAAATACTGGGTAGTGCAAGAACCTCATATTTCCAGAACACACAAATCCTGAAGATTCTTGCTGTCCTTCCACAGGCAGGTGAAGACCTTTCTCTTCAGGCAGGCTTTTCCTTAGTGGCAGACTGTCTAGGAGAGATATTAAAATGAGATGGTTTGCAATTTGTTGCTTCTAAATCTGTTTTAATAATGCTTTACCTAACATTCTTAATGTAATGTTATTAATTCATTTATTAATTCATTTATATAAAACTCATTGTTTTTAGCTTTAAAATTGGGTTTTAATGATATAAGCTACCTTGGGTCCTTTCTTTAGATAGATAGATAGATAGATAGATAGATAGATAGATAGATAGATAGATAGATAGATAGATAGATAGATAGATAGATAGATAGATAGATAGATAGATAGATAGATATGGCTATCTAATTACCATCTTGTTTACCATACCATTTCTAGACAAGAAATTAGACTTTGGTTTTAAACAATGTAAAGTTTGTGACATAAATAAGTACTTTCCAGCTGAAATTCTATACACAGTGACTCAAAGTAAGTTCCATTGACTTGATGGGGCTTACTTCTGGTTAGACATCTAGAGGACTGCTGAATAAAGATACAATCCTATACATATCTACACAGAAAATTAGCCCTATTGACTAATTCTATTGGGCTTACTTCCACCATAATGTACATAGCATTGCAGCCCAAGTTATATTGGAACACAGTGGACAAAATCATGTTGCTTAGCATAGACTAGAGTATAGCCACTGAATCCATGAGGGTTTGGTGAGTCAACTCCTCCAGAAGTTCCGTTGATTCAAATTGACCTATTCTAACTGCAACCTACCATGCTAAAGTAAGTCACAGTTAGAGTAATCCCATTTGAATCAATGGAATTTACAGAGCAGATGACTCAACAGATCTCATTGATTCAATGGACTCTAGTGTGATTTACTACACTAAGCAATAGAATTTTGGCCAGTGTATTTCAATGGTTCTAAGGAACAGGTTATTAAAATTAAATAAGCTAAAAGCATTGCAAATATACATGGAGGGAAACTTAAAGCATGGTTACATTTTGAAAATGAATCAATAGCTGGATTGGGGTTTTTGAAAGCAGGTTAAAACCACATGGTGGTCACATGGTATTTGGGTCTGTGTGTGCATCCTCTTGGGAAAACTCTTAATCTGCTTTTACGTTGTGCTGTATATCATATTGAGAGGACTATCTGGACTTTTTAAAATTTAGGCTTTGTCCCGCACCCACCTGTCTGCCCTCAACAAAGCCCAGCACCTTCTAGGCTTGCAAGAGAGGGATATCACTATATCAGACAGAGACTCCCTCCCACGGGCGGTCAATAGAAACAGACAGGCAGAGATGAGATGGTGGTGAGGGTTGAAAACACACTCTAAAAGAAATGAATGAAATATTTCCTTCTGCCCCCTCAGAATTTGGCTGCTTTTCACAAATAAAGTGCATGTGAGAGAGGGTATGAAAACCTGCCAAATCTTTCCAGAGGGTTGGTCCAAGAGAGAGTAATCTGGCCAAAGTTAGATCTCACTTTAGCTTTCACACAACCTTAAAGAGGTCTCTGTGTGTCAGTCTTAGTTTCCTGTTTGGAAGCCTCAGACTTGATTAGAAAGATGACTCTCTAACACACAGGCTTTTTTCTTTCCTGGCACTCCTTAAAATGGCACCTGCAGAGCTTTCTCTGAGAGACTGTTTTTAATGCTGAGGAAAACCATGTGTCCATAACCAGGTTTGCAACAAGGGGAGGGGCTGGCAGCCCTGCCCTTTTCTGAGAAGTTCTGCTTCTGCTTTGTGTCCTTCTCCTTGAAGGCAAGGCATCTAAAGGGACCTCTTTCTCTGCCCCCTAAAATATTTGCCTGACTAGTGAGGCTTTGCTGCTTACACCAGAAAGGCTTTACTTTGTAGGAAGACAAGAGAAGGAGAAGCAGTTTCCAACCTGAAGTGCAAGCAGGAGAGGAAAAACGAGGCTCCAGCCCCAGTCATTTCCATTCCCTTGGCTGGAGAAGGAGAGAAGGAGGTGAGGCTCCTTCCTCATGATGAGGCTGGGCTGCTCGGAGTTCCTCCAGCTTCCTCATCAGAATAACCAGCAGCTGCAGCTGCCATGCAACAGGGACGGTCTCTTGTGCTTCCGTCTCCATCACAGCAGCAAGAGCAGCCACAGCCTCCCTCTTTCTCTCCCCTTCTCCATCTTCTTCCTTTTCCTTCATGCCATCGCCACCTATTTTCCCCTTCTCATCTTCCTTCAAGGGAAGCTTCAAGGATAGCGATTCCCCCTTGTGCTGGCTGCCTTTCTTCCCCCACTATATCAGACAGAGAGAGAGAGGGAGACACAGGAGGCGGAGAAGGATACAATTTACACCGACAGAAGCGTTGACGTATGCCACAATAATTCAGAAATAAACCAATTTGACATGTGAGTTAAAGTAAACAACCCTCTGGCAGAAGGGTGTTTTACATTGCTTCCGATCAAAATGACACAATTCCCTGTCAAAACAATCCGTGCTTCCACGTGTCATGTAGTCACTTGAACCCCATTCAAGTACAGTGTTTTTTCCTAGTGTAACTGGGCTTTTAGGTAAAGGTTCCCCTTGACATTTAGTCCAGTCGTGTCCAACTCTAGGGCGTGGTGCTCATCCCCGTCTCCAAGCCGTAGAGCCAGCGTTTGTCCATACACAGTTTCTGTGGTTACATGGCCAGCATGACTAGACACGGAACGCCGTTACCTTCCCACTGTGGTGGTACCTATTTATCTACTTGCATTTTTACATGCTTTCGAACTGCTAGGTTGGCAGGAGCTGGGACAAGCGACAGGAGCTCACTCCATCGCGTGGATTCGATCTTCCGACTGCTGGTCTTCTGACCTTGCAGCACAGAGGCTTCTGCGGTTTAACCCGCAGCTCCACCACGTCCCTGCCAGAAAAAACGGCTTTTACTTAATAACAATTACAATTCCTTTATTATGATCAACAGATCAGACAATTAATAGCAAATTCTTATCTACTATCTGTCAGTCTTACATTGCCTCATTTGTAGTTTACATCTGTTTACCCTCCTAGTTCTCGGCTATAAACCATCACTCTTCCATTTCCAGATCAAATGAATTTAAGCAAACAATTTCAGATGGGATCCCTTTCTGAATCTGTAAGTCCAGCCCAGTTAAAATCTGCTCAAATTCTGAACCAGAAATTATTTATTGTCCTAGTACTGCCAAGCAGATTGTTTGCAAATCCTGTTATTTTACAGACACTGGCATTCATACTTTTGTGAATTTATGTCTGCTCCTGATATTGATGTCTTGCACAAGAAGTGATGACAAACTATCTTGCTATTTTACTGTATCTAGCAAAACTATTTCCACTTCATTATGCTTCTTGTTATACAGCTGCCGAAAGTAACACAAAGAATATTTGTAAGTCTTTAGTAAATCATGTGTAAACGCTGTATTGAAACATTAGCATGGAAGAAAGACTCCAGGATAGGTGACAATTCAAATATAATAAGCTGTTGTTGATTCTATCACATATAAGCTACACAAATTCTGTTCATCATATAAAGCAAATCAATTTCTTGATACCAAGGGAGAAGAAGAACCCTATTGGGGAAAGTGGCCTTTCCGCTCCAATGGTTAGTAAAGCTATTAGACAGTTTCAAGAAAAGCAGATGCGATCTCTTGGACAGCCAAAGTCTGATAATTATTGTAAGTAGAGCAGGCCACCAGAAGTCAATATAAGACAAAGAATTGGAAATTCCATGAACAGGGGCATAGAGATTTCAGGTTTCATACAGTGTGGGTGAGTGAACAATTCAGTCATTTAGAAAAGGGTTTTCATAAAGGTTTGCATTTAAGCAACTAAAATTCTGGCATTTTTGAAGATGAAAAGATTTTTAAAATGTGTAAAATGGAAATAAAATGATTAGATTTAGTGCTCCACTGGCAGTATCTTTTTTTTAAAAAGGCTATTATTTGGTTTCAGAAGTGATAAGAAATTTAAATTACAGTTGAGAGAGGAGTAACAAAGTAAGGCAACTGAAGACCTCCTGTAAGGATTTTCTTCCTGGTCCTTTCCTTCAGGTCGTTCATACTTCATAGGTTAATGTTCACTACTTGATGACTATAATATCCGGTGGATGATTGACCACAGATACAACTTGAATATGCTTTTCCATGCATGAACATTATACATTCTATAGAATCAGTTCACACACACAGCTGGAGTCAATCCACACATTCTTGTACATAGTTGCTGTTATGTATTGTCTAGTAGTTTATGCTTATGGCATCTGCTTACAGCATCCCTGCTCAGGTCTTACAGACTAAAAGCTATTACTTCCTTTATAGGGGATCCATCCCCTATATAGTCTTCCTCTTTTCTTACTGCCTCCCATCATAATCCTATTTAGTTAGTTAATTTTTATGGATATATGGGTAGGTATTATTTCCTTCCATGAACATATTTTAGTGGGTTTACTTTAAGCATCCTCACTTCAGTTTTATCCTGAGAAGCACAAGAAGAATTACAAGATCTTTCCTGCCTCTTGCTCTGGCTTATAGCTTCATCTTGATCTTTCTATGATGACCAGAATGGTCCCCAGCTCTCTGGAGAAGGCGCTAGAACGGAAGGCTGGGCAAAGAGGAACTGAAGGGAAAGGAGTTCTCAAGTTCCCTTCTGTTCGTGATCCTCAGTCTTTCCTGAGCCAATTACAAAAGTCTGTAGAACATTTCAGAAGGGTTTCACTCAGGACTGAGGAACCAGTTAGGAGGCACATCTTCCAAGAGCCATGTGGCAGGGCTATGGGGCTAGACCAGGGGCAGGCTAGGAGCTCAAATCTGACCCCTTAACATTCCCATACAAACACACTGTGAAATTATGTTAAAGTTTCAAGAAGGTCCTTGGTAACCCCTAGGAGGTGCAGGGGCAATTTTGCATGTTTGGGGGTGGGGGGCAACACTCCCCATTTTTTTAATTTCCAAAGGGGGGTTAAAGGGGGAATTTGTTTTTTAAAAATAGTTAGAAAATATTGAATGTGAGGATCATGAGTGCAGCCCTCCAAGATCAAGGGAGAGGCACAGGCAGCCCCCAGACCTCTGGAGATTTGCCCATATCTAAGTTAAGAGCTACATATACAGTATCTCCCATTCATGCTCTTCCACACACTCATCCCACTTCCCATAAAAGCAGGAAAAAGTCGAAATTCAAAGAAGCTCACAGAAATGGAGGAAATGGGATCAGAAAATGGGATGCTGAGAAGGAAAGAGATGGCAACAGTTGGTGGGAAGAGAAAGAAAAGTGGTAATAAGCTGGGAAAGGTTGAGATCTGTGGAACGGCTAAAAGGAGCCTGTAGGTTGGTAGTGCGGAGAAAGAGGCTGGGCTGATGAAGGAGAGAGTATGAAAAGATCACAAGTTGCAAACTGGAGACAGACTTGGGCTCCAAATCCGGGCAAACCACTGCAAAACAACAGGACTCAATTTACTAGTGAAACGACAGTTTCCTTACTTACGGAGTGACCAGATGGGTATTTGTCCTGCTGTTTCTGCCATGTTTCTCAGTGTCCTTTTGGTATTTATTCCATCGACCAAATGACGTTAGTGCTAATCGTGAGTAGATCTGATCTTTTGGTATGAGTACGTGTTATATTACATTCAGGTGGCAGGGCCTGTCTGTTTTTCTCTCCTTTTTTCTTTTGTAGCATTCCACTCGCTTTATTCTGCCTTGCTTTGCCTTGTGTGATTTCCTATATCAGTCCTTTAGAGTTTTTGCTGGGTGTATCCAGACAACATCACTGATGATGCATAGAGTGGGGCATGGTATGGGAGTGAACCCTACTCCTTTTGTCTGCATTCAGCTTGCACTTGTAAGAACTACAAGTGCTATTTTTAGTGCTATCACACTAATCTGATAGAGCATTAATTCAAATGCTTACTTTGTCTTATCAGTTCACCACTATCTCACTTGCTTAAGATTTCATTCAAAAAGAATTGATCTGAATGCCAGTAAAAGGTGTGGATAAGAGTGGTGATAATGGCAGAGAAGGGGGGGGGGGCTGTGTGATAGGTGGATATTGAAACACATCTTCCCAGGTGTGCACAACACTGTCCCCACCAAGTGTGGGGGCAGTGAGCAGTTACTCATACCTTACCATATCCACAGATTTGAGATGGTCTTGCTATTCAACAACAGGATATTTTAAACTATAGGGATGGGGTACAGCAATATCTGGACTGGAAGCTCCCTCCATTTTCAAGAGTCTGAGAACTGAGTTAACTGTGCTAGTTCCCAGCAAGGCTCAGACCCATCGAGGCCCCCAAGTTAACTCCTCTGGGGCCCAAGAATCCTTAGTCACTGCCAGTGGTGGCTTCCAAGATGAGCCAAACATGGTCACTTTCAGCAAAGTGGGCTTTTATAATTTTGTCCTTGTTAGTGTCCGTCCCTCCCTGAAGACGGCTTCTACTGCTGCTGGTGCTGGAGACAATATTGATTTTCTCACTGCCTTTTGCATGTTCAGTGTCACCTCTGGGTTGGTGTAGTACCTGACTGGCCCTCCATGGGTCGTGGTCAAGACTGCATTGGGTGTGGGGCTTGAACATCCCCTCAGCCTCTGCCTTGTCCCTTGGGAAGCTGGGCCTGCACCAGGACTCCTGTCCAGGGGTCCTCCACATAGGTAAAGTCCACTACATCAACACTCAGTGTCTCCTCCAGTTCCTCACAAGCATCTCTGGACACTTGTTCTTCCTCTGTCCCGGAGTCAACTGTCTCCTCTTCCCCTGCCAGCATCTGTCCATCTTCTCCACTCAGAGCTCTCTTGGCTTCCTACAGAGCATCCTTTGTGGCACCCACCTGATAGGTGACACCTCCCCCTTCCTCCTTTTCCAGGTGACTCTCATCTGGCACAGCCACCTCCTTCTCCTGGGCTAGCTGAACCTGCCTCAGTCTGATGAGACTGTCAGCAGGCACAGGGCACGGACCAACAGCCTGCCAGGGGCACCAGTGACCACTCCCTCATACGACCATAATTCAATATCTCCCTAAGATTGTCCACCCGGGCCACCTGGGCCAGCCAGATGTCACATTTGCAGGTGGCCACCCCAAGAGAGGCCCAGAAAACTACCACCAGGAACTGGGCCTTCTCGGTAGTGGCTGCAATGCTATGGAATGCATTACCCGCAGATATACACCAGGCTCCCTCCCTCCTGTTCTTTAGAAAATGAGTAAAAACTATATTGTTTGAAGAGGCTTTTGGAAACATCTTTGACATCATGTCGGGCCCATGAACTGAACTGAATTGATTATTGATTTGATCTGTCATCTAGGTTTCTTTTCTCTTTTCTTTTCTTTTTTGGTTTTGTTTTCTTTTCTTTTCTTTTCTGACATCCTGGGTTTCGAATTTTGGAGTGGTTTCTTTATTTATGTCTTTGTGGGGGGGGATTCAGTGGTTGTATTTAATTGTTGTTAGTCACCCATTCATTCATATTCAACCCCAGCACAAAATGGGTGGGATATGAATGAACGAATGAACAAACAAGCAAACAAACAAACAAATGAACAAACAAACAAACATCTATGTGTTTCAGAAATTTAAATGCCAGGATACAGTATAGAGGAGTTCAAATAAACCCAGAGCAAGCTTCTGCATGGTAGCCCCTTATTACTTTTCAATAAATTCAACATTCATTTTTTCCAAATACAGGAACCTTTGTTACATCTTTAGAACTATGTTAGAAACTTTGATTTTCAAGGTTACAATCTCCAGAAGACCACATCAGAAAGAAGTACAGTATCCGGGGGGGGGGGGGGGGGGTCATCTCTGTGTACTGAGTATGTATCTGCCTGCCATGTATAATCCTACTTCACTGCCTCTCTATGAGACCATTTGGCTGAATATCCCCTTTCTGCGAGTAAGCAAGCCCAGAGAATGCAAATAAAATATATAGTTCCACAACTGCAACCTCATGGAAACCAGAAACATTACAATGTGTGCTTTATCATTTAAGAGTTATTGTTGTTTAAAAACACATTATCGGGAAAGAGAGTTCAAATCTGTACAAGAAATGCCCACAAATTAAGCTATTTAGTGCACTAGTCACAATAACAAATATTTTTTACCTGACACAACTAAACAATAGTTTGGTATGCTGCGCCCCAAGAGAGTAACAAAAAATGATTTGTCTGAAGACATTTAGATTCCAAAGGGTTTCAAAATGTCATTATCTCGGAGCTACAGAAAGTTCTAAACTCACCACCTTCTCATCACACATAATGAGAAGAAAGCATTTTAAAAAGAAATCATACATTTCTAAGTAACTTTACAAGCAACGTTCTCTAAGCAATGGAGAAAATCAAATATAAAACAAAATTAAAACAATAAAATACAACTATTAGCAACACAAACTATACCCTGCGTAAAACAACCAGCAAGAATCAATCACATAAATGAACTTTTTAAAAAACCAATAGCCCGTAAGCATCATCAGGAGACACTGATAATAAAATACTGTTCACATAAAGCTAAAAGGGCCTGGGAGAAGGGAAACACCTTCACCTGGTGCCAAGGAGCCATTAAAGAGGGGCCCAGGTAAGCCTCTCTCAAGAGTGAGCATTCCACAAGAGGTGGGTGCCACAACCACCTTCTAAACTGCAGATTAAGGGAGTGTTCTGGTAAGAACCTCCAGCAAAGATTTTAAGGTATAGGTAGAAGAGGCTTGTTTTGAGTCCTGAGGGCCAAAGCCTCCCAGGATTTTCAAATGGGTCAGAAAACGAACTTGCAGATGAGAGAAGACGAACATTACCTCTACATGACCCCTACTGTTCTGCTGCCATATTCTGCACCAAGCACAGTTTTCAAATGATCTTCCAAAGCTGTCCTGCTTACAACACATTGCAGTAAATCTAGACAGGAAGTTACCAAACCAATGAAGCCATTCATATAACTGTTGTGTTAAGAGAATTTTAAACTCTGGCTGGCCAAATGTTAAAGTAAACCTGATTTCCCCCGAGGCCTAGATGTTCAGCTTGACTGTGTTTGGGTCGTATCAATAAATGTTGGTGTTTACACAAGACTTGAGTATGCTGAGATCCTTCTCTCCGTGCATAAGCAACACATGTTACAGTTATAGCCACGCGGTCAGCCAAAAGAGAGCACTCTTTTGGACTAGCCAAGATGGCTGAAGACCAGCTGAGATGACATTAGGCAGGCTGAAGCTGGGCTAATGTAAACCCCTCCCAGCCTATGAATGTTGGACTACCTTTACCCTAGGATGATTTTGCTCCTGGACTAGAAGGGATTTGGACCTGGCACAGATCTCTGAAATCAGTCAAGAAAAGAGGGTTGCACTGGCACAGTAATATTTCTGCCACAATAAGGGGATTTTTGCTAGCAGAAGTGGCTTCCGCCTATTCCTAAACCCTTACAACTGGCATCTCTCTGAGGTGGGACTGCAGTCTAAGCTGATAAGACACTGCCCACCCTCAAGGCTTCTTTGCAACTCTGTCGTTGTTGTGGATCCAAGACTGTCTCAGTACGTAAAGCTGGTACTGCACAGAGGTAGAACAGGTGAGATGCCACACATCTAAACAGAGGAGCCACTTACTAACAGTGTCCCCAACTTGGTGGGATGAAATCCAGTACTGCAGCCAGCCTCTGACCTTGCACACGCAGCACTTCATCTGGTAAACTGAAAAGAAGAAGAAAGATAGAACTGTGGGTTGTTTTGCTTCATTGTGATTTAAGACTCACAGAAGCTAGACTTTGCACAATGCAGCTTTGTAATTACGAAGTCCTCCTTTGCAGCTGCTAATTCCCGTTTTTCCAATCCTGGTTCTTTAATTTTCCCCTTTATATACTAGTTATGTATCTCCCTGCCATGTGTAGTGCCACTTCACCGTGTCACTGTAAGACCATTTGGCTGAATATCCTGTTCTGGAGAGTAAGCAACCCTGGAGGCTGCCAATAAAACTTAACACCACAGGACATGAGCAGAATATTTCAAGCCCTCTAAATCCCTCCCAGGTTCCTTCAGATGAATGCTTAGGGACACATTCAGAAGCACAATATATGCCTAACAACCACAATTTATAGCCACAAACACTGACATAAAAGCTGTGGTTTTCACCACCACCACTGCCTTGATATGGATGGGCTAAGAAGGCCTGTGTATAAACCACATTACTCAGCCTTTCTCAGTTAGCATTCAGCTAATTAGTACAAAATCCTAGTGAATAAAATTCTTTTTCTAAAGAAAAGCAGTTTAGCAAGTGATCACATTGTTATCAACCCACCTTTCCTATCTTTGCTCTGTTAGATCCAGTCACCAGGCTTGGATAGACTACTAATAATGTTTAAACACACTTCCTGGTCACCGACCATAATAAATTATTATTATTATTAATGTTTAAACCCTATATTTAACGCTATAATACCACTCCCAAATCATTTGAGACGTCACTTTCTAATCTAATATGTATTGGTCTATTAATTATTTCCCCCAGAGTACAGATTTTCACCCTATTTCATGCTCATAATTTCTTCCACTCTGTAAGACCACTGCAATTTCCATCTGAACCTTGCCGCATGTCTTGTTTTCATTGGAGATATGCCTAGAGGGGGCATGCTGTCATAGAGCTTTCTCGGTTGCAGTATTAAGCCCAGCAAAACAGCGTTAAGATTCAGGAATTGTAAGAAGGGGGGAAACACTGTAAAAATTGTGTTGATGATTACAAATTGCATTAATAATTAAAATTGAAAGTGTTTTCTATGGCAGGAGGTGTCTTAACTTTTAAAGACAAGGTGACTGAGGGTTTTTCTTTCTTGCATTTCCACAGGATCCCAGCTAAGTTCTTGAGGCAGAAAGCCTTTTGAAACAACAATAGCATTTTTCCCTGGAAGGAAAAGAGGGCTGCTTTCTTTTCTTTTTTCTTTTTATTTATTTATTTATTTATTTTAAAGCTGGGGATAAGGGAAGGAATACAAAAGGTAAAGGGGGATGTGGGGGGGAATAAGGGGGAGAGGAGAACGCAAAATGTACTGTCATCAAATCCTGTTTGTTCACGTTGCAATATCAAATCCACTTTTCGCCTTTCTACATTTGATTGCCCTTCCAGATTCCTACTTACAATGACATCTTAGTTTAATTCTATGTTACTCAAGCTCTCTCTACTGTCTCAAGACATTTATATAATAAATCCCATTGTTTAGTTGCCTTTTGTATTGGATAAGGAAAAGAGGGCTGCTTTCGTTGTGGGTGTAACAACTCACTCTTCCTCATTATAAAAAAAAACTTGCCTGGCTGGATGGATACTTTCCATCACAGCCCTCATGAAGTGAGCATAGGTGAAACATTTCTTGCATTCAATACTCAAAAAGGATATTCCCCTTGTTAAAAACCATCTGACACAGGATGGCCAAGTCAGAAGCATTGCACCCTTGAGATTTTAGGGCCAAAGCCTGAGAGGAGGAGCGGGGGCTTCCCCTTGTGATTTCATAGGCAGGGTGATCCCATGGGGGCAGACCTTTTAGCAACACTTACAAAAGAGTGTATGCATGACAGTCAGACAGACAATGTAGAGATATAATGGTGAATTTAAAACCCAGTGAGGTAGTGTTACCAGAGTCTGCCTCCTAAAATCTGTTGGCAGACGTCTGCACACTGAGGGCTATAATATACAGTGGGAAGCAAGTCTTTCTTCAATAGAAGGGGGGACAGTTTTTCAAACCAAGGAGGGACAAGAGTACATATTTGGGTGACTGGTAAACCTCTGGGTGACCTGCAGTGCATCAGGAAGGATGAACCTCAAAATCAAATCGGACTGGCTAGTCATTAGCATCCTGTTCCCTGAGAAGTCAAGGCAAAACTCTAAGTTCTAGAAAAATGAGCTCAACAAGCTCAGAATGTCAGGATCAGTATTGGGTACTATAATCACTAGGTTGACTTTGATGGGCCTTCACTGGTTGGGCAGTTTGTCTGTAGGAAGGATAGACCTGTCAAGCCTAATTTGACTGGATAATAAGAAGTGGTCCTACCTAATTCACCAGTCTCCTTCCTGTGAAGGACAAGGTTTTAAACCAGTGGTTCCCACCCTTGGGTAACTCAGGTGTTTTTGGACTATGGTTCCCAGAATCTCTCACCACTAGCTGCGCTGGCCAGGATTTCTGGGAGCTGAAGTACAAGAACACCTGGGTTACACTGATTTAAACGTCTACCTTCTGAGATACTCAGCTTAACAATACAGTGGAACCTCTACTTACGAACTTAATCCATCCCAGAAGATGTTCTTAAGTTGAAACGTTCGTAAGTTGAAGCAAAATTTCCCATAGGAATGCACTGAAAACCGATTAATCCGTTCCGGCTGTTTTGGGTTCTTATGTAGAGGCGCCGTTCTTACGTTGAAGCATTAGTTCCCATAGGAACTAATGCAAAGCCGGTTAATCTGTCCTCTACCACTAGGGGGAGAATTTTTTTTTCTTAACCTAAGATGACTTAGGTTTTAAAAAAAGGCAGGAAAGGAGGGAGGGAGGGAGGGAACACCTTTTAAACAGAACACCTTTTTTTCGGTTCGTAAGTTGAAGCTCCGTTCGCAAGTAGAAGCAAAATTTTGCGGACGGAGCTGTTCGTAAGTTGAAATGTTCGTAGGTAGGGACGTTCGTAAGTAGAGGTTCCACTGTATACATTCTTGAACACTTTTTGATTTTTGGTTCCCATCTGTCAACTGCACGTTTTGTGGAAAAAAAAAACATAGAATGAGTTTTAGAAGAGGTAGCTGTATTAGTCTGTGCTAGCATATCAGGCAAAAGAAAAAAGAAAAATTAAAAAAACAAAGACAAAAATGTTGTGGCATCTTAAAAACTAACCGCTGTATTTTAATGTGAGCTTTCGTGGACAAGACCACTTCCTCAGATGTCAGAGTGGGACTACATGGCAAATATTTATACAATTATTCATGGCCCCAAATCAGAGATTGTATTGGGGCACAAGTTGTTGACCTGGCAATGACATTTAAAACCCTTGGTGATATACAGTTCCCCTCCCAGGAAGTATTGTTCTGTAAACAATGACCATCATCCCTGGCTAAATTAATCCCAGGCTATAGATAATGGCTGAGATTTGCTAAGCAGGCTGATGCATGTAACTTTCTTTCCCACCCATCACTCCTCCTCATAAAATACAGGCTATCCACGCATGGGTGTATATCGAACACACAACTCTGACTGAAGTAAAATTGTTCTTTTTTTTTCTTTTGCAACCGGAGATGTGCTGTTCTTTTCATGTCATTAACATTCATGATTCTAACTTACGTGCCTTTCTCCTGCCTTTTATTTACAAAAGATCCCTTAGAGCTTTTAAAAGAAACCCATAAGATAAATTAAATTATCATTGCCAGATGCTTAACATGTTATTATTTTGTCTCTTTGTTCCAGAATAATATGAAAAGGGGAAATCAAGAAATTGGAGCACATTGTGCTAAAATAAACATTTATTATTTTGACAAATCATGCAAGAAAACCAACTTAGAACAACAAGTGACATTTTAATAGAGCCTTTCATCCCATTATCCCAGGACAGTTGACAAACTTTACATACTGATGCTATTTGTCCCCAAGCTTTTGTGGAGAATTTAACTTGACTGCACTGGGAGTTCCACATATGGTACAAAGGAATCCAAATTAAAATGTACACAGCTGATTTCAGTCACAGATGTGAAGATACCACACATGCTCCAGCTGTGCATTGTTATCAAAGAGGATCCCAATCTTCTGCTGTCTCTGGTGAAAAGGAATTGTCCCTGAGTTTTGCCTCTAAAGAATGACTTGTCACAGTGCTGCTACTGCGAGTTACTCAAGGTATCATTCTCCAGCACTGAATCTTCCTCCAAGAGTTTCTCAGTGTTCAGACTCTAGAATGTAGGAGTTTGTTGTTATTTTAGCAGAAAGCAGCAGGCTAGTAAAGTGAGCTGATGGTTATGAAGTAGAAGTAGTCACTCAGGGCACTCACAGTAAAGGAAAAGGAAAAAGGTACATGTGTTCTTCCAAGAAACTCATCTAGGATAAAACCTAGATTTTGCCAGGATTTGTTCCTAACAAGTGAACAATGGGTTAAATTTAATACTGTTGGGTGAATGTAAAATGGATGACAAATGCAAAGTCATGCCTGTAAGAATCAATGTAAAATGGATGACTGATGATATGCAGCTGGAACAAGCTTAGGTAGTGCTGGTTAACTACGTTCAGCTGCTTTGTGTATAGTGATAGGTTGTTCTTACTATATAAGCAAAAGAGTAAGAACAGCACATTGCCACACAGTAGTGAGTCTGGTGGCCTTTACTTTATTTCTTTAAATGTCTATGTTACTCTAAGAGATTTATGCACAAGCTATGTATATAATGCCATGTACATATGTCTCATCTATGCTGACAAATAATATATGAAGTCTGAATATATTATGTCATAAGTTTTTATCAAACTCTCTCAGTGTTTTTCCTAAACCCTCCACGTCTTTACTCTGCTTATTAGAAGGGAGGATTTGAAGCTGCCTGATAAAGGGACTCTGTTTAACCTGTTATCTTGGGCCCAAGGTTTGTCTTCATCAACAGAGTGCTCTTGGAGTTTCAATATCCAAACGCTGACTCCAAGCTTCTTGAGAGGCAAACACCACATCTGTTTTTTTGGAGTTGGCACCCAGCCAACAGATTTGAGCGCAGGAGCTGGTAGAGCTGGCTTCTATGTGCACAAGTGTGCTGAAAGCCAACATGGAGGCACCTTCATCATTGATATTTCCACTGCAGGCAAAGAAAAACAAACTGGAACAAAAGCTATTTCCATAAATAAGGGGGAAATCATTTAGGAGGAAGTGACCTATGTGAACAGCAATGGAAGAGTGGTTACTTATAGAAAGCTGTGACAGGACAATTTCACCAAACTATCTATCCGTCTTTCACCTCTCACTGATTACTTTGAACACAACCTTAAATACAACATTAGTTTAAATCCAACTTTGCTGCATTTCTTCTGAGGGGGAATGCAAACTTCTCAACATCGCTCAATTCTAGTTTGAGACATTTTATTCCCTATAGCAAAGCACAAGTTGGTGGCCCCCATTCTCTATAGAAAAGCTGACCAGATTGGCAGTTGACTCTTACTTCAGCACTGATGACAAGAGAGAATCCTCCATCGCGCCAGAGGGAAGCAGTCTGGTTGAGGAGGTATCACCCCAGCACAGGCTGCCTGGAGCTCAAGCTTTGTCCTCCAACACCTGTTTGCCACTGCCTGCCCATTCTCAATTGCCAGTAACTAAGGCAACTGTCCTACTCTGACTGATAGTAGGGCTGACCCTATATGGTTCCCAAAAAACAAAACAAAAAATCCGTGTAATCTAACTAAATACAAATTTCTCACATTAACTCAATTTTCTTAAGGTGCTTTATCAATCTAACAGTATGACTATTGACCAGGTTTCAATTAATACAAAATTCATTCATCGAAACAAACAAATCCACAAGGAAGCCAAAAAGTCTTTTAAGGAAGTGCTCAGTTCATATGGTCCATTTTTTTTATATGCAAGATTTCGATGAAGGCTTTAAGTCTCACAAATTCTTTCAAAGTAAAATTTTTGTTTGTTTCAATGAATGAATTTTGTATTAATTGAAACCTGTTAGATTGATAAAGCATCTTAAGAAAATTGAGTTACTGTGAGAAATTTGTTTTTAGTTAGATTACACGGGCTTCCTTTTGTTTTGTTTTTTATTACAGTACCGTGTTTCTCTTGTTTTCGGTGCTTATATGGTTCCCAGCAGCAGTGATCAGGGCTGCATATCCAACATCACTGAATACACAGTCTCGCTTCTTATTCATGGATAAATGGGGCTCACAGAACCAGTCACAGCATACACCTTATCTGTCTCTCAATCTTCATCTCTCTCTCCCCAGCTCTAACTATATCAAGTAGAGATGGGCACGAATTAATTCGTGCCGCTTCCTATGAAGCAAACCGGGAGGCACCACAGGCCCACTCACCATCCATCGTGTGCCGCCAGGGCCCTCCTCCTCCAGTGGTACACCAGGCCAGGCCAGAGTTCCGGCTGCCCTTCCCCGTCTCCTCCGGCAGCTGATTGCTCTGATGAAGAGGCGGGACAGGGATTCTCCCCACATAGTCAATGAGTGGTTGGCTGCCGGAGGAGGTGGAGAAGGACAGGACTGGAGCTCCTGCCTGGACTGGAGCACAGCCAGAGAAGGAGGCCCCCAGTGGCATGCGATGGATGATGAGTAGGCCAGCCAGCCTGGGGAGGTGGGAGGGTGGTCTGTGTGGCCCCCGTGGTGCTGTGCAGCTTGCTTTTGTATGAAGTGGCACAAATTAATTCATGCCCATCTCTAATATCAAGTCCTGAGGATAAACAGGTAAATGATGTTGCCTCAGATTTTTCTGCCTTTGAGGTTTCCAAATTAATCCTCTGAACATGTGCGGTTTTGCAATAACGGAAGCAAATACAGTCTGTACATGCTTGCAGGTACATCCCAATAACAGATAAATTTATACAGCAGCAGGTAAGCATAATCAGCTTCCTGTTAAGTCCAAACAATAAGTGGGAGAGGGAAGCCAGGGCTGTGATTACTTACAAGGAAGGAAGTGTGGGGGAAGTGTCTGTGTTGTGTGTTCTGGGTATCAGTGGAAGGGGGGATGCCCTATTGTTTTTACTCTTTGCCACTAATTTGATTGGTAAAAATTTTCCACTTCTGTCATTGGTCCAGACTCTTCTTCCGGTTTGATTTATGGTTGAAATCTGGCTGATTTCTGGTTGATGTTATTGTTTGCCTCTTCTTCCCCAAACACTTTTCAAGAAGCAAGCATGGAGCCTTTTTCTTCTGAAGAAAACTACAGCTGATAACTGTAAGTGTCCCTTCTTTCTTCTATAGTGAGCACCCTTTACTACAAAAGGGCTAGATTGTGTGTCTTAAGGGAAGGTTGGTGAGACTGGGCTAAATCTCTCACACTTTTATGTTTTTCTGCCCCTGTCCTCTTGGGTGGAATAGGTTATGTCAGTTTGCAAACCAGTATAAAAACATATAAAAAGTAGTTGAAGTTAAACAAAAAGTAAGTAAAACAAAAATTACCTGTTCCTTCATAAAATGTTGGAACTACTTTTCCAAACCATTTGGGCTCTTTCAACTATGCAGCAGTGCTATCAGTATAGGATCGGAGAAGGCGACCTCCAAGGCCCCATTTAGTAGCAAGTTTGCCAGGCCAGCAGCATCCCTTTTCCCGAGAGTTTGGGACCAAAAACCTGAGACCAGGAGTCAGAGCCTTAGCATGTCACAGCCTGGGCGTGTCACAGCCTAGGGGTTTGGGAAGGGTCCAGAACAGCTGGCGGTGGAAACAGATGTAAGATCTGTAGATGTGCCCAGAATCCAAGTAAAACCCAACTAACCAAATAATACAGTAACTGCCAGTGAGGAGAAAAATACTCTTTTTCGACAGGAGGCAACATGTGCCAAGGAGCTGCAGTGGTTGCTGTCATTTTTGCAAGGGCTCATGTCCTGAGCTACCTTACGTACAGAACACAAACACACAGCTCTTTACACTAACAAAGTGTAAATTCTTCATTTTTTGGAATGTAAAATTTAAATCATTCCCCCTTCCCATTGGATGAAATCATAAGTTCTGTGCATTTTTAAAATATTTAGTTAGTTAGTTATGCATTTGGGGAATTTTGGGGAAATTTTGCTGAATTGGTTTTGCACAAACAATATGTATGCACAAAAATGTATTTCATCAAAATACAAAGTTTCTAATAAAAATGTATGGGGTTTGTACAAAAATAAAAGGGATTTTGAAGGAGGCACAAACTTTTTAATATCTATATGAAGCTTCTGGAAATTTTGAATTTAAATCTGTACAAACAGAGATAATAATAGGATGGACATCTACACCCCACAGGCAATGATATTTTTCACCCATAGTGTTGCCATCCACTGAAGTAAAATCGTCTTGTATTCACCATTTCTCAATACTGAGTAATAAACTGCAGATTCGCAAACTCTGGATCCACTGGTGGAAGAATACATGGGGTGCAATTCACACCCCACAGAAGCCATTTGTCAAACTCCTGCTGATTTTAATGGTTCTCAATGGTGCCATTCTTACCGTGGAGCAATCATCTCAGATGGCAGTTTGCAGAGCAGGGAGGGAAGCCTGTTCTCTGCCTCCAACCTCCACTTCTAGAGATCATTTTCAAAAATAAGTAGCAAAGAATATGTCATTTTGACTTTTTGCTTCAAGCACAAAAATATCCAAGGCTTGAGATGGCATTGATTATTGGACTGCGTTATTCAGAATATAAGAATAGCGGGGGGGGGGGGGGGGGATCCTTCCAACGTTTTAAGATGGCAGGCTGAAGAGAAATGCAAACCATATAAATTCATGCAATTTGGCAAATTCAAATGAATGTTCATCTACACCAGATGGTGTGCACTTAAGAGCGTGAAGTGGTATCAAAATGCAGGTCCTCTAAGGAACTCCTGAATCCTATCCAGCAAAACAAAGCAGAGGCATCAGATCAAATATTTAAGATATAAGAGGCCTGTTTTGTTTTTGTTTGGTTCGGCTTCCCTCCCCCTCCCTTAAAAGGTATTTGCATTCAGAGCCATAATAAAAATAAAGGTCAATCTGAATAAAACAAAACAAACATGATGGGTGTGAGGAAGGGCATTTAATGCTAATGCACAGCACGGCGATGCGGAGGGGGGGCGGGAAATGGACCCTTGGCCAAATGGGAGGACAAAGCTCAGCTTGGGACTTGAGAAGAGCCCAAGAATAGCACAAAGAAGCACTACAGTCAGGCCGTTCTCCTCACACCACTTTATATGTAACTACCAGCACCAGAAAGTTATCGTATAAAATGGATCCATCACTACCGGAAAAATGCAGTCTCCCACACCCACACCCAACCTCTTCATTCATTGACAGAAGTCTGGGTTCAGTGACTTACTGCAATCAGGTATTGCCAGGCCATAAAATGTATACACTTACAGAATAATGATACTTCCTGAGGACCAAACTGTACACGCTGGCCTTCTTGAACCTGTAAGCACATTTGCCTTGGACTAAGTGGTGCTGAAATTTACAGGACTGACGTCTGAATAGAACATGCCAAGGTTTGTGCTGTTCGTCATTGCAGTAAGATTCCACACTGTGTAAAACCGCTATAGCCGACTTTGCTCTGGTCAACAAGTCGTTTCTGTTCTTGTAACATATTTTCTACCACTAGAAAAGTTAATTAGCAACGGGACACATTAAACCAGGTGTGTCTGTGTGCTTGTGTTTATAAGTAAACAATCTGCCCACAAATATGATCGTCTGTCTTCATGTCACGTACTCCCTCTGCATGTAGAATTCCATTCCTCCTTTCCACACTAGCAAATCGTTGGGTCGAGGTTGTAATTTTCATCTATTAATGGATTGTCTTTCTTTATTACTCATGTATCATTGCTACTATATGCAGACACACAAAGCTTTTGAGAGTGGGAGAAGGAAAAAAAACTACTCCAGGAATTCAGATGCCAGTGAAGCTGGAACAATTCCTAATTCCCAGGAGTGTGGTAAATTTTTTTAAAAAAATTAATTAAAAAGCTGTTTCAATGCACACATACATGCATGGGGGTCTTGCTGAGAGTATGAGATAGAGATATATGGCAATTTATAGTGCAATTTGCATCTGAATGAAACTAGATGGACTTCACTGGCCTTCCAACCCTGCAATCCATTTGTCGTTACCTCCTTCCTTCCTTCCTTCCAGCAGTTTCAGGAGGGCATTGTTGCTCTTGTTGAACAACTGGGAGTCAGAAACCCAGTAGCTGAACTACTACGTACAAATCATCTGGAAATCCACCAGTAGTTCCAAAATCTCCTTTGTACCCATCCACTCTTATATTGTCTGTTCAATAATTTAAAAAAAACTGCAGTAATTATGTACAGTATATATAATTGTTTTTTTTCTTTCACCTTTAATTACTTTGGCCATAGTCCAACACAGCGTTAAGTGCATTTATGGCCATTGATTTTAATGAGCTTGGGTATGTTTGTTTTCCATTGGGTTGTGGTGATTACGAAACATCAGTAAATAGAGATACATGGTTCTCCCCCCCCCCCCCCGCCCATCTTTTTAGAACTAAGATCCACTATCATTTCAACTTTGAAGCAGGATAATCAAATCTACAATAACTGAGGGGAGAAGTAGCCATATCAGTATGTTGCTAACAGTATTTTATTTGGCTCAAGTATCACAGACTGCAGCCTATTTCGTCAGGGACTCTCTTTGAAATGTTTACTGCTGGCACCCATAAACATGTTACGGAACACACTAATATAGACAGGAACATATGGAATGCAACAAAATGTTGCAGGGTGGACTGCTGCTGTTCAAGATTCCTTTCCACATCCCCTCCACTTAAGCTTTCTATTCTTCCACCAACTTTCTGTGCCCACTGGGGACAATATACTCAGCAGGGCCAGTTGCTGAGATACAAGGAAACAAAGAGGACATTGCACTGAGGTCCTCTTTGTGAGTTTCCTATGAGCATTTAGTTGGTCACTGTAAAAGAAGAACACTAGACCTGACAGACCTTTGATCTTCTCCTCCATAAGTCTTCTTTTGTTCTAAATAGCTGCTTTGGGAAGGATTTGCCCCCATATTGATCCCTAAAGGATATCTTGTACTTTTGCTAACATACTTTTTTCTCCAAGCCTGCCAATGCCTCCTTCAAAAGCCTGTTGTGTTAAGTTAGCAAAATACTTTGTTGCCACTCATAATATTTTGGACTCCATGTTGAGGTTAGATTCTGGAGAGGTAAGTGCAGCAAACATTTATTTATTTATGTATTTATGTATTCCTTCCTTCCTTCCTTCCTTCCTTCCTTCCTTCCTTCCTTCCTTCCTTCCTTCCTTCCTTCCTTCCTTCCTTCCTTCCTTCCTTCCTTCCTTCCTTTAGATTTTTAGCCCACTCATCTAGTGGCCAGGCCACTACTCTGGGCAGCTAACTATCAAAACAAGGATATAAACATAAACTCAGATTCAATAACATCAGTTAAAACATTAGACCAAAAAAAAACCTTCCCAACCTAAAAAAATTATAAATTCTATACTACAATAAAAGATGGCGGCAAAACCCAAACATTCAGCCTATAACAGTGCAGGTCATCAAAAGTTTTGATCTAGTTGTGATGGATGAGTTTCTCTTCAACCACATGATGCAAACAAATGGTTTGAAGAAATGAGGCCAACCACTTGGTTGTTAGACGTGTGTGTGCCCTTGTGGCTGATAATAACTACTGGTCTGTTGGGGAATTTGTAATGCCACCAAGTTGAAACCAGTTTATAGTGACCCTAAAAGGGAGTTCAAGGTAATTGGGGAGTACAGGTTGTGACTTGTTCTTGCAAAGAGGGTTGTGTGTTGTCTGAAAGAAGCAGTAATCCAACCCCTGGTGAAGAACCCTTTATTAGATCTCACCATTCACAAGTCTCCAACGCCAGGCTTTCCTGGAAAAGTGTCTGAGTCCATTGCATGCTTTGTCCTGGCCTGGTTTGAGAACAGAAACAGCTTTGGTTGCCTTCATGGATCATCTGTGCCAAGAATTGGTCGAGAGGAGTTTGTCCTTGATTCTGCTGGACTTATTAGTGATACTCAATCCTATCAGTCATTGTATTCTTCCAGGCTATTTGGCTGGCATGGAACCTGAAGAAACTGTTTTGCAGTGGTTCCATTTAAGTAATGGATTTTTTTGTTTAAAATGTAAGGAAAAAAACACAAAAGAGGCTTCTTTTTTCATTTTTTGGTTCCTTTATCAGTTTCCGAAAAAGAGCCTCTAAAACACTATGACTTGTTTTAACAAAGGAGGAAAACATGAGGAAAAAAAACATGAAATGTCATGTTTTTTCAAATGAGGCGAAATCGAAAGAAACAAAACAAAACAAAACAACAAAAACATGTGGCACCTTAAAGACTGTTAAATTTTAATGTGAGCTTTCATGGATCATGTCCACGTCTTCAGACATATGGGGGGGGAAATGAAATGCATCATGAACTACAGAAATCAAAAGTAAAGTTTGAAAAAGAACTTAACACCACACATAGGCCATAAATCATTGCATGTGAGATCTAACCACACACCCAGGATTCTTAAAGCTGATGAACGTTTTGAATGTTTTCCTTGCAATTTCTGAAGTTCATGATGCATTTCATTTTTTTCACATATATCTGAAGAAGTGGACTTGATCCACGAAAGCTCACATTAAAATATAACAGTTAATCTTTAAGGTGCCACATGTTTTTGTCTTTTGTTTTGTTTCTTTGGATTTGGGCTGCTATGCTTACATAGACTAACATGGCTACCTGTTGTAAAACTACACATTTTTTTCATGTTTCCCTCTTTCCTTAAATATCTCTTTCACTTGTCTCAAAAACACCCTGGACATTTTTGAGCTCATAGCAAGGGCTATGGTCAGCAAGCAATCAAAACATCCAGGAGTGAGGAGTGGGAATCCTGAACTGGTAAAGGGCCTGGATTAATGGCTGGAACCCAGTAAGGAGGAGGTAATCTTTCTTTGCTTCAGCATGATTGTGCTGCTTGCTTTATGGATAGATTCTCTGTTCTGTTGCCTCTGGGTGTTTCTTACAGAGAAAGGAAGAGTAGTGGTGAAACACAGAGGAAAAACTGAAGAACTGGCTAGAGTTCTGGTACCTGAACAAAGAGTTTTGCAGCTTACGGCCAACATCGAAGCAGCACTGTGGACTCAATCTGCAGTAGGCGACTGGGTGACAACAGCCTTTCTGTCTGAAGGGAAGCTGAAGCATGGCAGCACTTGCAGTATGAACAGGAGGAAAGTGGAGAAGAGACTGAGGAGGAGGAGGTAGTGGTACTTGAAGTGAGTGCCCTCCCAGCACTATCTCTTTAAGGAGCTGGCCGGGCTACCCTGGCCAGGAAGAGTGTGGGAAATACAATGGTGAGCCAATGCTAAGGCTACCTTCTTATTGCCATGCTCATTCATGGCAAGTAGGGCCACTGCTGAGCATCTCAATCCTTGGTGGCAAGTGGCAGCGGCAGCAGAAGGGAAAGAGGCAACTACTGGCTGTGCCCTGGAGGCACCTCCAGGGAGGTAAGTTCTGTGCTTCTGTGTAGGGGGTTCCTTATGCCATTCCTCCCACACTCACCCCTCTTCTCTGCTTCACCTTCTTCCTCCTCTCATTTCAGCTTGCCCGTTGTTTGATTTTGCCATAAGTGGGCACTTGTTCCTTTTAGCCACAATGCTCTCCACCACCTCCACCACCCACACACGCACACCAGAAGAGACCTACATTTTGAGACTTTAAGACAAGTCTAGGTTAGAGCTTTCATAGTGGGCCAAAATGGGGGGGAAATGTAATTTAAGGACCTGAAAAAGCCAGTCCCTTTCATGATAAGTGAAAGGACCGTAAACGAAAGAGTCAAGAACAAAAGATGCACCCCTCTGAAAGATCCTGGAAGGAATCAAACATGAAAGTGTTCACCAGGCACATCCTTAGATCTCATCCCGTTTGCTGAATGCTCTGAGGAAGTGGATCTGGGGAACGAGGTTGTTATTCAGGTTCACGGCTGTTAACCTCATCCACAAGACAGCACAGCCCTCTTTGAAGGGTTGCCTTATGGAAAGGCTTCCTTCTCTGGAAAGGCTAGTTGGATTGTGCTGACTGCCAGTTCGGTCCCGAGATCAAGGTGGTTTTTAGAGTGGCTAATCTATTCTCAAAGAATGCTGACTTTCAACGCTGGCTTTTAATTAGAGATGGGCACAAACCAGAAAAATGGTGGTTCGTGGGGGGGGTTCGTGGACAGCCATGAAGCACAAACTTTCCACATTTTTAAAAAAAGAACCACAAACTGGTTCATTTCTTTTAAAAGGTTTGTGCCGGGGGGGAGAGAAACTAAATGCCCACCCCCTCTGCCACCCACCTGACCCCTGCTCACTGCCCCCTTTGCCTCCCTTATCTGGTCCTGCTGCCTCCTCCTTCTCCTCATCCATCATCATTCCAGCTGCAAATGGGCAATCCAGTGCCATGTGGCCCCGATCCAGCGCCCTGCAATACTGGATTGGGGCTGCGCAGCACTGGATCACCCATTTGCAGCCCCACAGCCTGCCCCCCTTTCCCACGGGCCCGTCACCTCCCTACCTGATCCTTCCACTGCCGCCTCCTCCTCCTCCTCCTTCTCCATCATCATTCCAGCTTCAATTCAATGGCTGCACAACCACGCATCTTGCAGGTATCATTGCTCCCAGCTGATCTCCCTGATCCACTGGGACCCTGGCGCACATGTAGAGATAGCAGGACTGGCTCACAGAAGCCAGGTGGCTGTCTCTGCTCATGCCCATGCCTGTCAGCTGATAGGTGGATGCATGTGCAGAGACAGCAGGCCCAGCTCCTGGCAGGGAAGCCAGGCCACTGCCTCTGAAGATGGCAGCAGAGGAGGAAGAGAAAGTGGCATCAGCATAAGGTAGGGTGGTGATGGGGGAAGGGGGTGGGGCCAGGCTGTGGGGGCAGGGAGGCAAACAAACCAGGGAGTTTGTTAAATTGTTAAAAAAGTTTGTTAGTTCAATTTGTTTTGGTTCCTCAGTTTTGACAAACCCAAACTGACCCGAACCAATGAACCAGAGATTTCTGATGAACTTCCTGGTTCACTGTTTCATTCGTGCCCATTTCTACTTTTAATTCTTTTAATCTTGTTTTAAAGACGTATTTGTGTCTTTTTGTGTTTGTGCAATAATTTTAAGAAACAAATCATAGATATTCCCCCATTGGTTTTTAAAACATTGCTTTTCCTTTTGGCCATGATCAGCATCCATTTTCTCTTCGTTATTTCTGTTTTATATCATCATGCTGTGTTCATCGTCCAGATATTTGCCTTAGTAAGTTACATATGTAAATCAGTTGGCTCTATCACTTTCAATATGGAGCTAGTCCTAATTGAAATGGGAGCTTTCATCAGATTCGTTCCTTCTTTGGGGGTAAGGAATCATTTTTCTTTACACCCTTCCTCATTTCCATTTCTTTTGGCAGCTTTTCTACAACAGTGAACATCAGTGAACATCTGTCCAGCAGGCAAGTGATTATTGACTCCAGCCAAGCATTAGCTGAAAGGTTTGTAGGAGATAACTCCCTCGGCTTCTTTATTCCCTAAATAATATCCCTAGTGCATAATATAGTGGCTAAAAAGGCAAATCTGAAAGTCTGCTTCATTCTACAGCTTGGGAATCAACATTATAGCCAAAACCAATGAGGCAGGTTAGACGTCCAAATTCTCTTCCTTCTCACCTCTCAACCTTAAGTAGCTTCACAGCCTGTTTATGGTAAAGCAGCAAATCCCAACTTTGGGTAACTCCCAGAATCCCTGGCCAGCACAGCTGGTGGTGAAGGCTTCTGGGAACTGCAGTCCAAAAACACCCAGGTTACCCAAGGATGGGAACCACCGTTGTAAAGGATTTGGAGAACACCTGTCTACAGCAAAGATTCAAGATGGCAGGCTAAATAACAAAATTAAAGGAAGACATGCACCCTGAAACTCAGGTTGAGAAATGTGTACCTCTCCCAATGTCACTGGCTTGCAGCTTCTGTCACTCCTAGCTACCACAACTGATGGCACAGGATGATGAGATTTGGAGAGTGATAATGTATATCTGGAAAGCTAAACATTGCCCCATCCCTGCTTTAGCCATTAGAGGTACCATCACTGTGGACATTCCAGAACTTTCTCATCCTGTCTGAGCAGCATGCTACTCCAGTAGTTTGCTCTCCTACTTTGTGCTATTGTGTTTACACAATGATATGAGTATAATGAATGAGAAGGAACACATCCAATGACCCCTAATTCCAACTTCCACTTGTTCACTAGAATAGAAACATAAGCCCTGTCTTAGTTCTTCTTTCTAAAGGAAACACCGACATCTTTGCTTATTGTACTCCCACCGAGTGAAGATTGTTTGGTCATAGTAAAGGGGAAAGCCATTTCTGATGAGACACCTATCATGTGGAATGAGTTCCCCATGAAGATAAGGTGGGTTTTGAATCTTTGGGGAGTGGGTTTATTTTTCAATATATAGAAACACAAAAGAAAAACCACAAAAAAGAAATGTATATATTTCATTGGGCATGTTTAGCCTTGAGAAAAGAAGGCTGAGGGGTGATATGATAGCACTTTTCAAATATTTGAAAGGCTGACATACAGAGGAGGGACAAGATGTGTTCTCGATCATCCCAGAGTGCAGGACACGCAACAATGAGCTCAAGTTAAAGGAAGAAGATTTCGGTTGAATATCAGGAAAACCTTCCTAACTGTTAGAGCAGTACGACAGTGGAACCAGTTACCTCGGGAGTTGGTGAGTGCTCCAACACTGGAGGCATTCAAGAAAAACTTGGATAAGCACCTGGCAGATATGCTTTGATTGTATTCCTGCATTGAGCAGGGGGTTGGACTTGATGGCCTTGTAGGCCCCTTCCGCCTTCACTTTTCTATGATTCTATATCAAGGACAACTGACAGTCCATTTACATAGCTTATATAGCCTACTTATTTTAAAATCTATACTGTACTTATCATTCTGAGCAATGTCGCATTTTAGTTTTTGTGAACATTTTAGAAAGTGAACTCTACTTGCTTTACATAATACTTTTTTGTTAAATTGGTTCTGTACCCCTTCTAATTATTTACAATAGTCAAAAGAGTTCTCCCACATTTTTCAAATTCTCTAGCTGATCTTCTGTTTACATAATTAGTAATTTTCGTCATTGTGGCCTATTCAAACATTTTATTACTCCAGTCTTCTTTTACTGGCTTTTTTGCACTTTGTTGCCATCACTACCCTAGCTGCTGTGAACATATAATTGAAAAGTTTTTGTGAAATTTTTTTCCAAATTGTCTGGTGCTATTGCCAATATATGGTCTCTGGTTTCATTTCAAATTCAACTTTCAGAATCTTTTGCATTTCCGAATGTAAGTCTTTCCAGAATTTCTTTGTCTTTTTACAGGTCCACTGCCTGTGGTAGTATGAACCTTCAGTTTCTTGGCACTTCCAACAGAGACCCAAATAACTTTTTTCTGTGTTATTTATGTCTTTTGGGGTTATGTACCACCAGTAATACATTTTATACCAGTTTTCTCTTAAGGTTTGACTTGCAGTAAATTTTATACTTTTTGTCCATAGTCCCTCCCACCCAAGGGACGTGGTGGCGCTGCGGGTTAAACCGCAGAAGCCTCTGTGCTGTAAGGTCTATAGATCTGCAGCTGTAAGATCGAATCCACGTGACGGAGTGAGCGCCCGTCGCTTGTCCCAGCTCCCGCCAACCTAGCGGTTCGAAAGCATGCAAATGCGAGTAGATAAATAGGGACCACCTCGGTGGGAAGGTAACAGCGTTCTGTGTCTAAGTCGCACTGGCCATGTGACCACGGAAGATTGTCTTCGGACAAACGCTGGCTCTATGGCTTGGAAACGGGGATGAGCACCGCCCCCTAGAGTCGAACACGACTAGACAAATTGTCAAGGGGAACCTTTACCTTTACCTTTACCCTCCCATTATTGGAAGGTTATCACTTTCCCTAGATTCTGCATCCACTTTAACATACTGGTTTTAACTAGTGGGCTTTGAATCTTGTATGTTTCTTTCTGCCAGCTGAAACCCTGTCACCTTACTAAAGCATTTTCCTCATTATTTTTCTAACTGTTAACTCTGTTTGGTTGGTTTTTTTGTTTAATATGAAGCCTTCCTCTCCATAGGGGACTCAAGATATCTCACAGTCAATTAAAACTACACCAAGTTGCCTATGAACTGTTTTTAATGTTGTACTTTTGTTATTGTTTTATCTACTAGTTTTATTATAGTTGTTATTTGGAGAACCACTTTGGGATTTTCAGTATCAAAAAGGGTAGAAAGGGGTCTTAAATAAATAAAATTAAATATTTTTGTCCCAATGCAAAACAATGGAACTGTGTTTTGGTCAGTCTTGGAGAGACTTCATCTATAGAGATGAAGACTGTTTGTTGTCCATTTATGTAACATGTGCAGTGTTGAAAAATGCAACACCTCCACACTTATTGCATGAACTAGTAAAAGTCATATCATGGATGGGCTGTTGCATCTTTGGAATCAATTGGCTTTACATAAACGTCTTGCACAAATTCAGAAAACTATGAGAAAGAATTACAACCTGGCTTCTGAATCCAAGGGTAAGTCACGCTCTCAAAAGCTGTCTGATACACTTTTCACCAAGAAGATTCTTTTGACTGTTACCCTATATAGTATGTGAACATGATAATTACTGTAGTTAACACTGCCATCAGCCAAACTAGCAGACGGAATGTGAGGCAAAAGCCACCTAGTAAGTACGATATCATACCTGTGAAATCCCCTGCTTCTGTCTTTTGATTTGATGGCAGCAGACAACTTGGGAACTCGTATACTATCCCAGTCTTCCAGAAATGCCAGCTAGAGCAGCCATTATCCCACCAAAGCATGTGAAACTCTTTCCGAAAGTAGACTAGGATCATTGGAAGTCCACAGGCAAACAGATACATATATGTGTTGTACTCTGAACAACATCTCCCTTAACTAAGCACAATGTGCTTAGCACCTGGAACCAACTTCTGTAAGGGGGAAAGGCTATGTTCCTCAGATTACAGAGTTCAGCTAGATCATTTACCACCTGTTTCTAAGATTCTATACAATGCTCATTTCCAAGTATTCACCAGTCCTTTCCAGAGTCTTTCTTTACAGTCGCTGCATTAGGTGCCCCACTGTACATGCAGATAGATAGATAGATAGATAGATAGATAGATGTCTACATATATACTGAGTGTGTATATATATGGACATACATACACACACACACACACATATACATATATCAGCATTCCATATCCCTTCTAATAGCACTTAGGTGCTTAACCGGATTGATGCTTAAACAGAACCACCAACAGCAAAGACATGGTATTTATTGACTGGTTTCACGTTGTCTGTTTGAAAGTCTGGTCTCAACAAATGGTGTCAGTGGCCAATTTCGTCCCGTTGTAAATAGGGAGCACTTGATAGGAGGTTCAGTCCCAATCCCACGGACCCATTCTCTCTCCCCACACACTCCTGCCACACTAGCTGTTTGTCGCGGAAATGCACACAAAGCCATACCAAGTGACAAAAGTGAGAACAGGGAGGTAGCAGCTTCCTTGGGTGAACCTCAAGATATCAAAAGTGAAAAAAAGGTCATTTCTAAAAGGTACAAAAATGTATCCACAATTAATCCAGAAAGAACCACCAGGTGCAATCCTCTTACATGTTTGTACTGACATAATTGGCATAAATCTCAGCAGTCAGTTGCCACATATTAAGAAGCCAGTGTAGGCATTTTTTCGTCGCACACCAAGCCATGCAACTTGTTACACAATTAAAATGGCTGACACTGACGTCTTAATCTGCAGCAAGTCAATGTTGAGATTTACCCTGATTCTGAGTTCTAGTAGTTGGTGCAGCTAGCAGGATTCTGGCCAGTGTTGCGTAAACCAGAGACAGAGGTGCTTTAAAGGTAGCCTAGAGAAGAGAAGAGCTGGGTTTGATGGAATACTGAACCAGCTTTGTGCCAAATTTAAGGGGGCTTCACAACATGCCTTTCAGCCCCACATTGTTGAGATCTCCATGGTAAACTTGCCAGGGGGGCTGAGGAATAAGCAGAAGGGATGGATGGGCAGTGCTGCTCTGTCCAAAAGATGACTAGAAGAGCCAGCCAAAGCAAATAAAAAGAACGATCACACTGCTGATATACCCCATAATATGTCACACTGTTAACTAAGGTGATGTTCATATGGCCCCAGTGCGTGTGGTGGCATTGGAGGTGGGGGTGATGGCTGGGGACTGAGGAATCTTTGCTTCTTTCCAGGAAGACACATCATTTCAGGATCCATGCATTTTCCGTACAATGCAATCGCAAGGAAGAGACATATCCAGACTCAGCATACAGAGTATTATAAAATAGCATGGAGAATAATTACATTACTCAAGCATTTACATTAAAATAGTGCACAATCCACATTAAAGATCAGGAGTTTCTAATGTCATGAAGGAGGAAGAGGGAATGGTTTTGGACCACAAGCAGGAAGCAACTTGCAAGCAGTTTCTCTGTGCCCTTTTTGAACCTTCTGCACCCTCCTGGCTCATAAATTCTCACCCACTTCCCCTTTTAAAAATGATACAGGGAGTGGCTGTCATCCGTCCTAAAATAAACAACCCTCTGCCAACACAGTAAAATGCCATGCTTGTTATCAAAAAAAACCACAATTTCTGGGCAAACAAATTCATGCTTCCCTTTCCATCATGGGGACACCTTAATTTAAACTGTTTTTTTAAAAAATAGCAAAACCCGGTTCAACGGCGGTTCTTATTTTCAGTGGAATCAGACCCAAGGTAATCGGATCTTCCTTCTCTTAGATTGTCTCTTCTGGGACCCTGCATGGTGTATATTGGGGGCAGGACTCAGAGGCACTGAGGGTGATGTCAATGGGGGCTTGTATTTGCATGATCTCATTATCACTGTTTTAAATGGTTTTTAGATTAAGTGGCGGATCCCACAGTGGATCTGAATGCCTCCTTCAAACTTGCCAGTTGCTTACCCAGGCCTGCAGGGGGATTGATAAAAAAATGCAAAATCCCTTCCCCACCCCCAAAAAAAACCTCACTTCTTTTATTCTATTAATAACTAACCCCATTCCAAGAGCTCGGGGCAGGTAATGATATACTGCTCATAAAACTCCCAGTTCAAGTGCTTAATCCCCTGAGATACCATGTTCCATCCCATGTCTCTATTTAATTTCTTTAGTCAAATTCAATTATTTTTATACTCCACCCTGGAATTGCATTTGACAGTAAAGGAGTGGTGCAGAAAAATTAAAATTAGAAAAGCACTCTATTCTCCCAAGGCAAAGTGAATTAAGGTAAAAGCAATTACCACTATGCACAGTCCCACTGGCCATTTCTCTCCCCAGATGTTTGTCTCAGAGGAAGAACCTTCTTAGAGCCACACATTGGGATCTGACCAGATGCTTAGAAAGCCTGCTTGCCCAATCTCTTGCTTTGAGGGGTTCTTCAGAGCAAGAAATTAGAGAAGCAGCTCATCTGGGGATTTATTGCCGGGAAAGAGTGAAGCTGGCAGTCCTAAGTGGTCCAGGGCCTAAGCAGGAGATCACCCCAGTTCTGTGAACAAGAATCCCTGAACTTGCACCATTAACCTCCCTGGCCAGGAAAAGACTCTAACCCTCCCACTGTAGATATCCTGAACTCCATTACAGTCAAGATGAATACTATATAGTCATTATTTTCCCCTTTGGGGGGAAAAAACACACACAAACAGGCAAAATGTTTTAAAGGATTTCGTTGTGTCCTCTGACATCTTACCAGTAATTGTGCCAAATAAAAAGAGTGCACACCAACAGCCAGCAGTGCCTAGGTATTAGGAATTGACTGCAATGGGCATACTGATTGAACCCTGAACAGTGGGGATGCCAGCAGGAAATGCCAGCAGTATTGGGAAAGTAGAGGACAGGTCACAGTGGAGAGTGGGCAAATACCCTGGGCAGTACTGGCAGGCAGATTGGAGCAGCAGATAGCCTGGGGTGGGTGGGATCTGTGCCCACAGCATGGGGCAGAGCAGAGCTGAGTGAGCGAGCAATCCATTTCCCTTCCACTTCTTCCTCTAGCAAGCAGAAGCCTAGCCTTTTGCTTTCTAATCTACAGGAGTAAATGGGACTATTAGGAAATGTTATTACAGATATTCAGAACTATCAAATTTGGATTCGGATGTATTCGAAACTCTCTGAATATGGCATTATTTGGTGAAATCTGAATATTTCTGAACGCAGATGCACATCCTGCTTTTGTTCTGCTGAAGCAGCTGAACCTGAGGTGGGGGATTCAGCTTACTTCTAAGAGGACTGGCCTTCTCCCAGAGTCAACAGACTGGTGTCCTGACTTGTCAAGCATACAGATTAATGTAATATGCAGTTTGAGCTCTAGTCATTTGTAGGATATGGACGATGCTGCTCCCAGATGATAAGGCAGGGGCCTGGCAGAGAGCAAATTATAGTCCCTTTTCACATACACTCTCTCTTACGCTTCAGGCAACAGTATGGACAGATTTCCTTGCACACTATTTGAATACTATGTTTTTTGAGCGTTTGTTGGGTTTTGGTTTTTTTGTTAATCCAGAGCAAAATCATTTTGCTTTGAGTGTTAAATAAGAGTCATTGATTTTGTTCTGTCAGAGCTTGACAAAGTAAAATCTTGGAACAGAAGACAAGGGTTGCTCACCATTAACTACAAGCGAAGGGCTAGTTGACCTCAGCCAAGTTGTTAATGAGGAGGAAGCTAGTAGGGGGAAAAATTGATCTCTTCATAATTTATCAAGTGAAATGGGAATGTTGCAAATGTGAAATCTCATTATTAACACAGTTTGGGGGGAAAAGGTTTTTTTAAAAAAAAATTCTGGAGAAGTCAATGTTATTAGCTTCTTCCCAGGCAGAAACTTTATGCTCCAGTAGCAGCAGCAAAAAGACAAAGTTCTGGCCTGTTTTAAATCAGTTCTGCATGCTGGGCGCTACTTTGTTCTTCACTGCATAAAACCATCTGATGCTTTAATAAAATTGTATTCACTAGCAGGTTTGCCATCTCTCCCAGAAGGCCACAGCACGAGCCAGTGACAAACAGGAAACGTGACCAGCCAATCTGATGGATGTGATCTTGGATGTGACTCAGATTCACCTGGTCCTTAGCTTCACCCAAAGAAAATCCTTAACAAAGACTACTCTCTCACAGTTTATAGAGCCCCAGAAACTCTAGCCAGTGGCTTTGTTGCCTAGAGCTTCCGAGTTTTAATCCTGAAAAATCTGCAAATAGCAAAGTTAAGAACCACTTGTAGAGAACTACACTTGGGGAGGTGTATTGGTGCCTTTTTTTCTGGGGAGGAGGAGTGTGGACACAGTCATAACATAAGTAATGACCCCCCTCCTACAAAGAAAATGTGTTAGAAGTACTTTCAAAACAGTGGCTGGAACACTGTTGTGTAGCTCCATGCAATGGGAATGATGCCATCAGCAGTGGCAAATTGCTGCTGATTAAAAAGCTCCTGTTTGTGAGTTTAGAGTGTGGGCAGCTTGACAAAGCCACACACCCACCCCAGACACCACTCCTTTGGGATGCCATGTCTGAGCAAGTGGATTATAATCCATAAAAGCCCACACTGAAACAAACCTATTAGTCATTATGGTGCCACAACCATTTTTGTTGTTGTTGTTTTGTTGCACATGAATTCAAATTAAATGGTGTTTTTAACATGCTATTTCTAAGCTCTGCTTGTGACTGGGTCTCGCCTTTATACATACGAATGTTGTGCTGTTTTTCTCCTCTCTCTTTCTCCTTCTCCTCTTCTCCCCAGTTTTTTGTCTTTCTGCCGATGTTTACTTCAGTCTCTCTTTAAGTAAGTCCATGGTCGTGTTTAGTCAATGTTTGGTATTTGACTGTTGTAAGCCAAATGAACTTCATGAGTTTGTCTTTGTTTTGGACAAACAACAACAGTGAAGGCAGAATAAATAGAGTTTGTTATTGCTATTCCAGTAATTAAACTATAATAACACAGAATGAAATGAAGTATGTAAAGTAAAGCAAAGTGTGCTGCTATTATATGCTGCCCCATAGCGCTTAAAGCACTCTCTGGGTGGTTTGTAATTTAATTATAATTATGGAGGCTACACATTCCCCTCCCCCAGCAAGCTGGGCACTCAATTTACTGACCTCAGACCAATGGAAGGCTGATTCAACCTTGAGTCTGCTACCTGAGCCCATTGGGATTGAACTCAGGCCATGAGCAGAGTCTTGGCTTCAGTACTGCAATTTAACCACTGCATCACAAGGTGGTTAAGTGTACCACTTCCATTGCATATCATCTAATGTTAACTATACTCTCATGCTTTTCAGTGGACCCTTTATTCCATTTTTGTTGCTCATACATGGAACAACTTGCTCAGAGTTTGCAATGGTTGGCACATGTATCCCATATACTCATCCCAGGGCTGGCTTTAGAGGCCAACATCATTAGTTCCATGCTCTGCTAAAGAAACATTGCCAATCCTTAGAGCCTTCTGGGCAGCTGTTCCTTACTTCTTCTGCTTGTTCTTCTGCCCACTAATAGTAAGTGCCCTGTAAGAAGAGCAATGAAAAGGAGCAGTAACCTCTGTATGCCTTGTTCTCTCCCCCCAGGAAGCGGAATGGATTGGGTCCAGGAAGAGAGACAACAGAGAGCAATAGTAATAACCATAGTGAGGAAGAGGGGGGAAATGAGCACACTCAAGGAGGGAAGCCAACTGAAATCCTCTTGCCAAGAGACCCAAGCAAGAGGATTTCAAAACCTAGAATTTGTCCCCTGGAATTGTTATAGCTTCATCCACCCCCTCCTCTCTGCTCCAGGGCTCCAGTCTACATGTTCCTCCTGGAACCTTTGAAGAGAAGGAAATCTCAACATTAGAAGTGGTTTGGGAAGTTTTGGGCCATGTGTGGGCCATGTGTGGACGTGGTGGCGCTGCGGGTTAAACCGCAGAAGCCTGTGTGCTGTAAGGTCTGTAGATCTTCAGCTGTAAGATCGAATCCACGCGACGGAGTGAGCGCCCGTCGCTTGTCCCAGCTCCCGCCAACCTAGCGGTTCGAAAGCATGCAAATGCGAGTAGATAAATAGGGACCACCTCGGTGGGAAGGTAACAGCGTTCCGTGTCTAAGTCGCACTGGCCATGTGACCACGGAAGATTGTCTTCGGACAAACGCTGGCTCTATGGCTTGGAAACGGGGATGAGCACCGCCCCCTAGAGTCGAACACGACTGGACTAAATTGTCAAGGGGAACCTTTACCTTTACCTAGGCCATGTGTAGGTTGTACAGCTAATCCTCCTACTGAATCCCTACAATAAGGACAATAGTAACAATGGAGTGGGGGTGGCGGTTGGGGGAATCCCCAAGCAAACTCTGCCATTTGAATTGGGGCACTGAACATATTATTTCAGCAATATTGTATTGAAAATGAGCTCAAGATCATTTTCAAGAGCTTTTTATGCCTTAAAAGTCACAGGCAAAGTCACACTTCTCCCTTCTAATTAAGCTGATGTAGCGGACGAGGGGTTTCCTCATCCTACATTTTTCTCAGGTTAACTGCAAAACTATTGAGCCAAGTAGTGGGACAATGAGAGCTAATTAAAACCACCAGTGTGGCCATGGTAAAGTTGCACAGTATGAAGATAAGACCCAAGTCTTCTGAATTTTGAAAAGGAAACATGGAGTTTGCTTATTTTTAAGTCTATTAGATTCTGTTTCACAGATGGCTCAATGAATATGACAGGTGTGATAGCTAATTAAGTAGATAGATATAGATCAGAAAGATAGGTAGGTAGGTAGAGAGGTGGGTGGATGGATGATAGGATTCCATGTGGATGCAAATATATATCTATTCAGAAGGAGAGAGATGTGAATAGGTAGATGTATCTACATGTAAGCACTCTCACACTGTATTCACCAAAATACAGTTATTAGTACTATTCTTTTTCTTTTTCTGATCTGAAAGCAACATCAGCTGCTTTGATTCATTTAACCTCTGGTGACCACTACATGGATAAAACAATATTTTTCAAGAGAATTATGAAATGGCTACATTGGTAGAGATAGATCATGGTTCCATATAGATATAGATTTAGAGACATATAATGGATAAACAATGTAGTTCTAAAAATATAACGATCAATTTTATCTTTTCTTTTCATGATCTGCAAGCAAAATCGAATGCTCCAGGTTTTGCTTAACCTCACATGACTGGTACATGGAGAAAGCAAATTTTGGTAAGATAATTAATCAGCTTCAAGCAAAGCCTGATAAGGCCACCTTTATTCATTAGCTAGCTGGATGAGCCAATAAAGCATAAATTGATTACTTCGACTACATTATATTTTCTACCAGCTCCGGCTCATTTTCCCTTTATTTGGTACATTAAATAGAATCATGATTTCTATCATTTAGGATGGAACACAATAGAGGAATAAGATATTTTTTAAATTAATGGAATAATCAATAGTAACCAAGAGAAATGGCTAACATTTCTGTTCAAAAGCAAGACCATGACATTCGGTAAACACAGAAAGGGAGCTTCTTATGCATTAAAGGTTAAGGGCTACATCCAGGAGTCAGTCCCAAGCAGAACAGACCTACTGAATGAACATGAGTAACATGTTTGTTGACGTAATAGGTCTCATGCATTTTAACATTTGGGACTAATAGGTAGTTTCAGACTATCAGTTTTATTGTGCCATTAGCTCTTGAACATCAGAACCCACGTTGTCCAGTATTTAATAATGTCTTTATAAGATACTAGATGACCATTTTTGATTTGAGTTGCATCCCTAAGATGAAATTTGGCACACAACTGTCTTGCAGAAAGGGCGCTTATGATAGATTCACATAAGCAGTACCCATGGGCTACAGTCCTGTGGGCAGCTAGGCTGCCTAAATGTTATTAATGCCAGTGAAGACACAGCAGTTTTCATCTGCAAAGATGATGTCTACGCATAGGCACCTCTAAGGAATGGATGCATAAAACATTTGTGCTGGGCAGCGTCTCTGGCAACCAGCACCAATCCTGCCATCAGGCAGAGTGAGGGGGCTGTCTCAGGGAGTTGATTTTGGATCATTTTGTCATGAAAGGAAAGCAAAACATATTTAATATCTTGTCTGATGGGAATGGTGAGAGTTACTGCCTCATGTGCCAGTATAGCTCGCCTTGTCCTGCATACATTTGGACTCGTAAGTGTGCAGAGGAGACCAAATGTAACAGATTTTCTTGCTGGCAGCAAAATGTGAACCTCAGTCCCATCCCCGTCAGGATCTCCCTCTGCTCTCACTTCTTTATTTTATAGCAAGTCCATAAATTACCAACGTCTAGGAAGTGGTTAACTACTGTACCAAAGAAGTGAATCCCTCTAAATTATGTTATTACTGTCTCGTAGTAGCTGGGAAAATGTCTGAATAGGACTTGGGTAAAACTGACAACATATTTTCATAAGCGGCTGTAAGCATGCTGTATGCAGAATGAAATGTGTGGGCACATTAAGTAGGTGTCATTAATTAAAAATTGTAAGAGGGGTATACTATATTTCCAATATATTTCCAATAGTCTTGTGGTATAAAGAATCGTGAAGATTAGATATTGTTCAAGAGGATAGTGATGATACATCTGATCCTACTGATTTTAGTCTACAAATACTTATGCCATAATAAATGTAGGAATTGTAAAGGTGTTACAATTGTTAGTAACAATAAGTTAGTAACAATTGTTAGTAACAATTGTTAGTCTTAATTGTTAAGACTTGTTGTTACTAGTCCTGCTACTGTTGTTTTCCCCCCTTCTTTTCTTCTTCAGCTTGCTCTCTCTCTCTCATCCTGTTTTTGCCTCCAAGTGCCCCTTAGGTCAGAAGCAATAATCTAAAATGACTTTGCCATTCTCACAATTCGGGTTGCTGAATTATCAGTACTTCATCAAGCAGTGCATTAGAAACAGAGACCATGTGCCCATTCTTTGCAATTTGCTTACCATTTTCTAATCGTGAGAGGAAATAGCCAAGGCCACCTTTTTTTCTTGCATGACAGAAGTTCCTCAGACTCAACAACAGAGCAGATGTTTATGGGCAATAGGTGGCGTAACAAATTACTATTCAGCATTAGCATTATACTTGCTCATCATCCTACTTGTTAAACCAACTTGTTGTCTCCTGTTAAATACAGGTTTAAAATTTTTGAGAGTTTTGGCTTGGGGATGACCTGATAGGAATAGGAGTACAATAATAAGAAGGAAGAGAGATGGCTGTGTACATAGCAGAAAGCTACCAATGAAGTATTCTCTCAAAAATACTAGAATTTCTATCTTATGGGGTAAAGGATAGAACAAAATGGATCTTTAGTAGTTTCTAACGACGTGGTATTATAAACCCGTACACAACTGAACAAAATATTTTAAGTGGTTTTCTTTTTATCCCATATACATTTTATCCCATATACATTTAATGTCAAAAAGAACTGATGCCACAAATGTTTTATAAAGGGAAAAGATATTGGCTAAATACTGCTTATATTGTTGTTTGTTTTACCAAGTACAGTGGTTTATCAAGCCAGTGGAAACCAATGGGAAGTGAGTCTCCCGTACTTACTTTAACACTGTGAAATGTACAAGAAATCATGGGAAATTGTTATTTCTCATGGAGAGGTTCTTCATCCAAATCAGCAACCAGCAATTTTGCCCCTTCAAACTGCTATGTGGGTGTTTAACCCATGAATGAGCTAGAAAGTAGGTGAAGGATTAACAAAACTCCACTTTTGCCTTCTTTTAGAATAAAGACTGTAGCTCAGTACCCTGAAGGAGAACTCATCCTAGGCCAAGCAACACCTGAAGCACGCTGTCATCATATTCTCTCACACCTCAAGACGCTACTCATATTCCTGATATTCATATATTTATATATTCATACACCCTGAATGCAAACATTCCACCCTCAGAGATTTCATGATGTTCTTGTCCACCACATCTGATTCTGTTTCGCACTCAGAAGTTCCGTCGTGTTACCCCATCCTTCCTCTCCTCAGGTATTGTTCTAGAAAGTCAGCTTTAAGCTCTTCTTTTTTGCTTCTAGGCTATACTAATTGAGCTTGTTTCTCCATATTTCCCACAAAGTAGCAAAAAACAGCTTTGGGGAGCCCTCATGAGCTCCCACCACACTTTTTCACACCTTATTGGGGTTTTTTATATATCTATATCACCTACTGGGGTACCTGCTTGGGGTGTAGAAAAGCAGCATCAGATACCCAGTCACAGCATGAGTCACTCTACAGAATCTCAGAGTGATGCACCCTAAATGAAGAAACAAAACCCCATCTATTGATGTCTAGCATTGTGCAGATATGGGAGGAATACTGCAGCTTACTCTGTCCCATAGATCTCCCTGTGAAGCATACATGCAAACTGGAATGAAGTGTGGCCGCACTGGAATTTTTGCACTAATGGACACAGGTTGCAGCCTTTTAAACCCCATTTCCCCTGCTCTTCTAAGGGAGAAAATTAACGGAGCAGCAAGGTGCAAAGCATTGAAGAACAAGGATAGATAGCAGCACTTAAGCTGCCTGCAAGAACATGTCTTCCCCAAAGTGTTATCATTCAGCAGCAACTGTCTTCTGGATTCTAGGTGCCTGTTTCTGATTCCACCACTGTATGAAAACACTCAGGAGGTTCCAACGACTGAGCCAATAGGTGTGCTCTATACGAGAGGAATAGAGGACTCTAGACCAGGTGTGGAGGAAACTGTCTCATACCAAATCAGACCACAGGTCCAAGTAGCACATTTGTGTTTTTCACTGACTGGCAGAGATTCTCAGGAATTTCAGGCAAAGGTCTTTAGCAGTGCTACCTGGACATGCCAAATACTGAACCTGGGATCTTCTGTATACAAAGTTATATGCTGCAAGAGTAATTTATGGCTGATTTTATAAACCACCAAAACTAGCAGAGTGCATTTAGATTCAAAAATATTTGGAATTTGCTGAATAATGCTATATTCAGATAGTTCCAAATATATCCTGAATCTGAGTCTGATCATTCCAAATGTCTGTAATAATAATTCCTAATATTTGAAGTCCCTTTTACTCCTGTAGATTAGAAAGCAAAAGGCTGGATGGATTTCTGCTTGCTAGAAGAAGAAGCAAGAAGGAGGATTCTAAGGCATCCTGGAGTGATTTCTTGAGAAATGAAGACATTCTGGCATCAAGAGTAGTGAGGGCAGAGAACTCAATGTCTTCTGATTGGGGTTCCAATCAGTTTCCCAAGGGAGGGGGCTGGGGTGTGAGCAAAACCTGCAAATGATGCCTGCACCAGTGAAATCTAGAAGCAGGCACAGATATCAAAAGGTTTTTTTTTTCCCCATTGTTTTTTTCCCCCAATTGAAATATGAGCATCAAATCAAATCAAAAAAACCAAATAAATTTATTGTCATTGTAAGTATATACATAGTATACACATACAACGAAATTCACACAGACACCCATAACTGCTTAGAAACCCCCTCAGCATTTGCCGTTAGGATATGCTTTGGTGCAAGTCTGCACTGCAGCTGTTTTCATGTCCTTTCCTGTGTCCTTTCCTGAACCCTCAACTTACATTGACATTCTCTACATCGTACTGTATATTGTGGACTGAATATAGTTTGGAATAAGATTTAAGATTAATAGAGTCATAGACTGATACGTTATAAATCAACAGGGAAATATTTTATTAGTTTTGGTATATTGGTTTCATTCTGGGATTTAACCCTTTACTGGGATAATTTCAGCTTGGAAAAAATCATAGAATCTGTTCTCTTTTCCTGGGAGGTCTATAAATCTTTGAAATATCTCCACCCACGCTTCATGTCTGAGGAATCAACCAGTGCCTGCCCTGCTGTATACTGATGACCTTGTTCTGCTCTCAAGAACTCAGGTTGGTCTAAAATGTGCCATTAAAGCATTTATTGCCTATTGTAATGAAGAGTTACTGGAGATAAATGAGGGAAAATCAAAAATTAAGGTATTTATAAAGTCAGGAAGATGGTCAAACAAAAGATGGAAAATTGGTGCATATAAACTACAACAGGTCAGTGAGTTTAAATACCTAGGGATTATATTCCAACCAAACCTAACATGGTTCAGGCACATTCAATATCTTAAGAGCAAGGCTGAACTAGCCATACTAGCCCTGAAGAGGTTCTTCTGTATTCAAGGAGCCCAATATGTATCTATTTTCCTGAATGCATACAAAGCTCTAGTGCTTCCACGTTTACTGTATGGCTCCCAAATCTGGTTTTTAGGTGCAACAGAACAACTTGAAAAAGTCCAGCTAGTCTTCCTTCACAAAATACTAACTTTGTCAACATATACTGCACCCATAGTGGTACGACTTGAGTTGGGGCTCCAAAAGATTTCAACCTTGATCTGGAAGGCCACACTCAGCTATAACTATTGATTATTAAATGCTGAAGATCTTCCAACCTTCACTACACTGGCAGCACAACAGCATCGCTGGTCAAAATGGAACAAGGCTGTAGATATGGAAGCAAGCAAACTGGGCCTACGAAAAATAGAAGACCTAAATGAGAGAAGGCAAAGACTACTTAAGAAAATATGTTTAAGCAAGATTGGAATGCTCTCCAAGAGGATGCTAGGCAGAAATGTTCCCCACTTCATCTGGGAATTAAATTAGCCAATTTAATCCACCTCTTTATCTTAACATATTGACAGTTCCAAAGCTAAGGCAGTCATATATGATTGCTTGTTGCAATGCTCTCCCAATGGCTCAGATGAGGGGATAATTTCTCAAGGTACTCCCAGGCCAACATCACTGTGACTGTCTCCTGTTCGAACTTGATACACCATTCCATACCTTCTTTTACTGTCCAAAATATGCAACAGCAAGAGAGTGATTCCTCCAAAAATGGCTACTGAAATATTCAGCCTTCTCGGATACCACAAGACTAAAAGCACTTTTGAGCACTCTGCAAAAAAAAAAAAAACTTGTTGCAGATGTGGCAAATTTCTGTTTTAAAATATTTTAAACTTTAAAGCTTGACACGGTGTATGACCTGTGAGCTATTAAACATAAATAAACTTGAACTTGAAATCTTTGTAGGAGTCCTGGGGGAGTTAGTTATCCTAATCAAGTTCTGTCATTGTGGCAAGCCAGCCAGGAGATATAATGGACATAACATAGCTAACCAGCTAAAGGCTTAGTGAGAAAATATTTTTCAGTGCGTTAACTACATACTTAGAGCTAAATGATGCTTCTACTTTTGTATTTTCTTATTACAAGAACTCTGATTTTTTTAAAAAGTAATTTTGAGAATGAAAGTTTCTGGAGCTATACTGCTTTTTACTTTTAAATGAAATATTGAGCTCCTGTGTTTTAATGCTCTTGCATTTTTGATTCAAATATAACTAAAGTTCTTGTCTTGACTTGGTATGGCTACATGTCTGCTTTGGCATGTTTTTTCTGACTCAAGTATTTGTTCAAAGCTTAAGTTCAGTTGTTATGTATACTAAGCCTACAGTCTTTGCATAACTGTATGATTATTATTTTTTTTATTAACCATATGTGCCTACAGTTTTTTCCTCACTATTATAAGACTCTTTGATATTTTTTGGATTTTATGTTTTTCATAAAACCTAGAAATGGCGTAAATAAATAGAACTTGCACAGAATTAACAAATTCTGAAATTGCCTGGAATTATTGCAACAATGAAGACACTTAAAATCTGATGCCGAGATGAGTTTGGAGAGCTTATTACTGATTACTGGTTTCATTCTGGGATTAAGCCTTTACTGGGATAATGTCAGCTATGACAAATCATAGAATCTGTTCTCTCTGTCTGGGAGGTCTAAAAATCTTTGTAGGACTCTTGGGGAAGTCAGTTATCATAATCAGGTTCTGACAAGGCGCTTTGAGTCACACCAGGCATGGGAATAAGATTTTGTCATTGGTAGACAGATATATTAAGTTCGTAGATTTGGCCTCTCTCTCACTCTCTCACTCTCTTTCTTTCTCTCTCTCTGTGATTTTCATTAGAAGGGTTTGTGTTCTGTTGCAGCAGAATCAGATCTTGTTCTACTTGAGCAGAGTCTGCAGGCAGTATGAAATGTGGGTGTGGTAGACGAAATAGGCACTTGGGGAAGGCTGCAGGAATGCTGCCTGTGCCCACTACAGCAGCTTCTACTGAGAAGAGTGGGAGATGAGGAGGAAAAAGACAGCCTACAACTGCTATTGTACTCCCCCCAAAAATAGTTCCACACGTTCCCTTCTCCCACCCTGGCCAGCTTCCCCACTCACCAGCCAGCATGCACTGCTCCTCTCCTGCTCTTCACACGATCGTCAAGTCACAGCAGGCAGCACTGCAGGAATCCCTACCCTGCCTCCTCGTCTGAGTGAGTGGCTGCCAGAGGAGGAGGAGGAGGAGAGAAGCAGACACTCCTGCTGAGGCTGGACGATCACACAAACAGGAGGGAAAGAGCAGTGCATGCCAGCTGATGAGTGGGGGAGCCAGCTGGGGAGGAAGGGAATGGGGGGGCACCTGTGGTGTCGTGCCAACAAACTGGCATGAACTTCCAAACAGAGGTTTGTGCCCACTTCTATTCCAAAGGCTTCCCCAGGACAAAAAAGAGCCCTTTGAACCTGAAAAGGGTGGGAGAAATAAAAAGTCCTCAGCTACCTTAAATTAATTATTTCTGGTGCTGGATCCAGTTTGCATCAGTGTAACTTTGCACCAACAGGATTTTTCTTGTTATTAAAAATGGAATGCATTATGAAAGAAGTACAGTGCTAGGTGGAAAAGGCAAGATACATCAAAGTCGTTAAGATAAGGCAGATAGGTTGAATCAAACAGACGTGAGCTCAAGTCTCTGTTTGGCAATGGAAGTGATGTATGAGCTGGAGCCAGTTAGTTATTACAGGAGTTCATACTTTGGAATGCATGCATTGCTGAACAAGCAGCAGGAGCCAGTTCCAGGCTCACATTGCTAAAACTGAAAGAGCCCTGCGCTAAAACGACCCTTCTCTCTGTCAGCTAGTTTCTCAAGGAAAGCATCCCATAAATTTGAAGAGAACCCTATGTGTCTCCAAAAGTGAGAGCCACCCAGGATTGATGATAAATGAACTCTAGCTGAACTCTTCAAGTGGCAACTCAATGAGGAATAACAATGAGATATGCAGGAGGATAATGGTGTGAAATAATTCTCCAGGCCACAGGAGGCTGACCTTGTGTTCTGGTGTCAAGAAGAAACAGGATCAGGTCTGACCGTGCTAACCAACCTGTCTCTTTGGCACCTTTTATCGAGAAAGAAATTATGTTCTCCATACAAGCCTCCACCTCATCTAATTTTGTACCAAATGCTCATGCTTTTAAAATGCAGTGGTTGCTTTCAAAATTCACTTAATGCTGCTAAATTACTGCTAATACTGTGTACTAAAAATAAAACATGCCAGATGTTGATTCATTAATAAACCTTGTAAGGCAGATAAATGTGTGCTTAGCAACTGTCAGCACCTTTTGGAGTTAAGCCCCACAGCCGCCCAGCCTGACTAGAATGAGTGACATGGGTAGAACTAGGTGGAATAAGGCTCTCTGACAGGTATCGAGGTCCTAAACCGTTTAGAGCTTTATATGTAATCATTAGCACCTTGAAATCGATGTGGAATCTAATACAGGGGTCCCCAACCCCCGTTCCGCGGCCCACTACCGGGCCGTGGCCGTGGCAGGACCGGGCCGCGGAGACAGATCTCCTGCCCCCCCCCGCACGCACTCCACACACACACACACACATCTGCACGGAAAGCCCGCCCACCCGCACGCATGGGTGCCCTGCCCATCCACGCCCGCCCACCCATGAGCATGCCCCGCCAACCCACGCATGTGAGCATGCACCCCGCCCACCGATGCATGTGTGTCCCACCCACCCGCGCATGTGAGAGTGTGCACCCCGCCCATCCACGAGTGTGCCCCACCTCCCCACGCACGGACCCCGCCCCCCCCCCCAACAGGTCCACAGTTCAGAAAAGGTTGGGGACCACTGATCTAATGGGTAACCAGTGTAAAGCAGCCAGAGGGGGGGAAATATATTTTTTCACCCCAGTTAGTAATCTGGCCGCCGTTTTCTGGACCATTTGAAATTTCCACATCAATCTCAAGGGAAGCCCCACATAGAGTGCATTGCAGTAGTCTAATCTCGAGACTATGAGCGCATGGACTAGTGTGGTGAGCGCCCCAACATCAAGATAGGAATGCAGCTGGGCAATCTGCCGAAGATATAATTGGGCGGTGCGGACCACAGGCGTTACCTGGGATTCCATGGCAAGCGCCGGGTTAAGATGGACCGCCAAGCTGCAGACCACACTCTTTGAGGTGAGAGTCACTCTCTCAAAAGAGAGGGAGCTTCCCAACCCACTGATGACAGGGGCGCCCACCTTCAGGACCTCTGTCTTGTCCGGGTTCAGTCTCAGTCCTCCTGCATCCATTGCAGAATAGCCCCCAGGCAGCGCTCAAGGGACATAACAGCATCCACTGCTGATGGGAAAAAGGAGATGTAGAGCTGAGTGTCATCAGCATACTGATGACACGAGGCACCACACCCCCGGATAACGCCCCCCAGCGGCCTCATGTAGATATTAAACAGCATTGGAGAGATGATCGAACCCTGCGGGACCCCACAATTGAGGAGCCACGGGGCCGATACATTCTCCCCAAGCTGGACTCTCTGAGAACGGTCCTCCAAGAAGGATCAGAGCCAGGCAAGAGCCAGACCACCAATCCCCAACTCGGAGAGCCTCCCCAGGAGGATACCGTAGTCAACGGTATTAAGGGTGGCTGAGATGTCGAGGAGAACCAACAAGGACAATTTGCCCCTGTCGGCCTCCCTCAATAGGTCAATCCAGCAGGGCGACCAATGCTGTTTCCATACAGTGGCGCGGCCTGAAGCCCGACTTGAATGGATCCAGAGCATTGGTTTCATCTAAAAGGGCCTGAAGCTGATCGGCCACCACCCTCTCTACTACCTTGCTAAGGAAAGAAACATTGGCGACGGGCCTATAAATGTATGCAGGGATGCGGACAGGACTCGCTGTCAAGTCGGATTTAAATCACACCAGTGACTCAACTGGGACTCGACTCGGTGTTTTTTTCCAGTGACTCAGACTCGACTTGTGATTCAGGACCCACCGGCCCCCTCCCTTTTTTCTGGGGGAAAAAACTTATTTTTAATAGGGACTCTGACTTGGGACTTGAGACTTGGTACCAAAGACTCAGACTCAGACTGGGACTCAGACCCAAAGACTTGCCAACATCCATGTATGTATGTATGTATGTATGTATGTATGTATGTATGTATGTATGTATGTATGTATGTATGTATGTATGTATGTATGTATGTATGTATGTATGTATGTCGATACAGGGGTGGGAAACAGGATTGGTCCCAAGGGCTAGAGAGTCCTGGAATGATGGGAGATGGACTATGTCAGGCACTGCATCCTGACGCCAAACTCACCCCCTAACATTAACTGGCCTATTTTGCCATTCACTGCACAAAGTCACTCATCACGTACTTTTCCATTATTGTGGAAGGTGAGGCAGGAGCAAAGCAGATTCTGTCATAGCCTCAAAAAGAAACCACAAAGAGTTCTGGGGCACGTTCAAAACTAGCAAGTTGGGCATAAGCTTTCATGAACCTTCATCAGCTTATGGCACATTAACCTTGTTAGTCTCTAAGGTGTCCTCAGATACTTTCTGGTTGGTTTTTCTGCACAGAACTAACATGGCTACACTCCCCTTCCTGAAATCTTCAAGGAGTGTTTTGCAAAGCGACAGCTGTGTGCTGAGTCAGTGCGGTTCCTTCCGCCTTTTCCCATTGAGAAGGAACAAAGCCAACCTAGGCAGCCTCCTGACCCTTCTCCTTTCTAAGGGCTAGGTCTTCAGGGATAGGTTTCAAGGAGTAGGCTCACCTAAGGTCTCACAGATAAAGAGCCATCTTGTTTGAAGGCAGAGACCCCTTTTATGGCAGACTGCAATCAGAGGATATATGTGTAGAATACAACCATCAAGAATACAGTCATGTATTTTTCTGTTGCTTTTTCTATTTGCCTAACTTTTCACCCTTTCCAGTCCACATGATAGCTCCAATACTGAGGTCGTATTACTTCCTTCAAGAGCACATCATTGGATGATCTGGCTGGCAAAGCAGGATTATTTTTTTGTGTTTTCTTTGTGTTTTCCATCACTGAAGGATGATTGGTTTGCTACAAATACAGTTTAAACTCTGCTGGCTGTCTGCCGCTCTGCAGAGCTTGGCCCTAAACTTTATTCAGCAAGGGATGGTTGCCTTCTGCAAATCAAAAGAGAATTTCACAGGTAGCCACTTTCAACTCTCTTGGTGTGGAAAACCAGGGACCAAATGTGAAATGAAATGGAAATAATAGCACCTGAGCATCAATGGACACTGTAGCTGGAATCACAGACATTCCAATTTTTTTTCCAGATGGCTTAGAATAATTAGGCAGAGTTCTGGAGATGACTAAACGTACATAGAGTTGTACAGATTGAGCCTCCCTGGAGAAGCAGCACAAAATTTGCATAGCTTCATGCTTGGGATAATTGGGGTTTTGGCGCCTATAATTCTGGAGCTAAATAAAAGTTATTTCAGAGTAAAGGAGTAAAGACAGAAAAACGTAAGCTTGGTCAACGAAGAGAAAGACACAAAAAGTCGACCAGCTAAATAACCTATATTTGAATTGTGTATATCTATCAAGTGGCAAGAAGACTTGCATTAAAATTTGCTTAAACAAAATATTCATGGAACCACTTCAGGCAGCAACCAGGCAAATGTGTAAATATGACCATCTGCTTGTGGGCTTATTAATACAAACAACAGCAACACATGCCACCAACATCATATGCCAACTACCACCTTGATCATCTTATGTTAGTTCATGTCTCCATCCTTTCCCTGAACTGTTGCATATTTATGCACGTATAAAAATCACTCAGCACAGTTGGATCCTTACCTTTATGGGAGCCTTTGGTGCTTCCATAGCATACATGATAACTAATCATAATATCCAAACATTTTCCAAAGAAGAGGAGCTATAGTCACCAAATAACTTATCTATTGCAAATTCAGCTCTAGTTAGAGCACAAGGTTTACCAGTGGCCCACATCTCAACCCACAAGACCGAACAGCCCAACATGCCAAACAAAAGGAAAGAAACATTGAACTGCACCATTTTATGAAACACGTACCCATAGCTGCCTCTGTCCTTTGCAGGCACACGGAATCAATATGTTAATGGTATGAATCATCCTCGTTGAAGGGAAAAAAACTAATTCTGCTTTGTTTAAAATAAAGTGAACAAAAAGAAGCTTCTCTTCCTCCTCTTGACATTAAAAGACAACCTCATTTTGTTTCTCATTTCCAGAGAAATTCATTATGGCATCCCTCATAGAAGTGCCTCAGGAATTAGTAAGAACAGGATTTCTTTGAATGTCGGCACCTCGTTTTGAATGCTGAGGATGCCAGGGTTAAGGTTCCAGGGGATCAACAGGCAGTAGGACAGAGAACTGGTGGCACTGCTATTAAACATATACTATTTTAGTTCAATGAATTTCTAGTTCTTAATGAAGACATGGACTTGCACCTGAAGGATGGGGAATGAAAGCCTTCCAGATAATACTGGAGTGCAAATATCATCATCCCTTTCCATTGGCTATGCTGGCCAGAGCTGATTGCATGCCAACAATATCTGAAAGTCTGCACATCACCACCCAACTGTGCATTAAACAACACCCAGAGAGTGTACCAGATTTCTGCTGGACTCCTCATTTACCATGCTCACAGAGATGTACCATTTCTGGGAACCAGTGCCTCCTGTAGCAGTTCATCTTCCAACCGCTTCAGTTGTAGCAACACCTGCAGCCATGTGTGTTGCCCTAGTGGGCCAGCTCTCACAAATGCCATTCCTGTATGAGTGCTCCTAGACTGCTGGAACAGGGTCACTCTCTCCATGTTCCAGACATGTTTCACATGGAAGAAATAAATGTGAACCAGGCCATTCTGAGCAAAGCAAGGATCCAAGAAATCTGGTAGGACTCAGATTTGTTATTGATGCAGTAAAAGTAACCCACTACCTGCACACAACAAATCTGATCCTAAATAAACACATTTTAAAGAAGACAGTTTGGGATGGATGGATGGATGGATGGATGGATGGATGGATGGATGGATGGATGGATGGATGGATGGATGGATGGATGGATGGATGGATGGATGGAATGGCAAATCTCCCTCAGTTAGGGACACATTTCAATGAAAAATTAAACTTGCTTTGGGCAATTAATAGTGCAAGCTTTTAAAGGCATATATCTAGACAGGAGGATGAATTTTTAACAATGTATGTAAATATATATGAGTGTATATATACCATGGGCCATGTGGTTTTCACTTAATTTATACAACTAAGTTATACAACTAAAAGCATCAGCCGTAAAGCTAAACTAAAAATGTAATATAATGCATGAAAAATTATGTAAATAAAGTTTAAGCATAGTTAACCTCTCAAGAGCCTACATGAACAAATATGTCTTGCATCATCATCTACAGCAGTGATTCACAACCTTGGGTAACACAGATGTTCCTGGACTGCAATCCCCAGAAGCCTTCACTACAAGCTGTGTTGGCCAGGGCTTCTGGTAGTTGCAGTCCAAGAACACCAGGGTTACCCAAGGTTGGAAACCACCGGTCTGCAGCACAACATGGATGGAAACTACGTATGGCCAGTGCAGGAACTGAATAAGCTCTACTGTACGGATAAGACTTGAGCTTTGCAGGATGTCACATTCGTTCATGTTAGTTACATGTTTAGATACAAACAGAAATATAGACAAGGAATGTAGTTTGGGCACTGGAGAGCAGCATATGCATTTTAGGAGTAAAATCAAAATTCTTCATGCAGGCCCAACCTTACTATTAGGCAAAATGACGTAGCTGCTTCACTTAGGCAGTAGATGCTGTATGTCATGACAGAACGGAGATGTTATTGAATTCATTATTGTTGCAATTATAATACCAGTAAGGGGGACAGAAGCTTATGATGTTTTTCATCACAGGTGGCTAAGCCACTTGTTTGGCCATGGGTTACCTAAGGTGGGAGGGTGTCATAGTCTGCCCCTCCTCAGGCAGCAAGTTGTGTTATCACTTTATTTGTTTCTTTGTAGTTACACTGGAATGCTAAGTTTAATGTGTATAATGGCTCTAAACCATTGGTATAGTGGCAAATTCTGACATGGAAGAGGTCCTATAGCCACACGAATAAAAGAGGGCTTAAAAAATGCTGGCAGCTGTGCTGAACCATATCAACCAACTAGTTCTGGTAATTTTCATCTCTTCCATGAGCAGATCTTTTGTAAGGTGAATGTGTCTTAACTGCAACCCAAGACTAAAGTATGCCCAAATATTTTGCATTAAGGATGCTTGTTTCTTATATGCTATCAAGTCTCATCCTATGTATAGCAACCATAATAGGGCATTCAAGGTATCAGAAATATTTAAGAAATGGTTTTCATGGCTGAGCAGAGATGCAAATCCAGGCCTTTTGAGTCTTAGTCTGTCTCTCTATCCACTACATCTCACTGGCTCTCAATAAGGATAGCTCACAAAAGTACATTGTTGCTGAGAAAATACATCTCCCATACTCAGCTATTGTGAGGATCATAGCAAAGCTCAGAGGTAAGGCTCGGGGCAGGGGGCAGACAATGTCTTAGTCCTGCTAATCAAAATATTTCAGCACTTTCACCCAGGGAGTCACGGTTACACTATATCACTGCTCTGAATTCTTTGAAAACAGTTCAAAGTATTCAAACTGGAACCAAGCAGGACACCTTTAAAACAATACTTTAAAACTTGAGCTGGAACTGAATCCATTTTTAAAAAAATGGTTCAGCTCCCTGATTCCTGGTACTCTGCGAGGCTGGCACTGCTGAAAAAATGAAACTCCGTTTACTTTGGAATGTAAATGCCAGCCTTGTGACTTACTACAGCAGCGTTGCAAGGTTCACTTTCACTCCACCAAGCACTTTTAAGTATGTTGAAATATTTGGCTCCTGTCCCCCCCTCACCCAAAAAAAATCCCCTGCCTTTTGGAGCCTTACATCATTGTTACTTCAAAGCCAAATATTTTGAAGTATGTTCCTGACTCACTAGGAGAAATCATTCATGGAACAAGCAGGCACAGTGCTCTTGTACGAAGCAGAGAACCACCATGCTGTGCATGTTATAAAAGCAAAAAAATAATCATGTGACAGCTGTGGCATATGATATGAAGTGCTCTTTCTATTTTCTGTCTATAAATCTTATTTTTCTGTTCTTTCTCCTAAGGGCTAACTAAGATGTGGTAAACACAGACCTGGCCCAGTCACTGAAAGTGTAACTGAATGATCTTTATTTTAAGTGTTCAAATGAAGAGGAAAGAGCACCTTGCTTATCTATATCTTACCTTTGCACAGACAGTTCTTGGCTTGGTTTGTTCATCCATGGTTATCCAGCTATACAGAGAACAATTCTTTATTTGAAGGAATGTCGGAGGCTATTCCTCTGTTTAAAGGTATCCTCTCTTTGAAAGACTTCCAGTATCTCCCCAGTTTAAAAATAAAGAACCATCAGAAGGAAGAGAACAAACAGGGACCCTGAAGTTGCCCATCAAGAGTTAGCCCCTGGGCAACAGACTGAGCAAACATGCAAGTCTCCTGGTCACAGTCTTTCCCGCTACCTTTGGAAGTACTGTATTTTTATTTAAACTGCATTGGCCAAAACCCTGTGTGTAAGTTATGCCCACAAAAGGGTGATGATGCCATTGGCGGGGGAAGATAGCCAATAATTAAAGACGTTGTCCTTCTGTAACAGTTTGTCTGACTCATGGGTAATCCATTTCCTTGTGTGGAAGTAATGGGGGCCACAGGATGGGAGGAGGAAGTCTTTAATTAATGAAAATGTCAGTAATGAAAATCCACCTTTTTTGTAGGTCCTCCAGCTCCCATGCAGTGAAATGAATTACTCATTGATCAGGCAAGCCAAAGGACAGAAGGGGGAAGTCTTTAGTTACTGAAGATCTCCACCGGCTAGCATCACCCTTTTACATGTATAACTCATGCAACAGGATTTTGGCCAGTAATTTCCAAATCTGTATTTATACAGATAAATTAGGAACATGCATACATTTAATGCAAATGTCTGCTGTCCTTTCTTTTGGTGATGTATGTCTTTGCTAAGCCACAAATACATGCTTTTGATGAAACAGGCTCTGATGAGCCAACCAAACAGGGGGATTGAATTCTGTACTCCTAATCTGTATGCCACCCATCATCAGTTGCATGAGAATCTACCACTGCCTCAGAAGTCCCCACCTTTTCTCCTTCAGTGTTGCAGGGATATGAAAAACTTGATAGGAAAAGTTATGATTTTGTCCAAAGTCCCATCCTATCAATTTTTGAGAATTTGGGGATTTTTTTCCCCTCACAGAAATTTGTATTCATTTTCCATATGCATTTTCAGTAATATGTGCATTTATTTACACATTTTTCCTAATACATGCACTTTTCTAGTCGTCATGGATTAAAGCATATTTGTACCTTTGTATTTTTAAAAATGTATGTATGATTTTATTCATTAAAAACATACCTAAGTTTTACAAACGTTGCATATTTCTGAAGTAAAATATATGTTGCCTCACAAATTTCCAGAGGAATGAAATTTGTTACTTTCCTAAGAATCTTGAAACCGCCAAAATTCCATTTCACTCCAAGCTACCCTATATTCATTGTATGGACATTCCTTCCAGTATATTTGTGTTATGGCAACATATTTCCAATCCCATCTCAAAGCCTACCTTTTCCATGAAACCTTTGGCTCAACAGAATTTCCTGCTTTGCTGCAATTAAGCCTCCACCACTCTGAAACCTGTTAACCTGTTTCCTCCATCTTTAATCCTTTTCTTCTGTTACTTTTCAAACCATAACATTTTCAACAAAGAGACGTGCTCTCAGCAAAAGTGTAATGCACACTGTTAGTGTGAGGAGGAGGATAATAATAAAACTATGCTGCCAATGAAAGATGGGCACGAACCACAACAATGGTGGTTTGTGGTGGTTCATGGTTCGTAGCTACCCACGGACCACGAACCATCCAAACTTTTTGAAAAAAATGAACCATGGAATCAGTTGATTTTTTAAAAAAATGCCTTTAAAAAAGGAAAAGGGGTGGGGGAGTGAGAAGGGGCGGGGGCAGGCTGTGGAGGCAGGTGGGAAATGAATCAGGAAGTTCAGGAAAATGCTTTAAAAAGTTAATGGTTTGGGTCAGTTTGGGTTCTCTGGTATGGATGAACCCGAACCAATCTGAATCAATGAACCAGCAATTTTCCACCTCTACTGCCAATATATGGCAACTCTTTCTTTGTTCTATGTTGCAGTACAATATACTGACTAATAGCCCTACACATTGCTAATAATATGGCATGATATGGTAACATAATCACCTGGCAGGACAAAGTTCCAAATAGAGTAGTCCTAGAATGAGCTGGAATTTTTAGCATGTATACATTACTGAAACAGCAACGTCTACGTTGGCTCGGGCATGTCGTGAGAATGGCTGACGGTCGGATTCCAAAACATCTCCTGTATGGAGAATTAGTGCAGGGAAAGCGCCCCAGAGGGAGACCACCGCTGTGATACAAGGATATCTGCAAGCGGGATCTGAAGGCCTTAGGAATGGACCTCAACAGATGGGAAACTTTGACATCTGAGCGTTCAGCCTGGAGGCAGGCGGTGCATCATGGCCTCTCCCAGTTTGAAGAGACCCTTGTCCAGCAGGCCGAGGCAAAGAGGCAGTCCCGAAACCAGCAAAATCGGGGAGCTGGACAGGGGACAGATTGTATTTGTCTTCAGTGTGGAAGGGATTGTCACTCTCGAATTGGCCTCCTCAGCCACACTAGACGCTGTTCCAAGACCTCTTTTCAGAGCACGTTACCATAGTCTCTCGAGACTGAAGGATGCCTACAACTATAACATAATAAAAAACCAGGTGTATTAAATGTATCTTTTTTTTCCCCCTGAATGTATCTAGCTTCTGATATTTTCTTTTTTGGTAACGATCTCCATCTTTTTGGGTGGTTAAAACAAACTTTCAAATGGATCTGTTGTCCTCAAATCTTGTCTGACTCTTTAGAGATACCTGCTGAAGACTTACACAGCTTACAAAGATTAATAACACTTCTAGTCCACATCACGCACCGAACTTGGAACTTTTCTCCTCCATTTCCAAGATGGTGGGGAATCAGGTTTTCTTGAGATGGGAGCATCCATGAGGCAGGTAAGGTGGCAGGCAAGGGGCCCAACTCAGACTGAAGCAAGGGCACACAAGAGCATTATACCACAGCATTGGCTATCTAGGATCACCTGACTCCTAGGACCAGGAGGATTCTGGGGTTTGATGTGAGCATCTTCACTTGAATTTAATCTGCTGTTTTTATTATCTCCACTTTTGCAGGCTTTCTAGCGTCTTAATACCAAAAATGGTTATACGATTGTAAATTGCTCTGAGAACATTTGCTAGTTTGGTGGTACATAAATTCAACAACCATAAAAGCGACCTGCTGCTTTGACCAGGGGAACTGAGTTCAAGCATTACCCACAAGTCCCCCAGTTCAAGCCCCACCACATCTGCCCGGAAGCCTGGGCACAGCCCTAGCTGTGTGTATGTCACTACTCTTACCGTTAAATTCTGTAAGCTGTATCTTAGATAGATTTAAAAATCAACACTGTTCCACTGACAATTTCTTTGAAACTACAACAGTTGAGGATTCAAAAAGATGCGTTTTACACATCCACCTAGTAACGAAAGGATTGTTCTTCAAAAAGGAGCTTAGCTTTTCTTTGCCTTGAAGGGCTGGGGGGGCTTGAGAAAGCTGCTCTGATTGCTGAATCCCAGGAACATAGTCTGCTTTGTGGATTTCCCATTAAAACAAACTGTTTGTTTGTTTTAATGGGAAATCTCTTTCTAACCAGAATAAAAATGATTTTCTATACTGATGCATGACATCTATGGGTTCTGCTCCTATGAATGCAGAACCACAGATCTGCCTGTAAATATGCAATAATGGTTACATAGGTTAATCTGTATTCCCAGCTATGTCTTTTCACCATATTCATTTCGGAAGACAACAGAGCTCAGAAAATAAGAACAGGCTTTAAAGAATGAATTGGGTTTGGTGGCAGGAAGAAACCAGTTCAAATAGCATTACATTTTTTTCTAGGAAAGAGACCAGCATTCATTTCAGAGATATGCGGATATATTTTCTGTCAATGCAGGTCAGAAAGATGGTCTTTGGATTCTGGGAAAGGAGATTTGAATACACTATTCAATACAAATCAGATAACTTAAAAATCAATTTTGTTCCAGAGAAAAAGTTCTCTGAAACCAAAAGAGACTCAACTAATTACATCAAGCAAGGAGATGTAATGTAGTCTATATGCACTTCAATAGATTTTTGTCTATGTGCAGAACAGGCAGCTGGAAAACTATGGCCGCTGGGGCCAAACATGCTCAGAATGTTTAATCTGATGTCTTTTGCAAAGAAATGGAGACCTGTGAATGCTATACGGATGGCATTTGGAATGTCCCCAATGGCAGTCCTTAAGTGCAGCACCATTTGGATTGTGGCCATTGTGTTATAGGTAGAGATGGCGGTATTCGTATACGAATATGAATACCCCTGCACAGGTGGACATAATGAGGGTCCAGCCCCCTGGGGCCGGACTCTCCACTCACTGTCTGCTGTTGCCGCAGGCTCCACGCTCCCTTCCTATGCTCCAGAGCTCGCGGTCTGTGAGTCACTCTTCAACCTGGCAGCGAGGCTCCTGCCAGGAGTGGTTTGCAGACTGCGAGCTCTGGAGCGATAGGAAGGGAGCGCAGAGCCCGCGGCAACAGCAGAAGGTGAGTGTACAGTCTGGCCGCAGGGGGCTGGATACTCGTTGTGTCCACCTGTGTGGAGGTATTTGTATACGAATACAAATACCCCCATCTCTAGATAGGTCTCCTCCTCTCAGTAAGAATCCAGGATAGCACTTTTGACATCGTATCATCCTGAGTACATTTATTTAAATATAAAAGGCAGCTCATAACAATTAAAACTGTAAAATGATAACAGGTTAAAAATGATATTAAAACACAATTAAACATTCATCAAGACTGAGCCGCCTTGGGTCCCCTATGGAAAGAAAGACATCAGATAGATAGATAGATAGATAGATAGATAGATAGATAGATAGATAGATAGATAGATAGATAGATAGATAGATAGATAGATAGATAGATAGATAGATAGATAGATAGATAGATAGATAGATAGATAGATAGATAGATAGATAGATAGATAGATAGATAGATAAAAAACAATTTTGATTTTTTTTAAAAAAAAATCTCTACATTTAATAAATACAGCATTCCCTAGACCCACCCACCTATTGCTTAAAAGCCTGCCTGAAAAGGAAAGTCTTTGCCTGACAATGGAAGAACAAGAGGAATGGGGCCAACCTGGCTTCCTGGAGCAATGAATTCCAAAGCCTGGGAGCAGCCACTGAGAAGTTAGAGTTCATACATACAAGCTGAATCTACATGTGTGACAGTACTTTGTACCTCTGCTGACTTTACCTCGCCACTTGGGTTCAAGAGCTAACTTCGTTCTGGAAGAAACAGCAGAACCATAACCCTTGAAGAATGTGCTCCAGGTCAGAATTCAGTTCCTCCACTTTAGCATTCCATTCCAGTCTTGGACGGCTACTAAGCCCAGCCTTTTCAGTTTGTGTTCAGCCCAACAGTATAGACGACACAACACTGTTATGGCAAAACTTCTGTATGCTGACAAGTTCTTAATGCTATGTGTTGTCTAGACTCTAGAAGATTAATTTGTGCATGTTAACTCACCAGTAGGGTTTTTGTTTTTTTTGTTTCTCATCATTTTCCTAACTCTTGCTGTGTTTCATTAGCCACATCTTGTTTGTTTGTGTTTTTGTTCATTGATTCATTTGCTTTAATGAATCAAGGGCATTTGATTTTTGTTTCAGTGGCATATGATGATCCAGGTGTTTAGCACCTGTGACTGTACTAGGAAACCCTGAAGATAAGGTTGCAGCAAGAGGAGGGAAGTGTGGAGAAGAAAGTTCCTCCTGCTTCTCGCAAATGTGCAAGCAGACCAAGGAGACTGGAGGAAGACGTTGCCGCTGACATGGAACTTTGTACCTGTGTCTTGCTGAAGGGGAGGTACTCACGGAGGCTTAAGGGGGGAGACAGGCAGCTGCACCCATTACACTTATCATTGGAGGTAGCTGTGGGTGGATCGCAACTGGCAAAGAGAGAGCGATACGAAGAGCAGCAAAGTAACAGGGAGGAGTTGGCTCCCCACTCAAGGCCCTATCTAAGAAAGGGTGTCAATGTCTCAGACAGGGCTCCAGCTCCTGAGCACCTATACTAGGATTGTGCTGTTCCTGCACCTGTCTACCTCTGGTGAGGTCTATCTTCAATAGCCACTCATCTGTAGTTCACAGGCTCCTGCACTGACCTACCTCCAGTGGGGTCAGCTCTTGTACCAATTTCTTTATTTATTAAATTTTATTTTTGTTTGATCTTTCTCCCAAAAAGGGACCCAACACGGCTTCAACTTAGCCAGTAAGCACCCTGCCTCTGCTCCAGAGTGGTCCAGCTGCTGCAACCAACTCACCGAGCACGCACCCTGGCGCTGTGACCACTTACCTCCAGTATGGGTCTGCTCTTGTACTAACTTGTCAGCCATACATCCCGCTCCTGCACTTCCTCAACCCCAGCTGCTGCACTAACCATGGACTGCATGGACCTATGCCCACCTTGAGAGCCTGGCAGCACAGTTCCAATTTTAGACTCATAGACAGTGAAGGGGGGTATTGGACAGAGACTCCTCCAAAAGGATTGAAGAAGGAGGGGAGGGTTATGGCCGTTGTTTTTATAGATCATCTGAGTTGCCTCAGTAAACCTGACTGTAGCATGATCTAAGCAACCTGTGCCTTTGTACTTCATGATTACTCTGTGGCTTGGTGTGGTCTTCTCCATGGGGAAGGAGGGCCTGACACTAGTCATAATAAACAATTGTCTCCATGTGTTTTGCACCTTTTTAGTTCCTTCAGAGAAATGCTGTTTGTGTAATAAATTCAGAATGTTTGAAATGGTTCCAAGCTATTGTCTCAGATTAAAAAAACAAAACAAAATGTTTTATCTATCAGCTAGGTACCAAAACAAACATAATACACAATGTTTTGGTCTACATCTCCCATAAACCATGACCTTTGATCCATGCTTGTTCTGAAGTGTAGGAACTATAGTCCAAAATATATTGAAGGTACTAGTTTGACTATCTTTTCACTGTGCTACATAGACAGCTGCTTTATAATTGGTCCACACACCTCAGCATTGGCTGTAGAACCAACAGACACTGTCTGTCTGGGTCATCAGACAAGGTGCTGGCCCTACCACCAGAGATAACAGGTGACTTTCAGCCAGAGATGCTGGTGGCATGAAGCAAAATTAGCCTTTTGTTTGCTTTTCATGAAACCTCCAGCTGTTCCTTTTGGAGGATAGAGCTAAGTATGACACACAGTCATGCCCTCTGAAATGAGGCCCAGGTCATTTCACATCATTAGTTCCCCTCCTTGTTTGAGAAGAGGGATAAAAATGCTTTAAAGTAAAGAATGACATGTACCAAAAATTATTCATAAAATACATTACATTATCATTTTAACTAACTTTATTGTTAGGCACGTTAGAGTTAAAGTGCAGGACCATGCACTTGTGGCTGAGGTGACCATGCCCCCCTGTGAGATGAAGCCCAGGCCAAACGGCCCTGGTGACCCCACTGTTGTTGTGTCTGCTCACACATTTTGTTGCCCCTCTACACAAACTCACCACATCAGGTACAGTAAAGGATGTCGCCTCATTGCCAGTGTTAAGCTAAGATTCAGATGACTAGTGACAGGACACCATCTTGTTACTCTTTTTCAAGAAGCAAAATGGCCTGGACAGGACTTGACACCAAGGACTAAACCTGGGACTTTTGGTACGCGAAGTGTGTGTTCAGACACCAAGGTAGGACTCTTCCTGTATGTCTGAATCCTGCTCAGCTTCCTGTTGCCACCAAGATGCACATATTTGAGTCCCTTGTGCCCTTCCCCCTCCATCTTCGAAAGGACGAATATACAGGCATATTTTAAATTGACTTTTTCATTCTCCTTGGATGGGAAGGATTTGACTAAGAAGCAGACGGAACAGAAAGAAAATATTTTGGACTGGTTCCAGACCGACTTAGGGTTTGGAGGTGGAAAGGTAATTTCGAACAGCTCACTGTGTCTGAGCTTCCTGGAATTCAAAGAAATGATGCTACGCACATTGTCATCTCTACAGGCAAAAGTAATCCCCGTGCCTTCATTTCCTCTAAAGTAATCTGCTATACAATCTTCTCCTAGAATATAACTACCGTGTTTCCCCAAAAATAAGACAGGGTCTTATATTAATTTTTGCTCCAAAAAACGCATTAGGGCTTATTTTCAGGGGATGTTTTATTTTACAGTCATGTCATCTTCTTCTGGTTGCTGCACAATGGTGGAAGGTGGGATTTCACTTAACTGGGGCTTATTTTTGGGGTAGGGCTTATATTACGAGCATCCTGAAAAATCATACTAGGGCTTATTTTCAGGATAGGTCTTATTTTGGGGAAAACAGGGTATGTCCTGGCTAAGCAAATTACAGTTTAGCATTTTCAGAGGCACCTAAGAAAGAAAAACTTAAAATTCACAGAGCTGGAACTGCATCAGCTGAAAGAATGAAATCATTTACTTGGAGCCGCCCCACAGCATTTCAACCAGCCACTGTGAAAGTAGCCCTTTTAGTGTTATAGGTCTGACATAGATAGACCTGTTTGGACATCTTCTGCTAAAGGTGTTGGAGAACCTAACACTGGGTTTCATTGAGAAAGAGGTTTCACAGCCTAATATAATTATGCCTTACCACTAACCTATTAACAAAGTCCTTTTTCCCAGGCTTGAGGCAAGTCCCCACCCCCTCTTCCTGTTTGTTTGGTTCTGGTTGTGTGTTTTGCTCACTCCTCTCTTTTTCTCTAACTTTCAACCAAAGCAAAGCAAACATGTAAATTTTCTCTTCCTGTCCTCTGACGATGTGGCCAGGATGGAGGATGTCTCTTCCACAAGGTAGAGACTCATTTGCCCTTTCTTTTATTCTTCTGATTGTAACTGAAGTTCCACAACTGTAATTTTTTTTTTTTACTTAAGCTACTTGTAGAGTGATTTTATATACATTTTCCCTGTGCTTCAATTGGCTTTTGTACTTTATGCTCTGCTAACTAAAAGAAATTAATTAAAAATTCCTCCAATAGAAGGTCTCCTTAAAAGTCTCTTTCTCACAGGAAACACATTGTGTAACATGTAACAAAAGAGGAAAGGGCTTTTTTCTCCCCAGTAGCAGTATTCTGGTTATAGCATGTCTTTTCTCAATAGATAGACCTGCCACCTGCATTCAAAGTAGAAAGAAAGTCATGTATAATTCTTTAAGTGTTCCCTTTACTCACTTTGCTGGCCAAGCAAAGTGCATTCTGCTAAGGATATTCAATAAAAAACTGAACTTACTTCTCCCTTAAATGCAAAACTTTTCCTACGTAATTCAGGTACTGAACATGTCACCTCGTTAACTCTCTAATTGAACTGTATTACCTTCTGTCATTTCCTTCTTTCTACATTTGCTTTACTTGGGAGTACAATTTATCTCCAAGGCCCTTAAAAAGAAACACTACCTCCAAGGCCTTTAAGAATAAACCAAGTACATTTTGTGGATATAGGGTGGAAGAAAGAAATCAAAGAGTTATCTCAAAAGCCATGGACCAAGTGGCTGCTTAAATCTATTCACATGTCAGTTAAAAGTTTGTTTTAAATGTGTTTTCTATACACCAACATGGTTTTTCTGCACAATTTATTTCCGAGACAAAAGATCTGCGTAGTCTTTTTTTTAAAAAAAATGCCATGCTGATCTCTGGAGCAATGTCGCTTTTTCTCTTTCAGTTTTGGTTCCTTCTTAGCACTGTAATTAAGTCTGAATAATGCTGCCAAAGTAAATCTTGCATTTTGTGCAATTACTGTATGGCATGTAAGAGGGAAAAATATGATGTGAGCTTTGTTAAACTTATAATACACTTGGCAATCATTTAACTTAATCAGCTCCTTTCTCCTTCCTCCCTTCCCCTCTCAGGGTACAGAATACTCAAAGTCAGTCAACTTACTTGGCTACATCTAGCAGACCATCCCACAAGTTCCTCTCCTCATTCCTAGCAGTACAAATACAACCATCATGGCAAATTGGTAACAAACAATGTGTCCCTTTTCACAACAGAAAGCTGCTAAGACCAGTCCTGGATCAACATATTCTAACTCAAAAATCTGCACATATTGTAAACTGCTTTTTAAAATGTGACCAAGGATATGACTACATTGACAAATACTTCAGGATTTGCTTCACAATGACTTTGAAGCATTTCTTCAAAGAGTAAATGAAACAAAGGCCAATGCTGATCAGTCTGCCTCTTTTTGCTTCTGATTCAGAGTTTTTTCCCCTGCCACTGGGGGCTCCTACTTTTCTAAAGTTGAAACGATTCAAACAGTGTTTTCCCTGTGCGATTGTTTGTTTTATTCTGCAAAAGGATAGGGGGCCATAATTCTGTGTATGGTGGCATATTAATTTGGGGCATAATGTTTGGGGACAGCAGAAATGCCCACTTCTGTGATCTTTCTCCCTAGTTGTTCTGAAGGTTTTTCAAAACAAACTACTAGGTTTAGTGCTAAATCACCTTAGCACTATACTGATACATCAGTTTAGCACTAGATCACTCCTACACAGAAAAAAAAGATAAGGAAGGAGAGATGAGGACTTCCTAGTAGATGGTATCAAAGGAAGGGAGGCCATTGGCTGTGGACCCATATCAAATCACATCAGGGTCTTTGTGTGGTCACCTAAACCCAATACAACCATAAAAGAGATCACAAATCAAGCCACAGCAAAGCCAAATCAATATGATTCAGCTTGCCAGTGTAGCTGCAGCCCAATACAAGTACCTATTAAAATTATCACTTATGAACCAGCCCTAGCACATGTAATGTAGCTTATCTAGTATTCTAAGGTTTGGGGGACACCAAAGCAGCCTCTTGCATTTCAAGATTCTGGAAACCATAACTCTCCTTCACCTATAACTTTTAAAAGCATACACCTAAAATGCAAAGAGTGGATCCAATAAGTGCAACTGAACCGATATATGCTCAGAGGAAAACTCAGATTTGTCTCTATGGGGAAATGGAATTCTTCACATATTAGATTATTTGGAATTTAAGTGCTGTCCTTACTAGGAGGTTCAAAGGTCACAGAAAGCAGAAAGCATTAGCCAAGGAAACACAAAGCTAAAAAAGGCAAAAGAAATCTAGTTAAAAAGACAAACATACGTTCAACAAAAATCTACTTTTTCATTCTGATTGGTGAAGGAAAGGGGAGTTGGAATAATGTGTGAAATGGAAGATGATAAAGTAAGGAAGCATGAGAATTAGAGACCAGAAAAGGTCTAGGACCTGGGCTCCAGAAACCAAAGAAGCTAAGAGTGAGATCGGACGGTGGGAAAGGCACGTTTCTGATCACACTGGAAAGGGTCATTTTGCAGGAAGCAGGCTCCCTTAAAGCGACCATTCTGACAGCTGGAGAATTGCTCTAGTCTGACTCACAAAAATAGTACCTCTAATTTTGTCCAGCTTAGGTATGGACCAGGGCCGGGTTGGGGAGCCATTCCCTATATGTTGTGTGATTGCTCAGAAACAGTTCACATCAGACCGCTCTACAAGCTGCCAAAATGCGATCTACTTCTCTGTTTGATCACAGCCTAAGTTGGAAGGGAGAAGACTGAAAGCTCAATTGCTCAGGTCTAGGTAAATTAAAATATGCTATATTGTTAGTACCTTGATTAAAGAGGGAAACAGTCTAGATGAGATTTAGATGGATGCATGTTTTTTAATGAGTTTTCACGGCCATATTTACTCATACAATTAACTGCTGGAACAATTTTCAAATGTTTTCCCCTAGAAATATAATTACAGTAGTAGTCTAATTGATACCCAGTGTGGTGAAATGGATAGAGTGACAGACCAGATTCAGGACATCTGGGTTTGAATCCCGGCTCAGCCATGGAAGCTTACGTGGGGTTGTGTAAAACCACTCCTTTTGCTTTGCCTCTTTTATCTTGATTATCGGAAAACTTTTATTGAAACTTTTATTTCCTGGATGTTCAGAGGCATATTACAGCTTCTTCTTTTTTTATTATTTCAGGGTAGAATATAAGTATGCTGTTTAGTGTAGTAAAAGTTTGCACAGGTACAGTCAAAATTCATGAAGGAAGAGTTTTAGTAAATTTATAATTAGGTTCCATTAACAGCAGCAACTTTCTAAGAGGGGAACTCATTCAGCACTAACTATGCCACTAGGAGATTTTTAGTTATTTTATTTTTATGTTTTTAGGGTGATAGTAGTGCAGGTCCTTAGAATAACATATTTTATGTATTTATGGTTTATTTGTATTCAGATATTGGTCATTGACCATAAGGAAGTTTATCTCATGCTCAGCTGTGCAAACTCATGTGGGGTGGAATGGTAAAACCACTCCTTAAATATCTCACTTACCTTGAAGGTCCTATTAGGGTTGCTATAAATTAGTTCTGACTGGACAGCCCATAACACAATAATCTAATTATTGTTTTTCTTAATATTTAGTAATTCCTTGTAGTTTAACAGAAACTATGACACTTTGATTTTTGCACTCCACACATAAAATTCTTTTCATTCTACCCAGTACATAGATATGGCTGAATCTGTAGGAAAGTTCATTGGTTATGAACAAGTACAAGGCTATTTTAATGGATGCAGCTGAAAAAAAACTAAAGCATTTATTTGATGGCAGCAATAAGGAGACAGGGGAAATACTATGGTTGCTTAGCTCCTCTTATTCCTTCCCTGTTGTGGTGCAGACTACAGACCAAGCCACCACAGCCTCTGCTGCTAAAATTGTGTTACATACACCCATCAGTCCATTGGAGTAAATCTCAGTAGCAAATTGGCACTATTTAAAAAATCAGGGTTGCACAGCATTTACATGCTTGACCTGACAGCAGGGCCAAAGCAGAACTGAACCAGCCTCCTCAAATTTAGATGGCAAGATGAGATAGTGTTGGATATTGTCCGCACACTGGTGTGGACAATAACTCCCAGTAACCCCAAAACTCTGGATTATCTCTCCCAGTGGTTTCATGTAGATATTAAATAACATAGGATACAAAACAGAACCCTGAGGGACCCTGCAGAACAGCAGGCAGTGTGTCAAACAGGATTCTCCCAGCACTACCTTCTGAGTTCTCTCCTCTAGGAAGGACCTGAGCCACCTTAAAACAGTGCCTCCAAGTTCCATCCTAGAGAGATGGGCCAGAAGGATACCATGAATGATGGTATCGAAAGCCACTGAGAGGTCCAGAAGAATCAACAGGGACACACACATCCTGTCCAGTTCCTCGTGTAGGTCATCCACCAAGGCAACCAAAGCAGTCTCTGTCCCATAACTAGACCTGAAACCAGATTGAAATGGATCCTGGCATCATCCAGGAACCCCTGGGGCTGAGAAGCCACAACCCACTGTAGCACATTGCCTAAGAATGGAATATTATAGACTGGTCGGTAATTATTCAGTATTGTAGGATTCAAGAAGGGCTTTTTCAACAATGGTCTTCCTATTGCCTCCTTTAAGCATGCTGGGATCCTACTCTGTTACACAATCCATCCTAGTCCACGGCCCAAGCAAGTCTCCTGGAATTTGCCTGCCTGCTGACTTGGTGAGTAACTGATGAGGACTTCCTTGGATGATGTGAAGACAAATTGACGAAAAAGACCAACAGTTAAGTCCAGTCTACTGGGTAGCAACTTGAGCAGGTGTGGTGAGGAGAGGATGCTACAGCTTAGGAAAGGTCCCCCTGTATCCTTATGAGCAGTTCTTGTATCTGTAGTGACTCCCACTTGAAAAGTAATGATCACATGACCAGACTAAAAGTTCTCATTTTTCACTCTTGCTGATATTTCTTAATAGTCTAACATATTCAAACTCTCTGTCCAAACTGTTACCTCTGACTAATCTCCCAATTAGCTTATAAAATGTATTGTCAACATGAGAGAGAAAAACAGGACATTTCTTTGAGGGCACTTTATAAGAGTTTTAACTGCCACTCAAGCCATTTCCAGCACTTTTAATAAACACCACTTTTAATAACAAGCTAATATAAAGGTGAAGGTATTACAGCTGTACAGCTGTTCTCTACTTATAAGGTATGCATATGCCCTCTTCATGAATGGAAGAAAGAAGGAGGAAATGAGATGTGCAAAGAGAAAGTAGAAGAGAGAGAGAGAGAAAGAAATAAAGAAAGAAAAGACAAGACAAGACAACAGGGTATGGATGGTTGTAAACAGCGTGAATGAACAGGAGGAGTATTTAAAAAGGAGTGTTGGGACTGGCTGTGGTCCCAACTGAATTTGGCATGCAGACCCTAAGAGCTTTCGCGTGTGGAAATAGAACCTCTGTGATGGAAGATTTCCTCACTTACATTCTAAATGCACAGCACAGACCAAGGTCGTAGGAAGAAACGTCTTCGTATCTCATACTGAAACATATGCTCCACACAAAGAGTTAGCAGCACCAGAAGGAAACACAACATGAGGAGATGGAGGAAGAGAAGGAGGAGGAGGAAGAGAAGCAGCCAACTGAGTTCAGATTAATGTACATTTTTTTTCTTGCCAGAAAGTAAATCAATAGATACTTGCCTTGATCAATTTTCTGTCATATCTATGCAACACGCAAAAGAAATGCAACAAAGGAATAATTTGCAGTCACAGCAAGGAGGTATAAAACTGGCATTCAGATTATCACCTGAGTTACTGCAGCAGAATTTTGAATGACTAGTTCTTTCCCCCCCTTTTTTTAACAGGCAATGGAGTTTCATCAATAAACTCAAACAACACACATATAGCCACACTTTATAATATGCTATACAGCATTGGTTGTTTATGTTCTCCATCAATGAAAAAATGTTGTGTCATTGGAATGTGAAGGTATCCCATAAACTTACAGCAGTCTGTTTATGGGAGATGCAATACCTGCAGAAGTTGTTTACTAAGGTCACTGATACAAATGTGTGATGGATGCAAAGACAGTTCATCATTGCAACAGCAAGCATAAAATATCTGATGAAGCAGCTTGCCAAAAGCAGTCAGCCTTTGAGTCTTAAAGGCGGCTTCTGAAGACAAGGAAAATAGAATTTCTTGCATGAAGGTTTTTCTTTAGACTTCTTAGAAATGGGGAAAACAGCCCCACACCGGGTGGGACTGTGTATTCATCTAGTCCAGGACTGTCTCATCAGACCTGATCCTGTCGGTTGGTCATGCCAACTAAGATACGGAGCACATCTTTCCCCTATGAACGATGGCTTCTCTCTCCCATTCCTTTACAAGAAGGGGCTCACCCTTTTCTACCAGCAGAGCTGTCTTCAACATCTGGCATCTTTGGGAGGCTGCCAAAGCTGCAGTCTTCTACCACTCCTATTTAAATGGTTTTTCAGGCTAGGCCTTTCAAAGTGATCTGTCCAACCTTTCAATTTCCTGCAGTCCTCACAACTTAATGTTGTTCTTGTATATTATAGAAAATTATAATAGAAATAGAATTGTATAGAAAATTATAAGATTAGCTCGATCAGCCCACCAACCATTGCTTGGAATATTGCTCTACAGCCAGTTAAGAACAGTAGGATCCACTTTTGTGTTGTTGTTTTAAGCCACCAAAGGACATTTTGACCCGAGCCATCCTAAATCAGGAGTTGGCCTTGCCTAGTAGACTAAATTGGCCATCACATCAATGACATGGATGCCTAAAATGAATCCAATTAAGTAGGCAGCAGTACACATAATACCTGTTAGTCTTTAAAGTACTCTAAGACTTCTTGTTGTTTTTTCCTGCAACAGACTGACACAGCTAACACCCTTGAAATCAAGTGAATGAGAACCCATGTTTTAAAGAGCCCTGAAATACTGTGTTGTGTCATATTTGGGGGGTATTGTATTACACCAGAGAAAGCCACTCAACAGTTATGAGACAAATACAAAATAGTATACAGAAGCTATTGAGGGAACCTCTTAGACGGATATGCACAGCTATTGTAATATGTGTAAGCATATGTCTTAATTTGAAGTCAGAGCCTCCATCAGTCTGATTTGAGTGGTAGGTGAGAAAAATACAAGCCAGTCATATGATAGGTATTGTGACTTGATTAAATACTAGTGAATGGATGCAGAAGATAAAGTAAAATAAATATCTCTCTGTCTAACACCAGTGTCATCACAGGGGACTCCCTCACTGCCAAGTGTTACTCTTCTGGCCTTAGATTCTCCAGATGTTCATGCACATCAACAGCTGGTGCAAGAGCCCAAAAGCACAGTCACAGACCTAGAGATTTTACATGATATCTCTGGGATATTTCCAAAAGCTGCTAGGATAGTTCATCACAGCTGGCCTGTCAGCGGCTTACTACTATACTTGGCTGCCTAGCTGCAATTTAGGCTAAGAGCAAGAATATGTCTCTTTCATGTCCATGATGATCCGTGACAAGGCATCCAGGAACAACCTGTATAGGCCAATATCTGAATCACCACAGCATGGCAGTGTGTTAGGTTTGCATCCTGGTGATTCACGATAGGAAGAACCAGACATCTTTCTTGTCATAATTAGAAGCATCATTTATCTCCCTTCACAGGTACAGTACTTTACTGATGAAAAGGGTCAGGGGACTGTCAGGTGATTTGCTTTGCCATCATCACCAGCTGATGTTGCTCTTCCCAGTTGAGAATAGAGAGACCTTAGTTTAACCCACTGGTTACCTTCTCATTCAGCTCAGATGTACAACCACCACTTCTAAGCAAAGTTTATCTGTATGTGTTTCTGTTTGTGCAGGCATATATGCTTAAAGCATCCCCCCCATCTTTCTCCCGTATTCCATCTCCTCCTGCCCTCCCTTAGCACCCAATATCTACTTAAATTAAACAGGGCAAGGAAAATAAACAAGCAAATAAACTAGAGGCAACACCATTCAGGTTTGTATAAAAACCATCTGATGCCCCTTCTAATATGTTTGCCTCTCAGCTTCTTAATATGTAGATGCAAAAACAAATATTTGCCTTGCTGCATAAGCCAAGCTGCAAGATCACTTTGTTTGTATGTTTTGTTAAGCAAATGCTTTGAACTCTGCAGTGTAGTTATTATCAGTTTGAATTTATTAATGAGGAATATTAATGAAAGAAAGGGAAGATATTGCCCTTTCTTTTTTTTTCAAAGACAATCATTAAAGTTGTTGTTGTTTTCCTGGCAAATCACAGGAATCAGGTACCAATGAAAGAAATTTTCCCTTTTTGCTTACCTATGTAATGTTTTATATGTATCTTGTTCATTGAAAATGGAATCCAAATGGAAACAGCCTAAAGCCAAGAATAAATCAATAGAAACATGGTCTTGTAAACCTGAGGCTTCTGATTCACCTCTCTACAAGTGTCTCATGTTCAGGTTTGATATACGGAAATGTTTAGGCTCCTGTCGCATCCTGACATAAAGCAAACTTACACATGTTATTTATACAAAGCAAATAGGCTCTGACCCAAAACATGTTCAATTATAATTAGTTCTAGAGGAACAAATGTGTATAATATTGGATGGATCAGGGATCCCATACATCTCAAGAAGCTGAGCAATAAGACCAAAGAGGCAGAGGCCCCGATTGAACTGTTTGGCAATGTATTTATTGTGATCATAAAGCTTGGCTTGGCAGAAAAACACATTAATAACAAAGCACCTCTGCGTCCTAAGGTCAGTGGTTGTGGGAAGAGGCTCCTGGTGCAGACATTTGTATTAATTATTACTGTAATGGAAAATAAACTGTTTAGCAATCTCCCTGACACAATTACTATCTATAGGTAACAGCAGGATACTGATGCACATTAATTTGGAAGTAAGTTGTACTATAATCAATGGGGCTTATTGACATGTCTTTGTATCTAACATCAGGGTGTTAAGTCTTATCAATGGCAATTAATGCCTGCAGTCTCTCTCTCATACTCACATACTCTCCACACACTCCATGCAGATTCTCCAGCCAGTTGTATTTCCACCCTAGCCTTCTGATGTACTGAGAAGCTCGGTGAGCCACAGCCATTGTTCTTATTTTTTTTTATGTATAAGTAACTCTTTTTTTTAAACGGAGGAGGCAGACTCAGATCATCTCACTATTAAAATATGCAACCATTAAAACAAATCCAATAAAAATATTGGCTGTAGTCCTTTTGCTTTGTTGCACATGCAGAAGGCAAGGAGGTTCCAGGGGAGTAACTTCAAACTAAGAGGTTTCCCATGCCCACTGCCCATGAAGATACCTGCTCGACAACGTGAGATGCTTGGAGCAATCCATACATCCTGGATTTCATAATTCCTTCATTCTCAGTTCATGAAGACCACCCTCAGGACTGCCAAAGCAGTGGCAGTTCAATGTCCAAATGGAAACCCAAGGCCAGAACTGCAGTGCTGGCAGCATGAGGTTCACATGACCTGTACATGTTAGGAGGAAGCCTGATGGAATCTTTGTATGTTGTGGGTCAAGATCTTGACCACAGGCCAGGCAATGGCACCAACTCTAAGGCTGCTCAGTTGCCAATTTAACCACAAGTGAAGTAAATTGCAGGTTTTGCTGTGCTCCTTATTCCACACCATCCTGGCTATCATTAACTAGTGCACCCCGACAGTATATTAAATAAACAAACAAACAAACATCATTTAGCTCACTTGATTGCTCCAGGTAATGCAAAGTTTGGGCGACATGACAGGAGTTGTGGGAATGAGGCAAAACTCATATAGGGAACATCTTCAGACATATATGAAACATGCTTGATATTTACAAAAGAAGATGGGGATAATTCTCTTTTACGCAGAGCATTGGGGGACAATTGTTATCACACTGGGAGAATACAGATGGAAGCAGTTTAAGACTATTAACAATTGACTGCTGTTGCTCCTTTATTTATAGCTAGGGATATGCCATGCATTAATGTTTTTTACTATAAATCCCAGAACTCTCCATTCTGGGAGCCCCTCCTGACAGACAGACAGATACCTACAGGTACCTAAATGTGGCTCACCTAGGAGAAAAGCCTAAGCTGGATGGCTTCATGGTCTAGCAGAGGTCTAGTTCCAGCTCACTTCCTTTTCAAAAAGGAAGCTCCCAGCAAGCACTGAGGCACCTTCCTTTTGAATAGGACATTAAACAGAGCTAGGCCTAGGATAGGCCACAAAGGCTTCCAACTTAGACCTTTCTCCTGGGTGAGCCACATTTAGCTGTCCTTCTGTCTGTTGAGTAGAAATCCCAGAACTGAGAATTCTGGGATTTGTTCTCCCAAAAAATGAATGGTGCATCCATAGTTATAGCTCATACTGCTGTTTATAAGTAAAGCGGATCTTGGAGGAACAAATACGCTTACCAGTTAAATAAATAGTAACAGGAACTGATGTGTGGTAAAATGCAATAAATGCATGATGGACAAAGGGCTCATGGCCAAAGTTGGAATACACGAAGTGGGAACGTTTGGGATAGCAATAGGGCACAGAATCTAGTACAGTGACAACTCAACTCCCCCACTTCAAATTTCAAATGTAAAACTGTAGCTTCACATTCTAGACGGCTTTGTGTACTCCTTCCCAAGATAGCGATGCTCTTCCCTGTTGGCCATTGTGTAACAAACACACCAAACAGAGCCCCAAAAAGCATTCTCTACACAAGAGTCCCCAACACTTCAGAGTATGTTCTGATGTAGTGATCAGCAGCACACATGTGCATGCACACACAGAGACATGAAATCTTAAAGTTATAGATGGGAAAGGCAGAACCTTTCTCCCCTAACAGCGATCAGCATTTGATAGCTGCACAAATCATCATTTGAAATGTTACCTGGAAGCATGGAAAGAAGCTGCCAGAGCCATTTGCTCATTTTCTTTCTGGCAATATCCAGTTCTGCCCTGATTTCTCTGTTCTGCTTTGCAACTGAAAGTTAATGCCCAATTTTCCTGCTGAGTGCACTAAAATAAGTTGGTTTCTGGGAAGCAACTTCAGTTCAGGTTTCATCAGTTAGAGGTGAGAATCTGGGGAATAATTAGCCACAGGATAGGGATAAAAGAAATGGATCAGAAGCAGAAGTGCAGGGCGGATGTATGTGGGAAGGAGACATTACTCAGAAGTAGACTGTGAGAAGCTGTTTTACCCCGCTTCAGACCACTGGTCCTTCTAACTCACAGCTTGTCCAGACTGGCTGATTTGAAGTACTTGGTTGTGCTATCCCTTCATACTGCTTCTCCATGGTCCGTAATGGTAACTGTTTGCTCTGTGCATCCACACGCCCAAGGTCCTTTATTCCAAGATATTCCCATATAGGGTTGCCAGACGTCCAGCAAAAGGAGGACATGTCCTCCTTTTTAGCCTAATGTCCTCCAGCTATTGTAATAAAATTGTATTGATTGCGGGTTTAATCCGGAACGATTTAAATGAAACATTCAATACGTCCTCCTCTGTCCTCTTTTTTGTCTTTCTATGTCCTCCTTTTGGTACCCATGTATCTGGCAACCCTATTCCCATATCTTTGTCCACAGATGAGATGAAGACAGTTACTTTTTCTCCGAACACTTCACCCTCTCTCGTCCTGTCCAATTCTTCTTCCATCAATTGCTCCACCCAAATGTTCGCCCTTTTTACTCCTTCTCCTACAATGTGTGCCACCCCTCTCTGACCACCCCTTTCCAAAGGCACTCCACACTACAGTTTTGAGAACCATCAGAAGGCCACTCCATTCCACTTTCCCTCTCTCCCTCTGGTTTCCATCTCTGCCACATCCCACAACAGACTCTCAGCATTCTCTGACAACAGAGCATGCTCAATTCTCACTGAACTTTTTAAAAAAATACCTCCCTCTTCTGCCTGGATGGTGCCATTCTGAATGGATAAGAACTGTCACTCAGGCTGTGACTAAACGACCAAATACCATATACTGTGGTTATAGTACGGGTTGATTTTAAGGATTTTTTTTTTATCACATGAAGCAATGGCCAATTTGAATCAGTAGAGCCCTTTTTGCTCCCAATGTCACTTTTTCAATGTGATGCTGGTTTTTTTTACTTTTTCTCAAGCCAAAACAATTGAAACATACTTTTTCCTGTGTGATTAGTTGATTTGTTCTTGTAAAGGCAGTGTGTGGGTGGGTGGGTGGCATTTCAGTGATGTAGGCAGTTGGAATGTGATGTTCTGGACTTGGGGAACATCTGCCCCTACATTCTTTCCCCCAATTGTCCTCTGATTTATTTATTTTTTACTATCTGAGATTAGCACTAGATCACCTTATCATTAGTACTGATACACTAGTTTAGCACTAGATCACCTCTGAAGGAGGGAGGAAATATTAAAATTACAAACACAATAGAAAACAACTCAGACAAAATAAAAGATGTTCCTGTGGTATGTGGCATTCCTGAATACATTAAGAGGAATTTTGGAAAGCTACTACTTTTTCTGAAACACTGGGCAACCCTTTCAAAACCAAGTAGCTTGACAGTGAACAGTAAGAGGATCAGCAGAGGTGGGACTAGAGGAAGGAAGGAAAGAAGGGGACTGTGGGCTGAAATGTGAATCACATTGCAGCGAGTGTGAACACTGAACTCCTTAAACAATCTGCAGCCCCTGTGTGAACACTGACTGTGAATTCAACCATAATACAGGCTGTGACTTTCCAATGTAGTCACAGCCCCAGAGAATGAGTTTCCTATTAATATACGAGACATCAGTCCTTGAAATGATCAAACTAAGTGGAAATGAGAATCTTAAAGAGCGAGCACAAGCCTGCTGCACAGATATGTGGTCAATTCCTCTGATCATGTAGCAAGAAGCTACAGGTTATCAACATTCCTTGTGGCTGTGTATCTGCCAGGCTAAGTTGCCAGTAGGCAAATGATTATCTGTATTCACCCGCTCAATATCATGTCTTAAAAGTACCCATCTTTCAGCAAGGTGAGAAATAAATAATGGTAGGTTCACATTTCTCACTCCTAGTCTTCCTGTGTATCAGTTCCATTTGGTAACTCTGCACTGGAGATATGAGCATTGTGTAACATATTCCAAAGCTCAGTTAAATTCAGAATCAAGAGAAATAGGAAAGAATGTGGAGATATTGAAAGTTACTCTGAGATATTTTACAAGATCCAGCCTAAAGCAGGCAAGACTTCAGAGCTTTTATCTATGCTACGTACATGCACATCTATCCAGCACTTTTTTTTCCACGGTCTCCTTCCGGACGGAAAGAATTCTGCTCGAGTTGTTGCCCAATGCTGAAAGGCTGAATTTGCAAAAACGGAAAAGCTGCAATTAACCAATGTTGTGGCAGTGACACAAACAAAGTTAAATCAATGTGAAAACCAATGGCCTTTCCCTGTCTTTCTCTGCTGGGGCTTTCTTCCCCACTGTGGCATGATGAGGTAAAGAGACAGACCTGCATTCTTCTCTGGCTTAAATAATAGGAAGCCCATTGAAATAGTTTTCTTTGAATGCAGCTAACTAAGGAATGAATGTCGGTCTGATGTCTGAATATCCTTACTCCTGGCTGGCTTGAGTCAACAAATTAATGAGCATGGAAGCAAAATTTAAAATATTTGAGTCTAATGGAACCAACCCATGACCTCAGAAACAACTGATAATGTGTCATCTCAGAGGTAGACTTGTCCTGATTAATGGCAACTAGGAATCATAAGTGGTGTGCCTTTGTTGTGTGAAAGGGTAGAACTGCTGGATAGCTCAGTGGTTTAGGCATCTGGTTGGGAGTTTGATTCCCCACTGTGCCTCCTTGACAGGGACTGGACTCAGTGATCCATTGAGACCCTTCCAGCTCTGCAGTTCTAAGACAATGATGATGATGATTTCGTGTTCTAATTTCTTCACCATGAAGTGGAAGGCTCACTGCAATGTGTCTGCCAAGCAAAGTTTCCAAAAGTTTCCCTTTTCCTATGACTTCGCTGCATTTATTGACTAGCAAATCCCTTCCACAGGTACAATGTGGTGCCTTTAAAGGTGGAAAATATTAAATCAAGGGCAAATAAAATCCTATCCCAAAAGCTATAAAACCCCATTACAGCCAATGGCTCTTGTTTCCCAGACTCATGTTCATGCCACACAGAGCAACAAAAACTTAGTGGAATTGTTCCAGTAATTCTGATATAGAAATCTATATACTGTGTCTGGAGATAGAATTAAGAGGGGTATTTGTGTGAGGAGTGAGTGAGAGAAAGTGAGAGAAGAGCCTATAAACATGGATAACAAAATTGAAAACTTCTTCACATTCAGTATTTTAGATGTTGACATTTCAAATCCTGAAGGGCTAAAAGAGAAGGTTACTTAATTTTTAAAAAATTAACTTATATCAGAACTTACTTTATAGTCCACATTTACAAAATTCACTGTGAAATGTTGAATCTATAGAACTGTCTTGGGAAAAGTCATGTTCTTCCTCTCTTTAGTACAGTTTGGATTCCGATTACAGGCCACACACACTCAAACTCCCCATATTAGAAGCATGTCATTGATGACCTTCAAACACAAACCAGCTGGCAGTCTCTAGAGCAGAGGTGGGCAATCTTCCATGGTCCATAGTCTGCACATACCAATGTCTGGGCCTTGGAGGGCTGCATGTGCTCCTACAACTCCCATTCTCGTATTTTTCTTACAAAAATTGAATGTTTTGTACTGAAAATGTTCCCTTATGCCCTCTAATGCCCCCCCCCCGAATTGGAAGTGTGGAAGCCCCAGGTGTGCTCTGGCCTTCAGGAAATATTGCCCCCATGCCCTGTAGAGCAGTGGTCCCCAACCTTTTTCCCACTGCGGACCAGTTTAGCGTGTGGGCAGGAGGGGTGAGGGGGTGGGGTCTGTGCGTGCAGGGGCGTTGTGTGTGTGTGTGTGTCCATGCGTGTGGGGTGTCCATGCGTCAATGCGTGTGTGGGCGGTGCGTGCGTGCATCTGTGGGTGGGTGGGGCGTGAGTGCGTGCATCTGGGGGGGCGTGTGTGTGTCCATGGGCGGGGCATGCGTGTGTCTGTGCATCCACAGGCGAGGCGTCCGTGCGTCCATGCATGTATGTGGGGGAGGCTACATACGTACGTGCGTGCGGGGGGGTGTGTGCATGCAGGGGGCGGGAGACCTGTCTCCATGAGGTACCGGGCTGCGGACCAGGGGTTGGGGACCCCTATGTGTGTGTGTATTCACTTCATTGGTTTAATCTATATACCACTAGCTAACTTCTCCAAAAAGAGAATGTTAGTGATGGGGCCTATGACATGCCAAAGGGTCGGGGGTAAATTTATTCAGAGGTGGGCACACCATTGTCACTGCAAAGGCATATAAAGTGCCACCCTACTGCACAGTTATGCATTCACCATCCTCTGGACCCACCTGTTCATCTGCTTCATATACTTCATCGGTCAAAAAACATAAGGGTTGAAAAAGCACATCATGAACTGTCGTTATCTGGTAAATCATGTTCATAGTTATGCAGTAACCATGTCCACCTCATTAGGCGGCAATAACTGTAAGTGCTCTTAGAAAAAAGTCAGGTGGGATGCAACCTTCCTTCTTAACGGATTTATTTTACTAGGACGTTTTGCCTTGGGTCCTTTCTTGTACCCATGCCTGTCAACCTTTTAAAAAGAAAGCCTAACCACTAGGAAAATGGCAAATATACATAAAAAGTACACACAGCTGTTTGTAACAGCACGTTGTAAAACAACCCTGTATTTCAATACAACTGAATGCCATAATTAATTTCCTAAGATTCTGGGAATGTAATTTCCTTTGTTAGTCTGCCAGAATGAATAGCTTCCCTCCCACCATAAATACAGGTTTTTAAAAGACATATCATGATTTTTAGTACTATTTCAACAACAGAAGAGGCCAAAGATCAGAACCTCAATGTGTCAAGAAGTGTGTAAACAGAACAGGAATGGAGGATTCTTACCCTGAAGAAAGTCCACATAATGGGCTGTACAAATAGTGTGATCTTACACCTCTGCTGAAAAGTATACCTGATGGCACAGCTAGGTCATTCTAACCCCATTCTAAATGATCTTACTGGACGCACACACATACACCCTTTTGAGGTGCCTATGACTATTACTCAGCAGTGAAACACAAAATTAATATCTCCTCAATTGCTCTGCTCCATGTATTAAAATGCCTTCTACATTCTTGAGCCAAACAAAATTTACTAATCCAGATGAAAAAAGAATTACTCTGAATATGTGCGTGTTCATTTTTTAAATTTATTTAAATCCTCATGACCATAGAAATGAAACTGTTTGTTTCTGCTTCCCTTATGCTAAACACAGATGCAATTTGTTGCAGAAAATAATAGTGCATTTTTAAAATAAAAATATGTCTATAACTACATAGTCAAGAGCAGATGCATTGTGGTAGCTAGAATGCCAGATTAGAACTCAAGAGATCTGGGTTCAAATTCCCAATGTGGGGTGGAAATGTGATTCTTATCAAGCATCTTCAGCATCTCACATACCTAAAAAACTGTGAGCTGTTTGAGGTTTTTGAGGTAAGAAGCTATTTGATAGCATATGACAACATCATCAGTTTGGGTATACGACAATTTGGATGCAAATCCCAGTAGATAGATAGATAGATAGATAGATAGATAGATAAAACCTTTATTGGCATAAGTAGAAATTGGACATAGTCACGGTGGTTTGTTAGGTATACAGTGGTGCCTCGACTTACGAACACCCCTACCTACGAACATTTCGACTTACGAACAGCTCCGCTCGCAAAATTTTGCTTCGACTTGCGAGCGGAGCTTCGACGTAAGAACAGAAAAAGGCAGGGGGAAAAGGCGGGAAATTCAAACCGTTGGTGGCGAAGAGGCTGCTTCTTTGTAGCTCTTTCACCCCAACGGTTAGAGCAGGGGGTCAGGGAACTTTTTTACTCCTGCGGCACAGGAGGAGGAAGGAGAGGCGGGGGTGGCTCCAGATTGCCGCCGGGCGCGGGAAGCCGGTGCGCTCCCTGCCCATCCCTGGCGCGGGTCTACTCATACGTAAGGGCCCCCGCCACCACCGCCTCGGCTGTCCTACGCCACCGGCCAGGGCCTGTCATTGGCCGCCATCCGCCGGGGAGTGAGTGCCATCGGAGGAGGCTTCAGTCTGCCTGGTAAGGTGCTGCTTTTTGCTTTTTAGAAACTTCTGGGTGGGTTTTGCGGGGTGGGTTTCGGCTGGGGGGGGTTATGTTTCTGTGCTGTGTTGTTTGTTTTTGGTGTGTTTTTTTTTTTTTTTGGTTTTTTTTTTTTTGCAGTCCCAGCATGGGGATTGCTCGATGTTTATTTTTGGGGGTTTTGTTTTTTGTTTTTTTGCAGCCTTCGGGGCTTGCTCTGTTTATTTTTAGTTGTTGTTGTTTTTAAGCTCCAGCGCCTTCCGATGGGGCTTTCCGTGTGCTTTTTTTTTTTTTTTTTTTTTTTTTTGGTATTTTTTTGAAATGCTGGAACGGATTAATCCCGTTCCCATGCATTTCAATGGGAAATGGTGCTTCGACTTACGAGCATTTTGACCTACGAACACCATTCCGGAACGGATTAAGTTCGTAAGTCGAGGCACAACTGTATAGGCATCAAGAGGGCAGAAAAGTGTTAGACATCCTTAAAGGGACAACGGTTTGTCTCCTAACAATAGTATCAAGGAAGTCTGCGACTCTTTCTACAATGTCAGTCATCTCAGCCGCCAGCATATAGCGAACTTTATCCAGATCTGACCTCCCTTCCAGCTTTAATAAAATTGAGGCTATCAACCTTGATCGGCCGATTGAGTGAAGCGGGCAGTGCAAAAACATATGAACAAAGGTTTCCAACACCCCCTGTTCACATGGGCAGTGCCTTTCAGAATAGGGAACTGCATTAAATCTGCCGTATAATATAGCAGTAGGCATGACATTGCATCTGGCCAAAGAAAAGGCCCTACGTTTTGGGGGGCATTTGAGCAAGGAAAGGTTTGCCCATTTTAGGAGGAATATGGAAAAACAATGGTGAACAGAATTTATTGGCAGCACTACAAAGGTCCTGGAATTCAATATTCAAAATTCTTCTTTTAATAATTTGGAAAGCTAGCTCTTGACTTAGAGCTCCAAGGTAGTCACTATCTGTACCAATTGATTTCAATTTTTTCAAGAGGATCGTTGACCCAAAAGGCGAGACAGAGTCCCACAGAAGCTGGTATAATAAACTGTCCATGTTTGAATTGCAATAGATACTTAACCAAAATTTAAATAATCTCAACCAAGCTACAGTCTGTATTAAAGATACTCCGGACTCCAGACAGAGCACCGAGTAGGGCACACATCTAGGTAATCCTAATGCTTTGCGTAAGAAGGAGGATTGTAGCTGTTCAATCGATCAATCCATAGCTCTTGCCCAAATTGGGAAACAATAGAAGGCTTGTGGAATAATTTTGGACTTGAAAACTTGTAATGCTGCCAGGACAAACCAATTTCCTAAATTATAATAAAAACGCAGAATAGATTGGGTAGTGATCCTAGCTATGTTTCTAGCCATTTTTCGATGGGGGACCCAAGAGTGTTTGAAATGAAAAAGAACACCTAAGTATTTATACTGTTTAACCTGTTCTATGTGATTTCCATTTAGGTTCCATTGAAATTGTTTCCATGTTTTGGCAAAAACCAGTATTTTTTATTTATTATAATTTAATTGCATTTTATTTTTGCTCAGATACTCTGCACATCCATTAATCAGGCATTTTAGGCCTGGACAAGTGCAGGAAATGATGACTGCATCATCCACATAGAGTAGTATCGGGATGGGACGAGTTCCCAATTTGGGAGGGTGGCGATCAAAGTTTGTCAAAAAGGGAACAAGATCGTTCATAAAAAGGTTAAACAGTAAGGGAGCCAGGATGCAGCCTTGTTTCACTCCCTTGTTAGTTGGGACCTGGTTGGTTACTTCCCCTCTTTGAGAAAGTTGAATTTGGCATGTTGTAGCAGAGTATAAACCTTTTATGAGGAGGAGCAGTCTTTTATCAATGCCCAAATTTTCCAATTTGTCCCATAATAGTTGTCTATCTAGTGAATCAAAAGCTCCCTTTTTAATCAAGGAAGGCCACATACAATTTGGTATTAGCATATTTTAATGTTTTATTAATAAGGTGCGAGAGTATCAAGCAATTGTCGATTGTGGACTTGCCTTTCCTAAAACCAGCTTGCTCGGGGCCAAGAATAGATTGATTGTCAGTCCAGGAGGTGAGTTTGTTTAATAGGTGTTTTGCATATAATATCCCAATCACTGATAGTAAGCTAATTGGCCTATAATTTTCTGGGCGGGAGGGATCCCTTTTTCTATAAATTAGGGCCACAATGGCATTGGTCCAGGCTTTAGGAATTGACCCAGTGTTGTCAATAGCAGAAAAGAGGGGGGCAAATACTGAAGCCCACCAATCTGAGTCACATTTCACTAAGTCTGGTGGAATAGCATTGGGGCCAGCCACTTTTCCCGCGTTTAATTGGGTTATTAGGTATTTAATTGCATCAGTAGATGCTGGAGGCCAGGGTGTGAGCTCGATTGTAGAAAAGGTGGACGGGGCACTGGGTGGTATATCTTTGTTAAATCCCAGTAAACACCTCACTCTTCAGGAACTAGAGGATGAAAAGGGGTGAAGAACAAGGCACTATAAACTTTTATGCACACCCACAGTGTCCTTCTCAAGTGGGAAAAGTGCAGTACCAGCAATGCAGTATGCCAGTAAGGAGCTGATGGTAGCAGAAGTGAAGCTGTGCCCATTTACTGTATGTTATTTGGCCTGCAAAGGGCTTTAGGTGGGAAGCTCCAATCTCACCTCCAAAAATGGTCTCCCACCTAGAGTCCTAGGATTTGGCTCTAACATCCAATTAATATGACTCTGATCCACAGTTTGAGAAAGATATGTTTTAGAGAACAACTTCCTATTGGCATAACTACATGTGCAGAAGGGTAATGAAGCATGGGGATATTTTCTGTAATAAAGGACTTTTACTTTCTCTCCCAAGGCTTTTCTGATGTGTAAATAATCTGTTTTATTGCATGGAAGTCATGGGAGCTGTGGGAAACAAGAAGTCTCCCAATAGTTAGAATCTCCCTCTTCCAGTAACAGCATCCAGTAGTGGAAATTATTTGCTAATGAAAGACTTCCTCCTTCCATTCCACATCACCCACAGGTTCCGCACAATGAAAAGGGTTATCTAGCAGTTGGAATAGCACATGACAAAACCAGTAATTTTTTTAATACCCAAAATTGCCCCCTGCATGTGATGTCATCATCCTTCCATAAGTATAGTTCTTTCCATCATAAAATTCCCCAGCCAACATGGCCATTAGCTATGGTGGCTAGGGGATTCTTGGAATCTTACAACCATAAAGCTGGAAGAGACCCTATGGATCATTGAGTCCAGCCCTTGTCAAGGAGGCCCAGTGGGGAATTGAACTCCCAGCCTCTTGCTCCACAGCCAGAGACCTAAACCACTAAGCTATCCAGTCATAGCCCAAAACAGGAACTTTCCACATTCCACTTTGTCTCAAACATAGGATGCCATACTGCCTTCTTCATTACAAAGTGACATTCTTTATAACACAACAATGAGTAGCATACCTGAATGGAGGTAGCATGAACAGCCTGAAAAAGAGAGTTCAGTTTAGTGGATTGAAGAAGTGGTTCATCCTACCATATGCAGTTTGCATCCTTCCTCCCCAGCCCCCCATTAAGGTGTACAGCAAATCTTAATGTCAGAGGGGAAGTTGACAAGTTTTTCTTCTCTGGAATTTGACTGCAAGGGTTGCCGTGTTTTCGCTCTTAGTCTGTTGCAACACAAGAGCAAAGAATCACGTGGCACCTTTTAGACTAACAGATTTATTGCAGCATTGGAAGCCATTTGGCTGCAACCAACACAGCACAATATGCCCCAAGACATGATTTACATTTGAAAGTATGATCTGAGCAGTTAAGTAGGACCAGGTCCCATTAATTTCAATGGAAGAATTAAGCACATCCTCAACTCTTTTCCATTCATGCTGCTGGTATTTTAAAATGTCTTAAAAATTGGATCCTGGGGCATTAACTAATAGGTGAGCCCCATACTGTATATGTTTTGCTGAATCTGTCTGGCATCAGCTTTCCAGAATCAGTAAGGTTCTGAAGTGCTATGCATATTAATTGTTTGCTTTTAGATTTTGCTTTATAAGAATCACATTTTTCAAAGAATGTTTAGCACCCAGTGTAATCTGAAAGAGGGAGAGCTAAAGTAATTAGACTACGGTGCAGATAAGGAATCTCTCTGCCTGTCCGGCATGCAAATATGAAGAACTGCTTTATTGTACTTGCCAGATTTAGTGAAGAAAAGCGTGAACCCATCTCAGCGAGATGCTGATAAAACTCAGAGAGCTGTTATGGTTCGAGCACATTTTGTTGTTATTTTTTAAGCAGAGCAGATACGGATCTGTATTATGTCTAAGTAATGTACTAAAAGGACATCCAGGCCTAATAAATACACTGAACTAGGGCTGACAGGAGCAACATGAACAAATAATAGTCCAGAGTGCTCTTCTGAGGTTTGTCGTGCATATGCTAAATCAAGCCGCCTGTAAAAAGTGCTGATCGACAAGGATTTCAAGAGTCATTTCAAAATATGTAGAGACTCCACGAACGGCAGGAACATCTATGAAGTTTCTTTCCCCATGAACTGGCCTAACTGTTTAGAACAATGCAGCTGCAGAGACAGACCATCCTGGTCAAAGTTCTGCTACAGTGAAGTGGCTTTTGATGGCCTCCATAAGGGAGCCTAAAGGTAAAAAGTTTCCCTTAAGACTTTGTAGGCTCTAAAGGGAAATGACGCCACAGAATAGTTAGCTTGGAGGGAACGTATCTTATTTGTCGAAATGTCATTTCGGTAACTGCCATAGAAGAAAAGGAAATTGGAACAGATTGTCTAAGTGATGGTGTTTCCAATCCACTGATTTCTGGAGTGCAAGCAATTCCCCAACTGTTAATTCATTTTTTGCTGGGGATCCAGGTGTCCTCTGTGAAGTCACCACTTCTGCTGCAAGGTGCTTGTATTTTCGCAGCACTCAACAAAAGCACAATACCAGCATTTCTTGGCAAGGCTGTATATTGTGTGATCATCCCACCTTCATACTGGGAGTCCAAATGTCAGCATCTTCCTTTTCTAAACTTCCCATCATTTCCCACTTCTTTCATTTTATTCCCTTTGTATAGGATATCTGTTAAGGAGGAAAAGACAGAATAGCTGCACGATCTCTTTCGATTGGGTAGAGCTAGGATCTGCCTATCTGGAAGCAGCCTATTATGTTTCTTGGGGGAAAATGAAATGATTTCCTTAGCTAGCAGAGCAAATACCCTTATAAGTGACAGATGGGATGTGATGATACAAGAAGAAATCTCTAGTGACAAGCCACATCCAATTGTTCTGTCTTAAATATTTTAGTTTATTTATTTTTCCATTCTCTAGACATGGAGCATGCCCCTCTGAGTCACTGTGCCACTCATGTGCCCTTTGAAACGGAAAAACAAAATTAGTTAAACACCATTTAAAAGATGTTTGTGTACTGCAGGGATACCGGGTGTATAAACTCTTCTATTTTTCACTTGAAAGATAACTACTCTTCTTCTCCAGTGTTGAGTCATTCAACTGTAATTTCCCTCTTTATTAGGATATCTAAATAACAACAGCAACAATGACTTTGATCAACACCTGGGCAACCCCAGTATTAACACAGGCTTTTAGAATTGCGAACTAGAAATACAGTGATCTTGATTATTTAAATAGGAGAACCCAAGTACTCCTGTCAAACTGTTGGCACCATTATGCCTCCATATAAAGGTATATACAGAACATCTTTATTTGCCATGAGGCATGGGCAGGTGTAGGCTTGTTGACCTCAAGAATCTCTGTCTAGGTCAAACTCAGAACTACTTTCATGGGAACATGAAGCCAGTTCATCAAATGATAGTAGAAAATGATAAAGGATTGTTACAACTTGTAAGTAGAACCAACCTACATTAACAAAAGTTCCAGAGCACAGGGATGCATAGCTTGAGAAATAATTACATGGATAGCACCTCAGGGCTTGGCTACCCAACTCAATTAGAGCAGGCTGGAGTGGGCTAAGCAGGGTTGCTCAAGGTTACGTAGAGGTCAGTATGCCATTTGGTGTGATTCTTGCATCCACATGGCAAGCAACCCTATTTGGTCAGCCTTCCTTAAGAAAACAAAAAAAACAAAAAAAATCCACCTCCTTGCCCCCTCCTGTCCTCTCCTCTTTCTGGGAGGAAGCTTTTAATTTTTCTTCTAAAAGATATAATGATTCAACTCCATCATGTTAGGCATGTAGAGGAGCAGAGAAAGTTTTCAGTTTCCCAATATCATGAACTGGCTAAGCTGTTTTCTTAAGCCACTTAACAATATTGGGAAATTGAACGGAGAAGGGAAATTTAAAGCAAAAAGTTCCACTTTGGTTCAATCTCAGTGATCACACGTGCTGGAAATGAACCAAAATGGAGCAATCCTACCTGCACCTACAAAACAGTAGCCCCTGGCAGGTATCCAGAAAGGTGTGAGTAGAAACGTTCTAAGGGACAGGCTGGTTCGTGTTGGTACTTACTTCATCCGGTTGCCAGCAAAAGAAGCAAGCCAATCTATCCTCACAGGAGACCAAACTACGGGACATGTGCCTGTGTAGTCACCCCCTGAGTTACCTCCTGGATGATAATGTTGATAAACAACCATTGAACCTGCAGTTTACATTAGGCTGTCTTCAGAACAAAACTGAAGGAGTGACATGTGCAATCCATGTCCACATTATTAGTAATAGATACTATCAGAAAATAATTATGACACAAGGTGCAAGCAATGTATCTACAGTCTTTCAAGAGTTTTAAGAAACAGTTCATCATATCAAATCTGGATGCCCTAAGCTAGCATCAGCAGTTTATGTGTGCAGGCATAACCAAGTTGCAAAGATAATTTTTCAGCAGTTGGCTACATCTTATGGATTACTCCCATCTTTCCCTCCATATTATAAATTCCAGCCACCTCCAGTTTAGAAAATAAAACTAACAGTTGTGCCCTAGGATATGAAAATTATCACAAATAAAACACTTAATTGTAATAAGCTAAATATTATACTTCTGGATAAGTAACAAAGAAAAACATACATTATAGAAGTTGGAGTTCCATCAACAAGCAAACTCAAAAGTACAGAAAGTAACAAAATGACAAAAGTACCAAATATTAGGGCAAGAAATTAAAAGAATAAAGAAACAAGATCAAGTCATCTTCATCACCATACTAATTTCAGCAATTGAAGTTGTTAAAAAATCTTTGGCTACCAATTTAAAACAATTGCTAATAGCTGCTAATTTGCTTTCTAAAATTTAAAAACTGTGATTTTTGAAACGTACCATCTCACTTGAACATTTTTAGGACTTTACTCCTAAAGTTTAGACTTGACTCTTTGGTCCACTTCAACGCACCAGCAATACTAAGAAATAAGAAATGTAATTTTTGTTGGTTTTGTTCTTAATGTGCGGTCAAGTCAATTCCAACTTATGGTGACTTTTCTCAAGATTTTCCAGGTAGAAAATATTCAGAAGTGGTTTAGAACAGGCTATTTCCTTTGATCACAAAGCTACCTTGCTTCCATCGAGTATATTGTGCAACATGGTGAACTGCTTGATAGCTCAGTGGTTTAGGTATCTGGAGCCAGAGGTTGGAAGTTTGATTCCCCACTTTGTCTCCTTGACAGGGGCTGGACCTGATGATCCATAGGGTCCCTTCCAGATCTACATTTTTAAGATTATCATTATTATTGAATTGGAGTAATAATATTTCTTTCTTTCTTTCTTTCTTTCTTTCTTTCTTTCTTTCTTTCTTTCTTTCTTTCTTTCTTTCTTTCTTTATATACAAGGATCACGAGATGGGGTACAAGCAATAACACTGCATGAAACAATTTAAAACAATACAAAATAATAAAAACCATTGAAACAATGTAAAATAGTGAACATGTATACGCTGAAACAGCTCAGTCAAATACAGCAAATAGTCTGTGTGTTTTTTAATCATTTAAGCTTTATTTCTGTTTCTTGAACATTAGCTATAATGTGCAAAGACAGACTTGCATTCTCCAAATATACTTCTGAGAATTGTCAGGCAGATAGGTCTCACTAGTATTTACATTTCCCACAGTATTAAATAGTGGTGCAACACTGGGGACAAATTATGGCTTCACTCAGACCAGTATTTTCTTTTTAAAGGTATTTGCCCATGGCAGATGTTAGGCCATGGTCACACTAGCGAAATGTCCCCCTGTTTTCTTGAGTCTTTTACTCGCTGAGCTTTTGCGCATTACAGTCACGTGACATACATATATCCCGGGGTGTGCATTCTGATGAGTTTTTAAAATACTGCAACATTTAACAAAATTAGATGCGCTATGTGCGGCTGCATCTCTGTAGCGAAAAACCTGGTGTTTTGCATTTCTCCACCCTTCCTTTTTTTAAAAAAAATCCAAATATATTGATGTGTCAACAATATGCTATTGATGGATACATATCAGAGGAGTTTGTGCCTCCTGCAGCACTGCGTTCCCCTCAATGGTGGAGAAGCCACAGCCCACTGCCTTGGCAGTCCCAAGGCAGTAGGTGGAGTGATGCTTGACAGGCCTATGTCCCGGCATGCCTGGAGGACTTGGGGGAGTGTCCAAATATGCTCCCTTTCCCCTCTACTTGCTGGATAGCATTGGACTTCCATCATCATCACCACCCTTCCTTTTCCTTTACAATCCTCTGCTATTCCCAGTTCCTGAATTCTCCCAACACCGCTCCCCCAGGTTAGATATATTCCACGCTGCCGCTTCAGTGAAAATGACAAGTAATTCTCGACGTGTCGATTTGTCATTACAGCACAAATCGAACCGATTCTTTGTATCATGAGCTCAAGAAACCAACTACTCCATTTGCTCTGTCGAATGTTGCATCTGTGAGCTTCCTACTTCAAGGAACATGGCTGTGCCTTGTTTGCCATTGTTTCCCAGCTCCACTCCTTACAGAGAACACTTACTGTAGGTCTCTTTTCTGCAAATTTCAATCTTTTTTCGCCCACATCTGTACAGCTGTGCTATTGCCAAAACTAGCAAGAAATCCTTCAATATTAACAATGGGAACATCAATAATTACACAGGCAGTACAGCAGACCTTCCCCCTCCCTACAACAGTCTTTGTCCAAGAAACCCAGGTGCCCTTTTGTGCTCTGATATTCCCCAGAAATTTTCTCCTACAATCTGCTATGTTACAGTTAAAATTAAGGAGAGGATGTGTCACAGTACTTTGGGAAGGGTGCCTTTACTGTGACTGCTCCTGTAGGTTTTGGCCTTAATACTCCCTTTAATGTTTTTGATTCAACCACGAGTAGGTAATAGAACAGCAGTGCTAATTTACCATTTGTAAAAGGTTTGCTTCCACACCGCCATCCATGCAAAGCTCTCTTTAGCCATCCCCCTCTTCCTTGCGCTCTACAGCTATCCTCCCCAATCCTTGGCTCTGGCTTACCTCTGTCAATGTTGAGCTGAATTGTGAATTGTCCCAGGTGTTAAAATGGCGGTTGTTGTTTACATAACCAATTCCAAAGCCCCAAGGAGAATTACCCTCCCAGACTCAAAATGAAGAATAGGAAGCCGTTGCTGGTTCCATTCATAAAAGCCCAACTGTAGTACTGAGTAAGGGGTGATTTTCCTGACCAATTCTAGTTTTTAAATGACTGTACTTGAGGATCAATTCAACAGCCACTTGGGAGAGCTGTCTGAATGGGGGGGAGGAGGGGAAGTTGAAGGAGATTTTTTTTTCCATATGTGCCTTGATTTTTCATATGTTAAAATAAAATTCTTGTATTTTTCTTTCAAAACCTTGCATGCTTCTTTCTGGTGGCAGTGGGTGGGAAAGGTTCCCCATGCATGGGTGTACTGTGAAGGGGTTTGAGGAAGGGATTTTCTGGATTTCACAAACACTGACAGCAAATGAAGAATAACCAGAAGAAGGGCTGCTCTGCTTTCCTCTTTCCGACACTGTGATCACTACCATTCTTGTTTATAAATGAAGGTACAGGCAATGTCAAAAACATTCTTTATTCTTGGACAACTGAAACATATAGCTCAGGGCATTTCAAGTAGCACAAAAGCAGTTATGAATGTTCACAAGTCACTTACAGTACTTATCTGTGTGCCTGTGCTCAAAACTAATTTCTGGGATAGACTGCAACCAATGCATACAGTCCTATTGCCTCATGTGTCTTTAACTGGAGGTCAAATCAAGTGTAGTGGCGTAAGATATTTTTATAAGGACTGCCTTCTGTGTAAATAGGGCAGTTAAGCCTTGATTGCAGGTTGATAGCCTTCCATTGTTATTAACTATTGACTGCAACAAGATTGAATAGTTTCAGTGCCCCATACCTTCAACAGGTGGATTGTAATACAGCCAAGGGCAAGGAGGGCTTGCTGAAAGCACAAATGAAGAGGAACACAAATAACATTGTGAGTCCTCAGCCTTTTGTGGTTGTAACAGCATTCCCTGCTGAGCATTCCCTAACCAAACTTGTGCATTTTCCAAAGAAGGAATGAACTGACCAAGTATTGTCTTACAGTCGCACTTGTTTCTAAATGCTGCAAATTACAGGAGAGATTTATCATTTTGATGTGGTAGTTCCTGGCCCCATTCAGCATTGCTGAACACAAGCAAGCAGCAGCACATAGTATGGAGAGAAATGTGGTGTGGTGGTTTGTAAGCCGCCCAGAGACCTTTGGGTAGAGTGGGCGGCATATAAGTTAAATAAATAAATAAATAAAAATAATCATGGACATTCGACTTAGACCAATAGCTGGGGTGTAGACACTGAACTGAAAAGGAGGGTGGACTTTCTTTTCCCATTGCTCTAGGTTACCCTGACCTGCGTATTAACTCTAGTTCCTCCCACCTATCATTCACAGAGTTGACTAAAGGCAGATCATAGGCAGGAAAGGTTGCAGTATAACTGTAGGAGCTCTACCACAAGGGTAACAACAGGTAGACACCTTACGACACTGGTGGTGCAGCACTACCTGATGGATGAAGCTGTATATCTGAGTGCAGTAGGGGCTGAAGGTCCCATTCAAATAAGAGATCTTCCAGGATATTAGCTATTCCACCCAATTTTGTGTCATCCGCAAATTTGACAAGCATGCACTTCCTCATCCAAGTAATTAATAAAAATGTTGAAGAGCACTGGACCCAGGACTAAGCCTTGGGGTACCCCACTTGTTATCTCCTCCCAGTTGGAGAAGGAGCCATTAATCATCACCCTCTGAGTATAATTCTGTAGCCAATTGCGTATCCACGTGACACTTGATCTATCTGGCCCACACTTAGCTAGCTTGCTAATCAGGATATCATGGGGCATTTTGTCAAAAGCTTTGCTGAAATCAAGATATGATAATTCACAGATGTCATCACTCAACTTAAAAAAAAATCCACAACAAAAAAAGTAGAAGCCCCTGGCCGAGTGAGAAATGATCCACAGTTAGCGTGCTCGGTGGGCAAATGATTTGCTAATGGCTGTGTGCCATGTGATCAAAAATTTATATTGCAAACTCAGTGGGGGATAGGAAGGCAACATTTGGCTGGTGTGACCGTGGCCTTAGTCCGGGCTTACTACAAGCTACTAGCACTAGTCCTGGGAAATGGGATTCTTGATTATTTCAGCAGTGTGACTCAATAGAACCTACCAGCACTGAAAACACCACCTTGAGAAAACATCACATTTTGAAAGGCTAGTACTTTTTTATTTTAGGGTACAAAACAAAATCAAAATGATGCACATTTTGGGACTATTCCCTTTTGTCTATGGAAGACTACACACTAAAGGATGTTCAGATTTAAAGACATGTAGGCTTTAAGACCTAAAAGTCTACATGATTTCTTAGGATTTACTTCAGGAAAAAAATAGGCCTAATAATCTGTATCTCTGAAAACATTCCTTTCCATTAAATCCTTTTTCAATTTCACTTCAAGGTCCAACGGAGGAAAAGAATGCAGATGACAATGTTCGGCAAGTCATGATCTTTTAAAAGATACTCAGATATACTCTGTCCTTTCCAAACCTCAGTGTACCATCTACTCATCTAATCTGGGGATGTTTGGAGTTTTGCTGTTAGTGAGACACACCACTCTGTGGCATAAAACAGTTTCTTAATACAGTGGTGCCTCGACTTACGACCATAATCCGTTCCAGAAGATGGACGTAACTCGAAATGGTCGTAAGTCGAAGCACCATTTCCCATAGGAATGCATTGAAATGCAATTAATCCGTTCCGGCCGAAGAAAAAAATCACAAAAAAAAAATCACTGCAAGACTAATTGGAAACGCGATTAATCCCTTCTGGCCGAAGGGGGGGGGGGGAGAAAAAGCAATCAAGCGTGCAAGATCCATTGCAAATGCACAGAAAACAAACGGAGCAAATCGGAAATGCACAGAGAACAAAGGGGGCAGGTCAGAAATGCAAAGAAAACAAAGGAAAAAGCAAGGGAAGCATGCAGGACCCATCGGAAATGGGGGGGAAACCCCAAAAAGCAACCAAACCCCCCAAGACCCATCGGAAATGGGGGGGAAGCCAAAAAGCAACCAAACCCCCCAAGACCCATTGGAAATGGGGGGGGAAAAACCCAAAAAGCAACCAAACTCCCCAAGACCCATCGGAAATGGGGGGGAAGCCAAAAAGCAACCAAACCCCCCAAGACCCATCGCAAATGGGGGAAAAAACCCCAAAAAGCAACCAAACCCCCCAAGACCCATCAGAAATGGGGGGGAACCAAGAAACAAACAAAAACCCCAAGACCCATCGGAAATGGGGGAAAACACTCCAAAAAGCAACAAAAAACCCCAAGACCCATTGGAAATGGGGGGAGGACAAAAAAAAAACAAACCCCCCAAGACCCATCACAGCACAGAAACATAACCACCCCCCAGCTCAAAACCACACTGCAAAAACACCCAGAACAGTTTTTAAAAAGCAGAAAACAGCACCTTACCTTACCAGGCAACCAGAAGCCTCCCTGCAAACACACACACACGCTCACTCAGAAGTAGAAGGAGGCAGTCCCAAGCCTCCTCCGACGCACACTCTCTAACTGCTAGGGCGAAAGAGCTACAAAGAAGCAGCCTCGTTGCCACCGACAGTTAGAAATTTGAATTTCCCGCCTTTTCCCCCTGCCTTTTTCTGTTTGTAAGTGGAAGCTCCGGTTGCAAGTAGAAGCAAAATTTTGCAGCCGGAGCTGGTCGTAACTCGAAATGGTCGTAAGTAGGGACGTTCGTAAGTCGAGGCACCACTGTACATGAAATTGTGTGTGAAAACAGAAGACGGGGGGGATCTATGGAAGAAAAAATATTCCTTTTAGACAATGACAATTCTAAAACATTTGCAGAACAAAGAAAGGAAGAGTGACTCCCACACTCACATAGCCCTCATTTTTGAAGTTCTGAAGATCAGAAAACAAATGTGAATTTGGAAAAAATAAGGTACAGTTAAAGTTCAAGATTTGTTATGGCTTTCTTCTTGAAAGCTGGAGAGTTGACATTTTCCTCAAATGAAATTACTGTCAATGCAGCCTACTCGGGTTCACAAAGGGGCTTGTTTAAAGTTTAGTCAATTAAAGATTCAAGTGAAAAGCACTTCAGACATCACTGACCCAGATTTTTCTGAGGCATTTATATTCATACAAGAACAGGAATGTGGACATGACGGCTTGTGAGGGAAATTCCCAGTACAGATGGTTAACTTGCCATTTTGCCCTTCGATAGTTAAAAATGCCAGAAAGGTGACAGAGTTTGATGTAGAAGACTATTCCCTGAAACCATGAAATTGCTGAGGAGGTTTCTTTCAGAAGCAACCTAACCAGATTCTACTCTCATAAAGATGAGAATATGCCAGGAAGAACTGAAATCAGAGACAGCCCTGGCTCCTCTTCCATTTGTGAGTAGCTTATGTTCCTCAAATTTGTCTTCCCAAACAAATCTGGGTTTGTTGTATTGAATCCTCACTTTTACTGACTGGTTGGATTTAGCTTATCTGGGCCCACATTTGCATCCTGCAGAGTGGCTACTCCTTCTGTCATGACACAAATTGGTTTCCCCAGAGGCCACTATGCCTTGGGTTGGCCACTGTGACTCCTTCCCTTGGTTCAGCCAATCAGCTTGCTGTGCAAACACATCTAGGAATGGGATTCCCAGAGAAGATCAGGGAAAGGATATTCCCTCACGGATTCACCTGAGAAAAGTCAAAGTGTTCCATAGCACATTGCTCAGCCTTTTCTATCACTCAGTCATCATGATCTATTCTTCTATTATTCTGAACTTGTTCTCTATGGGTTCATAAAAATTCTTTGTTCTTCCAATTTCACCACAACTCCATTGGGTCATATCACTTGTCACAACCATATTGTCCACCATCAAGGCATTGAGCCTGACGCAGATTTGGAGGCAAGTGGGGGATAAATGTCCTTTCCTTCCAGTGGAGGGACCCCCCTGTGGAAATTAACCAAATAATATTTAAAAAAAAAATCAAACAGGGAAAGCTCCATACATACAAGCACACGGGGGGATTGCAAATAATAATAATAATAATAATAATAATAATAATAATAATAATAATAATAATAATAATAATAATAATAATAATAATAATAATAATAATAATAATAATAATAATAATAATAATAATCCCAAAAAACAAGAAATGCAACCAAACAAATAAAGTCAAAAAATACAATCAACCACTCCAAACCAAAACTAACAGAATATGGAGAAATTTCTTTCCCCTCTACCACTTAATGCTTTCTCTTGTTTTCCCTTCTTTAAGTCTGGAACTCAGGTAAACAAAAACAATAGAAGAAAGGAAGGGACCCCCCCCCAAAAAAAACCAGAAAAACAAGGGAAACAATCCCCCCTCCCATGGTGTGTGTGTGAAAATATAATCCCAAGGAGGCATGCTGGCACAGGCTGTCTGCCTGAGGGCAGCAAAAATTAATCAAAGAATGGGGCGGGGAGCAAAAACCAAGAAAAAAGGCAAACAAGGAAAGGATCCAAAACCTGCAAGGCAAACAACAACAGTGCTCAACAGGCTCCTGGTCTTTCTAGAGATTTAACACACACAGCCCTCAGACATTGTGGTAGAAATTATGCTAGTAACGGGCCTCATTTATTATAGGGTTATTGCCCATTTTTAACCCACCCTATTCCTTTGCTTTTAGTAACAATATGTCTTCCAATTTAAAGGGGTGAAACATTTTGCACCACTAGGAAAAGCTTTCTGACATATGTGCCAGAATACTGGTAAAAGCAGTCAAAACATTTGCAATTCTAGGTCATGGCCACATCAAAATCAACTCAACAAAGTGAACAGGAAAAGGGAGAATAAAGGATGTGTTTAAATGCCTCCAGCAAGATTTACATCTGAGGAGATGTGTATAGGATTGCACTGCCAATGTGTTTTCTAATTTCCAGCCTTGCTAACATAAGGACTGCCATGTTCTTCTTTACTTTTGTTCTTTAGCTTGAAAGATATCTGCAAATTCTGATTATTGCTCAAGACATGCTCAGATACCCGCTGGCTTTCGTATTTCCACAGGAAGAACTTCTGCTGTTCTCGGCTGCAGGATACCCCTATGTAATCGGAGATCTTTTGCCGAAACTTCAATCTAACCCATTTGGTATGCAGAATGATGCTTCCGTTGCCATATGAAGACTTAAACCACAGACACAGTTAACACAGTTGTAGCAGAAATCCAGCGGTCCTCTTCTAAGAATTGGTGGCTAGAGAGTGAGGTATATTTACTGAAGCATTTTCTAGAGACTATTCTAGCAAGTAAAGTTAAAATAATCCACAGAACATGTAATGTAAAATTAAGGTGTCCTTGTTTACCTAACAAAACAAAAGGAACTGGTACATCCACGGAAGTCCAGATTATAAATGAGAAACGAAGTCTCAGGATGTAGAAAGAAGATCTAGAGGGGTTTGAAGAGGGAATACAGATATCCTTTAAAAGGACTAAGAATCTAAGAGATATATTGGTTAGAAGTGAGTACAAAGATACTACACCATCACTAATTCCCAGTGTTTTACCTGGTTCCCCCCCCCCCAAGAGGACATCATCCATGTGGGCATTGTGTTTATTGCAGTAATACAAGGCACATGTCAGAATTTATAGATCCACAGAACAAAAAGGTTTACACCCTGAAGGATTTCACTAACTGTAATACCAAGGGAACAATCTATGCTATAAGGTGCCCGTGTAATAATAAGCTGTACATAGGAAAAACCTCTAGACCTCTTAAAGTACGAATGGGTGAACACCTCAGTAATTTAAGAAATAAATGACTAGGCAGTCCTCTAGTTGGCCATTTTACAGAAATGAGCCATACAATAAAAGATCTGGTGTTCTGGGCCGTGGACAGAGTTCCTGGGAACTGTGAAAAGTCTTTACTAAAAAGGGAAATTGAACACCCTAGTACCTCATGGGTTAAATGAAGAAATAAACTTTCTCCCTTTATTATGATAACACTGCGGGTTGGTTATCTCACCACCCTGCACAGCTGTGTACAAATGCCTCCTCTCCTAGTGCCTGCACTTTCGAACACTTTCAATTAGTTTTGGAGCTGATATAGACCAAAGAAAGGTACAGAGAATATAAAGAAGCTCGGTAAGTGTTTGATATTTTATCATGCCTAATGTGCTTAGTATAAATGCATGTATTTATATAAAGTTGAGAGTCCCAAGCCAGGTGTATATATATAATTTTTTAAAAAAAGAAAATGTGAATGATTCAATATCTAATGTGTGGCTTTGTGTTATGCTCAGCTCCTGAAGAAAGCTTCGCCGAAACACGTTGAGCCAGAGCTTTTTAACGACTCATTTAAAGAAATACAGAATAAAGTCCTTGTGTACCTAGCCAGCTGTTATTTTACAGTATTTTTCAGCTCCGAGGAAGGCTCTAAAACTTACATTGGGCAAAAACACTTTAGTAAGTAAGTGTTGGATATAACTTCTAGCATCCTTGTGTTTTGCAAACATACACTTTTCAGTTCTTGTATTTCTTCTAGCTACCCTCAATCATCTTAACAGTTAGCAGCCAGGGGTGTTTTTTGATAAGCAGCCTCTGGGCAAAAGATGACCCCTCTTACAAATCCTAATTCTTCATTCACCCCAGGACTGTTGCATTTGTGGGCCTCTGGCTAAGCCAGCCCAGTACCTCCTCCAGACAATAAACACACGGCACACTTTAAAAGGCCACAACTTTATTAATTGAATTCCAGCCGAAGTTCCCCTGGCTAAGCATTGGAGTCAGATCCAGATCCATCGTGAGGCCCGAGTTCATCACCAATATAACTTCCACTTCTCAAACCCCTCTAGGAAATAACCCGGAGTGACAGAGCCTCAGAGACCAGGTGGGCGTATGCCACTCCGTGGCTCCCCATCACCCAAGGGCAAGGCCCCCCGAGTTGGGGCAGCTCTGGTCCTTGCCCCTACCCCCACAAAGGGAGAGGGCTCAGCGACAGCAGCGGGCAGGACCCCGCCTGCCCTCTATCATTCCCCCGGATCCATCCCCAATGCTCCCAAACCGCCAGCAAAGCTGTGACATGGATACAAATTGAGTTGCAATAACAAACCACACATCAGTATAAACCATTCTTAACAACTCTTAACTGTACCAAGCACGGGGTGGGTGGGGAGGGTGAACGCTGCCAAGGCCTGGTCTGGGAGTACCCCCTTTTATCTGGGGGTGTGTGTGCGGCCGGCCCCACCCACAGTCACTCCAGCCAATCCCTGGCTGCCAGAGCAACCCTTAACCCCACTGCCATTATCCCAGACTCCCTCGCGGCCTGCCATGTAGCAGCCGCCATTACAGAGCTGCGGGGGAGGCTGGGCCACCACTCTGGACCCAGGTGAGTCTGGGTTCGTCTTTACTGCAAACATTATTATTATTTTTTCTTCTTTCTGCGAACCAGCATGCAAGAAAATGTTTCATCTCTATCTGTTTCAGGTGAGTTCGTGTATAAACGTGCTCCATCCAGTTTTACGCAATAATGTGTGTTAGAAAGATTGATTTTTAAAAAATTATATCTATTTGTTAGTAAAAAACACACTTCGTTTACAGATTCTGAGTGCACTTTAAGCTGAAAACTACATTGCAAAATTCAAAGAATTGCAGAATTGGGGGAATATTTTTGTGTCTGATCAGCTTTCTTACCAGTCACTTTCCTTATGAGTCAGTTCTAGAGATTTAATTATCAAACAAACAAACTGAGATAGACAAATAGTCTCATCCTTCTGAAACCCGAAGCTAGGATTGCCAGACGTCAGGCAAAAGGAGGACATGTCCTCCTTTTTAGCCTAATGTCCTCCGTCCGGCAGGCAAAGATAAAAACCTTTAAAATGTCAGGCTTTTGTATATTTTATGTTATAATTTTGGATGGGAGGGGGAGAGGTGGAAGGCCCCCCTCCCCCTGTCTTTCCCTGCCCCCGCCTGCCCGCCCGCCCTCCGTTACCTGCCGCCGGTGCTGGAGCGCAGCCCTCACCCCCTCCCGCCATGGCGGTGGCTGCTCGGCAATCCGCCATGCCTACCCAGCCCACACGGAGCCCAGAAAGGCAGTGCAAGCGGAGCGCCGCCCGCCGAGCCAGGCAGGAGCAAGCAGTGCCCGAGCGCATTGATGGGAAGGCGAGCGCCCGGACTGTGTGTGTTCAAAGTCCCTTTCGGGGATTCCAACTCCCACACTCCCCAGCCTTGACCTTATGACCCTTGGGGGAGGGGAGGCTGCCTCCTTCAGCTTTGCCTGGCGCCGCTTTCCCTCTGCCTGCGCCGGAGCCTTGTTTGGGCGTCCAGATTAGCAAGGTTGACTCTGAGCCTGTGCAGAGTGCGAGCGGCTGGGGGATCCCGCAGCCAGGCCGGGGTGGGTTCGGGTACAATTGGCTGTTTAAATAATGTTTTTTTAGTATTTTGAAAAAAAGTCTCCATTGAATTTATTTTTATTTTTTAACATGACTATTTCTTGGTCGGTTCACTAAGAGACATTTATTGGCAGCTATTGTAATAAAATTGTATTGATTGTGGGTTTAATCCGGAACGATTCAAATGAAATACGTCCTCCTCTGTCCTCTTTTTTTGTCTTTCTATGTCCTCCTTTTGGTACCCATGTATCTGGCAACCCTACCCGAAGCAGATGTTGGGAATGAGCCCCTTTCTTTGATTAAATTCCATTTCCTCAGCTGTTTCCTTCATGACACACACACAGGGAACAGCAACACCCACATTGGCCCATCCTCTGGCTAATGCATCAGCCGGTAGAAACCAGCCATCAGAAGTATGTCACACAGTTAATCATATGCTTAAAATTTTACACCCCTGTCAAGTTTGCAACAATGCAGCTATATGCAACAGAGGCCCCTGGCACATTTGAAGGAGACCACAGGTCAGATACAATTCTTCACACACCATCTTATAGGGCTTGTTATGCAACTTATACAATCCTGATTCAGCCTCCATTTCTTTAATATTGTGTTTATGGCCATGGCCAAAAAAACAAAAACAAAAGTTGAGAATGGCTGTTTTGATGAACCAAAGGAACAATGAGAGAAGGGTTTAACTGGATATGCTTCTTTTCTTATCTTTTTTAAAATAAAGTATTATTACTGTTCTAATCGAGATGTTTTAAAGTATTTTAATTTTAGTTATGATTTAACACTACAACAGGTTTAATTCTATTTTAGTATTTGCAACTTAATGGCCAAAAATCCTATTGCTTAGTGTGCACTAGAGTAGGCTCACTGAATCAATGACAATTTGGTGAGTCACCTCCACTGTATGTTCCATTAATTCAAATGGGCCTACTCTATACTAAAGTAAGTTGCAGTTAGAGTAGGCACATTTGAATTAATTAAAGCTATGACACATCAAATCCCCATTGATTCAATGGGACTACTCTAGTGCAATTTACTACACTGAGCACCAGGATTTTGGTCACTGTGATTAAATGACACTGTTTTTAACTACCTCGTAAGCCATTTTAGATGCCAGTCCTGGGCAGAACGGTGCCATGTTTATGAAATGAATAAAAAACTTTCATTAATTAATTAAATACCACCTCTCATATGAACAGATGGAAAATGTTTTAACAAGTCATTAGGCAGAACTAATGACTGGCTCAGCCCTGTTTGCCAGTGCTGTTGGGGCACAAATTTTCCTGGGCTCTCAGCAGCTATTGTGGCAGTGCAGGGTTGTGTTACCTCACATGCTTCTCCACCCACACAGCCACAGATGCCATCATTTACATTAGCAGTCCTTGTCTTTGCTCAGCTATGTAAAGACATGGAGGGAAATTAAAGCTCCAGTCACCTCGCAATAGAACTGCAGATATCAAAGGGGAGACTTTCTGCAGCTTTCTGAGGTTTTCTGGTTATACGAAGTCTTTAAGTTACAATGAAAGCAGCTCTGTAAATGAGAAGTGCCATCCTCAAAGAAAATCAGCTCCTTTGTGGTTCATAAGGTGGCAGGAGGGGTGAAGAAGGAGAGGGAGCAGAAATAAATACAGATGAACACCTAAAATTAAAAAGGTGGGGAAAAAAGCTTTGCAAAACAGCCATCATCAAAGCAACTCTTCTAGATTCTGACCAGCAAGAATCTGAGAGGTGGACATCAGTTCAAGAGTTCAATTATACAATTTCAGATTCAAAGGAAACTTCAGTAGTGCAATCGCTGGGCGATTTCATTACTGGAACCTTGAAAGAATGAAATTGAGTTTGGATGGTATATATGAGCAGTAATTTACTGGAAGGAGTATTTGGGAGACATTAACCCCAGAAGTGCTGATGGCTCAGGGGCACTGTGCTTTAACAGAATTATCTAGATCCAAGGCTTTCAAACACATGAATGTGTATTAACTGAATTCCAGAGCATCGAATCAAAATGAGCTATTGGCTCCCACTATACATGGCACGAGGCAAAGAACATAAGGGGTTTTCAGAGGCAAATGAAGAATGTCTTGGCTTTGTACAAGTTGATGATGTTCACAATTATCTCTTCTACTCTCGACACCATCTTCTAGCAACCACACGTTGGAAAGTGTTCTTGTGGTGATCTTCACCTCGTGCTTCTCGTCTTGCTTGTTTTGAGCAGGAAAATCAACCTGAATACTGCATGCACTTTCTAATAAACTATTGCTCTTCATACAAAATATTTTATTATGTTTATATTTTGATGCAGCCTTCCAGCAACCCCAAAAAACATTTGAATTTTTTTAGCAAATGGGACTCACTAGGGGAAAGAGGGCAATTTTGTTATGTTTTGAGGGGCTCCAAAGTATCCCTGCCCCCATACCACCCAAACTCACATTCATTCATTCATTCATTCATTCATGGCCAGCAGGAGGCACAACAGGGCTTTCCCAGATTTTTTTAAAAAACAACCCACCCTTCCATAAAAAAAAAATAGGGTGGAAATCACAGGATTGACTACAGGTCTGGAATTCCAAGTTCCAGGGATGGGGATGGGCATTTCCCAAACCTCTGGAGATTCCCAGACTCTTCCTTACTATCTTATAAAACCCTACTACAGTTTGCACTTCATTGGCATAGCTTTCAAGAGTACAGCATCATCTCCATGCCATGATGAAGCATAAGGACTCTATGAAGGACAAAAATCAAGTTAGGTTAAGAGAGATTGATTAGCCCCAAGTTGCACCATGAGCCTCATGGCTGAGTGGGAATTCAATCTTGGCTTCCCCACATTTCATCAGAAGTTCTGACCACAAAACCCCACTGGTCCTCTTTGGGCTGGTTGAAATGTAGCCAAACTACATCACCTAAACAGCTTGCCTTTGGGATCTTTACCCATTGTTGTTTAGTCGTTAAGTTGTGTCCGACTCTTTGTGACCCCATGGACCAGAGCACGCCAGGCCCTCCTGTCTTCCACTGCCTCCCGGAGTTGGGTCAAATTCATGTTGGTCGCTTCAGTGACACTGTCCAACCATCTCGTCCTCTGTCGTCCCCTTCTCCTCTTGCCTTCACACTTTCCCAACATCAGGGTCTTTTCCTGGGAGTCTTCTCTTCTCATGAGATGGCCAAAGTATTGGAGCCTCAGCTTCAGGATCTGTCTCTACCCATACAACTGACTTACAAGTGCTAACTCAAATGGCTTACAGCATGTGCAAATCTAGCCCTGAACATGCAGCGCTCTAAGATTTCATATTCTTGAAGATTAAAATATGAGTGTTAAAATATGAAGATACAAAAGGCAACCTTGTATAGTTAAGCCTTGTTAAGAGGGCAGCATGTATATGCATGACCTTCAAAACGATATCAAAACACTGTGACATACCATAATCTATGAAGTACTCCTCCAGCACGACCTTCATTCATGTCAATGGATATTTGCCTGAAAGCTGAGCTCAGTGCCTCGTGCCTTTAAGTGGCAGCCCTCAAACAAGTAATTGTTTCAGCACTGGGGGCTATTCCAGAGCAAGTGGTTCAGTTGCTATTGCTACTTCATGGAAACCTATGACGGTTGCTTTGTGAAGAGCCTCTTCGGATCTGTCGGGGGAGTGTGGCAGAAGTAAAGCTCTTAATCTTGCTAGACAGCTGGGCTAAACATTTATATAGGAGACATTTTCAAAAGACCAGGCAGATTATAAAGGCAACAGGAGTCACAGAAATCTTGTTAAACATTGTTCACTGCATCACTTTAGATTTTAGTTGGAACTTGGCACTGTCAGATAAATTCTATTTATCTCTTGAATGCTTTTCTCACTGTGAGTGTTTGTTGATCTGAATTCTCACCTTCAGCAAAGATTTACATTTCTGTCCTTGATCAAGTCAAAGATAATTCTCAATTTCAACCTTTCTTAGGCATTAAAAAAAACCCAAGGAAAAATGGAAAAGATACAATTTTCTGATACATTAAAGCTACATCCAAAGTAACAGTTTCTCATTTTAATATGGCCAGTGGAATATTGGACAATACGCATTCAATATTTTGTTAATCCTTATCTTCTTGCACCTCATTAGAAGGTTGATTCCTCCGCTTGATATCTATGCCTTTAACTGTGATTGAAATAATTTAATATATATATCAAATTGTTATGCACTATACATTAAATTGGGAGTGCATCCATCTAATTAGGGATGCAGTCCTAGCTATGGTGGGGATGATAACAACTGAAAATGCCAATTGATCATTTACCTCAGCTTCACATACGGGGAAAATATTGGTAACACAACACAAGGCTTTTAAAGGTCTGTATCGCTCTAAGTCATTTGTTAAGAACATAAGGCAGTCAAGCTAGTTCATTATTGCAGTAATTAAGATTTATAGTGATTACCTGTCATGTTGTTAATATTTTTCAGATACATGAATTTTAGATATATTAAGTATTTTTGTCATAGGCTGCCACTGCATAATCCCTGTTTCGGTAACACTTATCCCTTGCTACCTGTTTCTCACCCTTTTTGTACCCTTTTCTGACTGGACAGTCTGACTCCTTGTCAACATTTCAGTTGTAAGCTTCTTGAAGAAGGGACCTTATTTTTTTAACTTGTCCAAAAACAAAACAAAAAAAAACACAAAAAATAAAGACAAAAATGTTGTGGCACCTTAAAGACTAACTATATTTTAATGTGAATTTTCATGGACAAGTCCACTTCCTCAGACAAAGCAATTTTTAAATTGCTTTCTCACTGTGTTAGGAACCTGGCTGCAGAGCCAGGAACTGGGAGTTTCATTCCCCACTGTGCCTCCCAGGAGTGGAACCAGCCTATGTAGCCTTTGACCAGCTGCACAATCCCACAGCATCCCAGATGGGAATGGCACATCACGTCTGAGTACTCTATGCCTAGAAAACCCTGGAAAGAGTCACTATAAGTCCGAATTGTCTTGACAGCATGTAGTTATTATTTTTAAGCACAGAAATCCTTATTCTGCATAGTGCCATGTTACAAAGATGGCATTCAACAAAGTGAAATAATGATGATCTGCATGATAACAAATTCACCTACTCATATACTGCCCTCTTACCAATAACCCAGCTTTCCAAACAAATTCAGGGGCATCCTGCAAACAGCCTTATGTCTGGTTCGTAAATGCAGGATGTTACCGGCCCCTGGGTGCAGCATCCTCAGTGCGACACAAGCACACATCACCACATGGTCTGAGACTCTTAGACTGCATTTGGTTATCTCGGATATACTGTGCAAAAGTGAAAAGGTTAGGGCAATGGGATTCTCCAGGATTTAGTAGTCTGGCAGAGCCAACTTTGCTGCTTTCTAGCATCAACCCTGCCTTATGCCCTCAGCTCTACTGGCTGATTAGAATTCATTTCAGGGATAGGAATACTGAGGGCATTTATACACATTTTTTCCAGGCTCATTGTATACATTCCAGCTTCACATGTCCAGAACCTGAACAGAAACTGCAACATAGGCATTGAAATGCATTCCTTTCTAAAGCTTGCGGTACAGTTTTTTAAAATAAAACAAAATAACTGCATACAAAAATGTGTACATCTGAAAAAGTGCACACAAAAGTGTAGATTTAGGAAAGTTCATACAAAACATTTTGTTTGATTCTAAATAACCACCTATAAAAATGCATACATTTAGAAAGGAGCATAGAGAAATCTTTAAAATACATACAAAAATGCATTGTCAGCTTTCACATGGATTAAAATATTTGCTATTTGATGCAGTACCAGAAGAGGACAAACTTAGCAACTGAAAAATAAGAATGAGCAAACTAAATCTGATACATTCAGCCATTCTCAGTGGTGGAAAAAAAATCCACATGCAAACAGATTTCAAAAACCATCTTGCATTCTTGAAAAGCATGTTTTTGAGTAATAACAAGCGTCTTTTCGAAATGGTTTGCTCCATGGAAGAAGGACAACAAGATGAAGACAGGCGGTTCTCATCTTGAAATATCTCAGCATGCTACTGATCCTCCGATTTACATACTCAATTCTCATGAGCTTCCAAATAACAGTCACCTTGAAAGGGGTCTTTGGACATAGTGAACTTTGCAATGGACTATTTAAACTTACGGTTATCCCTTATTCAGTCAGCATTTCTAAACCAAAAATTTCCAGAATCAAGACTTTTCAGCCTAGGTCGTATCTGAGTCTCTGCCGTTGATCCTCAGTTTCTCTGGGCTAGTTTCATTATTAACAGTGTAGACCTCTGTTTGCTCTCTCAAAAATTCCTTCACATTTATTTCAACATCAGAAATGCTAACAGCCTTCTTCTCAATCCATTTTTATTGAAGCTATCATTCGTTTTTCCCCAAGAGATAGGGAGATGCTGCAGGTGCAAAGTCTAATCTTGATTCTTACTGACTTGCAAAAGGCTATTGACAATAAACAGCCAACTAAGAACAGGGCAAAAAGGGCGGAGATAAAAGGGCATAAGATCCAATTGAGCTTAAAATGTGAATAAAGCTAGCTCATATTTGATTTTAATAATACTCTGTGAGAGACAGGCAGCAATCCACTTTAAGTCATTGCTTTTGCTTTAGGGCTTTCCCCCCCTTTTTTTCTTTTTTGCTCCAAACCTTATATCAACATGTCAGCATTCAAATATGCCAACATCTTCATTCCCTTTGAGCTGATTTACATGTCTGTACAATTTGTAATTTTTAAAATTATTTTTGTTCTTATGATCTTAAAACGTCCTGACACAATTTCATATTTCAGCAGGTAGAGAGCTAAGGTTTAACCCCTTCCTCCCCTGCTGCAGTCTTAATAGCACCTCTACATTCGCTGTTTGCTTTTTTCTCAATGCAAATACCAACTTCAAGGCAGCTATTGCCGTCAGGACTGCAGCAAGAGAACTGCTATTTGCATTTATTTATTTTTTTAAAAAAGGTACATCTTATATTTAATGTTGTGTCTACTTTAGATCTTAGCTGGTTTGTGTTGAATGTGTGGAGAAAATAGCCACTTCCTCTCATCTAGCAGGCTGGATATATCTTATCCCAGTCAAGGATGGAATGGTGGAATTTTTTTTTAAATGGCAGAGGAATGCTGTCAGTAAAATTCTGCAGAGAAATCAATGTAGTAGTTAAAAACAAATCTGCAAGACGCTTCCTGCTTAATTCTTCTGAAAATGGAAAACGCTGAACTATTTGGGTCAGTTTGACTGGAGGAAGTACATGAAACTGGACACAATTCTGCAATATGGCCTGAAATTCAGTAGTAAATCACAACTAGAGTAGGCCCATTGAATCATTGGAATGTATAGAGATGTTGACTCAACATATACCCACTGAATCAATGGGCCTACTCTAGTTGCTACTTAGTACTGGATTTCAGCCACCATGCTGTCTAACACAGATGCAAATAGTGTACATTTTATTCTTATCTCTCTGGCTCAAACCATGTTGCAAGGTAGGCCAGAGACTTTAAGCCATCATGTGCCCTTCTTCACAAATGACCTTGCCATTCAGTGACAAGAGGAAAAGCAATTTACATTATACTGAGATGCGTGTGTGAAGAACTTGATTTCCTTTGGAAAAGGAAAGATGAGTGAAGACAGGTGCCATGCTGTGATTTAAGTGAATAAGTCACTATAAAGTCCCACAGTGCCCTTGACAGACTGGAGATTTCTCTCATTATCAGTTAGGAGAATCTGCATCTTTTGTGCACTGAGCCATATTCAGTCCTAAAATAGGTAGCCTCATATGTTACAAATATAATGGTCAAAATACTGTAGCTTAGTGTAGTAAATTGCACTACAGTAAGCTTATTGAATCAATGGGGACCTAGTGAGTCAACTTCTCCTTATGTTCCATTGATTCAAATGGGTCTACTTTAACTGTTACTTACTATGCTAAAGTAAGTAGCAACTAGAGTGGGCCCATTTGAATCAACAGATCTTACAGAGGCATTGAAGACTCATTATTGATTGAATAGGTCTACCCTAGTGGGATTTGTTGTAGTTTATTGCAACCTTGGATGCTGACATCTAGCTTGTTTGACTGGGAGGGATCTTTCTAGGCTGGAGTAACTGTCAGTCTGGCCAGCATGAACCTTTAGTTGTTTCCATGTAAAGAGAGCCCCGCCTCTCTCCTAAGAGTTCTTTTTTTCTTCTGTAAAATGTCCATTGACGCTGCTTGATAGAAAATGTCTGATAAAGTATATTGAAGCAGAGTTGTTAAAAGCAGTCATGTTAGTTGTTAAAATATTCACAATTGTAAGAAAATGGAATGTTTTATTCTTTATATTACTAATGTCTCAGAGTGAGTCATTGCAAGTGCCAGTAAATGAGAGAGGGGTGGATTATCTGGGAACTAGTAGCTATTATACTCTGTAAATCCCTGCACTTCTGCTGTACAGCTGAGGAAAGTTAACCACAAACATTTCAAAACTCTGCAACACGATTTACTGCACTAAGCAACAGAACTTTGACCATTGTTTCCAAATCATCATGAAGATATTATTAGCCTACATGGGATAGGAAAGCATAATATGTAGCACCTAGTAATCCTGCACACAGGGGGAAAAATCTCTAGTTCTATTCAGCTCTGAGAGCACAGGGATATAGGATCTTAACTCATAAATACCAAATATGAAAACTATTACAAAGCTTTGTGAGTTCACCACGGTTTCCCTTACAAGGCTCAGAGAGAGAATTGTCTAATGAGATAAACTTCACCCAGACAGGGAGAAAAGAGTTGAAAGTACTTAATGGCAGCAGCTGAAAGCCCTGTAAGCACCTCAAGTTGCACCATGATCTTGAGAGGCCAGAACAATTTAAAACTATTGGAATAACAGGAGATAGACAGCACTTTGTGACATGTAGAGAATGGCAAAATACTTTTCTTTATCCCAGCGATCTATAGGGGATTAGCGAGGACCTCATATAGCTGAAGGGAAGAAGATGTTAGCCTTTGATTGGGACACCAGAGAAAGCGAGCACAGTTGGAGCAGTAACGAACGGCATTCGCAGGCAGAATAAATCAAGCGCATACCAGCACACTGGAGGAAAATAGAGCTGCGTGGGAAAACAATGAATGCAGAGAGAAGGGCAATTTGTACAAACCTCCTGCACCAAATGGTAGGGTGAGGGGGTCAGACTCACAGGAGGCACACAGCTGGACCGGCCACTGGTCTTGGAGTGCCTGGCACTGCTAACAGGTTGGAGCTAAGCAGGGAGGAAATCAGCTCTGTGCCTCGCCACCCATACTACCTGCTCCACTAAGCCGCCTGGAGCTTCTTAGGCCAGAAAAATGGGACAGAAGTGTAAAATAAACAAATAAGGAATGTTGGCGATTCTTTAATGCATCCAGTGACCATGTTGTCTGTACATTATAGGAGCTGAAGACCAGCACATCTGGAGGGCACCAGATTTGGGGAGAATTAGCACTAGGGACTTGACAGCTTAGAAGTGAGATTCAGCTGAAGAAGGCTTCCTTCAGGAGATGCAACTAGAGATGGTGGAAAATTCCTCCCTGACTCCCCAGTCATCTGCTCATTTCTGAACATTTGATAAGTGACAAGACAACTAGCGAAGTCATCCAATCAGTGCAACATGAATAGGAATAATTTCCAAGAGGCAAGTTACTTCATGAACTACACATACACACATACACACACCCATGAGATCAAGTAGAGTTCTTCTGCCCTTTGAAAGGATCAGCCGTACTGTATTCCTCTCCCTCAAAAGAAGCCCAGCTCCTTATTTTCAGCAAGCTTCACTCATGCCTCACACTTGTGCAACAGAGGATACAGGCAGGCTTCTGCATACCCATGCAGACATCCTCAGCTTTCTCCCTCGTGTGCTCTTATCCCTCCTAATGTGTTTCACTATTGCAGCTTTGTAATCTATTAGCCCTTGTTCTGAGCCCCTGCAACCTTTGGATGTCTCAGCTGGGTCTTTTTCTGACAGGTGATTAACCTGCAATCACACTGCAAGTGGAAGAATCTGGCTTTTAGCACGGACTTCCATGCAACCATAAGATACTTGAGGCCCCCACTTTCATAAAGAAAAGTACATTTCAAAGAAACTGATCTGGATTTAAAAAAAAAAAGCTGGTGCGGCTTCTGATAGCCATGGTGAGGAACTTTTTTATCTTTGTCCATCAATATCTCAGGAATGCCATATCTCAGAAATCCACATTCCTTGTGCTGTTTAGAAACCAGGATGAAGCACCTAAGTTTAGCTTGGACAGTGTTCTTCCAGACAAGAGATGCCATCACGCCAGATGTGGAAAAGATTGCACATCCACATGGAAGCCACTAACGCCGATATATAGGATTAATCTAGCGCAGTGATTCCCAACCTTGGGTCCCCAGATGTTCCTGGACTAAAACTCCCAAAAGCCTTCACCACTAGTAGTGTTGGTCAAGATTTCTGGGAGTTGTAGTCCACAAACATCTGAGGATCCAAGGTTGGGAACCAATGTGCTAGCATGTCAAACAATGCAAATGGCAGCCTCCTTCAAGCAGAACTCACTCTCCAAGGAGCTCCATCAGACTTGTTTCTAAATGCATTCCAGAAAAAAGATGGAAACATGGCCTTTTAAAATAAGACATTCTGCTGAACCTATTGCTAAAGTTGGTTAACCTGTCATTCTGATGCTTTCTAAGACCAAAAGAACACAGTAAGAGCTGTGTGAAGATGTTTTCTTTATCCTGCATCAGCTTCAGTTGATGACCCTACACTTTAGCTTTATGAGACAGAAAGAAAAACGCCTCCCTTTCCATTATTCCTACCATGAGCATCATTTTATATACACTTCTGTCACGTCCTTCTCTTAGTCGCTGTTTTATAAGGTTGAAAATCCATGAAAATACTCTTTCCTCATATGACAGCTCTTCTAGCCCCTTTTTCTTGGAAACCTGAGGTAGTTTTTCTTGGAAACCTGAGGTAGTTTTTCTTGGAAACCTGAGGTAGTAGTGTCAGTCACAAGAAAATCCCAAAATATATGAATGTAACACTTTCATTAGACTAGCGGTTCTCAAACTGGGGTCCCCATATCCTCTTGGACTGCAATTCCCAGAAGTCTTCACCACTTGCTGAATTACAGTAACATGGATTTGAGGGTTTTCCCCCCTCATAATCAACACATTTATCTTTGTTTTTAGTCCAACTTTGAAAATCCAAATTTAGTTGTTCAACAGAAGGATCCTCCACTGGAAGAAGATAATTTTCTAATGACCACTTCAGTTTTGCCTCAGGGTTTAGCCCCCTCCAGCTACTATGTAATGCTACCCAATTTGGCTTCAATTGTTTAAAAAAAAACCACCTTATAGCATCTAAAATGATCTCCTATGTTATTAATACAATTTCAGCCTAGTTTTTCTGTTTTTACCAATAAAAATGCCCATGTGCTTCATCTTGGTTAATGATATTTCTGAGAAACACCTGGATTTTAGAAGTTCAAAAATGGGGGCTCAAAAGATTCCACTCTGTTCTCGTTTCCCAGCAGTCCCAGGTGTGACCTGAAATCATCACATCACCTGCTAAGGCCTAACCTGGATGTCTGTACATTTAATCTTAAGACTCTGAATATGCAGATACTGTGACTGAACAACGTGATCTCCCACCCACTATCACCTACTTACTTTTTGTAGCATGCCTGGTGAAGAGATCTGAAGATCTAGAGGACTTGCACGTTTTAGGTGATTTTTTTTAAGTTGATCTAATCTGAAAGAATACTCTCAGAATGACTGGAATCATTTTGGCATCACATACACTGCACAAGTAGGATAATGCCATCGTCCTGCAATGGGAATATTTAACTTAAATTGACTGAAAGCTTCCTATCCCCTCCCTCTTTCAGGTTCTGCGGCTCCCTAGAGCTCCCTTTTGCCCTGGGGAAAACTTTAATAATCTTAGGATGGGGGAGAGCCACAGCCAGGATCATGATTGCTAGCAGTAATCCAGTGGCAATTTTTGCTTATTAGATTCCTTCTCATCCTGAGGATCCCATAGGCTTCCCCAGGGCAAAAGAAAGGCCTACAGAGCCTTGGCACCTCAAAGGAAGGGAAAGGAAGATTTTAATTAATTTAAATGAAACATTTCCATTGCAGGATAATGTTGATGTCATCCTACTTGCATGTTGTAAGTTGCCAAGAGGATTTCAGCCATTGTGTATTTTGGATTTTTTTCTCTTTTGTTCCCTTTTCTAGCTAAATGAAACTCTTTCTGGGTTGCCTTGACTGAACCTGTAGAAGCTTAGCTAAGCTACTTGTTTTCATTTTCCTTTACCCACAAAAGTCATTCATCTCTATAATATATACTATCTAATATGTCCAGTATATGCAACTAGATATCAGATAACAACCCAAATCCTCTTGTGTAGCTACACAAAAGACATAAGTTTAGAAATCTTCATAGACATTGTCTGCTGCCTCCTGAGTTGTGTGACTCTGCATGCAACAGATAATGTGTAGTGATCTCTTAACTTGAGTCAATTTACTTCCAAAAGTCACATTGCTTGCATTACACCACCGTAACCTAAGCAAGAGGATTTTCACCATTTAAAAGTAGTTGCATACTCTCAAGTTCATTCCTGGCTTATAGAGACCCTTTCCAAGGTAGTATAGGATACTCAGAGGTGGTTTACCATTCCCTTCTTCTGTTTGCACTATGGCGCTGTGCAGCATGCCCAAAGTCGCAGAGACTGAATGGACACATTACTTACCTATAGTAAGTTCTTCGAGTGGTCATCCATGAAATGATATATATTGTTTGTTTCAGTGCCTGTGCAAAACTCCTCAGAACATTCTAGAGTTTAAACAGACTCTGTTAGATCAGCCTCTCCCACTGTGCAGGTCCGTGCAGCCAACAACCATCCCTCAGTCCCCCTAGTCTATTGCTGCATATAAGGCAGATCAGTGGCATGGTAAACTGAGGGGAAGATGAGTGGGTTGTGCAAATTCACAGATGACCACTTGAAGAACTACAGTTACAGATAAATAACCTGTCCTTCTTCATGGTCTCGTGAATCACACATATAGGTGACTAACAAGCTTGTTTACCAGCTGGTGTAGTGTCGCACCAATATGGAAGAGATCACTGCTCTACCACATTGAGCTTAGCCCTGATGTCCGATCTGTAATGTTTAGATGTGGGGTATTCGCATTCCTATACAAATACCCCCACACAGGTGAACATAACGTCCACTCACCCGTCTGCTGCTGCCGCCAGCTCCGCACTCCCTTCTAATTGCTCTGGAGCTCGCAGTTGACTAGCTACTCCCAGCAGAAGGAGGGAAGACGAGCCTCCCTGCCAGGCTGACGAGTGGCTAGTCAACCACAAGCTCCAGAGCAATTGGAAGGGAGTGCGGAGCCGGCAGCAGCAGCAGACGGATGAGTGGATGGTCCAGCCCCAGGGGGGCAGACCCTCGTTACATCCACCTGTTCTAGTAATGTTTAATGGATGTGGAGGTTTGAGACCAGGTTGCAGCCTGATGATAATCTGTGATCTGGAGTCCTTTAAGAAAGGCCGGTGAAAAATCAATAGGTCTAGTCAAATGACCTTTCAGGGGCACAGGAACTGGTTTCTTTGCAAGCTGATAACAGAGTTTGATTGTACTGACAAGTCACTTCGATAATTGCTGGGCAGTTATTTGAGTCCCCATTCATGACAATTAGTAACTCACAAATAGTCTGTTCATTTTCCGCATGTTCTGTGTCCTTGAAATATAGAAAGCCATGACTTGATGAACAGCCGAAGTGTGGAAAGATCTCTCTAGATCTGAGGATGGGGGAAAGGTAGGGGGCACAATGGTATGATTGAGATAGAACTCAGAAATCAGTCAAGGTAAGAAGGAGACATCAGGAAAAGCAATGACCTTATCTTTGTACAATTGTAAAAAGGATGGGTCACACCTAAGGACACATAGTTTGCTCACTCTCCATGCGTAAGTGACAGCCAAGAGAAAGTTTTAGAAGAAGTGGACTTATCCACAAAAGCTTGTATTATAATACAGAAGTCAGTCTTTAAGGTGCCACAACATTTTTGTCATTTGTTTTTGTTTTTGCCTGACAAGCCAGGAGAAAGGCAGTCTTGTAAGAAAGTCATCTCAAATCTTCTGTAGCCCCGTGGTTCAAATAGAGGCCTCACCACCTGATTGAGACTAGGTGGAGTGACCACTGGGGAGGTGGTGCCTTAACATCAGGAAAGACATTCTGCAAGACTCGGAGGAACCCCTTTAGAGTTGGATTCTTAAAGTATTTAGGGTCTTTTAAGTATGGAGATTCTTTCACCACTATGGCAGACAGACAGACACTAATAAAAGATTAAGATAATCCATTTTGCTCTATTTGTAAGAGGAAACTCAATACCACATGTAGTGAAGGCTGGAGGTCAGGATCACCTTTTGTTTCATTTTGCCATCTTTTCCCCTATGTGTGGAGTGACAGCTTTTCCTGTTTGACTGGTTTGTTAAAAAGAATTTGTTATTTGGTTAATTTCCTGTGCATTTATTTTGTTAAAGGAACATATTTTGGTAGGCAGTTTAGAACTGTTTTTTGTTTTTGTTCGTTGCTTTGCTTTGTGTGAGGCTTTACAAGAAAGAAGGTGAAAAACAGGGCTGGGAAGAAGAGAGAGAGAACCTCAGGGTTGAAGTGAAACAAGGAACTAGTTCTAAGTTCTAAAAAATTTTTTAGGAAGATTCATGAAGAGAAGTGATGGACAAATGATGATAAGAAGACGATGAAACAATGAAACAGGTAGGTGATTCTTTTTTACACATAAAGCTCTAGTAATGATCCCAGAAGCTTCCTCAGTGGCGGCAAAAAGGGAACTGAGGGATTGTCATTGGGTGTGCAGACACACACAGTATGAGGAGGTGATCTAACATATGTCTGTTTAAGCTCTAGAATGTTCTGAGGAGTTTCACGTAGGCATGGAAACAACCCATATGTGTGATTCATGAAGACGATGAAGAACTTCTTACAAAACACAGTGGGGTATCAAACTCCTGATCCGTTTCCAGAACCAGGTACCCAACCCATTGAGCTTTGATACATATCTTAACAATACTGCCAGTTTTTCTCTATTCAATATAAAGGATAAACTTCATTTTTTTAAAAAAAAGGGTTACAACCCCCCCTCCCAAACTGTAAAAGGTTTACTCAGAAAGCAACTTCACTGTATTAAACACGGCTTACTTCCAGGAAATTGTCAAAGAAATAAAGTCCGAATCACCTTTATGGAAGTCCATAGAGCTGCCTTGAATTTTACAGCTGCTTATATAAACTCAGTTGTGTCCATGTGGTCAATTACCACTGGGTCTTCCATGTGAAATATGTATGCCCAACAATTCCATGTTGCTAGCAATTACAACCAGCTTTCACCATAGGCAAAACAGGTTTTTGGCCTAGGGCAACACATTGCAGAGTCTGAGTTTACAGCTGAAGTCAAGGATAGTATTCTGTTTTGGATGGCATGGTGGCATTTATGAGATGATCATATCATCATAACTGTACTTTTATTGCAATGATATCTATGATAGCCATAGCAAATTTCTCCTTGCCTATGCTTTTCTATGTTACTAACTTTTCTTTATCAGTTTTAAACTGTGCTATTTAGTAGTGTTACTTCCCAAAAGTCTATAAACCCTTTTTGGCTTGCCTCAATTTCCAAGCAGTTTTTGTGACTTTTTCTATGTAAACAGTTTTTAAAGGATCTATCACTTATTCATGCTTTTCTCCTCACTCTCCTTCCCTCTAGAAATCTCCATCTTCTCATTCAATCCCAACTTCATCCTGAGTCTAAAATACTCCCAGGCATAAGGCCTACTGAGTCAATATTAATAGTTATAGCTAATAAATAAATAAACAAACAAACAAACAAACAAACAAAAATATCCTTGAGAAAAATACACATTGAATATCATTGAAAAGGACTTGATAATGAGGGGAACGGATGGCAAATTTCTACCTTTGTTATGATTTCTCTCTGTTAGGCTGCAATTTACATTCAGTACATCTCACAGATTTCAGTGCACCATGCATTGTATTGTACTCTTCGTCATTCAACATTACAAGATATTCTGTAAGGTAAATAAGTCACTTCTGGAGTGTTTACATCAAAGAACAATACATGGAAGAGGTTCTTTCTTTCATTTTTCTGTCCTTTCATTAATTCCTGAAACAGACCCTCTAAAACACAAATTATTCACATTAATGAAAGAGGGGCACACAATTGTTTGTGTTCTTTTGGGCTTCCTGTTTCATTTAAACTTTCTTTCACCCAACGTCTCTCAAATTACTTAGATTTTTTTTTCATCTAATAGCTTCACAAGTGCTGCTGTCAGCAGCAACTTACAACACCCAAAAGGGTGGAGCAATCACCTATAAAAAGCCTGGATTTGTTGGAACCCAGTGAAGAGAAGTGCAATTTGCTTCACAGTCATTTCTTGTTGGTAGAATTCCTCTGTGTGTAGATCAGATCCATCCTAGTTTCCTCCACCTTGAACTGTTTGCCTGCTGCTACGTACCCTGTTACCCCAAAAATAAGACAGGGTCTAATATTAATTTTTGCTCCAAAAACCCCATTAGGGCTTATTTTCAGGGGATGCTTTATTTTTTTCATGTACAACAATCTACATTTATTCAAATACGGTCATGTCATCTTCTTCTGGTTGCTGCACAAGGGTGGAGGGCGGGGTTTCACTTAACTAGAGCTTATTTTGGGGGTAGGGCTTATATTACAAGCATCCTGAAAAATCATACTAGGGCTTATTTTCAGGTTAGGTCTTATTTTCAGGGAAACAGGGTACCTGCGGGACTCAAAGGGGAATTCTGGTAGTTTTGATTGGGGGCCTTTTCTATTTGATTGAATTTTTTGTCCTTATTTGCTTGCTTGTTTTCCTTGTTTTTTGGAGGGGGGGCTCAGTGTGTGTGTGTGTGTGTGTGTGTGTGTTTCATTTTGCTATATTTTCCCCTATGTGGGGGGGAGTGACAGCTTTTCCTGTTTGACTGGTTTTTAAAAAAGAATTTGTTATTTGGTTAATTTCCTGTGTATTTATTTTGTTAAAGGAGCATTCTTTGGTAGGGAGTTTTAGAAATGTTTTTTGTTTTGCTTGTTGCTTTGCTCTGTTTGAGGCAACCAACCACTGCATAGGCCCAGAGGGTCTCTGTTGTGCTGGGTAGGTGGCAATGAACTCATCCTGTTGCTTTCTCTTCTCTAATTTTTGGAGATTTTATTGTTTTTTTAATTTGTTGATGGGTGAGTGAGGTATTTCTGGCATGGGTCTGACAATAATAATAATCTTAGAACTGCAGAAGTGGAGGAGACTTTGTGGATTATGAAGTTCAGGCACTCTCAAAGGGTCACAGTGGGGAATCAAACTCAATTTCTGGCTCTGCAGCCAGAGACCTAAACCACTTGGCTATCCAGCAGTTTGATGATGATTTTTCTTTCTCATGTATTGTTGCCTGTTTTTGGAACAGATTGATTCTCTGTTGGCTTGCCTCTCTGGGTGTGGGTTTGTTGTTGTTGTTTTGCTGGAGTAGCTTCTAACCATTCTGTACAGCTGAATTTGGACTAGAGCCAGGAAACACAAATGGAAAACCCAAAACAAAAGAGCCCAAAAGAGGCTTTCCTCTTTCTGTTAAATAAAAGCACTGGTGAGCTAAAAACACAAAATTGAAAGAAAACGAAAGAGTTGCCTGTGAAAAAATAAAAGGAAAGAAAAACAATATTGTTTCTTCATGTACATCCCTAGCAACCAACTGAAGCAAAGAACATCTTCCTCAGTGACAGCCAGTAATAGACACAACACATGAAAATTAGATCCCTCCAGACTTGGGGGAGTTTGGAGATGCAAAAATGGATGCAACTTCTGTGTAGAAAGTCTTTTCTATCAAAAATGCAGGAGCCCTCTCATCTTTCACATCTGGCCATGCTTGTCAGGTTCAAGCTCATTTAATATGTCTTTTGGTCCACTGCTAATAAAACTGAATAAACAACACTTTCCTGTGAAAAGAGCTCATGATTAATATGGAGATTGTTTTGGATGGAAAAGAATCAAAACCTAATAAGCTCTGCAGTTTTGCGCTGTACAAGACCTTTTACAGAAAGTTAACTCAAAATGTAGTTATAAGTAAAGGAGATGAAACAAAGTATAACCACCTTAGATTAATGACCTGAATACAATTGCTGTTGACTAGAGTCAACCCATTGAATAAAGGAAACTTGTTATGTCAGTGCTTATGTAAGTCCCATTGATTCAGTGCTCTACTTGGGATTGGCACTCCGGGACTAGCAATTAGATACAGCTCAACAGATCCTATGAGGACAGACTAAAGGAGTTGAGCGTGTTTAGCCTGCAGACAAAATGATTAGGAGGCAATATTCATTTTCAAATGTTTTAATTGGTGACATACATATATATGATGGAGCATTTTTTCTGTTTTTCTGCAGGGTAAATCATGTGTTCAAATTCAAAGTAAACAAGCAGGATTTCACCTACACCAAGAAGAATTCAAGTTATTCAACAATCGAACAGACCACCGCTTAACACAGTAGACTCACATTTGTCTGAAGTTCTAAAGCAAAGGCTAGATACCCATCTATCAGGGATGACAGAGCTGTACTGGCAGGAATCTGGGCTAAATTACCTTTGAGTTCCCTTCCAAATGTGTGATGCACGTAAAGATGTCAGGACACTCTCTAAATATGGAATAGGTCCATTCTCTTAAGCTGTTGTTACAACCACTTTCTCTCATCTCTTCAGATATGGATCATCAGTCAGTATAAGCGACAGATCTCTTTGGTTCAAATCTGTTCTCTGAGACACATCACCTGTCCCCGGGAGGGTGGGGGTAGAAGGGGAATGGTTCTACAGCGAAATACAGAAGCAGTAGCATCTGTAACAAAAAGACTTTCTGGAAGGCCAGCTGAGAAAGGGTGAAGCCCTCCAGCCATGCCATCATTCTCAAAAATAGCCTCTATGAAATCTATCTGTTGACCATGATAATCTAGTTGTGTGTCCTTCTGTTAGCTGCCCATAATAGTAGCCTTGCTGCTAGTTGGGTGAGATAGGAAGGAAGGAAGGAAGGAAGGAAGGAAGGAAGGAAGGAAGGAAGGAAGGAAGGAAGGAAGGAAGGAAGGAAGGAAGGAAGGAAGGAAGGAAGGTAGGTAGGTAGGTAGGTAGGTAGGTAGGTAGGTAGGTAGGTAGGTAGGTAGGTAGGTAGGTAGGTACCGTGTTTCCCCAAAAATAAGACAGGGTCTTATATTAATTTTTGCTCCAAAAAACACATTAGGGCTTATTTTCAGGGGATGTTTTATTTTACAGTCATGTCATCTTCTGGTTGCTGCACAATGCTGCACAATGGTGGAGGGCGGGGTTTCACTTAACTAGGGCTTATTTTTGGGGTAGGGCTTATATTACGAGCATCCTGAAAAATCATACTAGGGCTTATTTTCAGGTTACGTCTTATTTTCAGGGAAACAGGGTAGGTAGGTAAATAAATAAGCAAACAAGCAAGCAAGCTCTTCAAACTGGTTGTCTCCCAAGTAGTACATGGAAGGAAGGGAAAATCTCACCAGTTGTGCCTTTTTCAACCACCACAGTACAAAAATGCATATATTACCCAAGAGAGACTAGACTGAGAGCCAAGGGAGAGGGGTTGCTGGCACCTATAAGGACTCCACAAGGAAACCTCTCTGTCCTGGCACCAGTTTTTAAGGTCTATACCTTGTGCTTGGCTAAAGAGACAGAACAGGGCTGCTGCTGGTGTACCATCCACCCCATTGGCCATCAGCTTCCCTTCCTGAGCTAGCCAAAGTGATCTTGGAGGTGGTGCTGGATAACCCCACGACTCTTGTTCTTTGGGACGTCAACGTCCATACCAAGGCTGGCCTGACAGGTCCTGCTCAGAATTTCATGACTACCATGGCAACCATAGAATTGTCTCAACACATTGTGGACTCAACATTTGCGGCAGGTCATTCTCTGGTTCTGGTTTTAGCAGGGCATTCTATAACCCCGTTGTCATGGAAATATAATTTCCTTGTGAAGTTTGGTTTGATGGCAGCAGGCCTGGCCTGCACGGGTGAGGGACCCATTAAAATGGTCCACCCTAGGAGACTTATGGAATCCAAAGGATTCCTGAATGTTTTAGGGGGAGTTTCCAGCTGATAGGAAACTCCCTCGGAACATTCAGTCAAGGCCTTGGTCTTACTGTGGAATAGTGAGATGGAAAGGGCAGTCAATACAATCACTCCCAAGTGCCCACTCCAGTATAGGAGAGCCCGTAATTCCCTTGGTTTTACAGAAAATCTTTGGGTGATGAAACAAGTCGAATGATAGCTAGAGTTCAGATGGTGCAAGTCTCAAAGTTAGAATGATTGGAAACTAGTGAGGACTTCTTGTTGTGCCTTGTATACTTCAGTTACGAGAGCAAAAAGGTTTTACTCTGCTAATATGATTTCATCTTCCATCTGCCACCAAGCAGAATTCTTCTAAGTGGTTAAGAGCTTGTTGGGATCAGACCCCAAAAAGCTATGAGTAGAACCCTCAATTTCCTGCTATAGGAAGTCGGTTAGGCACTTCAAGGAGAAGCTCATTTATATTCGCCTGGAACTTGATACCACAAATTTTACAGCATCTAGGGAGTGGACTGTCTAGTCAGTTTTTTTGGGATCAGTTTCAGTTGTTGTGGGCTGATTATGTGATTGAATTGGTCCATCCTACTACATGTATACCTGACCCTTGCCCATTGTGGTTGATAAGATCTAGAGGGGTGGATTGACTGAGTGGGTCCAGGAGATGGTTCCATTCTATCTCCCACGCTGTTTAATATCTATATGAAGCTGCTGGGAGAAGTCATTACGAGATTTGGGGTTTGGTGCCATCAATATGCTGATGACACTTAACTCTACTACTCCTTATCATCAGGGTCAGCAGAAGCTGTGCAGATGCTGGACCAATGTCTGGAGCCTGAAATGGGCAGGAGAGCCAATAAATTGAAGCTGAATCCCAAATCACAGTGGAAGGCTCTGTGGTTTGATGGTTCTCAGATCCAGGAGTTGGACAGGAGACCTGTTCTGGATGGAGTTGCACTCTTCCTGAAGGAGCAAGTGCATAGTTTGGAATACTCCTAGATTCATCTTTGTCATTGGAGTCTCATATGAGCTCAATGGCTTGGAGTGCCTGGGATTAGCTTCAACTGGTCCACCAGTTACAACCATTCCTGGACAGGGATAACCTGGCTGCAGCAATCCATGATCTGGTAACTTCCCAGTTAGAGTACTGCAATGAACTCTTTGAGGAGCTACCCTTGAAGATGACAAGGATGCTGCAGCAGGTACAGTATGCAGCAACTAGATGGCTAAACGGAACATCTTCAGAACCCAAATGACACCAGTTCTGAAGGATTTGCACTGACTGCCAAAATGCTTCCAGTCTGGATTCAAGGTGTTGACAACGACTTGTAAAGCCCTAAACAGCTTGGGACCTGGATATTTGAAGGAGTGCCTCTTCCTATATAAACCTGTTTGATAACTAAGAGCTGCTGAGAAGGCTCTCATCTGTGTCCACCATTAAGAATAGTTTGTTATGTGGAGATACAGGGGATGGCTTTTTTTTGCCAGAGAACCCCAAGTGTGGGATGTTCTACCTTTGGAGGCTCAGTTGGCATCATTTCAGCACCAGCAAGACGTATCTTTGGGAATTGCAGATTTTAACCAACATAGGATTTAATGCAATGGCTTTAATGTTTTTAATGTTTTAATGTTTTAATTTTGTGCTGGTTGGTTTTAAATAGTTTTAAACATCTTAGGTTTTAAAATTGTTTTATACAGCTTTCTAACCCACCCTGAGATCCTGTGATATAGGGCAGGCTATAAATGTTTAAGTAAATAAAAATAAATAAATGATAAATGATATTCCTCCACAGTCTAGTAATGTTATTGATTATTTGCTAATGAGCAACACATTTTTAAAATGCAACTACCCAATTAATCAATTATACATCAGGGGTTGGATCCAAGATTATGCTCAGCTAATCCACCCAGACTGGAAGAAGGAAGTGGGACAGTGCTTTTTATAATTCCTCATTTCTACTTGTTCTACAAAATCTGTCTAGAGAACTGGGGGAGCACTGGAACAGCATGAACCATTGTGTAAATCCCCTTTTTCCTTCAGGAGAATCCACTTCTAGAGATGTGAAGTGGAGAGACGTTTGCTTTGCTTTGTGTTCATTTGTCTTCTTTCAGTGCCTCCTCTTCCATTTTGGGAGTCTTTCAGTACCAGGCCTTTTGGTAAACCTGAAAAGACTCAAATTTTCCCTGTACTTTCATTCTGGTTTTCCATTTCAGGTCTATGCCACTGGACCAAGTTAAGCTCTACAGAAATCCAAACTATTTCACTAAAGCCAGGGTGCAAAGCAACAGACAATCGACGCCAAAAGCAAGCAACACAGTCATGCCAGAGAAACAAAAATAAATCATTGTCAGACCTATGAAGCAGGCACTTTACAACTTACATCATCAACATTCACATCAAACCCTCAGCAGCATAAATTAAAATCATCGCCGTCATCAATGATCATCCATCAGCAGGAACTAAACAGTACAGATGAAGAGATGCATCATGCAGAGTCATCACATCAGAAGACTATGTACATATACATATATAGGGTGGCACTACTTTATTTTGTCACATCTTAAGTAATGGTGACCATCATCATCACCAATATCACAATTGTCCAAAGCATCCTTTTGGATGCAAGAGAGGATGCTGCAGGACGGCCTCAGAAACAAGTGAGGAAGCAGTGGCAGGGACGTTCTTTCTGCATCTCAAGGCATAAGACACCGTTTGCCAGCTCACTCAGCATTCTTCTCACAACCAGAGGTCAAGAAGGGAGTCATGCTTCTTAAATGCTTCTCACTGTATTGTGCTCTCTCTCTCTCTCTCTCTCTCTCTCTCTCTCTCTCTCTCTCTGTGTGTCCCTTGTATGGGGACCTCTCGGATAGTGAAGGAACAGTGGAACCTACGGTGGGACTTTTATGTGTTTAGTAGTTTTGTATTTTAAGGCAAGGGAAAAACCAAATGACTAATGTGTTCTATCTGCAGCTAGGGAAACAAATATTTTTATGCCTACTCTGTCTTGAGAGGGAAAGGGAAGGAACAGCGGTGGGGTGGATTGCAGTGGAACTTTCTTCTTAGCTTGGTTTTGTGGGACAGGATTAGGGTACCTTAGTGTACCCAATGTGTCAAAGGCACACGGGAGGAACCCAGTAAAATATCTAGCAATAACAGAATAAATGAAATACACTAAACAATAATGTGCACAGTAAATATTTCAGAGGAAAAGATCCAAAAAGAAGCCCCCCCACACCTCCACCAGAAGCACAGCCGGCAAAACCACCACAACAGAAGGACAACCATACACTATACAGGATAATATTAATAAATAAAAATAATAAGATAAACAGGATAATGAATGTAAAATGTTAAAAAAAGAAATAAAACAACCACCACCACAGTCCCACAGGGAACAGCAACAGTCCAATAACCTTTCCCTAAGCCCCACTCCCACAGAGAAAAACAAACCCAACCCCAAGCCGGCTTGACGGCTTGTAAAAGTAATCCACAATGGAGGAGCAGCAGCGAGCAAATCCAAAATGGAGATCAGAGGAACTGTCACGGTGGCGGGAGCACACAAACAAGTCAGACACCAGAAGGTAGAAAGAGCACCCACTGCTGTTTTCCAGAACCTTTTGAAGACTCAAACTTCTCCAGTTCCAGGATGTCATCTCAATCCTAATTGACAGCTGTCAGCCCTCCTCATGAGAGTTGTGACACTATTTGTTGGAATACCAACAAGGCATTTTTCCTTACAAGGGTCAAACAAAGGAACTCTGGAAGAGGAAATCAGTAAAAAATCTGTAGGTTTCAGCCCCTTCTCTTTCAGAATACCAAATCTTACAGATTTCAGGTGCTCTCCATTGTACAGCTGTGAAAGGTTCCAAAATAAAAGAGGGAAAGGCACCTCTTTTATGTGTATGGTATGTATGAGTGAGTGGGTGTGTTTTGACATGCTCCAGATATTCCAGCCCTATCCAGTTCCACTGGATGCTGATTCTGTGGATTCAGTTCATGGTGTGTGTGGTTTTTTAAAAAAATCTTTTTCCATTTATATTTCACACCTTCAGTTGCCAGAAGTTACCAGCCAACAGTTTAAAGTGTAAAAATATAACACAAACTGTCAATAAAACAAAGGAGCAAAAGCTAAAACACAATTAGATCACAAGAACACCAGTTTGTGCAAGACAAGAGCCACAATGTTTCACCACTCCCTTCAGTCACAGAATTTCCGCTGTTGTTGTTATGTGCCATCAAGTCACTTCCAAGTTAGGGTGACCCTATGAAGAAGCAACCCCCAAAATGTCCTGTCCTCAACTGACCTGCTCAGCTCTCGTAGATTCAAGCATATGGCTTCCTTCAGGGAGTCAGCCCATCTCATATTTGGTCTTCCTCTTTGCTCCCTTCCACCTTTCACAGCATTATTGTCTTTTCCAGATAACCTTGCCTTTTCATGATGTGATAGCCTCAGTTTCAACATTTTTGCCTCCAGAGATAGTTCAGGCTTGGTTTGATCTAGGACCCACTTATTTGTCTTCCTGGCAGTCCAAGGTATCTGCAAAGCTCTCCTTCAGCACCACATTTCAAACAAATCATTTTTTCTCTCTTAGTTTTCTTTACTGTCCAGCTTTCACCCCTATATTGGTGCTTGGCAATATAAGAGTGTGGATGATCTAGGTCTTGGTTTCCAGTGACACATCCTTATATTTGATGAACTTTTCTAATTCCTTCACTGAGGCCTGTCTTAGTCTCAGTCTTCTTCTGATTTGTTGGCTGCAGTCCCTCTTTGGATTGATGACTGAACCAAGGTATACAAAATCTCTATTTCAATTTCTTCATTGTCAACATTAGTGCAGTTAGTCTCAGTCATGATTTTTGTCTTCTTAGTGTTCAACAGCAATCCAGCTTTGGCACTTCTTTCACTGTCATCAGAATTCATTTCAAGACATTGCTGCTTTCTGCCAGGAATATTATGTCATCTTCTTGTTGTTGTTTAGTCGTTAAGTCGTGTCCGACTCTTCGTGACCCCATGGACCAGAGCACGTCAGGCCCTCCTATCTTCCACTGCCTCCCGGAGTTTGGTCAAATTCATGTTGGTAGCTTCGATGACACTGTCCAACCATCTCGTCCTCTGACGTCCCCTTCTCCTCTTGCCTTCACACTTTCCCAACATCAGGGTCTTTTCCAAGGAGTCTTCTCTTCTCATGAGATGGCCAAAGTATTGGAGCCTCAGCTTAAGGATCTGTCCTTCCAGTGAGCACTCAGGGTTGATTTCCTTCAAAATGGATAGGTTTATTCTCCTTGCAGTCCAGGGGACTCTCAAGAGTCTCCTCCAGCACCACAATTCAAAAGCATCAATTCTTCGGCAGTCAGCCTTCTTTATGGTCCAGCTCTCACTTCCATACATTGCTACTGGAAAAACCATAGCTTTGACTATGCGGACCTTTGTCGGCAAGGTGATGTCTCTGCTTTTAAAGATGCTGTCTAGGTTTGTCATTGCTTTCCTCCCAAGAAGCAGGCGTCTTTTAATTTCGTGGCTGCTGTCACCATCTGCAGTGATCATGGAGCCCAAGAAAGTAAAATCTGTCACTGCCTCCCTATCTTCCCCTTCTATTTGCCAGGAGGTGATGGGACCAGTGGCCATGATCTTAGTTTTTTTTGATGTTGAGCTTCAGACCATTTTTGGCGCTCTCCTCTTTCACCCTCATTACGAGGTTCTTTAATTCCTCCTCACTTTCTGCCATCAGAGTGGTATCATCTGCATATCTGGAACTATTTTTCTGGAACTCTCTGGCTTTCTCCATAATCCAGCGCATGTTAGCAATTTGGTCTCTAGTTCCTCTGCCCCTTCGAAATCCAGCTTGTACTTCTGGGAGTTCTCAGTCCACATACTGCTGAAGCCTACCCTGGAGGATTTTGAGCATAACCTTGCTAGCGTGTGAAATGAGTGCAATTGTACGGTAGTTGGAGCATTCTTTGGCACTGCCCTTCTTTGGGATTGGGATGTAGACTGATCTTTTCCAATCCTCTGGCCACTGCTGAGTTTTCCAAACTTGCTGGCATATTGAATGTAGCACCTTAACAGCGTCATCTTTTAAGATTTTCAATAGTTCAACTGGAATGCCATCACCTCCACTGGCCTTATTGTTAGCCATGCTTTCTAAGGCCCACTTGACTTCACTCTCCAGGATGTCTGGCTCAAGGTCAGCAACCACACTATCTGGGTTGTCCGGGACATCCAGATCTTTCTGGTATAATTCCTCTGTGTATTCTTGCCACCTCTTCTTGATGTCTTCTGCTTCTGTTAGGTCCCTACCATTTTTGTCCTTTATCATGTCCATCTTTGCACAGAATGTTCCTTTAATATCTCCAATTTTCTTGAACAGATCTCTGGTTTTCCCCTTTCTATTATTTCCCTCTATATCTTTGCACTGTTCATTTAAGAAGGCCCTCTTGTCTCTCCTTGCTATTCTTTGGAAGTCTGCATTCAATTTTCTGTAACTTTCCCTATCTCCCTTGCATTTTGTTTCCCTTCTCTTCTCTGCTAAGGCCTCGTTGGACAGCCACTTTGCTTTCTTGCACTTCCTTTTTCTTTGGGATGGTTTTTGTTGCTGCCTCCTGTACAATGTTACGAGCCTCCATCCATAGTTCTTCAGGCACTCTGTCCACCAAATCTAGTTCCTTAAATCTGTTCTTCACTTCCACTGTGTATTCATAAGGGATTTGGTTTAGATTATACCTGACTAGCCCAGTGGTTTTTCCTACTTTCTTCAGTTTAAGCTTGAGTTTTGCTATAAGAAGCTGATGATCAGAGCCACAATCAGCTCCAGGACTTGTTTTTGCTGACTGTATAGAGCTTCTCCATCTTTGGCCATAGAGAATATAATCAATCTGAATTTGGTATTGCCCATCTGGTGATGACCTCTTGTGTTGTTGGAAAAGAGTGTTTGTGATGACCAGCTTGTTCTCTTGACAAAACTCTATTAGCCTTTGCCCTGCTTCGTTTTGAACTCCAAGGCCAAACTTACCTGTTGTTCCTTTTATCTCTTGACTCCCTACTTTAGCATTCCAGTCCCCTATAATGAGAAGAACATCTTTCTTTGGTGTCAGTTCTAGAAGGTGTTGTAAGTCTTCATAGAATTGGTAAATTTCAGCCTCTTCAGCATCGGTGGTTGGTGCATAAACTTGGATTACTGTGATGTTGAAAGGTCTGCCTTGGATTCGTATTGAAATCATTCTATCATTTTTGAGATTGTATCCCAGTACAGCTTTTCCCACTCTTTTGTTGACTATGAGGGCTACTCCATTTCTTCTACGGGATTCTTGCCCACAATAGTAGATATGATAATCGTCTGAATTGAATTCGCCCATTCCCGTCCATTTTAGTTCACTGACGCCCAGGATGTCAATGTTGATTCTTGCCATCTCCTGTTTGACCACATCCAGCTTACCAAGGTTCATAGATCTTACATTCCAGGTTCCTATGCAGTATTTTTCTTTGCAGCATTGGACTTTCCTTTCACTTCCAGGCACATCCGCAGCTGAGTGTCCTTTCAGCTTTGGCCCAACCACTTCATTAGCTCTAGAGCTACTTGTCCTTGTCCTCCGCTCTTCCTCAGTAGCATGTTGGACACCTTCCGACCTGAGGGGCTCATCTTCCAGCGTCATATCTTTTAGCCTTTTGTTTCTGTCCATGGAGTTTTCTTGGCAAAGATACTGGAGTGGCTTGCCAGTTTCTGCTCCAGGTGGATCGCGTTTAGTCAGAACTCTCCACTATGACCTGTCCGTCTTGGGTGTCCCTGCACGGCATAGCCCATAGCTTCTCTGAATTACTCAAGCCCCTTCGCCACGACAAGGCAGCAATCCATGAAGGGGTGTCATCTACATATCTTAAATTATTGGTGTTTCTTTCACCAATTTTCACTCCTCATCCATCTGAATCTAGTCCAGCTTTCCATATAATATGTTCTGTGTAGAGATTCAACAAATAAGGAGATAAAATACACCCTTGTATTATGCATTTCCTCACAGGAAACCATTCTGTCTCTCCATATTCTGCCCTAATGGTAGCTTTTTGTCCACGATACAAGTTACATATCAGGACAATCAAGTGCTGAGGCACACACATTTAGTTCAGAACAATCCATCGTTTCTCATCTACATAGACAAATGCTTTGCTGTAGTCAATAATAATAGACTGACGTTCTTCTGATATTTTTGGTGCTCTCCAGTAGCCAGATGATATTTGCAATATGATCTTGAATGCCTCTTTCTTTTCTGAATCCATCAGGCATTTCTTGTTCCATATAAGTTAAAAGCCTTTGTTGCGACATCTTGAGCATCACTTTGCTCTAGAAGTTCTTGAAATGGCTGGGGAATTTAAAAAGTCATCACCTACAACCTGAAGGACATGAATGGAGTTGCCATTGCCACAGTATGCTGAACTCTTCAGCCTTCCTCAGACTGTGACCCTTCAGAAATGCTGGAATAAAAATCTCATCATTCACACATGGCTGAAAACAATAAAGCGATAATCCAGCATATCTGGCAGGCATGAGGTTGTGGAAATCTGATCCTGACCCACTAAAATATTTTGTCTGGTCATAATGAGTGAGGGCAAGGCTGCTCACAAGCAGGGAGGCTACTTTTACTCAGTTTCTTTTCACCCTCATTTTTCTTTCCAAAAGACATTTGGAAATCTTTTAAGAGTTTTCCAGACACTGTACAGACACCTGCTTGCTCTCTCCCTCACATATTGTGCATGCTGTGAGCTAGGTCATAAATATGCATTTACATGACGGCGATGCTGATAACAGATATGAAGCAAATAGAAAATCTCACATTCAACAAGAGACGACTTTTCATCAGCCTATATGTCTTGCTCTCAAATTCATTTCTTTCCACTGGATACAATCTAATACAGTGCGAGAGCAGCCCAGCTGCTTCTGTGGTGGAACCTGCTGAAATATACATGGCCACCACCTGGGGTGAGGATAAAACCTCAAAATGGAGAATAAATAACTTATTGTAAAGAACCAGCTCTCCAATTGTTATTCACAGTAATAGAAAAAGAACTCCTGCTTTATAATTTAGGGACTCCATCAGGGTCACATCTTTACAATGCACTGAAGTCATATATCAGGCACAAGGGAGAATAAGCATTTACTTTTCCATTAGAAAAGGAGGCGGGAAGACAAGATGGATTGATATATAAATGCAAGCTATACCAAGGTGGTAGCCAAGCAAGTCCTTTAAGGTTAAAAAAAAAGCCACACACAATAGTGCACAAATAAATACATAGATTTAATTTCATAGGAAATTCACAGGAAAAGGATGTGAAAATCAGCTGACTGGAAGGAAACAGAGTTCTTAAATAAGAGAGAAAAATTGAGCTAGTAAAACAACCTACTAAATGCCTGAGGTCAAACAGGCACAAGACGTCAACATGAGAACAGATTTGTGCTTCTGGCCCCAAGCCAGTCAGCGAACGAATTCCTAATGGAGATGATGTCTTCTTCCTCTTATTCTAAGCGAGGCAGGGTCCTCAACAACATTAATCATCAACAGTGTCTTAACAGCAAATCCATGGCCCTGTAAGAAAGCTAGTGTCCAACTGAGCACTTTGTCCTCTTGGCAAGGGGGTGGGGTGCGGGGAATCAAACACCACAATATCACAGCAAGTAGAAATGGGGTGGCAGGGAAATAAGAAGGTTGAGAACAACCACGCCGAGAGAGAGAGAAGAAGAAGAAAATTTTTAAAAGGCAGAAGAGGGATTTGAAGATACCTGCAATAAGCTGACATTTGGACATTGCGTTTCATTTTTCAGAACAGATGGCTATTATGTGAAAGGCATGAAATCTGACAGTTTTCACTAGCTAGCAGTGGGATTCTTGTGCTGTTCTATTACTTGCTCTCCACTTAAGAGCCGGAGAGAGAAAGAGAGAATTTGTTCCCTGAACCTTTGCAGTGCCAGAAGCGATCTCACTGCCTGAGACCTAACCTACTACTGAAATACTCTTCCACTCCTATTGGGAATCCACTGGAATTTTCAAAGTTGCAGAAGGCTCTGCCTGTAGCATCTTCTACACCTGCACTTGCAACACAGCAAGAAAGTGGAAGGATGGTTCTCCGAGGCACCCATTTCTTTGAAAAACAAGGGATAACAAAGCATGGTGAATACTGACATAACTTTCCTTTTGCACACCACACAGATGCCAGTACAGCAATGGCAGAGAGAATCCCAGACTTCAGTTGTTAATTATCACACATAACCAACATTATGAGAGCTGAATAATTTTGTATCCTTTGCAAGTACAGCCTAAGATTCCACATCATGTTCTCATTTGTTTTAATTGTAATGATTAATGGTAATGCGCTGAGAACAGGGGATGGGTAAGGGTACAACTTTCATGGTGTATTTATGAAGTCCCAAAAAACCTTTGGCTGGTCACTTGGAAATAATGCACTGGACTAGAGTAACCATGCCAGTAGCGGACAGAATGATGAACTAGGACTCAGGAGGCCTGGGTTAAAATTCCACTCAGCCATGGAAACATACAGGAGGTGTGGAACTGGTAAAGCCACTTCTTAAATATCTCACCTTGAAAGCTCTATTAGGGTCACTGCAAGTCATTTCCAACTTGATGGCACATAACAAACAACTGACCACAGAGCGCTATGTATCAGGAGGAGAAATCTCTGGCCTACAGACGTTATTTGAGCACAACTCCCATCATCCCTGACCACTGGCCATGGTCACTAGGGGTAATGGGAGTAGGAGAATTCCAAATATGCAGGACTGTCTTTCCTATCACTCCTAGCTATAAGTGAAAGTGGTGGTAATTTTAATCCAGTTATGTCTGGAAAGTAACAGGATGGGAGGTGCTAGAGTTAGGTTTGCTTACAATGCAGTCTTACAACTTTATGCTCAAAATTATATATCATTCCGTTCAATAGGACTGAACGGATTGCACACTTGAGTGAATTCATCAATCAATAGAAATTTTAACTGGTTTTATGTACGACCATCTGTAGTGGAGGGGTTTAGTTCTGACATCTTTCTGCTTCAGCAGCAAAACTGTGGTCACCTTAATTAATGAAAGTATATTACTGCCTTCATTATGTCCCTTAAAAATATCTCCAAATCACACGTTACAGTATTTAGCTAGAAATATCTCTCACACAGATAAAATAACAAAAAGCCTTGTGCTAACCTTAAAAACGAATTAAGCATATGTAGCATATTCTATGCATGGAGGCAACACTTCATGTATCTAATGAACTGGATCATGTCTGCAGAAGCCTGAAGCCAAAATAAAACATTTCAGTCTTTACAGTGTAGAAAGCTCTCTTTTTTTCTGCCAAAAGAACCCCAGTTATATCGATTCTGCCGTTATTTAAACCGTTTTATAAATTTCCATTCCCATGACACACATGTAACAGCAATTCATTTGGTCAGCTAATCAGGGTTTTTCCACCTCACCAGCATGGTCTTTGAAAAAGGATCCAATCTCTGCATCGCGTCAACCCTTATTGCTTTGGCACATGTGAATGTTGCTGCTGATTTATTTACTTTGCAAATAGGTCAGGTTTTTGGACACCACGGCCACTACATGGTCAATGCCCTTGTACCCGTTTATTATTAGTAGTTTTTTTAATGCTTAGCAATAAATTGCTTATTGTCCATGGAAAGTTCTTGCAGCAGCAACAACAAGAACACGAACGACAGTGCTCAGAAGAAGATAGCCTCTCCCCCTCCCCCAGTTCCTGAAGGAAGGAAGGAAGGAAGGAAGGAAGGAAGGAAGGAAGGAAGGAAGGAAGGAAGGAAGGAAGGAAGGGCTGCAGGTGACATATTCCACCAGGAGGCACATCAGGTAGCAGTTGGAAGTGACAGGAAAATAGCAATATATCAATTACTTTTTTTTTTTTTTAAAGGAAAATTTTAGGGCAGCAGGGACCCAGAAACAGGACGGAAAATGAATTGATTAATATTATGTAGCACATGTAGACTACATAACCAGTACAAATAACAAGAAATATTCTGACTGAAATGACAGACACAAGAATGGGCCCAGCAATATATATACCACGTGGCTATACATACAAATATATACATGGTCCATGTGATTAGGCCCTTATATGGTTATATTGCTGCCCCCTTCCCTAGGTCATGCCAACTATAATTTTAGAAAATTAACTTTTCCAGGCTCTATACAGCCTGGAATTAATTAAAATACTACAATTAGTGCCATGAAAGCATCTCTGTAGAACATCAGTGAATGGTTCATTTCACACTTAAGAGTAAGGTAATGTTTGTTTGTTTGTTTGTTTGTTTGTTTAATTTCTACCCAACCCATCTAGTGGCAAGCCACTACACTGGGTGGCTTACAACAAAATAAACATAACATTAAGAGCAAAACATAAAACAAATGGAAAAAGAAAACCCCACCCCAATATTACCATCTACACCAAATTAGTTCCCAAGATGGCGGCAACAGCATCATCACTTAAACACTAAACATAATAGAGTCACATGATTAAATAATTAATCTAATTTAATTAAATAGGGAGAAGGTTTTCAAAGGCCTGAGCAACGAGCCGTTTTAAATTACTTTCTAAACCCTCGGAAGGTGGGGGCCTGACACATCCTCCACCAGTAGGAAATTCTACGGCAAGGCGGCCACCACGGAAGCCTGGTCCCTGGTTGTAGACCTCCGGGCCTTCTTTGGAATGGCCACCTACAACAATCAAAGATTGAGGAGTGCAGGTGGAATAGGATGTCGATCTGAAGGAGAGGCACTCTGCCCGGTAGCAAGGTCCCAAATCGTTCAGAGCTTTGTGTGTCAACATTTACACCTTGAACTTGGCCTGGAAGCATACTGGCTGCAAGTGCAAACAGGCCAGGACAGGGGAGACCTTATTATATTTTGATGTTCCTGAAACCAGCCTGGCTGCTGAATTTCACATTTGTTTCAGCTTCTGAACTGCCTTCAAAAGTAGCCCCACGTAGAGGGCATTGCAATAGTCAGTCTTTGAGATTACCGACGCATGAACCAGGGTTATGAGGCAGTTCCTATTGAGATGGAGGTGGAGGTATGCAAACTGCCTAAGCTGAAAAAAAGGCAGACCTGACCACAGCCAAGATCTGATTATTACTTGAGTAGCTGACCAGAAATACCCCACTTGACCATGAAGCCTACAAACTGACTTTGGGCTGGTACTCTCTCTTAGCCTTATCTAAATCACAGGGCTGTTGAAATTATAAAGGTAATAAAGCAGAGAGAACCATGTATACATCCATGAGATTCTTTCAGGAAAGATGGGATAAATATGTCATGAATAATGAACTGACTTGATTTTCTCCACCGAATCCTTCCCATTTACTGGATTATCTGAAAAGTCACCGTGTGAACCACATTGTGTGAAAAATGTCACTTATACGGTCCAGCACCTATTTCTACTATCATAATCACACTCTTCTGACTTCCAGGATCAAGGATATAGCTCCTGGATGCCAATTATGTCTGTGTACGACCCATTTCATCCCAAGGTTACAAAGCAAATTGCCGATGGACAGTGCCCACGCGTTTTCTCCTAACCTGTAGTTTGGGTCTTTGAGTGTCAGATTTCATTCAAGAGAAAGATAAAAACTACAAACCTCATGTGACATTTGAAAATCACAGCTGTCCATTCCATCTAGAGGCAACCGCAGCTGGGTAAAGGCATGCCAATTGCCTTAATTAACCATTTTAATTTGCCTGTGGATCAACTGCAGAGTGGTCCGCTGCACAATTATTATTTTTTACAAGGAAAAGTGTCAACAGATTTCCAAAGTGTATTTTGACTTAATCAGAACTTAACAGATCTAAGATCACACAAATAATAATAAGATGCTTCTTTGAAGCAAGGGCCATAGACTTCTATACATATACATAATGGTTTTTCTGTGTATAACTAATGGAGTAAAGTATCAGTTTCAGAAATGCAGGGGGGACTATAGGTCGTGCAGGCTGTAGTGAAAAGCGTTAACTTTTCCAGGCTCTGTATGGCTTGCAGTCTTTTAGCTCCTATGTTATTTTATACATCAGAAGTAACACAATAGTGTCCCTGAAACAAGATAGAGAGACAGAGGCCAAATTATAGCAACAGAGTGCCAGCTAAGGTTTCTATTCAACACAGATCCATTCTTGAACATGACCAAGAATAAAAAAGAAACCGCTCTAAGCTAAGTACCAACTAGATCTCCTTCCCAGTCTGAAGTCAGTTGGGAAGATGGTACATGCAAAGCATTGAGGAGTACGAGTCCTGGGCCTAAACCAATTGCTAGTTCCAACTTGTGTAAACCCATTGAATCAATGGGATTACATGCTGATTTACCAATGAGCAACTGATTTGATGGGTGTACTCTACATGGGATGAGCAGTTGAATTTAGGTGTCTGTCCTTGCCAGGCCCAGGGGATTCTAGGCATGGGAAACAAGTTGAAGGAGCAGAGAAGCAGCAGCAGCAGTAAGCCCACAGGAGCAAAGCTGAACAATCATAAGGAAGCAATGGTCTCCTACGTTCTTGTGAGGGATTTATGTCTCCAGTCAACTCCAGGTAAGGAACTGTTGCTGAATCTTGTCCCAGACCTATTTCACATTCAAGGGCAGGCTCCATCTTTGAGTAATCCAAATGGCAGCATGCATTCCCACCTATTTTTGTTTGTAACTACTGATGGTTTTTGGGTCAATGCAGCAAGACAAACAGAATTGTTAAGTCCAGACTTGATCCGGTGTCTGTCTGTGTGCATACACATGTTCGCACTTCTGCAGGGGACACTTGTGGTTTGGGTGGGGCACCTTGCCTTAAAATGTCATGGTGAGGCACTTTGCCTGCTGTAAACCACAGGCCGTGTGTGTGTGTGTGTGTGTGTGTGTGTGTGTGTGCAAGCTGCTATGATAGCAAGAGGTGTGACATTTGGATTTTTTTTTTTACTTCAGCTCCCAGAATTCTCCATTCTGGGAGTTATACCCGCTGGCCAACACCTACAGACACCTAAATGTGGCTCAGCTGAAGAAAAGCCTACCTGAAAGGCTTCATGACCTAGCTTCTAGTTAAAAAAAAATGCTGTCTCAGTGCTTGCTAAAGTTAGGCCATGAAGCCTCCCTAGCAGGATGTCAGCTTATCTGTGCCTATCTGTTTCCAATTGGAGATATTAGCAGTAGAGAATAGGGTTAAGAAGTAATTACCCATTTAATTGGGAAGGGAAGTTTACAGCCAAACTCAGTCCCCTTGCCTTTGCCTTCTTTCCTCATCCTAATCAGCAAAATAAGAGGCTTCACACATGCATGCAAACACCTTAAAGACATACATATATACCATTTTCTTGCCATTAAAATTCCAGTTTCTGTGCTTCCGTTATTTTTTAACCTCAGATTTCATATGATTGTTTTTGTGGAAACACCCAAAGTCTGACTATCGCAGAAATCTCAGTGCACTGATCTCTGAACCTGGTGTCCAATTTAACACCAGAGGTGTACAGATTTGTGGTTTGGGACTACAACTCCCAGAATTTTTAAAGCATTATAGCAATCTGGAGGATTCTGGGAGTTGTGGCTAGTAAACACAGATCAGCATCACTCTTGTTAACCCCACTGAAAATTAATCTGGCAGAGCTGTGAAATAAATGGCAATAATTAAGATTTGAAGGTGATAAAGAAAAAGGTGAGTATATAAAATACAAACACTCAGTCAGTTTAGAACGGTGGCTTAAATACATCTAGCCAAAGCCACTAAAGAAAAGCTTGAAAATATATTTTGACAGCAGGCCAAAGACATAACATGAGCCAAACTGGCCAGCTGTATTATACTAACTAGGCTGTCAAAATCTGACAGTAGTGGTGAAGGTCTTTTTTCTAAGAATCTATAGAAGCCAGGCATCATATCAAAAAGATAGAAATATTGGGTTGGATCCAGATTTAGTCATGCTTAGAAAGACCACTTAAATTTAATCAGTACCAACTTCAGCACCAATGATTTCAGTGGTTGTCTTCTAACAATGACTGAGTCTAGACCCAACCTTTTTGACTTCCTTGTGTTGGTAATATTTACAGAACAGGGGACCTGCCACTGTTGGGTACTGGATCTATCTGCAAATTCAAGATCAAAAGGTCATGTTGCCCCCTTAGGTGTCCTCTAGCATACCTGGGGCTTTGTGAAGATAGCTTCAAGAGCTGAAGCTCAATCCAAGGGATTTTTACTTCCCAGCAGCCTGATGGAAAATGCTTCCCACACACATCTTTCTTCTCACAGTACAGTATCTAATGAAAGCAGAAACGTACATATTATTGAATAGTTCATAAAGCAGATTTTTTTATCCATTCTTTCTTCCCCTTTTGACAGAAAGCATAGCTCTACTTTCTTTCATTTATGAACATTTTTCTCAAATGAGCCATGAATAATTAAAATCTAACTCCACTTGGCCTTTTATTTTCCTTAATTGAAGAAATTAAAGATGCATGTACTAAGGATGTATGCACTCACACTTCAAGGACAGCATATGAAAATATATACATTATTTTATTCAAATAGCATGCTTTAACAGTAAGGTGCATTTTTTACAAAACTAATTCCCTATCTAGTGTGGCAAATTAAAGCAATTTTGTTGGACTTGATATATCAGAACAGAAGTGTTCAAGACAGGGCACATCAACTGCTTACATAAACAGAGTTTAACAAACCATAATTGTCCAGACAACCCCTACATTTTTTATAGCTTGGACTGTAATTAAGATATAGATCTTTTCCATCTGTTGTTTTTGTCGTTGACAAGTGTCATCAACTTGTCTTCAAGTTACGGCAACCCTATAAATGAGTGATCTCCAAATGTCCTGTCGCTAATAGCCCTGCTCAGCTCTTGCAAACTCAAGCCTGTGACTTCCTTATAGAGTAAATCCACTTAATGTTTGGTCTTCCTCATTTCCTGCTGCTTTCAACTTTTCCTAACATTATAATCTTTTCCAGCACGCCTTATTTTCTTATGAAGGAGCCTTGTGGCACAGTGGTTAAATTGCAGTACTGCAGTCAAGACTCCACTCATAATCTGGGTTCAGTCCGTGATAAATCAGGTAACCGGCTCGTGGCTGACTCAGCCTTCCATCCTTCTGAGGTTGGTAAATTGATTAGGGGAATGTGTTGCCTGCATAATTAAATTTTAAACTGTCCAGAGAGTGCTTTAAGCACTATGGACAGTATATAAGCAGGACACTTTGCATTTTGATGTGCCCAAGCTATGACAGCCTGAGTTTCATTGTGTTTGCCTCTGAAGAGAGTTCAGGCTTGACTTGATCTGGGACCCACATGTTTTTCTGGCAGTCCAAAGTATCCATAAAGGTCTCCTTCAACACTGTATTTCAAGAGAAACAATTTTCTTCCTGTCAGCTTTCTTCACTACCTAGCTTTCACACCTATACACAGTAATTGGAAGTACCGTCATGTTGATCGTCTTGACCTTGGTCTCAAGTCACATACACTTGATGATCTTCTCTAGTTCCTTCAATAGGTAAAGGTAAAGGTTCCCCTTGACATTTAGTCCAGTCGTGTCCGACTCTAGGGGACGGTGCTCATCCCCGTTTCCAAGCCGTAGAGCCAGCGTTTGTCCGAAGATAGTTTCCATGGTCACGTAGCCAGCGCGACTAGACACGGAACGCCGTTACCTTCCCACCGTGGTGGTACCTATTTATCTACTTGCATTTGCATGCTTTCGAACTGCTAGGTTGGCAGGAGAGTTCCTTCAATAGCTGCCCTCTAAAGTCTCCTGATTTCTTGGCTGCACTTTGCATTTTATGTGATGATTGAACGAAGGTATACAAAATCTTTAGCAAATTCTTCATTGTCAACATTAAAGTTACAGTTTCTTTGTAGTAATAATTTCTGTCTTCTTAATGTTCAGTTGCATTCCTGCTTTAGCCCTTTCTTCTTTCACTAAAAGTCGTTTCAAGTCATTGCAGCTTTCTGCCAGTAATATGGTATCAACTGTGTATCTTAAATGATGTTTCTCCCACTTATTTTCACTCCACCTCCTTCTGAATCTAATTCAGTTTTCTATACAGTATGTTTTGTGTAAAAATTGAACAGATTGTGAGACAATCTCACATAGTCGGACACCTTTGACTATGGCAAATCATTCTGTTTTTCATCTACTTTCTCTTTAATCCCAATGGAGAGGACACTTCTTCATACATGGACACTTTTGAGAAGGGAGATACTGCATCCACAGAAATAAATGTGTAGCCTTCCTTATTTCAAAGCTTACTGAGAACTTCAGTGTGTAGATGGAGCACAAGACATGGGCACATGCAATTTCAGTGTCACAGCAAAAAAATTCTTTTTATAGAAGCTTAAGTCCCAAGTAGAGTTATGGCTCTCCCATATGCCTTAACTTAGCTTTGTCTTCCCCTTTGTTTGAATATATGATGGGAAACTATGATGGGCTGTTGCTTTCTAGAATGCTAAAACGATGGAGTTGAGCAGCAATCTTTCCGTTACATACAACACAGTAGCATCTTGTAAGCCACATAGAGTTTGCATTCAAACACGACTATCAGGTCGAAATTGCACATGATGTCAAGCAGCCCTGCGTGAAGGTATGGGGTAATATATTTTACCCGATCCGATTATGCTTTCATTGATTACAGTTGTTCCAAGTACTGTACACTGAGATGATGCATCGCTTGTAGCCACTGCATTTACTTTGACAGCTTCCCCAATGTCAGTTGCAAAGCTGCTAAGTAAATATGAATTAGATTCCCAGTGTTAACCATCACCAGGGTATATAACGGCACAGTATATATGAAAAGATTTCTATCTAGCACTTTATTGTTTTTAAAAATGCACTCAAGTTACTAAGTGATGGAAACATACTTGCCTGTTATGTGTCATTTCACAAAGTCAGCTGTTTAAAAGCAAGAATACCAATGACTGAAAACAATCATAAATCATACCGTCCTTATATGACATATAAAGGGGCATGATTTTTGTAAAATATAGTGGCTCGTACATGTCCCACACCAGGAATCTTGCGATCTTTCTAAAAGTCCACCTTCAAAATTTCACCCTTTATTTGTTGGTGCTTTAAGAATTAAGGGATAAATCGTATCAACACTGTCATAATCATATGCCTTTATACGCTCTGAGATAAACATTGTCTCATTCTTTGTCTTTTGCCAGCTGCACATAGAAAAGAATGCTGGAATTATATTTTACTTTTTTCCAAAAAAAAAAATACGCCTATAAAATTAGCACCAACTACATTTCCCTAATCTACCTAATTGTTGTTTCCTCTGATCTTGCCAGCACTTAGAAAGTTACTTTTGAGGAGAATCATATAATGACATAATGAAGCCATCCATAACTGAGCAGTGATAGGATAATGCACAGTGACCCAGAACATCCTCCTCCTATCGCTTAGGTTATAGACAGCCTCGGCTTATAGTTATGTTCATTCTTCTTAACAGTGATTTTCCAAGCTTTAAATCTTAGTTTTTTCTCTCCTTTATTGTCTTAATGTAGAATTAACTTTCTCATAAACAATACGCAGCTTGATATATTTTGAAAAATATTGTTGCATCCTATTTCTTCCAAACATGGTTCTGATTTTACTATTTGTATTTTTTTTTTAAAAAAGAGTTTTGTTGCTGTTATTGTTGTTTCTAATGCTTCCCTAGAATGTTCCTCTAACAGCTTGTGGGCTGCCAAAAACAGATGTTGAATTCCAGAAGTGCCATACCTATGAAGCCAGCTTTGGTTTCCTTTGCATCAGAATAAAGTGACTGGATGCTTCCTTGCATTTCAAAATATTTGTATTTAGATTGTGTTTATTTACAAATTTACAACTATAGATAGCTGAAGGTACCATTTTATCACTTTAGCAGAAGCCCCAAAATTTACAGTTCACATATCATATTAGGCATCTGGCTGTGGAGCCAGAGGTTGCGGGTTCAATTCCCTTCTGTGCCTCCTTGGCAGGGGCTGGACTCGATAATAGGGTCCCTTCCAGCTGTACAGTTCTATTTTTATTATAGAACTGCTGGGCAGCTTGATGGCTTAAGTATCTGGATATGAAATCAGAGGCTAGGAGTTCAATTTCCCACTGTGCCTCCTTGGCAGGGGCTGGACTTGATTATCAATAGGGTATCTTCCAACTCTGCAGTGGTATTATTATTATTATTATTATTATTATTATTATTATTATTATTATTATTATTATTATTATTATTATTATTATTATTATTATTATGTGTAGGCATCCTTCAGTCTCGAGAGACTATGGTAATGTGCTCTGAATAGAGGTCTTGAAACAGTGTCGAGTGTGGCTGAGAAGGCCAATTCGAGAGTGACAATCCCTTCCACACGGAAGACAAATACAATCTGTCCCCTGTCCAGCTCCCTGATTTTGCTGGTTTCGGGACTGCCTCTTTGCCTCAGCCTGCTGAACAAGTGTTTCTTCAAATTGGGAGAGGCCGTGATGTACCGCCTGCCTCCAGGCTGAACACTCAGATGTCAAGGTTTCCCATCTGTTGAGGTCCATTCCTAAGGCCTTCAGATCCCGCTTGCAGATATCCTTGTATCGCAGCTGTGGTCTCCCTCTGGGGCGATTTCCCTGCACTAATTCTCCATACAGGAGATCTTTTGGAATCTGACCATCAGCCATTCTCATGACATGCCCAAGCCAACGTAGACGTCGCTGTTTCAGTAATGTATACATGCTAAAAATTCCAGCTTGTTCAAGGACTACTCTATTTGGAACTTTGTCCTGCCAGGTGATACCAAAAATGCATCAGAGACAACGCATATGGAACGTGTTCAGCTTCCTCTCCTGCCATGCACAAAGGGTCCAGGACTCGCTGCAGTACAGGAGTGTACTCAGGACACAAGCTCTATAGACCTGGATCTTGGTATATGCTGTCAGCTTCTTATTAAGCCATACTGTCTTTGTGAGTCTAGAGAACATGGTAGCTGCTTTGCCAATGCATTTATCCAGCTAGACATCTAGAGAGAGAGTGTCAGAGATCGTTGAGTCAAGGTACACGAAATCATGAACAACCTCCAGTTCTTGTATAGAGATGGTAATAGAGGGAGGTGAGTCCAAGCCCTGGGCCATGACTTGTGTTGTCTTCAGGCTGATTGTTAATCCAAAATCTTGGCAGGCCTTACTAAAACGGTTCATAAGTTGTTAGAGCTCTTCAGCAGAATGGGCAACAACAGCTGCATCATCAGCAAAGAGGAAGTCCCGCATGCATTTCAGCTGGACTTTGGTCTTTGCTCTCAATCCAGAGAGATTAAAGAGCTTTCCATCTGATCTAGTCCGGAGATATACACCTTCTGTTGCAGTTCCAAAAGCGTGCTTCAGCATGACAGCAAAAAAGATCCCAAACAGAGTTGGCGCGAGGACACAGCCCTGTTTCACTCCGCTTCGGATGTCAAAGGGATCTGATGTTGAGCCATCAAAAACTACAGTGCCCTTCATTTCCTCATGAAAGGACCTGGTGATGTTAAGGAGTCGAGGTAGACATCCAATCTTGGGAAGTATTTTAAAAAGGCTGTCCCTGCTAACCAAATCAAAAGCCTTTGTAAGATCTATGAAGGCCACAAAGAGTGGCTGTTGTTGTTCTCTACATTTCTCCTGCAACTGTCTGAGGGAAAATACCATGTCAGTGGTGGATCTATTAGCTTGAAATCCACACTGTGATTCTGGATAGACTCTGTCTGCAAGCACCTGGAGCCTCTTCAGCACAACACAGGCAAGCAGCTTCCCTACAACACTGAGAAGAGAGATGCCACGGTAGTTATTGCAGTCGCCCCTGTCTCCTTTGTTCTTATACAATGTGACAATGTTTGCATCCTTCATGTCCTGTGGTACTCCATCTTCTCTCCAGCAAAGACAAAATATTTCAAACAGCTTGGTGGTGATGATCTCTTTACAGCAGTTCAGCACTTCAGCAGGGATGTTATCCTTCCCAGGTGCCCTGCCGAAGGCAAGGGAATCCAAGGCCACTTTTATTTCTGCTAAAATTGGTTCTCTGTCCAACTCTTCCAAGACAGGCAGGCACTTGATGTTATTTAATGCCTCTTCGGTTACTACATTCTCTCTAGAATAAAGCTCAGAGTAGTGCTGCACCCAGCGTTCTATCTGCTGTGCTCGGTCCTGGATAATCACGCCTGTAGCAGCCTTCAAAGGAGCAGATTTCTTCTGTATTGCACCTAAAGCCTGCTTGATACCATCATACATTCCCTTGATGTTACCTGTGTCTGCTGCTGTCTGTATCTGAGAGCAGAGCTGAAGCCAATAATCGTTAGAACATCTCCTGGTGTCATGAGTTCAGCTGAAGAAGACCTGGAATCGGAGGAGTTAATTACAGCCAAGGGAAATGCAGGGCAATTAGTGGAACCGGAGCCTCCTCTGGTATCACAGACAGCTGAATCACCGCCAGATTCTCCTCCCCCACTAGCCAGAGTTAGAGATAAGCTTCAGCAGAGACTTACAACACGGAGATCTGAAGCTCGCATGCATGCTTCTCATAGGAACATCAGGTCAACCAGCCCAGAGTTTTAGCAGGATGGAGTGTTTCTAGGAATGAGATGATTGTTAGTTCTATATAACTTGTACTCAGAGGTCTGGAAACAACAAGTCAATTCCCTGGCTCGCGTCCACGCTCCAGTTTATCCTGAACTACCTGAACCTTGCTCTCCTGACCCCTGGCTCTCGGACTCTGACTTCGGACTATGGTTTGTGTTTTGGTTTTGACGATTCAGCATCTGTTTTGATCTCCCGGACTTCTGACCTTGGACTGGCTTATCGGACTTTCGCCTGCTGAATCCCCTGAGAACGTGACACCTGGCAGTCTGTTGGACTTTGCTACAAGCAACTCAAAGAACCTGCAAGTTGTACTCACTACAACAGGCTTTGTATGCTGCTAGAGCTCCCCTCTTTTCCTCAATGGCTGGCATCAACTCCTCCGAATGGGCTTCAAACCAGTCTGCCGTCTTTTTGGTCTTCTTGCCAAATGTGGACAAGGCAGTGTTATAAACGGCATTCTTGAAATGTTCCCATCGTTCAGGTGCATTTGCAACAGCTGGGCCTGGAAGAGTTTCCTCAAGTGCTTGGGCAAATTCCTCCACTTTTCTCTGATCGCGAATCTTGCTGATGTCAATACATGGTCTTCCTTCCTTTTTCGTGTGATACAATGTTTCGATTGCCAGGTCTCTGTACTTTGTTAGTTTTGCCAATTCTTTAGTTTCAACTCTGGCATCCCCCGGAATTGCTATGTCAATGATCCAGACATTTCTTCGTTCTATTACTACTACGTCTGGTGTGTTATGTTCAAGGTGTCTATCAGTTTGGATCCGGAAATCTCACAAGATCTTGACTTCCTAATTTTCTGACTCTTCCTGATGTTCCCACGGATTTTTGGAAGCCGGCAAGTTATATTTTTTGCATAATGACCAGTGCACTAATTTTGCCACTCTATCATGTCTAATTTTGTAATCTGTTTGTGAAATCTTTGGACATTCGCAGATGAGGTGTGACACAGTTTCATCTTTTTCTTGGCAGAGTTGACATTTGCTGTTAGCACTAATTCCTTGGATCTCAGCTTTCATCACGTTGGTTTGGAGTGCTTGTTCTTGTGCACCAAAAATCAAGCCTTCGCTTTCTTTCCTTAAGGGTCCCCAGTTTTAGCGATGCCCATGTTGAAATATGATCATGATTTCCATCAATATTTCTCAGTTGTTGTCCATGTAGTGGTTTATTTTTCCAGGTGTTTAATTTCTTTTCAAATTGTTCTTTCTTATATTGAGCATTTGTTTCTGTTGCTTTCAAAATATTCTCCATTTTCACTGCCTTAAGTAATTTTTCTCTGCTTGTATTGATATAATCATTTAGGCTTCTTTTTTTTCCTCCTCTACTATCTGCCATATTTGCAGTAATCCACGGCCTCCGATTTTTCATGGTAAATATAATCTGTCAACATCGCTTTTTGGATGTAGTATGTGATGCATGTTCATTAGTTTCCGTGTTTTTCAATCCAATTCTTCTAATTTGTTTTGAGTCCAATCTATTATTCCAGCTGGGTATCTAATTACTGTAACTGCCCATGTGTTTATTGCTTTGATTGTATTTCCACCATTTAATTTTGATTTTAAGATTTTCCACAGTCTTTTGATATATTCCCTTTCTGTCAGTTCTTTAACTTTTGTGTGCACGATGTTATCTGCTTCTAGTATTCCAAGGTATTTATAATTTTCATCACTTGAGAGTGATTTCATAATATTGCCATTTTTAACTCTATTCCATCTAATTTTTGGATCTTGCCATGGTATATAGACAGAGCTGCACATGTGTCAATTCCAAATTTCATTTGGATATCTTCACAAAATATTTGCACTGTGTTTAGCAGTGATTCTATCTCCGTGGAAATTTTTACATATCGTTTTAGCTCATCCATGTATAAGAGATGATTGATTTTTCCTGCTTGTTCTGAAATATAGTAGCCCAATCCAGTTTTATTTAAGATTGTTGACATGGAGATTAGTGAGATGTTAAACAGCAGTGGTAACAAAGAATCCCCCTTAAATATTCCTCTTTTGATGTTAACTTCCCCATTTTCTTCACCATGGGCCATTAAGACAGTTTTCTATTTTTCCATGTTTTTCTTGAGGAACTTCTCAATGCTTTCACTAATCCCAAAAATTTTTAGGCAGGTCTTAATCCAGCTGTGTGGCAATGAGTCAAATGCCTTTTTATAGTCTATCCAAGCCATGTTAAGGTTTGTTTTTCATCTTTTTGCATTCTTCAGGATCATTTTAGCAATAAGCAGCTGATCCTTTGTGCCTCTTGACTTTTTAAAGTTCCCTTTCTGTTCAGTTGGGTATAGGGAGTTTTCAATTAAGTGATTATATATATTCATCTTGCAAGTACTCCTGTGAGGAGCTTGAACATTGTTGGAAGGCATGTAATTGGTTGATAATTACTGGGTTCATTGCCCTTTTGATTATCTTTTATTATCAGAAATGTACAGCCTGTTGTCATCCAGTCTTCATTTGTAGAATTTTGAAGTAAGTGGTTAAATTGCACTGCTATACTTTGGAGACTTATTTGATGTTTTAACCAAAATCCGTGCAGCTCATCTGGACCAGGTGGACTCCAGTTTTTCACAGCCTTTACTTGCCTCTTAATCATTTCAGTTGTTATTACAATATCATCCATTTGTTTTCCTTGAGTTTCTTTACAAATGTTTTTAATCCATGAGGCATTTTTGTTATGTCCGGTTGGGCTTTCCCACATTTCTTTCCAAAATTTTAGAGCATCATCTTTACATGGGCCTAATTTCTTTTGCTCTGCATTTTCTCCTAGTGACGTATAGAATAATCGTTGGTTATTTCAAAATTACGTGTTTTCTCTATATTGTTTCAAGCATCCATCATATCTTTCAATTTGTTTTGCTGTAGCTGTTACCCGCTGTTTAATTTCTTCCATAGTTTCAACAATCCTTTTCGTTTCTAGGTCATATATTTTGCATAGTCTGGCTTTTACTTTTTTCATTTTTAAGCTTTGAATCTTTCAATTGTTTAAAGTTGCTAATGTCTGCATGTAATTTGTTTATTTTTCTTTCCAGCTGAATTTTCCATTTTGGGGTGCTACGAGTTTTCTGGGTTTTTTGCAGCTTGTAACCAAGTTTCATAGCTATTATGGTTGCTGTGCTGTACATGAGCAGGTTTGTTTCCTTTAGCGTGTTGGTTGGGATTGTTCTGATGACAACATTTGCATCATTCAGTACATCTTTTACTGGTTTACTTTGTAATTGGCACAAATTGGGGAGCCTTTGTCTTTCTGTGTTCTGGCTAATATGAGTTACTATTTTTCCCCTCAATGATGTTTGCCATTCTATCAACTCATAATTTATGGGTTGTTCCATAGGTTGTTTCTCTATTGATACGTTTTCTTCCACTATTGTGTCTACCTCATTTGTCTCCCATATTATGGTCATTGTTTTGTGTTGATTTTGCCACCTTTTCTAGTTCTTCCAATTCCAGTTCTGAAAACATTTTACTCCGGATGATAAACCTTCTCTGATCCATTAATTGTTGTTCAGTTATGTCACTACTTGAGTGTTTCCTTTTCCAAATTTCCATCATTCTTTTTTGAAAACCACGGGCTGTTGGGTTTGCCTTGTAATAACATTTCATAATTTCTAGATGTTCGGCGAGAGTCCAAGTTTTGCATTTATATTGTTCCAGTAGCTTTGCAACAGACTGTCCTGGTTCCTCAATGGGGTCTGCTGAGCCCTGTAGCCCATTTGTCACCAGATGTCCAGGGGCTATAGCATCTGACGCGGTCCTTGTTGACCCGGGTGATGACTGATCCGGTATGGATTTCTCAGCTGAGACCTGTCTGGCTTGGGAGACCCTTCAGCATAGCTCTCAACCTCACTGAAGCACACAAGCCCCTCCGCCTCAACAAGGCCTGTGCCCATGGAGGGGATTATTATTATTATTATTCCACAGCCAATTCAACTGTCCCTTCTCAAACTGCTGTGTCTTTATTTACACACATGACTTATGACATCATTGGCAGTCAAGGGAGAGGGGAATTTAAGCCCCTTTCCCAATAATTCCTGGTTATTTTCTTGTTATTTAAAAAGAGAACTAGTGGGAACCTTCACGGAGTGTTCCAACAAAGGGCAAGCTGCTGGGCAACTATGTTGGGACCATCAGGAAGTCCAAAAAGCTTGACCAGATACATCTTAGGGAACCAACCTTTTAGAGAAAATCCCTATCAGAAATATTGATGGCCCATAATGACTGAGCTGGAGAAAATCCCAGGAAGTCAAGCAGCTCAGCTTCCAATCACAAAACCATATAATAAGAGTCTGATACACTAGAATCTCAAGAATATAGGGCTAGATCTAGAGTCACACTTGGTGTCGCAGTGCTAGTACTCTTCCCTATAGCAGCAGTCCCATCCCTACTGCAACCATTCAGAAACTAGCTCTGGAGATTATCTCAGGAGTTTTGGGGGTAAACAGTGGGGCTGCAGTGAGGAAGAGGGATTGCTCCCTCCTGAAGCAGTTCTGTCACTCACCATAATTATTTCCATTTCCATTCTATTTATGTACTAATTTGTTCATTAATTCATTCGTTTCTAAGAGTGTTAGTTGCCCTGTATAATGGGCTCTCATTTGTTTTATAGCACTTCCCCTACCTTTTCATTACATTTATATCCTGCCTTTATTCTATGGCTTTGAACTGAGGTTTCAATAGAAAGCTGTGTTTTGCTATAGCTTCATTTTGCTATGCAGAATATGTGAAAGCTAAAAAAATAGGTAGGGAGAGATCTTAGTCCCACCTTTTCTGTCCTTGTTTCCTTCCACTGCTGCTGGTAGAGGGAGATGCTCCTGAACAAGGGAGGCTCCTGATTTCTAATTTATCTGAAAGGCCATTATGGATACAGGAGGTTTTCCCCTTCAGAGTTATCACTGTTCACGTGCAGAGGGTGTGGTAGTTTTGAGGGGAGGTCGGTATGTCCAAGCTCAGCTCTCTGCTTGCAATGTTTAGCAGTTTGATACCTGTCATACCCTACTCCTACAGACCTATGTGATTTGTGGTATGGTGAAGCACTTAGACGTGTACTAGAGAGCTCTTGGTTGGACAGTGTCACCAAAGCTACCAACATGAATTTGACCCAACTCCGGGAGGCAGTGGAAGACAGGAGGGCCTGGCGTGCTCTGGTCCATGGGGTCACGAAGAGTCGGACACGACTAAACAACAACTAGAGAGCTCTAATGCATTCCCCTAAACAACAGCAGATAATTCAAAGACCTCATCAAACCACAATTTCTAGGATTCCACAAGCTGCAACTATGGCAACAATCTGTCCTAACCATGACTGAAGAGGGCTCATGTTCCCCCCATTTTAACTTACCATATCCTGCCTTGCTCAGCACAGTTACTACCATATTTTTCCATGTATAAGACACTACTTTTTCCTAAAATCATTACACTAAAAATTGAGAGGCATCTTTTACATGGAAGTAAGCTGAGATAGCTGAGGAGAGAACAAAACGGCCCGTACCTTGCCTCTGTAAACAGGCTTCCTTTAGTCAGCAGGCTTAGCTGCCTCCAATCAGGAGGCTTAGCTTCCTACAGTCAGGAGACTTAGCTTCCCCCAATCACGAGCCTTATGGAACTGACGTCAGCTGATGCTGTCTAAACCAATTGGAACACACCTCGTTGGAGGTGGAGCCTGTAGGCTCAGATTCAACAGGGACTCAAAATGTCCGACTGTTCTGAGCCCAGAAGTTGAATCCTCAAAGCTAAGTTTTCTTAATTAGGGGGTTAGAAAAGTGGGGGGGGGGATCTTATAAACAGGGGTGTGTTATAAATGGAAAAATACGGTATATCATGGATTTTCAGATAATTCTTGCACACAAGCACACATAATTCCTTTCAGCACCACTGTTTATTTTGTCCAATGAATTCATCCATGTTCCTTCACAGCAATGAAACATTCTGTACCTGAAACCTATTCTCCATTCTCTCACTCTGCCTGAAACTGAACATCTAATAGCTGATTAACAGAAGGAGGTAACAGCTGCCCAGCATATGAAGATGAGAAGGTACCTGTTAAAATGGGAATGCACCTGCTGAACTGCTGCTGAAGTACAGGCAGAACACCTGTTTTAATTCTCCTATGCTAGGGAAAGTTGTACCTCTTTACCAGTTTCCTAGGATTCATTCACCTGATAGGAATCCCAGACCTTGCAAAAATGAAAAAAAAATTAGCAGAGCATTTCCTTCATGGGGCACAAGGTTAGGAGGTGGTAAAAGCAAAACAGCAGTGCTGAGGCCCAGCCATTCTGAGGTAAAAAGAAACAAAACAAAGGAACCTACTCCCAAGTAGAAGCACTCTCCTGCTGCCAAGAAATGACGCCTACAAGGCATTCCGAAACCCACCTTGTGTTAGCATGATTACTGCATAACAATTGCCCTTATTTTAAGGCAGTTTTTCCTCCCTCAAGTGGAGGTGAGACATATTTCAGTAACTTTAACAGATGTCCATTGAGGAGACTGACCATCATGACTCTTTTCTCCAAATGGAGGAGACAAATAGAGTGTTCCCCACACCACCACCTGAGCACACCTTATAAAAGGGTGAAGTCTGGGGAGGGAAGTTGAAAACTTGTCTCAAATACAAACCTTGTAATCCTGACTCCTTTCATCCTTCATTGATCAAGCAGGAATTTGTCTACAGTGTCCTGAATTCCCTCCAACAAAACCTTTCCAAGTCGTTGTGATAGATCAGTGTGAAACGAATTAATGTCAAATGCAGACACTTGCAAGAGAGAGCGCTGTGCTACTGATTTTATAATCACCTCAAGCAATGGGAAAATACTTTTGCCAGGGAAACTGGAGGCTTTAAACAGGCCGTTTGAACAAAAAGTATCATATGGACCCAATAACAACAACTACAACAATGACCTGAACTAATAGCTGCTTAATAGAGTAATACCATTAAAAGTGCAATGTGAGATTCAGGAGAAATCCTTGCTGATGATGCTGGGATCTGTCCTTCCTGCGGTTGGCATTCACGGGCTCTTGTTTTCAATAGGGCAATGTGTGAAGTAGCTGTGAAAAGCTGAACATCTATCTGATTTTAGAGTAAAATTAATCCTTGATGACTGAACAGAAATAAAAGAAACCAGGTGATAAGCCTGTTTGTTAATCTTCGGAATGTAAGTGGTTGGGGGATGAGACAATACTGCTGCAGATGCATCTTTTATTACATCTTCCATGTGGTTATGTTTTGTGAAGCTGCTTCTCATTCATTCATGGTTTTTATAAAGAATTTTCCTGCAAAGTAAAGCAAACCTGGTATACATTGTGCAGATGCTTAAAGAATTAGATCTTTGAAAATTTTGATACGAACTAACTAGAACTACAGTTTCCTGGTTAGTGTGCAGATAGAAACTTAGTTATGCATCAGCATTGTCACTTCTTAATTTTATTATTAATTATTATTGATTTCATGTTTGTCCTACCCTTCTTCTAATACCGGGACCCGAGCTTACAACATGAATCAAAAAGACAACTGAAACCCAGTAATATATAACATTAAACCAACATTACACAGACTAACATATTAAACAATAACTGAGCTTTAAAAGTTCTTAAAGCACATTAGAGAGAATACGCCAAGCACCCCACTTTAACAGCCTCTGATGCAGTTCTTGATTCAAGAAATGCATTTAGGTATGTTTTAAAATGCATATTTGAAATAATTGTTTTTAAATAGCTACTTTTATAGAAAATGTATTTCAAAATGTGTTTAAACAGATTTTGAAATATTAATATTGTGTGGTTTCTTTTATTTATTCTTTTATTTATTTATTTACATTATTTATATCCCAGCTTTCTTCCAGTAAAGGAACACAAGGGGGCCTGCAACCATTAAAAAATGCACATTTATAATCACAATGAATTAAGACATTATTTTAAAATGCAGATTACAATGATAACACAACAGAAAGGATATACCAGTGTACATACCCCAAAATTATTTTGAGTGGTATATAACTTATATATTGTTTAAAGTGTCTCATATTGATTGCAATACAGTCTTTTAAAATGAATGATGTACGAGAGTGATATATGAATAAAAAGCATCTAATGTTTTATGTCATCTCGTACTCTGTAAATCTTAAATAATTTTTACTATGTGCCATCAAGTCAATTCCAACTTATGGCAACTTTTCTAGGGGTTTCTAGAAAGAGGCTACTCAGAAGTGGTTTCCCATTCCTTTCTTCTGGGGGCACTTTGAGGTTGTGCAGTTTGCCCAGGGCTACACGGACTCACTCTGCTCCTGGGAGGCACAGTGGGGAGTCAAACTCTCAACCTTTAGCTCAGCAGATGCCTGACTCACTAAGCTAACCACTGTCCCCAAAATCATTTACATTTCTGAACCCAAATCAGCCTTCTTTCTCTCTTTCCCTTTCCCTTCTTGAGAACTATGCTCTCTCTTCTTTGTTCCCTTCATAGACACCAAGGAACATAAAAGACTGCCTTTTACCAAGTCTGGAAAATTGCTTCAGAGTTTCAGGTCTGTTTAGAAATTCCAGGGACTGGACCTGGAGCCTTCTAAGGGGGTGATTAGGCATCCTTCAGTCTCGAGAGACTATGGTAACGTGCTCTGAATAAAGTTCTTGGAACAGTGTCTAGTGTGGCTGAGAAGGCCAGTTCGAGAGTGACAATCCCTTCCACACGGAAGACAAATACAATCTGTCCCCTGTCCAGCTCCCTGATTTTGCTGCTTTCGGGACTGCCTCTTTGCCTCGGCCTGCTGGACAAGGGTCTCTTCAAAATGGGAGAGGCCATGCTGCACCGCCTGCAGCTGAATGCTCAGATGTCAAGGTTTCCCATCTGTTGAGGTCCATTCCTCAGGCCTTCAGATCCCGCTTGCAGATATCCTTGTATTGCAGCTGTGGTCTCCCTCTGGGGTGATTTCCCTACACCAATTCTCCATACAGGAGATCTTTCGGAATCCGACCATCAGCCATTTTTACGACATGCCCGAGCCAACGTAGACGTCGCTGTTTCAGTAATGTATACATGCTAAAAATTCCAGCTTGTTCTAGGACTACTCTATTTGGAACTTTGTCCTGCCAGGTGATACCAAAAATGCGTCAGAGACAGCGCATATGGAACGTGTTCAGCTTCCTCTCCTGACGTGCACAAAGGGTCCAGGACTCACTGCAGTACAGGAGTGTACTCAGGACACAGGGTTGACTCATTGACAATATGGGAAATGGTCTTAGATTGGAACTGACAGGTTCACATTATTTTCTGTTGACTACATGATGTACAAGTCAATGTGAATCAACCTGGAGTCCCACTGCCCCTCATAATCCCTAGGGATTTTTTTTTCCTTTGCAGCTGGTGCTCCTGCTTTTTTTTGCAAGAGAATACTTTCACATCGGTTCAGGCAGTGTGATGACTTGAGCCAAGGTAGAAAAGCATATGCAAAGGAGAAGGAAATGGCCAACCAGCCCTCTAATGGTGGTTGTATGCAGGAAGGTTGTACTAGATCAGTGCTTCCCAACTTTGGATCCCCAGATGTTCTTGGACTAAAACTCCCCAAAGCCTTTACCACTAGCTGTGTTGGCCAGGATTTCTTGTAGTCCATTTCTTGTAGAATCTTGGACCCAAGGTTGGGAACTATTGGACTAGATGGTTCTCAAGGGAGACAAAGATGGGACATCCCTTCAGGTTGCATTCTTAGCCCCCCACAAACATACACACACACTGCATCATATGCCAGGGAACAGCTTTGCTGACAGCAGTAAAGACTATGTCAGTTCCTGGATTCCATTCTTTGGCTGCCTGGTTTGTGAAGCATTAAGTCTCTGCCACTCCCAAGTGTGAGTTTCCTTTCAAACGTCTGTTGATAATATGTTTTTTCAAAAAAAGTCTTGGGTTTTGCTGTGCACTAAAGCATTTGGAGGGGAAAGAGAAATAAAGGGAGAAATTGCCAATTAGACCTTGTCTGCAGCTTGTTAAAGTGTTTGTACTCTGGCTGTGCCTCTTGCACATCTGGACAGATGCAGCAAAAACTGCCTTATCAAGCTGCAAACAAGGTCTAATTGACAATTTCTCCTCTTTTTCTGCTGACTCCTGTCTCAATGAATACAACAGGGAAGCCCAATTTCCCGGGTGTGAATTCACAGCGGATTTTTCCCACTTTGTAGCATCCCAAGTTGAAAACATGTGTTCTGCCACAAAGCTGCAGTCCCTTCCCTGCATTACATAAATACCTCTTCCAGAGTCACAGAACCTGATCTTCTGCTGAGATTCAGATGTGCTGAATGGACTTGGGCAGAGATAATTTCAGCAAAACCAGGTGATATCAGTCTCTATGTGCCAATTATTGTCTATTCATTTAAAAAATATACTCTTTCACTAACAAAATTCTAAGGTGGTATATAGTGATAAAGTTAAAATATGAAATATACGAATTCAAACACCTACCATAACAACCAAAAATCTCACTAAGCAAAGTATTGTAATCAGCAACTATTTGGCCAAAAAGGTAGGTTTTGAACAGATGCTGTAATGCCACTAAGGTTTGTGTCTGTGATGCTGCAATGGGGAAGAAATTCTAAAGTTAGATCTTTACAGCAATAGCAAAGAAGCCACCTTCTGCTCGCTGACAGATGTACTTGTGTAGTGGCTACAGTAACTAAGAATACTTGATCTATAGATTGCAATCAATGGGCAAGTCAATTATCCCTTAGGTCAGGGGTCCCCAACTCCCGGTCTGCAGCCCGGTGCCAGTCCATGGCCTTGGCTGGACCGGGCCACAGAGACAGATCTTCCAGGGCCCCCCCCCCCGCACGCACTCCCCCCCGCATACCCACCCACACAGCCCCTTTGCACATGCGCGTGCTCCACGTGAGCACCCTTCACGCATGTGCGCGAGTGTGCATGCATGCTGCACGAGCACCCCTGCCCCTTTGCACATGCGCGTGAGTGCCTGCGTGCCCGTGCGAGTGAGCACAGCCCCTTTGCGCATGCGCGTGAGCTGTGCCCTGCCCCCCCACGCACGGACCCCATTCCCCCCCCAACCAGTCTGCAGTATCAAAAAGTTTAGGGACAACTGCCTTAGGTAATCTGTTCCCACTTTTGTTATAGGTCTTGTATATCACCTTGAGCCTGGCCCACTGACAGCCAATGTGACTCCTTGAGTGAAGATGAAACATGATAAGAGAAGGGAGGTTAACTCAGCAACCTGTCCATCATGTTTTGGAGTTTACAGCATATTGCAGTACTCATTTCCTGAGGTTACCAATGGATGGAACACTATACCCAAACACCCACTATCCAGAGTGTAGCTGGCATGCTCATTGAATAGCACTGCTTGTCACACAGTCTACCTGGGCTTCTGGTGCCAAAGATGGTTTGAAGGTATCCCCAGCTATAAACTTAACCCATCAGGGAGGCAACCCTAGCAAGAACAGGCAATTTCATTATTCCCAGGCCCTAACCCAATAATCACCCACCCACAGAGCCTCTATCTCGTCAGGATTCAGATTTAGCATACAGTAGGTTGTTCCCATGTTTGCGCAAGGGCACACAAATTTAGATGCCTATATCTCTAAACACCATTTGAATGAGCTGTACACTATACTGCAGTCCACCATATAGTGTATAGATCACACATGTTGAAGACCCTGTGCAAATATTTTATTGTATATGTGAATGCTAGGAGTACAGAGAAAACAGGGCCTCAACCTCTTAACTGTGCTCAGAGCTCTTAAAACATCTATATTTCCATTTAAACTTTCCTATCCTGAAGAAATCTAGTTAAGAAACTAAAAGCACACTCATGTAAATCAGAACAAAGAGGATGGCTTTTAATGTATTGTTTGGATAGTAAGGACTGTGACAAGATAAGTCATGTGATGCATAATTGGCTCTGTAATATAATGTATACACTTTTATTAAGGTACAAGAAGAAAATTATTTTGTCAATCATTGCTCGAGAAAAAAGACCCTGGAGGGAGCATTAATTCATCTACTGTCATTCGGTGCCAAGGTAGTCTTCTTTATGAGCAACTGCACTTTTAAAAATATTCCTACTACACTTCGTGTGTTTTAACCTCTCTGTGTGCATTTTAACCTCAGACATAAGGTATGAGCACAATTCAGCGAAAGGAGGAATCTGTGGCCTTGTGCCACCCAGTCCTATGTTTATTCTCCCTCCCCTTCTGATTTTGCTTAGCATCCATCTTGCAGAGAGTTAAAGGCCTCTCTATGGCCGATTCACTGTTGTGTGATATTTTAATTGGTCTTGATAAAGGTTTTGCTCAAATGTGTACTTGGGAATTATTCTGAAGAAGGAATAGCTCTAGCTGGCCCATGCCCTAGTTCAGTTTTTGTTTTTGAAGTGATGAGCCTGGAGTGAAGTATTCTTTCCTTCTTGCCATCTTTCCTTTCCTACACTTTCAATTATTATTTCCAAAAGCAACATGTTACTCTGTGTCAATAATTTTCAAGAGTAAGTCATTACTTGCAGGTGACAAGTAACATAGCACACTCGTAATGTGTTCTTTGTCAATATCGTTTTCTATAATAACATTATTCGTTATGCAAAAACATTAATGTTTGCCTTTTGGTTAAAGCATTTAAAAATAATGACATCATTTCTCGTTGCAATTGACAAGCAACAACTGACATTACTTCTAACATGTTATTTCCACGCTCTCTTCCTTCTTTCCTTCTTGTATCTCTAATGAGGCAACTGTGACTATACTATACCTTACTCTGTATATCTGTCTGATGTTCTTCCACCTGTTCAGAATTAAGCAGGCATGAAAAGACTGAGCAAATTAAATAAAAATGCATTTCCTTATCTTTGTTCTTGCTTGAGCATTATCTGGGTTAATTGGGTTCACATACCTTTCTAACAAATAGACCATCTCTGAAAGAGGGAAAAAAGTGGGAAAGGGCTTTTTTTCCCCCTTAAGGACTTGTTCAATAATGGAGAAGAGCCGACAAAACGAATCTTCTTTTAAAGAAGATATATCCCAGATGCCTCCGTTCCATCTTCTCGACATTTTAAAAAAAGCAATCGCTTTCTGTTCAGTTCCTCCATTTTCTTACACCACCCACAACAGAGTAGTGCAGGGAATGTATAAACACATATGGCTTTTACACTGTGACTTAGTTTGAGGCAATAGATAGAAATTTAGATGGCTTATATATAATTTATTTATTTGACTGAAGGAAGGAAGGAAGGAAGGAAGGAAGGAAGGAAGGAAGGAAGGAAGGAAGGAAGGAAGGAAGGAAGGAAGGAAGGAAGGAAGGAAGGATTTATATGCTACTCCATTAGTTCAAATACTACTCTTGCATTTGCAAGTTAAAACTTAAACCCACAAAACCCCACCTAACAAATTACATTCAATAAAACATATACAAGACATTTCCCACATTCCCTAGGAAGTTCTTACGGATCTGAGACAAACTGGGGCAAAGAAACAATCACACATAGACATCAGGGTTATAGACTAAAATTGTGGTAGGCACAGCTGTGTATGTTTCTTCAAATATAAAATTCACAAAAATTCAGATCAAAAATAAGAGGAGAAAAATTGGAATAGATACTATTGAAATTGATTTGAGATTTGTCAAGGCATTGCAATAATAGCATCCCATTGGGGTATACAATAACGTGCTAGTAAGTAATCATATTTTTTTTAATCATAATAACTGAGATCTGGAGTTTCTGTAAGTGTGGGATGCTCTCACACACAAAAAAAAAGCAGAAAGGAAACTTTGTTTGATTTATCTTTTCCCTCTCTCCTGAAAATCTGCTCCAGAACTGAGCAGGAAGTGTTGTATGAAGCAGAAAAGGAAATGGATGAAAATCACCTACTCTCTTCTTTCATTATGAGCTTCCACTGAGGTTAGAAACATACATTAGAATTCACCTGCAATTGCAAGAGGGAAATTCTTACCTGATGTGAGCATCTAAGCAACAGATCACAAACTTCTTTCACAGCCAAGATTAAGCAAATTAGTTTCCTTTGTTTAGTGACTGGTGTTCAGGACTTAGACATGGGATTCCTTTAAAGTCTGATTTCACAAGCACAGAAAGACTACCTCCAGGTGGTGAAAAGAAGTGAGGGCAGACCAGGAGTCCTCTTCTCTCCAGACTTCCTGCCTCAGGACAAGGGAAGTTTCAATCTGCTCACCCAGATTGTGTACATTCTGCTCTCTGCTAGTTGTTATTTTAAGTCAGCAGTATATTGTAAAAAGGTAAGAAGTCAAAGTAATGATGGAAGGGATGAAGGAAGAGGTGAAGGAAAGGGGTGGGGAACAGACCGGTGTTAATGAGGTAGGAGGCTCTAGGTGAGAATTACAGCAATTTCAGGTGTTGTGTGGACTCTTGCTAATACACCTCTCCCTTCCCAGGATAATTACAAATTTCTATGTTCATTACAGCAATGGTTACAGCAGCAGAAACTGCCAGAGATGCGGTATAGAAAACTCTGAGTCAACCCAGGACAACAGAAGAAGATATTTCATTTCCCAAAGAGCAGTTTTGGACATGAGCTCCAAGTTCCATGAATTTGTTCAGAATGTGAGATAAGAGAATGGAGATTGCTGGATTCTTGAATTTCCTTGAGGTTGCAGAATTCAGAAGCTATTGCGTACATTTTGTGCAATATTCCCATCAGCTTAGACTCCTCTGCAAAGGAGATATAAATAGCAGGACGACACATCATACCCAAAATAATTGTTCCTTCACTAGTAAATATTAAATACTATTCAATATTCATAAAACACTTCATTCTGTGCTCAGACTATATTTCCTGATTTGTGTGCCATATCTAGAAGAAGGTTGCCTGATGCTCTACACACAGATTTTAATTTACTCATTTATTATAGCTTTTCTATCCCACCTTTCATTTCCAAGCAGTACCTTTTCAGTCTCAAACACTGCACAAAATTAGGCCATTCTGAAAATTATCTGAGATTGTCAGCAATAAAGCAGTAAGTCTATGCAAGTGAGTCACTGGACTTTGTTTTTTCTGAGAAACATAATTATACAATGTATGGGTGGAAAAAACCCTGACATTTAGTAAAAAATAAGTAAGATTAGTATAAAATATTGACTTTCCAACAGCATAATATCCAATTTGCATGTTTTACAATAACTGGAGATTCAATATTTTTGTCCACATTCCAGTTATCCGTAAAGTCTGATCAAATCACACTGAAATTCATTGAGACTTTAATGTTCAGCTGGCAGATTTCTACCAAAAAACAAAAAATAAAATGCCAGTTCTTCCCAACCCAAACCCCATTCCTGGCTTTGGAAAATGGCTCCATATATTTATAATGAACCATTTACCAAGTCCATGCATCTTCTTTATTGTTCTTCATAAACAGGGTGTTGGATCTTACTTCCAGTTTGAAAAATGAAAGAATTTCCTCTCATTCACGCCTCTCTTATCTCATAATTGTTTTGTTCAGAGCAGTAGGGGAGACCAATATAAATGTCTCAGCTGTTTTATTTGTCCTTTCAAAGCTCATTCATAGTTTTCTCTGGGCCATTCCTCCCTCCGTTCTCATACATTTTTTTATCTGTTCCTTGTTAATGTGCCTGTAGCAAGCAAACTTGTTGGGCAAGGGGGTGGTTACTGCACAGTCTTGTCTAATGAAGATGGGGATATGAAGAGGAGAGCTACGATATGTTTAATTTACAGAGGCTGGCAGCACTGGTAGAAGACAAACACTTGGATTCACTAGACTGTTCTTGTACTCTACATCCATTAAGGCAAAGTATGGATCCTCAACTGGAGGGTCATAAGCTGTACAGGATAGAGCTAAGGATGGTTTCCTGATAGAGGATGTATGATACAATCTTTACTGCTTTGAGTTTACAATCGGATACTTGTGAATTGGGCTTTCCTCTCATTCACTGCTTCACAAACTGTCTGCTGTAGCAGACTGGCAATTTTTTTCTTCCCAGTCTGCCAAAAATTGGTCTGTAGTTGCCAATTTGATGTGTATTCGGAGGGAAATTAAATTATAAAATTAAATTTGTTAATTTAAATTATTAAATTAAATTTGTATTCAGACATAATGTATTCAATAGGATGGTTAAAGTTATAACACCTAACCTTTACTAATGCAAAAGATAAGCCTGTTTCTTATTTGCCAGCTTATCAGGATTTGATTGAGGATGGTGCCATGCGCAGTGGAGAACGAGTACCTATACTGTCCCTGTGCTTTGCCTCACTGACACTGGAGAAAGCAGTCTCAAGCCCATTGCTGACACCAAGTTTTCTGATATAAGGGACATGGGAAAGAAAATATAGCCCCCATCTTGGATATTCCAGTAGAAAGGAATGGTGAGCCTCTTCTGAGTACTTTATACTAGAAAATCCTGAGAAGGGTCACTATAAGTTGAAATCAACTTGACAGCATGCAACCATTAAGAAATATCTTGCACACCTTGCAACCCAAATCAACTAGATGAAGCATCTGCAGGTATACCTCTCGCAAAATAAACTCTTTTTTTCTGAGATCCACTGGCCATACATGCTCATGGAGTTTCTAGTCTCAAGAAACAAGGTGTGTCTATGTGCATGATACTTCCATCATCCTGTGACAGAACGTCACTCACAGTGTCGTAATAAAGTAGGACCCCTATATCCATGGGGGATTGTTTTCAAGCCGCCACTACCCCATGGATGCTGAAAACCGCAGATAATACTGAATGCTATACATAACATGGTAAAAGAAAAAAAAAAATCCAGGAAAAAAAATTCACCATGTTTTATCAGATACCATGCTATGTATTCTTCAAAAACAAAAACTGGCTCCCTCTAGTGCGCAGTTCTGGTAAATACATCATGAAAATACTATTTCTAGGTTTTTGTTTTTTAATATTTTTAATATTTTCACACCATGGATAAGAGAAACCGCGGGTGCCAATCCTGTGGATATGGAGGTCCTACTGTATAAATTTTTGGTACTATGACATTTCAATGGGTACAAGTAAACAACAGGAAAATGCAAAATATTCCCCTGGTGAATTTGCTTTAGTGGATCACATAGAATTCAGCAGAGTGAGCAGAAGAAATTGCCAATCTGAACTTGTTAGCAATTTGTTAAGGTGGCTCTGCTGCAGTCATCCAGTTTTGCAGGAGGCATCGCAACCTCAGAGCTACCTTAACAAACTGCAGATAAGGGTTAGCTGCCAACTTCCTGTTCTCTGCCAATTTCCTCCTTGCTTGCTTTGTTTCCCCTTTGGTCTCTAGTTAGTCAAGCACAACTGTGCTGGCACCAAGTTAAAAAAAATTAAATAATTTAGGGAGAAAGCAGTGCTCGGTTGAGGGAAACTGACACCTCTTTGCTTCTTCTCTCTACACATTAAACTAGGAAGCAAGGAGAGCCAACATCTGGTTGCTCATTGCGTTGGCTCAAATAATATCACACAGTTTGAACCAATGTGAAGTCATTACATTCTTTTAAAAAAAAGTAGAAGCCCTAGTGGCAGATGGAAAAACTGTGGATTAGCAGGGGAAAACCCCAGGCTGATTCACATAGACTTTTATGTCATGTAGTCTGGTGGTCCCCAACCTTGGGCCTCCAGATGTTCTTGGACTCCCAGAAGTCCTGGCTAGCAGAGGTGGTGGTGAAGGCTTCTGGGAGTTGTAGTCCAAGAACATCTGGAGGTCCAAGGTTGGGGACCACTGATTAGTCAATGGAAAATAAAGTGAATCACATAGTCCCAATTCTGCAACATTTCCTGCATTGTATTCTCGAAGGCTTTCACAGCCAGGATCCAATGGTTGTTGTAGGTTTTTCAGGCCGTGTTCTGGAGGTTTTTCTTCCTAACGTTTCGCCAGTCTCTGCGGCCAGCATCTTCAGAGGACAGGAGTTAGAACTGCATTATTGGTTAATGTAGCCAAACCAATTGTTAGGCTTCTGAAAACATATTTCTTTCTTTCTTGACAGCTCACTGCTGATCTGCAACTGATAGTTGATGGACTGGTACTAGTCCAGGGACCACCACATTGAGAAATCTGGCTCTAGATGGCTCTGAGGAAAAACCAGGCCAGACTGGTGGCTTTGACAAAGGAGTGTTGATATCTGCACATTCTCATAATGTGTTTCTACTATAACAAATTCTTAGACAGTCTTCCTTAAACCCTCTAACTGGGGTAAGAGCGAACCTCCAGCCTTTAGAAGGATTATATAATCTCAATGTCTGTGAAGGAAACCCTATACATCATCTGCAGCTACCTGCATGTAGCAGGTCTCAGATTAATTTCCTGGTGTCTCCATTTAAAGTAATTGAGTAGCAGATGAGTGTGAAGGTGCTGGAGAGTAGAACTCAGCCAAGTAGGTAAAACTGACTTATTTATTTATTTATTTATTTATTTATTTATTTATTTATTTCATTTATACCCCGCCTATCTGGTCAATTGTGACCACTCTAGGCGGCTTACAACACATACTATAAACAATTAAACAAATAACATACACATAACATAATTTGCATAAATAAAAAGAAATAAAGTTTTTTCCCAACGATGGCAAGAAACAAGGTGTATTGTAGTGGAAAAAGAAAAAAGAGTAATTAGGAGTTAACTGGAAAGGGGGAAGGCCTGCCTAAACATCCATGTAGATGGACATAGGCTGGAATTCAACCATTGCAACAGAGAAAATATAGTCAGTGAGGATTAGCTGGAAACAGGCGTGACCCCACTTGTAGCACACACCCCAGTTGCAGCATTTTCTTTATTTTAATCCAGTGCAGGTGGGTGAGCACACTCCGACCGTGGGTGTGTTGGGGCTGGTGTGACATTACATGACGGGAACGTCATACCCCTCTGTCCCCTTGTGTTTAAGGCATGTGCAGACATTCAATCACCACATGCCCCCCTTTTCCCTCAGGCCAGTGTATCTGCCTATGTACACTAAAACCAATAAATGAATTTAGGATGAGGAGCAGCACCCCTCTTCCAACCTCAGCAGAAACACTCGTGTATACACACAAGAGAAGCATTACAGAAAAGACAAGTTCCTTAGAAAGGTCACTGATTGCGGTGGCTCTTCCATCCCTGCATTCTCTCTCCTCAAGATCTCTAGGGGATTTACCACCTCTTCAGGGAGCCATAACATGCCACAGCCTCTGGAAGAGACATCCTCCACAAGGAAACTATCATCATGAATCTTCACAGGTGCAATTTTAACTACAGATCTTATAAAAAGGGATGGCACATCTGTAGGTGCAAATAGAGACACAAAGGAGGGGGAGGAATCAAAGGCACAACAACAGCAATTTTATACACAATGGGAGAATAGAATATGTGTCCGTACTTATTAATACTACCTTAGACATCTGCCCTGCTAAAGCACCCTTCCACAACTTGCAGATGTGATGAAGTTCAGGTCCTATGACTTCAGCCAGCATGCCCAGGAGCTGTCGGGAATTTAGTCCAGCACATCTGAAGGGCATCAGGTTAGGAAAGGCTGGGGTAAATTGATGTGCAGGGAATTCTGAGCTTGGCTGGTGGAATCAGAGGTGACTTCTACGATCCAGCTTAATCATGTTACCAACAACACCAGCAACTTGGACTATTATATAAATGGCCCTGAGCTAATTCCTGACCAGAATTTAGGACATAACAAAGGAGCGTTAGTTGCTAGGATATTACACTGATGTATTTCCTTGGGAACAAATGGTTTGAGAGTAGAGTTCCTAAGTCTTGTAAATATAGGAAAAGCAGACATCCCCCACCCCAGGACTTGTCACAGAGAAGTATGGCAATGGAACCAATTACCTCGAGAGGTGGTGAGTGCTCCAACACTGGAGGCATTCAAGAGAAATTTAGACAACTACCTGGCAGATATCCTTTGATTTGTATTCTGTATTGAGAAGGAGGTTGGACTCGATGGCCTTAGAGGCCCCTTCCAACTCCATGATTCCACGATTCTATGGTGTCAAGATGCCTCAGTGGCTGAGACCATGCCTTGCACGAAGAGGGTTCCCATTGCAATTCCCTGCTTGTTTGGGTGGAGCAGGGAAGAATGGGTGCCTTGCACCTGTGGAACAGGCAGTGCCAGTGAGTGTTGCCAAGACTGGCCTCGATAGACCAATGGTCTGATTGAGGCAGCTTCCTCCATGAAAGAAATCAAAGGAAACCAAAGGGGCAGGCTGCAGTTTTCAAGTGGAGCTGAGAAGGGCAGTGTGAGACCTGTGTCTAGGGCTGGGGGTGAGCAAAATAACATTTTGGGTCTCCCCTTCCTCCCACCCTCCCTTCCTCTGATGTGGAAGCAACAGATTTTGGCTGCCGGTTAGAGTGTTTAAGCTGTTTCTCCTCCTACGGTCAGTCTGCATATTTGTATGTAAATGCTCCAAAATTACATAAGCCTGCTATGACCTCTTTCCAGAGGAAAGTAAAACTGGGTCAGGATTGCGCCACTGAAACTTCTCAGTGCTCGGGTAAGTGGAGCGAGCCGAATAATTTATGTATTTATTTAAAATATTTCTATCCCGCCTTTCTCCTTAAAAAAAGGACCCCAGGCGGCTTACATCATTAAAAGACAATATTTCAAAGCGAAAAACAATAAGCACACAAATATTTAAAAGGCTCAAACAAATTCCACTCTGAGAAATAGGAAACAAAAGCAATACCAAAAACACATTCAAAGCAGTAAGGCAGTGCTTCCCAAAATATTTTGGATTCACAGCTCCCTTGATTTACTGACCACAGGCCGCGGCACCCCTTGCTCGGAGGGGTCATCAGGGGTCTCACTGCCATCACGGGCAGGATCTTGACACCTCTCCCCAGCTATCCCATCTCCTCCTCCCCCCAAATATCCCCGAAGGCCCACCTCCTTCCAGGTCCTGATGCAGGAAATGCATGAGGCCACCTGGCAAGCACCTCCACTGGGACCCATAGAGAGGAGGCAAGGAGAGGCAGGCACATGGCCTCTACTTCCAATTCCTGTTTGATATAGAGCTATGAACAGCCCCTCTGCGCCTTCATAGCTCTATGTTCCATCCCTTTTCCCATGGCGCCCCTGGCTCGGATCGCGGGTGCCTCATGGCACACAGTTTGGGAACCCCTGCAGTAAGGCAGAACAATCCATTTAAAAATCCCACACAGGCAGCCAGTCACTGAGGGAAAGTTTGCCTAAAGAGAAAGATCTTTGCCTGCTTGAGGAAGGACAGCAAAGATGGGGCCAGCCTGGCCTCCAGTGGGAGGGAGTTCCAGAGTCTGGGAGCAGCAACCGAGAAGGCCCTCTCCCGTGTCCCCCTCAGATGCACCTGTGAGGGTGGCGGGACCAAGAGAAAGGCCTCTCCTGATGATCTTAACACCCAAGCCAGCTCATAATGGGAGACACAGTCTTTGAGATAACTTGGACCCAGGCCATTCAGGGCTTTATAGGTTAAAGCCAGCACTTTGAATTCTGCCTGGAAATGAATCAGCAGCCAGTGGAGTTCCTGTAACAGGGGAGTTATATGTTCCCTGTAACCAGCCACACTTAGCAATCTGGCTGCTGTATTTTGGATCTGTTGAAGTTTCCAGATACTTTTTAGACTCAGCCCTATGTAGAGTGTGTTACAGTAATCTACCCAGGATGGGACTATAGCATATGCCACTGTGGCCAGATCAGACCTCTCCAGGAACCGGCACAGCTGGCGTACTAGTTTTAATTGTGCAAATGCACTCCTGGCCACAACCCAGTGTGGGCGTCCAGGCTCAGAGATGAATCCAGGAGCACCCCCAAGCTGCACACCTGTGTTATTAGGCGGAGCGTAACCCCATCCAGTACAGGCTGCATCCCTATCCCTTGATCTGCCTTTTGACCAACCAGGAGCACCTCTGTCTTGTCTGGATTAAGTTTCAGTCTATTCACCCTCATCCAGTCCATTACTAACACCAGACACTGATAATACAAATTATATTCTCTTGTACATGTTGCATCATGGCATGACGTATTTTCTTTTCAAGTATTATATGGCTATCTTTCCTTACAAAGAAAAGTAAATGGATATTTATACAATAATTTCAAAATCAACATTCTAGGTTGTAATTTAAAGTGGCCCCTGACGCTGAATCAGGGGTGCTTCAGAAGTTTAGTCATTGTGAATTCTGATGTGAGCTGACTTGAACAGGGATTCTGAAATAATGTGCAGATCAGAACAAAATTATCATAAGGCTTTTATTCTTCTCCAAATTTTGCAATAAACCTGGGGTCAGTAAAACATGCTTATATGTCAGTGCTCATTTCAGAGTAAAATTATTTAGAAATCTATACTTTGTGATTAAATATGTTTATAACTGCACACGTTGTGAAAATATACACTGATTAATATGTGTTTTAACATACATTTTGGTGCAGGTTACTTCTTCAAAAATTAAATATTACGGCAGAAACAGGATGGGAGTTCTTATACAAGCATACGCATGTGCAAGTAACATGGACTGGAAACAGATTGATGTGTCCATCCTGAACGAAAAGGCTGAAGATTGCCCAACAGAGATAGGTTTACATACTTGAGATCAGGTCACATATTAAGGCAAACGTATTTTTTTTGCCTTGGCACCATTATCCCGTAGGCATGGCAATGCTCCCTTTTGACATCAAATATGCAAGAAAGCTGTGTTGTCTCACAAATGACTGATTGCAAAATAAAACCCAGCTAATGACCAAATGCATAATGAGGCAAACTTGCATTAGAGTAAGAGAACAGTCTTATGCACGCAGTGCTTCAAGATACGGAATCAGCCTCTCTCATCCAGTGAGGCCTTTAACTGGCTGAGGAGCCAGGCATATCTTGCAGAAATAACGTGTGTCTTTTGTCCCTCACCATGACTACAAGGTAACATAGTTTTTGAGAGAGTTGAAAATGGTTCAAAAAGAGAGATGGGTTCGCATGATGTAAACACATTTTTCCCATTGAGCGCTACTGCCGCTCTTTCAAAAGAGTTTTGAAACAATGCCTAAGCCTGATAGAGACCTAGAGGAGAGGTGAAAGGGAGATGAAGGCATACAACATGAGCCGCCATCCCTCTTTAAAACGCCTTTGTGTATTTCTCTTTAAAGACACACACAAACACACACACCCCTGCCTTGCTTCCATCCCCAGCCTCTTCTGTGGTGGTGGTAAAGCTCTAAGGTTTTAAGTTGGAGTTGCTTTCAAGTCAGTACATTCACGATCAAAGTGCAGGGGCCATAGGTGATCCTGTCTCCCTATTGATAATTCTCCAAGGGCGTCAGATGTGTTGCAGAGGTATAAGCAAGAGAAAGGGCCTCATTTTCAGGCATCTAAAGTCTGCATTTTCATCCCTGGGTAATGACAGAGAAGCAGGCTTCAAAGCCAAAACCAAGGAGGCTTCCACCCCCCACCCCCCAAAGGCTTCTTTTTTTTTGTTCAAATTCCCCACTGACACATCCTCATTTTTAATCCTGAAAACGGTAACAATCGAGGACCTCATGAACATTTCAACTAGTATCATGCTGAGCTAGTCCCTGAAGCAGAAATAGAGGAACCCTGTGTTTTGCTAGCATGTCCTCCAATTTAAAGAGCAAGGCAAAGGTAACATATTAGATTTATGACTCTTGTAGGAAATTGGGCTTTGTAGGGAAACACATTAAAATGCACTAGGCGAAATACACCTTAATAAAAGTTCACTCTGAGCAACTGAACATCTTACCTATAAAAACACAGGGGAACAAACACAGGGTCCCTCCCAATACAACTTTTTACTTAACTTTCACTGAAATGTCAAAGATTCTGTAAATAAATAATCGTTTTCCGCCAGAAAGCAGAGCACTAGTGTTTCATAAACTTAACCTGCTGACATTGCATGGCATACAATCCTTTGCTGGTTTTTAAAGTTTTAAATGTTTTAATCACTTCATTTATTATTATTATTATTATTATTATTATTATTATTATTATTATTATTATTATTATTATTATAGTTTAATTTCTTTTTAATTGTATAATTGATTGTGTTTTTAATTTTACTTACTTTAATGTTGTGAGCCACACTGAGTCCCCTCATTGGAAGAAAGGCAGCCTATGAATGACACCAAGTAAATAACAAATAAATATATACGGGTCCCTAGTATATACATACTGTTTGAGAGAATTTGGGAGTGGTAATTGTCTGCATTCTCATGGTGATGTAGTGGATAGAGCGATGGACTAGGACTGTGGAGACCAGAGTTTGAATCCCCATTCAGCCATGGAAACTCACTGGGGGAGTGGAACTCATAAAATCACTCCTTAGATATCTCACTTACCTTGAAATCCCTGTTAGGGTCCGGTTCCAACTTGACAGCACAGAACATGCACACATGATAGTCTGCAAGCAATCCTCTAGGAAATAGAAGAACAGGCACAAATCCAAGCATGTGCAGTATGTAAAGGTTCTTCACCTTCCTGTATCTGAGTCATATGATTATTGCATTATTCTATTTCCTTGCACAGCAGGAAAGTATACGTCCTTCTTCTCTATTTCCTAGAATGGAACATGAGGCCATCAGGCAAGTGGCTGCCTCCATACGGGCTTTCGCTTCCCACCAGATCGTGATGTACATGGTGATAACACATCAAGCATTTATATCAAATTAGACCATTGGTCCATTGTCCTTAAGAAAGATCAGCAAGCAACACTTCTACGCTTTTTAGGTGATGCATTACAAAAAATCCACTGTTTCTCAACCAACAGGCAGGAGTGTGAATATCAGAGAAAACCACTGGAGTGCACCGTGGAAATAAGATCTGATAAATCTAACTCAATATTGTCTATTCCTTGAGCCACAGGCAAAGATATTCTCTAGCATGGCAGTTTGAAATTGTTTGTCTGGAGAAGGTAATAGAGATGAAATTCTGGTCCCTTTAATAATTATTATTATTCTGTCAAGTTGATTCCAATTTATGGTGACCCTTTTCAGCATTTTCTAAGTATAGAATATAGAAAAGTACTTTACCATTCTGTTCTTCTGGGGACACCCTGGGACTGTGCAACTTGGCCAAGGCTACATAGGCTGGCTTTTCTCCTGGAAGGTGGAGTGGGGAATCCGGTTCTCAGACTCCACAGCTTAATTAACTCATTGAGTTATTCAGCTGCTAAAATGGACTCCGGCTGTGACATTCAAGAAGGCTGGATCACATGCAAATCATCTAGGAAACAGAACTGGCCCACCACAGTTGCCCATTACATTCATCACTAAGGCATCCTTACCTATAAATGTGACTCTATAGACAGTATAGCTGCTCAGCAATATGCTCTGCTGAGTTCTGTCAGACTCACTCCCAGGTAAGTGTGCATAGGATTGCTGCCTTGATCTCTTCCTACTTTCTCTGTGAACAAGAAGGCACCCAATATTTCCAGTAAAGGTCAACAAATGTAATATTTTTCAGAAATCTGACAGTTTCACAATTGTACATGTCTGCCTCATAATCGCCATAATAATGCTAATACGGGGAACATAAATGGCACTTTACATCTTCAAAACTCCACAAAAACATTAGCTAATTGAACCCCAGCTCTCTTCTGTAAGGTCAGTAAGTAAGTATAATCTACAGTTCTCCAACGTGCTTTCAGACGTTCTCCTTTTCCCTTGCTATGTGTGCAGCTGAAATTACAAACAAGGTGAATAATGCATCTGTGTGTAACCATGGTAATCAGATGTATTAACAATTTTAAATAACGGTGTATCTGCCAGGACTTCACAGAAGCCGACCAGCCCTTGAATACAGCTTGAGGAATTTTGCCTTCCAGCCTGATCACAGACTCATTTCTCGGAAGTAAGTCCCATTGAGTTAATGGAAGTTGATGCCATGTGTTCTTTGGGTTGCGGCTCTTGATACACTTGGAGGCGGTGAGCTTGAAGAGTTTTTATTGGGAATTAAGGGAGCTCACTATAAAAGAGAGCTTTAAAATCCTGGGCTATAATAACTTCATTTCCCTCTTTCATCTTGGCCTAATTTTTCCCCTTCCCAGTCTTCATGCTATCATTATTATTTTTCTACTGACTTTTTTTTTTGTTTATGCTCCAGGGGGTTGGGAGAATGGTAAAGTTATACATGTGATGTTCGATGACAGTAGAACGGTAAAAAAAAGTTTGGTGTAAAGGATAGGATTTGCATTGCTCTCCATACCACAACAGAGTGGGCAAAACTCCTATTTGGGGTAAGGAAGTAGTTTCAGGAATTGGTTGGGTTCCAATAAACCATGCTAAGAGATAAAGTTCAAGTTAGACCTGAAATACGCATCCAAATACATCATGAGGTACATCTGTTCCAGTTTTGTACGACTTCAAACTACAGATGGAGGAAATCACATCTTTAAATGATGTTATCCAGGTACATACAACTTCTGTGCAAACAAATTAGCAAGCCCAGAAAAGTAACACCTTTTCAACACAGAATATAGCTTTCTATAAATGAGGTGTTGGTACAGTATACAGTGTGTGACAGCATTAAGGTGGCGGAACTTGCCATTGGGCTCGTCAATCCAAACCCACAGTGAATGCTTCAGAAAAGACAGCCACCAGTTCTAAAACAAGTGGCAAAAGCAAAATCACTGGCGTGACACTGTCCTTAATTTCCCTCAGCTTCCTTGGCTCAAAGTGGTGGAGGGATGTGGAATTTGTTCATTTTCACTCACCAAAAAAAACAGATGCAGAGCAAAACAGTTTTTTAAAAAAATCAGGCCAGGTTTTACTGCCCCAACTTCCAAGTGGACCCTCAGGATCAGGCCAACAGTCCTGTCCTCCGTAGCTTGTGGGTTTGGGATTTTATTATTCCCACGTTCGAGGAGTGTGCATGTACACATTTCTGCATCTGTGCATACCTTTTGCGGAAGGTAGGCATGTTAGTCTGTTACAGCAGAAACATCAGGCCTGCAAAGGAGTGCGCTACAGCCCATGAAAGCTTATGCCAAATAGAGCTTGCTCTTCTCTGAGCACTCCTTATGCTGTGTACCTGTATGGCCCCTTGATTCTCCAAACCACTAACACATTACATGGCCTTCAGGGCCAAAAAAAGGTTCTATAACTCTGCATTAATGGGCATATGTGCAGTTTCATCTAGTTCTTCCCATACTACTGAATGGATCACAACTTAAGGTTTTTCCAGATGGAGCATTCCATATACAGTACTTATGACACCAGTATTTCTCCCGCCATCCAGATGATGCAAGGCTTAAGCTGTGATAAAGTGTGACGAAAAACCTGTTTTTCTATGCTTTTTCAAACCTCATCTGGTGTGTCCTTTTAAAAAAAAAGATTGTTTCTCTTTATCCTAATGGCAGGGAGTACAGGCTGCAAGAGATTCTACAGTTGGAAGCTTACAATTTATTGCTGTTCCACAATTAAACAAACAAACAAATCTTGTTTCTGCAAGATTTTTTATGGAGTTGATTGTGAAGAGAGCTGATTTCCAAAGGAGATTAGCAATGGATGTCAGTGCTGTGTCAGAAGCTTTCAATTTAGCAGTATTCTACTTAAATCCAGCACAGAATATCATTTCTAGGATTTTTAAGAGGGTTTGGGGAGGTGGATAGATGATTTCTGAGGAGGATTAGTAGCGGATGTCCACTGTGTTGGAAGCTTTTAATTTAGTGCTCATCCATGAAAGCATAGTGGGAGGGAGACCCAGCAGACAAGATCATTTTAACAGGATTTAAGGGATTTCTCAGAGTATCTTCAAGGCTTTTTTCCAAGGTCTTTCAAAGATGTTTGACCCATTTCATACAGAGTTGCTGATTTCTTAAAAGAAAACAGGAGCAGAGTTTCAATAATAAGTGTGGACAGAAATACAATCCGCACTCAAGTGTCACCAGCCAGCATAAAGTGGAGAGGAACAGATGCTTCTTCTGGATGAACCCTTAGTTATTAGAAACTCCTGTTTGCATTTCTGACACAGCTCTTAGCTAAGAAAAAAAAATCAAAATGCATCTATAAACCTGTATTCTGGTAGAAAAATAAATTTCAAAATGAATTGCAATACATATTTTAAAAGATTTTGCATACAGCCTTCATCATATTTTTAAAATGCAGTTTAATGTGGAGACAGGACAGGAAATACTCATGAACACATAAGAAAGGAGCAGGATTAAACTGAGCCTTCCATCGCTGCTACACAGTATGAGCAATCATTGCCTGTACCTATAGGTGTTAGCTTAAGCAAGAAAGCTGTCTGCATCCTTCATATACTGTATTGCAATGGCAATTAACCAATTACGTTGGCAATGAAGAGCTTATAACCTCTCTATCTTTTTGAGAAAGGTTTGGAAACTAGACATTTGTGAAGTCTGTCACACCAGCTTTCTTTTGTTATCATGACCTTGGTCTTTGCCAGTTAATTGGAGCCCTTCTATTATAACTTACTCTTCCTAGACAACATCTCATTATTTCAGACAATTAGTCGCAACACCTGGTAAAGGCTGCCTTATCATTGAGGAAAATATGTTTTCTTTCATGAAATGCTTTTTATTGTTTAATTTCTTTTCCTCATTTTTGCTCCTTCACTTAGAAATATTGGAAGCCTAAGTTCAAGCTGACCCTTGAGATTTTGTAATAGCAAACTTATCATCTACTGGTAAAGGGAAATAAAATTTTGCATGAAGGTAAGAGAGTGATGAACGCTGACCTTCAGCTATTGGCATCTACTTGTCTCCTAGAAAAGAGGAGCTGAGATGACCTTTGAGGAAGTATATCTAGAACGCAATTTAAGAGCGCCATCTTAGACAACCAGTTCAATAATACTCAGAAGCACAATGCACAAGCATTATCATCAGGGTTGGAGTGGAGTGGAGTCTGTAGGGTTGGAACACCAGCCCTTCTTGATTAGCAGGGTTGCTGACTTCGACTGCCACCACCCTTGCAGACTTTCCTATACCCTCTGAGCTTAGCTGCAATCTTCACACAGTAGCTTGGGGATGGAGTGAGTTTTCCCAGCACCAGTGGATGTTGGAAATGCAATGTTGGGAGTGGGGGGTTGGTCTTGAGTGAGCAAATAAGATTCATTAGCTATACTAGAGACTTGTTTCTTGTGGAGATGAAAACAGCTGGAACTGGTTTGTTGCTACAGATCAATATAGCTGCTTTCACTTTTTAACTGACCTTGGGGTTTGTGGCTATGGGGACTGCCATAAGGGGTGCCTGCAGTGCAAAATATATCACCATTGTAGTTCTGTGCTGTCAAGTCGCCTCCAACTGAATGACTCCGACTATGAATGAGCACTCTCTAAAATGTCCTGTCCTCAGCCCTGCTCAATTATTGTAGACTCAAGTCTATGGGAGTCAGTCCATCTCATATTTGGTCTTCCTTTTTTCCTGGTTCCTTTCACCATTATTGTCTTTTCCACTGCCTTCTCATGATGTGCCCAAGTAGGACAGCCTCCATTTCAACATTTTTTCCTCCAGAGATAGTTCAGGGTTGATTTGATCTAGGAACCACTTATTCATCTTTCTGGCAGTCCAAGTTATCTGCAAAGCTCTCCTCCAGCACTGTATTTCAAAGGAATTGATTTTTTTCCCCCCATCAGCTTTCTTAACTGTCTAGCTTTCACACCCATACATGGTGATCAGAAATACAAGAGAGTGGATGATTTTGGTCTCCAATGACACATCTTTACATTTTCTTCTTTCAGTTCCCCCTAACAATCATTTTAAGTCTTATTAAGTTTATCACTACACATTTGAAAAAATGTACATAATTGTCTTAACTGTTCAAACAATAAAATGTTATCCCAAGAAATGACTTGGGAGAACCTAGAAATACTACAGTGCTGGAGCTAATCAGGTATTGGCCTCGCATCTAGATAGGATATTAGTTAGGAACTTCATCATAACACCTTAATACCTCCGAACTGCAGAAGGGTCTCTATGGCTCATCAAGCCCAGGCCCTGTCAAGAAGGCACAGTGGGGAATTGAACTCCCAACCTCTGACTCCTAACCAGATGCCTAAACCACTGAGCTATCCAGCAGTGGATACTGCAATGGAAATTTGGGACACAAATGTACGAAATAATGGTTATTTGCAGAATATTGTTGGTGGCTGCATTTGTCATTAAAATTCACAAAGAGGTATTTGCATGGAACTAAATAAGAGGGATTCACAGTGTGGTGTAGTGGATAGAGTGACAGACTAGGACTCTAGAGAATAGGGTTCAAATTCCCACTTGTCCATGGAAACTCACTGGGGGAGTGGAAATGGTAACACCACTCCTTAAATATCTCACTCACCTTGAAAACCCTACTGGAGTTGCCATACGTCAGTTCCCACTTGACAGAACACACACACACAAGAGGAATACAATACATGTATTAGATGTAGTTACATTTTATTTAAAGAGATGGAAGCTAATTCAAATAACATCAAACAGCTTCTCAATTTATTGAAGTAGTGTTAGTTTAGTAGCTGTTATTGTACGCCTGTCTTAAAAGAAAGCGTGTTAAAATGCATCTCCCTCTTGTGGCCGACATGACAAAGAAAGACTTAACCTTCTGACCTAATGATGAATTTCAATTTACTTAAAAATTGGCAAATTGCAAATAACACCCCATCCTCCGTCCCATTCCCTCTCATACAATTATGTGGTGCTGATTTGTCTCAGTTGGCAAGCAAACCCCTCTTTTTTATTATTATTCCAAATGATGTTTGTGCTGTCGGGATGTTGTGTGATATTTTTAGCTTGCTGCTGCTGAGATGGTGATTTTGCTTTGTTCTTTGCTGTTAAGTCATCTTAACTGATTGGCCTTGAGTGAGGAAAACCTTATACTTGATTGCTACTTTGGCTTGTGATTGTTATTACAATGTTTTATCTTTTTATCTCCCTTTTATTTTTGTGTAGTGTTGTAGACATTGCTGCTTGCAAAAAAAAAAAGTGACTTAATACGTTGAAGAAAAAATAAATAAATCAAGTCCTTAACGTATTTCCTCAAATGTTCAGAAATACAAAATCTCCTGTCTCCATGCTTCTAATGGAAAACATTCTGGCCCACAGATGTTACTAAACTGAATAATACCATATTCCTTTTTCTGTGCATGCAGATATCATTGGTTGTTTTTTTCCTATTACTTTTTTTTTAACTGTAGTGTATTCTGTGATTAATGAATGTCTGCATAAGAGACCCTAAGGCTGCAACTCTATGTTCCTGGGACAGCAGGAGTTGAAATTCCTCTTCAAAGTGATCAGTGAAAATCTAATCTCAGAAGAGGAGAACCCATTTTAAGACACTTCGCTGGCTCCTCCCAACCACTACAGAGGTTTTATCAGTGGCTCCTCCCCCTTAGGGCAGAATTCTGATCTCTGAGAAGGAAGAAAAACAGGTGTTGCAGGTATGGTGTGGGGGAGGAGGAAGGGGGAGCATTGATCCATGGAATCAACAGATCTCTAGACTTCCGGTTGCACCCTCAATTCAAAGGAACTATATTGGCTCAACATTTTATTTTAAAAAAGTACAATACAATACAATACCCCAAAAAAGGGAGATATAAGACCCAACAAATAGACACCAGAACACTTTTTAGATGGGAACTTCAGAGATTGGGATTAGAGAGTTCTCTTGTTATGACTCCTCCCATTTAGGATTGCAGCCTAAGGCTCCAAAGCTGAGATACCGGAGTAGGAATCGTAGCATCAAAGAAAAGGAAGAATCAAGGGGCATCTACAGTACAAACACAGCATTCAACAAAAAACAAGTACCAAATACAGGATCTAAAGACCTGAAGTAAAGAGGCCTTGATTCTTCTGACTTTTACATTCTGAAATGCAAATGCATGTAATTGTTTGCCAGAAAAGGAAAGCAAGATCAATGTTTATACCCAGAATAACACATAAGACAAACCAGAAAAAACTGGAGATCACATGAATGAAAATCAAATAGGTATATAAATACCGTGTTTCCCCGAAAATAAGACAGGGTCTTATATTAATTTTTGCTCCAAAAAACACATTAGGGCTTATTTTCAGGGGATGTTTTATTTTTTTTCATGTACAACAATCTACATTTGTTCAAATACAGTCATGTCATCTTCTTCTGGCTGCTGCACAATGGTGGAGGGCGGGGTTTCACTTAACTGGGGCTTATTTTTGGGGTAGGGCTTATATTACGAGCATCCTGAAAAATCATACTAGGGCTTATTTTCAGGTTAGGTCTTATTTTCGGGGAAACAGGGTAGCTTAAAAGAGAATGAAAGAGCAGAATGGTGTTTTTTTCCCCTATCACTAGATTAAGGTTTTCTTTTTGTTTTTGTTTTAACCAGCTCTGTATAAACTTTGGCATGTACCATTACTAAGCAATCCCATGGATAAGACCACATTAGTTTTCACTTTCAGAACTCTGCACAAACTCCTGTATGCCTGTATTTGGAAACCTTGCTTTCTATTAAATTTAATCATTTCCCCCTGTGGCTTTAAATTGAGGGCATCTCCTGTTTAAATTCAATTACTTTCCCATTTAGATTGAATGCCGATAATGGTAATAATAATATTTTAACTTTGCATAAAAGCACCTTGATAAAAGTGAGTGGGGAAAGTATGGCAGTGGAACAGAGTGGCTACTAAACAATGATATATGAATTTATTAATAAAAAGAGAAGCCTTTATTGCAGCTTTTGTGAAGATTTAAGTCCCCCCCATTAATAAAGGGAGTGAACCGTTGATCACCAAGGCCAGGCACACTGGAATGCAACATAGGTAAGGGGTCATTCTTTTCCCTTGGAAATCAATCACATTTGCTTAGTGCATGCTGTTCTATAAAATCAGTAGATTACTGCTGTGGCTTATTTTACGGATTCCTGTTATGAGATTATTTCCAAGTTCAGCACAAACCCCCAATCCATGGCATGTTTTTCATTAAGAATAGCTCTAGTGATGGGTGTTTTTTGGAAGCCTGGGGATGGGGGTGGGGTGGGGTTCAACGCTGTCCACCTGCCAATGAACACCACTGAGAATAATGGCTCCCCCTTCCTCTCCATTCTTTTCTAGTCTCCTGTAGGCCCTAGCTCTGCTCTAGGGGTCTGGGGAACCCTCTGGAGCAGATTTATGGGGACATGAGAGAGACTGTGAGGCAGGGGCAGGATACGAAGAGGAAGTCCCATGGCACAAGTAGACATCTCTATAGACAGCTACATTGAGGACACACACACAATGTTTGTCAGAAATAAGGTGACTCAGGATCTCTCTTTGAAACGTCTACAGATTTGTTTTAAGCAGCAGGTGGCGTTTGGAATGATTTATAAGTTTAAGGCATCTTGTGGATTGAGGAGAGTTACCTCATCCACAGATTTGGAGGTGGCACAAATGACAGCTGTGCGTGATGTGAAATTACAATTGACTGTTCTCTACTACTAGATCTGATAAACATAACTCTAGAAGAAAGTGCATGGACCTAACTATTGTGTCTCATTTTGCCATTATCATCAGTTATAAACATCGGATTGTTTTTATCACCTTAGAAAGAGAAAATAATCCCTCCACAGAATGTTTACAAGGCCAATCGGAAAGCTAAGTGCACAAAAGGGAAAAATTGTTTTTTTCCACAGTTGGTATTTATTCGTTTCTATGTCACTAGAGTAGTAGGCTAGCTCACAACTTACAAATGCTTGTCTTTTTCAGAAATAAATAGATTACTGTATATTATTTACCCGTTTCTGTGAAGGTTATGGGAGAATGCTGTAGCTGACAAGCAGCAATAGGAAGCTAGTTAGGGCTAAAGAACAACCAGGGTTGCAAAAATAAACCAGAGGACAGGACCAGAGAACAAGCCAGGAGTCAAAAGCAAGCCCAGAAAAGGTGCTACACACCTGTTAAAGGTACAAGACCCCTGCCCTCTTTCTCATGAGGACACCCTAGGTGAGATGACAGTCATGGTTTTTAGTATCATACTGGAATTACAAGCCACAACAGATATAAGAGATAATTAAGAATGTAAGATAAATCTGTTAAATTCAATACTTAGACAATTCAAAATTGCTATACATTTTATATGTGGTATTAAAACTAAAAAAGAGGCCTACTCCCTTATTATGTTGATAATGTTATGTAAATCTACTAGTGAATTACCTTACGGTGTGCATTTTCAACACATCCATTTATGTGTAATTATCATGGGCGAGCTTCAAGTCATGTACCTGGAGGATGTATTTCTTTTTTCAAGGTGGAAGCTAAGTATTTGTAATCACAAAATGAAATCTCCTTTAGATTGCATATAAAGCTGTGATCAGATGGTGGCATAAACATCGCATTGGATTGCACTGGAAAGGGTCACTTGCTGGATACAATCTTTAAAGTGATTCTTTAAAGTGATCCTTTCTGTCCAAATGTGATCCGATCCTGATCACTCCAGGTTTGTGATATCATGTACACCATCTGGTCGCTGGCAAATAGAATGAACCAGGTCGTACCCTGGGTACTCCTGTCTGATCATACTCTACATTGCTTCTTTTTTTCTGAAATGTTTTGTTTCTTAAACCAAGGAGCCTTGAGGCGCAGTGGTTAAACCGCAGTACTGCAGCCAAAACTCTGCTCACCGCCCAGGTTCAATCCCAGGTAGCCAGCTCAAGATTCACTTAGCCTTACATCCTTCCAAGGTCAATAAATTGAGTACCCAGCTTGCTGGGCGGCGATGGGGAGTGGGCAATGTGTAGCCTGCATGTTGAATTGTAAACCACCCAGAAAGTGCTTTAAGCACTATGGGGCGGTATATAAACAGCACACTTCTTTCTTTTTTCCTTTCCCCCCCATTCCTTCCCATTCTTTCCCTTTCTTTCCTTCCCCCCCACTTCAACCTATTAATTGACCCTTTGCCTCCAGGACACACAGAGACTCCAGTAAAGATCTCAACATTAGAGTTAAGGCTTAACTAATTCTGTTATCAGCACTAGAACTCTAACTAGACTTTGTCACATTTGCATGCAAGAAACATTAAACTGATCTGATGGGACCAGAGTCAAGATCCATGGCACCCAGAGCTCGGCAAGTAAATATATATCTATAGATATAGAATAATATATACATATATACAGTGGTACCTCGGTTTACAAACACCTCAGTTAACATAATTTTCGGTTTACGAATGAAAATCCATTGAAAACAATGCCTCGGTTTACGAATTTTTTTCACAATACAAAGCAAGTTTCCCCAGGATGCATTGAGCCTGGGAGGTTTATAGCACCGCCCCCGTGCATGCGTTCCTATGGGAAACCGTGTTTCGGTTTGCGAATTTTTCGCAATACAAAACGTCCCAGAGAACGCATTACATTCATAAACCGAGCTACCACTGTAGTAATAACACAGTGAATGACAAATAATTTTTCATCTTTTCATAACACCAAAATCTGCTTCATTCTGCCTGGGGGTAGGGCTGTCCCTGCTCAGAGGATGGTGTACATGTTCTTGATCCATTTCGTGTAATGAAATCATGGCAAGTTATGTCCAAGAGAAGAAAAGCAGTAGAGAGCCAGGAAGTTCTATGTCTTCTACATACATTAGCATAGGGCAGCTGACGGATCAAGCTGCTCAAAATTCTTCTGTCAAATCCTCTCGGATTAGATCTGAGATGGTGACCTAGATCAATGTACCTTGCTGTTGTGTTAGAAGGCGGCCCAAATTTGCAAGATACAGGTCTGTCCGTAGACTTATGACAAGCCAAGTGGGACTGCCAAAATCTGAGGCAGTAAAAAAGCTGAAATCACAGAGCAAGAAGAAAATAACTAGGGACTAGCGAATCCATATGTCCTGACTCTGAATTTCTCCTGGCATGTTGAAGACAGAGGACTGGCTTAGATGGGTCTGGCTCTGGAGTCTGATCTGGAAAGCTTATTCTGATGCCCTTCGTTCACTTCTCTTGCCAACAGCCTTCAGGTGGTCCTTTCCCAATGACCATATTGAAATAGGTGAAATGACTGTGCTGAAAATTAGGAAAGGCTGTTCTCTTTTTAATGTTAAAGGTAATGGGCATTTCCATAACAGAATCTGTACAAATGTTGGGATGTATCCGTTACACCTGGCGCTCTTCAACAGGAATGTTTACAAAGCTGTTTAAGAACTTGAACTAATTCTTACTTGCATCTCACATTTCGTAATAATAACCAGAACCTGACTTGCCAGGATGTGTTCTTAGGGCAATTGCTACAATTCTCAGGTGGTCACTTTGCATTTGATTTCAAGCCTTATAAAACAATGTGAGATGTGCTATAATCACTCTGAATATACAGCCTTTCATTTCCTATTGCCTAATTAGAGAGCGTATTTCACAGTACAGATACAATTACCAGAATGAATTTGTTATTGTTGTTGTTTTGCTAAACAGAAAAAGGAAAGCCTCACATCCACAGTAATAGCAGCAAAGATACTGCAAATGGATGTTGGCTATGAGTTAGAAACAGAACAGATGCCTCTTAAGCAATATAAGGGTGTTATAGCAACATAGTACACTGCTCTCCTCTTCTCAAACTCAGAATTCCAATGGCTTTTCATGTGAAAGACTGTGGATATTGGCCCTTGACTAGTCTTTAATCTTGACAGTGGATCTTATAGCCTATATTTAAGATCAATTACCAAACCCTCTTGCAGATTCAAATTCTCAAAGAATGTTCTTTCCTGTTAATTCTACCCTCCTCAAACTGGTACCTTCTGTCTATTTTGGACTATGTCTCCAATCGTCCCCAGCTAGCAGAGATGATGGGAGTTGTTGTCCACCATGTCTGAAGGACACTGGGTAGGAAAAGACCACACAAGTCTTTTCTAGGTGGTCCTGATTCTCTTTTATCCATCTCTTTTTCCTTTAACCTAGCATTTTACCTCCAAAATTTAATGAGTGTAAGGAGTAAGCAGAATGTTATTTTTTGATGTAACAATCAAAACCAAAAACAGCAGCAGAAGTATGGAGGGAGCTTTGAGACTAGGGAATGTATTTCAGAGTGTGCCTTGGTGAGTCACATGCTTTTTTGGAATGTAAACAAGCATGTGTCTTTAGCTGAAATCAGTCAGTAGCAATCATTGAAATTTAACAAGCAACAAAAACAAACGCTCCTCATACATGGAGGCACTAACACTGAAATGAATGACAATGTGCAATTGAGGAAAATAAAATCCATAAATGACCAAAACTCCACAGGAAGGTCAGATCCAGATTTTACTTCTACTTGTTCTACTTGCAGGCTAGGGTGGGGGGGAAGGCAAATTCTGTGAATGCCTTACTACCTGGCTGGGTACTCAGTGAGTTAGGTATCTGGCTGCAGAGCTAGAGGTTGGGAGTTCAATTTCCCACTGTGGCTCCTGAGAGAAGAACCAGCTTGTGTGGCCTTGGGCAAGCTGCACAGTCTTGGGGCTGTGAGAAGAAGGGACTGGTAAACCACTTCCAAGCACCGTCTACCTAGGAAAGAAGGGTTGTCATAAGTCAGAATTGACTTGATGGCAGATGATGATAACCACCTTAAAACACTTTCATACTCCCAGAATCTGTTTCAGAAGCTTGTGGGGGGGGGGGGTGTCCCACTAAAGCAGGATACAAGATGTTGTAAGGGGAGAGAGAGTGGGGCTTCACTGGGAGGGGGCAACTTGCCCCTGAGCCCTCACAAGCAAAGTTTGCCTTCCTCAGTTCCTGTCTGCATCATTAACCCCCCTATCCCAACTCAGCTCTATTGGAACCCCCAAATGTGTGGGTCTTCAAGGGGGCAAGAGAAGGGTCCTCAACGCTAAATCTGCCTGGACCAAACTGTCTGTGAGGGGCCAAGAGAAGATGGATTGATAAAATTTTGCCACCCCCTTTTTTCAGAAGGACCCTTACTTTTAGTGAAACCCCTTCAATGGGCTGAAAGATTGTGTTGTCAGATACTTTAGTGTTAGTATAAGAAGGAATACTTTTAATGCTGATTGTGTGTGATTGTCACACCAGGAGTGTTTCTCACCTCCCAGGATTTGCAAATTAACTTGCCTTGTTCAGTGACTGGTGTTCAGGCTATAAGCACATTTAGACATGGGATGTTCGTATTTGTATCTCTGGGGATACAAATATGAATATCAGCACCACAGGTGCCTGGGGAAACCAGACACTTCCCCTCGAACCGGCAGTTCCACTTACTGCTCACCACATGGCGCATGCAGCCAATGTCATTCTTGTTGTGCCAGTCTGGGGAGCAGCCCAACCAGCACTTCCTCACCTCCCCACACAGCCAACCATTCAACAGCTGAGCGGGGAGATTCATCATCCTGCCTTCTTGCTAGAGTGGTTGGCTGCGTGGGGAAGCGTCAGCTGGGCTGCTTCCCAGGTTGGTGCAACAAGAATGCCACCGGCCATGCACGCCACATGGTGGGTGGTAAGTGGACCTACCGGTTCGGGGAGGAGGGTCCAGTTTCTCCAGGCACCTGTGGTGCCGATATACATATTCGTATCCCCAGGGATACAAATACGAATATCTCATATCTAAGCACATTTTTCCTTTGTTAAATCTGATTTCTCATTTACAAAAGACCACTTCAGTGACATCTCTGATAATGATGTCAGCTCTAATTATAGATTAGCTGTAATGCATATTTTGTTGTAGCTGCAACTGGAGCTATTGCAACTTTTACAAGGCTTTGAGCATGTAAAATTGCACCATTGTGGCTAAACTATTGGTGGTCCATCTGTACAGAGACTTCATGTGTGACAGTTCTTCAACTAGTATGTTTGTGTCATTACTTCAGCACTATAAATTATATTGCTCAGAGCAATGTTATGAAATGTTGCAATCTGATACATTTCTCCATCTGAGTGATCTTGCATCTCATCCTGGAGGCTTTCTTACTAGCTTAAGAAACCAAAGGATTCTGTTTCTGTTTTGTTTCTTATCATTTTCATTAAAATTCTCAGTTTCAAATTGTTCCTCCTCCAGAGTGTATATCAGAGCCAGTCCTACCATTAAGTAGACAGAGGCAGCCACCTCAGGCAACAGGAACTGTGGGGTGAACAGAAGTGTGTGTGTGTAAGATACCTGGCCTCTGCCCCATAGAGCAGTGATTTCCAGCCTTGGGTAACCCAGGTGCTGTTGGATTGCAACTCTAAGGAACTCTGGGAAGCACAGCTGGTGGTGAAGGCTTCTGGGAGTTGCAGTCCAGGAACACCTGAGTTACCCCAGGTTGGGAACCACTGCCTCATAAGTTAGCCTGACACCTTCAGATGAATTAGAGCATTGGTTCTCAAATGTGGGTTCCCAGATGTTCTTGGACTGCAACTCCCAGAAATCCTGGCCAGCACAGCAAGTAGTGAAGGCTTCTGGGAACTGCAGTCCAAGAACATCTGGGGTCCCAATTTGAGAACCACTGAATTAGAAAATGATGTATCAGTCTCAGAGGTGAAGTAAAATTCAACTACTAATTTAGTGAGCTTCCATTATCTTGAATGAATGTTGTTCTTTACCTCAGGCAGAAAACTGACTTGAGCCAAATCTTGTGTGCAAGTGTGAGGTATATATAAGATTGTAGGATATAGGATTGTCCATGTTTATCTTAATGGCCGTAGAAGATAATTACACTACTAGGGTGAAATTATGTATGAAGTACCAATTGTTGAACAAGCAATCTCCAAAATGGCCTGTCCTCAACTACCCTGTGTGATAGATTTTTTTTTTACCTCAGCATAAACTGAAATTGGGGAAAGTAGTAGTGAGGAAATAATTCAACATAACCATGCCATATAATTTGTCTATCTATCTAGATATACATAACACCTTTATGCAGTGAGGAAAACACTGAGTTGTTTTTCCTCTTCTGATGGGAGCCAGGGTTGTGTGAGCTAAAAATACACTGTGCAATATCGTTGAATTATCCAATTATACAGTAATAACAAAAGTGAGACTTGAGGCTCCCACTGTTCTAATTACTCCTCCACATGTGAAATTCACAATGACCTTATTGGTTCCTCAGTATAGTGAGTTCTGTATCTAAAATACCTTAACCACAGTTTCTGAAATTCACATCAATACATTACCCTGAAATAGGACTGTTCAGCTACAATGCAGGATCCTGGAATGATCTCTATGTAGTTACGTTTGATAGTCTTCCTTTTAATGGACTCCTGTTGATAGGAATTCGTTCAGTCCATACAGTAAAAGTGAAGGTCTATCAAATGAGTCGAGCAAAAGGGAGATTTTTCTTCAGTATGATTGGTGTATACTTCAGTAAATTGCCAGACAGATGACAGTTTACCTGCAGTAAAAACAGGACCATTACCTGATTCCTAAAGAGCCGGGTAACTGTCTCTCAGAGTAGATACTGATGTAGTTATTGATCTGCAATCAACTCTGGTGGGACTGGGCAGAAGAGTTAGTCATTTGGAACACCAGCCAAAGAAATGCTCTATCTTTATTCCTTGGAATTTAACTGACAGTATAACACAGTGCTGTGTGGTTAGCTCACTGAGTTGTTCCTGGCTGCTGATCCAGAGACTGGGAGTTCAATTCGCCTCTCTGCACCCCCACAGAAGAGCCACCCTGTGTAGCTGTGGACAATCTACAGGGTCCAACAGTATCCCCAGAAAAAGGGACTGGTAAACCACCTCTGAATACTTTATATCTAGAAAACCCTCGGAAGGGTCACCGTAAGCCTGATGCCTACTTGATAACACAACCCTGAACATATTTACTCAAAAGTAAGTCTGAATGGCCAGGGTCCTGTTTTCTCAAGCCACTTCTACAATGGACTGTAGTGCAAGCAGTTTGTCATTTATGCCACTAGTGCAACAACAACAAAAGCTCTCCAGGACCTTCTTGTGCAACGATGAGTCTGTCTTTCTCCATAGAGAGGACAATGTGCACAACAGCAGTGCTTGCACAAATGGCACAATTCCACAGGACTCTGCTGGAACGCCTTTCTGCTCGTTGAGGTGTCTGTAAGTTCCTGACCATCAAATTCAATGGTGCTTTCTCACAAGTTAATGTATACAGAATTTCGGCCTTATAGGGCAACTCGATGCATGTATACTAGGAAGCACATCCCATGTAAGTTTAATGAGGCCTATTAAATGCTATAGTCTATACAATGTAGGGATCTAGACTTACCTGTGCACCTTCGTTTGTTGCTGAAGTGGTGGCCTGAGTCAGCAGAGAGCTGCATGGTCAGATCCCTGACAGCATGGCTGCTCAATCTGATCCTCAGCAGCAAGTACTGGAGACACTGAGAAGCCAGTCACATTGGTGTCCCTTCCTGTTAGCTCCCTATTGGCCAGTGGGGTGAAAGGAAAGTGGGGCCTGGGTAGGGCGACTGACTTGAAGCAGGCTTCACTCCATTCCACCTGCTCAGTATATTAAGAGGAGTGTTGGTTCACTCCAGACAATCTTCCCCTTGCTGGCCTTTGAGACAAATCAGAAGTGGTGGTGATGGGGAAGACAACAACGAGAATGAAGTAAGGGCAGCAGTGAGGAAGGGGAGAGTGGCAACCACAACAGTGGTGGCGATGGGAAAGATGGCAGAAGAGGAAGTCAATGTTGAGGCCACATGGAGTTGGAGAAACCCCCAGTGGTTTTGTCCTCCCTAGAAGGAGCTGAAATATAAATATACATGTATATACATTCAGGAAGGGGTGTATGTATAATAAAAACAGCTGGAATCATTGAGGGTTTGGCTGTCCTGAATGCACAAAGGGGGTCCCCAAATGGAGCTGAAGATCATAGGTTGGGAAAGGGCAGCCCTTCAGGCACTGAATACAAGGAACCCCATTATTTTCACCACCATATGCATATTGCTGGGCACACCCAGTAGCATCTGCTGGTCCAAGTATTGAGTCACCTTATTTAAGGCAGCTTACATGTTGGGTTTCTTTGGGCCTTTGGACCGATGAGGGTGTGCTGAGGTCATGTGACGAGACCATGATGTATGACTTCATGCCGTTTGAGCACCGGTGGTGCACACAGCCTTTTCTCCCGCCACCCACATCATTGAGGACCCCAGCCCAGTGGAGCTGACACTGGCAGGCACAGCATTGAGAGACTGTTTTGGGGGCAAAGATGGCAGAGAGAGGAGGCTGTTAGGGAGCTAAAATGGTACAGAGATGCTGTTTGGGGGCTAAGATGGCACAGGCAGTCTGTTTGGAGGCATAGAGGGCACTGGCATGATGTACAAGGTTTGTGCATTTACTGCTCATTTGCATGATACACAGTTCATTTGCTATGCCAAAGATACTGCTCCTGCTGTAACTAATAAAGTTGTGGTTTTTCTCTCTTAAAAAATTGTGTGTTGTCGCCTTTTGTCTAATCTCTTGTTCTTGTGGTCTGGGCCTGCTCAGTTTTATGCAAACAATGGCAGCTTTTGATTGGCTTCTTCTCAAGATAATCTCCCAGGGACTGCCTGCTGGCACTGAGCAGAGTTAAGGCCACTGGTGGGAGGAGGAAAGCCACAAGTGGGCAGACCAACCCTTTTTCTTCCTCTCTGCCCATCCTCTGCCTTATGTCCTCCCCCATTCTTCTTCCTCCCTAACCTGAGAGCTACCAAGGAAGGGACCGTCCACTCTTGCTAGACATCTGAAGATACAGATGACTTGCAGAAGAAGTTTAGAATTAGGCCACTCACATAATCCAAGGGCCACAAGTTGCCAGCACAGCCACGTGGAGGTGCCTGCGCCAGGTGGATGAACTGGTGTTCGAGACTATTGGAGGTTTGTAACAATATAGGAATTGCATGAAAGGGAATTGTCTGGATACGTGATTTAACTTGTTTTGCTGAAGGTTTTTAAAATCATTATTTGTTGATTTTGTTGATTTATTAGCTTTCGGAAGGGGAAGTCCAAATATTTTAAGTAATCCAAAAAAGCACTGGGAGATGTTATGTCACAACAGGTAGAGTTTAGTGATCTTCAACTGGGTTTCTATGTAACCCCTTTAAGGATTACAGCTCTCTGGTTAGTTCAACATGCCTAACCAATGCTTCCTGGAACCAAAAATTGCTGTGGTTATTTTTGAAGTATTTCTCTCTGAAAGAGAATAGCAGAAAATGGTAAACTTTAAATACTATGTGAGCTACAAAATCTATAGTCACTGTTCACCAAGCATTACTTTCATAAAATGGGACTTGAAAAGAGTAGCAACAGAAATGGAGCAAATTGAAGTCAGGGAAAGATCAAAGCCACTGGAAGTATAAGACAACTCAGGAGCTGCTCCCGTCTGGTTTGTGCGTGATGAGTGGCAATCTGGAAGGCGTTCGTTTTGCTGTCTGTCTTACGATATGCCCAGAAGACCAAAACACGTATGTTTTACTTTTACTGGGCTGTATCTTCTCATTTAGAAAGCCCTTCTCCATGTTTTTAGATCAGAGGTTCCCAGCCTTGGGTCCCCAGATGTTCTTGGACTGAAACTCCTAGAAGTCTTCACCACTAGCTGTGCTGGCCAGGATTTCTGGGAGTAATTGTCCAAGAACATCTGGGGACCCGAAGTTGGGAAGCACTGCTCTAAATCTTAGAAAGCTGTCCTCTGTATTACTTAAAACAAACAGATTTACATTGTGAGGGCTGAAATCTTTCCTTGTTTGACTTCACCTGGGCCAAGGAGATACGAGCAGAGAACAGCAAGGAAGTATCACCCTTTAGCTAGATCATGCACTCAATTCAGCAGAAGGTTGCATTCTTTCAGATTATTTCATCTGTGCAGGTCAGGTGATGAAAAGGAGTTACAAAACCACAGCCTGGAGGCAAAAGAAGGCTGGGCCAAACAGAAGAGGCAGTGAGAATCAGTTACTAGAAATGAGGGGAAGATTTATTTCTTGTTTCTAATAAGAATTTTCCAGGTCTAATTTCTTCATATCAAGAATGGAAGGAATCTGAGCAAAGTGGGATGTGGGAGAAAGACATCCCATGTTTTGTCAGTCCAGGACTAAGGTGTTGATTTTCTAATCTTTAAAATTCTGTGTTAGAATCCATGTGTATACAACTATGTTACTGCTGAATTAGGGTTCCTGAATCTTTTTTGTAGGACGGGGGGAAGCTTCTCATCTTGAACCCCTTGGTAGCAGGCAGGTGCAACACAGGCCTGTTCATGATGGGAATCGCCATATTCTGTTGAATTTGGCCAGTAGTAGTAGATAAAAAAATATTGCTTTTATTTATTTTTGAAGAAATTAGTCGATTTTGCAAAACACAAACTCAAGAAAGAAAAAACTTCAAGTTTATTTTTTTCTTTTCTTTTCTTTTTTAATCAATGCAAGAGAAAGGAGACAAATTTTCCTGTCCTTATGGGACATTATGGCCAGGCAAAAGAGATAAGTGAGCTTTTGCAGTAGGTCATGATCACTGTCATTGCAAGATACGAATCATGCAAATCTCATGAGATGGCAGAATCATGTCTTGAGAATAAGGGTTGGGTAGACCTACAGTCATGTGAAAAACTCAAAGCTTGGAAGTACAGATGAACTCAGATGAACAAAACATGCCATATCACACTGTGTCATGATTTATTTAACAAAAAATAAAGCCAAAATGGAGAAGTAGTGTGTGAAAAACTAACGTCCACTCCTAGGGAGATTGGCAGCTGAATGTTTTCCACTTGTGAATAATCTTCCTCACTGTAGAATAATGGATTTTACATTGTTTGGAAATGGCCTTATAGCCCTTCCTAGATTGATGGGCAGCAACATTTGCTTTTATATGATCATTACTGCTGTGTTTCCTCCCTGGTATTGTATTAACACACACCTGTTTTCAGACCAGCAAAGTTAGCCTCTTAATTCCTAGGGAAGCAGTAAGGGTATACTTTGTTTTTCACACATGGTTTCTCCATTTTGGCTTTGTTTTTTTAAAATAAATCATGACACGGTATAATATGTCATGTGTTGTTGTTCATCAGAAGTTGTTTCCCTAATTTTTAGACCTGCTACACAATATGCCCTGATAGATAAAACTACAGAATTCAGAGAGGTGTACTTTCTTTTTCACATGACTATATATTGCTATTATTGCTGTATTACTTTTAGCTACTGGCTATATTGCATCTGTTTTTACTACAAGTCACTTCTATTTGTTTAAAATGAAAGGTACCATTAGAAAAATTAATATCCTTATTTCAGCTGAGCAAGGCAGCCTAACTCTCCAAATGCAGTTGGATGCTGGTCATCCTATTGGAGGACATTTTTTTTAAAAAAATGTCAACCAGATTGGAAAGGTGTTGGCATGTTTTCACCTTCCCAGGGACATCATCTTAACAATGTACATTTGTGTTACTTTGTTTGTAGTTGCATGCAATTATACTAACTTTGATAGGCATGAAGGAAATGGGAACAAAATTAAGGCAAATTAATGATCTAAAATGTCATAATTATGAGCAATGGTGTTGGGCTAGGGATCATCCAGCAGTATGGGCGCTGCCTTCAAAGGAAGAGCCATGACAGGTCTACAAATGCCACATGATGGTAATACCATAAGAGGAATTCTTGTGTGAGCCAAATACTGTATCCTGGGAACAAAATATGGTAGCTTCAGCACAGATAATGAGATCAACAGCCTTCAGAATATTCTGCCCCTTACAATCTGTTTCTATGTGTATTAAAAAGCTGTGGCCAAACCATTATGTTAGGAAAATTGTGTTTGACTTATTCAGAGAAAAGAATGCCCCGTAAAAGCGGGCCCAACCCCTCCCTTTCTTTTTGAGCGGGCCCGACCCCTCCCTTCCCCTTTGCTTTTCTTCTTGACTCAAGGACTAATGTTTCTTGAAAGACAAAGGATCCGTTTACTGAGAAACAACGCTGGTAGTAGATAGAAACAACATGCTTTGTAGTAGATAAGAATGGAATGCAGGGGCCCCAGGGAGAGAAGAAGGTCCGGTTATCTGTTCTGCGCATGTTTGAAAGGTGTTTTTACTAATCCAATGAATTTTCGCCAACTAACTTTCTGACCCCTTTAAGGAGATTGTGCGCCCACCCCAAATCGCCCGGAAGGGACAGGCTATAAGAGATTGTACCACTCCTTTTGTTCTTTGGAGAAAAGCCTTTGCCCCGCGTGGTGAATTGTTTTTCTCCCCGCTTTCTGCAGCAGGCGTTTTCCTTTGCAATAAAATAACCTCACAAGAAGCCTTCGTGCCTCAGTCTCTCATTTTGGGAGCTTCCTACCTGGGGAAACCGGATAACAGTTTTGGGGGCTCGTCCGGGATTTCCTAACAGCCCCGGTTGGGGCCGGGCAGCAGCCCAGTTGAGGCCGAGCAGAACGAAGGCGGCGGTGAAGCGAACCGGAGGGTACCCCTGTCTCCTTTTTGGCAGCCGCTTCCTTCCCGACGCTTCGGCTGCTCGGCATCAAGAACTCGGAAAGAGGCACGAACGCAAGAGGTCCTCCAAGCCGGCCGGCCAACGGACATTGGTAAGTTAAGGTGGGGAAACTCGGAATGGGTTGGTTGTTGTTGGATGAGTGAAGGATTGAGTGGGCCTGCAGTTCCCTACGGTAGCCGTTGTGTGATCCGGTACCCTGGGTCAGGTCGAGAGAGTGGTTGTTGCAATCCTATTGTGTCTGCGCTCAAGAGACCCCTTACTCTTGTCGCAAAACCCCTTTTCCCTTTTGTATTTGTCTCCCGTGGGATGGGAAACCAGGTGTTTAGGAAGGAAAAGAGGTCCAGCGGGGACCAAAAGGAGGAATTTCGAGGGGGACGCCCCGGCACCAACTCCGAGAGGCGGAGAGGAGCTAGGAATTCCTAGCAACAGCCCATTGGGGAAGCTGTTGCTACATTGGGAATCGGTGAAAGTACAGGAGTTTCAGTCAGAGCAGGAAATGGTCCGTATGTGCACAGAGGTCTGGACCAATCTAGAAATCAGTCCAAGATGGCCAAAACTCGGATCCAATAATTTCGATGATATTAAAAGGGTGGACAACTTCTATGTTGCTCATCCGCCCCGTACTGCCTATGTCGACTCCTGGATGTGGTACATTATAAAATTTGGGCCAGGAGTTAAATTGGCAGTAAGCAGAACCCTATTAGATACCAAGCTGAAGGGTGAGGAAATGTCTAAATTTGACCCCTTAGAGTTTGTTAACTATCAGCAGCCCATAGCACCGCCAACAGCACCACCTGAGGCTGCTAAGCAGTTAGCAGCACCTCCTTCTTACGAAGAGGCAGGGCGGGAGAGTAGCAATTCAGGCCCAACCCAGGCCAGTCCCTTAAGCGCTGCCTCCACCATAGAGTATTCCCCCCTTTAGATCCACTTAGAGAACAAATTAATAAACTACAGAAGACCGTAGAACAGATGGGGCAGACCCCATCTCGACCAAACACCAGGTCTAGGACACGGGCAACAGAGGCAGCTGAAATAACTGATGAATGCCCCGGTGCATCAGCTCAGTACCCATTAAGGGAAGTCCCAATGGGAACTAGGGTTGGATATGTAGAGGTCCCTTTAACTAACTCTGATATTCGGGTAATAAAACAACAACTGCCTAATCTTCCAGAAGACCCCATTGGGTTCGTGACAGGACTCAGGGACGCTCTAGGGACTATGGTTTATAAGCCCACTGAATTGTTACATATTTGCAAACAATTAGCAGGAGTAACGTATACCAACCAAGCGTTGGGTCATGCTAGAAGGCTTTGGCAGGCGCAGGATGGCGCCCGAACAGAACAGATGGCTAGGGAGAGATTCCCTGAGATAACCCCGGGGAACTGGGACTTTCAGGCTGATAATATTAGGGAGCAGTGTGGGGAAATGAAAGATTTCTTATTAAAGGGACTAGAAGCAACAGTCCCTAAAACCGTTAGCATGAAATTAGCCTTTGGACAGCCCCAAGGAAAAGATGAGAGTCCAGTCGAGTATTTAGAAAGGCTAAAACGAAATATGCGACGGTATACCGGACTAGACCCAGAGGATCAAGCAAATGTAAACATTCTGAGGTTGGAGTTTGTGTCGGGGTGTTACCCGGACATAAAGTTCAAACTACAGAAAATTGATGACTTGACAACTAAACCTATAGGAGATTTGTTAACGGAAGCTCAGAAGGTAGTGGTAAGGAGGGAAGAGGAGAAGGAAAAGAGAAAGTTGAAATTGATGGCACAGATGATGGAAAATAAAAGGAAATAACCCTCCATGGGTCGGGACTCGTGGACGGGGCCATGAGAGAGGAGTGTATAGTAACCAGGGAGGTAGAGGAAAGCTTGTGGAAGGTAGAAAGGATGAAGAGGGACAAGGGCAGGTGAGGGGCTGCCTGGTAAAAAGTCCTGCCTGCGCAGAGCCCTTGTTAACTTTGCAGGTGGGCAAAGAGGGAACAGAAATCGAATTTTTGGTAGACTCAGGAGCCACGAGATCTAGCCTGAGCCAACCTACCTGGGAAGGACAACTTCCTCTTTCTGGGGGACATTGTAACATAGTAGGAATAGAAAACCTAACGCAACGGGTTCCTGTTCTAAAACCCCTAGAGGTGCTAAAACCTGGGTCACATGAAAAGCTGTGGCATGATTTCGTGTGGACCCCAAATTCAGGAGTGAACCTACTAGGTCGAGATTTAATGGCCAAATTAGGAATCCTTATATGCTATAAGGACCAAGCCGCATAGCACTACAGGACTCTCGCCCTTTGAGAGTCTATATGGAATGGGAATTTGGGATGTTAGCACACAGAGAATTAGCCCCAACCTAGAACTTTTCAAAGATGCCTTTATAAGAAAATATCTGCTGGCCCTGTTCTCTATTCTCTCCGATAATAGGGAGCGAGGCATCGCGGTGCAGCGAACGCCATTGGAGGTAGTAGTGCATTCCTTCCACCCCGGGGATTGGGCTTACATCAAGGCATGGAAGAGTGAACCGCTCGCCCCAAGGTGGCTTGGCCCGTTCCAGATCTTGTTGACAACAGAAACTGCCGTCAGGACCAAAGAACTAGGCTGGACTCACCACACTCGCGCCAAACAAGGACGGTGGGAAGCCGTGCATGTGTCTGAGGACGGACTAAAGACTATTTTTAGGCAACAAAAGTAATGTCCAGCAGGCAATTGGCGCATAAGGGTTGCCCCTTCTTTAGTGTGTTCCTGGAAGCAAGGAAGGTCAATAATCTGGTTCAAACTTGGAAGGTATCCTTAAAAATTAGCAGGAGTCGGTGGGGGTTCTATTTCTTTAAAGGGTATTCAATTGGAGAACAAGTAGTATTGGAAGACGAGGAGACAATCGATAGGGAGGAGGAAAGAAAAATTTTTAACGGGGTTTCTACAGAATTGTGGGATTCTCAGTGGTGGCACAATCAGTACTGTAAGGTCTGCCCTATTACGAAGAATCAAGAACTGTGCGAAATTACCGATACTGAGAGTAGTTCTGAAGAAGAATCAGAGGAGGAGTGTGTGATTTCATTATCTGATGACGAAGAGTTAGATGAGGATTGCCGAATTTCATTGTTTGGACGGATATTGTAGAGTAATGTCCATAGTTCCCCATATAACAGGTAGTGTTTGCCCCTGGTTTTCCTGTTCAATCAGTCGAACACCAAAGGGAGAGGTAGAGGCGTGGATAGTGCGAATACAAACTACTTCCTATTGGGACACTGAATACGAGGGGTTGGCCTGGGGCAACCAGTTGATGGTATACCAGGCGATATCCGGAACTTAAAAGATCCCTTGCTAGGGATAGATCCCTTTGAGCCCCATTGTCTACTATATTGCCACTTTTGCCCTCACCATTGGTGTGCCAGAATAACCAAATTTGACGAAAGCCCGACATTGAGGTGGTATGTGCTGAAGGTGGGATATTCCGAGAGGTTGTGGACCTAAAGTCTGTGGGCTGTGGAAACACCAGTTGCAAGCTATCAGTGGAGGGTTCGACCCGATAGCTCGACGCAGGCAAAAGCCATTCCTAAGGGATGGCTCCGCTACGCATCTTCGGTACACCACGAGACGTGTTGGAAGTGCAGGAGCGAAAGCCCTTGGTCCGTGCCCAGCCCAGACTCAGAGGACGAGGAATGGAACTCCCACTGCCAGTGGTGGTAAAGCCTACCCCTCTGATGTCTTGGAAAAACATCAGGCAGATGCTTATTGGTAGACCAAGGGTAGACGGCAAAGTGATTACAGTATTAGGGATCTTTCTGAGCTTTATTCTGCAAGCGACAGGGTCTACTTGTCCTTGTGTGATAACTACCAGGAAAGGAAATCAGGAACATCAAACATTGCTCTACAAGTCCGTCTATAAATGCATGGGCAATACCTCTGTATGTCGATTCAATAATGTAGAATATACTGTCTGCAGTAAAAGGAGTCAGGAGCCAGTTTGTTTTGATCCTAAGGAAGATCCTGAAAGGATCTGGGTGGAGGTCTACGCCCTGGCAACCCTTCAACGAACGTTGGTAGCTAGAGCTGAACGAAGAGAGAACCACCCTATATCTCTCATCTTTGATGTATGTGTCGCAATTAGTCATGGAGCCTTTCAGTTCACTAAGTGTGGGGGAATGGGATGGGTAAAATACTATAAAGCACAGCACAAATATATGGGATCCACTAGAAAATGCGGCCCCATGGGGGACCATGGATTCGGATTCTACACCAGTCCGACTTGTACAGAATGGGCTACCTGGTCCACTGCAGATAAAACTGCAACTTTGGAATCAATACCTGCAAAACCCGGCTGCACTTGGGGTACCTGTAACTTTGTTAACTTTACCATATTACAACCAAAGATGTGGGATGAGAAGAACAAATGGGGAACTTCCATGTGGGATCAGACGTTCAGTATACTCATAGAGGGAAAAGGAAGCAAACCTAAAGCGTTCCTTAAAATTGTCCAGACTAAGGAATATAAAATAGGGGAAGATTTGAGGAGATACCAGACCTTCTGGAGAGAGATGGAAACGGATCCTTGGGAACAATCTTTGACTCCCAGGACAACTAATCTGTTTGTTGAACTGGCACAAACAATAGCTACCACTATGAATGTTTCAAATTGCTACATTTGTGGCGGTACTCTTAAGGGAGATCAGTGGCCTTGGGAGGTACTTGAGTGGAGTCATACTGTACCGTACAATCTCTCAGGGATACCCGAGCACACTATCAAAACCAGGTGGGAATTGTCTAATAATCTTTTAGGAATGTTTTGTATCCAGCGTACTCCCGACATAATAAAGCGCCCTGTTAAATTGGGAGATTCCAATTGTCGAATGCGGAAATTGGCTCATGTCCCTATTCAAAAATGGGCTGGAATTATGGATGACACTGGGTGGTTAGGAGGGGTTTTCAACAACTGGACTAATGTTGTTACCCTGTATTATACCTCTTCTTAGAAGCATGATTAATTCAGCAGTTCAGGCGGCAATGCCAAAAACGCAGATGACTGTAAGAGAAACTGAAATAAGCTACAAAATCATCCCAGCCCAGGACGAAATTTATAATTGTGAATAAGTCAAAATGTGTAGAAAAAGAAAAGGAGGGATTTGTTAGGAAAATTGTGTTTGACTTATTCAGAGAAAAGAATGCCCCGTAAAAGCGGGCCCAACCCCTCCCTTTCTTTTTGAGCGGGCCCGACCCCTCCCTTCCCCTTTGCTTTTCTTCTTGACTCAAGGACTAATGTTTCTTGAAAGACAAAGGATCCGTTTACTGAGAAACAACGCTGGTAGTAGATAGAAACAACATGCTTTGTAGTAGATAAGAATGGAATGCAGGGGCCCCAGGGAGAGAAGAAGGTCCGGTTATCTGTTCTGCGCATGTTTGAAAGGTGTTTTTACTAATCCAATGAATTTTCGCCAACTAACTTTCTGACCCCTTTAAGGAGATTGTGCGCCCACCCCAAATCGCCCGGAAGGGACAGGCTATAAGAGATTGTACCACTCCTTTTGTTCTTTGGAGAAAAGCCTTTGCCCCGCGTGGTGAATTGTTTTTCTCCCCGCTTTCTGCAGCAGGCGTTTTCCTTTGCAATAAAATAACCTCACAAGAAGCCTTCGTGCCTCAGTCTCTCATTTTGGGAGCTTCCTACCTGGGGAAACCGGATAACAGTTTAGCAAAGACTGGTGTCCACCTCCTCCTTTATGAGAACAGAGGAGGGCCAATATACATATGACAGTGTAGATTCAGTAACTTGGACATATACTGTAGTCAGCATCCATCTGTAAAAATAGAAAATGTATTCTAACACAGACAGCACAGAAGGCCAGAAAATAAAGTGTTGGGTGTGTGTGTGTGTGGTTTCAAGCTGGATTGTCCCTTCTTCCCAGACAACTAGCCACCATCAATAGGATCCCAAAAGGGAAACACTCTACACCATAATACTTTATTGGTGATCCCACCTATGAGGAATAGACCAGCAGTGGCTGGGGCTGATGAGCATTACTCATTGATGGACAGTTGGATGGGAAGGGCAGGCATAGTAGCCATAAGCTACTTGTTTCCATGGTGAATTGTTACAAAATCCAGGTTGGGGTTAAACGTGTAAAGCATGTGAGAGAAGGAAGAAGATGACAGTGAAGAAAAAGCCAGTCACAGGTAGATAGAAAAGAAAGCTACAAGAATTTAAAATTCCATTTAAAACAAATGTCAAACGTGGTGGTTTTTGTTATTGGTTTTGTTTTAATTAACTGTCCTTAGGCATCCCCATTTAAGTTGGAAGTACTGTGTGTCTGCAATCAACCTACATTTGTAAGAGCAGTTATTGTAGAAAGTCTCTGAATTTAAATGGTAATTTATGCATGCTATAGTGGAATTCTCTTTACAGGAAGGAGAAACCAGTTGCAGAAGGCCTCACGGTAAATTTGAAATATAGATCTTAAAATAAGTGACAAGAGGCATCTATCATCCTATGTCCAGTAAACAGCAGGGTGATGTTTTAAGACAGGGAACATTGTTGCTGCCACAGTGAATGTGGAACAGACCTGCTCATCTTCAAATGGAAAAGGGGATGGATATTTTTATTTCAGATCCTCTCCTGAGAAGATGGTGTGCTCTCTCTCTCTCTCTCTCTCTCTCTCTCTTTCTCCTTTTAATAAATAGGAATAATGCTCATGTACCACTCTCAGTGTCGGTATTAGCCATCTCAAATCAGGTTGGCTATTTTAATGCAAACCCATTTTAGAAATCTGCACTTCGAAAACTTGAGAAAAGATTATATGCTCCAGTTAACAATATAAATATCAATGCTGTATTCCAACATACTGTATGATTGTGGCTCATAATTGTCCCCAGTATGAAACTTTTTTTCTGCCATGAATATGTGGCATGGCCTTAAACAAGCCACCAACTCTCAGCCTTAGCTCCCCCATGCAGGTCTGCAGTGTGGTGATATAATAATACCAGCCTACCTTCTAGAATGCACTTTAAAAAAAAAAAAAGGAACTGCAAATATATATCTGTTCGTACTTTAAAAATTTGTTGGTGCAATAACCTTGGGCACCATGGTCGAGTTCTATGTAGGTGCTCAGGCAGGTTTTTAAAAGCAATAAATGAGGATTTAGAGAATGCTCTATTTATGAAATTTAGATATTTTAAATGTTTTTTAATGTTTTAAATTTGTTTTTAGTCTTGGCTCTAATCTTGATTAGTGTTTAATTGCTTTTAATATAGTTTTGTATAGTATTTTAACCTTGTTATTAGTGTATAGTTTATGCCATGTTTAGCATGTTGTATTTACAGATACAGAATACAGATACAGATACAGAAATGGGAGTGCCTGACCACCTTATCTACCTCCTGAGAAATCTATATGTGGGACAGGAAGCAACAGTTAGAACTGGATACGGAACAACTGATTGGTTCAAAATTGGGAAAGGAGTACAACAAGGCTGTATATTGTCTCCCTGCTTATTTAACTTGTATGCAGAATACATCATGCGAAAGGCTGGACTGGAGGAATCCAAAGACGGAATTAAGATTGCCGGAAGAAATATCAACAACCTCAGATATGCAGATGATACCACTCTGATGGCAGAAAGTGAGAAGGAATTAAAGAACCTCTTAATGAGGGTGAAAGAGGAGAGCGCAAAAAACGGTCTGAAGCTCAACATCAAAAAAACTAAGATCATGGCCACTGGTCCCATCACCTCCTGGCAAATTGAAGGGGAAGATATGGAGGCAGTGACAGATTTTACCTTCTTGGGCTCCATGATCACTGCAGATGGTGACAGCAGCCACGAAATTAAAAGACACCTGCTTCTTGGGAGGAAAGCGATGACAAACCTAGACAGCATCTTAAAAAGCAGAGACATCACCTTGCCGACAAAGGTCCGCATAGTCAAAGCTATGGTTTTTCCAGTAGCGATGTATGGAAGTGAGAGGTGGACCATAAAGAAGGCTGACCGCCAAAGAATTGATGCTTTTGAATTGTGGTGCTGGAGGAGACTCTTGAGAGTCCCCTGGACTGCAAAGAGAACAAACCTATCCATTCTGAAGGAGATCACTGGAAGGACAGATCCTGAAGCTGAGGCTCCAATACTTTGGCCATCTCGTGAGAAGAGAAGACTCCCTGGAAAAGACCCTGATGTTGGGAAAGTGTGAAGGCAAGAGGAAAAGGGGACGACAGAGGACGAGATGGATGGACAGTGTCATCGATGCGACCAACATGAATTTGATCCAACTCCGGGAGGCAGTGGAAGACAGGAGGGCCTGGCGTGCTCTGGTCCAAGGGGTCACGAAGAGTCGGACACGACTTAACGACTAAACAACAACAATTTACAGATAGGAAGCATGTTTGTGTGTCGGGTTGTTTTTTCCGAAGTATTGTATGGTACCAGATGTTTTGTCTACCTTTCCTTGCCTTTACTACAATCCAGCAGTCAATTCAATACATGTAATACTTGTATGGGGATATCCTGTGCCATGTAGTGGATAGAGTGATGGATAAGGATGTAAGAAACCTGTGTTCGAATCTTCTGTTCAGCCATCAAAACTCACTAGGGAGGGGAAACAGGTAAAAGCACTCCTTAAATATCTCACTTACCTTGAGAACAGGGTTGGTATAAGTCAGTTATGACTTGGCAGCACATACGAACAGCAACAGCACTTGTATAAATGAACCTCAGTGGCAGACTAGGGTGTGGGTGTGGAAGGTGTAGACATACTTAGAAATACAATTGGCACGAGAGTCATCAGCTGTCTGTTGAATTATTTTTTCCCTTTAATTCCTTTCACATGGCCCACTTTTTCTACCCTTCTGGTTGTTCTTACCTGCTTGCCTTTTGCTGTCAGTCCCCCCCACAAGGACCTTTTGAAACCCGCAGTCCTCATAAAGACCTTGTTGCCTTTATGACTGCATTCCCCCCCCCCCAATTGTGATGCTCACGGACTTGTCAGGTCAGATAAACTGACACCTGAACTTCTCTCTAAGAGCCCTACAGAACTTTATAGACCTCCCAAGAAAAATCGGAAGCCTGTGTTCATCACAGCTGGCATTTATCCCAGAACAGTCAATTCCAGAGGACTGTTTTGAGCTTTATACAATCCTCCCTTCTCCTGAATATCTTTAATTTCTTTGCCCCATGCAAGACAAAAAAATTGAATCTCCAAGAAAGTCTCTACTTATCTTATTTTTACTGAACAGGTACAAGAAAGCAGAAACATACAGTAGGACCCACAGTTTCACTCATTTGCTGCATGAAAAAAAAACCAGAAATACAGGTTCCCAAGGTGTATTATCAGGACTGATCACTAGATGGAACCAGAGACAATCTTATATACATGTGGCTTAATGGGAATGCACTCATGAGCTGACATCTCCGAGGGAAGCAGCTTCCAGGGAAACAGAGAAGCCATATTTGTGGGAAGGGGCAGCAGTAATTTCTGGTTTCATGGAAGGCTCCCTTGCAAACAGGAGGACAAGAAATCCAGTCCTTTGGCAAGATTGGGCCAGGGCTCCCTCTCTCAACTGTGCACGGACGCCAGAGAAACTAGAAGTGTCTTGTTTATCAGCTATTTCCAGCATCCACGGGAGGATTGGAACTGATCTCCGGGGATACCGCAATCCTACTGTATGTGTTATGCTGTTGTCTATCTATTCTACATCCAAAAAAACTTTGCTTTACAAATGTAATACAATGTTATAGGAATATGACTATAACTAAATGAAAAATATAAGTAACTACTCTAATAAAACTTTAAAATGCTCTAACAAAAAGTAGTATGGAGCTTAAGAAGGAAGTAATAAGAATATAGTTAAAGTGTTACAAAATACTTAATAAATATTACAAAGGTATATTCACTAAGATATAAAAATTAACTTTGTTAAAATTAGTTTAAAAAACTTTTAAAATTAGTTTAAAAAAACTTAACTAAGTTAAAAATTAAGTTACATCTATGAAAATATTTTAACAAGCTATGTAGTTAAACTAGCGCATAAGCAATTTTAAAATCACATGAGCATACATGAACAATTTTAAACCACCACCCACAGCAGAGATTTCTCCCCTCTAACAGTGCTGTCCTGGCAGTCTTTGAGCCTTGCCCTGGCTGTCTTTTCTGGCTGTTATTTATGCCCTTTTTGCCCCTTTATCAATTTATAAACAGGGCTTGTAAGTCCAAGGGCCTGGAGTACCAAGAAAAAATTTCAGTGGGAACACCAATTGTTGTTGCATATATTGGAGTTTCTAAGGTTTGTAATTTAAAATATGGCAAGCTACTATTATGATGATAATGTCATTGTTTGACTAAAATCTTGCAGAGTTTAGAGGAATAAGCCCTTATAACACCAGGATCTTGTAATACCAGAATACTGTATTGTAAAATCAGAATATTGTAATCACTGAGAGGCCAAACTATAGGACTTTCAAACACTACCTCTATATTGACAATAAACATGTTCAACTATCAAGACTGTTGATGTACAGTGACAACAGGAGAGCTGGTTAATTGTTTTGCAATGACAATAGTAAACTACAATTCACGCCTCAATTTTAAAAGCACCTTTTCTACACCCCACTTAATTATTTTAACGTTCTCTACACACAATTTACATCTTGACAGGCTGAAAGACCACAAATTGCATTGAACAATGATGTATCTATGCAAGATGCTTATTTTTTGTACGGCAGGTTCACATTTTTTGCTCATGGCAAAAGAATAGTGAAAATACTACTATTCTAGTCCTTACAGTTAGATAATGATTCTACATATGATAGGACCCCATATCCACGGGGGGATCAGTTCCAAGCTCCACTGCAGATGCTGAAAAATGTGGATCATAGTGAATGCTATTATAATAGCAAATGCTATACATAGCATAGTCTCTCACTCCCTCTCATGGCCAATTCTGGTAATGACATCATGGAAATATATTTCTATAGTGAATGCTATACATAATATGGTCTCTGGCTCCCTCTAATGGCCAGTTCTGATAACTTCATCATTGAAAATATGTACATTGGGGATTTTTCTTTCAATATTTCTAATATTTTCACACTGTGGCTAAGTGAATCAGTGGATACTGATCCCATGGATAAGGGGGCCCTGCTGTAATATTCAATCTTAACATGAATGTGAAATAGCTAACTGAATTCATCCCACTTCTCCCTTTGGTTTTATATTGAAATACCTCTGTACTATGCCCACATAAACAAGGAGGTGTTTCAATGATAAAGGAACTGTGGGTTATGCATTTATAACCCATTTTTGTCAGATTTGTTTTGAACAGTTATTTTGGCATCAGTTTGGCATTAATGTTTTAAAGACTCATTGAGCAAGATTCCCACCGTGGACCCTTTCTGAGGATTCCCACTTCTTTCTTGTCATTGTCACCTCTGCTTGTTCACTTAGGTCTGCCATCTGGGCCTGAATCTGAGAGGAAGAGCATGAGATACGTCACATTGCTGCCTGTATGCTCAGAAAAGGCAGGTGAATGCAAGAAGAAAGAGCAGTAGAGCCAAGAGGCCCTGAGAGGAAAGCATGGAAATTACTTGGAATTAGTTAATTATAGTTTCTCCTATCAAGTAAGTTATGGTTAATTACGTTACCATTAACAGCTTAACTAGAGGTAACTTCACTCCTTTTGTGGAGTAACAGTAACAATTATTTATTTTATGGAGAGGATGCCAGAAAAATTTCTGAAGGAGGAATATGACATGGTTGGAAAGCTGGTTTCAGTGGTGTTTCATACTACTAAATCAAAAACATTCAAGTGTTGTTTTAAAAGTTTCGGTAAATGTTCAGTTAATTATGTGAGAAACAGAAAGGTAACATCGCATTTCAAAAAATGTAGTTATAATAGCAACTCAGAGGTGGGGAAAGTTACTCAAATTCCCCAAAATGCACAATGATACATTATTTTCGTCATATTTACTTTTGGGTCCTTGTGATCATAACTGTCAATAATTACTTTTAATAAAGGTAACCTTCACAGCTCTGTCCAGCAATGGTCACATATCTGGTTGGGCCTTGGCAAGTGCCCAGTCACACAAATCTCCGGTGCGGCCTTATGTAGAGTTCCCATTTTTCCAAATCATAAACTATCATAGATAAGAATATTTGAAAAACAATAAATAAACAGTACTAAGATACAAACGCTGTGCTCCTTCTAATAAAGCAGCTGACCCTCTGAAATGCTGACCGTTCTCAGTTTCCAGCTGGACATTGTGCGGTACCTCCTGCAGATAATAATATAACATGATCTTAGAACTGCAGAGCCAGAAGGGACCCTATGCATCATCAAGTCCAGCCCCTATCAAGGAGGCCCAGTGAGGAATCGAACTCCTAACCTTTGGCTCCACAGCCAGAGACCTAAACCACTGAGCTATCCAGCAGTTCTACAGTATGTTTTAGTATCTGAAGTCAAGATGGGTGTTTACAAGTGAGCAATCTGAGTAGGTGGGGGGAGATAATATAAGTAATGGGATTTTTAAAAAAGATTCTTGTAGAAAATGACATATTATTAGTTAAGTGAAAAGATAGCACTACACTAAACACCATCTCTGGAGCAGCTAAATTGGCAGAAAACCACTTTTTAGAGGAAATTGGTCTAGACATAAAAAATACTGCTGTGCTTCCAAAAATACCCAGCAGCAGCAAATAAAAGAAACATTCTCTAGAAATATAATTGAATCTCATTTTCAGAACACTATGGGTACAGACAGAGATTTTGACTCTCTAGAATGTTCTGTATCCATTATGTAAACATCTACCGCCACTCAACAACTGATTTCCGCTAGTATTTAAGACATGCCTTAAATCCATAGCCATGCTGGGATAGACTGGATTCTGCCACATTGAAAACCACAAGAGCCAGCCTGGGGAGAGGAGGGGGTCATTCTTAGGAAGCTGCACATAAATGAATTTTCCACTACTGCATTTTTGCTCTTGATACAGCATCAATCACAGCCACCTCCTGAGTAAAATATACAGGTACCAGAGAGCCCAGATCATTGTGTTGCTGTAGGCATCCAAGCTGACAGCTTAAATGTAAGTTAAAAAAAAAAAAAGCTATAGAACGTATTGAAGAAACTGCAAGAAAACTTACTTGTTTATGCTCCCTTCTCGGCTACAATTCTCACGCAGATGGTGTCTCTCTCTTGTTGGCCAAACTGCCAGGGTCAATGATAGATCCTCACCTTAGTCAATTTATTATTTTAAATTGTAAAATATCTCAGCATTGTTCTGAAACACCCTCCCAACACCTTAGAAAATATAAAAAATAAATGAAATAAAATTCTGCCATAAAATGTCATCGCCTCTGTTGCAGGGAAACGCAACCCAATACCTTTTGAATGTTTGGGAGTCGGGACTATCGTAAGTCACAGTCAACACAGACAATTGTTGAGGATTATGGGAGCTGTAGTTCAAATCCTCGGAAGAGCACTAGGTTGTCTAGCCCTCCCAACAGGCAATATGAAAATGTGTTGCTTCCTTTTTGCGTGGTGAACCTGGAGGTAAAACACTGCCACAAGTGTTCACGTGACTAACCTAGTGAGTGCATCTCAAAGTTTAAAGACAGGCATAACACAAAAAAAGGAAGCCTTTCAATATAACGACCAAATGGAGACCAAACCAGAGGTGAAACTAAATGCTCTGTTGATAATAGTTGAAAAGAAAATGCCAGTTCTGGGTGGCTTTCCGATGTGTCTTGGTTGGCAGTGGGTGCTGCCTTATTTTCTAGGGCAGAAGACATCCCATTATTTGAAAAGATATTTTCAAATGTATTTTGGAGGAGGGCCCAGTCTACATCCAGTTTAGATAGAAAAAAACTGAGAAAGGAGAGCAAGCACGGGCCTCAAAGAATCCCATCAGCACCTAGGTTAGCAGGCTGAGCAGACATGCAGTTCACGAGTACATTTCTCACCCTAGTGACGTATATTGTATTTTGTTTCTAGTTTGCTGTTACTAAGTGCTCTCAAGTTGCTTCCAGTCCATGGGGACACTAATAGCGATTCTGACATATGTGAGGTATTTAAGGAATGATTTCCTTTTTTCCAAACACACCCTAGTGAGTTCCTGTGGCTGCCTGGGGATTTGAACGAAAGTCTTCTGAGTCCTAGTCTGACACTCTACCCACTACACCACACTGGTTCTCCCATCGCACTGGCTCTCATACTGGCTTATTAGATAAGTAACAAATACTATTGCTTATTACTAATATTTATATACTGCTTTTGTAGAGAGGTCACCAAGGGAGTGTACAACAATTCAAATGAAACAATGCTACATTAAAATATATTTTTTTAAAAAAAATTAAAAACAGCACTGAAGCAATATGAAGACTGAAACCTTTATTTATTTGTTTGTTTGTTTGTTTAAACGTTTTTGTAGAAAATGGCATATTACTTGTTAAGTTAAAAGACAGCACAATACAAAAGACCATCCCTGAAGCAGCGAAATTGAAAAGAAACCACTTTTTAAGAGGAAATTGGTCTAGTCATAAAAATACTACTGTGCCTCCCAAAGTGCCCAGTTTTTTCTTTTATTGTGTTATTCATTCATTTATTTCATTTTAGGCCGCCTTTCTCCCAGTGAGGTGACTCCAGGTGACTCACAAAGATTAAAAACAAGCCAGAATAAAAACACAGTAAATTATGAAGCTAAAAAAAATAAAAATGAAATGTATCATAAAGTGTATCAAAAGTGTATGAAAAAGTGATCATAAAGTGTATCAAATGTATCAAAAAGTGATCCAAGCATTTAAACATTTTTACATGAAGATAGTGCACACTTTCCAGTATACACACTCAAAGCCAAAGAACCGTAAAACAGGGCAGCTGGTGAGTGGGCTAGAATCATGGCCGACTACTTAAGCTCCACCTCCCTGCCTCCCAGGTCTTGCCTGCTGCTGCACAGAGAACCCAGGTGGGCAGACCTGGGAGTTCCCCCAGCTTTATCCAACCAGGTCTCCATAATACAACCCACATCGGTATACTTTTCCAGGATCAAGTCCTAGATGCCTGATGTTTCCCTTTGACTTGTATTCAGATTCGGAAATATTTGGAATTCACCCAATAATGGGATATTAAGCTGGTTTCAAATATATTGAAATCTGAATTTAGTTCTCATATCTATGATAATAATTCCTAATATTCAAAGTCCCATTTACTCCTATAGATTAGAAAGCAAAAGGCTAGGTTTCTGCTTGCTAGAGGAAGAAGTGAAAGTTAAACCTATTTCTTAGGCATCCTGGAGTGATTTATTGAGAAATGGAACTTAAAGACACTCTGGCACCAAGGGGAGTGGAGGCAGAGAACTGAATGTCTCCTAATTGGAGTTGCCATGGGTTGGTTGCTCAAGGGGCGGGGACTGGGGGCTGGAGAGAGTCATAGATTAATAGGTTATACATAGGTTGTAGCCACCATGGGTTCTTTTAAGGAAAAAGGCGGGCTAAAAATATCATAAATAAAATAAATCAACAGGAAAAATCCTACACTTCAAAATCCATGTATAACTCTCATGTCCCCCAAAAGTTAACTACAAAACATAAACAGTTGATTAACACACACACAACAGTTCTCTTTCATAGCATTGAGAACCCTTTCCGTACAGTACAATGTGTAATGAGCCTTAAAGGTCCTTATGACCCTCTGCTCTAGAGGCTGAATTAGAGATGCTGTGTTTGGGGACAAGTAGACCACTTTGTTGCCTTCATTGTTGAACTCATGGGGCCTGGGTGGCCAGGGGAACAATATTTATTGAATATTTATTGGAATAATTATTTATTTAATCAAAAAAATCTCTGTATAACCAAAACCATACTGTTCAGACCCGTGCAATTCAAGAGAGATGAGTATAAAGTTTAGGCCCCTTTGGGGTATATCTGGGAGAGGAATAAGATTTTGTTATCTATAGACAGATATATATTAAGTTAATAAATTTTGTGTCTGTGTCTCTGTGTGTGTAATTTTCATTAGAAGGGTTTGTGTTCTGCTGCAGCAGAATCAGATCTTGTTCTACTTGAGTAGAGTCTGCAGGCAGTATGAAATGTGGGTGTGGTAGAAGAAGTAGGCACTTGGGGAAGGCTGCAGGAATGCTGCCTGCACCCACTGCAGCAGTTTCTACTGAGAGGAGTGGGAGAGAAAAAGACAGGCTACAACTGCTATTGTGAGCCTGCCCAACAAAACATGCCGTCCAGCTGCCTTGTTCAGCACTGACACTATGAAAGAGCAGCAGGCAGCCATACGAGGAGCAGGGGAGATATCTGCCCAGGAGATGGCAGAGAAACCTCTAGTTCAAGGTGGGACACATATGAGTAAACCTCAGATATGTTCAAGTGATGTTTCTGTGCAATCGAGCCAGGGCAGACAAAAAGAATGGTGAAGAAGGCAGTTTTCTCTCCAAGAGCCAATGTGACTTTAAGCTAAGGCCGCTAGCTAGCAAGAACCCAAAGCTTGTAGGTTACACAGATACAGACTGAGCAGAGGATAGCATAGATTGCAAATCTACTAGTGGTTTTCTGTTTTGTTATAGTGATGGACCTATTTTATGGGCTAGTCATAAACGAGATGTTCCAGCTTTGTTTTCCACAGAGTCTGAGTTTATTGCAGGATCAGAAGCATGCAGAGAAGTCCTATGACTGAAAAAAACTGCTAAAAGACTTTGAGATAGATGAAGAAATACCATTCCAGAAGATTGAAGACAAACAAAGCTGCATCAAGCTGTCACAGGGTGGGAAGATGAATGTGCACAGTAGGGATATTGACATGAGATACCTACTGGTGTGTGGTCTGATCAAGAAAGGTACCATCCAGATGGCCTACTGTCCAACTACAGAGATGACAGCAGACATCCAGACCAAGCCTCTATCAAGAGATCACTTCCAGAACCTGTGAAGCATGACAGGACTTCTTGAAATATATTGCATGCCAGATTGAGAAGGGATGTTGGTGAATCATCAGTCTCGGATGCAAAGCTAACACATGGAATTGTGGGAAGAACGGACACCTTTCACCAAACTCACTTCCTTGTTTGAGTCTTGCTACTTTTAACCTTCTTTTGTTCTTCTCATAACTTCTAAACCTCTATGGAACCTGCTAACAGTGAGTAAAATAATTTTCAATTTTTTGCACCTACAGATAGCCTCCTGAGTTTTATTTCTATGAAGGGGTGGGACAGTAAAGGGAGACTTCTGGCTAATTCTGACCTTAATGAGCTGGGCTTCTGTTGTTGCTTTTAAAGAGGATTTAAGCAGATCCCCACAACTCTGAACATGGGGTTCAATCTGTATGCCCATTGCAGTCATTTCCTAAATACCTGGGCACTGCTGGCTGTTGGTGTGCAGTCTTTTTGTTTGGCACAATCCCTGGGAAGGTGTCAGAGAACACAGGGAAATCCTTTCAAAATGTTTTGCCTGTTTGTGTTTTTTTAAAGGGGAAAATAATGGCTATATAATTTTCATATTGACTGTAATGGAGTTCCGAATGATTCGAAAGACTAAATATTTAAAATTCGAAATTCCAAATCCAATGGGATGTAATCCCAAATCCAAATCCAAAATCCAAATTTTGGCCCTAGTGCTCATCCCTACTTTTAATCCAAGGGGACGATCTCCAAAGATCTCCAGGCTGTCTGAGTTGTGAGATCCTTTGGGGTGAACAAGATCCTGTTTCTTCCCCCTCTCCTATGATGATGTATTTGTCTCCCATCGCCATATATCCCTCTGCCATCTCTTGTTTCAATGGCTGCTCCCTGTTCCCCTCACCAACCTTCCTGTTTACGAGACATGTACCTCCCGTGACAAAGTGACCTTGTCTGTGCAGCAGACCAAGCAATTAAAAAAAACAGCAACAAATTAAATAAGAAATAAGAAACCAGTCCCTTCAACTTCCCCTCTTTCAAGCAAGACGTCTGGCCCTTGCCCTCATGTCACCCTCTGATGCCTCCTCGAAAAGGCCCCTCTCCACAGGTGGCAGGGCCACTTCCCCCACGGGCTCCCATGTTAAAGCCACCTTCTCCTCCAGCCTGGTGGCATACGTACGTCAGTGGGAGGTGAAAGTGAAGATAGCAGACTTACAATGAGGCCTAGTCCTGCTGAGAGGTGGAGGTCTCCGGATCAGAGTTCCACAGGGAGATCATGCAGCAGCCAGCAGCAATCACCGCCTCTCACACAGTGCTCATCTGGGTTGGCAGATGCTCGGGGACTCTCCTCCAGAAGGCAGGAGTGCTGGTGTTGTTTGGGCCCCTGCAGAAGCTCCAGTGTTAAAGCCTTCTTCTTCTCCCAGCCAGACAGGGATTTACTTCCACTTAAATGGATTTACTTCCACTTAACTGGAAGCAAATCCTTTTAAGTTACATGTGTATGATTGCATTGTAAAACTACTACTCACAGTTTAGAAAACGAAATGAAAGAGATGTATCTTAACTGCTTTCTGGCAAGCCTGGGGGCCAAGGAGTGCAATTTGCTTTGAGATGCTGGCATGCCAGCCAGCCTTGACCACTCTCAATAGATCTGCTTTATCGGGCAGTCCAGCAACTTTCAAGGCCTGTCAGTAGGGTGAAGTAAGGAGACAGTTTACTTGTATGCTAGTATTCTTATATTTGAACATAGTCTAGAGTTTAAGCCCTGGCTTGGAACATGTCTTCTTGGGCTAGGATCCCAGGACATGTAGATCTCCATGGATGGTCTGGAAAGGAATAAGGAAATACCTTCCTACGCTCAGGAAATGATTTGTTTTGTTGAGGGAGTGAAGGTCAGCACTGGCTGGGAGATTCTGGGAATTATAGTCCAAAAAGTAGCTTTTCCAGTTTAAGGTAAATAGTGTTTTCCACTCACCACTGGAGTCTCCATGAATCTGGATTTAGAAGATAGGACTCCTAGTTAGCTGTCAGCCTTAAGACTTCTCTTTTATAAATCAAGTGCTGAATTTATTTCCTATTAATATTTCTGACATCTTCATATATGAAAGAACTTTAGCCGGGCAGATTTATAAGGGTTAAGGAAAAGAAGAACAACAACATAAACTAAGCAAACTGCTTGTTCTGTATTCTCAAAAGTGCTGTGCTCAAATATTAGAATATCAGTATACAAGCAAGCTGTCTTCTTACTTCACCTCACAGACAAGCTTTGCAAGTTGCTGACAAACTTGAAGAAAAGGTGCCCTTTTCTGTTTGCTGTCAAGCGATGGCGATTCTGTCACTTTCTCCCTCCCTCTAGTGGTTCTGTCATGTCTGAGGCCAGTTTCCAGCTTCTTGAACATGACTTGGCTGTTCAAGAAACGCAAAACCAACATCAACAATCAGTATCAACTTCAGTCAAGAAGCCTAAGGCTACACATATGAAAACTGTAATTTTTCCCCTCCCTGAAGAGGAGGCTGGGGGGGGGGGGGGGACCTATATTCAGCCATTACCTCAGGGCTTTCATAGCCTTGGGCACAAACGTAATCCATATTTAGAGACTGCAGTCTAAACATTTTCCCCTTTGCTGTTTTCATCATTTGTTTCAGCATCAGCCTTCCCTTGTGTAAATCAACGGATCCATTTTTAGATTGAACATGAACAGGTCTGCTCTACCTTCAGCGCGTAAGGGATTTTGTGTAGCCAAAATGAGTGTCAAAATTAGAATTTCTTTGTAGCAACATAAAAATATTGGTGAAGCTCCACAGTGACCTGGATTTCTTGGTATTCCAGTGTCCAGGTTAATAAATCATCTTTTAAATATATGTGTGACCCTTTTTGATTAAGGACAGCTTCAGATTTACTTGCCAAGACACGTGTGATTGCTACATGTACACTTTGTACATTTTCATGTACAGTCCAGATACCTTATGCATATAGGCATGTAATTTTAAAAGCCTTGCATACGCAGAAACATGACATTGAAGCTTTATAAGTCTGTAGCAGGCAATAATAAGAAATGTGGTGTTCCCCTATGTATCATTCTACATACTAGCAGGAAACTCAGGAGGTGAATTATGATGATAGCTAGATAACAGAAACAAAAAGTGCAACGGAGAAAAAAGAGGGAGGTGTCAGCATGCTGAAGGGACACTCAAAGCTTGTGAAAGCAAGGAATACTGAGGGGTCAGATTTAAGGGAGCTGCCATCCATACAAAACTGCCCAGTGAGGACTAAGCAAGCTCTGTGACCCCAGAACTATGAGTGCTTGTTGTGCATAGCAGGGAATGAAAAACCTGGAAAGCTGAGAGATGAAAGGGAGCGTCCCAAAAGAAGGCAAAGTTGAGTGGTTGGCACATAGAAAGTGGGAAGAAAATAAGGAATGCTGAGGGGTAAAAAGCAGAGTAGAAACTAGACAGTTATCTCAGTCTTCCCCCTCATAACTCTTTGCTCCATTTCTCTCCTTTTTTAAGAAAAAAGAAAGGAGGAAGGAGAAATAGAGAGAGATAAACATTTTGGAGAGCCAACTCATTGCTTGCATTGCTTGGTTTACACTTAGAAGCTATTTTACATGCCCCCAGGTGAAGATGGATAGCTGTCTCTGATATAACGTGAGCTGTGTGACTGCCATTAGAAGACGCTTCTTCCAAACTGAAATACTAAACCGTGAAGAATTTACGGAAAATATTATGGAAGTGGCGGAGATGGACATATTAACAGAAGCTTTAAAAGACAATTCAATCCAAGAAGCAACTGAAAAATGGGACCCTATATATAACTGGTTCTGTTCTATAACCTGAAAGCCAAATGCGATAACTTTAATACAAAATAGTCAAATAATTCTAGTTGGAAGTATATAAGCAACTAAAAGATACAAAAGTTCTTAATGTAATGATATGTGTAAGTACAGATAATATGTGATAAGGAATGGCATGATATATTCCCTGTTATCCCGATTCATTTCCCCTTACCCTGGAAATAAAATTGGAAAAAAAAGAAGAAGAAGACGCTTCTTCCAATCACTGCTTGTAGGAGACCAGTGAAGACTGCCCCATCTTTTCCCTAGCCAAAGGCTGCACAAGGATAGCTGGATACCACAGCCCTCTTCATAGGTTGGCAGCAACAAAAATAAAAGTATTGTGGCATCTTTAAGACCAATCAGTTTATTTTCATGTGAGTTTTCATGGGTCACAGTCTACTTTTTCAAATACTTGCAGCCTAAGGAATTCTGGGAACTGTAGTCCAAAAACACAAAGCTCCATAACTTCTAGCTTTTATCATTTAAGAGACAAGTTCAAAGGGCAACCCCGCTTCTTGGTGAGTTGACACAATGTCCTTAGAGAACCTGTTAGCAGTTGGCTTGCTTTATTCAATAACTCTTTTGTTCATTTACAAAGTGGCTCTTTAAAAAATATTTCTTAAAATCTCCATTTTAAAGGTATGATTGAACCCATACATCCTAAGCAAAGAAACTCAGGCCACAGATCAAATCCCCCAATCTTGCTCAAGGCAGGGACATACTGATGTATTCTTCATGTACCTGGGACCCCACTGCACATAAACACTGCAATACAATACCACTAGCCATTCCACTAATTTCTAATTAGTGCATAGTTTGTACAGATTAGCAGTGCGGTCCCACTCATCCTTACTAGAAGTTTTACTAGGCCAGTTGATCCACATTTGGGGAAAGGACTTTTATCATTGCGTTTTATGGGCACAGTTGTATTTAAATGGAGGTTTCAACCACAGTTCTTGACTTTACACTCTTCTTCCCCTCTGCAAGAAGCTGTGATATTTGTGTTGTGAGGGCATCATGTTCTGAATATCCATAGCCTAGTTCACTTCATTGGCCTCTGGGATATCTGATCTAGTGTGAGGAAGTGTGATACACATGCAGCTGTTAACAGTGCACTATTGCTGGCCTCAATATGATAGGTTGCCCCCAACAATATCACACCAGGACCTTGTGGCAAATTGGAGTGGCAGGTACCAGGCACTCACTCAAGGAGTGTCTCATGGCACTCCTTCAACTAGTGCCTGGTGCCTGCCACTCTAATTAGCCACAAGGTCCTAGTGGGATATTGTTTCAAACCATGGTATTGTTGAAAACAAGTAGCAGAGGAAATCTGAAGCTAGCCTTAGCATAACTTGGGCAAGAAGCACCTCCACCCCACTGTGTGGGTCATCATCATTATTGCAACTTTCTCAGCAACATCCATGAAAATGCCTCATAGCTGCTTCTCAATAATTTGCCACTGTGCCCCTTGTGTGCCCCTGCTGCCATTACAGGGACCCACAGAAGCCCTCCCAGGTGACAATTTTCTGCAGGCAGTCCACTGCTTGGCACTCTTTCAAACTCAGTACCTGGGATGAATGCCTAGATTACTCACCACTAAGGCTGGCTTAGTTCAGGTGCTCATCAAGAGAATCTCATTACCATTCTTTTTTTCTTCCATCTGATTCTAGTAGTGAGTCTGCAACAATATGCAGGAGAGGGACGGAAAGATCAAACAGTTTGCTGCAATGTGGAAGTCTCACCTCAGTAGGGAGGCCACCAATAGGGGTAACGTGCCAAAGAAAGAATGTGGCTGTCTCAAACCTGAAGCCAACCATGAGTGACACTGATATGTATTGCACATTATTGAAATACTACATCAGCCTCCTTCAATTCTCTACTCTCTGCATGTGCTGTCTGGGGAGATCAGCTGTAGTCTGATATGCCAGGAGGACCATAGGTTTTGGGGAGGTCTGTACTGGATATTACCAGGCACAAACAGGAGCAGACGCGAGATTGGTGTTTTCAGCAAAAGCTGTGGCTCACCTCTGGCTCTAGCCTGAGCTTAGATTTAAATGCAGGTTTTTTGGGCCCAAACCCTTGGTCTGCTGCATTACATTGGTCTTAAAGAATTCATGTGATAATGGCCAGAGATGGGAAAAGTTACTTTTTTGGACAATAAACCCCAGCATCCTCTAGACAAAATGGACACTAGTCATACTGGCTGAGGAGTTTGGGGAGCTGTAGTCCAAAAAAGTAACTTTTCCCACCTTAGACCTGTTTTATTTACAACCTTGCATACTGTTTGTAGTTTGAATGACTGGGGGGAACGTTTCTGGTCTGGGGTAATTGTCTATCCAGCACTAACCAATCATTCCTTCCAGTTTTCAAAATTCAAAGAGAGCCCGGCCTCTCCGCTGAGTGGTCTATCCCTCTCTTTCATCAGTTGATTATGTGTGCTGTTGATCTGTTTTGTTGGTTGCTAGAATGCATACAGTAAAGAAAGCAGTATACACACGTCCATAATTACAAGCAATTGTTAGTAAAGGAATCTTTTTTATTATTTCTCCTACAAATATCTCAGAGTGAGTTATTGAGATTTTACAAGCCAGTTAATGAGAAAGGGGTGAACTCTGGGGAACTTGTAGCTATTCTCCTCTGTGGATTTCTGTACTTCTACAGTGTAGCAAAAAGAGAATTTTACCAGAAATTGGAAACTCTGCAACAAGACCATGTCAGATTTAGGCATTAAGATTCTAATACCGTGCCAACATTCACTCCTTACATAGCAGGATTGAACCATCACACTTTTATCCAACTTTATACAGAAGATGTTAAACTGCTAGCCTCCCACAAAAATAAGACTTTAAATGTCACTTCGTATTTCTTTTTAAAATAAAAATGTACAAGATAAAAATATAGGATTGTGAAACAGGAAGGGAAGAAGGGACACATTGCATGACACATACCAAACAATACACTTTTCCTATTCTGGTTAAGACTGTAATCCTCCAAAGAAATGTCTTTGAAGTCAGCTCCATTAGAGTTAGTGAGACAACCAGTGTAAATGATTATAGGCTAACAACCCAGATTATAGGTTGCGCTCAGTTGAGCTACTTTCTTTCTGTCCCTTCTTTGAATGGAAACAGGAGAAAAAGGGGGGAGCAGTGAACCCCAAAATGTCAATGGTCAAGGCACTGCTAGCATACAAAGAGCTTTCTGCCTTTCATCATGGCTTATATTCCCTACTACTAATTGCTAACAAATTGCCTATTGTTAATGTGTGAGAGAGGAAGAGACAAAAAAAAAAAGAGAGAGAGGAATAGCTATGTATTGCAGAAAGGGAAGGAATAGAGAGCTGATGTTCCCACAGCACCCCTCACCTTGGCCATGCTGAGCAGCACTTTGAAGTGTTGTGAAAGTCACCCCACCCACCCCTGCTTATAGAAGACAGCAAACAGGTGCCCTTGAAGCCACTACTGGAGTATAGGCTAGAATCTGTTCCCAGCAACTGAGAAGCAAAAGTGCATCCACCTGCATTTGTAAGGGAGTGACAGTCTCACCTCTCCCTCCCATCCCAGTTAAGTCTGTTTGAAAGTGGAGCCCACACTGGGTACATGTTCCCAATCTTTCTGGGTACGTCATTCTTCTGCAGTAATCAATGCTGCATAGCCAACTTCCTTATTAATAATAATAACCTCCTCTAGGGAGACTTTTTCCAGAGTTTTTTAGCTAGAGTTCTCAGAAGTGAGTTACCATTCCCTTCCTTTGGGGGCATCCTGGGACTGTGCAGCTTGCCCAAGGCTAGAAAGGCTGGCTTTTTTTCCTGGGAGGCACAGGGGGGAATCAAACCCGCAGACTTTGGCTCCAGACCCATTAGAACTAAGTGGAGGTGTTCTGAGCATGTGCTGTAGGTATACATTTGCAGAAATATTATTCCTTAACAATACAAGCAACAGAGGTGGCAAGCTGGACAGCTGTGTGATTCACTTTTCCCATTTCCTAAATATGGGCACAGTTGGGTCACCTACATCTACCCAGGACCCTGCAATTAATTTGGGAAAGAGCTGTCCTTCTATGTAAAGGTGCAGCTAAACTACAGGAAAAATGTGAATGGAGATGCAGAAAAGTTCATCATTTTCTCACTCGACTGGAAAAAAATGCAAAGCATCGAATTGAGCTAAAACTGAGTGAGAAAATCACCACCCTTTATGTTTATGGCCTTTATTTAAAACAGAGAGAGAGAGAGAGAGAGAGAGAGAGGTGGAGGGGTGGGTGGGTGGGTGGGTGGGAAATCTTTTATGGATGATTTCTTGAGTTCAGCAGCACAGGTGTGGTACTGCTGGGTTTAGAGCATAAGCTGGCAGGTTTGCAATATCCTTATTTTACATTGTTTTTACTTCTGTTCTTCACTAGTTTATACTCTGTGATGCAGGTGGCCAAATCTAGTGGGACTTAACATCAGAAAATCCCTGCAGTGTAAAGCCAGCATTTTAATCCTTTCTGCATGAAGAATGGTGGCAATGGGATATTATTTGCTAACAATATTTTTTTATCACATCCCTCAATATTCCTCCTCCCAGGACTACCACCCAGTAATATCAAACAATATAAAAGCAGATAGCCGACAGAGGAGAGCAGAGTTAAAGCATACTAGAATGAGAGCAGAACAAAGGCAGGCAGTCTTAAACCTTTGGGGAAATGACACAACACCAAAAGGATAAAAGGAAGTGGCTTGCAAGCCCTATCCTGGGGAGAATAGTTTTTTGTGGATGCGAATCAGCCATAATGTTGGTCTTCACTGAATGTTGGTGACTGTCAGATATCTGTGATCAGGCCGTGGATGCAGAAAACCAGGGATTTCCATGAGGACATTTTGTGGTTTTGTGATATTGTATAGTCAGCCTCTCTCTTTCTCTCTCTCCCTCTCTCTCTGCAAAGAACCCCTTCGCCCGGTCTTTGTATACTATAAGAACCTATTGTTTTGTTTTCATATCTTACCTAAATAGTATTTATATCCATCACTTTTCACCTTTCAGGTGACACTTAATTCCAGATTGAACCAGCTCCTCTACAGCAACAACTTTAAACTGGCTGCAAATGTAGTAAATGCAGTTTACACTTTTGCTGAGTTACCCCCCATGGTGTAAAGAAAGCTTAATGTAAATAGGAAAAAGCCATTTAGTCCTGTGCTGTAGGATATATGATCTGTGAACTTTACAAAAGGTCTTATAGCTATCCAAGCAGCACACTACCAGAATTATTAAGTAGCGAAATGAAATTTTAAAAATTGCAGTTTTGGGTTTGGACCCTTTACATTGATACTGAAGTAAGAAGAAATGTATCTATAAGTTTAAGCAAAGATGGGTATACGACAAAAACAGTTAATCAAAGGTAATTGTCTTTGTCCTCTCTAGAAACTTAGTTTTCCACAGTGACAGACCCAGAAACATGAAGGGACAGTAAGAACTATCCAGATGGCTTGTGGTTCATTTAAATCAATATTCCATCTCTACTATTGTCTTTCTTTTCATGGGCATGGATCCACCTTCTGACATTCTGGAAAAAATATTTTTTATCTGTCCATTAAAAAAAACTAGTTATACTTTTACTGTCACTATTTGGTACCATATTCTCTCCCTGCCAGGTAAACAGGAATGCAAAAACCATTCAAACAACCCCCACTAAGCACAACTGCTTGTGCCATTGACTCTTGCCAGTTTAGCCTCTCTTGATTACAGTACAACCCCGTACATCTAAGCCCCTCTGATTTCAACAAGGCTTTCTCCCAGGTATATGAATATGGGATTATGGAATCACTGCAACTCAGCATATGGGGTGGAACACCTGGGTGTGTAGCTAGAGGCCAGAAGTTTGACTTCCTGAATGGGATGGGGCCATTTGAGTTGACATGGAGTGCATGTGGCTGATTGGGTTATTTGTCTTGCCTCGTGTGGCTTTGGGCAAGCTCCACAGTTTCAGAATGCATTATGATCGGCCCAGTAAATCACTTGTGCGTGTTTTTTACCTGGTACGTGATTACTTTACACTTGGGAAGAGCACTACAAAGATGGAACCAACTTCATGGCACATAATCTACTTGGCACAAGTAGAGTTTGAGTTTTTATGTCAGTTTAACGCAACAGGCGTAAACCTCATTGGCCAATCGGTGCAAGTTAAATTGGCAGCATCTTGTGCAAACAGCAAATGCTTATACTAACTTCTTAATTTGCTGCAAGTTCAATAACATTTATGCCAATTGCATCACACCAGCAAATATAATTAATAGGATTCTGGCTATTTTATTGGTACATATTTATGATTGCAACCAGACAACTGTAAATGACCTACTGAAATTAGGGAGTAACGTAAGACTCATTGATTTCCATGGATCAACTCTAAGCATCGCTAAGCTTGGATCCAAGTGTGTGGGGGCAACCATTCTCTTTCAAGATAAGCAAATTTGGTTTTTTCAGTTTATTTTATCTGTTTCAAATCTGGGGATGTTTAAGATCACTTGTTTCTGCATGGGAGGAATAAAACAACAACAACAATAACAACAACAACAACAACTCAAAAGCCATTTGCCCAAACATCCCCAAGTTCAGGACAGAGTAAGAGCAGACTGTCTGCTACATCTGTGCCAAATTTAGTATTGATACAAAGTGCAGTTTCAAAGTTATAATTTTTTGTTTTTAGAATTGCCTTGTAGAATGTTGATTTTCTCTGCTGCGCAATATCAGCTATACTCTTATGCAGTTTCTATGAACCCTAGTGGGCAGGACTGCTTATTCCTGCACACTGAGACCTAAGCAGGGAGCTTATAATTGCATAGCATATGGGAAATGGTTTGAAATAGTCCTGCTAAAACACCGCACTTAGCACTCCACCAAAATCTGATTTGTGCTGCCAATAGTTCATCAGGTTGCACTGACACCAGGTGTTTTGAAGGCACAAACAACACACGTGGCAAAAAAAGCAGTGCTGTACATCATCTGAAGTGAAGTTGTCTCAAAACAAAGACTAGCCCTTGGTTGGTACTGTGTAGGGCTAAAACAAGCCATTTGGGCTCCTGGGACAGGTGGCACCTTCTCCTGACCACTCCAGATGAGGCATGGAGTCCTGCCTGCCCAGAAAAAAAGGAGAAGGGGAACCAGCCCATCCACAAAGAAAGAGAATGTTTATGCTTTTTTTAAAAAAGGAAAATGAATAGAGCATTTTCCTAATACTCATTAGTAAATTTACTTCTAGATTTCAGCGCCCTCTAAATTTTTATACCCTGGGGCAAAGCCCTGGTTGCTCTGACCAAGTTATACCTCTGAAGGATGAATCAGTGCTGCTTCTCTTGTTGTTTGTTTCTCTTAGCTAAATGTTCTGCGTTCACCACATTGTTCTTCCTATTTGCTACTCTATTGTCCTTGTCTTGTTTATTCTATCTATTCCGCGAAGGGCAGCATGCCTGTTTTCCTCTCTGATTATTACCCTCGCAATAACCTTATGAATTAAGTTTTCATAATAAATAGTGACTGGATGAGCAGGGACCTACAGCTTCCCAAAACTAAGACATGCAATCAAGAAAAAAGCCTAAGTATATTATTAAGTCTGTTTAAACTATCTTGTAGAGTTGCTGCAAAGTCAAAATGTGCACCGAGCTCTTGACAGGAAGGGTAGAACAGAGGTGTAATGGACAAGATAACAGTATATTTAAAAAAAACGCTTTATGTTATGATGTACTGTAATGAACAAGAAGACTTTTCTGACTTTGTTTACATTTAGCAAACAATGGTCTTTAAAACCATTTTAAGGTGTACATTTACTCATCCAGACGTATCAGTCACTCTTTGATGCTACAGACATGAAATGATAAACTTTGTGAACTATTCCCACTGGTGCTGGAGGAGATTCAGTAATGCATAGTAAAAATAAGAATTCCTCACATTTGGTGATGCCTAGGGGGGAAAAAAAACCATTTGCAACCATTATTCCATTTGTCTCTATTCAATATGATTTGGTTGGAAAAAGGCGTCTCCCCCATCAACATGTTATACATCCAAAAGTTATTCCAAACCATAGCATACCGTACTTTCAGCACATTAGCCCGGCATCTTATGTAGGCTTCTTACAGAATTAAAGGTCTAAAGCTGGTCTAACACTCAGCTTAACAGCATGGCAGAATGTTTTTCCCCCTTTCTCCTCTACCTGCAGCCTTCTGTGGTGCTGGAAAACAAGCTCCAGAAGGCCTTTTAGCCACCTGGAACAGATTTAGGGATACATAGGGACTTCAGGGGACACGAGTGATCATCATTTCCAGGTTTCACAGTTCTATCAGCAAAATTTCATACTGGCTGGTATTTGTTGTGTTCAGGCAGAGTGGTACATTATGTCAAAGATTGTTCCTGAGCTCTCTCCTACTAACAAACAACCTAGTTTACATATATTTTACTCAAATTAATGTTATGGCCAAATCTATCACTAACGTCCACTGGGGTAAGTGTGGATTCAACAGTGCATTGTCACTAGTTATCTGTGAAGATTCTCAGTCATCCAGATGAGGTTATCTGGATGTTGAGTCATGACAACTGGACTTCTTTCTTGTTAGGTTGTGTGACTTAGTGCAACACAGAAATTAGAACCACCAATTTCTTAACTAGCAGCAATTCTCTCTTGAAATGTATGGTGCTGGACTTATGTTGGTATAAATATTCAATGGAATTCTGGCCTATTGCATCAAATGCCAATTTAATATACCCAAGATTCCATCGGTGTGTGTGTGGAATGGCCTATGTTGTGACAAGACACAGGATTGGATGCGTAGCAACATGTTCTAGACAGCTCTGAAGTCTTTCTCCCAACATTCCTTACAGCTTGGAGGCAACAGATGGGCAGGCAGGAAGTAAGGATGAACTGTATCATCTCTTGCTTCAAAAAGGCAACACACAATCTTGGCTTAGTGTACTGGCATCCTTCCCTTATCTATTGGATAATTATTTGATTCTGAACTTTACCTTTTATATTAGGCATTTAAAAATCACTGTAGCTTGTTTTAATTCACTTTATTTTGAATCATTACATTTATTGACTAATAAATGTCTGGGGCTGCTCTGCTGGCTAAGAAAATGTTGCTGTGCCAGAAACCCCATCCCCACCTGCCTATACTGAAGGTGTTTGTGTTTGTTATGTGCTGTGCTATCAGGCTGCATCCAACTGTTGAGAACACAATATGGCTTTCAAGGTATGTAAGATACTGTATTTAAGGAGTGATTATACAAGTGTCCCTACCCCTTATTGAGCTTCCATGGCTGAGCAGGAATTTGAACCCAGGTCTCCCGAGTCATCGTCCATCACTATAGCCAGCCACTACACCACCACTGCCTCTTGTACTGAAGGGCCAAGAGGCAAATTACTGAGATGAATGAAAAGCCTCTAGAAGATATTTCCTTGCATTCAGATTGCTTCAATTTTTGGATCTAGCCAACCTACCTACATAGGCATAAGAAACAAGTCTGTAATCTTTTATTAAGTGTCCATGAACATATGTTTAAAATAAACAGTTGGAAATCACACAGCTGTGCTTCAGTTCTTATTTCCTCTCCCCCAACACAGTCCATTCCATTGCTTGGATGACTATAATGTGTCACATGTACAGCAGTGAAAAGAAATTGACACATAGACATTGAAAAAAGGCAAACGTCAAAAAAAATTCATAGGAAGCTGCCATCTGTATGCCACATGTTCAGATTCAGAAAGAGTTGTAAAATCTTCAGCCCACTAAATAATAGGGCACTCATCTTTCCAATGGTGTTGCGAAATAAATATGTCTTTTGACCACAGTAAAGTTTATCTTTCTTTCTTTGTATTATTTTTGCATAATAAGCTATATATGAAAAAAGATATGTTATATTTGGGGCTGCCCTTGAAGGTAACTTGAAAGCATTAATCAGTATAGAATTCAGTTGCCAGAATTCTAAGTGGTACCATCGGATTTATTCATATAGCAATTTTAAGAGGATTTCACTGGCTGACTATGCACTTCCAATCCCTATTCAAGATGCTGATACTTCAAAGCCCTAAATAGGATGCCAGTACTGGAAAGAACTCCTCTTTGTATAAACAAAAAGGAGCCCCATGGCACAGTGGTTAAACAGCAGTATTGCAGTCAAACTTCTGCTCATGACTTGAGTTTGATCCTGATGGGTTCAGGTAGCTGGCTCAAGGCTCAATCAGCCAGCCATCCTTTCAAGGTCAGTAAATTGAGTACCCATCTCACTGGGGGAGCAAAATGTTCCTTGCATAATTATCTTGTAACCTGCCCAGAGAGTCCTCTAAGCACTATGGGTTGATATATAAATCAAAACAACAACAACAAAGTCTTGAGATCTTTACAGATATTTTTCTTCAAGTGTTTTCTTAATAAGATGACACCACGAATTTCAAACACCCACTCTAATGAAATATGTTGGAGACTCCCCATATTATGCATGCGATATAAAGTTATAAAATCATGTAATTATATGCCAGATTCCAATGGGCCAGATTATTCTAATCCATGAAAAATAGTGTTTGCAGGTTACAAATAATTCGCTCCCTTAATTTACCAAATCAAAGAGTTTTAGAATATCAATTGTTACAACTTAAATTTTGGAAGAATCAGGGCTACAGAAAATGTCCATCCTCAAAGCATACAAATATTCACCATTCAGGCTTCACAAATGTCTTGGATACAAAAGGTATATATATTGTTTTTATTTATATACCTTTTGTATCCAAGATGCATATATATTTAAAAGGTCTATTTAAAACTGATCTTTGTTTTATCTTTCAGTAACAACAAAAGGCCTTTGGAATCCACGGGAAGTGTCAGAGAGACCAAATACAATTAGCTGACAATAAAGGCAACTGCTTCCTTTAAGTGCACAGGGCCTTTGTATGGCCCGACAAGGCTTCCATTTTGACTCTTGTGTCTTTTACAGCCTTGATGTTCGTTCTGTGAACATTTGAACATCCCAGAGAGACTGCCATACTACTTCTCAGGTCAACTGTCCCACTGTGGTTTCTCACTGGATTCCAGGTCAAGTATATGCAAAGGGCAAATGACATTCTGCTAGGGTGACTTTTGTTTAGCCTTCTCTCTCTCTCTCTCTCTCTCTCTCTTTCTCTCTCTCTCTGTCTGCGACTCTATGACAAAAATGGCATGAGGCTTAGGAGGGTGTTCTGTGTGCGCACGCGCATGTATATTAAATAATTCATGTTCAAACACATCTGAACTTCTGATCCCACACATCGTGCAGAGCGGTCTGGAAGCCTGGCAGAAGTTCAAAGCTGAGATGCTACCCATGTATCCCCTACAGGAAAATCGCCCCACCTTCCCATTAGAGACTGTGCGACATTCAGCCCAAGTAACGTCCATAGTAATAACAGCCGTTGCCAGCACCGTTCCTGTTTGAGAACACCGTGGAAGGGAACTGCATTTCCACGGTGCCTTCCACCCTCTAAAGTGGTTGTCCTTTATTCAAAACTTCCCTCTCCGCTGTCATTATCCGATTTGAACAAGCCGCTAATCTCCATGCGTTTTCCCCTTCCCCGTTCATCATTGCCCTGATTGCTGTTACGATTGTTACTTAGCTCCACACTTACTTTCAGAACGAGAGAGCACATCTGTCTGGAGCAGGCAGGCAAGTAAGTAAGTGCCTCCCCCCCCCGCCACCCTTCCCCCCCCCCGCGCAGACTTCTTCCTCTTCAAGGTATGATTTGATAAAGCTTAAATCAAGGGCTGCAATCTACAAATCACTTACTCGGGAGAAGTTCTGTCAAAGTCACTAAATTGGTTCTTCTGCAAGAGCCAGGTTTCATCAACTTGGAAATATTTGTTTCAGGCTGCAGCATATTGAGAGGGCTGGCATAGGATAAAAACATTTATTCATTTTTTTTTTTTAAAGGGCAAGATAAAAAGGGGCCGCAATCCAACGGAGAGTGAAGTGTTCTTAAAGCAATAAATGTCGGTGGGTTCCAGAACATTTTGCGTGAGAGGTGTGGCCAAAATATGCAAGTTTCAAGTCCAAGCCTTCACATATAATGTTTTTTTAAATAATACATCGTATTATTTTTTTAAACCAAAGGCAAGGGTGGGTGATGATGTTCTTTTACAAGAACTGATGTGTATGTACGTGTTGTTTTTTAAAAGAGTTTATTGATTAGCTATCAGAAGCAACAACAAAGAATCACCCCGCCGCCTGATTTTCGGTGGGACCGAGACGCAGGCGGTCCACTGGGAAATGCCTATTTGAATTTCGGAAGTTAACTCCGGCTTTGATCTTGCTTGAGAAAGTAAGTCGTCGTCGCCGCCCCCCCCCCCCCCCCGGCGCACAGTATAACCGTTCCGCGCCGACGACAAGCTACCTAGGATGGGGTGGGGGTGGGCCGCGAAGGTAAGACGATTAGGCTGCCGTCTGGATCACTTCCGCGCTCGAGTTCATGAGACCGAGGACGAGAGATCAAAGATGCTGGGGGAAGGAGGGAGGGAGATCTGTAAGCAGGCGGCGATCGGAGTTGGAATAGGAGCGGTTGTCAATGCAGCTCCTTTAGAATCGCGGCTAAGGCGACTTGCCATCCGGGAACAATTTAGCTGGAAGCCCGGAAAGATGCGTCCAGGAGCCCGGCGAGAGCGCGGCCGGAGGAGAAAGTCCCAGGGAAATGCCGTGCACGGGGATCTCTTATCCAGCCCGTCTGAGCCAGAGCGGCGGTGCTGGAGAGACCAGGCAGCCCAGACCTGGAATCAGGTGGTCCTGGTGGCGGCGGCGTTGGTGGTGTCTCTCTCGGCCCCCCACCACACCCCCGTCCTCCTCCCCCCCCCCGAAGGCTGCCCTCCTCCTCTCTGCCTCAAGGGCGTGTGTGTGTGTGTGTGTGTATAACTTTCCCAGAAGTGGTGCCACGGATCTCTCTCCCTCCGGCCGCTTGGCATCCTCCGCAGGGAAGGGAATCCACCGCCCTGCCCGGCGGGCTCCGTCAGGTCGGCTGCCGGCGACGGCCGCGGAGAAGGAGCAGGCGAGAGGACGGCGCTCCAGCTGGGCTGGAGCGCAAGGCAGGGGCGACCCGGGCAAAGGCAGGCAGGCAGGCAGGCAGCCGCCCAGCCAGGCAGCCACGCCGCCGCTCGCTCGAGTGTGCAAATTGCCCGCTCCAGTCCTCTCCCCGTGGGGGAGTCTGGGCTGGGTTGAGGCACGGCGGTGGGGAAAAGTGCAGCGGGCGGGCGGGCGGAGGCAGCGGAGGGGCGGGCGCGGAGACAGAGAGAAGTGGGGGGGGGAGTGGGGGGGGCGAGGAAGGAGGAGAAGCGCCGGGAAAGGGAGCGCGGCGCTTGGCGGAGGCCGGGTATCCCCGCCTCGCCTCTCCTCGCCCCTCCTTCCCGCGGCCGTGATTGGCTTGGCCCTCCCCTGGCTGGGTCTCCGAGGCCGCCTCCCTCGCCAGCTAAAGCGGCCAGTCTGTGACTAGGAGGGAGCCAGAAGGGAGCATGGTAGCCCCTCTGCACCAGCTCGCCGCCCTCTCTCCAAGTCGCCTCGCCGCCGCGGCTCGCCTCTTGCGCCCCGCCGCCGCCTCAGCAGCAGCAGCACCGCCGCCGCTTCCCTCCCGCTTCTCCTCGCCACTCGGAGGGGGAGTCGCGAGGCAGCCCCAGCGCTGTGGGGCTTTGCGGCGGGGGGGAGGGAAGCGAGGCTGCAATGCATAAGCCGCCTCCTTCTCCGCCTCCTCCTCCTCCTGCTGTGTCTGTGCATCCTCCTTCACCGCCAGCCTGAAGAGGGTGGTGGGTGGGGGGGAGGAAAGAGAGGCAAACGCTCTCCGCCCGCCAAGGACACGCACACTTGCACGCCTGGGTCGCGCGACGACCGACAACCCTCCCACGAGCGCGCCCCGCGCGCGCGCCGAAGCCCGCTCCTGCGCGCACCGCCCGGTGGAGAAAGGTAAGAAGCCCCAGAGGGGGAGCCGCGGGAGGAGAGGGCGGGAGTGGGGCTGCTGGGAATGGAGGCGCCTCGAGGAGGGGGCTCCCCAAAAAGCAGGGGCTCTGGGAGTGGGGCCTTGGGGGGGGGGCGAGCGGCCAAAGGGGGGGGTCGTCGCCTCCTCTCTGGTCGTGCCCCGTGGCCGGCTCTTGGGGTCCTCCCGCCCGGGCTTTGCCAAGAGTAAGTCGCCTCCAGTGGCTTTGAATGGCTGGCTCACGAATCCCCTGCGCCTGCGCTCGCCGCCTGCATGGAAAACTTCCTGCTCGGGTGTGTGTGTGTGTCTGTGTGTGTGTGTGTAGAGGTGATGGGGAAGGATGTGCGAGCCCAGACGCAGGAGCCCGGGGGTGCTCGCGGGGGGGGGGGAGGAGATCGGGAGGGCCGAGGAGGCAGCCTCCCCTTCCTGGCTCAGTTCAGCCTCCATACCCATCAGGCGCTGCTCCCCATCCTCTCCTCCCTGTCAGGATCTGGAAAGCCATCAACTTCCCTTCGCGGTGTGGGTTCAAGACATCGTCGTCCCCCCTTCCCTCCCTCCCTCTCCTTCCTCCCCCCCCCCCCCCGGCTCCAGTGTTGTCTTCGCTTCTGAACCCGAGGAGGCACGGAACAAGAGGGGGGTGTCATTTTGTTTGTTAGGTGTGCGTTTTGAGAAAGGCTGTGTTTGGTAGACGGCTCCCCCGCTTCCACCAGAAGCCACACCACTGCAAAATCATCCATCATCACCAGAAGGCAGAGGCTATCTTTAATTAAAACTGTCTTGAGAGGAATAAAAAATGACAATATCCCACCTCAGAATTAAATCGGCCGGGTTTTTCATGGTGAACCACTGTCCTTCCTCACAGATTTTCTGTAGATCATTTGAAAAGGCACCTTATTTAAAATCCTAGTTTGCATAGGATCGGGAACTTCTAGCTACATCAGCCTCTGCTGCTGCTTGACTCCCCCTTACCCTGTCTCTACTACTCCTTGTCAGGCTCCCTTCTGTCTCCCCTCCCTTTCCTGTCAATCCTAGTGTACCTGTAGGGTGGTGTGTTTATTGATTGATTGCTCGATTTAGATTATTATGTAGATTATCACAGTCTTCTGGGCAGTGACCGGGTTGCATATATTGTGTTACAGCCTCCCTGAAGAGACTTTTGGCAGTACATATAAATAAATAATGCTGTAACCGAAAGGTGTGTCGAAGAATCAGTCAGTTTGTGATTGTATAGATGTTCTGCAAGTAAGTTCCTGAGTTTGACAGTAAATATGTACAGACTTGAGTGGTATATCTCTGAAAAGACTTGGCTTTGCTCTCCCTCACAAAACAACAACAACAACAACAAAAACCACTAGTAGGAGCCTTCCTAATATGAAAATATTCTGTGTTCTTGTTTCTTGCTTGCTTGCTTGTTTTTGTGATAGTACTGGAATATTTTTTTAATTAATCAAACTCCTAGGTGTCAATTTACATTTGAAGAGTTTTCTCCTGTATGTATTATGAAAGTGTGACCTCTAAAATGTACTGTTCTAGTAATGTGACTAAGAAGATTAATAGATTCCAAGTGAACACAGAGGATGTTGGCACTTGCTGAAACCCTTTAATGTACAGATTAGTGCATAAAGTTGAGTGAAGTGTGTAATAAATAAAAGGTATCTTTATTTTTTTAAAAAGCAAGTGGTGCTGGAGTAAATTTGTTTTTAGCATTCTTCATGTACTGTTTATCAGAGAGAATTCTGAGGCTCCTAAGGAAAGCAGTCTGTTGTGGTTTTAAGAGTGTGTATGCCAGCATTGTTGTCTCATGTAACTGAGCAATTGGATGAAACTTTAAGACTTGCACAGCCGTGTGAGAGAAACAATAGCATATTTCTTCTTTCTCCTTAAGTAAGGGAACAGTGGCTTTTTTTAATGAGTGGATTACACTGGAAATACTGTTTAATTTATGAATTGAAGTGCAACTGTATTTTATTCTTATTCAACAGTTTGAAACTTCAGTTATGCACAGTGGGTTACCTGCTTTAATTTGAATGAGGTTTTACTCTTCTCTGTATAATCTGCCCCTCACAGTGGCTGTCTTTGAAAGGGTTTTTCTGAGCTTACAAGAACACATGACAGTAATGCATTGGCTTCTTTGAGAGAAAAAATAATTATTGTCGTGCAATAGCTACATCAGTGTTTTTGAAGGTGCAACTATACTCTTGTATGTATACTTTTTAAAATGTAAGGCTGAGTATTGCAATCAAAGTAATAAATCTGGAGCATGGTTGTCTTACTACAACTTTCTCCTTGGGGGAAAAATTAGGGGTTTAGAACCTTTTGTGATGTATCTTAAACTAAAACAATCACTCTTCATGATGGTTTCATGGGGAATTCAAATCCCTTGTGAGTAGATTTGAAAGAACCAAGGTACTTGAAAGTTCTCTACTCTCCCAAGTTTTGAGTGGTAACTGGTGTTCAGTAGCTTAGAAGTCATGCTCATCGTATTTTGAGCTTTATCTTGACAACAGAACCCACGAACAAACGTTCAGTGTGAATTATTGCTGGAATAGAATATTTTATGGTTGTCATGACTACAAATAGAGCAATGGTTGCTCGTTTTCCCCCCTTAATGTAGTGGTAGAATGGGGGGGGGGGTTGACATAGAATTCAAGTTCTTTGTTACTTCTAATTATATTTCTAATGAATTGATAGCCACACATCAGGTATCTGGTACATGCAGAACAGTGAATTCAGTATTGATAAAAACCCTTCATAGAACAGACCTGTAGAAGAAGGTGTTGCCTTTACAGTAAGTTCTTACTGTGAACCATAGGGCTAAGACAGTTGGAAAGGAAGGCAGAAGGCCATCCCGTCTAGCCGTCTGTTCCAACCCTTCCTGCATAATCCAGACTGTCCTGTGTTGTAGGAACAAATAATGCACAGCACACAGAGATACCTGTCAGGCGAAAAGCTGTTATGTGTCCATAGTGAAGTACTGGAAAGGCTTGAGGAACCATGTCTTGCACAGTTTTCTAAAGAACAGTGCTGTTTCTATTTTAAAGTATTTTTATTACTAGCTTAAAATATCAGGTATATCCAGTCTGTCAAACAAAAATAGCTACAGAACAAATCAATGTCATTTTCGGTGAGAAAATCAGTTTGCCATGATAGAAAAGTTCTGCTATCCATATATGTCACTTTATCTATCTGAATCAAGCTGTATATTCAACATCTTACAAAGCTCTTCCCTAATTTTTCCGGGTCTATCCAGAACAATTTGAACTGCTGTTAATAAATTAACAGTCAAAGCCTTAGTACTTTTCTCTGAAAACTATGGCAGGCAGATTCATAACAAAGATTTCAAATTTTATATTTATTTTTTTCTGTTTGGCAATAAATCTGAACTTGAGGATAGCTGCGTAAGACATTTAAGTCAACACCTCAGCTTCCTCATTTCAGCATCCAAACTGCTTGGTTCTATACATCCTACTTATTTGTTGAACTATCGTAAACTATTTCTGTGTACTGAGATTCCTTCACAGAGGTAGGTACTAACCAAGAAGACTTGCTTGACTATTTTGAATCACATCTTCTCCATCACAGATTTCCTAATCCCTTTCTCATTGGTTGTCATAGATCAGTTTTCTTAAATGAAATACAACTCTGATAGAGACTAAAATATACTTTTGTCACCAGCATAATTTCAGGAATATTTTCAAAGTGAGTGAATTATAGTAAGTAGCTTACTTTTACAGGGTTTAAAATAGAATTCTGAATTTGAAAATACTCAAACTGGGAGCTACCCACCTTCTGTATTCAAACAACAGCTCTGAGAATTGCCTCCAAATAATTCATCAGATCCTGTAATATAGTACATGTTCCCCATTGTTAAGGAATCTCCAAGAAATAGCATGTGTTTTTTGTGTTTGGTTGTTGAAATTAAAGGTTCTCTCATTGCTTTCACCCACACTAAACTCAAGTTCTCACAATTTGTTCTCAAATTATTTTACCATACACTCAGTTTGTCCTGATCTCTTCGCCACCCGTGGGAACAAGCTTAATTCCTGTTCCAGTATAGAACCCAAATTGTGGTATTGTACTAAATCAAAGTGTTATCCATGATGAGCATCAGAGTGTGATCTTTAAAAGCCTTGTCCATGATGAGCATCAAAGCATGATATTCAGTATTCCACAAAATCAAAGCCTTATCCATAATGAACATCAAATCATGATCTTAAAAAGCGAAATGCCAGCCCACATTCCTTACATTGAGGACAATGCCAATCTGCCTTAATCTTAATTAATTTTTCTTTCCCAGGTAAATAGAAATGAAGTGTTTTCCTGTCCTCAGGTTTTTCTATAATCCACAAAAAGAGAGAATGAATAAGGGGTAAAAAGCTCTTTTACAGGAGAAATCTTTTTGATAGATATCCTTTTTAATTGGAGACATTTTAAAAACTTTGACATTTTTAGGTTTGACCATATTTCTAGGTCTTTAATTAATAAAGAGTGATAATTTAATTTTTTAAAAAAATCTAGCTCATCTCAGATGGTTTTGCTCCCAAGTATCCTAAAATTTAAATGTAATTTATTTAGTCCGAATAAACCTATTATCTGCCACTGATAAATGCAGTGCAGTCATTTCTGATTTGTCTTGTTTCCAAGGATTAGACTGTACTTATCTACTGAGCAGAGATATGACTAAATAAGTTATTCTCAGAGCAATGTATCATCTGCATTGTAATGAAATTTTTATAACTCCTTATCCAGCTCTTGCCCCTTTCATATAATTGATTGTAATAGTTGTTGCTAATGGCTGTATGAGCACAGCAAATAATCAAGTGGATAAAGAATTTAGTCTCCTTGTTAAAGGAAATCTCTATTTATGTTCTCCATGTGAGATTTGTGCATCATTCTGTTTCAAGCAGTAAAATATCATTTTAGATGTAATGCTTCCAAGATCTGTGACAAGTAACACCATTCCATGTGGTCAAAAGCTTTAATCTCATTGAAGAAAAGCATATGTTTTCCTTTTAGTAAACTGTGCGTCGTTTGTGGTATCTATAACTACTGGATAATATATTAGCAACAGTCTTTTAATATTCAACACTGAGGTGGTCCCTAAGATCCAATTTGTACTAACTAAACTTTTACTAGTTGTTAGAATATGTAGAATATTCAACTCATTCCAAGATTGTGATATTGGTTCATTGTTGGTTATAGAACTATATAATACATTTACCTAGGACCACTCCTCTTCAAATTATTAATTGATCCAGGATCTTCTTCTAGCTACCCCAGAATCCAAACATGCATTATCTTAATTTAAAACATTGAGAACCTGAGTATTCCTGGAGAGCGCTTGAACATTATCATCCAGTTGATTCTGAGATGGGTATGTTTACTGTAGTAAGAGAAAAAAACCTGTTTTTAACTTTCAATTGAAAGGGAATTTCTCCTGTTTTTTCTTTAGCTGCTGACACTAAATTTCACTGCCATTTTAGTATCCACTGTGGAATTAATATTTTGCCTACCCTTTCAAATTACTTCTGTTTTGGAAAAGCCAATGAATTTTCTATGATGTCTGTGTCCTTAACTTCAAATTACTCACTTCAACCATTAAATTGCTCAAGAGTTTCTTCTGAATTGTGTATTCAATTCCTCCATTAATATTTGTAATACAGCTTGTTACATTTATATCAATTTAATAACATAAATAAATAATAAAATTAATAGACATCTAATCACTGCTTGAAATGAATCCTGTATATTTTTCTAGCTATTAAATGATCTGCTATCTCTCTCTATGTGTCACTGGATTTAATGCCTTTTAGGTAATTGACTTTATCAGTAGGGGTTGGCTTCAGACAACCAGTAATTATTCTACAGCTACCTGTTTTGCGTGGGCTGAACTATACCACACCAGGCTGGCCTGAAGAGTAGCAGAGGGCAAAGGTTGGACTTCTTAGTAGTTGTGTGCCCTGACTTGTTCTCAGTGGCTCTTGAAAAATAATATTCCTTGTTGAGTCCTTTTACTTTGTATTTAGGCAAAATTTCTTATCGGCTAGTGTATGAGCCAAAGAAATACATAGGTATTTGGGAGCAAAACAGTGATCTAGTAGACTTTGTTAACCTCTTGACCAGCTATGACACTGTTCTTGATCAAGGATTACTGCAAAGATTCTATTATCTGACTAAGGATAATAAGATAACTAAAGTAATAGCAATCCTATTGTAAAGTCTCAGATTTTTCTTTAACTTTCAAGGACAATGCAGTCAGTAAAGGTCTCAAAAAAAAAGGTCTACCCCAGGGCAGCGTACTGGTTCTTGTTTAGTTTAACATCAACACCAATAACCAGCCACATCCTCAAGGCACCAGAAATTTTATTTATGCTGATGATCTCTCAATTGCTGCTCAGTCAAACAACTTTCACAAGGTAGAAAATCTTCTAACTGATGCATTAGAAGAACCTGGTGCATATTATGACAGAAATCAACTTAAACACAACCCTACTAAGACTCAATTGTGTGCCTTCTGTCTGAGAAATAATATGATAAAATAAAAGTAGAAATAAGGTACCCTTTCTTGTTCCCTTAGGAATGTGTCTGAGTTTTAAGTTTCCTCTTTGTTTGTCCAGGCCTGGTTCATATTCTCTACTTTTTACTTTTTAAGTTCCTTGCTTGATGTTTTTGTTATAGACACTTTTGTTTCTGTTATCTGTGTGGTCTCACGTGTATCTATTATATTGTGCACTAATGGCAGTTGATTCTTGACCTCAGAATGGTTCCCCTGCCCCATTCTTTAATCTTTCCTCACTTTCTTCAAATACATGTCTCTTTATTTATTATATCTCTTTTCTTCAGTCTTCTGATTCATTCATTTTCAATCTTACGAGTGCATTTCTTTCTTTAAAAAATGTCTTTGCTATAGTTTTATCACGGGGGTTTAGAATTCCATAGTAAGCACTCCAAGGTGCTCTGCCTCTTAACTGTTCCATCTCACAACAAGCTGCTTTGCTTAAAGACCACTTTTTTGTGGTGAGGTAGAGTGGATTTCATGGGAGGGGTGCACTCCATGTTTGGACACTGTTACAACCTGCTGGCATATCAGCACCTGGTGTTTACTCTTGTACCTTTAGAAATACATTGTGTTTCTTGATCACTATTGGATCCGTCTAAGCCATTGGTTGGTTTTATGCCAAACCTCTTCATCAATGGTACCTGTACTTTATTTTCTGTAAGTGTGCAGTTCATCTCTGTCCTATTATTACTTCCACCTTCTTCCCCTCTGTGTTATCAGGGATAAATATTATCCCAAACCTACCATATCCATTTTTATACGATCTGAAGAGAAACCAGAGTATAATGAAGCATTTTTAATGAAGCAAAGTGCATAAAGAATCAGAATAGGGTTTATTTGCAGACATATAGTTACAGTGATGATAAACGTGCAGTCCCATCTTATGTGTATTACTCAGAAAGCCTGCTGAAAGCCTGTGCTTGAGTAATCACAGGAGGACTTGAAGTCCTGATTGCATGGTGGTGATACAGAGTACAACTCCATCGCCCCCTAGTAAATATCTTAGTATAATATCTTGAAATGTCTTTTTTAATCTCTCTTCCAATTCCTGTTTGGGCACTTATTTGCATTAATTACAAATAACATGGAATACAAGATTAAGAAGATATTTAAAAAATCTTCTGGGATAGCCATTATTGAAAACAATTATAAGAAGTGTTTCAGTGCAAGCCCCCATAGATATACCTTCTATGTATATTGCATAAGGGGATTACAGTTAGAGTGTAGTCATTGAGAACCTTATCAGTAAGACCTCCCTTCCTGCCTGAATATGAAATGTATAGGCTTACACAACTGTGGATTCAACAGTGGTACTTTTATCAGAGCTGCCGATTGGATTCAAGCCATATAGACTGTATGTACACACAGACACACACACACACACATATACATGTGCACAGTAGTGAACTCGGAGCATGATAGAGCCTTGTCACTGTGTATTATGTAGCCTGTCTGTGCTAAAAGAGCATACATCAGCATTCCTGAGTTTGTACAACATAAAAAAACTTTAAAGGAAAATTCTCGTAGTGGTGAACACCAACACAGCCTAATGAGGACTCAGAATGCTCAGTGGGTATTGAATAGTGATGGCAGGTGCGAGATGAAAAACTGGGGAAATGGATGAAAATAGAAGGGAGCATTCTTGAAGAGCCTTGATGTCTCCAACCCTAAACAGGAACACTCCACAGCATGACCTTTTGATACTGGTTCTTGCTAAAACGAGAAAGTTTCCTACACTGTGAAAGAATGTTTGAAATACATGACTACATTCTCATGTTCTTACTAGGGACAATATAAACTATGATCTTTGTCTTGTTTTACATGAGGCAGTACATAAATATGTATGCCGCCCAGAGTGGTAGAATATACCAGATGGGCGGGATATAAATCAAATAAATAAATAAATAAATTAATAATAATAATAATAATAATAATAATAATAATAATAATAATAATAATAATAATAATAATAATAATAATAATAAATATGTGGATTTTTCCCTTGCTGTTTTAGTACCATTTCCTAGCGAATAAAGTTTATTTCCTAGGCTGCTTTAAGTGTTTAATTGAGTGAAGTCCCTTTTATTTTTCTCAAATAAGGGTTAATATTGGTAACTCCCAGTCATCAGCTGTCCTGTGGAGGCTAATTGACTATGGATGGTCACATGTACATTTTTAGACATCCAAGTCTTTATTTTAATTTAGAAAGATATGTTCCAACTTATTTGTGTTCATTACTGTATGTTGTTCTTTACCTCCAGCACGGGTGATCTACCTACCACAACCTGATTTCTAAAGATGTGGTGGATAACAAAAGGCAAAATGCTATGAGGCCTATGGATATAGATAAAATTATGTTATTTGTGAAAAATGTGGATGCCTTTTCAAGCACATGAGGGCAGGAGGTAGAGAGTTATTAATGTTGGATACTTACAAAAGAATTGAAATAATTTTGCTGGTGTATCTCTTACACACACACACACAGAGAGAGAGAGAGAGAGAGAGAGAAACTGTATAGTTACTGTTCAGAATAATAGTTCAGGCATCTGATGAAGTGCATTCTTGTTTATGAACCTTTATGCCATAATGTGTAGGTAGGTGCTCACGATACTTTTCTGCTATGCATCCTGTAACAGGCTAAATCAACTGCCTGTCTAGAAATTAGATGTTTTTGTATCCTAGAAGATGGTACATCTTTCTGTTTCAACTTTGAACAAAGTTATTTTCAGGGGATGCTTTATTTTTTTCATGTACAATCTATGTTTATTCAAATACGGTCACATCTTCTTCTGGTTGCTGCACAGTGGTGGAGGGTGGGCTTTCACTTAACTGGGTCTTATTTTGGGGGTACGGCTTATATTACGAGCATCCTGAAAAATCATATCAGGGTTTATTTTCAGGTTAGATCTTATTTTCAGGGAAACAGGGTAGAATGAATGGCCACTAAATTGTTTGATAGGAAATCTCAAGACTATTTCAACGGTCATCTTTGTAACACAGACTTTCTCTTTGTCCAGTCTGAAAGTACCACAGAATTGTTCCACATAGTAATGTAGAATTCTGAGTAGTCAACTTATGTGTAGTAAAAAGTAAGATGTTTTCAGATTAAGGTACAGTATATAAATGGCCAAGTCCCTATCATATATTGCCCAACAAGTTTTCAAGAAACCAATTAACTGATGAGCTTCTGGCATGCCAGCATTGTGGATTCCAAGCTTTATCTAATTTTGTTGAGCTGGACAATAATAATATATCTCCTGATATTTTGGAAGTCTGAAAGAAACTCATTATTAATGGTTACTCTTAATAAATATGTTCTGCGTCACATAGCAGACAATAAAAACTGAGGGCTTTTGCTCTCAGGGTCTGTAGTGATGAGTAATTAAAAGAGGAGTATGGTCTGATTTTTCAAGAAGATATGCCTTTTCACACCTTGTTAAAAGGTTTTGATTTGGGGGCCAGACGTGCTGCACCAGTGGATTTGAACATCACAGCATGTTATAAAAGCAGAAAAAAGCTTCTTTTCACTCCAGTATTTCAGCATGCTGGCTCCTTAATGACACCAAATGCATAAAACTCAAATGCCATCATAGTGTATCTTAGCAGGCACAGCTAAACGGCACATCAAAAGAAAGAAATGTTCCACAAAGGATTATTTTTTAAAAAAAGGCTATGTTATGCTAACTTATTAAAATGCTCACATGCTGAAACAAAAGCCGGCTGCATTTCACTGTGCAGGAGAATAAAAATAGCATACACATATTTTACAACTGATGTGGAAAAAGTAAAATGTGTGATAAAATATATAATTTATGAGTTGAATGTCTGGGAAGTGTAGGTATTTGACTTTGCCCTCATCCTGGTACCTAGAGGTAATCTGATATGGAGGGGTTACATTATTGTCCTGTATGAAATACATGGGGGGAAAATACTTAAAGGTACACTGAAAAGCTTCTCCAGTCTTCTCCAAATTAACTCTTAATGCTTTATTTTCATGCATAATCAAGTACATGTTTTTTTTCCCTGTACATAAATTTCTTCCTGTAGGGAAATCCTATCTGTAAGCAGCTTTTAAGTATATCTTGCAAGCTGCACAGTCCCACAGCGCCCCTGAGAAGAACGGAATGGTAAACCACTTCTGAGTACTCTGTACCTGGAAAACCCTGGAAAGAGTTGCCTTAAGTCCAAATCAACTTGACGGCACATAATTATTAATTTGTTTTAAATTAATTTAAAATGTGGTGCCTCATTTCTTGCCATTAAAAAACTATACTAAAGATATGCTGATGAGAAGAGTCAAAATAGTAAGCTCTTGACAACTATAGTGATTTTAATATCTTTTGATTTTTTTTACCCCCTATCATTGAAAATGGCAATTATTACAGGACATTGTCTGTTGTGAGCCGCCCAGAGTAGACAATGTCTAGATGGGCGGCATATAAGTGCAATAAATAAATAAATAAATAAAATAATAGACATATTGGAGATTGCTCATTCATAGGGTCACTATAAGTCGGAGGTGATTTGATGGCACATAACAACAACAACAGCAGCAATAACAAATCAGCACTGGTAAAAGACTTAACAAATTAGAAAATAGCAAATGTGTCCTATTGACCTATTAATATGGTTGGCAATGAGGATCAGCTGTATACTTGAGGAGAAGCCTCAGGTTAGGATCAGGAGTGTTGGTTAGCTGACCAGTCAAGTATCAATAGATCACCTATTGTTTGGTTGTATTCAGATGTTCCAAGAAAGTCCTCCAGTAATCCCTCAGCTTGGCTTTTATTTCATTTGTTACCCAGAAGTATAGTCACTTTGACTGCTAGCCCTTCATTTGGCCTGGCTAATCGTATCCCCATAACAGAGTTGTTCTGTTGGCTAATAGCTGTAACAACAGTCATCTCCAAACAGGAACACAAGCCTCCTTAATGGTGAAATCCGCAGCTTAGTAAATCACAACTGGGATCAGATATTCATTTGGCCATGAAGCTGAGTGAGGCTGACTCTGTGTAAAAAAAAAACACGTCATTAGTCCATTTATCTGAAGAAATGTCTATGCTACATGTCATTTTTAAAATCTCCACACAGTTTAAATATTTCAGTGTTAAATGCCACTAAATTAATACTCTCAAGTAATAACACAACAGACTAACAGTAGGACAGTAAAATATTTGGTTAAAATCACTAAGACTGACTTGACTGGGTTAGCAGCTAGGAAAATGCCAGGGCAGAAGAATGAATCCTCTGCTGGCAGTAGAAATTTGCTATATCAGAAGCTTTCCTGATCTCAGTGAGATCAGAGGGATGATTATAACACATGGTGCATGCCTCTGTGGAGAAAGTCATTCTCTGCAGCATGATCAAACAAACCTCCTTGGTCCAAAGCCTAGAGCATTTAGAAAGTATTGTGTTACTTTGCTCTTTGGAGAAGAGCTATTGCAATTGTATTGCCTCTTTAGGGTAGTAGTTTGCTAAATGTTGTGTTGCTCATTAGGTTGTTGCTGCCTTTTTCCGTGCGAGGGCGATGCTGTTGCTTACCTTAGCTGATGATGGGGCTGTTGCTCTACACACTGCTTAAAACAGGGGGCCCTTGCTTCTCACAGCAATATAGGAGCCTGTCTCCTGCTGCAGTGATGATTAAAATTAATTGTTTTACTTGTTCCTTTCTACTTGTCAGGGAGCTAGAGAGCCATCTCAAGGGACAACTCAATGTCTTCATTTACTCTAGTGCTTCTCTCAAGTGCCCCGCCAAGGCATCATTCATGGACTCTTGTTTTAAGTAAGGGGGAGAGGATCACCCTCCCATCACCTCGTATTTGAGGTATGTTCAGTAGCTCCCCTCATAAAGGTTTCTATAATGAGTAAATTGTTACTTGTGAGGAAAAGTAACATTGGACCACCCATTCTCTTATTCATAAGATGTACCACCATTTTACCTTTGTCATAAACAAAAGTAGGTCACTATCAGCAGTTTCATTCTTTGTAAATAATTACTTCCAAGTTTTTAGGTTGTGGTATAGTGTATCTAGGCTACACACAATGTAGAGTTTGGTCTGTCAATGTGAAAGTAAGTGATTTGTCAAATAGCTTAGTCCTCGGTTGGTTGTCGTCCTGCAGCTGTTTATACGGCAATCCTTTGAGTGTTGACTTAACATAGTGAGACTTAATAAATATGCACAGGATTGGACTGCATTTCAGCTAGAAGGTGGTTTGAACACACATTTGCTGCTGTATGAGGTTTTCACAACAGCAAATACAGTAGGACCCCTTTATCTGTGGGATTGGTATCCATTGATTCACTTATCTGCAGTCTGAAAATATTAAAAGAAAAATACTAGAAATAAATATTTCCGAAGATGAAGTTACCAGAACTGGTAAAGGGAGCCAGAGACCATGCTATGTGTAGCATTTGCTCTTAAAATAGTGTTTGCTATAATCTGTGTCTTTCAGCATCCATGGGGGGAGGGCTTGGAACCAATCCCCTGCAGATACGGGGGTCCAACTGTATGCTCAAAACACTTCTATCACACTTAAGTAGTTATATCTGTCTTTTCCTGTAAGTGATGAAACTGGTTTTTTTCTGGAAGAAGGAAGATGTACCACATCAGTCTTCTTAAAAGGGTAAATACTTATTTAGTTATTTAGTTCTTCAAAAACAAAACCCTCTGGTTTTTGAATGTGGGATATTGTGCTTTCATATATACAGTTTGGAATGCCAGGGAATGGCCCAATATTGCTGCACAATATCCCACATTGCCAGGAGGAAAAAGTTCCTTTACATAGCAAAGACCAGACTGAATATTGACAAAACCAATAGCAGCAATCAAGATGGTCAATAGGATACCCTCTTGTGCTCACTATGATTCACAAAGAGACACCAAGCAAGGGAAAATCCCAGAAGCTGATTCCTTTTTTTCATAAGTGAACCACTTCTCCAAACAAAAAGCAATTGTCATGACTGTTTTTTGTCAAGTGCGAATGGTGTATAATAAAGTCACAGTTTCACCCATTTGAAAGGCCTTTTTTGAGGATCAGTATTTCAGCTCCTGCAGCCCAAATTCTTTCCCAGTTAAAAATGGTGGGGCCTTCCATTCTCTTTCAAGATAAGCAAGACTGGGGACTATTCTGCGTGGGGAGGGGGAACAGTTTTATTTTTCAAAAATTAACTCAAAATCCCTTTACCGAAACTTCCCCAAATTTGGAACAGAGCAAAAGCAGATGGTCTGCTACACTTGCTCCAAATTTGGTGCTAATCTGAAGTCGAGTTTCAAAGTTATATGTTTGTGTGGGCAGCCTCCTTTTTTAGAATTGTCTTGTAGAATTTTGATTTGCTCTGTTGCATCTGGAGTGCCAGGAGCCTTAAAATCATGTTGCTGCTATGTTATACTTGGTGGAAACTCAGCAGGCAATGAAAAATGCAAGAATATATTGTCTGTCACACATTGTTTTAGTAGGTTAGGATCTCTGCTACACTGATACCTGTCCCCTGATGCTGACAACAAACAAAACTGCCTCTGTTTAAAAAGCCATGTTTTGAAAGTTTTTCTCTCCTTGACAGAAATTTCCATCTGGAGTTCTGCTCTTTGGGAACAATTAGACCTGAGAATTGTTTTTGACTTTGAAGAGCTTTAAAAACGGCCCTGAACAGCTTAAGAATGGCTCAATGTGTTACAAAGATGTGGCAGTTGCTGGGAAGGTAAGCTGGGTGGCCTCTTTTTTGCATAAGAAGCTGTTTGTGGGATTCGGACTAGCCATGAGGATGAAAACAGGAAAGCCACGTTAAATACTCATGTTGGTTTTCTAGAGACAGCCTTTGAATGATTGTTGCTGCTTCATAGAAGGGCAACAGGGTTGCAGTTCTGAACAAGCACTCCTTTCTCCCACTGCTGTTGTGTTTAAGGTTCCCAAAACCTCATGGAACATGGCTAGCAGATCTTTGTGCATCTTTTCTTTTCAGTAATGGCTGAATTTTCTCTGCCCACATAAATTATTGGTCTTGGAATAGATAAGAAATAGCTGATTCTAGCACTTGGGGGATTCTGTGTATCCTTTGTCCAAATTCTAAAATCAAATCTGTTGAAGTAAATGGAGTTGCATTTGGTGCTACATATTGTGTTAGATAATCTCAGAAAGCAGGCCTTAGCATCTATCCAATCTCAAACTTTGTTCTAGTTTCTTGCCTTTTAAAAATGCAGGTTTATGATTAAATTCCGGGTTGGCAGTCAAAGCTTTGCAGACTTATCTTTCTGTGAACCAGGTCCCAAAAAGAAGGTAGAGCAGATCTGAACTATTTTGTTTGTGGAAGGAAAGGGGAGAGAAGATCGTACATGCAGTCCTGAAATGTGTGAGAAGAACTGTTAGATTTTGGAGTTGTAGGAGTATTGTTTTTAAGCTGTGGAAGGAGTCAGTGGCTCATTTTCCTGTCATCAGATCTGATATTCATCTCTCCTAGATTAAAAAAAGAAAAAGAAAATAAACCTTCTCTAATATGTTTTTATGCTAATAAAAAACCCTAGTATCAACACTAGCAAAAAATCTTATTTTTATTTTTACATTGTGCTGTGCATCTATCTAAAAAGTTACAGCAGATTAGTATTTGCACATCTCAGTGCTCAGGAGACAGCCCCAAAGTTTTGGTAATTAGTATCATACTGAAATAGAAGTCCTCTTCTTGTGTTCCAAATGGTCCTCTGTGGAGCTCATGCAGTGAATTTGGGAGCAACAGATTTTAGTTGAGAGGTATTGGTGGTCACATAACTGGAGCCCCAGTATTAAATTCACTAAAGAATTTAGAAGGATGACCCTTCTTTTGAGCAGCTGAACATTTTCTGTTATGTGCTGTCCAGTTGCAACTGACTTGAAGCAAAAGGGGTGCTTCCAAAGGCTCGATTTAGATACAGAAACAAACCATGGGCTATTATGAACATGAAGCTCGATCTTGCTTGCTAGATTTTTCTGGTTTTCTTTCCCATTTATTTGAACATTGAAATTGTGACTTTCAGAATCAACAAACCAGGATATGAAACCAGAATTTGGTCTAATTATAGAAACTGGGTTTTGGACCAGGTGAGCTGCAGAAGCTTTCGTTTTCAATCCCCCAAAGGCTTTTATTTGTAACACCAAACCATTTTTTTAAACATCCTAGCAAGATTATAGTGTGTTTAGTTCACACGGCATGTGCTCTTGAGTATGGTCTGATTCGAGAAGTTTAAATAATTTATTCAATTCTTCTTTCTGCAAAATCTACTGACAGGCATTTCTTAATAGAGCAGGCAAACCCTCAGCTGCTAGACTGGTGTTCCTGCTTGCAACTGAGCTCTTGTCAGTACTTATTAGCATGAAGGGGATCAAGTATTTGACATGCAAAATTGAAATCTGAAGTGTATGTAAAAAAAGAGAAAAATAAATTGCACCCATAATCAAGTAAGATTGATAACCATAAGCATTAGTAATCACAAGCAGGTTCTATGTGTTCCACCAGACACTTGAGGACATTACTAGATTGGATCCAGTTTACAGCTATCTATATAATGCTTTTAATGGGAGGAAAGCCTAAATTATCCACATTGTAGCACTTCTTTGAAGCAGAATATGTGAACATCTCCTTCTGTTTGAATCTATAGGGACCAAAATGCTCAAATTGGGAGTCTGTTGTATCTTTTTCTGAGCAGCAGAGAATGTATATGCTGGATGGATGTTTCCCGTGCTGTACTACATAATTGTGATTGTGTTCTGCAAAATCCTCTGCTCTTGTGTATGTTTTCCTCCCTATATATCATGATCTACATGTTGGCCCACTGACTAATGTTGCAGTAATAATGTAAAATTGCTTTAAGCCCAGGTAGGCAAATATGGCAATAAACAGAAACAGATCTTAAGCATGAACTGAATCGCATCTAGCAAACTAAGAAAATATCATTTGCTAGTGATCTTTCATATAATATATGCATATGCCTTATGGGAAATGATCTTGTAGATTCATTGATCTTGATAATTTATTACTACATTGGACACTAGAAATGTTTGTCACGATCCACGGTGATGACCTCCATCTTTTTTCTGATATGCAGTAGTATTTTTTTTTTTAAATGACAGACCAGGATCTCATTCCCAGCATTACAGATGAAGCATTCCTCCAAGTACCAGGTTCAGGGGACAAATGGGGATAGCTACCAAATTCTTGTAAATGTTCTAATAGCATCTGTCCAGCTGCCATTAAAACCAGAATATTGGGCAAGATGGCAGTGGGACCTTCAAATGTTCCTCACTGTGTCTGCGGTTCAGGCTTATTCAAGCACCAGAGTGTTGATGTGGATCTATTGGATGCTCACCAAACTTCTGCTACCAGGGTCTAAGTCTTCAGTGGAATATATTTACACTTGATTATCTTTTGTAGTTCCTTCAGAGCTGCCCTTCTGAGTCTCAGTCCTCCAGGAGCCAAAGTATATTTGCATTATGATCTTGAGTGCTTTTTCCTTTTTGAACTCCAGCTTGAACATGGGACATTTCTTGCTCCACATATGCCAGAAGTTTGTTTTTTTTAAAACACCTTGAGCATCACTTTACTTGCATGAAAAACTGAAGCAGTGGTATTATAATTACTATATTTATTTGTATCTCCTTTCCTGGGGACTAGAATGTAGGAAAATGTCCAGTCTGTGGACCACTGTTTGTTTTCCATATTTGTTGGCATATTCTTATTAGGATTTTGACAGATTTAGCCTCTGTAGCTTAAAACAGTTATATTGGTATCCCATCTGCTCCTGGTGATTTATTTCTTCACAGAGCTTTCCAGAATAGCTTCGCTTCCTAAAATTCCAGGTTCTTCAGCATAGGATACTTTCTTAAAGGCATCTGTCATCCTTACATTTCTTCTGTGTAACTCTTTAGTATATTGTTTCCACATTTTCTTCATTTAATCCTACTTGGATATTATGTTCTTCTGTTGATCTTTCAGCATTCCTGATCTAGGTTCAGATTTCCCTTTGATTTCTTGGAGTTTATGGAAGGAATCTCTCTTCTGTTATTCTCTTCTGTTTCTTTGCACTGATTGTTGTAATAGTTCTCTTTGTTTGTGCACTCTCTGAGAAGTAGCATTCAGGATTCTGACCCTATTTTGGTTACATTTTACTTTTGTTTCTTGCCTGTCTTTAACAATTTTAAGTGTTTCTTCCATCATATATCTACGGTTTTCTTTTCTTGACTATGGATACTGTCTTTTTTTGTGCTTCCTTGATAATACCTCTAGCTTCAGTCCACAGTTCTGGTTCATGGTCAATTGAGTTTAGTAATATAAGTGCATTCTTTATGTAGACTTTAAAATTCTTCAGAATTTTTTTTAAAATTATATTTTGGCCCTATGATTCTTTTAGTGTTCTTTTTCAGATTTACTGATTTTTTTTATATTAACAATTTGTTTCAGTCCCACAGCCTGCTCCTGGTTGTTTTGACAGAAAAAATATATAGCTCCTTCATCTATTACTTCCAATTATTTAGTCTATTTCATTTCTACAGTGACCATCTGGTGATGTATATGTGTACAGTCATCTGTTTGGTTGCGTGATACAGCAATAAACAGATTGTTGGCTTTGCAGAATTCAGTGACTCATTCTTTTGCTTTGTTTAAGATTCTTAAGCCAAATTCTCTGCCAACATTTGGTTTGTTTCTTATTTTTGTTTGGCTTCCTACTTTTGTGTTCCATTCACCTATGATTATCAGCATATCTTATTTTGGTGTGTGATCTATTTTCTCCTGGATATTTGCGTAAAAGCTTTCAGTTTATTCTTCAGCATCTGTAATTTGGGGCTGAATGATGGTTATGTTGACAGGCTTTTCCAGAGGTCTGATTGATATTATTTGATCAGACCTTGCATTATAGCCCATAACTGTCTATGCTGCATCTTTCCTCTGCATTACAGCCAGGCTGTTTCTCTCTGATTTTGTCATTTCCAAAGTAAAAGATATTGAAATTGACTGACTGAAAATGTTCTGTTCCTGTCCACTTTAGTTCATTCACACCAAGTGCTGCAATGTTTTAAACATCCCATTTTGTACATTGCAGTTCTTCTTCGTGGCCTCTGAATCACACCCTGGGTGATTCGCGCCTGCGCGGAGCCTCATCGGAAGATTCTAGAGCTTCTGCGGTAGCAATGAACACATTAGAATATGCCCCTCCCCACCCGTATAAGTACCTTGGCGCCAAGCGTCCCCTTTCAGTTTCTTTCAATCGCCGCATTGAGAGCCTCATATTTCTGCTTCTGTGAGTAAAAGAGAAAGAGAGCTTATTCTTGATTCCTTCCTGTTATCAATCTTTTTCTTTTAACTATTAGATCAAACTCTTTATCATCAGAGATTTTTCCTTTCCCCTCGCTCGGCCTCCGGCCGCAGCACCCCCCCTCCAATCATCGGTTTTTCTCCTCAATTATTTTCTCCTATTCATGGCCCCTTTGGACCCGTTTAAGCACTGCGTTGTCTGTGATAATAAGATCCCACTTTCCGACGGACACGCTAAGTGCCTTTCTGTTTGGGAGAACAACATCAAACTTCCTCCTGTACCCATTGCAAAAAATTTAAGCGCGGAGTTCTTCGATCTCGCCTCTCGAGGCTAAAACTCCGACTTTGGGAACAATCCTTACAAAAATGGCCCAACCTCCCTGTAGGGCCACTTCCCAAACCAAAGCAATGGAAAAAGCCTCTTACTGAATCATCGAAACAACGTCCATCGGCTACACCAGCTCATTCCGATTCTCCATCTGCATCGTCTAAAACCTCGAAGGCACACAAATCAAAACCCTCCATACCGAAGTCATTGACTTCGAAAACAACTTCTAAACATCAGAGACCTACTGAAGCTGCTCCAGCTCCGGAGCCTGTTCCTCCTAAACGAGCTAAACAGTCCAAGCCTACAAACATCCCACCACAACCACAATGCTCTGAATCAATTTCGGTCGGATCTCCCTCAGATGATGACAGACTTCTGTCTCATCAACCCTGTTCTCAGTCTCCAGAATGGGATGATAGAGTTGACCGACTAACGTCCTCTCCTCCCAGTCCACAACCTTCCATTCCTTCCAGCAATCCTTCGGTTATTCCATCACCCGAGGATTCCCATCCCAAGCGGCTCGAAACCATTCCATATTCGATGCCCTCGTATCGACCACCGATCCCTAACCAGGACCGTCGACATCAACAATCTCGACAGCTCGCTTCATCATGTGTGGTTCAAACCCACACTCAGCATGTGCATCGGGTTGCCATTTGCCCCGACCAGTGCTCTGCTCGACAAACTGCACCAACTAGTTGACCAGGTGTTTTACCCGGTTCGATAATACCATCTAATAGTTGGCCTACCTCTCGACAACCATCGGTGTCGAAGTGGCCACATCACCGAGAGGTGCCTATACCTCAACCTGCTCCCCACTTGGTATCGAAAAAACCTTGGACGGTCGAGCAGATTTCAGCCACGCGTGAGGCTTTTGCAGCCCCAGCCTCCTGATACTTTCCTACTACAATAGATGTCGGAAATCACTCTTCACGCTTGGCATCGCCAGCGTCAATTTATTCTACTGCTATACCATCGCATCAGCAACCTCCATTTTGGCATCACAGAGAGACAGGCTCTGATATCAACGATCCTCAATATTCATCCTGGTCCGTGGACACTCGCTCCATTCCGTTACATCAGCACAGTTCCCGTCCTCTGGTAAATCCAAGGCATCGACCCCGGCACCGTTACGACACCGAGGTCCATCCCTACCAATCGAGGTCCATCGACGCTCAACCACCATCTTTCGATGTCGACGATCCTCGACATCAACAGATGTCCATGGACATGCCGCCTCCATCTTTTCCGACTCATAACCGGCAATACTACGAGACTCAGCCTCTCGACACCGAAGTCGATCGACAGTCTGTCAACTCCAGACGCGACCTCGATGGCTCTGACCATGGATCTCGGCCGCAGACTCCATCGGTGTTACTTACCTCTCCAGAGTCGGACATTGTCAATACCAACCCGCCGTCACTGGCAGAGGATTTCCAGACCTATGCCCAACTTATGATTCACATGGCTAAATCCCTTGATCTGCAAGTCCACCGACCATCGACAGAACCACCCGATCATCTATATGATCCGATCTCTAAAAATACAACCACTCCGGTGCACATATCGATGTTACCATCTCTCCTTAGTACTGCGCAGAGATCCTGGACAAAGCCAGCTTCCTCCCATATCATGTCTAAGCGGATTGATAACCTCTATAGAATCCATGACCCAGGAGCCGTTTTCCTCCAGAAACAACCAGCTCCAAATTCTATATTTGTCGAAGCCTCTCAATCGAGATCTCGACACCGACAATCTCTCATACCACCAAATAAAGACAGCCGACGAATAGACTCCATGGGTAGATGGCTTTACTCTTCCGCAGCCTTCACCATGCGAGTCGCTAATTATCAAGGAGCCATGGGAGCTTACCAACGCTTCCTCTGGGACAACATGTCCACCTTTATTGAATCCCTGCCAGAGGATAAAAAGATACTAGCTCAAACCTTCCAACAAGAAGGTCTCTCCGTTGCTAAACAACAGATGCTTTCCACCCGCCACACCGTAGACGCTACAGCCAAGTCCATGGCCACTTCAGTAGCCCTACGCCGTTTTTCCTGGCTCAGACGCTCGGGCACGTATCAAAGACCTCCCCTTCGATGGAGCAGGTCTTTTTCATGCTGAAACTGACGATATACTAGAGAACGTACAAAAGAAATGTTCAGCAGTCAGACGTTGGGGAGTTTACCCTTCCTACCAGCAACTTCCTCAGCAAAATCAATGGAAACGACCCTATAACTTGTACCAGAGGTTCCAACGAGACCCTCCACGACAAACCTCTCACAATCCATACTTCAAAAACCAAAGAACCAAAACCCGGCAACAGCCTGCCGCTAGGCGGAATGACCAGAAACCCAAACACCATGTTTGACGTTCCTCTGACCGAGATCGCCACCCACCCCACCAACCCTGTCCTCTGGAAACACTTACCTGCATGGGAATCCATCACCACAGATTCCTGGGTACTCTCCATCATCAAAAACGGCTACCGCATCCACTTCTTCGAACTTCCTCCGACAACACACGTCGTTACTCCTCCATCACAACGCCTGCAAGAAGGAATAACGAATTTACTTCTCAAAGATGCCATACAACCAGGTCTATCAAAACAACACCGGGTTTCTCTCTCGCTATTTCACCGTCCCCAAGAAAGATGGGGGCCTTTGCCCTATTCTAGATTTAAGATTATTAAACAACTACATCGTCACCACAAAATTCCGCATGGTTACTCTAGAATCAGTTCTTCCCTTACTTCGAAAAAACGACTGGTTCACCGTCATAGACCTAAGAGATGCTTACTTTCATATTGCAATACAGTCAACCCTCGACTTATGAACGGCTCTAGATACGAACATTTCGACTTACGAACCGCTCTAATAGGAAAAAACGGACTCGACTTGTGAACTTTTTTCGAGTTACAAACAGAAAAAAAACAGGCGGGGAAGGCAGGGAACCTCCGTCCCCCCCGCCGCCCCCGCACCCACCCCCCGCAGCAAGCGCCACTTTCAGAAGCCTCCCGGGGGCAGGGGAAAAGCACCATTTTTTAATTTCAAGCTCTTTTTCCCTCCCTTCCCGGCAGCCATTTTGTGCTCTTCTCCGCTCCCGCCCCCCCTCTCCCCGCCTCTCAGCTGATCGGCGCTGGGTCTCAGAGGCTTCCCCGGGCTTGCCCAGCACGTAAAAAGGCAGTGGAAAAGCACCCAGGGAAGCCTCTGAAAGCGGCGCTTTGCCGCGGGGCAGGCGGGGGGCGGGCAGTGGCAGCCTCTACAGCTTTTCTCCACGGTGTACCTCTTCCGGACGTCTGCGCCTCTGCCACTTGGGCACAGCCGTCCACGTTTATCTGTCATTATAGACTCGACCTCTGGCAGAAGTCTGATGCGGCATTTGGACGTGCTGTTCTAGCCTCTACCTTGGCATGGCACCCTGCCTCTGGGTAAAACGGCTTATTAGTCACCCAGGGTGTGATTCACAGAGGCCACAAAGAAGAACGACAGGTTACCCACCTGTAATTGTAGTTCTTCGAGTGGACCTCTGTGATTCACACATCCCACCCGTCCTCCCCTCTGTCACGCCATTGTTTGCTTACTATTAAGCGGCGGTTGACACAACTGAAAGGGGACGCTTGGCGCCGAGGTACTTATACGGGTGGGGAGGGGCATATTCTAATGTGTTCATTGCTACCGCAGAAGTTCTAGAATCTTCCGATGAGGCTCCGTGCAGGCGCGAATCACCCAGGATATGAATCACAGAGGTCCACTCGAAGAACTACAATTACAGGTGGGTAACCTGTCGTTTCTGTTCTACCTTGATTCATACTTTTCATATTCTGTATTGGAAAGTTAGGTGTCCTGCAAGGTTTGACTTTCACCATTGTGCATATTAGCAACTAGATGTTCTTTTGGCATTACTCTAGTTGGTTCATTAATGATAGCGCTATTTATACTTGTCATTTGCTCTTCTTCAGTAACTTCTTGAGTGCCTTCCAACCTGGGAATCCCATCTGCCAGTACTGTCTCTGGTTTCATTTTAGATTGGAGTTTTTAGTCTGTGGGTTTCTGACCCCAGCCATGGATTCCACACAAGACAAGGTGCTTAAGCATCACATTTGGGGCAAAACAATGCTGTTGGGAGAATTGAGAAGGGGACAAGACATTTACAACATTTACAGCTTCACTATAAGGACAGCTAATCGTTATAGGTAACAGGATTAGCCTTACCCTGAGTGACCTGTTACTGATTCCTTGCTCGTTTTACACTATATTCTGATTTTCTTTATATAAGATTTAAATCATAACATCTATGTTTTTTGTATGTTGCAAAGGTAGTTTTCATTGTTTAGGAAGTGCAAGGTTTACCCACTTTTATTGTTAATTATTAATATTTACTTTATTTATTTATTTATTTATTTTCTGCCTTTCGTCACAGCACATGAGGGTGGCTAGCAGGTTATTTAAAATATACACTTAAAATTATAGCAGTCATCAAAAATGTGATACAGTTAGTAGCAACCACCTCAGCAAACAAATAAATGGAAAACAACCAGATGACACACTTGCTCATGCCCTGAAACCTTGGACAAATAAACACAATTTCATCTAGTGCCTGAATTATTAAGAGTGTAAAGCTTGGCGTTGTTCAAATAGACACTGGCCAAAGTCCTGTGGCTTAGCATAGCAAGTCACACTAAAGTAAGTCTATTAAATCAATGGAGATTTAGTGAGTCAGCTTCTCCATAAGTTCCATTGATTTAGTGGGCCTACTCTAGTGTGGTTTATTATGCTAAGCAACAGGATTTTGGCCACTTATGAAAGAGTTCATATGGTAGGTGTGGAGTAGCAGAAAGGAACCTTACTTTAAGTGGTTTCTAAATTGTGAAATTTGCCGAATTTTTTATTAAATGGGCTTATTGGAAGGCTAAGGAATAAAGAGAAAATTAAAATTTCTGTTGCTGTTCTTTATTTGTTTCAGAAGAAAAAAACCTGATTAGCTAATGTAAATGCTCTGTTCATAAAAGCTGGATTCTTGACTGTTATGGACCCCAGGATGCTGCTGGACTATTGTAACATTCTCAGTGTAGGGCTGCAATTTGAGGGTATTTTAATTGTCCAAAAATTCATAAGTCTGCTTAACTGTATTAGCGAGTGGTTTTCCACAAGTTACCTTGGCCTTGGCTTCTGAAGATTGCACTTAATCAGGAAATGAAGCCATTGAGGCTTTCATTGCTTAGTGTGCTGGAATATTTCAGGCCATACTACAGTCAAACCTCGACTTACGAACCTCCCTAGTTACGAACATTTCAAGTTACGAACAGCTCCGTCCGCAAAAATCTGGATCGACTTGCGAACGGAGCTTCGACCTACGAACGAAAAAAGGCAGGGAAAAAGGGCGGGAAATTCAAACTGTTGGTGGCAAAGAGGCTGCTACTTTGTAGCTCTTTCGCCCCAACGGTTAGAGCAGGGGGTCAGGGAACTTTTTTACTTCTGCCGAGCAGGAGGAGGAAGCCGGTGCACTCCCTTCCCATCCCTGGTGCGGGTCTACCCGTGAGTAAGCGCCGTGGAAAGCGCAGGTCTACTCGCGCGTAAGCACCGCCGAAGGCACGGCAGTGGAGGTAGGGTTCTGCTTTTTCCTTTTAAAAAAGTTGATCTGGGTGGGTTTTGGAGGGTAGGTTTGGGCGGGGGGGGGTTTGTTTCTGTGTTGTTTTGTTTTTTGGTGATTTTTTTTTTTTTTTTTTTTTTTTGCAGTCCCAGCGTGGGACTTGCTCCAATGTTTATTTTTGGATTGGTTTGGTTTTGGTTTTTTGCAGCCCCAGCGTGGGACTTGCAGTGTTTGGGCTTTCCCCCAATTTGAATTTCCCGCCCTTTCCCCCTGCCTTTTTGCCTTCGGAGGTCTGCAAGGGCTCCCTCCGATGTCGGGGGAAAGCCCTTGGAGACCTCCTGGGGGTCCGATCACGGCGGCGGGTCTACTCGTGAGTAAGCGCCGCGGAAAGAGCGGGTCTACTCGCGAGTAAGCGCCGCCGAAGGCGCGGCAGTGGAGGTAAGGTTCTGCTTTTTCCAACATCGGAGGAAGACCTTTGAGACCTCCGAAGGCAAAAAGACAGGGGGAAAGGGCAGGAAATTCGAATTTCCAGCCCTTTCCCCCTGCCTTTTTGCCTTTTTTCTTCCCTTGGAACGCATTAAATGGTTTTCAATGCATTCCTATGGGAAATGGTGCTCCGACTTATGAACTTTTCGACCTATGAACGCCGTCCTGGAACGGATTAAGTTCGTAAGTCGAGGTACCACTGTAATTACCTACCTGAATGTATGCATAGATTCCTTTCTGACTGTATTACTTTTTCTCATTCAATTTGGGAACATGCATTTAGCATTCTAGTTCTTGCTGAAAACTCAGTTTTATCAGGATTCAGAGGACTTGCTGTGAAGGGGCATCATTAAGTCTCCTGCAAAGGTTGCCTATCTCTTGGCAAATGCCATTGCCTCTGCAGGACCTCCATGCTCCTTATTGGTTCCTTTCCTTCACATGGTAGCATCGTTTCAGCCCAGGCCAAGTTCTATTTGTATTCTACTGCGGTGGTTCCCAATCTTGGGTAACCCGGGTGTTCTTGGATTGCAGTTCCCAAAAACTCTGGCCAGCACAGCTGGTGGTAAAGGCTTCTGTAGATTGCAGTCCAAGAACACCTGGGTTACCTAAGGTTGGAAGCCACTCTGCATAGAAGTTTTGAATGTACATATTGATGGCCCATTCAGGGTTCTGTCGCATGATGGGAATGGTGGTTTTCATCTATAGCACTGATGTAATCTGGCATTCATTAGGTCTATCGCTGTGATATAGATGCTTCACAAAAGACCTGCCAGTATGAAATTGCCTCGATTTAACTGAAAAGTAGGTAGTGGCCCCTTTCAAAAAAGGTGTGGCCTCTGTTTATGATTGCTATTCACCTTGTTTCATTCCCTGAATATGGCCTCTGGAGGATTTGAGGAGGGCAGCTGCATGGTGAACATTGCTTTGCAGTGACTGAAAGGAAAGTAAGGGGCAGAGAAAGAGAGAAACTCAGCACAGATGAGAAGAGAAACATGTAACTTCCTACTGTGTTCCCTGAATTATTATTATTTTAAAGTAGACTTGGGTGACAGGCGTGTGGGAGGGGTTTATCTCACTCCAGGACAAAATGAGGGATTATTTCCTTTATGTATGCTTTGAAGCATCTCCCATTATGAAAGATACAAAATCTGTGGGCTCTGTTTACTGTATATGTATACTAAAGCAGTGGTCCCCAACCTTTTTGGGACCGCGGACCGGTTGGGGTGTGTGGGCTCCATGCGCGGGGAGGCGGGGGCACTTGCGCGCATAACACACCCACCCACGAGCGCGACACGTCCACCTGAGCGCGACACGCCCCTCCGCAAGCGCGACATGCCCACCGTGCGGGGGGGGCAAGAAATCCGTCTCCGCGGCCCAGTTCCAGGAAGCCCATGGACTGGCACCGGGCCGGGGGTTGGGGACCCCTGTACTAAAGGACCCTGTCCCTTGCCAGGAATGTATATACCAGAGATCACCATGTGCCACTTGGGGTTATCCAAAGGGTGGGTTAGGTTTCTTATGCTTCCTGGAGCATGGTTGTGACTACAGTGGACCCTCTACTTACGGAATTAATCCGTATTGGAACGGTAGCTGCAGGTCGAAAAGTCTGTAGGTCGAGGCTCCATTGACCTACAATGCATCAAAAACCGATTAATCCGTAACCGGCCGTTTTTGGTCCATTTTGATTGATTTTCCGGTCTGTAGGTCGATTCTCAGGCCGCAAGTCGAACCTAAATTTTGCAGCCAGAGAAGTCTGTAACTCGAAAAGTCTGCAGGTCGAGCCGTCTGTAAGTCGAGGGTCCACTGTAAATGTCTGAGGTTCAGTTTTTTTTTATTAAAACAGTATTTACATCTAAGGAATCAGTTTAACCTGTAACAGTACTGCCTCCAACTCTGATGACCTACAGATGATGGGTTGTCTTGAATGTAACATAGCTGTTGTCTTTGCATTTTGTTTTTCAAATAATAAAAATGATATTTCTAAATTCAATAAACATAATGTGGCTTTTCATCTCTCCCAAGGCAGCCTGCAAATCTAATTAAAATAATGTACAGTTTTGAAGCAGTGCAGTTACATAAATAATAACAAGAGTTTGAAAGTCCAGTCCAGTAATACACTGGTTGAAACCGACAGAAAAAGGATATAAACGTCTATTTAACAGCTAATGAAAAATGGAGCCCTTTTTCCAGGCCACCCCTTGAGGCCACCTGTCCTATACTTGCATATTTTATTAAAAAGGGCACTTCCAGAGGGTGGGAGCAATATCTTATTCCAATGTCCTGGTTTGTATCGACAATTTTGAATGTAAATTTTACAGTCTATTAAAAAAAATACAAGAAAATGGGAGAAAAACAGAAGAGGTGGTTTTCAATGTGAAAGCCCATGCTAAAATAAATCATAAAAGTGCTGCCAGCTCCCTTTTTTTGTTATGCTGGTTTTGTTTTTGTTATGCTAAAGCAGATTAATATGGCTGCCTCTTTGAAAATTAGTGTTAAATAATATATACACAGCACCTGGGAATTTTTGGAAAACAGTAATGATTAATATGGAAAAGGTATAGAATTTCAAAAAGCCATGGTGATGATTAACACTGAAAAATTTACAGCTTCCAAACATTTTTATGTATGCTGTTTTCTTCTTTCATGTTTGTCATGGCATACATCAGATATTTTGAAAAATGTATTACCCCTTGTTCCATGGAACTGATAGGCAGCCAACACTGTATCCAGAAGCAAACATTGCTTAGGTATTCCAAAGCTCTTGCAGTTGTAGATAGTTGATGTGAACTTGTTTTCCAAGACAGAAACCTTTACCCACGTTCTAGCCATGTGGGTTAAGGTTCACAAAATTCTATAGAGGGAAATGTTCCACTTATGTCCTCCAACATAATTTCTGGAAAAGTGGGAATCTATCATATTATTTGCTAATGAATCAGCATTAAGTACTTTGTGGGGAAGCCCAACACTGTACCCTGTTTCCCCGAAAATAAGACCTAACCTGAAAATAAGCCCTGGTATGATTTTTCAGGATGCTCATAATATAAGCCCTACCCCAAAAATAAGCCCTAGTTAAGTGAAACCCCGCCCTCCACCACTGTGCAGCAACCAGAAGATGATGACATGACTGTATTTGAATAAATGTAGATTGTTGTACATGAAAAAAATAAAACATCCCCTGAAAATAAGCCCTAATGCATGTTTGGAGCAAAAATTAATACAAGACCCTGTCTTATTTTCGGGGAAACACGGTAGTAACTAAGCTTAGCAGAGTAAGGGAATCAAATACTATTACCAACTTAAAGAAGGAAAGATGGAAACCCAACAATGACTTTTCTAGGACTGGGAGCTGCCTGTCAAGAGCAGCAGAGCGTTTTTGTCTATCACATCTCTGGGCAGCAATTTTTTTCTTTACCATCTCTGAGGTAAGACAAACCAGGGCTTTTAAATATATATATATATATATTATTTTAGTATGATTTAAAAAAACACACACAAAGTCACATGCCTCTGTGGAATGATGAACCCTGTTCTCACTGTCTTTCCTACCCTAATATGAGCTTTAGATATTCATAGTGCAGGCTTACATGCCTCCTTTCAAGTTCTTCTCTGTCTAGAAAGTGACAATACATCATGGGCTTATTAATGAGTTGTAATGCTGCAAATTGTCTTCTGTGATGGTTATTGTAGGTTTTTCGGGCTGTTTGGCTGTGTTCTGGAGGTTTTTCTTCCTAATGTTTCGCCAGTCTCTGTGGCCGGCATCTTCAGAGGACAGAAGTTAGAACTCTGTCTGTGTTCTGGTGTAGTGTGTGGGTTGGTTGAGTATTTGTAGCTGTGGGATCAGCTTTTTGTCCTTTCAGGAGATTGGGTGATTATGGTGATCAGCGTGTTTTTTGTTGTGGGTGTATTGTTGTGAGAGATGATCTATCACTGTGATTGATGGGTGTTGTTAGCTAGTCTTTTGTGTGCAGTGATCGCTGGTCCTTGTGGCTGGGTAGTTTGTTGACCTTTTTGCAGGCTGTATTTTTCAGTGGTGGGAACCAGGCTTTGTTGCGTTTTAGACCTTCTTTTTTGTTGAAGCTGTGCTGGTGTTTGTGGATTTCAATGGCTTCCCTGTGTAGTCTAACATAATGATTGCTGGTGTTGTCCAGTACTTCTGTGTTTTGAAATAGGATTTCATGTCCAGCTTGTTTCAGGGCATGTTTAGCTACTGCCAATTTTTCTGGTTGTTTTAGTCTGCAGTGTTTTTCATGTTCTTTGATTCTGGTGTGGATGCTGCGTTTTGTGGTTCCAATATATACCTGGCCACAATTGCAAGGTATCCGGTATACTCCTGCAAAGGTGAGGGGGTCCCTTTTGTCCTTTGCTAACCGTAACATTTGTTGTATTTTTGTGGTGGGCCTGAATACTGTTTGTAGGTTCTGTTTTTTCAAAAGTATGTTTTTTTGTGGATTTTTTTGGGGTTAATGTTGTTTTGGGCATCTGCTTCCAGCAGCGCCCTATAATAATTTTTGTTTCCTGTTGGGACAGCAGCACGCTAAAGTAGCAGTGACCAGGTCTGCTTTCAGTAAGCTGTGATGTCGTTCTTTCTGGGTGGCTTCAACAGAAGTATTTGATATTATTAAAAACTGCTTATCACCTTTGTGAAGTTATATGTTTCATTCCAATAAAGGTTTAAGTAATTAATTGCAGTTTGCTTTTTTTTTTTTTAATGGAGCAAGGCTACTTGGTTTTTTAAAAAAAGAATTCTAAATAAATCCTTTGTGTTCATATTAAGCAGCTTCCTTGCTTCCAGTTTTTTTTTAATTCAGTGAGAAGTTGATTGCTTGTGACATTCTGAAATGGAACTTCAAAGTGAGTGACAGTTGTTAATTTTAGTGTGCAGAAGGAAGGCATTTCCTAGTGAAGTTAGCTAGTCAGGATTTTGTAGTGTCCTCCTTTTTTTTGAAAATCTTCATGCCCCATTTTTCCTCATGGGGACAATCAGTTATGTTGATGAAAGCGTGGAGTTGATTAGCTTCTTAATATCTGAAAATCTTGGTGATTTCTTTACTGTAGAGGTTTTCTTTTTAATAATTCAACGACCATAAATTATCTCCGAAAGGAATAACCTATAAAGCTCTCTTCAGTGGAGTGGTTTCAGCCGACTTCAGAGGCTGAGATGCTTCAGGCTTACTGCACTTCGTTAAAACCAGTAGTTAATAGTTTAAGAGGGTTGGGTGGAGGAGTAGCATTTTGTTGGTTTCTCACATCTCTGTGTTAAGAAAATAAGAAATAAAAATTTCTGTGCTTAATTGTTGCTTTAGCAGACTTGGTACCGTAAAGTTTATTATAGCCATTGGCCATTAAAACCATGAACATATACATACATTAAAATGCACAATAAAATGATATAACAATAGTAAGGTTGTACATCTGATAAACTATGTAGACTCTAATCAGCTTTATATCCTATACCATATTTCGAGTACTTCCTATTCTATCCTTATTATTTAGCCAGTTATCCCTTAGTTTTATCGCCAGCCGTCCAAATTTGGCCACTCGGTTTGGTACTCTTACTCTTTATTGGAGCTACAGTCCAAAAGATTATTATATCCAAACTCTGTCCCTTCTCCTCAACTCAAAAAAGTTTCAGCTACTGCTTAGGAGAGATACTATTGCTGATCATTTTACTTGCTTCCGTAGACTGCAGTGCATGACTGCAACTTCATTCAATATTCCAGAATATTAATAAATTTCTATAATAACATGAGCTCTGCTTTATCACTGTTCATTAACAGAATTTGCCTGTTATTTCTATTGCAGCACATTACAATTCAGTTTATTTCTGTGAGTTTCAGTTATGGCCATGATATGCTGCCTGAATCATTACAGTTAGTTTAGTCAAGCTAGTGAGTGAGCTAGTGGGGGCCACTTGGGAATGATCAGGCTTGATTACAATGATGTAATCAAGCCTGACCATCCACATGGAAATGACTCTTGCTAATATCATGAAGTGGCTTAACAAGTGAGCTGCTTCCGGATATTAGCAAATTTATCACTTCCCTGCTCGGCAGAGGGCAGGGGAAGTGAAGAAAAAGAATTTTTGGACTGTATATAGACTATTGCTGATGCATTGCATCAGTTATTAAAACATTCTTTTCTTCACCAGTCAAGAAACTGCCTGCAGCTGAAGCCACTACCATGAATTCAACTGTGGGCGGTTTCTCAACTGGCCCTTTAAGGCAAGGCAAAGAAAATATTTTTAATTTTTTTAAAAAAATAACTGACGTAGTGCATCAGTGATAGTCTACATGGACTTAAAACAATTGTTTGCCAAGCAGGGAAAGTGATTAAGCTGCCAGTACCCTGAAGTGGCTTGCTTATTAAGCCACATTATAATACATTAGGACTGTGGTATCCTCATGGGATCAGTTCCAAGCCCTTGCTACTGATCCCGGGAAAAGTGAAAATAGCAAACACTATACATAGCATGGTCTCTGGCTCACTGTAGTGGCAATTTCTGGTAAAAAGACAATTCTGGGGTTTTTATTTAATATTTCCAGGCAGTGGGCAAGTGAATCTGTGGATACTGATCCTGTGGGGTGGGGTGGGTGTCCTACTGTGTGGCAAATTGAAAGAGGAAGGCTTGCTTTGGATCGGTTGCAGCAATCACACATGCTGGAACTAATCCAAATCGGAATGATCCTACCCATACCAGAAAGGTAGAGAAACACCTTGATGGACGAGAAGGTACAAAGCAAACATGTCATCTGATTGCCATCTTTAAGAGCACGCCAGCCTGTCCCTGTATGATCCAAACAGTGGACTAAACAGCCCATGTAGTCAACCTCTCAGTTAATTTGTGAAAATAATTGGAGGAAGTTTACTTGTAATATGAATCATTATATATGTCCTGCATTATTATTTGTTCTGTAGTCTGCTTGACATTCTGCAGCTTGTTTGGTCATCGGAGGAAGATTTCTCTGTATCCAGAGTGGACAAAAATAAATAGTTATTTAATTTTTTAATAGAGTTTTAAATTAAATTAAATAAATTAGGTTTTTAAATTTAAATCAGTTGAAAATTTTTATTTCTAAAAATAAAATGATAGTGATGATAGTTTTACTTTAAAATATGTTATAGCTCAAACATTTCATAATGGAATAGGGTCAAGTTACATATTATGAAACATTGACCAGAATCCTATTGATCGTCTCATATGGTTTGCATAATGTTCTGTGGCTAATTGGTGCTAATTGATGAGGTGGTTGGGTGCATCTTTATGGTATGCCTTGGAGTACAACTTGGTACCATGACAATTTGCTGCAATTAGCTGTGGCAAGGTATGCAAAACTTACATCAACACCAGTAGGATTCCAGTCAATACGGTCATGTAATGTTTTTTTAAAATTGGGTTTGGATCTCAATTTCATGGGTTCCCATAGACTTCTAAATGATGATGATGATGATGCAGATGTTGTCATCAGAACAATCTAAACCAGGTTACAAGCTGCAAGAACCCCAGAAAACCCATAGCACCCAAAATGGAAAATTTGGCTAGAAAGAAAAATAAACAAATTACGTGCAGACATTAGCAACTTAAAACACTAGAAAGATTCAAAACTTAAAAATGAAAAAGTAAAAGCCAGACTATGCAAAATATATGACCTAGAAAGGAAAACAATTGTTGAAACTATGGAAGAATTAAAACAGCGGATAACAGCTATAGCAAAGAAAATTGAAAGATATGATGGACACTTGAAACAATATAGAGAAAACATGCAATTTTGAAATAACCAATAATTATCTATACATCACTAGGAGAAAATGCAGAGCAAAAGAAATTAGGCCCATGTAAAGATGATGCTCTAAAATGTTGAAAAGAAATGTGGGAAAGCCCAACCGGACATAACAAAAATGCCTCATGGATTAAAGACATTTGTAAAGAAACTCAAGGAAAACAAATGGATGATATTGTAATAACAACTGAAATGATTAAGAGGCAAGTAAAGACTGTGAAAAACTGGAGTCCACCTGGTCCAGATGAGCTGCACGGATTTTGGTTAAAACATCAAATAAGTCTCCAAAGTATAGCAGTGCAATTTAACCACTTACTTCAAAATTCTACAACTGAAGACTAGATGACAACAGGCCGTACATTTCTGATAATAAAAGATCATCAAAAGGGCAATGAACCCAGTAATTATCAACCAATTACATGCCTTCCAACAATGTTCAAGCTCCTCACAGGAGTACTTGCAAGATGAATATATATAATCACTTAACTGAAAACTCCCTATACCCAACTGAACAGAAAGGGAACTTTAAAAAAGTCAAGAGGCACAAAGGATCAGCTGCTTATTGCTAAAATGATCCTGAAGAATGCAAAAAGACAAAAAAAAAAACAAACACCTTAACATGGCCTGGATAGACTATGAAAAGGCATTTGACTCATTGCCATACAGCTGGATTAAGACCTGCCTTAAAATGTTGAGGATTAGTAAAAACATTCAGAAGTTCCTCAAGAAAAACATGGAAAAATGGAAAACTGTCTTAATGGCCCATGGTGAAGAAATTGGGGAAGTTAACATCAAAAGAGGAATATTTAAGGGGGATTCTTTGTCACCACTGCTGTTTAACATCTCACTAATCTTTATGTCAGTAATCTTAACTAAAACTGGATTGGGCTACCATATTTCAGAACAAGCAGGAAAAATCAATCATCTCTTATACATGGATGACCTAAAACAATATGCAAAAATTTCCACGGAGATAGAATCACTGCTGAACACATTGCAAATATTTTGTGAAGATATTCCAATGAAATCTGAAATTGACAAATGTACAGCTCTGTCTGTACACTGTGGCAAGATCCAAAAACTAGATGGAATAGAGATAAAAAATGACAATATTATAAAATCACTCTCAAGTGATGAAAATTATGTACCTTGGAATACTAGAAGTAGACAACATCGTGCACACAAAAGTTAAAGAACTGACAGAAAGGGAATATATCAAAAGACTGCGGAAAGTCTTAAAATCAAAATTAAATGGGGGAAATACAATCAAAGCCATAAACACACGGGTTGTTCCAGTAATTAGATACCCAGCTGGAATACTAGATTGGACCAAAAGCGAATTAGAAGAATTGGAGCGAAAAACACGGAAACTAATAAACATGCATCACACACTACATCCAAAAAGTGACATGGACAGATTATATTTACCACAAAAAATCAGAGGCCGTGGATTACTGCAAATACAGCAGGTGGTAGAGGAGAAAAAAAGAAGCCTAAATGATTATATCAGTACAAGCAGAAAAAAATTACTCAAGACAGTGAAAATAGAGAATATTTTGAAAACAACAGAAACAAATGCTCAATATAGGAAAGAACAATTTGAAAAGAAATTAAACAACTGGAAAAATAAACCACTACATGGACAACATCTGACAAATATTGATGGAAATCATGATCATAATTCAACATAGGCATGGCTAAAACTGGGAACCCTTAAGAAAAAAAGCGAAGGCTTGATTTTTGGTGCACAAGAACAAGCACTCCAAACCAACGTGATGAAAGCTAAGATCCAAGGAGTTAGTGCTAACAGCAAATGTCGACTCTGCCAAGAAAAAGATGAAACTGTGTCACACCTCATCTGCGAATGTCCAAAGATTGCACAAGCAGATTACAAAATTAGACATGATAGAGTGGCAAAATTAGTGCACTGGTCATTGTGCGAATAATATAATCCAAAAACCCATGGGAATATCAGGTAGAGAAGGTGTCAGAAAATGAGGAAGTCAAGATCTTGTGGGATTTCTGGATCCAAACTGATAGATACCTTGAACATAACACACCAGACGTAGTAGTAATAGAACAAAGAAATGTCTGGATCATTGACATTGCAATTCCAGGGAATGCCAGAGTTATAAATAAAGAATTGGAAAAACTGACGAAGTACAGAGACCTGGCAATCGAAACATCCCGCCTCTGGAAGAAGCACACTTCAGTGGTCCCCGTAGTCATTGGGGCTTTGGGAACAATATCAAGAAATTTCACAGAGTACTATAAGCAGTTGCAGATCTCAGAAATCAAACCATCAGAGCTTCAAAAAACAGCAATATTAGGAACAGCATACATACTGCGCCAATATTTAATAGATACTTAGGTTTTTGGTTAAAACTTGCATCTATTATATAATACCAGTCAGCGTTTTTATAATTTTGACTGTGCCTGGTGTTTAATAATAATAACAATAACAACAACAACAACAACAACAACAATAATAATAATAATAATAATAATAATAATAAAATAATAATAATAATAATAATAATAATAATAATAATAATAATAAACAAGCAAAAGCTGTGAAAAACTGGACTGCACCTGAGCCAGATGAGCTGCACAGATATTGGTTGAAGCGTTTAACAAGTCTGCATCAATATATAGCAGTACAGTTCTACCACCAGCTTACAGATTCCAAAACTGAAGACTGGATGTCAACAGATTAAACAGTTTTAATAATAAGATATCAAGAAAAGAGTAATGAACCTAGGCATTACCAACCAGTCACGTGCTTTCCAGAAGTGTTCACGTTACTCATAGGAGTACTTGCAAAATCAATATATAATTATTTAATTAATATTTCCCTATATGCAGTTGAACAGAAAGGACACTTAAAAAATTTGAGAGGCAGAAAAGATCAGCTGCTAGTTGACAAAATGGTACTAAAGAATTCAAAAAGCTGAAAAACAAATCTTAACATGGCGTGGATAGCTTATCAAAAGGCATTTGATTCACTGAACACAGCTGGATTAACAGCTGCCTAAAATATTTGGGATTAGTAAAAAAATTCAGAAGTTCCTCAAGAAAAATAGAAAACTGTTTTAATAGCTTTTGGTGAAAAAATAATGGAAGTGAACATTAAAAAGGAATATATCTAGGGCATTCTTTGCCACATTACTGTTTAACGTCTCACTAATCCTCTTGTTAATAATATTATATAAAACTGTATTGGGCTACTATATTCAGAAGAAGCAAGAAAAAAATCGATCATCTGTTATACATGGATGACCTAAAACTATATGCAAAAAGTTCCACTGAGATAAAATCACTGTAAATATAGTGCAGATATTTAGTAAAGATATTCATTTGTAATTTGGACTTGACAAATCTCTCTCTCCCCCCCCCTCTCTCCAAAAACTAGAGGAAATAGAGCTAAAAAATGGCAATATTATAACATCATTATCAAGTGATGACAATTAAAAATACGTTGGGATACTAGAAGCAGATATTCTCCTGCATAAAAAAGTTAAAGTTTTGACACAAAGGGAATACATCAAAAGACTGTGGAAAAATTTAAAAACAATATTAAAGGGTGGAAATACAGTCAAAGCCATAAATACATGGGCAGTTCCAGTAATTAGGTACCCAGCTGAAATAATAGACTGGACGCAAAGTGAATTAGAAAAACTGGATTGAAAAACACAGATATTAATGAACATGCAATACACACTACATTGAAAAAGTAATGTGGACAAATTATGTTTAATGTGGAAAATTGGGGATTATGGATTTGCTACAAATACAACAAATAGTAGAGGAAGAAAAAATAACCCTAATTGATTATATTAATAGGAGACAAAAATTACTTAAACCGGTGAAATTTGAAAAAGATCTTGAAAATAACAGAAACAAAAGATGAATATATGAAACAATGATTTGAAGACAAATTAAAGAGCTAGAAATATGCATGGACAACATCTGAGAAATATTGATGGAAAGCATGATCTTAATTCAACACAGGCATGGCTAAAACTGGGGACTCTTAAAAAAGAAACCAGAGGTTTGATTTTTGGTGCACAAGAACAAGCTCTCCAAACCAACATGGTGAAAGCTAAGATCCAAGGAATCAGTGCTATAACAGCAAATGTCGACTCTGCCAAGAAGAAGATGAAACTGTGTCACACCTCATCTGCGAATGACCAAAGATTGCACAAACAGATTACAAAGTTAGATATGCTAGAGTGGCAAAGTTAGTGCACTGGTCATTATGTAAAAAATATAACTAGCCAGCCTCCAAAAACCCATGGGAACATCAGGTAGAGAAGGTGTCAGAAAATGAGGAAGTCAAGATCTTGTTGGGATTTCTGGATCCAAACTGATAGATACCTTGAACATAACACACCCAGACGTAGTAGTAATAGAACAAAGAAATGTCTGGATCATTGACATTGCAATTCCAGGGGATGCCAGAGTTGAAAATAAAGAATTGGAAAAACTAACAAAATACAGAGAGTTGGCGATTGAAACATCTCGCTTGTTGATGAAACACACTTCAGTGGTCCCCGTAGTCATTGGGGCTTGAGGAACAATATCAAGAAATACAATACACTCTTATAAGCAGTCGCAGATCTCAGAAATGACACCATCAGAGCTATAAAAATGGCAGTATTAGGAACAGGATACATACTGCGCTGATATTTAACAGATACTTAGGTTTTTGGTTAAAAGTTGTATCTGTTACATAATACCAGTGAATGTTTTTATAATTTTGATTGACTTGCCTGATATTTTTGAATAATATGCCATCAAGTTAATTCTGACTTATGGTTACCCTTTTCAGAGTTTTCTTGGTAAAGAGTACTCAGAAGTATTTATTATTTATTTATTTATTTATTTATTTTATTGGATTTCTATCCCGCCCATCTAGACCAAATGGTAGTTTCCCATTCGATGGTTGTTGTAGGTTTTTCAGGCTGTTTGGCTGTGTTCTGGAGATTTTTCTTCGTAACGTTTCGCCAGTCTCTGGGGCTGGCATCTTCAGATGGCTGGCCGTGAAAGCCTTCAAAAATACAGTTTCCCATTCCTTTCTCTTGGGTGTGTTCTGGCACTGTACAGCTTGCATAGGCTGGCTTTTCTGGAATACACAAGGTTGAACTTCCAACCTCTGGCTTTCCAGCAAGATACCTAACTCAATGAGCTATCCACTCAGCTTTATATCCAGACTTCTATATACATTGTTTAGATTTAGGTTAATCTTTCTATCTCCTCAAGCACTTTGTCTAATAGTCAGTCCAAAATATATTGTTAGAAATATTTATTTTTTGTTTTTAAACTTGATTTTTGTCTCCAGATACACATTCTTGTTAGCAGCAGTATATGGAGATAAGAGACAATAAGCCTTGATTTCCAGCTCTGATTGCAGATATTTCTGGAGCTTTTTTTGCAGATACTCCTAGTGTCCCATTCCCCACCTCTCCAAATATATTATAGTGTTGAAATCTCTTCGAAACTCTATCAGAATCTCTGGGATTGCTTTCAACAGCCTCTTTGTATGATACTGGTTCATTTAGAGTAGCAAACCTAGCTATTGATCTTTTGAAGCCTGTCTAGGCAAAGTCAGGACCTTTACCTCTGTGTCTGGAAGGACGCCCTTTGAGACATTGGAAATGTCAGTGAATCCCCGTTTACTGGAGATGGTCAGTTATCCCATTTGAACCATTTAACATCAAATGCACAGAAATGCAGTACTGCGCTACTGAGGTTCTTCTGCATTAAGGGTGGACAATATGTACCATCAGCAATCCGAGTCTTCAAACTAAAATTATAGTCCAAATGCTTTATGGGGCTCAATTGTTCGCATATTCTAATTTGAAGCCCTTGGAAATAGTACAAAGTTTTTGAAAGGGATCTTTGTAGCGCCTCTATGTGTCTTGAATGCTACACTTTGATTGGAGGCAGGGTTAGTTTCCATCAAAGCACGTGCTTTGGCCCACATGGTTGAAAATTATTTTTGCTCCAACAGGTTTGGCACCCTTGATATTAGCAGACTTCTTCCAGTCAACTTGGAAGAGGAATCTATCTGCTGAATTACTGAGGTTGGGTTTCTCCCCAGGTGTCCTCTTAGTGATGGGCCATGCTAGTGCCAAGGCAACCATCAAAAAGACGATCTGGGATGTTGAACTCCAAGAACATTTAGCGGTGCTGGACAAACTTAGTGTATTTAGGAATAGTACATTTAGAATGCCCGATTATCTATTCAAAATAACAATCCTCAAATTTAGGAAAGCTTTCATGTCAGCTAGGTTTACTGTACTTCTGTCTAGACTACTAGAAGGTAGATATCAGGGTTTGCCAGTCCCTAATCGAGCGTGCCCTTGCAATGAGGTGGAGATTGAAAGTGCTGATCATGTCCTCTTAAAGTGCTCCTTCTATCAAGATATTCGGAAGGATCTCTTCCAGCCCATACTGCAGTAATTTCAAGGGAGGTCCAGAGAATTTTATGTTGCACTCTTACTCTCGGACAAGAAATCTGATATAACTAAAGCAGTGATGAAGTTTTGTGTGGCAGCAATGAAGTGTCGCTGTTCCCTCCTTGCACCGATTAAAGCAATGCCAGATATTTAGTAATGGTGTGTATTGGCCACCATCCCCTCAGTCCTGTGAAATTATGGAAATTCTATAAAATGTAGTCATATTGTAAAAGGCTGTGTATTTTTAATTGTATTTTTGTGTTATACTGATATATATAATAATAATATTTGAATATATCTGCTGGTCAATGACCGTAATAAAGATCAGTTCAGTTCAGTTCAGTTCAGGTGTCCCTAAGCAGCAACCAAATAAAATCTTAACCAATAACATGCTTCAGCACATCAAGGATAGAGCCTTAAATTGCACTTTGGATCCAGAAGTGCCATCTCAGTTGCACTCTGGCCATATGATGGGTGGATTAAACATAGTATACAAGTATCTGAAGTTGGGAAAGATGAGGTTGTAGCATCTGGAAGACACACTGGAATCCAGTAGCAAGTTACAACTAGAGTAGGCCCATTGAATCAAAGGAACGTATTGAGGAATTGACTCAACACATCCTCACTGATCCAATGGGCCTACCCTCATTGCAACTTACTATTGGGTTTTAGCCACTGAAATACATAAAAGAAGTAGGGAATGAAGTTAAGAGTGGTTAGACACAAATTCTTTGAGTCGGGTTTCAAACAGAGCATGTGGATTAGTGTAAATCATAGAATCATAGAAAAGTGAAGTTGGAAGGGGCCTACAAGGCCATCAAGTGCAACCCCCTGCTCAATGCAGGAATACAATCAAAGCATATCTGCCAGGTGATTATCCAATTTTTTCTTGAATGCCTCCAGTGTTGGAGCACTCACCGACTCCCAAGGTAACTGGTTCCACTGTCGTACTGCTCTAACAGTTAGGACGTTTTTCCTGATATTCAACCAAAATCTGGCTTCTTTTAACTTGAGCCCATTGTTGCGTGTCCTGCACTCTGGGATGATTGAGAACAGATCTTGTCCCTCCTCTGTATGACAGCCTTTCAAATATTTGAAAGGAATGAGGAGTAATATAGAAACATTTCATTTAAAACAAATATACTGAAAGTATAGCAGATAAGTCTAAAACAGTGAGTAAATTGTGAGTAATAAATTGAACAACAGATGTCCATAATGACAGCTAAGAAGCCCAGCACAGACGTACAGTAATATGCATGTGGAAGCTATGAGAAGGCGGGGCTAGGATCAGACTCTTAATCACTCTTGGGTGTGATTGCATCTATAGAAAACTAGGGTGGTTAGGTAATTAAAACGTTGGACTTGGGAAGCCTAGACTCAAGTTGCTATTGAGTCATGAAACTCGTGAGGTGAATTGCTTGGGTCAGGTACTTTGTCTTCTCTTGACCTCTTTTATAGGATTATTTTAAGGATAAAGCATGAAAGACAATACTTTCCTTGAGCTTATGGAGGAAGGGCAAGACATACAGGATATATTTACCCTAAGTAAAAGGTGTGTTAAATAAAATCAGTCCAGTCAGGACATAGATGTGGGATCAGTTTATAACCTGAGTCAGGAATAGATTATGTTTAAAATTATACTACAAAATTCTAGTCAGTTTAGGGGGGGGGGGGAAATAGCCAAAATCCTATTGAGTAAATTAGGCCTGCATAAGGTTGATAATGTCCGTAGCTGAGTGAGATTAGTCGAGATTAAAGAGTACCTGTGTATTGACAACCTGGGGGTTGTCCATCTTGTCCACAATGAAACTAATTGCAGATGAGTTGGGGAAATCCCACGATTGAAGCACAAACCCTTAAATCTGAGCTGGCAGTCTCCCCTGCTGCTGATGTCATTACCCTTACACAGGCGTAATTTACTCACAGTTTTGACCAGTGTGGTATAGTGGATAGAGTGATGGACTAGGACTCAGGAGACCAAGGTTTGAATCCCCATTTGGCCATGGAAACTCATCTTATGAGTGTGTGTGGAAGTGATAAAACCACTCCTTCAATATTTCACCTACCTTTAGGGTTGCTATAAGTTGGTTCTGAGTTGACATCACACACCAAAAGCTATAGGAAGAAATTTTAATTTGATCAGAAACAACAAAATTGATAAGAGGCCCAGATACAATAATTGCAGACAGAACTAGCACATTATTAATTGTATTAGCTAAAAAGGAATTAGCAGATAAGAATACATTTTCAAACATATTTTACAAAAATTCCCATAATAATAAAACTTCTACAATATTATTTATTTACCAGAATCCACAAATCTGTCTGAAACTGCTAAATAGTTTTAAATAGGAATTAAAGATATATAGAAAAATTCCAATATCCCCATCATACATCAGCTAAATACTGTGAGCATAGAGAAATGTGCTCAAAATTATTAGGTACCAGAGTTTTAAAAAATTTCTAAGAAATGTTGTACAGAAAGTGTAAAAAGTACAAAAACAAGTATGTCTGCAGAATTCCAACATTTCTTGCAATGTTCATCAGAACATCCAAAACTGAAACAAGATCATAAATATCTGGGGGGGAGGAATTAAAGTACTAAGCATGGAATATAAAAATTATAGTCAATATATAAACATAGATTTTTTAAAAAAGTAAACAAAAATGAAAAAATAAACTAAAACAAAGATGAACATTAAAATGTCTGGTATTGAGTGGATATATGAACATAGGATAGAATTTAAAAGGGAGGATCATACCATAACCATGGCAGATATCTAGGGTACCCCAAAGTGGATCCCTGAATGTTGTTGCACATCAACTGTAAGAAATCACAGCATGGTGAATTGTCAGTGATGGTCTCTGGCAATTATACTCCATCAATGTCTCATCTGATCCAGGTTGAAGGAGAGTAGTATTACTGAATCTGGGGCTAAATCAGAAGTGGGCAACATGCAACCTTTTGACCGCATGTGGCCCATGGGATTATTTTGTGTCATCTCTGCTTCCCAAATCCCCTTCTTTTTAAAAACAGAAATTGACTGAGAACTTCTCTTGGACCCTCCATGTTTTTAGGGGCAATTTCCCTAGTACACTTCAGTTTTAATTAAAAAAAATTGGCCAGTAGTGTGTGCAAGGTGACTTTATTAGTTTTTTTTTTAAGGTTTTAGTTAAATCTGTTTTTCAGTTAATGAAAACTTATTGGTACAACATGTACTGTATGTACATGTATGACCACTGGATTTTTTTTTAATGGGCAAACTAGCTCTGATACTTCAGCCCTTACATTTTCTGCAAATCTGGCAGTATGGGAATTGTCTGTTGCAGGGATAAATGCCATATTGGTCTTGTCTAAAGTAGATCCATTGAAATGAATGGGACCTGTTGATTATAATTAACTTGGGCCTAGGAAAGGGCAAGGGGGAAATGGTACGTACATAGAAATCCCAGTAATTAGTCATGACTACAAAAAACTTTTGGCAGGGTTAGCAGATAGATTAAGTAATTAGACTCCAAAATATCAAAGCCAAACAGAAATTGTTTAAAATAGACAAATCAGAGGCTCTGTTAGGGTTTTACTTTGAGCTGTTGTATGCATGACCAAAACCAATACACTACAATTTCCTATAGTGAGATTAGCTGCCAATGATGTTTCCAAAGAATTGAAAGCTAAAAATAATGAATTCTCAAGATTTCTAAGAATACATAATTCTGTAACAGCCAGCCATTTACCAAATGCATTTCAGTTTGATTAATTACATGTGCAAAACAAGACTTTACCTTATCCCTATGACTGGAGTTTTCATTTAGTGAACAGGTTTTGAAATTGAAGATATCAAGAGTAAGTAGAATCTAGTGCAGTTAAATGGTATCTCAGTATGAAACATCACTGTTTCAAAAAGTGATGATTGAAATAAAAAGTATAATAGGAGGGCTTCAAATTCACTTTAATGAAATCAGTATAAATAAAGTTGTAAGTGACTGTGTAAAGATCTGTCTCACACAGTTCTGACATATAGTACCTAGGTGTTTATGGTAAAAAAATAAAAGGAAATGTTAATCTTTTGTTTAAGACTTGTTTTGTTTCCGTATAACACACACCCCTAATGCAAAGTGAGGCTAGAACACCACTCAGAAACTGCAGTACTTGCTTCTGAATATACCATGAAATTCATTGTGTCAGCTGTGGAATAGGCTACAAGCAAGCTATTGTTATAAAATGAGGCACACAGCTTTTTCTTGAAATATAGTACTATTTTGTCAATAGACAACCGAGTACGTTGGGATCACTGGAAGAACATACGCAAAGGATATCCCATAACTGAAAATTCCCCAGTGAATTTGGCAGTAAACTCTGTGATCTCTGTTTTGAATGAAACTACATATGACCCCTTGAGGTGTTCGCTTATTGTTGATTATTTAAGTGATAAAATGTATGTCTTTTTAAAAACAAAGTAGGTTTCTGATGTTTTAAAAAAGGTAATAAGTATTTGACTTAGGTATGGTAGAGGAATAAAATATGTAGCAACATTATGTAAAGTGAAGGGTTTGTCTGCTTAAAAAGTGATATATGGAAACACTATCAGACAAATTAATAATTTTAAAAAGCACCAAAAACATAATGTGGAAAGAAGAGAGATGAAGCATATTTATTTAAATGACTTTCATCCTGTAATGAATTATTCTGCTACATATTACAGCAGCACTATACTGTTAGAACTTTTAAGCTTGGGGCAGCATGATGGTGACTAGCTATGCTGTCCTATAACTTAAAACTTTTGGTATAAGTAGACTAAAGGCAGGGTGTTTTTTTTACTTCACAGTCTGAAGTACTCTGAAATGCATAATAGAGTCATGCTGTGTGATTAAATTACTACTCAAGTGGCTGTCTGTGTTCACTATTAATGAGAGTATGAGCTCCGGTAACATTTCATATATTCAGGTAATACAGATTATATTGTGGTGTTGATGATGTAAATCACTCCATATCCCAAGATAACTGGTAGTATGAACTAAACCTTGGACTACGGCTTCCACAGTACTCAACCAGCAGGACTATTTTTCCAAGCTCTAGTGTGGACTAATGGTGTATTGACCTGTAACTTGATATCATTCTCTTTCTAAAAACGCTATTGGTTCCTAGACAGGGACTGTGCCCCCTTAAGGGTGTATAAAGCTACTCAAAGGGGAGGAATGTGAAATGATGAAATTTTTGTGAATATTTTTGATCTTTAAAAAAATATTTCTGTCATAAATCCTCCATTCTAATAATGATATCTTCCAAAAAAAAACCACTTACTTTTTTATTTTAAAATACATTTATATCATTTTAATATTTTAAATAATTGTTATGTTTTGGTGTTTTCACTAAAGTAAAAGTATTGTTAATGGGAGTTAGATGATGATGATATGAAAACATGAGTGTTTCTCAGAAACTAAAACAGCGTACAGGCAGAAGTGTTTGCTTTCCTTTTCCTTTGTGTTCTGGTCTCAACCTTTTTTCTTTCTTTCTGAATAACAAATGCTTGCACAGCTTTTCTGAGGTAGAAAGCCTCTTTCTTCTGAAACTTGGAAAATAAGAATCTGATCTCTCCAAGGATATGGGGACATGTCATACATCCCTCATTATTGCTGTTTTGTTTTAAAAAACAGGAACAACCCTGCCCTAATCCTGTTTTCTGTGAGGAATATTTGTAAGTATCATAGTTGTAAGTGTTATGAAACAGTTATCGACTACAGCCAATTAAGCCTAGATTGAGACTGATACAGAAGTTAGTAGATGTAACCATGCCCCCTCTAGTGGCTGACTAAAATGAATTATGGGTTATTATGGCTTGTGGTTCAGCTGCTGCTTTCATCAGATCTCGGCAGTTATTCTGAATCCGAGTCACAGTGACATGTGATGATGTAGAATGCATGCCTAAATAATCGGATTGATTTTAATAGAAGGTAGTGCTGCTCAGCTGAGAGAAAATAGATCACTTTAGGAAAACAAAAAAACCTGCAACAATATTTGAGCCTTTTCTAAAAGTACATATCACTCCCCCTTTCCACCTCTGGGCACATGTTTTGTAGTAATGAAAAGGGGGCTCGGAATAGCCAGTGGGCTCAATACATCCTCCAGAAGAGTTCAGAGAATCTTGACCCTTGGAGGGTTTTGAGGGCAGAGATAGATAATGTGAGTTGAAGGCTCAGCAGGCAAGTTAAATTGCCTTCCAACAAACTTCTAATATTTGCTGTGGGCAAAGAGAACTCGCAACACTGTGAGATCACTGGTGGAATGCAGTGAATACATGTTACTTCGCTCCCTTGTGAAAGCCAGCGTCCACCATTTTCACTGCCACAGAAAGCTTGGGCTGTGTCTTTCCAGTAAGAGTTGGATGTACAAAGATATTCATTCCATAGCTGCACTACTGCCTATTCTTTGCTGTGGCTGGAACTCTTACCTTGCTTGCCTAAAATTATTTATTATTTAAAGTACTTTTATCCATGTTTATTTAGCCAAAAAATGCTCCAGAAGCAGCTTAAGTATATTTGTCTTCTGTGAATCTTTAAAAAAGAAAGAAAGAAAGAAAGAAAAAAGACATGACATAAAAGGGCAAACAGGTGGGGAGGGAAGGGGGAAAATAACACTTCTTTGGGGTTGTTGGGATAGTCCTCCTTAGCAACATGTTCCTTGGCTGTGCTGGGAACAGTTGCAAGTTGAGGCAGGACCTAGATGGGTACAAATCCAGTGTTTTCAGATAACTCTAGTATCAGAACAAGGAGGGAGAAAATCCGTGGATGAACAGGACAACTGCCTTCTCCTGAGCTCTTTCTGACTTCAAGAGCGCAGTGCCAGAAAGCCATCCTGATACACTGAAAGAACAGGCACATGACAATGTTTAAATCCCTTTCGCAGAAATGGGATGCAGCTGATGTAGCAGTCCTGAAATGAGTAAACACAGCCCTCATTATAATAGCCATGATCTTCCAGTGGGGCAGTCAGGAAGAACTGGCTCCAGGAGCACACCCAAATAAATAAACCCTTTCTTAGCGCAACCCATGCAAAATACATCACATTCTTGGTGCTGGGCTGGATGATCTGATAATAAACAGTCTTTCTGTTTTAAGTTTCAGTCTATTTATTAAGCCTTGGTCTGTCTCCATGCAACTAATCCATATGTATTCTACATATGCTGGCATAGAACTTCAACAACAACCAATTGTTGTCGTTTCTGTGTCCTTATTTATATGAAATGTGGCTACATACTATTGCTGCATACTTAACCAACTTTTTGTTGTAATGTAATAAATCCTTCTGATTGTTTTAGATAGTTTGGTGTCCCCCCCCCCCCCCAAGAGTGTTTCTGAATATAGAGAAATATATAGAAATCTGGCTAAACGTTGGAAACAATGCCAAACAATAAAGCAAGTATTTCTGGTCTGAAATTGCAGATGTCAGCTATTGATAAAATGGGTTTATTTAAATTTCACCTTTCTTGGTTCCAGCGTACTTTTATTCAACGGATCATTATTGAACTGGCCTTTACTTTTGTGTGTCAGAAGTGACCCCACCCTTTAATATATATTTTTTAAACTCATAGAGGCTTATCAGTACTTCCGCATGCATCTGTAGGCTGCCTCTGAAATAATGGATTAATGCTAGATGTCCTTGACTCTGAAGCTTTCCTCTGTCCTGAGATGATATATAATATCTCTATCTGTGTTTTTTTTCCTTGTGAAAACACAGTCCAGTTTATTGCCTCAAAGCCTAGATTTGTATTAGACATAAATAATGTATGCCGGTTTGGCAGGGGAGAGGAAAATAAGAGTGGGAGAGAATTTCCATATCTCTCCCCCCCTCCCCAATGTAGTGTTTTCAGGGCACTGGAGGACTGTGTTCCTCCTTTCTCCCTTTCTACTCCTCTGGCAGATCATACCATTGCTTGGTTTTGACTGAAGTCTTTGTAAAAGCTGGTGGAATTTTTGCTAACAGTCCACAAAGTTGGGAATAGAAGCGGTGAAAACTGATCTGCAGTGATGTCAGTCTTGCTCTCTTGCTTGAAAAGCTAATAATGACCTTGGAAGCAGGGAAGCAGTTCTCATGCTTTCTGAGAAAAAAGCATTGTGCTGAATTTAGAGTTTGAAAATGTTACTTTTTTTGGAATGTAGTTCACAGAATCCCCCAGACGGAACAACTGTGGGCTGTGATTCTTGGAGCTGAAGTATATAAACGTTAACATTTCCAGGTTCTGATTTGGATCCCACGTACTGTTGCTTCTATTTCTATGAACAACTTTTTGTTTCTTTTAATGGGAAGGTTGTGTTCAGCACCACTTTCTCCTCTCCTGCATTCCATTTACCATGTCCTGTGCTCTCAACACAGCAAGAATGAGATAAGCAGCCGAGGGCAGAGGAAGTGCCATAGTAAGATCATCAAAAGTGAAAGATATCTCAAGACTTATTTGTCACAACCTGATCTCTGTTTCTTTTAGTTCCAGGTAAAAATCTATGCTGATCACTAATCTAAGACTTTTAAATAAGGTCTAGATTAGTGAATTAATAATGAAGGCACTATTGGAACATGAGAATTATTATTTTTTCATTAGTAAACCTACCATTTCTGTAAACTATTGTCTGTTATTATAAGCATTAAGCAATAGATAGTGTGTTCTTACTAAATTAAATGTTAACAATTACAGAAACTACCACTCCCATTTTTGTTGTTTAGTTGTTAAGTCGTGTCCAACTCTTCGTGACCTCATGGACCAGAGCACGCCAGGCCCTCCTGTCTTCCACTGCCTCCCGGAGTTGGGTCAAATTCATGTTGGTAGCTTCGATGACACTGTCCAACCATCTCGTCCTCTGACGTCCCCTTCTCCTCTTGCCTTCACACTTTCCCAACATCAGGGTCTTTTCCAGGGAGTCTTCTCTTCTCATGAGATGGCCAAAGTATTGGAGCCTCAGCTTCAGGATCTGTCCTTCCAGTGAGCACTCAGGGTTGATTTCCTTCAGAACGGATAGGTTTGTTCTCCTTGCAGTCCAGGGGACTCTCAAGAGCCTCCTCCAGCACCACAATTCAAAAGCATCAATTCTTTGGCGGTCAGCCTTCTTTATGGTCCAGCTCTCACTTCCATACATTGCTACTGGAAAAACCATAGCTTTGACTATGCGGACTTTTGTCGGCAAGGTGATGTCTCTGCTTTTTAAGACCATTCCTATTAGGAAACAACAAAACTAAAAATAAAGCAAAGATCTGAGAAGTGAGATGACAGGGATGTCTGCTGACATTATCGCAAAACAATGTTACTTCATGGTGACCGGCTGGGAAGATTAAAGTGCCTTAGAATATTTTGCCCCCAGTCTTTTCTGTTTCTGAAGGAATGTGTCAGGAAAAGGGAAACAACAAACTTTTCTGAAACTCAAGAAGGATATGGCTAAAGTTGATTTAATCAGTCATATAGGGAAGGGTCTGTCTGGTGATGGAAGTGAAAGAAGAGTCATTTTTTTATCACGGGGGTAGTGTTCGAAGGAGGAAAAAAATGTTGAAGAGTGATATAGGGGAATTTTCACATCAGGAATAATATCCTGAATGAGCACATTTATGAAGATGGCATGAAAGAAAAACATATTTTAGATACTTAAACTCGACAACATGTTAAATGACCTGAATTTATAAGCTTCACTTTCTGTGTTTGGGTGGAAAAAAGATATTTCACTGATGGATATTACATTTATGTGCTCAGATTTTTCTTTTCTTTTATAGGCATATTATCTGATTTATAGACAGATAATTCACTAGAGTACTTTAGGTGGAAATGATGTGCCTCCACCTCTGAAAAGATAAGTTGCTGGCAGGCTGGACATCTGCCTTTTACCTTATATTTAACTGTCAGGTTTCTTAGGACATCATCCACTGTTTTCTTTCTATCTCAGCAAGCATTTGTAGGTGAAGCTGAACCTGTACACTTCCCAGTGACTCATCAAGCTTGCCTTCTCTCCTATGGAACTTATTTTAACTTATTTTAGCAGTAGATCTTGTGGCTAAAAAAATCTAGCCTGATTGTTTGGTGTTGTTCTGCCCTTCCTCGTTTATTACACCATTGCCTGATGAAGGTTTCTAGAGAACCTGAAAGCTTACTTTAATACTATTGTAGAATTACATTTGGTCTTAGTATACATCTTGCCTGCCGGTTGATTTGTTTCTTCTTATAGACCAGCACAGCAATATCCGTGTTTGTGTTTCTTGAGAGATATTGGTAATGCGGTTTCTGACAGGAAGTATACAATATTTTTACTTGGAAATTCTAAGATGTTGATGTAGACTGCAAGTACCTGTATAATTATAAAAGAAAGTAGATTAGAAAAGGTGAAGTATGTAACAGAACGTTTCAGGAAGTATTTAAATAAGCAGTCTGTACGCACTTTTGAAGGAATATATAAGAAGAAAATCAGTAGCATGTGAAGAAGCAAGGTGAAATGGAAGTGGTCCTACAAAATAGAAAAAGTTCATGTGGTCTTTTTACGCAGTCCAAAAACAAGGATGGGTGCTACGTTTCGTAGACCACAAAAATCTCACAAACAGGCCCTAGCTTTTGAGTCCCGAGAGTCTCTTCATCAGGCTGGGCATTATAGAGCTGGAAGGGATGTGGAAGAAACAGAATGGGTCCAAAAATTATGGTCAGGTGAATCGATGTAAGGTAAGAGGAGGGGATGCTCTGTGACTAGTAGCTCTTCAACTTTACAATCACACTGGTTACGGGCAGCTTTCTAAATCTTTGAAACCACACAGATGAATATAAATAAATGCTTGTTGGGTTTTGAAAAAGGTATCTTAAGAGTTTTAAACAACTTAGCAAGCATGTTTTAGAAAATCAAAGAAAATCTGAATGTAGTACAGATACCAGGGTGTATACCATCAATGCTTTAAAACATGAAATATGAATGTTAAACACTGAGTTTAGACTGTTCTTCTGATGTAAAAAGAAAGAGCAGTTGGGGAAACTATATGGCTTCTAAGTTAAGTATTACAAATGACATAAAGGCATGCATTATGTAATTATACATTAATGTGGGTTTCCCATTGCATTTGGGGGTGAACAGATATTCACAGTCACTAGTATTCAGGAGATGCTGTCCTGTATCAAACCAGACTCTGCCGTGATTGATACTGTGCTTTTGTTCCTGTGCCCTCCAGCTACCTCAGTTCTCCAGTGTTTTCCCTTCTGAAACTGTGACTGTTTATGATTCTACCTATAAAGCAGTACAGACATCAACTTGCCGTCAGATGGAAGAATGCAGTTGCCGTCCTGTAATAAGCCTTCTTTTGTCCCTGTAAAACTTCTGAGTATGTGTTACACCCTGATTCAGACACGTTAACCTTTTGGATTACAACTCCTAGAATCTTCCAGCCAGTATTACTAGTTGGAGGTAGAAGTTCGAAGAAGTATTTCTTTTCCAAACTCTGATCTGATCCTATGTTTTTAATTAGAAGCAGGGTGGATAAAAATCAATGATTTTTTATAATCAAATTAATTTAAATTGTTAAAAAATCTGATTTTTTTTAAATTTAAATTTTTTTAATCCTGAAGAACGTCCAGCAGTTTTCAGTGATGGGACATACATTTAAATAAGGGTGCATAGGATTGGAATTACTACTTTCATATACGTTATGTCGCTTAATATCCTTACATCTGTACAGGGAAAGCCAGATAGAAACCTATCTCTTATCTTTCAAGCAAGGTAGTTGTGGAGTGTAAAAAGGTGTTTGTGTAGGTGTGTGTGTGTGTGTGTGTGTGTGTGTTTAACAGAAAATTTGACTTAGAATATATAACAGCTATGGCCAGAATCCTGTTGCTGTTAATTTAAGGATTAGGCAGCTGAGTTGTACAACAGAGGTGCATTTTAGCTCCTAATTGATTAGCTACAATTAGCCATGAATGATACATTATGCAAACCTTAGGCAAACACAAGTAGAATTCCAGCCTGTTTTAGTTGCAATCTCTGTGTTAATTGACAACCAGTTTCTGATAAGCATGCTTATTCAAGAAAACAAGACTTTCAACACTGGAACTATGTTTTATCTTAGATGTTTTGATCAGTCCTTTGTCTGTTATGATGAGGTAAGTCATGCTGATTCAGAATCATGCACCAGTGACTGTATGTAGGCATTGTGCACTACATTTGGGGGGGCGACTCCAAATCCCAAAATTCTCCATTCTAGGATTACCACCTGCCAGACAGACACTTGAAGTGAACCCACCTTGAGCCCAGGATAGGCTAAGGTCAGACGTAGTTCCCTTTTGGAATAGAAAGGTGCCTCTGATGGTTGCTGCAGGTTCACCCTGTCTCTGATCACTATAGTCTGATCCGAAACATGTTGACTTAGAAGAAAGTTTTTTTTTAAAAATCTATTGGGACCTACCTACCTGCCTACCTATCTACCTACCTACCTATTGAGTTAACCCACCCCCACCACTAATAAGCTTCCCCTGTAGCCTGCCTTAACTCCCCTAAATCTGCACTAGAGATATAGCGGACATTACTTCATCCTTCATATATCTTTTAGCATTCTATGCTGATGCTGTTTCTCACCTTACATTTCTGTTGCTCAGCATTGATGAAGTTCAGAGTCATCATTTTGCACAGGTGTTTAATACATTTCAGGAAAAAAAGAAGGGGAGGGGTCCTGTGGTTCACCTATTCAGATTTTGTCCTGATTTGATTCAGACAAATTCAGGCTTAATTGAACACAATTCAGACCTGAACCAAACCTCCAAATATATGTGCTGCCTGTTGATACACATTGGGAAACAAAATAATTGTAGCAGAAGTGGATTTTGGTCCACTGAAAGCTGACGTAGAAACAAATCTGTGAGTCATCATTAAGGTGGCAAAGTATTTTGCCCTCCCTGTTGCCTTCTCTCCCCCCCCCCCCCCCAATGGTGAAACAGTCTTAACACAGCTGCGCAGCTCTTTGGAAACTCCTGCAACAGATAACCTTGAATTGGTGGTCATTATCAAGAAGAGCTCTCATATCTTAAAGCCTAGATCATAGCTGTATCATCCCCATTAAATTATGCCTGTTGCTTTATTATATGCTGTAAAACACATGTGATTGCTCTACTGCTGTATATTTAAGTTTTGCATAATAAAATATGTGATATTTTACTTTTTCTGTAAAGCAATATCATATATTGCTACTATGCAGAACTTAGTAACTCCAGATAAGCCATAGCATTCATCATTTTTATAGTCCAACAAACAGGGGTTTATATTATACCAGACTTCACTTTGACTGACCTTAGCTCTCCTAGTTCTCCAAGAAAGGGCTTCTGCATAATTTGCTACTTTTTCCTTTTCACTCGAGATGCTGGTCATTGGATGAGAAGTGTTGTGTATCCAAAGCAGGCCTTCCGCCAGAGAGATGGCCCTCGCCATTAGCCATAAGAGCTTTCCTGTTCCCAAAGAGAGAAACAGTAAAAAGATAAAAGGCGCAGTTCTAGAAGATTAAGAAATAACCTGAAGTGAGTGCTGTATTGTTAAGTGTTGGTAGGACAGATTTGATTAAGGAGGCCTGTGTCACTCTAAAACACGTTTTGCTCCCAAAACAGTAGACTGCATATAAAGTCCCACTTCTTTGTGGCTAATCATGTTTGCATTGTAAAACATATCCATAGCACAGCAGTGTTCTCAGTGCTGCATTAGATTAGATTAGCAACACACTGTGTTGAATAGAAACATTTGAGTACCAAAGTGTCAAGTGACACAGCCTGAAGAGAAAATGAAGCAGGCTCTTTCCTGCCTCCTAAAACCTGCAAGTTAAAACACTAGGATTTTTGTTCATTATTTTTAACTGCTGAGAACTTAAATCTGGGAGAAAACCTCTCCACCCCTTTTTAAACAAGCACTTCCTTTTCCTCTGATTAGTTGTGGCTCTGTGTGTCCTAGCACCAAAAGGAGACTCTTATACAGCTAGCAGGTTATTGGCAGCCATGGTATGATACTCCAAAGTACTGTAGGATCCTCCAAAGGGATTCATTTGCAATCATCAGTATGTGGAGAACTGTAAAATCTTTATTTGAATCACTCTTGCAATATAAAGGTCATTTAAATCAGAGGAACCAACAGTGTTGTACATGCAGCTAGGGTGGATTTTATTTGAATGAAACTGATTTAAATCACTATTTTAATTTTTTTAATTGGATTATTTGACGATTTAAATTTTAAAAAATGATTTTTAAAATTTAAATTGTAATTTAAATAATGATTTAATTCAGTTTGATTTTTTGTCCACCCTGCATGCAGTCCACTCGTTTCTGTTCCTTGTCTTGGGGCCCATGAGCTTTGTGAGTCCCAAACCAGGTTTAAAGATGTCATAGTTTTGATTAGTCCTACTCTGAGGTGAATTTTTTTATTATCTGAGAAGAGTTCTAGATTCTGAGAATTTCATTAAACTCTTGAATGGCCCACCTTGAATCTTCTGCCGTGCCCCCTTTTGTACTGGAAATAATCAAACCCCATGTTTTAAAATGCGTGGTTCAACTTTCTACCATTTGTTTACCTAGTTAAAAAACAAAACCTATTCAAGCATCAATAGACTGTTAGAAATCACTGCCTTTCTACAGTATCTTCATTGTGCCAAAATGGTAGTGATTTTATAAAATGAAAGGTGGGTAATTTGTGTTGAAAAATAACAATATAAGGGAGGTGGTAACATTATAAGGTTTCAAGGGACATAAATAATACAATCAATGTTTCTTTAAAAAGCCCTGGAAATAAAACACTGTAAAACCAAGTGGAAAACGCATTATACAGTTCTGACTGGTAACATGTTAATTTTCTTCTGAGAAATTTCAAGGAGCGTTCCCTCAGCCGCAGACAATTGTTCTAATTTACTGTCTGGACTATATTCCTTTTTTACTTGGGAAAAGATTTTTCTCCCTCAAGCTATTCTCAGTGAACCAGTTACTATATATTTTTTTCCTATTGGAAAAAGAGAATATTTAGGTCACATGAAGAATGCTGTTGGAGGCTTGATTTATACGTACTGTGAATATCATAGCAGCGGGTCTAAAACTGAGAAAACGTAAAGTGGCTGAGCCAAGCTGTTATTTGAACTGTATGAAATGCTCTGGGAATCATATTATGTGGCAAATTAACATAATGATGGATTATTAATTGACACATTGTCTACATTCAAATGACCTGCAAAGGAGTTGAATGACAGTAGCAACTGTAGTGTTCATTAATAATTGTGATTATTCTAACTTGGCTAAATCACATAGTTTTGAAATTAGGATATCAGTATGAAGAGAAGATAAATTGGTTGAGTAATATCCAGAGATTGAGCAGAGTTCCACTGATGCTGGAGAATCATCACAGGTTTGGAAGGCTGCTCCCAAGATCTGAGGGATTCTCTTGAACAAGTGGGAGGTGGCCCTGGAATTGCATAGACGGAGGAATCTGCCAAATTCTCTTCCTTCAGGATGTGTCTTATGTACCCCAGACCCTTCTGTGTCCTTCTGTATTTGATAGGGCAAATCTAGATTACATCCATGTAGTTGCTAATTATACCATTTGCTTAGTGTGTAGATACAGCTGAGAGAGCTTCCAAGACATGCAATAATTGCTTATACCTGGAAGCTTCCACAGACATCTGTTACTTCTTCATTTTTGTAAGTGAGTTTTAACAAGTAATACCCTCCTCCTTTTACTCTTAACTTTTTAGAGCCAAGACAACCGAAGATGTTTAGATGCTCTGCAGGATCTAAACATCAGCCAGCAAAAGGAAAAACAACAACTGCCCCTCTCAATCTAAAACAGCTTTTTTCAGATGTTTTGGTTTGTATTTGGAACAACCAAACCAGTTTTGCAGGCTCTCCCACTCTGCAGATGGATGTAAAATGACCTTGTTCTGGGTGGCCTGCTTAGTGGCAAAGTCATTGCAAAGGAGTCTGTAAGTCAATAGGAACCATGGTTCATAATACAATATTACGATATAATGTATTCAGTTTAAAACCTGCCAATATAATTTGTACAAAATGTAATCTACCACTCAGGGTCCCATAATAGCTTACTGTCATATCCTCTTATGTGAAACTCACAGCCTGTTGTGTATTGCTGTTTATCAGATTGCATTTTCCACAATTTTTAAAGTGCTGCTTGTCACATGAATTGGTCACCAGTGTCCTCTCTCCCTGTGTGTTTTGGTTTTTGATGAGTGTCAGTGGAAGCAATTGTGTTTTTCTTCCCTATGGGCCATAGCATACATGGACTTCTACCTTTAGTGCAGTTCTTTTTCAGGATAGTTGTATATTTAGTTTAGTACTTTCCACTGCCTCAGGGAAAGATTGCAGAGATGTGTGTAGAAATGTAACAAGCCTCTGCAGTAGCATCCCTCACCGAATGCATCCTTTAAAGTCAGAAAAAAGTTTGGAAAAAGAAGTTTTGCATCTGTACTATTTTGCAGCAGAGCAAAGATGGTGATTCTCTGCTTTACTGGATAGGTTGTATTCTGCATGCACAGTCTAATCAAAGTGAAGATATGTCCAGCAAAAGGAGTCATCTGCACCAAAGATACAGCAGCGTTTTCTTGCTTGTCTGCAGTTACCATTGGTGTGCCAGCTGTAATCCTTGTCATCATTTTTACTATCTTTATACTGCAAATGGCTAGTCACACTGATGTTTTCCTAAGTGGGAGCTTTTCTCAGATTATATTTTTTGGGGAGGGGGTGTTGGCTAAATGGGGCCAAATGATGCATTCCCCCTTTTCTCTGACTGCTGTTGTTGATAACCGGAAAACAAGTTTGGCTGCGAAGTCAGTTTCCTCTGAGAGACTAGTTTTAAATCACAGAAAATAATTTGTGACCATATCCCTAACCACTGCCTTCCTGCCCACAATATTGCATTAAAATATTTGAGAACCAATACAATGTGTTAATGCAACTGTTGTAACCAAAGACAGCATAAACCATTCCCACTTTCTTACTCTTTCTGGCATTAGAGAGCTCATATGCAGCCGCTTTCTGGAAGGGCACGGTAGGCATTTCATCTGTTTTCCTCCTGTGTATCCATTGTAAGAGGAACTTAGGAAATGAAAGATAAATGGGTTTATAGATACTTTGAATAAGGGGAAGGCAAAGCCAGAAACAATATGTAGCCATTTTTTCTCTCTCATATGGAAAATGATCTAATCAGGAAGATGATTACAGTAGAGGCAAGATCATTTTGAAAAATGGAGCATTTATGTCACAGAAGAACAGTACACTGTTGCAGCTTACCTTTTCGGTTCCAGCATTTTACATGTGATGAAATTCTAAATGTCTTGCTCAGTACTAAAATTTATGAAAACCAAATTGTGTAAAGCAGTGCGTTTTTGGGTTGTTGTTGTTTTAGAACAGCCATCTCTGGCAGGACCAAGAAATGCTATAAACTTCAAAGCTGTCGAAAGCAATGGTTTATCTTTGTAGTGTTGAAATTCGAGAGTTCTTGTATGAAACTGACTTTGGATATTTTTCAGTCTGGATTGAGATCTAATTTTGGAAGGGAAACAGTGCTGCTACTTTGACAGATAGCTTCTTGTAGGGAGCTGGTTTGTGGTAGAGTTGTCCCTTTTTGTTCAGTAGTATCCAGTATTTGTGTTATAACTTATAACCTTTGAACTGCAGAGCTGGAAGGGACCCTATGGATCATTGAGTCCAGCCCCCCTCAAAGAGGCACAGTGGGGAATTGAACTTCCAACCAGAGACCTAAGCCAACATGGGATTTGGGGTACCATTTCATGCTGGCTATGGTCCTGTTTGCCTCAGCATTCTAGAAGGTCTGCAGAGATTCCTTGGCCTGTGTATTTTGTCCCCTATACTTTTTAATGATGGAGGAGGAAGACGGCATGTAATAGTAAATTAAAAAGATTTAGGGAGATCAAAAAGATGAGACCCATTTCTATAATTCCAGATTATATTCCTCAGAAACTATATGAAACTTCCAGGGAAGACTATCTTGAGTTCTGGAATTGGGTATGATCTTTTTATTCCCTTTAGACTTGTTTGTCTAACATTACAGCTTGCCTTCTTCATAAAAGAATTGAATAGTTGAAAGGGGAACAACTCCACCATGTTCCAAGGTATTCTATTCCATTATCTGTTCCTCCTTCATCATCACACTATTCTGAAGAAACATGTATGTAGGTCCTATATTGCAATCGTACCAGATGCTATGCATTTTTTCACATGTTAAATTAAGAAGTGCTCTGTGTCCATTCAAGCCTCAACAAAATCCCATTATCTCTTTGCAGAATGTATATGAAATCGTTGCTAATTATCACTAGCAGTGTTTGGGCAAGTAAGATCTAGTGTGTTTATAGTGTCAGCATTTAGTAAATACTGGTAGGCCAAGATAAGAAAATTGCCAGTGCATTCTTGTTCATGCCACTTCCTTCTCTTAGTAAGAGCCTGCTGAAATACAAAATAAAATAAAAGATGTAATGCTAAAAGGAGGAAGTAGGTTGTGTAACTTTCTACTTTTAACACAACACATTTATGCTATCCTTCACTTTGTCTAACAATTTTGCAGGGCAGCTTTCCACAATCTAGTGCCCTCCATAATCCGTGTCCATTGTCCATGTTAGTGGGGCCTGATGGGACTTGTAGTCCAACATATCTAGGGGATACTACATTGGAGAACGTAGTATCTTCCCACTCCCCCCCCCCCCAACTTTTGAACTGGATTCTGTGGGTATCATTGGCTTTTCCACCCCTCTTACTGAGAGAAAAGATTCATATATCGCTGCTCCCCAGCTGCAGTCTGGTGTGCCCAGTTTACCATGTGTGTTCTGTACTTGCCTCCCCATTCATTTGAACTTTGCATTAAAATGTTATATATATATGTGTTTACGTTTCTTTAGCCATCAGAGGCTGGCTCAGTAACAACATATGACTCTACTCTTACGTTCTAGAAAAGTATGTACGCTGTGCAACTTCAGTCATTGTTTTAGTTCTCCCCTGAGGCCCTTTACAGTATTTTTTGGCCTTTTGACTTCCACTGGAGCTAGGCATCTGGCTGCTCCCAAGATCTGGTAATTTCTTACGAGATCCTTCATTCATCAAGTTCAGTCTGATAGAACTGTTTCTGGGCACATCAACACTGTCCCTTGAGTCTCATCGGATACCAGAGTTGAGTAGCCATTTCATGTTACCACCTTGCATTCCTGGCATTCCTAGGTCTCTGTGAATGTCTTTTAGTCTTAGCCCTGAACTTTATGAAGATGCTGTAAACCACTTGGATTGATCTGAGAAACAGTAGTATGAACAGTCCTTGTGTTAAGGTAAACAGAGGAAGCAAATGTGGGAGTTCATGATAAGAAAAACAGTTGCTGAAGACTGCTTGGAAAGATAATTTATTCTGTCTATAGGTATTTCTGGCCTTTCTGAGAGTGTAATAATTTAAGCTCTATACCTTTCACTAAAGATAATCCATCCTTGTATTGATCTGGCTGTGATCCAAACTCAGGAGTGGTTGGAAATAGAGTAGGTGCTTCCTTTGCTGGCTGGATAATTCAGTGGTTTAGGTATCTGGCTCCGGGGCCAGAGGTTGTGAGTTTGATTCCCCATTCTGCCTCCTGTTACCTGCAACCTGTGTGGCCTTGGGCAAGCCTCTGGGCACCCCCAGAAGAAGGGACTTGTAAACCACTGAGTACTCTGAATATTCTGTACCTGGAAAACCGTGAAAAGAGTTGCTATAACTCAGAATTGACTTGATGACACGTTGTTGTTGTTAGGTACTTAATCTAGCCTTTGGTCTAGATTAATGTCGCAAGTAAATTTCAGACATCTAAAAATTAATTTGGACAAAATTGGTGGGTGGGTGTTTATGTGTTTGTTTGTTCTTAATTACAGCCAGCAAAATCTCCCAACCAGCATGGCTCCTGGTGATGTTGTTTTCAGGACTCTGGGAGTTGTAATCCAAAAATTAACTTTCTTAAGCTTTGAATGAAGATGTGGCTCTCCTGGAAGCAATACACTCGGTGGATTGTGAAGTAAAGTGAAATGCCACTTACAAGTCTGACACCAATTACCATTTTATAGTGGGATGTCGTAGAAATGCTAAGAAGGTGGAGAAGCACAGATGGGTCATTCATGCTGCCTTAAAATTCTCTCTTTTCTCCTAGCAGATGTACCTTTTGGTACGTTTTAGACCAGGATTGATGTTAGATGTGCTCCTCAGATGTCTGCAATAACAAATGTACATTAAAGTTTGCTTTAAATTGATGACGGCCACCTCTTATGGTATAATCCAGTTAAGCTTTTTAGTCCCACTAAATTCAGATGGGTTGTTAAACATGTACTTTAAATTAATGGTATTTAAAACTACTGGATTGTGTCCTTAGGCTAATTAAAATATGTCTTACAGATTATAAAATGTTAATAAAAGTTTCAGGCAATATTATGACCTTCTCTTGCCATTAGGAGCCCTAATGCTTTGCTTTATTTATAAAATACTTTGTGTTGCCTTTTAGCTAATGGTAACAAAATCAAATTTTAATTGGAGGAAGATAAAATGGGCTTTTTATAAAGTTCATTCATGTCCCTTTACAGAGATACATTTTCTACCGGAGAGGTTGATGATGTGTGTGTTTCTCATTTCATTTTGATTTTCTAACAGATCCTGCCCTTCAAAAACTTTCCAGTAGTGCCTTAAAGAATGCAAAAAGAAATAAATAAATAAAAAATAAATTTTAAAAAAGGTAATAAATACAATATTATACACTTATATAGTTAGCCATGCACTGCTGGTTAGAAATATCCGAACACTTGTGTCAAAACTGCATAAAATCAAAGCGTTGATACAAAACTGCTATTTAAAATGGCTTGAGCATTTTAAAAAAGGCTTTATTTTCTGGCACTGAAAATAAGGGAAGCATAGCTTGGTTTGAATATTTCATCGGCAGGGTGCTACCACCAAAAAGCCCTTTCTGAGATTGCCACCTTTGTTCAGCAGTTGCCAAAGAGCCACAGGTAGTGGCCCCAGAAGTTTGGAAGGGCTGCAGGAATCTAGATATCAAGATGTAGAAGATCAGCACCTATAACTTGAAGTGGATCCTGAAATGAATCGGGAACTAGTGAGGCTATTCACTCTCGGGGAATACATTCCATGTCTGGTGCCAGTTGGCAGTCATACAGCTATATTCTGAACGGTGTGCGGTATCTGGTTTATTTTAAAATGCAGTTCCAGGTGTAATGTGTCACAGTAGTCTAATCTGGACATGGCCAGAAACTGAATATTTAACTAGGCTGTCCTTGACTGGATAGCTCAGTGAGATGGAGCACCTGGAGCCAGGGATTGGGAGTTTGATTCCTCCTTTGTTTTGTAGGAAAAGAGCTAGCCTGTGTTGTCTCGGGCAAGCTACAAACCACTTCTGAGTAATCTGTAGGTGGGTGGGTATGTTTTGGTTTTTTGTTTTGTTTACTGCATTTGGCAGGAGGCAGTCTCTGCACTCTCTTGTGCCGCTAGAGCAACTCTTAAACTGCAAACTGGTTCATTTAGAGGAGTGCAGTGCCATCCAGAACAGGTTGAATGCCATCAGCCTGAGCAGACAATCACCCATCAACAGCACCTCTGATGTACCAACATTGAAGCTAATTTATTGGCCCTCATTCAGGCCATTACAGAACTCAAGCAGTTCCACTGTGTCAGTCATCCAGCAGAGCAACCAAGAGAAGTCTCTGAGGCCTAGTTGGAAAAAGGATGCAGATCCTAGTGCTCATCCAAGAGTATCTTCCCTAGGAAACAAGTTTAAACTACTAGCTAATGGCCTGTTATGTGTTCTGGGTATAGGGATGGTTTCTTAACATGTGTCTCCACAGCAACCTCCTTAAAAATAAACAGAATTGCATGTTCAGTCATGCATACTGAGTGTTTTTGAATATTGCTGATCCTTCTATGCTTTCTCATTGGTGCTTAAAAAAAGAGCCCAAGTCAAGCAAAGCAAAACAGAAGGAAAAAGAAAGAAAAGACAGATAAAAAGAAAGAAAAAAGTCACAGGCTCCAGGCATACAGTGGAAAAAGGGTGTATTCAGTCAAGACACCTGTTATTGCACAATGCATGCTTATCAGTTGATATTCAGCATAAAGGCTTTCTTGTGCAGGTTTTGATTTATGAGTTTTGCAAGACAAGGTTTCTAAAGCTCGCAAGTACTGGAAATTCTTACCCAGTGTTCACACTGTTCTTGCTGGAAACATCCACCAGGTGCACAGTTAAGTGTCTGCCTTCAGCTGTTTTCAGTAGGTACTGTGGTAGACCTGTTTCTGAATTCTCAAGGACATTCTACAGAATTAATTTGGTGAGTTCCCTGAACTTGGTCAGGTCAGTACATTTTTTATATATTATTTAGGAGGCTAACAAAATTAGGATGACATGTAGCTGCTATCTACAGGCCAAGGGCCCGGCTATTTCTGCTCCCCCCACCCACCATCTCCACTGTTTTGGATTGTATTTTGTGCTTAAAAGTAGTTCTAGAAAACTGTGAAACCTCAGTAGCCATTAAGAGAGCTGATTTAGTAACTTTACCATGAGAGCCATTTTAGTACAAGGTCAGCATCTTCCACATCCCTGGGACCAGATGGAGATTTTATTGTTATTATCTGAAAATGCAAGACACAGTCTTTGACTAATATTATATAACAGATAAAAGTTTTAACCAAAAACCTAAGTATCAGTTAAATAATGGTATAATATATATTCTGTTCCTAATATTGCAATTTTTTTGGAAGGTCTGATTATGTTATTTCAGAAATCTGCAGCTTATTATAATATCTTATAAAATTCTGCAGCATTGCTGCCAGTGCCACAACGACTGTGGGGACCACTTAATCTTATTTTTTTCAAAATTTAATCTTCAACTCTGGGATCCCCTTGAATTGCAATGTCAGTTATCCATACATTTCTTTGTTCTGTTACTGTTATGTATATTATATTATGTTCATGGTGCTGTCCTTTTGAATCTGAAAATCCAACAGGATCATAACTTGGTCATTTTCTGACACCTTTTCTACCGATGTTCCCACAGATTCTTGGATGCTGGCAGATTATAATTTTTACATAATGACCAGTGTATTGATTTTGCAACTTTATCGTGTTTGGCTTTGCAGTCTGTGTGCGCAATCTTTGAATATTCACAGATGAGGTGTGACACAGTTTCATCTTTTTTTTTTTTTTTTGGCAGAGTCAACATTTGCTGTTTACACTATTTCCTTGCATTTCAGCTTTTGTGACATTAGTTTGGAGTGCTTGTTCTTATGCAGCAAAGATCAAGCCTTTGATTTCTTTCTTGATGGTCCCCCAGTTTTAGCCATGCCCAAGTTAAATTGTTACCATATTTTTCCATCAATATTTCTCAGATATTGTCCATATAGTGGTTTATCTTTCCAGCTCTTTAATTTATTTTTAGAATTTTGTTTCTTATATTCAGCCCGTCTTTCTGTTATTTTCAATATGTTTTCCATTTTCAATGCTTTAAGTGATTTTTTCTCTCTACTTCTATTAATATAATAATTTAGGCCTCCTTTTTCTTCTACTACTACCTGTTGTATCTGTAGCAATCCATGACCTCCAACTGTCCGCATTAAATATAATCTGTCCACATAACTTTTTCGATGTAGTGTGTGTTGCATGATAATTAATCTCTGTGTTTTTCAATCCAATTTTTCTCATTCACTTTGGATCCAGTCTATTATTCCATCTGGGTACTTAATTACTGGAACTGCCCATGTATTTATGACTTTGATTGTTTTTCCATCTTTTAATATTGTTTTTAAACTTTTCCACAATCTTTTGATGTATTCCCCTTTTAAAAATTTAACGTTTGTATATTATCATCATGATCTATCTATGTGGCACCAGGTGCTGCTGCTATATAAGGAATTGCCAGTTTTTCCACAGATGTGTTCTTGGCGTGGGATGGGGCAGTAGGAATATGCTGAAAGATGTGCTGTTACTTCAGTGGTAGATCTACTCATGTGCTTCATTGTTTTCAGGTTACTTTTTTGGTAGCAAATAGAGCAGAACTAGAAAGCTTTGTCATATTTTACCAAGATACAAGCCTCCATTTCCTGCTATTACAGATATACATATACTATTGCTGCTCAGTTCATTATTCTGTAAGGCAATTCAAAAACTAGGAGAACCCTAAACAAAAAATTCTAACTTGACAACTGGACCTCATATCAGCACCAAATTTGGCATAGACATATCAGACAGTCTGCTCTTGCTCTGTGCCAAAGTTGGGGATGTTTAGGCAATTTTTTTTTCTTTTTCTTTAAGTAATAATGTTTTACCTGCCCCATCCCCTGTTCACACATGTTAAAAATGCCCTAACAATTGCTTTGTGTTTGAGTCAGATGTGGTTAACTGATGAAAAAAGGAGTCAGCTTCTAGGATTTTCCATTGCGTGGTGTCACTCTGTGAATGGTAGTGAGCACAAGAGGGTATCTGCAGACCATCTTGACCTCTGCCATTGGTGTTGCCAACATTCAGGCTGCCCTTTGCTATGTAAAGCCTGGCATCCTTTTTCTTGATGGCAATGCAGACATGATACTGACTTTGTGAGTCATGGATACAGAAAGCACAATATCCCACATTTATAAACTGGAGGGTTTTTTGTTTTTTTCCTGAATTGAATATGTTTCTTTGTAGTATCTGTATCTCATCTGTGTCTGCCCTATGTTTCTTGTGGAAACAGGTTTAGGCTAGAAGCACAGTGTTGGGCTCCCTGTGGATGTGAACGCTCAAGATTCTAATTAGAGGCTTTCATTTCCCAGCTGGTTAAAGCTGAACTGTCATTGTGTTTTCCATTCCGTTCCAGGCCAAGTTCAAGGTGCTTATGTTAACTTTTAAAACCCTTGTTACCTGGTTGACCACCTCTCTCTCAAACTTCTTCCTGTCCCACCCATACCTCTCACATTGGGAGACTCCAAGTGGCCACCCTGAAGGAGGCCCAGAAATTGGTTGCTCGAAACCAGGCCTTCTCTGTGGTGGCCACTTCACTTTGGCACTCCCTCCCACCAGAGGTCTGATTGGCCCCACGCATCCTGTGTTTTAGGAGGCAACTGAAGACCTGGATGTTTTCCCAAGCCTTTTAGTAATTTGCCTCTAATAAAGTAATGTTCTGTATCTCTTCTGCTGCCAGCCTGCCATTAATTTTCCTTTTTCCTTTTGTGGTTCCTATAGCTATGTCTGGATCCCCTTTTTTCACTGTTACTTTATTGTTTTTTATCATTATAGTTTTTGACTGTGTGTCCTTCTGTTGGCTGCCCAGAGTAGTAGCCTAGCTACTAGTTGGGCAGGATAGAAATGTAAATAAATAAATTCTGGAAGAAGGCTGTGCTTCAGATCTTCCTAAGTATGTTGTTGGCACCCTCTGCTTATGGTGACCCAATGAATGAGAAATCTCCAAAATGCCCTGTCCTCAACAGCTCTGCTCAGCTCTTGTAAACGCAAGCCCCCCACGAGCATTCACTTGTGCGGATACTCCAGCCCTGTCTAGGCATTTGGTACAAGGGTTAATTAAGCTTAACACCTGAGCAGAGGAAACAGGCAACACATACTCCTCACCTCCCAGTTGTAGCTCAAACTGATGTAGAGCTAAATCTAAAGAGGACAGTTGCTGTGATAAAGTAGGAACCACATTTTTCAAGTGGAAAGACCTGCCATGGATAGGGAGTTCTCATCTTTTCCAATGTAACTGTTTTCCTACTGTGTTTCCCCGAAAATAAGACAGGGTCTTATATTAATTTTTGCTCCAAAAAACACATTAGGGCTTATTTTCAGGGGATTTTTTTTTCATGTACAACAATCTACATTTATTCAAATACAGTCATGTCATCTTCTTATGGTTGCTGCACAATGATGGAAGGCAGGATTTCACTTAACTGGGGCTTATTTTTGGGGTAGGGCTTATATTACGAGCATCCTGAAAAATCATACTAGGGCTTATTTTCAGGTTCGGTCTTATTTTCGGGAAAACGGGGTATAAGAGCTAATATGGAAGAGGCAAGGCCTAGCCTTCCCCACCTGCTTATAGGTTAAGATCAACTCTTTTATCAAATACCTGAATAGCTTTTCTGACTCACCTCAGGGGAGTAATTTGTTCTGGTTGGAATATGAAGGATCTGATGTCATGTAACAGTAAAGAAATAGCTAGTGGCCATGTCTGTTTTAACAGTTTATTCGCTTATTCAGCCATTTGTTTATCCATCTTAGGTCTTTCTAAAGGGGAGATTTCACTAATTTCCTCCCACCATGGTTATGGGTTTCTGTAGCAGCCCAGAGGACCTGTTACGAAGTACAGTAAGTCTTGGAATCCTGCATGCTATTTAGATGATTTCACTACAGGCCTCCTATTGTGAAAGAAACAATTCAGTCCTGGGTGCTCTCATAGACAGGGTCTATTTTTAGATTCAGTTTGGAATCAGGATACAGTCTTCTTGAAAAGCTCTTATCCATTTGAAGAGCAAAAGACTTGTATGTTATGGAAATTTCTAAGTACTAATCATCTGGATGTAGGACAACTCATTCCAAACCAAGGTCTTTATAATCTCAGTGTTTCCCAACTAACTTTAAAACTTCCTGGCTCTTCTAGGCTCAGTTTGGCAACCTTGGGAAACAGCTGCTGTGCAACAGCTGAATTGAGGAACTTCCTGCTCAAAATCATTCAGGGGATCATTTTTCTTCCCTTAAAAAAACAACCCAAAAAAACTAAAGTCTTAGGAAGGTGACATTATTTTCTATCCAGACAGAGCATTCCTTTCTCCTCTGGAAGAGTTTCTCAGGGTTCAGACCAGCTCATATCTGCAGTAAATATTTTGGCAAACCTGAGTTCTGCAGGTTCAGAGGGTCTTTAGGAAGGTGCAAATTATGCCTAATGTTGTGCAGCTATTTCATGATGAGGACAACTTCTGGGTTCTCTCAGTGCAGGAGAGATAGAAAAGAGGACCAATCCACTTGGCCTGCTGAAAGGCCACCTCCCTGCATGCTCTTCCTTCAGCTGTCACTACCAGCAGCCTGGGAGTTAGTTTAGTGAAAGACTTGTTTAATTTTTTTCTGCTCCCCCCCCCCCCCCATTCTTTATTTCTTTCATGTTATACTTTTTCTTATTGAAGGCCTGAAGGTAGAGACTGTTTTCATGTAAGCTGCTGTGGACTGGTATAAAAGTGCTTTAAATAAATAACAGTGTAAACTAACATAGAGTTGTGAGACGAGTTGAGGGATTTTGTTTCGTTTTAGAAGTGGGGACTGCTCCAAATGGCTAAGAAGCACAACTCGGCCTTGTGGTTTAAAAATGGGACTGGAAAAGAATGCTCCTGGGAAAGACACTACATGAATGACACTAAACAGTTCCATTTATCACTTTTTTACCCTCTCCCCAGTTTGACATCTCCCTCCGAGTTCTCTAGTTTCCTTGGCAACTGGAACTAGCCAGCAGGCTGCTGCCTTTCTCCTTGGGTTAACTTTTACTTGGCCACTGCTCTTAGAAGGTTCACTATAAGCGGTGGTGATAAATAAAATAAATGTTGATCCACCAAGGCTAAAAGAAGGCAATTGTATGTGAATGCATGTGTGTGATGAATGTAGCTTCAGAAAAGGTGACCTTTGCTAACCTATCAGCAGTACTCTTCCTAGGTCATATGGATAATATCGTATTCTAAACATACTGTAGGAAAGTTACTGTTTGAAGGAGGACCATTATTGCACTTACACACTTTGTCCTTTTTTCTGTCTGCTAGAATGCTTGATTTATTTAAATATTTTTGCTTCAGTTTTTTTAAAAAATAGTACTAGGATCTGACCCAGTGATTTTTGCAATAATACTAAAAAGTGATGAAGGAATTGAATATCTAAGGGTTCCTACATGTTTTGGCTTGCATAAACTCCTAGTCTGTAGAAATGTAGCATGTTGCAGCAGTCACCCTAGAAATTGACATTGTAATAGGCTAGTTTTCTGGATGCAGACCTGAGGAGAATGAATTTTCTTGAAGTTTTGAAGACTCTGGTGGAATGGTGTATTCTTTTGGTGGGGGGAGAGAAATCTAAATACATGGAACAGTTACTTGTAGAACAGTTCAGTGCTTGAGTTAGGCCCCACGCCACCCAGTGTGTACTCTCTCTGGCTTTCTGTTCTTTCCCTTTTCTCCATTGGGCCACTCCTTTTCTTTCCTAATGGTTCCCATCTTCATCTCAGTGCTCATTCATCCCCTCCCTCTGTCTACTTGCCTCCCCTGCTCAGGAAAGCACACAGTGGTGGACCTGCTTGTGGAGAATGAATCTCCCAGGTCTGCCTACAGCTTTTTCTTTCCTTCTCAGGGAAGGTCTGGCATGTAGTAACCGAACATGGTATAGTGATCCTCAGACAAGGTCTGCTTAACTAAATTAATCAGTTGAAAAAATAATAATAATTCTGAGATAACATAGCCTTCTGAGTCAGCTTGATATCCATGCCAAGTTTCAGATGGTGAAGAGCTGCAGATTTCATGGTACTGGAGCTGCAGAGATGTCAGGCACACAAATGGACACAAACTCTTCTCTTACTATAGGTAGACTATAGATGGAAGGCTAGCAGAAGTACCTGCTTTGCCTGCAGTAAAAAAATCCTTACTCCCCACTGTACTATCACTTTCCCCCTGTTTTTCTGCCTCCTTCTTTCTCGCCTTCCTGTTCTCTCTTCTACTCATTCAGCCTTTGTCTCTCTTCCCTCTCTTTCTTCCATGTATCTCAGATAGCAATTATGTCTGTCTGTCTCTTTTTCTGTATGTGAGTGTATTAATGTAGGATTTCAGACAGCTGAGTTTCATGGTTTTGGAGCAGTGCTGGAAACAGACAGGCACAGGTACCAGACCCATCTTCTCCTTTATTATTGCAAGTAGGTAATAATTATAGTTGTAAGGTATTGAATTTGGGAGTTGTGTGCAATTGTATCTGAAAGTAACTATTTATTTATTTTATTTATTACATTTATAGCCCGCCCATCTAGTCATATAGACTACTCTGGGCAGGTAACAACATATGATGCAACAATTTAACAATTTTAACAATATAACTAAGTGTATATTTTTTGTAGACTGAATAATGGAGTGGAATATGGAAATCAATAGCTTGTTACTTGATAGCATTTATGTTCTTAGTGGTAGGTATAGCTTAAAACTGAAGCCATACATGTTTCTGTGAAGGAAGTGTTGCATTCCTATTTTTCAGTATACCCAATGGATGTTAGTCAAGCTCAGAGTATACCTGCTCAATGAGATTTAAGTTAGTCTCACTGTCCTTTGGCGTAGGATACTGGACAACGCAGTGGGAATGATCTCACCATCAGTGGCAGGTTGTCACTAGTGTAAAGAGTTCCTGTTACAATTTTGAGGTGTGTGTGATTCATGCACAGTGATACCCTACAGTCAAAAATGGAACTCTTTCATTAGTAGAAATCTGCCACTACCATCACTTCTGTTGTACAAGTGGTGCTGTGCAACAGGATTCTTGCCACTGACCTTGGTGGATCTAATCTAAGCATGACCCAGTCCAGCACAAAGTTCATCATCCTGGAAGTGGTAATTCCTGAGAGAAGAATAGGGCGTTTCCTGTTAATTCTTCCTTTTACGTTTCAGAATTTTTGTAATTCTAGTGCAGAATTTTAATATAAGAGAGTCTTCAGTCACATGGTATTCTGAAATGGTACTATTCTTCTTGTATTTCTTCTCTGTGTATGTGCCCACTATATTGAAGGTTGACTCTGAATGGCTATTTTAATGTCTTCTTTGTTCAGGTCCCAAGTGGCTGTATAGCATTAACAGTTTTCTTAACATCTGAAACCTCAAGTTATGTGAGACTTAAGAATTCATCATCATAATCATCATCTTAGAACTGCAGAGCTGGAAGGGACCCTATGGATCATTGAGTCCAGCCCCCGTCAAGGAGGCACAGTGGGGAATTGAACTCACAACCTCTGGCTCCACAGCCAGATTCCTGTAGGGTTCAGCTGACTAAATTAACTTGTGTTGATTCAAGAGGTTAAATGCTGCTGTATATTTTGCAGGAAAACTGGCTGCTGTGGTTTTCTCCATCAGAGAAAAGCTTGTGAAGAAACAGGGTTTAGAGAAAGAGTTATATGGTGACAGTGGTGCCCTTATGTCCTCATGAGGAGGAATTCTGGAAGAGAGTGATAATGTGAGCTATCTTGATTGGAGTGAACATTACAGATCTTTAGTTTGGCTTTCACAGAGGTGTAAGCTTTAGTGATGGTTTGTTTGCTATTAAAATTCAAAGTAGGTCATAGTGCCCCCTCTGAATACTTCTAATAGCATAACTCCTTCTTGACTGCAAGTTTAATTACAGCGGTGGCTCCCACAGGGTGGTCTCGTTTCATGGTATAGCGTTAGACAGCTCTTTTTCTCTAACTCATTTATATGGGCTCCAGGTATGTCTGTTGGAACCCCAAATGGGAGTGAGAGAATGGAGAATGTTAATCTAACTCATGCTCATTTTGCTGTTAATGGTAAGTACTACCAGCTGCAGATCATAAACACTGCCGTTTGTCTGCCTCAACTCTTGTGTTATTCACTGAGGCCTAGCATGATTGATAGAAGTGAAATTGGAATGAAGGGCTGCGCATAGCAACTTCTTCTGTAGTGCTGTTTCTGGTTGTGTTTTTATTCTAGGAGACAGCTCAGAAATTTTTAATCGCTTTTCAAACTAGCAAGTGCTGATTGTTTCAAATGCTGATAATTGGTTTATGGCATAGAGGTGTGTAATAAATTAAACTGAGGTCAACACAGATAATTTGTGTATTACTTAGTTGGGATGGGGGTGGGAGTGTTATATTGCAACGATAGCTGGTGGCTCAGAGAATTCCTCTTTTCTGTGCTAATGCTGCTTCCCCCAACCTGGTGCTGTCTGTTGGCCATGCTGGCATGGAAGGATGGAACCTGTAGTCTACGACATATGGAGGACACCAGGTTGGGGAAACATGGACCAAAGTCTCCTTAAGTCTGTAAGGTATTGTGCTTCTTAAAGAAAAAATTATGTTAAAAAAACAGACTGCCTTGAACAATAATAATGTGCAAAGTAGTTTTATAATTGCTGAAGTTCCTGAATAATGTAGAACTTTACAAAGCACTTCTCTCAAGCATATTAAACATTCATGTTAACTTGAAAAATAAAACTATAGACGTCTCTTCATCCATCATAGATTAGATATATATATATATGCTTGTTGCATATTTTCCTGTTTTATTGGCAGTGATAATTATAGCAACTCATTATAGGCTACCCCTTGATTCTGAGGCCAATCACAGATAATTTTAGAGACACTGAATGCTCATCTTCAGGTAAAGAAAATAGAAAGCAAGAGTTGAATTGCTATTTGATTCAAGATTTTATCACAATGGTGTGTTTCCTCTTGAGCTTGTTTTCTTTTGTAAAATAGGAGCAATACATTTGTATCCTAAAAGCATTCTGAGGATAATTCTGGTTGCGAGAATGGGATTCCACCTCTCCCTTCTTGCTTCGTTTTCCTACATCTACCAAAAGCTACTGATGATAATTAGACTATAATAATGGTTCAGGGACCTGTGACTGTTGGTGGGAATTGGTGAAGTCTCCTCTATTCTCCCCTAAACCTATGACAGGTGCTACCATTTACTCATGCTGTCACATAATTAAAGCCCAAGACTTTGCTTCTGCACAGAAATAAATTAGTAAGGCTTTCAAAATCACGCTGCTTTTGAGTTTTTTTTCTTTTCTGTTGCACCATGTTTTGCCTGACTTTGTCTTTTGGATATACTGCAAGACAGAAATATTTGAAAGATTGCCGTGTGTGGAGAACATGCTTACCTAGAAGCAAGCCCCATCATTTCCAGTCTGTTAGAATGGGAACCCATTGCTCCTATGTCTCTAGGAAGCTGACACAACAAAGGAGTGTCACTGTGAGTTTCTTGAGGAAGGATTGCGAGCTTATTAAGCAGGGATTTCTGTTTTACAAGCATCCAAATGGAACCTTAGGCTGTCGTTAGCCCAAGAAAATCTACATGCTTTTCTGGAGAGCACAAGGAAAAGCCTAGCTTCTTGTCAAACATTTTATCAAGGCCTCTTCTGTGCTTTTATGTAGCATCTTCTCTTTATTGCTAATACTTTTCTTTCTTCTAGTGGTTTCATAAACTAACCTTTACTGCCAGTAAAGCTACTACAGTGAGTCATTTGAGCACTTCTGTCAGATTTTTCTCTCTAAAATAAAAAGAGATGTATTGCAGAGAGTCTTAGCTCTTTAAGCTCCCGCTCATATAGGAGACCCAGTTATGAAGTTGAGATGGGCTGCCTTGGACAAACAAACAGAACTCTTAACAACTCCATTAACACAGTTCATTTTCATCAGGCGTGAATCCCACCTAATGTACTACTAACCATTATTTTCTCACCTAGTTTGTTCAGCAGTGACAGATAATAGATGAACCCATTACAAATATATTTGACATTGCATCCATGAAGAGGTGAAAATTGGAGTCTCTCATCGTGATTTAAAATGTGTGCTCAGTCGCTCAAATGAGGTGGAAGAGGCTGTAGTAGAAATAAAGCAAGCCAAATTGCTAGAAAGACTGCTTCGGTGTCACTCAAGTTAATGTACATGCATTGTGTCTTTATAAAGCCCATCCAGGGGTAGCTTAAAATGACTCTGTGCTTCATCAAGAGTTCTCATGGCCATGCTTTTCCTGTGGTATGAAACACTTAATCAATAAATATGATTTATTTTGTCGCTAATGGAGGGCTGGGTAGGAATGACCACTAAACTGCTTTTGAGTGACCTTGAGAATAGAATCAGGGAGTGATCATGACCAGCTCTATTAACTGCTCCTTGCATTGCCTATGTATTTTGTGTTTCATTGTGTATTTAAAATTACCCTAAAACTTTATATAAACTGAGTTTGTTGCAGTTCAATCCATGTAACCAGAAAGCAGTGAAATACTGTACCTTTGTAATAAAATGATAATAAGCAGTTGCCTAGCAGTCCATCATGAACATGAGTGAATATTTTGAACAAAAGTTTGTGTCTCAGTTTTAATTTTGTTTATGTAAAGAGGGAGGATGAAAAATGTATTCACCCCCCTCCAAATATTTTTGAAATGAATGGCACAGGGACGAAAGCATAGGTGCTGATCATAAGGAATTGGGTGGCTTATAATATAGCTAAGTAAATCTTGGCACAAAATTACTTCTGCTAGTTCTTCTTGGAGGGCATTGTTTTGCCAGGCTATAAACATTATGAAAGCTAGTTTTAGGTTTTAGTTTCAAAAAGTAATTTTCCCTCAGTTTATTGTAGTCTTATTTAGTTGGCTTTGGCTGACTTCTTCCACTCAGCTTGCATGCTTAATTTGCATATCTTGGCAAGATTGCTATGTAGGTTGAGAGAGTCCGTCACTTGTTGGTAAAGCTGCAAGATTTTGTAACTGTTTTCAGGAATATAACTTGGTGCAAAAAGTGCTATAAATAACATGCCAAGATCTTACCATTGGGGAATCATTACAGAAATGATGTCCATCCATAAGCTGTCTGTCTGTAAGTCAACCTCTTTTGAATCACAAGAAGTGTATCTTTTGAGAAACAGTGTTTACACCGCAAATGCTGATAATTTTATTTTCATGTTGACCAGATATTAGTGTGCTATTTATATTGGAAGAATTTAATGTGATATGAGAAATGATTATTCTTGGGTGAGTTATGAATGTATGTCTGCCAATTAAGGTTCATTATTTTTAAAACAAAAATTGGAGTTCAGTGCTCATATCATTATGCAGACTGCATCCTGCCCAGCCCACACATTCTTTGTATATTTCTTTCACTTACTCAGACCTTGGGGTACTATATTTAGAAGGTTAGAAGATTAAATAAAACAAAAGTAATACAGAGATATGGCCTGTAGCAAACTAATCCTTTTCTAGTTACCAGTTGGTGAATGTGGTACGATAAGCTAATTTTCTTTCTTTCTTTGTATCAGAGCGTTGCACAATTTAAAATCATGGATGTATTTGAAAAATAAGTAAAATTAAAAACACGTTAAAATTGATGACAATTAGACTTAGCGTTATCATGGCCATTTGCTAAATCTTCTTTTGTACACATGGTGGGGCATAAATTGCATGCACATAAGTGCTTCATAGATTGGATTGCTCCACAGTCACGGAAAATTTGACCTGCATCCAAGTAGCCCATTTTACTTGATTATTCTTTGATCTTTTTACTTTGCTTCGAGGTCTATTAAGTGACTTCCAGTTGATCCAGCCAGAGTCTTGTCCTGGTGGGGAGACACTCTTCAGCATTCCTCCATTTTTCTAGGTGTGTTGTTTTTGTTCTCCATAGGTTTAGCCTAGCCTCTAGAGCTTGAGATTTGTGCAGAAAACTTTTTCCTTGCTTTTAGCTATTGTCGGGGTGTGTGTGTTTTGATGTCCATGAAGTGGATGGGTTTGGTGATGTGTTACCAAGATACTTCCAGAAGTGTAAGCTAGTTCTGAAGCAGCCACTTATTGTTGAGGGTACTTTTGCTGTTTTATTCTGATTTCTTCCATTAAGATTGCTTGTGATAAAACAAAAACTGCCACCACAAACAAGCTGCTAATATTTTGGGTGCCCCAGGAGTGTTAAAAGAGGTCAACATCTGTGCCTATAGAAATGGCTTCAAAAATATTCTAAACATGTTTTATGTGCCTCACTGAGAGATCTCTAGCACTACCTTTCTTGTTATCTGTTTTTCAATTAATTAAAATATAAATCAGGAATGGGCAACCCATGACACTCCAGATGTTGGACTTGCATCAGCCTTAGCCATCCTAATTAGTGGCGGCAAGAGACTATGAGAGTTGCAGTCCAGTAATTTTTGGAGGGCTGCGCATTGCCCACTCCAATTTAAATGGTTGCATAATGGCATGAGGCATAAATATTAATTTTTTAAAAAAAAGCAATGGGTGGAACTAAGGAAACAAGCCACTTTTTAAAAGAAAAACATATTGATGGGTTGCTTGACACATTGCGTTTTCTTATGTACTAAATAGGAAGAGCATGAGATGAGGATTTATATCTGTCTCAATAAGTGACAATGTTGGATGTGGCATTGAACGAGTGCTTTGAATTAGTGTGAGTTCTGCTGCTTGAACCCACACAATGTAAGTGCCAAAATGCCGCCTTCCAGTAAGTGTTACAGTGAAGAACACTGTTTGTGCAATTCTACCTGTGGATTTCACTTTTTTCCTCCTACGCATGTAGGAGAAGCATAACTGTGAAATGACCTTAAGTTTCTGCGACTGAACTACAGTAACTTATTTACCTTTTCCAACATTCTTTTCTCTTGTCTCTCTAAAATCTTTTGCTACACAGGACTGAAATGTGTTGTACTCAAAAGTACAAAATCAATATGTGGTGTTAGATTCACTTTAAAAGAAAAAAAATTATATTGATTCTGAGGTAATGGCAGCAGTTCATTTTGCAGAAATACATACCACCTCCTGTCATGAGGATTATTTTCACATTTATTACATCTCAGATAGGAGGTTTGGATATAAAACTGTCTTGTTTAGTTTATAACTTTTTTTTCCTCAAAATCAAAACTGTGAATATACTTTAAAAATATAAAACTGAAGGTTGTGTTTACTACTTGGGATTTCTTCCCTATGAGCTTCTTCAGTTTTCCCTCCATATTTTATTATATATTTTAAACATTTGTATTTTGCCATTCTTTTACTGGGCTCAGAGAGGTGTACATGACTCATCCCCAGTTTGTCCTCATGACAACACTGGCCAGAATCCTATTGGGGAATTTACTTTGGCAGAAGTGTAACTGTATAAGTAGTTATGTGATGTCAAGTTGGAACTGACTTATAGTGATCCTAATAGGACTTTGAAGGTAAGTGAGATGTTTAAGAAGCAAATTTTCATGGCCCCTGGGGATTCAAACCTCGATCTCCATAGTCTTAGTCTGCCACTCTATCCACTACACCACACTGGATAACCTAATTACGTACATAAATAATAATAATTGTGTACCGTTAAGTTGATTCCAACTTATGTCGTCCCGTTCCAGGGTTTTCCAGGTAGAGAATACACACAAGTGGTTTACTATTCCCTTCTCCTGGGGGCACCTTGGACTGTGCAACTTGCCCATGACTACACAAATTGAACTCTTTACCTCTAGCTCTGCATCTGGATACTTAAGCCACTGAGCTATTATTTTTAACATTTACATAAATGAGTAACAAGACATTCCCATAGTCCAGGAGTTTCATCTATACTGATGATCTTGCCTTGACAGTCCAAGGGGGGAAATCTTTGAGTGCATTGAACACCAGCTAACCTCTGCATTAGAAGATCTTTCCTTATGTTATAAAAACAAACATCAGAAACCAAATCCTTTAAAAACACAGGTCTGTGTCTTCTACTTAAAGAGAAGCATAGAGGACTTTCCATGTTAGCTGGGAAGGCATGATTTTGCAAATTTGCCCTGCCTTGAAGTATTTGAGCATCACTCTGGATGAAAACCTGACCTACCAAAAACATTGTCCAAACTCCAAACAGAAAGTTGCTAACAGAAATAACTTTCTTAGGAAACTGACTGGGTCGGATTGGGATGGACACCCACAAACAATAAGAGCAATAGCTTTGTGCCTGTGGTTCTCCACAGCAGTATACACTAATGCCATATGGTATAAATTGGGACATGCAAAACAAGTGGATGTGTCTCTTATTGAATCTGGGAGGATTTAATACAGGCTCTCTGAAATCTATCTCATTGAAAACATCTATTATTTGGCTGGCATTGCCCTTTCAGAAATACATTGAGAAGAGCTAGCAAATAATGGATGAAACAAGGTAACATAGCACCAAACCCATCCACTTCATGGACACCAACCCCCAGATGATGGCTAAAATCGAGGAAAAGGTTTCAGCACACCTCCCAAGGTCTAATTATTAAACCAGAAGAGGCTAAGACGGGGCACTGAGACAACTCAGAGAAAATGGCTGCTTTTGCCTGGTCTTCTGAGACTCAATAACCCAAACTGTATAATTAAACTAACAAAGAAGGAGGATTGAAACTTCTAATAGTAACTGTTTTAAGATATGAGTCAGGAATCCATAGAAATCAAAGAGGCTTCATTGGACTTATTTTTTGGAGCAAAAAACTGCTTGCAAATGAGAGGCCTAGGAAGTGGAGATGATTGTTGTGTCATGGGGGTGAAGTCAGTGAAAGGGCCTCAGGGTGACTCGGATCCAGTGTATGAGCTAATTAAACAAATAAAGCAACTTCTGCAAGGATTGAATGCTGCTCTCCATCCTCGTCAAACAGACATCTGTCAGAGAAACGATCAAGACTAGCAACTACTGCTAATCAAGCCTTGGAGTTGAAGACTGAGCACCAACTGTCTCTGACAGGCTGCATGGCAGATCTGCAGGCCCAAATTGAGTTCCTGGAAAACAAAGGAAAATGACCCAATTTGAGAGTGAGAGGAGTCAGTTTTCCAGAATCTGGAACTGACTCGATTAACCCTCCAATTGTTTACTGTATCCTGAAGTGCATATTTCAAAGAAGGATTTTTTCCCAGTGCCTAGAATTTTAAGGGGAAACAGAAAGTCTGGTGACATAGTTGTCAGATTTGCAAGGGAACTTATGGAAGATGCCATTTTAGCAGCTCTTAAAAGCAAGAATCTTGTTATGTTCCAGAATTCAAACATACAACTTTATCAAGATCTTTGTCCCTTCACTTTGCAATGTCACAAAATATATCAGCCATTCACAAGCCTCTTACATGAAAAAGGAATAACATATAGATGGGGGCATTCAGCAAAACTGATTATTAATCATAATGGAAAAAATAATCATTCTCAACTCACTCTCTGAGGCCTGGGATTACTTACTGTCCTTGCATATAATCCCTCCTGGAAAATTTCCACTTTGGGAATCTTTTGGGTCATTCCTGATACCTCCTTGTGGAGTGGTAAGGAAAAAGGCAAGCCAAACTCGATTGTGTCCACCCCATACGATAGTAAAACAAGCAGTTGTTAATTCTGTGATAATTTTATCTAATTAGAATTCTTCTGACTTGAGACTCTGTTCTCCTTTGAGTATTTTGCAAATATTGATTGAACAAGGTTAATATAAAAAGGTTACTGTTGTCCCGTCTACATTCCTCTCAAGTTTTGCCCTCTTGTTGCTGTTGTCTTTTGGATGACAGCCTGGAACTCCCTATGTAATTGATTCTTTCACATGAATTTTAGAGGGGCTTTTTAGGCCATGGTTAGTATGCCACAAATTGTTTTTTCAGCGGTACAGCTTATTTGTATAGTGTGTATTCTGCCCATTGACACCATCCTGAGTGTTTAGCTGTGTAGTTCTTATTATATTTTATATGTTTATATCTGTGGGTTGGGTGTGGTGCGATTATGTTTCTGATGTTTATTTCACTGTTGGAAACTGCCAAGAGTAGTAGCAAGGCCACTATATGGAGTAGTATAGAAATTAAATAACAAACATTTCATGTTTCAAACGTTGCCTTCTTTACTGTCGGGACTTCTGATTGGTTTTCTATGGTATTCAAATTGCAGCCGTTCTCAGGTCAACTCAAGGAACCTTCCTATTTTAAATTAAGATGCCAGATCTGAAAGTGACATCATTCAGTGTCAATGCAATGGGTTCCCCAATTAAACAAATGCAAATCCAGAGCATAATAAAACATGAGGACCCTAGCATATAAATGATGCAAGAAACCTGTCAAAAAGGTGACCCATCCCGCCTTATGGCACAAATAGGTTAAGTTCCTATCATTCAGCTGTAGGTTCTTCTAAACCACGTGGAGTACTAAATCACGTGAAGTATGCCTTATCTCCACAGATAAATTTCCAGTGTGAAGGAGAGTTAAAAGGTCTGAATGGCAGGTTCTTCTTTGTAAAGGGATCTACTGACAATGTTAAGTTAAAAGTAGGATCCATATATAGTCCAAATACACAAGAAGTTTCTTTTCTTTGAGATACATTGTCAAAACTATATGCCTTCAAGACGGGTGAGATCCTGCTTAATTTAACTGTGATTACCTTAGACAGTAATACTAATAAAGCTACACATCACACTTGGCTGCAACAACTTTTTAGTGAATTCAGTTTGATAGGTACCTGGAGAGAACTTCATCCATGTGAGAAGGGCTACTCTTATTTTTCCAGACATCATGAATCCTACTCAATGATAAATTATATACTGGTTTTGAATGCATGGAAAATATATCTTAGGTTAGTACAAATTGGATTCCTAACAGCTTCTGATCACAAGCCACTCCAAGCAATATTTCATCCTTTCGGGCCAAGACCTAAGCCCTTTTCATGGTCATTGAACCCAGTTTTACGATGCAGAAAAGAAACTACAGAGAAACTAAGAACAACAAATGTGAACTATGTCAAAGAGATTAATGCACTACATCACACCCTAATGAAACTAAAATTAATTATTTGATAGCCAAAGTAATTTTTAAAAAAATTATTGAAGATGATAGACTCTTCCTGTGTAAACTACATCTGAGGAGTTACATAAATCAATTCAAAATTTAAAACCACACAAGGCACCTGGTTTTGGATGGCTTTGGTGGATGTTTCTATAAATTGTTTGAAGAGCAGCTGTCACCTTTCCTACTTAACTTGTATAACTCAATTACGAATGGTTATCCAACACCTCCCCCTCCTGGAATTTAGCCAGAATAATACTAATCAACAAACCAAATAAAGATCCCACAGAAGTCAATTCATATTGTCCAGTTATACTATTTGATCAGTGCCAAATTATTTACAGGTATATTCACCAACAGATTGGGGGAACTTGCCACAACATTTGTTGGAAAAGATCAACTTAGTTTCATAAAATAGAGACAAATCTCTGTTTCAGCCATAAGACTGTTCGACATGGTATATATATCATAGTTCTAACATTGAAACAATACATACACCATTGCATTGTTTGATGTTACTAAAGCTTTTGATAGCTTTTGGAATGGCGTTTCACTTGGAAAGTATGTGAAGCCATGGAAATGGAGGGGACCCTTAAGAGTATTGCATACATGGTATGATATACACCAAGCCATGGTGAGAAGTAATAATATGAACTCAGATTCTATAAATATTGGAGGGACTAAACAAAGTTGCCCACTTTCTCCTATTTTTTTTAGCATTTGCAGTTGAACCACTAGCCAATATCATTAGGACGTATCCAAATATTCAGGGAGTCTTTATTGAAGGGCAAAAATGTGTGATAAATCTATTTGCAGATCACATTGCCATTTACAATATCTAAACCAGACAGTTCTCTCTCACATATTTTAAAAATTCTTGAAGAGTTTGGTGTAGCCTCAGGGTTAAAGATTAATCCTAGCAAATCTAAGATTCTGGTACTTAACATGTCTTCTACTGATAATCAACATTTATGTGACCTAACAGGTATCCCTACAACCAGCTCCTCAATAAAATACTTAGGAGTCATGGTTCCCTCTCAGTTGATTAAAATTAATACTTTTAAGTATAACCACTGTTATATCTAGTTAAATAACAATTAATACAATGGCAAAAATTGAATCTGTCATTACTTAGTCGCGTTGGAGCAGTTAAGATGTCAGTTCTGCCTAGGTTATCTCTTTCATGTTCTGCCTACGGGGATATCCAGTGTAGCCTTTAAATATTGGCAGAGTACTTGTATAAATTTTATTCATAGCTCAAAGGAATCAAGAGTATCTCATGCAATTAATTTCCATAATTTAAAAAAAATGATTGGGGGTACCAAATGTTCAGGTATATTATGCAGATAAAACCAGTATTTCGTAAACTTGTTACTTCCCAAACTCTCACATGGCAACCATTGGAAATAAAATTTCAGGGTTTGGAAAAACTGAAATAATTTTTATTTTTCCCTGTAAAATTTAATTCTATGGCACTATAGAATTAAACAATCCAGTCCTTAGAAATGCAGTAAAAATTTGGAACATCCAGCAAAATAAAATGTTTTAAACTCCATCCCCATTGACCCCCTTAATTAGCCGTCCCTTATTTTGTGATGTTGACAAATTGACTCAATTTAAATTGTGAAAATATTGTAATTTATATCAATTAAGAGATGTTTATTATAGTTCTTGCCGAATCGAAGAATGCCAAATATTGTCTCCCAGCAGGACAAGATTTTGGCTAGACTATGTGGAAGTCACTTAATAGACTTTGAAGTGAAATAGGAAGATCACAGAACATTCAAGTAGAATGGGGCTATTTGGATACAGGACAAATTGTTTGTGACTATGGAGAAATTCAAACAATGCAGCATTTACGTGCATGCAATGTATGTCCCACCATGTGTACTAAAGAAGTAAAAGACCAAGATAACACTGTTGAAGTAGCCTTCTTCTGGTCATAAATAGCCTAATCATTTTAATATTTTAAATTTGTTTGACTGTATCTGTACTTCAGATATATACATAATTCTAAATTATGCAATGCTGTGATACAAATAAAGATCCAACCATTGCACAAATACCAGTGGTGCATTGCTGCTAATTAACAAGTTGCTGCTCTCATTCGTGGTGCAACTTGGTGCCCAATCAGGCACACAACCAGGGGTGCGATTGGCAACTCATTAATTAATATAATTTGCCACCATGATTTAAACATTTACATTTATGCTGGTATAAATCCCTGACAGGATTTTGGCCACTATGAGGTAGGTCTGCCTGACAGAGAGACAATGACCAAATGAATGTCTGTCCTAAGCTCCTCCAGTGAATTTTGTGACACAGCGTGGTTTAGAAGCTGGACTTCCCAAGTTTCAGCCCAACTCTGCAATATTATTATTAAAGAAGAGTTAGTATTAATATGTGATCTGTGGCTCTTCTTAGATGCTTCTTGACCAGTGACATGTTTGCATACAGTCTTGGGATTATGGTTCTGTTTTAAAGGATATCTTTATATTTTAGGTAGCAACTCAGTCTCCATGTGGTAGTGGAATAGTGTGAATATATGTATGTTCTTCTATTTATACATGTAATCCCTGCGTATACCCTCTCACACAAAATTCACACACATCTGAAACAAGGTTCTAAGCTGGGCACCATATGCATGCATCTCTGCCTCCCTCCTCACAGCTTTCTTCCTCCTCTGTGCAGATGTCACATTCAACCCCTTAGGTTCTGGTCACAATGTGAGTGGCGGAGCCCCACCCAGCGGGGCTGAAAATTAGAGGGTAGGCTGATCTGAAAGTTAGTTTTAACTACATATGTATTCTTCAGAAAGTAATTCACTCCCCCCATTGGCTTTTGTATTTTTCCAGGTGATGAGGTTTCACAGAAACCCCCTGCTTTAAATCTAAGGAGTTTGGAGTCTTGGGATTACCTTTATATCAAGAGATTGAATAAAGTATAGAATCTGGAAACAAAGGTGAGTTTGGAGACTATTAAAATGTGTTGTGTGCTGTGTACTGCCATGTGATAGCTCCTGAAACCTTGCTACTTCCTGTATTTGTGATTGTTTGCCACTTAGCATAGTTCCCTGGGCTCTCTCAAGGTTCCTGCGTGTGAAGTTTTCTCTGGGATAATTTCCCATGCCTTAAAATAATTGAGAAGAGTATGTGCGCGCATGCATGTACAGTATATAGACACATGCACATATGCTCACATACGCAAGTCCTTATCTGCTGATCAGCTGCTGTGTGGGAAACTCTGCCTCACTTTTATATCAGAGCAGTTTGAAATATTGTGCAAGTGATGTATATTTAAAATATACACATGAAATATATCTGTCATATATTTATTTTGCTTTAAATTTTTATTAGGATACTGGTTTTAGTAGATAAACTATTGCTTCATAAAGTTTGAAAATATTAAGTCACTCTTTTCTGGAACCGTCTTGTGGGAGCTCCTGTCACTATGCTCCTTTCCTCTGTAATGTTATCATGGCCACATTTGAGGTTTCCCAGTCAACTGTACTTTGAGCCAAGCTTTCACAGCACGACACTAACCTTGTGAGAGAATCACAGCTTTTGGCAGTATACCAGGTTCCCCAGATCTAGGCAGTAATGGTTCCTTTCCTGTCACTCTTTCTTTTTGAATTGGTTATTGAAGCGTTCTTAATTATTTATTTGTTTTAAATTGCTCTTTGGTACTATTTCTGTATTGTATTACATTTGTATTTTAGTGTGAGCCACTTAGAGATTTCATTATATCCAGCTGTTTATAAGTACTGTAAATAAATAATACCTTCAGTAGTAAATTCACAAATACCTGAAATTTATTGTATGTGTATATGTATATGTGTATGTGAGGGATGTGGTGGTGCTGCGGGTTAAACCGCAAAGCCTCTGGGCTGCAAGGTCGAAAGATCAGCAGTTCGAATCCATGCGACAGAGTGAGCTCCCGTCGCTTGTCCCAGCTCCTGCCAACCTAGCAGTTCGAAAATATGTAAATGCGAGTAGATAAATAGGTACCACCACGGTGGGAAGGTAACAGCATTCTGTGTCTATTCGCTCTGGCCACTTGACCACGGAAACTGCCTACAGACAAACGCTGTATCTACGGCTTCGAAACAGGGATGAGCACCGCCCCCTAGAGTCAGACACGACTGGACAATTTGTCAAGGGGAACCTTTACCTTTTTTTATATGTATATGTATATGTATAGAAGTGCCTCCCAGCAGTTGACATAGATGTTGCCTGAGTGAGATAGAATGGGAGGAGAATCTGCTTCCCCCTCACCCACCCTGTCACTGGTGGTGATTTCCTGTAACATACAGTGGGGTGAGCAATTTAAGTGGGTCCTGGAGCCAACTTTCTGTGCCCAGTCAAAAAAGTGGTGGTGGAAGAAGTGATTGCATGCTCACTTCCAATTTTTTAAAAATAGGTATTTTGCAGTATTCAGCACTGCAAAGGGGACCCTGCAACCTGTTTAAAAGGTGAATCTCTCTGCTTTTTCTGGCTTCCATGTTTTCCTGAGGAGACCACTTTTGTGGGCACAAAAACAGCATTGGAGAGGCTGCCCATTGCCCACCCAATGCAGATGGATCCTGCTTCTCTTTACCGGCTCAGTACTGTAAATTGGAATTGGCCCAGTGTTCCTGTTTCCATTTCTGCACATTCTTGATTGTTGTTTCCAAAATCCTCTGTAAGGTTTGGACGGGGGATTTTTTTTTTACCTAGTATGCATATGTACCTCTTCATGGCTCAAGGAATTCCATTTATTGTGCACAGTATGTATTGTAGTACAGAAAATACAGTGCAGGACCATAATAGTACAATGCAGTGGCCAAAATTATGTGTAAAGTTATGTCAGCATAAACTGTTATAGGCACTGGAAATAATTTAAACAAATTGACATCTCGCTACCCCTCCCTTCAGGTTCTGAGGTTCCCTGGCCTAGGGCTCCTGTTTGTCCCAGGGAAGCCTTTGGGCGGGGTAGATAAAAATCAATGATTTTCAAAAAATAAAATCAATTTAAATCACAATTTAAATTTTAAAAAATTATTTTAAAATTTAAATGGTAAAAAATCAGTTTTTTAAAAAATGGTGATTTCATTATCCATCCTGCCTTCGGGATTGAGAGAGCTTTCAATAACCCTAAATTACTGCTGGATCACCTCCAGCAGTCCCAATCCTAGCTGTGGTGGCCTAGCAGCAATCTTTGACTATTAAAGGCTCCCCCTACCATCTCCAGGCCCCCAAAGGCTTCCCCGGTGCTAAAGGGAGACCCAGAGAGACCCAGAACCTGAAAAGGGAGGGATAGGAAACTTTTAATTAGTTTAAATTAATTATTCCCACCACCAGATCCTATTTCCATGGCATAATTTTATGCCAGAAGAATTTTATCCAATGGGTAGTTATCGAGTTTCTCTTTCTTCCTTCTGAAACATGCTTTAGTTTCCGTTAGATATATCTGCAGTCCCGATAGGAATAAACGAATATCGCAAATGAAAACTGTGATGTGGTTCTTAATAGTTTTAAGTGTCACCTTGGGAATTACGTGGCAGAGTTGAGCAAGATTTTGGCTGTGTAGTGTTACTGGCTTGCACGTTGTATTGTTAAACTAGTGAGATTATTGCAAGTGTATGACAGGAGAGTCGGAACAGTGAGTTCCTTTCACTGGGACACTGTAGCACAGCAAGCAGGAAGCACTGGGAGAGAAAAGCAGTAACAAGCAGGCGTCCAACAATTATTTTAGGAAGATAGAAAACAATATTATACTATGTCTGACTATTGGTCCATCTACTAGCTCAGTGTTTCCCATGTTCTTGGACTGCAACTCCCAGAAGCCTTTGCCAGCACAGCTAGTGGTGAAGGCTTGTGGGAGTTGCATTCCAAGAATATTTGGGGACCCAAGGTTGAGAACCACTGCACTAGACTATTATTGTTGACACTGAGGAGTAGAGAGATCCAAGGGCTTCAGGTTAGAGTTTTTCTGCCCTACGTGGAGAGGCCAGGAAAGGAACCTGGGACGGTCTGCATGCAAAAGCAGGTACCACATCACTGCTGCCTCCCCCCAATTTCTACTCCAGGATGTTTAGTTAGTTGTAAAAGAGTCTTTGTAATTTGAATGTGGTTTGTGTTATCTTTCTCCTGTTTTGCTGCTTTAAAAAAAAACTAAAGAGCTTTATCTAAATGGCGTGTAAAAATCTAGATCGCTGCTTAAAAATCAAAGGTGAGAAACGGTAAGGTTGTAAGGATGCTTTGATCTTGTACAAATGGGCTTTGGGGCTAGAAGCAAATCTTACGAATATTCTAGGTCCTTGAAAACATGTTGCTATTTACAAATGTAGCTTCTTTTACAGAAATCATAAAGAATAATATTGAATAGAACACAAATTTTCAAGACTTTACTGTTGCTATAGTTTTAGATGTGCTGTAGGGATTATTAGAGTGGTGGGGGGAGAATTTGATTCTCCACTGTGCCTCCTGAGAGAAGAGCTAGCCTGTACAGCCATGGGCAAGCTGCACAGTCCCAGGGCACTCCCAGAAGAAGGGAACAGTAAACTACTTCTGAGTATTTGCTACGTAGAAAACCCTGGAAAGGATCTCCATAAGTTGGAATCATTTTGATGGCACATAGTTATTGTTATCATTATTGTTGTTGTTATGATTTTTATTTTAAAAACTTTAAAAACATATCCCCCCAGCTCCTTATAAAAGCTTTTATGCTAATTAAAAATCATACAGATCCTATTTTTCTTTTTGAAGACAGTAACATTTTGAAGCCCTTTGGAGAGATGCCCCTCTACAGTCAACCCTCGACTTACGAACGACCCTAGTTACAAACATTTCAACTTACGAACCACTCTGATAGAAAAATATAGCCTCGACTTGCGAACTTTGCTTCGAGTTACGAAGGGGAAAAAAACATACGCGGGAGGCGGGGAAAGCGCGAAATGTGAACTTTCAAGGTGTTCTGTTGAAAAGGTGTCTGTTCCCTCCTTCCCTCCCTCTTTTCTTTCCTTTTTTTTTAACCTAAGTCATCTTAGGTTAAAAGGAAAAAAAATTCTGCCCCTAGTGGTAGGAACGGATTAACCGGCTTTGCATTAGTTCCTATGGGAACTAATGCTTCGACTTACAAACCGCCCCTCGACCTAAGAACCAAAAACAGCCGGAACGGATTAATTGATCTTCAATGCATTCCTATGGGAAATGCTGATTCGACTTACAAACTTTTCGACTTAAGAACATCCTTCCGGAACGGATTAAGTTCGTAAGTCGAGGGTTGACTGTAGTTTCATATCCTTTTTGTAAAAGCACTGTTCCGTCAGTCACCTGTGCTGCTGCCAGTCTGGTGGGCTCATTCTTTCCATGTTTTATCTTGCTATGGGTTTTTGTTTTTTTTTGTTAAATTGACAATCTCTCTAAAATTGACCAAATTCTGTTTAATTGTGGGTACGGTCCAGAAAAAGACAGATGTACAGAAGCCGTGCTGAACTCAAGGAGATTTAAAGAGCTTAACTGTACACTTAAGCCCTGCTGATCTCAAGGAAACTTGAGCACACCTGCTGTTCTTCCAGAAGACAAGAAAGGGACAAGAGGAACAAGTGGACAATGTTTGTTCTTCTACATTCTGCAGATATGATTTATGATGGGGGGGGGGGGGAGGGGGAAACAGTCTCCAAAGATGAAGGAACATGTGAATTGAGTCTAAAATGGAGCACCTGCCTCATTTGTTACCTTGTAACAGGTGAGGCCTTCGGCCAGTTGGCCATGATTCAGTGACGACTCTTGGCTAGAGTGGTGCTTGCCCATAGATTCTTTAATTTCTTCCTTGAGCTGTCAAGATGTTGCACAGAGCTGGCAGACATTTTTAAATTGCTTTAAAAAGATAGATTACCCTTATACAGAAATTCTCTGCAATATCTCCTTTAGTGTGCTGAGACTTTTTTCTCAGGATTTAAAATCCCAGTGATAAACGATTTCAATTAAACCTAATATATTTTAAGAAAACATTATTGATCAGTATGTGCTTTTTACTGGAATGTAATTCCCTTCCTCCTCCTCTTACTTTCCCAGACAGAACTCAAGAGATTATCTCATGGGTCCATAGAATAAATTACAGTGTTGAAAAGGGGTATTGTTTTAAAGGTCAGAGTGCCTACATGCTTTCGGTTTAACTATGATAATTTCCCTCCAACCTACAGGAATAACTGTTACTGCAAACAAAACAAATAGAGATTTTTTTAAAAGCTAATAATAATACACGAATTACTTTGAGGTGGCAGTGAGAACTTTGCCTTTGGCTAGAAGGGATCACAAATGAGATTTACTCAGTTCATATTGCTAAACAGCCTATTATTTCTGTGAGCTATTTCAGGAACTTTTTGTCTTGTTTGGGGATTAGAACCACCTTATTATTCACATTCAGTTCTACATACAAGACTGCTCTTTCTGAGCTAATTCTGGAATTTATGTGGGCAGCTACTATGTGGCTCCTACAGCTTTCTACATGTTTGTAAATGCTGTATTGTGTATTAAGAAAACCTTTAAAGGAGGAACAAGTATACTTTTACCCCTTGCTATAGCCCTGATTCTGATGGGGGTTCTGCATCTGATATTTGAGTTGCCAAACTGGACCTGTTTGTTTGAATGGAAACATTTTGGGGAGGTTTTATCAAAGTTTACCAAATGTGTACTCGTCTGCTATGATTGCTAACAAATGTTTATGCATTTGCTAATGTGACATTCTGCCATAAATCTGAAGTGGGTTCTGGTCCATAAAAGCTTATAATGTAGTAGATGTATTAGTTTTCCAGGCATCACAAGATTTTTTGCAGTAGGGAATTGGTAGCCAAAGATCTGTCCAAAGACAGGAGGAGAGCAAGGAGGAAGCCAGTCTAGGCTGCCTTAGAAGGATATTCTACAGCCTGGAAGCAGCCAGTGAGGAGGTCCTCCCTCATGTCCTCACCTACATGTGCCTAGGAAGGTGGTGGGGCTAAGGCAGAGGTTTCTCTTGAAGATCCTTATAGCCAGGTGGACTCATATGAGAGTTCTAACCCTTCAAATAGTCTAGCCTGAAGCCATATAGGGCTTTATAGGTCATAATTAGTACTCTGAATTATGCCTCGAAATTGACCGACAGCCTGTGAAACTGTTATAGCAAGGAATTTCTCTTCCCCCCTGTAACCTACTCCACTCAACAGTCTGACTTCAGCATCTTTGATCTCCTGATGTTTCTGAATACTTCCCAAGGCAACCTGACATAGAATGTATTACAGTAATCTGGACAGGATGTACCTGAGAGATGTGTCACTGTGTTGCCAGATCAGCCATCTGCTGGAATGGGACAACAGGTGTGTTATTTTTAACTCTGTAGATATACTTTCAGTCATTGGTGAAGTCTGGGCATCCAGGCACAGGAAAGAATTCAGAAGTATGAGTTTTCAGGGTGAGTTTTGCCCTGTCATATTGAATTTGTATTATTTAATCTGCTTTTCCACTGACCAGGATCACCTTTGTCTTGTTTAGATTAAACTTCAGTTCACTCTCATCCAGTCCATTTCTGACATCAGCAGGGCTTGAAAAATTTTAGAATGTCTCACCAGGCAGTCAAAAATTTCACCAGTCAGCATGACCGGACTATAGCCTTGCAAATTATTGGGATTGGGAATCACTGATTTATACCCTCAGACTTGGGTTGCTTTATTACCTGCATGCCTGTGGGGTCATGAAGCTTGTATTTTGAATTCATTTTATTTATTTATTTATTTATTTATTTTTATTTTATTTTATTTATATCCCGCCCATTTAGAACAAGGTCTACTCTGGGCGGCTAACAACAATATTAAAATAAAATAAAACAAAAATATTAATACACTAGAGGATGGCAAAATAAGTTAGGTATCGACAGGAGGGAAGGCCTGTCTGAAGAGCCAGGTCTTAAGTTGGCTCTTAAAAATGCCCAGCGAGGGAGCCAGACAAATTTCTGGGGGGAGATTGTTCCAGAGCCGAGGGGCCACTGCCGAGAAGGCCCGCTTTCTTGTTCTTTCTCTTCGGGCCTCCTTCGGCGTTAGGCCCCTCAGCCGCCCCTCCTGGCTAGAGCGAGTGATACAGGTAGATCTAGGTGGGAGAAGGTGTTCCGCCAGATATTGAGGTCCTAAACCGTTTAGGGCTTTATATGTCATCATTAATACTTTGAAATCAATGCGGAAACGAACAGGTAGCCAATGCAAGGCCGCCAGAGTGGGGGAGATATGTTGATGTTTTCTCACCCCAGTAAGAAGTCTGGCCACCTCATTCAATGCCTTTCTTTTGAATGTCTCCAGCAAAAAATAAAACTGAAAGCAAAAGTGCCTGGCCTCTTAAGGAGCCACGGTTCCCACCCACCCCAGGATGTGTCCTCGTTTGGTTGAAATTGGGAGCAGGGAATCTCCATATTCTCCAGCATGGGACTACTTTACATTCTCCTGCAGAGCTATATCTCTATGTACCGCTCGAACTCTCTTCTTGTGAAAAGAGGGCAGTTTTCCTTTTGCAATGGGAGGGAGGAGGGGAGGACTGCAGGATTAGAGAGAGAGAGACAGGCGGAGGGGAAGGAGGCAGGCAGGCAGGGAGCTGTGACTCGTCCAGCAGCATTTTTCACTCGTCACAGACGAGTGAATTTTTCAAGCCCTGGACATCAGACATTGCTTTAGCAGTCTAACAACTTCCATGGATTTTGATGGCAAGGAGAAACAGAGTTAGATGGTATGCTAGACAGTCTCTCCCAGTAGCTTCATGTAATTTTTGAATGGCATGTAGTAGAAGACAAAAGCTTGAGAGATCCCAGATGCTAAATGCTAGAGTGTGGAACAAGAGTCTTTCAACATCACTTTCAGAGTTTTGCCTTCCAAGAAGGACCACAGAACCGCTGTAAAAATAGTACATCCAGGTCTTAGAGAGGTGGTTGATGGTATGAAAAGCTGTTGGGAGGTCAACTCCACCTGTTCAGTTCACAACATAGGTAATGCACCAAGGGAACCAACACTGCTTCCATCCTATACCCAGGTATCAAACTATATTAAAATAGGTCTCAAGAATCTAACTCATTCAAGAACACCTGGAGCTGAGAGGACACTATATGCTTGTACATGCCCAAGAATGGAATATTAGGAGACCAGGAATTATCCAGTGTGATAGGGTTCGGGGAGGGATTCCTCGGTAAATGTCTAATTTCTACCTCTTTTAGACAGACTGACACCCTGCCTTAATCTAGAGAGGCATTCATCACTTGCCTTACCCACTTGGCCAGTCCACTTCCAGCCACTTGTATGAACCAAGTAGGACAAGAATCCAGCAACCATGTGTTGGTCCTCACTTCTACAAGGATCCTGTCCGCACCCTCTGACTGTACAAATTGTAATATACCTGTTATCATGATCTTTATTCCCCAGTCCTAGGAAGTGAGGCAGTCTGGGTTGGGGGCAGGTGGCGAGCCTTAGCTGTGAAATGCTAATTCAGGGGCCTATTTGACCAAACAAATGTGTTCACAAGGCTGGAATGGCAATGTGGAAGCGGCAGGCAGCAACAGCAGGCTTGCACCAGGGAGACATTTTGGAATTCCTTCTCTTCAGTTGTAGTAGCAAATGGTAATGAATGGTTTGATCCATGGACTAAAGAAAGGAGCTTCTTTAGTATGGAAGGTTTGCACCAGGGAGACATTTTGGAATTCCTTCTCTTCAGTTGTAGTAGCAAATGGTAATGAATGGTTTGATCCATGGACTAAAGAAAGGAGCTTCACGTAGTTTAATAATAAAGCAGTTCGTGGGGGGAAAGGATTAGGGAATTTCAAAGCCCAAATCTCATCAGACACCAGTCATAAAACCAAATGACTCAGTTTCAGTCATTTCTGTCCCTAAAAGATGAATTTGAATACCTACTGCTATCCTTTTCTGGACTGACTGTAGTAGCTGGTGGTTATTTTGTTGCTCTGATCGTGGTTTGTGAATTACTCCAGAAAAAGACCATCTCTTTAAATATAATTATATACTGCTTTTATGTGCTACTGTGTTGTACCAAAACATTAACAATTTGCTGCTTAATATATGTGTATTCCAGCACAGACTAAACTTTCTTTGGGGGCCTTTTGGAGTATAAAGACAGATTAATTATAAGTGTTAAGTTTTGAGAATGTATGTATTACTTCAGGGGAGATTTCATCCCAGCCCAGAGCAGAAGTCAGACAACTTTGAAGGTTGCACCATCCAGCTTGTATACATCGAAATACAATACAACAGTCGCAACCTTTTCTTGTGTTGGTGCAGTTCTTTAAGAGGTATCTATTTTATCTGCAGGATATCCCAGGTAATGTGCCCATTTGGCCATAAGTTTTAAGATGAGGAACTGTTTTGACTCATGATGAGGCATCTCAAAAGCTTTCTTTACAAACACAACTGCTGCAGTGTTTTCTCTAAACCTTTGGTGACCGGTGCTTCTTCAGAGGAGCATTTAAAATGCTGCTAGAGTCAGCCAAATCATACTTGCACTGTGGGTGAACTTTGACGCCTAGTTAGACGTGACTGTGAAGACATGAATTATTAAAACACAAATTTTTTTCAGTCACTGTTTCTGTGGTCGTGTATTGTGCAAAAAAGAAAACAGCAGAAGGCTACAGTTAGAACAGGCTTCTGTTCACAACGCGTTCTGAGCTTCTCACTACATTTCTTCTGAATTTTAAAAAAATATCACATCTGGTCTTGAGTAAAATTTCCACTTAATAAGGGGGGGAAAGTCAGTATGTTTAAAATTATTTCAGCAGCTACTTAAGATAACCCCTTTAATCTGCGAGTGAAGACATTAGCTGTAAGAGCAGCAGTGAGCTTGGGCATCCTAGTGATGAATGCTGTTAAGTGCTCCACACAGTTCCTTAAATCATGCATACAGAAGTACTTTAATCTCTTTCTTTTAAGCCCCTTAGGTCCTTCCTCCCCCCCCCCCCCCACTTCCCACGCACTCCATGTTAGCGACAGGCAGATTTCCTTCCCTTTTTGGCAGCATTATTGTTTATGTAGGAGGATCTTAGTGAGATTAGATTCTTCGACTGCCTAGTCATAAGCCTGCTCAGAATTACTTTCCACATCCCTGTGAAGAGAAAATCTTCAACAGATTTGAATATGGGAATTGCCACTAATATCCAACATAAACGGATGATTGGCTGTATATTTAATTTATTAGTGTAGAATTGGCAGAGCACATGTAGTCAGTGATGGGATGTTTATTCTTATAACCCTGTAAGAGAAACTGTCTAGTTCTAACACAGAATTCAGTGTTTTAAGTGACTGAAATAATGGTTTTATGCTACTGTAAAATAGTTACGATCCTTATAGTTCTTGCTAGGGTTTGTACAGCTGTACCAAGCTCTCAGGATATGAGCCTTAGAAGCCTACTCTCTGTGTTCTTGTTACTGTACACAGCAGTATTATTTAACACAACTGAGAGGGATATTATCTAGGTTATCTGATAAAGCAAAAAAAATATGCTTATTTTAATATATGTGTACTCCAAATCTGCTACCACAGTGAGAAATTTGGCTGTCTTTGTTGATCCTTGTTTTTAAATTACCTTTTGTTAATAGTGTGTGGCATGCAAGCTTGGTGCCATGCCTCCTCAATTTACCATCATGTGACTAACAGTAATTCTGATGGAGGTGTTTTTATATGTCTGCCTTTCCAGTATGTTGCTTATAAAGCTGTAACTTTAACCAAGTAAATGAGAGGGTTCTTAAACATCTATTTGCTGCATGAAAAAGCGTGAGTGGCTCTATGCATGTTCTGTTAGTTTTTCATATTAATTCCCATCTAGTGTCAATTTCAATTTACTGGGGATCCTTTTTACTCTCTCTGCTCTGCCCCACTAAATCAATTAGTGAGAGGATAGCAGAAAATATGCAGGATCCTCAGCCACATATGTTGTATCCTTGATCGTTTTTACCCACCCTGCTTTACTCAGGGTTGTGAAGAAAACATTATAAATCTATCCTTTTTATTGCATAACACGTAGCAGAATGATTATTCTGATTTGTGAGGACACAACTAGGGTAGGGTCGTTTGCCTGAATCAACTCAGTATTAAATGGAACAATTCAACCTATACTGTGGGGACTTTGGCTTTGTGAGATTAGAATCGCTGTTACGAAACAACCTGCATTGGAATCTGTGTCTGAAATGCCAGCCTGACATCATGAGATTTGGAATCGAGCTCATTATAGGCATTCTTACTTAATATTTGCCGGCTTATCCATAGCCCTTGAAACTAAACATCTTTGTGAAGGAAAATAAAGCCTGAAACCTCAGTTCATTACCTTAGGTTTTCAGGAGCTGATTTCTTACAAAACATGATGGAACATCTCCAGTGCACATGACAGATTTGAGCCTTCTGTTTACGACCTAAAATGTAGGTGGAAAGACTCCCTTTCCATTGGGTGTAAGTGCACAAATGCCCAGTGGAAAGGATGTTTGCAATCTTATCTTGAAGTCTTGGTTCTTATTCCAGATCTGTACATAAGGAATCTTTGGGTCAGGTTTCTATCTTATTTTCAGTTTCCCATCTGTACCAGGGAAATAATTTGTGTCCAGTCTCTCAGGAAATCTTATCTTCCCTGAGCTTGGGATAGCATGGCTATAAATGTAGAGTAGTCCAAAGGAGACTGATGGTGTATCATGTTGTTCAATAACACTGAGTACTGACTCATGTTGTTGAGAGCCATCTAACATAAGGCACATTTCCCAGTTGGGAGTTATTATAAATAGCTTGTGTCAAAAAAGTCTAAAAGCTTCTTTCCAAAATTCTCCTTTTTCAACCCAAACATAGTGTGGAAAGCTGTATGCACCATCTGTTTTAAGGAAGTCTTTTTTTTTTCCCCTCTCTGGTTAATCATTCAAGTAAAAAGTTATGGATATTTAGTTTTGTAAATTTAATGTTTAATTAAGAAAATAATTGGCACAATGATTTTATGGGTTTATTATATTGAAAATGCACACCAAATCTAGTGCTTAAAAGTGTTAAGGTTTGTTGACAGTCTTCTATATTTGTATGTTTGCATACATTTTTAAAAAAATAATGTCATCATTACAAATGCAATCATTTTATGTTAAATTTATGTAGATAGTGAAGATGGTATCTTAGAATTCTTCAAACCCAAGATTGAGAGCAATGCCATCACTAAGCAAATTTGCAAAAATTAAAGCATTGGTGCCTCCCTTTTATAATTGTTTTGCATAGAAATTGAGGTAAAGGCTAGCCTTCCCCCACACTGTTTCCTTTCAGATATTTTTTTGACTACAGCCTTCATCATGTCTCACCATTGGCTTTGTGGCTGAGGATGGTCAGACTTATAGTCCACAGCATCTCAAGACCACTCAGTTGAGGAAGGCCAGGCTTCAAGTGTGCAAGAGAATAGGTCTCTGAACAGCCTTTCTTGATGAAAGATGAACACCTCCATGGAAGTTATCCTCTCTCCTTTGTTTGTGTGTTCTATGCTGTCAAGTCAGAGCTGACTTATAGCGACCCCAATAGGGCTAATAGGGTGAGTGAGATATTTAAGGAGTGGTTTTACCAGTTCCACCAGTGAGTGTCTGTGGCCACGTGGGAATTTGAACCCTGTTATCCTAGTCCAGTGGCGGTGAACCTTTTTGGGCCCGAGTGCCCAAACGGGGGGGGGGGGGGACCCAAAAAAAAAACCCGGCGGCCAGCGGCAGAACCAGAAGTGGCAGAGGAAGGGGGAATCCCGGGCATGGAGGTGCCTCGAGACCCCACTCCAGATCCGCCACCAGCACCAGCTGCTCCAGATCCTGGCCCGCCGTCTGTTGAAGTGCCAGCACCGCAGCTGCAGCTGCCTCCTGAGGTTTGGCTGCTGGGGGGGGAGGAGAGTAGCGATCCGGGGACTTATGGCTTATGTGCCCGCAGAAAGGGCTCTGCATGACAGCTGTGGCACACGTGCCATAGGTTCGCCGTCGCTGTCCAAGTCCATCACTCTATCCACTACACCACATTGTGAATCTGCTCTCTCCTTTAGCTGCAACTATCTACTGAAACTACCTGTTTTTAGTGTTTTTGTAAGAAGTGAATTTTCACAAGGATTAACCACACTCAACCATTCCGTGATATTGAGGTGAGAGGGGAATAATCACTTGGCTTTTTCCATAGAGGGAGAGCCATACTTCAACACTTATTTAATTAAAGATAGTTAAAATGTGTGATGGGCTTCTGGCTCCCCATGTTTTTATAATAACATTTTTAAAAAATCTCTTGGCTTGCACAAATTATTTTTAAATCACCAAGCTGCCAGGCATGAATCCAGGGATGTAAGGTTTGTCTTAACAGCAGCTTTTTTTTTTTTTTGGCTGTTTTTGACATAGTTGTAGAGCAATGCATTCTTGGTACCATATGTTAAAACTAATTGAATCTTCCTTTTCTATTGCTCTTTTAATGAACATCCCGATACTGCTAATGGACATTATTTTCAGTGTATGTAGGTATTTTGGGCTTTTTTTTTGTTTTGTTTCCTGTAGAAGAAAACATCTTCTAAGCCTTATTGGCATCTGTACTCTTCTGATCTTTTTACCTTGCTTAGTCAGTGCTAGTAGCCAGTAATCCTAACAGCAGACGAAACGCCTTAAGCTGTAAAAACAGGAAGTCTGGTTAATTCTAATCCTTCTAGCAGGCTGAAACTTGTCACACTTGATAGTGCACCAGATCTGCTGGTCTCCCTCTGAAATCCATTCCATTTTGCCTTTGTGGTACTAAGTGTATATTAAGACTTTCTTTGATCTTCCCATCCCAACTTCCATCCCTGACTTATTGATATTCCAGACATGCACAAATGATTGGTTTGTTTAGGCTCAGTTTAGTATATTAAAAGGGCAGTCCTCCCGCAGCACTGCTAGAGGAAGATTTGTTGACTTTATTGAGACTTGCTCTGGTGAAGCACTTTTGACAGTTGAGCTGTGAGAAAGCTAATACAGTTGTCGGCATGCCAGGAGTTTGGGTTTGAGAGGCTTAAAGAAGGCAAGCCTGGTTTGATTCTGCAGGTGAATGTCCCTGTTCATTGCAGCAATAAATATATACGGGGGCACAAAGCAGCTTGCACTGTGGACATGGTTATGGCCCATGGGGTTTCTCCTTTGAGGGAGGGCATGAGGAAATGGCCAGAGGGATACAAGATTTTCATGAAGAAAATACCTACCTACCTACCTACCTACCTACCTATCATCAGCTTAAATCTGTTTCTCTGATTGCTATAGTTGCTAGAATTTAGGATTTTTCAAGAATATTTCTGATTTTTTAAAATTATAGAATCATAGAAAAGTGAAGTTTGAAGGGGCCTACCAGGCCATCAAGTCCAACCCCCTGCTCAATGCAGGAATACAATCAAAGCATATCTGCCAGGTGAATATCCAATTTTTTCTTGAATTCCTCCAGTGTTGGAGCACTCAACAACTCTCGAGGTAACTGGTTCTACAGTCGTACTGCTCTAACAGATAGGGCGTTTTTCCTGATATTCAACTGAAATCTGGCTTCCTTTAACTTGAGCCCATTGTTGCGTGTCCTGCACTCTGGGATGATCGAGAACAGACCTTGCCCCTCCTCTGTACGACACCCTTTCAAATATTTGAAAAGTACTGTCATATCACCCCTCAGCCTTCTTTTCCCAAGGCTAAACATGCCCAATTCTTTCAGCCTTTCCTCATAAAGCTTGGTTTCCAGCCCCCTGATCATCCTTGTCGCCCTCCTCTGAACTTGTTCCAATTTGTCAGCATCCTTCTTGAAGTGCGATGTCCAGAACTGGACACCATACTCAAAGTGAGGCCTAACCAGTGCTGAATAGAGGGGGACTTGCACCTCGCGGGATTTGGAAACTATACTTCTATTAATGCAGCCTAAAATAGCATTAGCCTTTTTTGTAGCCACATCACACTGTTGGCTCATATTTAGCTTGTGATCCACGACAATTCCAAGATCCTTCTCGCTCGTAGTTTTGCTGAGCCAGGTATCCCCCATCTTGTAACTGTGCAATTGGTTTCTTTTTCCGAGGTGCAGTACTTTGCACTTATCCCTGTTGAATTTCATTCTGTTGCTTTTGGCCCAGTGCTCCATCCTATCAAGGTGATTTTGAATTTTGTTTCTGTCTTCTAGGACAGTGGTCCCCAACCTTTTCCAAACCGCGGACCGGTTGGAGGGGGGGGTCCGTGCGCGGGGGCAGGGCACCCCCTGCACTCGCGGGTGGGCAGGGGGTCGCTCGTGCATTCATGGGTGAGTGGGGTGCGCTCACGGGTGGGCATGGTGCGCATGCGCGGGTGGGCGGGGCACCCGTGTGGGTGAGTGGACCGTGCGTGTGGGTGGGCGTGTGGGTGGGGAGTGCGTGCAGGGGGACAGGAGATCTGTCTCTGCGGCCCAGTCCTGCCAAGGCCATGGGGGGTTGGGGATCCCTGTTCTAGGGTATTAGCTATATTTTGTTATTTATTTTATGTTTTGTTGTTTATTTTAAATTGTACATTATGAGTTTAATATTTTGGGTTTTTTTAGAAGAAGATTTTTCAAAATCAAAAGGGGATCATGATGCTAAAAGGTTTGGAAACAGTTAATATAGGTCAGTGATTCCCAACCTTGGGTCTCTAGGTGTTCTTGGGCTAAAACTCTCATATGCCTTCACTACTAACTGTGCTGGCCAGGGTGTCTGGGGGTTGCAATCCAAGAACATCTGGGTACCCAAGGTTGGGAACCACTGATCTAGGTCACATTAAGCCAACATCTATATTCCTGCTGGGAGTCACTTAAGTATCTGGAAAGCCGGGGGGGGGGGGGGGGGAGAGACCTGTTTTCTACTGCACATAGTGATCTCTTAATAGCAAATACTATGTTAGTAGCCTGTGCTGCTTCACTATTGCATGGTTCTCTGTTCTGAAACACATATATGCATTAAATATATAGAGCATACAGACACAGACACCAATTATTCTGTAACTATAAAGTGTAAAATGTGTCTTTCACCAGGGAAGTGAAACCGAGGGAAGTCATTTTTGTTAAAAACGTAGAGTTGGACAAATTCACCAGAGACTTGGTTAAAAGGGATTTGGGTGGTTTGGGCAATGACTTGCAAGCAAAAAACAGTTGGTTGTTGATCTCGTTAAACTGTGGTTTTGTATTTAGCTGGGTCTGCCTGCCAATAGAATGGACACTGCTGATATTATGGGATTCCCCTCCTTCATCACCCTTCTATTCTCTAAGGTTCAGGGACCTGTGGAGCATGTTTATGGGTTGTGGCAGGTAAGAGAGGAAAGAAAAATCCCATTGGATAAGCAAAAGCTGGCTGTTGTGATGCTGGAGGTTCAGATACTTCCATCATGTGGTAGAAACAAGACATTTTCATAGATTCCCGGTACAAATTAATGTATTATATCTGGAAACATTTAAAAATACCTTCTCTGCATCCAAGATGAACTCTCCTTAGCATCTCACTTTTGTATATAACTGAAGGAGTGAAAAATAAATTTTGGACCTATGCAGCTCTGGGACTGTGCAGTTAGTTCAAGGCTGCACAGGGTGGCTCCTCTCCCAGAAGGCATAGTGCAGAACTGAACTGATGTTTGGCTCTGTAGATAAGTACTCCAACCCACTGAGCTCCCTTATGCCTGTTGTTCAAGTGGGCAAATATACTAAGGACACATGCCATTACATTTTTGTCTGTAAAAAGCAAAAGTGTACATTGCTGAAAGCAAGAAACATAGTTTAGAAGCTGATGTTATCGTAGAATGCCTACATTGTAATTCTAGAATTGTGTGTGTTCTGTGACAGGATGTGACTTTGGGGAAACTGAAAATCTTTCATTCTGGTGCATGAGGGTTAACATTTCTGAGATTTAGTTGTTTAATGCTTAAGAACTGGAAATAGTCCTTATTTCTGTGAAATAATTTCATCCCTCATCTTAAAAGTGCCTGTTATCTAAACATGGAAACTAAATGTGTAATGCTTAAGGGATTTATGACAGACCCTTCAGAAACTCAGTAATCTCACATTAGCAGAAAACTACTCCTAGTCATTATGGATATGATATATCTTGCAGGGCGGCAGTATAAATACCGCAGTGTTAGTGCTAGGAGACACTTGATCTTGATCATTGAAGTCTTTACTGGTATGCTGTCAACAGCAATTCAAATCAAGGCAAAGGAGAGTGACAGCTGGGACCTGTATAGAAGACATGTAGAGAAATGTGTTTGGTAACTATCTAAGGTAGGGCTGTTCAGTGTCCTGATCACCTAAGGCAAGACTGCGTTTGGTCAGGTTTTGGAGAAGGTGTATAGATATTGTGTAGGACTTTCTGTTATTTCAACTTAAGTTGTGAACGGCTAAATCCACTTGCTAGTCCTAGCTTGTGCAGACCCATAGAACTGACATACCAGTTCCTGTTCTGCTTTAGTTGGGACTTGTAGCTAGATTCAGCTGTTTGTCATAATTGTGTGTTACAAATGTACATGGTCTTGTTAGAATCATAAAAGGAAGACAAGGATGGAAAAGATTTTCAGATTATAAATAGTCCTGTTTACAAATACATGACTTTGTATGTATCTTCCCAAGTCTGTTGCGTTTTTCCCCTCATTAATTTTGGTTTTAGTATTGTACTTGTTTGATTCTTTTTAAATATTTGTATGCTTAGTGTTCTTGATTTTTAAACATTTTTTTACCGATGTGAGCTGCCTTGGGTCCTTTTTAAGGAGAAAGGCAGGGTAAAAACATTTTAAATAAATAAATAAATGGCAGTGTGCATTTTAAAGGCTGATAAATTGTCCTGACTTTGATTTTAATTGAGTTATTAGCAAATGGAGAGTTGGGTCCAAAGGTGTTGCAAAGCAGAAGGCCTTTTGTGATCTTTTCTGCCCCTTTAAAAGCTCATCTAGGTTAGGAGACTCTCCTGAACAGGGTGGAGTACCTTACATTGAGGAACTGAGGCTGGAGGGATAGCAGCACCAAATCAGGCAAAAGTACTTCTGGAGAGGCTTACTGAAGGGGGCATATGGGACAGATGCTTTTGTGATCAGTTTTGCACAAACATTATCCATAGAGTAGGGGTGCAAAACCTTTGACTTTCCAGGTGTTTTGGTCTGCCAATTCTATCCAGTCTGGTTGGTGGTAAGGGATTGTAGGGGTGGTTTGCTGAAACATCTAGAAGACCGGAGGTTTACCACTTTATTATTTAAATCTTATGAGGACACAAGTTCAAAAATGCCATACATTGGGTCTTTAGGTCTTCAGAGCCTTGGGAAGTCAAGGGCTTAGCTCCGCTCTCCTGGACTCATCTTCCATATCCAGTCATAGAGCATCTGACAATGGAAGTGATAGCCATATTTTTCAGAAAAACTATAGTACAGCACATTATGGTCTTCAAACATGCCAGGGGAATGAGTGGAGATAGAAAGGAAGATTCTTGTTTAATCCCCTACAGCCATTCATGCAAGTCATTTTTAAATTATTTCACAAATCTTACAGCAAGTATTTTGTAAGCTTAAAGAAGGGATACTTTTTCTGTATATACAGTGCTAGTAAGCAAAACACTGAGTAATACCTTGAACATTAATATAAGAGTTAGTAAGACTGGCTGAATTCAGCCTTTGGGTTATGGAAGGTGGCAGGAGTAGAATGTGTTTCTAAAAACAACAACAGTCCTATGTGTTACGTAGTGGCTTGCTCCACATTTGTGTTTTGCAGTCTCTCTTGAGAGGCCAGCAGATCAGACTTCACAGCAAGATGCCTGCGTAGGAGAAGCTTTCCCACCTGTTAGGCTGTCTGTGCAACTCCAGCAGGGAGTCTTGCTATTCTGAATTCAGGCACCTTCAGCTTTGGAAAAGGAGGATGAAATGAGATCCGATCCAGAGGAACTCTAGAGACGTTACTAATCCTAGTTCTAATTTTACATCTTGGGAAGAGGCTTGTTTATGTGCTGATCTCTACCGAATGGCGGTGGGGGAGAGGAGAATACGATGATAGTCATACATTTTGAATTGGAAGAGTCATTTTAGGGTCTTAATGTGCAAGTTCAGGACCTTAACAGGTGACTGCTTCATAGGTTAAGAATAGATTAAACCCATGGGAGTGTTCCTGGGTTGTTTGTCTTTTTTTGGTAACTGAAACATGTGAGACCTATTAGTACTTACATCTACCTTAGGAAAAAGACATGAGATCTGTTAAGATGCGCTCACATTATTTATATCATGATCTGTGAAGCAGATGGTTTGAGCATTTTCGCCATTGAATTTTAAAGGAGAAATAGAGCTCTTTCCGATGTAACATCAAATCACGTGTTAGCATTGTGTCTTGGACTTGTACACTACCTTCTCCGTACTCTTCTAGTGTTTCTGTGAGAAAGTGTATAATTGTAACTTCTGTTTTCTGTTAACCACAGCTTGCCATGTTACTCAGCCTGACAAATTATAGTTAATCTTAAATGTGGTTTGTTGAATCCAACCAGCATCAACCCATATTGTTTAAAATACTGGGTTGTTTCAAGAATCCACAGCTAAATTTGTCCACAGTTTAGAGTTTGGGTGCAGCAGGAAACTGTGGTTAACCTGAAATGGATGGAGAAGATCTCCTTGTGGTTATGTAGAGGAGGAGGATGGGTACTTCATAAGCCCCAGGCTCACAGAGTCAGATCTTTGTGAACATAATGACCCTGGCCTCCTACAAAGAGGGTCAGAAAAAGAATGGCGGTACTGTATTAACGTGATCAATTGTTGGGTCTTACAAAGGCCTTTCAAAGATCTCACAGAGGCCTTTGATTTGGTTAGCAGGGACGGCCTTTTTAAAATACTTTCCAAGATTGGATGTCCACCTCGACTCCTTAACATCATCAGGTCCTTTCATGAGGAAATAAAGGGCACTGTAGTTTTTGATGGCTCAACATCAGATCCCTTTGACATCCGAAGCAGAGTGAAACAGGGCTGTGTCCTCGCGCCAACCCTGTTCGGGATCTTTTTTGCTGTCATGCTGAAGCACGCCTTTGGAACTGCAACAGAAGGTGTCTATCTCCGGACTAGATCAGATGGAAAGCTCTTTAATCTCTCTGGGTTGAAAGCGAAGACCAAAGTCCAGCTGAAATGCATGCGGGACTTCCTCTTCGCCGATGATGCAGCTGTTGTTGCCCACTCTGCTGAAGAGCTCCAACAACTTATGAATCGCTTTAGCAAGGCCTGCCAAGACTTTGGATTAACAGTCAGCCTGAAGACAACACAAGTTATGGGCCAGGACGTGGACTCGCCTCCCTCTATTACCATCTCCACACAAGAATTGGAGGTTGTTCATGACTTTGTGTACCTTGGCTCAACGATCTCTGACACTCTCTCCCTAGATGTCGAGCTGGATAAACGCATTGGCAAAGCAGCTACCATGTTCTCTAGACTCACAAAGACAGTATGGCTTAATAAGAAGCTGACAGCATATACCAAGATCCCAGTCTATAGAGCCTGTGTCCTGAGCACATTCCTGTACTGCAGTGAGTCCTGAACCCTTTTTGCACAGCAGGAGAGGAAGCTGAACACGTTCCATATGCGTTGTCTCCGACGCATTTTTGGTATCACCTGGCAGAACAAAGTTCCAAATAGAGTAGTCCTAGAACGAGCTGGAATTTTTAGCATGTATACATTACTGAAACAGCGACGTCTACGTTGGCTTGGGCATGTCGTGAGAATGGCTGATGGTCGGATTCCAAAAGATCTCCTGTATGGAGAATTAGTGGAGGGAAATCGCCCCAGAGGGAGACCACAGCTGCGATACAAGGATATCTGCAAGCGGGATCTGAAGGCCTTAGGAATGGACCTCAACAGATGGGAAACCTTGACATCTGAGCGTTCAGCCTGGAGGCAGGCGGTGCATCATGGCCTCTCCCAATTTGAAGAGACCCTTGTCTAGCAGGCCGAGGCAAAGAGGCAGTCCCGAAACCAGCAAAATCAGGGAGCTGGACAGGGAACAGATTGTATTTGTCTTCCGTGTGGAAGGGATTGTCACTCTCGAATTGGCCTTCTGAGCCTCTCTAGACGCTGTTCCAAGTCCTCCATACAGAGCACGTTACCATAGTCTCTTGAGACTGAAGGATGCCTAATCAAATAATCATGTTGGGTCTTTCATTTAGTGTTTGTTTGCCATATCACAAGGCTGCTGTTTTGTCCAGCCTCATCTTACTCTCCCTTTATGTACAGCGCATCCCAGATAATTTGCTTGATTTATAATGAAACAAGGGAATCTCTTCAGTTTTGGAGTCTTAAAACTGAGTATCCTGTTGAGAATTCATTGATGTTAAAGAAATTAGTTCTTCTTGCTTGTGCTTTGAGTTCTGTCCGTGTTACATGCATGTTGGAATACTCTAACTGTTGTTACATTCTACCTTTTCTCCATCTGGCAAGATTTTATTTCCTTCAGTATATGTTATTAATGAACAACAGCAACAACAACAACCTAGTATCCCAGAATAGGTAGACAAAGAAATGTATTACGGATTAAAGTTAAAAGATGTACATGCAAATTGGCTTTCATTCTATTTCTCTTTTAATCTTGATAACCCAACTGACAAAATTTGTTCAATTACTTAGAAGCACACTTTCCTTTCTGTTAGAAGGCATAGGTTTTTGAAAGAGTTACTGCATATGAAGATTGACAAGGGCAAAACTCATACATGGACAAAATAATATGCACTGAGATAGTCACATCAACGATTCTTACAATTCAATTGGGAAAACATATAAAATATTATTTTAAATCATTAAGAGTCACCCTTGCTAAAATTGGTTCCTATGTGGTTTACACAATTGTAAGATTAGTAATAATGGCAAAATGCAAAAAAAAAATTCCAAGAAAACTGTGACTATTTTTATAAGAGGTTAAATGTTTTGACTGAATTTCTCCAAAAAGAGGTGATGACTGAACTTACTCCATAGACGCTCCTACTTTTATGAAATTGAAACATGCAATTTCTAATAGCAAGTGTACTTTTGGGGGTTTGTTTTGTTTTGTGGTCTCAATACTACTACCATCATGGTGTTGTCATTTTTCTGTGATGTCATGTTAAATTGGAAGTAAAAATTCTATAAGGCTTTTTGCTCAGAAGTGAAGGTACCACAGTGCAAAATAATAAACAATATATACACAGGAAAAACAATACATTAATAAAAATACAGTTTAAAAAACCCCAAACAGTGTAACAAGGACTGGCCACCTTAAAATTTCTGTTAGAACAGAAATATTCTAGCTTTACACCAAAAAGATTGCAAGATCAGCACCAGGTGTTTTCTCCATGGAAAAAGGTGTTCCATAAATGAGGTGACACAACAAAGGAGACTCTTCTCTCTGTCACACACTGAGCAAAAGTCATCTTGACACAAACCTCTCTTGTAGTTCTTAAGTCACAGTTAGCCTGGTACAGGTAGACATATTCCACCAGGTAATTGCATCCTTAGCCTTTGAAGGCATTATAGATGTCTCTCACCACCTTGAACAGAGTCTGGAAGCAAATATACCACAAACATATGTACTGAAGAGATTAAAACAATAGGAGTTTGAATAGGTTCATTTCCTATAATGGTTGTCACAAGAATATGCAGTACAGCCTCTGTACTGGAGTACAGAACATCTGACAAAGTGAGACTGTATGTATATGCACCTTAAGCACGTGTATTTGACAAGTTACAAATAAGAATTTGTAAGAAGATGCCAACCACAGAGACTGGCGAAACGTTAGGAAGAAGAACCTTCAGAAACACGGCCAAAGAGCCCGAAAAACCCACAACAAGCAACAACAACCATGTCGTTGCTCTTGTCCGCCTTTTGTGACCAGCCAGACTAGATCATCCCAAAAGTTAATAATGATACAGTTATTTAAACAAGATGCTTCCTGTATTACTTTACTAAGGCTTGCTGTCAGAAGCATAAACAGCAGACTATCTTCGGAATACCTTTTCATTAGGAGACTTGAGAGTCAAACTGAGCATTAAAGGGAATGTGTATTTCCTCTGATCAACACACTGTCCATTCATGCAATTTCTTCAGAGATAGGTGCCTTACTAATCAGACATGGAAAGCTCCTGTTTCCCCTGCAATGATCAATCACAAATAGAGCATTGGTTATTAAGATACAGAAGAGAAGAAAAGCAAGTGCTGTGGCAAAACAGATGCTTTTCACTAATTGTGAGGGCACTGCTTCGAAATACATGCTAAGTGTACTGTGTAGTTTGAACCTAATTTACCAGTCAGAATGATCTTGAAGTCCTGGCAGATTAGCGTTGGCAGGAGAATATTTTCTGTGTACCAGAGCCCTGTTCAGTTCAGAAAACCTACGTGCATGTCACAGATAGAAGGGAGTAGGCTAGTTTTGCCCTGGTCTCTTTCTGGTGTTGTCACTCTCTTTCACATGGAGAGCAACAAGTCCAAAGACAAGAGCTTCTGCTTTTTGTGAACTTTCTTCCCGTGAATTGTGACCCTGAAAAGCCAGTGTCCCCACTCACATGGATAGTGAAGACAAATCACATCTTCAGATTCATCACTTTCTACATGTTGGAGAGTGGTTGCTGGAAACCGAAGGGGGCAAGGCTAAAGCACTCTTCTCTACTCCTACTCCTGTTAAGTAAATTTCCAAATTTCCAGAAACGATTTCCAAATGATTAAATAGGACTCAGTTGCCAGACCTCACAGGGAGGCATTTTATATGACTCCCTTACGAGCCAACTTAATGCAGACCTACAGGATAAATCACAGGGGGTCTATGGTTCATCATAGCTGACAATTATCCCAGTAAAGGGTTAATCCCAGAATAAATCAGATAATCATTGACAAGCATTTCAAAATTCATCTGAGTATCTTAAGTACCAGTATTTTCTTTGTTGCAATAATTCCAGGCAACTCCAAAGCTTATAATATTTTTAAACTTTTATCTACATTGCTTCTGTGTTCCATATTTCAAAAACGGCAAGTCCAAAATAATATTGAAAACAGTCATACAGTTGTGAGGAAAAATTGTAGGCACAGGTGCTTAAAATCCAAAAGTCTGACAATTATGTAAAACTGTTGTCACATAATCTTAGGATATCTGAAAAGTTATCATACCATTAAGGGACCTTGGGCTTACACAGTTTCTCTCTTCTCATTGTAGGATGGGTTTATTAAACCCTTGTCGGATCCTGTGGAACTGTAGTGAGAATAGTAGGGTCACACCAGCTCTCACTTGTCCCAGGGCCAGTCAATATCCAAACAGCCTAGCATGTTCTGTTTTTGTGAGCATCTTGTAAGGGCCCCCAACATGGAGGCAAATTCTACTCTTCAAACTGTCAATGTCATTCTTAACTGCCCTTCTGTTGTGCTGCTGGTTCTAAAGCCTGTGTCTTCTGGCAGTGTCTGGAGTACAAAAGGAAGGCAAACAGTTCGGTGCCTTTGTGCAGAAAAGAATACGAAATGTTGACTTTATAATGACAGCTGCTGTACAAAGTTGGTTTTTAACCCACTTCCTTCCCCAATGGATGTTTCATCTTCAAGGAGAGACGGGACACAATGACCACAAGATTACTGGCAAACTGCCATCGTAATTATCTGTAGATAATATCTGTCTGACAGTATAAAAATTCTAATAATTCAATTAGTCAGAACAATAAACAAGGGAGAAATGTAAGCACTCTGAAGGCAATACAACTGACACACTTGCACTGATGGAAGCTGAATAGTTGCACATTAAGCCAATCCTGATATGTGGGTTTTCCCCATCTGCCCAAGTCTGAATATGAGTGATATGAGCTGAATCTCTCATTGGGCTTTTTTGTTTTCTTCTTAATCTTCCTAGACAAACAATTGCTTTTCTGTTTTTTTTGCATTTTTATTGTTGTTTCCATCTGCCGTCCTTGCACATACGTCCAAGAACAGAAATGGCCAGTTTAAAAAACCCCGTTTTAATACTTTGTTTCATAATCCTTAGATTAGGTCCTACACTTCAAATATAGGCCGTTTTGCACATAACCCCTCTTTTCTTCCCTTCACTGTTTTAAAATCTCTAATATCTGTAGTTATTTTTATTGTAGTAAAAAGGGCATAAACATCAATCGAAATCCTGTTGTGTTGCTGCACATGCGCAACAGGGATGATATTATCTAAATTTTTATTGATTGCTATGAGAACTAGAGAGAAAATATTGCAATCACCTTGAAAGAAGGATTCATATACTCCATATAGGAGTTTTCTGTATGTTCTGTCTTTTTATAATCTTGTTGGTCTGTGGCTGTAATAAAGAATGATGATGATGATGATATTATCAGCAGGGGCAAATGGCTGCAGATTAAAAGTTGGTTACAGGGTACATATGCCTCACACACAATACATTGAAGTTGGGTACACCCCAAAAGTGCCCCAGCCTTTCATCTGGTGGTTTGCCACTGTTGATGACATCATCACTCAGTGGTTTAGGTTTCTGACTGTGGAGTCAGAAGTTGGGAGTTCATTTCCCCACTGTGCCTCACTGACAGAGGCTGGACTCAATGATCCATAGGGTCAGTTTAAAGATTAAGATGATTATGATTGTTGTTGTTGTTATACATGCTCCACAATAGAGTTTCAGCCAATTTGTAAGGTGGTGAACAGCATGCAGAACAAAGTATATCACTGGAATCTGTGAACAAAAGTCTGAACCAGATATATACAGTGGTGCCTCGCTAGACGATGTTAATCCGTTCCACGAGGATCGCTGTCTAGCGAAGCACGTTTTCCCATTGGAATGCATTGAAATCTCTTCAATGCGTTCCAAGGGAAAACGCAGTCGTCTTGCGAAAATCTCCCATAGGGAAACATCGTCTAGCGAGCGCGGGTCCCCGTCGGAATGCACTGACAGCTGCACTGACAGCTTTTGACCACTAGTCGGCGCATTCCTATGGGGAAACCTCATCGTCTAGCGAAAATTCCCCATAGGAGACCATCGTTTTGCGAAGCGCAGTAGCGATCGCAAAAAGGCATCGTCTAGCGATTTCCTCGTCCTGCGAGGCAATCGTCTAGCGAGGCACCACTGTAATCAGAAAAATTGAATTTTGATGTAACATTCATCTGCTTGTCCCATTCAGGAAATCTGCTGCCTTGTTCAAGTGTGTTTTTTTTTACATATTCCCAACAAATTGTGAAACCCTGCCTTTAGTACCACAAAAGTATATACAGGTCTTGGCTGTGCAGTAATGCACATAATTATGCATATGTAAGCCAGGTTCACTTTTATTCTTGGGTAAGTGTGTACAACCTAAACTACACAAAGTCTGTTATCTTCCATAAGTGAGTGTTCAATCTGCTTTTGTTCTTTTTAATTGATCCTACTATACTAAAGGGAGGCAGCCTTCATGAATTATAAATTTTGATTGTTTGCTTGGTTTATCCTGAGCAGTATTTTACTGGCCATCTCTTACAGCTGCCTTCTATCCTAAAGAGGGAAACAAATGTTTTGAAATCCATACAGAGCTATTTTAAATCAAGGCAATTTTAAATCACCATTTTAACTTATCCTTGAGCAAGCATGCGGATGAAACATTCATTCACAATTAGAGTCTATATATTACCCCATATATTACTCTTGATTGTACAATGTGTATGTGTTCACTGGGATGTTAAAGGGAGCAGTTGTGAAGTGAAGGATTTCTATTCAGCACTCCCTGTAAATCCCTAATTGAAGTCACATGCTTAAAATCTGGAGTTGGAATCCTACACTTTTCTGCTGGCAGAGTCACTTTAGCTGCCATCCTTATCTTACCTGCCATCCTTATTCTTACCTGCTGAACCTACTGGGACTTTTTCCTAAGAAAAAATTTGCAAGGCCATGTTAGTAGTGAAACTTACCTCCAGATAAGCATCATTCAGATGAGTCTGTAAGGCCTCTATCCAGCAACATTATTGTGCTAGAGCATGGCTGTTGTGCTAGTAGTTACATATTTTTAGAGTTAGTGTTAAGATTGCATTCATAATTGTTGCACAATTATTATTGTGACAACTTGCAGAATGATGTCATCCAGGGCAACAGAAAACTCTATGTTTGTTGCCAAGTAGTCAGAAATTATCTATAATATGGCTACTGGATAGCTCAGTGATTCAGGTATCTGGCTGCAGAGCCAGAGTTCGATTCCCCACTGTGCCTGCTATGAGTGGTGCCAGTCTCTTTGACCTTGGGCAAGCTGCATAGTCCCATTAAACATGTTATAGAGCTGAGGTATTTGGTATAAAATAGTATAACATCACTCACAGGGAATCTATGAAAGCATCTTCTCTGATGGCAGCTTCCCTTCTTGTTTCCCATAAGGTGAAGGATATTTGATAATTATTGGCGAGGGGGCTCACACCACCAAGCTTATTTAGAGAATTTAAACAAACAAAAAATTAAGCAGCACTTGGCACCAAGAGTTGATATAGCTCGGTGGGTTGGAGTAACCAGGGGTCAGGAGTTCAAATCCCCACTGTGTCTCCCAGGAAAGGCTCTAAACAAGATCACCACAGTGTGTAAGGCTGATGGGATTAAGTGCTACGCCACCTGTGTGGCCTCAGGGCAAGCTGTACAGTCCCCACAGTAAGGAGGGGCTGCTATATCACTCCTCGGTAATTTGTCCCTAGAAAATCCCGTGAGGGTTGCCATAAATTAGAATAGACTTAATGACATGATGATTGTAGGAACTCCTATCCTGCTGTTGGGGAAAGAGCACACACTTTTGTTTAGTTCCAAGTAGTTTGAATCCAAGAATTCTAGCCATATGTATTGTTATTTTTAAGTATGGAAAAACATTCCAGAACAGAAGTGTGATCTTAATAAATATGGGCAGGAGCTAATTTTATTCATTGGATTCAAACAATTTGTCCGGTCTCCATTGGTATTTGCTGATGTTAAGGGTCAGATGTTTTCTGTCTCTTTAGGGAATTAGCCATTTTGTCCGTCGTCCCCATTCTTAAATGCACTTCTTCCAGAGCTCTTCCCTGCAGCTTTTAGAGCTAACAAGGGGATTAAAGGAGTTTGCCTGAGAATCTATATGCAGATGATATAGTATTATTTGTACAGGTTCCAAGGGAAATACTTGATAAACTTTTTAAGTTTAGTTAAATAATATTATGGTGTTTTTAGATTGCCATGTAAACTATTCAGAATCAGAACGTAAATAGAGGAAACAGAGAGCTATACAGTAGTATGTATTCAAACTCCCCTGATAGGAGATTCTGTGACTTAAAAGTCCCAAAAAATTCACTTTACCAAGCTCTTGGTCTCTGTTACTTTGACATTGCAAGAATCAATCATAATAAATACAAGTAGTCATATGGTCTGAGGGTTTGGTCTCATTTTACAACCACATAGTCAGGAGGAGTCCCTGCAGTGAAAATGAATATACTTCCAAAAATAACATTTTTTATTGTCAAATTTACTGTTGCACATTCCCTCTTCAATAATAATAACTTGGCAAAAAGTTTTATTAATGTTTTTTAATGGGGCGGGAGTGTGGCTATGTCTTTCATTGAAAGTATCATGCAAATCCACCCAGGCAGAAGGGTATAGTAGCATACTCTTCCATAAAGCAGTATTACTACACAGACATGTTAATACATTTGACTTACTGGTTTGGCTGTAGGACAGTATTACTATTCAAATAACATAATGTTTTTATGCATTGGGAAACATCCTGAGGTACGGTAATAAATTTGACTGGAAGGTTATAAGAAAGCCAACTAAAAACAGGTCAGACCCAGGACTTTCTACTTAATAGCCTATTGTACAGCTAAAAGATAAAATATTACCGGGCAATGAGCAGGTATGGGAGGATTTAGGGGTTAATGCATTTAAAGTGTTATTCGAGGTGAGGTAAGTGTACTTGTGGTAATGAAGATTTTTTTCAGCCTTTAGTTTTCTAGTATATGCAGATAAGATATGCCCTTAATAACCTATCAAAGAGTTATGGCCTACTTAGGGAAGACAGTATGACTACATCGGAAAAAAACATTTTCCAAGGTGATAGCTGCGGTTGCCCGTTGTGGCAAAATCAAGAAATCTTGTAGCACCTTACTTGACAAATAAATGTTTATTTGAAATAAGGTTTTAGGGATTATAGCCCTATCTGTAGATGTCCTCAAAAGCTTATGCCAAATAAAACTTGTTTTTATTTGATTTCCTTTTAAAAATGTTTTTATGCACAGTGTTTTGAAATAAATGATCCCTGCTCATACTAATGGGGTAATAAAGAATGTGTATTGTTGATTCATTTATCACTGTGATTTCGCCTTGCAGCCTTTTTCAGTAGTTTGTTAGTATTCTTGGCTCTTGCCGTCCCTTTGTTACTTCTCTGTCCTGGCTCATGTATGTTCTTCTACTCTTTTTCTTTTCTTTTTGCATATATGCTTTTGCACTTGATATTTACTTTTGCTGGTAAGACACCAAAGGCAAAGGCAAACTGGTGCTGTCTTTAATTGCTTAGTGAGTTGAAGTTTCATTCCTTTATTTGAGTCTGCAGATAACACAATGTTACAACATGAATTCTTTCTAGAAGCAAAGTTTTTTTTTGTTTGCAAGCTCTGGAAAAACAGCTTTCTGCTGGCAACCCATCAGAGAAAGGGCTTTTATTCTAGAACTCAACCAATTTATGAAATACTCAAAACAACCATGACAATCTGGATTTTCAAGGCTTTGTAGCACTCCTGTTAGGCTAAATGCCAAAGTTTTCAATATTGATTCTGCAAGTAAAAAATGAAGAGCCATATCCAGTTGTTAGTTCAAGCCAGTGTAGACTTACTGAGTCATTTGGACTTAACATTTATTCTGTGGACCTACAAAACATGAAGCCTTCTGAACATTTCCATCGGCCCTAGACATTGCTGTAGCATGTAGAATTTGTTGTCACAGTAACATCTGGAAGGGTACAGGTTTGCCACCCCAGCACAGATATTGAGCATAAGCACACTGAAATAAAAATTATTGGTTCTGTTTTCATTTTTGCAATAATTCATAGGTTTTTTTATTTATTTGTGTTATATTTTTATCCTGCCTTTCCACTAAAATAGTGTTCAAATGTGACTAATTAAACAGCAGCTTAAACAGCTAAACAGTTAAAATAATTAATAAACACCAAAATAGTTTTTGTATAATATTTTTAACTTGTTAGCATTGTATAGTTTTAATTGTGGCGAGTCGCTTTGAATCCCCTATGGGGAGAAGGGCGGCATATAAGTAATGTAAGTAAGTAAATGAATTATAAATAAACCATAAATAAGAGGAATGTTCTCAAGTTACTGCAGTCATGAATTGTTGGTCATGCTCCAAATTAGAGAGCTGTTTGGGGAATTCTGGGTGTTGTGGTCCAGAAACATAAATGTACACATCTGTACTCCCAGCTGCAGGCCCAGTGTGGGTCAGACCCCTACTCAATTAGCCACAGCAATTTATATAATTTCTCTTCCACACACATAAACGGTTTAGGATCTTGGTACCTATCAGAGCGCCTGCTCCCAGCCAGATCTGTCCGTAATACCCGTTCTTCACAGGCAGGGCGGTTGAGGGCCTTGACCCCGAAGGAGGCCCGGAGGGAAAGAACAAGAAACCGGGCCTTATCAGCGGTTGCCCCCCGCCTATGGAACAACCTGCCTATTGAGATCCGCCTGGCACCCTCGCTGGATGGGTTCAAACGAGCATTGAAGACCTGGCTCTTCCGTCAGGCTTTCCCTGAGCGTTAGGTTTTGAGATCTCGGCCTCCCTTTTACCATCCTTTTTGCCATCCTTTTTACCACCTCATTGCCATCTGTTTTAATTTATTCTGCTGGTTATTATATTTGTTGAATGTATGTTTTTTAAAAAAAATCGTGTTTTGATATTGTGTTGTTTATCTTGTTGTTAGCCGCCCAGAATGGCCTGGTTGCCAGATGGTGCGGGGTATAAATCCAATAAATAAAATAAATAAATAAACTCCCTATCAGATTTTGGTTACTGTGTCTCCACAATCTTACAGAACAGTGACATATAAGGAAAGCATCAGAACAGAGAGGAGGGGAAAAAAGATCTGGACTTTGGTCCCAGACAAGAACCACATCACCACTTCCCATTCCTAGTGCTTCATAGAAGGGTTCTGTGATGCCATTGAAGTTCTCACATGTCTTTAGTTATTTGTTAAGAGATCATTGGAAAAGCTGCAGTGAGGCTTTTGGTGGCTTATTTTGACTAGCCTGAATCTCTGTCTTTCCCTGTCAAAACCTTTTGCCTTGTTTATTTGAACAGTCTAGCCTACTCTCTCTCTCTCTCTTTTTTTTTTATTACTTTAAGCAAACATTAAAGCTGGATGGCACAAAAGCCCCTTGACCTGCCTGTATGAAACTTCTCTGAAATGTGTCAGTTTCAAAGGGAACTACAACAACACCAAATTTCATGTACCTTTGTGGAAACAAATAAATTCCATATACCTTCCTGAGCAGGTAAAAGTTGTGGCCATTTCAAGTGGGGGAAGGTAAAGGGAGCAGGCAAGCACACACGCGCGCACGCACACACAGAGGATCTTTTGTCTGAAATATGGACGGTTCTTCTGTGAGAGGGCTTCCATATTGTCAAATTTAATAGACATCCAAGAAAAAGGTTACTCTACTTTTAATTTCTGAGCAAGAATGAATAGGAAATGTGAGGATCCAAATCTATATGAGATTGTATGAAGTCTGAATCAGTCTAAACCAAATTGTGCCCGAATCTGAATTGGGTCCTGAACTAAATCAGGAGACCCATGCTGAACCCTAGTATAAATGTTTGGTTTCCAGAATCCACTGGCACTGTTACTTTTATACTTTAGATATTTTGGGATCTTGATCCACATTGCTACAGGTAGTATAAGGCCTGCTGGGGGGATGGCTGCTTTCTTTTGTTCCTCATCCTTGGAGGCATATGTGCAAGGTGGGGGCATCAAGTCACTGTGCCAGACTATTCAGGGGAACAGGAGTTGTCTGCATCACTCATGCATGCCTGCTCTGTCCACATGGTGAAGGAACACAATCTCACAAGCATTGCTTGGACAAGAAGAGTAGGAAGGGGATATGGGGGATGCTTTCGGACTGCCCCGCACTGCTGTAGGATTGGGAACGGTCCATTGTGCTCTTTAGTGATCGCTCCAGCTGCTTTACCTGTCATGGGTTGGTTCGTACTTGTTGTTTGTTTAGAGAAGAGGGATACTTTTATATTTTAAGGGTTGGAGATAGTTTTACTTATATTGTGTTTATGGCTACATAGCCATAATAGCAAAGGAATTAGGTGGTGGCAGGTGGTGGGATCACGCAACTGCAGCTAAGAACTTGGGAGATGCAGAGATTGCATTCCCCTTTGCAAGAAGAGAGAGATTTTAAACAAGACATTGTGATTTCTCTACTGTTCTCTTAAAAATTCAGAAAAAAATGCATTTATCGCCTTTTCTGCCCTTCCCTGCCTTGAGTTCTGCTTCTTTGTTGCTGTTAGAAGAAATATAAATTAATGCTTAAGTTGCAAGTTAATGCATATGCAGTACGCTCTTTGTGTCTGGGTAAGAAAGACACTGTAGTTGTGTGTGGTGAATTGTTCTGACAGTCAACTGTCAGAAGACTTATAGCCTAGATCTAGTTGTATAACTATTATGGCAGAAACGAATAATCTTACAGGAGAAGTTCCATTTCCAAGAACTATTTCTACATTCTGCCTCTACTCCACATAATAGGATTACATATTTCTTATCACAACCACAAACTGGATGCATGCCAACTATATGTAGGAATGTGACTTGAGGCAATTTCTTTCTGTGTCTCTCCTTGCCTCTTCTTGCTGTTTCCATCCTATTCGTATTCTTAGTAAAGAAAAATATATCAGCACACGTGACTATGTATTTAGAGCTTATCACTTAAAACGTCAGTATGGATTGGTATACACAAGAAAAACCACTCAGCCTGCTGGAAACTCGCATTTTAGATAAGGCTATGCACTAGGTAAAGCAGAAAGCCTTAGAATGGAGAGCTAGCAATATTTAAATTCTAAATTTTAGGAGAGGTTTGTCATTTCAGGCTAATGTTGTGATGTTGAGGCAAATATACTCGGTTTCTGAAAGCATTTTACACAGCTGTACTAAGCACCCAAGAAAGTACTGCATTGTCTGCAGGGTAATCAACATTTTTCACACTTTTCCTCCAATCATAATTTCCACATGATGTTCAGTTCTGGTCTGCCACATCTCTGAGATGCTGCATCTGAACTACAGATCAGTAAATGGTATCCAGTATTTTAACCTTTGTGTGTGTATCTTTCTGGGGTTTTTTTCACTTGTCAAAAGGTGAACATTATTGTTAAAAGCAGCATTAGTTTGAGATTTTCAGCTTCTGTCTCAAGTTGCAAATGTCTCATGTATTAGCTACAAAATAATAATCATGTATGATTCTGATGAACTTAACACTAATTATCAACCCTTTTCTGGGTTATTGTGCATATGCACACACTCTTCCTTAATGACACCTGGAGGAGTATTTGTCTACCAGAGTATACAGACATATATTTGTGAGGTAAAAGAGATTGTCATGTTTCAATCTCTCTGCTGGCATTTCTCTAGAAAAAAACAAAAAAGAAAAAAATATTAAACATTTTTTCACACTTTAGTATCCAGAGACAGGAAAAACCTCTTCTTTCATGACAGAGTAAAATCCCTAGTCAAGTACATTAAGAAACTAATATTCTGTGTGTTCAGGTGCGGCAGACCACTTCTAGAGAAAGTTAAAAGTCAGACACAAAAAACCACAAGTACCTTAACCGTCAGGAAGTAAGAGTGTATAATGGCTTTGAATTGAATTTCTAATGGATTTCCTCCCAGAGGAAACTTTTTTATACTACTGATTTACTGCAGATGGAATAACTGAATGTATATTCATATGTATATGGATGGAGATCATGAGTGTCTGTGGTTGTAATTAATTGCATGGCTGGTTGGCTGAGGGATTGTGGGAGAGGGTGTTGCTTGATTCCTTGGTCATGTTTGATCAGTTAGTTGGTAATATTCCTTATTGGAGACTAGGCTAATAATTTTGTTTGTTTCAGAGGAAAGGCTACCATAGATAGATATGGAGATACGCAGAGAGATGGTGCTGATCGGAAAGTAGCACTGGCAGTTAAGGGGGAACAGATTTTGATATCTAAGCATCCATTTCCTACTAAGCTATGCTCCAGGTTTGAAGGCACAGATGTTCTTGCTATAGTTTCCCCAAGGCTCAAGGTGCTGTTTTTGAATGTTGGGACATCCCATGGGGACGTAGAGACCATTTATTATCTGATTGCCGAAGAGTAACCTAAGCTGATGAGTATGGCAAATACTTAGATGATTAGTTTGTCCTTTTATATTTTATGCCCTTGAAGCACAAATTAAGTCTCAGTTGTTATCCGGATCATGCTTCTTTGCCTTCATCTACCCCAAAATCACCCAGTGAACCCCACCTGGCTAATTGTTCACAATTAAATCAGGCAAGAAGAGCAAGAGATACAGGAGATTGCTTACAGTCGTGCAAGCAACTTCTCCACATCCTCAGACTCCAGCACCTGGTGGTGGAGAGTGGGAAGGAATTGGCAATGCAGGTAGAGAATGGAAAATATTGCACTTTTACACAAAGCAGGCACAGTTGTGTATTCTTACTTGTGTTTAGTTGGTATAAAGATGACATGTAATCTTGCCTCTCGCTTCCAACTTCCAATTCTAAGGAAGCAGGAGAAACAGAATAAATTTTAGACTGTTTTGGGATAGCTGAAGGCAAAGAAGCATAATCCAGACAAGAACAAGATGTAAATTCAGTTCTTCAAAAAAACCTCTGGCTGATGAATGTGGGATATTGTGCTTCTGAACCGACGATTCAAAAAGCTAGGAAATGGCTTGATATTGCTGCACAATATCATACCCACATTGCCAGCAGGAAAAAGGATGCCAAGCTTTACATAGCAAAGGGCAGCCTGAATGTTGATGACACCAATGGCAGCAGTCAAGAATACCCTCTTCTACTCACTACCATTCACAAAGTGACACTACAGAAGGACCCTAAGGACTAATTCAGTTTTAATGTAAATGTTTCCAATTTATTGGAGTATCTTCTTAAAATGTGTACCGTATTTTTGTATACTCTCTTTAATTTTCTGGTCTTCGACTCTAATAAACTGAAACAGAAACACTACCATTCACAAAGTGACACTACAGAAGGGAAAATCCCAGAAGGTGACGCCATTTTTCATCAGTTAACCACTCCTCACCTAAACACAAAGTAATTGCCAGGGCTGTATTTCAACAGGTGTGAATGGCTTGTTTCAACGGTTGCCAATGTCTGCACAGGGGAGAGGGGTTTAAAACAGTTTCACTTTAAAAAAATTATAATTCAAAAACACTTTGCCCAAATGTCCCCAAATTTGGCACAAACCAAGAGCAGGCTATCTACTAGATCTGTGTCAAATTTGGTGCTGATCCAAGGTCCAGTTTCAAAGTTAGACTTTTTGTTTGGGGTCCCCTCATTTTTATAATTGCCTTATGGAATGCTGATTTGCTCTATTGCACAATATCTGTTGTTGCAGTCTCCTGCGACAATAAAGTTGTGCAGGCTGGAGGAGGTGTGCAACTGACTCTGAATTGAATTGCACTTCTAAAGTACCAAGTATGACAGGAGTTTTCCTAGAAATGCTGCTTACCGTGGGTGCTGACACTTTTCTTTAACTATTTAAGGCTCTCAAAGGCTTCCCAAGAAGCCCTACGGAGACTCAGAATGAGCTTTTAATGACTTTAAGGTAAATGTTTCCAGTGCCCAATCTGGGATAAGTTGTGCAACACCATCAGGATTTTGTCTACTGACATAACAAACGGTGTAACTTCTGGAGGAAGTTGTCTCAAGTTTAGGAGATCACTGCAGACATCATCTATTTTGCAAATGCAACAAATAGTGGCTGTCATGATTTCTTACTCCAGGCAATTTGCCTCCTAAAATTACCCTGTTAGCTTTATGCGGACAGAATTGTGCAAGAGGATTTTCACCATTGTGGAGATCGCCCTTGTGGCTCTGTTTGTTGTGGCCCTCACAAAGGTTCTCTCCCTCTTGATTTCTCTCGCTGCCACCAGGTATTATTTACTTAATACCACCTATGTGTGTTAGACACATGTGCTGCCATATGCAAGGCTTATTGAACTTCAGAATCAGTTGGTTGGAATAACAGATAATCTTTTATTATTCATCAAATCACAAAGTAAATCACGTAATCACTGTATCAGGGGTTTGATTAGGTTTGGATAGGATGGGACATATATTCAGGCTTATTATATAATTTCAATCACTCAATATCTATCTTATTCTAGGTGTTCTCATTCCTGCTTGTTCAATCTAATAACCTTGCTCTTAATTCACTTTCCTAACTCTCCATTCAGATTACTCTAACTCTTCTCCTCACTAAGCTCCCACCCTCCAACTCTCTAATTGTCCCCTTGGTTCCGCCCCTCCTGCTCTATCCTTGGCTCCTCCCTCTAGAGCTCCTGTGACTGACAGGCAGGAATGACGTCACCTTTAGGCATTTCGTCACAACCATTTTGTTTCAATGACACTTCTGATTATTTCTAGGTCTCGTTTAAAGTGCTCATGTTGGGAGCAACCACATTACCAAACATTGTGCAAAATATGGCAGGTTTGGGGTGGGCTGATTCATTGTTGTTGTTTTTCCTTTACATTGATCAGACAACACAACAGGAAATGTGAATTAGCCCAGATTCCCTCCTCTCCAATCTGTAGCTTTTCCTCTCCACCAGAGGACCTAGTTTTTAAAATTCTGAATCCTTTCAGATCAATACAAGCATGTGGTTGCTTGAACTGATGTAGAAAGGGAGGATGAGGTGTGCATGCACACACACTCAAAGCTCCTTCCCATCTTGCCTCATTAAGGTATGAGCACACACACACTCTCACACTGCAGTGGCAGCACACAATCTTCCTAGCAAAGTCACTCCGTCAAGACACTTTATTTGATTTTTTTTAAAAGCTTCTGCTCCTGGACAACACTATGTATTGCTTTTTTAACAGTTTCACAAGGCAAACCCCCTTTCCCAAGCTGAAGGTAGAAAGAGGGAAAAGCTGGACTCTGTGCCTATTAATGCAGTTCTTTGAACACTGCCACCTGCAGGGTAGTAAATAGAACTGCAAGCAGTTTGGTTTAAGTGTGGCCACTTGACTTGAACACAACCAGATTCCTGGTACAACTTCACAAGTGAATGTGCATTTCCCTCACTATGTAATCCTGCCCTGAGTCCAAAAGGGTTTCTGACAGCAGTTGGCAACTGATTAATTTTAGTGTACTCTGTTTTTAACTAGCATTCTCTTGTTGCTGCTGTTTATTTTTATTGCATGTTGAATATTGATTAATATGGTTTATCCATTTACTTTGTATTTTAAAGTACATTTCAATCTACATTTTGAGGGCTTTGCTTTTAAAAAGCAAGATATAAATCTATTACACACAGTCACTAGCAAATCAAGAAAACCTCTTCATAAATCAATTTATTTCATGCACAACTGCACAAAACAAGTGGCAATTTTTAATTTTCTCTGTCACACCTTTTATAGCTTGTAAAGGTTGTAAAATTCCACTCAACATTTGCTTTGAATTCTCTGTTTAAATGGAGTGGAAAGAAGGTGCCCCAAGGAACAGTACACATAATCCCTTTTAATGGAAGAGAAATAACCAAAGAACAGAGATGCCAAAAGTATTGACCTAAAGCATTGTGTTTTGGGTAAGCCTTCTTGATGTTCTTCCTTTGAATCACTTTAGAAGTAAATTTTATTTTGCTCATGAGACACAATTATAGAGACTTTTCCACTGTGTTCTGGAAAAAAAAAGGTCTCTGTTTACTCTTAACTTCCTTCTGAAAGACATCAGCGAGTTGGTTGAGAATGCATCTGACTCAGTGTCAGTGTAGGGATTGATGATTACTTTATCCAGTAAATATGAAATGGCGAAGTTCCAGCATGGCTAACGCCCAATGTGAACAGCAGCATTGAGTTGGCTCTGTAAGTCAATTAGGGAAGGCTACTTAAGCTGAAATGAAGTTAAGATGCATGTGCTGAAGAGTTACCAGGGAATTTTTACTTTCTCAAGCTTGTGGGCAGTATGGTAGTGACTGCCTTTTTTTTTTTTTTTTTTAAAGGAATGGTAGAACATTTGAAAGAAGTTATTCAGAATAGAATAGAATTGATAAAGTGACTGAACAGGAGTGCATAGTTTCTGTCAGGCACTGACATTTAACCATGATGTCTTGGAAACAGGAAAAAAGATGGCTCATGTCCTTTTCTTGGAGTTAGCTTTCTAACATGTAGTTCTTTGACTCCATGTAGTGATGGTCCCCAAACTCATTCTTTATTTTGATGTGGCTGTCGCTGCAAATATATAGAACAACTCATTTGGATCCCCCATTTTGACTGGTGAGTCTGAGGTTTAGAATATACATGTTTTGTAATTTGAGTCTGAGATTTATGATATAAATGTTTTATAATTTTATAATTGTAGCAGTCCTTTCTTTTGAGTAGGTCTGCCAGTTTTCAGATTTCTTCTTAATTTTAAAACTTGGCTTCTCTAGTGGTTTCAATCTTCTCATTAATTCAATGTGAAGAAGCCCCAGTAAAGTTTTGTCATAATTATTTATGCAGCAATTTAACTTTCATTTTCCTAACTGAAGGTAGAAAGCTTTATGAGATTAGATGTTAAAGTCTGCTTTTGACATTGATCTGAACTTTGACGTTGAGTCTACAAATTAGACTGAAAAAAAGAAATTTTAACTTTTAACTCTAAACTTGAAATTAATGTTCAGTCCGAATGTTAGATTGAACTATACTTTAAAGTTCAGCCTTCATCTAAAAGGGCTGACTGGCAGTAAGTCAGGAGTTTGATTTGCTATTATGTCTTCTGCGAGAAGAGTCAGCCAGTGTAACCTTGGACAAGCTGCACCGTCCCAAGGCCCTCAAGGGAATGGTAAGTGACATACCTAGAAAACCCTGGGAAGGGCTGCTGTAAATGGGAAATAACTTGATGACACATAATTATTGAGCTTCAAGTATGGTGTAGTGAACAGAGTGATAGACTAGGATTCAAGAGACCCAGGTTCAAATGCCTACGTAGCCATGAAAATTCACTGGATGAGAGGTGGCACTGGTAAAGTTACTCCTTTAATCTTTCATGTACTTTGAAAACCCTGTTAAGGTCACCATAATTTGGATGTGACTTGTCATCATTTAACAAAACCTCATCTCTAGTTTCCTAATTAGTTAGGATAGCACATTGAAACAAGATTTAGTAGGCTATGATAGATAGACCAATCAACAGACCAGCAGAGGGATCTAGCCTCATTCATACTTATAGTAGACTCAGTTACTATCCCCAACGGGTGTAGACTCTTTGAATCACCATAATTGACATAAGTCAGTTGTTGATTTGTTGACATACCAAGTTCTCATTGATTTAGCAGGTATACTCTAGTTGGGACTTCCAGCTGGATTTAGACCAGGTCTTACATGAACTTAGGTTCTATATATAGTGTATCTGCCTTCTAGGTTGCTTGTTAGAACACATGTATGCCAGATCTAAAAGCAAAGGAAGTGTGCCACTTGCTTACCAACTTTCATGTAAGTAAACTAATGCATATGTAATTGATTGACCAAAACTCATCTGATTAATTGAATTTTAAAAACTTAACTGGGTTGCATTTCTGTGCTTTAGTGCACCTGAGAGAAAGGAGGTCTGTAAGGAAGAAATGAAGCAGGCAGTGAATACTCTTGCTGGGATTTAGGAGCAAAGCTTCTGGCTTCTCTCTCTGCACAATAACATAAACTTGGCAAGGGAACATAAAGGAATGAATGCAAGAGAAATGGAAACATTAAATCATTCCTTTTTTTATGGTTTCATATTTGTATTGTTAAGTAAGCACAAGGTAACTAAAAACCTGACAACAGCCCGGCTTGATTTTGAACAAGATGAGTTGCTTGAATGTGATGCTGATTTTAGATTATTGGGGTACTGCTGAAGCCAGTTGTAGAACTTTTTAATCCATAAACCAACACTTCAAGTACTAAACTGACCTTTACCGCATGTACTTGAGAACAGCTGAGCTTTGAGAATATTTCTACAGCTAACACTCGGGAGTCTAATCCCAATATGTTGTTCAGTTTCTGTCCCTAAAGTGCATGTTAGCTTTGTTCCAAAGAGATGCATTAAAAATGATACAAGACATTCAGAATAAAAAACAGGCAATTTTATTTTATGTATCTGTGAAAGTTTCAGACTCCATTCAGCATCATTATAGATGCATTGCTACTTAGGAATCCTCTCACATGCTGTTCAGAGGAATGGAATTTTTTGTTGTCCAAAATGACAAGAGACTATAATGCACAAAAGCAATAAACACAGGTTCTGCTAGCAGTCAGATAACACTCACTGTAATAAAATTGCTTAAACCATTGTTTACATTTTTAAAAGGTTAGCTCTACTTTCTTAAAAGGATCTGGTTATTCTTTTTATAGATGTTGACAGATTCAAAATGCTGTGCAGACTAAGTGATTAACAAGAATAATTTTGAAAGGTTTCAATTTGAAATTGATATAAAATCCTGATATTTTGACAGAGGAATGTGAAATTATTTTTCTTGAGGAAATCTGACCCCAATCTCCACAGCTTTGAGATTTTTCACAACACATGACTTCATGCCTGGTATGTGCCAGTTATTGGCCATTAGACTGTTGATTATTACAGCATTGTTGTTGTGTCTAATGGGAAAAGTAGCCTGCAGTACATAAAAGTTCTCCTCTGAATGCAGTGGATGGATGCTAGAAGAGTTATGAATACCCAGAGTTTGAACACTCATCCAGAGACTTCAGGTACCTGTCCCCATTGTTCCATTTTCCTATAAAAATGGATGACATTAATCTTTTGTCATTATTTTTAAAAGTGTTGCTCACACATTAATTCACATTCTTCAATCATGCTTTATATGTGTCTTTCTGGCTATGTGTATTCACAGGAAATCAAGTTGAGGGATACTGGTGCTGTGTGATTTTTAATTTGGTCAGTTAATTCACAAAAATAGAGATTGTGAATTAACTTTTCAAGAAATGCTGAAACTATGGAGGGGAGGAAAACATGTGGTTTCCTCTGCGTCCCCTGCAGGAAAACAGAAATTGTTGGGGAAAAAACATAATAATATATGCAATATGCATTTTCATATCATACCTAAATTTATTTTCATGCCTTAGTAACATACATATGGAATTGTACTATTTCGCATATTTATGAATTTTTAAAATGTAAGACAAAAATGTGAATACACTCTGTAATAAAGAAAGAGGTACTAATCACTGCACTGTGTGTATTGTAGTTCCATAAGCAATGGATCTTAATATTAGACCATTCCTGACACTTTAAATGAGTGAAAACATTGTACCAAGAAAGATTTCCCTCAATCCAAAAGAGAAAATATTTCATTGAAGTGGTTTTCTAAATACCTCCAAAGGTTGCCACTTCACCACTCGTTTGTCAACAGTGTTATGTGCCAGAAGATAAGCTAGAAATGATGTTGAAGACAACCTGGTCTTGTCAGAAATACCGTATTTTTCCGTGTATAAAATGACACTTTTTCCTAAAATAGAGGAAAAATTGAGTGTCATTTTATACACGGAAGGAAGCAGTCATGCGCGCGCTCGTGCTGGTGGCCCCGAGGCAGCAGGAGACGGAGGCGAAGGAGCAGTCACACACGCTCGGGCGCCTCTCGCTGCTGCCTTCCCCGCCCGCCCGATCACCACCTCCAGTGGGACTGAGGGGCTCAGCTCACGTCGCCGCCGTGTCCCCTCCGGTGGTGGAGGCAGCAGGAGGCAGAGGCAGAGGCAAACAAGCACTCGCGCACGCTCGGGCGCCTCTTCCTGCCGCCGCCGCCAGATCACCTCCTCCCACGATCTCCTTAGGGCAGGGGACAAGGCAGCAACGTGAGCTTGAGGTGAGCCCCGGCAGTCCCACTGGAGGAGGTAATCGGGCGGGCAGCGGAGACAGCAGCAGCAGGAGGTGGAGGTGGAGGAGCAGTTGCCCATTAACTGCTCTTCCGCCCCCATCAAGGGTCAAAATTAGGGGGTCGTTTTATACATTGGGGGTCGTATACACGGTAAAATACGGTAATTTGTGTATTAGAGATTTCTGATTGAATCTATTCTTAAATGTCCCCCCCTTGTTTTTCCTGTTATAAAACAGTTTCACCTGATAAAAGAGAAATGAAAAAGACTAATAAAAGGATTGGTATGATCACATGAATGCACTAGCTGGGATACACACAAGCTATAACTCGCCATAATTGTAATTTGGTCTTCTTTTGACAGATGAAAGCCTTTGTGCTGCAGATTTGCAGTGAAATTTATCCTTTCCTATATGTGTAGCATGACAGAGTTATAGTTACTTGGGGAACTATAGTTTTCAGTTCCATGACTTCTTTGGATTAATTTTTTGGGTACATTCAATTCCCCTTAGCTATAAAATATGAGAATAAAGATAGCAAATGATCATATAAATACACCACGGTAAATATCTATGAATCATATGGTGTTCTCTGGTAGAACTTTAGTAACTTGTACATTTATCTAAATCACAGATGGTTCTTCATCTTTATAACTGTGTGTCAAACCTACACATCTATGTTGTTGTTCAGTGTGTATGGACTTAATTATGGCACTAATGGGGCAGCATATTATTTGGAGTGATTATCTGCTGTGTGTGCATGCATGTGTGATTCTGTGGTCTGGCAGGCAAGCTACAACTGCTTAAAACTTACTGATGTTTACTGAGAGCTATGTTTACAAGACAGGATTGCCCATAAACAGTGTAAGAGGCTCTATAATTTTCTCAGCTGTAAACTCATTTTATCCCTGTGACTTTTCCCACGGTGCTATCATGTTCAAGATCTGCAAGTATTGCTTCTTGCCATTTACAGGTAAAACAAACATTACATTTCTAACCCTCAACAAATACTTTCCAGGGAGATTCCACAAATCCTGTTCACATCATGGGTTTACCCTTTGTTTTTAAGCCATTGATTTTTCTGTCTTGCACATCTTTTTAAATTCCTACTTATTATTTATTTACTTAAACAATTTCTATCCCACCTTTCTCATAAAAGAACCCAAGGTGGTACATCATTAAAAAGAGAAAATATTAAAAGCTAAGAATAGTAAGTTATTATTGTATTAAAACAGAATTAACCAAATGTCCTATTAAAAACAGTAAATAAAAATAGTAGTAAAATGTATTTAAAAGCAACAAATTTAAAAGCAGCAAGGGACAAACTGTCCCATTTTTAAAAACTCCTATCAGACAGCCAGTTGTACGAATCCTTCACAATGAGCTACAGTGTGATCCGTATTCTCTTTGTGCTGGCCAACATGTAATAGGCCCTTGGCCACTTAGAAGAGTTCCACTGAATGATTCTGTGCAGACACAATGGTGGTAGAGAACAATGACTTCTCTGCCGCCGCCACAGCCACAGAATAGGCCTTCCAGTGGGTCCTAGCCTATGTTTGGTCAGATTCATTCTGGGGTTTCCGCCATTGTTGCTAAAGTCTCTGTCTCACTCTTTTCACCACCATCAGCTTCCCAATAAACCAGGAGGCCAGTTTGACTCTACTTCGTGGGAGGGGACTCTTAGGAGAGATTGTGTCAATAGCCCTGGCCATTTTTCCATTCCAGAAGTCAGCCAGGGCTTTGACAGAATTGCCTGCTGAGGTGAACTCTCCAAGAACTATCAGGAAAAAATTTGGATCCATCAGCCTCCTGGCATGGACCATCTTAATTGGTCCTCCACTCCTGCAGAGGCTCTGAACTCCAGTGAGCATGAACCCCACCAGATAATGATCTGTCCATGACAATGGGACAACAGAGCGCTCGTCTTCACCCAGATCACCAATGTCTACCCCAGTACAGGAAACCAGGTCTAAAGTGTGCCCTGCAGCATGGGTGGGGCCAGATGCCATTTTGGACAGACCCATGGTCATCATGAAGGACATGAAGTCCTGAGCCACTCCTGATAAAGCTGCCTCAGCATGGATGTTGAAGTCCTCCAGCACAAGAAGCTGAGGGGGCTCCAACATCACACCCAAGAGCAGCTCGGTTAGTTCAGGAAGAGAGACTGTTGAGCAGTGGGGTGGACGGTACATGAACAGAATCCCTGTTCTGTTCCAGGCTCCCACTTTCAGATACACACGCTCAAACCTGGTGAGAAGGTGACACCCAGAGAGAGGAATTGACTCGTGATAGGCCACTTTAACTCTGCCTCCCTGCGGGGCCCCCCCCCCCCAGGTCTTGCCTGCCGCTGCACAGAAAACCTTGGTGGACAAAACCATGGTCCTCCATCATATCTCTCCCTCTGCCCTGTACATTTTTATATTTATCTTGTAGTCCTATTGTCATTTCCAGTGTCAGCAGACTTTACACTTCCCATGCCTGTCATGGAAGGGCCTCGAATATGACATGACTAGCCACTTTCGTTTCAGTTAAGAGAATGAGTTCCTATTAGTATGTAAGTTTATTATGCTTCTTAAAATATTTTTTTGGTAACGTCAGTATGTTGACTTGGCACTTCAGAAGTGTTCTGGGTCAGTGAATCACTGGGCAACTAATGACACATCTCGAACTCTATCAAGGAGCAAAGTTCAATTGGCTTTCCCTTCTATAAGAGCATTACCTGTTGCATAATACTGGTCCTTTGTAAATAGTCTCTTGACCTTCCATTGTAACATACATTCTAGTTGTTGCAAATAACCCCTGAGGGTAGCATTCATGAGCATCATAAGAAAACAATGCTATCAATGCTGCCTGTGGATGTGAATGCGTATTGGTAAGCAGTGATGTACTTTTAGCTTTTAGAGAGTTCTTCTGGAGCATCTGTTCGTTGTTGCACAATATACATTGATGTTTTAATGTGGTGTTAAAGACCAACATTCAAATCTGGCTCAGTCACAGAGGCTGAGTTACACTGGGATATTGGTGGTCTCTAAAATTAAAGGAACCAACAGTCTTTGTTTAAAATGTGAGAACAAGAAGTATGAATTGTAAATTTAATCATGTATTTTGCCCATGATAATAAAAGAACTACCAGAATCTTTTAATACCAACCTTTGTAACTAGTTGACTGTCCAGAACAGGCTTTAGACAACATGTGCTGGTAAGTAATGATGTACTGGTAAGAACAACACTATTAAAAATTAACCGTTCAAATTTTTAAAAAGAATTTTCTGATGGGTCATATTTTGCCATTTCAAATATTTTGCACCGACAGTGTGAGTCAATGTGTTTGTGTAAGAAATGTATTTTTGTGGGGGGTTATCAGCTGCAGTTCACGAGTTTCTCCTTTTTGGAGTCCCACCTGACAGACGGACTGCCTTGGTGCTTCCTTTTAAACAGATAGCTAGGTGGAACTAGGCCTATGTTAGGCTACAAAGTAGGCATGGGAGATTCGTCTATGTCAACAAAGATGAATCCTGCTGGCACAGGTGACCAGTCCACTTAACACCGGTCCCCAGAACCTGCCAGACCACTTACTGTGCAGTGCACAGCGTTCATGGCCAACATCATCGACAGCACACCAATCGTAGCAGTAACCTGGCTGGCACAGCCACACCTCTCTGGTCGGCCGGCAGCTGAGCAGGGAGACTTGTCATCCCGCCCCCTTGTCAGAGTAGCTGGCTGAGCAGGTCAATGACATTGGCTGTGTGCGCTGTGCACCGCACTGTAAGTGGTCCGGCGGGTTCTGGGGGCGGGTGTTAATCAGGCTGGCCAGCTGTGCTGGTGGGATTCATCTTTGTCTACAAAGATGAATCCCCCATGTCTACTACAAAGCCTTCTGTTATAGGCTTTTCTGTCAGGTGAGCCACATCCCTAAGTGTCTATCTGTCAGGTGGAACTCCCAGAATTCTCCGTTAAAAAAACACACACCATGAAACAAACAAACCAGAATGGCACATCCCTAATAAGAATGCAGAATAATCATACTGATGCATCTGCAGATTATTTGTTTAAAACAAAGAGAATGTTCTTAACTGTTAGTGTATTTTTATCAAGAAATAACCACAGTGTTTTGTCCAGGTTGTTCTACCACAAATGTTACTGAAAACTAAAAAGCTTCTGCACTATTCATCTCTATTTTTTCCTGTAACATTACCTTTCATCTTGAAAGTCAGCTCCCCTCGCTTCCTCTCTGAATTTCCAGAAAGTAGATGTCTCTCACTCAAATTTTATATCCATTCTTTCCTCCCTGCTGCTGCTACCATGCACTAATATCAGTCAAGTTAAACTGGCTAAGATTCTGATCTCTAGACCACTGGCTCAGAATGCTTGAGAGACTAAGATTTAAGCATATCATCCTCACCTGCTCCCAGAGAATGGCAGTGTGGCAAGAAAACAATATCCAGAGCCAAAGGTTCTGGCCTGGAACCTTAGCTTATAGTCCCCACAGCTATAAAGTTAATATGGATGTTACCGTGTTCCATCGCTCTTCCAAATGGGCACAGAAGTGGGGGGAGCCTGAATGCCTCACACCTGAAAGGAAAAACGGCTGCAAATAATACATGCGTGCACTATTTGTATTGGAGGCAATCCAAGTATATCTGCTGATCGAGTATTACTTCCATGAACTCTGATCCTGCCAGTATATATCTCCTCACGAAGATGGATGCTGTAGTGTCCAGCCCATGCACATCCTACCTGAATTTTTCCTCAGTTCATCACTTTGCAATCTGTGTTTTGATAGATTATCTACTAACATGTTTATCACTTCTGCTTTTATTAAATTGGGGTGGGCAGTATGTCTCTCCAGTTGTTCTGAGACTGGAGCCTCCATTAGCTCCAGGTAACATAGCCAATGGTGAGGGATGATAGAGAGTTGCAGTCCAACAGCATCCAGAGTACTGTATGCAGAAAACCAGGCTGTCTCAAGACTTGTACTGAGGAGAAATCTACATACTTAAGATACAGAAAGAGGGTTGTCTAGTGACTTTGTCTTACAGTCCCCTGAAAATCTGCTCCTGAGGGTTGGGAGCCATTCCAAAATACTGTGGGAAGTGGCAATCAGGGATGATGGGGAGTGCGCGGGGTGTGGGGGTGTGGTGTTAGTAATCAATGCCGAAGCATCTTCACCCAGCAGGTGTCCTTCTCTGCACCTGTGTTCCTTCCATGAATGAAAGCAGCTGTTCCATTCATGGAAGTGTAAGTCTGTCTCCAAAGCTTCGTATTAAGATGTCTAGTTGTCTATCAAATGGGCAAAAAACAAAGCATCAGTTGAGCCCCTGGATCTGGTCTTGAACTTTGCCAAAAACTATATTAGGGTATTGTAAAGGAAATCCCTCCATTTCACCCTCAGCACTCCACAGCATCACAGGGTGAAAAAGGAACAATACAGACATATATCACATGGCTGTATTAAGGACTGTAAAATAAAGAAACTCATTTTTATAGAAATGTACTGTTAATGGTATTATGAGTAATGACTTCAATAGTAATGATATGCAACCAGAGATATAGGTGGAGAATAATGAAAAGAAATCGTATAGCTGTAGAAATCTCAGGATGTGAAGCAGGGAGGGAGGAAGAGATACATTGCTCTTGATATGCTGGAGAAGTCAAGGTTTGTGAAAATACGGTGTTAAATTGTGATTCCTGCTGCATATCTTTCTCTGCCTGGGGCTAGCATAGAAGCTTTCTGTACCAAACAATATACAGTAGAGGAAATATATTTTATTTTACTTCCCAAGCAAATGCCATATTTCCTTCCACACAGAACAATGTTTATTTCTCTAATGGCCTAACGAATTTGTTATTTGTTATGATAAAATACATAATTAGTAGTCTTTACAAATATAAGATCATTGTTTTCTTAAATTCCAAAGCATCCTAGAATTTGTAAGGAATTAGGCTACTCATCCATTGTTGGTTAAATAGTTTGCTATTGTTAAAAATAAAAGTAATACCTTGTCACCTAGTGTGAGTGTGAGAATCAAGAAATGTTGGCAAAGACCTTTCTCTTCAGGCAAGCTTTCTCTTAGTGACTGGCTGCTTGAATGGGGTTTTTTAATGGATTGTTGTACCTTACTGCTTTGAATGTGTTTTGGTGTTGCATATGTGTTTTAGCACAGTATTTGTTTGATCTTTTTTAATATTTGTATACTCACTATTGTTTGCTTTAATATTTTAATGATGTAAGCCACCCTGAGTCCTTTTTAAGGAGAAAGGCAGGGTAAGTAAGTAAGTAAGTAAATTCTACTGAATCAGCCATGTAACTTCCAGCCTTGGTGGCTGGTGATCCTTTCTGCAAAGTTTCCTTCATCAGTATATGTCCATTAAATCTTGAGTGAGTAGCCTTTGTAAGACAGAAAATGCAACATAGAAATGAGAGTCTTTAGAGTGCTAGTTGAATGTCGTTCCCATGAGAGCTTTCCCCTATGGTTTTTTTGTATTTATTTTGTTTGTTGTTGTTTTGTTTTTTAACATCCAGCTACCCAAACATTCTAGGATTTCCAATTGTATGGGGGTGGTGCAGAATAGACAGAACAATTCTGTGGTTTTCCACTCATGACTTACCAAGAAGTTCTAGCTGTCTGGAAAAAGACTTCAACATTTTATCCTGCTATTTTAAATGTTTTAAATATTTATTTTATTTATTATTGGATTTTAACCCCGCCCTTCTAGACAAGAGTCTACTCAGGGCGGCTCACAAAATATTACAAACAGATAAAAACAACAATTAAAATCTACAATAATACTATAGTCAAGATGCTAGCAAGGTTATGCTCAAAATCCTCTAAGGCAGGCTTCAGCAGTATGTGGACCGAGAACTCCCAGAAGTACAAGCTGGATTTCGAAGGGGCAGAGGAACTAGAGACCAAATTGCAAACATGCGCTGGATTATGGAGAAAGCCAGAGAGTTCCAGAAAAACATCTACTTCTGCTTCATTGACTACGCAAAAGCCTTTGACTGTGTGGACCACAGCAAACTATGGCAAGTTCTTAAAGAAATGGGAGTGCCTGACCACCTTATCCATCTCCTGAGAAATCTCTATGTGGGACAGGAAGCAACAGTTAGAACTGGATATGGAACAACTGATTGGTTCAAAATTGGGAAAGGAGTACGACAAGGCTGTATATTGTCCCCCTGCTTATTTAACTTATATGCAGAATACATCATGCGGAAGGCTGGACTGGATGAATCCCAAACCGGAATTAAGATTGCCGGAAGAAATATCAACAACCTCAGATATGCAGATGATACCACTCTGATGGCAGAAAGTGAGGAGGAATTAAAGAACCTCTTAATGAGGGTGAAAGAGGAGAGCGCCAAAAATGGTCTGAAGCTCAACATCAAAAAAACTAAGATCATGGCCACGGGCCCCATCACCTCCTGGCAAATAGAAGGGGAAGATATGGAGGCAGTGACAGAGTTTACCTTCCTGGGCTCCACGATCACTGCAGATGGTGACAGCAGCCACGAAATTAAAAGACACCTGCTTCTTGGGAGGAAAGCGATGACAAACCTAGACAGCATCTTAAAAAGCAGAGACATCACCTTGCCGACAAAGGTCCGCATTGTCAAAGCGATGGTTTTTCCAGTAGTGATGTATGGAAGTGAGAGCTGGACCATAAAGAAGGCTGACCGCCGAAGAATTGATGCTTTTGAATTGTGGTGCTGGAGGAGACTCTTGAGAGTCCCCTGGACTGCAAGGAGAACAAACCTATCCATTTTGAAGGAAATCAACCCTGAGTGTTCACTGGAAGGACAGATCCTGAAGCTGAGGCTTCAATACTTTGGCCATCTCATGAGAAGAGAAGACTCCCTGGAAAAAACCCTGATGTTGGGAAAGTGTGAAGGCAAGAGGAGAAGAGGACGACAGAGGATGAGATGGTTGGACAGTGTCATCGAAGCAACCAACATGAATTTGACCAAACTCCAGGAGGCAGTGGAAGATAGGAGGGCCTGGCGTGCTCTGGCCCATGGGGTCACGAAGAGTCGGACACGACTAAACGACTAAACAACAACAACAAGATGGAAGGATATAAATATTCTGAATGTTTTATGCAAATTTATTTTTATGTTATTCTATTTTCTGTTCTGTTAAATTGTATTTTAAGCATGTTGTTTATACATTGTAAAGCACCCAGAGTGGCCTTGGTATTAGAAGGAATGAATGAGTAAATGAATGAATGAATGAATGAATGAATGAATGAATGAATGAATGAATGAATTTATTTGGGCATTGTATTTTAATAAAAATTTCTGCATAGCCCATCAAGGAACTCTTGTTTTGTTGGACATAATTGTTCTTAGGAATGTAAGTCAGTCAGTTATGAGGCAGCCTGTGGGTTTGACTGCTTTCCTGATGGAGCTAGGAGTTTCGAGTGCATTATCCAAACCACAATGTGTTGTAATTGTAGCACAGAACCGGCTGAAGGATTCAAGCTTCTGAATATACAATAAAAAAACCTGTACTTTTGAGCTGCTTGTCTGCTTTCATTTTCCATCTTGGCTGCTTCAAACGTTTGTTCCCATCTCTATGATGCAGCATGTTCTGGAGGCAAATAACAACCATAGCAGTGATGTAGTGAAGGCAGGGCTCACAGGGTTGAAGCCCTGGGACTTTCTGATTAGAAGATCCTGTGACATCATCTGACACACATGTGCTCACGCACCGCACGCATGCACACACACACGCGCACACACACTAGCTTTCCTGTTTCCTCAGACTGTAAGCTGCAATCCTCACAGTAGCTGGGAGAGAAATGTGTTTTCCCAGGAACAATAGATGGCTCCAAGCAATGGTCTTGAATGAACAATTGAAAATCATTGATATTGACCTTTGCAGCCTATTTGGGTGGTAGTGGGGGTGCCTGGTTACGTGGACTGCCGTGATGAGCACCTGCAGTTTTAAATTTATCATTACAGCACTGTGTAGCTCTTGATTCCTCAATTCAGGCACCACATCCAAGCTTCCTTATCCACGGCTTGGCAGGGCACCTGAGTTACACTTGTTTCTCTCTGTGCCGTTTCAGAGGCCACAAAGCCTGGGATTGCCAGCATGTGTACACTTGGCAGAGATATGCAGTCAAGCTTGTCTGGGCACAGTAGCAGGATGCTTGTTTCTTATATTAATGTACAACATTTTTAAGCATTCAGGTTAAAAGAATTACGAATAGAAAAAAAATATAGCCATGTGGTCCCTGCATGTAATTAAAAAAATAATAATAAATCGTGTAATATGTTTATACAATAAAATGTCATCTAAAAGTAAGATTTTGACATATATATGTAAACTTGTCAGCATAACTCTTTTCGAACCTTTCATAAGGGTTAACAAAACTTGGAATACTGGAAGTGGAAAAGCAGGTAATTTCATGAAACATCCTAGCCAGCTATTTTAGCAAAAGGATTTGTGGTTTTTACATCCCAGAATGAAGAGCACTTGAACATTCATCCTGTAGTGGGGTATGATCAGGTTTCACATCAAGGATGTAGGAGCAATTGCTTGTCTCCATCTCTGTAGGCATGCAGTGAACTCAACAAACTCTTTTGATGTAGTCCAAGCACATGGCTTCTCCTGTGTTGGTTGGGGCAGAAGCACTAAGTGACATGGCAATCCCTATATCATGAAAGCTATTGATTAAATTCAGGTAGTAACATTATCAGTATAGCTTTTTATGTTATGAAATGAGAGTTATGATAGCAAGTTTTCATGTATCTAAGTCGAGTCCACTCTCTTGAGAATTTTATTTGGAATAAGTCTAAATATTTGTTTGTAAATGTTTTTGGTGGGAAAGTAGCAGATTTAGGCAGGGTCTCTTATTTCTCCTTCGATCTGTTCAACCACTCCCACATACTTGTTTTGCTTTTTGTTGCCGCTGCTCTAGATATAATATTTGCCCCTTGCTGGTGGTCTTTTAGTACCATTATTACAGGTTGGCAGCTATGTCACTACAGAATTCCTGCTGATCAAAAATCACATAGCTGACACAATGACATCTCATCAGAACATCAGTCGCACCTCAGATTTGGCAGTGAAAGATGAGGACATGAAGCCAATTCAGAGTGACGCTAATGCCTCGGAAAGTACATTACCCTCATTCTGAACAGGTATTGGGGCAAAGCAAGGAATCTTTGTATGGGTATCGTATCCTGGATGGGTTTTGAGAAAGCAGAAGCAGTCCATAAGAGAAGGAGAAATGTGGCCCCTAAGCTAGTGATGAACAATTTTACTTGAAAAATTGCCAATTATTCCATGGGATGCCTGGCATATTTGAAGCAATATGTACTTTAGCATATTAAATGTGTGTTTTTTACTGTAAGTCAGGTGATAAATGGAAACCTCCAGAATGATATCCATTTATGCCCATTAGTGAAACAGGTTACTAATATTACTTCCCCTTCCTGTATGACCCCAGATCAGTTACAAAGAAAGGAACATGCACAAGAAAGAAATGGGGGCATTTTCCTGATGAAAACTTCCAATTTTATGATGGTATGATTCTGGTCCTGTGATGTGGAATGGAAATGTGAATCTCACTAGGGTGTGTTTGTTTTTTTAAGGTGGAAAACTTGCTCATAAAATGCACCTGACTGTTTTCAGTCTTCTAGAAAATACTGTCAATCTTTTCAAGAAAAGGTTTAAATCTTTTACAGTGATCAGGAGGACTGAGGTAAGGATACAGGAATGAATAATCTTTCTACCAGAGAAGTTGGTTTTCTATTCACCGTTCCATTGAACTGAACAGTCAGAACATTAAGTAGTGACAGTGGTTAAGGAGTGAAGAAGTTTGATCCTTGCAGCCTTTCCAAGTTACATGGTACAGTATGGTCTTTTAAGTGGGAGTAGTTAAACTTCATAAATTTACAAATGCGTAGTAAATTCTGTGCATGTATCTTGTTTAGTCTCTCTCTCTCTCTCTCTCTCTCTCTCTCTCTCTCTCTCTCTCTCTCTCTCTCTCTCACACACACACACACACACACACACACACACACACACACACACACAAAATGCTAATATATGTAATTTTTAAAATCAAGCCAGTGGGGGAAGATGAAGTATGCTCCTGCAACCCTCTGACTGATGTACTACATTTGCACATTGCTCCAAATGTGTGAGATTTGCCATATGTAGATCAAATGAGCTGCAAATTGGAATTAATCTTGTCAAACATAAAAGTCAGGCAATTAGAGCAGACACGTGATGTTGCTTTCTGGGGAAAGGGTTAACACGTTTTCCTTCCACATGAGCTGCTGTGTAGAGTTGGCATGTATTGTATGAAGATTATCCAGTGTGTGAAAATGTGAGAAGTTATTCTTTGACTCGCTGCCTCTACAAGGTAGCCAGTGTGTTGCCCCTAGCTTAACTTTTCGGAAAAACACTGCTGCTGGCTGCTCCACTAAAATCCGAGCAGTAAGACTGTAGCGGCTTTTATTTAAAGGAAGAGGAAAGCAGGCTTAGAAGTTGCTCATGAGTGGGTGGCAGTTTGGGTCTAAATTGTTGAAAGGAGGAATGAAAATGATGTGGCCAACGTGTTCTGTTCTTTGGATAGACAAAGAAGAATCTAATAGAGCAGATGGGGATTGGACAGACCTGTAGTATTCAAAAATAATTACTGTCCCCAGTGTAAGTTCCTGTTTGACTATAATTTCAACATGACTTATGTGCTTTTTTGGAGCACTGGGCTTTTTGATAAGCTACCCTACATTTTCTTGGCAGAATTAATATTTTCTTTATATACGTTTTTTTGAAAACCCGACAACAATATGGTATCCTCACCCCGGTGTGTTTCACAGCAGGAGGAGAAAGAAAACGTGTAGTGACTGAAGAATCTTAGCATTTATGTATGCCACACATGAAGTTAGCTATCCTGTGGGATTTGCTTGTGTTCTTGTATGTGTGCAGATGAACATCTGTGAAATGACAGCCTAACAACTTCCTACTGACATTAGAACGCTGCCATAATAGCATTTTAAAGGGGTTTTTTTCTTTTTAAAGTTATTTAGTTCATGCATTTCTTGGTACTTCAGTCGATAAAATATTGCAGTAGCCAAGAAGTTGGTTGGACCTTGAAATTAAAACCATAATTCAAAATTGCAAAGCCGTGCTCCATGGAGACCAGGTATCTTGAGCAGAAGTGTGTGTGTGTGTGTTCATATAGTGCATCTACACACAGACTTTTCTGAAGGTTGATTTATTGAGTTCCATTTCTTTATTCCTGTCTCACTTTTTCTGTTTTTTCCTTTGTTTTCTTCCTTTCTCTTCGGCGATAAGATAAAGAATATTGCATTTTGTGTTAATTGACATCTGTATAGGCTCAAGAAGAAACACCTTTGTGTGTGTTCCTGATACACATAGTGTTTTTGAGGGTGTCAGTGCTTTCCTTGTTTCTTTTCCCTTGGCCCAATATATTGAAACATATATTGAGTAGGGAAATATATTTTAAAATTAAAAATTTTCACTACCTAGGGAGTGACTAATATTAACAGTGCTAATAATTCAGCAGAATTTACAGCTATTCTAAATATTCCAAACATTTATTATCTCAGTAATCTTAACTGCAGGCTTGTAAGTGTTTTGCCTTCATTTTTGCAATGTGTGCATTTGTTTTGGTTGTGTGATAATTGAATTTGGGAGTGGTTTGCATAAAACCACTTGGTGAGGTTGTGGGTGATATAAGGCATAAACTGGGGCAGTGATTCCCAAACTGTTCGCTGGGGAACCCCAGGGCACCACCAAACCCAGTCAGGGGTACCACAGAATTCTCTTATCCTTCATAGGAAGTAGAGATGGGTACTTACTGTGCTTTGGCATGGTTAAGCAGATTAGACCCACAGGTGTGGGCCTCCCTGCCCTGCCTCCTCCTCTGAGTGGCTGCCCGTGGGAGGAGGTGGGGCACAGAATCTGGGGCCCTCATGCAACACCTGTGGGACTCATCCACCAAACCACGCCAAACTGCAGTGTCTGTCTATAGTAGGAAATACTACAATAAGTCAAGGGAGCCGTGAGTCCAAAAAGTTTGGGAACTGGGGACTTCTGGTTCATATTCTTTCACTGTGCTGCACTGTTACTTTTTCCTTTAGCTTGCAGTAGACATTGGATGTTTGGATTTTTTTTTCCAGATCTTTTTCCTGGCAATCTTTCTATACATTAGGCCCTGTAGAGCAGTGGTTCCTAACCTTAGGTCCCCAGTTGTTCTTGGACTAAAACTCCCAGAAGCCTTCATCACTAGCTGTGCTGGCCAGGATTTCTGGGAGTTGTAGTCCAAGAACACCTGGGGGGCCAAGTTGGGGTATCATTATTGTTGTTTAAATTGCTGTTTTTAATTGCTTTTATACTATATTATTGTAAGCCGCCTAGAGTAGACGTGGTCTAAATGGGCGGGGTATAAATTTAATAAATAAATAAATAAATAAATAAATAAATCACTGTTGTAGAGGGTGCCTCTTAAAAAACTACCAGTCCCCTAATGCCTTGTTGTTCCCATGGAGCAAAGCAAAATCGGAAAGCATGCTGCTTATATACTGCCCTATTCTGCTTAAAGCACTCTCTGAGAGGTTTACAATTCAATTATACAGGCTACACATCCCCTCCCCCTTGCTCAGCAAGCTGGATACTCAGTTTACCAACCTTGGAAGGATAGAGGTTGAGTCAACCTTGAGCTGACTACCTGGGATTGAACCCTAGTCATGAGCAGAGTTTGGATTGCAGTACTGCAGCTTAACCACTGCACCACGAGGCTCCTTATAGAGCTCAACCCATGCCCATGCTTTAATGGCCGTCTACAGAGAAAGCCTTGGCAAAGAATATTTGAGGATCCTGAAACTCCTCTGAGAACTTGGTGTTTTGTTCTGTTTTGTTTTTGGCTAAATCTACTAGAATTCTAGCTGGGAGAATTCTTGCTGAATTCTGGTATCGGTAGTGGAAAAAAATCTGAAAATCCCATGCCTGACTTGCATACTCCAAGCTTTGTCTTTCATTTGTCCCATTCTGAGTACATTCAGAAATATTACAGGGAGTCTAGTAATTACTTTGTTATTACAGGACTTCCCTCCAAGATTCTTCTTTATGATCCATGTACATGGAGCAGTGTCCTTGTTTCTCCTTCCTTGGTAGTTTCAGGATGTTTTAAAAATTGCCTGCATCTTCTGTATGCACAAATCGGATGGAACTCGCTGCTACATGTCATTAACTGGTTGTAGTTCTAGGTAAAGTATCTTTCCTCCAGGCTTAGTCTAATCTTGAGTATACTTTGCTGAAGTCAAGAGAACTTGTTTGTGCTTAAAAGTACAGCCCTAGCTTTACAGAAAACAAAGGATAGGACTTCTAAAAGTTATCTTTCTAGATAATGCTGTACATGTAATTCCTTAAGAACAACATATGAGTAAGTTCTTCCAGGACTGTACTATACTATACCACTTCAGAGTAATTATGAGCGTGATATAAGACTTAGAAGAGGGATTTCTGGTTCATGGTCTATGAATGTTCCACTACATGTGGATTTTATCAAACAAAAAATTAGCTTAAAAATCTCCCTGAAATATCAGTTTTCTATGTTTGAGAAGCATATATCCCCAGTTGCACACCAAAGTGGTACATTCCACTAAGGCCTTAGCCATGTATTATTTCTTCTAGTTTAAATTGAATCATAATGTTCAAGAGTGATGACTTCTGGCTCATTGTGTTTTGTAAAATAGAAAACAGCAACATCTTAAGTATTACAAACTTTAAGGGCTCAATTTACTATTAAATGTAACCTTCAAAGGCAATAATATCTGTCAGATAAACCACTGCATATCAGGGCTTTGAAAAAATGCATGCTTTTGGCTCAAAGATGGTATTACATACAGATGATGTAAGATAAGGTAACCCAACCCATCTACTTCCTTGAAGAGTATGACAAAAATGTGTAGAATTAGGTGGGAACTAAATACATACAGTGGTGCCTCGACTTACGAACTTAATTAGTTCAGGAAGATGGTTGTAACTCAAAATGGTCATAAGTCGAAGCACCATTTCCCATTGGAATGCATTGAAATGCAATTAATCCGTTCCGGCCGAAGAAAAAAATCACCAAAAAAAAATCACTGCAAGACCGGTCGGAAACACGATTAATCCCTTCCAGCCGAAGGGGGGGGGGGGAGAAAAGCAATCAACCGTGCAAGACAAAGCAAAAAGCAATCAAGCGTCCAAGACATAATGCAAAGAAAACAAACCAAAAACTAATCAACCGTGCAAGACCCATTGTAAATGCAAACAAGACAAAGCAAAAAGCAATCAAGCGTGCAAGACCTAATGCAAAGAAAACAAACCAAAAACCAATCAACTGTGCAAGACCCATTGCAAATGCAAACAAGACAAAGCAAAAAACAAGCAGATCGTGCAAGATCGGAAATGGGGGGGGGGAACTAAAAAGCAAACAAACTCCCCAAGACCCATCGGAAATGGGGGGGGGGAATCCAAAAAGCAAGGAAACCCCCCAAGACCCATCGGAAATGGGGGGGAATCCAAAAAGCAAGGAAACCCCTCATGACCCATCGGAAATGGGGGGGGGGGAATCCAAAAAGCAACCAAACCCCCCAAGACCCATTGGAAATGGGGGGGAACCAAAAAACAAACAAACCCCCCAAGACCCATCACAGCACAGAAACATAACCCCCCCCCCAGCTCAAAACCACGCTGCAAAAACACCCAGAACAGTTTTTTAAAAGCAGAAAACAGCACCTTACCTTACAAGGCAGCCTGAAGCCTCCCTGCAAACACACACGCGCGCTCTCAGAAGCAGAAGGAGGCAGTCCCAAGCCTCCGACAACGACGCACACTCTCTAACTGCTGGGGCGAAAGAGCTACAAAGAAGCAGCCTCGTCGCCACCTACAGTTAGAAATTTGAATTTCCCGCCTTTTTCCCCTGTCTTTTTCTGTTCGTAAGTGGAAGCTCCGGTCGCAAGTAGAAGCAAAATTTTGCGGCCGGAGCTGGTCATAACTCGAAATGATCGTAAGAAGGGACGTTCGTAAGTCGAGGCACCACTGTACTTTGGTCAATTAATTGCGGTGGGGGCAAATGGTTTTGCTCTGGTTTTGTTTCTCTTGATTGGGAAATTTATGTCCAGTCTCTTGGGTTCAGACTTAATCCTGAGTAAAACATGCTCAGGATTGTATTACAAATTGTAGTGATTTTGTTATTTATTTATTTAAAATATTTATATTCTAGCTTTCTCCCCAAGGATCCAAGGTGGCTTCCATTATTAAAAGAAACAAAGTTAAAAGCCAGCTGATAAATTATTACAATATTTTAAAAAATCATTAAACAAGTATTATATTAAAACTCATAATAAGAACAATATTAAAAACACAAGTAAAACACAGAATAAAATGCTGCCTTTAAAATTTTTTTAGCACAATGGGATGCATCCAAAATGTCTTCCCAGTGGAACAGATAATGCTGGTGAATCAGATTCATCTGCAGCTCCCCATGTGCCTTTCATCTCGTTTTGAGAGTTAGGGGAGCAGATCTGAGAGGGAGGGAGTGCTGAGCGTGTGTGTGAGGAAGACTGCTTGAGGATGTCCTCTGTGTATTGTTGGGTGTAACTCCAAACTAATCTAACTCCTGGTTGTTCTGAGGATAAACCATGGAGGTAGGAGAGCAACTTACAGTATACTGCTAGAGGAAAGTGGGATATAGACAAAACTAACAATAATAGAAGTAATACTGAGCAACAAAGTGAGGTAACTTTAGCTTCATAATGCCTGACTTGCTTTGAAACATACTGTAGAGAATGTTGTTTTTAGAACATGCACATCTTCAGGCCTCTTTCAGCAAAATGTAATTGAAGACATTTGTATTATTAGTATTGAAGAAAAGAAATGCTTTTTCTGGTAGCAGACTGTTATATCTCCATTTCGGTAGATGATCTAGCAGTGCATTCAAATAAATAACTGCTTCTTATTATTAGGCTCCTTGTCTGATTTCTGCCAAAAATAAAAATAGGTAGTGATCCTGTAAACCATCAAATGCTAGGGCTTTAAATCAGATTTTCTGCTGTACATGGCATACGTTATAAATATGTAATCATTTGAGTCCTTTATTGTTGTCGTATCTTTTTGTGAATTTTTATACTGTGTTTTTTCCCTCTTAAGTGGCTGAGAAAAAGGAAGCCTTCAGTAATTATTTTCTATATTGGTGAAACTCTTGTTTCTGACAGTTGTATTCTAAATTGCTACTTAATAGAACTCAGTTAAGAGTTTTCTACAGGGTTTTTTGTCTCATTACATCCTCATGATCTTGCGAGTGTAATTTTGTGTAAATGAGTGCACTTCTCTTGTTATATCCATAGCTTCTTACCAATTCGTTATATATGAATAAGGCACAAAAATAAGTCTGAGTGACTTTCTGCTTATCTAGATGGAATCAGAGTGCCCAAAGCAAATTTTATCAATTTCTTCCAATTCTTGTTTCATAGGTTACTGGGAACAAGGTCTACTCCTCTTTCTTCTAAAAGAGTCTCCCTGTCCTCTTCTTTAGAACAACAAGAAAATTACAAGATTTCATAAGCCTCCTCATCCTCCTTCCATTTAACTGTTCTATCCCGTTGTGGCCAGATATGTGCTTTACATGCCAAGCATTAAAACCTGCCTTCTAAAAGTGGTAACTGTATTTAATAACTAATTACTCTAATGATCCTACAGAAGTGCTTGAGACCGGTTTTAGTGGTGGTGTCAGCTGCAGCCATCTGCACAATGCATAAAAGGGACCACGGCCCAGCTGTAGAGTTGAAACATGTTGGCATTTTCCTAGGGGCAGCCATATGGTCCTTCATGAAAGCAAATTGTTCACACTGCAGACTGCTCTCTGCTTCTAATGAATGTTAACATTTTTGTTCTGGAAAAATATTTTTCTATAAATGGCATGGAGTGTTTTTAAGATGCTTAAAGGGTCTCCATGTGACAGGATATAAATGGAAGAGGCCTTTGAGGAATAGGGAACAGGAGGCTCAAGTTGGCAGTGGTTGGGGAAAGCCTCCCTTCTTGCCTCTGGAGATTTTTACCACAGCAGTCCTCTTTTTAATAGTGCTGTCACTTGTACGTCTGTCTATTCACAGCACTAAAATGAAAAAATAAATACATTTTGGGACAGGAAGGCGGTAATTACAAATGTAGCTCTCATTTGCCATAAGCATGCCCAAGTTTTAAAATAATCTGAGTTAATAACAGCTTTCTTTCATAGACATTTGCATACGCAGGGGAAACAGCTGCCATCTTGATTGTCATGCCAGGGAGCTGAACCTGTGATGCTAAACGCACAAGACTTTTATCACTCAAGCTGCAGGCTGTCCTAACGCAGCCGTTAGTACTTTTCCAGCTGAGGTCTTCTGCAATATTCTTGGAGTTTTATATGACTGAATCATCTAATTCTACTATTTACCAAATGGCAAGTCTCATTCTTCTGTCTGATGAATTGCAGAAATAGGAGCTGAGGCGGCTGGAGCGCGTACTATGGAAGCAACATCTGATTCCTCTTCAGTTGCTGGCACTTGTGTTCTCTGAAGCACGGCAAATGGGAACAAGGACAGCCTCTACAGTTTGCATCACTGAATTAATTAATCCTGACCAGCCACCAGTGCCGGAGGAAACTGTGCAACTGGCACTCTATGAGGAGAGTTGGACAAACTGAGTTCGGCATAGTTGTTACCCCCCAATATCATCCAGATAACATTTTTCTAGAAGGCTATTCATCTGGAATTTGGCATATTTTACACACCCCTCCCCCCAAAAAAAGCAGCATAAGAAATTTCTGGGAACAATAATAAAGATTTTTGTAAAATTATGCAGGAAAGAAATAATAAGAGAGGTAACATCTATCTTATTATTCGTGTGCAGAATCCTATTACTGAGGTATGCCAGTGTAAGTTAAGTGGTGTAAACGACAGCATCACATTGCTGCTAATTTAAGAAGTCAGGACTAGAGATGGGGGTATTTGTATTCGTATACAAATATCCCCCCACAGGTGGAGATAATGAGGGCTGCATGCACGATTACGCCGCTGCTGCTGGCTGCATGGAGCCTTCCTATCGCTCCGGAGTTCGCGGTGGATTAGCCACTCTGCGACCTGGCAGAGAGGCTCGTCATCCTGGCTTCTGCCAGGACTGGCTAATCTATCGCAAGCAACGGAGCGATAGGAAGGCTCCGTGCAGCTGGCGGCAGTGGCTCGGTGTAGCCGGTGGCAGCGGCGTAATTGTGAGTGGACAGTCACTCCACCTTATCGTTATCTCCACCTGTGGGGGGATATTCGTATACGAATATGAATACCCCCATCTCGTCAGGACTTCTGTTCTTTTTTGCTTATTAGTCACATTGGACCTCTTAACCAGTGACAGTTTGCCACTTCAGTATACCTAATTTGATTCACACTGGTGTACATAACTAATTGGATTTTGGCCTGTAGATTGCTACTAGTAACTTGTTAGTCTTTAGGTACTATAAGAGGTTTTGTGCATATTACGGTATGATGCTTTCCTGGTGAATCAAAATGCTACTCCAGTTAACAGACAAATCCTAATGAATAAACTCTTTGGGGAATATTTTGCACCTTTGCATATGCTAGAATTTTGGATCTTTTCACTAAGCTTTTCATTGCCCATCAATTGTTCCCATTAATTTTTGACCATGGTAAAATTTTCAAAATGCAATCAGTACTTTGCTGCTCCGAAATATAAAATCAGATTTCTAATTGAATCTGTTCTTGCACAACACAGTCAAGCAGCATACATTAAAGTAAGAAATGCTAACCTGCCACTTACTGTTTCATACATATTAATAGTTGCAAGTTTTCTTTTTCTCTGCTACAGCAACCATCTATCTTCTCAGATCTCTCTGAGGCAAATTTCTGCCTTTTGAGTGCTGATGCATTATTTCTGTAGCTGTAGGGGAAAAAATTAAAAATGCATTTTAACAAACAAAATTATTGGAAGCCAAGAAATACATAAATTTTACCATGTCAAGAAATCTGTTCGTATTGGTTTAAGAAGTGCTTCCTGATCGCATGGTCAGTTCAGGAATTAATAGCATTCCAAGTACCTAGTTAAGGTTGTTTACCAAGAACATGACATGTATGTATACATTACATATTTATTTTGCATCTGATTTATCTTGTGTACACCTGCACCGGTGCTGACAATTACCGAGTTCAGAATTCAAGCTCTTTCTTTCTTAGTTGTATTCTATTCATCCTACAAAATGTATACTATTCTGTTATTTTTGTTCAGAATTCTTTATAGAGATGTTTTTCAAGTCTAAATTTTCTGCCATGATCAATGGCTACCAACTTTCTGTGGAGGATTCCAACTCCGAGAGTCTCTCAGCTGACATGGTATGTTTCCATGTTGGATGGTAATTCTGAAAGTTTTCCAAGCTCTCTTTCCATGCCCAAATAATATTTACCTTTTGCCTCTCCCAGCGGGATGCAGTTTTATAAGAAAATAGTTAAGGTTCCTTTATTTTAAAGGTGCTTTTGATGTAAGTGACAAACTAAGAGACAAGTGAATGTAAGGCCTAGGAGGCAGTCGTAGGGTTACTGAGTGACTTAGATGCTCAGTCCTTATTCTCTTGCACTGTTATGTGACATGTTTATAACAGTAGCATAACACAGTAGTAAAAGTTGTTCCATTGATTGTATTTTGTTAGCATTCTTCAGTACAGGAAAACTGTTTATTTGGAAAATAACATGTATTTGTTGTATAAGATTTTTTTTAAAAATGAGAGAGAGAAAGGGGGGGGGACTTCTGAATACGTAGATTCACCTCACCCCACCCCAATTTTAATAGTAGTTGACTCTGCTCTGCTTCCAAGAGAATTGCCTCCCCGAACTCAGCTTATGGGCACACCGAGGCAGCCTAATTGTGCCTTAATGAAAACCCTAAGTAAACATTAGAGAGGTGAGCTTCACTCTTTGGTTTCCGAAAAAGGCAAAATATACTTCAGTTTCATTAGCACTCAGCCTTTTAAATATGAGACTTCCTTGCTCAAATACAGATCAAAACATCAATGTTGGGAAAAAGAAAGCCTGTGTGTTCTAAATGATAGAAGATAAATATAACTACATCAGGAGATAAATAGATGGATAAAACTGCATATAAATAAAACAAACAGTCAAGGGCAGTATAATCATAGTGCCCATCATAGAAAAGTGAAGTTGGAAAGGGCCTACAAAGGCCATCAAGTCCAACCCCCTGCTCACCGCAGGAATACAATGAAAGCATATCTGCCAGGTGATTATCCAAGTTTTTCTTGAATGCCTCCAATGTTGGTCTACTATGTACCATATCTTTTACATGGTGTACATAGTAGACCATTTTCCCATCACTTTCATTTGGTTTTTTGAGAAAACACACTTTCAAAGTAGAAGGATTTGCTATTTAAGCTTGTCTCACAGAGAACTCCTATATATCATACGGTGTTACTGACAAATCGGCATCTCAAAGTGTGCTAGTGTGCTTTATTCTTTTGGAGAGTTATGCTGTAGCATTTTGCCCCCAGAATTAAAAAAGCAAGTGCATTAAGAAAGTAGTTCTGTAGGTCTTGCACTTAAATTAGAAGCTCTTTCTAATGCATATTCACTTCTCATGAGACCATCCCAAAGGAAATCACTGTCAGAGATAAGGCAGCAAATGGCATACCCCTTAACCCTGTAAAGTTGCTTAGTACTCAATGCAGTCTGGTTGTTGTTGTTATTGTTGTTTTATCTTGTTTTGACTTAGAGTATATACCACTCCACAGTGCTAGAGCACTGTCTGGGCAGTTTGCAAATAATTATGCCCACAACCACTCTCCCCCCCCCCCCGCGAATTGGGTACTCATTAGAGATGGGGGTATACGAATACGAATATCCCCACACAGGTGGCGATAACAAGGGTCCAGCCCCATGGGGCCGGACAGTCCACTCTTCGACCTTGCAGCAAGGCTTGTCCTCCCGCCTCCTGACAGAAGTGGCTAGCCAATCGTGATCTGTGGAGCCATTAGAAGAATTGCGGCATCCGCAGCAGTGACAGATCGGTGAGTGGGCCGTCCAACCCCATGGGGCTGGACCCTTATTATCGCCAGCTGTGCAGGGATATTCGTATACGAATACCCCCATCTCTAGTACTCATTTTATCGACCTGGGAAAGATAGAAGGCTGAATCAACCTTGAGCCGGCTACAGAACCCATTGGGATCTAACTCAGGTCGTGAGCAGAGAGGCTTGACTGCAGTACTGCAGTTTATCCACTGCACTGTGGGTCTCTGTTGATTTTGGCATCTGAAGCCGGAAATCACAATTAAAAAAAAAAAAAAACTCAAGTAAATTCCAAAGTCCACGATGCAGCATACTTTCACTAAAACAACCAAAAATAAAAGAAATAGAAATGCATGCAACATGTAGAGAGCTTCAGATCTCTTCATCATGCAAGATGTCATATAAAACAAAATCAGAACCCCAAAAACAGGCAGATAGGAAAATATGTGTCTGTGTGGTGGTCAGACTTGACCATATGTCACGTCATCTCCCTGTGGTTCTGTGAGGTAATGGAAAGGAAGTTTTCAGACTCTCCGATGGGGCTTGACAGATAATGGAAAAGTATTAGGCTTTACCTGGAGTTGACTAGGATAGCTGGAAAGCAAGAAAACGAATGAAGCTTGACTCACCATTTATTGACTAACAAGTTCTTACCATATGCGAACACTTAAAAAATTACCTGCCCAGGTGGCCTCCCTCACTCTGCTTTATTGTGCAGCCTATCCAGTTTCAGAAGCCAACATTTTGTTTTGGATTTTGTTTGCTCAGTCTTCCTTCCAATACTGAAGTAATCAGAAGAAATAAGTACACAGTTATAGGGGAGAGGAAGATTTACAACTATAGAGAACATAAAGCAGCTGGATAGTGCTGCTGCAGTCCCTTAAAGAAAACCAAAGCTATAATTCTAGGCATTTCATCTATTTTGGAGCAAGCTCCAGTAAACTCAGTGTTGATAAGCTTTTAAAAAACAAACAAACTGATTTCGGGCTCTTCCAGATGAGGCATTTGTTCCCTGAAAAGTTGGTTGCCCCTAATCTGTTCTGCATTTTGAACAGTGTGGGTAGCCGTGGCCTCCCCTCTCTCCAGTGAATGCTTTTGCTCAGTGCCAGTTAAGTGAATGGAAGAAAAAACAACCATCTGGGGTTTGATCCTGGATGTGCATGCTAATTTGGCGTGTATTGCTGATTGTTGGCTGGGAGAAGTGGGGTGATTCGGTAAGAATGCAAGGGAACGGTGATGTTGTACTATGCTTCCATCTCTCTCACCAGATATGCTGCCCTACAGTGTGCTAAGTGGGAATGTGTCTGTATGAAAGTGGATCTCCAGGATTTTGTGGGTGTTTTGCCACCCCACTGCTCAGCAGTTTCCTATTCTGAGGTAGAAGACTTGGTTTCTTAGGTAGTGCTAGAGTCATCTTGGCCTGTGGTACTAGGGTACTTCAACAGGCATACAGTCAGGAGTGGCTCATGACTTAATCTCCTCTATAACTACCTTTGGTCTGTTCTAAGTGGCAGCTATTTTATTTGATTGTCTGTTGTTTTTAGTGGGATGATGGTGACTGGGTGTGGAGACTCTTTCTGTAGTCCCTTTGTGTCTATAATGGAGAAATCACTGTCAGGTGAAGCTTAGACCCACAGGAACTCGGAGGCTCTGTGGGGGTGTGAGGATTGATTAAGATGATTGCTGCTGGATAAGAACGTTTTCACAATGTCTCTTGGGGATTTTCCACTCACCTCAGCAGGAATGGGGTCCATCAGATCATCTTGAAGCCCCTGTTGGACCTGTTGAATGGGGAAATGATTGTGCTTAAGCACTGTCTTCTCTGGAGTGAAGCCAGAATAGCTTCTTAGTTCATTAAGGAACTGGTAGTGATGAATCAATTTGTGGTGATGGTAGTGTCATCAAACAGAACATTCTCAGCCACCCACAGAGTCATGAAGTCCAGTGGTTCTCAAACACCTTCTCCTCAGGTGTTCTTGGACTGCAAGTCCCAGAAGTCTTCACCAATTCCTGTGCTGTCTAGGATTTCTGGGAGTTGCAATCCAAGAACATCTGGGGACCCCGGTTTGAGAACCACTGATCTAGTCCTGTCTGCCCTGTCACACTAGCTTGGATTCAAAGGTGTGCTCAGCCATAGAACCTCACTGACAGTGTTAAGCCACTTCCTCAACATCTCACATACTTTCAAAAAATGAATTTAAAACGCCATAAATCAGAAGTGACATGACAGCTCGTAACAACAAAATTGTTCATATTAGAAGGAGACTGTTGCCTTTTTTCAACATAAAAGTGGAAACTATCAGTGGTTGAAACCAGAGAAGGGCCATTGAATTAGTGGATTTGGTGAAACAGCTCATCTGTAAGTTCTATTGGTTCAGTGGATCTAGTGTAGTTGTGACCTACTATGCTAAACAACAGGATTTCAGGCAGAGTCTCAAAATCCTTTTAGCTCTATGTGTATGCAAGAAAGAGAGACTGCTCAAATGAGAATGAATATCTAGTTTGTGTCTCTGTTTCTGTGAGTGATTGCCTGTCCTTGGTAGTGCCCATCATGGTGGCTTCAACCACTGTGGATTGCTTTGTCCTCTAAATCAGAGGTCCCCAACCCCCGGTCCGTGGCCCGGTGCCGGTCCGTGGCATGAGCCGGACCGGGCCGCCAAGACAGACCTCCCGCCCCACCCCCCCGCACGCACTCACCCCCGCACAACCGCATGCGCGCTTCAGCACACCCGTGCGAATGCTGCGCCGCCGTTTGCGCATGCGCACGAGCGCAATCATGCCCAGAGAAGCGCTGCGCCGCCGTTTGCGCATGCGAACGAGCACACTTGCGCTCGTGCGAGAGAGCACGTGCGCTTGTTTGCGCATGCGCGTGAGCGCGGGGGGTGCCCCGCCTTCCCCAGCCGGTCCACGGACCGAAAAAGGTTGGGGATCGCTGCTCTAAATTACTGATCATAATGGGCATGAGCCATCACTGGTAAGAGGAAACAGCGAGAAGAAACAGAATATATTTGATATAAAACCCTTCATATGAAAGCAGCCTGCAGTTTTTTAGTGGCTGTTGACATTTTGTGTTAGTATGTCATCAATCACTCTGTGAAAGAATCTATTATTATTATTATTATTATTATTATTATTATTATTATTATTATTATTATTATTATTATTATTATTATTATTATTATACCTTAATATTAATTAATTAATATACAGCCCATCTGGCAGCCAGGCCCACTCTGGGCTGTTTATAACAGATAATCTAAATCCTACTGTGATAGAGAGGAAAAGCCCAGTTCCTCCTCCCCCATAAAAAGACAATTGGCATGTTTACGGGTATTCTGTTATAATTTATTGAAAGTTTTAAAGACATAGAAGTTGCAATATGATGATTGGAAATAAACAGCAACAAATAACACAATAATTCTATTGTTTTTATGCGCCCTCAAGTCAGAACTAACTTATAGTGATCCTAATGGGATTTTCAAGATAAGGGAGATATTTCAGGAGTGGTTTTACCATTTTCAGACCTCCAGTGTGGTTTCCAGGGCTGAGCAAGGATTTGAATCCAGGCCTCTTGAGTCTTAGTCTGTCACTGTTGATAGAATGACTATTCCAGTCATTCTATTAACAGATGAAAATTACAATAAGGTCACATTAAAATATAATAGTCTTTGAGATGCTACATATTTTTGTCTTTTTTTGTTTTGTTTCTTTGAATTTTGCCTGATATACTTGCAATAGTAACATTTTTAATTGTCAGTAATTGTTTTGAAAGCTCTCCATCCACCCGTGCTACTTCTGTGTCCTACTGTTGGCACATGTATCACTGGTCAAACATCACTTCTTTACTAGACACTCAAGATAAGGATGGTGTGGCACATTAATGACTGATGTTATGTTTGGGTGCCTGCACACACCTGCATGCATCACTCCATGTGTACACTTCAGTGTCCTCAAAAATAACCTGTCTTCATACTGTATGACCATGGCCAGTCATCAGCGTGTTTCACTAGTTGGGTTTGATATGCACTTTATGTAGATCTGTGCTGGTGCTAAAGTGAGGTGATGGATGCTACACAGTCTTTCATACCCTTCCCTGGGCAGTTTCAGATGGAAGACGATTTACCCCATAAAGAATTAACCCTGTATGGTGCTCACAAAAAAATAAAAATAAAATAAAAATTCAGTGAACAAAATTTACCTTGCCATGTGTGCTGCATTTATTGAGAATCCATTGTACTGATGTGCTTGAGCAAGTATTAATATCCTGCCCTTCAAATCCTGAAAAGACTAGTGAATAGGATAGTGGTCTGCTGCATATAGTATATTTCCTTCTCATAAATGGAGACATTTGTTGGTCCTGCATTTTAAATATTTCAGAGCCATTACTTTATGAATCAGCAACAAGTATCTGACCTGCAAGTGTACAGAGAGATAATTCAGAGTTCAAATCTATTAGTTCATCCATGGTTCAGATCATGTGATCACAGGGGTTACAAATTAGGTGGTATATAAATTAAGCTTGAATCTCTTGAGCCTTAGGGTAGAGTTGCAACAGACTTCTCAGGATTCTGGAGTGGGTGAGTTGGAAGACACTGCCAGTTCTTTGATTCTGTTTATTCTAGGCTTAATTTTTAATAGCAGCACAAATTCATTCTCCAGCTATTTATTATATATTATACAGTATAATGTATAAATATATATTATGATGCATAAAATATTCATTGGTTGAAGCATACACAGATGCATGATATATTGATTGCCATTTTGGATGTGTGATGCACAGTTTCTAATTTGCACAATACTACCGTTCTGGAATACTTTGGGGAAATGGCCTGTTGACAACACAAGCAAAAGGACAGGAAAAATGTCAAAGAACTTATTCCATTATATTTTTAGCTTTAGAATGATTTGGTCTAAATCTGTCAAACCCTCCTGCTGTGTTGTCTCCCCTCCCCCTCACAGCCCTTCCTTTCTTCTAGCATTTCAAAACTACCACCATTTGAGTTGTCAATCGAAATGTCATAGTTGGTTGGTTTGCCAGAAAACTTGGGAGTGAATTGCTGTGTTTTGTGTCTGTTGGCAAGCATACCTTGTTTTCTTTGTTTGATCCTGATTATATAAAACAGAGTTCAGTGAACTGGTTTGGAAACTTGAGTAATTAATGTTCATAATAGCCTTAGAAAAGTGAAAAGTGTAAGTTGAAGAGGAAAGATTTTTACCTTTTTCAATGTCTTTTGCTCTATCTGTTCCTTATTATTGTCATTGTTTGTTGGCTCAATATCACACTTAGCTCCCTGGAATTCTGATGAGCAGTTGACATTTTGGAACATAATGGTGATTATATGAACAGGAAGCAATGGTAGAAATCTTTCAAAGGGATGGATCTGCCCCCTTCTTGTTGTTAATATGATGTTCATTGTAATGCCGAATAACTGGAAGAGGGTTGCCAACTAATGAGTCATAATTGTACCAAACATCAACTTTCATTAGTTATTCACATCTCTGCAAATTACTCATTAAATTAATCTGCATCATTACATAGGTGGTTTGGAATCAACACCCCAATCCCACATTGCAGTTGCAATTATATTATACTGTGGCCCACTTAGGTAATACAAGAAAGAGTGTGAAGATGGCTTGTATAACCTAAAGCAGCATTAGTTGCCTTGGGTATAAATCTGCAAACAGATTTTTTTTCCCAAATTAGAGATGAAGCAGAAGCAAAAACCCCACATCTGAACGACGTTGATACAGATTGCTATTTGAACTCCTCTCATACAGGTTTACTCTTGAATCCCCTCGTTTTCTCCACAGAACCTCAGTGTAAAAGCCCCAAAGTGTAAAACATTTGACCAGCAGTGGGGTTTAAAAAGGCTCATACATAATCCCATTTGCAGAACTTCCTGGAATGGGTAGTGTCACTTCCCATTAGGCTCTGTAGAGACTCCTCCCAAAGAGCTACTCCTCCTTTGGAAACCCTGAAACTCCCAGGATAATTTCCTTGCCAGAACAGAGAACCAGGCCAACAGGGACATCCACAGAGGTAAGAAAAGTTGGTCTGTAGACTTCTCCTTTTGGGCCGCATCACCCAGAATTCTGCCTGTGGAATTCCTGAAGAATTCTGAGAGTTGGAATCCAAAACATGCAAATGTCCGATTCTTGCTATACAGTCCCAGAACACACCCCAGAAGAAGGAAACAGTAAACCTTTAGCACTTGAACAGTTTTCCACCTTGCCAAGTAATAGATTTTGAGGAAATGTTAATAACAGTGTTAATCAAATGATGCCCAATATGGAATGGCAGCAGGAAAAAGAGCACATCTGAAACAAAGGCTTATCTGGTCTACATTCCGTTCTATTAATTGCCAGCCAGATGTCTGTAGAAAACTCAGAGGTGGAACACCAGACAAATATCAGACACACTGCAAGTGATATTCCCCACCATTTGGAATTTATATCCGTTGATATCCAGAATATTTTGAAGATGCTTGATTTCACTGGTGTAGGTTGTGCCTACCAACATGAATTTGACCAAACTCCAGGAGGCAGTGGAAGACAGGAGGGCCTGGCGTGCTCTGGTCCATGGGGTCACGAAGAGTCGGACACGACTTAACGACTAAACAACAACAACAACAACAAGGTTGTGCTTTCCCTGAGGCAGGTTACAATTATTCCATAGTTCCACAATATAGTAATAGATCCATTACTCTTACTTTGTTTGTAGCATTTGAGCATGACTAGGCAGCAAACAAGGAAAATCCCATTTGAAACAAGTACTTGCTTCAAATGGCTTGCAGTGGTTTGCTTGCTTTAAACTGTTTTTTCCCCCCTCTGTTGCCACCAGGGTTTGGCTGTACATTTTTCAGGGGATGTCTGAGGGATGTTCAAAAATGACCTTTTTGGGAAGGGATGTTCCTCTTTACCAGAGAACTAAGAAACCTTCTTTGTTTACTGTACGGAGAAGCTGGTGCTGAGTATAAGCAAATGAGATTTGAATTGGGACCAAAGAGCTGCCCATTGTCCCTGAACACATCCCATTATGTTAGAGAATAAGGGGTGGCGGATAAGTTTTTCTTGGGTGGGAGCACAGCAGATCAAACAGGAAGGTGTAATAGCTTCTCTGTGGGAGAGGCAAGTCTGGTAGGTAGTAATGATATAATCCTCTGAACAATTTGTATAAAGGATGCGACACCTGCATTCTCAGAGGAAATACAAATACTAATGAACAGAAATACATGGCTTAGCTAAAAATAAACAAAAAATGAAACAGAAATCTATGCTTATTTTCCACACGCAAGCTGTTCAAACAGCTAGGCATTGTGCTAGAATACGATGTGTCAACAGAAATGGGCTTTTTATTTTGGTAGGGTTGAAACTTGGCAGTGGGTTTCATAGTGAGGGTAACAGTAATAACATTGAAAGGTTTCTAACCAAATACATTGTTAAGTGGTAGGGGCGGTGCTGGAAAAGAACCACAGCCCCAAATATGGACAAGCATCTCTTGACCTGAGAATCCTGTTTGAACCTGATGTGAGGAGACTCTCCCTGAAGGAAAAAAAAAATCCTGGATCACTGTGTTATTTGATGGTAGTCCTTTGAAACTGTAGTCCACCTGGTCCTTTATGCATTCAAAAGGCAACAGCCATCTTCCTCTTAAGTTCCATTAGGGTTATTTTGAAACAGTAGTAGCATTTCACTTTAAGCAGTATCTTTCCTTGCAACCACCAACATCCATTTAAATCTTTCCTCTAGCATAATGCTGTACAAGATAAATTAGGAATTTTCTTGGAGAAGGCAAAACGAACTAAAAGGTAGCCATTATATAATTCTTTTGAATCTTCTGTGCTCTGTACAGGAACAGAACACTAGCAATAAATATTTCATGTCATCACAGATTAAACTACCCTGATACACTCTTGTAAATTGAAGTGGCTGCTGTTGATGTTTAAGGTTGATTTTAAAACATGTTTTTGGCAGCATTGATATCTACTAGATAAATTTTGCAGCCAGCAAGACGAATGCTATGTGTTTAGTAGTGGAAGAAAGTAGCTCCTCTTTCCCTCTTAAGAAATTTATGTTCTCTACAGCTTCTAGCCATACAGAATGCTATATACTCTGGCACTGTTTTTATTCTCATTGAAGCCACAGCCAGAATTATCCACTGAATAAAAAAAATTGAATTAAAAGATAATAAATTGGAAGAGAGTTTGGGCAACAAACAGATAAAGCAGTCTTTTTTCTCTGAGACTTCAATTTTTGAGAACAGCCTAGGGCAGTGAGTGAAATTGGTTTATTAGTTTCACTTTGGTCACTAGCTAACATCATTCCACATCCCAAAAATGCCACATTTAATTCTGCCTGATTTGGAATAATTGACCGATCAGGAGCAAGACCCATGAAGTGAGCTTTAAATTACATTGTACCCCTAAGGGAGTTGACTGTTGAGAAGAGTTCTAGTATAGGTAGAGTTGTGTAACACCTATCTCTGTGTTACATTCGGCCCGGTGAAATTGCCTTGGTATTCTGATGCAGAGCTTTGTACATCAAAATTAGGTAACATATGATTGTGTATTGCTGGTACTCAAGTTGAGTCTGAAGTAAAATAAGCAACACACACTGTACATATCATTCATCTATATATATATTGAGATAATTTGCTATAACTGCATATGTAATTATTTAACTTAACTGTACACCACTGTTTGATGCCAGTTGCACTTTCTAAAATTACCAATTTAGGTGGAACAATAATATCATTTTCTCAGAAAGCAATTCTGCAGAACAGCTACTGCTGTTGTGTTAGCTTTTCTATCTTTGTTGCTCATATTTTTAGTAGCATTGGCATCTTGAATGATAATAGGGAAGACCCTTGTGTCTTACGTTTTCTTTTCTTCCCTTCCCTTCCCTTTCCTTTTTATTGGATGCATCTCCATGATGCATAGTCTCAGTTCAGGCATCACACCAAACCATGCTTTGCCCTGATCCCCATCTGGAATTGACCTGTAGTATGAGCTTCTGAACCTCTAACAGACAGACTATGGATTAAAGCTGCTTCTGTTTCATTTCATATTCTGTCAGCATCATAAATCCTTTTCTGTCTCTGGGTCCAACAGCCTCTGGAGATGGAATGAGGGCCATAACTAGTTTTATTCGTTTAGACAGCTTGTCAAACCACAGTTAAGCTTCTGGTTATGGAAGCTCGAAGAGAAAAATATCTGGAGTGATATCAAGATTCACAGTAATCCAGACAATATAAATATATAGGCTTCTTGGGTATGTCAGGAATTCTACCTCAGCACAGTCCACATGAATCCATGACCTTATATAGTAAATGACTTTAACTAAATTATGGGCATGTGGCTGGATGTGGTAAGACATAGTATACAGATCATTATTAAAGTCAACCAGCTGCAAATTAATGTCTTCTGTGAAGTGGAAATGTGGTGCTCTGGCTGTAGTTCAGTTTTTTGTTGATGTGGACAAACCTAGAAGGGTTGATGTCCTGGAACTCTGACCCGGGCATGTGATCCTATGGAAGGATCCAGATGAGGTTTTTTTTTTTTAAATGATCTGCCACCTCAAGAGCCCCAAGGCCCTTCAAAAGTTTTTCTATTACCTCAACAGGTGATTCAGCCAAAGCCTCTGGAATGGAGAAATGACCAGGTGGTTAGAATAATAGATTCTTGGCATCCTTTCTCACTTCCAAACTTATCTCTTCAATTGAAATTGACTGGATATGGGATGGAATTGGCAGGGGGAGTACAATATACATTTCTAGTGCCCTTTATCAATCTGTGCCCTCACCTCTGTGAATAAATATTGTCAGCAGTAGTCCAAACTTCATCAGAAAATTATCTGGTCATTACAGTGGGATTTGAGAACTCCCCCCCTTTTTTCTAGGAATGAAGCATCTGCCTTGCTGTGTTTGGCTAACAGCAGCCTGAAAAAGCCTTGTAATAATCATGGAGGCCATGATGTCCTAAGGAGACCCACAGGCAACCTCAACATAGATGATAAAGTCACCTGGGACCATTTTCCTGGATTCCTTCAGCATCATATTTGAGTCTGTCTCTGTCAGGTTAATTAATGATGTTCCTGGCACCACAGTGATACCCCAGCTTCACCTATCTTATCTGTTTTTATGGCCTATAGTGAAATGCATTTCCTGTGACTCAGCCCCAAAGTTGTGAGGTTTCCTGATGAGAAAGATGGAACACCTTGGATAATGTGATGCCTCCTTCCTGAATTCTCCCTTCCTGAATTGGTGCTGCAACAAGAACCCAAGGAATTACTGCATGGGTGTGTGGGGTGGAGCCAGTGAAGAGGAGAGAGAAAAGGGAGAAAAGATCAAGAAGGGGATAGCAAAAAGAAAGTATGTGGTGTAGTTTCCCATCCTTAATCCTAAGAGCAAAAGTACCAAAAGATCTCACAGGACCCCAAATTATTGACCATATTGAAATCTTCTTATTCCAGTAGCTTCTTCCTGTCTTGTACAGTTGATTGTAGTTCTCTGTTAAGCTGATTTAGAATAAATCCAATATTTCCAAACTGAGGGACTTCTAGGTTGCGATAGGGACTACATATGCTCCTAAGCAAAGGTTAATTGAGTTACAAAAGTCCTGACGAAATCAGATAGTTGACATGTGTGTCTGATAGCTTTCACATGGCAGTTTTGTAGATAAATGTTATGAAGAGCTATGATATCTATGATTTTAGAGGTTTAGTAGCATTTTATTTTTGAATAAGACATATGCCACTTAAGTTCATCAAGAAACATTTTTTGCAGTTTTGGCATAAAGGAATAAGTGTGATGTGCATGTGTATTTGCTGACTGCAAAAAAAAAATTGAGAACACTTTAGAGTTAGATGAAAAATGCTTAATTTTGCAATTAAGCCCATAATATTAATTTGTTAGAGTAGTTTGCATTGACCCGCTTGTTCTTCAGACAGTATCTTTCAAGTCAAAGCAAAAATAACTGGGAGATAAAATCAATACTATTTTTCTCTCCACATTTGACTAAAAATAAGAGGGTAGCAAGATCAATGGAAAGGTAATGATCTGTGGTGGGATACGTACAGTTAACAGTTGACTGCTCATTGACAGAGGCTGGGAATAAAATTGATGACTTTACATGTTAAAACAACAAGTTTCAATGTAAGAAGCAAAGAAAGAAAGAAAGAAAAAGAAAGAGAAACAAAGAAAGGGGAGGGAGAACCTGCTGTTCTTCTGATTCATGCAAGTTAATATGTAGGATAACTTACACGTGTCAAAGCACAGCGGTATGTGTTTGACAAAATCGCCTGTTGGTGGTGATCCGTAGGAGTGCTTTATTCAATAGCCTGCCCGTGTATTAAGGCAATCCAAAGAGGCCCTTCCACATATCCCATGTATGAAAAGAAGTATATGATTCAGCTACACGTTCTCTGTGGTGGTACCTTAACTTTGTAGGCACTCAAGGTGTTTGTGTTGGTTTCTTTCTGGCACTGGATTAAAACCTTCGTATTTGCCAGGTCCCTTGAAAAGTTGAAATTTGGGTAGAAATAGCCTTTGTGCTTACTGCAGCAATTACGTTTTCTACAGGTTTAGTTATTCTTGCATATTTGATGCTTGTATTTTCCATCCTGCATTGTCATTTTTTTTGTAAATATTCCATCCTGTAATCTGGATGAAGGCAAAATTTATAAAAATTTAAAATAAACAAATTGGTAGGTTACAGAGATCACCTATCACCTCTGATTACCCTCTCCTTCCCTACACAGCCCAGGTAGCTCCTGGGATGCTGAGATCAATAAATGAGATTAAAATCTAAGTGAAGGAAGACTTGCACCAAATCTAACACATATTAGAGCCCATGTTGAGTTCCTTTGCGGCCACAGGGGTGGAAAAGAAGGATTCCCACACACACAACTCCATTGCATCTTTAATTCAGTTTTTCTTCATAGCGAAGATTCTGTAATAAACTGCCCCAGAGAGAGATAGAGAGAGAATGACAGAGAGAAAAAATGAGAGAGAGAGAGAGATGGTTGCACCCTCAATGGCATGTTGTGACAAATTTGTGAGACATTTTGATATTAAAGTTGCTTGCCTATGCCACAACGTACACTTCAAAGTTAATGCAGTTCCAGCCTTCTGTTCCCTTGGTGTGGGTGGATACTAAAAAGGAGTTGAACTAAGAGAGAATTTAGTTTTCTTGAAGTGCAAAGGAAAACACTTGGGAGCCAACATGCAGTAATAAAGCTGTAATGCAATGAAAAGCCATGAAGTAAAGGCAAGTGTGTGTGTGTGTGAGAGAGAGAGGGAAAGGATTGCTACAAGTATCCATTGCGTAACTGAGTCAAAGCATGTAGTGCCAGGAGCAGCAATGGCTTAATAAATCAACTCGTACAGCAGGAATATTTTTAAATCAATGTACTTCTGTATATAGAGTAAAGCTAAGGGAACTTTTCCTGGCTTCATTTTTGGGATGGAGATTACGCCATATGGACTAATTTATTTTAACAGGACACTGTCAATATCAATTTACTGGCCCCATGAGTGATTCCTTCCATCTTGAGTACAGTATAGTCTCAGCCTAACATGAAGAAATCCCTAGTTTATCTATGTAACTCATTCTCTTAAAGAAAAGGGAAAAAAAACCCTCTGAAAATAACTAGCCTAGGTCTTGGAATATTGCCAACAGGAACATTCAAGGCAATGCCAGATGTCTAATAATGCTCATCATCATCATGAACAAGTCCTATGAGCCCTCCATTGTTTGACAAAAAATGCTGTGTACTTCTCTTGATTTGAGCTGTACCTTTATTGTGAGGATATGGGGAAGGGGTTTCAAAGTACTCTTAGAGTAGGATAGTTATAGGGATAACATAATACCATTTCAGAATTTGTTGTTTAAAAGACTGGATACTCCACATTAGAAGCAGAATTATTCAGTGGTGTTGGAGTATGCAGAACAATTGTGTCCCAGTATGCAGTGGGCGATGCTACCAATCACTCAGTTCTACCCTGCTATTGGGGCGCTATTGTGCATTGGTCACTTCCTGCCCCATCTCTCTCTTGTGTGCCTTTTTCCTTGAAGAAGGGCCTTTTCCAAGATGGAGATTGCCTGAGCACATGCTGTCTGATTGCTCTCTCTCTCCATCCACACTTGCATCCATGCCATCCAGCTTTAGGGGGTGGTTTACCCAGTTTAGAAACCTTCATCAAAGCTAAAGAAAGTTGCTTGGAATGTGTAAGACAAACAACCTTCTTTGTTTTTCACTCAAATGCTCTATTTTGACCTTTGCTACTAAAATCTGTAGTTAATAAACCTAAAGTTATTACAAGTTAACGCCATGTTTTTGACTCTACTTAATTTAGCTCATTGAAGATAATTGGTCAGAACACACGATGATCTCTAACAAATGGAAGCTTGCAATTTATTTGATAAAATATGTCACTCACTCTTATATTTGTGTAATCATGGGGACTACACAGCCTTTTCCTTGCCCTTGCTGTTTATCTTGTCGGATGAAAAGAAAAGCCACTCATGTGAGAAGGATTCCATTTGTTTCCTCTGTGCTCTTGCACAATTCATTGTACAGTCCTTGGCAGTCTGGAAATTCTACAGTGAGTGGCAGTTGCTTCAGCTGCCGTGCTATAGTTGGGATCTACAGGTCTCTTCACATCGCTGCATGTATTTCAAAGTGGGGGGGGGGGGGGAAGTCAGCCAGGGACTGTGCTGGATAAATAAAATGACTTTGCCATGTTTTGGTATAAATATGGAGTCTGTGAGAGGCTGGAGATGCAGGAAGGGTTAAGGGGTCCCTGCCATTTTGATGGATTGGAGTTGATTAGAGCTGTCCATCATAGTTTATAGGATGGTTATGAATATATGGGAGAAGAATGAATTAAGGGCAAGGTTAAGATATTGTTGTGTGTGTGAGGGGGATAGTGTGTGTTTCAGTGTGTGTATGAAAGAGAGAGAGCGTGCAAAGAGGAAATGTACATCTAAATTGACACTGGCAGGACTCCAAAGAGCCAACAAGAAGAAAATATTAGGGGTATTCAGTTTTTTCCTCGACGGGTGCATTCACCATGCTTCAAGAAGAGTGCTGAGCCCTTCACATGTGGGAAGTGGCACATCTACAGTGGCATTGTTCTTCCTTGTAAGGAAGGTTTGTGAGGACTGAGTAAGGAAGGGAGAGATGAGCCATCCTGTACCCTGTTGTGAGGTTGTTGGAGGAAAAGCCAGATTGAAATGTTGTTAATAAAAGCACAAAGAGGAAGAAATTAAGAGGAGCCCTGCTGAGTCTGAGAAAAGACCCATTTAGTAAAGGATCTTGCTTTCTACAGTGGATTAGTAGCCATTGATAGACCTGTTCTTTCTTATTGTTTCTAATCCCTCTTTAAAGCCATTTAAGCCTATGGCCATCACCACTTCTTTTGGCAGCAATTCTATAGGTTAATTACATGCAGTGGGATGTAGTGCTTCCTTCTATCCAGACTCTCCCATGTTGCAGCTTCATTGGATTGTCGTGGATTGTAGTACTGAGAGCCGGAAAACATCTCCCTATCATCTTTTTCAACCTCATGCATCGGAATTGGGCACTTCTGTCATGCCCCCTCCCTTAGTCACCTTCTTTCTAAATTAAAAACTCAGAGCGTTGTAACCTTTTTCATAGCAAAGATATTCTGGCACTCTGATCATTTTGGTTGTTCTTTTTACATCCTTTCCAGCCTGGCAAGTGTTTTTGAGATATGATGATTAGAACTGCACATAGCCCTCTCTGTGTGCCTCCATTGCTTATGCTTATAGAAGTGACAATTGTAGACCAGGTTGCCCCAGAAACATGACAAAATAATAGTAGTGTACTAGTAAGTAGCAGAACTAATAGAAACAATAATTTGTTAAAACTTTATAATAATATTATTATTGAATTTCATCAAACAATATGGCTAATTTTTGTTGGTTTTCTGTAATAAATTTAAGATTCGTTCGTTAAGTAGTCATGGTAGGAATACATATTTATTGACAAATGTATTCTAGTTCATTAGACATTTAGGAATGCCTTATTGAAATATAAATTATAAAAAATTTCTCTGGATCTTATCATCTGTATTTTCATTTCATTTGTTGATTTTTCTTCTTGTGAACAATGTATCACTATCTAATGTGTAGTCTTATTTTGCATTAAAATAATAAATGAAACAACTTTAAAAATGTATCTGCTTTTGGAAAGTTGAAAACATATATTGGAACAAATTACAGATTCTAAGACAAAAAACATTGTTTCATAAATGTATAAAACTCTAAAGAGATTTGTTTAGTCCTTCACACCATGAAACTGCTTTTTTAAAAAAAATGGTTTTAGTCTACTCGTATAAAGCCCTAAATAGCTTGGGTCCAAGCTATCTAAAAGACCACATCTCCATGAGTCTACCTAGGCATTGAGATCATCAGGAGGAGCCTTTCTCTCCATCCCACCACCCTCACAGGTGTGCTTGGTGTGGACACAGAGGAGAGCCTTCTTTGCTGCTGCTCCCAGACTCTAGAAATCCCTCCCACAGGAGGCCAGGCTGGCTTCATCTTTGCTGTCCTTCCACAAGCAGGCAAAGGCCTTTCTCTTCAGGCAGGCTTTTCCTTAGCAACTGGCTGTCTGAGAGTTGTTTTTTCTTTCTAAATATTTGTATACTTACTGTTTTTAGCTTTTAAATATTGTCTTTTTAATGATGAGGAGAATGGTGGGGTAGAAACAATAAATAAATAAATTACAACATGAGTGTGACAAAGATGTTACTGTCTTACCTGTGTGCTTGGCAAGAAGCATAAGCCACTGGAGTAAAGTCCTGTATAGATTTTTGCTGTTGCAGATGACCCAAGATTAATAATAATACGTTTGGGCTTGGCCTGGCTTTCTAAGCCTTTTTTTTAATGTATAAACTGCTATTTCATTTATATATTTCATTTATATATATATTGCAAGCAAGTGCTTATTTATATATATAAAAGCCCACATTTACATGTTCGACTGAGTTTACTGTTGCAGTTGCTCTATAACCTGTATCCAACTGTTTGGGAAACCCATAATTGTACCAGTGCCATCCATTATATTTACTCAGTTCTTTCATTGCTTCATTGCTTCAAAATCCATTAACATTAACAGATCTTAAAATTGTGTCACAATAGTAGTAGATGGCTACTTTTAGTTCATTGAAAAATGTTCCAGTAAAAATCTCAGGAAGGAAAAAATGTGAAGTAGTAAAGTGTAAATGTGGTTAGAGATTTTGTGGTTTGGAAAATAACTTCCAAATTCTAATAATGGGGAATGCACGTACAGTACTTTGCATCTACGGATTGCAGAAGAGATTCTGATACATAGAAAAGCATGATGAGAGCAGCATAACAAACATGGTGACGTGCTCTGAATAGAGGTCTTGGAACAGCATCCAGTGTGGCTGAGAAGGCCAATTTGAGAGTGACAATCCCTTCCACACTGAAGACAAATACAATCTGTCCCCTGTCCAGCTCCCTGATTTTGCTGGGTTCAGGACTGCCTCTTTGCCTCGGCCTGCTGAACAAGTGTCTCTTCAGAATGGGAGAGGCCATGCTGCACCACCTGCCTCCAGGCTGAACACTCAGATGTCAAGGTTTCCCATCTGTTGAGGTCCATTCCTAAGGCCTTCAGATCCCGCTTGCAGATATCCTTGTATCGCAGCTGTGGTCTCCCTCTGGGGCGCTTTCCCTGCACTAATTCTCCATACAGGAGATCTTTTGGAATCCGACCATCAGCCATTCTCACGACATGCCCAAGCCAACGTAGACGTTGCTGTTTCAGTAATGTATACATGCTAAAAATTCCAGCTCGTTCTAGGACTACTCTATTTGGAACCTTGTCCTGCCAGGTGATACAAAAAATGCATTGGAGTCAACGCATATGGAACGTGTTCAACTTCCTCTCCTACTGTGCACAATATAATTATTATATTATATTATATTATAAAAATAATAAATCTGAGAACTGCAGAGCTAGAAGGGACCCTTATGGATCATCGAGTCCAGTCCCTGTCAAGGAGGAACAGTGGGAAAGCAAACTCCCAACCTTTGTCTCTGCAGCCAGATACCTAAACCCAGGGTGGATAAAAATCAATGATTTTTTTTAAATCAAATTGATTTAAATCACGATTTAAATTTTTAAAAACTCAAATTGATTTAAATCAAATCCACCCTGACCAATGAGCTATCTGGCTGTTCTAGTTTAGTTTAGTTTAGTTTAGTTTAGTTTAGTTTAGTTTAGTTTAGTTTAGTTTAGTTTAGTTTAGTTTAGTTAAAATCTATAACTCAGCATATACATACACCTCATAATGTATCTTTCCCCCTGCTTTTTAGCAGAAGAAAAATTGCTTGGTTGGTTTTAATGTGCTGGTATAGACCAAGAGTAAAAGTATTCTATTTATCTGTAAATAACAGAAGATTTGGCACAGGAAGTTATACTGTACTGTACTGTGATTCTCTAATAAAATTACTTTCGCTTATCAATTTAATATTTTCTGAACTGCTGGTGGCTTCTCCGTGAAGCTATCTTTTTCACAATTACGTGATGCAGTTCTTGGTATTTAGTCTGATGGCAAACATGCTGTCATGTCTCCTTTTTATAGACATTTTGGTTAAGTTGGATCAGTTGGAACAATTGGTTTGATAACTTTTAATGTAATTAAGTGCTTATCTTAAGTTTGCTATTCTGTCTCTGTGTTTCTCTTTCTCTCTCTCTCTCTCTCAAGCAGTAAGAGTTATTTTTGTAGAAGTATTTCTGATTCTTCTTCGTGGTCTCTTTGAATGCACACATATGGGTCTTGTCTGCGCCTGCGCTGACGTTCTCGGAAGATTCTAGAGCTAAAAGTAACAATTTAGTGGTGTGATTCCCCCATGAGGCATATGCTCCTCCCACCCTCCATTCCCCTCAGTTGCTTTTTTCCGCCGAGCTGTACGGTTCTCCTTTGGAAGACTGAGCTTTCTCTTTAGCCTTTTTCGAGCTAATTACCCAAACAGCCCTTTTCAGGGCTACTATTTCTCTACCTTTACTCTTTCTAAATCAGTTTGAGCTATCGTTTCTCTTTTACTACGTTTTCTGCTTTTTCCCGCCTTTTTGATTCCCCCCCCCCTTCCCTCTCTTATGGCCTACCAGTTTCCTTATCTTATCTTATCTTAAGTTTGCTATTCTGTCTCTGTGTTTCTCTTTCTCTCTCTCTCTCAAGCAATAAGAGTTATTTTTGTAGAAGTATTTCTGATTCCATGTGTTCATGTTGTGTTTCTATTTCTAAATAGAGTCAGAAATCTTAATATATTTCAGAAGAGAAAAATAAAGAACTGGGATTTGATTGACTTAATGAAGTTGAACTGCTGTTAACCTGTAAAATATGATTTTTTTTAGCTCTAGACTTGCAAATAACCTGATTTTCCTTGCTTTATAACTCCAAAAAGAGAAACCTAGAGTAAAATTGCTTCCAGATCTAAATTAAAATGGACGAGGAAACAGTAGCTTCTACAGTAGAGTGGCTGTGAAGATTTGGTATGGCAAAGATGACTATGATGAATGTGCTCAACAAATAAAATGTTTAATGTTAAATTTTATTCCCCTTGTTTTTAATGATGTGTCATTCTCTGTGCAGTGCCACTCCAAAGACCACTTATGTAGCTGTCACATAAGAATATGTGCTAAATACAGCATGAGCTATTATGTTGTCATGAAAGGATACAAGTTTGTTAGAGTGCGGGTGGTTTTAGACTCAAGACTCCATTCTCCATTAAAAAGCATTGTGTGGCTATTCTGTCTCTCCCTTCCCCCCTCCCCCCGATGGATTTTCTCTGGTCATAAGAAAGGACAGAAGAAGCACAGGAAAGAGACAAAATGGCTGAAATTGAAGGTGTTGTTCTGTCATCTGCAGACTTTAGAGAAACAGGTATTCCAAGCCTACAGTAAAAGTGGAATGTAGAAAACTTGCAAGCATGGAAAGAGAGTAATACCATCAGATTTGAACTAGTCTGGAACTTATCAGCAGATCATGAGCATAGTGAAGGCTTCTAAAGATTATCCATTTTCTGGAAATTGGCTTTCTTGTTCCACTCCTGCAGGCAGTGTACAAAATATGGTGGTGTCTTTGAAGACAAGGCAGAAAATGGTTCATGGAGACCTTTGCCATAGTTCTTAAGAGTAGTGCATTTTTATGGAGGTGGAAAAGAAAAAAGATCTTGGTGGTGGCTCGTTTGTTACAGGAGCAGTTAGTTTTGCATTTGTTTTGAATTACGTTAGAGCTCTAATATCAACTACACTGATAAGATGTGTGTTAATATTGCAAGGAGATGATGGTGGTGATGATAAAATCATTAAACATCACATTTTGGTTTGTTTGTTTGTTTTCACTACAACTACCAGATTTCAGCAGGAATTCCCCCTGTTAAAGTCTGATGGTTTTAAGAGGAGCTTCAGAATACATACCTATTCCATTCCTTGCCACGGTTCAGAGGAGTCTCAGAATACATTCCTGTTCCTTGCCAGAGTTATCTGCAGCCGCAGCCATTAAGCATGGAGGATGTTGGTGGAGTTTTCTAAGTCCATGACAGCCACAAAGCATTAGAGGATTGGTGGTTTTTTGGGAGGCATTCTGTAGAGGGCCTAACGAACAGAGAGACTACAGTCCCCTAACGCTTTACTGTTCTCTTGGAACTTAGAAAGCTCCACCCATATCCTTCTATGTGCTTTAATGGCTGTTTGCACAGAGAGCCTTGTAAAGATTATCTGTTTTCTGGAAACTGGCATTGTTCTTCCTAAGTTGACTACACTCCTGCACGCACTGTACAAATTATGGAATATTTTGGAGACAAGGCAGAGAATGGTTTGTGGAGATCTGTGTCGTCTTCTGGTTCAGCTCTTGATAATTAGGATACTGCAAAGGCTTTGCCACAGCAGTCAGACCCCCATGAAATCCATGCCTTGGATTTTAAGTGGATGGAAGGAAGTTCATAAAAAGGAAGTTGCACGTTCCATTCTTCCCTTTACGGCCACCTGCTCCTAAGCTTCTCATAGGGACCATCTTGAACAACGTGGAATGGGGCATGAGGCGCCTACTGGGAAGGGGGTGAATTACTCCAAATCTGGCACAAATTCAAAATGTGTGGAATAAACTAGAATCCCTTTTTCTCTATCCTGGTATTACAAGCATTCCACAGGGATTTTTGTGGCTTGCTTAAGAAATAACAATACAAATATATTACTTTTGTCTAGCTGAATGTGAATGTTCTCTCCAACCTGTGGATATGACCTCTGGATCAAAATGAATTGCATAAAAAAAAAAAAGAATTGCAGACTGACATTGGAGAGCTACAACAGAGAATTTTATTCTATTGGAATAAGTCAGAATGAATAAGAGGAGGAAGGGAAGAACTAATAGCAAATTGATTTTCCAGAAAGGAATCTGAGCTTTAGGAATTTTGAAGGGAAAATCATTATGCTGGATGAATTTTAAACACGGGATTCTACATTAAATTGTATTTGTTCACTACAAATTACATTCCAGTAAGTTAATACATTTTTTTTAAAAAGAGGGGTTGAGAGAGATTTCCCTTAAGTATTTAGTTAATGGACATGGTGGTTCTTTAGTTGAAGCAGCTGTGACCTTTATAATACCCAAATCCTGAAACCTTTATTGGAAAGAAAATTCTCTAGGAAGTGTAAACATAGTTAAAATCTGTGTATGTATCAGAAATCTTACTTTAATGACCTATCCATTTTAGAAGATATTTAGTCTTTAATGACTCTGACTCATGCTGCTGATTGTATAATTAAAATCTTAAACTGCATTTTGTTGTTGTTGTTTTAAAAAAATTAGTGCGATACATTAGCAAATTCCTTTCTTTCAGTGGCAGCATAGTCATAGGGAAAGCCAAATGCATTCCAGTAAATTCTGAAAATAATGATCAACAATTCGTCATTTTACCACGGCTGGAAACTAAATTGTAAACTGGCGCACAAAAATGCAGGATTTACTATTTAACGATGAAATAGCCTTTTAAAAATAAATAAATCCAGAATATTTCTTTGCCACTAATAATCCATTTTGCTCCTGTTATTTGTGTTTTGAGTGAATAAAGCAAATGAATTGCAACAGTGAACCAAACTCAGTGCAGCATTCCTATATTTTACATTTACGACACACCCTGCGGGCATGGATTTTGTGATGCAGGATCCTAACAGAGTATTTTTAGGAGGCTGTTAGAAATATAATCCTGCTGTCAAAAGATAATCCCTCATTGAGAGTTCAAGTGGCAGATTACTTCAGGCGTGGTGTTCCATTGTCTCTAAACTGTCATTTTATATCTCAATGGGCAGTTTGGGCAACCTCCTTGGGGGGCCAGAAGCCATTCTCTCTGCCACAAATCCATCCTGTTTTTGTTCTCTCTGTCTTGGTTTTCTCATTAGGGTTTCTTGAAATGCAATTGGAAGCCAGTCAAGAAAAGATTTAAAAACAAAACAAAAACCCAAAGCGTTAAAGCAAAGAAATGACCCTGGTGGCTTAAGCAGAACTTGTTTCTTCCCCAAGGCTTAATTGATAACACCCTTTTTGTTTCTTGCCTTGGTTTCTCCTAGGCAGCCTCTGGGAACCCCGGCGAGAAGAGGTGGAAGCCACCTTTGGCCGAGATGTCACGGCACCACAGCCGGTTTGAAAGAGATTATCGCACAGGGTGGGACCGCCGAGAATGGAACACCAATGGAAACCACGTGAACAGCAGTAACTGTAACAGCACAGTGAACAGCAATAGCAACAACAGACCAGGGCTTCTGCCTGTGCCTATTGTGCCCTCACGACTACATGCTCCAGCCACAGTTGCTTGTACTACCGTGAACAGTGATGTGATAACTACCCTTGTGGCCAACTCTTCTGCAGCATCAACAACCAAAGTAAGAAGCTGCTTGTGTGTGCTTTGTATTGATGATGATTTAAAGGAGAACTCTGGAGGCGGCCAAGGCAGGGGGATCTGCTTTTGTTTTAGAGCCCTGTTATTATGTCTCCTGATGATAAGTCTGCTGAAAATTGGCACTGAGAATCTCCTCCGGTGTGAATTTCTTAAGGGGTCCCCAGGTCTTGTTGTACTACAAACCTTCTAGCACAAATTTCAGAATCCAGTTAAGCAAGCCTTCTGGTGCATTTCTAAGCTTTAAATAACAGAAATAGTACTAATGTTGGTAGTTCCTTATTAAAGCAGTCATGACTGTAAGTACAAACACTTACTACCAGCATCAGTACTCCTTCATGAGGTGTGTGGGTTGTGTTTGTGCGGCAGCATAAGTGTGATTGCTTGTCTATTTTTGTTTATGTGTTTGTTTGTGGTTGCTTGCACATGCTTTTATGATCCAAGGACGATTGAGTAGCAGGAATGATGAACTATTTGGTCCAATTAGAGAGCAATAAAGTGTAAATATCTGTTCTACAGTATGATAACTGGCTACTAAAGCATCTTATAAAAGCCTAGTATATCACTTGTGAGCACATTTCTCCCTAAGACAGCTTCTTATCTTAGCATCTGGAATTTCTTACAGCTTTCTGTTGTTGTCACAGGTGTTATCATCTCCCAGTCTCTGAAGCACCTAACTTTGGTGTCACATTCAACTCCTTCATTTACTCCTGTGTGCAGCTTATTCCCATGTTGTCTGGTTTGATTCTCTTCAGCAGTAACCTTTCCTTCTGTACAGCCATGGTTTCAGCTCAGTTTTGGTCAAGTTATGGGCTGTGCAAACTGTTTCAGCTGCTTCTTTGTTGGTTTTCCTTTCCTACAGTCTGTTCTTCTGGCAGTTAAGAATGTCAAGGCTGCTCAGCAATAGCTTTCTCCTAATCTTTTCTCCCAGTATACATTTAAGCACTTGCAGTGTGCCCTGCAAGCGAAGTATTTATTCTGCAAGGAATAGTCTGTCATTTAGGGACTCTTTTCTACAAGACCCCTTCTCTTTCAGTCCAAGGTGCTCAGACAGTTTGAGGCATGTTTTCCCATAGTTCACAATAGTGCTTTCCAAGATGTTCACTGCTGTGTGTGTTCAGCCGTTGTGGTGTGTGTTGACCATAGCATAAAAACAGCTTAAGCTACATGCCCCATTCATGCATAATGAAGTATTTGTCTGTAGCCCCTATAATACCCGATTTGTACTCCTGGTGTGGGTATACTTTTCAGGAACACCTAGAATTCTCCTTCCCTGTGGACAGAGGGATTTCCTATCTACATATTATCCTGGGTAGGACAAGTGGTTTCTTTCATATACTTGTACATCCGCTTTGGGATTTAAAAAAAAAAAGCCAGTATAGAAATGTCTACATAATATATGCATCTTTTTTTACTTTTGTGACTACAACATGGCAGAGGATCTCCTCTGGATTCAGTTCTTTCTCTGCTTTTTAGAGCTGCGTAAATTTCTAGAGGAGGGTCCTCTCAGCACTTGTTACCATGGTGTGGGAATAGTTTGCTGATACTTTTCCACCACCTGAGCCCCGTAGGTGCGGTGTGAGGGGCATTGACTGCTGTTTGATGGTTGGCCAGAAAGCTCTCTGTGACAGATTCGATCAGTGTCATCTTTGAACAGGGTTAATGAGCAAAGTCAAAGGTGTCTCTTTGGAACTTGTATCGGTAGCTACCTGTCATGATGGGACCTTGGCATATAATGGCTTCTGGACTTTGTTTTTTTTAAGTGTCTTACTCAGCTTCAAAATTGGTAATTCTTTCTACGTTATTACTTTCTAGTCCTGGTGTCTCAGAAACCTTGATTCCAGCTGCTAAAAAAATAGATGTGCAGTTAACTTCTCTATCAAATACCTGCAAGTGGCTTTGAAAAGAAATTACAGGATTTGGGAACAAATCTGTCCTGATCTGTCAAAAGAAAAATGTTGTCTTGACAGGATACTAAGCAAGCTGCCAGTGTTAGTCTCAAGCCCTAGCTCCAGGATGGCCTCTGTCCTGGTTTTAACCTTGTCCTCCAAAGACCCAAGAGGCTTATTTCAGTGGCAGCTGTCATATAAATCCCAAATCTTTACTGCAAGATCAGATTCAACCCAAACCCATGTTACAGCATCTTGAATGTGTTTCTGGCCTGCCGGCTCTTAATATTTTAGTGCTGTCCCAGATGTCTAAATTCAGATTCTGTGTTGGAGGGAAGCACTGGAGATGTGGCTGCTCCTTTGGGTGCACATCCTGCTCAATCTGTTCCTCTTTGCTCTGCTTTTAATGGAACCGTATCATAGCATTGAGCTCACGATTCGCAACACAGTTGAGTGCAATGACACGTACAGAATTGTGATCAAACCTCATAGACTGACATCTGCTGAACATTGAGACTATAGGACTTTCTGGACGTGTTCTGGAGACATATACTTCCACTGGCTTGGTGATATCCATCCCCCATCTGTCAGTCCCTGAAGTCGTATTGCTGAACAGAATGGCCAGAGATCTACTTTCACTGCTGTCTTGTCTCAAGGAAGAGTGTTGAGCTTACCTTCAATACTTTGGACATTGACACTTCTGTCCACTCCAAATATTAAATTATTTGTTGGGTGGATTCTGTCGCCACTGAGATTCTTCTGAATGATGCTGTGTGGTTTGTATCACTAGGATACTTATTTTTAATATAATTATGGTTGTGAAGATTTCAAGGTTCCTCTGCTTCAAACTATGGCTGCAAGCAGCAACTCTTAATATCAGGAGATATTCTATCTATCTTCTGTCTTCCTCTTGGATCTAGGGGCCAGATATTGTCTCAGTAATATCCACTTTCCTCTGCAGCTGGTCCAGGTAATGTTTGCAAGGCCTCGTGGCTTCCTCACCCTCTGTCACCTCCCATGCTTGTCTGAAAATGGGACCCTCCTTGTTTTTCTTGGTTTCAGCCCCAGTGGGACTGACCGACAGAAGAGGTGGCTATAGCATTGGGAGAACAAGCTCCCTGTGCTGAGAGATGGGCACATCCAAATTTTAACAGGTCTCTTTCCTGGAACAAATGTAGCTTCAGTTTGATATATGTATGCCAAAGGTTGTATTTCATGTTTGTTTCTTCCAACATACAAATTTGTTTGCTTTCCAAAATGTATGCCCTGTAGGACTCTTTATTTCCTTTGGAGACTTTCATTTTGCAAAGTCAGTCTTTAGTCCTTAAGGTTCTTTTTTTTTTTTTTTTTAAGTGGAAGATCATGTGTAATTTTTTTTTTCTAAATTTGTTTGTATATAGTAGATCCCCGACTTACAACAGCTCACTTTGCAACCCCTCACCTTTACAGCCCCTCCATTGTTTCCTGGTGCCTCCCTCATGTCAAAACTCACTTTATCAGCAAGTGCAACAACAGAGGAAACAGAGGAGAACAGAACTAATGGAGTGGGATAGAAACAGTGAGCAAGGTGATGTAGGACAGAGCAGGAGAAAGAAGACAGGGGATAGGGACAGAAGGAGCAAGCAAGAGAGCAGAAGATGGATAGGAGAAAAAAGAGGGGCCAGCAGAGTGGCCAGAAAAAACAAGCAGACTTGTGGAAGACAAAGGAGGAGAGGAGAGGAGGGTGGAACTGAGGCTTGGGAACCGTCCAGACACAAAGCCCCTAATGGGAAAGTACGCTCTAACTTATGATGGCCCACTTTATGATCTTCATCGTGGAACCAATTAAGTCATAAGTGTGGGGTCTGCTGCATTTGATCCTTTATACCTTGTAAAAATGGCTAGCAAAGGCATGTTGGAGTATGAAAATAAAGCCAGCACATTTTAAAAGTGTTTGCGGCAATAGAACAGGAATCCAAAGCATATCCTGGTTTTCACTTTATGATGATAGTTTTTCCTAGCTGTTGTTAATAACTCTTTAAGTGCCAAGTAAAGCAGTTGTAGAAAGAGGAGAGACAATAAAGTTATTTAAGGAAAGCCAAAGTTAGGTTTGTTTGTTTTTTACTGTGTTTCCATTCCACATTGGTTCTTCCACCCCATCTAAAGAAATAAGCTCATACTACTGAAAGAAAGGAGAAGCTTTGGCTAGCATTTATAATATTAACATCTTTTTTTAAAAAATGACTGCAGTGTATTGGAATTATTTCCATTTGTTAGCAGCCAAACTTGAAGTATTATTTCACTAAGCTGCGACATTATGTAGTTGCTGTTTGGATATGTTTAGTCTGGAGAAGATTAGAGAAGTCAAGTCCTGAAGCCAGCACAGTGGTTTCATTCCTCCTGACCTCTGCTCCTGGATATTTTGCAGAGAGCCCATCTGTTGGCTGTTGTTGATCTTTCTTTGCTCCAGATGTTTCAGTCTGTTTGGGGCCGAGTTGTGATAATAAACTCTGTCCTTGTTTTCAGAAGGAAGCCAGTGATCGAAACAGTAACTCTTCAGACAGATATTTCAAGAAGTGATACATGGTTATCTCCAGAAAAGCTTTTCACATAAAAATGTCATCATGATGTTAGTATTTGCAGGCTCACTTGAGAATTAAAATGAAAATATTTTGAGAAGGGCAAATTACGATTCGTTTCTTGATGTTTCAGGATAAGACCTGTCTGTTTTCCTTCTGTGTTTACCAATCAAATCTCAGAATAAAAGTAGTACTAGGAAAGAAGAATGAGCAATAATTGAGTATTGGAATAGCTGAATTTCAGATATGTTTTGGATAATATTTGTTATCAAAGAGGTAGACTTGCTTCCTGGACCCCTAAAAATTTAACATTTTAGTGCAAACCTTTGAGTTTAGTAGGATTCTTCTTCAGGCTGGGCATTTATTTATTATTATTTATAAATAAATAAATAAATAAATAAATAAATATAAATAAAATAAAAATATATATTTAAATAATAAATATTACACACACACACACACACACAAACAGAGCCTTTCTACCAATAAGAGGACTTAAGGCAGTTCACAATGTTAAAAGGAATAGAATTAAAAACGTAAGTTAGATATTTTTTTAAAAAAAATTAAACTATATACTAATTAAAATACAATTGAATAATTAAAAGCAAGTAAAAATTTAAAACAATCAACTCTAAGAACGCGTTCAGGGATGCAAACATGATTGTTAAAAGCCTGCCAGAAGAGATGGGTCTTCAGCTGTTGGCGGAAGGTTAGAAGGGAGGGGACCAGCTTGAGCTCCCGAGGGAGAGCATTCCATAACCTGGGAGCAGCCACAGAGAAAGGCCATTGCAGAGCTGGGCACAAGAGAGGGAGAGAGAGAAAAAAGCCAAAAATTATTCTAACCATAGGTTGTAAGGTTAGGATCTGTATTAAAATAATGTCCCAATAAAGAGACTCCAGACTTGTTGCACCAGCTTAACATACCAGTTTTCACCTCAGGCAAAATAGGAAGTATTGTTCCCCCCCCCCCCCCCATCACTGTAAGACAATGGGTTGCCAATTACGTAGTGTGTTCGCCACTGCCTTGTGTCAAAATAAATGGCTGTTTGACTGGGAGTAGAGGCACGCAGTAAGTACCATGGCAGTCTAGAAAGCAGAAGAGATGGAGATCAAACTTAATTGACACGCTGAGCAAATTATGTTAATTAGAGCCAAATTTAAAAGTGGTGCCTAAGAATTAGAGGAAGTTGTTTAAAAAAAAAAAAGTATAGACAATCCTTTTTTAAGTGTTGGTTGGCCTTTTTGATGTCATCATTCCTAAGAGCACTGTGAGCCTACAACTTTTTTGCTTATCAGCTCTGATAAAGGAAGCTTGCTTGATCAAATTTAAGAGTTTATCTGTTTTTGCATAAATTTGTGACTGTTTCTGTAAAGAGTACATAAGACTTCAGTTCAACTAGTGTTAACCTTAAACATTTAAATTGGTTTGCTCCACACGTTTCAGGGTATTTTTTTTAACTTCACGGTTATATTTCAAACAGGGTTTCATGAAACTGCAATTTTAAAAATTCAAGCTCTTTGATAGTTGGTGGCTGTGTTTGAATTTTGTCTGGTATATTTGTGGGAAAGAGAAATCAGAAATATGCTTATCTTTATCTGCATGGCTGATGTTTGACTGTTGTCCCTTTTTGTTTACACAGTTAATATGCATTGAAGTTTACGTTGCTATAATTGCAATTTTGAGCTCGATTGGAGAGAAGGGCTTAATTAATGTAAGTAGTGAATCAGGCCACATCACAGTCATTACAAAGAAGGGTAATACCCTCTTTTAAACTGGTGCATCTTCTATAAAAGCTAAGAAAGTTGCCTTGTTCAAGAGAAAAGCAATTCAGGAGAGTACAAAAGAGAGCTGGTTGTTGTAACATAATTTATGAATGAATTTTTTATTACTTTTCTTATTATTTTCCTTTTCAGAATTCTAAGTATCTAAGTTATTGAGTCCCATCACTTTACCCAGCCGTAACAGCAGGGTGGATTTGATTTAAACCAAACTGCTTTAAATCATGATTTAAAATCACAATTTGAATTTAAAAAAACAGATTTTTTTACGATTTAAATTTTAAAATTGGATTTTTAAAAATTTAAATGGTGATATAAATCAACTTGATTTTTAAAAAAATCATTGGTTTTTATTCACTCTACATAACAGCCATACCACCAATTTTCAGCTCTTCCTTGCTGCATGAGGTTTCAGAAAATATCTGGAAAAAGGAAAGGAAAGGATCTCACTAGCAACATTATCAGCCTGAGTGGAATGACATGAACACCTGGTTCCTCCAGCTATATCCCTACAACCCTATTGCCTCTGTGGAGGCTGGCGGTGACTCTACACTCTCAGGGGCGGTGAGTCCACTGTAGGTTTTACTCTGAACTCTACAGGAGATGTTCCACATACTGATCATTACCTCTATGATGGATTCCTATTTGGAAAGCTCCTTTGAAGTTCAGACTGAAACCAGGAAAAGATTCACCATGCCCGCCCACCCACCCCAGACCCTCAGTGAAACTGGAGCCGCTAGTCTCCATTGCCCCACCTCTGTCCCACTTCAGATGCAAAGGGGCAAAGGAAGTAACAGCCAAAGTAAGTGGCTCTGAGATTCTCCTCTTCTGCTACAGAGAGAATTGGGATTCTTCCTCCTTGCAGTGTAACAGCAGTCGCTTGGGGTCCTCCAAGCAGCATGGCGAAGAGGAATATTTTGGCATCCAAATTTGGCCCAGCCAGTCTTCTACGTAAAGGGTGTAGTGTCTTACCCAAAGACACTCCCTTACACATTAAAAGCTGGAGCGAGGTGCAAGAAACCACCAAGATAGACTTACAAACCCTTGCACACATGCATGCATGCATGCCCCTAGTGTAGCGGTTCTTTACATTTTTTTTAGCCACGGACCCTCTTTAAATATATTTTCTTGCCGCAGACCACCAAGACTTAAGATTTAAAACTCTAAAGTGCATCAAACATTTATTTAAAGTTTCTCATACAGGGTTTCATTGATAGATATTCCTTGCTATAATGGCAAGTTTTATACAAACAAGCAAGGGAAATTAAGACTTTATTCTATGTTTTCTTTCTTTCTTTCTTTCTTTCTTTCTTTCTTTCTTTCTTTCTTTCTTTCTTTCTTTCTTTCTTTCTTTCTTTCTTTCTTAACTGCAAAAGATTATGACATTTTTTCAAGCCTTTGTGGACCCCCTGTGAGGACATTGCAGCCCCCTCAGGGATCCATAGACCAGATGTTAAGAACCTAGGCCCTAGTGAATGAAGAGAAATAGCTTTCTGTCAATCCATTGTTGCTTGTACTTCTCTGTTGTCCTCTTAATTATTGTCCTAACTAAAACAGCTCAGCGCTAACACTCTCTTCCTTAAATGCTCAAGGAACCTTTTCACTTCTGAGGGAAAGCTCAGGACATCTTGCCCAAATAGCAAGATTTGGTTTGTTGCATGTGATGCCTGAGGGAACTCACCTGTGTTTCATCAAATTTAAACAAAGAGTACTACCCACAGTTGGCTGCAAAATCCTGCCCTTCAGTCGTCCAGCAGAGCGGAAGGAAACATGGAAGGGTAGTAAGTAGTAAATAACCTAGAAGAGTCTTTCTCAACAGCGGCTCACAAAGGCCACTTATACCTTTTCCCATTGGGTCCTTCCAAGCCCGTTTACTCTCATTGGAAGATAAAGATTGCAGATAGAGCTGCTCCTAATCTTGAAGGCCATTTCTTCTCACTGACTTGGATGATACGTTGCTACTCTAGAATTGCACTTGGCAGCAGTCTTAATGTTTTTCCAGTAGCGCACTCTGATTCTTACTCGGTCTGCTTTTCTGCTTATGAAGCTGTGATCAGCTGGTCAAATGAGTTGGACATATTTCAAAGTGCCTTCTGGTGAGGATCCAAGTGGAATGGCTGCCTGTTCAACTGAAGGAGAGCCTGAATGAAGCTGGTCTCTTAGCCCTGGTGTCCTTTATGCACTCAGAGACCTGCTTCATTATGGTTCTCTCCAACCACATCTTTAGTTTTTGCTTTTGGAGGATGTGAGTCATACCCAGCAAGCTATTGGATGCTATTGCAGAGTGATACTGATTCTCCTCTCTTCACATAAGTTATCTCAGAACTGAGAAAAGTTACCTGTCTGTCTGTCTGTCTGTCTATCTATCTATCTATCTATTTATTTTTTACTGCAGCTCCTATAATCTCTCAGCCTGACTAGGAAGCTTCCATGCCCTACCCCCCAAAAAAGTTTTCCCAAGTTCGGTAAGCATATAGTCCTTTGAGGAGGCTTGGAGACTAATTTGCAACACTGATAGCTCTTTGAGGCATTTTAGGCGGCAAAAATAATCATGTTGCTCAGAATCCTATTAGCATTTACATAGGTTTGCGTAACCTTTTGTGACTAATTGACAAGGTGCTGGGTGTGTTTCGGTTGCATGCCTGTTCGAGTTCTTCATTGCATAATCGTGACATGCCTTGGCACCGTGTCAATTAGCAGCAGTTAATCCAGGCAAACACCAATAGGATTGCAGCCACTGTTTTTTTTTCATATGATCTGATTATTAATCTGTCATCTCTAACATGTCTTATTAATTATTTCAGCCTTCTGTCTGCATCCAGCTATCTGTAAAATACAAGTGTATTTGTTGTTGGAAAGTTCATGTTGGAAATCCGCTTCTCCATCGGACTAGGCACCGCCTTTTTTACACCAGTCCACAATAAGCCATAACACAGGAATAGAGCTATATTTGTGTTCGTTTATCCTCTTTTGTCTGGAATTCATGTGATGTAACTACCTCTAAAGAAGATATTTTTAGCCCTATTTTTCTGTTCCCAGAAGAGATACGTTCTGTGCTGACTGCCCCTCTACGTATGAAAAACACACACTTTTAAATCAGCAGATTAAATAACACATTGGGATGTTTGTCCTCATATTTGATAAATTAACACTTCCCCCCAGCATTTCAGGGTCATTTTGGTTAGACTGTTAACTGGAAGAACAGATGCCTCTCTTAATCAGTACAGCCAGCGGATTCAAATGTTTGTTTTATTGACTTGCAATTTATTTATTGGATGACAGAAGCACTTAGAGGTCTGGCCAGACCTAACTGCCTCTGAAGATGAGAGCCCATGGTTTTAAGCACTAATTTGCATCACAAAACACTTAGAACATGTTTTGGTATACAGAGAGGGTGTTTCCAGTTTTGGGTAGTTGGATCAAAGAGATATTTTGACTTCAGCAAATGAGAAGAGTCTGTACTATCCAGCAAGTCAGTCAAAGCAAGCGTTAACCAGGAGCTATTTATTTTCAGGCTTTTTGCAATCTTTTTCATTTTCTTCCCTGCATGTATCTTCAATTTGTCTTTTAAGTTTCCTTTAATCTATCTGTTGATTCAAATGAAACAAGAAGTCTTCTACATAGAAAAGATCCAGCTGTCATCTGTGTTCCTCTGGTTTTGAAGAAACCAGAAATTTACACGCACACTCAGCGTAGGAAAAGGAAATTGCATTTTTAAAAAAGACTGGCTGCCTTCCCTCCCCACCCCATTCTCAAGTTCCTCAAGGGGCACTTGTGAATGGCAACATTGCTTTCTAAAGCGGCAGCAGAAAAACATTTGAATACCCAGAGCATCAGTGTAATATTCTTTAAGCAAGTGGATACACTACCAGTTTCTTAAGCTTGAGCTGAACAACTGGGACTAGCAACAAAAGAAAGGATTTTTCCCTTCTAGCAGTACAAGTGACCTTTAGCATTCACTGTGATGTTATGTGGCATTGTCCATTAATATAGTAAAGTTCAGAAAATCTCTCTAGCAAACTCATGGGAGATCTCTTTTGATTGTTTTGTGTGTCCTGATAAGGGAGAATATCAGTTTCCCAAACCTTGGCCCTCCTGATGTTTTAGACCTCACCTCCTCCTACAGCCCCTTTACCTTCGGTCATCCTGGTTAGGGGTGAGGGGAGTGGAAGTCTAAAACATCTGGTTGACGCAAAGTTTGAGAACCAATACAAGCTGTCTAATGTTTCGTTCTGTCATAGTGATTCAAAGAGCTACCTTACCGAATCAGGTCCATCTAGCCCAGAAGTCTAAACTAACTGGCAACAACTCACTAAATCTTCAAACAGCAGTCTCTTCTAAGCCCTAGTAATTGAAATTCTGACCTTTTACATGCAAAGTGTGTGAAGTCCTTTTTATTAATGCACACCACAAACTTTTATTACAGCTCCAAATTAAGCTCCATCTGGACAAAAATGTAATAGCTTGTAGATTGGACTGATTTAAATCAAAGTAGTTTACCTTTCTGTGGGGAAAGGGAGACTGATTTAAATCAGTGAGTAAAAATCAAGTTTGTTATTTTTTTAAACTAATGTATTTCCTGAACAAGCATTCATAGTAATCGGATGCTGAGCTCAGATGTTAGCCTGCAATTAGGTAAAACCCTTACATAACCTAGCAGCAAAAACACATAGTCTATATTCAGTGCAGAATTGTATCTGCTTAGAGACCAAAGGGAGATTTCTGTTTGTCTTTTTCTGTGTATATGGAAGAATACTAAACAGAATCACTTACTTGAAAATTAAAGCTTCAGTCCTGTTCTAATTTACTAGCTGCTATTTTTCAGCATCTTTCTGTTGTCCCTCCAGCCTCTCACTCTTGGTTTGCTAGCTCTGCCAATGTTTATTCCTAGTTTAACTTAAGAGAACTTTTAATTTCTAGTTTAATTGAAGGAAACCTTTACATTAATAAGGACCAGTTTGAAGGTAAAAGGTTTGACAATAAAACAAGTAGAGAACTAACTTTTGAAATGGTAAATGAATGATTTGAAACTAATATTCTGGCCATGACTCTTACATAATCCTTCTCTCTGAATTGTTTACTGCTTTAACATATACCACGTTTCCCCGAAAATAAGACAGGGTCTTATATTAATTTTTGCTCCAAAAAACGCATTGGGGCTTATTTTTAGGGGATGTTTTATTTTTTTCATGTACAACAATCTACATTTATTCAAATACAGTCATGTCATCTTCTTCTGGTTGCTGCACAATGGTGGAGGGTGGGGTTTCACTTAACTGGGGCTTATTTTTGGGGTAGGTCTTATATTACGAGCATCCTGAAAAATCATACTAGGGCTTATTTTCAGGTTAGGTCTTATTTTCGGGAAAACAGGGTAACTAAAAACAACAACAACAACAACAACAGGAGTTTTAAAAAGAACAAACGACATTGTATGGAATTGGAGCTGAAAGAAGAATCATGAATCACTGCCCTTCCCTTCCTTCCAGCTCCCTTGCTATGTATCTTTTTATCAATTTCTCTGTCAGTGCTGATCCTGATGCTATGTTTAGAGTGTGCAGGAATGACATTGAGCAACTGAAGTTTTGCATTACAAGATGCTGGCACTCTGAAATTGGCCTGGCTGTGTAACCCAGGGGCTTGATCAGGCTCTACTGGTGGATCTTTGGCCGTCTTGCAATAGCTCTACAAATGGCTCCGAGTACTTTTAGCAATAGCAGTTAAAATAGCAACATGGGAAGGGGGGGGGGGAGCTCTGAGTCGTACTTGGTCCTGTGCTAATTACTCATTTATAAGCTTTAATGTTCATTACTTATAAAGAGCATTCAGTTGTTACTTTTGATCCAGTCCAGTGATTCTGGTGGCAGGTTTTAGAAGAGCATACAACCCTTGATTTTTGAGAACTGCAGTGTAGATTTGTGTAAGCCAAGACATCACAGTACTGGCTGAAATCCAGCATCATAATTTACACTGCACAAGGCTGATGATGTTGTGGGAAAGTTTTAGGGGTTAGTGGGACGGGAGTAAGTCCTTAATTTCAGAAAATGCTCATTGCCAGTAAAATCATCCCAGTGGAGGTGATTTTTGGTAATGAACGACTTTCCCCTCCTCTCTCACAGCCCCCAGTGGTTTATCAACACTGAAAGGGATTGCACAGGAAGGACCCTTCGGACCCTTGGTGGTGGTGAATCAGATTTTTTAAAAAAAATTATTTCTGAAAAATGGCTGTGGATAATGATGTCATCAACGTTATGTAACACAGCTGTGCAAATAGAATTTCAGCTGCAGACTACACCAGCAGCCTCAGGTAGCAGATCTGAGATGTCACGAAAAAGCAGTAAATGTTGAGTGGCTTCATTTGCCATTATTTTTTACTGAGGAAGATGGGGAAAGTTGTTTCCTTTGCTCAAATAACTTGGCTGGTTTGGGTCCTGTGGTGTTTAACTGGGGCGGGTGTGCCTCTGTCTTCTTCTCTACCTCAAGCAGTACAAGGTCTTGGGCTAGTCCTGAGCCATTGTTACTCCCATAGGTGGATCTTGCAGTTTCCAGTTTTTGTAAAAGCACTCCCCCTCCACCAAGGAACATTCTCACTTTCAATGTATGCTGTCTTTGTGCTGTTGATTGGGCAAAAGTAATTGACCTAGCTCTGTGAGGATGAGTGCAACTCAACAGAGTCCTGAGGTAATTTGCTCCATAAATGTCACTTAGTAAGTCACAGGGCACAAGCCACCTGAGAACGGCCTTCTACTCTGGTATCTCATCAGTAACCTCTGTAGAATTGCACATCCTATCTAGTTTCACCTTTCACAACATGGAGTTAAAACACTGTGAGGGTCATTATAGATTTTTGGATCTGGGAAATGAAATCTGTGGCAGTAGAAATGAAGGAGCAAGCTGGCTATCAAATGAATGGTGACACATCCCTAACATGAAAGAGCATGTTCTCCGTTAAGTTTTGAAGCAGAACTGTCTCTCACTACCTGCACAATTGATTTTTCACTTAGCGGATTGTCTATTCACTGTCTGTTCTGCTGTGGCTTTGAATTTTTTTAAAAGCAGTTTCTTTTTCCTTCCGTTGTTGGTCCCCTTTAAACCTTACTATGCTTCTCTTTTGCTTCTAAAACCTCTCTTTTACCTCCAAAGTCCCGTTTCCTCCCCACTCCTATGCACCTGAGGTACAAACCAAATCTATCCCTCCTTTGCAGAGATGGTACAGAATTCATTTCTCTTGAATCATCATCTGAGTATCATGAGAAAAGCATCATATGAGGTTGGCTTTGTAGGACCAGATCCTGAGAGTTTAGGGGAAATTGTATGGCAGTCTTTTCTAAAGACGGTTGAGTATGATACAAGTTGCAGACCCACACATCTGAGGGGCACCAGGTGTTGGGATACTGTTGGAGAAGGTGTGTATGTTAGGGTGTCATATAACTAGTTGCTAAGTCCTGAGGTCCCATCATCAGGAGCACTTAAATTTCTGGTTTCTCTGCATTTTTACTCTTGCGGTCTTGGTATTAAGAATGTGCTTAGTACTACTGCAAGGAGATGCAGGAAGGGAGAAGAGGATGAGGAAATATTAGAGAAATACTACCACTGGTAGCACAGTAGATCCCAGAGGGATCCTCCGCTGCCCTTCCATTGATGAACTTCTAAAATCTTTTTTGACATGAAGCTGGGAAAGGCTACTGTGGCAGTAGCCCATCAAAGGATTTGCTAGAGCCAGACATGGGTTTTCCATTTAATAGTGGAGGCAACCAGCCACCATGTGACTGCAAGTGTAAAGAAGACCTTTTTACCAAACTTGACTTAGGAATTCCTATCAGAGGTCCTTAAAGCATTACTGACCCTGCTAGCCACCCATTTCATGTGGTTCTCCCCACCACCATTCCTAGATTATTTGATATACACGGAGGGACGCAAAAGAAGAGATTAAGCCTCTGACTCTGTGTGCATGTGCGCACGCACATGTATGCATGTATGCCTGTATATATAAATAAGAGGGAAAGAGAGAGTGTCTCATTGCTTCTTGCCATTCCCAGAATCTGGTGTGAAGCAGTGATTACAACCTTTCCTGCATCACTGTGAATTTCCAGCCTTCCTCATCAATACACAACAGTGATCTATATTTTTGCGGTAGATGCTTGTTAAAGGGCTGCAATTCAGTCCCCTGTAACCTGTGTCAGTTTAAACTGAATTCTGTCAGTGCCTGTTGTCAAATTTACCAGGAATTTGTTCCCAGGCTCTCCTAGCCAATGAATTAACAGATTCCAGTGCAACAAAAAGTCTAAAGCAAGACTAGGCATCGTCCAAGGTGTCCCTGCTGCCCCTTTTTAAAGGAATACTCAGGTATCTGAGGGCGGTGTTAGATGAGATGCTAATTCCTTATTTAGAAGCAGTGCTCTCTTAAGAGGAAAATATTATCTGCATATTTTATCACAAGCTTATCTCTGTCCACATTTGGCTGATCAGTTTGCATCTGTTTTTGTAATTGGTCTGTTGGGAGATACATGGGCTTGGCTTGCACGTCTTAGATTTGAGGCACTCGGCCCTAAGCAGTTTGCATTGCTCAGAGGGATAACATCATGAGAGGAGAAAATAAGCTTTTGTGTGACCCTGTGATCTGACTGGTTGGTCCTTTAGCGGAACTTGCTGGATGTGGCTGCTTGGCTTTTTGCAAGGCCTTTCAGCCCCAATTCTCTCCCAAAATGTTTTTTCTTTCCTCACAGGGTTATGTAATAGCGCCCTACTATGCCATGCCTACATGCCACTCCTGCATGCCACTTTCTGCAGAACATTTGTGGTTTGTCTGATCCCTTCTGCCCTCTGATTGCTGTTGTGTCTAAGTCCAAGTTATCAGCTTTAGCAGGCAACAGAAGAAGGTGCTCCAGAAGTGTCAGGTGAAGCTGGTTAGTAGTATGTCCTGAAAGCCTCCAGCTTGCTGTGTCCTTCTTTCCTTAAGATTCTTGCCATGCAGGTTGGCTTGTTTGCTCTGCAGCAACAAACTTTGCAGGAGTCCTGTAGTAATTCCCCTTTCCGTACCACAAAGATTGTTGTTCACTGGAAAGTTTAACGATCTTTTGACTTCCTAACACAGTAAATGTCTGCTTATACATCTATAGCTGCTTCAAGGGTGGCTCAGCTCCGCTCTTTTCCCTTTTCCCTGGCCCTAAAGTATAACTTGCATTGTTTTTACTTGAGATTTCTGCTTGGTAAGCATTCAGCAAGCATACTGAGTAGCTCTGATAATTAGGTAATTTGAATTCAGGCATGGATATTGGGTAATGCATCCTGGGATGGTAACTGGTTTCCTGGAAGAGGTGGTGCATTCATGTCTTTAGCTGAGAGTGTAATAGCCTTTATGTCATTGTTGCTTGCCTGACTCCTAACTGCTTTGAATACAGAGGCATGTGTCTGCTCTGTTTGCCCTCTCTTTCTCAAGAGAAGCAGCAGCTGTTCACAGTGTGTATAGTGAAGGGGAAATGGATAAAATAATGAACTGAAATGATGGCTTAATGGAATTATTAATGGGATTTGTCTTCACTTAATGAACAAGAGCAAGTTCTGCTAATATGGGTTTTACACATGTAAACTTGTGCCAGAGGTTGGCACAATCCTCACTCTTCTCCAACAAGGCATTTGTCTGATACAATGCATATGCAGAGTTGCTGTAATTCTTTGAAGATCCCCCTTTTGCTATCAGTTTTGTTTATTTGTGGTGTTCCTACATTGTCCGCAGTCAGATAAGCCGTGCAATAAAGGATATGATGTTTCTCCTGTTCGGTACGACACCCTTTAAGGGTTAACTGAGCTGCAAACAAAATGTAGCTATTTAATTGTCAAAAAGGCAGACTTCCACATCTGCCTTGACAATTCCTGCAGTGAATAAAAAAGAAGACTGCATCAGATGATCCTAGTGCAGAAGTGTACAGAGCCATGCAGCAGGTATGTATACAGGTATATAGCAGGTGAAGTGACCTATTTTAGACAGCAGACTGAGAAGAGGATAGCATAGAGGAGGAGGGATTTTTGGCCTTTCAGATATTTGTGAACTGCTGTTTCCACCACACCTGACCACTAGCCTTTTAAAAAAAATTTTCCAACTGATAGTAACTGGAGTTCTACAAAACCTGGAGGCCACAGGTTCATCACTCATGGAGTAAATGAAGGCAGGACATGGTGCCTCAGTGGTGGCACAAGACTTCTTAATGTGTTGGCTGGGGCAGGCCATGTTAGATGCCTCAGGATGTAGTTTCAGTGAATCTTAAGTTGCATCACTTGTAGTGATTGGAGAAATAAATCCACTTCCTACTGAAAGAATCAAGTTTTTCCTGTGCAGCCATGTTCTCTTTCTGAATGTTCGCAGTCTCCAAAATATTTTGGAGAGAAAGAGCATTCTTGTAATAGATGTACTTACAGTTTTTATAATTGGTCAGAAATCTGTTGGTTAATTACACTGCCTAAGTGCAGCGATGTAAAATGCAGGAGTGAATTGCCACAAGTCCCTTGGCCCATCCAACTGGTGTGTGACAGGAAATGCAAGTGGCATCTTGTTAACTAGTTGCAATTTGCCACTCTAGTTTATGCCATTGCACTTAGGCTGGCATATTTAACCTATAGGATTGTGGCCTTGGTGCGCTGTGGTTCTCTTAGTCAAAGTTGTTGTCAGGGTTTCCTCTCTCTCCAATTTAGAGGTATGTTAGGAAACTCAGAGCTCCCTGAAGATACTAACAGCAGGAATGCCTTGTTGTGAGGAAGGAATTGTTTTTCTTGTTTGGCGTACAGAGAATATTTAATCCCATGCAGGCATGACCTAGAAGTAGAAGCAAATGCTAATATTGGAAAATAAAAATTTGAAATAGCTATTTTAAAACTTGTGATTAAAACGGTGGCTGATACTTAATGCACCACTGATTTAATCTTCTTGATAGCTTTATTTTCACGGTGAATAATAATAACAGATAAATCTCACACTTATTTCCTGTGTCTGTTCAGGCTGAGTTACTTGTTCTGTGAGTGCAACCAGATAATAGTGTAGATCACACACTGTGCGAAGTCTTAATTATGTTTAAATTTTTAAGTTGGCATCTTAAATCCATATATAATTCCACCAGGATCAGTGAGACACTGTGCTTATTAAAAGGAGGAACTTAATTTGTTTCATTGGGCAGGAATGGACCTGATATTTCAAATCCCGCTGTGCGGCAGGGCTGATTAAAGTAAGGATACTTCCAGGGATTGTTCTTAGTTGCAACTGTTGCCTGCTTTTCTGCAAAATCAGACAGGCATAAGGTCAAGACCATGTATCCAGTACTGCCAGTGAGCTCTGATTTATAATGGATGCTGCTGCTTTCTATTTCGCAAATGGGCTGACTTTGTGATATTTTATTGTGGATTCAGGCTTAGCCTAGGCTGAAAGATATTGGGGAAAATACATTGGACCTATAATTTGTATTAATGGAAATTCAATAATAGTAATTTGTCATATATTGAGATCAGAAAGGAGTACAAACATGGTGCTCTGAAAGCATTAAAAAGGCATTACAAATTAGGTTCTATGGTGCACACACCGCATTGTGTTCCCTCTACATAATTTATAGCAAAGCTAGGCCTTGAAGTCCTTTGGATTGTCCATTTGTGGAGGCCTCAGCAGTTCCTTTCCGGAGCTGACTGTGCACCATTGATCTGATTTATGGATCTCATAAATGCCATGGCCTTCTAATTTAATAAAGGTATTTGGTCTATGTTTTTAAACAATGTGATACTCAGAGAAAGCATTTCCTTCAGACTAAAATGAAATACTACAGCTTTTAATCATTGCGCTGTGATATTTTCTTTCGTTTTCTCAGAAAAATGTATTGTGCTTTCAGAATGCTGGGCGAATGATTTTATGTGGCTTTGTAATGAATATCCATATTTTGTTTATAGATAATTTGATTTTACAGCCATCAGATGATTTCTTAAATTCTACTTGATTTTTTCCTTCTCAACTGCCATTCCTTAATGAACCTTGGGACTGATGGCAACTATGCAAAACCATAAACTGCTATAATAACAACAACAGTTGCAATAACAATAGTGATAGTAGGTTGGAATGAATTCATAGGTTCCCTTACTGGAATTTTCCACTTGGGGAATGGCTGTCTGACACAGGCATGTTGCACAAGAACAAATCTTCAGCCAAAGAAGTTATTTTACTTATGCAACAGCTTATACAATCACTTGCTCATGCAAAAATATGAGCATTGCTATAGAATTTACAAGCTGGCTGGATAGTTCAGCGGTTTAGGTGTCTGGAGCCAGAGGTTTATGAGTTTGATTCCTCATTGTGTCTCTTGTAAAGAGAGCCAGCCAGTCTGTGTGTCTTTGGGCAAGCTGCAGAACAAGGGAATGATAAACCACTTCTGAATCTCCTCAACCTGGAAAGGGTCACCATAAGTCAGAATTGACATGACCACACATGATCATCATCATCATCACTATTATTATTATTATTATTATTATTATTATTATTATTATTATTATTATTATTATTATTATTATTATTATTATTATTATTATTATTATTCAAAAACACCAGGCACAATCAAAATTATAAAAACATTGACTGGTATTATATAACAGATACAAGTTTTAACCAAAAACCTAAGTATCCGTTAAATATCGGCGCAGTATGTATGCTGTTCCTAATATTGCCATTTTTTGTAGCTCTGATGGTGTGATTTCTGAGATCTGCAACTGCTTATAGTACTGTGTGAAATTTCTTGATATTGTTCCCAAAGTCCCGATGACTACGGGGACCACTGAAGTGTGTTTCTTCCAGAGGTGAGATGTTTCGATTGCCAGGTCTCTGTACTTTGTTAGTTTTTCCAATTCTTTATTTTCAACTCTGGCATCCCCTGGAATTGCAATGTCAATGATCCGGACATTTCTTCGTATAATAATTTATAATTATTATAAATTATTGTTGTTGTTGTTGTCATCATTATAGAATTTACCTGCTAGAGCTTTGCATCATCCCTTGCAAGGTGTTGGAACATCCTTATGTGGAACATTCAATATAGTACAAGTGTTCAGTCTGTAAGGGTTGCACTGGGGAAACCCAGGTTCAAATCCATACTGTAATATGAAGTTCAATGGGTAGCTTTAGTTTTTGTGAGCATAAATGATATTGGAGTGAGATGAGAATGTGCACACATTCATGAGGTCTTCAAGTTGTCTTGAGTGGCCTGTTTCGGGGCAAAGTGTAGGATCAATTTAATATATAAATAAAGGAGGGATTTTTTTTTCCATTCATAACTGACCCCGTTGTATTTATGGCAAACCTAATTAATAAAGTGAAACACATCCTAAATAATCAAGTCTTCTGCAGAATAGGGTTGAGAGCTACACAAGAAAAGAGAGGATTCCCCTTTAGTGAAAAAGGATAAAGATTGTAGATGACCTGACTGTTTTAAATAAATCACTTAAGTGGATAATTTGGAAAGGTACACTCAGTTGATCTGGGAAGTGGCCAACTTCCAGAGGTCGAGGGTCTGCACCTACCCTTCCCTGGACCTGAGAGAGCCACATCCATTCATGTAGTCCTATTTCAACAACTTTTCTCTCTTAATTTCTTTTTCAATTAAAAAAGACCCTTGCTGCCCCCAGTCACCGTTTAAAAATTGTGTTGTGTGGGCAGGGGTTCCCCAAATTCCTGAAAATATAGTAAAATTGACCTCCACCTCCCTAGAAGGCACAAGATTTTGAGCAGAATTTTTTAAATAAAAAATTGAAAATTGGGAGAGGAGGCAGGGATACAGGGACAGCTGTCTCCATCCTGTGATCCGTGCCTTCCATCAGAGTTCCTCCTCACTACTACGTGTGCCATCAGGTATGCAGAGCTATGGAACTGAGCGACCAAGAGACAAGGAACTCTGTAATGGTATTCGTATTCTCTGTCTAGCTCACAAGACTGCTGGCCAGGCTTATCTCAGTTTTCCACTGTCATATGTTTGCTCATCAACAGTAAGATTTTCTGTATCACACTGCACCAGTCTGATAATATGTCTCTCCAAATGTTTTAATCAGTGTTCACAGCTAAGCACCTGAAGTAAGCACCGCTTCTGTCTTTCCCAAAAAATGGAAAGCAGATGCATTTCCATCTGGCAGCAAGAAGAAATACCTCCTCTGATTAATATTGTGTTTGTCAGGCTGTCCAGTGGCAAAAGTTTGACACAAAATCTGTACTTTATACTGATGCAGTATGGATTTTTCTCCCTCTCCTTTCCTCCATGCATTGATGTACTGTGAGTTATCATTGAAAAGGTAACTGCGTGATCCTCGGTCGAATGCCAGCTTTAATTCATTTGTTATCAAGACGAAGGAATGAATGTGACATTGGCCATAGTAATTACGTTTGGTTGAAAGAAATTGGGATGGGTAGGCCTTAATGTCCCTCAAGCTGAGACTACAGATAAGGAAAAGCCTGTATATATATATATTACTCTTCTAGTTTCTGCTTTTATGGCTCTTGACAGCCTTGAAAGGTGCTAAGGAACATCATAGTTGAGTCTTTTGCATTGGATTCAGCTAGGAATCTAAATAAGAGGAAGACATTCCTCCACAGGATCATTGTGGATGGGAAAACCAGGCCCACAAAATAATGCAGTTCACAGGGCATGCATTTGCTCTTTTGCTCTCTCAATACCACTTCCCATATTAGAACCCTGTGGAATATTTTGAGATGGAGAAGAAAGGAGGCAGCCCCATGTCATAATAATGGGAAACTACATTTACTGGGTAAATGCACATTCAGGTCACAACAATGTCACTTCTTCTCATTGTAATGAATAATTGGCTTTAAGGAGTTGTCGTAGAACTCACTGGAAGGGGGAGGCTGCCCTGAGTGAAATGAGAGTTAAATGTGGTTAGCACAAGCAACTGAAGTGGGTCAGTTGCCCTTTTTTTTTTGGCTGTGGCTGGTTCACCAGCTACAGCTATTCCTGAACAGAGATAACAATAATTTGTGCCATGGTGACGTCTCAGTTTGGTCGCCCTTGAATTCAGTGTAGAGATGTTAGCTTGTCCAGAATGGAGCCATCCATGTATTTACTAAGTCATCTGTCAAAGACCATGTAACACTGGGTCTTAACACACTCACACTGACAACCTGTTTGTCGCTGACTTCGGCTCAGGGTGCTGGCTCATAAATGAATTAGAATTTGGCTATCTACAAGAGTGTTTCACTCTCCTTGTGAATTGAGATCTGCTGAAGAGGTCCTTTGGATTATACCACCAACTAATAAAGTCCCTGGTAACTCATGCATTCCAGTCTTCTACAACTCACAGTAAGTTCTTTTCGGTGGGGATGCCCCAGCTGTGGAACATTCTTCCTTGGAAACTACTTTGGCCAAACACTGGCCCACAATGTTTTGTTTGTTTGTTTGTTTTTTAACATACAGGCCTTTTGTTGTATGACTGAGCCTATATATGGAAATAAAGGAAGAGTGTGGAGTCCTGTTTGGATGGACATCCAGGGTTAGACAGTGGTAAAGGATCATTGGAGTTGCTGTACAACAACAACTGAATGGAAACTGTTGGGTTGATAATTCATGGGAGTTTAGATAATGTTTGCCAGAGGCGTAACTACTAATGTTGGCACTTGAGGCATTGAGGTCTTACTGGTTAAACTTGGATCATGTAAGCAGCACACGAGGGGGAAGATGGGAGAACTGATAGAAATGCCCAGGCATGAATGCAGGACACCCAGATTGGTCTTGTCCTCAATCTGCATTTTGTGCACTTAATTCAGCAACATATACCCATGGGGAGGCTCAGGCTCATGCTTTTCTAGCAGCAAATTATTGCACCCTTTAAATTTCAGTACTCTGTGTCAGAGCCCCAGTTGCCCCCTCCCCATGATAACTCTCCGAATTGCTGTGTGGTGTTTTTTTTAATATTTCTCTCATGTATTGTATCTTGTGATCCAACCTGTGTATTTCTGTACAGCAAAGGGAGTGGTGCACATTTTATTAAAAAGTACACCAGACCAGCTGGGAAGAGTGGCATTCTATGGCTTTGAATTTGGCTTCAGTGGAAAAGTTCCCAAGAAAATCCTATAAAGTTATATTTTCATGGATGACATCTGTAAAAAATGAACATTAAAAGAATATTGAAAGTAGTAGTTGGCCAAGTACACACACACACAAACACCTTTTGTGTACAGGTGGAAAACCTGTAGAGATCCAACAGCTACACACACCCATCTCTGGTTATTAAAGAATTGCACCACTTCCTGCAACTCATACTCAAAAATCATGTTTCTCATATGCACACACAATTTTCTTTTAATGATAAAGACCCCTTGTGCTCCCTAGTAGCAAAACAAGATATTTTGGAAAAAATGGTTTTAAAAATACATTGAGGTTAGGAGGAGGATCTCACATCATAGAAAATTGCCCCCACAACCCCTGGAAGGCACAAGTTTACTTTTTGAAGGGGTAAAGTTGGGTTTTGAATTTTCTACTGTGGGTTTATGTGGATGTTGGGAGGGTCTGGGGTGCTGGAAGGCTATAATTGACCTCCTGAGAGGCTGCATGCCTTTTGTGGATTTCATATTGCCTATCCTTGCTTTTGTTTATAAATAAACTTATTTTCAGGTGCATGTGGAATTCTTGAATTTTGTGGGAAAGGACTTACTGAGAGATCATGGATTCTACACACCACTACCGTTTTTCTCTTTCTTCCTTTACTCTTGGCAAAAATAGTACCTTTGCCTCCCAAAGCAACCTGGTAGCATTCCTGGGTGGAACAGAATACTCCGTCCAAATACCACTATCTCATTGCACTAAACACATGTCCATCTCTGTTCAGCAAGTGGGCCTTCTGGCATGGAACTCAATGGAAAGCACCAGAGAGGCTCCATAATCTTGTTGTTGTTGTTGTGTACCTCTGTTTCATAAACACGAATCATTAGTGCTTAATCAGTTCTTTTTTGGCAATTGCCTAACAAACACAAATTACACAAAAGAGAAACACTTCTTCATGTTTCATGTCTTTCATTTAGATATCAAAGGCTACATCTCACATACCTTGGGAGCCCTGTTAGCAACGCCCTAAGTCAGAAGTGACTTGATAGCACATAGCAGTGACATTTATAACTTACTGTCTTTTTATTTGTAGTTTAAAAAAAGATATAATTAGTAATGTGAAATACAATAACAGTTTGAAAAAAAGTAAACCCTGTCCATTACAGCATGTCTGGAAGATATTAAGATACGAAGTCTGATGTCAGTCCAAGGACAGGGAGTTCCATAAGAATGGGACAGCAACAGAGAATCCTGCCTTTGCACTGAAAATAGCACCCAAGGCACATGGATCCAATTATCACACACAGAATACAACTGAGGGCATTCTTGGTTGTTCTTCCTAACTGGTTTACTGTACTGTATAGCTAAAGCCACCATCCCCCCCCTTAATTCTTCTGTGCCTCAGTTCAGATGATCTCCCAAATGACTGAAAATGAGCCACAGACTTGTGTCCTTCTTTCTCCACTCTGATTTTTAGTTTGCAGCTGATTTTTAGTTTGCAGTTTAGAGCTAATAATAATCTGCCATGATGTCCAGATCAGGAACTTGTGGTTAGCACTCATCTTTCAAACAAGAAAAGGAAGGGCACCACTGGTGCATTCCAATTTCTGTTTCAGAGATGAGTACTCACCGTCATTTCCTGATTCACGGTCTTGGAAAAGTGTACTTATCACTAAAGTACTAATTGAAAATAAGCCGTATACAAGAGAGCAGGGACACACAAGTCTGTAGCTTATTTCTTTTGAATATGGGAAATGGCACTACACATAGATGTCTGCCGTGAATGGAAATGACCTAGAACTCCCAGAGCAACATTTGACTTAAAAAAACATAACAGTGTAGTGGAATTGATCTCTGAGGAGGTGATGCAAAAAATTGTTCCTTCTAGTTATTGCCCCAAACTGGAAGTATTCTCCTGTGTTTCTTCCACAAGGCCTAGCAGTCCTGCAGTCTTCTGGGCTTCCCTCTTAAAGAGGCAATACACAACAGTCTCTCACTAGGAAGTCTGAACTTAATCTATAGCTCATCCTCAACCTGATTCATAGCATTCTCTGTTGTCTAACACTGGTGTGGCCATGTTATCACACCTTGTACCTGACAAGTGGTTTAAATGTTATCTTCACACCTCCTCTAGAAGAGCGTTTCTTTAGAATTGATTTTACCGTCAGATTCTGTGCCTGTAGACAGAGCATATGATCTTTTTAATATATAATTCTTGCTTGTTGGTATTATATAAATAATAGTTATATTAATACTATCAATATAGTCCTAATTAACATACTTTGTAAATCTCTAAATTGTTCACTTATGTGGCAAAAACTCACATGTAATGTAAAACAGTAAAACATGGACATTGTCAGAGCACTTCTAGGCTTATGCCAATTGTACATGGAAATTTGAGAAATATATTTTTGTTCTGTTCAATCAATAGCCTTCATATGCTAGGGTTTAATAATAATAATAATAATAATAATAATAATAATAATAATAATAATAATAATAATAATAGAAGCAATAGCAATATAGAGTTCTTATGATAATAAAAACATGGTAGCAAAAATGAGGTTAATTTTGGCAAATATACCAAGAAAACCCAACCTTTAATGGGTGGGAACATATAGGCATGAAATATTCATAAGTACTTTTCCTAAGCTACTAGTTCTGTGAAAGTGATTCCTTATGACTAATTGGACTGATGGGAGTTTAGAGAACTAGAATTTGCTACATGTTGTTAAGAAGTGGAAAAACCTCAGGGGAACATTAAAACTGCTAGTGATAATCTAATAGTGATAATGTCTGCTGAGATGCTCAAAGAGTGCGATGGAAGTTTCATTGCCTTGGATTGTTAGACATTATGAGACAGTTGTTATCTCTTATTTAATATGATAGGACTGAAGTGGGCTGTTAAGAAGTTTTTACGTAATCGTTTCATTAAAATAAATTCAAGAGTCATCCTTGCCTATATTAATCATGAATTTATGCCAACTAATGGTTGGCAAGAACTCCTTACCCTCCCTAATCCAAATCCAAACAACTCCCAAGACAAAGTTATATTCATATGCTGAACTATGTCAAAGGGGCAGGAACTTGTTAGATTTCAGCAGGGCTGGCCCTATCATGAAGCAGAGTGAAATAGTCCCTCCCATGTCAGGTTCTGGGAAGTAATAGTGAGGTGCCGGAGGAGGGAATAGTAGACCATCTAGCCTTCCCTGTGCCCAGTCCACTAGACTATTTTACTGCCTTCAGGTGCACTAAGGGACACTCTCATCACCAGTTTTGAGGAAAAATTCAACAGCCAGCCCAGTCAGCTTTAGAATATGAAAATGTGAGAGAGAACCAGCTTGCTTTTTTGTTTCAGGGAGCAAAATCTCTTGATCTGACCTTGGATCTTAGCTTCTGCCTGTCCAGCTCAGCATATCTTTCCACCCTGATCTCAGATGCCGATTTCCTTTTTATCCCCGGCATTGATTGCAATATGGCTTCTCAAAAACATGATTACTGCAGTGCAACATGACAGCGCTTTGAGTTTTAAGAGAATAAAGTACAGCTTTGCTAGTTCTAGACTTTGTTCTGAAATCGTTTTACTTCATTGAAAGTGTAACATTTAAATAGTCAAACTTGAGGCAGGGAAACCAGCCTAATGTTTCAAATTTTGAATAAGATACTGTATTTTTACAGTAGTAGTAGTAGTATACTAAAATGTTGCCAGTGGGAAAGTGTATCTCTTCTCTGTTTTCTTCTATGTTATGAGCTTTTGTATCTTTAATTACTTAATGCAGCGTTCCCCAACCTTTTTCGGACCGCGGACCAGTTGAGGGGTACGGACTCCATGCGCGGACCGGTTCGGGGGCGGGGGCACCCCCGCGCTCACGGGTGGGCGTGTCACCCCGCAGGTGGGCGTGTCGAGCTTGTGCGCATGAGTGACACGCCCCTCACGCTCGTGCGTGACACACCTACCTCTTGGGCGAGCCCGGGGGGGAGGCAGGCTCGCAAGGGAGAGCGGGCGGGCTGTCAGGGCTGCGCGGAGCCCTCCTCGCCTTGCCCCATCGCCCTGCGCTCCCGGCCGACAGAGCCCGGGAAATTCAAATGGCCTCCCCACCGGGCTCCTGCCTCCTGCCGCGGGGTCCCTCCGCGCTGCTAGCTTTCCAGCCGGGCTCCGGGAGGCCGCGCTGCCGTTTGCGCAGGCGCACGAGTGCGCGCGCAGGCGCAAACAACCTTTGCGGGGGTGAGTGCGGGGGTGGGGCGGGAGGTCTGTCTTGGCGGCCCGGTCGGGCTTAAGCCACGGACCGGCAATGGGTCGCGGACCGGGGGTTGATGACCTCTGACTTAATGAACAGGTTCACACACAACATGCATCACTGCTTTGATTGTGTTCTTAGTATTGCTTGTGTTTCCCATTTCTAAGAAGGGTATTTTGTTTGTTCCTTTTTAATATTTCTATACTTCGTGTTTATAGCTTTAAATATTGCCTTCTAATGATGTAGACCACCTTTCTGTACTCATTGTTTTGTTCTTAAATATTGTCTTTAAATTGCTGTAAGCCACCTTGGCTCCTTTTCTAAGGAGAAAGGCAGGGTAAAAATATTTTAAACAAACAAACAATGGTTTAAGCTATATGCATGTGCTAGAATTCCCCTGAGTGAAGTTTCACATTCACTTGTTTCTCCCCTCCTTCTCTTAGTATTATGGAAGAATGAGGACTTCTGCATAGTTTGTGTTTTATTTTCCATGTTGCTTTTACTTGTGCTGCTTGTTGTTTAATGAAAGTTGGTTTGGCACAGTCCTATAGTTGAAAAAACACTCTGATGATTTCCTAAACCAGCTTGCAACTATGGATTGTTTAGCTGGGTCACTAAACTAATCAATGTCTATGTGCAAATGCAGCGGCTCATTGACATCTAACAACAAGCCAGCTTTCATGGAAAATCAAAGTTCTCTCACTTGCATGGGAGGAGGAGAAGAGAAGGGATGATGTACAAACAAAACACCTCTCCTGGGCTCATTCTGGTCATTCCATAGAATGCTCAGCCATGGTATTGATTGACATATGAATTGGTCCAGTGTATCTTTACACTGGAACCTTCTCCAAGCAAAATGGTCCTCCCTCCATGCAAAAGATTTTCATGCCCACAGCATGAGATTTTGGCACCCTTTGCTTTGGATGGTTTTAAAGAAGAAAGGAGTTTGCTTTCTTACCTTGTAAGATGCATTCTTAGTATTTCAAAAACCCCTCTGACACACAATCAAGTTTACTTCTTAAGGCTTAATTCCTATACGTTTCTTCCTCACAAAAGTGTCTATGTTATCTCTTAAGATTCAATTAATTAATTTCTTGCTCAGAGAAACATGTTGGACTGGAGAAATAAGGAGGAAAAGTTGATACATTAAATGTCTCACTTGATCATCTCTTACTGGGATAAGAGGTTATACATTTTTCCTTTTCATTTTAGTATCTCACCCTTTTTAGCTCCCCTTTTACCATAACACATGTTATTCCAGTGTTATCCAGAGACTCATTAATAGTGATCAAATATTATTCATTTGGCTTCTCATCTATGCATGTTTGTTGGCCAGATGACACTTATTTGGAGGACCAAGTACTGCAAAGACTTCAGATATGTGAAGAAGGAAATATTTATTGTGTTCTGCAATATAGATCTTGTTTCTTTCTCTTGAAAGGCATACAATACCATTCTCACCCTTAACCTTTACATCCTTATCTCTATCAAGCAATGTTAGGGATGCAGTAGACAACAAATGATGTTAAGAGTAGCCTGAATCAGTGACAACACTTTCTTTTGTTTGTTTGCCTTATCTACCTTCTATCCTTATTCAAAACTACTAGTAATTGGATGTGAAACCAGTGTGTAACTCTTTAGTATGTGTTACATACACCAACTTTATTCCGTAAAGGAGCTCAAAGTGGCAGTCACAGAGTTCCCAGCAGAGATTTGAAGAAATTTCACCAGTTGTTTCATTTATGGTTAAGAAAGATTCTTGAACCCTCAGAAGAAATCTTACTTCAAGTATGAGAATGAGATGCCAAGTAATTTCCTGTCATGCTCAGCACAATTTACACAAAATGTCTGTTTTCCTTTGTGAAGCTTAGCACCATCATAGGCATCCTTCAGTCTCGAGAGACTATGGTAACGTGCTCTGTATGGAGGACTTCGACGCTGTATGCGAAGCTGGAGTGTCCTCTCCAGAGCACGAAGCCTGGGTAAAATAATATGGAGGATAGGCTGTTACCCAAGCAGCAAACCCCCCCTCTCCACATCACTGAAATAGTCCAATGGAAAGGCAAGAGCCAATACAACTGGTTCCAGCGATGTCGCAGGAGTTGCCAGAACGACACGAACTGCCTCCAGGACTCCGGCTCCGGATTTTGCCTCGAGGTTAACTCCTGAAGCCTTTTCCATCAGTGGATATAGCCACAAGGCAGTGGAGGTTTGAAATAGGAGTTTTCCTTCTCCTAGATGGGCTGCCTTCCAAGGCTGATGAGCCCCATATTAGGCAACATTAAACTAAGTAAAGACAAAATATGGGTATATTTATTCCAAGCCAAACACAAAACACCACTCCATAGGAAAATGTCTTACAATACCGCTGTTAAATGATCAGAGACTTCTCATCAGATTTCTGGTGAACCTCAGATGGCTTCACAAGCAGCCACCTATAGTTACCAACAGCAAGCATGCCTCTTGCTTTTCCAAAGAGGCACATGATTTGGATCAGGACTCCTACACTCAGACTAAACCTGGGATTATTAACCTATGATGTCACAGGTGCCAGGGCATAGCAAGGAAAATATTTGGGGGAAAAGGTAATATCAATACAGGAGGAAGGGCTATCTGGCAATCTTCAAGTAGCAGCAACTGGGGAAAGTGGGTGTTAAGAGTGATCTTAAAAGAGAAGGAGAAATCTGTGACTCTCACGAATGAATCTTGCATGCTGGGAGTGAGTGGATTTGGTGTTCTGTGAGTGTGCAGTAAATGTGAGTGGTGATCCTGAACAAGAGATTTGTGGTTTTTGAGCTTAACACACACAGCAAGCAAAAAAGGTACAACCATCAAGTGGCTCTACCTTTTAATAGTTGTGCAATAAACTAGCATTGTTGTAATTTTAAATTTTGCACATTAAATGCCAAAAAATTAGTTTTGCAAGTTACATTATTTCTGAGATTGACACAAAAAAAAAAATACACTCTTCACTGTCTTATAACAAAGTGATTTGGGATGGTGTACTTCCTTTTTTAAAAAACAGGTGAGGAATGGACAAGCTATCTCCAAAGTTTGCTTATCCTTTTTTCTTTTTTTCTTTTTAAGTTAGTTCCTAGCTGAGGAATGTGCACTCTTTACATTGAAGATCAGATTATTTGGGAGAGGGCTCTGTTTGTGCAGCAGCAGCAGCAGCAAGATGACAGGCCAAGCAAGGCATGTGACAAATGGAAGAAGGAAACTCTGAAACCCATAGACTAAAAAGACGAGGGGAAAGAAAAGTAGTTCTTATTTAGTTAGCTGAAACTAACTGGAACCTAATTGCTCAAAGCCCAGACAAGAAAGCAAACACACAATGCAATCACATTGACACATTCATGCTATATCAGAATAAAAGGAGACAATCTAATGTTACACCTGCGGTAATGTACTTAACACCTAAGTGGACCGAGCAGAAATGCAGGTGCAAGACAGTGTGGTAACCTTTTCACACTCTCAGCTTAATCTTCATAGGGGAAAGATGAAACTGCCAGTCATCAAAGCCAAGCTCCCTACCCTTTTTTGGTCATTTCTCAATTTCCCTGCTTTTCAAAAAGTTTTTTTATTTATTTTAACCCTCTAAATGCTGACTTCTTCCACTGTAAGCAGATCAGGATTGTTTGCTTCAATTTGAGGTGCCTCTGGATTGACATGAATTTCATCCAGAATACAGCTTGCCTGCCTTTTATTTTTTATTTATTTTTCTGCCTTCACTGACTTTGGTGCTTGGAAAGGTCAGCTGGAACAGATGACACTATTTGACTGTCATTTATCACTCCACTGGAGTGTACTCTTAAACAGTGTTCACAGTCCATTGCTACTCAGTGTTTCATGCATATTTTAAAGTGTTTGCTGGAAGACCTTGTACAGTACTGCAGATTCCTTGTATTAGATTCACACACAAACATTATATAGTAATCGAAACAGCACATATCCAGTTGATCAGTATCAAAGTGACACAACAGGCAGGCAGGGACCCCAGATTAATTTTTTCGGAATCTGTCATCTGTAGAAATTAACTTTGGAGTAGATGTCCATGTTTAGGTCTTTGTTTTCTTCTGATGTTTTCTTGTCTTCAGCTGTTTAACAGAAAATCATCCGATTTGTTGTCATGGTGTCTATGCATCACACATGTGGCATGTGCACTTGTGCAGATCTCTCTCTTTTTGCCTTTCCAGTTCATAGAGTTTGGGGAGGAGTACCACCTCTCCTCCTCATTAGGCAAGCCTCTACAGAAACAATGATAATCTCTTAAAACAAATGATTAGTGATTCAAAATGCCCAAACAGTGTGTGACACATCTATCTATCTGTCTGTCTGTCTGTCTGTAGGAAACTATCTCTAGGAATCATATGCAAACTATCTCTAGGAATCATATATCTTCTTGGCGATTCCTGCATGAATGTATTTAACACAAGGCTGGATTTTTTAGAGAGAGATGAAATTCAAGGGGGAAAGTCCACCAAGGAATGTGCAGTGAAGCAGGTTTTGCTGTCTACAGACCCTGGTCAGTTTGGGGCAAGTTGTTTATTCAGAGACATTTCTAGAATAGAGGGGCAACAGAGTTATCTCTTATATCCAGGAAGATTTCTGCTAGTGTACCAGCCGAGGTCACGCAGGAACACTGTTCATACTGGTTGGCATCTGAAACAGAGCTTGGGATTTGTGATTTTGATTACTAATGTCTTATTAGTCATTGATTTGCATTGCTCATTACCTGTAACATATTATTAACACACTACTGTCAGTGTTAATATTTTTCTACACATACATACAAAGATTCAACCCTGTCCTGTAATGTTTCTTCATTGACAAGTAAACATTAAGGGTAATGCAATTCCCCCCCCCCCCCCATGTTTGTCTCATTCTCTCTGAAAACCTTTGAAAGTAACAGGTTTTCTCCCAGTTACTAAAACATGTACTTGTTAATGTGGTGCTTCCAAGCTGTGATCTGGACATCCAAGAGCAAAGCTGGGTCCAGAAGCGCTCCCGAGATCTTTAAAGAGAAGCATAGTTCCATCTAGAAAAAGAGCATACTTGTGTTACACTTTCCTATACTATTTCAAAGCAGTTTGATACGACTTTAATTGCTACAGCTCCACATTATGAAATTCTGTCATCTGTAGTTTGGTGAAGTAGTTATAATTCTCTGCCGTAATTCAAGGGAGAGGAGTGACCAAACAGGGCAAAACACAGGTATTTGTGCATTTCTGGATCAGTTACAGCATGATAGCAGAAGCTCCTGGTCTCCTCCAAGATAATTTTTGAGCCCCTACAAATCCGAAGTTTTCAGGCTGGAAATACTGGATTAGTGTGGAGGGAGGAATACGTTGTGCCTATTTCTGTAGTGAAACAACAAGTTGTCAAAGTAGAACGAGATTGATAGCTAAAATCCCAACAAAAGCCAAAACCTCCCCAGGAAACTCCGGTAGCTAAGACTTCACCAGACTCTGTATACTCCCAGCCAACTGAGCAGCCATTTCACATCCAGGCATGGCAAAGGGAGGAAACTAAATCACTGACTTAGACTGGCATCATTCTAGAATTTGTATTTCATTTTTTCTTTTTCTTTTAGGCAGCTACAGTGAGTCTTCATTACATGTAGGACTGAATGTGTGTGTGAATGTGGGATTGTTGATTAACTTTCAAAGTAGCACCACAGAATATTTTTCCTGGTTGCATTTTTTTTAAAGCTTGCTACTGGCTGATGCAGGGTGGATTCATGGAAGGCTGGGAGCTGGGCAAAGAATAGAGTACAAGTACACAGCTCCCTGGAGGTGGAATGGAAGCAAGGAATTAAAGAATCTGGCAGAGGCTTTGACTTGTAGAGAACTCCACCCTGTTGCTAAAACTTATGGTGTTGCATAGTACCCCCCCCATTCCAGGTCATAGCCCTCTGTTTTCCCAGTTCACAATACCCACCCCCCATTCTTGGATCCAGAAATATACAGTTACATGCACAAATCCTAGAACAATTCAGTTCAGGCTGCTTCCAAACCAATTCAGGCTGGGCTAGTCCCAATCTGTACACCAAATACTCAGATCCAAATCAGCTCAGATAGTGCTCACGCTCCTCTAGGTGAAACTGTGCAGCGTAGATGGACTCCTAATCTGCATCAGTCATTAAGAGTACAAAATCAGGATGGTAGTTACTCCAAATCAAGTGAATGCAAAGTTCATTGCTTTGATGGTATTAAGAATACAACCAATCTACTTAACAAGCACAACAAAAGGCATTTCTTCATGGAGTCGGCAGAGGCTTCTAGTAGAATAACAACATCATTTTGCATTAATGTACTATGTAGCTGTTCTGAAAAATGAGATAGAAAGTAAAGTTACATAATATATTTGACATTGTCCCATTAGGACACCTGTTGTTTGTTAACTAGATAGGATTTGGCATGCAGAAGTTGGTTATGTAACTTTTCTGGAGTCCTCTTCCCTCCTATTGTTTTTGCCTTATTGTATCCCAACCACATATGGTCAGGTTATTCCATGGGTTTTCTCCTAGTCCTGTCCCCCCCCCCCCCCCCGGGATGGCTGCAAACATGATCCCTGTGATCCTCATTTCATTATTATTTATGGCCTGCCTGAGTAATCTTTTTACTGTTGATTTCTCAATAGGTTATTTCATCAAACTGTTTTCAGAGTGCTCAGGGGAAAAAAAGAGGTGAAATTCCATAATTAATGCGGCCAGCATGATTTATAATGTTATGAAGTTGATGTCTCCCCCCACCCAGTACTCAGAAAGAAATAAACACATGAATGCCTCTTGTTTGGTTTCTAATGGTCTTGCTGTCAAAGTAGTAACCCTTTTTTTTTTTTAGCCATCCTCTTTTTAGGTTATAATAAATAATGTGCAAGAGGCAAGCTAATTTCACTGAAATAAGGAAGCATAATGTAATATATATGTTTACTGTTCTGCATAGAGGCACACAACATGGAGTTGCAATACAACATTACTCTCCTTTCTGTATAATTTATGTACAAGCATAGTGTTTTGTTTTTCCTTTTGGAGGAGTACATTACAGTTTGAGATGTACACAACACGTACAATGGAGAAACATACACACCCTTTAACCTTTCATGTAAACTAATGTTGCCTTGCCCTCTCCACAAAATGCAGATTTAAAAACTGTATTCCAATTTCCAAACCCATTCTTTCAGTTAGGCAACCTGAGGAAGAAAAGCTATATCAGACCCAAAGCTCTATGGACATGTTGTGTGCATGTTTTCCAAAATATGCCCCTTTGCCTTTTGAAATAAGGGAATGGTTGGACATGTTCCACAGTTTCCACCATAGATGATTGGCAGGGGCAAAAGCATTGGTCATAAGGGATGTGTAAATATCTTCCCTCTAGAAAAGCTGAAGGCAGAGCATTGGAACAGGCTAGGGTAAAAACTCCAACATCTAGCAATTTCTAAATTTATAAAGTCAGTTTGCTGGGCTAAAGATCTTTTTTGTGATTCCTAGTGACTATATAAAGAGGAGTCTGTTCTCTATCAAGTTGAGGGCTATGTCCCAGATCTATTTCCCAATAATCTCTTTATCCTTCAGATGTCCCAGATGTAGCACCTTGGTCTTCTGCTGAAGTGTCACTTTATTAGTCCTGATCTAGCTCATTGCTACCTTCAAACACTGATTCAGAATGTCAACCCCATTTCCATGATAGGTGAAAAAGAAAAATAGAAAATATTTAATCTGCATATTGGTGACAAAACACTCCAGATTCCCGTACAGTTTTTCCTTGTAGTTTCATGTAGATGGGGGTGGGGGCAAGGATGAATCCTTAGGAATATGATACACAAGTGGTTGGAGAGCCAAACAGGAATTTTTGCAACATCTCCTCCTAATAGTTATCTCAGATTAATCCTTCCATTGTGCATTATGTAGTGTCATGTGTGATGCAGCAAATGTCTATTTCTTTTATTCTGTGTTGTCCCTCAATATATTTTTCTTTAGTAGGTTTTACTTTGAAATATCTACTCAGTTACGTAATATCTGCCAAGACTGGGATTCAGATCCCTTTATTTCCTCAGTCATCGCCGATGAGTCAGAGAAAGTCTGACAATAAACTGGGAAGCTCTAACCTTACATGGCCATCAGCTTTCATGATTCATCCACATTGATAAGACAGAGGAACAAAAGAAAGTTGAAGTCAGTATTTGACAAATCAAGGAAGACCTTTTGTTCTAATAGTTCTCCTTCTAAGATGTGTTTTGAGTTAAGCCTCTAAACATTTTGTATATGCTGTTAAAATCCTTATTATGACTTAAAGAAAATAATGGATTTTAACCTATCCAAGAGGCTGTTTGGCCTTCATGTTACTCAACTTTTCATTTATAAAGAAACAACCATACAGCTTAGGTAGGCAGTTTGGTCACTATTTGTAGTTTGCAAAATAAGGAAGTGAATCAGCCTAAAGTTAAATTGTGCCCCTTTTATTTTATTTGAATTTAGAATGTTGATATAATGACATTTAATGAACAATCTTTGATGTGTTCATTTTATAATATAGAACATGAATACTTTTAGGATTAGAGTAGATAATTAGTTTGTATCTATTAGTAATGATTATGAGATGTATTTGGGTCCTGAAGATCTAACCTATTCAATTTCCAAAACTGCAATATTTTTATTTCTTTCCTTCCTTCCTTCCTTCCTTCCTTCCTTCCTTCCTAAAGGAAGGCCCAGAGTGGTAGAATATACCAGATGGGCGGGATATAAATCAAATAAATAAATAAATAAATTCCTTCGATGCATGCACCAAGTTGCATGACTGAAACTCACTCATTTCTTAGGATCATTTAGTAGTCTAGCCCTTCTGTGAGAGGTTTTCTTCAGTGTCAGCATGATTCCCTGAGTGAATAAAAGTGAAGTTCAAAAGTAAATAACCACAGTAAAGTATTTTTTGGTGGAGAGAGGGAGCACAAAAGCTTAGTGCTATTTAAGTTTTCCTCTCATGCAGCATGTGAGAGACTTGGATGGATACTTCAGTGTTGACAGTTAACTTGCATTTAGAACTACCCTATGCAACAGAGCTGTCAGCCAAAGATATATGTGAGCTAGGCAGAAACTTTAAGATTTTTACTCAGCTGAAGGATGCAGGTCAGCCACAAAAGACCTTAGTTTAAGAATTTGAGGGATAAACAAAAGCCTGCCTAACATATTCTGCAAAGCCAGTGTTGAATATGCTAGTTGAACTAGTGTGACCTACTGCTGTTTCTGCTAAAATAATTCCATACAAAAGGAATCATATTCTTCCTTATCCTTAGGATGTAGTTTTGTGTGTCATAGAACTCCTGTATGTTCATTTTGACACTAAAGAGAAAGAACAAAGGGTCCTTCCAGTCACACTTGCCTGCATGCCATTTCATACCATGAGAAGCATCCACTGCTGCTTTTCTAAGATTTTTTTCCCTAGCACAGAGAAATCTGTGGCACTCCTCATGCATTGCTATACTGCAGTTTCCATCATTCCTGATCTCTGGCACTGCTGGCTAGTTTTAAATGAGTTGGAATCCAACAACACCTGTTTAACCAAATTGTACATCTGGGAAGTGGTGGCGCTGCGGGTTAAACTGCAGAGCCTCTGGGCTGCAAGGTCAAAAGATCAGCAGTTCGAATCCACACGTCGGAGTGAGCTCCCGTCGCTTGTCCCAGCTCCTGCCAACCTAGCAGTTCGAAAGCATGTAAAAATGCGAGTAGATAAATAGGTACCACCTCAGTGGGAAGGTCTCGGCGTTCCGTGTCTAGTCGCGCTGGCCACGTGACCACGGAAACTGTCTACGGACAAACGCTGGCTCTACGGCTTGGAAACGGGGATGAGCACCGCCCCCTAGAGTCAGACACGACTGGACTAAATGTCAAGGGGAACCTTTACCTTACATCTGGTTTTAGGTAAGAACTGAAGCAGGGAAAAAAAGGCCGATCTAGCATTTTCCCCAAGGGCAATATTGAAGGTACTAATTGAACTAGTGGCGCCTACCACTGTTTCTTTGGGTTTCAGTGCACCAGAAAACTTGAAGGAGTACAAATGGGGGGGGGGGGGGGAGGCCCTACAAATCTTTACCTGCCTTTCTGCCTTAGTGGAGACTTAATGTTCAACAACAAAGACAGGAGGAATCATTACAGAGTTTAATTCTATGGAGTAGTTTATCTAAGCAATATTTGTTTACATGGCAGCAATCTCAGAACCATTATCAGGAAGATGTGCCAGGCAGGTGCTGGGGCAGAGGAAGAGATTTTCATCCTGTCAGTGCACATTCTGCTCTGCCAAGAACACATCTGATTTAATCTACTTCTGAAATGAAGCCACTCCTGTGTCTTGAATTGTTAATCTCAAAAACCGTATCATAGTAGGTAGGACTACACAAAATATTTTTGCTGGGATAACACATTTTCAGATTGTTTTTTATTAGTAGGTAGGTATTAATTTGAAGAACACAGGGATTCACTTTCCTTCTAAGCTATTCCTACAACTCCTATATCAGACGCCTTGGTTGGATATATTGTTTGCCACATGAAACAGTAGTATACCTGATAGCTGCAGGTTGGCTCAAGCATAGCACCAAATCTTGTTCCATCAATATGTGAATAGGTCTTGTGCTTCAGTCTTCTCTCTTCCCCACCATGCATGCTAGCCAGTTTATCCCTCAGTTCAGATTTAGTAGTAAGCCATTACATTTGAACCAATAAAAAAACTGATTTGCTGATACCAGAGTTTCAGCTAGGCTTGTAATCATGGTTTGTGCTATTTTCCAAGTTCCGATGCAACAGCTTGGGGTTTGTATCCAGAATCAGTTCCCTGTGGATCCCAAGGGGAGCTGGTCTTTACTCAGATGAGGTTCACTGATTTCCAAATAGTCCAAATCCAACTCTGTGATTTGCTGTTTAACTCAGAAATGAAAGAAGAAAACAGAACTGAATGGGGTGCATCATTTGGAGTGTTTTGCTCATCAGCTGTCATTTGGATTTCTTTTGAACTCTTCTGATTTGTGTGACTTTATTTTAGTTTAGATATCAAAGGTTTTATTTCCTATGATCCTTATGATGATGCTCTTCTCCACAAGTGGTGTGAAAAACACAACTGGTAAAAATATAAATATTAAATAAGAAGTTTAATTCCATTAAATTAGAGAACTGATCCAAAACAAGACTGCCAAGTAGTTCCAGGTGTATAGAATCAAGATTGAAAATATTTTTTCTCCAAAGTGAAGTAAGTAAAATGTGATAACAATTAGGTTGCAGTTTTACTCAAATCCCACATGTGGCCAAATTTATTTTCCTAAAATGTAGCATTTCTTAATCTTTTATCTGTTCTTTTGGACTTCAATTCCCAGAAATCCCAACTAGCCCAGCCAATAGTCAGTGATACCAAGAGTTGAAATTCAAAATATTTGGAGAACCATTGGATGAGAACCACTGATACAGTATGCTTCTCTTTTACTTATTTTATTTACATGCCACCTTTTCCCAAGGGTTGGGACACAAGGTAGATTAAAATGTAGTTCAAGAGCAGTATCTATCACTAAAGCACAATACATACAAATGATAAAATATATTTAGCCTCACTGTAATATAAAAACACACTCAAAATGGAAACACTGTAAAATAGCTTGGTCAAAGTGCACATTATAATACTGTATATATGTTCAGTTTACACTCTAGGAGCTAGCCCAAGATTTCATAGTATTTATGATTTCAAAGGGACATGAAATGCTTGTTTTTCAGACCTTTTGTCTTGATATGCTTATCAATTCACGATCCCATAGTCAGCAGGCTCCATCTGTTGCCATTTGGAGCACATACCAAGATCCATACACATTCTAGGATGAGCTAATCAGGAAAACTGCACCAGGTAACCGTGAGATTGGTCTCCTGTTTTTCATTTCTTTTAGATCAACCTCATTTACAGAATATCACCAAACCTGACAGCTCCTCTTCTGTTTCCCTCCAGTGAATTTGTACTTTGTCATTTAAACACTACTTTTATTAAGAAGATTTTTTCCCCATGTATTTTCTCAGCTATATAAATTAAGCTTCTTGAACTGATATCCATAGCTTCTGTTCCTTAATCCTCAAAGCAGCTTTGTTCTTTTCTCTGTCTTATTTTAGGGTACAGTTTTCATACGAAGTCACCCTCTGCAGGATGAAATTTTAAGCCAGAACTTCGTAAGAGGAGAAGTATAGAGCTGTAACCACCATGGTGTTATTATAATGCATGATATACTTGCTGTCATAGAAATTTGAGAGAAAACTGTTGCCATATACTTGATCTCAGCCAAAAGGCTAAAAAAGCAAAGTTTTGTTTTGGCTCAAGATAGTTTAGTAAATGGCCTCACCCCTGGGGTTTTTTTGACTTATGAGGAAATGAGAAGGGGCTCTAGAGCAGCTAAGATACCCACAATTATATCTAAGCTGGACTACTCCTAGCCTATCTCCAAAGGAGCAGTATGAGGCTGCCCGATAAGATATTGTTAAAAGACTGTACAACATTGACATCCAGACCGCCATGGCATCTGTAGCTAGTTGCCATTTCAATAAGAAACATGGCACGCCAATCAGGTGATAGGCATGCTCATTGGCAGAGACAGCAAGCTATCTCTGACGATGGTGGCGGTGGAGAAGGAGGAAGAGGAGGTGGCAGGACCAGGTAGGGAGGCAACAGAGGCAGCCGGAAGGGTGTGGGGCCATCCATTTTGCCAAAATGAAGTGTGTGACGGAAAAAAGTTCAGCGTTTTGTTTTGGCAAAATGGAATGCACAAACCAAACTATGAACTGAACCATGAACCAATCCAGTTCATGGGTTTTTTCAGTTCGTAGTTTGGTTCATTCTTACCTCTCTCCTCATTAGCTTACATGAGCGGAAGCAACTGCTAACTAAATGCAGATTAAACTCATTGCAGTTGAAAGAGTTTCAGGGACATTGTGTGAACCAACAGGGGACAAATAGATATCTAAGACATAGAATGCCTATGCATGCGGATTTGAAGGATCAATATCTTAAACCCTTAACAACCGTTAACAACTGGCATCAAGAACGACTCCCCTTTATGTACAGTTTTATTTCTGCTAGCTAGCACAGACTGTTATATATCCTATAGGACCACTATATTTTTAAAAAGAGCCATAAACAGACAGAACTCATTGCCTGTTTCAGAATCTTTACATGTTGATCTTACAACTTGATATTTCCTTGGGAATCCTTATTTTGTTATTTTATGCTTTTCTGATTGTTTTTATATATATATATATTTTCTGTTAGATAAGAGTTGTTTTAATTTCTGTTTATACATACAGCCTGACTGGCTGTGAAGCAGTAAAGTTGTCATAAATGTTTGAAATCAACAAAATGCATTGGCATGCTAGGCAAAAATAATAGTAATAATGATCCCAGTGCGAAATAAGATTGTCAGAATTTTGGCTGACGTGGCCACCTGTATCTTGCCTGTTTTAAAAGAGCTTAAAGGTTATTGAACTCTTTGTGCTTCATTAGAAGTGCTATTACTAAAGAGTCCATTTAAGATAGCAGGGTGTCTTGCAGAAGGGGGGCTTTCTTCAGAGGTCTTGCCTTGTTTATCAAGAAATTTAAAAACCCTTGGGGTCCTAGTGCACAAGCAAGGGTGAGGGATACCTTCGTTAGACCACTAAAATCTCACACATTGGCACGCAGATCTCTTTATCAGGCTGTGATAATCGGCTTGTTTGTGTAATGCATTCTCCAAAGAACTTCATCGAGTATCAATGCAGCTGTCATTTAGATGCCAAGATTTAAAAATACATTTTATTAATCTAATTGCACACAGGTTTTGTTACTTAAATTTCTTTCGTAGAATGAATTAGTTTCTGCAGGCTTTGTATTTGTTTTATGCCATACACTGCCCTGAAATCAGTTATAATGGTTACCATAAAAGCGCTTTAAATAGATTTAAACTATTTTTCCTTTTTGTTATATTACCAAACTGCATTGATGTGGCATCTGAACAGTAGTGATATGATCAACTTTTACACATATATGTGTGTCCAGGTACATCATTAGCATGCTGCCAATCAAAAAAAAAATCACTTTTGTGCTTATAAATTTAATCTTTTCCTTTTATCCGTAAGACACATTTTCTGACCTCCTCTCACCTTGTGTTTATATTGCTTTTGAAGCTTTCAGGTCTCCTGCTCTGTTTTGCTGTTTAATACTTTCTACCATTTACTGTATATTGATTGGTTCCAGATTTTGTCATGCTTTGAGTAGGTCCATTGAGTATCTTAAGCCCCACTGAACCAATGGATCCACTTTTTAAGTATGACTAAAAATGAACCAACCTTATGGTATCTAAAAATGCGTTCTGCTCTTTCTCAGAATCAAGGATCCCAGCTTAAAACAAGCCTGAGTCAATCTCTTTAAAAACTAAAGAAGAATGTTTGGCCATGTGGGAGAAGGAAAGGAGAGATTAGAGATTTTGAAGTCAGAACTTTCTTTGGACAAGTGTATATAAACTTTTATAAAAGGCTTCCAAATGCCTAAAAATACATCCATACCAAGTTGTCATCTGTATACTTACTATGTATAAATTGTGGTTGTACGTCTATTTTTATGGAGTGTTTTTATCAGCAGTTTTGTTTTGTTCTTTCCTATCTTTTTACCATAGTCATTTTTTAAAAGTATTAAAATATTCATCCATGTAGGTCTGAATCATGCCTTAGCATTCAGTGCAAATACAGCTTCTGTCTCTAACGTGGTTTGTACTTTGTGGGCTCAAGTTCTTCTTCTGCCTACAGTCACCTCTTTCCCTATCTGGAGTTGCTTTTGAAAAGTGTTTGGGAACTATTGCTGGTGTGAACTGTGGCAGACAGGCTGTTGTCTCATGTGTGTTTTAGAGACCATGTGCTTCTTGAACCAACTACACTGGATTCCAGTTTGCTTCCCAGCTCAATTCAAGATGCAAGTTTAGACCTATAAACTCCCAAACAGGTTAGAATCAAGATATGTGAAAGACCACCCCTTGCTGTGTGGACCTGCTCGGAGTTTCAGATCCTAAACAGAGCACTTCTTGTGTGTCCCACCGGGAGGTAGTTGTAGTAGAATCTTAAAGGATGTTATTGTCTTCTAATTTTTAAGTCTATTTTTAATAATTTTGATATATTGTTAGTCATTTTGGAACCCACCCGGCAAAAAGGTGATAAATGATTTAAATAAACCAATAAAGCAGGTAGGCTTGGAGGTAAGTATGAGAAGTTTTGAGTGAGCAAATGTAATAGGCACAAACTTATTTTTCCCACTAGAGACGTATCTTTGAAATATTCAAATACATCACCATGTCAAATAGTTTGCTAATTTTACATTAACTTCTCTTACCCTCTCTTCATTTTGTATTAACCTTGTATCTTATTTCTTGATTTCTTTTTTAAATTCCATCTGGATTTTATCATACGCTGCTGTTATGATGACTGCCAGTAGCCAAAAAGTTTTCTCTTGATCTTCTCTAATACTCTGGGATAACTTCCATCTGGTTTTAGAGATTTGTTATTTTTAAGTCTCTCTAGATTGTTTCCTTTCTGCTTCAGTGGTCCTTGAAATCAACTGAAATAGTGGTTAAAGCCCTGGCATGTTTTTAAATAAAAGACATTTGGATTGTGTTCCAGTACGAAACTTAACCCTTTGAGTTTCCTGACACTTTTCTTTCCCCTCATCCTACCTCAAGGCTCCAGTTTTTGTGGTCTTGATTCTCTAGTAATCCTTGTAATTCTCATCAACATCAAAAGTAAGAAATTAATATCTCCATTAATTGTATTTTTACTTTTAGGTATTATATCCACTCTACTCCATGCTTTTATTTGTAGTATGTCTTATTATCATTGTGCAAATTTATAAATCTCATACACTGCTATACTGTTTTCCAAGCAGGAATCATAACACCACTTATTGAAACATGTGGTTTCAATCAGATGTGTGCAAATTGGGTAGCTGCCTATTGCTTCATGTTGCTCAACCTTTATGCTTTTTGTTGATATTATTAATGAGCACTGTTTAATAGAGTAGTATGTGCTAAACTGTGGAAATTAAAACAGTAATTCATATCCAGAGCTTGGAAATAAACAACAGCAAATAAGTAGTTATTTATGTCCCCCCAAAAAACTATTAAGGTATAACGTTATGTTTTGACTGTAGCCACACTCACTTTGCACTTTAACTGTAACTTTTAATTACTTATATACTTACAAAGTGCTTCAATTGACATTGGAAAAGGAATATTATGTGGTTCGCTTGCGGACTCTCACTGGGCTTGGTGTTACTGAGTGAAGAACATCCACTTTAATTTTTAAAAATAACTTGATTGATTGATTGATTGATTGATTTTATATACTGCCCCATTAGTGTGATGCACTATTCTGGGCAGTTTACAACAATAAATAAAACATACACTAATAAAACTATGAATAAACAACAACAAATTAAAATATTAAACAGAATAAAACAGGTGGCACCAGAGGCAGTTTATTTATATAATATCAGGACAAGAAGCATAAAATCAGACAGGGTCAGTGCGGAAGGCCTCCCTAAAAAGTAACATTTTAAGTTGCCTTCTAAATGTTAACAGAGAGGGGGACAGGCGTAGCTCCACCCAGAGCTGGTTCCACAAAGTCAGTGACACTGCGAAGAAGACCTGACCTGTTGTCGATGACTTTCAGGCCTCCCTCAGAGTGGCTATCCGAAGGAGCATAGGCAGGGAGAATCTGGTGGGTCAGGCAGATGACATTAGGGAGAGACGCTCCAACAAGTAATGTGATCCCAAACCATAAAGGGCTTTATACATAAGCATCAAAACCTTAAACCTGGTCTGGGATGCAACAGAGTGGAGATAACCAGTGAAATGATGTGATCAGATTTCCTCACACTAGTCACCTATCTGGGTGCTGTGTTCTGGACCCATTGTAGTCTCCAGGTCAGCCTCAAGGGAAGACCCACATAAAAGGCGCTTCAGTAGTTGATCCAGGAGACAACCATTACCTGCACCAGCATCCTGAGGAAACCCTTGTCTAGGTAGGGGCTGAGTTGGGTAATGAGCCTCAGCTAGTTAAAGGCTGATCTGGACACAGTTGCAATCTGAGAATCCCAAGAAAGAGCCGGATCCAGAAAAATGCCAAAGTTACAAACTTGGTCCCTAAATGGGAGGGCAACACTGTCCAGTCTAGGGGTATTTCCCCCCAACCTGTTGGATGGTCCTCCCAGGGAACAAAATCTCTATCTTCTCCAGGCTCAGGTTGAGCCTCTTAGCCCTGGTCCATTCCAAAACCAAAGCCAGGCATGGCTTGAGCATCTGGATGGCATCCAACTAAAAGTAACTATTAGTTTCATTTGAGAAACAGGATAATAGTGGGTTACATTCACATTGGTTGGCAATGTGAAAACCTTAACCATAAATAATTATGTGCTGTCAAGTTTATTCTGATTTAAAAGCAAAACAGCAAAGTGTGCTGCTTATATACCGCCCCATACCCTGTTTCCCCAAAAATAAGACCTAACTGAAAATAAGCCCTAGTATGATTTTTTAGGATGCTCATAATATAAGCCCTACCCCAAAAGTAAGCCCCAGTTAAGTGAAACTCCGCCCTCCACCATTATGCAACAACCAGAAGAAGATGACATGACTGTATTTGAATAAATGTAGATTGTTGTACATGAAAAAAATAAAACAACCCCTGAAAATAAGCCCTAATGCATTTTTGGAGCAAAAATTAATGTAAGACCCTGTCTTATTTTCGGGGAAACACGGTAGCACTTAAAGCACTCTCTGAGCGCTTTACTAGTTAATTATGCAGGCTACACATTGACCACCACCACCCACCCCCGCAAGCTGGGTACTCATTTTACCAACCTCAGAAGGATAGAAGTCTGAGTCAACCTTGAGCCGGCTACCTGGGATTGAACCCCAGGTCGTGAGCACAGTTTTGGCTGCAGTACAGCAGTTTAACCACTGCACCGCGAGGCTCCTCATGATAAGGACGATCCTTTCCAAAGTTTTCTAAGTATACAGTAGTCAGAAGCAATTTACCATTCCCTTGAACGTATTTGTGTAAGGTTCACAAGTTTCCATTCTGGATGAGCGTCTGTCTTTTGTGTTCAGCAAACATCACTTTTATACCACATAATGTAACAAGCTGAATGCTGCTGGACACAAAGCAGTGCAATGCAATGAACCTGTTATCATCTGTGATTTGATCCCCCACTCTAGAATTAAAATACAGAGACTTCATTTTAGAAGACTTCCATTCTGCTTCTTAAAAAACCATGTCAAACAGCAGTGGTCATCTTGCTTTTTAATACCGTTGACTGTAGACAATGGCTGAAATCCTGTTGCACATTAAACACTTCTCAAAATTCTATTCTTATTATGAAAAGTTACGCAAGCAGCTTAACTTTTGGAAGCAAATTGCCATAAATTAAAAAATCTTCATGGACATAATCTGTTGTATACTGTTATCTAGAACATTATCTGTTGTATACACTACTCAGCTTGCAACAGATAATGGCTATGGAAATTTTTATGTCAAAACTTACACGATTTGTGTAACAGGATTTCAGCCAATAATTATCTATGGCTGACCCCATTCTAAATAGAGAGTGAACCCACGATCATCCAATCTTTTCTTTCTCTTTCTTGTTTCTTAGCCATTGCATCTTGTCTTCTGGTTTAAGCTTTTGGGTTGCTCACTTGTTCCAAATAGTTATATGTTCAGTAACAGTGGTTCATTTCAAATTTTAATTTATTATTATTATTTTTTAGATGCTTGTGTATATTGTACAAGTTTTGCAGTTTCTTGTTATACACCTGGCACTCACAGGATACAATTAGTCAGTGCTATGCATACTTCCCTGTGAGAGACATTCATTATATATGTAGTAGCTGGGAAGGCCTTTGGGACTCTGGAGTATTAATGTACTTTTTAAAAGATAGATTCTCGTTGCCTGTGGCAATAGTCTAACAACACCCTCTGGGAATATGTTTTTAAAGTAACAGGAGTAAAAACTTTAGGAAAACTTAACGTTGGTGATTCTAATATTCTGTAGATATTCAGTAAAAGCACATTGCTCTTAAAAATCATGTCTCCTTTAATATTTCAGAATATAATTCTTTAAAATTATACTTTTTTTAATTTTAGTCTTTCCTCAGAGTGGCTAGTATTAGAATCAGTACATGATGAATCTTCATCGCCCTCATGCAAGTTAGAAAATTATATGTATGGGATTACGTTGTTCAGCTGCTTAACATTGGCTTCATCTCCTGACAGATGGGAGAAGGCAGTATTCCACTCTAAAATTACTGTATTATTTTCTAGTAAGTATTTAGTGTCCCAGTGAGGGATTCCCAACATCCTCAATATTATTTGGTCTTGGTGACTCCTACTTCTTCAGTTGACTGCATTGTATAAATTAGTATAAAACTTGTCACAATGGGAGGACATACTTCTCTGGAGCAGGTACCTTGACTTTACTAAAAGATGAAAACATGTAGACCATGTTAAGGATCCTGGCAAAGTGCATATTACACTTTGCATATTACAGTGAACACTTTTGACCAGGCTTTGTCAGTATTTTGTTTTGATGTAGCTGCACCCTATACAACATTTGCTTGTTCATTTCTCTTTAACTTGTTATAGCTGCAGGATTGCAGCTATGTCCTATCAATATCGACACAAGACTGACACTCTCAGACTGAACATTTTAAAGCAATCTAAACATGCTTCTTGTGTAAGTGTGTTGAAAAGTTACCCAATTAGTTGCCTATCAGTATTTATAAGTTACCTTCTAAAAATCTAGATGGTATCTGAGATCAGCTAAAATGGTAGTATCTCACATACTATCAGCAGTCTATACATCTTGCACAGGGGCATTGTTCAGAGTCTGAGTGGTATCCACTTAATTCCTACCACTGACAGAATGTTTTCCATCAGCAGAATGGGGGAGGGGGGCCTGTTTCCCGCTCCCCATAACCAGAATCTTCTCTGTAGGGCACTGAAGGCTTCATTAAGTGACTGGCATCCCTTTGCCTATACATCTGAAGAAATACAGCTGATTCTGTAACCCTGAGGTGAAATCTGAGACCAACACATCTCCAGCTGGTTTTACAAGTTTTTACTCTCCAGCTAGGGTCTTTTCATTAACTACAGGACTTTCTCTGAAGGAAGGTGTTTGATACATGGTTTCAAACTGATGTGGGGTTGTTGTTGTCTTTAAAAAAACACATATTTTAAATACTTTATTCCTGTTGTTGATTTCTTCAGCTTCAGTTTTTCATGTGTTGATGTTTTGTGGTTTTGTTTTAGATTCTAAGGTTGTTTTTAAGAGAAATCATTCTTTTGTGACCTGCCTGGAGCTCCCAAAAGGGAAGCTGGGTGACAAGAGATTTTGAAATATATAAATGTAGATAAAATCTGCCTTCCAGGTAATACCAGTGAACCCTCTTGAGTGCTTAAAGTCAGTGTCTTCAGAGTTGTGTGCGTACTTTGCCGAACATGCATGGGGCTCCCGATTACTAACAGGGACAAGCAGCGGTGCCCCAGAAATCTATGTGATACTTCCTTCCATATTTCTGTTGCCAGACAGTGGGTTAAAGAAGCAGACATGTGAAGAAATGAGGAAATAGCAAATAGATTGTATGTATTTTGGATGTGTAATTGAATTTTGATTCTCCCTTTCTTCCTTGGTTCCAATAGTTCCACCTACACACAATCCGACATTATGTTATTTTCTCTTTCCCTTTCATTAGTAATTGAAAGAAGAGGTGATGGTACAGGAGGAAGAGATTATAATAATTGCTGTTGTGTTTACTTAAAATTCTTGTGATATCTAACCTTTGATAAGAGAAGAATGCATTGTAGAAGAATTCTTCTGTTTCTGGGCCTAAAATCAATACATGGCCTTGAGTTGTACTCATCCTGAGAAGAACCCTCAATGCCTGTCCAGCCCTTCATGTGTAGCTTCCACTGAAACATCCTCATAGTGGATGCATACCAGATCAGTATACTCCAGTGAAAGAGTGTGCCTCCAGTATGTGATCTCGAGGCCTGCAGTGCTCAGCATCGAATGATATAAGAAATAATTGAGAGTAAGTATTAGAAGACCGTTGAAATACATTTTGTCATGAAAATAATAGGTTGGTTCATAAAAGGTTGCAGTGACAATAGGTTGTCCTGACAGCTTTTCAACAACTGTGTAAGCTTCCACCAGATGGAAGGGAATTTGGTTTAATGAATTCTAGGCAGGCTTGGGCAACACGAGCTTCTTTATAAAAGCACATCCGAGAAAAGAATCAAGTTACTCATACTGGCATGTGTTAAATAGCATCATTGTTACAAATACGAAGTGGGAGAAATTAAGGAGAGCGAAAATGCTAAGGGCCTAAAAATTCTGTGCTAATGCTGAAGGACCTTTGGGCCCTCAGCAGGACACTGCCGGCTCCTTGTTCTTTTATTGTCAGATAATGTCTGTTGTTGTCAGCAGACCTCGGAGGCTGAATGCCTTCCTATGTCAAGATGACAGTGTTACGGTCAGCCTATTCCTTGGAGACCCGTCTGTTCTAAACTGGGTTGTGCTTTGAGGAGAAGCAAGGATGTCTGTGTTCGGTTCACTCTGTACAGAGAAGGAAAATGAATCAACAAAGTATTACCTTTGGTTTTACATCATTCAGGGGACAGAGGTATTGCAGCAGTGGAATGGGGCTATTGTGAGGGGGTATAATGGGGTTTTCTTTTCTTTTCTTAAATTATAGTTTAACAGAGGGTTCAGCAACTGGAGCTTTCTTGGGAGAAATCCTATACCCTGAGGCCCCCTGCTGGCTACTACAGAGGCAAAATAGGCCCTAAGCTAAGCCTTCACCACTAATTGGGTGGCCAGGATTTCTAGGACTTGTAGTCCAAGAACATCTGGGGACCCAAGGTTGGGAACCACTGCCCTGAGAAGTCTTGCTAACTGTGTCAATTAAAAGGGGAGAGAAGTCAATACATTGACCTGCCAACTGCCACTTGTTTTTCAAAGATAAGAACTGGTTGCTGAATTCTGCTTTTCCACACTTTACTGTGATTAGATTTAGTTTAGGCATCCTTCAGTCTCGAGAGACTATGGTAACGTGCTCTGAGTAGAGGACTTGGAACAGCGTCTAGTGTGGCTGAGAAGGCCGATTCGAGAGTGACAATCCCTTCCACACTGAAGACAAAGACAATTTCTCCCCTGTCCAGCTCCCTGATTTTGCTGGTTTCGGGACTGCCTCTTTGCCTCGGCCTACTGGACAAGTGTCTCTTCAAAATGGGAGAGGCCATGATGCACCACCTGCCTCCAGGCTGAACGCTCAGATGCCAAAGTTTCCCATCTGTTGAGGTCCATTCCTTTACTGTGAGGGATGATGACTAATTTAGGAGGTTAACAAAAACCCTGTTTAGTGTTAACAGCCAGAGTCTGGGTATGACTTCAGCCACGGTGTTGATGTGGTGATGCATGTAAACCCGGACACCTCCCCCTTCCTCACCTAGAACTGACTGAGATGCAAAGACTGAAGGAGAAGCTATAAGTATGTCCTGTTCAACACACAGTAGTCACATGATTGGGAGCCCAGATGAAGGCAGAGTCACATGGTCATTCTAAGCATGTTGAGCTGAATATGCTTACAGTCTCCTCTTCAAACCTGTATGTTCATCACTTCTAGGTGGGGATGGAATAGAGAATAGGGCTTATGTGCATACCCAGATTCCCATGCAATAGGGCTGTTGAGTCATAGGGTATCTTTCACATTAACAGTTTTATTATATAGTGAGCTTAATGCATCTGTTAGCCTTAAAGCTGCCACATGGTGCCACTGCTGCAGCAGACTAACATGGCTACCGATGCAGACATTACACATTCTATTTTCTCTGTTATCCAATGTATTTCCTGTTTCAGCTACCGTCCTGTAGTCCTAGGGGCATATCTGAGGTTCTTAATATCGTTCCTGTCTTGGAGAAGATCTTCCCTCCAGCTGAGTTTCAGCAGTGACTTCAAATTTCTGACTTTGGAAGGGGGCTCTTGAGTGCCTGATGGCAGGTGTTAACCATCTTTTTAAAAGCCCTGTTGGGTAAGCTCCACTAACAATTTCAGCCTGCCAACAAAAGCCAAACAATATTTTGGATTAAATCAGGTCGATAAGAGCAGCCCTCTGTTGTCAGAGCTAAAGCTAAATCCTTCATTTTTCCATTTTAATTATGTAAAATTGCTTATGGATACTGAAACACCTTTTGAAAAAATAACTAAAAAACATTTCCTCAGAGAATGCCCACCTGAAGACTGAAAAAAAGTTGAGACTATTTCCTACAAACCTGATTTTCTTTTAGAACACAAAAACAAGGCCATGATACTGTTGAGGATGTTTACCATAGAAACTTAGATACTTACTTGCTGCAGTTTAACTTTGTAAGGTCCTCTCCATCCAGCAAGCTGAGCAAAGAACAGAATTGAGACCTAGAACCTATCTGGAATTTCTGATCCACTAGCTATGTGTGATATACAATATATTATAGCAAAACGTAAGAGAAGCCGCAACAACAAGAGTTCTTGCTCTTAACTATACCAGTGTACATGGGGCTGTATCCCTCTGTATGGAATCTATAATAAATAATCATGTGCCATCAAGTCAATTCTGACTTGTGGCGGCCCTTTTCAGGGTTTTCCAGACTGAGAGTACTCAGAAGTGGTTTACCCTTCTCTTCTTCTGTGGGTGCTCTGGGACTGTGCAGCTTTCCCGAGGTCACACAGGCTGGCTCTTTCAGGAGGCAAAATGGAAGAGTGGAACTGGTAAAACTACTCCTTAAATAGCTCACTTACCTTGAAAGCCCTATTAGGATCACTATAAGTCAGTTCCAACTTGATGGCACAGAATACATATATTGTGGCTTGCATTATTCTATCCCTTAATATGCCCTATTAGTCCAGAAGTCAGCCAGGGAAGCAATAAACACTGAATCATATCTCTTGAATATGCTCTCTGAGTTGAGTATCTTGGGCTTTCCCACAAAATATGTGGTGGGATTTGGGTTAGATTGAAGTCCTGAGAGAAACCTCTGAAGGCTTCCTTCATTTAGGGCATTTCATGGGTTTCTGTTAACAATACAGTCATGAGTGCATCCATTTGACCTTTGCCCGGTCCAAGATACTGTACAATGGAGGAGGGCAGCAGTTGTGTACTGTCCTGAGAACTTCTGATGAGGTGATTCAGATTAAGACAGCCCTGTTTTGATTGTCTTGACTTTAACTGACCCAGAAGCAACCTAGATTAGTGGGGTCCTTCAGACATCAGTAACCTGACAGGCATGGAGGGAGTGGAGTGCTCTATTCAGTCAGTAATCTCTTTAAGCAACTGTGCCAAGTTACGGTTTGCCTTGATCCAAAGTTCTGCTGTTACCATTAACTATAGTTTATTATGTACTGAGTATGCTACAGCAGGGCCAGAAATGATCCTGGAAAGAGTCCACGAGGGATGGCCCTTCCTTTTTTAGCTCTAGGTCATTTGGTAGCAACCCCCTAAGTAGTCTATGCAAGCTAGATAAAAACCAGTTATTAAAAAAAAAATCCAATTGATTTAAATTATGATTTAAGTCATGGTTTAAATAAGCCAATCGGGTGTTTTTTTTAAAATTTAAATCATTAAAAAATCAGATATTTTTAAAATTCAAATTGTGATTTAAATCATATCCACCCTGGGTCTGTCAGAACCAGCAATACTTCATTAGAACAGACATGGGCGGGGGGGAGTTGTTGGACTTCTGCCAAGCTTGGGGTTAGCACTGTTGCCAAGGGAGTGTGTAGAGCACCCTTGTCCAGCCCTGTTGACCTCCGAAGGTAGTGATCTCATGTCTGGTGTCCTGCTTTTGTGAGTCACATGACCTTGGACTATAACTGTTGTCAGCCTCAGATAGCATCGAAATTGCAGTCCAAGATGTCTGGAAGGCATCGGGTTGGGAAAAATAGCTGTAGAAGAGGCAAACAGCATTAGAGAAGATGTTCTGTTCAATATTAAAAACAAGCAAATTATCCTGGGCTACCCAAGGAATTGCATACCTATTTGCCATGTGTTGTGAATTCCCTGTAATATGCATCATTGATGTTTGAGTTGAACTTTAGATCTCTTCATAGCATCTCAGTGCTGATTAGCTGCTGTTACTGATTATATACTTGATTCATTTTCAGTTAGATCAACTAGAGGAAAAAAGAGAGTCCAGTCTTTTTCCTTTTTAACTCTCATGGAGACCATCACACCTGTGGATTAATTTTATATATATGTACACATACATATTAAAACATATACAGTGGTGCCTCGACTTACGACCATAATTTTTCCAACCACAGTGGATGCCGTTCTGTCCCTTCAGCGTTGTTTGGAGGCTGTACTGCAATGGATGCAGGAGAATTGGGCTGAGGCTGAACCCGGACAAGACGGAGGTCCTGAGGGTGGGTGGCCCCACCATTGGTGGTTTGGGAAACTCCCTCTCTTTTGGGGGGGTGACTCTCACCGCAAAGAGTGAGGTTCGCAGCTTGGGGATCCATCTGGATCCGGCGCTCACCATGGAAACCCAGTTGGCGTCAGTGGTCCGCTCCGTCTATTTTCATCTGTGGCGGATTGCCCAGCTGCGTCCCTATCTTGATGTTGGGGCACTCACCACTTTGGTCCACATGCTTGTAATCTCGAGATTAGACCACTGCAATGCGCTCTACGTGGGGCTACCTTTGAGATTGGTGCGGAAGCTTCAAATGGTGCAGAATGCGGCGGCCAGACTTCTTAGTGGGATGAGAAAACATCAGCATATTTCTCCCACTCTGGCCGCTTTGCATTGGCTGCCCGTTCGTTTCCGCATTGATTTCAAAGTGTTAATGATTACATATAAAGCCCTAAACGGTTTAGGACCTCGATACCTAGATCTACTCGAATCACTCGCTCTAGCCAGGAGGGGCGGCTGAGGGGCCTAACGCCGAGGGAGGCCCGGAAAGAAAAAACAAGGAACCGGGCCTTTTCGGCAGTGGCCCCTCGCCTGTGGAATAGTCTCCCCTCCGAGATCCGCTTGGCCCCTTCGCTGGGTGTTTTCAAGAGCCAACTCAAGACCTGGCTATTTAGGCAGGCCTTCCCTCCGGTCACTATCTGATTTCTTTCTTTTTCCATCTTGAATGATATCCTTTGTGCTGTTAAATTTTTGCTTGATGTACTAGACTGTTTTAATCTATTTTTAATGTTAGCCGCCCAGAGTAGACGTTGTCTAGATGGGCGGGATATAAACTTAATAAATAAATAAATTAAATAAATAAATAATCCATTCCAGAAGATGGACGTAACTCGAAATGGTCGTAAGTCGAAGCACCATTTCCCATAGGAATGCATTGGAACGGGATTAATCAGTTCCAGCAGGGAAAAAAATCACAAAAAACCCCACAAAAACCCACGGCCAGCCCCATCAGAACACGATGGGGCTGAAAAGCAAAGCAAAAAAACATCCCCACACAAATGTTGCGATGGGGCTGAAAAACAAAGCAAAACACACACACACACACCACAGTCAGCCCCATCAGAACACAATGGGGCTGAAAAAAAAAACACCCCCACACACAGCACAGAAACATAACCCCCCCCCAAAAAACCCAATCCCACGCTGCAAAACAAAGTAAATGTACTTCCTCACGAGCAGAAAGCAGCACCAGGCAGTCCAAAGCCTCCTCCGACGCACACTCTCTAACCGTTGGGGCGAAAGAGCTACAAAGAAGCTCTTCGCCGACCAACGGTTAGCCGTCTAATTTGAATTCCCTGCCTTTTTTCCCTGCCTCTTTTGATCGCAACTCGAAGCTCTGGCCGCAAGTCGAAGCAAAATTTTGCGGCCGGAGCTGGTCGCAACTCGAAATGGTCGTATGTCAGGACAGTCGTAAGTCAAGGCACCACTGTATTTTAAAACATACACACACACACACAACTCTGGGAACATTTCAAAGAAAGGAAGTGAAGTATACTCATTGCTTGTCTTATCACCATGATTATGTGAATAAATGGAAAGTAAATCCATGGAAGGGATTAATGGATTCAAAAGGGTAGTGTGGGGGTTCTAATCCACGCTAATAATTTGTGAGGATAAAGTCTGAGTTGACTTCTGGATGAATTAATTTTTGGTAAAAAAAAAAGAAGTGTAGTTTCTCAACAGTTCACCGTGGTTTTCCAGGACTATTTAAAGCCAATATTGGCTTATTTCAGATTCTGATTTATTTTTATTTTATTTTTTCAACCTAAATTTAAAGGGCAGTCTCTTATGGTCTTGCAAGTTTAATACAATACTGACTCTTCCCCTGCCTCCAAGATTAATAGATGTTTGCCACAAATCAGGTGTTGCTGCTTAAATGCATTACTGTTGGACAGCTCACCCAAATTCCCAATTCATGTATTCAGACAATTTCATTGTGCTTTATAAATAATGGATTTGAATTTTAAATGCATACTGTTGTGCACAGCAATACCTTGTAAAAATGTGTGTCTGGGAGCTTCAAGAGAAGGCCTTTGTTCTGTTCCGCATTTTTGGATCATCGAGATACTGGCTTAAGCCTGAAAATGGAATATACCGTTTTTTTGCTTCACGAGCTAAACCTTCTCTTTTCTCCTGGATCATTTGGAACATGTCAGAAAAGGGAGATATTGATGTCTGTAATATCAAAGGAGGGTTTCGCAGCAACATTTTCTTCCTTGCTGTTGTACGTTGATAGCATGGCTGGTTTTGCTGAAACTGTTTTGACTAAGGGTGGCTCAACCTGTGAACCAGCAGCACTCTCTTCTGCATTACGGTCCAAAGGCAAGCCCAGAGATGGTGCCTTTCTACCTTTGCTCGCCACCGCCCTGCACAAAAGGGGAGGAGGGTAAGAACTGTGGTTGGCTGCATGGTGTCGTTGTCAAGCTTTCCCTTGCTGCTAGGCATTTACATCTCCACAAAAGGGTATTGTGCACCACTGAATGACAAGCAGTTCTATATAAAGTAAGACATGGAAATGCTGCTCATTTAGAAGCCATGGGGCCTGACTTGAATGTGTATTCAATGGAAGCGTACCGACAAAGAACGGCTGTTCTGAGTGTATAATCTGATTAGTAAACATTTATTTCGTGTGGAACACTTTAAAAATATTTGGGACCCAACGTCAGTTCACTGAATGAGATGACGTCCAGCCCACCACACCCACGTCAGCATTTGAAATTGTATATAGTATGGATAGCCTCTAATATATCAACCAGAGAACTAAAACAACAGAATGTGAGCTTTAGAAAGCCAGGTGCAAGTGTTGTGTGTGTTGCTGGAGAGATGCCAGACGGTACAACAATTGCCTGACATAATAAATCTATGGCTGACATCACAGCCAAAGTCAAAATGATCATAATGAAGTCCAGCCTCCAGTGATAGTCTAGCTGCCTGGAATGATTTAAAAACAATACATACTGTATATGTGGAAGAGCCTCTGTGTTGAATGGCTGTCAAAATAAATCCTTCAGGAAGTATTTTTTGGAATATCGGGTTGTGGTTTTGAGATGGAATGGAATCAAAATTAGTGGAATAGATACGTTGAGTGATAGTCACTATGTCTCACCCTGCTCTCTTTAGGGCTGTTCCTGAGAGGTCATCCTGTCTCAGGATTATGATCATGTGTTGTACTTTGAACGTTCTTTTGGGAATTGTTGTAATAAAACAGTTTTTATCAAGTTTTTAGTTAAGCAATTTGAAGTCATTTGTCTAATTTTTGCACATCTTTGAATCTGGCCTAAAGGCAAAACAAGTACGTACTTCATTACTGCAAATACGACATCATCTTTTAAACTGAGATAAGAAGTGAGGAGTAACGATAATCTGCTCATGTTTTGGTGGGGCTGGCATAGTAGCCATGTCTGCCACACTGCCACTCAGATCTTTTACAGTAATCTTTTGTTATAAATGCATATTGGTCAGGAGAATCATTAACTCATCATTGACTTTGATTTCATGAGAGGAGCTGATGGAAATAGAAGCTGTGTCCCTCTTTCCCTTTGTCCGGTGGGAATGATTCGGAGAAATGAACAGCCATTTAAGTACAGAAGTACAATGCATTTCCCCACTGTGGTTTTATCATTAATTTCAAAAAATGCTTTGTAGGAGCCTAGAAATTCTAATTATGGCATAACTGCCTTCTTCAGCCCAACACACCCACCCTCAATTTGATATAGTATTATGTCTGATTCAGTAGTTTCCTTCCAGAGAAAAGAGGTTTATTACTTAGATGCTACAGGGGCTCTGTTGATGTATAAAGATTTAAATTCTAAGGGGAAATAAACTCTGCATTCTGTGTTATTATCAAGTAGTATTGCGGAGACTCTGCAATATCTAGAAAATCACTATTGCTGCCCCAATTTTAATTATATAAAATTTCTTTCCACTTCTCCCAGTTGCTTTCGGCTTATTTTTCTCAGCCTCCTGGGCAAAGAGTTTTAGGTTCACTTTAGGTTCACATTGTTATCGATGTGGGTGATTAACACATAGTAATCAAGAGATGAAATATAAAGAAATTATTGACGACAAAGGAAAATATTTATAATAAGGCAGACCATTTGGATACTGAAAGAGGACAACCAAGCTCCCTATCCGAGCATTTCCCTGGAGCAAAGTACATGTTGCTGAGTCCAGGTGTAACCCATACCAGGCCAAATCTGAGTTACCATTAGTGTTTTAGCCTTAAGTCAGCATCCTGGAGAGTCAAATTAGCAGGCTGAAATGTTGCTTCAAGAGCAGAGAAGGCTAGCTTTGGGGAAGATGGGGTCATCCAAGCAATTTTCTCTCCCAGTCCGTCAGCTTAGAGACGATGGCATCCCCACCCCAGTGGAGAATCTCAAACTGTGACCATGGCAAGATGTAACAGTTTCTAGTCTCCATCGCAAGCACCCACAGTCTTGTATGTAATGGGTCCCTCCTCCTTTTCGTGCCAGCATTAACTGCTTTGTATTGTTAAGTTTGCATTTTGGTCAGGGATTGAGAAAGGGTGGCCCTCCTGTCATCCCTTACTGCCAGCTGTACTGACCAGAGTCCTGCATTTCAACAGTACCTGGGGGCAGGGGCAAGACACAAGTATCCCGTCCTGTCTTCAGGTTTCATCCTAATTGTCGGGAACTCTAAACCAAAATGTAAAACTAGCACTGGATTTGAAAGCTGGTTTCAGAAAATGCTACATCACCTTTACCATAACACTACACAATATTGCATCGTTGTTAACGTAATGCTGTAACATAATGCTACATATGGGGGAAATGATTGATTTTGTACAATAAGGGAAGAAGGGAACATTGAAGCCATTACATGACTCACCATTTTGTAGATGTGATTATCTTGTTGGAGGATGTTGCCAACCAAAGATGGGTGGAATCTGGCTCACAGAGGGCACTGCTAGTCCCTCAGCAGACATATGCCTGCATGGTTTTCACCTCACAACACACACACCCCAAATATAAGGGCATTGGATTTCCCTTTCCTGTTATATACTTCTCAGTCATAGCAGATTCTGAAGTTCATATAAGCTGCCAGATACTCATTCTACTTGAATACATCATATCTACTGATTCTTTTACTACTTCAGGAATGATAGTAATTGCAATTTTCAGTTCGTGTGTTGAGCTGTATTCTCCTTTTAGCAGGTCAAGTGTTTCAATTATCTCAGACTTCCTCTATTAATTATTTGCTTTGCTTCCTAAGTTCATATCCCTGACAGAATTAGAATGATGGAATTAGTTACAGCAACAGTAAAAATAATGATGATGGTTCCAAGTACCCATAATGATTTTCAGCACCTCTGACTAGCCTTACATTTCATTTATAAATATTCTTGCATCCTAGCATTTACTGCCACACAACAGGTTTCCCCTGTAAATCGTGTATTTTGTCAAACATGGAGTTTCTACACTTGAAGCAGCAAATTTGACAGTTTGCCAGGGATATCTACTTCATGAACTGTGAGCTCATTCTGCTCTCTCTGATTTTTTTCCCCTCATTCCTTTTATTACAGCTTTAGAAGGATATGCGATTGGTGAACAGCTTGAAAGAGGTGGCCAATAGTGGGAGAAATTGGTCCTAGACTTCCCTTTAGACTGGTCACGCCTAAATTTAGGGAATTCCACAGGCATTATGGTGAGGACTGGAGAGAAATGGAGGCAGAGGCAACAGCCTCACCTGCAATGTCTCAAGGTAGAAAGCCCTGAAAATTAGAGCTTGGTAAATGGAGGGGTTGCGATTCTCAGTGTGGCGTATTGGATAGAGTGATGGACTAGGACTCTGGGGAAGGGTTCAAATCCCCATTTGGCCATGGAAACTCACTGGAGGAGTAGAACTGTTAAAACCACTCCTTAAATATCTCACTTACCTTGAAAACCCTATTAGAATTGCTATAAGTCAGTTCTGACTTGACGGCACAGAGCACACACACACACAAATGGTAGAGTTTGGCAGCAATGGTAGAGCAACAGGTTTAATTGTTACACGCCTGCAAACTTTATTCCTCAGCGTAATAAAAATGTTTCATATGGCTATGTTTTAACTGATAGAACTGAGGGTTGAGGGGTACACACTCCAACATGAGCCTCTTTTGGTATTCACATCTTACCGTATTAGAAAGTGAAAGGAAGCATTAAGGATGATCCTTATACTAAATGAGAAGTGATGGCTTTCATTAAATAGCAAATTGTCCCACACTTGAATATCTCAAAAGGATACACACATTTGTGGTTTCAGCAGCATGCAAGCTTATTTAAATTTAAATTGCTTTTAATCTATTATGCAACTAACCTTTATTTTTAATTGGTTGAGATCCAAGGGACATAGCCCTGATGTGCCCCCCCCCCCAGTGAGAGCAAGGACTGTTGTCTTGCAAATTTTCCAACTTTTTAAAATCAGTTTTCTTCATGGGAAAATAAGAAGAGCATGACTAGATAAGGCCAAAGATCTGCATAATCCAACATTGTTTCTCCCCAATATCTGGCCAAGTCACTCTGGGAAGACCATGTTCAGAGATGAAGATATAGCCCTCTCTCACTGTTCCCCAGCATCTGGTATTCTGAAGCATGCACCTTTTATTCGGTTCTCAGCATAAAGCTACCAAGACTAGTATTTCTTGATAGCCTGATTCTCCATTAATTTGTGTGGGCTTCTTGAAAACTAATTCACGTTAGTGGCCATCACATCTTTCTCTAGCTTATCTTTTTAAAGGAAGTACTTCCTGTCATGAATCTCCCATCGTTCAACTTCAGTAGACGACCTTCGTTTCACATGATGCATGTATGAGTGAGTGAGAATGATAGATTTTTCTCCCCACCATATAGACTTATGCACCTTTACCATATCCTTTGCTGTCTGCTGTCTTTGGGGTATGTGCTACCTCACATGCTTGGTAATACAGAGCAGGATAATGTGGCTCTTCTCTGGCAATCCAGCAGGAATCAGGCCCCCTAAAACATTCTTAGGAAGTCATTCCTCCAGAGGATATCCTATGAGAGCAGTTGGGGGCAAACTGTATGTCAGGGAAACAGAATACTGCCTGTGAATCTGGTTGCCAGCTGGAGTTCTTATGCATTCTATTCTCTCTCACACACACATACACACACAAATAGTCTCCCCCAATTTGAGTGTTGCACTTAGGTTCCAGTGACAGTAAAGTAGGATTATTGTCACTAGACAGTATTTTCCGCATTATTCGTATGTTCACCCCAGTTATTTGCCCTAAAAGAATGGTTATAGATCAGACAGCTCTCAGTGTTTCTGTTTTTTCTTAAAACTCCCTTGGATTTCAATAGTGCTGTACAACGAAGAATTATTTAATGAATTTTCTGCTGCCTCAGGTTGCAGCTTCCTGCCCTTCCTTAAAAAGTTGTTTTGGCAAACTTAGTATCCAGTGCAAATCCTTTTAACAATGGCATGTAGCAAATGGAATGTATTTTTTTTAATTGATTGATGTGCCCCAAAGGTAGGATGCAGAATGGCATTAGTCGTATACATTTAAAGCCACTTTAAATAAAAGGTCTGTTTCTTTAAAAATATGGATAAATGTATCTTTTGAAAGAACTCCTGTACTCTTTGGTGATAGAGGAGATTATGGTCTAAAATATTAACTTGCAGCGAAGCTGCTGAACACACAGGGATAGCTTTCCCTTATTTTGACAGAAAATCAATTTATAGCATCAAGGCTGTATATTGACAACTTGATTATAAAGGGCACTGAATCTACTTAACCCTGGAATAACACTATTGTGGAATAGAACAAGACATTTAGTCAGCATCAACAGCTCTAGAATGTATTAAATCTTTTCTCATTCCTTCACACTGTAGCTGATGGGGATGCTCTCTTGCATTCTTTCTGCCTTCCCCACCTCATATCATAGCTGTTCAGTCTATCTACTGCATTTCTGAAATGAATACTTCAGTATATGCTTACATGGAAATAAATCCCCTTGAACTCAGCGGGCCCTACTTCTGTATAGACATGTATCAGGTAGCTCATGTCAGTGTGTTATATGTTCAGTAAAAAGACTTCCTGTCTTACCTAGCAGATACAAGTGTAACATGTTTATCGTTCTGAGTTGTTGAGGATTATAGTCGTGTTGTTGGTTCACTTAAATAAGGAGCGGCCTATCCTGGCAGCACCGTTAAAGTTCTCTTCTGTCTAACTACTGTGGCTGTGATTACTATTCAGTTCTTTAAAAAACAACCCTCCAGTTTACCTCTTTGCTCGCTACCATTCACAAAATTATGCTACACAAGGGAAAATCCCAGCAGCTGACTCCTTTTTTCATCAGTTAACCACTTCTAACCCAAAGACAAAGCAATTGTCAGCAATTGTGTTTCAACAAGTGTGAACTGATTCTTAATGAATAAAGAGCATACTTATTCACTGGTTGAGCAAAGATAAATCTTCTCCAAGTTGATATTTTAATGGTGTGGTGTAACTTTTCTGGCAAGGGTTTTTGTTTGTTTGTTTGTTATTGAGTATGCTTAAGCTGTATTCTCGAAGGCTTTTACGGCCGGGATCCGATGGCTGTTGTAGGTTTTTCGGGCTGTTTGGCCGTGTTCTTAAGGTTTTTCTTCCTAACATTTCACCAGTCTCTGTGGCCGGCATCTTCAGAGGACAGGAGTTCTCTCCCAGAGAACAACAACTATACTTAAGCTATTTTAATTTTAAGGTTGTTCTACCCCTTTCTACCCCTCCTTTTTCCATTTATTTATTTAAAATATTTTTTATCCCACCTTTCTCCTTAAAAAGAACCCAAGGCAGTCCCATCTCTGTTCGGGAAGGATGATTTTAGGCCTAGACAGGTAACAGATAGATTTATAACTTTGATTTGGTCAGTGTTCTTGTAGTCTTTTAAAAGTCTGGAGAACAGTTATGAACAATAGAGGCTTCACAGTAACAGTTAAGATCTCTATATATTGTGCATCACAGAATTCCAAGGTCAATTATTTCTCTTTATCCTCCCCCCACTCTAAAAAAAGCTCCGAACAGGAAACATGATCTGTTGTGCATGGTAAGAAAGGGACACAACTGTCCTGTTTTGCTCCCAAATATAAATTCTAGACAGGTGAAGCCAATATGCTTCTTTTGGCTTTAGTTTTTCTTGTTGGTCACCCTCAGCTACCATCACTGGTTTATAGTCAACTTTGATCTTGTGTTCTCCTTTGATGAAAATATCTATACTTTCTATTCCCTGATCAGTGAATTGAACCATAGACTTTTAAGGGGGACCAGCCTTGAAAAGATTCCAACAACAGTTTGTTCTTAGTTGTTCAGTAAAATTCTAAGTACTGAAAATACCAGGATTGTATTTCATAGAAGATTGAAAACAACTGCTATGGCTTAAAAGATGGAATTGGAATACTGTGCTGCTGTTCAGTGCGGAGATCACAGAGAGGTGACTATGAACCTGGTGGTGCAATGTGTCTTTATCAGTACCCATTCAAGAAGAATTCTCGCTAATGTGCAGTTGAGTGAAGCCACTAGTTACAGTTCAAGTTGATTAAACACTAACTTCCTAAAATGAAATCTGATTTTAAATATACCTTTCATTATCTTTTGCACAGAATGTGTGTGCTTGCTTTTAATTTTTTTGCTTTGTTCCCTTTGTATCAATGGAGCAATTAGGGATTGACTTGCAATGAGCAGAAAGTTGCTGTCAAATTTGTTTTTGATTAAAATTTAAGCATTACCTGGCTGAATCAATCCTTGACGATAAGCTTCACAGTATGCCCACAAATGTTTTCATGATGGACAGTATGAATGAATGTATGCAAACATATTAGTAGAGAGGAAGTTAATCTTTGCTTATCTTGTTCTTGCAGATGAGAACAAAAAAATTCCTTCCCAGTTAACAAGACTGGGAATGCTCCTGTACATTTTCCCATGTTGGGGAAATATGTCTTTCTTTTTGGACAAAGTGTATTTTGTGCATTGTATTCTGCAGAAATAGATATTTTGAACAAAAAAACTGATTTTCTATTTTGTTTTGTATTTTGCTAAAATATATTTTTCTGCAAAAGATAGGGTTTTTTTCCCCAACAGGCATGATTGTGAGTTCTTCCATTGTTCCCATGTTGGGTAAAATGTATTTAGCTTTTGTTTTAAGTCTATTTTGAGCATTGTATTTTGCAAGAAAATGTATTTTCAACCAAAAAAAAATACATTTTGCACAAAACAAGTTTTGTAGTGATTTTGTTTTTGCTAAAATGCAACATTTTTCTCCAGAATGCAAAAATTTTGTGCAAAGTACCAGTTTTTCACTAGGGCTGCTACTACTGCTGAAGACAGCTCTGGTCTTTCGTTCTCATTAAAAATCATGCAGGAGTAGAAAAATCTCCAAGTGGCTAACAGTTCTGTTGAAGACAAGGAAAACTGCAAATATTTGTTACATCCCTAGTTTGTAGCATGTACAAAGACTTCCGTGTAGGGGCTAATAAGAAACAAAAATGAGGGTATTCAGTTGTGTGATATGTGACTAATAAGATACAGTACATTAGTCCCACCATTAGGTAAAGCGAGCCAGTTTGTCCAGCATTCATATTATGGGAGCAGCAGCCACATCTCTGCCCTACATTGTATTGTCACTTTCCTTCCAAGCTGGCTATCTGCTAGTATGCAAAGCTGGCCTATATATAACATATCTCTCTCTCTCCCTCTCTCTCTCTCACACACACATTTGGAACTCACTCAGGAACATGAAGGATCTTTTTGTGATAAATAAAACATGGCTTATAAAGCATTGAGCAGAAAGGACTTGTGATAATGGAAACTGTATCTCAAGGAAAACAATTAGAAAAATAAAAATAAGACTTCAGACGTGAGGCGAGAGTTTTGCGTCAGCAGGCTTCCTGAAGCCACTACCTCAAACAGAATCTCCCAATATTTTTTCCAGCAGCACCCTTATCTTTCTGTAATGAAAGGGCTTATATTTCCATGAAATGTCTACCACCCCAGGGGTTATTTGGCTACTCAGACATGTAAGAGGTCTACAAAACAGTATTTCAGGGTCAATTTCTATGAAACGCATAATGAACAGTATTTCAAAACTTAAGTTGTTCACCATATCTGTGGGGCAAGAGGAAGGCACTCCTCACAGTAATTCTTCTTGGGTCACAGAAACATATCTAAAGTAGCAGTTGTAAGGAAATGAACATCCTGCCAACATAGGAGGTCTGTCTTTGTTTGTTTGTTTGTTTGTTTGTACCCACCTTTCCCCTTGAAAAGGGCCCAGGGTGGCTTACAACAATTAAAAGACAGTATTTAAGTTAATAACAATGAGCATACAATGCTAAAAGGGCTAATGAATACAATACCAAAAAACATAAGCAACACCAAAATGTATTCAGTACAGTAAGGTACAACAATCCATTTAAAAAAACCCCACTTGGCAGCCATTTACTCAGGGAAAGCCTGCCTGAAGAGAAAGGTCTTTGCCTGCTTGCAGAAGGATAGCAAAGATGGGTCCAATCTAGCCTCCCATGGGAGGGGGTTCCAGAGTCTGGGAGCAGAAACAGAGAAGACTCTCTCCTATGTCCCCGCCAAACACACCTGTGAATGTGGTGGGACTGGGAGGAAGGCCTCTCCTGATTATCTTAACACTTGAGCAGGCTCATAAAGGGAGACACAGTCCTTGAGATAGCTTGGACCCAAGCCGTTTAGGGCTTTATAGGTTAAAGTCAGCACTTTGAAATGGATCAGTAGCCAGTGGAGCTGCTGTAACAAAGGAGTTATATGTTCCCTGTATCCAGCCATATTTAGCAATCTGGCTGCTGTATTGTGGACCTGTTGAAGTTTCCAGACACTTTCCAGACTAAGCCCTGCGTGTTACAGTAATCTAGCCAGGATGGGACTATAGCATGTGTCACTGTGGCCAGATCAGTCCAGGAACCAGCACAACTGGTAGTTTTTATTGTGCAAATGCACTCCTGGTCACCGCAAAAAATTTGGGCACATTGATTTGCTGCAGAGGTTGACAACTTGATGAAGTCCAGAAATTTAGCACTATAGTTCCCATAATCCTCAAACAGCTGTCTAAAGGTGATGGGTGTTGGATGTGAAATGCCACCCTAATCTGCAGCCTTGATTGGAACTATTCCCATGGCTTCCTTTGTTGCATTGTTAAGAAAGCATTAGGAAAGATGTCAGCTCCCCGTTCCCTGGTGTTCTCAAGATACACAAAGTGAGAACATATGAGAATGAGGCACCTATAGCTGTGCACTTGCTAAATGATACTATTTTATGTTTCTTCTTATTGTTGCTCCTTCCCAAAAGCAGGTATTACCATGAAGAAAGAATGTATTAATGTTTTGAAATAGTATGAAAGTGGTTGGTTGGTTGGTTGGTTGGTTGGTTGGTTGGTTGGTTGGTTGGTTGGTTGGTTGGTTGGTTGGTTGCTTGCTTGCTTGCTTGCTTGCTTGCTTGCTTGCTTGCTGTACAAGTTGTTAGCAAGTTGCAGGGGTGGGAGAAAAGATTGGGATGGTGCATTGGATGTTATGTCACCAGCTGTCTGTGTCTCAACATCGAATTCCATAACTGCCCACTCAACACTGGAGGATATCACCCAGCTCTGCCATCTCAGTGCACAGTTTCATTGAAAGGCTTAGCTGATATTCCTTGGGTGATGGTTGGCTCCTGTAGGGCAAAATTCTTTGTGCTTGTCTTCAGTCCCAGATGGGCGGGGCATCACCATTCTGTGGAGCTTCCTTCCTATTACAGGAACAAAAATCCATGGATAAAGAAAGAATACCGATTTCTATTTGCATTCTGGTAAATAGATTATTCTACTGGTAGTTCTTTATCCAGTTTTTGTACTGAATGTAGGAGAGGAAAGGTGTTTGCTTGTCGCTTGTTTCTGTTTTCTTCTGACATTCCAAGTCCTGCTATCTTGAACTCAGTCATGGTTGGCTCTCTCTCTCTCTCTCTCTCTGGAAAGTGTTCCTCCAGGCAGTTTCAGCAGTTTTGAAAAACAAAACAAAAGAAAAAAGCCAAACTTTCCTTAAACGAATTCATACAAGCCTCTCTTTGATGCATCACAGCTCTTGGATTAAAATCGATGTACCAGCAACGACAGGAGAAAACAATTATCAATGTAGAGTCTCTAAATTTCTAACAAAGCTTCTTTCAAGTCTTTCACACACTAAAAGGCCAAGGAAGGGCTTTGACCTGATTCTCCAGGGTATTTCTTTACATTTGTTTTTCTTTCATTCTTTCTTGACAAGTTTTAATGTCATGCCCATCTGAAACTGAAACTATTTTTTAAAAAATGCAGCACCAATGTTGAAGATATGAGAGAAAAGGTTCATACCCTTGAAGGCCTAGAGTATGCAAATTAAACATTGTTGGGTAAAATATTATATATGAAATAGTATTTTAGAGGCAGGGTAATGCTCACTGGAAGGACAGATCCTGAAGCTGAGGCTCCAATACTTTGGCCATCTCATGAGAAGAGAAGACTCCCTGGAAAAGACCCTGATGTTGGGAAAGTGTGAAGGCAAGAGGAGAAGGGGACGACAGAGGACGAGATGATTGGACAGTGTCATCGAAGCTACCAACATAACAATTTTGACCAAACTCGGGAGGCAGTGGAAGACAGGAGGGCCTGGCGTGCTCTGGTCCATGGGGTCACGAAGAGTCGGACACGACTTAACGACTAAACAACAACAATGCTCTTTTTCACCAGGGCCCACTCAGTTTTTAAAGAAGTAGCACTAGGTGGGGACAAAAGTTGGCCTCCCTCTATCCTAAAATGCTAGTGGCTGGAAATTACCAATTTTCTTCTAGTAGAAGAGCATCCAGACATGAGCATTCAGACACCGTTGACCAGCAGTGTAAGCTGGTTCAGCATGGAAACAATTTTATCCCATGATCGGCTTTCTGTGTAGACCAGGCAGAAGAGCCCTAATGACTAGCTAATTATAGCTAGCATGAAGAAAATATAATAAAGCATACATGTTGGTTTATGCCCTATTAAAGTGGTACGTAATTTTGCTTCATTGAGTATAAATTTGTTCTGCCTTGTTTTCAGTTTTTCAGCCTTTATTTTGCTGTGAACATAAGGTTCCTGAGGGTCCTTTTACTGTTTTCCAGAGATCTGACACAAGGAAGTTGAAAGTGCTTTAATCTTTGAAATAGGCATGGTTCATCACTGAAGTATTGATTGACCAAACATTTCTGAGCTGTTTCCACCATGTCTGACCTGTGTGATATACATCAGCCTGTTCATCACTCTTCTTTTCCTGTCTCCCTCTCTTTTATTCACACTGTGCCTCTTGCATTCTCCCCCCCCCCCCCCCGTGCACAGTTTGAGTGGTGAGACTGCCTTTTTGCCTAACTTTACTACGTTTTTCTGGACTGCTTGAAGAAACTTGAATCCCAGCTTTTCTTTCTCTATGCATCCCCCCTCCCCCAAATGCCTCCACACCTTTAAAAAAAATGCAATCCAGTGGTGAGACACATAACCTTAACAATATGTTGCTGCTTCGGCATGACCTATGGCTTGGTGCTTTGACAAACAAGTTAGGTAATGTGACGCATCAACAGGTGATGTACCAAGTTTTGTTATAACACAATAAACATCTTGGCTGACTTGAAGAAGCTGTGGCTTTAATCCCACTTTTTAGTTCAGAGTTCAGAGTTGGAACTTGTGTAATGGAAAAAAGAGGAGGGGAGCGAAAAGAACAAAATAAAAACAAGTAGAAGAATTATGCAGCTGCTGCTCTCTATTCTGTATGTTTGTAGCACTGGAAACACTGATATGTATGTGTATTTTTCCAAGATGCATGGTCTCCATCATGTATGAAATAATCTTAGAGATGTTCAAAGTCAATGTGTTTTTATTCTCTCTCTCTCTCTCTCTCTCTCTCTCTCTCTCTCTCTCTCTCTCTCTCTCTCTTTCTTTCACATTCCCTGTTTCCACATTTTGCAGCTAGAGAATTTATATTTCATTGACTACTTAAGTAGATAACCTTACAGGCAGATGTCATACCAAGAATTGGTGGTGGACACATCACAAATATGTTTGCTGCCATCAAGTTGTCAAGTCTGACAACTCTTTGCCAGAACAGCTTCATATTTCAGTTGCAGTGAAACAGCTGCAGCTTTTGGAATTTCATATGCCTAAATCCTAAATTCTCTCTGTCCTCAGCTGTTTTAGCTACTGCAACTCTCAAGTTTGCGTTTTTTGTTTTGTGGGTGTGGTTTGGGGGGATCATTACCTGTTTTGATTTGTATAACAAATATATACTTTCCCTCCATCTGCCCTTGGTTGGAACTAGACAGTTGGTATTTGTTTCAGAACTCCTTTTCCTGTTTCCCTCCTGCACAGTGTTGGTGCTTCCACACAGTTTGTCACTAAAATGCTGAGAGATTATGTCCCATGCTTTCACTGTATAAAAGGCATACTACCTTTTTTTCCCCTCTCCCAGCTGAAGCCCCTGCCTCATCTGTATTCCTTCCTTCCTTCCTAAATTTGTATATCATCTCATTAGTGCAGTGCACTATTCTGGGAGGTTTACAACGTGGTAAAAAAGACAACAAAACATAAGATTAAAATTAAAACATGCAAACAATAGAATAAAAATTACAAGAGGCGTATATCTGTGAAGATTCTCAGTCATCCAGGTGAGGTTATCTGGACGTTGAGTCATGGCAGCTGGACCTCTTTCTTATTAGGTTGAAATGTTTCGCTACACATCCAAGTAGCTTCTTCAATCTGAGTAGAGTTGGTAGAAAACCCCTGATATATTAAAGATACAATGTTAAAATGGTCTAAAAACTTTGGCTATAATATGGAATTAGAAAAATGGCAACAGCTTTGGAAAAAAAATTATAAGTTAACATTAGCAACTTCCTACAAAGAAAATTTATATAAAATGTTTTATAGATTTCATTTGTCACCAGCTAGACTTGCAAAAATGTTCCCAAATATGTCAAACAAGTGTTGGAAATGTAAAAATCATGAAGGAAGTTATTACCATGTATGGTGGACTTGTGATAAAGCAAAAAATTATTGGGCTAAAATCCACATGTGGATTAAGCAAATGTCAAAACAGGAAGTAGAATTTAAACTGGAAATATTTTTGTTAGGATTACTACCAAATACTGTAGATATACAAAGCTATTATTTAATACTACATGTTTTGACAGCAGCTCGATTATTATGGGCACAGGTTTGGAAAGATGAAAATCCACCAAATGATGATATGATCATTAAAAAAATATTAGAAAGTGCAGAAATGGATAGATTAACTAAGAGGCTAAAGGGACAAGAAGAATCATCTTTTTATTTAAGCTGGAATTTATTTTATAATTGGTGGAAAGTAAAAGTCCCACAGTAAAGGAACAGAAAGTGAATAAAAAGTGGGATGTCATGAATAGGATCTCATCAGAAGAATTATTCCAATATACAAGATTGCTTCTATGTTGAGCCTTAGGCTTTTTTTCTTTTTTGCATTTAGATTATTTTTGTTTATTGTTCGACGATTAGAGATTCTTACATTTTATGTTTACTGTTTAAATGCGCATTGTGCTATATATCTATGTTTTTAAATCTCCTGTTGGAAAATTTAAAAAAACACCAAACCCTGATATATTCTCCAGCTTGGTTAATTTCCCCCTGGTCTGAATAGGCTCCTTAGATGGACAAAGGATTGGGGGGGGGGGGAGGTTTCAGTGAAAATCCCACCTCTTCAGTCCTTCTACACCAGGGGTCAGGGAACTTTTTTACCTTTTACCCCCCAAAAATTTTATATACGCCGACATTACCCCCTTGATTTGAAAGGAAGGAAATCATACATTATTTGAATTCAAAATCTTATTGAATCTACACAGTCTGTGTACCAAACTAGCAGGATGCACCAAATTTAATAAAGATGTGCACTATTTTTGCTGGAACACATTGCACACCAGCCATGGGGTGGTATAGGGAGTAGTAAGGTGTCCAACGTGCCTAGCAAGTTGCATTAAATTTTTGCTAGCTCGCAGAGGATTTAATCATCATCAATGGCTGCCAGAGTGGTGCTAGCAATGACGTGTTTGCTAGAGACAGCCGAGTTGGGGGGGGGGGGGTTTCCCCTACCACTTTCATCATTGTGTGTGTGGTGTGCAAAAAGGAACAAACCAGGCTAAAGGTCATGTCACCCACCCTGGTGCCACAGTCCAACATCAAAGGACCAGTGCGCTATTTTTTTTTATCATCATCAATGGAAAACTCAGCAGTGGCCAGATGATTGGAAAAGATCAGTCTACATCCCAATCCCAAAGAAGGGAAGTGCTAAAGAATGCTCCAACTACCGGACAATTGCACTCATTTCACACGCTAGCAAGGTTATGCTCAAAATCCTACAAGGTAGGCTTCAGCAGTATGTTGACAGAGAACTCCCAGAAGTACAAGCTGGATTTCGAAGGGGCAGAGGAACTAGAGACCAAATTGCTAACATGCGCTGGATTATGGAGAAAGCCAGAGAGTTCCACATCTACTTCTGCTTCATTGACTACGCAAAAGCCTTTGACTGTGTGGACCACAGCAAACTATGGCAAGTCCTTAAAGAAATGGGAGTGCCTGACCACCTTATCTATCTCCTGAGAAATCTATATGTGGGACAGGAAGCCACAGTTAGAACTGGATATGGAACAACTGATTGGTTCAAAATTGGGAAAGGAGTACGACAAGGCTGTATATTGTCTCCCTGCTTATTTAACTTATACGCAGAATACATCATGTGAAAGGCTGTACTGGATGAATCCCAAACTGGAATTAAGATTGCCGGAAGAAATATCAACAACCTCAGATATGCAGATGATACCACTCTGATGGCAGAAAGTGAGGAGGAATTAAAGAACCTCTTAATGAGGGTGAAAGAGGAGAGCATCAAAAATGGTCTGAAGCTCAACATCAAAAAAATTAAGATCATGGCCACTGGTCCCATCACCACCTGGCAAATAGAAGGCGAAGATATGGAAGCAGTGACAGATTTTACTTTCCTGGGCTCCATGATCACTGCAGATGGTGACAGCAGCCACGAAATTAAAAGACGCCTGCTTCTTGGGAGGAAAGCGATGACAAACCTAGACAGCATCTTAAAAAGCAGAGACATCACCTTGCCGACAAAGGTCCGCATAGTCAAAGCTATGGTTTTTCCAGTAGCGATGTATGGAAGTGAGAGCTGGACCATAAAGAAGGCTGACCGCCGAAGAATTGAAGCTTTTGAATTGTGGTGCTGGAGGAGGCTCTTGAGAGTCCCCTGGACTGCAAGGAGAACAAACCTATCCATTCTGAAGGAAATCAACCCTGAGTGCTCACTGGAAGGACAGATCCAATACTTTGGCCATCTGATGAGAAGAGAAATCTCCCTGGAAAAGACCCTGATGTTGGGAAAGTGTGAAGGCAAGAGGAGAAGGGGACGACAGAGGACGAGATGGATGGACAGTGTCATCGAAGCTACCAACATGAATTTGACCAAACTCCGGGAGGCAGTGGATGACAGGAGGGCCTGGTGTGCTCTGGTCCATGGGGTCACGAAGAGTAGGACACGACTTAACAACAACAACATTTATAAAGCTTATTAAGTATATTGAAATCCTGGACTTGTTTCCTCCAAAGTAAACCACCCTCAGAAAAGCAGCTATATATAGGAGTGCAGACTTTTAATACACATTTTATACACATTTTATACACTACATAAAGTGTATACACACATTTCACTTATTTGAAATGTAGTGTTGGAAAAGAGTTTTACAGATAGCATGACTTGTCAGAGAGATAAGTAAAGCAAATTAAGTGTGGACTCTCACTAGAAGCTAAAATAACGAAACAAAAGGTATTGTACTACAGTGGCATCATGAGAAGACAAGCTCACTGGAAAAGGCAGCAGTGGAGGAAAAAGTGCAATACAGTAGGAAAATAGGAAGAATGCACATGAGATGGATTCTGCTCATTACCCCCAGGATTTTCATTTTTACCCCATTTGGGATAAATTACCCCTGTTCCCTGACCACTGTTCTACACCCATTGTCATGGGTTGTTAACAGTCGTTAACAGTGGTCTTTCTGGTGTGTGGTCCTGATCTTTTTGGGGGATGGATGAAAGGGCAGCATGATAAATAGGAGACAAATTTATCATATTTCAACCTAATAAGAAAGGTCCAGTTACCATGACTCAGCTTCCAGATACAAGAGGCGTAATTTGCAGACAAAGGATGGAACACCTTTTTTTTGTACTTTTTCAGGAGAGAGAGAGAGAGAGAATTGTTAAGGCTGGGTATCAGAGAAAGGGTGACTGATACATTCAATGTCACTGCTTCACCTGCCCCTTCTCCAGGAGCATGCTACTAGGAATGGAAAATTATGTGGAAATTCTTAAGTGTGAGTTGTCTGCTGAATTTCAGCCCAGTAGTACTTCTGTCTGTGGTATTTCTAAGCTTACACCTCTTTTATTAGCTAGACTTAGATTTCACCTTTCTTTCTTTTCTCCCTCTCTTTCCAGCTAACCATGAGGTGTATTTTTTTCTCTTCATTACTTTTAAGTAGTTAAATAAATGGGAAAAGAAGTACAGGAAGGAGAACTTAATTGGTAATTGGTTTCTATGCAGCCCAGTATCCTTTGTTTAGAGTTGCTGCATCCAGAGTCTCTATAGCTGTGAAGACATTCAGCCGTCAGCAGGAGAGAAACAAGAACTACTTTTAGATATGTTGTGCTAGTAGGACTGTGAAACTTGTAGTGTAACATAAGAAACGCATTTGCAATTTAATGCAGTGCCCCCATGGCAGGGATGAGCATATTTTTTTAGGTCCTGACGCGCTCATGAGATGCTGTGTCAAGGGCCAGGATACACTGCAGATGAATATACAGAAAGTCATGCATGCTGACAATAATTCTGTTATATTTTACAGTAATCCAGATACAAATCTTTTCCTGGCTGCTAGCAGGAGGCGGCCAAGTATGTCTTTGGACCCATATTTGGGTCTTGAACCACAGGTTGACCATTCCATCCTAGGGGCTTTTTTTTCACGGTTGGGGGAGATGGGTTTCCACCAAAGCGCTTCCACCAATGTTCATCATTCTCTTCTGTTATTTCCATGGTTTCTTTTGCTGAATACACCAACAGTCATTTGGCACAGAACTTGGACATTTACTTTTAAAAGTAATTAGTTATAGTCACAGTTCCAAGGAAAAATAGTTATAGTCACAATTGCAGTTTTAAAAGCTGTAATTTCATTTCCTTCATTTGTTGCTTCTGAGCTTTGGATTGGAAAGAACTCCAAGGGATCTGGAACCTTCTGTTGTACAGACTATATTTCTACCAATAGATTGTTAACCGGCATACACTTTCCATTGCTGACATAGACCTCATGTTGTTAATTTAAATAAATCAGCTAAATGATAAATAACCTTTAATATAGAATTTACAGGGATTTGGGAGAGATGTTAAAATAAGAGCACCTGAAGCAATGAATGCTCTTATTTTTCTATAAGAAATATATCGTGGAAAAACAGTCATAGAACTATACAGAAGAGCCTTATAAAAAGCTTCCATTTAAACAACCTTCTTCCTCTCTTTCTTTCATAGAACGCTTTCTGATTCCCTTGTGCAAAGTAAACCACTAGTTTATTAGAGAGATCTTTTCCAATTACCTCACGAACATTTAAAGAATAGAGCAGTTTTTTTCAGGGACAATTTGTGCTAGCTAAGTCTCATTTGTCCTACTGTGGGGGAGCTGATGAAAGTTCAGAGTGAACTTCTCAAAACTGATGAAATGTAGCAATTACTTCTTGGGCCAAACTGTTGTACTTTATCATGTAGCACCTGGGGACTCATTGGCTGGAGAGGCATGAGTTGCTATTCGCAGGTGTTTGCCTGAAACCTCTCTTATGTGCACCTGGTGTTTCCATCACACTCCTTTGTCTACAAGCCACTGAGAATTGGAAACTACTGAAGAATTCTCCAGTGCCAACACTTTTGCCATCCGAAAGTAGGGTTCCCTGTGTTCATATAATGGGTATCTTGGGGGAAAAGTCCACCGCCCCCAAATTCATTTCAACTTGCTTTTCAACTCTGCAGATCCTTGAAGTAGTTTTTTTTTAAAGGTGAACAACAGCAACAAAAAAGAATCAAAGGATTGCTGTCACCACACTTAATTGTGTTAATAAGACCTGTAAAGCTGTCTCCCTAATCACATTTAGATGAGATGTTCATTGAAATCAATGGGGCTGACTTCTACATAACGTTTCAAGACAGGAGTCCATTTATCTAATTCCCTCTTGGCCTTCCAGCTAGCTAATTTGCTTAAAGACAGCAGAATAAATAAAAACTAAGCACCGTACATTCCAATAAAATCTTAACTCATCCACAGTTGGCCCTGCTTGCTGTTTTGCACTTAATAAAGCTTGTTAATAAAGCCCCAGAATCCCAATAAAATCAGTTCATGAACCAACATTTAACCCCTAAGCAATGGCTTAGTTCCCTGGCTTAAAGTTTATAGCATTCAGGACAAGGGCTGCCCACAATTTTTTAGAATTCTTTCTTTAGTATTTTTTTAAAAGTAGACATAGATTTAATAACCAAAATGTTTTCTTCTCCAGTAATAATTACAGGAGGTTTTTACATCTGAAGTGTTAGGAATGGTGTGGCGACTGCTGCTACCACTTTTGAGCAATGGTTATTATTATTAGTTTTATTTTATTAGTTTTTGACTAATGGTTGTTGACTTTGTTTTTGTCATTTGTGATCTCACTGTAATTTATGAGCATATTATTGCTTATGTGGTGTGTTAACTGTCTTATTTTATGGAAAGAGAAAGTATACCTTCTAGCAATAAAATAAAATGGCCTATGGCATGTCAGAGTTAAATTATAGTAGAGCTCAGTGGCTTGTCATTCCACAGGGGCTGTGTATCTGCTCTGGATTTTCATCCAAACTTTGAAGGAGCGATCTAAAGAGCTGAGCCTATTTTGGGTGTAGGGTTCAGCACCTTGGACAGCTCCTGGAAGCTCCAGGCTAAAAGCCAGGGGGGAATTTATCACTGCTAAAAATCAAAGCCACTTTCCTCCACTAAGTTGAATATCAGTTTGAGAAAAAGACGTTACTGGGAAACAGTAGACTCTTGGGGTTAGCCATGCTCCATTGTGTGTTCTGTTTCAAATAAAAAATACCTTATTTTGTACTACAGTTTAACATTACTGACAGGGTATACCTATGTATGATTGATTACTTGGAAGGATATCCCACTATGTTCAATGCGGTTTGCTATTATTTAAGGGTTCCATCCATCTACATCCGCTTTCTCTCTAGTGAGCTCAAGGAGGTGTTCGTGGTTCTTTTCTTCTCTATTTCATACTCACAGCAACCCTATAAGGTGAGAAACTATTATTGGCAAATATCACACACTGTGTTTCATAGCTACACAGGAATTTTAATCTGTGTCTCCTGAGTCCAAGTCTAGCACTGTAACCAATATGCTACTCTAGCTCAATTTAACTTGTGTTATTCTTTTTACACAAGCAGTTGTTTCTTAAATAAATAATAGACAGGGAAACTGCTTAGTTTCACATAAAGCTAATAGAGACTAAGAAGCAGAAGATGGTATTGAATTCAGAGTATAATTGTATTTTGTCTACTTACTTCCTAGTACTTCTAGGCTTTGTGGCATTTCAGCTAGAGTTACTGGGGTGGTAAGCAACCAAGTAACTGGGATGAATGCATTTTGTTGGGAAATGCAGCTTTTCTCTGCAGAGTCAGAACCTTTATAAATCTGTGCTATTCATTCATAACCAGGGCAGTTTCTGCAGATTGTCAGCCAAGACTTCTTCCTGACCCAGGCTGCTTTCAAGTCCTAGTGCTATATAGCTGTATTTAGCTTGCTTATGATGATTGAGAGTTTATACAACACATTAATACTTCCCTTTGCAGAGTATGACAGGTGAGAGTATGGGAGGGTAAGTGGATGAGTATGTTGATTAGATTTTCCATTTTGTTCCTTTGGAGTGTTGTACAGAAATGAAAACCAGTCTGTCAAATAAAAAGACACTATGTTTCCTAAATCCTCATTCCTAATTAAAGTTCACTCCATGTTATAGATACAATACTAATCCATAGATTCAGATAACCCATAGGTTCAGTTTTAGAGAAAGGAAAATGTTAATCCAGTCCATCTCCAGGTTTATTTTATGTTTGTCTTTAAAAAATGTAGAATGGATTTATTCTTACAATTTATAATCTTCAGCCAATCAAGGTCACAGCATTCTAAATGGGAACAGTCAATTCATTTGTTGTATACATTATATATTGATGCCAGAAAAGTATTTATATCTCTGGGCTCTTGAGTGTACTTTGAAGTACTCCTCTGAAGAATATCTGGAATGGCGGAGAAGAAGTCATTTCTTTTGGCAAATGTCTTAATATTTTGAGAGTTGTTCAAGAGGAGCTCAAATCCATGTGCTGTTTGATTTCTGTGGAAGTTTGAAGAAAAGCTTATTGTGAATATTTGATGCTCCAGAAAAGTAAAAAGCAGAAAGACAAAACAAAAATCTATTACATTTTTCTGTAATTTATTATGAACCAGTGTGAACATAATGCTAGCTATCTAGTCTGTGAGAGAGCCACATGGCACAGTGGTTAAACTGCAGTACTCCAGTCAAGCCTTTGCTCACAACCTGAGTTCGATCCCGATGGGTTCAGGTAACAGACTCAAGGTTGACTCAGCTTTCTATCCTTCTGAGGTCAGTAAAGTGAGTACCCAACTCTCTGGTGTGGAGATGGCAAAGTGTTCTTTGCATAGATATGTTGTAAACTGCCCAACAACAACAATTATGTTGGCTATAATGGGTAACTGGATTGTACAATTTGTCCTCCATGTCGTTTCAGCCAAACAGCATTTCTTTTATACACAGGCTCCCTTCACTTTTAAATAAAGGTGTACGTATCTAAGTTTTTGGACTATGTCTCCCAGAATTTCTCATACACCTTGCCCATGTTGCCTAGGGAATTCTAGGAGATGTCGTCCAAAAACACAAATCTGCACATCATTACTTTTAAATATAGTTTGGTATTGTGCGATGCCAGATTTATGCAGAAGATAAATAAGCCACAGTTTAAGACTTCAAAGTGGCCTCTAAATACACCTAAAACAACCAACAGCCTTCTGTTGGAATAATATTCGTTCTTCACCAACAACATGGCATCTTAAACATGACAGATCACTTTCTAGTCCCGTCTTGGCCATATGCCTGACTGTGCAACTGAGATGTGACCCAGCACCATGTCAGTTAGTTGCAATTAGCAATGGCAAATCACACAGACCTTACACAAACATCATTGGGATTCTAGCTGATATACAAAGTGAAGATTGTGTGGAGAGATTAGATATTTTTTGTCACTTTCTCTTTGACAAGAATACTAAGTTAAACGTAATACCTGAAATCCTGTCTGCAAATTGCACCTGCAGAAGAGCAATGTATTGGAACGTGGGGCGGTTTCTCAGCTCCAAGGATTCCTAGACCCATTTCAGTCTGTCTTCAGGCCTGGCTATGGGACAGAGACAGCTTTGGCTGCTTTGGTGCATGAACTATGTCAGGCACTGGATGAGGAAAGTGTTTCCTGTTGGCTCGCTGGATCTCTTGTTAACTTTTGAGATCATTGATCATGGTATCATCCTGGACCATCTCTCTGGGATGGGTTGTGGAGGCACTGTTTCGCCGTGGCTCCAATCTTTCTTGGAGGGGAGAACTCAGAAGTTGGTGCTGGGGGACTCCTGTTTGACGTCCTGGCCGTTAGCTTGTGCGTTTTGTCTCCCATGCAACATCTACGTGAGGCTGCTAGGAGTAGTTGTTCCAGAGAGGAAGTAAAAAAAAACCCTGTGAGGTCAGTGTTGGGCTGCATTGCTTGATGAGCCACATGCTGTGTAGCTCTCTCCATTTCAGGTATTTTTAGATATGCTTTTATTTTCGGGTTCTGTGACCCCTCCACCCACATTCTTCTGCTTGGTGGTCCCTTTGCTGTCTTCTCAGAATATAAGTCAGGCCCTGTTTCCTGTTTATGTTCTGGAGAAATCTCACCGCATACGTTTCCCCAGTCTGGGAGAAACAATGGCTGCTCATTTATTTGGATATGATAGCTCCCCGACAGCTTCATCAGAAGCTGAGGCATTTTTGAGCAGGAAGTTTTGGATTGACAGGGAGATCCCATATACTGTACAAGCAATTGCAATATAGAGAGGGTTTATTCTGTGCACTCTGCTATGATGAAAAGTGATGGTGACGTGGCACTCAGGGATCAGTGGAAATTTCTTTCTATAACAACTGGACATAATTTAGTCTGGGGTAGTTGATGTGAAATATAGAATGGAAGAGGAGGAGGAGGCTAGGTGAATTTTATTGACCGCATTGTATTGTAGTAAATGTTTAAAACCAGTTACGTGTTTTGTTTGTAACCTCACTGCATTTAATTCAACCTTTCTTTGAAGTCTCACCTTGCCAGACGGCTTGAACACAATGGTCTGGAGCCAGACTGTGTGTTTTGAGAAGATAGGCCATCATATCTAGTGAAGGGATCTCACCAGGAGAAGGGGAGCAGGCGACTTTTGCTGTTTCCTTCCTCCGCTTGCATCAACTTGCCCCTTCCGAAAGAACTGGTTGGGAGAGTCGCCTGCCCATTCAGAGCAGATATTTGGAGGCTGCAAGGAGGGAGGAATTGGCAGAAGTCCCTTTCTCTCTCTTTTGCTAGTGGGGGCATTCCCTGAAGGAGACCCCGTCAAAGAGAGGCTCCTCCCCTTGAAAGCAGTGGCTCCATCCAAGCCACCCTCTGAGCACGTTAGAATACAACATGATTTATCCTAATGATAATATTCAATTATGATCCTTTATTATGAGGGAAACATGGTAATTAATGCTGCTTTTATGAATAGTTAACTTTAGGAGGGCTGCCACTTCACATTTGCTGGTTAGATTTATTAAGACAGTCAACCAACATCATTTGGCTGCCTTAGATTCAGAAATACACACACATACACTATACGCAAAGGTACCTGTAAATATACACATACATACACACACACACTCATATATACACAGGTATACAAAATGTCCCTGCTAAGTATTCTTTTTCTTCAAAGAATATTACGTTGTCTTGAAAAGATTTTATTATTTTTAGCTTATTATATATGACTATATAACTGAAGCCTTTAAAAAAAACTATATTGCAAAAATAAATATTTGTCCATAATAAGAAATCATACAGAACATGTATGATGGGACAGGGAATTTATTCCAGCGTAACCATCAATAGCTTTCTACTGTCCTTAATAGCCTCCTTCAGCTTCCATTTCAGAGATTTTAATTCTCCCAAAATTGCCATATTGGAGTCTTAATTCCTTTCTATTACTGTGCTCTGAGACCTTTTATGATGATGAGCAAAATTAGTCTTTTTAGCAAGTAATTACTTAAATTACCTTAATTATCTAATAATGTAATGTCAGCAACAAAAATTTATATATACTGCGGCAGAATCATTATAATGCTGATTAAAGTAATTGTCAGATCCTAAATAGTAGCATGTCTTTTCCCAAAGCTAAGAATTTTTACAATTTCAGTGAGCCTTTCTCAGTGTAATTTGGCTTGAGGTGTTTATCATACCAGTCAGTGATGGCCAGAAAGGTATTTGGGATAATTAGTTAAGTGATTCATAATTGCTGAAACATCTGTCTGAATTAATCCCAGCAAGGTAACAGTTTTATGGAACTAAAAATGTTCTCATAATACATATGGCCAAATTGCCCTCTCTGAATAATTGGAAAGGTACCTGAGAGAAATTCAGCCCATTGTCTCATTGCTTTTTATTTACTGTGCATTGCCAAAGGCTGTTATGCCTTTATATTCTGGGATGAGGCCTTTTGGACCACCATTTGGTCACATATTTTGGATCCTTTTACTGAAACTAAATTATTTCTCCTTGGCTGCTTTGTTTATTTGAACAGCCTGGACAGCTTATTCTGGACTTGCTGTGGCACTCTGTGTGTGTGTGTGTGTGTGTGTGTGTGTGTGTGTGTGTGTGTATGTGTGTGTGTGTGTGTGTGTGTGTGTTTTAAAGGCGTCAGTTTAGTTCATGCTGTGTCCTCCCTTGTTAGGGCTTTAATAAGCATTTAGAAAAACATGGTATCAATTTGATAGGTTTTTCTGACTTCTGGTTGCACCATCTGTAATCTGTACTTGTGCTGTTGAAGCCAGAAATTATGTCTGCATTTTATCAAGTGGGGTTTCCTTTTTAAAACAATCAATGCTTACTCATTTACGAACATTGGGTTGTAGTCAGTCTTAAATCCAGGGCAGACCCAAGACAGTTCACTGTCTGAGGCAAACCAGCCAATTGCTCCCCTCATCTTAGTCAAAGTGTTTAGTACCCAGAGCTTGCATCCTGTTCTGGTACTGGGGGCAGAAAATCCCAGAACTCACTCTTTCCATCCCAGACAGTAACAATACAGTAATAGCAAAGGAAACAACTAATAATTGACTTCCCTTGTCATGACACCCCAGCCTGCCTAAAGGTGAGGTCAGCCCATTACATCAGTGTGTGTTTTTCTGATGAGAAAATGCAGTTGGTAGAATTTTAAGCTGCATTGTGTTTGATTTTATGTTAGAAGAATTATGGCATAAATGACTCAAAAAGAAATGACTGAAGAATCGGGTCTTCTAGAAGAATTGTACAGTCCTCATTGCTGGGCTGTTTTGCTGTAATCTGTTCATCACATTTTAAAATAAGGAACACCCCTGTATGTAGTCAGAACACACTTATTAGCACTAGATTCAGAGCTGCCTAAGATTTTTTTTTTCCATCTATCATGTAGCTGATTAATTCACTATCATAATGGTTACTCTTTTGCCCTAAGCTATTGGAGGAAATGAGGCTTTACCTTTACTGCCATTGGTTGGCTATTTTGAGATGAAAAACAACACATTTCAGCTCAGTTCTGCCTATTTAAATAGGGATTATGGTTAAAAATGACTAACTTTAACCTTGAATGTCAGTGGCATTGGAGAGAATAGCCTGGAGGATATAATGACATGGCCATGCTGCTGATGGCAGATGCTGGGAGTTGCTGTTTCAAAAAAGACATTTTTCTAAACTCTGCCTCTGAGCTACCACAAACTTTCCAAAAGAGATTTGTGATGCCATGAAAGAGAATTGAACAAGCAGTTCATCACCTAGTCACTGTGGCTGCCATGTAGAACCATTCCAAGCAGCCTCCATCTGGTGGCCTAGAGCAGTGGCTTCCAGCCTTGGGTCCCCAGATATTCTTGGATTAAAACTCCCAGAAGCCTTCACCACTAGGTGGGCTGGCCAGGATTTCTGGGAGTTGTAGTCCAGGAACATCTGGGGACCCAAGGAACCATTTGCCTAGGAACTAGCCTAGGAGAAGGGGAAGAAAACCAAGCATTTCCAACAGCGAAACACAGTGTGACTTGAAGTGCCATGCTTTGTAGAAAGAGGTTGTGCTTAACAGTGTGACTAGAAACAGCATTGACACGGATGGCTTTAATGCAGCAGAATCTAGGTTTGCTACCTCTGGAATTGTTACATCAAAGGGACAGTGATCACTCTTTTTATGTGTGGGTTTAAAGAAAGGAATGAAAGGGAAGTAGCTTTCCTTCCACACACTCCTTTCCATTAGGGTAAAAAAAACTAACTGATCCTCATAGACATCTTCAGACATGTGAATCAGAAGGTCAGAAAGATTTCTGGCTGGCCATCGGTTTCTGTGCCGCTTTCAAGAAGTGATATAAGGTTATTTGTCAGATTTGGATGGAAGGGGAGGGTCATGTCTGATAGGAGTAGTGTGAAGGGTCTTTAAAAGAACAGAGCAGAATATTTCTGTTTAAGTATAAGATGCCCTGTCTCTCTTTCTACCTCACAGGCATCATTGCAAAGAGAAATATCATTGTTCCTCAGTTATCTTCAGAGGAATAAACAGCATGGAAAGATCCTAAAAATGTGAACTCCATTTTAAAATATCAAATAACACTTCTGTTTTATTTTACTCTTGAGCTGATATTATTTTAAAGCCACTTTGAAATCTGTGTGAAACGTGAAAATGTTATTATAAGATTTTAACAAAAATCTGATGGCAGTAACCTCGAAAGTCTACAGAGTTTAAGTCTAGGAAGACTTTTGTTTTTAATTCAGGCTTGCTGAATTGTGTTGCTAGCCATTTTTCGCCTCTACTGCCTTTATCTGTACCTTCCCTGAAAGGTACCTTTTATGAGTTTCTCAGTGCTGCCTTACACATTCTTAAACAAGTTTTCCTAACACCAAGGTTTAATCTGAAATGCTTCATTTTTGCATATGCAAACAAAATACGAGAATATGAGTATTACCTTCTTAAGCAGGTGTTTGAATGACTTCTGAAACAGCCTAACATTATGAAGCATTTCCATTCAAGTACCAAAAAATTCAAAGTAGTATCTGCATTAGCACTTAGTCATCAAATGCTACTTTCCCCCTTTTGCAGGCACTCCAGGGTTTTTTAGTGGTTGATAAATGATTTGTTTTGATTTCTAATTCTTCCTGTTTTCCTTCTGCATTTCTAAAGAGATTAGTAGAATAATAAATACTGTACAATCAGCAGAAACGTATATTAGAACTTGCAGACGTACTTAAACAGATTTAAAGTTTTTGTTTGCAAGTTCATGACCAAAGGAAATCTTGAGTGCTGTTTGTAGGTACAGATGAATCTTGTATTCACAATCATTCCTTTTAGTAGTGTCATTGACCCATCAAGCCAAAGAAAGCCCACAAGCCATGTGTTGTGGATTACAAGCTACTTGAGGTGTGCACACGCATGTGTGCGCATGCATGCGTGTGAGCGCGTGCACACATGTGAACAGATACACATAGAAATATTCAAATTTCAGATGGACAACAAAATCAGAAGCCTTTCTGAACCTTGTGAAGCTACAGTATATGTGTTCAATAGGCTTCACAGGTTTCATGGGGCACAATTTCTGCAGCCGTGAACACAATTAGTGTGTCCCACCTTTCATTTTGGCATAGATTTTTCCTGGATTCCAGACTCCTCTTCAATCAATCAATGAATATTCACAAAAATTTAAATGGATATCTACTCTTTTGCCATTTGGTAACTAGTCGGAGACAAGTGGATGGCATATAACAGCGACAGTTAGCCCAAAAGAGAAGGGAAATGGTCTTAATTCCTCAAAATAGATATGGGAAACCTATGGCCCACCAAATACAATCGTGTGAAAATGAAAGTACACCCTCTTTGAATTCTATGGTTTTATGTATCAGGACATAAAATCATATGGTCCTTAGCAGGTCTGAAAATTAGGTAAACACAACCTCAGATGAACAACAACACATGACATATTACACCTTGTCATTATTTGTTTTAAAAAATAAAGCCAAAATGGAGAAGCCATGTGTGAAAAACAAAGTACACCCTTAATGCTTCCCTAGGAATTAAGAGGCTAAGTAGCAGCCAGGTGCTGCTAACCAAATGCCTCTGAGTAATTGATTATCAGCAAGTGTGACCACCTCTATAAAAGCTGAAGTTTTAGCAGTTTCCTGGTCTGGAGCATTCAGGTGTGTTACATAAGCAAGGATCGTAGAGAATCAATTGTTGCTGCCCATCAGTCTGGGAAGAGTTATAAGGCCATTTCCAAACAATTTAAAGTCCATCATTCTACAGTGAGGAAGATTATTCACAAGTGGAAAACATTAAATACATTTGCCAATCTTCCCAGGAGTGAACATCCAAGCAAATTCGCCCCAAGGTCAGACCATGCAGTGCTCCGAGAAACTGCAAAAAAACTGAGTTACATCTCAGATTCTACAGGCCTCATTTAGCATGTTAAATGTTAAAGTTCATGACAGTACAATTAGAAAAAGACTGAACAGGTGTGGTTTGTTTGGAAGGGTTGCCAGGAAAAAGCCTCTTCTCTTTAAAAAGAACATGGCAGCACGGCTTAGGTTTGCCAAGTTGCATCTGGACCAGCCACAAGACTTTGGGGGCAATGTTCATTGGGCAGACAAGACCAAAGTAGAGATGTTTGGCCATAATGCACAGTGCAACGTTTGGCGAAAACCAAACACAACATATCAGCACAAACATCTCATACCAAGTGTGAAGCACGGTGGTGGAGGGGTGATGATTTGGGCGTGTTTTGCAGCCACCGGATCTGGGTACCTTACAGTCATTGAGTTGAATATGAGCTCCTCTGTATACTAACTAGAGTCAAATGTGAGGCCATTTTTCTGACAGCTAAAGCTTGGCCAAAATTGTGTCATGCAACAGGCCAATGATCACAAACATACCAGCAAATCTACAACAGAATGGCTGAAAAAGAAAATAATCAAGGTGTTGCGATGGCCCAGTCAAAGTCCAGACCTCAACTGAACTGAAATGTTGTGGCGGGACCTTAAGAGAGCTGTGTATAAACAAATACCTGTAAACCTCAATTAACTGAAGCAATGTTGTAAAGAAGAGTGGGCCAGAATTCCTCCACAATGATGTGAGAGACTGATAATGTCATACAGAAAACAATTACTTCAACTTTTTGCTGCTAAAGGTGGTTCTACAAGATATTGAATCATAAGGTCTACTTGGTTTTTCACACATGGCTTCTTCATTTTAGCTTCATTTTTGTAAAACAAATCATGACAAGGTGTAATATGTCATGTGTTGTTGCTCATCTGAGGTTTTATTTACCTAATTTTCAGACTTGCTAAGGGCCAGATGATTTATTATTATTTCCTGATACAAAAAACCATAGAATTCAAATAAGATGTACTTTCTTTTTCACATGACTGTACATGTTGGACTTCCAGTCCTGTTTTCCTTAATTGTTGGCCATGCTGACTAAAGCTGATGATATTAGGAGGTCACAGTACCCAGAGGGCTACATTATCTCCATCCCTCTTTTACGTAGCACCTATTCTAGACTGAGATCTGAGTGGCCCCCAGACATTAATTAAATCCTCCTAGAAAGAAACAACCCCAGTTACCAGAGGTGTAAGGCAGGGAAGAGAAAATGCATTCAGAATGTAGCTGCTTTTTTAAAAAAAAAAGTATATAGCAATCAATTCAGTAAATGTATTTCAAAAACAAAAATGCTTGAATATGTTAGATTAACATCAGGCAGGAAAGAGAAGGTGCAGAAAAGAGAGACTGTTGTCAAGGCAACAAAAATGGCAGCAATTGAATTGAACAATGAATAGAAAAAGTAACTAGCTATGTGACTAGTGAAGAACTACACGACTTTAAGGTTGACAATAAAGGAACTGACATAATGGAAGAGTTTTTTAAACCTTTGTTCAGTCGTTAATCCAAATGGAGACTGCTGCCAAGAAATTAGAAGACTGAGACTCAGAAGATCAGCAATGAAGGAACTGGAAAAGATCCTCAAGTGTAAGGATGTGTCACTGCAGACCAAGATCAACATCATCCATATATTTTGTATTCCCAGTAACTATGTACAGGTGTGAAAGCTGAACAGTCAAGAAAGCTGACAGGAAGAAAATTAATTAATTTGAAATTAATTTGAAATTTGGTGCTGATGGAGGGCTTTGCAGAATCCATGAATTACCAAGAAGACAAACAAGTGGGTCCTAGATCTAATCAACTCTGAACTTTTTCTGGAGCCAAAAGTGTTGAAACTGAGTCTGCCATACTTTGGGCATATCATGAGAAGGCAAGATTCACAGGAAACAACAATAATGCTGGGAAAAGTTGGGGGTGTCAGGAAAAGAAAGAAACTGAATATGAGATGAATGAACTCCCTAAGGGAATCCACAGGTTTGAATCTGCAGGGCTGAGCTGAGCAGGGCTGATGGGACCAGGACGTTTTGGAGATCACTATCCATAGGGTCACTATGAAAAGGGGAGGCAATGGAATATTGCCAAGCTAGTTTGTGCAATCTTTGGAAAAACATGCACCGGGAATTTTTAATGTAAAGTGCAGATCATATACAGGCTAGTCCAGACAGGGAAATTTGGAGTGGTCTGGTTCCAGCTCAAAAAGGTTCCTTCCTTCAATGAGATTTATTTTATCACTCCCTTGAGTGATCCTTCTGTTCACACTGGAGAAGGGTCCACACAAGTCATTGGATCACTGGTTTACTCATGTGTGAGTGTAGGTGATTTACCTGTGAGTAAGGTTTAACCTGTTTACTCATGAGTAACGAGACAGCAGTGGAGGACTGATGCAAGGGGAAAACGTCGGGGTGAAAGTTGGGGAGACAGAAGGGAGGTAACCCTCCTTTCCTCTCCTTTCTCCTCAGCTGGATCTCTACTGGGCTGCCCTGCCCTATGGGGGCAGATAACAGCAAACAATAAAATAAAATAAAATTCTGTTATATGACTAAAACACAGTAAAAATTAAAACTCAATTAAAACAATAATACTCATTTATGGTTGTTGTAGGTTTTTTAGGGCTCTTTGGCCGTGTTCTGGAGGTTTTTCTTCTTAACGTTTCGCCAGTCTCTGAACACGGCCAAACAGCCCGAAAAACCTACAATAACCATCGGATCCCGGCCTTGAAAGCCTTTGAGAATATATTCCTCATTTAACTTAAAACTATAACCATCTCATCTGTAGGGAAACTGGGAGCCCTTAATTGTCAAAGGCTGGCTTGAATTTAAAAAAGTCTTCACCTGATGCCAGAAGAAGAGCAGGGAGCGGTGGAAACTTGCCCCACTCTTGACCACTTAGAAGACCTCTGCTGGTTGACTCTTGAGCAGATGCAATGCTCTCTTATACAGAAAGTTAGTGCCTTAATGTGAAATGAACTCCTGAGCTGCTTCTATCAGGATAGCCTCAACGTGAATATTGAAACCCCCCAGCATCAAAAGCCATGGGGATTCCAATCCCACCATCAAGGCTAGGAAGGCTGTTGAGCAGTGGGGTGGGTAGTGCACCAGCAGAACCCCTAATCTGTCCCAGGCATCCACCTTCAGGTATAGACATTCAAACCTGGGAGACTCTGAGGTAAATCCTCCACCCCATTTGTGTGTGTGGGGGGGGGAGGAATACATACGTATTTATAAAATCTAAAATTTAGAAAATTTTGAAAAAAATAAAAGTCCATGAGATTTTAGAAAACTTGAAAGCCACAGGAAGTAAATATTTTAAAAAAGAATAGCTTAACATTGTAAGTTCAGACAATTTGCTTAATTGCTTTACCACACTTTGTCTCAAATGCATATTGATCCTGCATCACTAAAATTTAGATCTATATAAACAAGAATGATTTAGGTTCTACCAAAGTTGAGGCAAATATTCATTGATATGTGTTTTGTAAAATAAAAAAAACAAAGCTATTTTTTATTTAGAATATTTGTATCCCATCTTTCCTCCAGTGAGCACAAGATAGTGTATGTGGCTCTTGTCCTCTCCATTTTATCCTCACAACAACCCTGTGAGGTAGATCAGGCTTACAGTGTAGGATTGACCCAAGAAAGGGAAGGGGTTTTGCTAGGGTGAGGGGAAAGGGGCTTTTCAAAAATTCATGCAGCTGTTTCCTTCTCCTCAAAGCGGTTGAGATTTCACACTAACCGTTGGACTCGGCCATCTTTACTTGCGCAAGTAGCCCCTGACGTGTCCATGTCTCCCTTTTCCTTCTGCCACAGGAGGCTTTGCCTTGTCAAGTTAAATTGCTAATAGGTTTATACTTTGCCTGTGCAGTCATGTAATTTAGTAGCTTGACTTGGCATTGGATGTTTTATTTCATGTCTGATCATATTGCTAAGGCCGTGGTTTATAGGCTTGGGTGCAAGAACTGTAAGACTGATAGAAAACATTTCTTCTCTCTTTGTCCTGCTGTGCAGATATTGGTCCCTAGGATAGGCCTGGCTGTAGTGCTGGCCAGTGAGTTCCACATAATCCTCTGAGACAGATACCAAGCCTAATACAAGGAATTTCATTTCATTTTATTTTTATTATCTCTACCTAGTGTTCTGTCATGTAACACTTCTTGCATATTTGCACATATCCTAAGTGGGCATGACCTAGTGCAACAGTGCTAGGGAGTTTGGAGGGTGGTAGTTGTGTGTGTGTGTGTGTGTGTGTATGAGAGGGGAGGGGGGATACACACATACATCCATTACATGTGCATCCTGTTCTTTCTATTTTATCCTTCACACAATTAAGTTCAGATAGTGGCAGCCCCATCCTCACTTGCATAGTCAAATTGCAAATATGTAGAGTCTGTGAAGACTGCAGCTAAACTCAACGCAACAGGAAAGCCTGGTTGGGGTAGCAGGTCATGGCTGAAATCCTGTTGTGCAGTTACGTACATGATGTAAGTTTTAGATGCAACTTCCCATTAAGTTAAAAAGTCTCTGTAGACATTTTCTATTGCACACTAAGTTGCCTGTGGATTTAAGACAGTGCCATGATCCCTGCTAATCAGAGAGCTCCCAGGGCTTTTCAGACCTCGGGCTCCACTACACCTCTGCACCCATCTAACACATAGGTTATCCTCCGAAGTGTGTTTTCCCAAAAACTGCCTGCAGCATTCCTCCTAAGCTGCTTTAAGTCTTCGGTTTGTAACCTTTAACATTGGTTGGTCACCCTTGAACTAGCCACTATTAAACTTTGCCTTTAGAATTTTAAGAAGCCTTCCTTCTTCGGCATAACATTTTGTTGTAACTTTCAGTGAGTGTGCAGCAGGGATTAATTTATCTTCTGCTGCTCAGTTGTTTGTTTGCTGGCAGGACCAAAATTATGTAGGGTCTATGGCTTGAAAACTGCAAATTTTGCAAAAATAGAACTAATGAGCTTGGTGTATTTTGATCAGCTGAAAGCTGTGAATACCCAAGCTAAATAGGACATTAATCATAGAACGTATTTTAAAATCTCTTACTTTTATGTCATTACATTTGCATTGCTCACCTTCTTATGTTGGAGGACTGTTTATCTACAGAGCAATAGATTTCTGCGAATGTAGGATGCTTTAGTGTCTGTTTCTTCAGATACCCTCAAGAAGTGCATTTTTTATATCCACAAAAACCCAGACAGGAACAAATCTGTAAGTATTTCAGTGTCACAGTATTTTGCCTTCTTTTTGGTACATAACAATCAATTCAAAGGTGTTTTTTGAACAGTAATTTAAGGTTAGCTACTTTGGACAGTTTTTAAGTCTTCTTTGTGGTGTGTTATTTTTAAATTTTACTGCTGAGGGTCTTAGAACTGGAAAAAAATGTTGCATTTTTCATCTATAATCTCTCTGATAGACTATTCCCCCCCCCCCCCCCATCTAGTCTTTGGTGGATGAAACAGGGTAAGCAAAAGCCTAAGGCCTGCCCTATCTTTTTTGTCCCTCCCTCAATCTCTGGGGCCAGGTAGAATGCCTTCCTTGATGTATCTTTGGCTAGCCTCCATGGTTATGGTTTTAATTTTGCTTTGACTATCGATTCTACAGATCTTGCAACCCCCAAGAGCCTGTGCCTCTAAGCCTTTTAATTAACAATGCTCCAATGTACTAACTCATTGCTAATTTTTTGTGATTACCAGTAGGGTATACTATAACGTTCAACTAACCAAAGTTTATTTTATTTTTTCTGTGACCTTGTCTGCAGAAAATGACATGTTTTTATTCTTTACGATAGCAAACTGTTTTTATGGTGTAATTCTAAACAGACTTCCATCTTCAGAGCTGCCTTTTCTATACCCCACCCCATTTCTCCAAAAGTTCACACATGAAAAATTCCAAACCCTGACATAGAGGATAGATAGGCATTAGACAAGATGAAGTGACCCCCCCCAACACATTTGGGGTGCCATAAAGTTGCAGCAATTGTTAGTTATTTAATTTGTTACATATTTTTCCTGTCAGGCATTAGAAGTACGTGTGGGATTTTCTTTTGAGTTATCCTTGGTTGTGTCTTCTTGGTTCAGTCAACTTAATTGCCCAACATCTGTACTTATATTTAAGAAATGAAACAGAGTCTAAGTATTTTATTTATATTTAAAATGACAAGAGCTGATGCTATTGAAATTTTAAATAAGAACACTTTTTTTAGTAGTTCCAGAAGCAATAAATTAACAGTGAAGTGACAGAGAAAGGTAAGCACAGATCATTTAAATCATAGCGAAACCTCTGGCATTTGAGCTTGAAACTTCTCAATTTAACACATCGTTGCTTAGTATTGTTAGACATTTGGCTGGCCTGTGAGGCGTACCGTCTTTATGCTCTAAAATGGAAGTCCATCAGCTCAGGAAGACTACTGCAGTGGGCTGGGTTCTTGTGCAGCTACTGATTAGCCTGCAGTAGTTGCTTAGCAAGCATCCTTCTATATCTTGCTGGACATGGTAAAGCATCTACACATACACACACACCAAAGACACTCTCTTGTCTGTTTTGTGGCACGGTATCAGTCATGATGGGGAAGCTGGTGACTAGTAAATGTCACCTGCTCTTTTTCAAGTGGTGTAAATTTACTGTCTGAATCGCATTCCATCGTATTAATTCCACTCCCCCCCCCCCACTTCAAAACATGGATAGGGTATTAGAGTCAGAAGTGAATCAAATCCTTGTATGCTTAGTTTAGTAACAGAAATTAAAGGAGAGAAGTTGTTCTATTTGGTCTTTAGCTCACTGGAGATGTTTTGACCTCTGCATTTTATTCATTTGACCTGTTTTGTCTGAAAACAGTTCAAGCATTTGCTCCTCCTCCCCACACCTGGTAAGCTGCCAACGAAAGATAGGAAGAGCATCTGCTAAGGAAATGAAAGTATACGGAAAGTAATTTCCAAATTCCAGAGGTTTAAAATTTGATAACCCCTGTCTCCTTCCAGCGGTAAGCTTGACTTCTTTGCTGGAAGGGCTAGAAAGGTATTGCATGCCTAGATAATACAAATATTAAATAGAGCAGACACTTGTTCAGGGAACCATAACTAGGCCACAGTAATAGGCCCTGGGTATCTGACACTTTTCATTAAGTAGCCTTGTGAGGGCAACACTGCTTAAAAATAAAGGATAATGTTGGAGGGGAGCTGTTTTTCAAAGTTTTTAAAATTAAGAAATGCTCACTTTTGCACTCTGCCTGTGCAGTATTATGACACTGAGGAATCCATGAAATGAGGGACATGCACTTCATGCTTAGGGCTAGAACCATGGAAATGAATATGACACAAGACATATTTCCGTATGATATCCAGGTCTATGTTTCATTGGGCTAATAGGCATGTGCCCCCTTTATTGGCAGCAACTGAGTTTTAGGATAGGAAATGTGGATGGGAAACCAACAGCTCATGTTCTTTCATGCTTTAGCTCTCCTGTGCAGGGTTGGTAGAAGTAATGCCGTTGTTCTAACTGCAGTGTTGCAGCAAGAATTAATTATTCAGTATGAGTCAAAGCAGTATCTTTCAAATTGACTTCAGTGGCTGTCTTTCACCTAAGAAGAGGCCCTTGCCTTTGATCACTCCCAAACCTGCTCTCCCAAAAGGACGTGTTGGTGTGGGGCACCCAGGGGAAAATGCCAAGTCAGCATTGTGATATTTCATGAAAGCAGCATGCTCTGGCCCCTGGAGTCTGCCTGGAAGAGTGACAGGTAACAAGCAGGCTTTGATAACAATACAATACTGTTGCACAACCTGGGAAGATGGTCTTTTCTTCTTCCTCTTTGTACTTTCTGGATAAATGATTGCCACCGAATATGTATATCCAGCATGAGCTTTGGAAAACATGGGAATTACTCCAACTCTTTCCAGCTGGGAAAGACTCATGGTTTTCATGGAATCCTGGGCTACTCCATGACAACCTGTGTAATATAGTCATGTTATGTTGCTAATGGGGACTACCTTCTCTCTCTGTCTCTGTCTCTCTCTCTCTCTCTAGTTCTCCTTTTTCAAAACACCCTAATTTCTGAGGATGTAACTTTGGTATCTGCTTGTCCAGTTATAGATCTTCTTTTCACTTTGCACATCCCAGGGATATGGACAGGATCCTTGGAGCGGTGCTTGTTCTTCTGGGCTTGTAAAAGCAGCTCGGAACTAACTGGTTCAGTGAGAGCAGCCAAAAATGCACCTTTGGGACGAGGTTCTACCATGCCTGCAAAAAAGTTTCGTGAGGCTCTGTTTAAAACAAAGAAACAAAAAAAACTTTCCCTAAAAGTAATGGGTAATATCTTGCTCAAGTTTTGGCAGTGACTAGGAGTACATTTTCAAAGTTATCGTTGGTGTACCCGCTTGCATCCATTCTGGTGACAGTGACACATCTTTTCCTATATGAACATGCCTGGATGCCAATCTTTGGAATAAGTGCTTTCGTTAGCATGGCTGCCATTTGAGGCCCATTCTTCATGCTTTCTCAGTCATTGTTGTGAGAACTCCAGAGTTCCTTGTGAAGAGAGACCAAGCTGGTCTCCTTTCTATTGTCTTTTTTCCCCTCTCCTTTTTTGTTTGGGCAGGCATAGCCACATAGGCTATATTCTTTTGTTGATGTGTTTTTAATTGTGTTCTTAATTTGATTTTATGTTTTAACCATATTTGCATGGCTTGCATGTTACTACTCTTAGCTGACTTGAGTGCCTTGTTTGGCAGGGAAAAAAGGGAATATAGATTTAATAAACAAAGCCACATCTCCAAAATTCAACAGCCCTGGTCGTGTTCATTTTTTAAATTCATACTACAGTATTTATATCCCATCTTTCCTGCAAATGTCACCAACACTTGTGGGTTGCAGGGCAGAAGCAACAGGAGGGTTCATCATGAAACACAGCTCCATAGTGCTGGTTGCAGGAGAGGTATTGGTTAGGAATAGCAGAGATAGGAAGAGTTTAGCAACTCTTTTCCTACCTGTCACCTGTATATGCTTCATCTGACACTGCAGAAGTGGCTGGACTATCCAGTCACATGATGGCTATTAAATACCTCCATTCATAGAGTTCACAAGGTATATCACAATTAAGTGCCTTCCCTCTAAGTAAGACAGAAGAATGTTTAGTGCAAATAACCATAATACCCTAATGTCTATTAAAATAAGATGCAGCGGAATACTGTGTGGTAATGGCATCTTTTCCAACAAAGGTAAAACTATCCTCCAAACTGCCTATATGCAAAAATTACTTTTTATTCTTTTAATTAATGCTAGTCGAACACTTTTACTTGAATAATGTATTTGATGAATATAATAATGCTGTTGCCTATCAAATAAATTATTCAGTAAGATTATTTTTGTAGATGGTTGAAAGATACCCATTGAATAATATATTGGAATTATTCATAACCAGGTTTTTGTGAATTGTCTGCACTTCTGCCGTGCAATGAGTTTGACTTTTGAAGAATCCAACATTTTCACTGATAATCCAACAGCTTTCTAGCACTCATGGTTGCAATGATGGGCTGGAAATATTTAGACATGAAGAATTTTGAGAAACCAGAACTTCAGGCAGAACTTCTGCATGTTTAGATTTTTTTAAAAAAATTGGCATCCTTTTTCATAATTAACTCTTTCTACCTTGTGTAACTAACTACTAGCTGATTTGCACTAAACTTTTCCATCTGTATCTCTGTTTTGCCACCTGCTAATCATAAACAAACTGCAAATTCTTATAAAAACATGTTTTGGAGGCTGAGTAACTTTTGCAGGGAAAGCAGATATATGCAAATTGCCTTAATTTGCATAGATCTGGGCATAGAATGTTAGCTTCCTGAGTGAAGAGTACACAGAGTACTATTTGGAGGTTTTTCCAAATGTATTATTGAATAAATGACTATGCTGTTCTCAGCCATATTTATTTTTTTAAAATTCATATGGCATTTCCCCACCCCCACACCATGCAAGAATAGTACTGGGTAGATTAGATGAGGAAGGGTTTGAGGAAAAAATTGTTTCATTTTTTAAATAACAATTGCCACCACCCTAATTAGCTGGTTTTAAAGTTGTGCTGTGCCTGAAGTGTCCTGGAATTTAACCAGTTGATGGTGTGGAAGAACACATCCTTGATTGATAGGTTATATGTATCTGCCTCTTAAGTCTAAATATAGTCCCTTATGAAGAGAACACTAATGTATCTCTGGCAAATTTGTGCATCTGATTTGTCCAAAAAGTGAATGAAACAGATTTAATTTTCAATTTTCATGGACATGCTGTGAAACACTTAGAAGTCTGAGATACGCTAGCTAGACCTTTCTATATTGGCTAGGCACAGAAAAAAAGCCAATGACAGTACTGAATCTCAGTGTCTCTATACTCAGGGTGAGAGGTTTGCTCATGCTTCAGCTAGATTGCTTTGCAGAATATTTGAATCAAGTTCATTCAAATTAGCAATTAAAAAAGAGAAAAATAAATCCATGCATTCTTTTCTTAAAAAGGAAAAAGAGACTCATGCCATTACAAATTTATTTTCCTGCATTATACTGCCAGTTAGTAGAATTAAAGCATAATTTAAAGGTTTAGAGTTTCTCTGTGAAGTATGAAATAAGCCAGAGGCAGAGTAGGGGCTTGAAAACTTGAATGATTGCCAGTACTCCTGGGCTGAAACCCATTAAGGTCATCAGTCTCGCCAAAATTAAGAGGGTGTTGATGTCAAACATTTGTCCAAGGACATATTCTTTAAAACAGGGAGGTTGGAACTCCTTCTAATCTGTATAACACTCTGTTCTATTTCTTGCCTTGAGGGGGTATGTGCTTATGATAGCTGACTTCCCTATTTTGGCTTTCTCCCCCAACAACTGTAGATTGGCAAGCCAACTAACTCAGCTGTATCTTCTTTTTATTAGTGCTGAAGATCCTTCAATTGTAGATTTAATTTAAGTGAAACTAAATCATGTCTAGACAAATATATCTGTTACGGAAGTGCATGTAATGAATTTCTCGGGCACTAAATAACAGCTTTGATGTAGCACACTAATATAAGAAAGCATTATTTGTATAACTCTCCAAGCAATAGCGATAATAAAATTAAAAACACAGCCACGGATGGAAATTCACGTGGAAATTCTGGTTGACATGATTAATCTTATATTGCAGATGTGAGTATGAGAGTCAAAGGAATAAAATAATGCTTATGGAGGAAAATTAATGCAAGGTTCTGTTTTCCAAGTAGACTGGGAAGCATCATGAGGGAATTGTTTGAACCCCAGGTCGCTTGGATACTCTTACTTCGGACCATTCCCATTTGTTTTTGCTTCACAGATAGCTTCTCTTTTCCTTAAGTCTTTCTTTGATTCACATATATTTTTTCATTCATAGAATTACTATGGAATATGAGCTCTGTTCATTTCTTAGCAAATTGGAATGTACTTACAACAAATAAAGGGAGTGCTCCAGCCCTCTCTCCCCCATTTCTGGTTTCATCATTTCCCCACACATGGAGAGGAAAAAGTGTGTAGAAAGGTTGCCTCTGCGTTCCATGGGAGTTCTCCTTGTAATTGAGAATGCTGATTTTCCAAGGTCCTTCTGAAAATTATTTGGCTGAATCCTCCAATACAAAATCAGAAAGAGATCACAAGTCAGGGTGGATAAAAATCATTGATTTTTTTAAAAAATCAAATTGATTTAAATCACAATTTAAATTAAAAAGTCAATTTTTAAAAAAATTAAATAGTGAAAAATCTGAGAAACTGACTCCTTTTTTCATCACTTAACCACTTCTTGCCCAGACACAAAGCAGTTGTCAGATTATAGGGTTGGTGACTATGTTAACTCAGTGCAGTAAAACTATGTCACCTTTAGCTAGACATTACTTTGTGGAGCTGCAGCACATAAGGTGTTGCTAACAAAGTGGAAAGGAAAGCGCTATTGGCTCTATTATGTGCTCTTAAAATAATGCAGTGTCCTCTGGAACACTTATTTACAACCAGAGAGACATGAGTGAAACTCAGAGATGCTCTGAAATTTGCTTCCCGTTTAGGACTTGGATATGCTGTAAGAAAAATCTGTAAGGTAGCTGCAGTTGTGGAGCAAGTACCAAATGAAACTTTATTGTTGTTGTTTAGTCGTTAAGTCGTGTCCGATTCTTCGTGACCCCATTGACCAGAGCACACCAGGCCCTCCTGTCTTCCACTGCCTCCCGGAGTTGGGTCAAATTCATGTTGGTAGCTTCGATGACACTGTCCAGCCATCTTCTCCTCTGTCGTCCCCTTCTCCTCTTGCCTTCACACTTTCCCAACATCAGGGTCTTTTCCAGGGAGTCTTCTCTTCTCATGAGATGGCCAAAGTATTGGAGCCTCAGCTTCAGGATCTGTCCTTCCAGTGAGCACTCAGGGTTGATTTCCTTCAGAATGGATAAGTTTGTTCTCCTTGCAGTCCAGGGGACTCTCAAGAGTCTCCTCCAGCACCACAATTCAAAAGCATCAATTCTTTGGCGGTCAGCCTTCTTTATGGTCCAGCTCTCACTTCCATACATCACTACTGGAAAAACCATAGCTTTGACTATGCAGACCTTTGTCGGCAAGGTGATGTCTCTGCTTTTTAAGATGCTGTCTAGGTTTGTCATCGCTTTCCTCCCAAGAATCAGGCATCTTTTAATTTTGTGGCTGCTGTCACCATCTGCAGTGATCATGGAACCCAAGAAGAGCTATGGGCTATGCCATGCAGGGACACCCAAGACGGACAGGTCATAGTGGAGAGTTCTGACTAAACACGATCCACCTGGAGCAGGAACTGGCAAGCCACTCCAGTATCTTTGCCAAGAAAACTCCATGGACAAAAATGAAACTACTGGAGTTTTTTCTTTGTTGCACAATGTCAGTAGAATGAAACAGAGTTTGGGCACTGATCCAAAGGAATTGTGTTTATATCCCTGACAACTCTGAGGAAATTGATAAACATCTGGACATTATTAAGCAAGCGGTAACTCAATTGCATAGAGTCAGAATGGAGTTCTTGGTTTTTTAATGGCTATCTGATCTGTTTGGTAACTTCACTTATGTATATATTTGTGGTGGTGGTTATGGTGACTTATTTGTTGTTGTATTCAATGTATTCCAAATGTTATTGGTATGTTTATGTCATACCTCCATAAGAGGCAGACTGCTCATCTAAGCATAACAAATGACAATGTAAGATGTCACAGAAACTGTTTGCTGCTAAACAAAACCTGTAAGTAGTCCAGTCATTTGAATTGATTCTGAATTGATCTAAATTTGGATTGGGGAGGGGCTGTAATGGAAAATTCAAAATTTACCTATTTCTTTCTCATATTATTTCTGTAATTGCTCAGTCAGTAGAAATTTGCCTGGTCAGTAATAATCACCAGCATACACAGTTATACTTTGACTATTTGTTGTATTTGATAGGATTAGTGAAGTTTGTCATCCATCAGATGTGTTAGGTCAAACGTTCATGTGGCCATGCTTAATCAGTAAACATGTATTGACTGTATAGTTGAACATTAATTTGTTTCCTGCCTACATGACAACAGCATAAGCGACACTCTCCATAATAGGCAGTTGTTTAAATACTGCCTGCTATTTGGTAACTTTAAGCAAACTCCCTCTGTTACTGATAAGGAAAAATATAAAGGTTTTGTAACTGTGCCAAATAGTAGTACTCCTTATTTTTTGACTGGGTGTACCTTTACTGGTAAAATAACCTATTTCATGACCTCACTCATTTTGCTTGTGTTTATTTCCCTGACAACTCCCAGGAAATTTGTTTCAGTACCTCACTTCTAGTGTTAATTTTACCACAACAATGTGGAGCCAATATTATTGTGTAGCAGAAGAGGTTGGACTGAGATAGCCAAGAGATCAATGTTGAAGGGGCTAACAGGGCTAGCATAGCTGCAGGTGTGCCTCAGTTATGATTGTGACAAAGCTACAAAGTACAATCTGCTAAGGGATGTTATTGTGCATAGTTCAATGCTGCAGCACCCAGGAAATTACTGTATTGGGTGTTATATTATTTCTTGCATGAATTTTCATGTATATTTGTCTTTGTGTGTCTGGGCACACACACGTACACACATTGCTGCAGTCCTTGTTTAACATAATTGAACAATGTTCTTGAACTTCTTTTGCATAAAATTGCTTTTTCAGTTATTTAAGTGCTTGTGAAATCCATAATTGTGTTCTTATCAATTGCTGGAGTTCTTAGGGACTTTTATAATTCAGATATCATTAATACTCATGTTGTGAATAGAATAAAATTTACATTCTGGTCTATTACTTCTGTTACATTTGCAAAACTGTTGTAAATTTATTGTAAACCATCAACTCGTATTTTTGGTATCATTTGTCATATCCTTGACATTTGTACTATTTTTAAAAGATTATATATAAAATGTAGTCATCTGTATGAATGGATTTGTTTTCATTCACGTCTTATGGATGAAGGCCCAAGCTTTATCTAATTATGTTCCCACTTCCTCTTAGGAAACATAATAACAAGCCAAACTGTGGAGAAAATAATGAAATGAAGGAGGAATGCATGGATTTTTAAAAGATAGCATTGGTAAGAATGGAGGAAAAGTACTACAGGTGTTGAAACAGAGCTCAGTCTATCTGTAAAAAGAAGACTGATTTAGCTTAAAACATCGGTTGGTGAAACACCATTGTGTGGCAAAATGCCTGGTGCTTATAGTTAAGAAGCTATAAAGCAAACTTTTTGCAGTCTGGAAATTAGCGTAAGCTGAATCAGTAGAAATTGTAGATGTCCCAAACATTCACAGGTTGTCATTCACTCATCCTTACTAATTAAGATCTCAAATGAACAAACAATGCTATCTTACTTTAGAAAAATCTACTGATGTTGATAATATGCTGGATTGATGGTGCCACCTCTGGAAGTGGCTGCTCAGTACTTGAAATGGAAAAATGATGATTCCGAATGACTTACTCTGAAAGCCATTACTAGGACCTTTGTACTGAACGAGCTGAGGTCTGAACAGTAATCGTGTAGCCATATGAGATGATTCATTCTTCAGTAATTCTGCTGCTGTTAGCCTGTCAAGTAAAAGACCTGGGCTAGACATCTAAAATGGAAGCAGTTCTTACTGTGCTATTTAGTTGTGATTCTAATGGAGACAGTGCACTCTTACACTCTCATTGTTGCAGAGAGGAGACTGCTTTGTGTCTTTGACTTGTAAAAATATCACAGATTTTTTTTTTGCTGGCAATTTTCATATACATTAAGAACTTGACTTTGGGGGGGAAATGGGTTTAACTTTCTAGAAAAGCCAGACAGAGGTTATCACGTGCCCTACTCCACTGGGTCAATTTGGTTTCTTACACCTCCTGGTCAGCAGTTGTCTCCTGTTGCTGAGAAAAATACATCTGAGTCTTAACCTCTTGCTTCTCAAAATAATAGCTCGGATATAAAGGTGCCATCTAAAGGTCCCGCTTGTAGAAAAGCTCTTCCATTCACAGAAGGGCAGTTTCTGACTTACTGGAAGAATATTGCATGAGAACAGTGACCCAGCATCCTGAGTACATTCGTTTGCCCAAGCATTTATGTAACACTTTGAATAACCTGAATTTCATTATCCTTTTATTGCTCATTAGAGTTTATATGTTCAGCCGGTATTAGAGGTTCATATACAGAGGATTTAATTGGTCTTGATACACTGTGTGGCCTACACCATGAGCAGTCCCTCTTGGAGTTTTAAAAGAGTTCACAACAAATCCCTTGTATTTTAAATGATGGATAGCAAAATAGTTTAAGAAGGACATTAATAAGCTGGAACATGTCCTAAGGAAGGCACCAAGGTAGTAAAGGGTATGGAAACCAAGCCCTGTGTAAATGGTTGAATGAGCTAGATACATTTAGTCTGGAGAAGACAAGATCAACAGGTGGTATGATAGCCAACTTCAGACACCTAAAGAGTTGTCACATGACAGACAGAGGAAGATTTCTTTCTGCATCTCTTGAAGAGTAAGTAGGCTTCAACCCAGTAGATTCAAATCACAAGATAGGAGTTTCCAACTGAAGATTAGGGGGAATGTCCAGATAGTAAGAGTTGCTCAACAGTGGAATGGACTGCCTTAGAATATGATGGGCTGTTCTTCACAGAAGGTTTTTAAACAATTTGGATTGTCGTTTGTCAGAGTGGATTTGGCTATGCCTGATCTAGCATTGGCAAAGGTTGGACTATATGTCATTTCAGATAACTTCCAACTTTACAGTTCCGTGATTCTATTATTCTAAGCATGTTGATATTGTGTTGCATAGCTTGTTGATAGTAGCAATGGTAGTTCAAACAAACCCATTTTAAGGAAAGAAAATAGTCAGATGTGTCCAGCAGGTTTGAAGTGTAGAAATAAATTTATTTGGCATAAATAAATATCGGCTGAAATCCAGTAGTAAATCATAACAAGAGTAGGCCTATTGAATCAGTAGAACTTATGGAGGAGTTGGCTCACCAAATCCCCATGGACTCAGTGGGCCTAGCTCGAGTTGCAGCTTACTACTGGATTTCAGCCACTGAATTTACTTAGAAATATTTCTGTTCTCCTCTCAGGCCAAGCAACAGGCTGCCAAGGTTACTAGAAATTTAAAAAAAAAACATAAATGGAAGCACAATGAGTAAAATAGTACTAATGGACACACTAAAACTGGAAAGAATGTAAACAAATATATAGAACAATTATAGCAGTGTCTGTTCTACCAAGAATAATTTTTAGAAATGCTATATTCATTCCTCCCTATATTCAGTCAAGCTGAGAGAGTGAGTTTAATGAGGACTAGAATGTTGTTCTTTCAAGTCCCCAACCAATATTCTAACCACTGTGCTGCTCCTCATAACATATTGTATTAAACTGTAAAATGCAGTTACGGCTTGAGATTGCATTTATTTTAGATTATCTGTAGGTGGTTAACATGATCACAGAAACAAAGGAGAAAATTCTGTGAAAGTCTCTTCAGAAAACTGTAAAATGTAGGCAGAAGAATGTGTCCTACTTAGCATGTATGATTTATAAATTCCCTAATGGTGGAGACGGAACCATTTGCAGAGATATGGCAAGTCTTTCTTTCCTGCAAAAGGAAGACTGCTACTAAGATGAAATGTGAAAACATCGGGGACCATCTCAGGAAACAATAGAGGAAACTATTCTGTGAAATGTGCAACTTTTATGGGGATGTACACATGCCACGTTGCATCTCTTAGTCTAAACGTCAGGCTCCAGAAAACGCAAGCTGTGGCTCTGAGATTTCTTGTCTTTCTCTAAGCTGTTTGCTTGGTCTCAGCTGATGTGCCACTTCAGCTGCAGCTGTCCTGCTATGTGGTTTCCTACCCATGTCAATTATTCAAGGAGGAGACCTGCACTTAGATGTGACCACCTGGATCCCAGCAAAGTTTGGAGACCTGCTTTTAAAATCTTCCTCAATTAAGCTGGAAAGCACAGACACCTGTTGTGAAAGAACTTTTCTGGTGGCTTTCTTGTAACTCAGCCAGTCATTCCCATTTGCCTTTGGCAGGTAGTCCAAAGATGTTGTTTGCAAGATGTTGGACAGAAATATAGATGCGCCTAAGGAATTGATTGGTTTAAAACATAGGAGGGCTTCTGCTCAAATGAAGAAAACCTCCTTCTGCCAGTTGCTTCGTTTCTTTCTTTATTATTTATTTCTTTAATTTGTATACCGCCCCATTAGTGCAATGCACTACAGTGGACCCTCGACTTACAGAATTAATCCGTATTGGAATGGTGGCTGCAGGTCGAAAAGTCTGTAGGTCGAGGCTCCATTGACCTACAATGCATTGAAAACCAATTAATCCGTAACTGGCCGTTTTTGGTCCATTTTGTTTGATTTTCCGGTCTGTAGGTCGATTCTCCGGCCGCAAGTCGAACCTAAATTTTGCGGCCAGAGAAGTCTGTAACTCGAAAAGTCTGCAGGTCGAGCCATCTGTAAGTCGAGGGTCCACTGTATTCTGGTTGGTTTACAGCATGATAAAATAAACAGAAAACAATCAAGTTATAAACAAACAGTTGAGGGGGGGGAAACAAATGACACCAAAAGGTACCGTATATTATCTCTGTGACAGGCAGGCCATGAAGTCAAGCAGGGTCATTGTGGAAGGCTTCCCTAAAAAGCAGCTGCCTTCAAAATGCTAGAAGGGAGGGGGCCAGGCGCAGCTCCACCGGGAGCTGGTTCCACAGGGTTAGTGCCACCACAAAGAAGGCCTGTACTGTGTTGCGCTCTATTGGCATCTCTGGCCACACAGTTGTATGCATCTTACTAGCACAGTTGTATTTCATCTGCCATGTGAAAGACCCACTTTCCATTGGAACACTTCTCATATAGAAACAGAAAAGGAGTGTGGAAGTATCATGTGCCACCAGGGGATGGAGCTGGAGAAGTTCTAGAAGGGCATTCTCTGAATACTCTTTCTTGACAAGGATTAGTATGTATTCTGAAGCTAAGGTAATTGGGTTTTATCCCCTGTCTCATCCCTCAATAGTTGCTTCAGTTCTGGCATAGATGTTTTGCTCAGCCCAGGATAAAAATAAGTCGGTGAATGTATTGTAGTTCTAAAGCACCTGCCAGATGTCTTCTACCTTCAGGCTGTGACTTGACTCATTCCATCTTCCTGTTACTTGTGCACATGGAGTGTCTCTCTAGAGGGAAACCATTATCTCTCTCGTTCTCTTTCTCTCTCTCTCTCTCTCTCTCTCTCTCTCTTGTAGCATCCTTCTTCTTCTTCTTTTTTAATTTTCTCCCAGGGAAATTCAGTTTCAGCCACCAGGCCTATCACTGTTGTAATATCTCTGTGGCTTTTCTCAAGAGTTCAGCTTAGTTTTTAAGAGTGTATTTCTGGGCAATTCAATCCAAGTAATTAAAACTGTGTATTAATAGTGGAGCAACAGAAGCAATATGATAAATTGTGAATTTGTTTAAAAATGCCACATATATAAGTCCAACAGATGAAAAATCGATATAATGACTAAACGTTAGAATAGCAGACAGCATCTTATTTAGACATGGCATTTGCTATTATGTGTCGCTGCTGTACTATTATATACAATTACATGTTTATACTTCTATATCAGAGCATCTGAAACATTTTAATTGCTCTTGTTTTTATGCTGGCTTGCTAGCTGGCCGCTACATTCCACATGCTAAGCTTGAGTAAATTAAAAATGTTCTCAGGGGTCTAGGGAAAAATTAGACTTGTAGGCAAAGGCTATTTTTAATTTTACTAAATTGCTTCTTGAAATCAGTACATTTTCCTCCCAATGCTGTCAGTATACTCCCTGTTGAAAGTAAATATCAAACCTCAAGAACAAAATTTAATAGTGTCAGCTGGGCATAAGTGAACAGAGGAACATACTCTCACAGGTCATGGAAGTTGTTTTTGTATAAGCCTGGGCGGGTGGGCAGTGGGGGAATGGGGTGGTGAGATTTGTGTATTGACTTTACTACCTGGAAGGAGAAAGCTACAGGGATCATCCTTTCTTTCCCCCACTCTCCCCACAGCTTCCTCGGTAACATTCCTGACTTGCTGGACCTGGCTACGATATTTCTGAAGTGCTCAGACCCAACTACCATTGGAGGAGTTTTTGAGGAGGCAGCCATGTTAGCTTGTTTCAGAGACAGTAAAAAGAAAAAATTAAGCACTGTGGCACCTCTGGGCCTAACATATTTGTTTCAGTAGGAGCTTTGCTATGAGCCTGTGAGCTTCAGTAGGAGCTATGGATGCATTTTACTTGTTTGAATCAACAGGATTAATTCTGGGCTTCAGGCTTGTATACAGTTGACATGGTTGCACTCCCTGAGTGCTTGTCCCTGTCGTTCTGCTCACAATTACCAGATGTGGTAATTTCTCCGTTTATGTACTCTGGAGCCATATATTGGGGTCCAAAGGCATTCCAGGGACAGAGACTGGGAAATGCAGTGGCATAGCTTCCATTTTATGCTCTCCTTCATAGCAAAGGCTGTAAAAAGAAGGCCAACATCATCAGTGTTGGACCTTCTGAACCACATCCCCCCCCCCCACCTTCCCGGTATTTGCTCCATTGTGACAGACATGATGGATTATTTGCTGGGAATAATGTAGTGTAGCTGTCAATAAGAAGCTGATGTGGAACAGTAGAGTTTTTAACATGGTAAACAGTGTACTAGAATTGCTGAATTGGGAGGGGGTGAGCTAAGCTGCTCCCCAAACTTAGAGTCAGGTGGATTTTCCTGGTGGTAGCTTGGAATGAGGGACATTGAAATAAAGTGACTAGAATACATTCCTGAGAAGAAAAAATCCTGTTCTCACCAGCCTTTTTCTTTTCTTTTCCTTTTTTTGGAAAAATGTCCTTTTCCCCGCCTTACAGCAAGAGCCAGCCCTATTATTAAGGCAGCATGAAACTGATGGGTGGTGTTGGTTGGGGAGTGATAGAAATCCGCTGTGGGAGGACAGTACTCTTCAAGGCAGCTCACCCTACATCGTTTAAGCTAGTCCGTTTCCTGGAGGGGAAATAGAGGAGCTGTATCATATTGAAGTCAGAACCATAATGTAATGAGGTACCGATAATGTAATTGCCTATAATGAGTTGATTTTTGGGAGTGGGCAGCAGCAAGGGCACATAGCAAAGTCATAATTTGCAAGGAATGTTAACAAGTTGGGACCAAGTTGCTTCATTGGTGTTTTGTTTTGAGTTTTAAAGCTGATACTGCAAGTGCCTTTAAAGGGAGTTTTTGGAGGGGTTTGGATAAGAATTCTTCATGTTTTATGCCATGTTCTAATCAATCTTTAGAAAAGATAAGAAAAAAGCAACAAGCAATATCACAAGTAAAGGAACAAATTAGGACTTTAATACTGAAATTAGGAACAGCACAAATTAAAACATTTAAGCACTATGATAAGTAATGGGAATGAATTTATTTTTTAAAATAAACGACTGATGTAAGATTCACTGACGTCTTTGGGTTTCTGGAGATGGAATGGAGGAGAATGCATTTTTTTCCCTTTATTTCAGACAGCAAAATGTCTTGTACTGCCCCTCCTAGCATTGTAAATGGGGAAAGAATAAACCTACCTGGCTTTTTTGTTTGTTTCTTAAAAAATATTTCAAAGCAAAAAGAAAAATGTGCTGCTTATATACCGCCTCATAACGCTTAAAACAATCTCTGGGTGGTTTACAATTTAATTATGCAGGCTACACATTATTCCCCCACCCCCAGCAAGCTTGGTACTTAATTTTATTATATCAGTGTGGTTGGGTTCAGGTTCCCTCAATTAATTCATGACTGGACTGGTCATTTTTAAACAATCACTTCAAGGGGTACATAATCAATCCCATAATTCTAGTATTGTAATTGTCCTTCTCCTTGTACTGTCCATGTTTCCACATCTATTGGTGATGGTTTCTCTTATGCTCCTCTTCCCCCCCCCCCCAGATGAGTGATTTGGCGAGGGGCAGAACACAGACTTATACAACATGGATGATGGGTCCAATTCCCTCCGGTCTCACTTTCTCCAACATATTTCCACTTCCCCATGTCTCATCTGCTCCCACATCTCCATCTCTGAGGAGTGGTGGTGGCCCTTCTCCCAGAGGCACTTGCACCCTGTTTCTCCCCCGCTCTTCCTAGTTTCCTTTGTTCTCTCCTCTTCTTCAAAAGAATGGCCTATGTGGGGGTTAATGGCGTCTTTGCATCTCCACCTCTTCCTTAGGCACTTTTGAGGTGAACCCATTCCCCTGTCCAGGGGGCCCTCTCTAATGACCCACCCCCATCCTTCTGGTCACTCAGGGTCTTGTTTTTTATTCTCCCTTCCTCTCCTATCTGAATGTCTGTCTCCGGTCCCTGGCCAAGGTCACCTCGTTCTGTCTCCTTGCATTCTTCCTCAAGGGGTTAATCCACCTGTCTTTTCCTTCTTTCTTTCCTTCCTTTTTATCCCTGCCTTCCCCTCTGACTTCTCCCCCTTTGTTGGTTGTTCCTTTCCCAGTTTTTCCACCAAACCCAGGCTTTTGGGTCTATCAAGTGACTTCCACTCCTTTATATCCATGTCTGTCTCTATGAGGGAACTGGTGGTTTCATAACCCTCTGTCTCCATGAGAAGAGGGGAGGACATACCAACAGGGGAAGTGGCTTCCCTGTCCTTCTACCCACCATCAGTCTTGGGCTTTTTCAGCAATGCAGAAATAACATAGCATTCAGTGGGCTAAATGCATTTATTAGTACTAACTAGAATAGATGGGGATGGTTTTTTGTCTGTTTGAAATACAGCCCTAGAAGTACTTGTTTGTTGCTAATTTTCTATCAAAGGTCATGAAGGTGTGAGAAATTGTCAAAGAGAGAAAGGAAAAACCTTCAATTGAGCCATGTTCTTGCTGCTTTAATTAGATGAGTTTATTCTTTGCATTGTGAAATGTTCCTCCTCTCAACTGGACTGTGGTGTCATTGGGCATCTCACGTTTCATGCTCAGGTGTTAAACTTCGTTCCCTGCACCTTTCTGAGGTAAATGCTGCTGAAAAGGCACGTACATGGGCCCATTCCTGCGTATGCATGGATACACACACACACAAACACTCAAGCTCAAAGGGAGTCTATTCAAGCAAGTAAACACTTGATCTCTCTTGGTTTTTCTTCCCTTTTCCTCTCTTTTTCTTTTTTTGTCTCCTTCCTCTGAAACACACTCCCGATAATGTTTCAAGCAATTTGTCTCTCTTATATGTCCCTTTTTAAAATTCAAACAAGCGTCTGACATGAAATCTAAAGAGAAAAGTACAGCATAATGGAATTAGTTTCTGTTATGTTGGCGAACATTTTCTGAGACCCTCACTTTACATTGGCCAGTGAACATAGCAGATAACTAAATATAAAATAGATGCTCCCGCCTTTATCTCTCTCTCTCTCTCTTTCATGCACACAAACAAACAAACATAATTTTTCTTTATTTCAGTGTTAAATAATTTCTGTATTTGAAGTAAAGTCAGATAACATTTTAAACTAGCCCTTTGTCCCGCTTTTGTTTAGTGTGATTAATAATCTGTGGTTTACTTCTGTGTTTCTTTAACCCTAAAAATGTCATTAGATTTTTAAAGATAATTTTAAATCGGAGCATTCTTTTTCCAGGTTGTTTTGTCTGTACGACAACCTCCCGTTATTGTATATTGTGATTTTTTTCTGACTTGTTCGTAGTTTCTTTCTGGTTGAATAAGCGCCAGTTTAGGAGTGCAGTTTGATCCTAATATGCTTGGTGTCTGTTTCTAAATCTACCGAGCCATTAAGGTGCAGGATGTGTTCTTTGCAAAGGCATGCCTGAAAAAAGGAAGAACATTTGGCTGAAGCAGAATGTTTTTGTTGCAAGCCCAGAGATTATGAACACTTTCCAGAAGTGGTTTTTCAGTTGTGTCAGGAAGCACATGTTAAAAATAGTTACAAAAAGTGAATTCCCTATGGGTCGATTACCATATTTGGCATTTGTCTACAGGGTCCCTGTTGAAGGTGGTCAGTACTGTAAACCTTGAAAACAGATGCTACCTGTTCTAGCAGGGAAATGAGCTCAGACCCTTCTCTCTCACCCAAATATCTGAAATAAATTACTTTATCTGCTAGAGTTGACACTTAATACTTGCATCAAGTCATTTCTGACATAGGGAGACATTCCCAGGATTTTCTAGGTATAAAGTACTGAGAAAGGACATCACCAATCCCTCCTTTGGGCGGCACTCTAGGGCTAGGCATCTTGCCCACGACAACACAGGTGGCAGGGCATGTCACCTCATCAGCCACACACGCTGCTGGTAATCTCAGCTGGCCCCTCTTGTGGAAATTTGAACTCCTCACCCTAGCTCTAACGCCAGAAGCTCCAACTCACTGAGCTATACTAAATTGATGCCGAAGCCATAGTTGGCAAGATGGTTAGGTGCTTTTCCCCCCATGTTTCTGTTTTGTCTTGTACTATCCATTATGTCTAATATCCCCAGCTCTCTAGCTGAGTAGTGGGAGACGGGTATCCCTGTGGAACATTGAGAAAGAGGTGAAAGAAACAAAGAGAACAAACAGTGAGGATATTAAGCAAATGCAAGGTCAATGTTACTGTTCCAGTCGAGAGGAAATCTGCATACACTTTTTTTTAAAGGCAGCCACAGGGGTTCTGCAATGTGTCATTCTTACCTAACAGGACAACACAATTCATTTTTAGGGTGACCGTAGGGGTGGCCACAGCTATGTATTTCAAGGGCTGGCCATGCTGACTTGGGGATTCTGGGAGCCATTGTCCAAAGAGCAACCTTTCCAAGCTCTGCCCTTTACAGTCTTTTACCTAAAGCAGCCATTCTCAGTAGGGGGCCACATTGTCCCCTGGGAGACCCCAGCCCATTTGAAAGGGGCCAGAGATGGGGAAACAATTCTTCGCACACCACCTTATAAGGTTCATTAGGCAACTTTCATAATCCTGTTTTGGCCTAGATTTCTTTCATCTTGCGTTTATGACCGTGGCAACAACAAAAAAGTCAAGAATGGCTGATCTAAAGGGCTCTCAGAAGAACATATTCTTGATTTGAAGGATTTCCCAGTCTAAGTCCAGTTATAAAACTAAGAGAGAGAGAAGGAACTTTGAACAAGTTAGCCTTTGGACAGCAGGCTTGAGCAGGCATCTTTGTCACCTGTTTACAGCCTTTTCCACTTTACTGTGATGTATTATATTTCTATTTAAGTTCTGATAATGACTTCTTAGTTTGTACACACAGCTATAAATTCGTATTTGTATATATAGGTTTTCTTTTAACCTCTTTTTAAAATGGTAACCGTTTTTTTGTGTTCAAGTAGCCAAATAGTTCAATTAGTGAAACAATAGTTCTGCAGAAGCTCTGTTCTTATTAAATTTCTGAGACCCTCTCTCTCTCTCTCTCTCTCTCTCTCTCTCTCTCTCTCTCTCTCTCTCCCCACCACCCAGTAGCAACAATGGAGGGCAAAACTGAGACACTCACTGGGTATTTTGTTGGACACTTGGTTTTGTGTGACTGTTTATACAGAGCTGTCTTTCTCATTATACCATCAATTCATAATTAGTAAGTCTTGCTCTTTTCAGCACTGTACAGTTATTTTAGCAGCTCTGAAGCTTTGCCAATAAGAGATGCTTTGCAGCTAACTCTTACAGTATGGTGATATGGGTTGGCCCATTTTGGGGGGGATCATTGAACAATATATGTTAATATTGTTTTTACAGTAATTCATCCCAATTCCTTTCTAAAGAAAATTCAAATGTAGCAGTTTTTGGCATTTATGTTTGTTTGATTGGTTTTTGTATTTTGAGATATGCAACCAAGCATAAATTATCCCAGCAAGAACATGTAATCAAGGCCAAAAAAAAGTAATTAACAAGAAGCTAGGTTGTTTGTTTGTTTGTTTTGGGTTGTTTTGTTTTTTAAATCTGGTGACAAAATGGGTTGTGCCAGCAAATCAGTAGGCTTAGCCAAAAAGTGTACTTACTTCTGTGCTGAATTAATATCACAAGTATATAGGTATAAAAATAATTAGCTCAACAGGTATAATGTAAGTCTGTCTAAATGAGATATGAAGCTTCCAACAGCTATTAGAGAAACCCTGTATGAGTGCCATAAAGATTCTATGTGCATGAGTCTAAATTCGATATGCTTTGTCTCATTCTCTGGCAGACACCTTGCATTTCCAAGACGGAGAATCAGCCACAAGGATTAGCAACCAGTGTAAGGTGGGGACAGACACCCATCAATCAGTCTACACCCTGGGACACAGATGAGCCACCTTCTAAGCAGATGAGGGAGACTGAAAACCCAGGTATGCCTTCAACCTCATTTGTAATTCTGCTGGGGGAAATTGTTCAAAGCAAATTCAATATGCTCTCTCCAATTACCTCTCTAAATAAGACTTTATCATGAGTCCCTTTTTAAAAAAATATTACAGCTGGCTTTTCTTTTGAGTTGTAAAGACCCCTCAGGTCACTCCTACATCAGGGCTAATATAAATGTATTAAGATGTCTGCAAGTTCATTAAAGCACTTTCTTTTCCCCTCTCCATCTCTGCCAAAGTTTAAAAAAATACCACTACATAATACCTTAAGACCTCTTTTTATGTCCAGAGCCACCTGAAATGATTTCAAGCTTCCAGACACATATCATACATTGTGCAGCTATGCCAGACACCTAATTACAATCTCTTTGTAGTGGCTGGAACACGGTTATTATACGCGCCAAGTGTTTGTCAGGGAGCCATGAAAACACGTTTGGGAAAGAGGTTAATTTTCTTGGAAGCATATACTTAAACTCCACAAAGCTGAAAAAGCTTAAAATTGTAAACATGCTGCATTGGGTAGTTGATCGGTGTTTTTAGCATTTGCACTTTTTCCTGCCCTACTGGAGCACTTGTAGATACTTACCAGTCTGGAATGATTCCAGACCATCCTTCTTTTGAGATGTAACATACAGAGAATCCACAGAATCGCTAGATCACAGAATATTTAGAAACATTTTCGGAGAGGGAGAAAGAGAAAGAGAAGAAAGAGTTGGCGGGGACATCCTGTTTGCCAAAATTGTTCTTATTGCTAGCTTTCCTTTTTCCAGGTACAGCTCCATGGGTTACAACAGTGGCAGCAGGTAGCCAGCCAGCTCTTATAACTCATTCTTATGGGATGACTCAACCTCCGACCTTCAGCCCAGCAGTGAACGTCCAAGCCCCTGTCATTGGAGTTACACCCTCACTCCCTCCACATGTTACCCCCCAGCTTCCATTAATGCCAGCTCATTACCAGCTTCAGCAGCAGCCTTCACAGCCTCTGAGTAACATGGTTGTGAACCTACAAAGCCAGCCTTTGTACACTAACAGCCAACCCATTACTATGGCTTCTATGACAGGGGTTGGCCAGGTGACTCACCCGGGCCACAGTGCAGTAGGGAACTGTCACATGACTTGTCCTATCCTGCCTCCACCACCACCTGCTTTGCCTTCAGCTGCCCTACCTAATAGTGTTCCAGCCACCAATGGGCAAGCTGCTCCTCAGCTTCCTCCTAACCAGACGGGCAGTCAGGACAACACAAATGGGGTACAGATGCTACGGACTGTTGGTGTGGGGAAGTACGAGTTCACAGACCCTTGGCATCCAAAAGGTAAGTCAGCCCAGAACTCTTCATGTCTTTGGTACATGGCACTTGGGGAGTACGCACTCTTTGGGGGATGTAATATTCAAATTCTGCCAACCGTCCTGCAGTAAGAGGAGTCTGTGCCAATTCAAGCACCTGGAGCATTAACATTCCAGCATCAGTTTCCTGTCTTGTGTTTTGGGGTAGCTTTTCATGAATTAAAGATGACAAGCTGGTACTTCTGCAAAGACAGAGGAAATCTGTGCACTCGTTTTGGCTCAGAGTTATGCTTTCTTGGGATACCTCAAAAACAGCAGAGATACACAGCTGAAAACACATGAGGCAGCTGTCCCTCTTTCCTTCAGAGTGTTTATTTCTCTCTCTCCTTCCCTCTGTTGAGAAGCACTTAGTCATAAGTCTGACTAAGTGCACTGTCTTTCTGATTTAAGCTCTGTTTTCTGAGTTATGGTACTTTGCCTTGCATTTGCGGATTTCCTCGTGTTCAGTGTTTTAAGAAGAAATGGGTTGATGTTCCAATCATCTCTGGACAGTGAGTAGGGTTAGTCAACCTTTATTCCATGAACTGATGGTACAACAGAATATAGTCACACTGACCTTTGATCTGGTTATTCACTCTAAGGAAATGTTAGCATAGCAGCATATAGAGTAATACACATCAAATAGTTATGAATGCATTTGATCTTGCCAAGACCTGTTTTGGGAGATTAGGATAGCAGTGAATCAGCATGTGGGTAAGCACTAGAAGGCCCAATGGGACTGCACAGCTTTGCGCAGTCCAGTTCTCAGATTTGCTCCCCAGGGAAAGTGAGACATCTATGCTGGTTCTAGGGTGCGGTGTGCAGCTCCTCTGCTGACAACCCACTAACTGAACATTAGGGTCAGGTCACATGGTGCATTAATTTAACTTGGGTCCATGTTCATGTTTCAGTGGGGCGGGTGGGGAGGCTCTGAGCCTATAAGGAATGCACTATCTTCTTGGCAACCTACTTAGGGAAGAAGACCATGTAGTGGAAGACTGCTGCATTCTTACAAAGAAAACAGTTCGTGTCACCACTGTGAATATTGCTGTATGGAAGGCTCTTATCAAAGTTCTGAAAATGGAAATATTTTAGACTACAGCTCCTAGAATTCCCCAGTCAGGAGGCAGTAGTAGCTGAGTGGTTCTGGGAGCTATGGACCAACGAAGTTACTTTTCCAAATTCTGGCCATAACTCATATCAGCTTGAGATTTCTCCCTGGAATGCAGCAATCGACAGATATTTTGACTCACCTAGATTCTCTGACCTCGGTGACAGTGCTTTGGGTGTAAGGCTGTACTTAGATACAATGGAATGTTATATTTATCATGCAGTCTTACATGAGACACTGAAATGCCATTTTAACTTAATCCCAGTATTCTCTTTTCTTTTTCAAGTTAGCATATCTCTCTTTGAGAAATACTAATGTTCCCTATATATACCTGAAATGGAATGAAGCTTAAGAAAAATCTATTAAATCAGCATAAAAGACCACAAAGGCTCCAATAAGTCTGTAAAGCTATTTGTACATATGAGCAAAGCCCCTGTTTGAATTATATGCTAAAACCCTTCCACAGTTTGCTATCAAAGAACTTCATTACTGTTGAATAACTTCCGTTTGGATATGAGTGGATCCATATCAAAAGCCCTGTATTTAAGCACAACTCCTTCACATACAGATATCAAGTATTTTGACAGTTTTCATCCTTTTTTTACTTCGTAATGAATATGAGGCATCATTAGTCTGTTAGCTCATCATATATGCAAGCTGTTTAAAAGATGTATTTCCAAAGAAACCAAGTTTTTATTTTTTTTATTTTTTGGCTTTAAAAAATGTTAACAGCATTTCTAAGCAGGGTTTTTAATATATATATATATTTTAGATTGTGAAGATGTTTGCATTTTATGGACCAATGTTTAGCACGTGCTTTATTTTTAAAGATTAATGTTGCTTACCCAGGTTATGCAGTTTTTGTCAACATGTTCTCACCATGGGGAACTCTCATTGGCCCAGGATTCTCATTTTGTTCAGTTGTGCATTTTACTTCTGTTTTTTTCTAAAATCATTTTTATTTTGCCCTTGTGTGTTGCCTGTGTTGCTGAAATAACAAGAGCAACAACAACAACAACAACAAAAGCATGCCACTCTTTTTTTTGTAACATGGCCTTAATACGGACCTCTCAGATCCTTTAGATCTCACTTCAAACCAGAGATGGACTCCATTTCTAGAATGCATGCTTTACATGAAAATGAGATATTAGCTTTGACAGATGGCAGCTGTCAGTACATTAGCTTTACAGTGTCTCATAAATTGTAAGGGAGGCTGCTCTTATTCTGTGAATTAGATTTTACTAGCTTATCTATTTACAGTCATCAGCCTCTGATTTATTTCCCCTCATTTAATGGTAAAGAGAGAGTAAAGCCCTCCATGTGCCTGAAAAGCAACGCTAGATAGGGGGGGGGGGGGGGGGGTTTGGAAGTATTTCTTTCTTATTATTATTCTTAAAAGCCTTTACTTTAATGCTGTAATTGTTCTTGTCAGATCAAATGTCAAATAAGAAGGTACATAATCAGCTCAAACAGAACAAAGCTTCAATTCAGCAACAAGGCCTTAAACCTTTGCCTTATTTATATCAAGATCCCTAATATAAAACCTCTCTTGAGCTTTTAAAGAGAGTGCTTGTTTTAATTTCACTCTTAGGTATTTTTTATCCATAGAGAGAAGGACAGATTCCAAATTTGTGTGTGGCAGACACTATGCACTCAAAGAAAGGAACTGAGAAGGCAGTGTGACGATGTCAGATGGTTCTTCAAACGTACAGTCAAAGATGTTTCGTTAATAGATTTTCAGTTTTGCGTGAGCCTTAGCCAGTGTTAACAAGAAAGTTCTAGTGCAGATGGCCTTTGAGATCTGCTTGCATTACATTCCCATCTTTATCCCCCTCCCTTCATGCAATACCCCCCCACCCCATTCTTATTATTTCTACTTGACATTCTGCTTGCTGGGGAGTATTTACTTCACAATTCCCCAAATGAAAAGAGCATGCCTTGCCAGTCAAAATAAGGGATACTGATGTTTTTATACTTCATTAGTGAACTGATTTAAAATTTCACATTTTGCTTTCCCTAATTATGTTTCATTTGGCTGAGTTGTATTCCTGTAGGGTCTGCACTAGACTGTACTCGCTCAAATGTTTCTTCTTAATAGCCTGTTTCTGTTTTATAAGTAAACAAAAACATGACATAGTGATACTAACAATAATAATCAAATCCCAGAACATAAAGTTTATAGGAATGATGTTCCATTTGCAATGGATCAGCAACTTTTTTGACATATGGTTGAAAATCGGCTCATTTATGTAGTCTGATTAAATTTTAAAATGAAGGAATGCTTGTCGTTGCTGTGTGCTGTCAAGTTGCTTCCTACTTGCACTGACCCTACTTGGGCTTTCAAGGTACATGAGATGTTCAAGTAGTGGTTTACCATTGCCATCCCCCGTGTGTTTCCAGGGCCAAGAGGGAATTTGAATCCAAGTTTGTTCAGTCTTCGTTTTGACACTCTGTACATTACACAGCACTGGCTCTCCAAATTATGCTCACGGATTAGTTTTTAGTATTTTAAGTAATCTTTCACTTTTTATTCCTTTTATCACCATAAAACTATGTAACATATGAAAACTTAAGTGGCCTCTTGTAGCTATTACTGACAGTTGTATGAAAAAAGAGGTTTAAAATATAGTCTGAGTATTTTAAGTATTACAAAGGTTACTTTCCTATTGTACCTTAAAAATTGATTTTCTGTTTAGAAGCACAGTGGTGCCTCGACTTACGAACTTAATCCGTTCCAGAAGATGGTCGTAACTCGAATTGGTCATAAGTTGAAGCACCATTTCCCATAGGAATGCATTGAAACCCCATTAATCCGTTACGGCCGGGGGGAAAAAAATCACCAAAAAAAAAAAAAAAAAACCCACAAAAAACCCAAACACTGCAAACCCCATTGGAACACGCTGGGGCCAGAAGAAAAATCACAAAAAAACAAAACAGCACAGTAAGTCAAATTGGAAAATGCTGGGGCTGGAAAAAAAAATCATCAAAAAACAAAACAACACAGCAAGCCCCATCGGAACGCGCTGGGGCTGGAAAAAAAAACCACCAAAAAACAAAACAACACAGCAAGCCCCATCGGAATGCGCTGGGGCTGAAAAAAAAAAACACCAAAAAACAAAACAACACAGCAAGCCCCATCGGAATGCACTGGGGCTGGGAAAAAAAACACCAAAAAACAAAACAACACAGCAAGCCCCATCGGAATGCGCTGGGGCTGGGGAAAAAACACACACACCAAAAAACAAAAAAAATCACAGCACAGAAACATAACCCCCCCCCCCAGCCCAAACCCACGCTGCAAAACCCTGTATGTACTCACTCAGAAGCAGAAAGCAGCACCAGGCAGTCGGAAGCCTCTCTGCAAACGCACACACTCTAACCGTTGGGGTGAAAGAGCTATGAAGAAGCAGCCTCTTCCCCGACCAACGGGTAGTAATTTAAATTCCCCGCCTTTCCCCCCACCTTTTTTCTGATCGTAACTCAAAGCTCTGGTCGCAAGTCGAAGCAAAATTTTGCAGCCGGAGCTGGTCATAACTCGAATTGGTCGTAAGTCGGGACGTTCGTAAGTCAAGGCACCACTGTATTTCGAAGCTGGTGCTACAGATACATAACTGTAGCAGCAGCAGCAGCAGCAGCAGCAGCAATAATAATAATAATAATAATAATAATAATATTAATAGAAACAGTGACTCAGCTACTCAGTGGGGATGGAAAAATGACAGCAGACAACCAAGAAAAGGCAGTAGTGCTCAATTCCTACTTTAGCTTGGTCTTTTCCCAAAAGACAGTTTTTGACCCTCCAGGCAAATGTGAAATACAAAAGGAGAAGCCAGGATTGCAGCTTAAGATTGATAAACAAATATTCAAGGAATACCTTATTATTTTGAACAGGTTCAAATCCCCAGGGCTGGACAAACTGCATCCAAGAGTAGTGAAGGAACTGGCGAAACCATTGTCTGTTATTTTCTTGAAATCATGGTGGATGGGTGATGGAGGAGGGCTAACGTTGTCCCTATCTTCAAAAAGGGCAAAAAGGAGGAACTGGGGAAGTACAGATCAGTCAACCTGGCATCAATCCCAGGGAAAATTCTGGAGCAGTTTATAAAGCGGTTACTCTCCAAGCCCCTTGAAAACAATGCAGTGATATCTGGAAGCCAATATGGATTTGTCAGTAACAAATCCTGCCAGACTAATCTTAATTCATTTTTTGATTGTGTAACTTCCCTAGTGGATGGTGGGACTGCGGTAGACATAATATATCTTGACTTCAGCAAAGCTTTTGACAAAGTGCCCCATGATATTCTGATTAGCACGGTAACAAGGTGTGAGCTGAATAGAACAACTATCAAGTGGATACACAGCTGGTTATAGAATCATACTAATCAGTGGCTCCTTCTCAAACTGAGAGGAGATAACAAGTGAGGTACTACAAGGCTCAGTCCTGGGCCCAGTTTTTATTACTGACTTGTATGAGGGAGTGCAAGGAATGCTTATCAGATTTGCAGATAACAGAGAACTGTGTGGAATAGCTAATGCTTTGGAAGATAGGAAGAAAATTCAAAAAGATCTCGATCTTTTATTCTATTGTTTTCGGTCCAGGCTCGAGCGGTGGGCTGAAAACAACAGAATGAAATTTAATATGGATAAGTGCAAAGTTCTACAGTGGGGGTAGGGGGACAAATGCACAGTTACAAGATGGGGGGAGATATTTGGCTCAGCAATACTACATGCAAGAAGGATCTTGGAATTATTGTAGACAAGCTGCATATGAGCCAATGGTGTGATGTAGCTACAAGACCAAAGCTATATGAGGGAAAACCAAAAGAACTGGGCATGTGTTGCTTTGAAAAAAGAAGACCGAGGGGAGATATGATATCACTTTTCAAATACTTGAAAGATTGTCATACAGAGGATGGTCAGGATCTGTTCTCGATCATCCCAGAGTGCAGGACACATAATAATGGATTCAAGTTTCAAGAAACCAGATTTCAGTTGAGTATCAAGAAAAGCTTCCTACTTGGTATGGCAAAGGAACCAATTACCTCAGGAGGTGGTGAGTGCTCCAATATTGGAGACATTCAAGAGAAAATTAGACAACCAGATGTACTTTGATTTGGATTGCTGTATTGAGCGGGGAGTTGGACTCGATGGCCTTCTAGGTCCCTTCCAACTCCATAATTTTATGATTCTATGAATGTTGTGGTATTTGATTTTAGAAAATGCAAACTTAATTTGTAAAATGTTTAAGCTTGTGCTTTTCAGGATGAGCAATTTAGACTAGGATTTCTTTATTTTAAAGAAAGAAACTTGAACATAATATAGTGAATAACACAGATTGCTTTTGTATAAGTAGAAAAAATAGAAAATTAAAATCCTTCCCTCATTAGGTTAGTGCTGAAGATATATGCTCATATGCTGCTGTGGGCAGAGTCTGAAGAACACAACAGCAGGAGGGCAGCTCCCTTTATATAAATCTAGCATTTAGTCAGCTGGGCTGCTATTATGTTATAACTTCATTTGAGCATGATTTGGTAGCTATGCCTAGAATTTATTCCCTTCTGTCTTCTTAAGCCTGAGCGATGCAAACGTGACTTGATGCCAAATAATTCATTTCATGAAGTTAAAAAGTTTGGGGGCTGTAGTTCTTCTGTGACGATTTTGAGAAATAACTCTAGAGGCTAATAAGTAGGAAATAAATCTAAGGTTTCACATATATAAAAGGAATGCAGGTATTTACTTGATGTGCCCATAATGACTCATCTCAAACAGTTGGCATGTATGGACAGGGCTCATCAAAATGGTTATCCTAATCACCAACTGGCACCATTTTGTTGTTTAGTCGTTAAGTCGTGTCCGACTCTTCGTGACCTCATGGACCAGAGCACGCCAGGCCCTTCTGTCTTCCTGGCACCATACCCAGGTTAAAAATAAGGCACACCTGGGTAGCTTCTCTTTCATCTCTTTTTTCTCAAGATTATTAATATCAATCTCGTGCATCACAAGCCACTAAAAAAAAATCTAAAGCAAGTTGTCCTGATGGCAATGAATGAACTTACGTTAAACAAGACTATCTACTCCTGTGTTTAAATATGAAACAAGGACAGCAGGGCCATTATTTTCATGGCCAACTTGATTACTGTGGATAGTGATGTTGTTGTCTTTCACCCTCCTCTGAAGTTGCTTTTGCCAATTAAAAAATCATTCCTGTGTGCTGTTACTGCTGTAATGCAAAATCTTTTGGGTACTGGATTTCAGTTGAATATCAGGAAAAACTTTCTAACTGTTGGAGCAGTGTCACGATGGAATCAATTATCTCAGGAGGTGGTGCTGGAGGCATTCAAGAAAAAAAAAAACAATCATCTGTCATGTATACTTTCATTTGGATTCCTGCACTGAGCAGGGGATTGGACTCAGTGGCCTTCTAGGCCCCTTCCAATTCCATCATTCCATGATGATGATGATGGACCATCAAATCAATTCTGACTTATGGCAACCCTTTACCAGGCTTTTCTAGGACAAAGTAGAGAGCACTCAGAAGTGGTTTACCCTTCCCTTCTTCTGGGGGCATCCTAGGACTATGAAGCTTGCCCAAGGCCACACAGGTTGGCTTTTCTGGATACAGAGTGGGGAATCAAACTCCTATCCTTTGGTCCACAGCCAGAGAATAGCTCCATTTCTATCCCTTTTCCCATGACACTCCTGGCTTGGATCCCAGGCACCCCATGTAGCTGCAACGCACAATTTGAGAACCCCTGGCCTAACTCATTCAGCAGTAATACAATTATTTAAATATTATGTATAATTGTTAAATCACTTATCATTTATTAAATGCACTTTAGCTGTTTCTGAGCACATTCAACAAAACATTTGACGCATGATGATGTCCAACATTAGAAAATGCTATGGGAAAAGTGCAGGGTGGAGTCACATGACCTGGAGTGTTGCTTTCCAAATGTTGTACCAATCATTCATGTCTGTCATCTCCAACCATGCAGTTACTGCTGGTGTACCCAGTTCTCTGCACCTACTTGATACCCAGGAGTCTGAGGATGGATAACATTAGGTTTCATCGTGTGATTAAAGAATGTAGATGATTGTGTCATGGACTGTTTTAGGTGCAATATGTGGCTACTTTGTGTTTCCATTTTAAGTGTCATTGATGTTCCACTAGAGTGCAATTCAGCTAAAATTACATCCCCACTAAAATTAAGGTAGACAGCTGATTTAAATAGGTTTTTAATCAACAGAACAACTTTAAATGTATGCATTACTTCAGAAAGCATTTTAATTTTTTTTAAAAAAAACTCCCAAGGAATTGTATAGTTCTAATTATGAGACCCCTTCACGGATTGCTGCCTTGTCGTGGCGAAGGGGCTTGAGTAATTCAGAGAAGCTATGGGCTATGCCGTGCAGGGACACCCAAGACGGACAGGTCATAGTGGAGAGTTCTGACTAAACGCGATCCACCTGGAACAGGAACTGGCAAGCCACTCCAGTATCTTTGCCAAGAAAACTCCATGGACAGAAACAAAAGGCTAAAAGATATGACGCTGGAAGATGAGCCCCTCAGGTCGGAAGGCGTCCAACATGCTACTGAGGAAGAGCGGAGGACAAGTACAAGTAGCTCCAGAGCTAATGAAGGGGATTGGGCGAAAGCCGAAAGGACCCTCAGCTGCGGACACGCCTGGAAGTGAAAGGAAAGTCCGATGCTGCAAAGAAAAATACTGCATAGGAACCTGGAATGTAAGATCTATGAACCTTGGTAAGCTGGATGTGGTCAAACAGGAGAAGGCAAGAATAAACATTGACATCCTGGGCGTCAGTGAACTAAAATGGACGGGAATGGGCGAATTCAATTCAGACGATTATCATATCTATTATTGTGGGCAAGAATCCCGTAGAAGAAATGGAGTAGCCCTCATAGTCAACAAAAGAGTGGGAAAAGCTGTACTGGGATATAATCTCAAAAATGATAGAATGATTTCAATACGAATCCAAGGCAGACCTTTCAACATCACAGTCATCCAAGTTTATGCACCAACCACCGATGCTGAAGAGGCTGAAATTGACCAATTCTATGAAGACGTACAACACCTTCTAGAACTGACACCAAAGAAAGATGTTCTTCTCATTATAGGGGCTGGAATGCTAAAGTAGGGAGTCAAGAGATAAAAGGAACAACAGGTAAGTCTGGCCTTGGAGTTCAAAACGAAGCAGGGCAAAGGCTAATAGAGTTTTGTCAAGAGAACAAGCTGGTCATCACAAACACTCTTTTCCGACAACACAAGATGCGACTCTACACATGGACATCACCAGATGGGCAATACCGAAATCAGACAAGAGGGCCTTCTTAAATGAACAGTGCAAAGATATAGAGGAAAATAATAGAAAGGGAAAAACCAGAGATCTGGTCAAGAAAACTGGAGATGTTAAAGGAACATTTTGTGCAAAGATGGACATGATAAAGGACAAACACGGTAGGGACCTCACAGAAGCAGAAGACATCAAGAAGAGGTGGCAAGAATACACAGAAGAATTATACCAGAAAGATCTGGATGTCCCGGACAACCCAGATAGTGTGGTTGCTGACCTTGAGCCAGACATCCTGGAGAGTGAAGTCAAGTGGGCCTTAGAAAGCATGGCTAACAACAAGGCCAGTGGAGGTGATGGCATACCAGTTGAACTATTTAAAATCTTAAAAGATGACACTGTTAAGGTGCTACACTCAATATGCCAGCAAGTTTGGAAAACTCAGCAGTGGCCAGAGGATTGGAAAAGATCAGTCTACATCCCAATCCCAAAGAAGGGCAGTGCTAAAGAATGCTCCAACTACCGTGCAATTGCACTCATTTCACACGCTAGCAAGGTTATGCTCAAAATCCTACAAGGTAGGCTTCAGCAGTATGTGGACCGAGAACTCCCAGAAGTACAAGCTAGATTTCGAAGGGGCAGAGGAACTAGAGACCAAATTGCTAACATTCGCTGGATTATGGAGAAAGCCAGAGAGTTCCAGAAAAACATCTACTTCTGCTTCATTGACTACGCAAAAGCCTTTGACTGTGTGGACCACAGCAAACTATGGCAAGTTCTTAAAGAAATGGGAGTGCCTGACCACCTTATCCATCTCCTGAGAAATCTATATGTGGGACAGGAAGCAACAGTTAGAACTGGATATGGAACAACTGATTGGTTCAAAATTGGGAAAGGAGTACGACAAGGCTGTATATTGTCCCCCTGCTTATTTAACTTATATGCAAAATACATCATGCGAAAGGCTGGACTGGATGAATCCCAAACCGGAATTAAGATTGCCGGAAGAAATATCAACAACCTCAGATATGCAGATGATACCACTCTGATGGCAGAAAGTGAGGAGGAATTAAAGAACCTCTTAATGAGAGTGAAAGAGGAGAGCGCAAAAAATGGTCTGAAGCTCAACATCAAAAAAACTAAGATCATGGCCACGGGCCCCATCACCTCCTGGCAAATAGAAGGGGAAGATATGGAGGCAGTGACAGATTTTACCTTCTTTGACTCCATGATCACTGCAGATGGTGAGAGCAGCCACGAAATTAAAAGACGCCTGCTGCTTGGGAGGAAAGTGATGACAAACCTAGACAGCATCTTAAAAAGCAGAGACATCACCTTGCCAACAAAGGTCCACATAGTCAAAGCTATGGTTTTTCCAGTAGCGATGTATGGAAGTGAGAGCTGGACCATAAAAAAAGCTGACCGCCGAAGAATTGATGCTTTTGAATTGTGGTGCTGGAGGAGACTCTTGAGAGTCCCCTGGACTGCAAAGAGAACAAACCTATCCATTTTGAAGGAAATCAACCCTGAGTGCTCACTGGAAGGACAGATCCTGAAGCTGAGGCTCCAATACTTTGGCCATCTCATGAGAAGAGAAGACTCCCTGGAAAAGACCCTGATGTTGGGAAAGTGTGAAGGCAAGAGGAGAAGGGGACGACAGAGGACGAGATGGCTGGACAGTGTCATCGAAGCTACCAACATGAATTTGACCCAACTCCGGGAGGCAGTGGAAGACAGGAGGGCCTGGTGTGCTCTGGTCCATGGGGTCACGAAGAGTCGGACACGACTTAACAACTAAACAACAACAACAACAATTATGAGACACTTACAACTCAATAATCAAATATTCACTATAGAGATTCACTGCAGAGCAAATGGCCATCTTTAAATTCTGTTCTTCATCGAACTGGGGAGGAATGGAAAAATAACTGACAAAATAACATAATCAGCCAAAAGGATTTTAAAAATACTTTAGTTCAACTCACTAAGACTGTGGAATGTCAAGACATGAATAACTGGGAACAGGCAGCAAGGTTTCTTTATATAATTGTGTTACTTGATTGTTGGTGGAATTTCCTTATGGATTAGTTCTCTACCCTAAAGCTAGCTTTTTCCAGCACAGAAACTGCAGGCTAAGATCAAGTCAATGCTGCCTGCTGTGCCTGCTGTGCAGTGCGGCTCCTGAAGTCCTAATTTTTGACAGTGGCCCACTATTAAATAACTCTAACTATTTAATTAACACACACTTACATTTCCATAGACGGTATCAAGTAGCTTGATCCAGAGGAATGAGCACTCTCACAGATCACTGGTTTGCACACTGGAAATGTTGGATCGAGGCATGTTTAGAGTGGGCCGCACCTCTTCAATATGTAACAAGTGTAAGATCTTTGCCAATCAATGTCATGTCATGTTCCCAAATATTTTAAGACACTGTATTTCACGACAACTCTGTAGCTCACCTGCATAGCTGGATCATTTTACCAAACTTGAAACCATTTTCTGAATATGACACAATTTAAAATAATGCTTTGCTTACAGAAGAAAGGTGTTGCTGGAGTGAAACCTCTATGATACCATTTCTAGGACATCTACATAGAACTTTCCCGATTGCTGCCCTGTACATCAGTGGTCCCCAACCTTGGGCCTCCAGATGTTCCTGGACTACAACTCCCAGAAGCCTTCACCACCACCTCTGCTGCCCAAGATTTCTGGGAGTTGAAGTCCAAGAACATCTGGAGGTCCAAGGTGGAGGCCCGGAAAGAAAAAACAAGACACCAGGCCTTCTCGGCAGTGGCTCCCAGTCTCTGGAACAAACTCCCTCCCGAGATCCGTTTGGCTCTCTCGCTGGGCATTTTTAAAAACCAACTCAAGACCTGTTTATATAGACAGGCCTTCCCTCCGGGCATTACTTAACTTACCTTTTTCTTTCCTCTATTTTTAACTATTGTCTATTGTATAAAGGTTGCAAATTGTCAATATATATTAACTGTTTTTACTCTGTGTTTTGTGAGCCACCCAGAGTAGACTATGTCTAAATGGGCGGCATATAAGCTTAATAAATAAATAAATAAATAAAAATAAATACAGTAGGACCCCCCATATCTGCAGGATCAGTATCCACAGTTTCAGTTATCTGTGGTCTGAAAATATTAAAAATATGAAAAGAAAAAAACTAGAAATATGTATTTTCACGATGTATTTACCAGAACTGACCTCTAGTGGGAGCCAGGGACCACACTATGCATTCTTGTTGTTGAAGAATACATAACATGGTCTCTGGCGCCCTCTAATGGCCAGTTCTGGTAATACATGGTGAAAATACTTTTTTCTCAATTTTTTTCTTTTACCATGCCGTGTATAGTGTTCGCTATTATCCGTGGTTTTCAGCATCCACGGGGGGGCTTGGAACCAATCTCCTGTTCATGCAGGGGTCCTACTGTATGTGTAATGCCATAGTAGGTATGTACCATTATATAGTCAACGTTTTTTTTCACCAGAAGGTAATAAAATCAAGAAAGCAGATGGCTTTGAGAGAGCATAAAGGAAATGAGTGACGGTGATCTCATAAGTTCAGACAGACCTATTAGAGATTGTGCTGCTCTTCTTACCTAGAAAGCTAAAGTGATTTCCTGGATGATACAGGCATCTCTTTACCTGGATAGTTCAACATTTCTTTCAAAGATGTTTGTGCAGCCCTATCTTAGCCATAGCTTAAATCTAGGACTTAAAGATCTCGAATAGTTGCAGAATCTGAATTATTTTTCAGCTGACCAGAGAATGGCACTTTTTAAATGGCATGTGCTTATCCACACAAAATTGCAGACAAAGCACATGAAAGCTGACTGAACGTGTGCAGATTCTCATTTTACATTCCAAGCCTGAGAAGAACTTCCCTGAGAAACAATATCTGAATCATAACATTACCTTAGTAAATTCATATTCCTGCCTAGGCAATTACAGACTTCAGCGATATTGCTAGTTTACTATACAGTGGTGCCTCGCTAGACGATGTTAATCCGTTCCACGAGGATCGCTGTCTAGCGAAAACATCGTCTAGCGAAGCACGTTTTCCCATTGGAATGCATTGAAATCGCTTCAATGCGTTCCAAGGGAAAACGCAGTCGTCTTGCGAAATTTCCCATAGGGAAACCTCGTCTAGCGAGTGAGGGTCCCCATCGGAATGCACTGACAGCTGCACTGACAGCTTTTCACCACTAGTCGGCGCACTCCTATGGGGAAACCTCATCGTCTAGCGAAAATCGCCATAGGGAAACATCGTTTTGCGAAGCGCAGTAGCGATCGCAAAAAGGCATCGTCTAGCGATTTCCTCGTCCTGCGAGGCAATCGTCTAGCGAGGCACCACTGTATTTGCCTGTTGGATAAAAGGAACATAAAGGATATGGGGAACCTTACATATTTAAACTGATTTTCTGGTGCCATAGTTGTTAACAGGAAATACCAGGGTTTAGGAATGGCGTACTAGATGTAAAACACTAAAACGTTACTTTGGGAAAGTTACATTTAGAAGATTAGATGGCTCAGTTGTTCATCTTGTTTAGTACAAAAGGAATTATTTGAACTGTGATGCATGACATGTATCTTATTTCCAAGCTATGACAACTGCTGTATGAGCTGTGGAGTCATTGGCCCACCTGCTAATTAACATGTGAGTTGGACAGTTCAGTTCTGCTATGATCTGTCCTTCAGGCAGACATGTTTCCTACTGTGTGGATTGCGAATTGCCCATTCTCTGTTTGTTCCCCTTCCCTTATATGGAATCATAATACATAATACAGAATTACTTTTCAAGTCACGTCTTGGAAGTGTTCCATGTGTGGAAAAAGTAAGTTAGAGAGGTTTGCTAAAACTTGGGGCATGGAAAATTCGTTGAAATCCTGTCATATGCAACGCTGGGAAATTAGAAAAATAGGTTGTTTACTGCAGCCTTTCCCTTGTGATTTATAATTAGTCTTAGGAGGATACAGATTTTTAATACAAAATACTGTTCCTCTCCAGTAATTATTTGGATGTATTTTTCCCCCTTGAGGGAAAATAAAAGGTTCCAACTGCTTCTGCTTTTCTAAATCCTGTATATTATATTAGTCCTAACACAAACAGCAGGAGCAGGAGCCATAATGCTAATTTTGTGATATCTTGCTTCTTTGTATAATCAAACATTTAACTAACATGGTCATGCTGTCCTTGCTCTAAGCTATATTTGGTACTCCTTGACCTCACAGTTGTGGGCTGTTTTGTTATGTTCCGCCAAGAAACACAGCCTCCCAAAATAGAATTTCTATAGGTCACCTGCTTTAAGATGTATACATTTGGAAAAGTGTTATTTATTTTTCTTTACTGTTCCAGTAATAATAAATGTTGTTTACTACTAAGTTCTAAAAAGAGAAAAATTGTAAATTTTTATCAGGTATTAATTTTGGGGGGGGGGGGTCATATTATCCCTATTCAGTTTGGCAGTCAGAGTTATGAATTTTTGCACAGAGCCTCTAGGCAGAACCAATTCCCTGTTGTCGAGAATTCCCCTCTGAAGTGCAGAAGACTGAAAGTGAACAAGAGAAGCGTGGTAGAAGTGGTGCAGGCAGTAAACAGTCTCCCATCCTCCCCACTTTCATTTCTGTTTGCTTGAAGGATGGGGTAATAATTGAGCATGACTGTTTTGAGGGTTTTTGAACCAAAATTGAGACATCATCTGATTTTTCACAAGAAAAAATGTTAATTTAGCTTGTCAGGTGGATGGAATGAATTCGTTTCAGTGTCAAAGTGTAGGTCAACCCAAAGTTGACTCCTTTCACTCTCCCCACCTGATCATTTTGCAGATGTTATAAGCACATTTTTCACCTCTAACTTGGGACAGAATGGATTCATCACAAAATCCTTGATGCTTTTCCTCCAAATCCATTGTGGTCAGTGTAAAAGTGCAAGAGCTCCTCTTGACAAACCTCCAAGACCATATAATAAAAAATAAAGTTTCTTATATTTGCCACAAAAAATGCAGAGGCAGTGGATATAGAGGATTTCCCCAGCTGACTAAATTTAGGGGCAAGCTTAGGATCCCTGATACATATATAGTCAAGCTGTGTGTTGTGATGAATGTTTGTTAGGAGAAGGATTACATAAAGATCAATGTGTTGTAATGATTAGAGTTTCTGACTAAGACTAAGAATTGTGCATTCAAATATCTACTCCACCATGAACTTCACTGGACCTAGCATTCTTTCTGTCTAACCTTTTCAAAATAGTTTGAAATTGATTTCTACCATCCCCTGGCATTGTTGTTGTTGTTTTGTGTTGTCAAGTTGCCTCCGACTTATGGCGACTTTCCAAAAAGTTCCGTCCTCAGCTGTCCTGCTCAGCTCTTGTAAACCCAAGCTTGTGGTTTCTCTAGGGAGTCAGTCCATCTCATATTTGGTCTTTCTCTTTTCCTGCTGCCTTCCACCTTTCCCAGCATTATTGTCTTTTCCAGATAATCTTGCCTTCTCTTGTTGTGTCCAAAGTAGGACTGCCTCGGCTTCAACATGTTTGTCTTCAGAGATAGTTCAGACATGATTTGCTCTAGGACCACTTGTTTATCTTTCTGGCAGTCCAGAGTATATACTGGCACTCTCTTTTAAAACCGATTAGGTTTTTCCCCCTCCTCTTTCTTCCCCATTACCATCCCTGATATTTCCTCATGGTCTCCCATCCAAGTACTAACCAGGCATTAGCCTGTGTAGTTTCCAAAATCAGATAGAATGAAGTATGTTTATTGCACGATCCTGGTAGTTCTGTCCGCTACCCACAGCATGATGTCAGCTGGTGAAGTGCACATCTGCACAAACAAAAATCAAAAGAGCAAGGCAGAAATGTCCATCTGATTATGTCATCATTTCAGCTTTTTGAATTTAACCTGGCACAGTTACAGGTCTTCTTTAAATACGTACCTAAAGCTCAGGAAGTGTTAGGATCAGGTAAGTGGCTAGTAATTCATCCTCAGAACTCTTGTACCATTTTACACATGCCGTTTTGGAATGCAAAGACATTGAAAATGGGTCAGACAAAAAGAAAGTAATTATAACCTTTGGGAAAACGTCTGATACTCCTTCTCTGGTTACAGCAAAATCATGGAAGATCGCTACTGATTCTGTGGTTTAGAAGTTCTGTTTTCAAAATCCACATTCTCCTGTTCATTAACTACTCATGTGTCAAAAGAAGCAAGCCTTACAGGAGGAGGATTCAGAAAAGGTGCAGACCTCTGAATCATAGTGTATGGCCTGTGGAATGAAGAGAGGTTTGTCTGTCCTATTACATTTTTAGGAATTAACGAAGCAAGTTTGGTTTTCCACATATAACGGATTCAGTCCAGATCTTCAGTGTTTTAATGAGTTCCAAAACTGCAGAGTTGAGACCTACTTCATCCCTATAGCAATTTCGTGAGTGGCTTATAGGATATTCCCAGACTCATAGCACTAAATAGTATCAAGATAAGCCATTGGATTGGCAGTACAAATATAAGAGAAATACAATGCCAAAATTAAAATATATAAAAAAGGGAAGTACAAAATCCTTTAAGCTTATAATAACTTTGTATGCCTGGCTCCTTTCACCCAGTTGTCTCTAAACTGCTGTTCATGCTTCTGGCCAGTGTGGTGATGCCGGCGGGGGGGGGGGGGGTAATTTTGAGCCTAAATTTCAAGAAGTTGTGGTTTATCCCTTCCTTCCCAATGTAATGTTGTTGTTTAGTCGTTAAGTCGTGTCCGACTCTTTGTGGCCCCATGGACCAGAGCACGCCAGGCCCTCCTGTCTTCCACTGCCTCCTGGAGTTTGGTCAAATTCATGTTGGTTGCTGCAAAGCCTCCCGGAGTTTGGTCAAATTCACGTTGGTAGGTTCGATGACACTGTCCAGCCATCTTGTCCTCTGTCGTCCCCTTCTCCTCTTGCCTTCACACTTTCCCAACATCAGGGTCTTTTCCAGGGAGTCTTCTCTTCTCATGAGATGGCCAAAGTATTGGAGCCTCAGCTTCAGGATCTGTCCTTCCAGTGAGCACTCAGGGTTGATTTCCTTCAGAATTGATAGGTTTGTTCTCTTTGCAGTCCAGGGGACTCTCAAGAGTCTCCTCCAGCACCACAATTCAAAAGCATCAATTCTTCGGTGGTCAGCCTTCTTTATGGTCCAGCTCTCACTTCCATACATCGCTACTGGAAAAACCATAGCTTTGACTATGCGGACCTTTGCCCCAATGTAATATAGCACCAATCCCAATGTTTGGTCCAAATGTAATATAGCACCATAAATTCAAAAGTGACTAAATTCCGTGTTAGAGGGAAGAAAATTAGGGTAAGGTTGCTTCAGTTGCCTACCAGAGCTTTGAATCTTATTTCTTTTGTTTAATTAATTTCTTCCCTGCCTTTCTCCTTGTAGAGGGAATCTAAGTGGCTTACAAATAATTTTAAAATGCTACTATTAAAACTGTTTCCCTAGAATTGGCAGCCAAGGAGAAAAAGTCATCAGCATACTGGTAGCACTGAACCCCCAAACTCTGGCCAACTTTAATTTTTATCAGGAACTCATTGGATTACTATTATGTCGGCAGATTATCAGTGTCATTATCATTACCATTCTTAATTACATTTATGAATGCATTACGTTGTGTTATATGTTTTTGTTATTATCAGCATACTGTTATGTTACTGTCAGCATGCCAGAAAAGAAAAATTTAAAGCCAGATAAATACTCTTGGACAATTCTGGAATTGTACTGTGAAAATACTTACAAATCACAAAACAATGTCTGTGGAAATTTCAATGAATGCTTGGGAATCTAAGGTATGGAAATTATCTTTGATGGAAAAACTCAGTGCCCACTCACTAGTCAAGTGCCAGAATTCCAGTATGGATTTGCTTTATACAACCTGGCTTCCTTTCATTCAATATTGTAATAATCATACTGATTCTCTCAGCAAACCCCCAGCCACTCATGCTGGTTTATGGAAATAAATTATATTAACTAGTAATACCATTTGATACACTTGTTATATAGGGTATGATAGTCTGTAACTATTTTATGGTTTTGTATACTGTATCTTTTTTAAAAATTTAATTAAGAAAATTACAAAACAGAATACTTCTCTGGCCAGTTAGGCTTAATAGAAGAATACTACTGAACTTGAAAAAGTCCTATCAAAATGTTCTTCAAAATGACTTAGAAAGACCTTTTAACATAATTCTGAAAGTAAGTGGAATATATTACTCATTACTAGAGATGTAAAATTTCTGAAAATTTCCTTTTTTTCCAGAAAAAAAAACAAAAAAAATTTCCCCAGAGAAAATAGAAATTTTCAGAAATTTTACATCTTAACTTATTACACTAAAAAGTAATTCTGTAATTATTTCTTAGCCAAAATCCACTTTTTCCCCACCTCACATTTGTGTGTGTGTGTGCGTGTGTGCGTGCGTGCGTGCGTGCGTGCGTGCATCTGGGCAAGGAGGTATTCACTATCTCTGTGGGCAAATATAAGTTCCGTTTTCAAGGGGCTGTTACACACAGCTTGTGTAAGCGCAGCCCAAAGATTGCTGGAGCAAATTGCCTGCTGAGCAGTGAATGTGAATAACATTCTTCCAGTTATACATTTTTTGAATGTAACTTAGTTGCACCCTTAGTAGCATGAAAATTAATTAGATATATATAACTATATTATCTGTGACTAGTTACTTCCTTAAAGACTAACTTTTATATTTTTTAATGAGAGCTTTCATGGAGAAGTCCACTTCATCAGACATGAGCTCTTATGTCTGATGAAGTGGTCTTGTCCACAACAACTCACATTAAAAAGTATAAAAGTTAGTCTTTAAGGTGCCTCCATGTTTTTGGTCTTTTTAACTTTTTATTTTTACTTTCTCTTCACCTATAATGCTTGCACAGACTAACATGGCTACCCCTTGTACAACTAGTTACTTCCTAGCTCTGATGTGAATGTACCTTGTTAAAGGAAGCCATTTCTGTTTCCACATGACGGGGGCTTCTGATTCCCCTTCCTGTCCACCTATAGCCCACCATGCTGGATCAATGACATTGTGGACTCCCCCCCCCCCCCCTTCAGAAGAAGGCTCAAAATTATAGAGGCTTTGAGGGCCAGAGAGCCCTGGGCCCTTATTGAACAAGTGGAACACCAGCTGCAGCTCTTAGGATCCAAATTTGTGCTTCCTCGAAATGGAAGAGCAGCATAGGATGTTGCGCTCCTATCTTTAACATAAAACACAACACATTGTCCTCATTCTCTGGCTGGCAGAAAAGCATACAAAGTGCTTACTTGTTGTCTTGTCTTTTGGTGTGATGAGATGATAGCAGACGGCATTCTTCCTGTACAAATAGTTTTTATCATTGCTTGTCCTTGTAATACAAAGTCTTTAAATAAAAAGCAACAATTAAAAACAACAACACCTAACATCTGGCAGTTCAAGTATATTTATTCAGAAGGAGTCAGCTATATAGATTACATTTGCAGAGGGGGCACATATTATGTAAATGCCACCGAAAACTTCCATAATGTAAATTCTTGTCCTATGGTGGATTACAATGTTCTTGAGGGCTACAGCAAGATTTGAGCTTTGATCAGCAATCATAATAAATAGTAATAATCATTCTGTAGGACTTTGTTGCAGCTTTACATCTTCAAAGCATTTTAAATGTTTAAAAATTAATTGATTAGGGAAAGATAGCTGGTCAGATTGGTAAAACAGAGAGTTCAATTTTTGAGGGAGGCTGTATTTTTTCTTCTTCAGTAAATTACAGTGCTTTGATGTGTCTGCAGTTTCATGTGTACTTTAGAAAATAAAACAATCCTATTGTATTCCTGAGATGCACAACATAATTCATTTATCACAGTCTGAATTTCTTCGTGCATGCAACAGTTTTAGGAAGACCAAAAGACTTTAGACTTGTTTAGTGTAAGAAGACTTTTGACCACTACATTTTCTGTGCATTGTCACAGTCTTGCTGCCAGAGCCATTTTCACATTCCAGTTTTAGCCAGTATATCTTTCCAAAGCATCTCAATGTGCTAATTTCAGTCCACCCAAATAGTATAATGTTTTGAGGAACAGAAGATAGACTTTCTGATTAGGGGTGACATGCATTCATTGATATTATATGTCAATGTGCAATCCGTGGATGGCATCTGGCCCCAAGGCGGCTTGTTTATTTGCTTGTTTGTTGATCAGTCTCAACACCAACACCCCAGAAAATGTCACCTCCAGAATTTAGTGGTAAACTGGTAAAAACTCCTTTGAACCAATTAAAAAAAGGCATTTCCTGTGGTTTCTGAAGTTTCTTTGCATTGGTTTGCTGCTGGAGTTTGGAGTGTGTGTGGCCCACAATTAATTTTGAGGGCACAGTTTGGCCCCGACTCACAAAGCTGCTCACCCCAACCTATATATTAATTGAAACCTCAAATTAAAGCCTAAACAAGATCCATAGGACCAAGACTTCTGAGACCACATAAGGCTAGGCAGTGCTATTATCTGAAATACTAAAGAGCTGCTGCCAGTGTAGGCAGGCTTGTGTTAGCTGGAAAATCAGTCTGGTGTCTGTGTCAGGGCCAAGGAAATTCCATGCTGCCAGGGCCAAGGAGCTTCCAGGAGGTACTCTTCCCATTTCAGTGCCTTCCTTCTTTCAATCAAGGTGCATGGGTGTATTCCTCATTTTAAATTTACAATTCTAGAAGCATGACATTGAAGGCTTTAAACAAGCTGTATGCTCCCCCTCCAGCTTGAATTAAAGCAGAAAGACACTAAAATGTGACATCTTTTGGTGCAGCACGACTTGCAAGAGACTATATATGGACTATGAGCTGCATGCTTCCCACCCCTGTCTAATATAAAGAGTAGTCAGCTGACTAGATGGGCGGGGTATAAATGTAATAAATTAATTAATTAATTAATTAATGTGTGAGCTGGAAATATGCAGTCTGCTTATGTGCAGACACACCAGTTGCTTTAATCCTAGCATCTCCACTTGCAAATAGCCAGATATGTTACTATGTCTTTTTCATTTGCTACTTCCACTTCAGTGAACAGATACCTGCATCTGTGCACAACAGTTGTGCAAAACACTTTGGCCCGCAGGATGGTATGTGTGAAATGGTCCTATAATTTTTTATCAATAGCATCCTTAGAAACTGGAGTTAGGGAATATGAGGATAGGTAAGGTGGTGGCAAGGATACTGGAGCTTTAACTACTTCTTCCAAAGGCAAAGTTGAAATATGCATGTACACACAAGTACACAGATAGGGAAATATGAAGTATTCCAGTAAGCAATCTTCAGAGGATCCTTCCATTATTTCTGGCACTAATATTATATTCCTGTCTGTGTTTGCAGGTTCATATGGAAATTGTTTTTGTAATAATTTTGTGATTTTATCTGTTGTTTTATGTTGTTTGGAAGCCGCCTAGAGTGGTCACAAGACCAGATAGGCGGGGTATAAATGAAATAAATAATAATAATAATAATATGGCTTATAATGTCCCCTCCCCCATGCATAATGTTACAGAGCCAGCTGATACATCTTTTTCCCATGAAAACTTAACTGAGCTCTCAACCTCTTGACAGAAGGCCGTTTAGTTCTGCTTGTCTTGAATCATTATTTTACCTTCCTCCATAGACGTTCTTTTTGACATGCCACGTATAGCAAAAAGAAGTGAACTCCTGGCATTATTCATCAAAGATTTCTTTAATTCACTTTCACAGTGATAAAGTGCTACAGAGGATGCCTCTTGACTTCAAGAATGAAGTCAAGTCAAAACCAAGAAATCATTTAAACGATTTTCCTCTCTCAAGACCAATCACTTGGAATAAGGATTGAAAACGGAGGTCACTGGACATGAAAGAGGCCTTTCAGCTACATTTCATTACATTTGCTGCTTCGATAAATTAACTTATTTTCTTTTGGTATTCTGTGAAAGAACTGGAAATAAGAATGTATTTTTGCAAAGCAAAGCCATACAATTATTCCTTATGACATAAAATGTATTCTTTTAGAAGCTTCATTTGCTGCAAGAAATAGTAATGAGCCTTGCAGTATCTTTTAAGTTAAGTAGTTAAACTATGGATCTCATGACTACATGGATAAGTGTCAGAGTGTCTAGAATAAATGACTTCCAAAATGGATCGTGTAGATGTATTGTTGCAGCTGGCTCTTACTTTGCACATCTTTGGTCGTCTTCTTATTTCCCTACTACCAAAGGTACTGTAGTAGGGAATTGTTGTGGTTATACCAACTTTAAATGAGGCAGCCCTAAGCAATGATATTGTATGCCATCCGAACCCAGTCGCCAAAGTCTTCAACCAATAGAGTCTTTTCATCCTGCTTATCTTTTTTGTTTGTTTATTTTATTTTAAACAATCAGCTTCACATTCTACTTTCTGTTTCTTTTTATGTGACTAAAATATTCTGGCTTTCTGCACTTTATGTGTTTTATAATATCTTAAAGTGTATTCATTTTTCTTCATTGGTCACCTTTTTGATCCAAGCAATTGTTAGTACCTTTTGCGTAAATTCATATTTCAAAAGTTTCCAAAAACAATAAAGTTCCCTGTATCAAAATGTTATAATTGTCACAAATATTTTTGGTAATTGTCAAATGACCCGCCCAGCAAAATTCTAAAAGGTGAAACGGACTTTAACCTTCAAATGTGCAAAATATTCTATGCTTTAAAAATGTATGGAGCATAACACATCGGTTAAAATATTGCTTGACAGGTTTTATATCAGTTACAGCTTTTACAACAACCAGATGGAGATGGTGATTAATGCAGTGGACATATGGAATTTTCATTTGAAGCTTCTGTTGAGTTGGAGCTTGTACTTCTTTTCTGCTTTTTGCGCCATCCTAACATTGGCTTGACAATTTGGAGGCATCCAGATTGTTTTCTTCAAACACTTCCAATGTCAGTTGGGTAAGTGATGTAGCATGAAAAATGGCAATAGTTAGTATTCATAACAGATTCATAAACATTGCAGCTTTTTGCCAACTAGTTTCCTAAAACAGTTGTGTCAAGTAGAACCCTCAAGAGGTTTCTAGTAAAGTCATCTAGGAGCATACACCATGAGTTTGTCTCTAGTAAAATGTTGCATCTGAAGTATTTATGTTTGTTACTGTGTCTTTGCAACCAGCTTCTACTTCCTGTAATTTCCCTGTTCATTTATAGACACTGATGATTTGCATCACCTGCGATGTTCATACTAATTTGTGCTAGTTTTTCATCTCTTCTTTAGAGTATATTCAAGTAAGTTTCTAAATAAATTCTGATTTTCTTTCTCTTCAATATGGTACATAGCTAAATCATTGATTACTACAAACCTAATAACATCAACTGGGTTTAAATAGAACCCGTTGTTGTCAATAATTATAATAATTAAAGAGGTGGATAGAGAATTTGCATCCGAGAGTCAGCTTTCTTTTTTCTTCTTCACAGACATTTCTGCAATATGGACAACAGATGTAGCATGTTTATGAAATTCAGCTGATTTGTCAGATTCCTTTTTCCAGTCCTTTGAACCTCTTAAAAATATTTCATTTTTTCAAGTTTGGCTCAGCATTTCAATAAACATAGCAGGAGGTTGCATCAGATGCTGAAGAGTTTTCTAGCCATTCTTATTTCTGGAATCATCTTTACTGGAAATTATTGTCCTTATTGTTCTTCAAATATGAATGAAGTTTAATCTCTTGAAATGTCTCATACTCCTTTTTTTGAGAAAGAGAGAGGGAGATTCCCAGCAATATCAGATTCAGAAGCTGTATGTTTGCCAATACCCAGGTCAAAGCTAGAGTCCTCAGAAAAAGCTGATCAAATTTGCAGTGAACTCCTATTTTAGCACATAACGCCAAGCCCTACGGCAGTCCAAAATGGCTCCCGACCCAGTTTTTTTCTGCTGTATTTTTTTAAAGATACACTGCCGTTTTGGGCGGTACAAGATCACCTTGTTTCCCCACCAGTTGTCTTGCCTGCCTCTTCCCCACCCCCCATTTTCCACCCCCTTGCTCCTCCCTCAACCACCCTACATGTCTGTCCTTGCCATCATGCCTTTCAATTTTTTTCCTCCTTTGTACGTCTGTTCGCCCATGCAGAGGACTGATTCCCTTTTTTAAAGCTATATTTAGAATCGCCCATCTGAGGATGGATGGCCATGGCAGACGGACTAGAGCAGAGGCACATTGTCATTTGAAAATGACAGCAAGCTCCTAGCTTCACTGTAATGCTGGATGAAGTATCTGTTTTAGACCCAGGGAGGGACGTACATACTAGAAGTGTAGAGAAGGGCACAGACAAAATAAATACTCCCGGGTGTCACTGTTCTTCCTCTGTTCCTCTTTTCATCCTTTATTATCAAGAAAAAGAAGAGTTGTGAGAAGAGTGAATGCGTTACAAAAAAATAAAGGGAAATTTAGGGTAAACATTTTTAGATCACTTTTTAGATCTCCCTCTTTATCAAGAAGTAATCGCCACTGTTCTCATCAATAATAACTTAAGAATAAATGAACTCTTGCTTCTTACTTCAGGCAAATAAAGTTGATTCTGAAAAAGAAACAGTAAGAAAGAGTAAAGGAAGGTCCAAGAAGTGAAGGTTAATTATAGCCCATAATGCAAAGTTCTAGTGTTTAATTCTTTTTTGAGAGTCATGTTACTATACAGGTAGGCTTTTCAGGCAGTATGTTCTTGTTACATGTCATCAAATTGCCTCCAACCCATAGCAACCCTGTGAGTGAGTGACTTCTGAAGTGTCCTTTTATTAACAGCCTTGCTCAGCTGTTGCAAATTCAAGACTGGCTTCCTTAATTGAGTCAATCCATCTCATATTTGGTCTTCTTTTTTTCTTGTTGCCTTCAACTTTTGTTAGCATTATTGTCTTTTCCAATGAATTTTGTCTTCTTGTGATATATGGAAATATGACAGCTTCAGGCAGTAGAGTGCCATTATTTTTAAATCCTTTTTTCCCCAAATATTTATATGTGTAACTAGAGTGACTGTGAACATGAAAAAATCCAATCTTCTTAGGTAAAGTCTTGAGTGAGTAGACACTGAGGGGCAGTTTCAGAAGAGCTATGCCTTGTTCACTCAATTTTTCATAGGGTACCATTCTTATACTGCTCCTGTCCTCAAAACAAGATTTGAAAAAAACCTAGAAGAGTGAAAGCAGGGTTGAAACACACACACACACAAAATCCTTCACCTGTTATACACATCTAAAACAGTTCCTCTAATTCTTCTTCTTTGTTGTCTTCTTCATCTTCTTCTAGAATGATGATTGATGGGGCCATAGAATGTGCTTTCCTTCAGCTCTCCATTCCCCAGAAGCTGAGTTTTCTTTCGGATAAGGATGACTGAAGAAAACTCCATACAACAGCTGCCTCTCTGCCCATTGTTACAAATACCATTAAGCAATTCTGAGATGCTAATGGAGAAACAGCCCTTTATTCAGGCACAGGTAGTGGAGGTCTAACTCGAAAGTAGTTCCCATTGTGATCAATAGCACTTCTAAGTAATGTTTAGGGTCAGGTTGTGATAGAACATCAGGACTGATGTATAATTATTGCAATTAGGGAGAAAGGAAAAGTAAAGAAAGATAGTTGAGAATGGTGTAAGCAGGGAGGGGTTTGAAGGAGGTCAGGCCGAAAGACTGCCTGGTGACCAAACGTGTGGAGGAAAAACATCCTGTCTTTAAGCCTTTAAAGCAGAGTTAAAAGCTCCTTCATGTGCTCACGTACCGATGGAATGAAAGAGGCTGTGCAGGCAGGGCCCCTCCAGATCAAATCTGGGAATACAATAGGCACAGGTGCTTGAAATTGCAGGCCATAATGCACAGATGAATTAAGTGCAAGCTTGTATCTGTGATTTCAAGAGAGGTATAGCTTGGTCTGAAGAAAAGGAATAAAAGTGAGCTAGGTAAGTGCAAAGATAATTCATCAACTTCAAAAGGAATGTAACAGCTTAGAACAAATAGGGAATGGAGAAAGGGCATGGGAGAGAACTGAAGATGAAAAGTAATATAAGATTGCAGGGAAACACGGTGTCATCTTAATCTGATAGGCTTAAAGTTAGTTTAACCGGTTTGAGCACTTTTGCCTAATTTTTTAAAAATCTTTCCAGTGAAGTTGAAGATATTTACTTGGCCCATTGAGACAGGCGAAAGTGACTTATGGATAATCCTGCAGATGGCAACCCACGTGGGAGGGAGACATTTCTTGTTATATCAGGGTGGGTGTCATATAACAGGTACCAACTCAGCCAAATAGCAAGTACTACTTGCATGGAGCACTGCCATACAAAACCATTTTCTGCACCTTCTGCATCTCGTACTGAACAGGTCAAAACAAGTTCTTCAGTCTTTGGAGCATAACTGAAAACTATACAAAGATTGAATCACAGGACAGAGAGCTACATAGGTTGAAAGGACTCATAGAAAAGAACTGGAAATAACTTTTCCACTAATAAAAGTCTGAACTGTTGGGGGAATCTGCCTTGCATACTTTTGGGAGCAAATAGGCTGACCTAGGCAAATTTAATGGAAAAAAAAATTCTATGTTGATTTGTTGTGATGAGTGTGTTGATACATAGCATAGATTAGAAAAGCACTTTCTCTGGAACGATTTACCAACCTGTTGTTTATGGCTCTTCTTCCTTACATGTTCCAGATGACCTAATTGGCTGCCATATTAAAATTTGATGACCATGTTTAGGTCAGACTGGCTGGTAATATGACAGATTTACTACCACTCCGTGGCAACTGCTTTCCCACTGTATGCCTGAAAGTTTAATGGAGATTCTTTTACAAGAATAGTAACAGCTGGTCCCTGACTGTCCCTGTGGGGCTTGGCCACTGACGGGTGATAGGGATATGTCATGGATGCCCTCTGAGTCTGTGTGCAAAGCAGTGTTTTTGTCCAGTAGCCTTACCAGCACTTGGTACCAACTTTGGATAAACTGCTTCAGTGTCACAGCTCATTAAAATTATTTCTTAGAAGCATTCTGTCAGTCAATGGAGAATCTTCCCAGGTGGTGAGATTCATGATGGAGGTGTGAAAAAGATAAATGTATTTAAAGTTTGGGGGGAAATCTACGTATAGAGTTGGAAGTGGAAAGAAAATGGATAAAAATAAATGAAGCTATCAACATTCAAGTTTTTAACAGGTGGTTAATGCTTCCCATGGGATGATTAATGGAATCCAGGCAATTGTATCTCATTCAAAGGTGGTATAGTATTCCTCAGAATAATCCTTCAGTGTTTGTTCCCTTTGATTCAAAAGTGGGAGGCACTAATGAATGATCAGCAATCTCTCAGCAAACATTTACAGCTAGTTTAAACATTTCCTGAGTTCTGAAGCTTCTCTTTGCAGTCATTTATTTTAGCGGCTGCAGGATTAGCAGGAGAGCTGCTTGCACAAAGGGTCAGATTTTAATACAAGGTATGCACTGTCAGGGATTCACCTCCATTAGAAGGATACGGCTAATTTGAACATACAGGTCTCAGGGTTAAATAAGCACACAGCCATGGTGGGCATGATGTCCACATGGTCATTGCGTGGATGTGTGCTTTGTGTACTTAACACAGCTTGAAACTCCGAACTTTGAAATTTGGAATTTCTGTTCCACTGCCAAGTTAATTCTTGGCCGTGCGGCAGATTGATTTAGCAAGCTGTTTATATCATTGGACTGAATGATCTTTTTAAAAGTCAATTTTCTTCTCATTTGGGTTATACTGGCTTTTGGACCAACTCCCAAGGGTAGTGAGAAGCTATTAATGGAAGGGAATTAGCAAAGAGACTGTTCTTCCCATTCGCTGAAGGAACAAAATTACCGGGAGCTGGGAAGCAAACTAACACAAATGTAATTCCCAATTTCAATCTTCTTTGTATTATGGGTCATTACCTGTTAATTGACTAAATAGCAGTTCTCTATGAATGAAAAGTTTTGTTTAGCTTTTATAATGAAGACAGATGATATAATTAGTATCATTTCTGTTTTGGAAATAATGAAAGCTTTGCATCTTTGAGGTGCTGCTTCCAGCCCACCTAATGTGAAGAAATAACCTTCTCATTAAAAATTAAAAAATAAAATAACTGGCTACTTTCATATTGTTTATATTCAGTACATTGATATAACCTAAAAGTAGTAACAGCAGAGTATTTTTTGTAGTCCATTCATACTTTTCTTTCTCTAATGGAATAGTTTTCAAACTTTTTGCCTTCAGGGAGTACTTTGACCTGCTGACATGCTTGTTGGGGTCCTTCTGAGCTGATGCTGTGGAACCTTGAATGATTCAGAAGATTTGGGGACATTTTAGGTTTCAAGGTCACCTGGCTATTTTTAATAGGTTGGGTACCACCTCCCTTGCATCTGCGTGTTGCAAACTGACAGAGAGTTTTGCAATCTGGATATCTTGATAGGAAAGCCCTTGTGTTTTCTAACACACTGTATGGAATAGTATGCAGATCCGATGAACAGGCTAGCTATGTACATTCTAAAACAGTAGTTTTAACTTTGCACTGAAAGACAGAAGAGGACTTTTTAATTGTTATTGCGTAAAAAACATTTCACCAAAATTTGAGGCTAATGATATGTGGGTTGTTTTTTAAAAAAAAAAACACACATTTTTCGGGAGAGTGGCTCTCATAATGGACCTAGACCAGCTGTTTTACCCCTCACTCCTAGCCATCCCCATAATTGCTACAGTAACTTTTATAAAATTGTTACCAAATATAATGAATCTAATGGAGCTCTTCTCGCAAGGAAATGAGGATAATCAGATAAATAAATTATAAACTAATTGTGATGTTTGTCCTTATCTGGTAATACAAATTTTCCATGCTTTTGCAAACATATTGTTTAGCTGTAGAAAATCATGAATATCTCATGACACCAGAGTTTTTTCAAACTTTGTGAAATCCAGGGGGAAATTATTTTGCTGTTTACCTATGACACAGTCTTCAGCTTCTAGCATCTTATAAATGTAGGAGAGTGAAACTTTGTGGAACACCTAAATTAGATCCACAGTCTTAATAGGTGGAGAACTTGGGGAATGAAGTTGCCTAAACCAAATGGAAGCTTGTGTGCACAGAATTGCACACAGGATCCTCACAGTAGTTTTCAGAATTTTTGTTGTCTAGTGAAATACCCTGTATCACGTGGTGAAGGATTAACGATGCTGGCTCGTATTTTTAGATTTGATACTTTAGAGCAGGAGTGGACAACTGCAGCTCTCCAGATCATTAAGGGTTTTGGTTTGATCTGTTTTGTTTTTTGATCTTCAACTTATGTAAACTTCAGTCAGCATACCCAATTGGACTAGATTAAGGGAGTTACACTTTCGACCAATGGTGTCTGCCACTGAATGGTTTGGCCAAGGATCATCTTGCTCCCAGACTGAAGCCACTGGGTATCCGTTACCTCTTTAACTACTAGGGTAGCAACATCTCTTGCCACCAGAGGTGTTAGAGGAAGATTGTCCCTCCTCCCCTGGAGAGCTAGATCTGCACTTGGATCAGAAGGTGGATGTGGTCAGGAGTGTGTTTGCATCTGTTCAGCTGCTGTGCCAGCTGCACCTGTTTCTAGGAAAGGAGGATCTGACTAGGGTCATGCATGTCTCTTACCATACCCTTGAATGATGACTGTTGGTAGCTGTGTGCCTTGTCCTGCATAGGAGAAAAGCAACAGGTGGTACAGAAGTTGAGAAGCGGCCGGTCCTGTTTGAGAATATCAAGATTTGTCTTTCTATAATATGGCAGAATTGAAATACAGTGATGATAAGAGGGTATAGATATGCACAGCTGTCATTTCTGATCAAAGAGAGACATCTTGCAAACTGTGTGTTGTCTCCGTTCTCTTGAAAGTCTGTCATGGTTAGACTGGGATACCACAGAAAAAGGGCAGTAGTTTTAGAAGAGATAGCCGTGTTGGTTTGTGCTAGCATATCTCGCAAAAACAAAGAAAAATAAAGAAGACAAAAACGTTGTGGCACCTTGAAGACTAACTGCCATATTCTAGTGTGAGATTTCATGGACTAGTCTACTCCCTCAGCTGAATGCTCACATTCAAATATGACAGTGAAGTCTTTAAGGTGCCACCACATTTTTGTCTTTATTTTTTATTTTTCCGTTGTTTTTGACAGAAATAGAGAAGTCTTAAACTTTCTTCAGGTATGACAGTTGGGGATCTTCTCAGTGCTCCTCCAATCATTTTCTTTTCCTCCACCTCACATTCAAGAGGGCATTTAGCTGCCAGTTACTTTACATTTAGAAGTCCACTAATTTCAGCTTTTTTTTTCCAGTAGGAAATGACACACTGTGTCACTGCTCCTAAAAATTGTCACTAATGGATGTATTAAGGGCCCTGAAGTGCTCCCTAATGAAGCACATTATCTTGTCCAATAATTTGTGGGTTGAAACTGTCCTTGGCAGATGCAGAACAGCATAGGGTTTCGGTGACATCTTTATCATTTATTCTCACATTACCACTTAAAAGTATCAGAGGAAATCTAAGCCACAAACCTGTGATAAATATAACAGCAAAAAGACGCACATAAGAGCAACAGCTGAGAAATGCAAGTTGGCATTCTTCTTAGAAAGCGGATTGTTAAAAGCTCTGAAAATGATACGACCCTTACCGCGCTTCAGCTTCCATGCAAATAAATAAATAAATAAAATTAAAAATTGGCTACATTTACAAAGAGGCTTGGGAGCTTAGAAAGCTTAAACTATTACCATGCCTGCCCATCTGTGGTTCATCTTTGGGAAAGAAGTAAGCTGCGCATGCTTTCAAGAGTGCAAATTGGAACAGAATATTGACTCAATTTAAAAGAGTACCCCTCTGACCATTTTTACTTGAAGGCATGCTTTGATGCATCATTTCATGTAGTGGCTCAGGACAGAATACTTAGAATGGATAAGTGAAAGGCACATGGGGCACAGCCTCCTCTGGAAAATGTCAGCGTTTGATCTCATTGCACAAAAGTGAGTGCAAGACTGTAGCTGTCTTCTGTTAAAAATTTATCTTCTTCCTTTCTTCCTTCCTTCCTCCCTCCCTCCTTTTCTTCCTAAATATTTCCAATCTGGCCTGAAACAATCAAAGAATGGGGCACAATCAATAGCATCAGATGAGAAGACAATAATACGTTTAAAACTTTTAAAAAGTTGAAACACTTTAGAGCTGTTGGGCTCACGAAGCAAATAAGGGCAAGGCTACAAGTAGTGTTTTGCAGGCGGTTCTGTGGTATCCTGATTGCACCATTGATAATGTGACAGACAGCTGGCAAAGCGAAAAGACCACTGACGTGATTACCTTTATCTGCACCAATAAACTTCAACAGGATTTTGATGTTTCCCAAGACTGGTTTAAGTTGTTTAGAAATTCATTTCTTTTTGCCTAAAATCACCTTGTTGACTCTCTGATTCTGTAAAGCAGCCCACACTTGGAACAAATTGGAAAGTTTGCTTTACTATAAGTGTTCCTGTAAACAAAATCTGAGAGCGGGCTTTGGGATATTTATCTTTGAAATATCCACAGGAAATAGCATTGATTTTCTTGGGTTGAAAAACTAAAAAAAACAAAAACCAGTTCACAAAACTTGTTTCTCTTTTGTTTCTTAACTCAAAACGTTCACATTGAATAATGAAGTTTTCTGGGTTTTGTAACTAGAAATAGGTGAGCAGGAAGGAAAGCTCAAGTGAGGAAGATTAATCTCATTTTCATAAGCTGTCCAAGTTCTGCTCTCTGTAAATGTTCATTCACTGTACTGATTGTCTGTCTTGTCTAGACTGATTGTAGATTCTCATACTTTTGAATGATGTGGTAGTGGTGCTGAAGTTCAGAGGTGCAAATGTGGCATGTTCCCTGTTTTCATAAAAACACACGAGTGAAAATACAGACAGAAATGATGGTAGCCAAACCTCTGTCTGAATCTGACCAAACTCCGGGAGGCAGTGGAAGACAGGAGGGCCTGGCGTGCTCTGGTCCATGGGGTCACGAAGAGTCGGACACGACTTAACGACTAAACAACAACAAACCTCTGTCTTAATGAGCAGTTGTGTTCCTGTGTTGCACAGGGTGAGGACATGCTGAAAAGTCACTTGTGGGTGCCCAGGTGGGTGTGCTTCAGCTTTCATTCCAGCCTGTGATGACATCTGGCTGTTGTGTTCTGGTCTCACCCCAACAGCTCCCTTTCACGCAGGGCCAAGGCTGTTCATGCTGTCTTCGCCTGTCATGCTACTTATGCTGATGATACCATGCAGTTTTAATTAATTCCAAGGCTGTTCAAGCTTGGAATCAATTAGACAGAAAGGGAAAATAGGAAGGCAAGAAACATAACTCGGCAGTAGAGGGAAATTGAGTATGGGCATGTCCCTGCCAAATTTTTAAGCAATTTTACTGCTTTGCTGTTACTGGAAATTGCCCACTGCCACCAGTGAAGAATGTGGCTACAAACAGGGACGGCCCAAGATATTTTGCCGCCTGAGACAATGGACAAGATTGCGCCCTGTCCAACTCTGTTGAAGTTCTCACACACAAACACACACACACACACACACACACACACACACACACTTCCATTCAGCTACTATTCCCTAATGCATCTGAAATTACCACTTCACATTTTCAAATGTGTTAAGGTGGGATTCCTATGTATTTTGTGCTATATGACTGCACAAAATGTAAAGCAGAGTTCAGATTGTGAGTTTCAGATGGGGGGGGGGGAAAGAGAGGATGGTTAGACTTTATGACATCTCTTAATTTTGATATCCAATAAGGACCTAATTTGTATATTGATATAACTTCATAAATGTGCACTGTGTGGAGAGAGCAGGTCATCACCCTCCCACCCAGGGCCCGAAGAGCAGAGCAGTGCACCTCCAAAGACAGCGGAGGGTTTGGTGCCTGTGGAATCTGAACCAGGGGCAGGGGCATGGGGGCAGGGACTCCCAGGCAAAAGGACTCTAGGGCTCAATTGAGTTCCTGGCCCTCTTTGTAAGCCCGGAAACTCCAGGGGCAGGTGGGCAACCTCTAGGGGAAAAGAAGCCCCAGGTGTATCCCTGGCGCGATGGGAGATATAAAAGAGGCCTCGTCATAAGGAGGCAGAGAACCACCACCAGAGAAAACCTAGGAAGAGGAGATATGTCAGACAGAACCCCTGGTGCAGGGTCTTGTTCCATCTGAGGATCCCTAATGTAGAAGGAGAGAAGTATGAGGCTCCGCAGCTCTCCTACAGGCTTCTCTTCTGGGAGGAACAGACAAGGAAGGCTCGGAAGGAGCAGCAGAGAGGCAGCAGAAATGCCAGCAGCACCAGGAGGAGAAGGAGGTAAAGGACACAACCATCCCAAAGAGACTCCCAACTCTGCTGCCCTCACTGCAGGCGGTATACCGCCTCTCCTTATTGAGGGCACAATGGTTAACTAACCTGTTTGGACAAGGAGGCTCAGGTCCAATACCCATCATAACTTCAATAAATAGCACTAAGTTTAGGAGAGACATTCCCCAACCCTTGATGAAGAGAACTGATGGATCAAAGACTGTCCGTAGTGGTTCCGCCCCAGTGAAGGGAACTGACAAGAAGGAAGTTAAGTTGTTGTGTGATGATCCCTGCCCTGTTCTAATAAACCCTGTTTTGTTGCAACCTGTGTCTCCAGAGTTCATGGAACACAAGCTGGAAGAAGGGAACCCGGGGGAAAGCAGGGTTTTTATTAAATGTATATTGATACGGGCTTATTTGTATATTAATAGCTTATTAAATTTGTATATCGATACCCACATTAAATGTAGACCTTGCTGCATCATGTTTGACAAGAGAAATCAGTGTATATCCTATTGTTCTTATGCTCACTATGTAATAAGTAATACGTTTTTGATACACATTTTAGCTGATTTAAAAATCAGTAAGCACTTTTAGCTAAATTAAAAACTTGTTTTATTGAGAAAGGGGCTTGGTTTAGGGTTTGTGTGTCTGATATATTGAAAGAACATCAGTTTCTGAATGTAAATTTTATGTAATTATGTTGACAAAAAGCGATTCCCAGTTTGGAATCTATATGCATCGAGCTTAAAATATTCTATGTAATTTTCTTTCCATTCCTTTAGAGCAGGGGTCTCAAACTCAATTTACCTGGGGGCCGCTGGAGGCAGAGTCTGGGTGAGGCTGGGCCGCATCAGATTTTCCACAAGAAAAGCTTTGTTAAAAAAATTCCAATCTTCTCAAATCTCTTTATTTTTTAACACAAAATAAGATGAAAAAATAAATAAACAAATTAAGAATTAATAAGAAAATCAATCAATCAATCAGTAAATAATAATAATAATAATAATAATAATAATAATAATAATATTTCTCTAGTGAGCGACTATATGTGGTTTCTTTAGTCTTCTATATCTGCTGTATTCAGATTCAAACGTCTGCATTAACCGTTCTTTAACCTTTAATCTTCTAAACATGAATTGTCCTGAACATGAATGGAACATTGAAGAACATGAGCTGTTCTTCTGAACATGGCTTCTCTTGCCTACTCCTTGCTGCTAGAGACCTGGCAGTGCTTCCTCTTGCATAGCCGAGCCACATTTGGCTTGAGAGAGGAAGCAGTTGAGACCCTCAGTATGGCTTGAAGATGATCATCAGTCAGTCTGGACCTGTACTTGGACTTATTGAAGTTCAAGGTGGAGAAGAGCTTTTCGCACAAGTATGTGCTCCCAAAAAGGCACATGGTCCGCTTGAACATTCGGGAAAGCTCAGGGAAGCTGGGGGTCAATTCTCTCAAAAATTGCCCAAGCTTGTCTGCTTTTCCACTCACCTCCCTGAACTTCGCTTTGAGTTCAGAGTTGCACTGCAGGTCAATGAGCTCCATTTGAAGCACAGGAGGGGCATCTTGCACATCAAAGGAGAAGGGGTCCGCAAAAATTTGAAATGTGGCTCTGTGCGTCCAGAAGGGGGGCCCTCTCTCTGCCCGGCAGTCTTCTCCCTCAGGGGTTTGGCGCCACCGGGGCTTCTGCTTTTAGGTCTCTCTCCCCCCCCCCCGCTCTTCGCGGGTCACCTGGCGAGGCTGCTGCTGCTGTCGCCTCGTCCTCTCTGTGCTTCTCCTTCCCCCCCACCTGGCGCTCCTCCACTCCCTGTGCACACACACACCCCTAGCAGCTGCATGCACCCCTTCTGCAAGGCTGGCCCCATCAGCAGAGTAATCTCTCCCCCCTACCCAAGGGCTAATTGGGCTTCCTGGGGCTTCTTGACTCCCACTCTGGCAAGATGCCGTGGTCTTGCCCAGTGTGGCTCAGGGAGGGGGGGGGGGAAGCGCGCGAGAGAAGGCTGTTCTCTCGGCAGCACCCCCTCCCGCGGCACGTCTAGGCAGGGAGCGGAGGAGCGCCAGGCGGGGGGAAGGAGAAGCGCAGAGAGGACGAGGCGACAGCAGCAGCAGCCTCGCCAGGTGACCCGCAAAGAGCGGGGGGGAGAGAGAGAGACCTAAAAGCAGAAGCCCCGGTGGTGCCAAACCCCTGAGGGAGAAGACTGCCGGGCAGAGAGAGGGCTCCCCTTCTGGACGCGTGGGCGCTTCGGGGGGGGCAGGCGGGACCCAGCCCCTACGAGGCGGGGAGGAAGCCCCACGCTCGCCAAGTAGGTGCCGCCGCCGCTGCTCCCGCTCCTTAAACTTTCATATTAAGGCGGGGGCCACAAACTATCGTCCCGCGGGCCGCAATTGGCCCCCGGGCCGCATGTTTGAGACCCCTGCTTTAGAGGTTATAGTGTATCTTTTTCACCATCTTGTCAAGTTCCTCTAATGTAGGCATAAAGTTAGATAAGCCATGGTATTGTTCAGAATTCAGTGGAAACCTACTACTAAAAGAAAGCTTCTAGCAAATTTTAAAGCATATGAGTCAGTGTAAGGTTCTCTTGACATCCTGGAGAGCGAAGTCAAGTGGGCCTTAGAAAGCATGACTAACAACAAGGCCAGTGGAGGTGATGGCATTCCAGTTGAACTATTTAAAATCTTAAAAGATGACGCTGTTAAGGTGCTACACTCAATATGCCAGCAAGTTTGGAAAACTCAGCAGTGGCCAGAGGATTGGAAAAGATCAGTCTACATCTCAATCCCAAAGAAGGGCAGTGCCAAAGAATGCTCCAACTACCGTACAATTGCACTCATTTCACACGCTGGCAAGGTTATGCTCAAAATCCTCCAAGGTAGGCTTCAGCAGTATGTGGACCGAGAACTCCCAGAAGTACAAGCTGGATTTCGAAGGGGCAGAGGAACTAGAGACCAAATTGCTAACATGCGCTGGATTATGGAGAAAGCCAGAGAGTTCCAGAAAAACATCTACTTCTGCTTCATTGACTACGCAAAAGCCTTTGACTGTGTGGACCACAGCAAACTATGGCAAGTTCTTAAAGAAATGGGAGTGCCTGACCACCTTATCTATCTCCTGAGGAATCTATATGTGGGACAGAAAGCAACAGTTAGAACTGTTATGGAACAACTGATTGGTTCAAAATTGGGAAAGGAGTACGACAAGGCTGTATATTGTCCCCCTGCTTATTTAACTTATATGCAGAATACATCATGCGAAAGGCTGGACTGGATGAATCGCAAGCCGGAATTAAGATTGCCAGAAGAAATATCAACAACCTCAGATATGCAGATGATACCACTCTGATGGCAGAAAGTGAGGAGGAATTAAAGAACCTCTTAATGAGGGTGAAAGAGGAGAGCGCAAAAAAATGGTCTGAAGCTCAACATCAAAAAAACTAAGATCATGGCCACTGTTCCCATCACCTCCTGGCAAATAGAAGGGGAAGATATGGAGGCAGTGACAGATTTTACCTTCTTTGACTCCATGATCACTGCAGATGGTGACAGCAGCCACGAAATTAAAAGACGCCTGCTTCTTGGGAGGAAAGCAATGACAAACCTAGATAGCATCTTAAAAAGCAGAGACATCACCTTGCCAACAAAGGTCCACATAGTCAAAGCTATGGTCTTTCCAGTAGCGATGTATGGAAGTGAGAGCTGGACCATAAAGAAGGCTGACCGCCAAAGAATTGATGCTTATGAATTGTGGTGCTGGAGGAGACTCTTGAGAGTCCCCTAGACTGCAAAGAGAACAAATCTATCCGTTCTGAAGGAAATCAACCCTGAGTGCTCCCTGGAAGGACAGATCCTGAAGCTGAGGCTCCAATACTTTGGCTATCTCATGAGAAGAGAAGACTCCCTGGAAAAGACCCTGATGTTGGGAAAGTGTGAAGGCAAGAGGAGAAGGGGACGACAGAGGACAAGATGGCTGGACAGTGTCATCGAAGCTACCAACATGAATTTGACCCAACTCCGGGAGGCAGTGGAAGACAGGAGGGCCTGGCGTGCTCTGGTCCATGGGGTCACAAAGAGTCGGACACGACTTAACGACTAAACAAAAAAGGTTCTTGTTAATGTTTTCTAGTATTTTCTGTAAAAAAAAAAAAAGTGTGCTTTTATGCATATTTTTGTCAAAGTAGGAGCTTTCAGGTATCATCTTGTAGCATATAGTGTGCATATTTTGCTGCCAAGGGCTTACAATAGATAAAACTGGGCTTCTAATATTTGCAGCTAGATCTATCTAATGACAACCTCTGTGCTATTTGCCAACCTAGCACTGTAATAGCAGAACTAGACAACAGTGTCGCTGAACTTGAGTTCCCATCACCTTTTGCTGATCATCATCACCCTGGCCCATTCTGAGGAATCGTGGGAATAGTAGTTTGTTATCGTTTGGTGCGCCAAAAGTCCATTGATATCTATTTTATCAGTAGTAAACACGGTAGGACTGCCATGTATGCAGGATCAGTACCTGAGGTTTCAGTTATTCACTGCCTGAAAATATTAAATAAAAAACAAAACAAAAATGCACATGTAGCCAGTAGATGGGCAAAGCAAACATTGAATTAAATAAATAAATATTACCAGAAATGGCCACTGGAGGGAACCAAAGACTACACTATATATAGGGTTTGCTGTACTTGCGGTTTCCAGCATCCGCAGGAGGGTGGGTGGTAAAATCCGCTGCTGTTGTACTGTAGTAAAATTGTGAATGGGACTTTGGTTTTTAAATAAGGTCCACGATCCAGCAACATGTATGTGTATACACAGAACTAATGCCATGATCCTAACATGCACATGTTCAGTATGATCAGTTTTTACACAGGTGATCTCTGGATTATGGGTGGGCTGCCCCTCCATATAGACAAGCAGCACTGTATTAGCCATATATTAGGTGCTTTAGCAGCTGGAAGACCTGGTTGCCTAATGTGAGGGTGGGTGCAACTCCCCTTCTTCTATGCAGTTCTCAATCCAGAAGGTTTGCCATATGATGTTCAGCAGTCCTGGAACATGTCGAACCAGTAACGCAATCACCATGGTTTCCATTGCCTCACATTTCATCTTTGCAGAACGCCCTCCCCCCCCCCCCCAGGGGGCTCTTGACACATTTAATTTCAGGGAATATTCGAGAGTACTTCTAGCTGATCAAGAAAGAGGTATTTAAAAACTCTAGATAATTTGCTTTCCTTTCTCAGCAGGTTTTGGTTTTTATCCTCAGTTCAAAGTCGTCCTCAGTGCTAGTGCTAGTAGCAGATAAAAAGTCTGAAAGCCTAGGTTAGAATTTGTCATTGGGAACTTCTGAATGTCAACTGGATAATACATGGGTTTTGAAAGTGTGCCCAATTAATTAAAACTTGGAGCAATTGTTTCGTAAGTGTGGCAGTGTTTGTCTGAACTCTGAGCTTCACCTCATGCCATGTAACTATACATATTTACAAATCAGAATGTGTGAGGTGTTTTAGTCATAACAGCATCAATATTCTGAAGGACTCCTAAGCACATTTTCTTGTTTTTGAAAACTACAGTTCAGCATCTCTTTGAATGGTTGTTCCTGAATCTTTAACACACACAAAAAAACCTCCTTTAAATTCATTATCATTTCAAGACATTACATCTCATTTTTATTGAGCTTTGTTTTAAATCCTTTTTTACCTTTCAAAGACAATGGAAAGGCCATTATGTTTCAAGATATTCAAAACAAGTCAAAGTATGTCTTTGTGGTTTTAAAAAATGGTTTGAAATATTGTGAGAGAAAACAAGTAATTGTCTAACGGAAGACGCAATTGTTTTCTTTGTTACAGAATCCAGGCCTTCTATTGTTTTCTTTCCCATCAGCCTAAATTAATGATCTTCCTTCATTTTCAAAACATTTCATTTTAGAACACTTTATTAAACTTCATAGAAATGTTTATAAAATATAAACTACTATTAGATACAGATTCCCCAATACTTGTAGGACAGTTGAAGGTCACTAAATAGCAAGCAGTTTTATTACTTATAGATTTCTCCAAAAGTGCAAGAGGAAAAGATAGACAGGAACCTCCACTTCATTCTACAGTCACAAAGCCCATCCCTCAAAGGAATAATTGCAGTCCTTCAGATCATTCTCACTAAGCTGAATCTTGATCTTCCTGTGTAATAAGTTTTCAATAGAGCCATCATGCTTGTAAAATGCAAAAGACAGTTCTAATGGGAAGTTTGATTAAATTGCATTTCTTCTTTATAAAGGCAGTCTTACAGAATTTCATATGTCTGGATCTAGATGTGGCTATAGATGCATACACATACCTGTGGTATCATATACACTATACACTGCCTGCATCTGTAGATATAAATATGAAATTCTGCATTTGTTGAGATCAGCTACATGAGGAAGTAATGTAACCAGGAGATCATTCAAAAACAATTAATGGTTTGGTTGCTCATTCTTCTAATATTCCAAAGATCAGAAAGAGAGGTGGAATTGAAAGCAGCAATGTCACTTACTGGATCCATACGAAGATGTCAGACACACTGAGCCCAAGAACAGCACACAGAAGAGAATGCAACCCATATTAATTCCTGTAATGATTCCTATTTTACACTAGATTGATTGGCTGAAAATGACTCCTTCACATGATTCTATTGGGTTCAGAGTTGAGCTTGTAAGTTTTGTTTTGGTTATTTAAAATACAGTAAAGTTGTTTTGTCAAAGTGCTAGCAAATGACATTGTGTTTACCACCACACGGGGTCAGCCATGCTGTTAGGTCAAGTAAATTGCTTGGTTCAGGTGGCCAATTGTGAGGAGTGATACAATGAACTCCCACCCCGTGTTACTACTCCCGGATGCTACCTTCCAGCCACCTTCCATTGCAGTCTGTCACTCTTCAAACATGGAAGAAGCTCCTTGCTAGGTGACTCTGAGTGTTGTTTATGGTTATTTATCTGTTACATTTATACCCTGGTTTTCCATTTAAAGATTGCACTCAATGTGGCCTACAAAGTTTTAAAAAGAAATAAAAGCAGGTAAAAGACAACATCTAGCTAAAACCTTAGTAAAATAATATAAACTCACCCTACTGTGAATCTGTAAAAATAAGCAGGATACAAATTAAAAAAGCCCTACAGGGCAGGTTAAACATCAAATGCTTCTCTAAAAAGATGGATTTTTACTCCCTTAAAAGCAATCAGAGTGGAAACAGATTGCAACTGAGAAGAGAGTATATTCCATAGCCTAGGAGCCACACAGGAGAAGGCCCTCTCCTGCATGCTTGTTAGTCAGGCTTCTGAAACTGTTGACATTTTTAAAAGGGCCTTTTAAAGAATACCCTCCTTCCATTTTCCAAAAGCTACTGAACTATCATATCAGCACTGGTTGAGTGAAGGAGGAAGGGGAGCAACTGTATGAGCAGCTCCGTGCTGGTGCAGCACAGAGGCAGGAAGAGGAGCTCCCTTGCCCCCTCCTTCTGCTCCAAGCACCAGAGATCACATGCAGAGCAGGCTGTGTAGGGGTTGCACCCAGTAAGGGTGAGATAAGGCAACAGGGTCAGAGTTAAAACTGATCTCACCCACCCCACCCCCACCCTGTCTCACTCTCTCTCTTTCTCCATCTCCTTTGGAGTGGCAGCAAAGTCCCCTCTTGTTTTCTCTTCCTTCCCCGTTTCTCGTGGTGCTAGTCGCAGTGATTTATTGCAATGCTTAGAAGATTCCTTTTCAGAGAAATGAACATGCAGAAGCCATCCATAACTGAGCATGAGAGGGATCATGCATGGGCTTCCAAGAGCATCATCATCCATATGCCATTATATTCATCATTCATATAGATCTACATCTAGATCTAGATATGTAAATAATGCTGAATGCACACACAGACACACACATAACATTAAGGTTGTTAAATGTTGTGTTGCATGTTGATATATCATTGATTTTATTGGAATGCACTCTGGTGTAGAGTGCAATTTAAATAATAATAATAATAATAATAATAATAATAATAATAATAATAATTATTATTATTATTATTATTATTATTATTATTATTATTATTATTATTATTATTATTATTATTATTATACAGAACTTTGCAAGTTTTCCATAGGGGAAGAAACCGTCCAAAGAAACAATGGCAGCAGCTGCATGGGCCCATCAACGCATGATCTCTCTTTTTCTGTTGAGTTATGAAAAGCGCAGTGAAGGTTTTTCCTTCTGCCTCTTTCTTGTTTCTTAATCCTTTGCCCTTCTGAGCACATGCTTGGAAGAAAGCCCTGTGGGACTTAAAGAGCTGTTAGCTTTCCCTTCTGCTTCTGCCCTCCCTTTCTCCTAACTGTCGAGGTGCATCTTTCCTGTGATGTGCATCTTCTTGTAAGATCAAACACTCCTGGAAATTGTGTTCTGTGTCCGCTGCGCAGTGAGTGGCCATCCCCAGCTTGGGCTGAAGGATGTAGGCTAATGGATCCCCCTGCCCCTCCCGCCCGTCCTCCAAAGCAGACTCAGAACTTGTGCAGACTTTGCAAAGAGGCTTAGCTGTGCCGCCTGCTGTGCAGGAACGGAAGTCCAGCCATTCATTAAGAATTCACTGCTGTGGTTAACTAGCCGTCACAGTAAAATTCTGTGCATGCCTACTTAGGCTTAAGTCCTACTGAATTGAATGGGTCTTGCTTTCAGGTGCATGAGTGTAGGATTGCAGTCCTTGGGACCACAAGAAGCTGTTTCATGAGGCAGGGGTGTCAGCATTTGGAGGGGGCCAGAATCCTTGGAAGATAAGCAGACGGAGTTTAAATACCGGCAGTGCAACACATTTAAGTGGTTTTATTTTAACCACAGGGATAGAGATCTGAGAATATCATACAGTTAAACCAAATATTTAAAAAATAAACTTATTCTACAACCTTCCGTAATAAGTTCCTGTCAGTCATCCAGAGGCATCGCCTTTCTTGAGCAGGAGGTTGGAAAGCAAGAACAGATTTTATTCTTTACTGAACATCTGGGTAAAATCCTGGCTGTGATTGCCTTTGCATTTATACTTCTATATGTAAAAAAGGGAGATGCTTCTCGAAAGCAGAGAAGCTACGTCTCTATCTCCACCGACTCTAATAAAGAGATAGAGGGTCTTAAATATCCTGTCTATGCTAACCAGAGAATTAGACACAAATCAGACTGTGACGTCTTAAGTGTGTGTGTAATTTCTCCAATTCAAAACGAATTAAGTGAATCAAGTTCTTCTGAAACTGAAATGCTGAGAGTGTTCTGTAGTGCTGGGATAAAGTACCCAGCCCAGTTTGTTTTGTTATATTCATTGGGGCAAGACGAAAACATGACCAAAGATTGAATAGCTCTGTTTGCTGAACTGAATGAGGAATAGCATTTGTGCTGTGATGATGATGATAGTGTGCCATCAGGTCAATTCTGACTTGTGGTGATCCTTTTCAGGGTTTTCTAAGTAGAGAGTACTCAGAAGTGGTTTCCAATTCCTTTCTTCTGGTGGCATCATGGAGCTGTGCAGGTTGCCCAAGGCCACACAGGCTGGCTCTTCTCCCTGGAGGCCCAGTGGGGAATCGAACTCCCAACCTCTGGCTCCACAGCCAGATACCTAAACCACTGAACTAGCTCCTCTGAATCCAGCTGGTGTTTTTGACCAAGAGCTGCATATTTCCTCTCAGGATATCCACAACATTCATGAAGGAGGGAGTGGAGTACTTAATACAAATGGCAGGAGAAGTGTTATAGGTGTTATCTGTTCTAGTTAAAACTTCTTATAGAGGACACAGAAAGAAAGAATATTGTTTCCATTGTTTCTTTGAAAATGTCACATACTGTAAAATATTTTTCAAATATCATGTTTTTTTTTAATGTATGATAAGCGCAACTTGCTTTAGAAAGTGCTCTCGCCTATGTTCTGGTTAAAATGGCTTTTTGTGTAAAAGTGCAGACGTGGCAAGAATTTGCCTTTGTGGTTGTGAGATTTGAAATAACACTGCCCATTTTAAGAAGGGAAAATATATTTAAATAATTAAATCTCTTATGGGGAAAAATTCCAGTTTTAGGATAACAATAAAATGTTTCAGAATAGAACATTCCATAATGTGAACCAAACCAGGACTAGGAATGTTGACAAGAAGCAAATTCCAAAATCATTACTAGGCTAATACCTTTGTTAGGCCAACTGGTGCCTTTTGGATTGGCCTAATAAAGTTATCAAACTTAACATGGGTTTCGGGATTTGATGAAATGGACATCATTAAACGGATTAATAGCACTCAGTTTCTTTGTTCTGCTAGATGGGCACAGGTAAGTGGTGGGCCAGTTTGTGCTCATTTTTTAAATTATTATTATCCTCTACAGACTACTAGTTAAGTGTTAATGGCTGAAATCCGTTGCTTTGTTATCCAGGAGGAAGGCAAAAAACATAACATTCACTCACTTTCAGCCAGCAACTAAGGAATTGCCGCTGCAATTTTTAGAGGTGCTCATGTCCACTGGCTTGGTGCATGCTCAAGGATCCCAGCAGGGAGTCTTTTATTGCTGGCCAGAAGTAAGTGAACGCTACACCTGTTGCCTTCTGTCTGTGTAACAAAGCCATGGGATTTCAGCCATTAATATTATACCTACTCAGATTGTGATAATTGATACTTCTGCTTTTGTACTTCATGATGAACTGCTGGATATCTCCGTAGTTTAGGTATCTGGCTGTGGAGCCAGAGATTGAAAGTTTGATTCCTCACTGTGCCTTCTTGACAGGGGTGGACTTGATGATCCTTAGAGTCCCTTCCAGCTCTACAGTTCTAAGACGATGGTGATAATTATAGATGGTACTTATTGCCAAACCTACAAAATGTTGGTAAGTGGCTCAACTAAAATTGACATCCTGTGCCCATGTATTTAGGAGTAAATTCCCTCAAATGGAGAAGGAGAGCTTCAAAATAAACATGTATTGAGCCTCATTGTCTTTTGATGCCTTCCAACTCTGGTTTGTATTTGCAGACTCTAAGCTTGACGTATATATATGTAGTACAGGGAGAAACAGAGGGAGAGTCAAAGAGAGAATAGTGTAGGTGCACATATTCTGTTAAGAATAATATTTCATAGTTTGGGACAATGTTGACAATAATCTGTAGTTAATTAAGCTGAGACAAGTATTGTTCATCTGCACTAACCACACCTCACTTCCTCCTGTCATTGTCCAGTTTTGATAATTTGACTCTTGTATCTTTTAAACTAGGTTTTTAAACCAGAATTAAACAATGTTTTAAAATCAATCAGGGTTAGTAAATAGGTATTAAATCACAGTTCCCAAATTTGGATATAATATGTTTTAATTTAAACAAGAGCCCAGTGACGTAATTAGCACGGGTTGAGCTAGCATATCCCTCAATTTTGGAAATATGTATTGAATCAATACAGATCAAGAAACCCCTCAAGTTTATTTGTAATCATTTAATCAATGGAGGATGGCTTTCAGTACTGTATCTGTGGACCTAAAGTTGTGGCTGATTCAGTCGAAAATTATGTTCCATTATATACTGCGCACCACAACAACTTTTCACAAAAGGTATGAGAAAATCTGTTAATTGTTAGTGATAAAATATACCTGACATATCTGTTAAACCTATGCTTTGGTTATATCCAGTCATAGCCTCTTTCTGTAAGGATGTTATTGCACATGGTAAGTTTGTATTGGAACAAATTCTGAATTTTGGAGATAAACATTTTGTTAAACTATCTCCCTGTCTCATGGAAGTCAACCGTTGGTCAAAGGAAATTGATTCTCTGTGTCCTTACAGTGGTTAAACAATTGATAATGCAACACTGGGAGGATAAACACCCACTCTACATATCCTTTGTATTTGACTTTACATGTCTTTAAATGTCACAAATGCTTATGTGTGTATAATTATTTCTATAATTATGAGCATAATTTGTACAATATCCTTCCTTTCTAGACAGGCTTTTAACAGCTGAGTTGGGCACTGAAGATTTTTTAAACTTTGAGATACCACTTGTTGTCATTGTTGGTGTGTGTGTGTATATGTGTAAATGGTTGAAATCCTGTTGCGCAGTTATGTAAATGGCATATCTTTTAGAAACGAATTGCCATAAGATAAGAAATCTCTGCAAGGCATTCTTGTTGCACGCTGAGTTGTGTGATTCAGTATGTAACTGATAATGCCACTGGAGATTTCTTACCTGATGACAATTCACTTCCAGAAGTTACATCGTTTGCATAACTGTAACAAAGGGTTTTGAAGATATTTTGAACAGATTTAAACTAATTGTTGAGATATTATTACATATTTAGTTATTTTTCAGTGTAGTAACTTACTGAGTTTTTGGTTGACTTGTTTTTGGAATAATCTGTGAGCTGCCATGGGTTTCTTGACTGGGAGAAAGATGGCATAAAAATTAATGAAATGAAAATAGATGATTTGTGTATCAGTTTACAGGTTAAAGACAAAATCCAGTTGTTAGTCCCAGCTAGCGCATACCTATTGCATCAGTGGGACTTCGGGAGGTCAACACTAACATCGGGACCCTTTGATTTAACTGTCTACCCTAGGGGAGACTAACAGTTCGATTGACTAGCAAGATGTTGTAGCGTAGCTCACAAAATAGCCTTCCAAACCATACATCAACCCATAGCACCTCTTGATTCCAGTAACTGGGGAAGGGAGTGTGGGAGGAAGGACATTGTGGAGTCATGGATACCTGTCATAGACCCACAGGAAGGCTGTTTTAACCATGTTGCCTTTTCTAAAGTCGGCTGTGTACTGGACTTTTAGGGTCGTATTTTTGTGTGTTTTGCACCTTGAAAACTGATTTGTAGATCACCCAGTGAATTATATACATTGTTTCTCTGAGAGAGCTGATTTTTAAAAAAATATACATACTTTTCCACTCATGTTGGACTGAAAATGGATTAGTTGCAGCTAAAATTACTGCACTTTTTGAAACTGAGATTTCTATGTCCCCCCCCCCCAAGTTGCGGTTCCATAATTTAATCTATTAAATAGTGTTAGTGTTTCAATTGTGATACACTGTCACTTGCATTTATAGACTTCTTTAATGTAATTTCTAAACCAAGCTAAGCCTCTTACTTTTCATTTTTGAAATGGCTTCTGAATTACAGAGTTAAAGTGTATTGTCTGTGTTTGTTCGCAGTCTACCTTTCTATTCTGTCCCCTGAGGTAATGGGAGATACAGGCTTGGTCGTTTCTAGTCTTGTTTGGGTATCTGACCTGTACGAGCTCTAGTTATTTGCTCAGAAATTAAAAAGAAAGCATAAAGCCTTGCCTTCCTGGAGACGAACTGTAATACAACATAGCCAGTCATGCCCATTACATACCTATGTCTCCAGGGGCTTTCTTTTTCATTATCACAGCTGTCTCTTTTTGTTTAACAGGGGAGTTGAATTATGAACTGCTCAGAAATTCTGGATCCAGTACAGGAGTCTGCTGTGTGGAGAATTCTCTCCATTAGTTATTCAGCATTAGCCTGTCTGCTACCCGGTGGAATAGAATGCAAAATAATAAGTCATTCTGTACTACATATGGCACAGAAATTTAGCCCCAACATTAAGGTTTATGTTATTACAAAAAACTTTTTTTTTCATCATCCTTTTTAAAAAGCCACTTACTTAGAAGAGAATTATGCTGTATATTTTGTTACCTTTTATGTATTCTGCAGTTGTATTTCTCTTTTATATTCCTTTGCGGGGGATGAATAGAAAATTGCAAAAGGGTATGTAAAACATGGCCATCGCCACAGTACATTAGTTAATTCCATAGGTTACGTGTGAATCAGTATGGAGTACTAGAGATAAAGCTTCCCTCTTACTCAGCTGTTTTTAGCGGCAATCCTCATTTACTCTAGTATCTGAATCAGAGGTTGGGAATTTTAAGGAAAATGAGGCAATATAAGTTTAAAAAATAACATTGATATTAACACAGGTTATTACAAATTAAGATTCAGATATAGGATCTGTAGGAAAAACAGAATATAACTTTTTAAAAGAAAAATAATCTGTTGCCTTCCTCCCAGAATTGGGGCCCTAGGTGGCTTACAGTACAGTCTAAAAATCATAGAAGAGTAAAATGCAAAAAAGTTCCAAACATTAAATGCAGTTAAATTCATTATATTATTAAAATACAGTTAAAATTAATAATACTTTAAAATATATTGATTAAAATATTAATACTAGTTTACCTGAAAGTGAGAAAATCAGTCCATTAGCTAAAATCGTGTGGCTTGAGGCTCTTAATGGAGACTCTTAATTCACTTTTAAAGTCATGATTCTGAGCCCTGATCGGAAATGGCACTTTCCCTACAAACCAGAACGAAGCCACGTTTTTGAGTAAGATTTCTGATTCTGGTTTGGAATTAAGATAATTTAGATGTCAGTGAGAACAGATGAGAATATAGGGATTGGATGAGCGTATGGTTCATATCTGGTTGAACTGAAGCTGCACTTTGCCCTGGAAAGTATTTTATTTCTCTCTTGTGCCAGATTTCGACACAGTGGTGAGCTGTGTTATTCTTACCTTATGGAATGTCCTGGCCTAGGATGGAGGTATTAGGGCATGATCTCTCAGTATTTTCAAACAACCTTTAAATTGCTTAGTTGTTCCAGACTGCTTTTAATTGAAATTTTAAATCTTTTATACCTGCTATAGTTATTTTAAACTTTGCTGTAATTAACTATAGTAGTAGTGTTATTTTATATTCTGTAAACTGCCTTGGAGAGGATTTGCCTGAAAAGGTGATATAAAAATATTTTAAATAAATGATTAAAAATGCATGAATGAGGTGATGCAAGTTTTCCTCTCCATTTTATATTAATCACATGTCATGTCATCCCCACAAATGTGGTGATTAAATTTAATGATTAGTTGAAACAAGCCAACTTAAAACCATGGTTTATGAAGCTATTTTGTTTCAGCTAACCATGATTAAGATTAATAGCCTTTGGACTATCACTGTTTTGCCTGTTCTTTGGTGTTTGATGACTTTTCGGTTCCTATCCAGAGATATGGTTTAATGTTTTTACTTCGTTGGGTTTTACTTTAGTAATTTTTGTTCACCACTTTAGTAGCTACAGCGATGAACTGTATTTTTTAAAAGTTTAAACAGACAAACAAAACTACAGTTAAATGAAGCGGGAGATCCCCGTCTCTTTCTTGGGGCTGTGCTAGAGGAGAATGGGAGAAGTGTGGGAGCCTGAGGTGAGTTCTCATAGTGTTAAACATTTATTTAGTATTGTGTTCAAGTATGCCTAGTGGGCAATTCCAATTCCCTTTTTGTGAGAGGTAATGGGGAATAGATTTATTATGTCAATATAATTCATATTATAAATTTGTACAAAGTCCCCCATCGTTGTTGGGGGGGGGGTTGTTTTTTGTTTTTGTTTTGGTAAACCAAACAAACAAACAACAAAGCATCCCAATTTTGAGTTGAATCTAAGATTTCTCAAAGTGGCTATTTAAATCTGTAAGGCCACAGAATCCAACCTCCTGCTCTTTGCTGAAATCCAAGTTAAAAGTATATCTGACATATGGCTTTCTAGCTTAATCTTGAATGCCTCCAGTGTTGGAGCACTCACCACCTCTTGGGGTAATTGGTTCCATTGTTGTACTGCTCTAACAGTTAAGAAGTTCCCCCTCATATTCAGCTGAAATCTGGCTTCCTGTAACTTCACTCCATGATTATATGTCCTGCACTGTGGAATGATTTGAGAACAGATCCTGCCCCTCCTCTGTCTGACAACCTTTCAAGTATTTGAAGAGTGCTATCCTATCTCCCTTCCGCTGAGTCATACTCTTGATCTACTTTAGAACAGCATTGGCAGTGGCTGACCAAGATTTCAGACTGGAGACTCTCTGGCATGCCAGTGACTGAACCTGAGAATTTTGCATGCAGATGATGTGCTTCACCCTGGAGTTTCTACCCTTTCTCAACATCCTAAGCCCTCTTGGGAGCTTTGCTGAAATGCAGAACCATGCAGGGTGTGTTGAAAGGAGGAATCTTTTGACATTGGTGCACTGTTTTGCCAGGAACCTGTCTCTTGATTCTTCAAGGCCAGATGAATTAGATCACATGGCTGGCCTGACACTCTGAAATATAATGAAAACTGATTTCTGAAAATTACTTTTTTGAATTTTTAGTACTACTGGTTTACTTGCTTGTACTCCTCCCCACTTTTCTTACAGCATTTATCCGCTTCCTAAGATGAGTTTCACATTGGTATCCACACTAAAATCCTCTGGCTTGTATTAAGCTAATTTCATACATGGCTCGATGCATTGTCTCTACTTTCTGAATATTTACAGCTGGTTTATTAGATAGGCTTTGTCTTAGGCTGTTGCTGCTCAGGGGGCTAGCTGCTCATTTCATATTAGGCATGTGTCTTCGTGTGGATATATCTAGCCATAGCCTTCAGCACAGATGCCTATGTTTTAAATATTGGAGGGAGGGAAATAATGTATTACCAATTCAAGGTTAATACTAGCACCATATAATCCAATGTAACATTGTGATATTACGTCTACCTAAGAGTCTTGTATTCCTGATTAAAAAGTGCCAGGGGGGAATATATGCGGTACAGGCACTTATCAGTCCAGAGTTTTCAATTTCACCTGCTACAGTGTTCCATTTGAACTCCTATTTAGAATTTTCCAGCAGAAGTGAAATATTTGCTTTCAGGCTGAGCTGCTGTTTCGAGGTGAGAGGCCAGGTGTCTGTGAAATTATATCCCCCTCCACGCCACCCTGCCATTGCAGCTTTTTTGCCTCATAACCCTTCCCTGTGTCTTCAGCTAAAACACTTTCCTTCATTAAAATGCCATTGGCAAACTACTGATTAGCTAATAAGGTTTTGTCTGTTAAGTTAGTAGCTTTATGAGGCGTGGCTGTTCTTTTTCCTATAAGGCCCATTTGCCTGATGCTTTACAGTCATTTTAGCTGTCTTTCCACATTTATTTGTTTATTTGTTTATTCTTTAATTTAAATTTGCACCCTAAAAATGTGGTGAGCTAGGCACTGTCTATTGCATTTTTAAACAGTATGCAGCATATTTGCATGAATGCAGAGGAGGTTACACATAGTGTTGCAACAACAACAAATTTGAGGATTTTGGAGAAAACAAAGGTATTAATTATTGCAGTGCAGACATTTAGCAGCATCTGTATGTAAAGGTGGGGAGGGAGCAGTTGTGATTGCTAGTGTTGTGGTAAAGCCACCTTCCTCCTTTTGACTCCCACATGCTGAACAAAATGGCTGTGGAATGAACCAACCAGGTGTCGACTGCTGTTTTCTGGGGAGGCCAGTCTTAGAGGCATAAAGGGAATTAATGAGAGAACAGGCAGGAAAGAGTATTCAAAAACATATGTGTGTCCTCTCACACAAATACATGTCCCCTGAAGTAACTTTTTTGCCAGATTGCTCTGGAAATTTGAATTTGTGTTAGTGTGTAGAGCCTACGCCCTAGCAGGATCCTTCTCGTCAGACTCCCCACTGCTCATGTGAGCAAAACAATGATGGAGGTGGTGGGGATAAGCCCTTCCTACTAAGCACTCCTGTCTCACCCCACTAACAAACCCAAAGGCTATATCTCTTAAAGAGACTTACTGCTGTTATACATATTCAGGATATTTATTTATTTATTCGATTTATACCCCGCCCATACATCCTGTCCAACAATACAACTGATATTTCAAGCCGGCACACACACCTGCTTTATGGGACGTGATGTATGTTTGTTAGACTCTTCCTGCATCTCATTTCCCACACAAGAAGTTGATTGGAGGCAGAGGAAATATCTCAGAGTTTGGGGAATGTTTCCATAATGCAGAAAGGAAGGTCACTGTGTTATGGAACGTTTATATAGACACTTATCCTGTGAACCTTCCAATTAACTGAAAAGCCTAGGCCTCTTGATTTGGTTCTGCATAACTGTTTGTATTTAGTTAAGACACGCTGACATCTCTGCAGGGGTAATTGCCCTTGGGATATCAGCGACAATCAGAAAATTGCATATGGAAACAGTGCTCAGCTTCTATCCAGTCAAAGCTAAGCACTTCTATAGTTTATTCCTACTCATGTTTCAGACCGAAGTAAGCCCCATTGAGCTCAGTTGAACATACAACTAAGTAAGTGCCTATAGGATTATAGTCTTAAAGTCTGTTATAACCCGGCTTTTGCCCTTTGAAATAAATGGGGTTAGGAACATGTAATGTTGCCTCGTGTTTGAGTTTGGGGATGCCCCTTGCATCCTGAAGATATTTGCAAAGAACTTAAGCTTTCTCTGCAAGTAACGTTCGAGAATGAGGGAGTCCTATTTCCCTTGGTTATGGAGGAGATGGGGTGCCTAACTTGTCATTCTCATATATACCCAAAATGATAACAGCATGATAATGTAATCATTTAATGTCTGTCCCTGTTATTAGTAAAAGCAAAGCATGCTGCTTATATACCACCCCCTAGTGCTTAAAGCACTCTCTGGGCAGTTTACAATCTAATTATGCCGGCTACACATTGGCCTCCTCCCAGCGAGTTGGGTACTCAATTTACAGACCTTGGAAGGATAGCAGGTGGAGTCAACTTTGAGCCAGCTACCTGAGCCCAGGATTGAACTCAGGTCATGAGCAGTCTGCAGTCCTGCACTAACCACTGTGCCATAAGCTTCCTATCAGTAGAGGCAGTCATTTTTAAATAAAATTTGAAGATGGGATATAAAACTGGCCAAGTTGTCTTCATAGGTTCATATTGCTTCCAACATGTTGTGTTGCAGCTGAGTTTCAATGTGAGATAAAACATAATTCTGCAGTAGCAGTAAATATCTTCTGCAAAAAAACTGACAAGTCTGACTTACTGTCTTAGAGTATTTAAAAACAACAACAACCCTGCACTTCAGAAGTAACTGTCTTGCAAGGCTAAACAGGGTTAAGTGCACTTGACTTAACGTTTTAAAGTCAACTTTCTTAGATTTCCTAGAAAGACTGCATTTCTGATTCTGTGAGTGGTTAGGTGATTGATGCTGTGCCAGTCAATGGCTTAAGTGCCTGTTGACCCACCAGCAGCCACTCTCCCTCCTTATCCTCTGTTTATTGGGAAGGGGCTGAGATTCAAGTAGTTGGTTCCCCTTGTGCACGTGGCTGAAATTTTGGTGCCTCCGAATACAAAAATTATGTGTTGGATTACAACTGAAAGACTTTCCTAGCCAGCATGGTTGCTTCTAGTTTGGATACCTGGCAGTGCTACCAGTCAAAAGTCACCGTACAGCTATTATACCATCTTTCTATCTGGCTCTTTCTCTTTTTGGTATAAAGAAAAAAGCCAGAAGGAATGGTGGGAAAATACAGGAGGGGTTATGTTCCTGTACCCTCCCAGGAGCCTAATTGCGCAGGAGGTAAATTGCAGTACTGCAGCCAACATTCTGCTCATAACCCAGGGTTCAATCCCAGGTAGCCAGCTCAAGATTCACTCAGCCTTCCATCCTTCTGTGGTCAGTAAATTGAGTACCTAGTTTGGGGCGCGGGGGGGGGCGCAATATAGAGCCTGCATGATTGAATTGTAAACCGCCCTGAGAGTGCTTTAATTGCTATGGGGTGGTATATAAGCGGCACACTTTGCTTTTATCCTTCCATAAAATTTAAAGAATGAGATAGGGTGTTTGCATAATAAAAGCCTCATTCGGAAGCACCCTGAGAGCGTGCCCATAATGGGATGGGGGGTATTTTTGTTTCATTTATCTAAAGCCTGTTTTAAAGCAGCACATGAAACTGAAACCACAGAACTGCAATGGGATGTTCATATGTAATCTTCTAACAACAAGCTTTTTGTTGTTGTTTTGTTTGATAAAACTGGGTCTTTTTGATGAGCTCATAGTGAGTAATTACTTTCAGCTGCTTTTCGTCTAAATGTCTATTTGATATTTTTCCCTCTGTGTCTATGATATTATTATATTGCTGTTAACTATTGACTGAATGATTGCTCTCAAAGATGCTGATGCTAGTTGTTGTGATATATAAATAAACTTCCACTGGTAGCATCATTCTAATAGCACAAGCAGCAGAAATTTATGGAAAGAACAGATTAAATGCTTAGAGTTAAATTCTTCAGTGTGCAACTCGGCTTAAATTGCTGTGTCTGAATTTTGGGTTGCTGAATCAGGTGGAAAAAATCAGACTGACACATCGCTTGTCTGTGCATTTTTACCATGATATATTACTAAAAGAAAAAGCTCAAAGCTTGTCATTGATAATTCTGGTTAAAAACTTGGAACATAAATTATTAAGATCTGTTGTTTCTTCTCACAACAGCCTGGGAGTTGGTGTATACTTCAGAATATAGTTAGTATTGTAACATATGGCATCTTTGTGCCTGAAATAAAGCACTTAAGATACAATTGCTAGAAAGCAAAAAGCTGAAAGATCAAAAATTTTAAGAGTTCTATTTCTTGAGGCATTTAACATTTAACTTAACATGACATTTAAATTAAATAACACCCAGAATCATTTAAAATGCTCTTATTATTCAGACTGGGAAACGAATAAATAATTACAATCAAAGGTTATATTATTTGTTTATAATTTATGAAAAAGCACTCTCTAGTGACTTGACTGTGTGGCTTGTAAATTTAAATGGCACAGAATCTGTATTCACGGGAGCATATGTTTTACAGTGTGTTTAAGTGCTAGTGCTTTAATGTACTTCTATACATTAAAGCAAACACATAATACTTTAATCTTTAAGAGCTACTCAAGCTCATTTGTTCCTAAGAACCAGGAGAAAACTCCTAGAAGCCATTCTGGATAGCTCAGTGGTTTAGGTACATGGCTGTGGAGCCAGAGGTTGGGCGTTCGATTCCCCACTGGGCCTCCTTGACAGGGGTTGGACTCAGTAATCGATATGGTCCCTTCCATCTCTGCATTTCTAGGAGGATGAGGATGAAGATTCAGTGCCTTCTGACCAGTGTTAGGAGTCTACCCCCAACAATGAGCTTTGCCCAGTGGACTTCCTTGTTCCTCCCTCAGCCCATCCCTCCCCCTGCTTGTGCCCCAAAATTGGAGAAAGGGCCACAAAAGCTACTGGTTGCAGAAGGGGTGTTTCCATTGTACAAGTTCATGTTTAGCCTACAGTTTGTTTCCAGAGCTGTGATTGTGTTAGGTCATTTCCTAGTAAAAGATTTATTATTAGGGTACCCAAAATATAGAAGACATGATCTGAGTTAGGCTGACTGTCAACATGGATGTGATTTAAACTAAAATGCTGCAATACGTGGATCCATGAAAGAGGAGAAGCTTCTACCAAGGACTCAACAGCATAATTCAGTAAATAAAAGTTTATCATACATTGTCGTCCTCCTTTCCATCATCTTCTTTTCATTTACACACAGAGAACAATTTCAATTGGGGCAAATACGTTGAAGGCCCATAGAACTTTGAAAGGAACTTTGAAAAGAAAAGCATAAGATATGTATTAATTTAATAATTTATATTCTTTATTTGGTTTTATTTTTAATTTTATTGTTTTAATTGCATTATAGATACCATTGCAATGGTATTTGGGCTAAGAAAATTATGGTAGTTTTTTCTTGCTTCTTTAGAAGCTCTGGTTAGTCATGCTGGGATCTGTTGACTAACAGAAACTGTACTGCATCCAGCTTCCCCTCAAGCAAAGCAGGAAACTCACCTCAGCTGGCAGGTGCCCCGTCAAGTAGAGGAGACAATAGCAGCACCCCTTGATTTTCCTTTTGTACAGAACAAAACTGTGTCTTCCTCACAGTCTGGGCTGCGTTCCTAAAGTATACCCTCAAGTGATGTAAGCACAGTATGGATTTAATGGCCAGTGGCAGAAGTGGATGCCCCGATGCCTCTGGAATCAAGAAACACACCCTTCTGCAGGGGAGCACCAGTGTGGTATAGTGGATAGAGTGTTAGGCTGGGACTGAGGAGACCCGGCATCAAATCTCCACTTGGCCATGGAAGCTAACTGGGGTGCACGGCAATGGTAAACCATGCCTTGACCATGTCATGTACTTTGAAAATCCTATTAGGGCTGGAAGTGACTTGACAGCATGTAGCAGTAGTAACAATGCTGCTGCCCGTAGGCCAGCCAGTCCAGGCTTCACCTTCAGGTAACCCACGAATACTGTCCGTGACAGTGTCGCCATAAGATTGTTATTGTGTTGCAATAAGATTCAGTTGTTACTCCACAGCAAGATTCTGCAGGTAAAGTATTTGGAGGCGGGCAGAGAGACATCCCTTTGCCCCTGCCAGCAAAATATTTTGGGACAGCCTTGACTAATAATGAAACTACCTCTGCAGAAGGAAGGAGGTGAAACACATACTCCTTCCACCAGGCATTGTTTCCACAACAGCAAGAAAGGTCAGCAGAGGAAGGCTGCATATCACAGCCGTACATTGTTGAGAGCACCTTCCAGCAGTGGTGCCCAATTCTCTTCAACACCTTAACATTGAGAAAAGGCTGGTGGGTGGGCAGATAAGCAGGGAGATACCACTGCTGGAGGGTGCTGGGAATACCTTTGCCATCTTTTAGCGTGTTTTTCCCCCCTTGTCCCTTCCTAGGAGGCAGATAAAATGAAATTGGTAGGCCTACCTCTGGTCCAGAAGCTGAGGCATCCCATCCCTATAATTCCAGAGTGGGAAACGTGGCAATCTAAATATTAGAGACCATCAGCTCCCAGTATCCCTCACTGTTGTCTGATAAAGCTGGTGGGAGTTAGATCTGAACACCATCTAGAGGGCTATACCTGTCTCTCCCTGCCTTTGTACAAGAAAAACACCAATTTTCTTTTACATTATCAACACATACTGTGTAGGCATCTGGTTTTATTTTCCTAAAATATCTGAATTATACAATATATTGGGGATTATTTTGTCTGAGACTATCTTCCTGTTTTAATTAACAGATATTTAGAGTCTCTGTTGTGCTAGCACACAGCACATTAGAGAGAGAGACTAATGCCTGAGGGTCGGTACTTAAGAAAAGTTATGCTTTACCAATTTAAACAATCAGATCCATTTGCCTTTCCCATCAGTAAATGCAATGAGTAGAATTCATAATGTACCATAAAAGAGAGAATGTTAGTGTAGGCAGAGGGGTGTGTGTGGAAATATCCCAGCATTTAGATGATGGCTTTTGGTTCCTGACCATACCCTTTAAATAATTTGCAAGTATATAAACTGGCTCATGCATCTCGAAGGGCTGTAAACGAAGATCTCAGGCATGAATAATTGTGACGTGTTTTTTTATACAGTACTGGCTATGAATTATGGAAGCAAAGAAATACACTATGAGATATTGGGCAGCACTTGTGCAAGGCAGTTGTGCCCCAACAGAGAGTTGTTACTGGCTAAAGCTAGGTTTGGCATCCTCGCACTGCCACAGTCATCACAGCAGATGTAGATACAGGCAGATGTTGCCCACATGGTGCCTTACTCTTACTCTTAATACACCACCAGGCCATCAGAGGAGGATGTGCCTTGTCGTCTTCTTTTTTTCTGGTTTAGATATGAGGTCAAATTGCCTGACCACTTCGCATAATGTTTCAGGGAATTGACTTACTTTTTTTTCCTGTGGACAAAGTGGCTGAAATCCTGTTGCTTCATGTAATAAGTCGCAGCTAGGCCCATTGAATCAATGGAACATACAAAGGAGTTGACTCACCCAATCCCCACTGATTCAGCAGGCCTACTCCAGTTGTACCGTGTTTCCCTGAAAATAAGACAGGGTCTTATATTAATTTTTGCTCCAAAAAATGCATTAGGGCTTATTTTCAGGGGATGTTTTATTTTTTTCATGTACAACAATCTACGTTTATTCAAATACAGTCATGTCATCTTCTTCTGGTTGCTGCACAATGGTGGGAGGGCGGGGTTTCAGTTAACCGGGGCTTATTTTTGGGGTAGGGCATATATTACGAGCATCCTGAAAAATCATACTAGGGCTTATTTTCAGGTTAGGTCTTATTTTCGGGGAAACAGGGTAACTTGCAAAAGAATTTCAGCTAGTGTGAGAAAGGTCTTCAAAACTATTAGCCTAGTCTACAGGTTGTTGGTTGGAAAAGCTAGCAAGGTGTTGCTTACTGCAGAAAGGTTAGAGCTTATCTTTCTCAGTGCATTTTGAAGCTGTAGGTAGGAGGAAAGCAGGGTACAAAACTCTAAAATAAATACATAAATAAATCATCATCATCATCTTAGAACTGCAGAGCTGAAAGGGACCCTATGGATCATTGAGTCCGGCCCTTGTCAAGGAGGCATGGTAGGGAGTCAAACTCCCAACCTCTGGCTCCACAGCCAGAGAAATAAACCACCGAGCCATCCAGTAATACCTAATTGTACCTGTCTTTGCAGTTTTGTGCCTGGTACAGAGCAAAGAACAAGGGAAACCCTGGTGCTGAGGCTGCAGAAACAAACTACGCTTGTAACAAAAGGGTGGTGAGTGAACTGGCTTGGAAAGGACAGGGAAGGAAGACAGACCTGTGTTCTGTTCTAACTACAGAAGAGAAGCAGCCAGATCCACACTTTGGATCTCTATCCATCTGCTTCCCTCTGCTGTCTCCCACAGCCTCCCCCCCCCCCCCAGTTTTCTAGATTTTGTGCCACTTTAATTATGATAAGAAGAGGAGCATGACAGGCAATCTCTTTGTTATGACAGGTGTGTTGGGTCCTTGCTTTTGGAATGCATACTTAATGTTGACATTGCTCCTGCTGCTCACAGCCTGTTGAAAGAGGCAGAGAGAGCTTGCAGTCTCTGGAGGTCTTTCCCCCTCACCTGGATGACACTCAGAATCAGAAGGAAGAGCGTGTTTCCTTCCCCCTCTCCGCTTTTCCAAGCTCTGTCCTCTGAGCTACTCTGATGTGGAATTTTCAAGGCATGTGCTTGTGTTGGCTTGAGAAGTTTTATTTTGCTCAGAGGCTCCTGTGGTTGTTGAGATGTGTGGTGACGGTTTAGCTGTTTGCAGGATCAGAATGCCAGACATCTCTTGAGTTCTTTGTATCTGCTGCAGGGTCCCTTCATAAGGGACACCCTAGATTGGAGCACAGTTTCTCTATTCTCTGGGAATAGAGCATTCATGTTGCCTGAAACATATGAATGCTCTGTGCCCTTAGAATGAGCCAGGAAAATATTTCTTGATAATAGCAAGGAGACTCATTGGTAAGAGAGGAAGCAGCTCCTTGCTTTTGGAGTGCATTAGCCTTAGTGTTTCAGGTGGCACTTTTGTTTAGTTCAGGGTGGGCCTCATTGATTGGCCCTCCAATTGCAATCCCCACTCTCCCTTTTCAGGCCAGCCAACAGCGAAGAACGATGGGAAGTGTAGTTGCCCACCCCAGATTTAGCTTTGTTTCCTTTCTAATGCTTCCAGTGATGTATTGCTTTTAACGTCTGCTCAGTGTGATGCACTGGAGAGAACAGAGGAGCAAAGACATCCTTGAAAAGATTTCTAAAAATAAAGGAACAATGCCAACAATACAGCAGTATAGTTGAGCTGTATGCTTCCTAACACAATTAGCCAAAAACTTAATGTCATTCAATGAGATATTGGCTGGCTCTTTTCTTGGAATTGTTAATCAGTTCAGCCAGTTAAGAAATGAGTTGGTGAATCTTTGGTATTCCAAATATTTAAGACTACAGCTCCCACAGTCCTTTATCATTGGCAATACATGCTGAATTTTCTGGGAGTTGTAGTCCAAAGTAGCCAGCATGGCAAAGATTTACCATTTCTGAAACATAATAGCTCTTTCTTCTGCCAATGCAAAACCTATTCTAGAGATAAAGAGGACTGTATCTGAGGACTGGCCACATCAACAGATTATTACAGTAAACCAGGTCTATACTGCACTATACTGTAAATCAATAGACTTTGCAGCAGTGGAAATCTGTTACAATCTGTTGCGAAGTTGAATATTCTTCTAGGACTTTTTAAATTTTTGTCCTGCAAAGCCTAGTGTTCACTCTGACAGAGGTCCTGGTCCTAGGAAGAAGACAGGAACAGTCATACAACACTCCTTCATAAGCTGACAGTGTTAAAGGGGGAAAATGTAGTCTTCAAAGAGGGTAGTGGGGAACCTGTTAGCGTTGGTTTCCTTTATGCGTTGTGTTTGAAGGATTTAAGGGGAAAAGGTGGTCGATGTTTGAAGATAACTTGCTTCTGTGCTGCCTATAAAAGACGATTTAGAAACATCAGCAGCCACCTAAATATTGGTGGCCTGCTGCTTAGAGATGCTGTCTTATGAAGGCTTTGTCCTTAAAAGCAACCTAAAACTAATTCTAAATAAATTTTTAAAAGTCAGTTTTTAAACTCCTCTAGCACAGAACAACAGTTGCATCTGGAAAGCTCTTGAAGTTAATGGGTGAAATGACTGGACGTATTAGCCACATTTCAAAATTTCTGCTGCAGGTATGCTAGAAATGAATCTTAGAAATTGTATTTTATGCATGATTGTTCATTCTGTAAATCCTGTGCTCTTCTTGGATTTTTTTAAAAAAATCAACAACAAAGTTAAGAATAAACTGAAATTATCTTGAAGCTTATCAGATACAAGTATAGTTTCAAGTCCTCTAGGGAAGCAGAAAACACAGCTTTACTGAGCTGATAGTCTTATGCCTCTTGACTGAATAATCATATTCTTAACTATGCAGTATCTGTGCTTACACATAAAGTACTACTTTCAAGTAGCAGGTTTCACTGCTTTGATGGAAGTCCACCTGGCATTCAGTGGAAGACTACAAAGCAAATGTTAAAGTTAGTAATAAATGTTAAGAAATCAGAAATAACTCATTAGTGCCACTAGCAGCAACAACCTTGGTGTGTGCATGATCTGTGTTCAGGCTAATGTGGGCTAGAAAACGTTTCTGCTATGGTATGTAAAATGTTCTTACTTCTCTAAATGTGCGGTCTTGAAATGAAGCATCTGCTTGACCCTAAAATAAACTGCCTTGCAGCTGACCCACATCTCAGATTCCCCGAGGGGTTTGAATAGCATGCAGGGATTCAGTTGCACAACACATTCCCTTCTTGACTGCCTTTCATTGCCTGAGTATTTTAATGTGCATATTATATGTATATTACTGATATACAGAACAGAAAGGTTCCTCAGTATACTTTGAAAACTACTGTCTTTTAAATTCAGGTTCCCTGATCTAGATAATGTAAGATCTAGAAAAGGTAAATTCAATTTCCCCAATCTCAGGGACTTCCAGAGGCCATACCAGCCCTTCAAGATAACACCAAAAGTGCCAGGAAGGTGTGAGGAAAAAATCCTTCTGCTGTTTTAAATTTTTTAAAAAAAATGTTTTTATAAACGAGGTGATGGATAGCTTGTTTTAGAGGAGCAATTTTTCTCTCCTCCCATAGGAAAAAAAAATAGGGGGCCTCCAGGCATCAGAAAAAGGCCTTAGGCAGCTGACTGCAACCCATGGCCACAAGATGTCCACCCCAAATCTAAAACACTATGAACTGCTACATTGTGATCCATATGTATTAGCTTCATTCATTCCTTCATTCCTATTTATACACACACACACTGTCTTGCTTCTTCCTCATCTTTTCTTTATTTGTATGCCCTCTAAATAGTTGGCAGAAGCAAAGAATAAGATACAGAATTCATTTTTAATGTATTTATGACAAATGCTAAGAATATTTAAAAATATATAAAATACCAAAAAAAAAGAATTTTTTAAAAACTTACCTATAATCATATGAGTCTGTTATTATTGTAAGGTCCTTGTGGAGGGTCATTTACAGTGTTCCACAAGGTGATATGGGCTAGAGTGAAAGAATATGCAGCAGGAGCCTATTTAGACCAGGGGGAAGTGAAACCAAGGTGGAGGATCTATCAGGGGTCTCCTACCAACTCTCCTCAGACTGAAGAAGCTACTTGGATGAGTGGCGAAACGTTTCAACCTAACAAGAAAGAAGTCCAGTTGCCATGACACAGCTTCCAGATAATGTGCAGCATTGTTGTTATTTATATAATGAGTAAAGAGAAACCATGTGACAAAGAAAAAAAATATTCACTATTCTTAAAGCGATATAAAATAGTCTAAAAGATATTAAAAGGAATATGAAAATGCCACACAAGAACTTTCTTCAAGTGGAGGAGGCCAAAACTAAAAATGAGCAGTTTAGAATATAAAATAGAATCCAACTCAAAAGTAGGGATGGGCAGGGTTTTCCATGTTGTTTCACTTCATTTTTTAATCCTGAAATTCATTCTGCCCCATTTCTGCATCTAGTTGTAATTTTAAGTCCACATTAACATTAGTACATCAGGCAAACAAAAACAAAAGAACAAGAGACAAAACTATCTGTGAAGATTCCCAGTCATCCAGGTGTGGCTATCTGGAAGTTGAGTCATGGCAGCTGGACTTCATTCTTGTTAGGTTGAAACGTTTGACTACTCCTCCAAGTAACTTCTTCAGTCCACTGAAGCTACTTGGAGGAGTAGCAAAATGTTTCAACCTAACAGGAAAGAAGTCCAGTTGCCATGACTCAACTTCCAGATAAGAGACAAAAACATTGGGGCACTTTAAAGACTACTATATTTTAATATGAACTTTTGTGGATCAAGGAGTCTCACTCTTAACATCTGAGGAAATTGACTTGATTGGTGAAAGCCCATATTAAAAATATGAGCCTTTGAAGTGCCACAACGTTTTTGTCTCTTGGAAGTTTTTGTTTTGCTTTGCTTTGCTTTGCTTTTTGTCTGATATGCTTGCACAGACTAACATGGCTACTCCTATGATATTCAATATGCATTTTCAAGGGGTTTTTTTGCATATGCTATACACATATTTTTGGCTTGCTTGTTTGTTTGTTTGTTTGTTTGTTTAAAATATCTAAAATATTTTTACTCCACCTTTCTCCTTAAAAAGGACCCAAGATGGTTTACATAATTAAAAAAACAATATTGAAAGCTCACAATCGTAAGTATACAAATACTGAAAAGGAACAGAAAAATACCACACAAAAAACCGTAAACAAAAGCAGCACCAAAAACACACTAAAAGCAGTAAGGCACAACAATCCATTAAAAAACCCCACTCAGGCAACCTGTCACTAAGAGAAGACTTTCCTGAAGAGAAAGGTCTTTGCCTGATTGAGGAAGGACAACAAAGATGGGGCCAGCCTGGTCTCCTGTGGCAGTGAGTTCTAAAGATTGGGAGCAGCAACATTTTGGCAAGCAGCGACATCCAATTTAATCTGTACTATGATTCACTGCATTTTTGTGCATTATTTTCACTTAACATATTTTTGTTCATCACCTTCCCTAATATGTATATTTTTACATATTGCAAAGAACTATATCACAAACTTTTGTGAATACCAAAGGATAACTAAATGTTGGTTTACCAATTGCCAAACTATAAATTGCAATGTAGATTTAATTTTTATTCAAAATAACATACAAACCAAGTGAGTTTCATTTGCTTTCCTGTTTCAGAATCCAGATCTCTCTCTCTTCCCCCCCCCCCCTTTTTAAAATGTGAGTTATATAAAAGGCCTAGATGTAAGGAAAGGCCCAAACAAGCCTTTGTGGGGAAATTAGTCTGCAACCAGAGTAGCACCACTGGGAAGGCTTTATGTCTAGGAGCGTTTTGACTCAATCTAGTGGCTGTGTTGGAGGGAATCCATGTTGTGGAACACTTCAGGCCTTGGACTTCAGACCAGTGTGCACAATGCTATTTTTAGCATCATTGCTGAGACTGTAGTGGTGTGTTGCTCTTTCATATATTTACAAATGAATATGAAAAGAGAGCCTGAGACATTTGGAAACCAGAAATACTTCACATGCTTCGTGTGCACTCCTCTTCCATGTGCCTGCATGGTTTTACAAGGTGGACAGCTTGAGAGAACATTCCTTAAACATAATATATATTTAGTGACCAGAAACTCCTTTGGGGGGGCACGAGTAAGAGAACTAACTTGTATTAAATGCCTACTGTCTACTGTTATTCAGGCAGCAAAGGCCATTACTCCATGAATAAATTATTCCACTGTCACTGTTTCTGTCAGGGCTCTTAAACACAGGCTGGTCATTTCAAGTGTTCCTCTTATCAGTATTGTGCTTTCAGCTTGGCATTCATTATCCTCTTATCTCACTGCTGCTTCTCTCTGTAGAGAGCTAAATGGATTGATTACCTTTACTCTTGTATTGGTCAGGATGTGCAGTGAATTCTCTCTGTCTATGCAGCTCATTCATCATTTCACTCTCACCACTACACTTACCTTGAACATTATGCTTCCCTTGTATGTGCTGGCAGTGATTAGCAGAGCTGTGAATCCAGACAAAGTATACTAATCAACCAATCTTCCTTCCTTCCTTCCTTCCTTCCTTCCTTCCTTCCTTCCTTCCTTCTGCTTTACATCTTTACCAAAAGGACCATGGCTCTTTTTATTTTGTAATCAATACAATAACATATCTTAGGACTTCCGTGAATCGGAAACATTTTATTTCTGAAGTGGTTTGTTTCTCAAAGCAATTTTGCTTTTGAAATTGGACTGATAAGAGACAGAAGGAGCAAAAACTGTAAGTCCAGACTTTATTCAAGGGAAGATAATCAGAGAAGTGTGGAGTGGGAAGTGGACAGGCAAGTGGTTTTCCAGCATCATAAGGATTGCATTAAATATACAGAGAGGAGTTGCTCACAGCTGTCAGTCACACGTCAGTGAGGACTGCAGGAAAATAGTGAGATGAAGCCGAAGTGGTTTTGCACAGTCTCTGTTATGTCAGCTGGCTGGATAGCTCAGTGAGTGAGACATGTGGCTGCAGCATCAGATGTTGGGAGCTTGATTCCCCATTGTGCCTCCCTGAAGAGCCAGCCTGTGTGGCCTTGGGCAAGCTGCACAGACCCAGGGCACCCCCAGAAGAAGGGAATGAGAAACCATTTTTTAGTATTCTCTACCTTGGAGACCCTGAAAAGGGTTGCTGTAAGTCAGAATTGATTTGATGGCATACAATATATAAGTTAGCTGGAAAGTTCAGTGGTTTTGGTATATAAAGAACTGACTTGATGGCTCGCTATTATTTATTTATTTATTTATTTAGTCAGGGAAGGCATCTGCTTCACAATGAGGTGTGAAGGGTATATATCAGATCCAATATGTAAGACACAGTGAAAACACTATATACCATGTCAGCTGTTTAGGAGGGTTTGGAATGGGATTCCACTTCCTAGTTTGAAATAACTGGCCACATGTTTGGTTGGGATAGTATGAAACAGTATATCTGCAATTCAGATACACGTTTTTGGGCAGTGGCTTGATTGGTTCATAAACTGCTACCAAATGCTAAAGTGAAGTAAATACTCTGTGCATGTAAGAGCTATTGATTGCACTTTATTTATTTTTAAGCAGGATACTCAGATGTTGGGCATTTCCTAAACAGATTATATACTACACTGAAATCAGGTCTATAGAAAACATCTGTTTTCCCCCCTCACCTGTGCAGAATCTGTTTCCGGATCAACTAAAATGTAAAGGCTTAATAGAGACTGAAAAGTTTGATACCAAGGCTGGATTGAGAAACATACACACAGGAATGTGAAAAAGAAGGCCTTTCATGCTACAGATCGAGACAGGATGATTTCCTGTAGCATATGGTAGCCAGGAAGGACAGAAGCTGCCTCAAAGAAACCACAAACATTGGTTGGCATAAGATTGGAAGCCATCTGCAGACACTGAAAAACTTGGATGCTTCCAATATCAAACAGGAAAACATTAGCTACATTGTGGTAAGCAGGTGGAATTGGGCTGTAATCTTGCACTTCATTTGATATGCTTAAGTCTTGCTCATATCAACAAGTCTCCACCATGCACTTTTGTACGTTATAGAAAGATAGCCACAGGCAAAGTACAATCTTCCTGCTGTCCCCATTGGACAGTCTTAAGAGTAGAGATGATAAACAAAGCTGGCAGAACTTGCTATACGTCAACTGACTGTTTGAGGAGCCAAGAATAAGCATCTTTAGTTTCAGGTGTAAAAGACAAACATTTATTTAGGCACAGAATAGAGATTACATGGCTGTCTTCACTAGGGTTTTCTTGTTAAGGTCCTTTCGCTATGTAAAATATCAAGGAACAAGATGCTGGTATGCAGTTGAGCACAATTTCTAGCTTTGTGCAGCTTGGAGCAAATTAATGTCCAGGGAAATACTGATATCTGCTCAGTGGTAAAACACATGATTTTCATGTAGAAAGCCCCAGGTTTGGTTTCTGAGGTCTCTTACAGTTCTGAGAAAAATCCATATCTGAAACCCTGAAGAACCACTGATGGCATAAAGCCACAAGGAATAAATGTTAGTTAAAGCAAAAGGAAAAAAGTGTCAAAGCAGGACTGCAGTTGAACATAAAGAAAACAACAATCATGATTACAGAAGACACAATTTTAATGTTGAGAAGAAAGAAATGGAAATGGTTGAAGGTTTTGTATACCTTGGTTCAGTCATCAGTCCAAATGGAGATTACAGCCAAGAAATCAGAAGAAGCCCAAGACTCATAAGGGCAGCAATGACACAAATAAAAGATCATGAAGTATAAAGTTGTACCACTGGAGATCAAGATCACACACACTCTTGTATTTCTAATCACCATGTACATGTTTGAAAGATGGACAGTTAAGAAAGTTGACAGGGGTAAAAAGGTGATTCTCTTGAAATGTGGTGCTGGAGAAGAGCTTTGTATCCTGGACCACCAGAAAGATGAACAAGTGGGTCCTAGAGCAAATCAAGCCTATTTTTGGAGGCCAAAATGATGAAACTGGGGCTTTCCTACTTTGTGCACATCATTAGAAAGCAAAATTCTTTGGAAAAGACGATAATGCTAGGAAAGGTTGAAGGCAACAGGAAAAAAGGAAGACCAAGTATGAGATGGATTGATTCCCTAAAGGAAGCCACAGGCTTGAGTTTGCAAGAGCTGAGCAGGGCTTTTGAGGACAGGACATTTTAGAAATCACTCGTTCATAAGGTCACCATGAGTCAGAGGCGACTTGACAGGACATAACAACCACAATCAGAATATTCAGGCTCGTAGGGGGGAAAAATGATGTTGGCTTTGAGGAATGGGAAATAATTTTCTAGCTCTTAATAGTCCTATAGTTATTTTGTGGATATATGTAATAAAATGAAGCAATTCATAGTTGACCGTTTCTAATAATAGTCATGCATCATGAAAAGTTGGTGGCTGCTTTTATTGAAATAGCTGCCCTCAAAAATAAGTCCATAGAAGTTTTTAAACAATGAACTTCTGGCATGGGCAATGAATGACAAGTACAACATGTGAATGCTAGAACAATTTGTGATATTTCTCTGGGGACAATCCATTGCCGCAAAAACACAAACTGGTCAAAATTGGCATTCTACTATAACACAATTTCTTCCCATTTTCACTACGGAAAACAGTCTCCCTTTGCTTTCAGATCAGACCAGTGTTTCCTTTGGAACACTGATTTGAAAGAAGAATAGCAAAATGTTTTTTTGCTTGCTCTCTTGTTTTCTCAGCAGCTGCCCGGGAGAAAGACTTTATACCATAGGTTTCTTCACAACAAAGAAGTATAATAGTTTTAAATTTTGTTCCGTACGTGTGTCAGGGAGTATTTTTTATTTAATGTGAAGAAAATGTTCTCCAACTCTGACAGAATGTCAAACTTCTGCTTCATAATCATTTATTTATCTTTTTAATACACTGCCAGTGAGACGGAAAAGAGCTACTTAAAGATTGGCATTCAGGTAGTGAATGCTCCAATTTAAATGGCAGATCCACACTGTCTTTTTCTGCAGCTCGTGTCAGCTACTTAGATGTTGTCAGGTCTTTAAACTAATGAAATTTAATATGGTGCTGTGCATGTGTATGAAAACAGTTTTTGTTTCTGCTGGCCATTCTGTAATGCCTGCCGTGGTTCTGATCTGATTGAAAATGCGTTCCTTCATGTCTGCCCAGGCTGCTGCCTCAACCGGAAGAGAAGGAGGGAGAAATAAAATGAATGCCTCCAAGGGTAACAACCCAGTATTTCATTGTAACCTACTAGGTTGGGGTTCCGTTGCTTGCCTGACCAAGATCTCGGCTGTAAAATAGGTGAAGCTAGATATTAAACTAGATACATTTATGAGTGTGTTAATTCAGCAACTCAGCTGGCCCTCTGGGGCCAAAATAGACTTGTCATCCTCCTAGATTTTGTTGTTTTCCATCAATGTGTGAAGTTGTTGTGTGGCTCAAGAGAGGAGCTGGGTAGGCGTCAGGGCGGGTGGGATGCTGAGCTGGTGGGGAACGTGTGGCACTCCAGATAGTGTTGAACTCCAGTGTCCACCAATCTTAGTCATTGACTAAACATCTGTGGTGGCACATGTTCCACACACTGTGTTAAAAGCATTTTTAAAAGTAAAGGACCTACCAACAGCACAGGATTTGCTTTTAAACCACATGTCTTTGTGCTCTTATTTCTCTCTTTCTCTTGATTTTTGTACTCTCTTTTTATTTTTCTTTCAAGTAATGGATTCGCTTTTCCAGTTACTATAATTGCTGCAGAGTTTTGAATTTCTGGTAAAATTCTCTTTTGCTAGACAATAGAAGTAGAGATCCACAGAGAAGAATAGCTAGCTGTTCCCCAGAGTCCACCCCTTTCTCATTAACTGGCACTTAAAGTCTCGATAACTTACTCTGAGACATTTGTAGGAGAAAAAAAATTAAATATTTTACTTACAGTTGCTTGAAATTACAGACTTGCTACTTTCTTTGCTGCCCACATACTAGCAACCAGCAGAACAGATCAACAGCAACAAACAACTGCCACCAACTGAGAGGGATAGATTAGATAGATCGATTGATCAATCAATCAGAAAAGGGGCCCCCCCATCACTCAAACTACAGATAGCGTAGGAGATTGTAAATAAAACCTCAACAATAATTGGGGTGAGTTGAGGAATCCTCCCTCTTTTGCTGACAAATTAGTTGCCATTTTTAGATTATCCTACCTTCGTCTAAGACAGTTTTGATATGTCAGTTTTCTTCCCTATCTTTTTCTCATAATTGTTCTTTATACTTGCCTGCTTTCCTTCCTGCTCATTCTACTGTAATGTACTCTTTTACAACCTTTATGCATTCGTTAGTTTAAAACTTGCATGTAACCTGTATTATTATTAACCATTGCTATAGCATACCTACTAAAGGGGCAGTAAATTTTTTAAAAAGCAGTGGTGATTTTCTTAGCTCTGTGGAAAAAGAAATCCAAACATGAAGCCAGTTTTCACCACGAGCATGTCCGAAACTGTATGAATTTAATACAGAAGAATTCCTTCAACACATTATGGCTGACCGTTCTGTCCTTGAGCTAGGTCCATCTCATCTTGAAAACACTACCCTGAAGCATGGAGACCCATAGACCCATGAACACTCTACCCCCAAGCCAGAACTTTGTACTAGCTCACATGGAAAGACATGGACTGATGAGGTTCCCTTCTTCGCACCTATAGCTTCATACGAGCAAAATCACAAGGAAGGGAGCGAGGCTATCTGACTGATCTTCTCTGCTTCCCCCCCCCCCCCCCATCCTGAATGAGTGGACAGGGCTATATTTCTTTAGAGCATATTGTTTCAGTAGCCTCCCTGAAAAGTTTCAGCTGCCTTCTTACTCAACCATTCGATCACTGACAAGTAGTTTATTTCTCTATAGATGATGATTTTAATTATGGCATTTTACCCTAAGGTCAAACTTGAAATAGTCTCCATTTTCAACCATTATGGGGAAATAAAATCTAGATAATGGGTACATATAAATGGGCTGGTGAAAGAGACTTTGCTGCCCATCCTTTCAACGTTGGGTGGAGTTACTTTTCATGACCGGCACTTGGTATGAGCTAAAAGAGCATTTCTGATTGACAAAGGCAGATTCCAGGTCCATTTTAACATTATTGTAGAATAAACTTAGATAAGCTGTAAGAAAGTTCCTTTGCTTTGACTTCTACTTTAAAAAAAAAACCCTATGCTATCCTTTATATAAATTCACTAGTTTACATGCCAAGCAATCTTCCTTATACTTCCAATACAATTTGAACAAAATGTAAAAGAGATTTTTCTGAGAATTACCCTTAGTTGACTACTTACAGACCTGTCAAAAAGTACATAGTTATGGTTATAGTACTGAAACCTCAAAAAGCTAGTTACTTTGTGTTAAAGGGAGATTTTTTAGGGGGAAAAGTATCACATTTTTAAAAGAGGTTGAATGGATATCTTTTAGTTATCTTTTAAAAAAAATCTGAATGTGATAAGCTGCTTAGTCTGTGGTTAAAAAAACAATGCGTTCTCTTGCCATCCACCTCCCTGTCATCTCGGTACCCACAGCGGAACATGAAGGAACATCCACAAGGCACAGAGGAAGGAAGAGTGGAACAATGGGATATTCCTTCGCCAATCCATGAGACCACACCTCATAACAATAAAAGTAATGGAAATACTACAGTTATCACACAAAGAGGAGTGACATTACAATCATAATGTAACTTAGTTGTACCTTCATTACTGGGAAAATAAATTATGAGTAACTGGGTATTTCTGTCTAGTTAGGTCCAAGCTCTGACAGGTTTTTCTCAGGCCCCTCTATCAGTCTGTACTTTATCCCCTGCACTTTAAATAGCTTAGTGGCAAGATCTGTTGGCACAAAAACAAGAGTCCTACTCAGTTATGTTTTAAATCATGCAGAGCCTAGACATGTTGAGGAGAATGCACCAGCCCAACCACCTCCAACATCTCTTTAATCATGGAAACGTGAAGTGCTTGAAGAGAGCTAAGCTGTTGTGCCAGAGTAGCCTCTCTAAAGTCACAGTTCTGGCTACCTGGGGAGACTAAGTGGCTAAGCTTATACTTCTTCCGCATTTCTATGATTGAAGGAACAATGGAGGGGATGATGATGGAGGAAGAGCCCTCAATGCACATGGGCTCCACACGCTTTAAATCACAAATACATAAGGCTCATTCCTCCACATATATTTTGCCTTTCTTTAGCAACTGAAAAGCTAGGCAGAATATCTTTGGAATTTAGAGTTAGCCCAATGGCTTCCTCTAGTTGTTAATATTCAACCTGTGTATGATTATGAAAGGCAGTTGATAAAAAGAAGAGGAGATTGTGTTAAGTAGGACTGCTGTGTGCTGTTTCATAAATATCAGTGCTACCTCTGGGATGACATTTTCATGACTAATAACCAAAGGTAATATGAGACTTCTCTGAATTAGCACCTCTAGATGTCAGATATCTTGCTAATGTGTAGAAAGACTGCATCTGTCATCATTATTATTACTACCCAGTGGACAGAAGTAAGTGACAAAACTAAAGCTGGAGAAAATCTGTGTACATTTTGTTTAACAGGATGTTTGAGGATAGCCTTTACAGAGGTTTACTGAAAATTTCATATACAAAATATATTTCTGGATGTTTCTATTTTGAAGTGATGATGTGTAAACAGAGGATTATTTATTTATTGCTTTTAAAGAACTTGCTAAGATAGTTCCAAATCACATTACTGGGGGGAAACTAATAACTAAAACTAAATACAGAGGTGATATTCTTAATATATTCAGTTGTTAGCAACCACAGCATTGTTTACAGCCTCCTGTTTTTATTGTTCTTCTGTGAATGATTGACATCATCATTTCAGTAATCCAGGTCTTTCATCTTGCTAGGAAAATTCCACAATCCAAATAATCCAGTGCCACTGTTTTCACACACCACAACTTGAATAGCTAGCTTCTTGCAGCAACGTGCGTTGCACCTTTTCACCTGTCACATCCCTTCCATATAGCTGTCTGCTTTCTGTCAACAAAGAAATACTCTTCCTGAAAGACACTACCTCTTATCATGTGTATGGAAATACCATGTTAATGAACCAGTTTGGCAAGAACTCTGTTCTTACTGAAAGATGAGAAGCGTAGTCTCTGGATCAGTCTGTGTTCGTTGAATTTAGAAGCAAAACTGCTAGTAATTTTAATGGAGATATGAGTTTGATTATGGCTCCTTATGTTTAAAAAGTAACTTACTTGGTGCTACATTTAAGGATACGTATCACAGTTGACCACCCTAAGAAAACTTCCATAGCTCCTGCAAAACAGTTATCATACAGTTATACCAGTGATTGTATGTGTATTCACATGGATGGAGAGAGAAAGTGCTCAGATGGACAGCAATTAACTTAGGCTTTGTACATTATTGGGACAATCCCCAATTGTTGCTAGATAATGTAAATTAGTGAAATGACTTGTGCATTTGATTGTTCAAAATGCATGGAATCTGTATATTGCAGACACCAGATTTATTACCCCAAAGCTAGGAGTGTGAACATAGACTGATTAATGGGCATTCTTTGTAGCTATGTCAGCTTACTCACATTCTGCAGTGTCACACGCAAAGCAAGCATATTGTCTAGGCATCTGGCTGTGCGTATCTTCCTTGCCTCCATGGGAATGTCCATCATCACTAGTTTTTGTGCTCATTCTCCATTCAAATTGTGTTAACCACAGCATGTGACATGTTCTCTCAAAATGTCTTTCCTTTCCTTTCCCTTACTTCCCTTTCCTTTTTAAAAGGGCTTTCAATTAAAAACTATCCATCTTTTAAGCTGCCCATAGGCAATAGCATTGCATGAAACAAAACTTTAGCTTTTGTTGTCACTAGAAAGCTAGGCTGTGGTTCCTCACGCGCACTTTGCTTCATCTGGGAAGGCCTGAGAGACGACGGGAGCTCTTGCACTGAGCACATTAAAGCTAGTCAGTCTGATTAGAATGTGACCCTCCTCTTTGTCTAAGAGGGGAAGGGAGGGGCTGTGCCTGTCATTGTTTCATGAACCTGGTGCTTTGATTGATCTGTTCAAATATTAACGCGCCTAGTGGGGTAGCCCAGAATGTCCACCAGGCCTCTAGATATATAAATATTCATACACTAACATCTGCCACAGCTGCATATTTACAATTCTGGGGTTTTTTATGGAGATAGTCATCTCTTTGAGGAAGTTCCAGGGGAGCTGAGGGTTGTTGTTTTCCCCCCACCTCTATATACTTTCATTTAAGAAGTCCTGTCAATATTGGGCTGAAAATCTCTTTTCTTTCATGGCAAAGGCATTAACCATTGCATCTCTCCATCCCACAGGTAGCATTACCTGAAATATTCGCTCAGTAAGTTATATTTAGAACTATGGTTGCTTTGGCAAAACTTCTCGGCTCAGACTCCTAACACACACATGTCGTTTTTAACTTGCTGCCAGATAAATTTTGCATCTTATACAACAATTTACATTCCTAGTACCTGCCCAATTGATGCCCATCTAAAATATTGTCTGTCAGGAAGAGAGCATAACTTAATCAGGACTTAACCTAAGATGAGAGGAGATAGGTTTTTATTGAAGTTGGATCTTCTACCCTCATTCCAGGTATCAGTGACAGTGAGATACGTTGGTTAGAGTAGAGTTGGTTAGAGTAGAGTATGTTGGGTAGAGTAGAGTAGACCTTTGGTCTAGATGGGCGGGGTAGAAATCTAATAAAATAAATAAAATAAATAAATTAGAGTATGTATATCTATATAGATAGATATATCTATATAAATATATAGATATTTGAAGGAGAGAAGATAGAGATATACTTAGCACACAGATACACATTTTGGAATTAGTTTACTTGTTTCAGAATTGTGGAGCGAGGTGAGGGCTGTGTTGTGGTGGTGTACTTTAATTCTTTGCCCCCTCCCACTTTGTTCTCAGTCACTCTAATACATACATATCTGCTGTTTATGGTGGGAGGGAAGTTTCCATTGGCATTAATGGGAAGTTCTGATTGTGAAGGGAGTATGGATGATACCAGTTTGGAGCACAACAGGGGCAAAGGATTAAAGATTCTCTCATGCACAATCCTGATCCTGTTCATCTCTCTCCCACCTCGCCTCCCACCTCGCCTCTCAGCAGTGGCAACAACGTCAGGACCAGAGAGAGAGAGAGAGAGAGAGACAACGGGAGCGGGGGGGGGGGGGCGCATTCCATTTTGCCGAAGCAAAACAAAGCCCTGAGGGGGGGGGAGTTAAGTACATAAGAACATAAGAAGAGCCCTGCTGGATCAGGTCAAGGGCCCATCTAGTCCAGCTTCCTGTATCTCCCAGTGGTCCCACCAGCTTCCTCTGGGAGCACACGAGACAACTAGATACCTGTCTCCTGATACCACTCCCCTGCATCTGGCATTTTGAGGTACCTTCCTTTTAAGCCTGGAGATTATACATCCCCATCATGGCTTGTCACCTGCGGTGGACTTTTCCTCCAGAAATCTGTCCAATCCCCCTTTAAAGGCCTCTAGGCCAGATGCCATCACCACATCCTGTGGCAAGGAGTTCCACAGACTAAAAACACGCTGGGTAAAGAAATATTTTCTTTTGTCTGTTCTCACTCTCCCAACACTCAATTGGAGTGCATCTCCCCTGGTTCTAGTATTGTGTAAGAGGGAAAAGAGCTTGGCAGTTTTTTTCATTTCAGCAGAATGGGATCCCTGAACTGGATCGCGAACCAAACCACGAACCAGCCCAGTTCATGGGTTTTTCTGGTTCGTAGTTTAGTTTGTGCCCATCTCTAGTCATCTGTTACCCAGAATTTCCTTATCTTAGTTATGGCCAGCTTTAGTGTTTGCCTTTTAAGTCAAAACGGGGTGTTTGTGTCTTTCCCCCCTTTTTCTCTTGGAGGGCTGTATTAATTTAGACATAGTCTGTCAAAGGATGGATGCCCAAGACGGGTGGGATCAGAGCCACTTTGTTTACATACTCTCAAAATTACCACCCTCCCACCCCACTGAGTGAAGGATATGATTATCACCCCTTCCATAGGCTCCCTTTTCCCTCTCATCCCTCCATATGTATATTTCTGTGAGGGGTGAGAGGGAGAGAATAAATTCACATACACCAATGGTAGGTGATGTCGGGGTGGTGGTGCAAATTTTGACTAACACACACACACACACACACACACACACACACATCTTACAAGTGTGTATACTTTCAGTGTTTTCCCATCATAGAATGCATTTCTCTGAGTAGTTTCTGTTAATATAGATAACCCTCGTGCCACTCTGCTCTGGACAGGGATTTCAGAGGAACAGCCACCAGAAAAGCTGTGAGCTGTAGATGGCCTTGATTTTTGTCACTCGTAAATGTTACCTTGTACTGAGGAAAACACACACATTATCTCAATAGATTGGTAGGTTTGGGGGGTGGGGGTGTAATAGCATATTGCTGTATCATTTTGTTAGTAATTTTTGATATTCCTCAATTGACTTTTCGGAATCTGTAAGGAATGCTACACAATATCCTTTCACAATATAACACATAGCAAGACTAGTTCAAGAGTTGTTTCCCATCCTGCGGTAGAACACCTCTGAAATGTCTTTACAGCCACCTGTGCTGCTGCTTTACAAAATCTCTTTGTGATTCCTGAAACATCCCACTTCCTGCAAGCTAAAATCACATATAGCGCTTGCTTTTATAACTGCTTTCAAAGTAGTGTTATTGCGGCTGTCATTATGCACCCAGCTGAAGCTCATATATATAGACGTGGATGTAAGCACTTTCTCTTAATACGTGGAACTCAGTGGACACCAAAGAAAATGGCAATTCTATTTGTGAAGTACAATGGGACTTTAAAATGTCTGCATGGAAAATAGAAAAGAGGCAATTTCCAGTTGAAGCTACTATTTGCAGGGTGGCTTTTTAATTCTTCAAGGCCATTCAAACAAGCCTCCTAAAGTGCTGCTTCCCAGACAGCTCAGGCATATGTTTTATGTGCTCCTCAGACAATAAGATTTGCGTGTTCGCCTCTTTGTGTTTGCAGTTTATGATTTTATTCCTCCTGTATTCAGGAGGACCTCTTCTGCTCTAAACTGAGCATACAGCTTTACTAACTGAAATACCAATCAATTATTTACTGCTGCAATATCAGTTATGTGATGATGTCAGAAATCTACAGCCAACCTTGCAAAATGGAGGCCAGGTTAAGGGCAAGCACTCTAACAAAACTGTGTAATCTCTTGGGAAATATTAAATTTAGAGGGCTCTAGTAAGATGAATTCCAAATCAAGTTCATAGTCCATAGGAAGGCTCAGATGGTCCCTAAAGTCTGTTTTGTGCCATGATTGATCTCCTTGCTATGGAACAGTTGGCTGAAGCCAAAATCCTGAGCTGGCATCACATAGGTTTACTATGTGGGGCAGTGGGGAAAAGACCAACATTAAAAAGCATGAAAAGAGAGGGGCAAGAAGTTGCTGTGTGACCATCACCTTAATGTCTCTCACAAGGAGCACGCATGGTTACAGCGTGACCACCCACAGGTTGTAGGACTATCATAGCTCCCTGCATTCCTCACCATTGCTTATGGTGGCTGGGACTGATCGGATTTGCTGCTCAGTGTTTGGAGGGCTTCTCTTTGCTCACCCCTGGTCTAAGTATTTTTAATGAGTATCGGGCGCTGTAGGGTCCATGGCATGGACCCAGTGAAAGTGAACATACTTTCATGTATTTTTTAAAAGTCACATATACCGCAGGAAACATGGAGGTTTTGAACAGGTGTAACCACTCTTCCTCTCCTCTTCAAGGCTAGTTTTTGATTTATTTTAGTTTGAACACTAGTCAACTGGCAGTCTTCAATTTTTTTTAAATTATGCATATGAAAGGGGCTACCCCTCACTTGTCTCTCCAATTCTTTGTTCCCAACTTGCCAAAACAGGCAATAGAATAATCAGACAGGGTTACTGGAAAGAAATGGGTTACATTTTGCTAGATGCAAAAGGTACACATTAGGTGTAACTGAGAACAAGCTTGGCTTCTTACTACTGCAATATGTTCGAGCACTGTTGTGCCAAAGACTACATGAAATGCTATCAAAACAAGATTAAGGGGAAAGCATTGTTTTGCTGATACTCTGAGGCACTTTGTTGTTGCTAGTGCTGCTGCTTTCAAGTCAGCTAAATATGGAATTTCTCTCATTCCCTCCCCATTCCCCACCCTAAATTAGAAGTGTTAGATCTTTATTTCACAGCTCCCACTTGTGTGCTTGTTGTTTCTCCCTCACAGTTCTTAAGATAGCAAGAAACTATAGCAGAGCACAGTCAAGATCATATGGTACATTCCCCGTGACTTTAAATTGCTAAAGCCTGCAAGAGAATCTTAAACAGGCAGAGCAATTACACCAGAAAAACAAAACAACGTAACATCGCAAACACTGAACAAGAGCTGACATCTACTCAACAAAAGCAGCACAACAAGATTCAGTTAAGTTTGGATCATTTTCAGGTCACGATGAAACTGACAGGAAAAGAGAGGTCCCTAAATGGATCTAAAATTTTTATCTGGTACACTTTCTAACCTAGTATCTTACACTTAAATTTCATGGGGGGGAAAAGGAACCAGCTTAGTCCAACTTCTGGAGAGCGCAATCATTTTGAAAAAGAAAACGCAGCAGGCCTAAGGAAAATAAGGAGCAATTTACCAGGCAGAATACAATGGACATTATCATTGGTCCAATTTAGAGCAGCCCAAGTTGTGTGTGTGGTTTTTTTAAAGCACTAAGCTTGCAGTTGCCATGATTCTGGGGGAAGAAAAGCAACGTCCCTCTTCCTGTCCCAATTGTTCCTTGATGCAGACATCAGTTTGCAAAGAGGATTTAAATGGCCTTGATTAAATCCTCACTAGAAACAGACTTGCTTAAATCTATTGGGTTTACTAATTTGTGGGGGGCAATATTAAGTGCTTAAGAGACCATGATATTCAGGGCCAGACAAAATGTGATGTTTATCACCACCAAGTCTGGCACTGCATATCTGTTTAACCCACAGCCTATGTATTGTTTGGGATACAGGGCTCCTTGCATGGGAGCTGGGCCCACTGCTTCTGTGCATGCACCCACTGCTCAGCTGACAGGCAGGCGTATGTGCAGAGGTGTCGGGCCTGGCTTCAAGGAACTGGCATGTGCCAGCCTGTCAGCTGGGCGGCAGGTGCATGGCAGAAACAGCAGGCCCAGGAGCCTGTTAAGAAGGCAAGTGAAAGCCCAGGAGATCGAAAAGTGACCTTTCTGTGAGGAACACTCCAAAATAGTAATTCTTCCAATCTCTGTGACAGCCTGTACTGAAGGGAACCACGTGTTAGATGCTCATTTGCCAGGAGACGTATGTGCTGTATATACAACGCTAGAAGAAATGTGTTACCAGTGAATGGCAAATTACTTGACAAGCACTGAAAAATAGTTCCAAAGTCCCAGTGAGTCTGTTCAGACTCTAATGGGAGATCAGCTGGAAACATGCCATATGCACTGTGCTGAGCACCATGGTGGAAGAAAGGCAGCACACAAATATACTAAATACATCAGAGAGACAGGTACCTCTTTTGTGAATTTTCAGAGAGGTGGCTGGATTAGTTTGTTTCAGCAGTAAAACCAAAAAAGTTGTGGCACCTTTAAGACTAAAAAAATTATTTCTGGGTGAGTGTTCATGGATTACAGTGGCCAAAATCCTGTTGCTTTGTGTGATAAATGAGTGGGCCCATTGAGTCAATGAGAATTTGATGAGTCAACTCCTCTATAAATTCCATTGATTCAAATGGGCCTAATCTAACCATGACTTACTTTAGCATAGCAAGCAACAGCTAGAGTAGGTCCATTTGAATCAATGGAACTTACAGAGGAGTTGATTGATTCATTCACTCAGTGGGCCTACTCCAGTGCCATTTAATACAGTGGTGCCTCGACTTACGAACTTAATCCGTATTGGAATGATGTTCTTAAGTCGAAACGTTCGTAAGTCGAATCAGCATTTCCATAGGAATGCATTGAAAACCGATTAATCCGGTCCGGCTGTTTTTTTGTTCTTATATCGAGGCGCAGTTTGTAAGTCAAAGCATTCGTTCCCATAGGAACTAATGCAAAAGCGTTTAATCCGTCCTCTACCACTAGGGGGAGAAAAAAATTTTAACCTAAGATGACCTAAGGTTAAAAAAAGGGCAGGAAAGGAGGGAGGGAGGGAACGAACAGCTTTTAAACAAAACACCTTTAAAACCAAGCAGCTTTAAACCAAACCAAGCACCTTTTAAACCAATTTTTGCATTTTAAAATTACAGTACCAGGCAGTACCGGGCAGTCCAAAGTGCATTTCCCACTTTTTCCACGTTTTTTTTGTTCGTACGTTGAAGCTTTGTTTGTAAGTCGAAGCAAAATTATGTGAACGGAGCTGTTCGTAAGTCGAATTGTTCATATGTAGGGACGTTCGTAAGTCGAGGCACCACTGTACACTAAACAATAGGATTTTGCCCAATGCATTAGTTGTAAAGGTTCCCATAGTACTTTTGTTTCTGTTTGTGTGTACATTTGTGTTTTTCTTTGTTGGTTGGTTGTTGGTTGGTTGCTGCTCTTTTCTGTCCCAGTTACCACTTTGCTGTTAGCATTACAGGAGAAAACATAGTATCTGTAAGCATTTTTTCAGGGATTAGATTTTTTTTTTGTTAACATTATGGAAGACGGAAAGAAAACATCTCTTAAAGTTATTTACCCCAAAAAAATAGAAAATGCATGTAGCTAACAAATATTTTTGAATTTGTCAATATTTTGGTGATGAGTTTGCTTCTAGATGTCATGTATCTTCTGAATTATTTTTTTTCAATCATTAGCTATAGATGAACTCAGAGGGGATGTTGCCATGTGAAAAGAATAGAGTCATACTGACCACTTTTAATCATAAATCTAATCTTGATTTTACTTTTTACCAGGAAACATGCCTCAGAAATCTAAGAGGTTCTTAAGGGAAGACTAAAATATTTATTATAGGATAATCTGCTAGGAATTGAAATGTATCCTAATTGCTCTTAGCAGAAAACTAGGAGATGGTTTTTAGACTTTTTAAATCTCTTCATGTAGCATGAGGCATTAGCTAAACGTTATTGAGTAGGGAAAGCTTTGAATAAGGGGCACCCACTTGAAGATCTGAATATGCAATCAACAGGGCTTCCTCCCAAATTTCAGCAATCCTTACATGTTGACTGGTTCAGGTGAGCCAAACCAAAGTAGTAAATTTGCTGTCACACACCCACCTTCTCAAAAGTGTGGATCATAAAATGCAGAAAAGCTTTGTTAGCAGCAAGAGAGATTTTGAAAGAACTCAAAAGTGAGGGAAAGAACCCTGCTTCACAGAAAGCAGGGAAATGCCATTTATACTTATGCACTAGCCATCAAGCTACATTTAAGTAATCCTTAAACACTGAAGAAAGAGATTTGTTTGGATTATATCTCATATAGAATTGAGCAAATCTGCCCATCCCTACGTAGCAAAATACGTCACTGGCATTGTTAATATGTTAAGAAAGTAGCTGCTGATAGATATTCCAGTTAGAATTTGAAGAACCTGGCTGATTCCTTTCATTGCCTAATTGTATGGATTCACAGAACATTCTACTCTCTGCCTAAACCCATGGGAGCATTTTCTGAACATTAGGCTCCATGACAGAAAGGTATGAAACTCTTTACAATGAGCCTGGTATTGGAAATGGAATGAGAAAGCTATGTTAAAGAATGGCCAATGTTTTATAGTGGATATTGTGATGAATTGGGAGGAGACCTGGGTTTGAATCCCTGCTCAAGGCTGGAGGTGGAACGGGTAAAACTGCTCCTTAAATATCTCACTTACCTGGAATGCCCTGTAAAGGTAACCATAAGTCAGTTCTGACTTGATGACAGGTGGTTACACACAGGTTAAGGCAACTAGACCAACATTTCCTTGGATTTAGGACACAGACATATTTCCTGTTCATTCCATTATTTTTGCTGGAATGTGGATACTTTGATGAGAATCCCAGTATGTGTAGTACGAGAGGGTGTATCAACTCATTTATTCAACATTAGTGACATTCTTCTCTTCCACAACACCAGCAAGTACCTCAGAGGCATAATGGCTGAAAACTGACACAGAGACAAGTTATTTTTTCACAAATGTGTGAGAAGCAGATTAAGGATGTGTAGAGCTGCTTTCAGGTCACAGCCAAAGCAACAGTGGAGCACACGATGGGTAGCATCTGTGTGGAAATGCCATGTAATGTAAGCAGTATTTTACTAAGGGCTCAGACTAATTCTGAACACAACAGTACCTAGGATCTTGGGGTGCTTCTCAGAGATGGGACAGAAGCCACTGCCATCCATGTGATATGGTTGTCAGGGTTTCTCTTATGAAGGTATAAAATCCTGTCTATAACAAGTGTGGATGTCTTAACATATTTGCAGTTCTCGGCCATCTGGTCACTGGTCTGTGATCACTGCTTTCTGAAAACAGCATGACTTATTTATTGGCTTCAGGGCTTATGAGTTTTTTCCTAACATCGACTAAAAAACAACAACACCAGACCATGCTTCCAACTTGTTTGTGTCCAACTGTCTGTATGGCAAGTTTTCCTGTTGTGAAAAACAAATATACACATTCTCAAGAAGCCATTTGTTGCCATACTGAGATGTAATGCAACTGCAGTTCTGCTTTTCCCTTCCATTTTAAAAAAGATAATTGAAATAATATTAGGAATGACATGAAAAACAAGAAAAGGCAATTATAAAAATTAAAATAATCTGTCTAACGAGGATATATTGGATGAAATTCTGTTGCACGGTTACACAAATGGTGTAACTTTTGGAAACCGATTGCTGTAGAGATTATTTGTAGTATACTGGGTTTCATGTAACAGATAATGTCTACAGAGATTTCTTAACTTATGGCAATTTGTTTCCAAAAGGTACACCATTTGTGTAACTTGCACAACAGGATTTGGGCCATTGAATGACTTGCCATTCGGACCTAGCAAGAGGCATTATAAATTGTGGGTTACACCTAAGCGAGTACTACCCTGTTTCCCCCAAAAATAAGACCTAACCTGAAAATAAGCCCTAGTATGATTTTTCAGGATGCTCGTAATAAAAGCCCTACCCCAAAAATAAGCCCCAGTTAAGTGAAACCCCGCCCTCCACTATTGTGCAGCCACCAGAAGATGACATGACTGTATTTGAATCAATGTAGATTGTTGTACATGAAAAAAATAAAACATCCCCTGAAAATAAGCCCTAATGTGTTTATTGGAGCAAAAATTAATATAAGACCCTGTCTTATTTTTGGGGAAACACGGTAGTGGGATGAAACTTAATGTGTCATTAATGTATGGACCAGCTTGACTACACAATCACAGCAGCATACTGTGTGCATAGCAAAAGGGGCAGGGATGTTGGCAAGTCTTTGACTCCGAGTCCCAAGTCCAAGTCTTTGGTACCAAGTTCTGAGTCTGAGTCTGTGGTACTAAGTCCCCCTGATTTTGAGTCCCTACTAAAAACATTTTCCCCCCTCAGGAAAAAAGGGAAGGGTGGGTGGGTTCTGAGTCCAAGTCATTGAAAAAAATCTGTCGAGTCCAAGTCGAGCCACTGGTATAACTTGACAGTGAGTCCTGTGACTCGAGTCCCCGTTGCTGAAGAAGGGGATACATTAACTCTCAGAAAGGGACTTGAGAAGCTATTGTCAGTGATGCTTTTGGAAGTAGATAATTTAACAATATTAAAAAAACTGAGGATATAAGTGGATGGGTTAAATATTCTGGAGCTATAAGTCTGAGATGACTTGATGACTGGACAATTCAAGAATCCTTGGATGACAATCATTATTTGAATCTGCTTCACTCTGGCTTCTGACCTGATTATGGGACTGAAACAATGGAGGACCTTTGCGGAGGGGGGGGGAGCATCAAAAGTACACCGTTGCTAATTCTCCTAGGACTCTCAGAAGTGGTACAGGTTGTGGATTGCCCCTGACCTGTCTGTCTGGTTCGGAGGGTTTCTATTCCAGTTATTATGTTCTCACCCCAATGGCCTGTTCAGAAGGTGGTGCTAGAAGGCTGTGACTCTGTCCTTTATGTATATGGTGCTCTTCCAGGCTCTAATTTTGTTCCTATGATTTTTAAACGTACATAAAACCACCTGGCAAAGTCATGCAAAGAATTAGAGGTGCTTTCACTATACTGATGACACCTAACTCTCCATTTCATTAGATTCAGGCGAGGCTCTGGACATACTAAATCATTACTAGCATGCTGAATTAAGGCCCGCGAGCTGAAATTAATCCAGGCAAGAAGGAGGTGTTATTTGTGGATGATTTGGCCTACCAGGATTGCATTGAAACTGTGCTAAATGAGATTGCATTCCTTCTGGAGAATCAGGTTTTCAATATGGGGCTGCTTTTAAATCTGCCCTTGACTTAGGTATGCCTAAGCAATACTTGTGGCAGGAAGCATCTTCCACCAGCTTTAGATTAGGTATGTATGCACACCCCAGATAGATAGCCTGTCAACAGTTATCCACGAGCTGGCAGCATTGCATTCTGATTATTGTAATGTGCTGTTGATGGATCTCCCTTTGGATGTATATTAGAACCTGCAGTTTGTCAAAAATGTGATGTCTGGAGTGCTGTCCGGAACTGACTACGTGGGACATATCTCACCAGTTCTTGGAACAACTGTGATGCCTTGTAATCTATTCTTAAGCACAAATCAAAGTGTCCCCCTTATCTAAGTACTGCACAGCTTGCAGCTAGGGATGAATGGAGTCAGGATGGATTTGAACTAAATCAGATTGGTTTAAATCATGATTTAAATCATTATTCAAAAAGACTCCATCTAATCTTGCAAACCTTTTTCTCCCCAAAAGGGCAATCCTATCTTCTGTAACTTTAGTAAATATTTTCCATAACACATATTTTTCACAATTTTTTGGCCCAGATTGCCGCCAGCTCAAATAATCCTCTATGCATTGACATTACCAGTGTCTGTAAGTGTGTGCTTCCAGGGCGAGAGGTGAGTGTTTGACTTGGTCTGCCCAAAGGTTCAGAGGGGCACTGGCTAGTTTTTCATCATCACTCACAAGACAACTGATGAAAGTAATCCTGGAGATTTTAATAAGCCTTCCAAGAATTTCCAACATTATGTCGTGTTGAGATGGACAAAACAAAACAAAAAACCTCCAGCAGTTGGCTACAGAATTGTATTCAGAGGGTGATGATTAATGGCTCCTTCTCAAACTGGGAGGAGGTAACAAGTGGAGTACCACAAGGCTCAGTCCTGGGTGTGGCACTTTTCGACATTTTTATTAATGACTTGGATGAGGGGGTGCAGGGAATGCTTATCAAATTTGTAGATGACACAAAATGGGGTGGAATCGCTAATACCCTGGAAGACAGAAATAAAATTCAAAAATATCTTGATAGACTCTGGTACTGGGCTGGAAACAACAGAATGAAATTTAACAGGGATAAGTGCAAAGTATTGCACCTAGGAAAAAGAAACCAAACACATCGTTACAAGATTGGGGATACCTGGCTCAACAATACTACGAGCGAGAAGGATCTTGGAATTGTCGTGGATCACAAACTGAATATGAGCCAACAGTGTGATGTGACTACAAAAAAGGCAAATGCTATTTTAGGCTGCATTAACAGAAGTATAGTCTCCAAATCCTGTGAGGTACTAGTTCTCCTCTGTTCAGCACTGGTAAGGCCTCATCTTGAGTACTGTGTCTAGTTCTGGACACCACACTTTAAGAAGGATGCTGACAAATTGAAACAAGTTCAGAGGAGGGCATCAAGGATGATCAGGGGGCTGGAAACCAAGCCCTATGAGGAAAGACTGAAAGAATTGGGCATGTTTAGCCTTGAGAAAAGAAGACTGAGGTATCACTTTTCAAATACTTGAAAGGCTGTCATACAAAGGAGGAGCAGGATCTGTTCTCGATCATCCCAGAGTGCAGGACACACAAAAATGGGCTCAAGTCACAGGAAGCCAGATTTCAGCTGAATATCAGGAAAAACTTCCTGTTAGAGCAGTACGGCAATGGAACCAATTACCTCGAGAGGTGGTGAGGTATTCAAGAAAAATTTAGACAACCACCTGGCAGATATCTTTGATTTGTATTCCTGCATTGAGCAGGAAGTTGGACTTGATGGCCTTATAGGCCCCTTCCAACTTCATTATTCTATGATTCTTATGATTCTATAAAGAGTAACTTCAGTAAGAGTTAGAAAACAATTATTTTTTTCATGTCTGTTATTTCCCTAGGTTGCTGTTAATAAGTATATGTATCTGGAGTTGCATTGTAAACCAAGTTTGAGGACTGCAACTTTTTCTGATGTTATCTATTAGATTGAGTACTAGAGGAGGTAGAAAGGTTAATCAAAATAATCTATACAGAAGCTGATAGTACCCCATAAAAAGGCCACACAGAAAAAGAAGAAAATATGACTATATTGTCTCATAACATAGAATTAGAATTTACAATCTCTATTCCATAATGAGATATTTGAGCTATTTTGTTGTTGTTTAGTCGTTAAGTCGTGTCCGACTCTTCGTGACCCCATGGACCAGAGCACGCCAGGCCCTCCTGTCTTCCACTGCCTCCCGGAGTTGGGTCAGATTCATGTTGGTCTGCCCAAAGGTTCATTTTCTTCTTTTTCTGTGTGGCCTTTTTATGGGGTACTATCAGCTTCTGTATAGATTATTTTGATTAACCTTTCTACCTCCTCTAGTACTCAATCTAATAGATAATATCAGAAAAAGTTGCAGTCCTCAAACTTGGTTTACAATGCAACTCCCATCTCATCCTCTGTAACACCTGTTAAATTAAAACTATCACCATATGCAGCTTCTTTAAACAAGAAAGCATTTTAACAATAAAAAAAAGTTTGCAACTTTTAAATTGTAAATGCTTGATTTAAAACATCTGGGGTGGTGTTTTTGGTCCATTTAGTACAGAATATGTGCTAAAAATTGTTTTCATTGATGTAAGCTGTCTCAGGTACATGAGAGAAGGAATTTTCAAGCCCTGCAAGTTTCTGGGCAAAAATGAGACAAAGGAGTGGCATTTTTTTCTCTCTCTCTCTCTCTCATTAGCACCTACATAATTGAGCAGACTTCTCTGTGTAAAGTTATTGCCTTTTTTCTCTTTCCAGAAGAAAACGTGCACACAGAGCCCAGAGACTGGCAAACACCATCCCCCACCCCCACCCCCAGTGCTTTTCATCAGGAAATGCTCATGTACATAAGCAGTAGACACTTGTCATTTTGCACAATTTATTTTATTTGTGTTTCAAGCTTTATTTGCACAGTTCAGCTTGATTTGTGCAAGAATAGTTCTCGTTTTCTGCTCTTGTAAAAAGTACCACAATACAGCTTGCTAACACAGAGCAAACTATATTGTGCTTCCTTGTCCTCAAGTGCAAAGACGAGTCAAGATTTCCATCGCCACTTCCAACCCAGATAACTGGTCAGTTTCTCCTTACACATTTGTCTTAACTTTAAGACAATCTTCGGAAGCCCTTCTCTGAGTGCAGATTCTCCCCTTGGGAATTCCACAGCCACAGAAAGGTTTTGTCGTAATCTCTACCTTGCCGTCTTCAAAAAGAAGGGTTTTTTATATATAATTTTTTGACGATTGTATCAGTAGTGTAGGCTTCAGGCCTTTTTTCTCTTGTCACCCTCTCTTCCTCCAGCCTGATTCAAAGGTGATATTGTAGTGGATTCTTGGACAAATTATTTGACTTCATATGAAGCTGCTAGTTCACATTTGTAATTCTGTAATTGGTTTTCTGTTTCCCCCCCCCCCCCCCCCAGTAATTTTACATGATATCTTCCTGTGGTTATACTCAGTAGGATTCTCTGGATGATGTATTCCAAATGCTGAGTTTGTGGTGGGCCCTGTGGTGGTTTTATTAAGTAAATGTCTCCTTTCAACATTAGCATTAATTACCATTTCTACAAATGGTACAGGGGAAAGGTCTGTGAGCATGCTGACATAACTGGTATTTTCACAAAGCAGCGTTAAGCCTTATCTCTACCTCTTTTTTGTTTGAAGTGAAATCCCAGATTGGACAATGATGGGTTTCTTGAAACATTTGAAATGCTGTCATGGGGAGAGACTCACTGATGCTGTCCCCTGCTTTGTTCACGTCCACTACCTCACAATGATTGGTCTTGATGAGAGGGCATCATAACTTGTCCCCTGTATATTTGTAGACAAATTATTTTTTCTCCATGAGACTTTATCTCAGAGGCAGTTTTCAAAGGGCATTCCTGAAAGCTGAACTTGCTCTTTGCCTAAGAACAGAATGATACGTTTAGCGGCAAATAAAGGGACGTGGGGTGAGAAAAGCATTTCTAAAACGGTGCTTAACTCTTCTTCTGCCTTCCTCTTCAACTCTGTGACTCCTCTCCCTAGCTGCAGTTCCCCCTTTGATAGCTAAACTTTTGTCAGAAATGTGGTTAAATATCAAGCTATCTTTCTCTCCTATATGCCTTCTTTCTACCAGTGCCCTTTTGACAGCAGAAAGACACTGCAGGCAAATCAGGTTGCCTCTACAGCCCCCTAAACCGAGTGTGAGAGGATCCATCACATCATATTGGAGGGGATGCGTGGGGGGAGGAGGAAAAGGGAAGTCGTTCATTCTAGAAGCAGGGGTCTGCTCATGTGGCATTGGATTTAATCTACTGGGAGCAAAGATTGGCAGCACCACAATATACTGCCAAATAGATAGGTCTGTTGTGATTAAAAGTGTTCATGGCATGGAGCCTGAAGATTTTTGTCTTGTGCTAGATTTACAGATGCGCAAATGAAGAACCATATGAATTCCTGAAGGAATTGCCTGTTCTGTACTTTTTGTTTTGACCTCTCATTTTACCCTAAGAAAGAAGCCTGGCTATGGTTATGCTGAAAGCTTCATTGCTTTCCAAACTTGTTCTTGAGTGGGGTAGCTCAATTGTTGTGTGGTGATTGGCAACTTGTGTAAGTATTAATACATTTAGATTTTCCAACCCATCAGGGTGATTTACGACCTGAAATTCTGCTGTCTTTCAATTCTTCATTGGGCGTATTATGCCTAATTTGATCACCTCACTCTAGAACAGCGATGGCGAACCTATGGCATGCGTGCCACAGCTGGCACGCAGAGCCCTCTCTGTGGGCATGCGAACCATAAGTCGCCATCAAGAAATACTTACCTGTCCTCTGATCCCCGATTTCAGGAAGAACTCTTGGGAAGGGAGGGAGAGCCAAGATGGCAATGGCTGCCCCTGCCACAAACACACACACACACAGACACACACACACAGAGAGAGAGCTCCTGCCGCCTGCACCTCTAAGGATTGCAGCCAGAGGCGGAGCGGGGAATGTCCTGGGCAGGCACTGGAGATTGTGCAGCCAGAGGAGTGGGACTCTTCAGGACAGTTGTGGTTGGTTTTGTGTTGCAGTTTGGGTACTCGGGTTCAAAAAGGTTTGCCATCACTGCTCTAGAAGGTTATAAATGGAGTTGACTTCCGTTAAATTTTTTGGAATGGATGATACATGGGGTGAGGAGAGAATAATCTTTCTTAGTTAAGAAAAAAATGGAGTAGATAACAGATTTCAAGTACCTTTGTGAGCACTATCAGATGGACTGGGAACAGGTATAAACTAGGGCAATTACTAAATTTAAAAAAAAGGAAGTTTTAGTAAAACTGAAGTGGTACGCTTCTCCTCATGGTCAATTAACACAAAACCAGGTAAGCATTTGTTGTCAGAAAGAATACACGAGGGACAAAGCTTGGAACATGTTTTTTTGAAGTAAGGTTTTAGGGTGGGAACTCCTTGCAATTATCTAGTGTCCAGGTTGCTGGCATCATTATTGCTCCAGTCGCACAAGTAATTTGTTGAGATGTGTGTTATTAGTGTGTTGTGTTGTGACAAGCTGGAAAAATACAGGGAAATAGGCTGATTCCTTTTTGTTGCCAATTCTGATATTGTAGCATTAAAAGGATTAGGTAAAGGTAAAGGTTCCCCTTGACATTTAGTCCAGTCGTCTCCGACTCTAGGGGGCGGTGCTCATCCCCGTTTCCAAGCCGTAGAGCCAGCGTTTGTCCGTAGACATTTTCCGTGGTCACGTGGCCAGCGCGACTAGACACGGAACGCCGTTACCTTCCCACCGTGGTGGTACCTATTTATCTACTCGCATTTTACATGCTTTCGAACTGCTAGGTTGGCAGGAGCTGGGACAAGCGACGGGAGCTCACTCCGTCGCGTGGGTTCGATCTTACGACTGCTGGTCTTCCAACCTTGCAGCACAGAGGTTTCTGCAGTTTAAACCCGCAGCGCCACCACATCCCCCCATAAAAAGGATTACAAAAATACAAAAGACAGAACAAAAAATACTTTCCTTGCCATGTAGGAGGAATAAGAGAATGTTATAAAACCTGAAAAAAATTGTGTTAAAATGCCTCAGAAATGCCTTAAAATGCCCTTAAAACATAAATTTTTAAATTATTATTAATTGTATTAATAATGATTACATTTATATTAACTTTGTTACTATGTGTTATATTACTTTTTTGCAAACTTTGTAAATACTCATTACCTCAGAAGTAACTAAATGGAGGTAACAATGTTACTTATAGCTAGCTATTTCTCAGCTCTAACAAAATTCTAACAATGTCATTTTGGCCGAAGCTATGTCAATTTTGCCTATATATGGAATGCATACATGAACAGATAACCTGTTGTTTGCTGTGCTCGTATGTAACCTCTGAAGATGTGCTCGCATTTCTGTGAATCCAAGAGTTCATAGAAATGCTGCCCATTGTTCTGGCGGCACAAGTGGAATCTGCACTGATACATTCTATTCTCTCCATCGCCTTTTTTTTATCATTGTTCTCCTTCTCCTCCTCCTCCATTTCCTCTTAGCTTAGTTTTCATTAGACTGGTACCTTGCCTTTCTCTCAAAAATGGGACTGGAGGAGGCTCACAGTACAGTAAATAAAACAAAGACAGCTAAATATAAAGCAGATTAATTGAAAAATAAGGCATAAAAGCCATTAAAAATTGGTGAGAAATGTTTTTGTTTCATTTTCATTATCACCTTCCAGAATTCTCCCATTTCTTCACACATTTGATAGAAATAATATGAGAAGATTAAAACATATAGATGTAGACGAAAACAGAACTAGCAAATTCACCAATCCAGGCAAAGGACACCAAACGCATAGCTGTTAAAAATACAGTCTCAAGTCTCTATAAATCATGTTTATTATGCTGTTGCAGTCTTTTCCCTCTGACGACATGGCACCCTGTACAACATGCTTCTCTCTTCATCGTGGGAATAGCTGAATCCCAGCTGGATTTGACCAGTGCAGATGGTTGAAAATGTAGCTCATTTTGTTTTTAATGGGTGCTTGCTGCAATTTCCATATGTCTTCATACATTTGATAAGAAAAAGAACAGCAAAATATTGATGGTATAATACTATACCTTTATTAGGACTAACAAAAATATTGAAAAAGAGTCCGCAGGCTTGGCAGGATTCTTCTAGAAGATTGATGTTATATATATTTTTTAAAAAACTTGCCACAGTAGTAGGGAGGTGATAGAAAATATCTGGTATGGGCAATGCAGTTTCAGAATTAAATCAATGGAATTCTGTGGTGCCTAAGGACAGAATCCTTTTGCTCTCAGGCAGACTCTAAATCTCCTGTGGTGGAGCTCTGTATGAGCTCACGTTTGGTGCCGCACACTGTTGACACGAACAAAGCTTGTGCTTGAACAAGGAGTTTCTGAATAGCCATTTGTGCAAATTCAGTAACAATCCTGTCTCAGAATGTTAGGTATACAGTATATGCAGTATACATTATTTAATAATGTGCCTTCAAGTCAATCCCAACTTTCCAAGTACCGAATACTCAGAAGTGATTTACCATTCCCTTCTTCCAGGAATACCCTGGGAGTGTGCAGCTTGCCCAAGGCCACACAGGCTGTCTCTTCTCTTGGGAGGCGGGGGGGGGGGGGGAATCAGGCCCTTGACCTCTCTTTTTGTAGCCAGATAATCCAATTTATTGAGCTACCCAACCAGCTGCTTCTGGAATGTGGAATGGGATGAAATTATAGACAGTGAGAACAGAAGGAATGGGATTGTGATGTGTATGAGACAGGCACCTATTATGGATTTGTGCTGCCTCTCCAAAACAATACTTGGTCTTTCCTCTGGTTTGTGCATTCATACAATGTGCCTCCAGGTTCCATCTCAGAAATCAGAGAATTGTCATGTGTCTCCCTCTTTGGCATTCAGTGTCTCATTGCTTCTGCCCTTGAGTCTGTTCTGCCTACACTTGTTGTTTTTGTAAACTTGTTGACTTTACAAACCCCATATATCCCCCCTGTTAACTAAATTCCAGGGTTCAAATATGTTAGCTAACACGTTGCAGTTAATTATTGTAGTGAATGTTAACATAATTAATAATTAGTAACATACCAGTGATGTGTTGCTTTAAAAAAAAAGCACAATCAGAAACTAACCAGAAATAGCATATTCCCCCAAAATGTGACCCCCCCCCCTCAAATAACAAATTAAAGTAGTTGGTGTTCAAAGTGCTAACACATTTGCCAGTAAATAATGGGAAACATGTTTTAAAAATTGTAATGTGTTAAGAAACAAGTTGATTTTTTAGTGAATTGGGTCCGTCTCCCGAGCACTGAGTTCCACCATTCATAGGAATGCTGCCCATGGCTCAGTGACTCATGTGTTAGCTGCACTGATGCTTTGTCCAAATCCATAGCTCAGGGCTTCTGTTGGTTTTGCTGTAGTCATCTCAAAATTACTACAGGATGGAGTTTCAGAGCTTTCAAACTTATAACCTGTTTTACCCAATTAAAATTTGTCTCTGTATTCGTACCGTGTTGCTACATTTAAGCTGAAATGAGTACTTCTAAAATAGTTCATGATGTAGAACCCTGAGACAGTGTTTATTTTCCTCTAATATAGATCTGACACAGGCCTGCTGTTATTTCTGTACTTTCTCTAATGATCCTCCTCCTCTTGAGAGAACATACTGACCCATTTCAATGCAGAATAATTAGCCTTTCAGACACCATTACGATTACATTAAATAGACACAAATGTGCTGGGCAACATTTTGTTGTTCAGACCTGAAAAGTATTTGTTGCCTGTATTGGGCTTGACTTGATTTTTCACTAGATATGACCAACACATGATTTGAGTATTTGTACACTTGAGATGCTGATGCTTCTTTTAATTCCTTCTACTTTCCCTCCTAATAAGATATGTTGGCAAGGCATCACTTTGGGATTAGCCATAATTATGAATAAAATGTGGATTTATTTATTTATGGATGCCTGATTTTCCATTTCCTCTAATATGGGAATGACAGATATACTGTACTTTAAGGTCACATTTATATCTCTCTGATATACATTTGCAGAAGAACAGTATCATTTAGGTTTTAAGCAATCCTCCAGAGCCATAGCAGGATATTTTATTGCCTGAAGCAGAGCAACAAATATCCCCTGCCAGGTACATTATTTTGGCACCTGAGGCAGAACATCTCACAAATGTCTCTACACAGTCTAGTTGGCAGAGTCATAATGCACCAAAATAGCAATGATTTGCTGCCTGCGGCCACTGCTTCACAATGCCTAACAGCAGAGCCATTCCTTGCAAGTATCTGAGTCTTTGAAGAAAAGGAGGGTCTTGACCTATTACAAATGTAGAACACTTGATAAAATCTATATTTGAAAAAACGTGAAATCAGCACTTACACGACTTGAAATCATCATTTACACAACTTTAAATTACACACTTACTTACTTGAGTACTTACTTTATTGTTTCATAGCCAGTCAGGCTGTACACATGAACAGAAATCAAACCACCCTTAAAAGATAATAGTTGATATCTAATAGAAATAGACATATATCAGAAGAGCGTAAAATAATAAAATAATGAAATGAGCGTTCTCAAGCTAATATCAAGTTGTAAGATTAACTGGTAGAGATTGTGAAGCAGGCAGTGAGTTCCATCTTTCCATGGCTTGCTTGATGAATTTCGTGGTCCTAGAAGATATGGGGTCATGAAGAGTCAGACACGACTTAACGACTAAACAACACAACAATAAGATATTTAGTCTAGTCAGTGCCTACTTGCAGAAATAAAAACTGTACACAAAGGGGAGTTGTTCTTGGTTCCAGTTGTTAAGGGTTTAAGCTATTGATCTCTCAAATCTGCATACAGATTTCTGCATTAATGGGGTGATACTGTGTATATATATATATAAAAGAAATATATATATATATATATATATATATAAAAGAAATAACAGCAACAACAGATTATTACAGTTTAACAGATAACTTAGGTTTTAGGTTAAAACTTCTATCTATTATATAATACCAGTCATTGTTTTTATAATTTTGATTGTGTTTGGTATTTCTGAATAATAATAAATAATTATAGTACAGAGGGCATTCTGTTAGAAAATGCACCGTGTCCTCCATCTTAGAGCATCCTCCTGGTCAATATCTACTTTTGCCATCTTGGTCCATATAGCATCCCTGAATCTTTTACACAGCTTTAAATTACACATATACTGAAACTCTGTTACATCTGCCTTACTCGCTTTTCTGGTACATTAGTTAGGAAATGTTTCATCATGGGGTTGTTTACCACCTTCACAATTGTGTATGGACTGGGTCAGGTTGCTGATTTGCTCTCTGATGGTAAAAGAGGTGAGAGTCAGGAGTTTTTATACACGGTAAGTGAACTACTGGAAGATGTTAATGCTCGCTTTTAGAGGTGGTTTTATATTTTCTTGTGTTGAAATGAATTGGTATCATAAACTAATTCTAAAAACTAAACTCAGGGCTGAAGAATGACAATAGAAATCCTGAGAATAAATGGCCACAATTGTATGACAGTTGTGATTTTGTGTGTTGTTTTAGCAAGATATTTAATGTGTCAGAATGGTTGCCTACTGCTTTGAGAATTTAACCGTTATCAATAATAGGCCTCCTCACTGAATAAACATGTCGTTTGAAGCAATTTTAAGGCCTTCTCTTGTATGCATAAGATAAGGATTTTCTCAAGCTTTGCATTTTTTTTCTTTGAAACATGTCAAGTTCATACTGCATCATAAGTGTCATGTTTTTATTCAGTATTAATTCCAAAACATTTAAAAGCCATTTCTGTTTGGAGATGATAAAGCAATTGCTCTTGCATTCTGTTCCAAGAAGTTATTTTTAACTGTTCTGTGGTAATTTATTCTTTGTGTTTCTAATTTACTGATGTAAGAAAACATCTTTTCTCTTTGAAATGTAGGATTTTGAGTTATTTCTAGAGCGACTGTTTCTTGCTTTTATAAGCATATCTATCTATCTGCATAATATTATTATATTTGTGATTTCTTTGAATGTCAACGTTGAGCCAGTCTTGCCAACAAAGACTATCAAGCGTTTCCTGTTTTCTCTACTTTTCCTTGTTTTTATTTTTGTTTTTATTTTATTTTTAAAGAATAAAATAAAAAAAACTCTTAATGGGAATCCTGGCACTGTCTGTCTTCTCTGTTCTGCAGAAATGTTGAAGGAGTTGAACCAGCAACGCAGAGCGAAAGAGTTTACAGACCTGAAAATTATTGTTGAAGGCAAAGAGTTTGAAGTCCACCAAAATGTTCTAGCTTCCTGCAGCTTGTATTTCAAGGACCTGATTAAAAGGTTTGCCTTCCTTCCAGCTGTGATCTGGTCTGTTCTTTTGTAGGGCGCATTTGTGTCGCTTTTTTTTTCCTCCCCTCTCTTTCAGGTTTATGAAGATTTGACTCTCCTGTCACAGAGCCAGTAGCCATTCTTCTGCTTTAATCTGAATGTATTTTTTTTTCAATAAACAAAAGACTCAGAACCATTTGTTACACATAACTTAACCTGTCCAGATCTCACTAGTTGCACATTTGGGCTGAAGTGAGATGTTCTTTCATATAGTGCTTCAAAGTCAAAAACACAAACAACTCATAAAGGATACACTAGACCCGACACACAGCTCTTAGCTTAGCCCTTTTAAAAGGATTCTACTAGCTCTTCCTTCAGGCTGCAGTGAGCCACATGGTGGAAGATGCTGCTGAGCTCAGACCAAGGAGGACTGAGTTATATAGCATACATTTAACACTTCTGTCTACAAGTTTTGGACACCTCGTACTTTGGCTCATGGAAGCCAAAGGTTGAATACAAGAGAAAATAAATGTTAGAGCAAGATTTTCTGTACGAGTATTCAAGTTATCGGAACCAAGAAACACTTAGGAGTAATTTTCTCTATGTACTCTAGAGAAATAAAAATATAGTTGAGAGTAGGGGCTACAATGTATGAATATACATGTTTTCATAGATCATGTTCCCACCTTTGCAGTTTCCTTCCTCCATTTCTAGCCAGTTGATTCTAAACATTGCATGATTTTTTTTCTTTAACTTCCATTGCATTGATTATTTTAAATGTATCTGTTTATGGACTCAGGTTGAAATGAAATGCTGCTTTTACACTGCTATTAAGTCAGCGTAGCAACAGTGGGGAAACCCGCAGGAACAATGTTTGTATTTTTCTCAGTCATCAGCAAATTAATGTGGCGGCTGATTTTTGCCTTGCAGTATTTTCCTGAACTCTGAACCACAATAGCAACTATATTTTATTCCAGGGTGGCATGTGTGCTGGTATCTCCTTTTCTGCGCATTATGTCATCTTGCTTAAAGCTTGTTGGTTTGTTTTTGTTTTGTTTGTGTTTTTCTAATTGTAGAAATCTTACCCTACTAGCATATAATTGCACTGACTTGCCATATCAATTATTCATAAAAGATTGGCCTGATAGCATGTTTTTCCCCCTTCTGTAGATCTAACGATAGCAAGCTCGAGCTGTTCTCCGTCTCTGCTCTCCTGTCTGCTCATTATCACATACTAGTTAAGGCCTGCACTATATGCCTCTCGCAGAGATGAGCTATGTATTCTACAGGGAAGTCAAATCTTACTCTCCAGTAATTGACTGGCCATGCAGTAGCATTGAGTGTAGCCATTGAAACTTCTCGCTAGCTAGTCAGGTCTTCAGATGCTGTCTGCTTCTGGAGAAAACTTGGGGATGGTGATTATTTTTCTTAGATAGTTGTCAGATGGAGATGAGCTGCAAACAGACTAGGGCATTAATGAAGTCATTGTGTTGTGCTTGTAAGTCAAATATGTGACAGTTTCCATCAAAATAACCTGGTCTCATGTTATGATCCTCCTGTTTAAATTTTTTGTAAAACACCTTCAGCATTTCAGTAGAAATGTGATGTGCGAATGTTTTAAATAAGGAATAGAATTGGCAAACTTGCAAAAAAAGAAAGAAAGAAAGGATGTGTTCCCCTGCCCCACACAAAGGTATTTGTTGGATATGAGTGAAGAATCGCAACACAATAGAGTTCTTGACATCCTTTTAGCTGGAGGTAGCAGGGTCTACATGAGACTTCTGTGTGCAAAACATCTGACCTGTCACTGAACTTTGACCTCTCCGAAATATAGACAGGATAAAGAGTACATACATATAGGTCAGAGAATTTAGAAGTTACTTTTCTGTTGGCCATGCTGACTGAAGCATTCTGAGAGCTGCAGTCCTAAAATGTAACTTTTCAAGAATATTGTTGCAACAGTAGTTTTCTTGCAGTGGTAGTTAGGATGGACATATACCCCTTTCCAGATTTTCTGGTAACCTTTCACTGTTCCATTTTTATGTCTCGAATGTATTATCAGATTGACAGACAAAACTATAAGCAGATTGGAATAAAAATAGACAATGAACATGGAAGAAATAACTCATAGATTTTCCTGACAGTGTGAATATTCTGTGAAAAGAGGGCTTTGATGCATTGTGTTTTTAAGTAACTGAGTACATGCTGGAGAGAATTGGTTATGACTAAACCGCAGTGCCTTTTTTAAACAAGCAGAGTAACCTCAGGAGAGGATTGTTAGAGAATTTAAACAAATCAAGAGGGAAGACACCCTTCCTGTTTCTGTGCTCCAAACTGCGCCCCTATAGTGGTCCCTCACCATACAAGTTTCCAAAAATGTGTATGTCAGAGAAAAAACGCTTTGAGATGTGGGGGGGAATGAACTTGAGTATTCCCCAGCACCACCAAATCAATGGCAGGTTGAAAGCCAGAATTGTAAGTTTATGCCAGTAAACACAGGCTCACAGGCTGAATAATAGAAGAAAATATTGGGCAGGTGGTAATTTGGTTCAAGCCTCTCCTTCAAGAGTGGGGAAGGACCCCAGTCTCCAACTACGTACACATAATTCAGCAGTCAAAAACTTGAGTTGGTCGTACTGGCTGACATAAAATGGAGTTCCAACTTTCGAGGCTGTTAGATTGTCGCAATGTCTTAAATAAATATGAACATAAACTTTTTTCTGGTAGGTGTCATTGAGTCTGCCGTGTCCATCCCAATTTCTCTTTTCTCCCACTTTAAGTATAGTAGGACTGCGGTATCCATGAGGGATGGGTTCCAAGGCCCCCCACGCAGATGCCAGAAAGTGCAAATATAGAAACTCTATATAGAGCATAGTCTCTGGTTCCCTCTAGTGGCCAGTACACCTTGGAAACGCGTACAGTACTTCTGGGGTTTGTTATTTAATATGTTCAGGCAGCAGATAAGTGAAACCACAGTTACTGATCCTGTGGATACGGTGGTTCTACTGTACTGCATATGAATAATAGCAAAGTACAGCCCTCCAAGTGTTGTTAGACTCTAGCTCCCATCATTCCCTAGCAAGCAGTGAGGGGTGCTGGGACTTGGAGCCCAGCAATGTCTGAAGAGGCAGGTTAGATTTAATTCCACACACGCACTCCCAGAAAATCAACTTTTAAAAAAACTGAAAATGGTGTTTAGCCATATCTGAAGGCTGCAACCTGTCCTTCATTGTGTTAGACTTAAACATTAAGAAACAGTCGAATCTAATCCCTCCCATACTATTATTCTTATGCTGTCCTTCTATATTTGCCATTTCTAGATACTGTAGTTAATTTGGCAGATAGATTCTGATGAAGGGTTATTTCAATCATTAACTTCAGCAAGATAAAAATGTAACCTCCAAAATGATCAAAGCATCCAATTTTGTCAGTATTAGGTTACATCAGGGTTTACTTATTAATACTGATAGCCATGAAGGGGTGTGTGAGAGAGTGTATACACACAGAGAAAAACATACATGCACATAAGTAATTGCTGTGGGGAGAAGCTTAGATTTCAAGTTATGTTCTGCAAATTTTGTTAGAAAATCATAGAGTCATAGAATAATTGAGTTTGAAGGGGCCCATAAGGCCATTGAATCCAACTCCCTCCTCAGTGCAGGAATCGGCTCAATCTGATATAAGTTTCCGGCTCTGAATGTTGGTGGTGTGCTGAATTTTCTCTTACTGGCTTCTTCTCAAACTTTGAATGACTTTCTTCTCATCCACTTGGCAGTTTTACTCAGGGTTCACTTCCAGCTCATGTCCTTGAGTATCTCTGATTACATAGTAATGGATGGCCTATTTCTCAGTCTCTACATACTATTATTTGTATTGGTATAAGTATTTTATTTCAACATTCAGTTCACTGAAAGCCCTGACATTCTTTGCTGCCAAAAACACTGATTTTTTTTTTGGCCTGAAATACCAGCAGCGCCAGGTGTTGGCCTAGATACGATTGAGATGGAGTTGGGGGCAAGGCATGGTTCAAAAAAAAAATTAAGATGTCCTGCTTTTAGCATTGCTGTTTGGGTTGTCCTGTTAGTAATGCCCCTGTAGCCTAAATGTTATAGTTCTTGTAAGCGTACTGCTTACTTCAAAGGAAACAAGCAATGAATGAGTTTGTGGCCAAACTGTTTTTTTAGAAGGGCAGTGTGTTCTTCCACCACCTTGTGAAACTATGTGGAGCCCATGCCTTGGGAACTTCCTTAGCCATTTTCGGTACTTGGAAGAGCAGAAAACAGCTGTGCAAGTACTTTTGAACCAAGCTCTTGTTTTTGGTTTCATATTTGGAGATCTGGTGGGAGTGCCTAACATCTCTTAGATAGTCAGCCTGGTAGGAGTTCAAAATGATGCTACTTACAAATAGGACTTCCTTTAACATTTAAAGTAAAAGCAGAAATAAGAAATATTCATAATGACTGAAATCCTGTCACACAGGTAAGCAAACAGTTTTGGAAGAAAATTGATGTAGGTTAAGAACTCTCTATAGACATTGTTTCTTATATACTGAGTCGTGTGGCCTATGGAGATTTCTTAACTTATGCCAGTTCTCCTCTAAAAGTTACACTATGTTGCATAATTGTGCAACAGGATTTCATTCAATATATCTCCTTCAGGTGTAAGGAGATAAACAGGCATTGTGAAGGTCTTTCCATTTCCCCCATCCTAGCCCGCAAAAGAAGAAATTAAATTTTATGATGTCCAGCTCTGATCCAAGGCACTGTTTGTAGCCAGAAGAATATTGTCAATAGCTTCTGTTAAACCAGTTATAAAATCTAGGGGATGGCTTGATGGAAAGAACAAAGTGTACTATTCCTTTTACAGCTAGAGGACGGAGGCAAAAAATGCTTGGGATGCCTTTTCTTTTACCCAAGTCAGTGAAATACTAGAATGGAAAATAGCTCCATGCTCTTACTAGTGGCTTTCTCTGGGTGGGTGGGTGGGGGAATGTGTAGTCTGTTTTGTTAAGCAGTGGCTCATATCCCACCTTAACATTTTAGCTGGCTGTGAGAATTGATGTTCCACAGCCGCCAGACTTCTGGAAAACATGTCTTTATAGAGTACAAATTCACAGGATTCTGTATGAAATGTACTGAAAGTTCCAGAAGTGCTTAAACATCTTTGCGTGTAGAGCAAAAGGACAGTACGGAAAGGAGATCTGTCTCACGTTGGATCTGCCGCACAATCTAGCAGGCTTAAAAGCATTAATATGATTTTGTGTTTTAAATTTGACTTGCATCAAAACGGTGTGCACACTTAGATGTGTTGTGACTGCTGCAGATCATGACCCCAGTCCAACGTGTGGTTGATGCATGGTGGGCTCCTTCTTTTCATTCATACAATCAGAGAAGCCCTCACTTGTGCTCTGGTCCTCTTGAGGTGGGATTTTGCCACCACTTAACAAAGTAGGCTGTCTATGTCCCAAAAAGGAAGCCAGTAGTAGTAAAACGAGTGTCTGATGCCTTTGACTCTCCCTCTCTCCCTCTGTCTCTCTCCTGCTCTGTCTCTGTGTATGTGTATGTCAGCCCATCCCAATGCATGCAGATGAGGCTTTAACAACAACAACAAAGCAAGAAATTATCAGTTTCAACTTTGGACAGTCAAAGTGCTTAATTTAATACCTTCAAAACAGTGCCATTTCCCAAGATGGTGTCATGTTTATTTTAATTAGTTATGTTATAAATCCAGTCAGTTAAAACAAATCAGTTAATGGGATATGATAACTTTTTAATTGCTTGACATTCCTGGCAGCAGTTGCTAGATTTTGTCAGGTTTATGTTGAATATTTACTCTGAAATGTCAGAGAGGAAAACGTTAATTGATTGAAGAGACAGTATATGCCAAGTCAAAGCAGCCAGGATCATTCTCAAAACTCTCTACTGATCTCAAGTTGGTTAGAGATCCATTTCAGGAATTTTCTAGCTGTGGATGCAGAATTGGTGTGGCCCTCCATCCTTAGGAGCGTCATTGTTTACTCTTAAGAGGTTTACTTGGGCAAAATTGAACTACAAATTTTATGGAAGAAATGACAGGCTAATCACTCCTCTTGCTCTGCCTAGACAGCAGTGAACCATCCTGCTGTCATACAGTGGCATACAGGGTGATTTGCACAACCTAGCCCTGTTTACTCGTATCTCGCAGCCCTCTCAGATCCTGACTTCTTTTGGGACTTCCTAGTGAAGGGCAAAGGGAAATTGCTAACTAAATGAAGGACACTAAAATCTAAATAGGCAGGGGGCAAGAGCAGCAAAATACAGAAACTCAAAACGTTCAAGCGCTATTGGTTCAAACCACTTTAAGCGTGTTTGGAAGTATACCTTGCTCGAAAAAGAAACCAATTCACATCTCGGACTCCAGGATTTTATTTGTGCCAGGGTTCAGAAATGCCTTTTCCATGTGCACACGCTCACCTCATTAGGCAGAACAGAATAAGAGAGTGTACAGTATAAGCCTTTCAACGTCCTTCTTAGTTGTGAAGCTACGCCAATAATTCTTTCAGATCCTCTCCTATTTCTCACCAAGTTGCATCGCTTTTTTTACATTTTGCTGCATATCTCCTGTTTGTCTCTTTGGCCCATCATTGCTGTTCTCGGTGCCTTGGAATCCTCTTCCTCGGTGCTGTGCCTTTGGACTTTTGCCCCTGTAATTCCTCTTTTGGAATTCGCTGCAGACCTCCCCAGTCTCTTTCTTGGAGTGGCACGTTCTTGTTCTCTATATCGAAGGCAGGGGGGGAGGAGGAATCTAATTTAAATCAAATTGATTTTAAATCATGATTGAAATCAAAATGATTTAAATAATGATTGAAATTAAAAATCAGATAATTTTGATGATTTAAATCAAATAATTGATTTTTCTATTTTAACCTTGATTTAAATTTTTTTTTAATTTGATTTTTCCCCCCACCTTGATTTAACAGCTCTTGTCCTATCAACTTACCTATTATGCAGTGCTCTTTTTTTGTAGAAATCTTTCCCATGCAGTAGTTGTTGACTTCCCACTTTATTACTGGCTTTAAACATCACATTAGCTATCTTCTTTTTATCTTCTCAGCATTCTGTCTTGTCATCTGCCCTTCCTTTATCCTTTGTGCTTTAATCACATATGTGTATCTGGTGCTGTATGTCTATGCAGGTGTAGGAGCTATATAAATATTATTAATATTTCTGTTATCCTTAGACAGTGAGTTAGAGCAGAGGCTCCTGGTGGTAGAAGCAGGAGGGCAGTGCCATATTAAGAAGAAAAAGCTAGTAAGTTAATCAGCAGGTTGAGACCCCAAACAAATCCTTCAGAAAGGCAAAAATCAGTGGTGGAGCATCTTCATAAAGACTGGGGCTCACTAGACCCAATTTAGGGAGTATTCTGAACATTAAGAACATTTGCCACTGTATAAAGTGCCGAACAATTCTGTACTTCCCGAGAGTATATATCTCAGGAGAACAGATGACTCATTCAACCCCACTTTCTGGCTGTGAAATGAGGCACCCAGTATCTACATCTAGGACTACACCTGCAATATTTGTGGTGTTCTGATTGGCTTAGTGGCATAAGCTGTGTCCCTTTCCAGTGAGAGTGTTGTCTGAAGCTGGCCTGCTTTTCAATCCAGTAATTAATCTTTGAGTATTATTATCAAATGTTGACTCTGTTAGGCTTTGTGGGTGTTTCCCTTCTCGCTTCCCTGGTCTGTGTGGGCAGGTGTTTATACAGATGGGGAAAAGTGTACACCCACAAGCATTCAGATTTACTGGGTTATTTGGGAGCTAAAGCTAATAGGCGCGGACCTGATCAGTCCCTTGGATTAGAGCCACATGCTAAGTAAGATAGAAATGGGGAGAATATTTAGGAGGAGGAAACAGTGCAAGCATTAGAAAAGACTTCCCCTCTATCCTATCCTTGGCAAATGTTGGAAACAATGGCCAAAACCGTGTTGCTTAGAGTCACAGATCGCACTGGAGTAGGCCCACTGAACCAATGAAAATTTGAAGAGTCAATTCTTCTGTCAGTTCCATTGGTTTAAATGAGCCAACTCTAACCGTGACCTGCTTTCGCATAGCAAGTCATAGTTAGAGTGGACCCATATCAATCAAATCTAGTGTGATTTACTACACTCAGCTGTAGGATTTTAACCACTGTCTTGAAAATATGCAAAACTGGGAAGGGCATCTATAAAATCCAGTTAACTGAACAAATAGTTAACTGTCCTCCAATGCCTGGATACTTGCATAAGTCTAGAATAAAGAATAATCCTGTAAGCTTTGCCACATTCACCAGCTGTGTTCTAGGCACGTATTCTGTTATTGCACAGTAAATATGATTAAACGAGATGAAGCCTGAACGAAGTAGGGAAAAGGTTTAGAAAGAAAGAGAAAGATGTATTCTCTTCCGATATATTTTGTATTCCATCCTCTGCCTTCCTTGGGCTCTGGGGAACATTTTAGCTGCTCGATTTTTATGTAATTGTGTAGCCAACTGGGCCATTGTGTAACATAGTAGGCAAGCCAGCATCTGGTAAAGCTTTCATGCATATTTATGCCAACACCATTATTTGGCCCAGTTTCTTTGTTCCTGCAGACACACACACACAGAAAGAGCTCACTTTGTCCTAAGTCTTCAGAGGATGAGTAGCAGGTCAAGGAACATTACTGTTGCAGGGACAACTGGCTCATTCTTCTGCTTGTTTAAGACAGACTCTTGAAGCCTGTTTCCTCCTGTCCTTCCTGCCCCAAGGGGTCTCAGCAGGGAAGCAGATTTGTGATTCAATCCATGAGCTCAGCTAGGATAGCATTATGCTTCCCTACCAAGCTAAGCTTGTCCCAACTGCGTTTTTATGAAGCAATTAGATCACGCCTGATCCTTTGAATGGGGTTACAAGCATATCTCAAACTTGGCTGTATTGTTTCTGTTGGTTTAGTTCTGGCCACATTGCTTGTGAACATAGCTTTTGTCATTAATCCCATCTTGGTTTCACTGATGTGGCAATGACAACAGCGGGTAATAGATTGACAAAGTATATTGAATACATGGATTTGCACCAATGAATTAATCTTGAAGCGCAGCAGTTGTAAACCAAGGCCAAGTCATTCACCCTCCCAATATGTTAAACTAGACCTCACAAATCCTCATCTCCTGGGGCAAAAATAAATAAATCGGCAGCACAGAAAATACTAGATACTCATTTTGTTCCCCAGATGTGAAAAGTTTGTGACAAATTCATGTAGCTGTTATTAAAGATAGTGCTAAATCATACTCAATTTAGGGGAACGGGCAACATTTTTTCCTACCAAATTGTATAGTGGGATTAAAGTAATAGCTAGCATTTATTTTGAAAACAATATCTATATTCTAATTCTAAAAGCATACTAATAACATCTTTTAAAAAAATTATAATTGGACATTCACGTTTTCTGACATACACACTACAGTGATGTTACTGTGGAAGGCCTTCATTTACTTGGGTGTTTATCTTCCACCTATAACTGCTACACTATATTTTATGTGTAGTGTCGTCCTGCATCCTGTGGAACTGTATTACTTTGTGTGTTAGGCAAATTCCTTTAAATGTATCCCACGATCACATAAGAAATTGTAAGTAAACCTCATAGATTGTTTCCATATAGGTACCAATATATTTTATGTTGTTTCCATAGCAATATATTTTATTAGGGTGAATAAACTGTAGAGAGAAATTTAAATTTCACTGTTTTCTTTTATGCCTACAGTTTTCAACAAGTTAAGGATCAGTGTTTCCTGTAAAAAAAAAAAAAGATAAAGTAATATCTAGCCTTTATTGGGTAAGACTTCAACAGAATTCACCTAATATGTCTGTATTAAGAATCAGTTAGCAGGTCTCGTGAGGAAGTACTGTTCCCCAGTGTTCTGTACTTGCCAACAGTGTTGCTAGTTTTCTTGTAAAGCAGAATTTCATATCCACTTAAGATTTTCATCACCTTTTCTAACTCTCAGGTTTCCTATTTCTGTTAGAGGCAGAGAAGGATATAATTTTTAATTATTATTATTTATTCTATTGGTTAGGTAGCAAATCTTTGTAGGTTGGTTTTTTCCTTTTAAATGAGCAAAGAAGAGAAATTTATGCTTAGTTTAATCGTGTCTCTAACCAAAAGGAGGCTTGAGCCCAGGAGACCAGCATTATCACAGACAGATTCTGCAAGTGAAGGTAGATGTTTAGAATTTGAATTAGCAAATATGGTCATGCATATCAATAGTCAACATAACTGAGAAACCCTACACTGCCTAAAGCAAAGGTAGGGAAGCTGTGACCCCCAATTTGTTTTGGGCTACAATAATCCCACTATTGACGATGCTGGCTAGAATTTCTGGTAGTTGAATTCTAGCATGTTTGGGGGGCCAACAGTTCTGCCTCCCTGGCCACGTTAATGAAGCTCACAACAGTAGCAACAGGACCGGGAAGTTACAGAAAGGCTGCTGATTTAGAGATGGCAAAAAACACTAGAAGAAAAAAATAATGACTTTTGCGGTAGAACCCGAATGGCTCAACAGCTTGGCAGAGGTATCGTGGGCTTAAGAAAAATGTCTGAAAGGATGTTGATTAGTGTACTTGTGGTGGTCCTGAAATTCTGGCTATGAGAGCCAGTTCAGACATTTGAATAGCAGCTTGCCTTGGCTCACAGTGGCAAGTTAGGATTTTCTCCAGACAACTGAGTAGGGCAGATTTTCCTCTTTGAGAATGGCTGAGTTGGCCATTGGACAGCCTGAAAGTGGAATATGAGCCACAAATCAGGGATGAGCTGGGATAAAATGCTTGTGGAAGAGTAACTTCCATGGACTAACTTGCAAGGTGGCTGTAATTAATCTTCTGAGACAACAGACCAGGACCCCTGAAGCTAATGAAATGCAAAGTTCTTAGGATAAAACAATCATCATGGAGTGGGAAATTGAAAACTGAAAATAATCTCTCTCTTCAATGGTATCTTTTCAATTTGCCCTGTGTTCTTCATGAAAATGTCTGTCTGCTAAAAATGTCTGAATTATAACCTAGCCACTTCTGGCTTTTCAGATGAAGCAGACCAATCAAACCCATTCCGGAGAAGCTTCAGCTGGTTGAAAGCAGTCAAGAGCAAACTAAAGACCTGGCTCTACAAGCAGGCCTTCTCAACAGCTCTTACTTAGCTTTACCTCTTCTTTTTCTTTTTTCCCCATCTTGGACTCATAGTAAAATTGGGCCTCATTTTTTTAATGCATTTATGTTTTCATTTATTATATTTGTATCTTTGGTTTTTGTATTTTGTGTAAGCCGCCCAGAGTAGACATGTTCTAGATGGGCAGTATATAAGTATAAATAAATAAATAAATAAATAAATTTAAAACCAGTTCTCCCAGGTCCTTATGGCTGGTTAGAACTGCCTGGTTTCATCCACATAGAATAAAACAGCTTTGAAATATGTGTGATCCTCAACTACCGTGAACCAATTTCAACAGTAGCTGGATTGCAGCTTACAAATCCTAACTAAAATAAAGCAAACCTATCAGAATGTTTAAGGGAGGGTGGAACCCAGTGTGTTTCCAGTTTCCCTCTGATATTGTTACATAAAATTCAACTTTGGGGCAGGTTTCAGGATACCTTTGTGTGAACATATCTTTGTGTTCCACAGGTGTAAGATGCCTCTTCCAACTTGGTGGTATGCGACTATGGTATAATGCTCAACCAACTGGTTCTTAGTTATTAGGCTTTTCCACAACACTTTTCACATTATTCACATTTCTTTCTTTTCTGGCAGATGGCTTCGGTTTGAACATCCTGAGCTTGTTTTGACTTGTTAATATAACTCAGGCATGTAACTAAAGAGCAGACAGCTGTCTATAATTCATATAGGTAGTTTTCCATATGTAATATGAATCTGAGAAAGAGTATGGCCAACCTTCAAAAGACAATCAGATGGTTAGTCAGCCAAAATAAATATGGTTAGCAGATTTAATGAGGCCTACGTAACTTAGCCATTGGGGGAAAATACATTAGAAATTGTCATTAGAAGCTGCATAGAAATGCACTCTACAGGCGAATGGATAAATCAACCACTCCTGCTTCTGAAGCTGTTCTAGCCAAATTCGGATATGACCTTGGTCTCAGGGAGACTGTTATATAACACTGTAATACGGCTTCAAGGGGAAAGTTTCACTGGTAGAACATCTTGGCTAGAAAGTGTGTGTGCGAGCATTTGGTTACAGAGAGGCACAAACTGACTTTCTGTGGTGGTTTCTAATGGATGATATCTTCGAAGGGTGAAGACCATTCCACCTCCATTAATCATCAGAAAAGAATGCATCCCTGTGCTAGATCTCAAAAAAGCAATGTCAGACATAAATTAATGCCAAGAATTTAAGATTGTTTGCAGACATAATTTGGCTAGATCCTTATCTAAATCTTCCTTCTTTTTCCCCTTCTGAAACATTTTGTCCTTTTATCTTCAAATAAACTGATAAAAGGGAAAGTAGCAGGAGGGGAATGGAGCTGCTTTTAGTCTTATGGGTTAGATTTAGAAGGTACCCCCTGCTTTGCACAAGGAGGTTCTGTTCAGTTTCTATTCTATGTTGAGCTTGTATTTCAGTTAACTGATTCAACAGACAAGTTGAAATACGTTGGTCTTTAATCAAATTATGCCCCCAAGTTGTTTTAAAAGGTCCTGTTCTTTTAAAACTCTGATTTACAGAAGGATTATAATGTAGCATGGCTTATCTGCCCCTTGCTCGTTATCACCCTGAGTTTGCCCATCGCCTGCTACAAGCAGTGAGCTTTCCCGTTGTGAAAGAATTCCCCAGCAGCCCCATGAAACGAAGCTGCTATAAACAAAAAACCTCCCTTGTTCGCTTGTTTCAATACTGACCTAAACAAACCATATTGCTGTTTAGTTCCTGATAAATCTTGAGTCCTGTTCTAAATCACTTCCTAATTTTAATGAGCTTATCTATCAGGCTTCAGCAGCTTTTCACTGCCTCCATTCTCCAAGATTGGTAGTCTGATAAAGTGAAGACTAAAATTGTTTATTATTACACATTATTCTTTAGAAGCTATACTTTCTTTTCCCTGTGGGTTGTTGGAGGAAATTATTGATTTCCTGCCACAGCGTGAAATGTTTGACCTTTATAATGTGAGCAGTGATTACAGGGCCAATAAATGACATCATTCTATTTAAACTTTTAGGTCAACGTGAAAAACTGATCAGCTGTTCTCATTTTAAGTGTCCGCTGATTTTTAAAGCATGCCAGAGCCAACAGATAGGGCCATGTCTAAATATAGATACAAATTTCAGATTTCAACAGGTGCTTTTCCACTTGGCCTCTTTGTCTCTGCTTACATAGTTTATAGTTTCCATGTATTAAGCTTGCATATATTTATGTCCCGTGTGATGTATTAAGAAAGGAGTAAGTAGCAGCTACTAGTAGGGCAGAAAGAAGGATAAAGCTATGTGGTCCCCAAGATTACAGAAATGTAAGGCTTGGTGATATCTCTTACTGGACCACTATAAAATAATAATTTTTGTAGAGGAAGCCCCACTTCCTCAGCCTTAGCACAACCCTTTCATGGATCCAAATTCAAATTCCAGGACCATGGTAAGCATGGTCCTAAGGTACAGTGAACAAGAGAGACAGATAGACTGCAAAAGAAATATTTGTGGCCAGCGGGCCAAGAGGGATACATTATATTATTTTGGGACAAGCTACAGAAAGACTTGGGAGAACAGCCAGGTCTTAGGTTGCCTCCTAAAACCAAGAATATAGAAAACCAAAGACTTTCAACATTTTTTTCTAACAGTATAGCACTGCATACACAGCACTTGGAAGGATGTTGAAACTAAAGCAACTCAATTATATTTTGCTTCTTCTTTTTTTATTTTATCAGTTGATACCCACATTTTTTACTCTAAATAGGCCCTAAAGGCTGGAAAACCACCCCTCCTTTAAGAATCCTTAATCTTAAAAGGTTTTCCCCTTCCTTGTTAAAATAAAAAAAAGGATTATTCTCCATAACTGCAGTCAGAACAGTTCATCTGTCTTTTCAGCCACAGCCTCTGCTGCTTGGAGAGGAGGGGGATAATGATGTAAAGAAGAAGCAGTTGCAGTTTTTTGGGGGGGGAGGAAAGATAAGATGTAGATTTTGTAGATACATGTAGATAAGATTTCCAGATTTTGCAAACTCCCACCTTTTAAAGTAGACACCAGTACATTCCCAGTGGAGAAGAGGGAAAGACAAATTTTCCAAAGTCACACTTGTTTCTCATGAACGCCTGTGTGGGGAAGTGGTGTATGCAAGAGAGAGAGAGAGAGAAATCTTGGAAAATTTACTTTTTTGAGCCACCAAATCCATCCACTGAAGACTACTAATGAAGAAGAGTTAGCTTACGTGCAATGAGAATTTCACAAATGGTAAATGATGTTATTAAAAAGCATCCTCCCCACAAGGGGTGTACTGTCTGATGGAAGATATTTGATGTTGCCCCCATACAGCATACTTGGTTGTGAATTAAAAGCTGATGTATCAAGAAGTACTGTCTACCCCCCCCCCCGGGGGGTGGGGGGGAACAGCTTAAGTAATGCATTTCCTCAAAATACTTACTCTTTAAAATTCTCATACACACCCCAGAATGGTGTGGTTTTCAAACTACAGCTCAGGTAGCTGTTGATTGGATATCACACCCATTTCTATTTCTACGAATAGAAACTTGTAGTTTCAAAAGAAGGCCATACGAGAGAGTATGTGCATACAGTCTTGGTTTCCTTATTTAAGGAACTGAGGTGTCACATCCAATTGACAGCTACATGAACTGTAGTTTGAAAACCACACTGCAAATGCACCCTGCACTTTTTCTAACTTACCTCTAAAAAACAAGCCCAGCACAACCATTCCCCATGAGCTTTCAGGACTCTATGGAAGTGAACTTTGACCCACGAAAACTAGCAGATTGTATGATTTTTTTTTTTTGCGTGTGGTCTGATAAAGGTATCACCTACACTCCAGCATTGCATTGTGTGAGGACCACATGGCTCTCTTCAGTTTTTAGAAGAATAAGGTTACACCCTTTCACCTCATGAGGTCCCCAGCTGAAGCACTGGTTGGAAATTTCTAGGTGAGGTTTTGAAGGGAAGCCCATGCAGAGAAGTGAGTGGGGAAGAAAATGTGCTAGACAGCGTTCTGCAAGATAGCTGCCCATCTCCAGATTCAAGTAGCTATCAGAGACATTGCTGACTGTGTCTGCTTTTGCTCCCTCCAAAGGAGGAGCAGTACAGTTAAGACACAGGATTAAGGTGGCCACTAAGTCACTCAAACATCCCCATCTCCGTTTTGAGGGGACAGGGTGAGGAGGAGGAGGAGGAGGGAGAATGTTCTGAGTGAGTTCTGTGTTGCCAGACTAGGTCTGCAGACTTGAGTTTCCCCACTACTGCACTAGATGCAGTCTGTGTGAAAGCCTCTTAATCCCACATAACACCTGTGAAGTGAAATGAGTGTCAGTGCTCTTGGAAAGAAGAGAAGCAAGCTAGAGGCTTCTGTGCAGCCAGGGAATGTCTGGCTGCTAAGCTGTGGATCAAACACCTTTTAGAGCTCTGTATTTCAAGCAGAACCCTATCCTCTTCCGGGAGCAGGATAGGGACATAAGTATCTCTCTTCCAGAATAGGCCCTACCACTAGGTAGAATGAGGCAGCTGATATTAGGAGTCATGAATGGTCAGCAAATTGTAAGTGGGATAATAATCAGCAGGTGGGGGGTTTGGCTTTCTTTCTTTCTTTCTTTCTTTCTTTCTTTCTTTCTTTCTTTCTTTCTTTCTTTCTTTCTTTCTTTCGTAAGGAAGAGAGAGTATTGTGGCATTTTCTGCCAAAATAACTATGCCAGGGCTGAATACTCATGTACCTTGACTTTTCGAGAAGACGGATGATATCTGTTGTTCTGCCTTAGGAACAATATGTTTTGAACTGGCCTAGTCTCTCGTGTTTGAAGCTCACCCAGTGCCTACTCAAAGAAAATGTCTTGTGACAGGGTCACATGAGGTCTGGTAAACAGATTGTACCACACATAAATTGAGATCCCATCCAGATGCTGTCGTTACATGTTTTTGGTGAGAGAATCAGGCTACCAGTTGAGACAATGACTGAAATCCAATAGTTAAGTGGCATCTAGAGTAGGCTCATTAAATTAATGGGAGGTACACTGGTGTTGACTCACCAAATCTCCATTGATTTAATGGACCTATTTGATTTCAGCCAGTATTTTTCTGTTCATAGTAGTTTGCTTGCACAAATAGATTTTCTGTGGATTTTGAAAATTCCTTGCATATCTCACAGAAGCCATTTCAGTCAGTAATCCATCTGCTTCTGATCTAAATCTGTACAAACTAAGACATCCCCCTGGAACTCATTACAGGTGCATAGATAGATAGATAGATAGATAGATAGATAGATAGATAGATAGATAGATAGATAGATAGATAGGTCGGTCGGTCGGTCGGTCGGTCGGTCGGTCGGTCGGTCGGTCGGTTGGTTGATTGATTGATTGATTGATTGATTTTTTTTGGCTGAGCCAGACCTTTCTTGATATTCAAATCCAGATTATGCATCTAGACAGTGCCCATGATCTGTATGCTGCACAAACATTAGTAGCATCTTGCCAATATCAAATTGTCACCAGAAGAAGAAAAGGATACAATTTTCTCTTCCATTTCTGGCAGCATGTGTAACATCAGTAATCTCTGCTGGGTATTATGCTCTTCATAAGAGGCTTTTGTGATTGATTAAACACCTTAGCTTTGTTTCGGTGTTTAATCAATTGCAGCAGCCGTTTATAGCTCGGTCTATTATAAAGGAGAAGAGATTATCGCTGAATTATTCCAAGGGGCTGTAACAGGGTGGAGCTGCCTCTAATGTTGGGTTTTTTTTTTCTAATAATGGCTTGAGCACTTAATGGCTTTCTCACTGCTATTTGCTTCTCTTGTCTCAAGGGAAAGCTTAATACGGCCAGTTCCTTGCTCACTGCTCTCAGGTAAATATGAGGTAATAGTGAGGCCCTATTAAGACAGTGAATTTGAACAAAGATTAAAGGTGACTCTGATCAGCTCGCCACAATCCAGGACCCATAACAATGTTACTGTACAACTCCCATCATCCCTAGCCAGCCTGAGTACATGCTAGCTAGAGCTGGTGGGTCTTACACTACATAACAACTTCACAGCACCAGGTTTGGAAAAACTGTGTCACAACTTCTCTGGGGAAATCCTCGCCCTCAATTTATGCCTTGTTGTTGACTTTTTATGATTTGTGGAAATTGTTGGTCTCCTCTAGCCATGATTTCCTGGTTGTTTGAGGGGAAACAATGCTGCCTCTGTGTATGTGTGTGTGTTTTAAACTGAACTTTTGGCACCTTTATAATGAAGGTTTTAGAACTGATGGCAAATAACGGCTGTGAACTTGAGTAAAGAATATATTCACATTTAACTTTGGTTAGTGTCTGTTCAGTATAGAGAGTGAAAAACACAGGTAACATCATAGAACCACTGTAACCTAAAGAATTAAATTATATAATACATTGATAACGTGGTAGTATATTTGGTGTAAAAATATTTATGCCTATCATTTGACTCATAAAAATTGGCCTACCATTCAGGAAACTTGTATAAATAGAAAACTATAAGAGTTGGGAAAATTCAAAAACGTTACGAGGCAGTTGAGATTATTAAGTGTAATTGTGTCACATTAGAATTAATGTGTACATTTCTTCAGGATCAGTGGCTTAACAGAGAATTGGTATATCAAAATCATCAAATTTGTATTAACAGGGTAGGAAAGAGCATAACAAGTCTCCTGTCATTCTTTCATAACATGAGATGGAGGACAAAGGCAGCTGGAATTGGGTTGTGGGGAATAAGAAAGGATGCTACATGGGAGGATTTGTGTTTCTGTAAACTTTGCTGTCTTTTCCCAATGGTAAGAGATAAGATGATAGAAGTTGCTTGGCAACATGGACCTTGAAATTTGAATGCAAGAATAGGCGATACCTTTATAGGCCACTAATAAAAAATAATAATCAGACACTATGCAAGCTTTTTTGGGTAAATCCCACAAGTACCAAAAGTCCAGACGTTCACAGCAAGATGGGATTTGCCAGGAGGTTATTCTTAAATTGTAAGTTGCTTGGCAAGATGAATTTTGCTGCACTCTTGTGAAACTGCCCCATATACCCTACTTCTCTTTGAGTCTGACTTTTTTATTTATTTATTTTTTACATAGAATTTACTGGGACACACAGAGACATACATGTTTGTTGTTAATTCTGACACAGGTTTTAGTGGCAGAGAGTAACCGGAGTGGTACCTACATTAGGAGCAATTAACACATCTGTGAGAAAATGCTGATGGCTCTAACCACTGAAAAGGCATTTTGCTTTCCTACGCTAACAGACTTTCCTCCCCTTTTCTTGCCGTTACCAAATGTGTGTATGTGTGTTTTTTTGTTTTGTTTTGTTTTCTTTTTTTTTGTCTTTCAGGTATAACCCAATTTTAGTGTTTTGCAGCTACACCATGTGTGCCAGCCGTTAGGAACTGGGCCCTCGCCATCTACCCCCCATGTATCTTATTTATTTTGTCTGATTAGTTTCACAAGCACTAATGCACACTTCAAATGCAGGCGATATTTTGATCACCAAATTGTTTAGCACTTTATGCAGGGCCACAGTCATGAAACTTCCAAGAGGATGGCTGCTGGCTTCCTGTGGCAGAGCTGGTTGTTCCAACCCTTTCCCTTCCCTCCTCCGCTCTAACCATTTTGTCTGTCTATCTCGTCTTGTATTTAGTTTTCAAAGCAATGCCATGAGGGGTCTCCTTCCTTCCTTTCTTTTCTTTCTTTCTTTCTTTCTTTCTTTCTTTCTTTCTTTCTTTCTTTCTTTCTTTCTTTTCTTTCTTTTTAGTGCCTAAAAGGGAACAATATATTTTTAGGACAAATAAATACGCACACTTCAAAACATTACAGTCTACACTTTAAAATGGTTCACACAATCTTGAGAATATTGGGCAGGGAAGCATATAAGCCATGTTCCCCTATTGCTTTGGCTCACAGAAAAGGTCCTCAAACAAAAGGTCCCTAAATACATTTCAGTGAATAGTTCCATGTATTGTATATGAAGGATGCAGCTATGAAGGAGGGAAAAATGCTGAATTAAATTATTTTTCCTCCTGAAAAGCAGGAGCTTTCTTTTTCCCTCCTTAGTTGTTGTCCATTGCTTAGATTTATTATATCAAAGTGGAAGATGTGTAGAATTGAAAATAAAAATGTATTGGTTCCCTTTCAAAGTTAATCCTATTCCATATTTTCATTAATGTTGGCTCATCTTTTTCTTAATTTTTTTTGTTTAGTTTGCAGATTTATTTATTTATTTTGCATGACTATGCAGAGTAGGAATAATCTGGTTTTGTGTGTATGCAAGACTCTTCTCTTTCAGATCCAGTAATAAAGTCTTTTTTAAGTACATTTTTTAAAAGATACAGTATTTTTTCAATTCTTAAACAACAACAACATCAACAGCAAAATCTGTGTCAATGAATTGTAATATGATTTTCTAGCCATCAGTAAGTGACGATCGTTGGGGGAAAGTTAATGTCCTGTAAGAATTTCGTTGTCTGCTATTGCTAGGTCATCCCGGGATGGTAACAGAAACGGAGAGAAACTGGAGCTGGAATTATCAAACCTCACTGCAGACGTCTTGGAATTACTGCTGGAATTTGTTTATACAGGTTCCTTAGTCATAGATTCGGCCAACGCCAAAACACTCCTGGAAGCTGCCAGCAAGTTCCAGTTCCATACCTTCTGCAAAGTCTGCGTCTCTTTCCTAGGTAAGCACTTCTTGCGATTTCCTTCTGTTGTGTTTCTGAAGCTCAGAATGTTTCATGCTATGGCAGCTCTGCTATGAATCCTGGAACTAGGCATCATTTGGGTCCTCACATTTGTTTGTAGCTGTACTTCAGTGCACTTTAAAATAATTAGGGACTAGAGTCATGACATGTCCTCTCTTGGGATGGACGTACCTGCCTTTGAAAGACTGGCAAAGCACAATCCACCTGCACCACAGACTCAGCAGGCACACAGGTCACCTGGTTACAGTCTTCCTCACGTAAGGGAGACGCATTGGAATTCTGTTTTTAAAAACGTTTTTTTTTTTTAATTGTCATAATCAGACACAGAAATTTGTCAGAGTTTTTATTTTAAATCCTGGTTCCCCCTGAAAGCCATGAGGCTCCCATGGAATCCCATTTGGCATGGGGAAGCCGTTGGAGGCCATAGGAGGGGGAGGAGGGGTCTAAGTTTCTGAAGGGAGGGATTGCAAATTTTTTATTTCTGAAATATCACTGTGACTGATGGGTCCTTGGGTCCTTTTAATGAGAAAGGCAGGAATTTTTTTTAATTAAATAAATAAATTATCCTAATGCAACGCAGCTGTGGGAACAGGTTTTCAGCCAATGACTGAAATTTCCAGTGGTCAAGGTGTGGGTTTTCAGAGCCCTGTATAATCTCATCCACTAACCTTCAAAGGCTTTAAAATTGAGGGTGGGGAGACAGAAGACTCAGTGAAGATTTCCCTAACTAATCTGGCGAGTTACGACACTAGCAGAAACAGCTTCACAAATTCCTTAGTGCCCCAACCTCCATGTGACAATTTGAATCTTTCAGCGGCTGGGTGATCGTGCTTTTGCAGGGCCCCGTGGTCTCTATATGCACTGGTACACTCATTATTATTGAGTTTGCATCCTGTAATCCTTGCTTTTCTGACAAAAATTGTGCTCATTGTGACCATAAGCAATGAAATAGAGAGAATCACTTTTAGAGATGAGTGAACTACCCTGTCTCTTTTTAGAACTGGGCTTGTCATTTAGCCCTGGACTGAAATGTCTTTCTCTCTTCAGATGTTTGGGAACAAAATGGCTTCTTCAAGAGCCACCAGTCTCCGTCCCCCACCCCCTGGGTCTATAACACATAGCCTAACCTCCCTCTCTTACTGATTACCTGACACTGATGGCCAGAGTCATAAGCATTCTTTGGATACAGTTGTTGTTGTTTAGTCGTTAAGTCGTGTCCGACTCTTCGTGACCCCATGGACCAGAGCACGCCAGGCCCTCCTGTCTTCCACTGCCTCCCGGAGTTGGGTCAAATTCATGTTGGGAGCTTCGATGACACTGTCCAACCATCTCATCCTCTGTCGTCCCCTTCTCCTCTTGCCTTCACACTTTCCCAACATCAGGGTCTTTTCCAGGGAGTCTTCTCTTCTCATGAGATGGCCAAAGTATTGGAGCCTCAGCTTCATGATCTGTCCTTCCAGTGAACACTCGGGGTTGATTTCCTTCAAAATGGATAGGTTTGTTCTCCTTGCACTCCAGGGGACTCTCAAGAGTCTCCTCCAGCACCACAATTCAAAAGCATCGATTCTTCGGCGGTCAGCCTTCTTTATGGTCCAGCTCTCACTTCCATACATCACTACTGGAAAAACCATAGCTTTGACTATGCGGACCTTTGTCGGCAAGGTGATGTCTCTGCTTTTTAAGATGCTGTCTAGGTTTCTCATCGCTTTCCTCCCAAGAAGCAGGTGTCTTTTAATTTCGTGGCTCCTGTCGCCATCTGCAGTGATCGTGAAGCCCAGGAAGGTAAACTCTGTCACTGCCTCCATATCTTCCCCTTCTATTTGCCAGGAGGTGAATGGGCCAGTGGCCATGATCTTAGTTTTTTTGATGTTGAGCTTCAGACCATTTTTTGCGCTCTCCTCTTTCACTCTCATTAAGAGGTTCTTTAATTCCTCCTCACTTTCTGCCATCAGAGTGGTATCATCTGCGTATCTGAGGTTGTTGATATTTCTTCCGGCAATCTTAATTCCGGCTTGGGATTCCTCCAGTCCAGCCTTTCGCATCATGTATTCTGCATATAAGTTAAATAAGCAGGGGGACAATATACATCCTTGTCGTACTCCTTTCCCAATTTTGAACCAATCAGTTGTTCCATATCCAGTTCTAACTGTTGCTTCCTGTCCCACATATAGATTTCTCAGGAGATGGATAAGGTGGTCAGGCACTCCCATTTCTTTAAGAATTTGCCATAGTTTGCTGTGGTCCACACAGTCAAAGGCTTTTGCGTAGTCAATGAAGCAGAAGTAGATGTTTTTCTGGAACTCTCTGGCTTTCTCCATAATCCAGCGCACGTTAGCAATTTGTTCTCTAGTTCCTCTGCCCCTTCGAAATCCAGCTTGTACTTCTGGGAGTTCTCGGTCCACATACTGCTGAAGCCTACCTTGTAGGATTTTGAGCATAACCTTGCTAGTGTGTGAAATGAGTGCAATTGTACGGTAGTTGGAGCCTTCTTTGGCACTGCCCTTCTTTGGGATTGGGATGTAGACTGATCTTTTCCAATCCTCTGGCCACTGCTGAGTTTTCCAAACTTGCTGGCATATTGAGTGTAGCACTTTAACAGCGTCATCTTTTAAGATTTTAAATAGTTCAACTGGAATGCCATCACCTCCACTGGCCTTGTTGTTAGCCATGCTTTCTAAGGCCCACTTGACTTCACTCTCCAGGATGTCTGGCTCAAGGTCAGCAACCACACTCTCTGGGTTGTCCGGGACATCCAGATCTTTCTGGTATAATTCCTCTGTGTATTCTTGCCACCTCTTCTTGATGTCTTCTGCTTCTGTTAGGTCCCTACCATTTTTGTCCTTTATCATGTCCATCTTTGCACAAAATGTTCCTTTAATATCTCCAATTTTCTTGAACAGATCTCTGGTTTTTCCCTTTCTATTGTTTTCCTCTATATCTTTGCATTGTTCATTTAAGAAGGCCCTCTTGTCTCTCCTTGCTATTCTTTGGAAGTCCGCATTCAATTTTCTGTAACTTTCCATGTCTCCCTTGCATTTTGTTTCCCTTCTCTTCTCTGCTATTTGTAAGGCCTCATTGGACAGCCACTTTGCTTTCTTGCATTTCCTTTTCTTTGGGATGGTTTTTGTTGCTGCCTCCTCTACAATGTTACGAGCCTCCATCCATAGTTCTTCAGGCACTCTGTCCACCAAATCGAGTTCCTTAAATCTATTCTTCACTTCCATTGTGTATTCATAAGGGATTTGGTTTAGATTATACCTGGCTAGCCCAGTGGTTTTTCCTACTTTCAGTACTTCTTTGCAAAGCTTCTCCCCTTCTTTAAATGCTGCTGGCAAGTGTGGCAGCAAGAGAAATGGAGCTGTAGATGCATTTGTTATTTTAATGTACAGAGAATAGGCACCCTGCGTTGTGGCATGTCCTGTATATGCCAGTTAGCCTAAAATGTTGCTGTAGTGCTGACTCTTCCCTTAAACCACCACCCCCTCAGGTGTCTTTGGCTGCAAGAGAAGCTATGTGGGACCAGGGACCCTGGAAAATGTAGCTTTCTTAGAGGCTTGAGCCTTTGTTAGGGACTCCACACAAGTGTGCCCTGGAAATTAAACATCTTGGCTGTCGGGTAAATTATAAAATTATAAAAACAGGATTCCAAGCCAATATGACCTACGATAGTTGTGAACTTTGCAGCATCACTAATTAAAATCTCCTTCTGTTTCCATCACATCAAACATTAACTTTTCATATCTCCTGTGGCAGAAGGTTACTCCACAGCCTTGGTGGATAATTCCATTTCTGGTGCCAAAGGACCTTGCTTCTGTCTTGTCCATATTCCTCATGTCTGTTTCCAAACCTACATCACATCACAGTGACATTTGCTACACTGTTGCAGATTTTCTTTAATAGTCACCCTCTGGTGTGTTTTAAATTAATAGATTTTTATGGCTTTTCTAATGATCCACAGATATAGCCATGCACATTATCTCTAAAGATTCACCTACTATAACAAAATGCATTTATTTCCACTAAATCAATGTGAAGTTTTCCTTTTCCAATACTTAATATTTGAATTCAGTGAACCGTGTTATGGTTATGCAATTGGGAGAGATGGCTGTAGGTTTCATTATAGATGAGGAACCTGAGGTTTGTATTCTCATTTGGAGAATTCATAAAGTATAATTGCTTATTTTTATTTATAGCTCTTACTGGATTGAGCTTCAGAGATAGTGGAATATTTGCTATTTGGAAAGTTTAGAGAAAAGCATTTTAGTTAGACTCATTTTTCATTTTTTCATTGCAGAAGCTAAGCATCTCATAACTCAAAAGCACTGTTTCCAGTATTCTTCTGAGAAACACCAATGGAAAAACTGGTCTGTTCCTCTCAGAATGTCACAGAGGCAAATGAGCCCCAAGATAAATTATTCTTTTCTTTTTATGTGTATTCAGCCACTCTTTTCTCTTCCGTCCTCTTTTTGATGACTTAAAGTTAGCTGGGGAGGATGAGCATTATAGTCACATGTATCTGGAGAGCACCAGGTTGAGGAAAGTTGCTCTGACTATCCCAAAAATTGCATGCCATAACCAAAATGGTTATGCCATTTCCTACAATTTAACAACGAATTTCTTTGTTTTCCAAGAATAAGAAGTGTGGAGTGGGAAGGTAATTGTCCAAATAATATTATGCCTATATATTCATGAAGTAGGCATGTAGGAGAAGGTTGTGGCCCAACATCAAGCTGACAATATTCTCTGGCCAGAATCCTGTTACTTATCCATAGCAGTTTGTTGAACAGCATAAATTGCCGTGGCAAATTGTCACTAGTTTAAGAAGTTCATATTCGTGTTGCACAGCAAATCACACAACTGGTATTCAATCAGAAAGGCTAGCTTCCATTTCTTAACTGGCAGTAATTCACTACAGTGACTTACACTGCTTGACTTAGACTGGAAGAAACACTATACAAGAATAACATATTGTCACTTTCTTGGTGGTGAGCAATAACTTGAAAGTGGGATTTGGTGGCTGTGGGCTGGTGCAGAGAGAATATTCCTTCTATTGTTACTATTGAAACCCTATTACTTCATCTGTAACTTTGTGGGGTTAGTGCAGATGCAGTGTCCCTGACTTCTTAGCCAGGGTTGATGGATTGTGGGTTAGCCATGTGAAATTTCATTCCAACTCATGTAAACACATCTTTCTGTTTGTTTTGATCATGATTGAGGGTTTCATTGGCGTTACTCTTCATCACACTTAACACTGATAGGAGTTAGTGCAAAAGGAGAGAAAAAATGTTCCCCCCTCTGTAGGGTTCCTTCTCAATAGGCTACCCAGTTTCATGCTTAGCTAACAGGGGATGTTTAAAAAACAGTGTTTTCTAAAATTATAATTTCCCATAAACAACCATACTGATGTAAAGTTTAACCATGAATGGGAGGGGCACTAGAGCCAAAATACAGATAGACTGAAAAGGAAGGATTGTAACATTCCAAACCTGCATCTCATCACAGCATTCCATGGCCAGTTGTTTGAGGGATTTATTTATTTATTTATTTATTTATTTATTTATTTATTTATTAGATTTATACCCCGCCCATCTAGACCGAAGTCTACTCTGGGCGGCTAACATCAACACTTGTTCTTTTAAAGTTAGCAAGAGGAAATAATGAGAATTTGTGTGAGAACACAGTGGTTTTGCACCTCTTTTCCTCACAACCATATGGACTAGCAAAGTATTTTTTATTATTAAAGTCCACTGAAGACCTTGCCTAGGATTGGAAACGTTAGTCCCTCAGAGTCAGGCTTTGTTGCAAAAACAGAGCTACACCTGCGATGCAAACAAAACAAACACAAAGGGAATTGTGCAGTCCTTGTACAATACAATGCAGGAAAGGTGATACCTTTATTAGACCACTAAAAAAAAAATCAAACACAACACGGGCTTTCATGGATTGAAATCCATTTCTTCAGGCATGCACCAGTATCTTGTGAACAATACAGAAAAATTATAACTGAATGTCCTAAAAATTTGTGGCAGAAGTCTGCCAGGTATGCTTCTTAAGGTGAGATTAAAGCTGGTTACAACCAGTGTAATGCTTCACCCCTGTGGTTGGAATTTTCCATTCAGCTAATCAGACAGAGGAATTCAGTTATTCTGTGTATACTCTGTATATACCTCCCCCTGTTTTTGAAACATGTTTCCTGTTTGGCTAGTGTGGGGGAGAGGCAGCACATAGACATAGCAGGCATTCTGTGGCATTTTTTCTTAAACAGCTGGAAACAATTTCTCTGAATTTCAGCCTGCTGCCAAATACAGATGTTGTGATTGTTGTTTAGCAAACAAACAAACACAAAACAGCCAAGACAAAAAACAGTGTCCCAACAAATCTACAACTTTTGGTCATTTTTTGTCCAAATCAGTGTAACACATTGGGACAAAAATCTGCCATGGCATTGAAGTGGTGTACTCTGGTTGTCAGTACATTGAACTGATTCAGGGGGAGTAAAAATTTATTCCATTGGGCTCAGGAAATGCAAGAGGTATATTTCGAGTAGCCCTAAGTATAACTGCTAACCCCAGCTATACAAGCACAACTTACATGCCATATATATGGGAATTTTTGTTGGGGTTAGAAAATACCCCATAATCACTCAATGCAAATTTGAGTATTGTTGGGTTTTGTTTGTTTGTTTAGTTGGTTGACTGGTTGGTACTTAGCTACTATGATAGCCGAGTGCAAGCATTTATTATTCAAATTATCTGTAAGCAGTTTGATTCCTTTACACTGTTCATTGTTAATCAGATAGTGGCCACTATCCTGTTGCAGAGTTAGGCCAGCAGAAGTGAAATGCCATAACTCACAGTGGCAAATAGCTGCTAATCAACAAGTCCCCAATTGAATTCCTCATTACACACCAATGCATCACAATTTTTGACCTCTCATGGAGTTGGAGAGCAAGTGTGAAGGTATGCACCTGTCACAGCTGTTGAATCCTCTTACTGGTTTTTCTTAGCCTTGCCTCTTCCTATCTCATCAGTTAGTTCATGTTTCAAGGCAGCACGGGGGAGGCACCCTTTCCCCAGTTCTGGAGAATGTTCTCCATTCCAAGAGAGGTGTCTTCAGTTTCAGGCCGTCTGAATCTTTAGCTCCTGCTCTCTGGGTGACTTTATCAGGGCTCGTGGAGGTTTGGCACCTTATTAGACCATGAAACCACTTTTTGAGGGTTTGCACTTTTCATTACCTCCTCTTGCTAAAGTTTAAAGAATAGAAAGGTGATTTTTTTAAAAAAACACTGCTTTATCGTTATGTTCCAGTTTTGAAGCAACCCAATTTCCTAATAAGAAACCTCTTTTGGAACCACTGATGTTCTCATGGGTCTGCATTTCTGGTATCCCAGGCACTTTGGTTTTATGAGAAATTGAGAGTCATACCCAAAAGCACAGAGAACAGGAAGAAAATTGTGAATTATTGTGAATAATGACTATGTGGGTGGTGATAGTTATTCAGTTTTATCTTCTCCCCCCACCCACATTGTAATGGGGAAGCAGATATAGGCTAAATGTTAACCTTATTAGCTCTGGATCTCCTACATTGAGCCCTATTTTCGGACCACGGGATGCCTTCTTTGGCTACCACTTGACTTTTGCCTTTATCATAGCCACAAGGGTTAGAAAGATGCTACTTTGAAAAAAATGAAATTAGGGATTCTACGAAAGCTGTATTCTGCACTTAAAACCAGTATGTACATTTTTTTTTCTGTGCTTTGATGTAATCGTCCTGCACATGCAGTCTTGACATGGACAAAATTCATTTCCTTTTTCATTGTATCCCCACCCTTTTTGCCTGAGGTATGTGCCCTTAGCAACCAAGGACTCTGGCATTCAATCCATATTTATACTGTTTCTCCTAGTGTGTTTATCTGGGGGAGCCTGCCACCATCTAATAGAACCTTTTGTTTTTCGAGGCAGAATCCTTCCTATGCTAGTCCTCTTTCAGATTCCAGACCAAGAAGGTGATGTGTAGGGCAAGCCACGTAGAGCTGTGTCTACAGCAGGCAGTGGGATTACTAAAACACCCCAGTGTAGCTCAAGCACATTAATACTGAGATGGAGTCTTCAAATAAAGTGGTGCCCTGCATTTTTAACCTGTTTCTTCTCTTTTCTCTTACATGTATTCCTTGTAGAAAAACAGTTAACTGCTAGCAACTGCTTAGGAATATTAGCCATGGCTGAAGCGATGCAGTGCAGCGAACTATACAACATGGCCAAGGCCTACGCCCTGCAGATTTTTCCAGACGTGGCCAATCAAGAAGAGATCCTTAATATTTCAAAGGACGACTTCATTTCCTATATGTCCAATGACAGCCTGAACACGAAAACGGAAGAACTGGTTTATGAAACAGTGATAAAGTGGATTAAAAAAGATGCTGCAGTGAGAGCTCAGGTAAGGGCAGTGGACTTTCTCCTCAGACATTTGCTCTTTTTTTGCCCCCATTTCCATGAACAGCTCTTTTAAATAGAAGGCTGTTCTGTGCTGTTCTAAATCCTAAACCCCAAAGAAAAGAAAAAAGGGTGCAGAGGATAGCACAGAGAAAATTAAACTTTCTTTAATTTCATCATCTGATCCCCATGTCTGATTAGAATTAAGAAGTTCACGTTTGCTGCATGGATCAGGGTAAAAATAGCTTGGTTAAAGATAGCTTTTGAAGGATTAGTATTGTGTGATAATGTGCCTTCAAGAAATAGGGTGTAGTCTTTTTAAAGAAGCAGTGTGCATTCAGCAAGGAGCCAGAATCATCACTAAAGTTCTATGCATTGAATGCTAATAATGTGGCAGTCTTATAAGCTCAGCATGCCGAAAGGAGCTACACTATATCCCTGCTGGCTGTGCAGATGCCAGTAACTATTTATTGAGGCTACCTTCTCTGGACAGTTATTCTGCTATGCAGCTGACCTTAACTGAGATAAGGATTCAGATAAGAGTTATAAATACTGCCTAGTTTTGAGGACAGTGATAGTAAAACGTTGTCCTTGGGCTAAAGGAATTACAAGAGCAGCTTGTAAATTTGCCAGTTGCCTTAGCTGATTAAGATTTGTAGTGAGCTAACTTCACGCATTATCGACCCAAGACCTAGGAATTGACTCCATGATCAAACACCTTCTGCATTTGTTCCTGCTATCTGTTCAGCTCTTCAGTGAAGCCGTGAGGCAGATAGCCTTATAGCACCAGACGTTTATAAAGAATATAAATGTCTGCGTAAACATGTTCCATGCACTCTTTATATACCTTCTCGGCTTGTTCCTCTCCTCATATTCTAGCATCTCAGTCTCCCAAAAAGTCTTCTTCAAAATTTAGCTCATATCTGACTATTGTAGACTAAATCTAATACAGTCATAGAACATTAGAGTTACAACAGGACATGGAGACCATTTTATTATTTAGCTTTTCATTACATCCAGCAATATCCAGCAGTTTTCTTATTTCCATAGGCAGTTAGTATACTATTCAGTTAGATACAGTTTATAAGTGGATTTCAGAATGAGGTGCACGTTTATACACAAAGAAAGATTGTGGTTACTTAACAGAGCTAGAAAGCATACAGTAAGATACTCAGAACATTAGTCAGGGTTGTGGAGAGCCATATAGGGAGCAAAGACCTTTTAGAGGTAGGAACTGAAAATTGTCAGAACATGTATTCCTGTGCTTTTATAACCAGAGTTCTTTAGCCATCTTGGATGTACTAAATTTAAGTATGTAGGTAGTAGCAATGAACCACATATGTTTTAAGAATTAAATGCATGAGGGAGGATACTTTTTCAGTTTGTGCAGAAGTGGGAACTACCATTGTTTCATACCTAATATTTTCAGATGAGAACTGTAAGACCTAACTGTTCTGCTTGGACTAATGACACCTTCAAAGAGTTTTTACCATGTTTCCCTGAAAATAAGACAGAGTCTTATATTAATTTTTGCTCCAAAAAATGCATTAGGGCTTATTTTCAGGGGATGTTTTATTTTACAGTCATGTCATCTTCTTCTGGTTGCTGCACAATGCGGCACAATGGTGGAGGGCGGGGTTTCACTTAACTGGGGCTTATTTTTGGGGTAGGGCTTATATTACGAGCATCCTGAAAAATCATACTAGGGCTTATTTTCAGGGAAACAGGGTATTTTATTTTATTTTATTTTAATAGGGAAAGTAGCCTCATCTTGCTTTAGTCAGATTGCCCTGGGAAATCAAACCTTGCTTCTTTTGATAGAGTTGTCTTGAGATGCATCATCACTCCAAGGTGGACTTGCAATCTCAGGTTATATATTCCATCAGCCATCGACAAGAATGTAAATTTTATGAAACATCTCTGAAATTAGGAGGAAGAGGAGACAGAAAGCTACCTGTGTGTGGGGAAAAAACCTTAGTATAATCCATATAAAGCCAGGAATCTAGGAGAACTACTGAGAGAGGGATCAATCTGAGAATTTAGAAAGCCTAAGCAGCTGCCTTAGTTTGTAGGCACTGTGGAGGAGCTACCCTAGTGACAAAATTGCTCCTCAGATAGTCATGGAGAGCTCGATTGGTAGTAATCCTTTTGGTTTAATACTGTTACAAGATGTAACACAGAAGAGGGGGTGGGAGGAATTATATGTGGGGTTTGTGAATAAATACACAAACATTTTCTGTTGCCTTCTGATGCACAGGCATTGTCTCTTGATTCTACAGTTGTTGGTCAACCCTTGCATGGTATTCCTTCCCACTTTATCCAGCCTATGTTGCTTACTATCCTACTCCTCTGGGATGGATCCACTGCAGGGTTGATTTGACTTAAATCATGATTTAACTTGTGATTTAAATTTTAAAAATCAGATTTTTGATTATTTAAATCAGAACTCAATTTTTAAAATTTAAATCAATTTGATTTTTTAAAAAAATTGTTGATTTTCATCCATCCTGCTCCCTAAACATGTTAAGTTTTCTGACATGGTACTGGTGGAAATTTTGATCTGAGAACTTTTAAGTTATTTAGGATCTGTCCAGTTGAACCATTATTTGAAACCCTACGATGGACAAAAGGTTTATTTATAGCAGGCCCCTTTTGCAAATCTTGCATTTACAATATCATACCTGGAGATGATCAGGAAAAAAAAGAAGCTGCTATTGGCTGATAGTAAGGCATAATGATGAACCCTTAATTGGGTTATACTTTCTACTAAACATGTTGGTCATTCCCTGGATAACCTGGGCAGTGTCTGAGTAAATGGCTTTTATCTTTTCTTTTCTTTTGATTTCTGTCTGCTTTTTTTGCCTGTGAATTCAAAGGATGTCTATACTGTCTGTTGCCGAAACAGACTTGACAAAAAAGGATCAATCAGTCAATCACTTTATTTGTATTCTGCCTTTCTGTGTACAATATGCTCAAAGTGGTTGTGGAGAAGACAAAATAACAGTAATAAAATACTCCTACTGAATTAAAATCAAATCCACTCATGACAATTACATGATAGAGCAGAAATAGCAAAATGGTTAGTTACTAATTTCATTACCAGCCACAACAAAAGGAAACATATTTTTTCATGGCTAGGTAGTGGGAGGAAGAGGAACGCACAGCCCTTTTAAAAGTTTTAAAGGAAGACAATACTAGTTGCAGCTGGCTGGATAGATTAGTGATTTAGGCATCTGGCTGCAGAGCTAGAGGTTGGGCGTTCAATTCCCCACTGTGCCTCCTGCGAATACAGCCAGCCTGTGTGGCCTTGGGCAAGCTGCACAGTCCCGGGGCACCCCCAGAAGAAGGGAATGGCAAGTCACTTCTGAGCACTCTGTACCTGGAAAACTATTAAAAGGGTCACCATAAGTCAGAATTGACTTGACAGGATAAGATCCTTTATCAACAACTAATTGTCTGAATATATATTTTTCTAGGATCTGATCCAATAAAATATTTAGACAGACATAATCTAAGCAGAGATGTGAAATGTTGCCTTTTTTGGCCTAGATTTTCCGGAATAGGCCTGCCATCATGTTAGCTGACATACCCTGGGAGCTTTAATCTCAAAAGGACTGGAATGCTTTCCATCCCTGAAGGCTGGCCAGCCTTTTCTCAGGAGACAGGTTCTACTGCAGTAACAATGGAAACTCCAGATCGCTTGGAAGAAGCATGGCAGTGCTGCCTCACCTGGGACCTAAGGCAGTGCCACTAGAAAGAGGAAAGAGCCATGTGTTGGGATCTTCCCACTTCCCTTAGGATGTCTAAGGTATTATAGGAACTGTATTAATTCCAGGTGAGGTCATTAATCACTGTAGCCTAGTGTTGGCAGATGTAAGTGACAGAAGGTCTCCAAGTTTTCAGACTATAGTCTTTCTCAGTCCTACCATTTTGTCCTAGAGACTGTACTCATATGTCATTCTAAGCCATAGTTTGGTGTGACGTGTGCAAGCTGTAAGGTGGCTGGCTAAATCTTGGGTTTGCACTCCCCCTCCCCACCCTCCCTTAAACCTGGAAAAGGTCTCTGGCAGCATTTCCCTTCCTCTTCATAGAATCTCAGCTTATAGTTGCATGTCAGCCAGGGTTGTGATTTTTGACACACTTTGTTTACTTTAACAAGTCAGTTTTAAAAAGTCTCTGACTTAACATTCCCCAAAGTTGGCTTGTTTTGAAACAGGCCACAGTTCTCTTTTTTCTGCACTATAGGCATTAGGCCTGTACACCAGGGCTGTTATTGTGGTGGTGATGCTGTGGGTAAGCCCCATCTCTGTGGATGTAGCTCTGCAGAGCCACTTGTCTGCTCCTTCAGCTGAACATGCTTATAGTGTTTCCGTGTTTGAGAGCTCTTATAAAGTCCTGATCCCGGAAATGCTGTATATGCTTTCAGCTGAATGCACTGGCAAGCAGCTTTGTAGACCTTCACGGTGAACACACAAAGGTCTGCCTTACCACCTTCCAGGTGGGGTGAGGTAATGAAGGCTTATGCACACACTTTCATTGTCCCCCTACGTGCTTTCAGGCTTAATGCCTGAGTAGGTCAGATGAAAAGCTGAAATCAAGGGGAAACCTACTGAAGCCTTTCTCCCTGCATCCCAGCAGGGGGATGAATAAGGAATGAGAAATATACACCTTGGAAGCGCTTCAGAAGAATTTCTGTTCAGTTTTCCCGATTTCAGCTTTTAATTATATGAGAAGCAGGGCTGATGGTTTATTTATTCATTCATTCATTCATTCATTCATTTCTACTCTTTTCCCGCCCTTTCTAACAAAAATACCTAAGGAAGGGAACTATATATTAACAGTTTGTTAATATTGAAGTATATATTGGAACAATAAAATATAGGGAGCATGGTGTGCGGAATTGACCAGTCAGTAGCACAAAGAACTCTTGTAGAACAAATAAATAAGTTTCTTCATAGGAGCATGTTGAAACCGAGAACTATTGTATACATGGTGTTGCATGTCCAGGGGTGCTGATTTCCTTCTCCTTCCTGCTGTGGTGATTTCATAAATTCAAGTGTTAAGAGGTGTCTTTCATTTCCTGCACCACCACCCTTGGCACTGCCACTGTCTTCCGTCCCCACCCCACATTTCCTTTCATGCCACAGTGATTCTTTTTCAACCATCTTCTCTGTTTCTCTCCCCCACCTCTTCCTGAAGTGCTTTTTTAGTCTACTGTGGCATCTTTATTTGTTTTGCCAATGTGTGTCTGGTTTCATGCTTGTTTTTGTTTGCTTTTCTTCCCTTCTTCTTCTGTTTCAAGAGCATTTAATTTCATACATATATATATATATCTGCAGAAAGGAATGTTTTGTTGCTAAATTACTGGTAAAAAATAGGGAGCTGATTGCTTTCATGTTCTCCAGATAAATCAGCTTTCAAGGGTGACTGCTCTAACTTCTCCCCCTCTCTTTGCTGCCACCTCACCTCTGTGTATCCTGCTGGTTTATAATAGGCTTCCTAGGCACCTAGATGCTTATTTTGCTAAACAGAGAAGCTACAGCTTTTCAAAATGCTTCTGTGAAAACCATGCCTTTAATATTTCATAATGATGTCTTTTGGTTCAGGAACTTAGGGGGAAATAAAGCTCGCCAGCTTTGCACATGTGTACTTAAAATAGGTCTGTGGGTATATAGGAACGACACTTCCTTATGAGCCAGAACGATTACACCAAATCTAGGGGTGGCATTTGCCGGCAACCCCTCCTTTTCTTGTGAACCTTCAGTTTAACACTTTTCAGAAGGTGCTGAGTTTTCTCACAGAACGACACTCCCCTTCTCCACCCTTGCCAGGAAGAGCTCCTGTGAAACGGGTTCGCCTTCAGAGGTGGGCCGCCTACAACCTTCAGAGCCTTCAGGGAACTCCTACCTCTCATCAGCCCAGGCAGCAGCATGCTTGATAGGAGCTGCAGGGCAGCAGCAGCATCTCAAAGGTCGCACGTTGCCTGTATTGCCCCATATCCTGTCCCCCCCCCCCTTTTTTTTTTTTCCCTGCATAGGCAAAAGCTTGTTGCATGACCTGTTGTCTTTTTTATGGCAGTGGCACAGCCCAAGGCCAACATGTAAGCCCCGTTGTTTTTCATGGGGTAATCTTCAGCTTGTGTGACTCCATGAAGAAGTTCCAGTCTGGGATTACTTAATAGGATTCTGGCCACTGTGAAGAAATCCGTCAGTTTCATGAGATGCCATAGCCAGAATGATTCAGTGTGCTTCCTTTGATGCACAGTTGTCACAAACTGTCACTTTTTGTTTTATCTTTCTTTTTTTCTTTATGATAAATTCTCACTTTAAAAAAATTAAGTCACATAGAGCTTAACACACACACACACACACACACACACACCATTTCTTTTGTATTAGAAATCCACAGATGCAACTTAAAGCCACCCTGGTGAACAAGCCTCCCAAGACTCTCACAAGTCAAAGCTCTTGCTGCCCACAGGTGGTGGTGGTGGGGGATCCCGGTAGGGAGTCCCTGTCTGAGAGGGAAGCTATGGGAAATGCTGGACACCGGCTAGCATTTCCACCCCTCTTGAGCTGAGCGGCTGACCGACCGCAACCACTACTGTCTCCCATTCCCATTAATGCCGATGATGAACATGTCAGCTAGAGTAATGACTAGCATTAATCTGGAACTTCTGGCAGAAAGAAGGAGAAACCACATAAATCCATTTTGGTCATTTAAAAATCTGTCAAGGAGCAGGGCAGCACGGGTGCCGTTGTTCCTCGTGCTGCTAACACCGGCTCCATATCATGCCAGGTGACGACTGGCTATATGTGGCAAGCAGTCCATGTATAAGCGACTCACCCTACTAATAGGTAAGCATCTTGGACCTTTTGCAGGGTGTATAATGAGGAGAGAAAAAATCTCCTGGCTGCACTCTGTATGCTTTCAAACTCAACAGGATGATCAGGGTCGCTGGCAAGAATATCATAGCGATAGACAGTTTCTGAATCACACCTTGCCTCCTATTGGCCCTCTTCCGCTGCAGTGTGCAGTTTCAGGAATGTATTGGGTGTGTTCTAGGCTGCTGATCTCTCTTCCCTCTGCTCCAGAATTGTGCCTCCTCCAAAAACGTTCCGGTTTGATGTCGTAGATGTATAGAAGACTCTCAACAAAAGTAGCTAATATATGGAATGGGTTTACTGGGATTAGAAATGTATCTAAATGACACCCTCACATCATCATCATCGTCATCATCTTTTTGCTTCTATGTTTGGTGTCTATACTTCAGGGATGTTTCCAGAATCTTGTTTACATGAGCTGTGTTGGAGGTTTTATAGGGAGGTTTAATGTATAATATAGCAAGAGCAGCTGAGTCTTGCTTGGAAGAAAGTTCCCTGGTGTTTTGTTTTTTTTCTCCTTTCTCTCTCTCTCTCTCTTTTTTTTCCTGACTCCAAAGGTCATTCAATCTGCTTGTAGAAGAATAAATAAGAACTCAATATTTATTAAGCTAATGCTTTGTAAATAACTACATCCTGGATCTTTGGAATTGAATACTGAGTGCACGTAAACACAATTATGGACCTATCTGTACATCTCAGTTATGCAGTTCTATATTTTTAAAATGAAATAAAAATGTGAGGGAAGCAACAAGCCTTCATTCCTATAGAGTTCATTCCTGTATAGTTAAGCAGAGCCATGTGGCATCAAAACAGAATATTGGCTGGAGGCATTTCTTTGGATTGCTTGACAACTAATGTCAACTAATATAGCAGATTGGAACTTCCAGAAAAATTATGTTAGCTATTTATAAGCAGATTGGGAAGGGAGAAAGGGCCTTTTTCTGTTTTTCTCTGGTACTCTGGTTTATTTTTCTCGATGCTGTCGGGGCAATATTGGGAGTTAAAGTCCAAAAATACAGATCTGTTCACCTCTGGTTAAAAGGGTTATACTGAGGTACACTCATTGAACTGGTAAGAGTGGGTCATAATCTATAATATTACGTACAGGGACATTATCATTAAAAAAACCCAGCATGTATTAATGGTGTAGAGCAGTGGTCCCCAACCTTTTTCGAACCGCGGACTGGTTGGGGGGCGTCCATGCGCTGGGGGGGGCGGGGGGCACCTGTGTGTGCATGTGCAGGTGGATGGGGCACCTGTGCGCAGGTGGGTGGGGCACCTGTATGTGCGTGCATGTGGGGGTCATGCATGTGTGTGTGTGCATGGAGGGGGGCATGCAGGGGGGTAGGAGATCTGTCTCTGCGGCCCAATCCTGCCAAGGCCACGGACCGGTACAGGGCTGCGGCACGGGGGTTGGGGACCCCGGGTGTAGAGCAGAGAACATGGTATGACTTTGTTTCAGGTTATACTATTTTTTGATATCACAAACCAAAATGAAGAGAGGAAAAATACCATATACGCTACTTTTTCCTAAAATCATTACACTAAAAATTGAGTGGCATCTTTTACACAGAAGTAAGCTGAGGAGAGAACAAAATGGCCCATACCTTGGCTCTGTAAATAGGCTTCCTTCAATCACGAGGCTTAGCTTCCTACAGTCAGGAGACTTAGCTTCCTTCGATCACGAGCCTTATGGAACTGATGTCAGCTGATGCTGAACAAACCAATTGGAACACATCTCGTTGGAGGTGGAACCTGTAGGCAGTGCTCAGATTCAACAGGGACTCCTAATGTCTGACCGTTCTGAGCCCAGAGGCTGAATACTGAAAGCTAAGTTTTCTTAATTTTGGTTTTAGAAAAGTGTGTGGGGGGGTGTCTTATAAACGGGGGTGTCTTATAAATGGAAAAATACGGTAATTTTATGGGCAGAACTACACAAAATACATGGGCTTGCTGCCCAGTATGGCAGCCTAGTATCTACTTTTCTTGCTCCTTTATCCTAACAGCTAGTTCGACCTACATACAGTATGTTTGTATAGAAATGCATGTACATATGCATGCTATGTGTACAGCCACCACATGACACAAAAGACAGCTATAGGAAAAGAGGACAGCTTTTGAATGATCACCTTAGAGAGGCTTGCCTGTCGTTTATCAGGCATTTTAATACGTTCCTCATTTAAAATACTTTCATCTGTTTTTCAGCTGCGTCTATATTGTTTTATGGATTTAGTCATGTGTTGAAACTGTACTGTTTTTATCTTCACTATAAAGTGCCACAAATGGTCCAGACCGCTGTGTTAAAATCACCCACGTGTGTTTCATTTATATGCACAGTTCTCAAAAATAGTATTTTTTTAAAAAAAATCTTATAAGAAGAAGAAGTCAAAATGTTGCATTATAAAATGGAAGAGTTTTCATTCTTTGAAAAACAATGAACTTCCTTCAAAGCTCTGTTGCTCCCAGAAAGCTCTATGTAAAGGGTAGCATCCTGACAAGGCTTGTGGAGAAAGTGAAAGTAATTTACAAGACAGCAGATCAATTGATTTAAGGCTATGAGCCGCTAATCTAAAAAGTCCCAGAAACCTAATATACATGGCTTGGTAAAACAACAGATTTTTTTTAAAAGCGAGCCAGATAGCTTATTTTAGGTGAACCGGGAGGCTCATGGGATTAAAAATGAAGTAAAGCTACCGTTAGAGTGCTTTGAACCAATCAGTGCACAGCACCTTCAGGTATTCAGTGCTCTGTTGTCCTCCTCGATTCATGTGCATCACCCTGTTCTCATGTGATTGAAAAAAGACATATATTCAATTGGTTTTCATTACAGAGGAGTGCATTGTAGCCTGTTTCTCCTTCCCTCCACTGCTAACGTTTATCAAGTTATCGGAGTCCTGATGTTCGGTAATAAATTTTTGAAAAACATTGCCTTTGATATTTTTTTTTTACTCCTCCCTCCCCCCACCGCCATCCCATTTTCAAATGGGCTCTTTATTTTCCATCTCTTGGTTCTTGTGCTGCAGTACCCTTGCTATGCTAGGTGTAAATAAAACCCAGGACTGCCACCACTCCTGCAAAGTGCAATGACCCTCATATCTTAAAATGGAAATCTTTTGGAAGTATGTAAGTGAAGGTGAAACAAGGAGACTGGACCACAAAGGAGAAAATGGGTGGCCTGGAGCTAGCAGTGCAAAGAATTACCAAATTGTCAAGATAAAAAAAAAGTACGGATCCCTTGGTGTTCTGGAGCAGTGGCTGTAATGAAAGGTCAACAGAGTCGACCTTTCCCTGTGCACAAGCTTGTAGCATTTTTAAAATGTCTTCATGCCTGCTTGTCATTGCTTTATAAAAATAAATTTCAAGCAAGTGTGGCTTGTGCCTGGGGTGGGGATCCTTTCCCTGGAAATTTTGGGATGAGGTGCCTTTCTTATCCTAGTCCGCAAGCTGCCCGTTTTCAAGTGATGAATGAAAAGTGACAAGTTAGTGAAATATTGGGTTTTTCCAAGTTATTTTGGGAGGGGTAAAGAAACACAGTTTTAAAGTCCAGAAATTCCAAACGGTGATCCTCGTTCTAAAACAGAAAAGTTTCAGAAGCGGGTCACCCTTGGTGATTCTAAGACTTTTTACTTTTAAAGTTCTGGTCCACAAGAGGAGCATGCAGGCCCCTGAACAGCCCACTGTGAAGAGTTTGCAAGACCTTTTGCAGATAAATTTGGCTGGATCTGCTCTGTGCAGATCTGAGGGTGTGGACAGGATCCTTGGAGAGGTGAGAGGCACCTTGCGTGTGCTGCATCCTTTTCCCTCCTGGCTCATAAAAACACTGGAGCAGTGGCTGGTTGAGTGGGGAAGAGTAAAAAAAATGACTGTTTAGCTCAAGGCAGAATTCAGTGGTCCTAAAGAGGCAACTGTAAGGCCTTTATTGAAAATGCCTGGAAAACTACCTGTCAGTTTTCAGTATTCCAGTTTGGGGCAGAGTACTGGAAAACGTGTTAGTTTTTCAGCTCCAGGAGTTTCTCCATAATTAGATACATATTTGTAGCACTCCTTTTTCAGGTTGCTTGTAGTGAAACTCCAGATATTGGGTTGCGTGCACACTGAGAGTGAGTTCTCGCCACTGAAGGGTGGGGGAAATGGCAGGGCCAGCTCAGGTTCATAGGTGTCGCCATCTAGTAGCATCTGGAAGGCTGCACCCTGCCTTCCCCTTGAAACTCATCGTACTAACGGGAGCTCCCAACTCTTGGAGGTTGAGCATGGTGGTTAGGGACCAGTGGAATTACTCTGCCCCTTCATTCAAGTGTACTTTCAGACATCACTTGCTCAGTATTAGAATGTTTCTCCTTACTTGATTCCCCCCCTTCTGAGTGATTAGATTACCTAACATGGATGATTTCTGTCCAAGCCGAATTTAAGAATGTAGATGCACAGCATGTCATTAGCTTGGCTTGCTATTATAAACAGCTATAATTCCTATCTAAATCTTTTCCAATCCTTAGCAGCACTATTTGATAAATTCAGTAAGCCAGGAGCTTTTAAAATCTCCCTTTTGTTTATATTCCTTGAATTGATTTCCTTTCTTTCTTGTCCTTTGGTACTTTTCCATTCCTGAAATCACTACCTGTTCCTGGAGACACATTTTGTTATATAAATTCAGCAGTACAAGAATATCATAGACTTTGTGCCCATACTCCCAACTGCTATATTCAGCTCCAAATAATTTGAAAGGACCTTTCGAAAGAGTCCAGTTGTGGTGCTTGTGTTACTCTCATGGCAGCTCTCTTTTTCTGTAAAACACCCCAAAGGCTGGAAGAACATGTTATTGGCCCAGTTATATGAGAGGTGGCCATTTATGTGGCTCTTTCCGTTGATATTGTGAAGTGCCTTTGCTTGTTGTTGGGATCCATGTTAATCAATCCTTTCCATGTGGTTGTGTCATCCTACTGTGCTTGTGGAAGAACAACTTGCACACAGGCAAAGTGAAATGATTCCACGGTTGTTATCACATCTATGGCATGCCTCTAAGGGCAAGCCGCCTTTCATACAGTTGCAAGCACAGCCACGACACAGTTATATCCCATACAAACCAGTTGAGTACAACAGCCCTCCAGTGGCTGTGTCAAAAGCCATTAACTGCATTTGAAAAGCAGTGCTTTGGTACAAGGGAAGACCACTTCCAGAGGTCCAGGTTGTGTGTACACACACACACACACCACTTCCAGACCTCAGAGAGCTTACACCCCGGCACCATTTTTTCCTTTTTCTGACCAAAAGGGCTCCTTGCCCTTTCGGACACATGGAACAATCTTGTTACATTCTCCCCTGACAGACGTGTTTTAGGACCATTATGGGAAACTTCAAAATTGCAAGTGACCACTTTTTGTGTTGAGAAAAGACTTCCCTGCAGAGAAAGCAGGTCAGGGTTACACAGGGAAAAAATGCCCCTTGAAGGCCATGAGGCACCTTCATAGACTCAACAACAATAATAACAAGGGGAAGATGCTGGGGGTATCCTACAGGGTGGGAGGTTTTTTATGGCCTTTGGCCCAGTCTTGGAGCGCCCCTGCTTTAACAGTAGGGTAGTAATCGGAAGCTGATGTTTGTGTGTGTGCTTGGAACAGGAGGTGAACACTCACCCATTCCAGATTTAATTGTACCCAAAATCAATCAGGTAATTTTTGCACAGAAGGAAGAAAATAATACAAGCTCTTCTCCCTGTTCCTGGGGATGAAAATACTTTTACAGTCCTTTTTTTTCCCTTATCTTTTTAAGAATATAGATAACAACTATCATACATAAAAAACAAATGTAAGGAAAAACAACATATATAACTCAGAGTGCTTCCCCCTCATCGGGAGCAACTGGGGATACACTATTTCATTCCCTTTACAGAGCCCCGGCCCCCTTCCAGAAGTACCTTGACTCCTATGGAGGTGCACAACCCTTCTCCTTTATTAATACAAAATCAATAAATTCTCCCCATATGCCTCTAAACATATTCCTTTTTGTCATTTCTTTTCTTACTTTAATATTACATGTTAATTTATCATTAATAGTTATATTCCACACGTCTTTGTACCATTCATTTAATTGAACATCACACTTAACTTCCAATTCTTTGCTAATATTAATTTAGCCGCTGTTACTAGATTTGTGATCAATTCTTCCGTTGTCCAGTTCCATTGCTCACATAGTAAAAGCACTATTTTAGTACATATTATTAGATTTAACTTTAAAATTTCACTTATTTCTTTATAAATCAACTTTCAAAATTTCAGTATATATTCACATTCCTACTATATATTATATCACCATCATTTACTTCTCTTGGCACCCAGAATCTTCTGCTATCTGAAGAAGCTGCCTTGCTTAGCATTAGAGGCTGTTCTCTGACTTACAGGAAGTCTCTACAAAACAAATGAAAACTTTAGGGCCAATGCTGCTCCCAAAAATAAATAAACAATTACTAAATTATCACTAAATAATTTTAGCGTAATATGAGAAATTATTTGACCAAAGTCAGGTCTTTTAGTACTCACATCAGCAGGGTTTACCAATGTGTCTAGCAGCTGTAGAAAAAAGTTAAAAGTTACTCAAAAATAAGTTATGGCTTTGAAATACAATCAAATATATGAATTATAATTTGGTAGTGAACATGGAATTTGGTGGTGAAATTGGTAGTGGCAGAGAGAGGCTGGCTGGCTGGCTAGCTAGCTTAGTGCAGGGGTTTCTAAAGTGTACACCGTAGCACACTGCAGCTTCTGTGGCGCACCAGGGTGCCACCAAACTCAGCTAGTGGCGTGGCACTGTTTTTTCTCAATTTCTTTGCCGAGCCAGCACAGTGGTGGCGACGGTGTTGCTCTGCTGCTCTTCTGGCTCCTTCGTGCTTCTTTGCTTCCTTCTTTGCCCCCCTCCCCCCTCACCATTCCTCCTGCTCCACCGCCACTGTTGTCGCTCAAGGGAGCCACAAGTTGGAAAAGTCTGGGAACTTCTTGCTCAGTGCTTTAGGTATCTGGCTGTGGAACCAGAGGTTGGAAGTTCAATTTCCCATTGTGCCTTCGGGGAGAAGAACCAGCCTGTGTAGCCTTGGGCAAGCTGCACAGTCCCCGAAGAGCCCCCAGAGGAAGGGAACGATAAACCACTTCTGAGTATTCACTATCTGGAAAACCCCAAAAAGGGTCATCATAAGTCAGAATTGACTTGATGGCACACAATTATTAGAGAGAGGCAGAGTGCTTTTGGACAAGTACTGTACTGTGTAATTGCCCTCCCCGTTGACACCATTTTGAGCAGAATACAAATGATGCTGCCTTCCATTTGTAACCCTTCCCACAGCTATTTCTTCCTTCCACCCCCCACCTTAAAATAAAGATTGTGTGCCGTAAAATCAACTCTGATTTACAGTGACCCTTTTCGAGGATTTTCTGGGTACAGAGTATTCAGAAATGCTTTACTGTTCCCTTCTCCTGGGGGCGCTCTGTGGCTGTGCAATTTTCTCAAAGCTGCCAAAGGGAAAATAGCTTCACAATGTCTTTTGATTGATCATATGAGGAGCTTTCCAGCCTAGAAGCACTGGGAAAATACTTTGTTATAATAGCCGAAACTGTATTGTAGAGGCAGCTCTCAGAAAACTTGATAATAAATTGGGAAGGGGAGGTGTTTAGAAACACAAATTATTCATGGAGTTAAAGATATGTATTTTCTTAATATACCAAGACAGTTCTGGGATTCATAAAAGAGAATCTTAGAAGATGAAGCTGTTTATCATAGCGGTTTCCAAACATGACTATTTCTGTGGTTATTTTGGTTTTCCTGTATATTTTATAGGCTGAAATAGCCAGGCAATTATTCACATCTTTCTGCAGCCCCAAATCATTGTTGTAGGTGCACGTTTTAAACTTTTGAAAAAGAAAGGTAGAGTAAGATTCACACACATGAACACACACAAATATATGTTATGGGATCAAAGATTACACTGCAGTTTAGAAACCTCTTCCAAGTGCATACTGTATAAACCTCCTCCCTTCACCTTCTGCTTCAAACAGCATCTTGGCTCCCTACATTTGTATGTGAAACAGCCATGTGCTCAAGCCTGTGCCTTCCCCCGCCCCAATTATTGATGTTCGGGAACAAAAACACAGATCATCTTAATCCTACTGCATATTCAAGAAACTTATCTGGAAAATCAGATATGCAGAAATTGTTAAGCTTTTGGGAGGGTGAGCGGGTCACATGACCTATCATTGTAAGAAGAGCTTCCTTGACTGGGATGGCTTCTTTCTCTACAGTTCTTTCCTTTGAGGATAGCTGAGTGGTAGCACATAGTCTGATGCCTTGTTCAACATTCCTGACTCACTAGGTCAGTCATCAGTTTTATGCTTCAGTTCTGTGATGCGGAGTAAAACACCAATTTGACATGCAGGAGAAAGTTTGATGCCCAAAGTGTAGTGCTACCTTAAATATACTGATTCTCCTTTTTCTTCTATTCTTACTAGTCTCAGGTTTTTAATTCCTGTGCCATCAATGCCATCCTTGACTACAGACTGACTTGGCACTGCTCAACACTGCTTTGATTTAGGCTAAAATTGCTGCTTAAGGTTTTCCTTTTTAAAAAGAAAACACAAACCTGTCTTGTAAAATTGGAATTTATTTGAATTTCAGTTTATATCAATGAACAGAGACATCTTATAAGTGTAGAATGCATTCATCTTCTTTATATCTCTGATGAATTGTGTGTGCTGCTAGCACAGCTTAATTGTTATTAACTGCCTCCTAGTGTTGTGCATAAACAGCTAAACCAATGATCACAGTAGACTAAAAACTCGTAGAAAATTGAATGCAGTTTAGCTTCTGACATTTCTACTTCTAGTTAATGTCTACTAAGTCCAGCAACACACAAAGGTCATTCTATATGAAATAATAACTATAGGGGGAAAATACAATATTTAGGACAACCAGGAAATGCTTGACCTTTCTTGGTATTACTGTCCAAGGTATCAAAAAGCTCTTAATAGCTTTCCAGTGTGATATTTAAGCCAAAGAAAATTTGGTGCTGCAAAAAAAAAAAAAAGGCTTTTGTTTTTAACCTAAGTGGAAGCAGGATAGCAGACCTAAATAGAGTCCTTTTCGGGAAGGGTGGAATTGGAAAATGAAAGATGGTTTTCGTTTTAAAGTATAAGAGTGAAGAGGCACTCTTCCTATAAGTAGTCACAGGGAAGGAAAGTAAACAGGCTAGATAGAAATGTTCCCAATACAAAATATAAACTAGGACAGAAGTATGAAAAAATTATAATGATGGGGGAGTGTTCAGGTAAAAATATATCCCTGTCTGATACTGGGATGCCAGGAAGACTCAGAAGGAGACATTGCTCTCTATATTCACACAGATCTCTTTTAATCTTCCCATTCCATTGATTGGGATGTACATTGATGGAAAACTGAGGCACCAATTTCATGAATCAGAAGGAGGAGGTACAGAAAGTTAAGACAGTCAGATCAGTTGCACAAAAAAGGATGAAAGTTAGACATCCTAGGGTGCCAGTGTTTGTAGGTGCATGTCTGCCCTTGCTTTGTGCCACTGTCCTCCTGTTCAGCCTACATGCTGAGGCGCCCTGTGGTGCTCCTGACTTTGCGTTTACAAACTCCTTTTGCTTGCTTATAGTAAAGCTGAAGGCTGTACTTACTGGTTCTTATTGGTTGGTTCTTATGGTTGTGGATAAGAGATCTCTTTTTCCACTGTGAACAGAAGAGTTTCACCAAATTAGACAACTAGGGTTTAGAAGAGGATGTGGCGTTTTCAGTCTTTGCAAATAGCATTTCCTTAACTGCAAAGCCACTCCACACTGAACTTCTGAAAATATCTAACATATCAGTAATGTGGTGTCTCATAACTCAGAAGGTGACTACATGGTCATATACAACAGGATTTAATCTGCCAGCCATTTCATTGCCAAAGAGGCTTTCCCTCCATCCCTATCTCTAGACGACTTCAATTTTTTTCATCCTGGGAAGATTCAATTATGTTTTTCCCCCCTACAGATGTTCATGTAAAGACGGGGGGCATGTATCTGTAGCCTCTCAAGGGAGGACAAGTTCAAGTGCTTACAAACAGATACACCCGAGCAGCACCAGCACTCACCTCCATCCACAAAGTCTCTTCTCACCCAGACACGTCAAAAAAGAATGGTGGCATAAACTAGTTTAACCTATATGATACCAGAGATCAGTAATGTGTTACTTGAAAGTAATTACTCTACTGTAACATACTGCATAAAACAACAGGGTTTCAGTCATTGAACCTCAATATGAGACATAATGGGAACTCTCCTGAGCCATGAAAAGGTGTATGTTTTACATAGTTGTGCGTAAAGCAGAATAGTAGATAAACTGAGGTTTAAGTGATTGTTTAAAGCACCACTGTGAGTTCAGTCTGATATTTTAAAAAGCAGATGAAGTGAACTGTTTCTTCTTCATGGCCTCTGTGAATTCACACCAATGGGTTTTACTGCGCCTGCGCAGGACTCCTCAGAATATTCTAGAGCTTAAAAAGACGTGATTAGTAGGACGTTGCCCCGTGGCGCGCATGCTTCGCCCACCCGTAATACCTCAGTTCCTTTTAGCCACCGCTGAAATCAGACTTCTTTGCAACTTTTAGAGCTATTTGTGATTTGTGATTCTATCTATGGTTTTCTGATCTTTGGACTGCCTACGGTTTTCGATTCTTGGATTACGGATTTAATCAAGTTTTTTATTTACGGACGTTCCCTGTGAGTTATCTTTTCTTTGTCTTCCCCCCCTTCCCCCCCCTTCCCGCCCTTTTTTTATGGCCTCCTCAGGCCCATTCAAGTGCTGCACAACGTGTGCCAACAAAATTCCTTTTACGGACGGCCACAATCGTTGCTTGTTCTGTCTGGGCGAGAGTCACCACACTCACACTTGTCCGGAGTGTAAAAAGTTGACAAAACTGGCTTTAAAACTCTGACTTCAACGACTGAGGTCCCACTTGTGGGAAAAATCTTTGGCACCTTCCAGTCTGCCAACCAGCCCCTCAATGGAACTTACCCCAGTTCCACCGTCTCGATCTGAGTCTTCCATCCCATTGGCTCCTACGACTCCCTCACCGAGGACTTCTACCAAGGCTTCCAAGCCTAAATCTCCATCAGTATCGACGTCGACCTCGATGTCGAAGTCTTCTTTGGTGTCGGTGAAGACTCAATCTGTTAAAAAGCAAAAGGATAAGGACAGAGTCAAACAAAAGAAAACAAAGCGGACTCCTAAACCTCATCAGCCTCGTGAGCCGCCAGTTGTCCATGTCTCCCTCCCATCTCCCATCCTGGAGGAATCGTCAAGGGACATCCCAGACCAAGGCTCCATTTCTGAAGCAGGGGAGTCGAGTCTTCCTACTCGGGCTCAAGCTTCGGTCTCCATACCAAGCTTGTCTCCCAGTCATAGCCGTTCTGAGGCTGATATTATATCCAGCCCGGCCTTGGCCCATTCTAGCCCTGTTTTGACTGGACGGGCGACTGTGATCCATCTGTCGAATTCGGAGGCATCGGTCTCGCAATCCCCTCCGTGGAAGAGGACAGCAAAGTGGTGTCACATCTCTCCATCCCCGCAGTATCGGGAAGTAATCTTTGTTCCGCGTCCATCTCGACGCCATGCCTTCCCTGAATATGGAGATCCCCTTTATGACATTGATCGACATGGTGATCGCCACCGATACCGATTCGACGAATATGACCCACAGTTTGTTCCAGACTATTATGAGCGTCCCAAACGCGTTCGATACGCTTATGCCCCATCTGAATCCTCTCCGTCGCCGTCGCCGCCTCCTGTTTGGGGTCGACACCGAGCCTGTTATGAGCCCGCTCCAATGGTGCCAATGTCTAAGAAATCTACTAAACACCATTTGTCTAGCTCTGACGTACCCAATTCCATCTCGACACAAGTCTGCTCGACACGAGCCTGTTCCATCTAAACGGCAACACTCTTCTACGGTACCGTCAGCCTCGACCTCGCGCCAGTCTGTCTCTCTATCTGGATCCCGCTCCAACCGTCAGGTCCCAGCACCAACCCCTCTTGTTTCTGTTTCTCGAGGTCGTCAACGTTCTTCCTCTCCAACTCTTTCCATCTCCGGAGAATCTTCGGCTTCGACAGTTTCTGAACATGATCCTCCCTCTGAGACATCCAGAAAGTCTCCCTCAAATCTACCAACCCCAGATTCTGATGTTGCAGATGTTCATCCTCCATCTCCATCTGAGGACTATACTTCTTACACACAGCTCATCCTTCGCATGGCCAAATCATTGGAACTGGACATTGAACAACCATCTCCTCCCAAGCATGACCTTGTCTTTGATGACATTAATCAGGAAAAATCTCCCCCATTGAGTTTGGCATTCATCCCAGCCATGCTGGACCTTATTAAGGAATCTTGGGACAAACCATCTACGTTCTTACAGATCTCGAGACGTGTGGAGAATCACTACCACATTCACGGCACTGATACAGCGTTCCTAGTCAAACATCCCCCACCAATTTCCATTATTGTGCAGTCAAATCAGTCCCGAGCAGGCAATCGGTCCTCAGTCACACCTACCAACAAGGAAGGAAGGAAACTGGACATACTAGGTTGTTGTCTATATTCTCTGGCTTCTTTTGTTATTAGGGTGTCAAACTATCAAGCTGCAATGGGGGCCTATCACAGGCAGCTATGGAACAAAATCCTCCCGGTCCTTCAAGCTGCTCCTGAAGAGATTAGAACCAGTGCTCTCAATACCCACCTTGAGGCCACTACTTTGGCTAAACAACAGTGTCTGGTATCTCTCCATACGGCTGACGCTGCTTCAAAATCTTTGGCTTCTGCCATTGCCTTTAGACGGCATGCATGGCTGCGGTCTGCGGGGATCACTGACGATGCTCGGTCCCGTATTGAGGATTTGCCCTTCGATTGTGTGGGCCTCTTCAACAATAAGGACTGACGAGGTGATGGAGAACTTACATAAAATTGCCAGCTCTTACTCCATTCAACAGCCCAGATACCAACGCAATCAGTGGCGTAAGCCTTTCACTTTCCATCAATCATACCAGCACCCCTATCGCCCTTACAAACCTCCGGCTCCTGAGAGATCCACCTTTTCTCAACCTTCCTCTTCTGCTCCTCCTTTCCAGTCCCAGGCCCCTGCTCAACGCAGACAAGGTTTCCGTCGCCCTATAAGAAAAAATAAACAATATATTTGACTCTCTTCTCTTGGACTATCCCCATCATCCCCGGCTGGCTCCCTTTTTTGACAAGTGGTCCACCATCACCAAGGACACTTGGGTGCTTGCCATCATACGTTTCGGTTACCTATTGGAATTCAAGGAGCTTCCTCCTCTTGGTCATGTCAGACCCACAACGTACTCACCTGCTCTAGAGGACGAGGTTACCCTCCTTCTTCGCAAACATGCTATCCAGAAGGTTCCTACCCAAGATATCCCCAACGGTTTTTACTCACGTTATTTCACGGTTCCCAAAAAGGATGGAGGCCTCCGTCCCATCTTAGACCTGCGACTGCTGAACACCTACATTCATCCGAGACATTTTTGCATGGTTACTCTCGAATCAGTCATCCCTCTGCTTCAACCAGGCGACTGGTTCGTAGTCATAGATCTCCAGGACGCATATTTTCATATTTCAGTTCACGAACACCATTTCAAATAACTCCGTTTTCTCTTCATGGGCATTGCTTACCAATTTTGCGCCCTTCCCTTCAGCCTGTCCACCGCTCCGAGGACCTTCACAAAGTGTCTGGCTCCAGTCGCTGCCTATCTTCGTCTGCACAACATCACAATATTTCCATATATAGACGACTGGTTGATAGTAGCACGATCATACAGCGCAGCCCAAAGGGACACTACCTTTGTCCTACAGACTCTGGCAGATCTCGGCCTGCAAGTCAACTACAAAAAATCTCATCTCGAGCCATCTCAGACCACGGATTATATTGGGGCACATCTTGATTCTATCGTAGCCAGCTCACCATACACAGCACCTGCTAGGTCTGATGGCTTCAACTACATCTGTACTCCAACGCACTGCGTGCACACTGCAGTCATCGAGAGATCCACGCTTTGTGGTCAAGCTCAGAGAGACTGCTGCACATCAGTCAACTAGAGTTGCTAGCAGTCATCAAATCCTTCCGAGCTTTCCAATTTCTCATAGCTGGTTGCGGGGTCCAGGTCATCACAGACAATATGACCACCCTGTATTACATCAACAAACAGGGTGGCACCCATTCTCTACATCTTCTATATTTAACGGTTCAGCTGTGGGAATGGTGTTACGATCACCACGTCTTTCCGGTGGCCCTTCACGTGGCTACAGAGAACAACGAGGTCGCCGACCATCTGAGCCGTCTTACCACCCAGACCCACGAGTGGGCCCTCAACGACACCGTCTTCTCTCTTCTCTGCAGTCAGTGGGGGACACCAGGTCTCGACGTCTTTGCCACCCAGGTCAACTCCAAATGCAGCAGGTACTGCTCTCGGGCAGGAAGAGGAGAGAACTTTCTAGGCAACGCTTTCATGGTGGACTGGGGTGACAGTCTCTTTTATCTCTTTCCGCCCATTCCACTCATCCAGCGAACGATAGTCAGGCTCCGTCAGCTGAACTCCGATGCCATTCTAATAGCACCATGGTGGCCTCGACAACCGTGGTTACCACTTTCAGAGCCATGGCTACCGATTTCCTGAGGTTACCTCTTCAACCGTCCCTTCTGACTCAGGACGAAGGTCGGATTTGTCATCCCGACCTCGATTCTCTACACCTCACTGCGTGGAGAATTCCCCCAATGTGGCTGAAGTCTTAAATAGGGCTAGGAAGCCTTCTACTCAATTACTGTATTCATATAAGTGGAACACTTTCATCAAGTTTGCTGCATCGCGGAAATTGCCCACGGTTCCTGTTTCCTTGGACACCCTTCTCAAGTTCCTTCGTTATTTGTTTGACCAAGGTCTGGCTCATTCAACATTGAAAGTTTGTGTTTCTGAGATAGTTTCATATGAGCCTGAAGGGTCAGAGGCCTCTCGTTTATTTTCTCATTCTACTTTGAAGAGATTTTTGAGAGGTTTGCGGAACATGCGCCCACATATACGACCTCCACTTCCACAGTGGTCTCTCCAGGTGGTTCTCCGCACACTCGCTCGTCCACCGTTTGAACCCATGGCCTCGACGCATCTCAAACTTCTTTCTATCAAGACTTTGTTCCTTGTGGCTATGACTTCTGCACGTCGAGCAAGTGAGCTGTCCGCTCTTCGAGCTGATGCCCCTTACATTCAATTTTATCCCGACAAAGTTGTCTTATATCCAGATGTGTCCTTTCTTCCCAAAGTGATTTCTGATTTCCATGTTAATCAACCTCTAATTCTTCAGACGTTATTTCCAAATCCCTCTTCGGATGTTGAGCACATGCTCCACTCCCTCAACGTTCGTCGTGCCTTAGCATTTTACATTTCCAGGAGTAAGGAATTCCACACTTCCCCCAGATTTTTTGTGTGCTTCCATGGCCCACGAAAGGGTTCTCCTGCCTCCTCACAGACAGTCTCGAGGTGGATTGTCTCTGCTATTACTTTAGCTTATGACTTGGCAGGCAAGACTCCGACAGAGGTGCTAAAGGCACACTCCACGAGAGCTATGGCAACTTCTACAGCTTGGTTGAAGTCCCTGACATCTTTCGAGCAGCCACTTGGTCTACACCCTCGACTTTTGTGACGCATTATCGTCTTGACGTCAGGGCCAAGAAGGAAGCAAGTTTTGGAAGGGCTGTGCTGACTTCGTTGTTGGCGTGACGGCCCTCCTTCCGGTAAGTGAGCTTGCTAGTCACCCATTTGTGTGCATTCACAGAGGCCATGAAGAAGAAAGAGAGGTTACTTACCTGTAACCATGGTTCTTCAAGTGGTCCTCTGTGAATCCACACATCCCGCCCATCCTCCCCGCTGTCCGTCACCTGGTGTCTTGAGCTTTGTGGGAGTCAGAGCCTTGACAGCGGCGGACATTTCGGAACTGAGGTATTACAGGTGGGCGGAGCATGCGCGCCACGGGGCAACGTCCTACTAATCACGTCTTTTTAAGCTCTAGAATATTCTGAGGAGTCCTGCGCAGGCGCAGTAAAACCCATTTGTGTGGATTCACAGAGGACCACGTGAAGAACCATGGTTACAGGTAAGTAACCTCTCTTTTTTATTCTTCGGCCAGACTTGAATGGCTATATCCTGTGTCTTTAGGACACTGGAGACAAGCTACAAAGAAGTTTAAATAGATTGTGGTGAGGTAAAATCTTCATGTCTGGGTAGCTGATAGATCTAAGAATGGTCAGGCAGACTTAGTATTATCCCAGGCCTGGTAGCCTTGGTTACAGCATTTGTTGTAAGGAAAGACCTAACGGGAGATGGCTTTAAAGAGGGATCCTGTAGCCAAAGAGGTGGCCTACTCTTCTCATAAAAGACCGTCAGGTGCACTGGAGAAAGAGTTCAAACAGTGAGTAAGGAATCATCACCTAAGATTTCATGGCAAGTTGTCTGTGGGATAGTTAACTGCAGGAAAAGGCATAGGAATGGTGTAAGGCCAGGTCCTGCAGAAGGAATCCTACCTAAATGGTGGTGAAGTCCACCAGCAGGCTGCATTTAGAAGACTTGAGAGACTAAAGCCTGTGAAGCAAAAGCAAGCTCTGTTTTAAAAGGTTTTAGAGTTTGGAGGAGGTACTGAGAAAAAGTACAGCCTGATCCATATTTCTTTATTCTGATATAAGAAAAAATCAAGCACATTTATGATTCTGCTTGATTCCTCAGCAGAAGGAGCTGCTCACGACCCAAGTTCACTCCCAGGTAGCCGGTTCAAGGTTCACTCAGTCTTCCAGCCTTCCGAGGTCGATAAACAGAATACCCTGTTTGCGGGGGGGGGGGGGATGTGTAACTGCATAATTAAATTGTAAGCCACCCAGAGAGTGCTTTAAGCACTATTGGGCAGTATATAAGCAGCACACTGCTTTTTTGGGTTGGGGGGTGCTTTTGTTGAGCCTTGTTCTGAGATCTCTTAATATAGAATAGAAATATTCTAAGTATATAAATAATAAGCAACAGGATGGAAAAGTGTTGATTTGGCAGCAGTACATATAAACAAGACGTTAGCGTAGTGGGAAGTGAGTGTGAGCCAGCAGTGTGGTGCAGCTGCTAGGAAAGCTAGTGCAATTCTGGGTTGGGTTAACAGAAGCATAATGTTTAGATTAGGAGAAGTAAAAAAAACTCTATTCACACACTGTTCAGGTGAATAAGGGAATGCTTTGAAAGGGGTAACAGGGCTGTCTATTTACCCCCCACCAGCAAAGTCTCACTATTTATTTATTTTAACTATTTCTATCCCGCCTTACTCCTTATAACCCAAGGCGGTTTACAGCATTCAAAGACAATATTTAAAGTTAAAAACAATAAATATACAAATACTAAAAAAGATCAAAGAAATACCACAGTAAGAAATGGTAAACAGAAGCAACATCAAAACACACTCAAAGCAGTAAGGCACAAGAATCTGTTTAAGAACCCCACTCAGGCAGCCAGTAATTAATGAAAAGCCCACCTGAAGGCCAGATCAGACCTCTCCAGGAACAGGTGCAGCTGGCACACTAGTTTTAATTGTGCAAAAGCACTGCTGGCCACCACCAAAACCTGGGCATCCAGGCTCAGAGAAGAATCCAGGAGTACTCCCAAGTTGCTCACTTGTGTTTTCTGATGGAGTGCAACCCCAACCAGCAGAGGCTGCATCACTATTCCCTGGTTTGCCTTTTCGACTAACCAGGAGCACCTCTGTCTTGTCTGGATTAAGATTCAGTTTATTTACCCTCATCCAGTACATTACTGACATAAGATGCTGATCTAGAGTCAAAACAGCTTCCTCAGATTTAGATGGAAAGGGGAGATCGAGTTGGGTGTCATCCGCGTATTGGTGTCACTGAACACCAAACCTCCAGACAGCCTCTCCCAGTGGATTCATGTAGATGTTAAATGACATAGGAGACAAAACCAAACCCTGAGGGATACTACAGGCCAGCGACCGGAGTGTCAAAACAGGAGTCCTTCAGCACCACCTTCTCAGTTCTCTCCTCCAGGAAGGATCAGAGCCATCATAAAACAGTGCCTCCAAGTCCCATCCCAGAGTGACAAGCCAAAAGGATATCATGGTTGATACTCCTTCCTAGAGCTTCCTGTGGTCTTAGAAGAGACTCCCAGCACAGCTTAACATTCTGATTGTGCCACAGATCCCCATCAACATTTTAAACTCACACAGATTATTTAAACACCAAGAAAAGACTGTGCTAGTGGTCTTCAAATATCTGCAGGGCTGTCATGCAAAAGACAGAATAGATTTCTTTTCTTCTACAGTCTACACCGTAGAGTAGGACTCTAACTGATAACCAAGATAAAACATGGTTATTCACCAGGGCCTTCAGGAATTAAGGATCGTGGCTTTAATAGGCTGCAGAGGCTTCTTTACTGTTGTTGGTTTTAATGTATGTAGTTTTAAAAGGTTTTTAAGTATTGAATTGTTTAACATTGTTTTTATTGTTGTACTCTGCCTGGAGATCTCAGGATATAGGACAGAATATAAATATTTGAGAGAGAGAGAGAGAGAAATCCCAGGAAACCAGATTTCAATTAAAGATTAGAACATACTTCCTAATGGTAAGAGCTAGTTGACGGTAGCAAACAGTTCTGAGAGGTGGTGGGAACTTCTTGGCTGTAGATATGTATGCAGGGGTAAAGACAACCACCTGATGGGGTGCTGCAGTTACATGCCACATTGTGGATCATGTCCTGAGCAGAGAAATAGACTAGATAACCTCCCAAGGATCCTTCTTCTCTTCTGAAGTTGTGAACCTAGAATGTTTTGTAAGAATAAAGTAAACCTGATTATTGCTATTGAAGTCACATGGATTTGAGAAGGTCTAACTGCTTCTTGAATTGTAAATGGAAAAAAACTATTGCTGTGTCTGTTACATAGAATTAGTTGCTTAGAATTCTAAAAACACGCACATATAAATTAGGATGTATTCATGTTGGTTTATGCTGAATGGCTAGACAAAAGCACTCGTCAAACAGATGCTGTTCTATGTGTCTTCAAGGTTGGATCGATTTATAGCAACCCTAACAGGGCTTTCAAATTAAGTGAGATATTTAAGGATTAGTTTTACTAGTTACACTCTTCCTCCACTGACTTTCCATGACTAAGCAGGGATTTGAACCCAGGACTCTTAGGGCATAGTCCATTATTCTATTTGTTACACCATACTGGGTATCAATGAGAAGTAGTACTTCATGATTATTGCAAGTGTGGGGTTCGATGGCACTACAGCACAAACATTCATGGAGCTGAGGACTTAGGCCACTCGCAACCCAGCACAAACTGCAGGCACAAATCCAAATAATTGCATTTCTCTAACTACCCAGTCTCTTCAGCTGCACATAAATAACAAGCAAAGTACTTGTTAATGGACCAAAAAGAAAAGAAAAAATCCAGAGCCTAATCTGACCAAATGGAAATAGAGGTTGTGGAAATCCTACCTTGCTGGAGTTCTCCAGAAGTCTGTTTGAGAACATTGTTCTATATTAATAAAATGTGAAGGAGCAAATAATGAGAATTACAAGAGGCTAAGCCCTAATAGCAAAGGACAAAAGAGAAGGAAAGAGAAGTAGTGGCAGATGGTAAAGAGGCTCAAATGCTAAACAGTGCTTACTCCAGGCTTCAGTAGAAAGAATCACGCTATCAAGATATTTAATCCAATCCTCGCTAACAAAAGTAGAACGCCATCACAAGTCAGAATTGGAGAGTAATAATTTATGGACAGCCCTGATCACCTGAATATACTTAAATCTGCAGAGCCAAATGAAATTTGTTTTCAACTATATTACTTAAAAAGAGCTGGCATTTTAAAAAAAACATTTGTTTTATAAAAAGCCTCTATCTACTGACAGGAACAACAAGATTATATTTGTGGGGTGTGTGCATGAGGGAGGCAAAGAGAGAGGATGTGTGTGTTCCTCAAATCCTTTGGGGTTTTTTGTTTTGTTTTGTTTTTTTGAAAAGCCTAATGTTCTCAGTGAGCTACTGACATTAGGAGCTGCATGGGTAGCAGAATGCAAGAGAGAACAGTAGCATTAGCTTCATGCAGTGATGCCAGCTTTTTTGCTACTCAGGCAGAGCAACCTGTTCTAATTATTATTTCCCACAATGAGATGCAAGTTCGCACAAAAAGAACCAAGCAAGATGACTTCTTCCCACTAATCTAATTAAGTAAAGACGAGTGAGTGTTTGATTCATTACTGCAGCTGTTGTTACTAGAGTTTATCTCAGGCAATATGTGGACATCTTCCTGTTTGTTTAGTGTTAGGAGAGGCAAAGACTCATTTTATTGTGGGTTTTCTGCAGCATTAATTGAAGGAAAGGTGTGTTTTTTTTCTTCAAGCCAGCAGGAGGCTGTAGTAAGACCATTGCTGAGAAACCATTTTTGGAGAATTGTAAAAATTACCAAAACTTGAACCAGAAACCGATGTCCCTTTCTTCGCCAAGGTGGTCAGGTGGGCTGCAGCTGAGCAGCTCCAGGACTGTGAAATGGCACAACATAATTGATCTGGCTTGAGAGAGGGGTTTGTGACTGAGGGCCAAACTACACATTACAGACAGCCTGTCATTAAAGCTGAAACCATGCTAGTAATAAAGATACACAATGGAGGCATTTTTTATGTCTGGTAATTCAGACCAACAAAGAAAGAATATGTTTATGTCCAGAAGATTGATCACCCAAAAAAGCAAGTTAATTTGTAAATTATAGGAAGTGAGACAAGCTCCTGCTAGAACAATCACAGACAGTCAGCACTTGAGCAATTCCCAATTCTGTGACAGGATGTTGTAATGTATAGTTTGACCTTGAGATTGCCTTGGTTGCCCTCACTGGCAACCTTTGCTCTGCGGTACAGTGGTGCCTCGCTAGACGATTGCCTCGCAGGACGAGGAAATCGCTAGACAATGCCTTTTTGCGAGCGCTACTGCGCTTCGCAAAACGATGTTTCCCTATGGGGAATTTCGCTAGACGATGAGGTTTCCCCATAGGAGTGCGCCGACTAGTGGTCAAAAGCTGTCAGTGCAGCTGTCAGTGCATTCCTATGGGGACCCTCACTCGCTAGACGATGTTTCCCTATGGGAAATTTCGCAAGACGACTGCGTTTTCCCTTGGAACGCATTGAAGCGATTTCAATGCATTCCAATGGGAAAACGTGCTTCGCTAGACGATGTTTTCGCTAGACAGCGATCCTCATGGAACGGATTAACATCGTCTAGCGAGGCACCACTGTACATGGACTTGACCTTGTAGGTCATCTTAAAACAGTCTGCATCTACAGATACCACTGGGCATGGTATCATTTGGGATCACTTTCCTGGGGTGATAGTTGGTGGGACCAACAATTTGCCGAAGAATCCCAGCTCTGTTTCTCTTTTCTGTTTGAAAGAGATGTGCCATTACTGTCCTGTAATTATTGCCTGAAGTCACCAATGGGCTGGACGAAGCCAAATTGAACTGGAGTAGGATTTTGGACAGGACAAAATTGCTTATAGTGTGTGGTACCAGAACTGCAGGAATGTTGGGATTGTCTGCTTTGGATGGGATCAACACGACTGGCTTGTTTCCCAGTTCCTCTTCCCGTGTGACAAGATTTGAGAATGCTAAAGTCACTCTCCACTCCGTATCTTGGGTCGCAAAACAAATTCTTGCTCAAGCAGAAATCTGTTAGAAAGTGAAGCTAATCAATCCAGGTGACTATTATGAAAGTTGTCTCTAATCAGGACCTTGGTGGCTATGCTGGATGTGGGATTTGGGGAACCATAATTTTAAAATAGCAACATTTTCCATCTCTGTCTCTTGTAGGCTTCAGAATTTGGTAAATAGGTTTTCTCATCCAATAGGCTTCAAATGCTCTAGCGTTTATGTTCCTTGTACACTATTCCTAAGTGAGTAGCCTTCTTTTGTCCAGGAGAAATTGTTAGCCATGGTGTATTCCACCCAACTTATTCCACCCAACCACCACTTTCTAATCTACTCCTGTGCTGTTTCCTTGTTACCTCAGCTTGGTTGAGGGTACTGGAAGATTAAACGCTCTCAACCTTTTCTAGGGAAAATGCAGCCTTTAGAAACACTGTTGGGTGGCTTAGGTGATCCCTCTCCTGTTATTATCATTATATTGTTATTGTTACTCCTACCGTAACAGCATTTATATACCACCTATTAATTATAAGTTGTTTGGGCAGTATATACTTTTAAAAAAACAAATAAAATAAAAAATGCAAGGCAACATTTTAATCTCAGTGTAGTTGCACGCTTCAGCCATTGTGGGAAAATGGCAAGATTATTCATATAGTTCTCCCCTTGTCTCCTTTGTTCTACAGGTTGATTTCTTTGTTATTGGTTTTTTGGGGGGGGGATAACAGCATATGATTAAATACAAACTTCACAAAGTTTCACATCAATAGATGCTGCTCCAAAGATTGAGGAGTAGTCTTTGAAAACCCCTTGGTGTTTCCATCTCTCCTAGTTTTGTTTTGGGGTTTGTTTTTTTAATGGAGAGCTTTTCAAAAAGATATCCAGCAGTCTTCTGAACCCTAGTAATTTCCCCCCTTCATTTTAATCAGGTTGTTTGAGGTGGGGAGGTTAATATCCTGCAAAAGAAGAATTACAAATGCGTTTTTTAAAATAATATGTGATGGATGAGGATGACGGTTGTGGAATACTTGAAATAAGTAGGGCCAAACTTTTTGTCTCTGTCTAAAAAAAACCCCCAGAGTTTTGCTTCTTTGGAACATTAGACGTGATCCTAACTTGCAGTCCTGGCAGGTCTTTCCTCTTCTTCTACTCTTCGTCATTTTCATTATTTCCTCGGGTAAAGCCATCATCTCTCCAAGGGTAAAACAGTTAGCAGGGCAGGAATTGTGCTCACAATTGCCTAAAGGTTACAAGTGCTCGGTAGACAGCTTTGAAGTCCTTAAAGAACATAGCTGCTTCCGGTGTATCAATCCATTGTCCTAGCAAAAAATTGAATTGTTCTTAATTACTTTTCCTCAGTTGTACAGATCCGTTTTCTCTGCCTCGTTTCCATCTGCCGGCACATTCGCCAAATGTTCTGCCTTTTTTTGCTTCGAGGCAGTCTGGGACGTTTCAGGGAATGAACAGTTACCAAAATAAATCATTGCATGAATTCTTCATTTTATAACATGCAATTTTCTCTCTGTTGTACTTTTGCTTTCTGTTGTGCCTTGACAGATGATGGATGTTTTCAGCTATCTCTATGTCCTTTACACTATAAAGTTTATTTCATTTATGCAGAGAGATGGAGATAGGCCATCTGCATCTGAGCATTTGCTCCTGGAGTTTGACTTCCTACAAAACCTAAAAGTGAACAAATCCCTCATGGCTTTGTCAAAACCAGTGCCATTATTCAGCCATTTTGATGTTACATAAAGATAAACTTTTTTGATGTTTGGAATTCTACCAGAATAGCTATTTGTTTGCAGTCAAACAGTCAGTCTTAAATTTCAGCGCGTTCACTGAAGAAACTGGAGCTATTACATTAGGTCTCCTATGTGCATGGTGTGTGTAAATTCAGCATAAATTTGGCATTCATTTTTAGTTTGAAATATGTATATAGAAATGTATAACACAAGTGCTATCTTTTTAGTATTATATTTTTCACTGCTTGAGACCTGAAAAAAAGGATTGATGGACGGGTAGATATGTGAAGGGTATGTTTCTTTCTACAGTAGTAGAAACTGTTTTTTGAGAAGGGAAGAGTTTAACGGCAGAAGCATTCAGATGTTGCTAACAAAAGTTGAATGGTGCGTCCATTTAAATGCCGTATCCTCTCAAGTAGTGGGAGAAAAAGAAGAAAATTGTCTGGAATCCATGAAAACCCAGCTGAGCAAGTAAAATACTTGTCATATGTTCTTTTGCAGTATGCTGCTGAGTTGCTGGCAGTGGTCCGCCTACCCTTCATCCATCCCAGTTATCTGCTAAATGTTGTTGACAATGAGGAGTTGATAAAGTCTTCAGAGGCCTGCCGGGATCTGGTGAATGAAGCGAAGCGTTATCACATGTTGCCACATGCCCGACAAGAGATGCAAACTCCACGAACCCGTCCCAGGCTATCAGCAGGTAAACCACAGCTCTTCTTTAATGCTGAAACTCTGCAAAGTCTGTCTCCCACACACACAAACACACACTTTAGCTTTTTTAGCAGCTCTTCATGGGATGGGTTCAGGCTGTTTACCGTCTGCATGGGGAGGCAAGATTAAATCTCTTCCTTCTTCTGCTCTCTCTGTGCCAGTTCCAAGATAAAGAAACAGATTCGACCCTTGGTTTTCCTGAGGTTCTGCTACATCTTCTGACACCGATTCCCTCCTGTGACCAGAGTATTAAGGCAAAGAGCACATTCCTCAACACAAATCAAGTGCTAAGATCCAACAGCTGGTTTTCTGTCACAGATTTGCCATATTCTCTAAGCGGCTTAGCACAGCCAAGGGGTGATAGTTCTGCATATGCACTTGTTTTAATTGGACACAAATTGTTGACATTCTGCCCTTTTGACATTCCTGTGTCCTGTCATCTTAGAACTGCAGAGCTGGAAGGGACCCTCTGGATCATCGAGGCCAGTCCCTGTCAAGGAGGCCCAGCGGGGAACTGAACTCCCAACCTCTGGCTCTGCAGCCAGATGCCTAAGCCACTGAGCAATCCAGCAGTTAATAGAATACAGTACATTAAGACACTTAAGAGAGGACTGAGCAATCTGTATGGTGCTTGATTTGATGCCTGAATCTGCACATCTCATGTATAGACTGACCCTGTGCATGTTTACTCACTCAATTTAACAGTACTTCTAAATTAGTGTACAGTAGGATCCCCATATCCACAGATTCCAAGTCCCCCTGCGGATGGTGAAAAATGTGGTTTATAGCAAACTCTATAACATAGTCTGTTGGACCCATGACTCCCCTGTACCTTTAATTTGTATCTCGATGGGGTCTCTGTAACAGCCGAGCTGAAGCCTTCTCTCCTTCACCAATGTGCTGAAGATTGAAGACAAACTTCTTCTCTTTCACTCACTCACACACCCACACACACACACAATCTCCATGGCTCTGCAGCATTTCTCCTTTGAAGAAATGAAGGATCCATTTTCTTGTTTGCCTGGGAGTCTTGAGGAAGGGGCTGGCTAGAAGGCAGGAAGCGGGGGAAATAGAAAATCTCTCCAGGAGGCACCTTGGCTCAAGGCTTGCATTCCTCCTGTCTCACTGGCTGATTCAGCTCTGAGTTTTAAAAGACGGAGGGAAGCTGCTCTAGAGGGAAGCTGCTTCAAGACCAAGGCAAAATGGTGGTCGCTCTCTCTAGTGGCCAATCTGATAATGACATTTTCCATCCATACTGTATTTGTAAGTACAGTACAGTACAGTAATTTCATTTAATATTTTTAGTACATATTTTCAGCCAGCAGATAAGTGAAGCAGCGGTTATTGATCCTGAATAAGGGGGTTCTACTGTACATAAGATTATGACTCCAAAGTTACTATAGGACCAACCCTACCTTTAAGGCGGAGTGGGGTTGTTGACTCAGGCAGTAGATGAGTTTTCCCATCTTCTCAAGCTTTTCCCATCCTCCTGAGCCAGCAGGGCACTTCTTGTTGACTTCTGCTACCTGTATCACAGGGAACACTGCTGGAAAATACTCTTTCCTTGTGAGTGAGCTACACATGTGCTCCTCTACTTAGATGACTGCACGACAGCATTGGTTGAATGAGCAGCATTCAGGTGGAACACGGAGCCTGTGAGCACAGCCTGCCCTGCCCCGTGTCCCCTGAGGCTAGACTGATGCCTGGACGTGTGATGGAGAATCCTGTTGTTTCACTTGTACTGAAATAAGATTCAACTGTGGCTGCCCTCTTCATCTTTCTTATGAAGGGGGGCCAGCATGTTATTTGCCCCCCTCGGGCTCCAAAATGTTATGTCTTGAATGCTTTTGTGTGTGTGTGTGTGAGCAACTAAGACTTAAATTTCTCAGCAATCATTCTTAGATTTTGCAAATTTCTGAATGCTGCTTTTTTTAATCCAGATTTTGATATATATATATTTTTAAAAATCTAATTAATAGTTACTGGAATTTTTGTAATTTTGATACATCATTTAAATTTTACTACTATCTCTTTGCAGACTTGGTTATATGTTTTATTGAAAGACAGGCAGAATGAATGAATGAATGAATGAATGAATGAATGAATAAATAAATAAATGCTTCAATTATCATGCCTTGCTTATTTTCTCGGAAATATGAAAACATTCAAGTCAGTTTTTGCTATAGAAATGCTGGAACATTTTTATGCACCTCTTATATTGGAAAGTAGTATAAATTGGTGTCACAAATTTAGGTAGATTTGTATGTGCAGAGAATAAAGAATGTCTTTTGAAGTTGCTTCATCCTAGCCAGCAAAATCAGAATGCCAAGAAATTGATACCGAGGCACATAGTGTATAAAATTATATGTCAAGTTGCATCCTTCTCAGTTAGTGGAGACAGTGTCTAATCAAGGAACATATCAGAAAGATGAAGCATACAGGATTTTCAATAACAACCCTCTTTCTAACTCTTTACCTGGGAGTGCCTAATGGTTTGTCGGGCAGAAGTATTTCTGAAAAGTTCCTATTTAATGTTTGCAGATAAAATAGTAAGTGCAATGCAAACCATTTTCCGAAAGTTGTTGATTAGGGGAAAGTAATTTTCCAGGGATGTGGGGAAAGGAGTGATTATTCTTGTAGGTCGATGTCCAATTATGTGGAACTCACCAAGGGTCTTTAAATCCTGTGTGAATCACACGCAGGATGTGTAATGCCCTCTTGAGGCCATTTATTATAATCCCATTAGATCTGATGCAGGTGATGAGTTTTTCCTGCCATTTTTCTGAAAACAATAATCCTCTTGCCAACATTTTTTTAAACTCCAAATTTGACAGTGTATTGCTTGTCGACACTATTTATATTTTAAAATGGGAAAACTTTGGGCAGTTTAAAAAGAAACAAAACAAAAATCTCAGCCTTGCTATAGAGTAAGCCCCATTGAATCCAGTGAAACGTATATCTGAGTAAATATACATGTGTAAGTCCCAACACTGGTGTTTCTTTTAAGTATACGGTAAATTATTCAAAGGAATAATATGAAACAGAATGTGTACATGGTATTAATTTTAGAATATTTTTCCTGAGATATAAGTGCATGCTCCTTTGAACATTCACTTAATATCACTGTTTTTTTTTTTACTTTTAACGTCAGCTGTTAGGTACTTTTGAAAAGTGTAAAGGCCATAACTTTCACAGAAATGAAAATGCTTTAAAAGAGCCATCTTCTCCTACCAAATGTGTGCCTCTTTTTCCTACAGTGTCGGTTATTCCACTTTAATTAGAAAAAGATCCATGCATTGTCAGATTTTAAGCCAGAAACAGAGAAGTATATCCGGCTGCAGTTTCACATGTTCATATATCTTATTTTGTTCAAAATGTAATGAAACAAAATGTATTATAGAAGTATAATAAATCTATAATCATATATAGAGGAAGGCTTGCAAGGAGCAGTCCAGAAGAGATTTTAGGATTATGAAAGTGGAGGTGTGAAAGAGAGAGAGTCAGAGAAAGAGAGGAAGAATCAGGGTTTTTTTAAAAGTAACTTTTCAAAAGAAACATGCATTTGTGAGGGTTCAGCAGGTAGCTCCTTTCTTGATTCAAATAAAGCGCCAGATCTCTTCAGTTTTACAACAGGGGTGACATTTATTGGATTATTTAACAGGAGTCCAGTATCTACAAAAGTGTTCCAAACATTCTCCCCTTTAGACAACCGGTCTGAAGGGGGGTTCCATTCCTCTAACTTGAAAGGGTTTCCACCTTGGTCATTCCAGGGACCCGGCCACTCAGGAGGGGTGTCAAGATTCAATACCAGTCCCTTCTCTCCGTCCAGTAAGGGAATGGTGTCCTCTTCTCTAGAGTCCACCCAGTCACGCTCCCGGGTGGGTTCCCCCGTCTGCCACGGGGTTCCAGGAATCCCCTCTGCTGCGTCTCCCATATCCTCCATTCTAGTCTCTCTTGTCGTTCTCTTTCCACCCTCTCTCTTTCCTCCCTTAACTTCTTCCGCCACTCTTTAGTTTCTCTCTCACCCCAGTAGGATGGTTTGGGGTTGAGTTCTCGTCACCTTCTGGCATCCGCCTCTTCTTTGGGAACTCGCAGCTTTTCTGTCTTCCCTGTCCAAGGATCCTCAACCCAGATCCATTCCCAGCCCCCCGGCAACTCTCCTTCTCCCCTTCTTATATCCCCTAACCTCACCTCTACCACCTCCCGCCTTTTTTCTCCCGCGCCCACCAATTTTGTCCCAGTCTCTGCGACCATTAGTCCTTCCAAATCTTTCTCTAAATTCCCCGGGTCATGTTCAAGAGGTCTTGTCTTCCTAGGTGGGGGAACTGGAGGGGTCTGGCTCTCCTTTTCTGCCGTTGGCGGGAGGGACGGCACTCCCGAGAGAGGGGTCTCTCTCTCGCTCTCCTTCTTACAGCATTGTTGTTGGTTTACTTCCTAGGTGTGGCCGAAGTCATCGTTCTGGTCGGAGGCCGCCAGATGATAGGGATGAATCAACGAGCCTTAACAGCAGTAACCTGTTTCAACCCTCAAAACAATAAATGGTACCCACTGGCCAGCCTGCCTTTCTATGACCGGGAATTTTTCAGTGTGGTGAGCGCTGGAGACAATGTCTACCTCTCAGGTGAACAGCAAGAATGCGGGACAGGAAGAGCATTGTCTGTCTGAAAACTCTTTGGTTTGACAAACCAAGCCAAGATAAATGTATGCCAGCTTGCTGGGGAAAGAGACCCTTCCTTTTATTGCTTTTCCGTTTCACATCAGCTCAGATTTCCTCCCCAGTGCATTCGGCCCTTGTAACATGCAAAAGATAGGTTGGACACCCCGCCAAGCGTGTGAAGAGCTTCCCCTTGCAATTGCAACACTTTGTAAAACATTGGCTGGAACGGGATCTAAATGACGGGTTTCTGCATCTCGAGTCAGTTTGACTGAGCTGCTGCATACCTGACCTACACTTACCATATTTGCTTACAGGAAGGGTCGGGCGTGTTCATTTTTGAAATCTCGTGTTGAAAATGAACTATAACCCTCTTGTTAGTTCTAGGGAAACTGAGAAGACTCTTCTTCCTGAATTTTAACTGGAGGAATATAGAAATGTCACACTAGACTTTCTTCTTTTAAATGTACTTCTATAATAGAACATGTTAGATGTGGATGTCTGGGTACTTTGATAGCAAATGCAACACACTGAACAACATTGTGCAACATATATTCAGTCATCGCATGAGCAGCTTGTTAGGGATCCCTTTCCAACTGGGGAAGCCTCTGGGAGCCTCAGTGTAGGGAGCGAGCGAGCCTTTAAGATCTGAAAACCACCGCACTGGTCATGGTTTGAGATGCAGGACTGTCTGTTTCATACGTACATCCCACAGCAACAAGTCTAGATTTGCTTTCGAGCACACATTCAATAGGGAAGTGATCTCAGTTCCAGGCTCTTGATAGTAAGAGGTACTGTTTGTGCAGCTATGCCGCCTGAAGCAGATGAGGTCATCAGTCGTGGCAATTTTTCAGAAATAAAAAAAATTTCAGATCCCTGCCCTCTGAAGATCCCAAGGCTCCCAAGGGATTCTCTCCTTCATCAGTCCAGTCGCTGGGGGCCATGGGACGGGGTGAAGTCTCCCACTTTTCAAAAGCTGCCATTGTCAGGATGACATTATCAACAGCTTCCCCAAGAGGAAATGGATTCCATGAGAGCCTTTGGCACCTTCAGGGGAAAAATCAGAATTTCTTCGTTTTCAAAACCATCACCACAACAGTCAATGTCATGCAGTGTAACTTATAACTTATGGAACAGGATTTGAGCCACTGCTTCCAGCAGTGCTTCCATTTCTTGTTAATGCCAGTATGAATTTTTGGAACACCCTTTCTGAAATAATCTTACTTCTACAGTTAAAAACTCTGATGTCAGACTTACAGGAAGTTCTTAGTTACTGTATTTTCTGTCCAGGAGGTACTGCATTTTTTTCAGCCATCTTTCTTTCTTCCTTTCTTCCTTCCTTTCTTTCTTTTGAGATTTCATTGCCTGAGCAATATGGCACCAGCCACAAGATTTTCTAGCAAGCTGTTCAGTTGCTTCATGACTAACGTAACAGTTCCATGTGTAATTGAATAGACTGCAGGTTATTTATGAATGCTGTCTGGGCATGCTCCCATATGCAAATGCACTGCCTCGTCTGACATCATGACAGCATTAAAAAAAATACCCTTTGGGATGCATGAATAAACGACACCATTCTGCATCATCTGAACAGATGCCTGCAGTTGAGGGTGATTTATTTTAATCAGTCAAGTGTCATTTGGAGGAAGTTCTTGTGTTGCAACTGGCTTGCACTACAAGATGTATCCAGAGTTGTTTTTCCTCCAAGTCACTTAGGTTTTTGTTTTCCTTCCGTGGACAGGTGGCATGGAGTCTGGAGTCGCACTGTCTGATGTCTGGTGTTACATGTCACTACTTGATAACTGGAACCTTGTTTCCCGAATGACAGCCCCAAGATGTCGACACAACAGCCTGGTGTATGATGGGAAAATTTATACCATTGGAGGCCTTGGTGTGGCAGGCAATGTCGATCACGTGGAGAGGTAAGGCTGTTCCCTTTCATGGGAAGTTGTTCTGAGACCAATCGTGTGTGTTGTTTAGGAACATGGCACAATTTCAGATGCTTTTCATTTAAAAATCACTCATTTTTATGATGCATATTGAACAATACCTTGGTACAACACCTGAGAATAAAGGAGTCACAGTAAGTAATACAAGCATAAATTTCAATAATCACTCTGAACCCTACTTTTCATGAACAAGATGTAGTTAAATCAAACTGATACGATGATGACATAAAAAATGACCATAACACTTCACATGTGTTATCTTTATGAAACTCTTGTATCTCCTCTGTAAGTTAATTCAGTATTGTCATCCCAGTATTACAGATGGTGATGGGGAGGTTGGTTTGGAGAAGAATCCCATGCCCATGACCTAGTGAATTCATGTCAGAGGCCAGATTCAGACTGGGAATGTGTAGTTTAGTGATTAGCATGCCATGCCCAACCCCATCTCCCCAGCCCGCCAGCCTCCCAATATTTTGGACTTCAGTAACTGTGGTCTCTCACCCCAGTCTACATTAGTTGGAGTTAAGGAAGTTTGCAGTCCGTAACAACTGGAGAACATCGAGTTAGGGAAGACTGGACTAAACAAGACATTCCTTGTCAGCTTGTGGTTGATTCAGTTTGTTAGGTGCAATTAGATGGAGGAATCCCAGGTTCCAATCCCTCCTCTGAGTAATCTTTGGCCAGTCACCATCTTTCACATAACCTCCTTATAGCATCGTTATACAATATGAAATAACAACATTGTTCTATGATAAATAGAAATAGCAAAAAATCTAATGAGAAGTTCACACATTCCTGATTATTACAAATCTTTCAGCATTATTGTATATCTCTATTTCTTCTAGTATGCAATTTTACTTTAGTGGAATTCTGTTATTTTAGTTCAGTGAAAACCAGTGGTTAATAATTGTGTGCTATCAAATTAATGTTGACTTAACCTTTCCAAGGCTTTCTGGGTAGAGAGTACTCAGAAATGGTTTGCCATTGCCTTCTTCTGGGGGCGCCCTGGGACTGTGCAACTTGCCCAAGGCCACACAGGCTGGCTCTACTCACAGGATTCCATAGCCAGAAACCTAACCCATAGAGCTATGTCGCTAGCAGGAAAGTAGGCTTTTTCCAGAATTTAAACAAATCTTCCCACCTGTTTGCAGGAACAGGTAAGCTTGTTTCAATGGAAACTTCTCGAACACTCTGCTAGAATTAATTAAGCAAGGATAGGAAAGGACAGGGGACTAGACTGGACATTCATTCCCTGTGAATTTCTGTTTGCTTTAGTTTGTTATGTACAGTTAGACAAAATGTTTCAAAAGAATCCATAATGTTTGTGTGTCTCCAAGATTTTCCTGGCAATATCATAGTACCTTGATGTCTTCAGAAGAACCGTGCATAGTGCATTGACCGGTAATATCCCACCCAGAAGACCCTTTGAAGATGGATGAGAAAATATACAGTAAGGGCAATCCAGGAGAAAACTTTTAAAATGTCACTATTCATACAGAGTAGCTAAAAGAAAGATGGCCCAGATACAAATACAGCTTTATTTTTCCATGACTGCTTTTCTGCAAACTGCCCTCTGAATAATGTATAAGATAGTGAAGGTATGGTATATAAACTCCAGATAATGGTGGTGCAGAGCCTTTATAACAGAAATAAATTAAACCATTCACTCATAAAACTGCTAACCTAGACAGAGAGAAATTAAGAGGACAGAGCTAGGAAAAATTGATGTGTATTCAGATATAATTTGGAGAGAGAGATTGGTAGTGCAAGGAGCTTTTTCCACTCTGCGGAATCTGCAGAGAAAAAAATAAAATAAAATAAAGACTGTAACAATGATGATGAGATTATGGAAAGAAAGAAGCTCAAAATGAATAGAATGAGGGGAAAGAGGTTTACCCTGTTGTAACATTGGTTTATCTGTTTTATTTTTACTTATTTGTAAAAGTTATGTGTCACTGTTCAGTACTAATAAAAATTGTTTCATAATAACCTGATGCCAGTGTCATTATCTGTGCCAAGAGCTATCTAGATTGTTTTGAGTGCTCATGCTTATATAGGAAAAAAGAGCCCCACACATGCATCAGTGTGTGTGTGTGTGTGTGTGTGTGTGTGTGTGTGTGTGTGTGTGTGTGTGTGTGTGTGTGTGTGTGTGTGTGTGTGTGTGTGTGTGTGTGTGTGTGTGTGTGTGTGTGTGTGTGTGTGTGTGTGTGTGTGTAGACATCAGGAGAAATGTGATATATATATAACCTAGAAAGGACTTGGCATGCTCCGTAGATACAAAATGCTCATTGAAATTTGGAGGAGTCAGGGTAAAGGAGACCAAATGGGAGATAGAAATATACAGAACATCCTGAAGAAAGCACTGAATAGGAACAGTCCATGTTACAACAGTTTGTTGCAGATCCCACTTGTTATTACTTAACGTTTGCTCAGCTTCTCTCAAGTATCCTAAATACTGCTCACACCGAAATGCTCGGTGCAGCCCTGTACGATAGGTGGGCATTATCTCCAAATACAGAGAAGAGGTTCAGACTGAGAGAAGTAAAACCAGCTTGCCCAAAGCCATCTAGTGCGTTTGTAGCTGAGATGGTGCCTGAATTGTTTTTCATTTCATGTTTGTTGTGACTGAACGATGTGTATTCGCTCTGGTTGTTCTGCCAATTCTGGAGTATGTTGCTGGCTGAACTTTCCACACATCTGCTACACATGGTTTCTCAGTCCTTGACCAAAGTCTGTAGAATAGGAGTGCCACGCACATTACCACAATGCCCAGCCAATAAATAGCTCTCACAAAATGTGTTTCAACTGTTTGTTTTTGTTCTTTAATGGCTCATTTAAAAAAAATAAGGGGGGTGCCTAGAGGATATAGATTTTAGGGGGAAGGGGGGTGCTAGGGCATTCTAGGGGTGCTGGGGGATACATTTGAACCCATGAGCACTATAGGCTGGGTCACACCCATCCCTGTTTTGGAGGTTGTGGAGAAATGGTCTTGCCTTTGGTGACACCATCACCTGGGGAGGTGATCCATGGAAACATATCCAGAAGATGCCTAGTGTTTGGCTAGAGTGGTTATCTTTCATGTTGAACTAGGCCTCATCCCTCCCACTGAGAGCCACATTTAGCATTGGGCTTGTTGCCCAGCAGGCACACATATCACATGTCAATTTATCATTTTTATCAATTTATCATTAATTGCCATATCCCATAGTTCTCTATAACATTCCTCTAAATTAATTTGGTTATCATTTTTCCAATTTCTTGCAAATATAAACCTTGCTGCCGTAACCATTATTACAATTAAATCCTTATTTTCTTTCAACAATTGATCTTTCTTAACCATGTTCAATAAAGCCATTGACGGGGACATTTGAATATTTAATCCAGTTATTTCCCTTATTTCTTTAAAAATTTGCTTCCATTCTTTCTTACTTACTTCACATAACCACCACATATGTAAATACGTCCCCTTCTCTTTTTTACACCTCCAACATAGTGATGAGAAATATTTATTTATTATATTCAGTTTTACCGGCGTTAAATACCACCTCCATATTACCTTATAACAGTTTTCCTTTATCCTTACAGACATATTCTAAATTGAAGATATTTTAGGAGTGGTTTTACCAGTGCCACTCTCTAGTGAGTTTTCATAGGATGTGAATTTGGGTCTTCTGAGTCATCAACCACCACACTAATCCACTACATCACGCTGGCTCTGAAAAACCATTTGAACACATTAGTGGTATAGGTTTAGGCAATAAGCGATTCATGTAAAATTGAACGGTCCAAATGTAGATCGGTAAGCTATAAGTTTGTAACTTACCCCAAGAGTTCATTAGGTAGCTAATTTACATTTACCCTTTTGGTTTGATTTTTTCCTTCTTCTGCAAAGCCATTGTGTTAGTGAAAAAATGTTTGTTTCACGTGTTCTTTCTTGTTTATTATGTCCCCTATTAATTATACATGTATTTCTGTTGTGGATGTTCATTTTGTTCTGTTCTCACATACTTTTGAAAATATGCAAATATATTTTCAACAGCTTTTAATATTAATAAATGCTCCACTGCTTTCATCTTTCCTCAGTTCATTCCTCTGATTTGCCTCTGCCAATTTTGGGCATAACCTAAACTGTTATTAAAATATGTAAATCTAGAATATTAACAATTTTTAAAGTTCATTAAAAAGAAAGATGAATTAAAACAATTTACATGTTATTTAACTGCAGTATCCTGATGTCACTAGGGTAGTACCTGTGGGCATGAGTATGTGTGTCATAATTTGTTCTTGTGATCTGTCATTCTCATCCTAAGCTTCATGAATCTGCTTTTTAACTGGATCTGCTGCCATTCCATAAAGATATCAAAGCGTTAACAACCATATCACTTTTTATTGTCTCCCAGGCTCATTTTGCAGCAGTTATTTGGACCGCTGCCATGTTAGCTTAAAAAATAGGCGTCTGAACCAGTGACATTGTCTAAAATGAATCTTCGTCTGTGCTTTATTAACTGTACATCTTTATGGTCAATGGTTTGATTAAATCTAATACCAGTGACCTTAGAACTAATTTAGCACTCTAATGCCTATTCTTATCTGCTTTGGTACATGGGAAAATGGATGCAATGGTTGGAAATCTTATTCCTACAGCACATTTTCCATTAGCTTTTCCAGCGTCCTGTAACGAAGTGTAGTAGCTTGGTCCATGCAGTGAAAATTAAAGAAAGGCCAATTGCACATCCCCAAAATGCACATTTAATGGATAGTTAACTGGAGCAAGAGGGTTATCATGTTGCATTATGTCTGAAGATCAGCTGATCTTCAAGGAAAACAGTTTAAAGTGCATTAACAGTTGCCAGTGTACACTTGCTGTTGGATACCCCTGCACCGAGGAATAATCTCACTCTGTTCTAAATAATAGAAATTAATTACTGGGGGTCATATTGAAAAAGGTATCCTGGATTTTTTTATTTTTTTTTATTTTTTAGCTTGAGCTATAATTAGGCTTGAGAGATGGATGGAAAGAATTTAAAGCATTTTTAAAAACATGCTTCTCTACTCAGGATGATCCCAGAACACCTTATGTACAATTAAAAAAAAAAAGCCAAGATCACCTTGCCTGCAAATGCAAGCTTACAATTTAAAAACAACGTCAACAAAATACTTTTTTTTCACCCCCAACCCATAATCGTTTGCATTACATGTATAAAAGAAAGTGGTGGTGTTATCTATCTACTGGCCACATTGTAGTGGATTTGGAAGATATATTTGCAAAGATGTTTCCCTGACTAACAGTTACCAGCACGTCTAGGCTTATTCGTACATCTTTGTCTTTCAGGTACGACACAATCACCAATCAGTGGGAGACAGTGGCTCCATTGCCAAAGGCAGTGCATTCTGCAGCTGCTACTGTTTGTGGCGGAAAGATCTATGTGTTTGGTGGTGTAAATGAGGCTGGACGTGCCGCTGGAGTGCTGCAGTCCTATGTCCCTCAGACAAATGCATGGAGCTTTATAGAGTCACCCATGATAGGTAAGCAAACCACAATGAATGAGGTGGAGGGGGGGAAAGTAGTGTGTATCATGCCCTTGTACTGCTGACAAAGAATGTATTAAAGCATTAATACAATTACTGAAAACAAGGGTGAAAATGTAATAAAATTATGTAAGCTTATCAGTTTAGATGATTAGTCAGGCTAACATAGAAATGTGTATGATGGCAATTCATTTCAAAATATATGCATCACAAAATAAAAAAATAAAGAAGACAAAATGTTGTGTCACCTTTAAAGCTAACTGCTAAACAGGTCCACTTCCTCAGACAGTCTGATATGCCAGCAGAGATTAACATGGCTACCCCTTCCAAAGGTAGCATGTGTTACCTGACACTGAGGAACTGTAGCTTCTGGTATTTCCTTACATAAGTGGATAGGAGTGGGTGGGAGGGAGCCAACACAAGTACTTATAGCTGAAGATTATAAATAATAATTAAATACTGTCAAGTCAAATCTGACTTACAGCAACTCCTTCCAGGGATTTCTGTGTGTAAAGTACTCAGATGTGGTTTACCATTCCCTTCTTCCGGGGCATTTCTGGGACTGTGTAGCTTGTTCAAGGCTACATAGAGACACAATAGGAAATCAAACTCCTGACCTCTTCCTCCACAGTCAGGTGCCCAACTCACTGAGCTATCTAGTCAAATAGTTGATAATTACATGATCCAAAATCATCACCTCCGGCCTGTTTATTTTTCCGCCATTACTCTCTTGGGCATAATATTAATATGAGCCCAGGAACTTGGTTCTCCCGCTACATGTACAACATAGTACATATCAGAGGATCCTTATCTGACCAGAGGAGCACCCATGCTCTGTCATACAGAGCAGTGGTCCCCAACATTTTTAATCCCAGGGACTGGTTTTGTTGAAGACCATTCTTCCAAGGACCGGGGGGGGGGGGGCCTGCTGCCGCCGGCGTCCGTGAAGGGGGGGTGTCTCTGCGTGGGGGTACTTGCTATGCAGTAGCATGTTATGCATTAAGCACCATTTCCAGTTGAAATGCATGGGAACAGGATTAATCCGTTCCAGCATTTCAAAAAAATACCAAAAAATAAAAATAAACAGCAAGTCCCACGCTAGGACTGAAAAAAAACAAAACACAAATCCAAAAACAAAACAACACAGCACAGAAACATAACCCCCCCAGTCCAAACCCACCCAGAACAGTTTTTTAAAAAGGAAAAAGAGCCAGCAGCGCCGAGGGGCCGAGCGACTCGAGGCAGAGCCCGGCGGGGAGGCCATTCGAATTTCCCGGGCTCCTACCTCCCGCCGCTGGCCCCGTTCGTGCTGCTGGCTTTCCAGGCGGGCTCTGCCTCCCTTACTCTCCCCGCTCCTAAAATAAATTCTACCTCTGCGCTCACACTTTCATGGAGCAGCGGGGAGGCCTTTCAGAGGTGCGTGAAGAGAAGTGCAGCTTTCCAAGGAGCATCCAGTGTCAGGCAGGCTAGGAAAGGAAAGCTTCCTCCGCTCTCCCCCCCTCCCCAAAAAGTACTCTGCCGGAGGAGGTGTTTGGTTTCGGCGGCGGGAAATGGGAAAGCAGGCTGCAGGTTTGCAAAGTTGCACTCCCTGGTTGTGTTGTGTTTTGCCCCGGCAGAGTACTTTTTGGGTACTTGCTTCTTAGAAAGTTTGTAACCTATAGTTTTTCCATACAGGTGGGACATCACATAAAAGTTGAGGGGAACATTACCTTGTGGTGAATTTCTACCACTGCCCCTGCTTGTATGAATCTCTCTTTAGGAAAGGGAATAAAACTCTCTTGAGTGAAAATCTTTCAGCCCTATAAGCCATGGACAACAATAAGCAGTATTTTAATTTTAATTATTATTGCCCTTTCTGTGGGTACTGTGGAAGAAGCAATTCCGTACTTGTTCATAGCATCGATTTGTGGGTGTAACATTGCCCTTTCCTGTTCCTTGGCTGCTCTTGTTCAGCCTAACGTGACATGACATGCATACAATGTACCATGAAACACCCAGCAGGACAACGTTAACCACTGGCAGTCATGTTTATGTATTACAGCAGTGCAAACAAACCCATTTCCTAGCTGTTCCTGTCACATGCATACTGTGCCACTGTTCATATAATCCACTGAGTGACATTATAAGGTTTTCCTGTACTCTGAAAAGACTGCGAAGCTGAATGCATTATGCAAAACAAAGTTCCTCTTTCCAAAATAATAAAAGAGTTGCAGAAGCAAGCAGTTCATTCCCTAGACTCGTTACAGTGTCTAACAGTTGTCAAACCCATAAAGGCCTGAAAAAAAAATCATCCTCAAATATCCCAGAGTACATTGCAGGTTTTCAAGTAAATAGCTTTATGCTCTAACAAAAATATGTCAAAATTACAGATAATGAAGGGATATTTATGCTTCCTTGGAATAAAAGGAGCTAATTAGCCAGTGCTTCTACAATGCTCAGAAAGAGGATAGCATTATACTATAGAGAAATTTTTATGTTGTGGTTTTGTCTAAAAGTAAATAATAAGAACTGGTTTGCAATTTTAAAGAAAATGGATTTCACAGATCCGTGATGATGTTCAAATTTGATCAGTCCCTTGGAATGACAAGAATGGAAAATGTTCTGATTAGGAAATGTGTTTCCACCATTTTGAGTAGAACCTAAAACAGTGCTATCCTAGGGGTTGAAAGTACTCTACCCTGGATTAAAGCACAGTGGGGTAACATTTGAAGTTCATTTAGAAACATGCCATCGCATTTTTAAATATTCCTCAGAGTTGTCCAAAAGATGCAGTTTTTTGTTCCCATTCCCAGTTGCAGTTAGTTACAGGGTGGAGACATGCTGAAACACAATAACAATGGCCTTCACCAAGAGGTCAAGAGCTGTGTAGTGGTTAGACGTTTGGTCTTGATCAGAGGAGGCCACTGTTTAAATTCCCCCTCAAACAAAAACCACACTGAAGAACCTTGCAATGGTCAGTTCCCCTCTCTATTACTGACCTACATGGAACTCTGATGAAGAGGAATACCATCTACGTCAGCCCTTTCAGTTTTTTTTAAAAAAATGAACAAATAGCTTTGAGTTGTGGTTGGAGATCATAGAAATATTTTATGGATTTTTCATGTGACCGAATATCTGGTCTTGACTAGAGCTTTTCCATGCTTCTTGCTTAGCATATAAGAGGTTGTACAGAAGCAGTACCTTTCTCCTCTTCAGATATGTTGCATTTTACATGGAAAAAAATGACAAAGGAGAGAAGAGGAACCAGGCACTGCTCTCTTGATGAGTAAAAACTGAATAGGGCTTGAGTCACTTACAAGGGTCTCTTTAAAAACAACCACTCTTGTGAACAGTTCAGTTTTTTGTGAGCAATTCAGTTTGTAATTCATTGTCTTTAACTGTATAATCAACAATCACATTCATAAGGCATGTGTCATTAAGTATGGTGTATATGAACCAGTCGGGTACTGAGCTACATTGCAGAAATCATATGCCACAAAAATGGTTAGCAATTCAGAACTGATTATGATGAGCACAAGCATAGAAATAACATTTGTGTGTTACTGATTTAATAGTGTATGCATCTACAGTCATGATGGAAAGGGCCTTTATTTTAAGCTTGTATTTTAAACTTGTACGTTCTGGGAAGAATATCAGACATTGCCACCAAGAATGAGATACGGAAGCATGTCCTCCTTCCTCAATCTGGGATTGTGAGAACTGCTGGATAGCTCAGTGGTATAGGTCTCTGGCTGCAGAGCCAAAGGTTGGGAGTTTGATCTCCCACTGGGTCTCCTTGACAAGGACTGGACTTGATGATCCATAGGGTCCCTTCCAGCTCTGAAGTTCTAAGATGATGATAATGATGAGTTTAATATATGCTCTCCTGGAATTTCTTGCTTCGTTTACTTGTGGTAAACATTATAGAAATTAATTTAAAGCACACTGTTTTATGTCATATTTTAATTTCTGTGCCAGTTTTATGCTTGAAGGTTCATCTCAGGAGCCTTGGCAAGGGAGAAAAATACCTTGAAACATATTAAAAAGTAAACACTGTTTCTTATTTCTTGACACCTAAAGGCTGACTCCATTAAAAACATTCATTCCTATTCAAAATTAGGAACAGGGAAGAGTTTTGCTTGGTTTGTATTTTAGTATGAATTTATCAAATGTTTCACTCACTTTCTTCTGAGCAGTTATCTCTGCGTATTTGCATTTCTCAGTATTCTGTGTGATGTTCTCTAGAAAAAGCATGTGGGAAAATGTGTGTGTTAAATGGTGGGGCATACAAAGCAACATTACATCTGAGTGGTTTAATGAAAACCATCGTTGAAGAATTGTATATTAGGCTAAACTGCCTTCGAAAATATGTACAGTACATTAGAAAAAAGCACACAGGAATATATGCATTTTTGTTCAGCCTCTTAAGTAGAGTGAAAAACAACTGTCATATCTGGTGGAACTACCTTCAGAATGGAAAAATGAGAAACTGAAATTGATGGTTTAGCCCACCCATAGTCAGAGATCCCACCACATCAATTAGAACACCACAGAATTGTATTGGAAAGCACATTTTGTTTGTGATCCAAGTTATGTTGTATAACTTTTTAGCCCTCTCCAGGTATTCTGCAAATATATGCCCAAAAAAAAATGCAAAGAAGGCCTGGCCTATCTCCCCCGTTGTGTCATATGGTGGGTGACATTTTAAAGAGGATGACCTCCTTTGCTCTTGGACAATCTCCATGCAAAACAAAGACAAAAACATGTGGCACCTTAAACACTAACTATTATATTTTAATGTAAGCTCTGGTGGACACGTCCGATTCATCAGACATATGGAAACAGAATGAAATGGAATGAAATGTAGCTGAAAAATCCATTTCACATTCTAAATGTTCACTGGTTACACGCAGTAATTAGGCCTATGTTTGCTTTAGGGTCCTGTTGCAAAAATTCTTCAAGAAGAGAGAAAACACATGGTAGGGGAAGAGAGAGAAAAGAGAGAAGGAGGTGGGAGGGTTGAATATGCAATTAAACTTCAAGAAGGGAAATAAAGAATGAAAGAAGTTAGCAAAGGAATCACATGTGTTAATGTAGGGAATATAGACAGTATTTACCTTAGAGCCTTGTGATGAGAGATGGGCTTGGTAGTCGCGAAGAATGTAATAGTGGTCGTAGATCAGTGGTCGGGCAACAGGGGTAATTTACCCCAAATGGGGTAAAAATGAAAATCCTGTTGGTAATGAGCAGAGTGCTACCCACTCCACCCCACCCCACCCCACCCCTGCAGCCGAACCTCAAACTGGAAGCCACCTCTCCTTCCTTCCTTGGTTGCGGCACTTGTAAATCCTCCCTTCTTTTAGAGATCAGAGATAAGCTGGCTTTATTGTTTACGGCTGTAGCCCCGGGCAGTCAATCCGGCGGCTTGTGAATGACTACTTCCGCCGGAGTTGAATAAGGCGGGAAGGAAGGTGCGAGAGAGGGAAGGGTGGATTCATCAAGCTTGTTTAAAGGTAAGATTGTAGAAAATTTAGGGAGGGAGGGTTGGTTTATGTCAGAGAGAGACTGACTTTCATAAAGCCATGAAAAAAGGAGGTGTCTGCAAGGAGAGAAGGCTCAATTTAAGGCAGGAAGGTGCGAAAGAGGGACCGGGTGGCAAGCTTGTTTAAATGTAATGAGAGGAAACGGACATACTGAACTGAAGCAACTGATTGTTGAAAATTTAGGGTGTGTGTGTGTGAGAGAGAGAGACAGAGACAGAGAGAGACAGAAAGAGACTTGACTCTTTCATAAAACCATGAAAAAAGCAACCTTCAAAATTTAATCTCCGCTGCATTTAGCTCTGCAGTTTCTGCTGAGAAGAGCAAGTACTTCAAGATTCTGTTTAGACGCTGAATTTGTACTGGGCAGAACCGGAATATTTAGAAGAGTCTCGCTAACAGCAAACACCTAGTAAAAGACAACCAACACACCTGGGACTAGATGTCTGAAGTGTGTAGCAATTGCATTTCTGTATTTCTCATCCCCAAAGCAGGCAAGAGTATCATAGTTTATTCCCCAAATCTGAATCCCTGTCACTCTGCTCCTGGTCCTGCTTTGACTGCAACACCAAACAAAAGGTCTTACAAACAAAGACTGTGGCTTTCTTTATAGAGTCAATCCATCTCATGTGCATTCTTCCTCTTTTCCTACTGCATTGCACTTTTTCCTGCATTGCTGCCTTTTCCAGTGAGCTTGTCTTCTCATGACGCCACTGTAGTACAATACCCTTTGTTTGGTTATTTTAGTTTTTAGTGAGAGTCCACACTTAATTTGCTTTACTTATCTCTTCTATTTGCCAGGAGGTGATGGGACCAGTGGCCATGATCTTAGTTTTTTTGATGTTGAGCTTCAGACCATTTTTGGTGCTCTCCTCTTTCACCCTCATTAAGAGGTTCTTTAATTCCTCCTCACTTTCTCAGGAGATAGATGAGGTGGTCAGGCACTCCCATTTCTTTAAGAACTTGCCATAGTTTGCTGTGGTCCACACAGTCAAAGGCTTTTGCGTAGTCAATGAAGTAGAAGTAGATGTTTTTCTGGAACTCTCTGGCTTTCTCCATAATCCAGCGCATGTTAGCAATTTGGTCTCTAGTTCCTCTGCCCCTTCAAAATCCAGCTTGTACTTCTGGGAGTTCTCGGTCCACATACTGCTGAAGCCTACCTTGTAGGATTTTGACCATAACCTTGCTAGCGTGTGAAATGAGTGCAATTGTACAGTAGTTGGAGCATTCTTTGGCACTGCCCTTCTTTGGGATTGGGATGTAGACTGATCTTTTCCAATCCTCTGGCCACTATTGAGTTTTCCATTGATGATGATAAAAAAAAAAAGCGCACTGGTCCTTTGATGTTGGGCTGTGGCACCAGGGTGGGTGACATGACCTTTAGCCTGGTTTGTTCCTTTTTGCACACCACACACAGAATGATTAAAGTGGTAGGAAAAGCTTCCCCCAACTCTGCCTTGGCTGTCTCTAGCAAGCATGTCATTGCTAGCACCACTCTGGCAGCCATTGATGATGATTAAATCCTCTGCGAGCTAGCAAAAATTTAATGCAACTTGCTAGGCACGTTGGACACCTCACTACTCACTATACCACCCCATGGATGGTGTGCAATGTGTTCCAGCAAAAATAATGCACATCTTTATTAAATTTGGTTCATCCTGCTAGTTCGGTACACAGCCTGTGTAGATTCAATAAGATTTTGAATTCAAATAATGTATGATTTCCTTCCTTTCAAATCAAGGGGGTAATGTCGGCTTATATAAATTTTTGGGGGGGTAAAAGGTAAAAGAGTTCCCTGACCCCTGGCATAAGTATTACATTTGGTAATGGCTTAAGAAACCTGTCTGACAAAGTGGATGTGTCCACGAAAGCTTACATTAAAATATAATAGTTTTTAAGGTGCCACATGTTTTTGTCTTTTTGTTTTGTTTTGTTTCTTTGGATTTTGCCTGATATGCTTGCAGAGACTAACACGGCTACCTCTTCTAAAACTACTTGCAATTCTGGAAAATGGTAGAAAATCAGAGGTTGTTTTTTTTTTAAACTTTATTTATTTGTACCAGAGCATTGCACAATTCAAAATCATGGGTGCCCATGAAATATAGGCAAAATCAAAAACCAATTAAAATGCCAAGACTGACAGTCAGCCTGTTTTTGACCAGAAGTGGTCAGAGCTTGAAGTGTGTGCGAAACGTTTCCTCAGCTTCCGCCATCCTCCAGAGGGTCGCCGTTCATGAAGTTGGTGGGTTTGGTGCTATTCCAGTGCGACGCTTCTGGAAGTAAAGGATTTGCCAGCTGCACACCATGGCCCAGGAGATGCCCGGGTGTACTCACAATGCTTTTTCAGTCTTCTATGTTCTGAATTGCATGGATAACATCCACACATAAAGAAGGATCTTCTGTTTACAAGATTGGTCTCTACATGAAGAGAGCAACAGAAAGGGTGATGGGCAAGCAGAGCTAGCATGCTCCTTCCCTTCACTTATTTAGTCTGTGTTCTAACATAATGCTGGAATAATTCTTTTCTGTAGTTGCACTTAAGGAATGTGTTAACAGCTGAACAACATTCCAGTCTGTAATTCCAGCTTATCTCTCAGAGCAGTTTTGAGTATTAAGCATTGTTGAATTTCATTCCAAACTTTAAAGAAGTCAGGGAAGCAACTATCTCAGACATTTGCATTTATGTCCTTGGGTACACTTGACATTTTTAGCTCCCATGGTACATCTCAGTGTGAATTCGAATATGCAGAAGCTGTGTAAATAGCAATTTAGATTCCAGTGGAGTTCTGACGCTAGGTTTCCTGAGTCGTCTGTCACTACTTCATATGAGTGTCCTGAAAGAATCCTCCAGCTTTTTGTGTCCACATTCTGTCAAGGCCGCGTGAGCCCAGCTGAGACACTTGTTACATTTTCTGTCCAATTCTCAGGCAGATCCCTAAGTCTCCTTCGGAACAGTGTATAAGTCTGACTGATTTACTTTTGAAAACTGAGGACAACTTTCTGTAACATTGTGTCCTTATTTATGCTGATTGTTACGTCATTGAGTTCTCACATGAGAAGATCACATCCAGATATATTCTGATATTGCGGTAGATGGATTTCTAATCAGAATCTAAGAGAAATCTTGGATCTTGATCATGGGATTATAGACCATAAAAATAACCCATTTTGTAGCTTTTCCATAACTTATTCCATTAATACAAAATGTTATAAAATTTGTTATAAAAAAATCAAATTTTAGACAAAACAACATCTTTCTATCCGATAAACATACTACTACTCTCTAACCCAGGGATGGCAACTTTCTTACTCTTCTAGGTGATGTGGTATTATTTTCTTTAAATAGCAGTCTTTGGAAGGGTAGAAACATCCTTTGCCTCAAATACTCATCAGTCATACTCAGGAAATACTCATCAATTTTTTGGCTCAATAATAATAGTGATAGTTTTGTGTTTTACTCTTCACTTGGGCTCAAAGCATGCCTATCCTTGCCTTGAGAGATATCCCGTATCCCACATATTTTTTCCTCAGCTAAAGTCTAAATATAGCTATCCATTGTTTCATGTCATTTTTCCTAATAAGTAAGTCTTCTGCTTTTCTCTGTAACTGTTCAATCTCACTGGAGTTACACGAGAATGATAATTATCATTTTTGTAACCTGCTTAGCCTTTCCAGTTATGTGGCAAGCTCAGCAGCAGTTATTCATTATTATGAAGTATTTCTCTTTTTGAACAAATGTACCCTCTGTGTGATGGTAGCCCATTCCTCAATTCTCCAAATTTATTCAAAGCTGTATATCTTTTGACAGAAAGAATAGTGTTTTTCTAGTTCCTTTTCCAAAACTCGGAACAGAAAATGGAGGCCATGTAGATATAGGAAGATTTAATTTGCACTTTTTAAAAAAGGTAAACATTTCTAGAGAAAAGTGTCCCATGAGACTAGATAGTGAGACTCGGGTAGTGACTTGATGCTGAGTCGTGTATATCAGAAATGAGAATGTTCGTTCCAAACTGAGACCTTCAGAAAAGTACTGCTATCATTGCCATTTTGTCCTCAGCTTTTTTTGAAAGTCTGGCGATTTGAACCAGCTTTGAATAGTTTTTCGAGGTGAGCATTTTTGCTCATAACAGGTTCCATTTCCTCACCAGACTTTCCCTTTTAGGGCTTCTTCCAACCACATTGTATTGCTTTTCTTCCCAGTACTTTTGTGGCTGTTTGTTTTAATACGTCAGGGTGGGGGGTGGGGATGGAATTCCAGGTGGAATTTACAATGGGAAGCTCCCCCCATTTAAAAACAAAATGAGGGGGGAAAAGCCATGCACAAACATTGGGAATAAGGGTGAAACAGAAGATTTAGGATAAAGACCTCCAGGTGGATTTCCTATTTCAGGAAATAGCAGGCTAGCAGATTGCTCCTCAGCTAAGAGGGAGATGTACAAATGAATGAAAAAAGGGTCATTTTTTGTGTGTATGGATAGTTCTGTCCTTAACACTTTACTGGGTTGTTGTTGTTTTAATTGTTCCCTAATGCTCCCTGTGGCATTCGCCCAGGTCATGAATATTCATATGCTATTTGCATAGACCAATGGGAGTGCTGGAGGGGCGGAGTCATGAGGTATAAGAGACTCAGCAGGAGGAGGAGGAGATAGACATAGAAAAGGTTTAGATAGGGTTTTGAGATGGAGAATTAGAGAGTTGAGAGAGTTTTGGAGTTTGGGCGGGAGAATGGTGGCTGAGGGTGGATAAAGAAGAATGTTTGTTTAAGAGTTAACAACATTGCTTGTTCTGTCAACACCTGTATCAATAAACAATTTCTATTTGGTTCTTTTAAAATGACATATGGCCTGGACATCTATCATTAATAATAAGTATTGTTGATGAAATCAACTGGTGGCAGCTGAGGGGCACGTAGCGTGAGCTCCTTTGTTTGGTGAAACAAACAGGGTCCACGTGGAATCGTGACACTCCCCATTTGTTCCTACTTGTGCGAACAGGTGGCAGTGTTCTGTCATCCCTTTAATTCTCAACCCATTCTCCTGATGCTGGGTACTTTCTGTGCTAGAGGTGTGAGGGGTGTCTCATAGGCTCTTGGCTTCAGGTGAGGAGCAAGAGCTCTAACCACAAGCCTGGTGTCCCATCTCCTTTAATTCCTCCATTTACAGTCCAGTCCTCACTTGGCTAATCAGATTACATACATATATTGGACACTTTGTGTCCTCTTATGACATTACTATATGTTGATTGGCTACTCTAATCTTAGGATTCTGTCCAAGATAAGCGAGCAGGATTCCAAGTACTGGCTTTTAAGGTTGACTTTGTTTCCATTAATTGCTTCTCCTGTTAGCATCTCTTTTATTAGTGAATAGTAATGTATCTTGGAATGTACTCCTAGATTACTTTCATGCACACCTTGACTAATTTTTCCCAGTAGATTGGATTGAGATGTCTCATGCACTGTCTAGTCAGTTTTTTTTTTATTGGTTTCAGTTAGTAAGACAAGGCACTTGCACATTGTAAAGTTACTACCTCTCCTTTAGATCCTTGCCCATCCTGGCTGTTAAAATCTGCCAGGAGTACATTGATAGAATGGGCTACTCATGCTATCAGTGCTTCTCTTCAGGAAGCCATATGCCCTCCTGCTTAAAAGAAAACATAAAGTCCCTTTCTTAAGAAAACTAATTTGGTGATGGATGATTTGAAGAACTTCAGACTGGTCTCAAATATTCCTTTTTGGAGCAAGTTAATCAAGAGGGTTTTGACCAAACTCCAGGAGGCAGTGGAAGACAGGAGGGCCTGGCGTGCTCTGGTCCATGGGGTCACAAAGAGTTGGACATGACTTAACGACTAAACAACAACAATCAAGAGGGTGGTTGCTGACCAGCTGCAGGTGACAGTCTGGATCCATTTCAGTTGAGGTCCAGACTGTGCTATGGGACTGGAACAGCATTGGTCACCCTGCAAGATGATCTCCTGAGGGGGGCAGGAGGAGTGAACCCTAATGGATCTTTCTGCAGCTTTTGATACTGTCAACCACATTATCCTTTTGGAAAGGCTATCAAATTTAGGGATCAGGGGCTCTGCTGGGGTTGCTACCTCCTTGGGATCTCTCCTATGGGGTCTCATAGAGGTTGACCATCTCCCCAGTGCATTTTAATATCCACATGAAGCTGCTGGAAAGGTTATACAGAAATTTGGGATTTGCTGTCACCAGTATGCTGATGACACACAGCTCTATCTCTCCTTTGCTTCATCTGCAGGTGATGTTGTACAGGTCCTTGAGCACCGCCTAGTGCTCAAGATAATGGACTGGAGAAGGGCCAATAAACTGAAACTGAATCCAGATAAGACAGAGATCCTACTGTTAGGAGGATCATTGGCCCAGTTAGAAGGAAACTTACTTGTCCTCAATAGTGTTACACTCCCCATGAAGAACAGGGTCCACAGCTTGGGGTACTCCTGGACCCAGTACTCTCTATGGAAGTTCAAATATCTACCATGGCCAAGAATCTTTTTTATCAACTCCAGTTGATTGCCCAGTTGCACCCCTGGATAAGAAATGCCTACTAAAGTGGTTCACACATTGGTAATTTCAAAAATATACTACTTCAATGCTCTTTATGTAGGGCTGCCCCTGAAAACAGTATGGAAATTTTAGCAGGTTCAAAATGAGGTGGCCAGACTGATTTCTGGGAGTAGTAAATTCAATCATATATCCTCAGTCTTGGCTTGCCTTCAGTGGCTCCTTTCACTTTACATGCTCAATTCAAGGTGCTAGTTATTACCTATAAAGTCCTTAACAATTTAGGACCTTGATACTTGCTGGAACATCTCTCGTAGAAATCCGCTACCCATTTCACCACTCCTTTATGCCCATATTGCTAAAAGCGGCCATACCAAAGGAGGGCAAAAAGACAATAACAGGGAATCAGACCTTTTCGGTGATGGCCCCCAGTTACAAAATGGGGTGCGGTTCCCTCCCTCCTTATGTTGAAGAAATCGGTGCAAACAGAATTATTCAAAGCTGCCTTCAACAACTGATTCCTTGGATGTTGTTAATTTTAATGTTAATTTTAATTCTGCCCCCCTCTTTTTGTATGAATTTTACACCTACAGTGGTACCTCGGTTTGCGAACGCCTTGGTTTACGTAGTTTTCGGTTTACGAACCGAAATCCATAGAAAATAATGCCTCGGTTTACATTTTTTTCCTCTTTTTTCCGCAGTACAAAAGGGTTTCCCCAGGGCGCATTGCGCCTATAGCGCTGCCCCTTTCCTAACGCAATTGGCGTTTTGGTTTACGAAATTTCCACATTACGTAATGTCGCGTAGAATGGATTAGTTTCGTAAACCGAGGTACGCCTGTATTTTTGTGAATCACCATATTGTTGAATGGATGTTGTTATGTGGGGATTTGTAGGGTTTTCCGTTTTAACCTATAAACTGTCCAGAGTACTACTTCTGCTAATGGAGAGGTATTTAAGTTACATTACATTACATTAATAAAATATTTGAATGAGTGTGAAAGAGTGGATCATCACAGAATTAACATTAAATTTAGATATTTGTGATTTTGATTATTATTCCAGAAATTAAACAGTTGCTGTATTCTTGTAGTTGATTGGTTTATAATATAATCAAAGATGTAAGATGGAACAAATCCTCTGAGCTGCTGGGACATATGTTGGTATTTCACAGCCATGGCTTTTGGTTTAGATCACTGACCAGTAATGATCAGATTGTCAGTGTTTATTATGGGTAAAGGTTCGTGTGTACCTATATATATACACCCTGCTGTTGGACTTGTGGCCATTCAACTATCCAAAGACAAGCACATTCCAGAGAAATTCTATTCTTAATATGAATGTTCCTGATATTTCTCTATGTAAGGAAAGTCAATAGGAGGTTTATTTCAATTTTAAATTTGGTATTCCAGATCTTTCTCATGTACACACTTACTAGGTCTTGTACTGAAAAGCAGAAATGAGGAACATATGGTTCCCTGAATGACAGACTACACTTACCATCATCCTTTGCCAGTAACCATGCTGACTGGAGTTGATTGGAGCTGGAGTCTCAACAGCATTATGTAATGCACCATAAAAACTTTTGGTACTAGGTAAATTAAACATATATGAAAAATAAACACTTGAGAGGACCAGGGGTTCAGCCCCACCACCACCCACACATACCCTTAAATCTCAATAGTTTCTGTGTGGATAGAATGTTTTACAAAAGAAAACATCCAGCATCCAGTGTGCTATAACTCACTTTGAGGGAAAAGGCACAGATCTCTCCCTTGGCTGTAAGAATGCTCCATGTAGAGATGTACCTACTGGTTTGCTTATACCCTCCGTCCTTTCTCTGTATTGGTTTTCTAAAAGACTTGCTGAGTTTTTATTCTTAGCAGTAAATCTTGAACAGTACATCTTGATTTAGCTCTGTGGTTTAGGCAGCTGGAGCCAGAGGTTGGGCATTGGATTCTCCACTGTGCCTCCTTGATGGGCTAGACTTGATGATTCACAGGGTCCCTTATAGCTCTGCAGTTCTATGATGATGATGATTTATCATCCTGCCTGAAAAGCAATTTGCCTGTGGTTTTGATCTCCCCCTGATTTTACCAATGACCTGATCCTGTGTTCCATTTTTATCACTTTAGTTCCAGATGAATAGACTTGATGGACAAGAAGATAACATAGGGCATTCCTGTTACCAGCCAAAACCAACAACCCCCAAAGTAACAATTCTTACTAATATCTTTCTTTGATAACTATTCACCGGGAATGCCACTGTGCTCCAAATTCCTCTCCTTTTTGGTCTGCTCTGTTTTTCTTTAAGGTAATCGAGGGTATGTCTTAGGAACAAAGGTCCAGCTGTAAGTTTAAAAATGTAAAATGAAAACAGCTGACTAAAGAGAGAAAGAAAGAAAGAAAGAAAGAAAGAAAGAAAGAAAGAAAGAAAGAAAATACAGGAGGGAAAATCCGTAATAGCAGCCACTATTCTCTCTTGAGAAGTACTCTAGGCTAGAGCTACCATCCTAAACTCTTGATGTTACATAGTTTTTACATGAAAAGTGATGGAGACCTGAAAATGGGTCCCCAAATTGAAATCTAAGAAGATAGAAGGCCAATAGGATCTCTTCAGTTCAATTTGCCAACCTGCAACTTACAGTCTCCATGTTAAGGCATGAAGTAATGCTAATGTTCTTCATGTACCTGTATTGTTAAATGTCAATAATAGAGCTAAATTTTATAACAACAATAGGTATTGCCAAGTGTTTTCATGTTAAAAAGTGCCTTTACAGTGCAATCTTATCCGTGTTTATCCAGAAGAAGACCCCCTTGAGTTCTGTGTGATTTACTGAATAGATGTGTATGGTTGGATCCTTTTAGGAAAAAGACAGCCGATATATATATATAGTGATGGTGGTGGTGATGCAATGACTGGCTCTGTCTTTCGGACCCTACTGATGTTTTTGCAGTGTGGAAGCCCTGACCCTTGGTCCTTCGAGTCAGTCCTCTTCCTTCCTGGAACCAGCCAGTGAAGCCTCGTTCCATCTCACTTTTTTGTAAGAGAGATGAGGTCGGAAAAATGAAGCAGATGGGTTGAGCGCTGGAAACTGTGAGAGGGCACCCAAAGCAACATAATGCTAGCTCACTACAAAGGAATCCGAGGAACCATGCTAACTGCTTATAAGAAATAAAAGCAAACTTCTGCTATTAAAAAAAAAGAGTGGGGGGAGATGTTCTTTCTTTTAGACAACAAAGGGATATGAAGGCAGGGAATTAGTCTCTTGAGGAGATATTGTTTCTGCCTTGAGGTAGCCCAGAAGAATATCCCTATGGGCTTTTAAGGTTAAATTTCAAGATATCTTTTGTTGGATTAATGTGTCTTCCACAAAGTAATGTTCGCTCAAAAGAAGCTGTGAAAATGTGATCAGCATACGCAGAGGGTTCACATGCGGGAGAGCTTTTTGTGTCAGTAACAAAACAGACATACCCTTGTTTGATTTTGCAAGCAGCAAAAGGAAGACGGTTTACTCTGAAGACTGTCAAATGATAGGAACGGTAGAGTTGGGGAAAAAACTTTCAGCTGCTTTCTTTGTGTCTGTTTGGTGAATCACTTTGGGGCTATCCTTTTAAGAAATTGCACAGACAGGGTGATTTTATTTGCCTCACAGATGTTATTTGTGGTTTTTACAAGTAGCACATGTAGGTGTGGACTTTGGTCTTTTTCATTCTTCTTTTTCATGTAATGCTCTGTGTTTTGGAGTGTGTGTGTGTGTGTCTTAAAGATGCAAGAGAAATTAACATTCTCTCACACCCATATGCCGGGATATGATGTTATCTGAAGGCTGAAAAGCACCAAAGGTGGAATAGTGACATCCATCTTTCCAAAAGTATATAACTAAGGCCAGATAAAAGTGATGTATGGATAATGATCTCACATATGGTTTGAATGAACTAAGCAATAGAATGAAAGCTAATTCAGACCAAGAGCTATGTTCATAGATGTGGGGTTATATATGGGCACATTTTCTTATGTATATTTCTAACTCGGGGCTTAAGGTTCTGGCACTTTTTTATATTTACCTGTCACAAGATGATGATCTGTGGCAAACATTAGCTACTGAACTATCCTTTTGCACGGAGAATACGGTGAAATAATGGTTACTGGCATGTTTGCTGCAGCCAGCAAGACTGTGGGTTGTGCTTGTGTCCCCTCCTGTGTTTTACAAAATCTGAAACCTAATGTACAATCTAGTTCACAGGGCACCAAAGGTTTAAGCTTGAAAATTATGGGGTTGTGTTTTAAAATGAGTAGATGAGCTCACACTTTGAAAGAGGCCTCAGGCTGAAATCCCAGGGTTTGTGGAAAAGAACTTTCTTTGCTTTGGAGTGTTTCTCTTAGTCAAAGGGTCTGGGGCACAGATATTCTTGGACTTCCACTCCCAGAGGCTTTAATTATTGGCCTTGCTAGCTACGGTTTCTGGGAATTGTAGTCCAAGAACATCTGGGGGACCAAACTGGGAAATCACTACTCTTTAAGCTCTTTTCCTTGCTATTTGGTTCTTAGGTTACCATACAACCACCCCCAAGAGTACATGCATTTTCCACTTTTTTTGCTACCCACCCTTGCAGCCATTGGCAAAATATGCCAAACTAACCTAAATAATGGCAGAGTTAGAAATGTAAAGTTTCCTCAGCATGAGATTTAACTTTTGAACAGGGATTTTTGGGGGGTGGGGGGGACTGGGTGGGGTTGTTTTGTTGACTTAATGTATGGAGAATCCGGCCATGATTCAGACAGAAAAGATGCAAACTCTATTATTCTTAGAACATAAAATTCGATGTAATGCTGTCAGCCATCATGCTGCATTTACCTGTAATGCAAGAAAGAGAAAAGCAGTTTCAGGATCTTAGCATTCTTATGTCATCCCCACACTTCGTTAACTGGGTGGAGGGAGGGACCAGCAGAAAAATTGGTGCTGGAAATGTATTATTTATTTGTGCATTTGTGTACTACTTCTCAACAGAAAAGTCTTCAAACAATTCACCTGTGTTCAGTAGATTCAGTCACAGCATCAGCAGATGCTGATGTAATGGTCTTGTTCTCCTGAACAAAAATAAAGTCTTACTAACCTTGTCCCTGATTATCCACATTTATTTGGCTACACCAAAATATCTCTCCAGTGAGTGAATGTGGCTTTCCCACTCCATGTTCGTTCTCAGAACTCAGTGTCCATTTATTCATCTGGTACATATGCATATGCTATAAAGACAGATATTCAGACTAAGAAATCAGCTAATATGTTCTTAACCCAATCGCATATGTCCACATATGGATTTATTGGGAATAACAACACTAGCAGCAGAAGATTGCTGCTCCTTAAAGAGTTCATTTTTCAGTTTCAGAGTGTGCACAACTCTGTACCATTGCATGCATGTTGTGCAACCCAAAATTGTTTCAGTGGCATCAGTGCTGTTGTGCATATAGAGCTACATAACAGGATACATGCCAGCGGTATTAAACTGGTAACCCCCTAGAAACATTAGCAGAACTTTTTTTATTACAGGCCTATTTGCAGGGGAAAAAAGTTGTTTGAAATGCAGGTAAAAATCAGAACAGTCCATAGATGTATCCATGTAGAAGTGAATGTGTGGTGTATCACTCCACTGACTTATATAGGTTAATTTCATTCTGTAGATGGAGCCTACCCAAGAGAGCTTCCTCCTCCATGATGGATCTGCACAGAAATGAATGCCCTTGTTTCATTTGATTAATCAAAACAAGGGCATTCAACTCCAAATCAGCTACCCCAATATCCCTTTGATCTCCAGTCTCAAAGGAGGGATGGACTGGCTATTGATTTCACCAGGCTGTGTGCTTGCTCTCACTACAAATAAATTTCTTTTCTGGTCAAAGATGTGGAATTTCTTTGATAAAACATGTACAAGTATGTCATCTCATCTACTGTTCATTTACCTACAATCTACACTCTCATCCTACTCTAGCCGCACTGCTCAAAATGTTTGGCTCTGGGCCTGGGTGTATTAAAAATAATTGACTACACAGATTAGCTTATGGCTAGTTAGTATGAATCAGTCTACCAAATTCAAGCATGGTGGATTATGGATACGTAATTCAAGATAGCAACAATTACAGTGATTATTTTTATTAAATAAAAATAGCTATCCCATCTTTATGTAGAGATGAGAACTGATTTCTTTGGGGGGGAAATGGGTGTGAGCCCAATTGGTAGTTTCAGCTATAGTAGACTTACTGAATCACTGAGATCTACCTAACTTTGGACTCACCATGCAGAAGTTAATTCATTGGGTCTGCTCTAGTTGAAACTAGCAAATGGATTTAGGCCTGTTTTTTTAAAAAAAAAAACCTAGTAATAATCCATAAAATACTGAACAAATCAGTAATCTAGCATCAAGCTCCCTTTTAAATTAAAAGCAAGAGACTGGGTGCTTAAATATTCCCCAACATAACTGGAGCCTGTGTCTTTTTGCCCCCAAAATTGGCATGTTCGTTATTTTCCAAAACTTTTTCCTGATAGCTTTGAATTGGTAGGAAGCATTCAAATATCTAATCCCTTGCTTGCAAATGGCATAGTTCAGGTCTATCCAGGGCTTCTGATCTCTTTTGCCCTCAAGCCAAATGCTGTAAGTCCAGAGGAAAAGAAAAAGAAAGAAAGAAAGAAGGAAGGAAGGAAGGAACATGAAAAAAACAGAGGGGGCATGAGAGGGAATAAGAATAATTCACCTGAAGGCCATTGGTGGTATCCAAAGTTATTTCTTATGAAGGACAGCTTCTGCTGCTTAGAGGTTAACCTTACTTTTCTTAAACATGGAACACTGTTTGACGATATCACTTCAGCTGCAAAGAAGGGCTTTCAGAGAAACACCCTTGCTTTTTTCTCCCCAGACAAAACTACATAACTTTAGATGGAAGCGAACAAAGGTATTAGATCACAGCCACTGGGTGCTAGGAATCGGGAGCGACAATGAACTTTAAACAATGCCTCTCCGAAGTTTAAGAATGTCGAATAAAAACAGCAACAGCTAAAAACTTTCTCATTTTTCTTTCTCTGGCCTTGGAGGTTTCGAAATACGTGACTTATCTATCAATAAGGGGAATGTATAAATAAAAACCTGGTTCCAGTGCCAAGCTTGGAAACTGATCTCAGTGTTGCTTTCCATTGACAGATAACAAATATGCTCCTGCGGTCACTCTCAATGGTTTCATCTTTATTCTTGGAGGAGCTTATGCACGAGCGACCACCATCTATGACCCAGAAAAAGGCAATATTAAAGCAGGCCCCAACATGAACCACTCCAGGCAGTTCTGCAGGTGAGACAAGAGTGAATCAAATTTGATTGAATTGCTTCCAGTGTTTCTTTCTACAGGAGAAAGTTACTGCATTACAGCAAGAAACACAGTGGGAATGGAGATGGCATGCAGTATGCTTCTTACTGTTTCTAATAGTGTACTTTTAAGGTCATCGTGTCCTCTAATCGATATCACAGGTTAAAATTATCTGGCTTGTGTGTCAGTTTGAATGCTTTCTCTTGGTGCTTAAGCATAAAGATCTCTCAGGTGTTCTCTAGTGTGCTCTTTGAGATTTGAGACCAAAAATGAGTTTGCCTTTATTTTGCTGCAGTCTGAAACTTAAGAATGTATCTACACCACACAGTTATAGCAGCTTGATGCCACTGTAACTGCCTACAGAATCCTGAGGTCTGTGGTTTGGTAAGGCATTTAGAATTCTTTGCTGTAATTCAAAGGTGTATTCTCAGGCTCTCTAGCAAAGAATTCCATGTCTCTCATCAAATTCCAAATGCTATCATTCCACATGATGGAACCATGGCAGTTCAAATGGAATCGAACTGCTACCACTGTATAGTGTAGGTATAACTAAAGACACTTGGCAGCCATTTTCTAGGCAGTCGTTTAAGGTAGACCCTTGTTCAACATGTTTTGCTTCCCACGCAAATTCTTTTGTAGACAGTTATATTAAAAATTGAGCCAAGAACTCAGAACCATGGATTATGTCTAATGCATGAAGTTTTCCCCACAATGACCGTACCTGACTCTTCCCCACCCACCTGGAAAGTGAGGTTATGAAGGCAAGGCAGAGACCTGCTATACATCATTAAACCTTTGTTCAGACGGCTTGGGGATGTTCAAAGAGCCTTAGAGATTCTTAGAAATGTCTAGAATTCAGATAAATGACATTCTAATGTTGCTGTTCTCCAGTATTTTATGATAGCAATTTAGATGGTCAGTGCTGATCAAAGGAGAAGGGTATGTCATATTTTAAAAGCCTTTTAATATCAAAAGCTGCTAGTGGTGTGGCAGAAATCTCCTCCAAATTTTAAAAATTTCACCTGAAATGCAAACAGGACTCCAGAAGGTGTAAAGATTTTGTCCCATGCTTGCATGCTTGTATCGGAGCTACAAATGCAACTTTAACGCAAGCATAGCATTGATCCCTAGGGTTATTGTTTATGACACGGCATGTTACAGAAGGCTGAAATATGCTAGCCATTTTGTACCACCAGCAGCAAAAGAATCTATTTATTCTGAGCAGAGTCAGAGGAGATTCATGTTGGATTAATTTTTCATGCAGACGTTCCAGGCTCTCGATTGCCCACTCACTGCTGTTTCTTACATCTTTTTTACCTCCTGGCTCTTTTGTATAAAACTCTCCCCACCCCAGCCCTTTGCCTATATGTGGGTAAAACCATCAGGTGAGAAGGCCACTACATTCATCTAGTAATGTGGTCTCTAATCCACCAAACCCCTGGGCCACCATGCATCTGGTCATTTTAAACTCATATTTGGTTTGTGCGTCCAAAAAAGGGGTTTATGTGCAGGAAATTAAGCAAAACCAGTATGTGGTGACGTCCGTGAAGGCAAATCTGCATTGTACAAACCATCTACAGCCATGGCCAAAAATATTGGCACCCTTGCAATTCTGTCAAGAAAGTGCAACCCTTCTCTCAGAAAATGGTTGCAGTTACAAATGTTTTGGTACTCACATGTTCATTTCTTTGGTTTGCGTTGGAACAACACAAAAAAACAGAGAAGAAAAGTCAAATCTGATACAGTCCCACACAGAAACCCAAAAATGCACTGGCCAAAACTATTGGCACCCTTAACTTAATATTTGGTAGCACCCCCTTTGGAAAAAATAACTGAAATCAATTGCTTCCTGTAACCATGAATGAGTTTCTTACACCTCTCTACTGGAATTTTGGACCATTCCTCTTTTGCAAACTGTTCCAGGGCCTTTAGATTTGAAGGATGCCTTCTCCCAACTGCTGTTTTGAGATCTCTCCACAGGTGTTCTATGGGATTCAGATCTGGACTCATTGCTGGCCATTTCAGAACTCTCCAGCGCTTTGTTTGTAACCATTTCTGAGTGCTTTTTGAAGTGTGTTTTGGGTCATTGTCCTGCTGGAAGACCCATGACCTCTGGTGGAAACGCAGCTTTCTGACACTGGCCACTACGTTGTGCCCCAAAATCTTTGGTAATCATCAGATTTCATGATACCGTTCACACAGTCAAGGCATCCAGTGCCAGAAGCAGCAAAGCAACCCCAAAACATCTTTGAACCTCCACCATGTTTGACTGTAGGGACTGTGTTCTTTTCTTTGAATGCCTCATTTCTTTTTCAGTCAACAGTGCCATGATGTCCTTGACCAAAAAGCTCTACTTTTGTCTCATCTGTCCACAGTACGTTCTCCCAGAAGGATTGTGGTTTTGTCACATAAGTTTTGCCATACTCCAGTCTTGCTTTTTTATGCCTTTGTGTCAGCAGTGGTATCCTCCTGGGTCTCCTACCATAGCGTCCCTTTTCATTCAGATGGCGACGGATAGTGCGAGCTGACACTGTTGTGCCCTGTGTCTGCAGATCAGCTTGAATTTGTTTGGAAGCTAATCTGGGTTCTTCTTCGTGGCCTCTGTGAATCACACTGTGGGTAATCCGCGCATGCGCGGAGCCTCTTCGGACATTCTAGAGCTTCTGCGATAGCAAAAAGGTACATTAGAGCAGACCCCTCCCCCTTGGTATATGTACCTTGGCGCCAAGGCTCTCCCTTCAGTTTCTTTCAACCGCCACGTTGAGAGCCTCTATCGTTCCTTCTGCATGAAAACTGAAAGCGAAAGGAAAGGAAAGTTATTCAATTTTCTTAAATTTTATCCTAATATAACAGGCTATTACTAATACTATATTTGCAGACCAAGAAGAAATATGCTCCGGCCTTAGGGCCGAAGCAATTCCTCCCCCCCCCCCCCCCATTAACCGATCTTCAGTTCATGGCCTCTTCTGACCCATTTAAGCGATGTGTGGCCTGCAATAACAAGATTCTGCTCTCAGACGGCCACGCTAAATGCCTTTTTTGCCTCAGTGAGGCTCATCAAACCTCATAGTGTCCTCATTGCAAAAACTTTAAACACAGAGTTCACAGCCACCTTTCTTGGCTTAAGCTTCAGCTCTGGGAGCAATCTCTCCAGCCAGCTAAACCAATGGCTAAACCTTCCTGCAAGTCCATATCCCACGCTAAAGCCATGGATAAAGCAGTTTCCGAAGTGGCGAAACAGCGCCCATCAGCTACTCCATCTCGCTCTGATTCTGTGCCTTCCACGTCCATGGTCACACGAGTGCATAAAGCCAAGCAGTCGAAGTCAAAGCCCTCGACATCAAAGACAGCACTAAAAAGGAAACCGTCCATGGACGCTTCCTTGGCGCCTGACCCTTCGTCACTGAAGAAGGCTAAGTCCTCAAAATCAAAGCCTCTTCCAGCTGCCTCCCTGACTCCACAACCACCAGAGTCTGGAGATCTGGTCTGTATTGGTTCCCTTTCAGATGAGGAACCACTTCCACCTCACCAACAGTCACCTTCGCAGTCTCCCAAATGGGAACAGAGGATCAACCAGCTGACAGCTTCTCCCGGCAACCCGCAACGTTCCTCAGGCTCTCTTGAGTGCGTCCTCACCAATTGCCTCTCTAGGCCCACATGGTGCTGAAACTCAGCCAGAGACTGTGCCTTACCCTGCCCCAGTAGGCCTACCACCTCGGCCTCCAGCACATCAACCCACATTTACCATGAGGGTTGCCAACTATCAAGGAGCTATGGGTGCCTATCAATGTTTCCTCTGGGACAGCATGTCTACTTTCATTGACGCACTCCCCGAGGACAGGAGAGTCCTAGCTCAAACCTTTCAACAAGAAGGCCTTTCAGTGGCCTAACAGCAAATGTTGTCGGCCAGACATCCAGTTGATGCCACATCTAAGTCCATGGCCACCTCTGTAGTGTTTCGCCATTTCTCATGGCTCAGAACCGCTGGCCTCGCAGAGGATGCGCGCAGACGCAGTGAAGACCTCCCATTTGACGGGGTAGGTCTCTTTAATGCCGAGACAGATGATACCCTTGAAAATGTACAAAATAAGAGAACAGGTGCCAGACATTGGGTACCCTACGTATCAGCAGCACCCCCAGCGCACCCAATGGTGGCGCCGTTATAATTCATACCAAAAATTCCAGCAGGAACCACAAAGACAGGCATCCTTTATGCCCTATTACAAACAACAACTCTATCGAGCCAAACCGTGTCAACAGACCACAACCAGGCACAACGACCGCAAACCTAAACAGCAAGTTTGACGCCCAGCCGGCCAAGATTCCAATACAACCTCAAAACATCCTCCCTCCTGCCCTTTGGAAACACTTACCTATGTGGAACGACATCACCACAGATTCCTGGGTCCTCTCCATCATAAAAAGCAGGTACCGCATACGAGTTCCACCAGCTTCCTCCACCATCTCACACCACCACGCCCCTGTCCCAAACTCTGCAGGATGAAATTCAGGCATTGTTAATCAAAGACGCCATAGAATCGGTACCACCACATCAGACAAGCAAGGGTTTTTTCTCTCGCTATTTCACCGTCCCCAAAAAAGACGGAGGCCTTCGCCCCATTCTCGACCTCAGGGAGCTAAATCAATACATCACTACCACCAAGTTCCATATGGTTACTTTCGAGTCTGTCCTCCCTCTCCTACACAGGAAGGACTGGTTCGCAGTAATAGATCTCAGAGACGCATATTTTCACGTCTCCATCCACCCTTTTCACAGGCCTTACCTACGCTTCCAACTAGGAACTCAGGCCTACCAATTCAAAAGACTTCCATTCGGACTCGCAACAGCTCCTCGAGTATTCACCAAATGCATTGCCCCTGTGGCAGCATACCTCAGACTCCACAAAATCCATATTTTTCCGTACATCGACGACTGGCTCCTCAAAGCTCATTCCTGTCGCAAGGTGCAACAAGACATTTCCTTCACCTTGTCCCTCCTCTGGGATCTTGGCCTTGCAGTAAACCTGCAAATATCCAAATTACAGCCTGCAGGACTGGCTCACTACATAGGAGCGATCCTAGATTCCAAACATGCTCAAGCCTTTCTCCCACCAGACAAACGTCTCAACTTGTTAGATTTACTCCATGCCTTTACCCCTCACGCGTTTGTACCTGCGCTAACGGTCCAATGTGTCCTGGGCACTATGGCGTCCATGACTTCAGTGGTCCAACATGTCCGCCTCAAAATAATGTCCCTTCAATCATGGTTCCTGGCCTCATTCAACCCGATAACAGATCCACCACATACCCTATTGCGAGTCACTCCAGAATTCGCATCCCAGCTCACATGGTGGCATTCTACACAAAACCTGATGATGGGATGGCCCGTTCAACAACCATGTTCACAAATCCACGTTATGACAGGCGCCAGCCTCATTGGCTGGGGTGCTCACTGCCAATCCTTACGGATTCACGCCCAGTGGTCACAGAGAGAAAAGCTGCTCCATATCAACGGGCTAGAGCTACTAGCAGTAATAAAAGCTTGCAAGGCTTTCAGAGACCACCTTACAGGCAAAGTGGTTCAAATAGCCACAGACAACACTACCAGAATGTACTGTATCATCAAACAAGGGGGCACTCACTCCCCAAGCCTCCTTTATCTGGCTGTTGACCTCTGGGAGTGGTGCCTCGCCCATCACATTTGCCTCACGGCAATACATACAGCAGGTCAGGACAACGACCTCACGGATTTGCTCAGTCACAAGGAGTCCCAAGCCCACAAATGGGAACTCGACCAGTCTGTATTTCTTTCCCTGTGCAAACGTTGGGGCACACCCACAATCAACCTCTTTGCTTCCAGGAAGAACCGGAAGTGCAAACATTATCATTCCCATGCAGGAGTAGGCAAAAACTCCCGCGGAGACGCATTCATCGGCCGCTGGCCCAAGTCACTCACTTACCTGTTTCCACCGTTCCCACTCCTACACAAGGTGGTAATCCGTCTTCAGCAGGACAGGCCCAACGCTATCCTCATAGCCCCATGGTGGCCACGACAGCCATGGTTCCCAGTTCTTCATCACCTGTCCTCCGACATATATCACCTGCTCCGACTACCTCACCTGCTCACACAGGACAACAATCAAATTCTCCACCCAGATGTGCCCACCCTTCACCTGGCAGCGTGGAGGATTCTGCCTCCCTTATGAATATCATCCATCAGGCTAAAAAACCTTCAACCAGGAAAGCATACATGTATAAATGGAAAAAAATCCAATCCTGTACTTCAACAGCATCACTGTCTTCAATTAACCCCCTTCTCTTACCACCGTCCTTCGTTTTCTCTTACAGCTTCAAACTAAGGGCCTTTCCCTTTCATCCCTCAAAGTCTACCTCTCCGCAATTGTGGCTCATCAGATACCAACCTCTCCAGCAGCTAAATTCTTCAGACATCCTACTGTAAAACACTTCTTTAAGGGGCTATCACACATATACTCCGATGTGCATCCTCCACCGCCCCTGTGGTCACTGTCCCTGGTTCTCCAACAACTTACAAAGGCTCCGTTTGAGCCCCTTGCGTCAACTGACCTCAGGTTACTTACCTTCAAAACTACATTCCTCTTGGCTATTACTTCAGCACGACGTGCTGGTGAACTGGCAGCCTTAAGATCTCACTACCCTTATCTCGAATTCTACCCAGATAAGGTCAGACTCTTTGTAGATATTTCCTTTCTACCCAAAGTTGTTTCCCAGTTCCACCTGTCCCAACCTCTGGTTCTTCCATCCTTCTTCCCATCTCCATCTACTCTGCAAGAAAAAATCCTCCATACGTTGGATGTGTGGAGGGCTCTTGCTTTTCATATAACCCGTACGCAACCCTCCAGGCGCTCAGCTCAACTGTTTGTCAGCTATCAGCTTCCTGCTAAAGGTCTCCAAATTAATTCACAGAGAATATCCAAGTTGGTTGCTTCCACATTTAAGCTGGTTTATCAGCTCACTCTGGTCCCAGCGCCACAGAGTATCCTCCTTCATTCTACCAGAGCATTGGCGACATCTACGGCATTTCTTAGAGGCATTTCCCTACAGGACGTCTGTGCCTCTGCCACCTGGTCACAGCCGTCCACGTTCATCAACCACTACAGATTGGACTCCCTCCTCCGGGTAAGACAGCTTGTTAGTCACCCACAGTGTGATTCACAGAGGCCACGAAGAAGAACGACACGTTACCTACCTGTAATTGTAGTTCTTCGAGTGGATCTCTGTGATTCACACATCCCGACGCAGCCTCCCCACTGTCACGCCCTGTTTGTTTTATGCAGCGGTTGACCTAACTGAAGGGAGAGCCTTGGCGCCAAGGTACATATACCAAGGGGGAGGGGTCTGCTCTAATGTATCTTTTTGCTATCACAGAAGCTCTAGAATGTCCGATAAGGCTCCGCACATACACAGATTACCCACAGTGTGAATCACAGAGGTCCACTCGAAGAACTACAATTACAGGTAGGTAACCTGTCGTTCTGTATCCACCATTCGAACAACCCTTTGTTGTAATTTTTCAGTAATTTTGCTCTTCCGTCCACGTCCAGGGAGGTTAGCTACAGTGCCATGGGCTGTAAACCTCTTGATGATACTGCGCACAGTGGACACAGGAACATTAAGATCTCTGGAGATGGACTTGTAGCCTTGAGATTGTCGATGTTTTTCCACAGTTTTTTCTCTCAAATCCACAGACACCTCTTTACACTTCATTCTTTTCTCCATGCTCAGTGTCACACACAACACAAAGGTTGAGTCAACTTTTCTCCATCTTAACTGGTTGCAAGTGTGATTACTATATTGCCCACACCTCTTCCTTGCGACAGGTGTGTCTAAATACAAATTAAAGGAGCACCACACGCTTGAAAAGCAATTATTTCTTACAATTTAGACAGGGTGCCAATAATTTTGGCCAGTGCATATTTGGGTTTCTGCGTGGGATTCTATCAGGTTTGACTTTTCTCCTCTGTTTTTTTGTTTTGTTCCAACACAAACCAAAGAAATGAACATGTGAGTACCAAAACATTTGCAACTGCAACAATTTTCTGAGAGAAGGGTTGCATTTTCTGACAGAATTGCAAGGATGCCAATATTTTTGGCCATGACTGGTAAATCACTGGAGAGAAAACAATGTAGGATTTTAACCTGTACTACAGTGTAACACAGTTTTCTCTGTCTTTCACATATGTGGGAGCACAGTTTGCAGCTTCTGTTTGTGGGATGTGACCGTCTGCAGCTTCCCATTTTGGTCAAGGTTAGGAATGGTGGTTTGTAACAAACTGCAGCTTACTGTGTTCAGCTAAATTGGGAAAGTGGGCTTATTTATAACCTGCAAATAGAAGCTTTGGATTCCCTCATGCAGTGCACAGAAGAGAAAGGAATAGGAGATAAGAAGAAGGTGCAAACTCAAGGCATAAGGGGGGAAAACATTCTAGCATTGGTGTAGCACTGTATCTGAGGACAGACATAACATAGTGAAGATTTTCTTAAGTTGGGATGCTATCGAGAAAGTTCTGATGCCCCTTTGTTTAACAAAGCTTAAATATTTTAATCAGATCCTATACAAGAGAAGATACAATAAATTTCCTGTAGTTAAGTCGAAGAGTGCAGAGGTGAGCCAGCTCCACTTGAAGGTCTTGGGGTTCCATTCATGGCGTTTAGCATCTTTGCCTGAGTCTGCAGCTCAGTGTGCATTTGTACCTGTATAAAATGCTTACCTTGTAGTGGTGGTTGTAGCAGTGGTCATTGTGGGACAATAAAGTTAGGAGATATCCGTAATCCACAAACAATAGCTGCACTCTCAACTCTTCCCCCCACCCCCCCACCCCGCTTCTTCTTCTTGTTGTTGTTTAAAGGGTGCCCTCTCTTGGCTTCCAAGAGAATTGTGTCCTGGAGCTAACATTACATTACATGCGGAAAAAATATTACAGGCCAAATCTCAGCCAAAGCCACTGTGTTCCTGCTGCTTCTGGTGCTAATTACAGATTTTCATTGTTCCTCTGTGTTAAACAAGAATGAAATTGAATGTAGGAGAACCCCACTGTGTTCAGGCAGCAGTTAATTATATTTTTTCTTTCAAGATTGTAAACCAGAAGCAAACAGTATGGTGCAACTGACATAACTTCCCTTGGTAATTCATTCCATTAATTATGTGGGGTATTTTTTAATGAGGGATGTTTCTTTAACCACATTAAAATTACTTTAATGTGAACGGGTTGTTAATACAAAAAGTTCTTTGGCCAAGATCATTTGACAGACCTAGTGTCTGGCCATTAGTAGGAGACTTTATGCACAGTGTGACAGGCAAATTTAGTTCACAAGCATCTGAAAACTTGAAGGATTAGTGCATTTATCCCTCCCCAACTCAAGTGTTCATAATAATCCCCTTTGTACCTTTAGAAAGGGTGAAACGAATCCTTTCTGTCTATCCAGTCAAATTTATGTAGAACATTATTCAGATCTCATCTGTTCAAATATGCCCATATTTCTTTATGCAGTCCTTAGTGTTATTTGTGTTTTTGCTGTTCTCCTAACACAGTAGTCACTGGCATTCAGCTACAAAAATGAACAGCAAGGGGTGTTTTTTGCCCTAATATGGCAGTTCTGAGGCAAAGATATACTGGATGGATGGATGGATGGATTGATTGATTGATTGATTGATTGATTGATTGATTTACCCTGCCTTTCTCTTTAAAAAGAACCCAGGGGGGCTTACGTCATTAAAAATCAGTATTTAAAAGCTAAAAACAGTCAGTATACAAATATTTTTTTAAAAAAACAAACAAATACCGCACTCAAAGCAGTGAACAAAATCACCATGATGAAGTACACTTGAAAGCAGATAGCCGAGCTTAAGGCCTAGAGGGATCTTGGGCTAAGACCTTGTTGAGAGGGCTTGTACTGATTTCAGGGGTACCTTGCTGAAAGTCCAACAATTTCATTTTAAAAATCATGCAGCTATTATAACTCTCCAGGTTTTTGGATCTGTAAAACGTAAGTGCAGTGTGTCTAAAAAAAAAAAACAGTGGGTCTGATGTTTACTGTATTATTTTAAACGGCACTGCCTCCGAGATGTATGTAATGCCGTTCTCAAAGGACCTCTGCTTGTCCATTCTCTCAGCGTTGGGTCTGTTCCCATTGGGTTGCTCATGCACTTTCTGTAGAGAAGGAGTCCAGACCAGGCCTATTGCAGTAAAATGGGTTCCTTTCCACATCTTTGTTTTGTTGTATAGTGTTGTTGTTTAGTCGTTTAGTCGTGTCCGACTCTTCGTGACCCCATGGACCAGAGCACGCCAGGCCCTCCTGTCTTCCACTGCCTCCCGGAGTTGGGTCAAATTCATGTTGGTAGCTTCGATGACACTGTCCAACCATCTCGTCCTCTGTCGTCCCCTTCTCCTCTTGCCTTCACACTTTCCCAACATCAGGGTCTTTTCCAGGGAGTCTTCTCTTCTCATGAGATGGCCAAAGTATTGGAGCCTCAGCTTCAGGATCTGTCCTTCCAGTGAGCACTCAGGGTTGATTTCCTTTAGAATGGATAGGTTTGTTCTCCTTGCAGTCCAGGGGACTGTATAGTATGTAGCTTTAATTCAAAGGGTAAAGAGCTTCTGCTGTTTCATATTTAGCTTATCATCCGCTAAAGGTTGGAATCAGCATATCAGGACTTGCATGATTGCTGTAGAAAAACAGTATGAAAAGACAACTGTGTGGAAAATCTGTAAAACTGTAGAACTGAGCTTCATGGTTAAGACCGGCACTGTCCTTCGCTCCCAGGAGGCTGCATACAGTAGCTGTGAAGTGCAGCAACATCCTGACCTTTACTGCATGAAAGCTGCAAAGCGTCACCTCTCCATACAGGGCCAAGTGATAATTTGCAGTGGTGTGAATAAAACAAGGAGTCGAAGCCTACTAATGTAAGACTCACACTGCTCTCCCTCCTGTTAGGCAGAATGAGGCAGCCGACCTAGGCAGCAGATTACAATAAGAAGCAACAGATAGTTACTTATTTAATATTCATTTTTACTGGCAGAGAAGGAATGAGATGCTTGTAGGATTTCCTTCCTAATGTGCCAAAATACTGGTATAATCAAACAGGTTCAAAGGAGCAATCGCTCTTAAAACAACCCTTCTGTCTGCTAAGGAATTGCTCAATCTAGCCCCAAAAAGTAGAAGTCCAGTTCGGGCACAGATTGTGGGCAGGTGGGAACACAATTCCCTGTGTGTCGTATGATCGCTGGGAAGTAGATCATATCAGACCATTCCATGTGCTTACACTCTAACTTGGCTAGTGTAACTCTGTACTTTAACTTACGTGGGTGAAACATATAATTTTGCTGCATTGCCTCAGTCAGATCTCAGGGTAAGAAGTTTTCTTTTCTGAATATTAAGGATATCTACCTAAAATTAGCTAGACTGTTATAGCTAGATATCCTCCCCTTTTCTAGTTTAAAATGTGTTTTCCGTATATAAATTAAAATTTTCATATCCCCCATTTACTTAGGGGAAGACAACATACAAATAGTATTGTGTGTACATCTAAATCTTAGAACTTCAGAGCTGGAAGAGGGACCCTATGGATCATCGAGTCCAGGCCCTGTGAAGGAGGCACCATGGGGAATCAAACTCCCAAACTTCAGCTCCACAGCCAGATGTCTAAACCACTGAGCTATCCACAGAGATTATCTAAAGGATATAAGCTGCTATGTGGCAACGAAAGCCAAGGAAGCTAATTTAATGCCAGCAATTCCCAATTGGCAGTGTCTTTCTCCTCTGACTCTTCACCAGTCAGGTTGGGTATCCAGTCCTGCCAAATGGAACTCCAAAGTAAAATTGGTTCAGTCTATAGTGCAAAAAGGGATTAGTAAGGAGGGGAGCCAGATTTTTTTCCTTTTTAAACATTGCTTTTGAAGCATGGTAACTGTTACAAGTTTGGACTAATAGGAGCCGCTGGCACACAGTAGGGTGCAGCTGGTCACTAGCCAATATGGATGGGACTTTCATGTAAACATGGATGAAAAAACACAAAAGAGGCTTATTTTTTGTTTTTTGTTTTTTTACTGATTCCTGATAAAGAGCCTCAAACCCAAATGCTTCATTTTAGGAAAAGAGAGGGACACACAACCTTCATGTTCTTTGTGTTTTCCTTTTTCATTTGCCCTTTCCTTCACCTTTTGTCTGTCAGATCACCGAGGAAATGTTTAACCAAATAGTGTTGCAAAGTCTGCTGTCAGCATTCAGTCAGAACATGGGGGGGGGGGGGATTTTGAGTTGCAGAAGGGTCTTAATTGGTTGGAACCCAGTGAAAGATTATTTGCATCAGTTCTTCCTTGTGACTGGGATCTTTGAGCTGCTGAGCTCCATGGTCCCTTCCATTTTGTTTATGCTGTTGATCTGTATTTGTAGATTCTTTTTGCCATTTCTTCCTGGATTTTGGGGAATTTTTCCTCCCATTTCTTAGAATTATGTTTGCTGCTCCTTCTAGGCAGCTGGTCTGTGATGCCAGCATGTCTCCTTGGGATTTTCTTTTTTTGGGGGGGGGGGGGACAACCCCCTCCCCAACTTCTTGGGGTATTTTCCCCTCCTGCATCCCTACTTGTCTTTCTTGGATCATTTTTGCTGTGCCGTTGGTGGACTCAGGGAAGAAAGGAGAAGACATCAGTGGTAGTGGGGAGAGAAGTCTATCCAATATTTTAGTTGCTTTGCTTGGGGAGGATGGCTTTGACTATATTTCTGTCTTTATTTATTTCATTGATTTGGGAGGCGGGAGATGGGCAGTTAGTGTGTTTTTATTTTCCCCACCCCAGTGTTTGGGGAGGGTAATTTCACTGTTAGAAGACTTATTTGTTTTTAGAATTGTGGTTTGTTAATTTACTGTGGGTGCCTGCTTTGCCCCTGTTTTTTTTTTAAGTAATTTTTAAGTCTTCTTTGGGATTTTTGAATTGATTCTCTGTTGCTTGCCTTGCCCTTACTTTTTGCAGCAGTTTAAGGATTCTGTGGGATGCCCAGGGTGAAGTAGTGGATGGAGTAATGAACTAGAACTCAGGAGTCCTGAGTTCAAATCCCTGCTAAGCCATGGAAAGTCATTAGGCGAGTGGAACTCCTAAAATCACTCCTTAAATATCTCACTTACCTTGAAAGCTTTGTTAAGGTTGCTATATGTTGGGTCAAACTTGAAGGTACCCAACAACAGCAAGGGTTCTGTAGGTCTTAATTTTGTCCAGCATCATAAACAAGAACAGGGGGAACAAAAATAAAAGAACCTGAACGAGCAGGTCCCTTTCATGTTTAACAAAAGGACCAGTAAATGAAAGACATGAAAAATGGATGAGTCACACCACTGAAAGAACCCAAAACGAATGAACCCCAAGTGTTTTCCCTGTGCACATCCTTAGTAACCAACTAATTTCCTTATTACAAAGTTCGGATAAGCATGTGATGCTCTAACAGGTTAAAGCAGATGGCTTGCTGGCAGTGAAGAGAGAATTCCCATAGGAGTGGCTCTGGTTCTCATTTATGGCATCTTGCTCAGGAACCCACCACTTTAAAAGCTGATTACCTTTATGTCGCTGTAAGGCCAGTTCTTTTAGTAAATGAAAGAAAATGAGTTTAAAAAAACAGAAATGTAACGTGTCTTCAAAGTCACATGGTTTGGAGACATCAAGAAAGTTACTCATCAATGCTCTTTTAAGTTCTGTTTGACTTCTTTGGTTCTTCTCATATTTCAACATGAATCATAGTACACTTCATACTTTTTGCATCTTTAAGCTAGGGTGAACACTTCAGGTTATTTTTTCTTTTTTTACGTTTGTGGGCCTTTGGGTAAGCAACTGTCTGTTTTATTCTTCTACAGAACCTAATGTCACTTATAAATAAAAAAAAACTGATTATCTGCTCCCTACCGACCCCAGAGAGAGAGGGGGAAAGAAAGAGAAGGATTTAGTACTCCATGTATGTAATATACAAAGCCAAAGTCATCAAAGAGTGCCTTACACCATATAGCTTAGTTTTAGAAGTCTGCAGATTTGTGATTCTGGACATCCTGCCTGAGGAATTTTGGGAAGTGTAGTCGAAGAAAATCCTGAGATCTGCATATTATTTGTTTATAATATCTTAGACCAGTATACAGTGAAAGCAGCTCCAAAATTATGGCCCAGACTAGAAGGAATTAAATGTCTGTGGACTGTAACCCTCTTCTTCAGATGCCTAATGTCAACAACAGTTTATGCCAAATAAAACGTATTAATTAATTTAACATGCCACAGGATTCTGATGATTCTGCTACAAGAGACTGGACAAGGCTACCCTTTGGAAGTTAACAAGAATTAATTAGTCATGTGCAATCAAGTTGCAACTAACTTATAGTGACCCTGATAGGGCTTTTCAAGAGAAGTGAGATGTTTAAGGAATGATTTTACTCATTCCACTCCCGCAGTGAGTTTCCATGGCTAAGTGGAGATTCAAACCTTGCTCTCCAGAGTCCTAGCCCATCACTCTATCCACTACACCACACTGGGCTCACTGGGTTCCAGAAATTGCACAATTATATATTAAAATTGGCATCTTTATCCATGTCTGTGCCTACGAGTATAACATATTGTTATAAATAACATTCATTTAGCCCCTTTGGACCTATGAACAGGACTCAGTTTTGAATGGCCAGTTTAACAAGGTAATCCTGTAAATCACTGTTCCAGCAAATGAGATTAGGTTTTACTGTGGCAGGGCAGTGCTGTGGATAGACTCTGTTGATGGCCACCATGATCAGCTGTGGCCCAAGCATGTATCTCCATGGCTTAATGGCACCTGAAGTTCCTGGTTGGTCCCCCCAAAAGCAGAAGATTGAGAGGACTACTGCTCCACCTGCTCCACTGCTTAGGTACCGCTCAAGCCAGTGACCACCTTCTCTTTAACAGACGAGCGGCACCTACTGCTTTGCAGTCATGATGATGCCAGCAATAGGGAATGTCATCATCATCATCATCATGGTTGCCAGGGAAGTACGTCATGGCTATCAGGTGGCCACCAGCAGACTGAGTCTGGGCAACCTGAGAATCCCTGTTTCATTTGAAATATTGTAAGATATTGCCAGTTTCCAAAATTTCACATTGTGTGAGATTTGAGGAACATTTGTAAAACATCGACCCATGTGGCCCAGATTCAGACTCCAGGCAGCAGCAGATTGGTTGGGTGGTCAAACAGCTGGCCTGCTTCACCTGGTGGGCCTTGCCAAAGGGCAGGTGACCATGGGAGGGAGGGATCCCCAAATCCTTTCAGTATGTCACAACATTGTGGTGGCCTCGTCTACAACTGAGTCATATCACATAACTAAGCACTATATAAATAACATGCAATCCAGCTGGAGCTTGGAAAGAACACGTTACATATCACAAAATATCTGTAACCTTACTTTTTCAGCTGAGGAATGAGTGAGTGCATCATGAGTTTGTTTTTTAAAAGATAATGTAACAATGGGTTACTTTTTTCCCCTGGAAAAGCAATGCCGGCAAAGTGTGGCCCTTGGGCTCCATGCAGGTTCCATGACATTCCTTCGTTGCTTTTGCTCCCAACTGGCTGGTCACCCTCTAGGTCAGGGAAAGGCAACCACTAAACTCGAAGTTTGCAGACAGGAAGATGCAACCAACTTTACCAGCCTTCGCACAGTAGAATGCCACTAAGCAAAATACCTTCGGTTACTGGCAATATCCTACAAGGATCCTACTCCAGGATACTTAAGCATAGGAAACAGTGGTATTATTAATTATATCAGAATGGAAAAGTGGGGGAGTCACTTTTTCTGAGTGGTCAGACTTCGCTGAGACATTTCTGGGTGGCCTTTTTCTCTTCTAAAAGCCATGACAGGGACGTTTTTAAAAGGAACTCTCTGGCTTCTTTTTAATGGCTCTTTGGAACAGTTCCAGATAAATTAGTGTGTGTGGCTGTGTGCCCGTTTTCAGTTACTAAAATGGGTGGCAAGAATTAGAAAGAATGGGATGCATATGAAAATGCTAATTTAGTCACTTAAATTTCTTTTATAAACTCAAGGACAGCTAAAGAAGATATTTCTTCATTTAAATGTTGTTTCTAGCCAAAGACTATTCTGGCCAAGGCAAACAGAGACGGTAAAACCTCTCACCGCTATTAGCTTCGAAGCAAGGTGTTGCTGTTAAGCATGTTTGGTGACCATGTGCAATGGTTCCCTTGAGAACAGAGCAAGGTCGTAGGAGCCTCAGAGTGAACGGTTGCTGATGATTCAGCTCCAAGCAAATTGCCTCACCAGATGTTAAAGAGCATTGTTTGAGTGGAAGCACTATTTTAATTATTCCTGGTCTCTGAACAATAACTTTCAGTGGGCACTGATGATGGGCTTTGTACAAACCCTCTTAAAACCCAGTACTCTGAGAGAATTGTTATTAAGTAATCTGTTGTTGGTTGAGTTCTATGTCTATTTTTCCTTCCTCTCCTTCCAAGCCATCGTTCAATCCATAGCACAAAGTGGTGCACAGAATACTTTAAAAGCCATCTAAATAGCCTTTGAGGTCTCACCTAGATTTCAAGTGTAACGAACGCGAGATGCATGGCACTAATGGAAGGACAATTTTCACATGCAAAAGCAGTTGACATCCTTCCAGTAAGGGAGCATTATGCATAGCCTCTTCAATGTCAGCGTTTTGCATTGCCAGCTTCTCCATCTGGCCTTCCCATCGTAGAGCCTTGAGTAATTCTTAAGTCCGTTTTGTAGTGGATGTTGAAAAACAATACAATAAACGCTGCCATGCCTCACCGAGGATTTCTTACAGCCCTGATGCCCTCTTCTCAGTGTCCACCTGAGTACATTCAAGTGCAGAAGAGGTCTTTTCTCACCCATCTGGGCAACTAAATTGACCGCCGCTGTGATTTCTTTAAACTCCTTTCTCCCAATTTTGTTCTACACTGTGAGCTTAAGAAATGTGACTGTCTGATTATTGAATTTGATAGACCACTGTGGGGTTGTTGTTGTTTTTTGGTTGAAGAGCAGGCTAAACATTCCTTAAAGTCTTTGAGTAAATTTTTTGCAATGAATAAAGCAAAAAAGAAACAAACATACAGAGAAGCGCCATGTGTAAAAATCAACATTTTTTTTGAAGAAAAGGTCGAAGCACTAAGTTATTGCAATTGCATACTAGCTGCGCACTCAGGATCTTGCATTTGGTTGATGACATCTTGGACCAGGGATATCCTAAGATGAGCCTAGAAAAACTACATTTTTGGACCTGTAAGTTCCAGAACCACCTAGGCATGGTGACTGGGAGATTTTAGGAATGTAGTCGAGAGAGAAATTTTTCCAAGTTCTGCATGTATCCTAGTCTCCAGATTTCCAGTTTACAAAATGTCCTGCTCCTATGCAACCAAAATGTTTTCCGCTGTTCAAATTTCCAAAACACTGTAGTCATATGCCCCCAAAATAGAAATGCAACTAGAACAAAAATGGTGATATTTTGTAGGGTGACCCTTTAATATGTCCTAACGGCCATCAATTAAAAATTAAAAACATTCTACGGAAATGTTGGGCTTCATGTCTGAAAGGCCCAAGTGGAATGTCCAGTAGCAAAATATTATGGGAATGAAAGAGTAGTGCTCAACACACCCACCTCTGACTTAGAGCTCTGGTAAGGTAATCAGAAGCAAGGAAGCAGAAGAAGATGAAGGGCATGGCTGATCTTTTCCAGCCTGTCCAGATTGTATTTTGTCATAGAGATAATTGCGAGGCCAAGCAAACATGTGGAAATCTGGTGATAAATAAGAAGAATTAGATCAGTCATCTTTGGGAGCGAGGAAAGAGATGGGGGCAGCTGCCTCGTCTATGTAAGAACTGCCAAACAAAGCGTGCCAAGTACAGAAAGGTGGGTGGGCGGGCACTGAATTTGATGTCATGTAAATTTTTCAATCCAATAGAGACAGCCAATCAGGTGCCCTAATTTAAGCAATTTCACTTCCCTCACAAAGGTTCTATTAAGCATCATTTTACAAAGAAAGACCCCCACTGCACACCCCTGAGAGTGAATTAAAATGAGACTTTGCAAGAAGCATCCATAACTTTCTGTAGCCTTCTCTCAAATTCTGGATGTGTTGTGCTCCACATAAAAGAACATCGGCCCCAAAGGAACATGGCTGGTTGTGCTGTGTCCTGAGTTGCATGGGGCAGAAGCGCTCCAAATCCCTATAAAATCCTTGAGGAATTGAGTAGAATAATGCGTGAGAGAAAGAAGATCAAGGATGGGAGACAGGGACCATCTATCAAAGTGTAGTAGACTTAGTTTCCCTCCCTGTCCCCCATCCTTGATCTTTTTTCAGGGTAGAGGCCAGAAAATAGTCTGATGTTGCTGCAGAATATCATGCCCACATTGCCAGCAATAAAAAAGGATGCCAAACTTTACATAACAAAGGGCAGCTATTCAGTCAGCTTAGGTGGCCATAGTTGAATCGAAGTGCTTGTAGGTCTACTTACAGCCCTGTAGGTGATGCTATTCAAACAACTGCATTAATAGACAATGAGACAGGCTTTTCCCTATCTCAATTGCCAGCTTCCTACAAGGGCCTTTGCCATGTTAAATTGTTTAAAAAAATGTGAGTGATGCCCAGGAGGAGAAGCGTTAAATAATAAGAAAGCAGCGTCTTGGGAGAGAGGATTTGCTTGGAAGAGTGTGTGCTGGCTCTGCTGTGTGTTTCTGTGTGCGTGTGTGCATGTGTTCTTACCTCTTAATGAGATAAGAGGCAAGATGTGAAGGGGAAGGTGAGAAGGTGCTTTGAGTGTGTTTGCATACACACCTCGTACTACCTTTCTACATCATTTCAAACTATCACACGATTGAATCAATCCGAAAGGATCTGATATTTCAAAAAGTAGAAGGTTCCCGGGTGGAGGGGAAAGCTACGGATTGAGGAGGGGGGGAATTCACATTTCCCTTCGCGTCATCTGATCAATGAATAAAAAAAATGAGAATCAGCCTGCCCCAAACCCATAACATTTTCTAGAGTTTCTGGCAATGTTTTCGCTCCCTGAGGCAACTCATTAGTTGTCAGTCATGTGACAGGTTATCGTAATAGTGAGTGATGGTATGCTGCCACAAGTGTGGTCACCCGTTGCCTGTGTCTGTCTGTGTGCATTGTGCCTATAAAACAACACACAACAGAAGACTTTTTTAAAGTTGCATTCCACACTCTGAATGCTCTATGTACAGATGCATCCTGTTTTGGAGATGCTCGGTAATCCTGCATACCCCATAAAAGGTGAGCTATTATGCCACACATTCTCAACCCATGTAATTTTGTAGTTTAAAAGCAAATAGGTCTATATGGTATAATAACATCAACTGCCACAGCTGGTGGAAAAGACAAGGTCAAGCTTCCAGGGGTTGGTAGAAACAGCAGTTCTAGACTGTTCTGTTTTCATTTGTAGATAGAGTGCCACAAGTGTGAAGCAGTCTTGGACTTTTCCACATTGCCTGCATGACTTATACCATCTTGTGGCTTGTCGGAGCCAGTCCCTCCCTGCCTGCCCTCCCCCCAATTTAACTTGAAATAGCTTTTTTTACACAGGAGAAACATTTTCAGAATTAACCAAAAAATGGTTAACATGGTTGCTGGTATTACAGCTCAAAAGGACTGTGGCCTTTTCTTTCCAAACAGCTGATTGGATTCTTAAAGGTAGGGATTGCTTAGTTAAATATTATTAACAGCATCTGTTTTGTTTGTTTGTTTTGCACAGTGCTGTGGTTCTTGATGGAAAGATTTATGCCACGGGTGGAATTGTCAGTAGCGAAGGCCCTGCGTTGGGAAACATGGAAGCCTACGATCCGAAGACAAACACGTGGACGCTTCTCCCCAATATGCCATGCCCTGTGTTCCGACATGGCTGTGTAGTAATAAAAAAGTACATCCAGAGTGGTTGATGCCAGTGACAACTCGGCTGTCGAACTGGGTGTTGCCCACGGAAAGTAGGCAGGAAAAAAGGAAACTGTCCCAGAGAGAAAAATCGAGGAAATGCAACCGACAAACACTTGTCTAAAACTATGTATAATCTCTACATTGAATGTAGAAAATCATCCTCACCTTTTGGTGAACGGGGAGCAGAGAGCTCCAGGCTATGTACAATAGTGTGACTTAACACAAGTGTGCCACTAGATGTCATAGTGGCACTTGTTACAGACACAGGCATTTGGGTCTACTGAGGTGCAATAGCATTTCCCATGAGTTGCTTAGGGGAAAAGAGCGGACTTGTGTTCCACTGCTCAACAGAAAGCTCAGTTCTTGAAATAACTGTGTCGATTAGGCTCTGCTGAATCCACATGAAGCATCGGGACTATCTGAAATGAAGGTCAAAGTGTCCTTACCACTTTGATTGCGACTTGTCTTTTCGCCCCGCCCCCCTTTTTAACCCAACGATATGCTTTTCGATACCAATGACCGAGAGAGAACTTGTGTGACAGACTGCGTAGGGTGAAGTCAGTCTTCCATCTGAGCAAGTGTTTATTACAGCTCCTTAGAGCCGAGCTAATAAAGGATAGAAGTGTGTCTGTCTGTCTACTAGCATTCCATGTCCTTTTAATGAAAAGGTTTTCTGAAGTTGTTTGCCAATGTGAATGTGTGGTCGTGAGGAGGGCTTGTTTCTGCCTTTCTACTGTTTTTCTACTGTATGGACAAAAAAAAATTGACAGCTATGTTTCTATAAATTGAGAGGCATCTAGGAGCTTTTATTAAACTTTTATTTATCTATTCAAGGTTTAGAATGAAAATTCTGTGTTGGATTTCAATATTTTGAGCCAGTTATTTAAGGCAATGCCTTGTGAGGAAGATTGACATCACCACTGAGTGACAAGTCCACTAGCCAGGAGATATGCCACTGTCTATATTTTTTGTCAGATTACTCTGAAAGATCTTGTCTATTTTTTCAGACTTCCATACTCTGCCCCTTCCCTTTCCCAAGTGTTGGTGGGAGTCTTTAAGGAAACTCTCTTTCCTTGAGAGGCTTCAGTGGCTGCTGCTTTAAGAATAAATGCTTTTGCGGCTTCTTACTATACCAGTTGAATAACAATGCATCAGGTTCTATCCTGCTTTAGAGAGAAGGTGTTGTGGGGAAAGGCTATTCTGTAGAGTTGTAAGTATATACACAGCAGGGCTATATTTTTATATGTATATTAAAATATTGTATATTCAGAGAAGCATTGTGATGTGAACATTTCTTTATAAAAATTGTGGGTGGAGGAGATGAGATGGGAGAAACTCGGGCAACGGGATTACAGGGGTAACAACAAACATAATTTACAATTAACCCTGAGCCAAGGAGCTGTTGCTGATTTACTTTAAAATGTGGGTGGGTGGGTGGATATAGTAGACACACTTGTCATCGCAGAATTGCATTGTGATTAGAAAAACAGCTAATTTCCTCAGAGCTACTGTACGCCCAATGCTAGAGACATCATGGAAAAGGCTTACATTCTTCAAAGTCTTCATCACTGGAACCAATGGCACCGGGATTTTACTCACACATGATGGGGTCTGTTAAGCCAGTCATAATTCAGTTGGTGCAGCTGATACGTCCTCCAGAGGGTTTCTGTCCAAAACCAGCATCACTTAGAATGATCCCTGCTGGCACAGCATCATTGTGTTAGGTTTTTTCTGCTCCAGGTCATTGGCTGATGCTGATATTGGCAGGGAGACTCGCCATGCGGTAGCACCTTAATGCTCCAGGGGCAGCATAGTGTTTGTAGCCACATCCCCATGACAGGCGTCCCATCTGCTGCTCTTCCCCTCCTGTGCGCTGCACATCCACTTGGGAGGAAGCTGCATCAGTTCCAGTGTGTGTCTTCCCCAGTATGTGTGCTTAGAATCACAAACTTACTCTGACATTTAAGTAGTGGAAGAGAGGTACTGTCAACAGAGAGTTGATTTTGATACCAAATTATCAGTTTCTTTCTAAATTGGAAATTTTTGAATAAACCTACTACAGGTGGCTGGCTGATTACATTAAAGTTGTTTTATTTAAAAAATAATAATTTATACCAAGCAGAGGGTTATTACAAACTTTGTATCTTGCCATGTTTCGAAGAAATGCTCGTTTGGGCAACAGTCTATAGACTGACGGAAATCTCTCACATTGTTCATGTGGAGAGCGATATTCAGACATTATGCAGTTTTATTCTTTCCTCTTTGAAGGAAAGAAGTCATGGGAAGTGTTTTTGCCTGCCACAATACAAGTGTGTACCTAAAAGACTGGCGCGCAGATTCCTCACTGCCTGGGGCAGGTTGAATTTTAGCACTGGTGTGTGTCTACCTCCAAAGGAGGTGCTAGCTTGTAAACCTTGCTAAGCATTCAACATCTCCAAAGTAATCTTCTTTCCTCACACTGGAACAAAGCTGGCTATTTCTGTGAATACTACAAACACAGGGTTTCTCTGTAATGATACTGTATATATGTTTACTGTTAAGTTCTTGTTAAATAAATCTATTTCTAGATCTAGATTCAGCATTAATTGGACTTTCTTTTTAAAAGAAGCAATAAGGCTGTTTCTCAGTCAGGCTACTTTCTAGTCACGAATGCCAAGATCCTTGCAATTCTTGGAAATTATCCTGGGCTCCAGCTACCAAAACAGTTGTTCTACCTCCATCCTTTCCTTTCCTTGGAGCAGCTTGGCCACATTCTTCCTCAACTCACACAACATTCTGTTTGGCTGTGCCTAAACAGCTCACACAGATTTTATTTGTGCAGCCACAAATTAGGGATGCCTTGATGTTTTCATACATGAACATTGGAAACTACGTCTACCCTTTGGTAAACGACTTCCATTATTTCAGAGGCCAAATCCCATGCAGTTCTCCAGAAACATGAAACCAGGTGGGTGTTGGGGTTTTTTTTTTAACAGCATGTTTTTTTAGCTATACATCACTGGATGGGGGAAAACTATCAGCCAAATAGAATAAGCTGGCTGAAAATTGCTTTCTACTTGGACATGCTGTTTGCAGTGGTAGAACACTGCACGAAAAGACTAGGTTTGGTTTGTCCGTTAAAGAAAAAATTAAGGTCCCACACCTCCACAGTGTACAACAATGCAGGGATTTGAGATCTTAACCTGCAGTTATTTGGGCCGTGTTTTTTGTTTGTTTGTTTCTTTGTAGCGGCTCAGGCCGAACAGCAGGAAGTGACTAGTTCTTCGGGGCGCTGCAGTCCTGAAACAATTCAGGGTGAGTTGAAGGAGCTGCCAACCTCATCAGCATTGCAGAAGAGGTATTATTCAGCACAAGTCAATACTACTTGGTAAGGTGAGCGAAGCTGAAGGTATTTTGGTTTTGCTTGTATGTGCAAATAATTCTGGCTTTCCTTTGGGAAATTGGTGGAAAGCCTGTGATAAATGAATCATATGCATATACCTGCTAGGAGATGCAGAAGTAGCCCTTTTCTTAAAAGCTTTTGGAAATTCTAAACATAGGTTGGCTCATCCTTTTCACCCCTTGTTGACGCAACCCTTTGCACTCTACCTTTTAAAAAAGTCGTTTGCATCGGTCGCCATGTTTGTATAAGTGTTGGCTACCTGCTGTGGTTTGTCATTTGGTAGGAAATCTATAAAGTTAAATGTCATTTATCATGCTCATAGGCTGGCAGTGTTCCCTGTAAAAGGTGCTATAGGTTTATCTACTGTACCAAACATCAAACATTACCTTTGCATCTTAGGACATCTCTGGGTGAGACTTGGCAGTGGAAAAAGTGCTGGCATAGAACTCAGGCAACCTGGGTTCACATTCCTGCCAATATTTACCTCATATTGGATATCATACAGAAGTAACAAAAGTCACCTGGGGGAGCTGTCACTAAGAAAAACAGAAATCAAATGGTGCTGTGCTCTCGGCAATCCTTAGCAAGGCCTGTAGAAAATGGTACAAGGGCTATTTATTGAGATATTATGAACAGATGTGAGGGAGCCGCCACCTGTTCTCTGCATCCTCATGAAGGGAATTTAGTCCCCATGGCCTTTAAGGATGGTTTCAGTCTGGCTTTTATGACAGGATGGCTCAATGGTTTAGGTCTCTGGCAGCAGAGCCACAGGCTGGGAGTTCAGTTCTCTGCTGGGCCTCCAGTGAGTAGAGCCAGCCTGTGTGGCCTTGGGCAAGCTGCACAGTCCCAGGGTACCCCCTGAAGAAGAGAATAGTAAATCACCTCTGAGTACTCTCTACCTGGGAAAGGCCACCATAAGTCAGAATTGACTTTACGGCACATTATTACTATTATGATGACAGGATTGTCCTATTTCTGTTCTTCGTGCTTTTAGCTGACCTACTAATTGGCTTTAATAGTGATGATATTTTGTTTTGCTGTTTCTTTAACTCAGAAGAGCCACTTCTTTCTCTTTAAAGCCGGAACAATCATACCAAACAGAAAAGGAAGACTTGGGAAGTGGAGCTGCTCCAAGCTCTGCAAACTGGCATGGGAACAAACGGACATGCTTTGAAATGACCTGATTGAAAAACAGGTTAAAATAATACGTGTGTCATATTGTGTGATGGACGGTGTGTGTAAAATTACTGGTAGAACAAAGAGGATTCTTCGTTTAAACATGCTCCTTCCCTCTGATAAGTGGATAAACCCACATTAAGAATTAGCATACTTTTTTGTGACATAAATATTAATGGACTGCAGTCCAGGTAACTAGATGCCAACAAGCCAAAGGTTATGAAGGCATAACACGAGAAAATATCCTGGACTTTAAGGAGCAATGGGACTGTTGTTTGTGCTGCAGTAGACTAACACAATTACCCGCTGCCCTCAGAATTTATGTAAAAGATGTTAACACAACTACTGCATCATTATTAACCATTTTAAAATTGTAACAGAAAAAGTAATTAACATTCATTGTGAAATTGCATTTATATCTATTGTAAATATTTTTGCTAACATCCTTTTATTGCATTGCTTCCCAACCTTGGTTCCCCAGATGTTCTTCAATTAAAACTCCCAAATTTCACCACTAGCTATGCTGGCCAGGATTTCTGGGAGTTGTAGTCCAAGTACATCTGGGGAACCAAGGTTGGGAACCACTATTCTATTGCATGGGTTACTACTACTACTTGCAGCACAGAACCTTTAAGGACCCTTAACCAAAGGTCAGCATGGCTTTTGAGTGCTGAGTTCTTTACAAGAAATCACAGAAGCCTGTGATGTGAAGGATGAATAAGCATTGTATATATCTTCACCTTAGGCACATTAGGGATTCTTCCACTAACTGAAAGCAGAGGTGATTTGGGGGGGGGGGGGTGTCTGGTGGAGTTTTTCTTTTTCCTCCGTAGAATCCAATAAACCTAATTAGTATCTCACCCCCCTCCCCCTTACCACAATATGCTGGATGTAATTGTCTCATGCATTTTTCTTTATCTTTGGCTTGCTGTCTAATCACAAAGTCCCAAAAATCCAGAATGTGCAGTTTAGTCCCAGAAAGGAGGCAAATGAAATAAACAGGGCAGAGCAGTAAGACTCTGCATCGCCCTTGATGTACGTACACCTGCGTGCACATTCTCTGGTAGACTGAGCACCACACATAGCTAAGGCTTCCCTCAGATCTCTACGCACCCAAGCATTCCCCGCTGGCCAAGAGGTGCTGCGTGCCAACAATGCACTAAGTGCATCATAAGAAAAGTGGGAGGGGAGGGGGGCTGGCATGTAGCCCTTCACCACCACGTGTTTGCTTCAGCACTTGTTTTAAAGCTCAGGTGGCCTCTGGTGCCTGCATGCGGCTCACTTCATGCTTTGTGGGCTAATTAACAGCAGCTACTTGAGTGCCTTGAGGCAGCTGAGGTTTGTTTGGCTGGGACAGTATGTTGCTCATAAAATAAAGGGTGCTGGGTATTAACAGTCACACACGTTATGCAACCAGAGGCAGGGCAGCAAGAATAACCCAACAGTAGATGTGTGTTTCATCATGTATAGAAAGTGTGGTCAATTGGCAGGTCAGGCTCTGTGTTTCACTGGGCCTTGAGACATCAGAGCTTTAGGCCCAGCCGAGTCACAAAATTCGCCTGCTGGAAGCCCAGGGTTACACAGGCTGTTTCACAGGATCGCTGTGAAGATGTGGTGAGGAAAAAAGTCATGCATGTTGCCGTGATATCATGGGGGAAGTATAAATAACACATTGTTGTCGAAGTACCACGAGATTCTTTTGCATACAACCAATTACCTTTTTAGAAAGCATTCATTGGAAAATTTATGCACCCGTGTCAAATGCCTGCAACCCACACTGGTTTCTGCTTTTACCACATAGTTGTAATAACACACACACACACCCATAAACTACAGGTTTATTAGAAAACACTGCAAAGCTGGTTGCATGAGTAAAACTGGGGACCCTAAATTGCCATGCCGTTATGAAGAGCATGAGCCATGTTGCTTATGCTGTGTAGGATCCAGAAAATTCACATGAGCATGTTAAGAGATTGATTGTGGCACAATGTAACTGGGCCTAATCTCATTGCAATTTACTCCTGATTTCTGCCATTAATGGGTGGGAACCAGAATAAATGAATTTTAAGGATTTTCCATTGAAACCAGTGGAAGTTAACGTAATTAACTGTTTACATTGACTTGAATGGGAGTGAAGTATGACTAATTTGGTCTGGATCCAACAACACGTTGATGTATATGAAAACTAAATTGAATTGCAGCAATCTATATATATTTTTAAAGCTATTCTCTGAAATTTAATGATTCTAGTTTTTATTTACTCATGTTTTTGAAAAGGGGAATTTGTTTTTGCCCATTGTGCAGCATATTATTATAAAAAGCTGGGTTCTTTCACTAAGTGCATCTCATTGTACATTGTCAGAAATTCTGTAAAATGCATTGATTCAAATGTTGCATTTACAGTTGCTTATATGTGTTATACAGTTTCCTGGTACAGTAATAGAAAAAAAATCTGTATATGATGTTGTAAGCCCTATTTAGGTTTTCTCAGGTTAGGATTCTATAAACACAGAAGAGAGCAGGCTAGGCCTATGCACTCTGTTGTTGTTCTTGTGTGGAGCACCTTCTCTACCTGTGGAGTTTTTTTCACACAATTAAGAACCAATCACATGGGGAGCCTCCACCCGGCAAGCCTCTATTCTTCAACTCCTGTTTTCCCCATAAGGAGCAGAATGATAAGAGCAGAGACTCAGGGCTTACTTGCTGTCTTCCAACAAGCCTCTCGTGATCTATGCATCCCTTCCTGTGCATCCACATATCAATATAAGTCATACGTAAAGAAGAGTCCACCACCAACTACCTTGAAGCTGTCACATGTATCTCCTTGTCCTGTCCTATAAGAAGCTCAACGTGATACACACTGTGACACTGTACTGCCAATCTGGAGAGCAGAAAAACAACATTTGATGGAGCAAAACACTCCGTTCAGGTGACGCAAGGCATCTTTGCTGTAGGTGAACAGCAAGGCAACATTTCACCTGCAGTTTCTGCACCTCCATCTAGCAAAGGTGATTTATTCTTTATGTATTTCTGTTGCTTAATACATAACAACTAAACCCAAAGGATATAAAAGTTAAAGGAACCTCATGTGCATCTCAAATATCGGCTGCCACCAAAGTATGGAGAGCATCTTCTGAGAGCAAGGGAGGTTTTAACATTGATTTAGAGACAGGGATTTGAGTGTGGGGAGGAGAGAGAGGCCATTCAAATTCCCAGTAGGTGCATCCAACCGAGGCTTTTGCATGGCACTCTTGGATCCTGACCAATCAAAATGCTTCACTTTTTAATGAAGAGTGGGCATTTTCTCACAGAACCAATGAAGACAAGAATGAAACACTGCCTAAACTGATTAATCACAAAGTAGGAATGTTAAGCTTTCATTTCACACAAATTAAAAAACTCAAGAGTTTTCAACAAGAAATTTTACTTGTCATCTTTATTCAAGTATTTCACAGCAGTTATATTACAAATTACAGTAAAATGTTCAAAAATATCCAGAAATTCAAAAAAATTTAATAATTTACTTAACTAATGTAGAATGAAATCAAGATTTAAAAAAAATCAAGTGAAACACAATTCCAAATACAGCTGATAGAATCCAAAATTTATTATAGCTGATGAAGTAAGCTTATTTAATTAAAAAGCAGACACACATGAATGAAACCAAACAACAAGACAACCCCATTGCCTAAGTAAGCCAACATACAATACAGAAAGGAAGCAGGTACAAGCTCAAATTCAAGCCTATGTTGAATTTACATCAAAAAAAGGGAGAGCAATGATGAGCAGCTTACAGGGTCTGCCATTCAAAATAACAAAGCAAAAAATTGCCTTCCAACTTAAAAAAAGTGGGGGGCGGAGGGGAGATAGGAAAACAAGGTATAAGTCAGAAAGAAAGAAAGAAAAAGAATGAAAAAAGTTCCCAGTAATCCTATAATAAATACATTGGCATATGAGAAAACTCAAGTAACAATAACAAGGACACAAAACATAAATTAATCACAGGTGAAATTCAAGCTTGGAAACACAATTAACTCCACAGCCGGTTATCTTAGAGCAGTTCCATCATTAGCCTCACCGAAATTTAACCTCAATCTGGCCCTAGGATAAGGCCTTGCACAGGAGTTCATTGGTAATATTCATAACAAGAAACAGGAATTGATTTGTACAGATGATTGCCAATTTTATGTGGCAAAATAATAATAACAAAAGTACAGATAGTAAACAACTTGACAACATGAAGAGATTAACAGGTTTAACTCTACAACCACTAAGCTATTAGTAAAGAAAAGCAATACGTGTTTTAGTAGTGTGGTTTTTGAGCCAAAATAGTGAATATATCATTTTATCCATATTGCCCACTAAGACACTTATATAAGCTAATTCTTCTGAAAAACCTAGAACATTTAAAGGCAGCTCCTCAATTTCTTATCAACATTCAGAAACTACTAAGATTTTTTTCCCCTCACAGTTGACCACTTGGAAGCATTTTCAATGCTGGATCTGAATTTAAGATATTCTTTCAACTTATTTGACAACTATATTTAAAGGATTTAAATTTGTACAAATTTAGTAACCTGTTAAAAATGTATGCAGTTTTCTTTTTCACAAGTGCTGCTGCTACTTGAACAAAAGAATCTTTGAACTACAATATTTTTAAAAATGCTGCAAGAACCTGAGACTTGCAAAAAATCGTTTTACCAGAAACTTGTTACAAAAAATCTGCTACATTTTATTTCATCAAATCTTAAAGTTTGTAACAATTTCCATCAAAATACAAAATGCTAATGGTTTGACAGCAAAATATCCTGAACAGGTAAAATGGCAACAAATGCTAACAGAAAAACGAAAAGTCCCTATAATCAAATTTCTAAAATGAATTTAAGTACTAGTTTAAAAGTATGCTTTCATTTTAATCGCACTTTCCCACCTAAAAATACAGCATTTCTACAGAATTGTGTTTACACTAGTGTGGCTAAATGCATATTAGCAATTAAATAAGTAGCATCTGGGGGGGGAGAGAGAAAAAAGCACTTTGGATTACTGCAGCAGACTAAGGCCAGAGCCAGTCCATTTAGCAGAAGCATGCTCCTACAAGCAACACACCTAGTGACAAGTACCTTAGCTTCAGCCTGTAAACGGTAGCAAACCCGATTGCAGCCTTCCGTAAACACTGTTGGTAACTAAAATACAAAAAGCTGAGGTAGCAGAGTTTCTCTGCAGTAGTCCAAGGTCCATTTTTACTCATTAAAATCAATACCCAACTGGATTGCATGTTTTGGAAAAGACACTCCTGCCGCTTCAGACCATTTTATAAGAGGAAACTTGTCTCATGTGACATTAATGCAGGAGCTCCCCTGTCCTCCTGAACTTCCACATGGCTGGCCTGGAAAAAGTCTGGATCTCGGAGGCGGCTGAGTCGCTTGCCCTGGAACAGACTCCCTCCTGCCTGGCCTGCACCTTCTCTGGACTTCCAGAAGGAAGTGTTCGACAACTATCACCACAGCACTCAGCCCTAGCAAACTGCGAGCTTCACAGGCCAATGATCATGTCCACAAGTGAACGACAGGAAAACTCATATGGTTCCCTCTTCTTTTTAATACTGTTCAATATGAATTGTACTTGGTGAGTCTGGCCTGACTCGTATAAGGATGAAAGCACTCCAGGGCAAAACCATCTCTTTCGTCTAGGGCCACCCAGCAAGTCTTAGCTTCCAAAATAATGGAAATTTAGAAAGAAACCTGTTTTTAAGAACTCTAAAAAAATTCAATTGAATAATTTAAAAAAAAACCCAACGTGAACACAACTATAGTCACCACAAATCAAATACCACTGTGAAAATTTCCCAGTGCCATTTGTTTTCAAAATCAAATATACTAGTGAAATAAATGCATTTTACTGTTTTGAGCTAATATGTCATTATTTCCATAATTCAGCTTTCTGGAGAGCAACGCAGACATGTTAGACGTAATACTGGCTGCTATTCAACAGTGTGGGAACCTGAAACTGTTCTTTGGGAACACAGGCTTTTGAAAATAACTTTCTACTTCAGTCATTGGCTACAATCCCAACCACTTTAATAGCCTTCTCCTCCTTCCTCCTCCTCCTCCTCTTCCTCCAGACTAAAAAGGCACATTGAAGGCAGCTCTAAAGAGCCTCATCTTCACATTATTGTATACCAAAGGTAATTCATTTTTACCACAATTCTTCACTGCCAGCTTTAAAAACAGGCTTCTGTCCATTACCTCAGAGAATAAAATAAAAAGAGGGATTTTTTAAAAAATAAATTAACTATTTCTTTAAAAAAAAACACAACAACAACAATCAGTTAGATCTGCTCTATCCAGTTTGTGGGTGTCTGTTAGCCTGCTCCATTTTGCCCGAAGCCTTTCATAAGACAATGCATGCAGACAGCAGAAATGAGAGCAGTTCCTATAGCACCAAAAAATCTCCAAGTTGTGGCATTATATTCTTTATTTTTTATTTTTTTATCAAGATACAAATATGAATGAAGTTCCGTTTGGTTCTAGTAGGCTGGCTGGTTTCAGGTACCTGAGACAATAGCACCAAATTCATAACAGAAAGTGAGACAAAGAGCGAGCATGTTAAGACCAAGGCTCTGCACATACTTGGTGCAAAGGGAAATCCAATGGCTCAGAAGGCTGCTCCTCCCATGAGCAGCCTACGAAGAGAGAAACCCGCACCACCTCTTGAAGAGTTCACAGGAATGTTTCAAACATACGAACCGTTCTTTCCATCTCCTGAAAGGAAGAAAGAAGCACTGATTATTCATCACCATTCAGAGAAATTCGTGAGGGTGACCGTTCAAAACAAAACTGCAGAGCAGATCTACAGAAGTCTCACCACTTAATTTACAAGAACACAGATGCCCTTTTGCAGGATATTATCACAAGCCAACGCTATTCTAATCCAAACTATAAGCCAAATTAAGCTTCACTCAGGTTTCAGCCAATTTAATCCTCGCTGACATTAACAAAAAGAAATTTGGGCTGCCTTAAATTCAACTCTTTTGATCCAACTCAAAGGTCACAAGATATCTTCAGTATCGTAAGTCCAGATGGGATATACAAATTAATGAAGAAGCATCTCTGCATTTCTGTCATTGTGTGTACACATCTGTAACTTCCTTGTAACAGGCATTTTATTTACATGATAGCCATTGCACATCACCACCAAGATGCAATGGTGCACTTCAGTATGCCAGCATTAGGAGAACTGGGAACTTCCCCTCCTCCTGCTGAAGCCTTCTGTGCTACCAAAAGGCTTTCTCTAGAGAGTCTCCAAACGCTCCACAGCACGTGTTTAGGGTCCAGGGGCCCCACACTAATATGAAGAAAACAGTGGGATCCAGCAGAAGGGCACCTCGCTGGACTATGGCCGTAATGCGCAATGAGGAGCTCTGCATGATATGAAGTGTCTCTTTTAGAGTTTGGGACTGCTTGTTATTACTGCTGTTGCATTAATGTTGAAGTGGTGAAAAAAAATAGTTGCTATTATTAAAACATGACAACAATTTATTGGGCTGGCTGATTATTCAACTCATCAAATAGTTACATTTCAAACTCTTTGAAATTGCTGGAAAAAAACAACCCAAGGGTTAATTGTTAATAAAACTTTTTCAAAATTGTGCTGAGCATTGTAATGACTATGAGGTAACAAATACATTTAAATACATTATTTTTCAGCTCCCACATACTGGATTTCTCAAATCCATTCATATGAACAGTCTTTGTATCCGAGATCAACAATTACTACCAATTTTTAAAAAACGACCCATCTTTGGTAGCTTGATATGAGCAAGTCATACAATGAAGGGCTAGAATAATTCTCTTCCGCAAGAAAATGTCAAAAATCCAAATAGCATTTTAAGTCTTTGTGCCATAGCTCAGAGATGCCTCATAGACTGGGTGCTGGTGGTAGTCCCTGCAAAATGTTAGGGAGGACACCCCTCTGGTCACAAGCTATCTATATTATAACATCATACAAATGGTTCCAATACTCCAATCCTGAGGAGGAATTTTGGTTACTGTTTGTTAGTTACTCTGTACTCCATCCTTCCAAGTGTTGCGGAAGAGAGTGAACAGCAACAGTACAATAATACAGAAAACATTAAAAAGGGGGTAAAATACAGACAAGCAAACTAACATGAAAAGAAGGAAGACAGAAAGAAAATACAAAGCACCAGCAAAAACAACTTCTGTGCTACAGGTCTGTTTAAATAAGAACGTTTTTCTATGCTGATGGAAAGTCATTGGCAAAAGTAGTAGCTAGCACTCCCCACTAGTGAAATCCACAGCCTGGGAGCAACCACAGAAATGTGTCTTAGAGACACACACAGACACAGTATGTTACAAAAATGAGAAGCATGTTACAGAAACTGTGTTAACTTACCTGTACAAGCTGCGATTTGTCGTAATCTTTACGATGCCGGTAGATGCATTGATTAAGGAGTGAATACAGCCTCTCAAGCTGATCAACAGTTAGGTTGTCACTTTTCTTAACCAACAAATCAAGTAAATTCTATACAGAAAAGTTGGAATGTGTTTAATAGTAAATGGCATACGTTCAAATTCATAATTTGCTTACAAACAGTTAAGGGCTAAAAAAAAGTTTTAAAAACAGACTGTTGTAAAACTTTCATTTTGTTCTTTTTCAGTATTTAGTGCATCCTCTTCCTTGACAGTATACAACAAATACTTAGTATATTACAACAAATATATGGTTCTTCATAATAAGTATTATTATGGAACAATCTAGCATTAACTGCTCCTTCAATTCACATTTTAAGTGAGGCTCTTTGCAAATTTAACAGTGATACTGATCAGTATTCATATGAAATCAAATATGGTCATATCAGCAGCAAAGGTATGTGATGACATGACAAATTAAGCCAATTCAGAGCAACGTCAACATAGTCACTGTAAATTTAAACTCATTTGTCTTTGATGTCATCTGCTAGTCCCAATCAAAGCTGACTCACACACACACAGGTCTACTCTGGTTTACACAATCAACTGGATATAGGTCACTGTCACACAGCCAAATTTGACCAGACATGTGATAACACTGCTGTTACCAGACCGTTTCCCCCAAATGGGCCATGCAGAGCTGACCTTACAGGGCCCTTACCTGAATGTCAAGTTTTTCACATGGGAAATAAATGGTCATGTAAGTCTAAACTTAGTCTAAGATGAAGTGGACAGGAGAGGGCAGGAATGAGCATCTAAATGACAGCAGAGTTTATATTATTTTAATAAATTACTTCTAAATTATTCTATTGAGCAACAAATTCAAGGTACTTGTATGTGGCTGCACTTTACAAATTGTAAGAGCTTTGTGGACAATGAAAATGAATTGCAAATACTCTAATTTCATACTGTCCAGAATTATTTGGGGAGAACACAGAGTGAGAGAACAAAATATCACTCCTGCAGTTTAAGAAAAATTTTCCAGCCAGTCTTACCATTAATCTGTCATGGTCAACAACTACAGGAGGTACAGGATCCAACTGTTCCTCTGGGACCTGTGCCAAAGAAACTTTACGCATTCTTTTATTTTTCAATGTACCTGGAAGTTAGGAAAGAAATAGGGGGGAAAAAACTGAAGATATGGCTAGCAAGTATAATTGCATTAAATTCCAAGCTGCCTAAGAATGAACATTTTCAAAGACATAAGCACCTTTGTTCATAACAAAACATTGTCTCCGACACAGCACAAATGCAATTTCTAAACCTCAGTAAGAAACATCCATTCGGGGGAGGGGGGGTGAAGAATAAAGAAGTATCCAGCATTAGTCCAGATTTAGGCACATGCCATTGGGCTAGAAGCAGACTTCCCTGTTCCGTTCCTCTCCAGGTCCCTGAAAACACTACACAGAGAGTTTTCTGTCCCTGATGAATGGGCTGAGCTGAGGTGCAAAGGAAGGGGACTTCGTTACACCACGGGGATACATTTTCTGTCAGTAGAGTCTTTTACCCTGTTTCCCTGAAAATAAGACCTAACCTGAAAATAAGCCCTAGTATGATTTTTCAGGATGCTCATAATATAAGCCCTACCCCAAAAATAAGCCCCAGTTAAGTGAAACCCCGCCCTCCACCATTGTGCAGCAACCAGAAGATGACATGACTGTAAAATAAAACATCCCCTGAAAATAAGCCCTACTGCGTTTTTTGGAGCAAAAATTAATATAAGACCCTGTCTTATTTTCAGGAAAACATGGTAATCAGGCAAAAGGCAGATTCTGAATCCAAACAGATGTACTTAAATGAATTCTGTCAATTTGTTGGCAGTAAGCTGAGCAAATATAGCATAGCTCTCATGTTATTCATCCTCACTTTCATCCCCCTCATCTCATAACCATCATCATGAAAGAAAAGTGTGTGATGCAGAAGAGGGATAACCAGTTGGAGGCTCCATCAGAACAGGAATCAACTACTTCAGGGGACTGTTACAGATTTACTGTATGAGACAAAAGTGGGGGTAAGGAATGTATATTCTGCATACCTTCTTTATCTGATTCAGTTTCTTTAGTCTCAGCATCTATGCCTTGCATTTTCTTTTCATTACTGCTGCACAGTGGTCCCTCACTGCCAGAATGTTTTATCCGTTCAGCTTGGCCACTATTTGAAGGTTCCGGTATTTCCTTTTGATAATCATCCAGGGCTGCATTTTGTTTGGAAGTGGACATATCTGTGGTGCCAGAAGGTGAAATGGTATTCAGAGATTCACATTGGCCCTGCTGACATGATGGAACAGGCACCCCTCCAGAGGCCTCTCCATTTAAATGGTCCCTCTTGAAGGGAGAGTCCTCCTTGAGTTCTTTCCCTACATCCATGGTCGCCTTGTTATTGACCAGCAGGGATTCATTTGAACTCTCCTCTGTTGATGGAATACTGTTTTCTTTTCCTCCCGTCCCGTTGTCAAGCCTTTGCTCTCCCTGGATGTCCATGATATCACAAGACGATTCATCATTTGTCAGAGAGAGATCTCCCGCTTCCTCTCCGTTCTCCTCAATGCAATCCGTGCTTCCCTCAAGTTCTCCATTCTCCAGCAATTTGCTGTCTTCCCCTTGATTTTCATCGTCTGCAAACTTGGCATCGTCCTCGTCTTTTTTTAAATTATTCACTTTTCTCTTTTTAATGATGCCTTTGCCCCACTGTGAACGTCGCCTTGATTTTCTCCTTAAACGAACTATATTGTGAAGAGAGAAAACAACCCTTAGAAGTACAAACATCTACCCAAGACAAAATGTTTAGTAAGCAATGGGGAAGATAATACAGTCATTTGTGTGCATTCGAAACATATGGAAATATTACAAACTGGTTTTTTGACAGACACCATCAAAGGAGCTAAATATGATAATAAAGATATAAAACATATAAAAAGGCGCTTTTGAAACACAAGTGTCAGCCAGTATAACAAAAAAGCAAAAACAAAAAAACAGGAAACCCTATCACTAGCAACAACCTGAAGAAAGCAGTTAATCTGCATTTTTCCCAAAAGCCTTCTGAGAACATTTTTACTGTTTAACAGAAAACAAGTAGTAATGGAGCCAAACATGGGTCCTCAGATGCTACCTGTATGAAGTACAGTCAACCCTCAACTTACGAACGGCCCTAGTTACGAACATTTCGACTTACGAACCGCTCTGATAGAAAAATATAGCCTCGACTTGCGAACTTTGCTTCGAGTTACGAACCGGGAAAAAAACGCGCGGGAGGCGGGGAAAGCGCAAAATTTGAACGTTCAAGGTGTTCTGTTGAAAAGGCGTCTGTTCCCTCCTTCCCTCCCTCTTTTCTTTCCTTTTTTTTTTTTAAACCTAAGTCATCTTAGGTTAAAAGGGAAAAAAAAGAAAAAAAATTCTGCCCCTAGTGGTAGGAACGGATTAACCGGCTTTGCATTAGTTCCTATGGGAACTAATGCTTCGACTTACAAACCGCCCCTCGACCTAAGAACCAAAAACAGCCGGAACGGATTAATTGGTTTTCAATGCATTCCTATGGGAAATGCTGATTCGACTTATGAACTTTTCGACTTAAGAACGTCCTTCCGGAACGGATTAAGTTCGTAAGTCGAGGGTTGACTGTACTGGCTGTAATCCTGTAGAAAGTTGCAATGAGAGTTGGCCCACTGAATCAGTGGGGATTTGGTGATTCACTTCCTCCATAAGTTGCACTGATTCAATAGGCTTATGCCAGTTATGACTTACTACTCAATGTTAGTGAAATGTTAGGAATGTTTTACTCCTAGTCATGCTTTACACACATTAGAATGGACTTGCAACATGTAAAAATAAGAATTAAAACTTCTTTTAAAAAAATAGGGGGCATTTCTTTAAAAATAATTTGATAATAGAACATTCACAAAGCAGAGTTAAAATGCAAGGATAATTCCCCAAAATGTAACAAATATAAATTCTTGCAACAAAACAAAACAAAACCCCACAACCAAACCTTAACAAGTAAATGATGTACTAAAAAGCAAAATTAACATGAAAAATGAAAGCCCAATCAAAGAATGCCACTCTTTAGATATTTCAACCCATATATCTAAATATACCCAGGATATAAAGATGAAGCACACTGCCCTATATCTAAATAGATACTATTTTTCACAGAGCTGGTATCTTTACAAGTCAACTGTTGAAAGATAAGAGCTTCCTCTTACAATTTCTTGCTGAATAAGAAGGAAATGTGGCAAAATAGAACAGCAATTTTTAGCTCTCTATCATCTCTTGTTCAAGCTGTGCAACTGTAGATTGTTTCTGTGGTCATATTTGAAGAATTTATCAGGGGACGATATGCAGAAAATAATTTACAACTTAAAAAGCCTTTTCTTCATATCTCAGAGAAGTAATTCATAGGAATCAAACAACCAAATCAATTTCTAGTTTATAAATTCACATTCAAAAGAAGCTAGAGAGCCTAAGGACTCTGGCTCAGATGAGTCACCTAAAATACGTATTTCCAAAGGAAGTCGATAGACAATTCAATTAAAAGTAATTTTTACTGAGTCAGACCAGGGGTCTAACTGGTAAACCATGGGGTTTCAGTAAACAAATCAACTAGATCTTTGCTGACCTAAACTCTAACTATACTTGCTCTACACTGTTAAGCAACAACTCTCTGGGCTTTCTCAGATATGAGAACTTTCACAGCCTTACCTGGAGTGACCCAAAATTCACATGGAGGAGCAGCTTGGTAAGGATGTCTAGTTTTCAAGGAACAGGATTTCAGTGCTTTGCCTATCAGACTGCACAGTATTACAATGCTCCAAATCTTTGCAAAGCTATGCACTCCGAGAAAGGCTCTTTATGGGGAACACTTCTTAGCAACATCCTGCAAGTACTGGTTATTCATTGTTTTCTGGATGAGAAACAAGCCTTCTTAAGGAGGGAACTAGGGATATATCTCACACTACAATTTTTCAGATTGTAACAGAAGTAGAACAATATCTGGCCATTATGCTTTAGCAATTTAATACAGTCCTGCTTTTTCAAGTAATAGTTCAAGAAATCTTTCCCAGATGCAGCAACTGACTGTAGGTGCTGTTTCCAGGATGCAAAACAACGTGCTTTTGACACCATCTACTGGTAATAACAAGGAACAATCTAGATTCCTGTATCTAAACAGCATTTTAAAAAAATCAAAAATATTCCGTAAGGTTTCATCTATCAGATAACTTCAAGAACATAAACAAACCATGCTACATTAATCTGTGAAAAACATGCAACAACTGTATTATGTATATCGAACAACGGCAACTACATTACCATGATCTCCATTAATCTTGGTTCATTTTACACGAAAATAATCCGTTAAGGCAAACCAGTAACACACATAAAAATCTCTATCAGATTTCCCTGTCATAGTATAATACCAGAACATAGTTAAGATGCCCTTCTTTGCTCTACCACAGCGGTTCCCCTTGGGTCCCCAGATGTTCGTGGGCTAAAACTCCCAGAAACCTTCACCACTAGCTGTGCTGGCCAGGATTCTGGAAGTTGTAGTCCAAGTCCATCTGGCGACCCAAGGCTGGGAACCACTGCATTTAGCACAAAACCCTGTAAACATTCTATGGACTTCCAAATTCTTTTAAAAGGAGGTGGGGGTCCACTAAAGAAGTTTTGCTCTTGGGACTCAGCTTTGGCTATCTAGATTTTATCTTTCTTTATGACAGAGGGTTTTAACCTCCTGAATAGAGATGGGGGTATTTGTATACGAATACCCCCGCACAGGTGGGCATAACAAGGGTCCAGCCCCCTGGGGCTGGACCGTCCACTCACCTTCCGCTGTTGCCGCAGGCTCCGCGCTCCTTTCCTATCGCTCCGGAGCTTGTGGTCTACGAGCCACTCTTCGACCTGGCAGTGAGGCTCGTCCTCCCGCCTCCTGCCAGGAGTGGCTTGCAGATCGCAAGTTCCAGAGCGATAGGAAAGGAGCACAGAGCTCGCAGCAACAGTGGAAGGTGAGTGGACGGTCCGGCTCCAGGGGGCTGGAGCCTCATTATGTCCACATGTGCGGGAGTATTCGTATACAAATACCCCCATCTCTACTCCTGAACATAAGTTGTGCACCAACAAGCAACAGAGCTAGCCATGGTATCAAGTTGATTTGAGTTAGAGCACCACTCTGGTTCCCTATAGCAGTGGTTTTCAACCTTGGGCAACCAAGGGGTTATTGAACTGCAACTCCCAGAAGCCTTCACCACTAGCTGTGCTGCCCAGGGTTTCTGGGAGCTGCAGTCCAAGAATACCTGAGTTACCCAGAGTTGGGAACCATTGCCCTATAGTACACATGGGAATTGAAGTGACCAACACAGTGTTCAAAAGCTTTTGCTTCACACTCACTGTTACAGAAATAATGTTATAAAGCCTTGTATTACACAGATACAGTCAAATACTCTGCCCCACTGCCCCTGTGTGATTTGCCCACATTTGCACATCCAGGAACTGAAGATCGGCCTCATGAAAACCACACCGCACTTGCTGCAATGAGCTGTTTAGGAGTGTTTTTAAAAAGTGAAAACAGAAAAGCATTTGTGTACTTGCTACAGATATACTTGGTTTTTAGCAGACACATCCAAGCAAGATCATTTAACTCCAGGTCATCCACAGGAGTCCCCACCATTTCCAGGCCAATCGTTTGAGAGAAGGAAGATAGGAAAGAGAAAGACAGCAGGGATGCGATCCCAGTGAACAACAAGATAGCCTAACAGCAATGACACAGCAGCAGGCTTTGAGACCAAGCAGCTTACAGTTCCGACAGAGATCACATTGGCCAAAAAGTCATGACACATGCTGCTCATTAATGCCCTCAGGAGAAATTAGAATTCTATTAATGAGCTTAAAGTAGGTAGGCTTCCTTTTTTCAGATTAGTGTCACAATGGCCAAAATCCCACTTGTTACACCCACTGGCGTTAATACCTTCAACTCAACACGCAGGGAGCAAATTGCTGGAAGTTAGTAAAATAGCACAAGAATCCCCTATTGCTCATCACGGCACACGACTGGTGTGTGATAGGAAATGCCTACAGGAAATGGTGGTCATTTGGCCCTGAAAGTTACACTGATGGCATTACATTGGAATGTTACATAGGTGTAACAATAAGGATTTGGGGCAAAAGTCTAAATAGAAAAGTATAGAATTAAACTATAGGGAAATAAAAAGAGGATAAACAGTTCAAGTTTGTGGATAAACACTTAATAAAAATATAAAGACATTGTATGTAACTCAGTAGGTAAAAATAAGCATAATTTGATACCCACTTATCTCAAAGAGATGTACCCATCCAAACAGAAACTATATACTTCTACAGAAGGCAACAGAGAAGACACTGAGTAACTGGTAGACTTTTGGCTATAGAGAAGAAGCAAGGTACTCAATCCTGCATGCCCTGAAGTGAAAAGGGAGGTTACTTACCTGTAACTCTGGTTCTTCGAGTGGTCATCTGTGAATTCACACTATAGGGTTTTTAATCTGCGCTTGCGCAGAGGTTTCCGGAATATTCTAGAGCTTTATGACGCGTTCGCCAGGACCGCCCCCCTAGTGCACGTGGTCCGCCTGTCCTGGCAATTGCCTCAGTTCCCAAACAGCCCGCAGCTGTATCAAAAGAAACAGACGTGACGGACAGAGGGGAGGACGGGCAGGAAGTGTGAATTCACAGATGACCACTCGAAGAACCAGAGTTACAGGTAAGTAACCTCTCTTTCTTCTTCGTGGTCTCTGTGAATGCACACTACAGGGTGATTAACAAGCTTACCTATCCGGAGGAGGGACGTCACGGAAGAACAGATGACAGAACCGCTCGTCCGAAGGCCGCATCAGACTTTGCTCTGATATCCAGACGGTAATGAGAGGCAAAGGTCGACAGTGTTGACCAGGTGGCAGCCTTGCAGATATCAGGAATAGGGACACCTCTCAGGAAAGCTGTGGAGGCAGCTACAGCCCTAGTAGAATGTGTCTTAATGCCAGCGGGCAGAGGCTTTCGGGCAAGTTGATATGCAAGACGTATAGTTGCAACGATCCATCGAGAGATGGTCTGAGAAGAAATATGAGTTCCCCTGTGTGGTAAATGAGGGGAAACAAAAAGCCTCTTAGACTTGCGAAAAGAAGCAGTTTGAGAAACATCAAAGGCCAAAGCTCGTCTGACGTCCAAGAGATGGAAGGAGCGTTCCACGTCAGTAGACGGCGAAGGAAAGAAGGTAGGTAAAAACGATAGGTTGTTTAAGGTGAAACTCAGAGACTAACTTTGGGAGAAAGGAGACATCAGGATAAAGTGTAACTTTGTCAGGGTGAAACTGAAGAAATGGGGAATCAACTCGAAGAGCAGCAAGCTCAGAGGCTCTGCAGGCCAAGGTGATAGCAACTAGGAAAAGGGTCTTAAAGGAAAGAAGACATTCCGACATCATGGCGAGGGGTTCGAAGGGAGGAAGTATGAGACGTTGGAGGACAGTATGTAGTGACCATTGTGGTGGAAGAGAGGGTCTGGAAGGTCACATGTTAGAGACCCCTCTGAGGAACTGCTTCAGCGTTGGGTGACGGAAGAGCCTGAGAGCATCAGAGTCCTTTGGCTGATGGGCTACAATGGCAGATATATAAACCTTGAGAGTAGACAAGGAGAGATGTTGACTAAAAAGGTGAGAGAGGAATTGAAGAAGTGCCTGAAGAGTTGTTGGAATAGTTGGGAGTTTGTGCTGAGCTGCAAACTTCTGAAAGGCGGCCCATTTGTAGGTATAAAGCTGCACGGTAGTGGGCTTTCTAGCATTAGCTAGAATAGTAGCTACAGAGGGTGAATTCTCCATGCTGTGAGGTGGAGAGCGGGAAGATTGGGGTGAAAGGTCTGGCCTTGGTGCTGGGTGAGCAGGTGAGGCATGGGGGGAAGGCAGATGAAGTCCCTGGAGATTGAGTGGAGCACGGTGAACCAGGGTTGTCTGGGCCACCATGGGGCGATGAGAATCGCGTTTGAGTGCTCCTGACGGAGTTTGACGATGGTCCTGAGGAGGAGAGGAATAGGAGGAAAAAGGTAGATTAGGTGTGGCGTCCACTGTGTCATGAGTGCGTCTCCGAGGGAACCTGGCCCAATTCCTACTCTGGAACAGTAAAGAGCACATTTTGTGTTTTGAGCCGTGGCAAAAATGTTGATGTGTGTGTGGCTTTCCCCACAGGTTGGAAAGCTGGAGGAAGATGGCATCGTCGAGGACCCATTCGTGCATCTGGGTGCGGAGTCTGCTGAGTGAATCTGCCAGTTGGTTGTGTTGAGTGGAGATATGAACTGCTACTGGGAAAATATCGCGTTCGAAACACTATTCCCAGAGCTGAATGGTGAGGTACAGCACGGGAAAAGAGTGGGTGCTGCCCTGCTTGTTCAGATAAAAAAGTGCAGTGGTATTGTCTGTAGTTACTTGTACAGCTGCACCCGTAACGAGTGGTTCGAAACCGCGGAAAGCTCTGAAAATGGCTAGGAGCTCTAGGTTGTTGATATGAAGGCATTTTTCAGAGCGAGACCATAGGGTGTGAATATGAATGCCATTGCAATGAGCTCCCCAACCTGTGGGACTTGCATCTGTGGTAACCTGTACGGAGAGTTGAAAGGGTGCAAAGGGTCTTCCCATGAAGAGATTGACTGTTGTGTTCCACCATAGTAGTTGGGCTGCAAGTTTGGGAGTAACTCTTAGTTGTTTCGTAGGTGGGTCGGACATGGGGTCGAAGAGTGAGAGGTACTACGCCTGCAGAGAGCGCATTTTTAGGCAAGCATGTTGTATGACTGAATGTGGTAGATGCAATGAGGCCGAGAAGTCGCTGTGTCTGGTGTGCGGTGACCATCGCATGAGGGTAAAAATGCTGGAGGATTACGTGAATTTTCTTTGCACATTCTTGGGGAAGAAAAGCTCTTGCCTTTCGTAAGTCTAGAACTGCGCCTATGTAAGTCACTTTCTGTGAAGGAATCAGTGTAGATCTGTCTTTGTTGACTTTTAGGCCCAGATTCTCGAGGAGGGAGAGAGTGTAGTCTATATCACAGAGTGTTTGAGAACGTGAGGGGGCTACAAGCAACCAGTCGTTGATGTATGGGAAGATGGAAATTCCCTGCGTGCGGAGATGGGCTGCTATGGGGGCCGTGCACTTTGTAAATACCCGAGGAGCGGTGGAAAGTCCAAATGGGAGGGCTTTGAACTCATAGGTCGCATTTCCAATAGAGAATCTGAGAAATTTTCGGTGGTCTTGGCGGATGGTGATGTGAAAGTAGGCATCACTTAAATCGATGACAGCGAACCAATCATTTTCTTGGAGGATGGGTAGAATGCGTTTTAGTGTCACCATGTGAAAATGTTTCTGGATTATGTAATAATTGAGGTCCCTGAGGTCGAGAATGGGACGAAGACCTCCGTCTCTTTTCGGTACTGTGAAGTACCGGGAAAGGAACCCAGGGTTGTTTTCTGATGGGATGACGAATGCTATAGCATCCTTCGAGAGGAGGGATTGGATCTCTTTTTTTAGGACATGTGATGGTGTGATGAGAATTGTCCTTGGTGGTGGTAGGAATGCAAATTCTATTGCGTAGCCTATGGCGATGATAGTGAGGACCCAATTGTCGGTGGTGATGGCTGCCCAAGATGAAAGGTGGGCTGCAAGGCGAGTGGTATTGAAGGGGAGAAAGTAGGAAGGCGGAATCTGGGCTGCATGAAAGTCAAAGACCCAGTTTTGTTTTCTTGTCAGGTTGCTAGAAAGACTGTCGGGGACGTTGTCTTTGTGTGGAATGTCGAGGTTGAAAGGAAGAGGAGGACTGTGGTAAGTATCGTTGTTTGTCAGTAAAAGATCTGTATTGTTGGCAGGAGTAGGAGCGATGCCATTGATATCGTTGGGGTCTGTAGTGTGGTTGTGTGTTGTATGAGCGTGCTGTTTTTCTCATTTTGGGGGGAGGTTGTCCAAAATCTCATCATTTTTATTATCAAAGAGGCCAACGCCATCAAAGGGTAGGTCTTCGATGCGCATGCGGGAATCATCGGAAATATGGGCTAAACGAAGCCAAGTGTGTCTTTGGAGGGCAACAGCTGTAGCCATGTGTTTTGATGCAGCCTCAATAATAAGTTGTGCAGTGATACGCTCTTGGCGTGCTAGAGCCATAGCCTCTTGATGAAAAGCAAGGCCACGGGATTTGTATTCATCAGGTACTGATTGAAGTGATGGAAGGGCTTTATTCCATAAGAATCGATGGTAAGACCCCATGGCTGCCAAATAATTTGCCGCACGGAGAGTGAAAGAAGCGAGGGAGTAGACCCTGCAGTCAATAATATCGAGCTTCCTGCCTTCCTTGTTGTTAAGTGTTGCATTAGACCGGTTTCGTGCTGTTTTGAGTGGCATCTACTATCACTGAATTTGGAGGTGGATGTTTGGAGAGGAATGCTGTATTATCTCTGTGTGTTTTGTATAAATTTTCCACTCTTCTGGAGATTTGTGGTATGGAAGATGGTTTGGACCATGATTGTTTTATCAATTTTAGAAGAGATGGGATGAATCCCATACGAAGTGGAGGAGTTTGGTCTTCATTAATGTCTTCATAGACGTCTGATTCAGATTGGACTGGTTGTTGTATGTCGAGGTCCATAGCCTTAGCTATGCGGAGCACCAGCTGAGAGTAGGAGGAAAAATCTTCTGACTGGGATGGAGGGTTGGTATCGGCCACGTCAGAGTCGGGTGTTGATAAGTTAGGAGGGGACTCCTGTGGTGGTAGGGAGTCTGAAGTGTCAGAATCGGATGATGTCAGAGAGGGAGGTCGGTATGGAGAGACCAAGACATCCGGTGGAGTATCACATGGGTAGCCTCTTGTTTTACCGCTATCCTGTTTAGATGGTATAGAGTGAGCGGTACCATGATGAGGTTTAGAGTGTTTGAGTTGACAGGTCTGATTCACATCTATAGGCGCGGGTGAAGGACCAGTATAAATTGTAGTCACCTGAAGAGAGGAGGCACGAACATGCGAAAGTGTGGCAGGTTCAGCAGTTGGTACCAAAGTTGCAGCCAATGGTCGAGAGCGTTTCGGTACCGTAGGTGGCTGCGCTGGAGGATATTCAGAGGTATGCTTCCTCTTATGGGAAGACTTTTGTGGCTTCGGTACCACAGGAGGGAGTGCGGGATCATCCGCAGACGAGGACTGGTCATACTCCTGTGTTTGTGGACGGTACCAAGGAGGGGACTATGAGTCCGAGGAATCAGAATGGTAGTAGTATGAGTACCAAGGGCACTTCGGTTCAATATAGAGACCAGTATCAGGGCGCCAGTAACAGTATGAGCGATGTCGGTATCACTTGGGAGGGAGCTCATAGTATGTTGGCGGCTCATACAGAGTGACTCGTTTAGGATGGCGATATCGAGTCAATGAATCATGCAATGCCAGCAACCCCGTTGACATCGGAGGTTGTGGAAGGTCGGCATCGGAAGGACCAGTCTCCGGTGTATGGTGTGTCTTTCGGGATCGTTTGCATGGAGGCTGCGGATCAGCTAAAACAGACGCTGAATCCGACTGACACACGGAGACAGGGCAACTGGAAGGGCTCGAGTGGTCCAATCTTGGTAATACTGTTACCTCAGCCGAGATGTTAGCCCACGAAGGAGATTGGGCTAAGAGAGGTGAAGGTGGTTGGCCTGATGGTGGAGGTAGTCATCGTCATCCATGGAAATAGAGTCAAGGCAAATAGTCTGTTGATCGTGAAGTGGGATCGAAGACGTGGATTTATCAGTTGTATGTGTAGAGGGTGCCTGCCTAGGAGGCTGGACCTCGGTAGCAGACTTCTTTGATTTTTTGGGCTTAGAGTGCTCTTATGTCAAGGGAAGCTTCGGTACCGGCGTTGACTTCAATGTCGATGCAGCAGACTTTGACTTCGAGACCGATTTAGACTTAGGTTTCGATTTTGGTGTCGAAGAAGTCAAAGGGACATCAGGTGAAGTAGATCAAACTTGGGAAGGTTGTGTAGTCTCCATAGTTGGTACAGGGCAGAGGGAGCGTTCCCAGAGAAAGGACCTGAGACGTTGTTGTCTAAGCTTAAGAGCCTGCTTTGTGAGATCTTTACAGAATTGGCATGAGGCAGGTCGATGAGATTCTCCCAAGCAGAAAAGGCAAGAATTGTGTCCGTCCGAGAGAGGGACCTTGTTAGGGCATGATGTGCACCGTCTGAATGGCCCTGTAGGGGCCATAAAATGGTGAAAAAAGGGGGGAAAGGAGAAGGGAAAGGAAGGGGGCAGTTGAGGAGGGATATACAGTGGTGACTCGACTTACGAACTTAATCCGTTCCGAAAGATGGTCGTAACTCAAAATGGTCGTAAGTCGAAGCACCATTTCCCATTGAAATGCATTGAAATGCAATTAATCCGTTCTGGCCGAAGAAAAAAAATCACCAAAAAAAAAAAAAAAAAACCTGCAAGGCCGATCGGAAACGCGATTAATCCATTCCGGCCGAAGGGGGGGGGGGGGGGAGAAAAGCAAGCCAAGCGTGCAAGACACATCGGAAATGGGGAAAAAGCAAAGCAGAAAGCAAGCGAAGCATGCAAGACACATCGGAAATGGGGAAAAAGCAAAGCAGAAAGCAAGCAAAGCATGCAAGACACATCGGAAATGGGGAAAAAGCAAAGCAGAAAGCAAGCGAAGCATGCAAGACACATCGGAAATGGGGGAAAAGCAAAGCACAAAGCAAGCGAAGCATGCAAGACATCGGAAATGGGGGGGGGGAATACCAAAAAACAAACAAACCCCCCAAGACCCATCGGAAATGGGGGGAAAAATACCAAAAAACAAACAAACCCCCAAGACCCATCAGAAATGGGGGAAAAAATACCAAAAACCAAACAAATCCCCCAAGGCCCATCACAGCACAGAAACATAACCCCCCCAGCCCAAAACCACGCTGCAAAACCCACCCAGAACAGTTTTTAAAAAGCAGAAAGCAGCACCTTACCTTACCTGGCAGTCCGAAGCCTTCTCCGATCGCACTCTCTCTAACCGTTGGGGCGAAAGAGCTACAAAGAAGCAGCCTCTTCGCCTACCAATGGTTAGCAATTTGAATTTCCTGCCTTTTTTTGATTGTAACTTGAAGCTCCGGCCGCAAGTCGAAGCAAAATTTTGCGGCCGGAGCTGGTCGTAACTCGAAATGGTCGTAAGTCGGGACGTTTGTAAGTCGAGGCACCACTGTAGACCGAAAGTCTCTCACTAATTTCCCTCTGTTTATTCTTTAAATATAGAAGAGAAGATAAAGGCGAACGGAGAGCTCGTTGAGAGAAGAAACCTCAGCGGCGGCAAAAAGGAACTGAGGCAATCGCCAGGACGGGCAGACCACGTGCACTAGGGGGGCGGTCCTGGCGAATGCGTCATAAAGCTCTAGAATATTCCAGAAACCTCTGCGCAAGCGCAGATTAAACCCTATAGTGTGCATTCACAGAGACCATTAAGAACATGATACTTCAAGCTTGTTCCAGCAGTTCACAGTCTCCATCTTGAGTCCAGACTTTAAATTAAAAAGCATAAAGCTGAACGTCTCGCCTGGACAATTTTTGGGCGGTTCTGTTTCTCACTGTGACCTCAACACCAGGCCTAAACATTGCAATGCCGGCCTGATGAAGTGTCCTACAGCAGCGGTCCCCAACCTTTTTCAGTCCACAGACCAGCTGGGGAAGGCGGGGCACTCCCCGTGCTCGCACGCATGCACAAACAGCAGCGCAGCGCTTGTGCAGGTGCGCACACGCATGTGAGAACGGCGGTGGCCACCGTTTGCGCATGCGCCCGTGCAAGCGCCGCCGTTCGCACGAGCGCACACACAGGCGCAAACAGCCTTTGCGGGGGTGAGTGCATGCAGGGGGTGGGGCGGGAGGTCTCTCTTTGCGGCCCGGTCCGGCTCAGGCCATGGACCGGCACCGGGCCGTGGACCGGAGGATGGGGACCTCTGTCCTATAGGACTAAAAAGCTCACCTGTTTTTGAAATTTTAGTGGTCTGGTAAAGTTAATAACCACCATATTTTAGAATCTCAAGGAAACAAGGTGCTTTTTAAATGCTAACTAGTACAGGTGATAGTGAAATTGCTTCATTCTATAAGAAAACTATAATAATGGTATTATTGCCTGCTTCATTCTATAAGAAAACTATAATAATGGTATTATTGCCAACTTCAATGGATGTGCATCAGATATATGTTAATCTTGGTCACTGCTGCATTTATTGTCCAAACAAAATTATGTGAAATACCTACATGCACATTTACTTGCAGAGTTGTGCCAAAGTGTCATTGCTCTTTTTTGTTGGCTCTGGAACACCTCTTCAACTCTGCTTTCTGTCTTCTGCACAGTGGAACCATGAGGATTTATTTGCTCTGATGTTACTAATAATCCTGTACACATAAGATAAGTACATCTTTAAAATAATATTGGCAATGTTAACTAGCTTTTTAAAAAAACATTCTCAAACACGATGTTAAATCCTACAATAATCAAATGTATTTAGATGTACTCTTAAAAATCATGATTTAAATCAAGAATATATAATTTTTTCCCCAACAAAGGAAGGCATGAGACATATACTCTTGGATTATAACATCTGATGACAGTTTAAAATGTTCAGAAGAAAATACTATTAGCTGTATTACACAGGGCTCTAGTGTTCGAAGTGTTTCACATATACTGTAGCTGAAATCTAGGAGAAACTTGCAATTAGAGCAGGCCCATTCAATCAGTGGAGATTTGGTGAGTCAATATCTATGCAAGTATGGGTCAACTCCAGTTGCAATTTACTATGGGATTTCAGCCATTATGTGATACAATATAAGCATATATATTGTATAAGTATGTTTCATCATCCTACAGTAACCCTATAGGAGGGTGGTGTTATTCTCATCATGCAGACCCTCAACATAATCCAAATCTGAATGATAGAAACAGAGCTCAGAGAAAACTCTTCATATAATTATGTAACTACCAACAGAGTAGACCTGCATATCACATTAAGTTAATGTACGCCAATGAGTCTTTATTTATCCAGGAAAAGCTCCTTTGTGATGTATTCTCTCATTAAACATGGCTTGCGCATAACAAGTAGTTAGACCACCAGCAGCTAAAATCCTGTTGCACTAGTTATGCTGCCTAAGGCTGATGATGTCATTATCGGGTGGCCTCTTTTTTTGGCAATTAAGCATTTCTGATTCCCCCTCTGAAGGTCTCAAGGCTCCTATGTAATCACTTTCATGATCAGGAAGCTGTTGGGAACTGCAGAACGGGAGGGGGAAGTCTTTCATTATGGAATAGCTTCCTAACCCTCTCAGGGGCAGTTTCTGGGGCCCATCTGGGAGAGGACAGAGTGAGAAAGGCAAGAAATTAGTCATTTGATTAGCCACTTCAGCTGGTGGGTCTTTTAAAATCTGGCCCAATGTGAAAATATGACAAATGCTATATATTTGCTTCTGCATAAACAATGAATTTCTGTCAGGCTTCCTCACCTCTGCCCGGTCCATTTTTCAGGGTCTCCCAAATCCATGGACAGTGGTTTCAGAGGCAGCATGGAAAAGAAGTGTGCAATGAAATCATTGTCCAGCAACCCCAATCCACTGGTGGATTTCTGGATCTGACAGCATTATATTCTGAAACTCTGTGACCTAAGACTTAATAATAACCAAGGAGGTTGTTTACTACAGGGAAATCACTGTAGCTGTTTTTGCAAAAACTCTTTTGAAGAAACTAAGAAGCTTTTGTCTCACAGTACCACTGATTAAATATATGTGGCGCATATATGCAACACTGTTGTATGTCTATAACCAGATTCTTTCCAGAAGTTAAAAAAATGAAATGGAAGAAGCCATGAATTAAAATGTAAATGAAGAAAACTTAATAGTGAAGAACAAATAGCCACTGTTCAGCTTCTTTGTGAAAAAAATGATAAAAACCTCTTGTTTTTATTTGTTAAACATTTTCTAGTAAGAACGATTATTTTCTGCAGTTTTAATAACTTGGAATCCGACTCATGTATTCTAAAACTAATATATAAGATGGTACACAATACTATTCATTCTCTAGCAACAAAGTGCTGTGAACAAAGCATATGAAATGCTACCTAATGCAGTTAATTTTTAAAATCTGCCTCTGCATGCCCAGCTTTCTATGCTCTGTATCCATCAGGAAGGAATGTTTTGGGTGGAGGCGGGGCTGATAGTTCACAGCCTCTATGTGCTTATGTGTCTTTTTTTAGGCAGTGCCAGTGAACGCTCTAACACCAATCTTCCAGAAAAGTTTATAGCTCAACAGCAAAGGTTTAAAAGAACATCTGCAATTTCCCACAAACATAGAACTGGGCTTAAAGGAGCTATTCTGTCAATCTAAATAATGCGTATTTACAAATCCAGCAACTGAATTGATCTTCCTTGCATCACCTGGCTGGAAATACTCCATCCAATGATACAGGTTTGCCTTCCGAGAAGAACTATGTTGAATATTTTTTAAAAAAATTATAGGAATACCTCTCTTTTTTCTTGCTTCTTTTATTTCTTCACACATTTTATTGAACTCTGGATCCAGTTCAGCAGCAATGATAGCATGTGCAGTATCCTTCAAAGTACAGGCTCTGTGCCTAATTATTTTATCTACAAAACAAGCCTCATTTTAACAATCAAAGACATTTTATTTTAAAATGCATGAATCATTTTTGTCACAGGAGTTCCCAAGGCAATGAGACAACTATCTAAAAATAAGATGATCATTTAAATCACTCCTAATTAAAACTATATGATTAACACCTGTGAAATAGGTAATAGCTACACAAGCAGAAAGCAAGCCAGAGCCTGGTAGAATAAGTGTTTTTCAGTCTTCCACAACCTGAAGGCAATTGTTGGGGGGGTGGGGTTGGGGACTCTTTTCTTTTTAAAAATACCTGTGCCTTCTATCAAAACAACAGCAGCCATAAAACAATTGCAGTAACAGTATGTAGTCTTAAATATAAATATTTTCATTAAATGAATAAAACAGGATATATTATAATTATATATAACACTCTAGTCTTGTTCCACAAAGTAAAGCTGAGTGAAGAAACATTTATTACTAAGAGACATCTGATTGTATTACTATACAAACATTAGCTCGCTGTTCTTCACACAAGAGGAAGTGCAGATTGCCAGCGATTGGGAGGGTAGGAGAAGGTAGTGATAGAAAACAGGCAGACCATCTGGCTGAGTAACGTAAGATCTGGTCCCTGTTCATCTCCCCCATTAGACTGAAGTGACCTCCACTGTGAGTATGCAGCCCACGATTAATTGATCAATGACTGAATATCCTCCAATTTTACAAACAGGTAATACTATCCAGGATAGTTGTACTTGTAAGGAAACTCAATGATCCAACCCATTTATAGTAACTTAATTTAAGGCTGTAACCCTGTAAATGTTTATGTTGAAGTAGGTCCCAAAGAAAACAAGACTGCTGTTAAGTAAATGCATTTGGGATCTAAGGGCTTCGGTATACCCGAAGGAAATTCACTAACTTTAAGAAAAAACCCTAAGTGGCAATTCGGTTCTTTGACTCCTAGCCTCTGCTTGGAGAAGGCTTTGCTGCATCTGCAACTAGCACTGAAGAAGAAGCATAAAGCAGAATTTCAAGCAATTCACATTTATAGGCTGCAGCATATGGATATATTTGGGTTACAACTGTATAACAGATACATGGGCTTTCCCATTTTATGCACAATATGATGTAACATTTTCTTACCTCCAGGATCTTTGTCAGGATTGTATTCCAATGCATTGCTGCAGATAAGATCTACATCTATTAGGAAATCCTTTGTAGTTAAATAGTTGTGTTTATCAATTTTACTTATTATGGTAGATAGGTCCATTGGCTCTTTAATAACTTCAAGATAATCTGAAACCTACAATAAAACAGCACACTAAAGTGACACAGAGATTTATGTTAACCTTAACCTATATTCGGCAATTCAACGGAACACATATTCAGCAATTAAACTGACACATTTAATTCAAAAACATTCTAATTCATGAAGTTATCTCTGAAAACGTAAGTAAATTTGAGCATGCTTTCATTTGTAATGTGTCAAAAGAAGAAAGGCTTGGGACCATTTGTTGGGGTTTCAAACATGAGGCGGAACAGCTTAATTCACACGAACAGGCTGAATTCAATAGTGTCATTCAACTAACAGAACTATTTCCAACAGCAAAACAGGCACCTGAAAATCTGCTTTGTGGGAAAATCTCTGGAGCAGATTTTCTAGTGGCAAAATGATGCAAAGAAAGGGAGAGAGGGAGAAAGACTACTGCATGAGCAGACTTCCACAAGTGCAGCATTTGACTTAACCATCTGTTTCCAATACATTGTCAAGTACTGCCAAGGAGGCTTCTGCATTTCCAGCAACAGACAAAATTAAAAGAGGCTGAAGAGAAGATCCCAGCATATATGTTATATTTTACACCGAAAAGAAAAGAAAACAAAAAAAAGCTTTGTGATCCTGGTGGGTAATACCTCTATCAAACCATTAAAATACCAAAAGCACTTCTGTTTTTGAATCCTAGTCTTCACTACAGAGTTGTACTTTCCATCTTTGGACTATATTTTAGCTGTTATTTGTTCTGTGTGCTGTGTCAAGCTAGAACTGAGTTAACAGTGATCCTATTATGGTTTTCAATGTAAGTGAGATATTTAAGGAGTGGTTTTACCACTTTGACACACCACCACCAGTGAGTTTCATGATCAAGTGGGGATTCAAACCCAGGTGTCCTGAGTCTTAGTCCATTGCTCTTTCCACTGGGTAAATTACTTTACCTACAAATCTTGAAGTCTCAACATCCTGCCAGGATAATTTTTGGATTTTTCTGTTTCTAACCCAAACCTTGTCCCTATTCTGCAATACCCAGCCTGATTAAGAGTCTTACAGGACATGAACACTAGCCTAATTTTGGTATTTTGGTGCTCTAATAAAGGTAATATCCAGATTTCATATTAAAAGTCTATGTTAGGAGCAAGAACAGAGAAGTGGGATTCCACCAATCTCACCCCTGCCTAATGTTCTCCTAATCGGGCTTCATGTTTGCCTAAAGAGCAGTCCATGCCTCTGTTCACTCCAAAGCCGTGATCAAGTATGAGGTTTAGGCTTATTAATGTATATCCCTGTACAAATATCAGGCACGAGAAGCTGAGAAGTTTGCCCCAATGAAACCAAACTCCATCTAATATAATGTCTGCATAAAGCTAAGGTCCAATATAAATTCCAAAAATAACCCCAGTAGTGCTAACAATATTAACTACGTAGGTGAATGGTTCATAAGCTAAAGGCTCCAGATGAATCCTCTATTTTGCCTAAGGCTGTGCAAAAGCTGTACAAGAGAATCTATGTAATTAAAATTCATGTGCACAGGTTTCTAAAACACTAAACTTACTCTGTAAATCGAAAGCAAAGGGGAAATATGGCATGCTCATTTTTTTCTGATACAAATTTGACTCTCAGACAAAATGAAGTCCTATTAATTTCCTCAAAGAAAAATCAAAACTTTAAGCAAAATCTTATCCCTAACTTTAAGAATGAAAATCAAATTCAAATAGTAGAAAGACCATTCCAGAGCACTTAATCTTGTGAAACAGTGCAGTAATTTTTACATGGTCTGCCACTTTAGAAATATGAAACTTTCTGTCAGATTTTCATATGAGACAAAAATCTTTGATAAACGGGATTTAATGTATTAAGATGTGATGTTCATTATGCTAATCTGTTTAATTTCCCCCCAAGGCTTATATGACAGTGACTAAGAAGAAAAACCCTTTTGAATCCTGAAAGCCATATCAAATATGATAAAATGAAAATGCAACAGTCTTAAGTGAAACTTGCATAAACTTAGTAAGCTTTTTTCCAACATAGTTCAGGAGAGTATTCCAAACATCTCTAACAGCCATGAAATCTTCTGATCACCAACCTAAACTCATTCTCAGTTTCCTGTCACCCAATCAGTTCTCCTCACTAACATACAGTCACGTTCTTTTCTTGGCCATCTTCCTCTCCCTCATACTTGACCATGACAAAATCATAGTTTCTGAACATAAACCAATCCTCACTCTACTGAGCATGTTCTGCACAACATCTTCCAGGTGATCTTGGTCACAGTGCACCCTTAATTAATCTTCATTAACCAGCATTTTCTTCCTCTACCTTCCACCTGATGTAAACAATTAAGCCCCAAACACATCCCTAACTACATGACATAAAATTAACATTATTATTATACATCATATAACATTATTTTTAAAAATGTTGCTGTGTTATATGCTTCTGCAAGAAAATTCAGCTTCTGTCAGTCACCAATGTTTAGAAGTCTCCAATGACCCATCTCTGCACTAAGAAAGAGTGTAGCCAAGCCTTTGACTTCAATCAAACTGGGTTCTGAAGCCATTCAAACAAGAGGTCCCAGTGTTTAGGAATGCTTCTGAAACTCAATGCAACGCCTGGGATGAATCCCTTATTTTCTCCTTTCAGAAAAAAGGTGGAACTTGTCCCTATAGTTGTAATGAGTGTCTGATGTCTTTCCAGCACTTCAGTACTTCTGAATGCCTCCCAAGCCCTGCATGAGGTCAGACTCAAGGCTTTGGTCACCTTGGGCTAGAGCAAGCACCATAAATGTAAATGCATTTAAAAGCTATGCTCACCACTCCTGCTGAGCTGCCTAATGCATTTGTGGACTCAGTGAACGAAAAGTATCCAATGAGGTTTACAGGTTGCTTCTTTTCAGCCTGAAAGTCTGCCCTTTAGAATAACTCTTATCTTTCCCTGGATCAGCTTCTTGTACATTTTACAGCTGTTACAGTACGGACACTCCTTTCCTTCTTGCAATATTTCAGACAGTATTAGAGACTACTTCTGATCCCACCAATATCCACTGCTCATGAATTGTAGACTGGGTTTTGAAGTTACAAAGGACAATTTCGGTGGTGCTTACGGCTCCAGCACCACTCAGAAATTAACCACTGGCCCAGCTGTATATTTGCAAAGTATAGCAGATATATAACGATTTCTTAGTACTTAGTATTTGCATATTTACCATATGAGAGAGAGTACACAAGCTGTCCCTTGAACAATCAACCCCCCTCCCAAACCCTAGCATGATACAGATAACATTTTTTCCAAGCACAACACGACAACTTGCTGTTTCTTGAGTAAGTCATCTGTGCAAAATTGAGTTCTGAAGTTGACCAAAGGAAAGGTATCACAAACATCCTAGTAAACATAAACTAATTTTTTGTTTCTAGTATATAGATAATAATAAAAGCATTTTTGGCATTCTATGCTTAATTACATACCAGACATTAGAACAAAAATGTTATTTTGTCTAAAGGCAAATTTGGCAAATTTAACAGTGTATCAAACTTCATTAGCCAAATTCAATCCTCTTTGTTTAAATTTTTATAGATGACTACATAAGTAGTCAGAGAGGTCAAACAGTAGAGGCAGAGCCTTAAATTCTTCATTATTCTCTTAAGACTAGTAACTGGTAAAGTGAGAGATGGATTGCTTAATTTGTTGAATTTTCTGGAATAAAAATTACAATTTAATCAATTTCTTTCTGCACTCCCAATGGCTCAGTGCTGTTTCTCCAGGCATCTACTTGCTGTGAGCAAATAGAGTTATCATAATGGAACAGAAAATGCATCTTGGACTATACAAAGTTCATTACTGTATTAGCACTACTGAGCAAGTTAGCTGTGGCTTCGTATGTTAATATTAAGCCACTATCCCTGCAAATATGCAAAACAGGTTAGATCATATGTATCATCTGTGACAATTAATCTATGTCTTTTTGATTAATTGCTAATAAGGTCAACTTCATTGTTTGCACATTACTGAAACAAGACCTCTTCAATATCCACCGGTTTGCTGAAGATGTTAAAGCGCTTGTCTGTGGCCAGCCTCTTGGTAACATCCCTGAGGAACAACCGCAGCTCTCTCAGCGTGTTTTCTTCCTGGTCCTCCATTCGCTGCTTTTCTGTCTCTGACAGCTGCCGGGTAGGAGACGGCAAGGCAAGAGGAAGCACCTCCATATCAGAAAGAGCTAAAAAAGAATAGAAACATCAGGTAAAATGACCTATTTGGACCACATCGCCCTCCCCCAAATATTTCACACCACACAATGATTTTTTGTACTTTTGCCAGACATGATAACACTAAGAATTTTGCACTCCTTCTTTGTTTTATAAACCACACCAGATGTCCTTCCTTTAATGAAACAGGAGCTGAGAAGACATATGTTGGGGAAGAATCTCAAGATTCAAGTCTAGGAGTTGCCATAAGGTTTTCTATTTTATTCCCCAACCCAATTTCCACATGATAATTTTTTTTTGCCATACTTGTTATATTTGCAAATTGTGTGCATTCTAAGTCTGTTTGAGTGCAACTATCCATAAATCAAAGGATAAATCTAAAGACATAAGATCTGGCAAAATAATATGCCTTCCCTTAGCCACACTTCTCTTACACATTTATGTTTGCATGCACATAAGTATAGATAATCTTTACCAGCTCTCCAATACCACTTTTCAGATGGGGTGGTTTCAACTATAAGTATTTTGTGCATCATGCCTATCACTTTTGGGAGGCTTTATCTGAAAAACTGACATGATTTAAAAATAAATAAGGATAATGTGATGTGGAAATTGGGTGGGGGGGAGCAGGTGCACACCCCTAGTGAGTCATCTGGCCCTAGCACACAAGTATTGGGCAGCCAGGATGAGAGTAGGTGTCCCCAGTCACAAACCAGCAGGAGGGAGACCACACCAATGAAGGACAGGCAGCTGCTTGAGGAGGAAGGATAAAGGGCAGGAGCAGGAAGGCATGGGGTGGTCACTCAGTTCAGAAGAAAAAGCCACCTGGGAAGACAGGACGGAAGATGAGACCAGGGAAGAGAACGAGCAAAGCTGCCTCCTCTCGCCCTGTTTGTTTGCTCACGACAGGAGTCAGACACTGGAGATTCCAGTCATGTAGGTGAACGTGGCAACCTCCACCTGGACACTGCCACAGCTCTGGAGAGGCAAATACAGCAGGTATGCTGAGGGACGGATCTGGAAGGGATGAGTCCCAGGACCTGGCTTCTTTCACCCATCTCTACAAATCTTCCCTAAAAGGGAGTGTGCCCACGAGTGAAGCTTCCCCCTCCCTCCTGCTTTCCAGAACCTGGACTCCGAGGAGCTCCAGTGAAGTGGAGCCCCAAGTTGGCAAGCAGTGCCCAAGGGACTAGAGACTATAACTGAGCCCTGTGAGACTGTGGGGGGAAAGGTGGTGGTGGAGAGTGACACTTTACCACTAATAAAAGCCGTTCTGAGCCAGGAAGCTAAGCTGGAGCCCATGGAGTTATTGTCGGGAGACCTCACCCCTTCCTATGCCAAAAGCCATAGAAAAGGGGGGCTCACACAATGTTTGAGATTTTCTCTCCCTACCCTAATGATCCCTAGCTTGAAACTTGCTTTTTCACAGGTACACCATACTAAACTTAAGTTTTCCTTGAGCTAATCACCGCGACAAATTTGCTGCTCTTTCATCCAGTTCAGCAACATTCTTTCTAAGCTTTTCAGGCTCCATCTGCAGTTCCACTTTCCTAAATGGTTTGAGGGCTGTTCACACGTTACATTCAGCAGAACATTTTGGTTGACATTTGGAGTCAAATTGATATGTACACTTGCCAATTGATTTGCACACAATGTTCAACAAGGGTATCCTGTACACATATTGCTCATCTGCACAACCATACAGTTAGAGATATTCTGTGAGAATATTTCAGCAAGTGTACTAACAGTGGAAGTCTTGTGTGCTAGGGCCAGATATCTGGTGCAACATGTAAACACCCTTTCAGCATCATCTGCAAGTGTTGCCATTTATGTCCCTGTTTTCTCTGAATTTCACACCATAAATTTGGTGGCTGTGAATGAATTTAAGCTTGCACTCTCTTGCATACCAATTCCATTTTTAAATGTACAGCAGTGACTGAACAAGGGTGACTGAACATTCAATATAAATCCCACGCAGGGTCTATTTCTATTCTTACTTTGAACTAGACACAAACAATGTACTCTGGGATACACAGAGAATTAACTTACCAATTTGTTTCCTTCTTGGAGGAGCCATTGATGCCTGATTCAGAACCAACTCTTGGAAAAATTTACGCCTGTCTTCTTCACTAGGTCTCTGAATATAAAACACCTCTTCATACTGGATTTTAAAGATACATTTTACCTGTTTGAAAACAGTGAAAATTGTGAGGGTTTGGAAGAATCTTCTAGCAACTGAATACTTGATGGTATCATTACATTCTGATGAACAATTCTTCAAAGAGGAAAACCGAGCAATGCCTTAGAGATCATCATTCCATTTTTCAGCAGTATTCATATAGAAGTGACAACATCTTCAGTGTTCTTGAATCACACTTCTGAAAGAGCTGTTATCACCTAAAGAACTTTTCTATGAAAGGCATATGGAATCACAGAAAAATGTGCATATGGGACCTTAGATTGCTACCATCTGGTTGCTACTTAATCTGTTATTCAAATAAATATAGTCTAGATGCAGGCATCTTTCATTCAAATAAGTATAGTGTAAAGGACAAATTAGACATGCCTGAAAGTCTGATAATGACCAAAAAAATGTGTCCACTTTTTTCCCTTTCAAACTCTAGGCCTTCATACTATACCACTTTTCTTTTTCCACTTTTTAGGGCCTTTAAAATCTAACACAGGGAGGGGCTTGCTGCTCAGGTGACAAGGAAGAGCTGTCTTAACAGAAAGATGCTCACCATCAAGGCAAATAACAGGCCACAATGCGTTCGTTCCCCTTCCAAAAAAAGGGGACAGGCTGCTCACTCCTGTTTTTTTTAATAATTCTACAACTATGAGACACAGTGGAGCCACAGGGCCCAATGTTTTTGCACCATGGGAATGACCAAGAACTAGATGTGCCGTTCTCTATATCCCACATAAGGCACAAACTCAATGTCCTGTTGGCACTACAGAAGTCACCTTCACCTTCCCCTTGCAACTCTCCAAGATCCTCAAAAACAAGTTCTAGAGGCTCTCCCCATCTCCCAGAGCTGGTTTTGGGGATATTCAGGATACTGAAATGGGAAAGGGATATTAGTCCCAACTCCTCTAGGTTTTGCTTTTCCAACAACAAGAAGATTGGATATTGCCCTATAATTAGAAAGTAAAAGTTTCTGCCTCACAAACCATTATTAGAAAGCATTTCAGCTACAACTATGGTATTGAGAAACAAACCAAAATCAAAGTCAGAGCTGAAAATTATCTTCAGAGAATTTCCAGCTTAGTTAGAGACTCAAGTGAGACAAAGTAACTTGAGGTCACCCCCCACCCCCAGTCACTTTTTCTTCAAGATACAGAGCTGCCACTGTTGCAGGACTGGAGACACTGAGAGTTGAATATTCTTTCATTAATATTGGCTCCAAAATTACGGAAAGCGATGAAACTATTACACACACCCCTGCAAAAAATTGCTAAGATACCCTCCCCACAACTTCTTCACTTACAAAAAGCTGGCAAAATTTAACTGGGAGGTTCATTTCAATTCAGCCTATCATGTACTGACAAATGCTATCCAGAGCACGGTGTTGGAAAAAAGAAGCACTAAGGACAAAAACATGCTACTATGTTGTTAAATTGATCCAACATCAGCCAGTCTGGCAATTATGGAGTTGTGACTTAAGCCCGAATTGACCAAAGAGGTAATATCGGGGGGGGGGGGGGGGAATGAGAGAAGATGCAAACATTAGAACAGAAAATGTTCTTCATTGCTCCTCTCTCCCACATTTCATTTACCAAACAAAGCACTGATGTACTCCTCTAAATCTGTAAGGAAGGTTTCTTCTTGCTCCCCTAGCCCGCAGCTCCCTATTCATGCTGCATCACAAGAGGACTATGACTTTTTCACAGATATAAAATGATTGGCAAGGTTGGAGGTTCCCTCAAAGTCAGGACAAGGGGGTGTGTTTCCCTGTATGTGCACAGTGGTGCTCCCTGGATCAGCATCATTATTTCTTAACAATGCATGTTCATTCTCAAGAGCTCACATCATACTCACCTCTTCAGGCAGCTCACTGTACATTGTTTCAGAGGTAGAAAGTAGAAATATAGGTGAGAATGATGGTATATCTTGCAGCAAAGTTAGAAATGTAGCTCTCACAGTTTCACTGACAGCTTCCCACCAATCACCAATATGAGGCATATAAACAATACTTGGTACTGTTCTTCTTGCTTCACGAAAGATCTAGTTATGAAGGATACTGGAATTACAATGATACTAAGCAAACAAAATCTCTATATTAGGCATCCTCTATATCAGCGGTCCCCAACCTTTTTGGGACCGTGGACCGGCTGAGCCTCTGAGGAAGGCGGGGCACACACCCCCGCGCTCGTGCACGCTCTCTGGCGCATGCGCGAAGCGGTGGAGAAGCACGCGCGCGCCCGCCCGCCAGCGCCGGCATGAGTGCTCCCCCACCCCTTTGCGCATGCGCAGGAGCGCCTGCACGCCCGCCCACACGCCCGCCCGCCCCTTCATGCAGGCGCATGCATGAAGGGGTGGGGGGCGCTCACACCGGCGCTAGCACGCGCGTGCATGCGCAAAGCGGCTCAGGCCACGGACCGGCACCCGGGCCGCAGACCGGGGGTTGACGACCTCTGCTCTATATTGCCTAATCCTATATTTTTCCTACTTTCCAAATCAACATGTTTATATCAGAGTTATAATTACAATTGGCAATTTGCCTGTGTTTAATCTGGGTTTAGTCATTGTAAATTTTGCTCCCAATCCCCCACAGCCTTCACAGAAAGGTTCTCTATTTATGTGAAATAAATAACCATTTATGTGGTTTTTTACACCACAAAACTGTTATTCCAAACATAACTATCATCTTGCACAGATCATGCCATGACAAAGCAAAACTGTGTGGCATATTTAAAAAGCATTCTTTAGAAAGGCCAGCCAACTTTCAGATAAGTTTCCTAAATCATTTTTTAAGTATAACTCTTGCCAGTTCAGTCTTGCTATACGAATTATAACCAAAAGTTTCTGCAAAGTTATTAGAGATTTTGGCCTAATTTTTTAGGAGATACAGTACTCATTTTGACCACAGTGATCCTTCTCAGCCAAGCTGGCAGCACAAACATAAATATGTTTATCTGGAGCTCCACTTAAATCAATAGGTCTTATTGGCCAAAATCCTGTTGTGCCGCTACAGAAAAGGCGTAACTTTTGGAGGCAAATTGCCTCAAGGTAAGAAATCTCTGTAGGCATCATGTCTTGCATACTGAGTCACACGGCTCACTGTGCAACAGACGATTGCCTATGGAGAGTTCTTAACATGAGGCAATTTATGCCTTTTGTGTAGCAGCATAACACAATTTCAGTCATCACTTAGTAAACATATTTATAACTACCTAAATCAGATTTCATTACACCTCCTTCTCTCTGCTGCTCACTGTTTTCTCCATATCACTTCTGCTTCTCTTCATCCACTGCCATGTACTGAGCTAAAGGAGGCGTTGCCCTACATTAAACAGAGGCAATCCTGGCACTGCGAAGAACCTACCTACTCTCAAATCAGCAGTTATCAGCTTCAATCAAGAAACTTCCTTTTTGGCCAAGATTCCCATTGATTTCTTCCCAAATCACCCTACCCCCTAAGAAACTGCATTGCTGACATCCCAATAACAGTTTAAAAGTAGTGCTTTGTATCTCGGAGAAGTCCTTATTTGAGCTTATCTCAAGGATCCTTCACTTCTGATGCCCCACATTTTCACCATGTGTTTCTCTTCAAACAGAAATCAACCTGGTGAACCAAAAGTGAAACAAATTGACTTCTGCTTGCCCTGCAGAAAGGGCATATGGTGAGGGCTTTAGATGACTCTTCCTTCCTCCTGCACTATACGTCCCTGAAGAACTTCCCCAAAGGGACTCCCTGGAACAGAATGGGAAGTGGCTCTGTGGGCCACAAGGAAGGAAGGGAAATGAAAAAGGGATTTAGAATTTTCATAAATGAAATAAGTGACAACATTCTTTTACAGCTAAAGACCAGTACAAGTACAATTTAAGGCTTTTGCTTTCCACAGAAAACTTAGCTGTGACCCTAGGGTCCCTTACCATGGCATGTCTGGGAAGGAGCATTTATTCCATTCACATGGGGAACTCTCAATGTTTGATTCCCTGTACAAAAGGTTAAAACGGGATGTAGATTCAGACTAACCTGTGCACATGATTCTTCAGGTGTTTTGGCACTGACCGAATAAAGGGCCGGCAGATCTAATCTGTGCACAGCGATCTTTTCTAGAGTGTGTAACAATGCTGGAGCAAGGTGTGAAGTCTGGCCTGAATCCCTCTCACCTGAAAGCAGTAATCTTGGTCTGTAAGAGGTGGGCTGGTGGTATGCTGACCTGCAACAAGAATGGATGAGACTTTTCAAAAAGATCTGGAGTGTGCTGACCATATATTTACTATTTTTCCTAAACTGGTCCTATTCAAACATTTTCAAATTGGGGATGGCCAGTCCCATCACCCTCTAGAGATGGAGGCCAACTTCCATGAACAGGTGAGGTGCCTCCTTCAAGGCAGTGCAAAGGGCTTCAGGAAAGAATGCAGGGAAGGACGTTCTGTGGATTGACTGGGAGTAGACACAGGCCATCTACTTACATTGAAAAATGAAGATAAGGTTTATGTACAGCAGGTGATAACTGTTTCTTTGGTGATCCTGACTGACAACTTGTCTCAAATATTGATGAAGCATTTTCATCTTCACTGTCATCCAAAATCAGATTTGGTACATCTGTTCAATCGGAATGAAAGGTTTACTAATACATAACATTAATTCCTCTTATCAATTTAAAGAATATCACATTTTTGTAAAGTTAGAATAAACTACCTTCTCACAGGAAAAAATTACACCTGCTTCCTTCCCTTGAAAATATTATTTGTGTAAGAACAGTACATCTTGAATAAACAATCTGTGCACTGATGGCAGTGAGGGGGCAGAATTAGAAATAGCACTGTGGCTCAAGACGCAGAACAGCCTGACATTTTAAACAAGGTAAAGGCACACTTTTCCATTTTTTCTGAATCCTCTTGATGATGCTGAAATACAGTGACCTGAACTCTCCACCTAGTGTCCTACAGCCACTCACTCACAGTACCAACTGTTGTTAGCAGAGGTAGTGGAGTGAAACCTCCCATCTAGAAGCCTCATAAATACCTAAACCTGCACTAGAAGACCAGAAAATACTTCAAAAACCCTTTATGGGGTAGTACAGAGAATTATAGTGGGGAAAGGTCCACCACAAAAGTAACTGGGCGCTACAATATGGGTGAATTTAGGTCTCCTATTGCAAAATATCATGGAAATAATCCAAAGAACACCATGTTTTTAAGGAAAGATATCAAAGTACATTTTTTTGACGAGGCACAGTGAATAACTTCTGTGTTTACAGCAAGGCTTTCAATGAGATGTTGCTTATCGTAAGGCACTTGCACCTTCAAGATCGTGAAGCGATGGGCTTTCAAAAGAACCTGATTTCACTGATTTATTCTAGCAAGCCCACAGAATGTGTGGTGTGGTGTGGTGTAACACTTAAGAAAGCTATACTTGAAAACAGATTTTGCTACTTTTAAATCTTGATTAACTCGGGTCTCAAAGTGCCGGATCTAGAATATCCATGAGCAAAAATGGGCACACAGGATGTTCTTTCTGGAAGAATAAGGGAATCTGTGCAAACGGCTCCAGACGATCGAGGAGCTCCTTCAGAATGTTGTGAAAGAGAATATGGGGAGCTGATGAAAATCACTTCTTTTCCTCCAGAAGGAGTTTTCATGGAATCTCAGTGTCACCCCTTCATGGTAGGAAAATTCTAGATCCTGATGCATCTTTGTCTACTGGTTTCCAAATGTCCAGCAAATCTGCCTATTTATTTTCCGTTCAACAAACTAAGCAAATGTAATGTAGTTACTATGTTGCAGGATTAGGATTTGGGACATCCGTTTCTACTCTCATGTGAACCAAGAAACTCCCTGGGTGACTATGAGCCAGCGATGTTCTGTGTGATTGACCTACCACATAAGAGTTGTTATAGGGATAAAGTTGGGGAAAGAGTCTTCTATGGTGCCTTATACAAATGCAACTGATAAATAATAATTAACACAAGCTAATGCTAAATTTTAATCTGATCAAGAGTACTCAACAGCTGCAGTTAAAAAGAATAAAAGTTTTTACGACAGCACCTCCATTATCCTTTCTCAAGAACTATTCTGAACTCTTGTGAATTATCAAGGAGCACTTTATACTCTTTAGTTAAGAACTACTGAAGTTAAGCAGTACTGGGGAAGATCACTACTTCATATGGGAGGCCACAGAGAGTACCATTTAATACAGTGGACCCTCGACTTACGGAATTAATCCGTATTGGAACGGTGGCTGCAGGTCGAAAAGTCTGTAGGTCGAGGCTCCATTGACCTACAATGCATTGAAAACCGATTAATCCGTAACCGGCCGTTTTTGGTCCATTTTGTTTGATTTTCCGGTCTGTAGGTCGATTCTCCGGCCGCAAGTCGAACCTAAATTTTGCGGCCAGAGAAGTCTGTAACTCGAAAAGTCTGCAAGTCGAGCCGTCTGTAAGTCGAGGGTCCACTGTAGTTTCACAATAATAACAAAAGCTTATCCTACCCTATCACTGTAGCTGAGAGATAATTACAGAACAGATAAATAAGAAAAAAGTAATGCAGCATGGCTATAGTATACGTTTTAGCAAATCCTTTTAGAATATCTATGAGGTTAGGTTAGACTGGGAGACAGTCAATCTCTCAAGTGATTCAGTGACCTACACTGCCAGGAAGTAATTTAAACTTGGTCCTAACCCTAACTAACTTCAGATGCTTAATTTCTGATATCCACTGTTGGTAACTTCATTTCAATTTATTTGCCAAGGATGAATCATGCTGATCAATAAAAATCAATGGTAGTATCAGTACCACAAAAGTATCATGGTACAAATATAGCACCATGTAATATACAACAAATTTGAATACAAAAGTTTTGCAGCATTCATTTCCCTCAGTGGCAGGCTTTAAAAAAACTATTTAGAGGCCAAATTATATTGTGTAGTTACACCTGCAAAAAAACAACAATGTAAGTTCCAGGAGCTTCTCACTAGCAATTAATAAGTCCCTACTTAGATTTCTGGATGCACATCCACCTATCTGCCTTGCACAGGCTGGAAAATCGAAGCAACTCAGACTGTTGCCTTCCACAGATATAATTTTGCAATAAGATTTGGGTCAGTAGCATTTTACTGGGTCCCTCAACTTGGTATTCATATATTCAGTTCGGTCCAGAGTTGTATGGAACAAAACTTCTTGGAATGACACTTCCACAAGCAGAAAAGGGGAGGTAGTTTCTGCTGATGTCCCCCTATTACTTCTGAAAATCTGTTCTAGAAGGTAAGAGGCTAAAAGGGAAAGGAAAAATCACTGTGACTACTAAACTGGAGCCTCCTGTGGATATGACACATTTTGGCAAATGGAATATTCCCAGAACAGCACACTTGAAAAAATACGATGAGCCTTATAATTGATGAAAATAGAAAATATTAAGTCAATTTACTGTTATCAGTTTTACCAAGTATATTTTGAGGGGTGTGATTCAAATTACTATGTCAAAGAAGACTGTCTGAAGCATGGAAGTGAACAGAAGTAGCAGCATAGTTCTACAGCTCATGGCTTAGCTTGCAAGAGAACTGTCATTACGGAAAAAGTATAATGAATTAAGAGTGAAACCAGTAGTACCTTCTCTTCTGTCACCCTGACCAAATTCGGCATGAGGAAACACTCTGTGTAAAACTGCCAGAATATCAGTGAAGGTTCTTTCCAACAGTGGCCTTATGATGGGAGAGAGGGCATGCCCTGATGACATTACAGCACGCTGAGAAGCAGGCACGATGTTCTGCATTGCATGGTAAAAATCTTGTGCGCTGAGAACTATTGAAGAAACATCAAGCTGTAGTTTCTGACTGCTCGCATAGATCTGAGGATAACGCCGTCGCAGGGCAATCAAGGCAGCCTCAGTGCAAAGTGCTTTTATGTCAGCTCCACAATACCCTAGGGCACAAAGAGAAAACATATACAGGTTTCGTGAAAGAACACAAGATGTTTTGCATATGTTGAGCACACGCCTGAAGCTGAAAGCTGCCAGCAGCATTCTGTCAGATCTGCAATGCATTTAGTAATATATACAGCTTTAGCATAAATCAACCTTGCAAGTGGTATCTGAAGAAACAAATGTTAACTCTCCATCTTTAATCAAGAGCTTGAAAAAATTTCACTGTCAAAGAACCTGTGAGAGAAACACACTACTAGATGCATACAAAAAGCACAATCTAATCTCAGGTACATTGGAATTCGGTAATAAAACCTTCATTCAATTACCAAAAATACCTGAGCCTTCAAGAACATAAGAGAGAAGTTTCAACTGCTGTAGGCTGAAAAATTGGACAGAGTGGTAAGCAAATACCCTCAGGGATGAGGGCTTAGCATCCTGCATGCTTTCTGACTCTCCTGTTAATTTTAACTGTCAACCAAACACTATGATTTAGAAGAATAAAGAACAATCCCACTGCAGAGGTGCATGTTTCCCATATCATTTTCTGAGTTGCTGTATGATACTACTTCATAGAAGATTTTGCAGCAGTCAGTCATTGTCCACACCAATACAAATGCATTCACTGCAAAAAAGAATAGAAGCCCCAGTGGTGGTGGTGAGGGGATCAGATGAAGGGGAGAAAATTCTGGGCTGGTTTGCACTGACTTTCAGTACATTATATAGTCAGTGGGAAATAATATGGATCTCACCGTCCCAATCCCAGAGCAATTGCCACATGATTTACCAATGCAATCACCCCCTTAGTTGTCGATTTTTCACACTGATTTCAAAGGGGCAAAGCAGCAACTACCTTACATTAGATCCTACCTAGTTCATTTTGTTCACTAAAAATATACGTTGCCTGCACAGTTCCCGTCTAAAGTATACCATTTATTATCAGACTATTTTGCCAGAGAGAAACAAGAAACAAGACTGACTCAGCTGGGCCAAGCCCTCCTTGTCCTGTTCTTGCTCTTCTCAAAATAAATGACCACACCAATCTACTGCAGCAGAAAGCATGTTCAAAATCCATTTTTAGTACCATTCCAGTATGATGTACAATGTGCATCCAAGTTCTTAGAAAAATGCTGGCCTACTTAGTGAACTGCGTCTCAATAGCCATACTGTCCATTGTGACTTGCGAGGTGCTCAACAACCTCTTGCTGTCTGCAGTATTGTACAAGCAACACAAGTATTTCCTCAACCTCTCAAACACACCAGCTAAATAATGGTGCTAGTGCTACAAGGACAAACTGTGGTGATCTCCAAGCAACTCTCCATCCTTCTCTTCCTGTGGTACAACCATAAGCAATTGAGAAGCTTCTACTTCCATATTAGGCTAACCACAGTTTGTATCAGGCCTCATACCTTAAACTGTGATTTATCATAACTTTTATTTATTTTTTAAGTCAAGTTCATAAATTTTTGATGTGAAGGAGGTTTATTTAAAAAATGTGTAAGTTTAACTTCAATGGGCCTATGTTCAGACATCATGGCAAACTGCAGTTAAAACAGAAGTGAAAACTTCCAAACTTCTTACAGTTCCACTGGAGAGGAGGAAAGGAAGAAGATTACAAGCTTGAAGTTCACTGCAGATCCCCCTTGTAATACTAACCCATGGTTTTGATTATACGTATGAATGCATCCAGCCAGCCTCTGTGTCCATGTATGTTCTGCAAGACATTTAGTCTCTCTTCTTATCACTTTCAATCTCCCACCCCCAATTCTGAGAATCAAGTATCACACACTGTGAATCTGCATAAACAAATCCAGGTTTTTTTAAGCTATTTTAGCATTATCTAATAGCATATAAAATGCAGAGCTGTTAGTAGCTGATTTTGTTCTCCTAGTATACATGTATTTTATATACTTCTACAAAAGCATGAACATGTCTAAAAAAACCTTTAAAAATAACAAAATGCCATTGATGTTCAAACTTTGTTGGTTTAAACCAAGCCTGTATTTGCTCAGGAACTTGACAAAATACACTTAAAATATGTTTACGTGAAGCAATTTTGGAAATCAATGGGAATCAAAGATCACAGCACAAGGTCTTAATTTAGATATAACAAGAACTGGAAAGAAAATACAAGTTTTGTGCAATTAACATTAGAGAGAGTAAATTATAAATGATACAAACGAATGAGTTGTGTTCATCCCTGTACGTGAAAAGCACATATGTACAAAAATGTGCAGAAAACATCACATATTATTTGCATTCAACATGCTAGTCACTCTTGCAGCATATTATTTTCTGGGGTCAGGGGCTGAACAGAACTTAGTAAAAAGGAGGCCCATGTCTAACAGTTGAATTCTCCCCAAACCAACCTTGGCAAAAGACAGCCTGCGATTTACACTATCCCAGTTATTGATTGCATGTCTGTGTCCATTTTGAAATACCAATTGGAAACTACCAATAAAAATACTGCAAATAGTCCTTTGGTTTCTCTCCAAAAGAAATCATTAGGTCAAGATACAGCCCTTTCACACTTTTATCTCACTGGAGAGTGGAGAGCGGCAAAAATAAACCACTCCTTGAAGTCTTACATCCTCAAAAACCCTACTGGAAGTACCATGAGCCAGAAGTGATTTGACAGCATATATCAATGAAACCTATGAAGGAGTTGATTCATCAAACCACACTGATTAAATTGGACTATTCTAGTGCAACTTACTACAGCAAGGAACAGCATTTCAGCCACTGAAAATAATCTCTGATTGAATTATGTACTAATGTATGCTTATTAAAGGGGAAGAAAGGATACAGAACAGAACTGCCACTAACTCTGACTTAGGGAGGAGAGACCTTCAATAGTGAGAAAAGCGGGACAAGGAAGAAGTATAAGAATATTGATGTCATTCTAGATTTTGGTGAAGGAACATTTCAAAGGGCAAGGGAGAAGATGACACAACATAATTAATAAATAATAAACATGTGCTGTCAAGTCAGTTCTGATTTACGACAACCCTTTCAAAGGATTTCTAGGTAGAGAATACTAAGAAGTGGTTTACCATTCCCTTCTTTTGAGGGCTTCCTGGGACTCTGCAGCTTGTCAAAGGTACACAGGCTGGTTCGTCTCTTGGAAGGCACAATGGGGAATCGAACTCCAACCTCAGGCTCCGCAGCCAGACACCTAACTCACTGAGCTATCCAGCCAGCTTCACACAACATAGTCAGTTTTAAAGTGCAAAGCAGCAGGGGACTTGTGATTGCACTGTATTATCTACCAATGAGAAATACAGGAGCTTGAGCATGATCATCTATAGACTGAAAGCAAATGAGAGGGCAAAGCTGCTTCCTTCCAAGCTTAGCACCCTGGCTAAGAGTTAGATCTATACAAATTATGAAAAACATATGCATTTTACAATATGGACATTTACAGGCTTTTGGAAAAAGCAAAAGGCTTAACTGACAGAAAAGATACCTATAGGTAGAAGTGTTATTCAACATGGAAAGCAATATAAAGACTGCTTAATACTGAACATGGAATTCAGGTTTCCACAGAGCATAAGCAAAGTAGACAAGAACTACTGATACCCGTACTGAAAAGGAGACCAAAATTATTTGATTTTGGCCAAATACTGAGTGCTCCTACTCCACGTTATGTTCTAATTCTCCAAACAACACTCTGGAGAACTAGAAATATGCCGCAACATCTCCACTACCACCATCATGTCAATTTGCTCCTCCAATTTAAGACTGCCAAAACATTCTGCTAATCTCTAATTCACTATCTCAACCATGTTGATTAATACTAACCAAGTACCTGGATCAATTCATCTCTCATGGTAAACTATGATTTGTGAGGAAGAACCTGATAGGCCAGAGGGGAAGATGAAGAAGCATACATGAGAGCTTTGCATGATTCCAAATCTTAACTCATATACAGGTTGATGACCAGAATCTAACTTTACTTCAGCATTTAGCAATTATGGCACTGAACATTTTGATTTTTGAAAAGTGGCCTGCAGTGAGACACTGCATAAATTGGAAGTTAAAATATCCTGGTGAATTCAAATCACAATAGGGAAGTATAAGTATCTAGCAACAACCTGAAAGGAATAAAAACAGAGGATAAAAACAAAGCTTTATGAGAGGAACAAAAACTACCTACATTCTGTAAATGCATAGTTGGTGTACCTTCACTGACCGGAACTGCTGTAATATACAACAGATACAAAACCCCATGGGAAATGGCAAAATAAGATACCACAAGAGTCAAAAGCAGCCACTATCAGTCACATGTTCTCTTTAACTGAGTGAAGTCCTACTACAGAAGTGAAATTCAAGAGATGCATTGTTTTAACAAATCACCCAATAATACTTAAAAAGAGAAGATTGCTATAATCTATAAATAATACATAATCAGAGAGAATGGGTTAAATATATTCAAAAAAGTTGTTCAAGCTGCTAGGAAGTAAGAACCACATGTAAAACTTCAATAAAATTCAATTATTGAAAGTCCACAAGAATCAGATCTGTGTCCTATTTAATTTAGTATTTTCATTCAGAAAATAGAGATGGGTAGGAAAAGTATAATGAAATTAAACGGAATGAAGAAGTGAAGGTTTAGTTCATTCATCTCAGCAAAACTGGAATAATCAAGTGATTTTTTAACTATGTAATAGGTAGAAGGAAGAGAGAGAGAAAATTTAGAATATTAGCTCACATCACACAGCCATGCAGTCAGTAAAAAAAGATGCTATCAAGATGGCACTTGTGTCCAAGACTGATACAAATTTATGACCAATTCCAACAGGAGTTGTAGAGTGGACCAACCAGAGCGATGAAAGAACAGATAATCCATTTTCAAAGCACAGATTACGAATGACGTCTTGACTCTTAGTGAGCAACAGTACTGGAATATCAGCTCACAGCTAATTCATCTGAAGGATACTCATAACACATCAGAGGTATGGCTTACTTAGACATTCAGAGATATAAAAGTCAATGTCTCATAACTTACTATTAAATACCATCGAGGACAGTTTCTACACAGGAAATATAAAATTTCAGATGAGTCTGTAGAATACTTCTGTAAGAAAGGAAATTCTTCATCCAGGGAGAATTTGTTTTTAAACTGGCTAGAAGCCCAGGTTTTCTTACTTTAATTTAAATATGTGGCTTGACTCACTTGCATAGGCCATACAGAGCTATGCCCTGTAAAAAACTGTATTATGACAATGGCTTCTCAGGGCTTGGATCACAGTGCATGGATCACTGACTTCGATAAAGCACTCTGATATCTTACATTTTGATCCCACTCTGCTATTATTTTGATAATTCTTTATGTAAATGATTTTCATATTATATCTGTGTGCAGTTTCTTCCTACAGGTACTGAGTTTCCAAGAATGTTTCATGCAAACCAATTTCCCCTTTAAAACTCACACAAATTCTAAAGTGAAATTAAAAAACAACTAACCATACACTAAAGAGTACATGCCCTGCATTCAAATTCTCAAAACAAAACGAAGTTTTATGGGATCTAAGTATACAAAAATGATGGTTGCCAGTCTCTGACTGCTAACAAATTCAGTGATCATTTTCCTCTTCATGATTCAAGTATCTTAGGTGACAATATCAAAGGCATACTGGATTTTATCGTTAAAGCTTCCCAGAAGAGGTAATCAGTTGAAGGTGTTCTGCAACCTCATCAAATAAAGGGCTAAGCATACAGGTACGCTTAAATGCCCCAATTAATTTCCAAAATGCTGAGTAATAAAGCAACACATTTCAAGTACTTCAACAATAATGAGACACGCTCTTGCAAATGAGGGAAATGAGACTTATTATCTGATTAATTTCTTACTTCAGTTGCATGTCTCATGTTTAAAGCTACTGTAACTGCAAGATTTAGAAATATAAATCTATGCTGAAAGGAAAGATCAGGACAAAGAGCCCTGAAGCTGTTATTCCCTGCATATCCAACCAGTTGCAACAAAATACAGGGCACATTTTTCTAATAATGTCTATAAAAGATTTTTTTTTTGCAACCTTTATGTAGACTTCTTCTGAACTGAAATACGGTCAACAAAGGACCAGTATTTGTATCATCCGTCTTGCACTAAGTAACTTCAGCTGAATGTCTAGAAGAATCTACATGAAATGGGGTTCGGCACATGCTTTCTTACACCAGGCAAAGCTTAATTTATCATTTGCTGGATATTTGTTTTCTTCTCACCAGAAGATGTTGGGGTCTTTGCAGATCAAAAGTGGAGGAATGCTGCTTCGAAGATAGATGTCCCTGTGGATGAAGAGGATAATTCGGATGTACAGTGGCTGACTGAACGGACTGTGCTCAATTTTAAATTTTATTGCTTTGATGTAGACCCAAATGATCTTGCCGTTTTTCTAAAAACTGTTGACTAGCACGAGATTAGCAGAAAGCGAAACTTTTCAAAGATGCTGTGGTTACTTTTTAGGGGTTCTTTGCTATGTTAATAACTCTTTTTTTTCTAACCTTTTTTCTTTTTGGTAAGTAACTAGGGGTTAGAAATATTTTTATGGTGAACAGCCAATCTACTATTCTCTATTTCATGTCTGGTGCGCCATAGCAGTTGTCAGATGTCCACAGTGCCCAACTTTAGAGACAGAGAAAAATAATCCTGCACCAAATTACTAGCAGATTCTAGATCATATCTTAGATGTTTAATTATTATTGGATTAAGTGTCTTCTCAACGCATAATCATTTCAGTAAAAAAACAAAGATGGGATTTATTAGTATCCACATATGTAGAAAAACAAGTTATTCCTCTGTGTTTTTTGTATTAAAAGGGCTGGCAGTAATTTTCTTGTAGAAGAATTGCATCCCATGAGATTTAGGATGGCTTTCCACGTTCAGTCCTATAAAGAAATAATGGGTCATGCCAAGGTTTTCAACATACAAAGTTTTTACTACGAATTTATAGTGATGACAGGAAAAATCAGCAAAAATGTCATAGGAATAAATTTGTTATTTCTATATAAAATTTCTAATACGTATCAATTTGCAAGAAATGTTAAAGTATCACCAAAGAACTGGACACATGTATGAAATTTTAAGACACGAACATGAAGCACTTCTTCCAAACCGAACCAAAAATCTTTTAAAGAACAAAAATATCTAAACTGAGAGCATTAATATGATACTACTCACCGACAGATTTTTCAGCTAATTCTTCTAAAAACTGATCTGACAATTTAGGGTTCCAGTCCCTGGTATGAATTTGCAAAATGTGCTTTCTTGCCTTGCAAAGAAAAAATGATATTTAGTGCTAAGAGCTGCATCACAATAAAATATACCAAAGGCATTGCTAACATACAGTTCAATTATTAGCTGTACTGTTTCTAAAAATCATGTAGATACAGAAAAAATACCAGGAAAAACTGTTAATCTATCAAGTGTCCTGATGAAATATTAATATTAGAGTATATTTTATTAAATAATTTCAGGAATGTTGAGATAGATCAAGCTTGAGCCAGTTGCATGCAATATGGCACATAAGGAATTTTACAGCTTAAATATAAGTTATCCAGCGCCCTCGTTTTTAACAGAACTAGTTATGTGCCTCACTATTTAATCTTTATCAAGCAGTTCACTACTGAGACAAATATTATAAACATAACATTAAAGCAACCTAAGAAAATACAGTTATAGTAGTCTTATTTACTCAAATGAAAATTTGAATAAATATACAGTGGATATAAAAAGTTTACACCCCCCCCCCCCGTTAAAATGTCAAGCATCTGCGATGTAAAAAAATGAGACAAAGATAGATCATTTCAGAACTTTTTCCACCTTTAATGAGACCTATGAACTGTACAACTCAGTTGAACAACAAACTGAAATCTTTTAGGTGGAGGGAAGTAAAAATAAAAAACTGAAATAATATGGTTGCATCTGTGTGCACACCCTCTTATAACTGGGGATGTAGCTGTGTTCAGCCGTAAACAATCACATTCAAACTCATGTTAAGTAGGAGTCAGTACACCCTTGCCATCATTTAAAGTGCCTCTGAGGAATCCCAAATAAAGATCAGCTGTGCTAGTAGGTCTTTCCTGACATTTTCTTAGTCACATCCTACAGCAGAAGCCATGGTCCTCAGAAAGTTTCCAAAGCATCAGAGGGATCTCACTGTTAAAAGGTATCAGTCAGGAGAAGTGTACAAAAGAATTTCCAAGGCATTAGATATACCATGGAACACAGTCATCCTCAAGTGGAGAAAATATGGCACAACAGTGACATTACCAAGAACTGGACGTCCCTGCAAAATTGATGAAAAGACTAGAAGAAAATTGCTCAGGGAGGCTGCCAAGAGGCCTACAGCAACATTAAAGGAGCTGCAGGAATATCCGGCAAGTACTGGCTGTGTGGTACATGTGACAACAATCTCCCGTATTCTTCATATGTCTGGGCTATGGGGTAGAGTGGCAAGACGGAAGCCTTTTCTTACGAAGAAAAACATTCAAGCCTGGCTGAATTTTGCAAAAACGCATCTGAAGTCTCCCAAAAGCATGTGGGGAAAAGTGTTATGGTCTGATGAAACCAAGGTTGAACTTTTCAGCCCTAATTCCAAAAGATATGTTTGGCGCAAAAACAACACTGCACATCACCAAAAGAACACCATACCCACAGTGAAGCATGGTGGTGGCAGCATCATGCTTTGGGGCTGTTTTTCTTCAGCTGGGACAGGGACCTTAGTCAAGGTAGAGGGAATTATGAACAGTTCCAAATACCAGTCAATATTGGAACAAAACCTTCAGGCTTCTGCTAGAAAGCTGAACATGAGGAGGAACTTCATCTTTCAGCATGACAACAACCCAAAGCATATATCCAAATCAACAAAGGAATGGCTTCACCAGAAGATTAATGTTTTGGAATGGCCCAGCCAGAGCCCAGACCTGAATCCAATTGAATATCTGTGGGGTGATCTGAAGAGGGCTGTGCACAGGAGACGCCCTTGCAATCTGACAGATTTGGAGCGTTTTTGCAAAGAAGAGTGGGCAAATATTGCCAAGTCAAGATGTGCCATACTGATAGACTCATACCCCAAAAGGCTGAGTGCTGTAATAAAATCAAAAGGTGCTTCTACAAAGTATTAGTTTAAGGGTGTGCACACAGATGCAACCATATTATTTCAGTTTTTTATTTCTACTTCCCTCCACCTAAAAGATTTCAGTTTGTTGTTCAACTGAGTTGTACAGTTCATAGGTCTCATTAAAGGTGGAAAAAGTTCTGAAATGATTTATCTTTGTCTCATTTTTTTACATCACAGACACTTGACATTTTAACAGGGGTGTGTAAACTTTTTATATCCACTGTATGTTTATGCAGAATGATGCAGTTAAATGTACGCTGGAAATCCAGGTTTCAATTCACACTGCAATGTATTTTGATGCAGAGAAAAATACCTATTTATATTTGTTGGGTTTCTAAAGTGGCTCTTTCTGGTAAATTACCAGTCTCTAATCTGGGAAGAAGTGAGGTACATTTAGTTTCAAGCAAAACCTAACATTTCCAATGAGAATACAAGAGCAGAGAGAGGCTTGTATTTGTATCAGTGTGATTCATTACATACAGTTTTTCTGCAAATGTAAGAAAAGGAACCTTGCCTAATACTGAGTTCTTCTCATCTCCAAAATTAGTTTATATATTTTAGTACAGAAAGCAGGGGAAAAAATTATATGTCTTTAACACAGAACTGAGGGGAACGGAGCCACTGCTAAAAATTCCACATTTTTGTTAAAGACATAGACCACAACCCAACACAGAGCTGCAGGGCTGGAACATAAGAAATGTACAAGATGCACTACTATTCCACCTATTCCACACAGGAAAAGTCAACTAGATTGACCATAGAATCTTACTTCCACATTGGCAACGGGACTGCATCCTTCACTGCACTTGAAGGAAGCAGACCAGCTTAGGGGACACTTGGCTGTCCACATGGCACACTCAGCTCCAACGCTTCCCACTTTCTGCCACTAGCAGTCAACTGCCTGAATGGCTATAGTATTTTACTTCATATGGAGCCAGACCTGCAGGGTTCTGGTAAATTATCACACTGAATTTGGAATAAAACGAGCCAGCGTGGTATACTGATTATAACATTAAACTAGGAACCCCACTTCATTATGAAAATCACTACATGTCTTGGGCCATTCACACAATCTCAGTCTAACTTACAGGTTTGCTAAAAGGATCAAGCGGGACAGAGGACAACTGTATACACTATATGTTGAGCTCATCAAAGAAAATGTGAGATATAAATGTAAGTCAACTGAAACAAACAATAGGGATGATGTCTACCATTTTCAAACAAAATTGTATGGAAGATGGCAGTGCCATTACAATGACTATTTCAATGCCAGATCGAAGCAAGTTCTTTTTTCCATATAGTTTTGAAAAATCCACCAAAATGCAACATTTTGTATTCTTACCTTCTGATCAGGCAAGCTAAAAAGAAATTCCCTGTCAAAACGACCAGGTCTCCTGAGTGCTGGATCTATAGAGTCAAGTCTGTTTGTAGCACCAATGACAACTATTTCTCCCCTGTTGTCAAGTCCATCCATGAGAGCAAGAAGAGTAGACACTATAGAGCTAAAAAAGAATATATTGATTTAATTTTGTTATGTTTAAATAAAAATTCCAGATTGTTTTCAGCCATACAAAAAGTACAGTTGAATACACTGCTAGTCAGAACATAAGGTAAATAATTCTACACTGCATAAGCACTTGATATGAACTATCAATTGGCACAATGTTTAAAGGCAAATTGCCATGAGTTAAAATATCTCCGTAAACCTCTGTTGCACACCAGCTCATGCAACTCAGTGTGCAACAAATAATGTCTACCGAGATGTCTTAATTTATGGCAATTTGCATGCAAAAGTTAAGCCATTTGCAGAACTGCACAACAGGATTTCAGCCACAGATGAATAAAGTGTTACTGAGGACCATTCTAATACAAAAGATCAATATTTTAATCCTCATGAATTGCAGTGTCTCTCATGTCTGAATAAAGCAAACGTTTCACTTAAGTACTGAACAACTCCACAGACAAAAAAGTCTGGAGAAGAAATATAAGGCATAAACCACTATTGACCATGTTCATTTTTCTCCCATCTATGTAAACATTTGAGAAGAACCATATGATTATGTTAGACTAGTCAAATCTCTCCAAAATAAGAAGTAATGGGAGGCTTTCATTTTAATATCAGTGCAAAAGAAATGATCAGGCATATGCTTCCAAACATCATAGCTCCAGTTATTTCAGCTAGGTATGAGACTGATCCATACAAAGGTGGGGTCTATAAATCATAAAAAACATATATGACCAAAGATTACAGAATAGCAAAGTAAAATGGGTGATTCAAGTACCAGGTATGTACTAATAATCAAACAAGATGCTATGATTAAAATGAAACTTTATCAACATAAAATAAAGAGAGAAGATTGTGAAAATTCATTTCTTTATGAATTTTAATGACCATTTGCTCACTAGATATTTTGATAGTGAGTTTTACCTTATAAAAGAAACATTGGCTAATCCAACTTAAGTACAATTATGATAATGTTTACACAATGAAAGTGACAATGGGTTGGATCTACAGTAGGAGACGTGGAAGGACTACCACTTATTCAACTGTAGATCTGATCCTGTTCATTCAAAAGCAATACACTACCCTTACCTGTGAATCTGGTCCTGTCTGCTAGACCGGACTGGAGCCAAGCCATCTATTTCATCAAAAAAGATAATAGATGGCCTCATCAGGTATGCCTGGTGAGAAACAAACAAATTAAAGACTGAAATATTATCTTTGTTTACTATTCTGAACTTAAACTGTTAGGTTTCTAGTAGCCATAAAGTTAGATGTTTACTTGCTAACACTGCTAATTGAAGAATGAATGTTATGATCAAATGATACTGTTGCTATTACCATTTTCCTAAATGGTAACAGCAACAGTATCATAAATTCTGCAGTCAGAAACAGGTGTTTTGTTTTTTTTAATTCTCTAGGGCAGCGGTCCCCAACCTTTTTGGGGCCGCGGACTGGTTGGGGGGAGCGAGCTCCATGCGCGGGAGGGCAGGGTCACCCCGCGCGAGCACGGTGGGCGTGTCGCACTCGCGGGGGGCATGTCACGCTCGTGGGGGGCATGTCGCGCACGAGCGCAACACCACCCCACGGGCGTGACACACCCACTGCGGGTGCGACATGCCCCCCGCACGAGTGTGCGCGGGGCGGAGATCCGTATCCATGGCCCAGTTCCAGCAAGCACACAGACCGGCACCAGGCCACGGACCGGGGGTTGACGACCCCTGCTCTAGGGAATGAGTCCATAAATCTGTATTGTCTCATATCCAAAACCATTCATATGGTTCAGATGTTCCTTCTGTACACATCAGCTTTGAGGAAAGTGCAATAATTAAGCCATCTACACTGAGGGAACTTCAGCTGTTTTGCTCTAAAACCTTTTTTTCCCCAAGCAGTCACATTCATCCTTCTATCAAAAAGCAAAGATTTTATGGACATATCATGAAAATGAAAAAAGCCCAGCCCAGAATTCTCATTTACACAAAGCATGCCTGGTTTTGGCTACACATTCATTCAGTCATGGGAAGCTGGCTGGCTGCATTGCGTATTTCCATACTTGCCTCACTAAGCCTTCTTGTACTTGCATTCTAAGAACCTGCTTGCTTGCTAAAGTATTCTCTCCCCCACCACCACAACTGAGTCTCACAAATAAAGGCTTGGATCCTAACCATTTTTCTACCATTTAAAACACCCCTTTGTGCCCAGCTTTTGTACACTGAAGGAAAAACTAGCATCCGTTAATTCAGACCTCTAGTTTCTTTGGCTTGAAACTTTTTGGACTCATGCGGCGTCAATAGGCATTCATATAGGATATATCAAAATTGAAACTTTGATGTCAAATTCCATCATTTACCTTGATGCTCATGAATTTAAAATACTCTAGCAAACTTTTCTTCTTCAGTACCTCTAGATTATATTAACATGGTTTTTGGTATCTTTTTATATGAAAATCACACAGGTAAAGGTGATTGTACAGTGTTTTTTCTCTTCTGGTTTGATGTCCAGCTAGCAACCAAGCATGCAACCCTGTGCGTTACTATTTCCTTAACTTAAGGAAGCAGAGGGGCATGGCAGACAAAACAGCAGCACAAGACCTTGATCTTACATCTAGCCAAATCTCATATGGCAATGTGATGCCTCCAACTGTGAAGGATAATTCTTCCTGGGTTGCATTATCCTCTCACTCAGAGGTCTCCCACCTCCATTTCTGACACTGTCTTCTGAAATCACAGAGGGGAGCTTTGCCTTCACTAAAACTCTTTATCAGAAGCACTTCTACCTCATTTTGACCAAAACTTAAATATATAATATTATGTACTAACTTGATCAAAGAGGAGTCGAAGCTGCCGTTCAGATTCACCAACCCACTTGCTGAGACAATCTGCTCCTTTCCTCATAAAAAAAGCAACTTTTCTCTCCCCCTGGGTGCATTCATTGGCCAGAGCTCTAGCTACCAAGGTTTTACCTGTTCCAGGAGGACCATAAAACAAACAGCCCCTGAAGACAAATGGACAAACACAGCAATCACTATTTCTTTTTTTTTCCTTATACAGTCAAGCCATTGTCACCCACGTCAGCAGTCTCAATAAATAAACACCTCAGCAGTCTGTCTAAGACGCCTAGGGAAATACAAGCTATTACAAATGAAAAACAAATGAAAACAAAACATAGACATAATTTGGAAAATGCTACAATTATTATCTTTATTCCAAATCACTTTTTTTTAAAAAAAAAATCTGATCTCTCCATCTAGAACACTAAACAAATGCTAAAAAAAATTTCTTGGTCCATTTTTGCTTATGATCATAAAAAGGAGATATGTAGAAACTGGTTTTCCAGATGTGGTTTAAAAATGTAAGATTATAACGATCCTGAGTGAAAACTCAAATATGAATAAAGTTATTATGCACATCTACGTAACATCAGTTGTGTTAAAATAAGAGAAGTGACAGAGAAAAAGTAGTAAGCCTACATATGAAATTGATTTATGTTAGAAAACCAGTCTATAACTGCACAAATCTGTACTGTCATAAAACACTCACTCTGCCTCCTCCCAGCTTGTTATCGTGTACTTCTCTTTAAAATTGAGTAATACGATGTTGTGATCTACTGGCAACAACCCACTCATCTTCAGAAATTCAGTAGCTTTGTTTACAAGTCAGAAACAATCCAAAATGCTATTCTATTTTTAAACCGCATTTAAAACCTAATCTCCCATACACTTCACAAAGCACTTGATGTACTTGTGCAAGCAAAACAGGTTTCAGTTCTGCAATCTGTCACCAAGCAGCATTGTCCACAACTCAGTGCAATGCCTCATGTGTATATCAGAGACTACTCACCCCCGGAGGTTTTTTAAAGTTCTTTTCTGTAAGCAGTATCCAACAATCCTCAAACTACTACTGAAATACACATGCCCCTTTCTAAAAACCATGCTGGGTAAATGAAACCTTGGAGACACAGTTCTCTGAATTGGAGGGCATAGTATTAGTCAATTTAATCTGAGTTGTGCTGAGGTTGCTGCATTGTTCACCCCAAGCAACAACTCGATAATGTAGTTAACCTGCCAGTTAGATATCTTTTCACTGATACCCATATCTTCAAATCACTTTCACCTCTGGACTAATGATTTGATACACAGTACCCACCAGCTCCCCATCACCGCAGGTGCCAAATCTCTTCTCTACAAGGTATTACTGTAAAATGAATTCTACCTAATGTTCCACACGTCAATGCTTGCTTGTAAATCAGAACGTTGCCTTACTCTTTCTCTACTACTCCCTGACATTTGCCTGCTGAGGATCCCCTCACTGTCCTGGAAAAGATATGGGACTCATTCAGGGGGCTGCAGAATGGAGAAATGTATCTGCTCCATTAGCAGGGTCCATTTTATTAATATGAAGGAGGGGAAAAAATCTACTCACCTCGGTGGCTGAATTTTGAATTTTTCAAATATTTCAGGATAAAGAAGAGGAAATATAACCATTTCCTTAAGTGCATGAATATGATGGCTCAATCCACCTATGCTATCAAAGCGCACCTAAGGCAAAGACAGAGAGTAACTTTTCATTATGAGTTTCATCTATAAGCACAAGTTTAAAGAATGCATTCAAAGCCATGTGCTACAAAAGTAATCAAATATCTTTAATATTTTGAAATTTAATTTATCATTTATCCTATTTCCTCATTTCTACCTGGGTGTGCCAACAACATGCCTCAAATCTAAAAAGCAAATGCTAGTCAGTGGAATCACCCTCTAGTGTCCACTAGCTTCGGTCCCCTTAAATAAAACACACATATAATTAAACAAACAAGTGGTAATTTAATTGGCTGACTCAAACTCATCAGAAATCTAAGTGCTGTTTTGTAAAAAAAAAATTAGATTACTAGGTCTGATGGATTTATTTGGCATAGACATGACACTAAGCTATAAAAAGAAAACTGGGGAGCTGACCGATTTGTCAAGTATCATTGGATCTACATCAGCCAAACTTGCACCAACTTTCACACGTTCACGGAGGATTCCACTGGCCAAATCCTCTGCTCTGAAGTTCATAGGCAGACATCTGTTTGATCAAAAACAAAAAACAGGTTACGCTCAAATTTATGCTCAGCAAAGATGCAGTTCAATGAAGTAATAGGTAAGCAGGGGTGGGGAAAGAAACAAATTTTTTCAGTTTGTTCCATCACAGCTCTGGGAACTTCAATCAGCATAATAAAAAATGAGTGTGGGAGGTCAAGTACATATTAAATTTAAGTGATCAAAGACAAATGCCCCACACAGAACCTAAGTCAGAACTACATCATAAATATATATGCACAAGACCAGATTCAGAGTTTACCCTTAAACACCACCCATGCCTCTATCTCAGATGGCTTGGGGATCCTCTGAAACAGCAGAGAAGGTGATGTAGGGAGTTCAAGGTTGAATGAAGAAAATCAAATTCAGTGGCCTGCCCTTTCCTAGCCTGCAGCCGTCACTGGGCCGTGGTTTCCTCCATTTGGGTGTTTCAAACAATGATACAAAGAACAGGAAATCAGGATCTTGTTCCATATTTACATGTACAGAACTCCAACTGCAGATGATAACACAGCAATCTGCACACAACTAGTACCGAACCCGGTCATCATTGGCAGTTTCCGTAGCTGGAGGTCTGCATGGACATAGAAAATCTATAGGGTCAGCCCATTGCTCAAAATCATACAGCTCCATCCCAGCATCTTTAATTAAAATATGGCCATTTCATTTCTTCACAAAACTCTTCAAACTAAGGATACCAAACATTTTCCAAGCCTAACAACAAAAGTAAAAAATTCTTACCGATTTCTTGCCCTTGCCATGCTTTTAGATTTTCTTCTTTCAAAACGTTCTTCATCTGACGAAGTTGTATCGCTGCTATGAATGGCATGCTTTTTTCTCCTGTACAAGCAATAAAAACATTTCAGTGAAGCACAGCATGTACTGAGCAGTAAGAATGAATGAGACTAAAGCCACTCAAAACTTAAAGGCTGTGATGCATTCATAAAGAACATACAACAAGCAAACTTATCTTCATAAATTTAGGTGGTACAGATGTCACTGTAAACCAATGTTTAAGAGGATAGGAACAAGGCATTAACTTCAAAAGTTAACTTTAAGTTTTAACTTTAATTGTTGTAAGCCGCCCAGAGACCTTTGGGTAGTGTGGGCGGCATATAAGTTAAATAAATAAAATAAATAAATAAATGAATAAAAGAATCCCTCCTCTAGCACAGCTGGCAAACAGAAGTTCCATCTGACTAAAAACAAGATCAGGAATTCATATTATGTCTTCTAGTCAGGGACTAAACCACTGTTTCCCAGTTCAGATGCAAGAAAAAAATATGGTTTTAGCAAACCTTGGAAGTCTTGCAATATGGCACAAGATAAATAAAAGCAAATAACAAATTGGGGACAATATTTGTTGCCCAGTGAATAAACAATGATTTACTGGGCTAAGCTTGCTGTCTGAATGAGATCTGTTTTCAAACCTATCAGACACCTATCAGTGTGTAAATCAGGCAGTCTGCAAAAAGTTGTACGAAAAAAACCTAAGAAATATAAACTGGACAAAACTGCTATACAATGCCCCATGTAAGATAAAAGAACACCTACATGCCTTTCTGCTTTATACATTAACTTATCTTAGCATTTTCTCAAATTTCTGGAAAAAAAAACTTTAATGAAAATCCAAATATTCACAAAACATATTCTATCAGTATCATTTACCTGATATGGCTTCTTCTTGCAGGAGATCTATGGATGTCAAACAATGCATTTTCCCTTTTCTTCTGGTGAGCTGGTACTGGATAACAAACCAGTTTGTAAAAGACACAGTTGTGTGGACAGCTGGCTTTGTTACAGACTTACACCATAATCTACATTCTTACTATTAGTTATTTTAATACAATACACAAAAAATACATTTATGCAAAAAAAAAAAAGTATGCTCCACCAATCCATCCCCACCTCTTCTCTCCTCTCTCCAAGCATATTTCCTCAAAGCCCACTGATTTCTGCAAAACAAGTGTGCCTGGCGTCCACTGGATCACATATGAACTATTTCAACATAGTACAAAATTACACATCATAGCTCTAGAACACTACTAATACGCTTGTACAGTGAAAATAAGTGAGGAAAACTTTAATTTAAAAAAACTTCACACTGCTGTCTCAGAGGAGTTGTAAATTGAAATGAATTTCAAGTGCAATTTTAAAAGGAGATCATTATTTTTAAAGTCCTAAATACTTGGGACTTCACCACTTGAAAAAGCCTCCCCCTATGTAGACTTGCCTGCCCTTGAAGATTTGTTGTTCTGCTCCTATTATGTAAATTATGCCTTCAAAGGAACAGCTGACAGCAACACCCAACTGTTTTTTTTCCTCAGTGGCAGCATCCTTTAAGTGTGACTCTATGTCCCAAGAAGTTAGGTAAGTAATCTTTCTTTGCATTCCTCCAGCAAATGAAAACATTTCTGTTTAAGCCAGCATTTGACCTGGGGGTTGTTTAACTGCATTGATCATTTGTTAGGTTTGTTTATATGTATATATTACTTTGAGTTTATGTTGGCAATTAATTGTAGCTTGTTAATGTATTTTAATAATTTTTTTCAAAACACTGAAAGCCAGTTAAAGCAGCTTTTTTTGAAGGAGGAGGAGAAAAGCAGAACGATATTTAAAAATAAATTCTCCTTTTCTTTACACAGGGAGGGAACAGAGAGGACAGGATACATACTAGCCCAGACTCTACTCTACTCATCTCACCATGCCTAAAGACTGGCAGAAGAACCCTAATACAAACACAGCTGTGGTCAGAAATATACATAGTAAAATATTGCTTTCAATAAGCTAGTCAAAGAGTCAAAGAGTCAGATACAGAGAGAAAGTAAAATGACAAATTAGGTAGACTGAACATGAGAAGAGCACAAACTGTAATGTATTACAAGTGTCTCTCTCTCTCTCTTCAAAACTCAGTATTCAAGATAATGTAATTTTGGTCCTGTTTTGTTCCCTTTTTAGCAGTGCAGTGATAGCCACCCTAATGGAGCTACATCACTGAGCAGATGAGCGGAGAGTCTCCCCATATAATTTCAATACTTGAAACAGAATGAGATATCGCTAAGACATGAGAGATACCAACAGTCGTCATAACTCGGCAGTGGCCCCTCGGCTCTGGAATAGCCTTCCATCAGTGATCCGCCTGGCCCCCTCGCTGGGTGTTTTTAAGAGCCAATTAAAAACTTGGCTCTTCAGGCAGGCCTTCCCTCCTGTCAATACTTGGTTTTATTTTTATTATAATTTTTGTTTTTTCCATCTTGAGTATTACTAACATGATTGTTTTGAACTGTGTTAACTGTTTTAGTTTATAATGTTTAATGGAACCCGCCCTGAGTAGACTTTGTCTAAAAGGGCGGGATAGAAAGTGAAAAAATAAATAAATAAATAAATAAATAAATAAATAAAAATAACTTCAAGATGGAGTAGGTGAACTTGAATAAGGCAGGCAGTTACTTCTGTTAGCAAGCATGTATTTTTATATATTAAATTACACAAATTAAGCTTTTGGGTCAGAACGGATAATTAAACTTAAGTATTCACTGTATGAACATCACAGGGTGTCTCTTTATGAGTAAGAACATTGTTATGTTGCTCTGTTTAGATTGTGTTTGGGACTCATTTCTCATATTGTGTTTCTCTTGTAATGACTACTCAGTGTGAAGTAAAAAAAAATAAGTATTATGGAAGAACTTGGGTTTCCAGAATTTTGAAAATAATTACTAATAACAATTGTCTGTTTGGTTGCTTGAAACCCATACTTATAATAGGGAGATTGTTGGCTTCACAGAACTTTATGAGTCACTCCCCTCTTTCATTTTAGACTCCTTGGTCAAATTACCTGACAAAGTTTGGTTCTGCTTTCTTTCTTTCTCTTGCATTCCAGTCACCTGCAACTATCAGTACATTCTGTCTTGGTCTGTGATCAATCTCCTCCTGGAAAGCTGCACATAAGTTTCCATGTTTTTTATTTCAGGATCTGTATTTACAACACATACCACCAGAATGGCTATTTTGAAAAGCTTTTCAGAATAAAATACCTTGCAATTACCTGTCTGAAATGGCCTATTCCAGTCCATGTTAGTTTACTCACACCAAGCATTACACTGTTTAAACATTCTACTTCTTGTTTTCTATTACCTCAATCCACATATCTCACACTCCATGTTCCAATTATACATAGCAGACAGCACTTGACTGGAACACAAGGAAAGGAGATGAAGCAGAACCAAACTTTGTCAGATAATTTGACCAAGTCAAAAATCAAGGAAGAAAGCAACTAGACACCCTTTGGGCTTTCACACAGTTGTTTCATTAGCAACAGTTCTGTTCATACTTATCATTTGAAGTTTTCCAGTAGTTAAGTGTCTTCCAATCTGGAAGTCTCACTGTCCACCACTAAGTTGGATTGTGTCATCATAGGGTTTTCAACGTATAAAGTATTCACAGTGTTTCGTCACTGCTGCCTTCTGCACAGTACTAGTAAGTTTAACAAATGGTTTTACAAAATTTCTCTGCCAGAGTCACCCTCCACTACTGTTGCTGCCCAGAGGGTCTCCTCCAGGAACTTCCCTATCCCATCATCACTGTAACTATCAATGATCTTCTGCTCTGACCATTAATTCCTGAAGAATATAGATGTAATTTAAAGACTAGTAAGTTTTATTTCGCACAAGCTTCCATGAACTGTACTTCAAAAAGAGGCCTATAGAAAAGCTCATGCCAAATAAATTTTGTCAGTCTTTAAGATGCTACAAGAATCTTTCTTGTTTTTAATGCATTTAGCTTAAGCACAGATATTTGTAATTTGGCAGTTCTCCCTTTTTTCTGTCTTACCTATAGGAGGCGCTTGATACCTTTCTACTGTTTTTCTTTGTCTCAGATTATAGGGACGATCATTTTCTTCTCCCTCTGCCTCCTCTACTTCAATATCTCCATCTTCCTCTTGTGATTCTAGAAAAAGGAACATTACTCATTTACACAACTTCATCACAGTTTCTGGTGCAATATATTTCAAAGCATTTCTGTTAATGTGTGTATGAATACATTTCAAAAAGTGGATATGTGGATCCAAGTATTTTTGCAATATCTCAGGATTAATTCATTTATCAATAATACAGAATATATTTTGTCCATTTAAATATTCTTACCCCATATTTTTAAAAGCTTAGAAACAAGAACCCATGAAAGTACTATTACAATTTCAATTTTTGAATATAAAGCAGAGACACTAGTGGCCAAATGGTTTCCCCTCCTGAAATACAATAAATGTGCACAGAGGTGTTTTCAAAAACATTCCTGAATCATTCAGAGCTTTAAAGAAAATCAGCACTTTCAATTGAGTCCAGAAACCAAAAGGCAATCAATGTAACCAAAAGAATAGTGCATCTAGTTCTCACAAACATTCTAGCTACTGGCTACAATTTCTGAACTAACCAAGGGAAATCCCACTTATGAAAATAATAATTTTAACAAGGACATAATCTCTGTGGCTAAATTAGCTTTTGCCAGATACAGCTGCAACAGCCAACCACCAAAGTTGGCAAAAATCACTCCTGCCAACAATTGCCACCTATGCCTACACAGAAAAAAGAAACAAACTTAAGAAACTGCATTATATGGAGTCAGTCCATTGGTCAATTTAGCCCACTATCACTGACACTAATCAGCAAGGGTTCTCCAGATTTTCAGAGAAACATTTATTTCTACAGCCTATGGCAGTATAGCAGGGATTGAACCCCAAAACTTCTACATGTAAAATATGAGTTCTAACACTGCTCTATGGGCTTTCCCAGTATTGCTCCCAGACACTTGCCGCCCTAGGATTAGCTATTATGAGAAGAGCTCTGTGTCATACATGTATTGATGACACCTCAGTGCAATCTTCTGGATGACTTCTCCCAGATGTTCCAGGGGGATGCTGAAAAGAACTGAATATCAATTGGGACAAGGCCCATTTAACAAATTCAATTAACTCATTTACTATATTAATTGAATATTTATGCTGCAGAGAGTATTTTGGCTCACCGGCTATAGCCAACCAAGTTTGAATGTATCAATAATTTCATGACTATACAACAAAGCCTCCACATATTGATGTGTTTATTATTTTCAATGACAGCTACTAAACTAACTTCATTACCTTCTTCTTCTCCCTCTGTGGAAACTTCATGGTGATTCTGAATTCCATAACTATTTCTTCTCAATGATTTCCTCCTCCTTTTGACTCGTGAATACATATCCATGTTTTCCTACAGCAAAGATAACAAACAGTAATTAGCACTATAAACAGCAAAATAAGTATCCCATGTCTTCTAGGCTACAGAGTAGGAGAAATTCATGAAACACTAAGGGGAGAAGGTATTGCTAAGACCATAGGCAACCTAAATGTAACAATTCATTGAAGATTTGGTGATCAGACCAGTGAATGTTCTAACTTTCCTTATGTGGCTTCAGAAATACAGGAAAACACAGGAAAAGTTGACAAAGTGATTTGTTTGTTGTATTTCTATTTTTCTAGATGAAATATGTTTACAGTATAACCAAAATGTCTAATTTCACAATAATGATGCCTTGGCTTTTAAGGAAATGCCCACGTGCAGGAGGGGAACACTTCCTATGCTGTAGAAGTCACAATGACAGATCACTTTGACTGGCACCTTCAAGTTCCCTGGTGCCTTACCACCATGTGGTAATGTGACACGCAAGGTACTGCTGCTCCAGAGTTAGCAGTCACAGAAATGAACTGAAGATTCAGGGATTTCACCACTCAGAGCCATAACTTCCCAGAAACCAATTGGTTGCAGGGAGGTGTAGATCTGATGCAACCTAGCCAGCTCATGAAAAGGGAAGCCTTGTTGCCTCACTATTTGGCTTTCATTTAACCACACACTTGTCACTGCATTTCAGTCAACAGATAAGATAAAGAAAATACTTGTCTAGTTCCTATCACTGGCTTTTAAATGGGGGCTTGTGTTACTTAAGCAACACATCCTTAAAAAACTGCAGGAACAATAATGGTCCTGAAACATTTATCTGCAATGGAATGGTTCTTTGTTAACATTGCAAAACCACAGTCCACCAAATGAGTCAGCCTAAAATGTGTTATGCCAGAAATCATGTCCTTTTTTCATCATATGCTACACCGCTACTATTTGAAACGTTTTTTGCAATATATGCTGACATTTATTTTCACTTCTCTTGCTGCACTGCATATTCTCTTCCTGTTGCTCCACTCCTGTCACAGTTATTCACAGAAAAAAAAAATATGATCATCTATATTGAAACCTGGGACCAGTATTTTATTAACGTGTGCTTTAAAAGTGGCACAGAAACAATGTATTCCAAAGCCAAAATTGGATATAGGGGTCTTTTATAGGGATGGGACTTTCATATTTTAAAGATTTCCACTCCCATTATTTGGCAAAAGAAAAAAAACAAGAAAAAAAAAGGTTTTTAAGACTTGCGCTCCTAAATTGTTAACCCAGCAGGCCAGATTATGGGAGTGAAAGTCCTCAAACCAGCAGGAGGGAGAGCAGCTCACCCCTCTCTATCATTCCTGCACTGCTTCTCTGACAAGAAAGGTGCCTCTCTGCAGTGTGGGACTCATGAAGATTCCCTCTGACTTGCAAGGGAGGGCATTTTCTGATGGAGGCTGCCTTCATATAGGCTGTCTAGAGGCAGCCTTCATGAGAACTCGCCCTCCCATTCACCTCTCAGTCACAGAGAATCCTCACAACTCTCATACTGCAGTGGGGCACTTTTCTTCCAACCCAACAGAGAAACAGTGCAAAAACAGCAGAGAGGTGAGCGGGTTGCTCTACCCCTGCTGATTTGAAGACTTTCACCACCATAATTTGGCCTGGTGTGTTGTTAACAACTTATAGGAGTGCAAGTCCTAAAAGTATGGAAGACCCATCCCTGGTCTATTGCTTCTTGTTACTCTTGGAGCAAAAAGATTAATACTTACGAATTCTGTATCAGTCCACATGCGCAACCGTTCCACTTCTCCTGATCGCCTATTCCGCCTGATGTTGATATTATCCATTTCCTGAAGAACAGCTTCAGCGGTACTGGAACATATAAACACTGGTATGAAATGCAACATAATACATTTCACAAAAATGCAATTGGTCATATCCTAACTGGTTTTCACAAACTGAATGGCTTTTTTTTATCGGAAGGCATTTGATCCAACAGAGGACCCTTCTCCCTCCACCTCAACTCTCCAGAGCACATTTTGAATGCAAATGGGACAACGGAGGACAAACTTGGTGAAAATTGCCCTTTCTCGCCAGCAAAAGGAAGAACAACATTATGTCTCCTGCCAACAACACAAAGAAAAGTTATTTGATTGGCTGGTAAGTGGAAGCCAGGGACACAGGATTGCGAGCTAATTCAGTACAAAACCACCACCCCCAAAAATGGGGACACCAAGCCCCAATACCTGGGAAAAGAATGTCCCCCCACAAAAAAAAAAATCAGTGAGGCTCATTTGTCATTTCGAATCACTGTAATAATGCCCAATACCACCACCACCCAGGAATGTGTACATGGAGAGACTTCTCCTTGGCATATCTAGTTGGTACTATGCTTATCACGTACCAGCAAACGCCCTTATAGAGGAGCAGCTCACCTTACTTTTTTAAAAATGAAAATGAACGGCAAAGTATGAACAATTTAAAAAGTAGCCTTCCCAATCACAAGCACCAATTAATTTCCATATGTTAGAGCAGAAGTTGGCTGCTGTGGCCCTCCAGATGTTTCTGGGCTGGAGGGCTACATTCATCTACTCTTGCTTTCTAGCATAGGGTTGTGTGGGTACAATAAGCAGCAACTTGCAAATATGACTAGTCCTAAAGTAACATTCACATGCTACCGTGTTTCCCCGAAAATAAGACAGGGTCTTATATTAATTTTTGCTCCAAAAAATGCATTAGGGTTTATTTTCAGGGGATGTTTTATTTTACAGTCATGTCATCTCCTGGTTGCTGCACAATGGTGGAGGGCGGGGTTTCACTTAACTAGGGCTTATTTTTGGGGTAGGGCTTATATTACGAGCATCCTGAAAAATCATACTAGGGCTTATTTTCAGGTTAGGTCTTATTTTCGGGGAAACAGGGTATTAGCGGTCACGTTAAAATTAATCTACCGTGACAGAAACCAGAGCATATGTCCAAGTAATATGCTACAGATACCTAGGTAACAGAATAAAATTTGAACAGCTGTGCAACAACCAGAGTATGTTAAATCTCTCTTAAATTGGCTCAGATTAAAATGCTTGGGAAAGGAATCAAGAACTAAGGATATCCAGGTTTTGAGATGATTACATGTGAATTTAATAAGCTTACTGATTTGCACTGGGATATACATTTGTAATGACAATGCAACAAAGCTTTATGTGGCAGATTTAACCAAACAAGTTATTATTTAGTAAATTTTAAATTGATATTCAAGAATAGGACACCATTTTGTCAACCAGATGTTTTCTCACAGTCCAATATATAAGACAAACATAATTTTAACAATACTATTACAATTGGAAATTGCTGATACTTGCATATTCAAACATACCTGTTTACTAGCTGATCAAACAGTAAACTCTGATTCAGACTTTCGAATCTGTTTTTCCTGGATCGACAACTCTTTCTGACTTCTCTGCCTCCATTTATACAAGGATGGTCCCCATCTCCCTTTTTATCCCCTCGAAGGGAACAGCTTTTGAGAGCTGAAAGATTTAGATAATTTTAATCTGTAGAAAAAGATGTTAATAAAAATTCCACAGCCTAGTTGGTCCACAAGCGTAAAAATGAAACATGTAGGGTACAATCCTACCAGGGGAAAAAATGTGTGTGCAGTGACCTAGCATTCATCACACAGTTAGTCACAAAACTCAGAAAAGAGTGTAACCTGTCTAGGCGATTACCACTGTGCAATTTTTTTGAAAGGACTCTGACCAGCATGTTTAAATGTGAGAAAAGAACTAAGTATTTGCTTTCTCCTCACTTGACCTCTTCACAGGCTTATTTATGTTACACTGACATTTGACAGAACAATAATTACCTGAATTCAGATACAATTACTTTTCCCCATACTTATTATTATCTTCTAATTATTTGTTTGGTCCTAATATATTTTTAGCCCTTTTCTAGTTTCTTACACAGCAAAAATCACTGTACCGATCCTGTTTCAATCTCATAATAAAAAAAACAGTTACAACATTAAAACAATTTAATTTCTCTTTTATTTTATATTTCTACTATGGATGTTCTTATTTACTCTAACCAGTTTTATAGTTTAATTGTCCTTTAATGTATAACTTACTGTGTTTTTAATTCTATTCTTTTTAATACTGTGAGCCGCCTTGAATCCCCTTATCGGGAAAATAGCGGCCTATAAATAAGACAAATAAATTAAAATAAAATAATAACACGCAATACGGGATCTAATGCAAAACCTTCACCAGTAGAACAGCAGTTCTTTTCACTGCACCTCTGTGCACCCCTTAAAAGAACAGGTCCAGAGGGCAGGGAAACACTCTGGAGCTGGTTTTCTGGACATTCTAGAGATCAGAGGTAGGAAGAAAATTCCATCAATAGCACAAGTGTAATGTTCGATGTAGGCCAAATAGGCAATTTAATTGTTTGCCGCTGCAAAAAATAAAGATTACACAAACAAAGACATAAAAGATTGAGGGGAATCATTAAATTCAAAAATGTATATGGATGGAGAGCCATAAGGAAAATAAGGGAAAATATTCTAGGTTGAAATACTTACATAAACTACGCCCATTTGGTAAGGTAGCACCAGATTGAGAAGCTAACCTAAAAAATAATTGAATATGCAAAACACATTAGTTTCCTTCATTAAAGCAAGAGTGCTTCTACAATTACACTTAAATGTTGCAAAGCAAATACAACCATTGTTACAATATCATATAATAATAACAATAATCTGTAAAATAGTTTAATATTAATACTAGGTGCAAAATTATTCAACAAGGTTTTGCCCAGTATATTTCATGAAATACTAGATTAAATGTATTAACATACAGAAATAACAACTGTGAAAACAAAGTTTACCAAGTCAGCTCAATAAATCACAGGTTTGTGTATTTTAAACATAATTATGCAGAAACGTGTTATTTTCTGTACAAAAAGTAAAATAATAACAGCTTTTCAAAAGAAACCTGAAAAAATGGAGGGGAAAGCCATAACTCAATGGCAAAGTATACGCAAGAGATTCCAGGTTTAATCCCTGGCATCAGAAAATGCAGCCAGAAATATATTTCTGGAAACCCCAGAGACTGACTGCTAGTCAGCAAAGACAACATTCCTGTTGATTCCTGTGTACACCAGTGGTTTGATTCAGTAGAAAGTGATTTCTTGCATTACTAGGAAGTAAAGGACACAAACTACTTTGCTTCCATTTAGGTAAAAAGCCAAGACTGGTGCAAGGCACATTATCTTAGGCAGATCCCCTTATGCAATGCTGGGAGAACATTAACTTGCCTTAGAGGAATATACATAATATACTGACATGTGATCTATAGATTCCATAAATAGAACAATTGAAACAAAATGCTGTATGAGCTTCCTAGGCACTGTGACTGCATAGAAATGACAATGCAATGCTAAGCGCTTTGGCATTCCCATCCATTTCATTATTCCACTGCCACTCCCACAATAATCTACCACTTGTAATTAGCACAGATGAGAATCTAACTATTTCATCACCATTGCAATTATTGCTGTATGCGTAACAGTGAAGACCAGGCAACTTGCTGAAACATGACCAGCTTTCATACCAGAATATACAAATATAAATTTATTTAATCTTTTAAAAAATTTAATGTATACATATTTCAAATGCTGCTTTTCTCATGGGATACATATAAATAAAACAAATATTCTACTTTGAAAAGACATAGAACAAATGAGCTCTTATTACAGAGAGATATTTTGTCTTTTTTAGAGCTTGTTCAATCAAAATTGAGAAAATAAATTGAGTACTAAAGATCCGTGGTGGATCTGTCTGATAAGCTTATCTGAAGAAAAAACAGACGACTTATCAGAAAAACATCTTTAAGTATTCATCCTATTTTGTGCAGAAAGTGAATAGGAACGCTTTATGGGAAGATAATAAAGGAGTTAATCCACAATTACAGAGTAAAATTTTGAGTAGATCTCACAAAGCAAAGTGGTCTTTTAAATCAAGATTTTATTATTATTATTTTCAAAGCTTAAGTATCTGTTGTATTTATAAATATGCCCCTGGAGAATAATGTATATTGAAATTCATTCATATTTAATTATTTTTCTTTTTAAATTGGAGTCTTGGCTCTATGGGCTAGATTTCTGATGTGTGCACTGTTTGGCAGGGCACAGCCCACTTATTTTAATTACAACTGAATCACTCAGCAATTAAAAGGCAAAACAGAAGAATGTTCAGAAGCTGGCCCCAATCAGCATGAACAGCATAGAGAGTTATTTCTCAGCATAAATAATCTACATCAGTTGTTCAGTTTTCAGAAGCCCAAATACCTTGAACTTCTGATTTCCCATAATTAATATTTGAAACAGTGCTTCCAAATATGATAGCTGCAAGATTCATCAGGTACAAAGGTTACCTGAGACAAGATTCATGAGTCCATTTCAACATTAATTGTAGGAAGTCAGCAGCTTTAGCATGCATTTCTGCAATTCTAGAAACTTCACAGAATGTTTTAGCCTTTTATATATATCACCTATACACATTGTTTTTCAATGCTGATACAATCAGAAATATTGTTCTGATCTATCCATGGCTGAGCAACAACCCATCCTGACACCCACACATATGCAACATATGCCAAAAAACAACCACAAGGCATATTTAGATGGTTAAGCTTCTAAGCCCACTTTGCCTGTGTCATATTTGTCAAACTGGGCTCTTGTCATACAGCTGTTTTCTGGTTCACAGAAGAGATTAATAAATAGTAGTAATAATTAAAATGTAGTAAATAGGCACAAAAATAGTTTCAGTTCTTGGATACCAAGCTTTAAACTAATTAGACTTATTGTACATGTTGCAGTATTCATAGTGGACCATAAATGTGAACTGAGATCATGAAGAATTCCAGATGTTTTAATGTAAGCAACAGATGGAGTTGCTCTTTTATGTTTCCACAAACAAAACTTTTGTCATTGGAAATCAAAAGGGGTGGGCAGTGTGTGAAAGAACAGGCTGTGCCTTATGCATGAAGACAGAAGCTTTGGCTAAAATTAAGAACAGAAGAACATTAAGAAGAAACAAAGGACTACCATAACAGGCAAAAAGCTCCCCTATTTCCTTCAGATATCTATATAGCTGATCTTCTCCAGTTTGTATCACTGGCTTTTCAAGAGTGTAAGACATCATATCAGGATTCAAGATACATGCTATTAATGAGGAAAATGTCACACTGACACTGCTTTAAGCAAATGATTTGTGTAATATAATTCTCTACAAAAAGATGGAAATACATTGTCATTTTAACATTAGTTTTGGGGAGTTTAGAAAAATGGTTGGGACACTACTTGAGAAAATAGTTGAACATTTTTAATATTCTTACCGGGACTGTCCAGTTGAGACGCTCCATTCCTCTCGCTGCCCAGTATTGCGAGATTTTGATTTGTCTTTGCATACAGAATCAGCATGTTTCAATGTACGTTTCGCTGGAGGAGATATGTGGCTATCACTCAAGCTACCATCACTACCATCATCCCTCTAGAGGAAAAGAAAAGCAAGCTGTTGAGTGTTTCACCTTCTACTATTTCCCAAACATAGAGAACTATTCTGCTACTCAATGGCTGAAATCTAGTAGTAAGTTAAAAGTATAGTACGCCCACTGAATCAGTGGAACCTATGGAGGAATTTACTCAGCAAATTTACACTAATTTAGTGAGACTACTCTAGTTGTGACTTACTACTGGATTTTAGCCAAGAGGGGGAATAACTTACTGTTTTTTAGAAAAATGTTTAATTCAAGCCATGGGAATTTAATCAAACATCAAATATGTAAGCTAAAATCTGGAAATCTCATATTAGAAAAAAGATAGGATGGGCTGGAAGGATTGCATTAGATTCCCCCCCCCCCCCAGAAGTTACATGCTTTTCCAAGTTCTGTCAGGGCACAGAAGAGGTGACCAACATTTCCTGTAATCAAGGACACCACTACATCAGCACAGGAATCATAAGATGCATGTCAGGCATCCTCTAAAACAGAGGTTCCCGACCTTGGATCCCCAGATGTTCTTGGACTAAAACTCCCAGAAATCCTGGCCAGCAGAGGTAGTGAGGTTTTACTCTAAGAACATCTGGGGTACCAAGTTTGGGAACCATTGCTCTAAAATTTGCATGTTCAATGAATTAGAACTAATAAATACACTTAAACATCCCAAATTCTATTAAAATCCAGAATTGCTAAATATTTTGCCACTAAAATAACAGAATTTAAGTTCCCTAACCTCTGGAAATCCCTTTCCACATGAAGTCCCTTGTACATCTGACATGATATCCAGTTGTAAGTCACAACTAGAGTAGAGCATTTGTATTGTTTGCTATAGCAGAGAACAATGAAGTGTGTTTTAAAACACATTTTCACTGGTGCCAAGAGCACTTTTTCCTAAGCCACATACCTGCTTGGGGCATGATTAACTAGAAAGGGGGGAGGTTAGGATCAAAATCCCTACCCACATGGAGACAGGGGCTGCTGGTGACAATGGGAGTATGATCACCTATTAAAAAGAGAGGTTACTTACCTGTAACCATTGTTCTTCGAGTGGTCCTCTGTGAATCCATATGAATGGGTTTATTCTGCGCCTGCACAGGACCTCTCAGAAGTTTCTAGAGCTTAAAGACATGTGATTAGTAGGACATTCCCCCGTGGCGCACATGCTCCGCCCGCCTGAAGTTCCCTCAGTTCCCAAAAAATCCACCACTGTACCTAGAGATGACAACGTGACAGACAGAGGGGAGGACGGGCGGGACATATGGATTCACAGAGGACCACTCGAAGAACAATGGTTACACGTAAGTAACCTCTCTTTCTTCTTCGTGGTCTCTGTGAATGCACACGAATGGGTGACTAGCAAGCTCACTTACCGGTTGGTGGGATGTCACGTTAAAAAGGAGGTAAGAACAGCTCTGCCGAAGCTAGCTTCATTCTTTGCTCTGACGTCCAGCCGATAGTGAGTCACAAATGTCGAGGGAGTAGACCAGGCAGCTGCTCGACAGATGTTGGAGATATCCATACCGCGAAGAAAGGCGGTAGAAGTAGAGACAGCACTGGTAGAGTGGGCTTTGACAGTGTTGGGCGGTTTTCCCGCTAGTTCATACGTCAAGGTGATTGCCTGAACTATCCATCTTGATAAAGTTTGTGAGGAAGCTGGAGAACCCTTGCGAGGACCATGATGGCAGATGAACAGACGAGGAGATTTTCTAAAGGATTTAGTTCTATCAACATAAAAAGCGAGGGAGCGTCTGACATCTAGAGTGTGGAGCATGCGCTCTAGATCGGATGTTGGAGATGGAAAAATTTTGAGCCTGGCATGTTGGATAACTGATGTAGTCGAGGCCATGAGGCCCGAGCAGATGCTGAGCTCGATGTGCTGAGACCGGAGCGAGAGGACGAAAAGGCTTTATTGCAGATTTTAGTTTGGTTATTCGCTCCTGGGGTAGAAAAGCCCTGGCCCGAGATGAGTTGAGGCGGGCCCCTATATAGTCCACGGTTTGAGAGGGCTGTAGTCGAGATTTGATGAAATTGACCTTGAACCCGAGGTCTGCTAGCATGGAGAGAGTGAAACGAGTGTCTCTTAAGGCGCCTTGATAAGAGTTCGATACGATCAGCCAATCGTCGATATAGGGGAAAACGGTTATGCCGTGTAGTTGGAGATATGCAGCGACTGGTGCAAGGCACTTCGTGAAGGTTCATGGAAAGGCCGAACGGAAAAGAACAAAACTGGTAGGCGTTGCCTTCGAAGCAGAAGCAGAAGTACCTGTGGTGGCGAGGATGGATGGAAATGTGAAAGTAAGTGTCCTGGAAGTCAATCACAACAAACCAGTCTCCCTGAGAAAGGAGAGGGATGACCGTATTGAGTGTAACCATCCTGAAGCATCTGGGCTGGATGTATCTGTTGAGGTGTCTGAGATCGAGGATGGGACGGAGACCTCCGTCTCCCTTTAGAACTGTAAAGTAATGGGAATAAAAACCGTTGTGAAGATCGTGGTTTGGAACTCTGAGAATGGCTTGCTTCTGAAGGAGGAGGAAGATTTCGTCTTGAAGAGCGGGTGAGAATGGAGTGTGCTTGATATGACCGATTGGTGGAAGCTCTTTGAATTCAAGAAGATAGACGTGGCGAATGATAGACAATACCCAATGGTCGTTTGTGATGTGAGACCAAGAGCAGAGGAAAGGGTGAAGACGGGTTTGAAAGGAAGGATGAAGGCTGACCTCGGGCTTAAGAGAGTCAAAGACATTGTTTGCCCTTTTTCTGAGGATGGCGAAAGGGCTGAAGATGCTGAGCCTGAGGTTGAAAAGCGGAGGATGTGGAAGTGGAGGGTCCTGAAAAAGGTCTTTCAGGGATTTGAGTTTTGTATGGACGGTACTGTTGTTCTTGATACGGTTGCTGAAAGAAAGAGGGTCGACACCATTGGAGGTGTTGATATCGATAGGGTTGTTGAGTAGAATAGGATCTGGCTGTCTTCCTGATTTTGTGGAGGCTGTCCATTACCTCATCAGTCTTTTCATTGAATAGACCCGCTCCATCGAAGGGGAGGTCTTCTATACGAGACCTGGTGTCGTCTGTGATGCCCGCTGAACAAAGCCAGGCATGTCGTCTAAGCGTAACTGCAGTAGCCATAGCCTTGGAGGTGGCATCTGCGGTGTGACGAGCAGCTATTCGTTGCTGTTTTGCCAGGGTGGATGCCTCTAGATGGACATTAAGAGCTTCAGCCTTGGAGTCCTCAGGAGCAGCCTGTAATATTGGGAGGACCTTATTACAGTTACCTGTGCTAGGCACCCATAGCAGCCTGGTAGTTGATAAAAGATGTTAAAGAGTAGAGACGCCGACCCAGAACGTCTAACTTTCTGCCTTCTCTATTTGTTGGAGCCACCAATGATTTATTGAGAGCTCGGGATTTATTTGATTCCACAATGACTGAATTGGGTATCGGATACTTTGCAAGAAAGGACGTATCTGAACCATGAGTTTTATAACAGTTCTCCACTTGTCTGGATATTTGGAGGGAGGACGGTGGTTTATCCCAAGACTCCTTTACTAAATCAAGCATAGCTGGTATGAAAGCCAGACTGAGTGGTGGGGTTTTATCCTGGTTGATGTCATTGAATACCAGGTCCTGTTTTGGAGGCGGAGGCTTTTCGACCTCGAGGGATTTGGCCATGCGGAGTATAAATTGAGAATAGGATGTGAAGGTGATTCAGAATAAGATGTGAAGGTGATTCAGAAGGTGAAGGAGGGTGATTATCCACCACATCGGAATCAGGAGTAGGTAGGTTGGAGGGTGACTCCTGAGAAATTTCCGAAGGGGGGTTGTGACCCTCTGAAACAGCGGACTCAGAAGAGGGTGACTGTTGTCGAGGTCTAGATGTCGAGGTCTTGGATGTGGTAACTGGAAGAGTCGACAACCCTCTGTCGGTGTCAGGCGGAGGAGAGGGAGGTCCCTTGTAGGTGGTAGTGACCTGAAGAGATGAGGTATGGAGGTGCAAGTGAGAAGTAGAAACCGGTACCGAAGATGTACGGGAGCATTTGGAGGTAGGTTGCTCTGTTGGACGTGAAGAAGTACGCTTGAGAGCTGATTTGGCATGTAAAGGAGCCGGAAGAGAGGACTGAAGCTTAGATGTATGAGCCCGATGTCGGGGTGGAGATGGTGACGGAGACGGAGAAGGCTCAGGCGGATAAGCGAATGCATATTGCACTCTCTTTGGTTCATCATAATAATACTGTCCAGTATGCGGGTCAGTATCATCTCTGCAATGCCGGTATCGATCATACTCAGCATAATAAGGATCTCGGTAGTCTGCCTGAAAGTGAAAATGAGAAGGCTCTTGGTGGTAGTAAAACTCCCGATGTGGAGGATCCTAGAAATCAGGTGAGAGATTATGCCTCTTCGACAAATGTTTGCGAGAGGGAGACTGGTACAGAGAAGACGCCGAGTTGGAAAACTGAACCATAACTGCCCGCCCTGAAGATGCAGGGCTAGAATGGGCCAAGGCCAGGCTGGAGAGGACATAAGCCGCTGAAGGGCCAATACTAGGCGACAGGCTCACCACTGAAGCCAGAGCCTGGCCAGGAGGTAGCGGATCTTCCACCTCCGACAATGAGTCGGGAACCTCTCTGGACGACTCTTCCAAAATCGGTGAAGGAAGGTTTGGCTGAGGTTGAGTAAGTTGAGTAGACTTAGATGTTTTCTTAGTCTTTTTCGATCCACCCTTGTCCTTTTTCTTCTTAGGCGACTGGCCCTGAGACGATGACGATGCCGACTTCGAGGAGGATTTAGACTGCTCCCTGGGTTTAGGAGATGGAGTGGTCGGGCTCAACATGGGCCTAGGCACGTCCTGTCTAGGGACAGGAGGAAAGGTAGGTTCCATCGAGGCAGTGGGTGGATTAAGGGATTTCTCCCAGAGAAATGAGCGGAGACGTTGGAGACGGAGTTTAAGGACCAGTTTGGTGAGTTTTTTACACTCCGGGCAGGAATGGGTTTGATGCTACTCCCCTAGGCAAAAAAGACAGCAGTCGTGGCCGTCTGAAAGCGGGATCTTATTCGCGCACAACACGCACCACTTAAATGGGCCGGGGGGGGCCCATAAAAGGAGCGGAAAGATAGGGAAGGGGGAAAAATAGGGGGGGAAATGAAAGTAAAGGGAAGACATGGGGAGAAAATGTTTTAGAACAAAAAGAACTCACAAGGAAACATCAAACAAAGAAGTGAAAAAGTCTGAGAAGGCACAAAGAAGAAACAGCGATTGCGATCAAAAGTTGCTCTAGTTGTCGAGAAAGGTCCGACCTAAGTGGCAGCTAAAAGGAACTGAAGGGACTTCAGGAGGGCGGAGCATGCACGCCACGGGGGAACGTCCTACTAATCACATGTCTTTAAGCTCTAGAGACTTCCGAGAGGTCCTGCGCAGGCACAGAATAAACCCGTTCGTGTGCATTCACAGAAACCACAAAGAAGAAGGAATAACAAAGAGATGAGGATATTAACTGTTATCTCTAAGTTAGTGAGTAGTTTGACCTCATGGTTCTTGCAAGGCACTATAAACGCTTTCACCCATAAGAACTAATGAACTGCCTCAGAATCTTTTCTGCACTCTCTGTCTCTGCATGTCCTATGATTACTTTCCTTACAGGTTGCATACACTTTTGCAGTTCTATATCTACAGACTGTATGAAACTGCAAAAGTAGACCCTGCAAGAGATAGTCAAGGTGCATGCTTTTTCTTTTACACAGATTGCTGTCATGAATCATCATCCTAGTTCCCCCAAAACACAATTTCAACACCACAAAACAGATACTGTTTCTCACTGGCCCGACTGTCAACAAGATTGTAAAGAACTGTAAAACAAATACACACAACATAGATGCCACACATTAGCTGATCTAGGAGGGGGAGGAAACTCTTAAATTTAAGTCCACCCTGTTCTTTAAACAGTCACCTACTAAGCCACAACCATGTTTATACATGCTGTGTGAACTACCCAAAGGTGTGCCTGTATTACTAACGAAGTACATCAGTGACGCATTTCAATCCTTTATAAAACACTGTGAATAATTAGAAGCTGAGCCTACACAACTGGTTTGAAACCTGTTTGAGTGGTGTGGAAAAGCTTAATTAGATTAAGCAGACAAGGCAAAAAAAAAGTTGCATAACTGCTTTATGATATTAGTGTAATTAAAATCAGAAATGGTTAAACATTGTATTAGAAAATGTTAATATAGGCTACAGTAACTTCTAGGAATACTATTAATTTAACCCTAAGGAGGGTTTCAAGAAAGCTTCACAGGCAGCCATTTTTCAACATTCATCTCATTTTTTTCCTTTGGAAAGCACCACCGAATATGGCTAGGTTTGACACTACCATGATCAATTTAAATAAAAATTGAAAAACTTATTTTGGTGAAGATGTTACACAGACCTCATGATGTGCTTAAGGCATCCACACGAAAGCTTATAATATTGCTACAAAGCAATATTAACCTGAACCAAGTTGTGTTAATGCAACTGTACTGGTATAAAACACGTTATTTTAGCTACATACTGTATCTTGAACAGCAGAAAACAAGACCTTGGTCAATAGACTGTGACCTCCCGTTCTCCTTGCAATCCCAAAGATGTCAAAAAAACTACCCCTCTCGTGAGTGTAAGGGGCCTCTCCTTAATGGGACAAGCTATGGTGCAGGAGGCTGAAAGAGGAGGGGGACACCAAAAGATCAGGCATAGTCATCTTTCAAAGGCAGAGTCTCCATTAAGGGAATGTGCCTCAGTCGAATTCTGAGTAGACCCTCTCAAACAGATTTGAGAATATGCAGGAGAAGGAAAGGAAAAAGACCAAAATTAGAGTAATGTTGCATATTGCCCCCATCTTTAAGTTACCGCTGGACTCTTGGAGTCTTTGTCAATAGAAGTTAGAATAGTAGCCCCTTGGGAATTGGCTTAAATGGTCAACCAAACATACAGACTACTATCTGCCAGGAACTCAACAACTGCTTCTGACAGAATAACAGATCTCTCACTCATTAAGCACTTCTGCACAAACTGCTTTGAGTCTCAGCAGAATGTATTCTAGTGTCACAATATCACCCTGAACATACCAGATCTCATCTGACTATTGGACACTAGGCATGCTTCAACCTGCCTAATACTGGCATGGGACATCACCAAGAAAAACCATATAGATCTGCATATAGAGCTAGGAAAGATTCTCTCTGCTACCCTAGAGGGTCTCACTGCCAGTCAGAGATTAACTGCATTGGTTAGATGGACTAAAAGTATGCCTCAGTATAAGGGAGATTCTACATGTGTAAGACTCTTTTAAGATTTTATACCTAAAGTGGGTATATATTTTCACACTGCCCTGCCACTCTGAGAATCCATTCACTGAAGCCCACATTCTGAAAAGACAGCTAGTTTACTTCCTGCAGTAGCCAAATGCAGAGTCCTTTTTCTCAGCACAGAAAGCAGACCAGCACAGAACTGAGCTGATAAAGCATGAGAAAACACACAGGAAAATCAAGACAGGCAAGAAAAGCACAACATGCAGCTGTACTAAGATAAAGGAGTGCATATGAAATGTTGTCCTCCCATAACCCTTAGGGCAACAGATAGGAGAACTATGCCAAGATACTTGCTGCTACAACTCCCAAACAATTTTAAAACCATCCCTGTCCCTCAAGATAAGCAGTACACAACATTATGTAAAATAATTAACTACTGTAATCCAGAAGGGTAGGCTTAATTTCAAATTATGCAGTTACACAACAAAACATTCACTCAACAAAAACCACAGAACATTTATCACTGATGAACTGTAATGTACCAATGCGTTTAATGCATGAAAAAGTATATCCAAAGAATTGTTCAATGATAAAAGATCAGTTTTCTATACCACTAATAAATAATAAACATCCAAAGATAGGAGCAGATGTTATATTTGAAGCAGCAAATGGGTCAAATCAGAGAGATAATCTAGACACTCATATAGCCACTTCACTTTCATAAACTGATTGAAAGTAAGAGGATGTAAATGCAATTCTGAAAAAGAGACTGAAATCTAATGTTAAGTCACAACCAGAGTAGGCTCACTGAATCAGTTGAATTTACTGAGGAGTTTATTCCTCAAATCCCAATTGATTCAATGGTCCTACTCTAGTTGTGACTTACTGCAGGATTTCAGCCAGAAAAATACTACAGCATACATCACATGGGCTTTTGTAGTTTCATCCTGATATACTAAGTTAATACATACCATTAAAGAACTGCTGGAAATGTCAGTGGTTTAGTATCTGGATGCAGAGCTAGAGTCTGGGAGTTCAATTCCCACTGTGGCTCCTTGATAGAGGCTGGGCTCCATGATCCACAGGACCCCTCCCAGCTCTGCAGTTCTACGATTATTTTCTAAGAATTTCTATTGATCTTTTAGACTAGGAGTAGGAATTATGTATCTGACAGTCCACACAAAGCCCACATATGCCTTGGAAGGGGGGAATGTTAGTAATTCCCTGGAATATTCAAATCATAAAAATATCTTTGGCAAAAAAAAAATCCTGAGAAACTCACCTCTAAGGAGTGTAATTCTCCTATTAAATGCTATTCTTCATACACTTTTTGTTGTTGTTCCAGACAGCATTTGTTAAGGCCAGATCTAGTTTCATAAGGACTGGGTTCTGCCCATTGGATTCCCAAGGGGAGAAAACATTCCATTTTCTATATAATGGATTAGAATGTCAGTGGGTACTTATTTGACTTAAGCAATCGCTGTATTAACAATTTATTAGCTAAGTTACAACCTAAAAGCTTTGAATTACGGTATAGATTTTTCACATGCCGCATTGATACAATCATGTTGTTGAACCTGGTTATACCTACTATATCATGTCTAATATATCATGTTTGTAATAATTTCACTGTTTTGACTCCCCCATCCTCCGGCTTCCAATAGATGTACCTGGCATGATTTTTAGCCTTTCAACATTCTCCAACTGCAATAGTATTTCCAAGCCTCTCTATAGTGCTTCTAGTGTAAATCAAAGTATGAAAATATTTTTTCACGTAAATTTGTTTAGTGAAAGCCAAGAACTTATTTATAAAGCCTCCTGTATGAAACCAAAACAGCAGCATTATATCTACATATTTCAAATATCTGCTGTCTTCTAAAACTCCTACCAGTTGAACATCATAAGCTAAAAACTGCTCGAGTTTTTCATGCTGAAGCCAAGCTCAGCACCTACCTAATAGTGGACAGCTACTAAAGAACTTAGAGCAGCCATTGTTGGTATTGCTATTGATAGCATACCCATATTCAGATACTGATGTTTATAGTCAAAAACCAGAGTGATCACAACATATAAGACTGAATGTGTTGAGACAGAGGATCAACCCATCAGAAGCTTGATTTACTTTGGAGAGATAGTAATTTCTATCTGTCCAGGATAAATTAGTCTTGCAGAATCTTCCATTTCAGCAAATTCAACATGTGATCATAACTGAACTGAAGACGGAAGGTTGGAAACTTAAAACGAAACCCCCTTTTAATGCTCCCCTCTCCCATGTATTGTCATTTCAGTGTTTCCACTTACTTCCACCTATTTTTCTGACACAATTCAAAACCCAAGAAAGGTACAATTCAACTGAAATACCTATGTTTTCTAGTGCTTAGCAGATTTCCCTCTTTGCAACTGGAAACAAAGACAAATTATACTATAGTGTCCCTTGATGTTTATCATGTAAGAATCTGTATCACAGTATCATTAGAAAAGAAGAGTATCTATTCCTGATAACATATTTTCCAAAATACACTTCATTTTAGGCCCAGTTCCAATTATAATGCCCAGGTCACGTAAACATTTGGAAGGTCACGATTATGTTATTTTTATTATTATTATTAAATCCAGATCTGGAGAGAGAGAGAGGGAGGGAGGGAGGGGGAGGGAGAGGGATTTTTGTCATGGTGCTAAATAAGGATCTTTCTCATACTACAAACAGCAACATTAATTTTACAAAGGCCTATTGTGTTGTCATTATAATGATAACTCTGATATTATACACTAGATAGAACTAAATACAACTAAGCTCAAGGGGACTTACTCTCATATGTATATATTCTTGTAAATATATATATTCTTGCAGCCTTAATGTTTGTGAAGCAGAAACTAAAAGGATGACCATGTCCAACAAAGCAGTTTAGTCTAGGAGCATATCAGGGTCTATGTGAGACTGTAAAATCATTCTTCTTAGACTAGACAAAGCAATTTACTGTATGCAATCTGAAAAATCATTTGAGACAATACCCCACTGTATCTGTTCATACAATACTACTTCAGCAGAACAATTTCATCCCTTGATCCATTTAGTAACTAGAAATTTAGTTTGTTGACAATCCGACTATTGATAAAATACATTAATCTGGACTACCGCAACTACACTCATCTAAACGTCACAGAACATTACTTTTTCTAATACTGAATTCACCTCAGAGATCTAACAAGAAATGGCTTCCTTAAGTCAACAAAAGTACTTTCCTTGAGATAAACAGTAGTAAAATAACAAGTCATATAAGCTTACAGTCTGATTCTAATTGTAATCATATTTATACAAGTACTGTATATCCAAGAAATTTCAATTAAGCTTACTTCCAAACATGCATGCACATAACAATCATCCTTGACCGTCAAGGCAGAAAAAAATAGTAATACACTGTTTGTAAAAAGAAAAAAACTGTACTTTATATTTATTAATTAAGCTCTTGGTTTGAAATGATTTCCCCCACAAAGTATGTGCCTATCATCTTTACCACAAAGATTATCACAAAATGCCAAAGGGGACAAAAATAATCCCTTAAAACATTACCTAGACCTTGTATCATAAGGTCTAGGTAACGCTTTAAGGGACTATTTTTGCCCCATTTAGCATTTTATGGGAAAAATTACTATAACACTAAGTGTTTCTAATAAATATTTACAAATTTCTCAATCTACAACTTCTCAGTTTACAAACTTCTCATTTATTCATCTATATCCGAAAAACAAGGACAAAAGCAAGACTTGACATCTAACCAATTAAACAGTGTTGCCTGCATGTTACTCCTCACATACTCTATCAAGAATAATTTAAAAATATTAAGCAGAATCAGTATTAGCTTTCAAAGAACTAAAATGTAAAGAAGCATTCTAAACAAACTAAAACTACAAAGCTATGAAACATTCTATTTGTTGGTAAGAAATACAAATGAACCTTTATGATCTCGCCCCACAGAGCCTCCTCAGAAGGTCCCCTAATGAAATGCAGTATACACAAGGATTCCCTCAACAGATCAAAAACAAGGAAATCCCTGCAGGTGCACAGGGCTCCATGTGCTCACAAAGCTTCTGGCTTGCATCATTTCGGGAATACAGTAATTCTACTCCACCAAATCAAATATAAGACCTAGCTTCAAATGCCCACTGCAGTCATGAAATTCACAGGGTAAATCTTAGGCAGGTCTTACTCTCTTCTCAGCCTTACAACCTCTGCCTAAAAACAGCTGTGAGAACAATGTATGTGGAGAACCTCAAACTCCTCTCTGTACTCCTTGGAGGAAAGGAAAGAGTAGAAATGTAATAAAATACATATATTTTAAATCCCGGTTATTCTCAAGCACTGGACAGTTTTTAAAACAAGAACAAAACAAAATGTCACTTGTCAAAGGTCTGAAAACTGTTTTCAAACTTCCAAAATGTGTCTATTTGTTTAGTATCATTTATATATTTTTCAGTCTCGTGTATATAATTCTGTGGGACCAAAGTGGCAATAGGTTTGCCAATTTACTGGCACTACCCTGGCAGAGGGAGGACATACAAACATCCATGAGAATTTTCACTGTAACCATCCTTCTACAAAACCCATCCAAAACAGCTGGGACACATGTAGGTTGTAATCCCAACCTCTCATGATGTGACTCTCATTAATAGGCATACATATGATTATGATACTACATTTTTATCATAATTTCCCAAGTTCCCCCAAAATAAAAAGATACAAAATAATTTATCTGTGGAACAAAACAAAAATATGAAGAGTAAAGCAGAAATATTTTGAACCCGAGAATAACAATAAATGTGTAGTTTGCCATTCAAAAAGCCACCAAAGTGTTTTCAAACAGACTGAAATATAGGAATCTACAGCAGAAAACACAAGTGACAATTCTGTCACTCCATTATTTCACAAGATTCAGACATTTGCCCAACTGCGCAATTAAAAAGGAAATGTAGATAAGAGTCCATGAGAATCATCCAGTAACATCTGCTTAATGCTTCACTGAGTATCTTAAGAGCAGAGACAGTGAGGCTGAGCATAACAAATAACAGCTTTTTAAGCCATTTTCCTGGGACAAACAGTAATACTTTCTGAGTGCCAGAAAGTACTTATGACTTTTTAGAGAACAAGACAACACTTCCCCATTTACTACTTGTCTGTGTAGGAAGTACTGACAGAGCAGCAGACTGTTATGCCAAGGCATTAGAAGGGTAAGGGGGCGTTTAAGTACCCAGACAGCAAGGTTAATGCTGAGCATCTGGATTATGGAATCCTAACAAAACTAGATCAAATTAAACTCTAACTATATCTGAAGGCAAAAATTATGAAACAGAGGTTGTCCTACTTTGGGCACATCATAAAAAGGCAGGATTCTCTGGAAAAAGACAGTAACACTAGGAAAGGTAGAAGGCAGTAGGAAAATAAAAAGACCCAATACAAAATGGATTGACTCCCTAAATGAAGCCACAGGCTTGAGTTTGAAAGAGCTGAGCAGAGCTTTTGAGGACAGGACATTTTGGAGATCGCTCATTCACAGGGTGGCCCTAAATCGAGAACAACTTGAAAGGCACATAACGACAACAATGAACAAAACTTTGCATTATTTGTTTCAGGTATGATTGCTTTTTAAAAAGCTCTTCAGGACATCAGCAGGTTGACTTTTTTCACCACAACAACCAAGAAATAAGAAGTGTCTCCAGAAATCTGCAGATTTAAATTAAAACCCATCAAACAGTAGTTGCAAACAAAAACTACCATGTTCACCTTTGAACTCTCATACTTGTTTTAAATCGTGCTGAACAGGCATCCCATTTGTAGAGAACATTCACAGGCAACATTGAGTATTTGCCTATCTACACTAAGAAGGATCCCAAGAATGAAATTAAATGGGGAGTCCCTCCTCCCAAGAAAACCCCTACTTAACAAAAATACACTGCTTGTCTTCATTTCTTTTTTAAAAATCCAAACTTAGTGCAGCTGCAAGTCTTGACTCGCCCCCTCCTCAACATTGTTCTTTTAAAAGCAATCCTAATTGCAGCCAGAGGGGGAGCCCCTCTCCCTCTCTCTCTCTCTAAGAAGCCACTGGGTACAACTAAAACCCAAACAGACATATACAGTACCTACATATATACAAGGCAGAGATAAAACACCACACTCTCCTCCCCCCCCCCCACTTGTCAGCTATCCTAAAGCATGGATCGCCTCCTGCTTCGCCCCACTCTTCCCCCCCCCCGTACTCACCCTGTCGTCCCAATCCCGCCGGGCGGGGCAGCCCCTTCGCCTCCCTCCCTCCCTCCCCCCCCCCCGCCTGCCTGCCCGCCTTGCCGGCTTGGAGCCGCCGGAGCCTTCCTACCTCAAATGACCTCCCTCGCCTCGAGCCGCAAATCCCCGCTCGCCCCCCCCCCCGCCGCCAAGCCGAGCCCTCCTCCTCCTCCTCCTCCTCGCCCTCCCTCCCTCCCCCGGGGACCTGGGGGGGGGCACCACACCGCCGACTGGGGCAAGGGCTGCCCCCCCCGCCCCGTTCAGGGCCAGCGGGGAGACCCTCTCCCCCTCTTGGCCCCACCCTCGAGGCCTCGCACAAACACCCCCCCCCCCTCAGCAACAGCAACAACAACACCACACAAGCCCACCTACTCACCCCACCACACAAAACGCCCGCACGGGGCCATTCCCCTGGATAACCTTTCCACCACCACCACCCCCAGTACACACACAAACACAAACAAACACACGCACACTTCCCTGGTGTGGGTCGCTGCCCGGTGACCTGTCCAGGCTGAACGGGGGACAGTAAGCCAGGCGCCGGACGCCCCCCCCTCTCTCTCGGCGGCCCCCGCAGACCCAGCTGCCCGTCAGCCCCCGCCGTGAGAGGCAGCCCCTTCTTTCCCCCCCCACAACACACACACACACACCCCGAGTGTGAGGGTGCCCGTCCCGTCGTTTTCCCCCCTCCGCCCGGCGACCCCAGCGGCATACTCCGGAGCCCACCCGCCCCGCTCCTGCTTCTCCTTTCCGGACCCCCCTCCTCCTCCTCCTCCTCCTCTTCGCCGCCTTACCCGGGCCGACTCTTCATCCTGCCCGGCCGCCGCCGCTGCTGCCGCTGCCGCCGCCGCCGCCGCTTTGGCGCTTGTCCGAGACAAGCGGGTCCGGGAGGAGATGAAATGGCTGCCAGGCCCCGGGACCGCCGCCGTTTTGCCGAGGAGTCCCTGGGACTGGGAGCTCTTTCGGGTGTTCACCATGGCCCCGCTGCTGCAGCCGCCCCAGACAGGGAGGCGCTGTCGCTGGCTCCGCAGCCGCCTCCGCTTTGGGGAGCGGCGCCGCTGCCGGGCGGAGAACAAGGGCCCGAAGGCGCGGAGTGCTCCTCCTCCTTCTCTGCCCAGTCACCCACTAACTGGCCGCCATTACTTGTTCCCTCTTCCCTTTCTCTCCTCGGTCACGGCGACGACGCCCGCGTCCGCTGGGGGCGCTGCGCCGCCGCCGCCGCTCATAGGGCAGCCTCTTCTTCCACCCTCCTCCCTCCACCTGGCAACATAGAGATGGAAAAAGAGGATCGTGAAACAGACAAAGTGGACTTCCGGCAAGGGTCGAAAGCCGTCCTCCCCCTCGATTATCTCTAGAGGAAGGCCAGCGTGGTGTCGCTCTGTCCCGTGGTATCTCTATGGTGAAAGCCCTGCATAACCTGCATTGGAAACTAGAGTGGAAAATCCGTTCGATAGCAAGCCGGAAGTGCTCGTAAAGAGAGATGGCCTAGATATGAGTCCCCTGTTTTTTCTGTTTGCCAAACAAACGCAAGCGACACTCTCTCAGGGCGCACTCTACGGCCTATTCAAACTCCTCCGAGGAGCTGGAGAGAGGGGGGGGGGGGGACTGAAGGTTGTATTCATGTGCGGTGTTACTCGGGAGTAAGATGACCCATGAACGGACTCAGATTGCAGCCGAGGATATCCTGCTTTGCGCAGAGGAAGGGACGTGATGCCTGTTTTAATCGTAGTCCGCGATTAAGGCAAATTATTTGCAAGCAATCGCAACATGTATTTCTCCCCATTTGTTCCTCTCAAGGAAGAGTTGTCCCCGGGGAGAAGTCAAGTAAACTGTGGTGGTGACGCATGCAAGATTCCTCACGATCCTTGGTTAATTAGTCGGGGATCACTTGCTCCCTTCCCTTGTAATAAGCTCATAAGAAAACAACACTTCAGCTGTAAATCTTAATTTAAATGCTGGGAGGTTAGAAAAATTCACCTCTCTTCATTTAGGCAGATGCCATATTTCATATCAGTGTTCTAAATTAATGTGGACAAATATATTACCTCCTGCATCTTCCTTCTTAATCACATGCACATTTGTTTGTAAATAAGTCACACTCAATCCAATGGGATTAGTTCTTAAATTAACACTGCACTCCTATGCAGATTTACTTCAGCATACTGTTATCCAGGATTGGAGGATGATGAGCTCCCTAGTTCCTATCAGCTCAATGATTCTTGAGCCTTTCATGTTTCTGTGGATGGGCCTTTGACCAGTTTTGGTTCCCCTCAGATGTATCTGGTCAGAGCCTTGAAACTCATCATCCTGATCCCTGACCTAATGTTTATGAAATGAGATTATTGTTCTTAATACTGTAGCTGGCTTTTTGAAGGACAAGTAAGTGCTCTGTTAGGTAGAGAGAGGGTTTACCCATCCATGCACCCTTGGCTTGCCATATTCTGCCTGTCCTGAAGAATTTAGCAGTTTCGAGAAAGGCAGACTGAAGACAGCTCAAGTGGGCTCTAGAAGTACCATGGGGTACTGGCTGCACTTCTGTCCCATTTCTCAGGCTCAAATCAAACTGCTAGTCCCAACTACAGTAAAACCCATCAAATCAATTGCTCAACAGTAAGTCAATTCTTGTAGAACAAATGTGATAGACTAAGACTCAGAACACCTGGGTTCAAATCCTACTCACCTATGGAAACTCACTGAAGGAGGTGGCACTGGTAAAACCATTCCTTAAATATCTCACATACTTTTTAAAACCCTTTGGGGGTTGCCAATAGCTCGGCAACAACTTGATAGCACTTAACAAGTCAATATTTATGCAAGTCTCATGCACTCCATACTAGGCTTTATTCTCATTGGCACTAGCAATAGGATTTGAGTCCTAGAAGTCTGAGGTAGGAATACTGAACTTTAAGTTAAATGCCAGTGTGTTTAAAAATGGCCCTCCACATATTCTCAATCTATTTCCTTGTTAATTAAAAATATAAATATTACAACATCCCAGTAAGCCTAATTTCAAGGGAAATCCAACTCAGGCAAGCATTGCATGCCTGAAATCTTCAGTCAAAGAATTGGGTTGTATATTTATTTATTATTATTATTACTTATTATTCAATTTATATGCAACTCATCTAGTAAATTGCTATTCTGGGCAGTGTACCAAAATAAAAGCAATAAACTATTAAATTGCTGTAAAACACTGAACTATTAAAAAAAATAAACACACGAACCAAGATGTTGGCAAATACAAAATTTCAGAACACACTGCAGTATTCTTCTTCCTCCACTGCCCCAGTTAATTGGGGAGCACTTCTCCAAAAGCTTCCCTAAACAGCTCTGTTTTTAGGAGCTTTTTAAAGACACAGAGGGAGGGTTCCTACCATAACTCCTGAGAGAGAGAATTACGTAAGTGGAACGCCACTGCTGAGAAAGCCCAGTTTCTAGTTGATGGTTTCTGGGCTTCTCAAGGTGTGAGGTCTGTGAGAACGGAGTCAAATGGGCAGCCAAACTAGGCAGAATACATTAATACAAGTAATGTACAGTTAAAAGTAACACTCAGACAATATATGGGATAGGTTGAAAGGTATTAATATAGAGATGACCAGAACAAAAAGACAAGACAACAAATAGGTGAAAACAAAATTTTCTAAACTCTTCGAGTAATACACCTATACACTTTCAGAAAGAGCTACAATACTTCCACTCTTTTTGGTGAAGTTTTCATTTTTGTAATTCTGTTTTTATGAGTTGTTTGCTCTCCCTTTCCTGCCCTGGAAGTTTTTATTATTTACATTTGGTTCTTTTATTTAATGCATTTCTCTGAAGCCTTTCAAAACTGCAGTCTTCCCAAAGCACTTCTGAACCCCTTATCAATAAATATACAAAAATCATACTGGGAAGTTTAAACAAAATGTAAAAACAAATCAGTAATAAAACCAGCATATATAATAAAAGTTTCAGTCATTTTATTTATTTAATGCATTGTTAACTAATCAGAATCATCATTCAGCTATGTTGTTTTGTGTTGTCAAGTCATGTTTGATTTACGGTAACTCTAAAAGGGTTTTTGGTGTAGGTAAGACATTGAGGAAATGATTCACCATTGCCACCCCAGTTAACTTCTATGCTGGAGGAGAAATTTGAAGCCACACCTCCTGAGTCCTAGCCCTAGACTATACGTATCTGCTACCACACTGGCTTTCTCTATGTTCCTTATGTTGCAGAGTTTGGGATTTCTATTAAAATGCCTTTTGCTACACAGTAGAAGTACAGAGACTCACAGAAGATAATAGCTTCAAGTTTTCAAGATAGTCCTTCCCTTTCTTATTGACTTCAGGCTTCAATATCTCACTCTGAGACATTTGTAGGAGAAAGAATAAAATGTTTCATTACATACAGCTGTGAACAGATCAACAGCAAACTGACGAAACAACACTGACTTGCAAGAGACTCAGGAAAGAGAAAGCCCTCAGCAGAGAGGTGGGGCTCTCTTTGAATTCAGAGGTGGGAGGGAACAGTTGATTACAGTTGATTACCCTCCCAGTCACTCAAACCACAGGCAGCATGTGAAACTGTAAAAACTCCAACACCTTAAGAGCATATTACACTCCTGGGAGACAAGAAAAAAACACAAGCTTTGAACTGATGGATAGATACCTGGTTTAGGTATCAGGCTGCAGAGCCAGACGTTGGCACCTTGATTCTTCACTGTGCCTCCTTGACAGGGGCGGGACTTGATGATCCACAGGGTCCCTTCCAGGTCTGCAGTGCTAAGATTATTACTAAATATTTGGGAAATATTTTAACTGGAAAAGTCCCATTGCATCTTATGTCAGGTACATCCCAGTTGTTTTCAGGAGATTCTCACAGGCTCAACCAGAGTTTAGTCCCTGAGTGCAACAGCGAGACAATGTTTCTCCCTTATCTGTGGATCATATCTACATATTACTTGTTTTCCTGAAAGCAGTGGAGCCACAGGCAGGATTACTTTGTAGATGCAAGGATAACTGAATCAAAAGTAATATCTGTACAAGGCCATATACCCTTTTCATAAATTAATAGCAATTATAGAAGAGAAAACTCAAGTGCAGATTACAGTACTAAAAGAGTGCCATTGTGATGCCTGTGCTCTGGAAAAGGTTCTGTGTAGAAGGGGATTGTGTATTATATGTATCAGGGTACTTTGTTGTCTGTGACAACTTAGGGTGCGGCCAGATGGGCATAAAGCCTGCTGTTTGGTCTGCTGTGAGGACAGGTTCTTTTGCTCCTTTTTCCAGTGATCACATGACATAATAGCTGGAGTGAACCAGATATTCCCCAGTGTCCCTGCTCACGTCTGTCTGAGCTCCTGTCAGGGGCTTTGACTGTTTTTGGTTTGGGTTGGGTCACTCTAGTTTGGTTCATTTCCAGCACATGCGATCACCGGGAACAGACCAAAAACAAGCTTTCTGTCTGCAAAGGCTCCTTCAGTTTTGAATTTACGATACTGTGAAGTGGCTTAATAAGCAAGGAGGATATCAGCAAATGGAAGACTTCCTCTGCTTCTTAGCAGAGGGGCAGAGGAAGTTGTTTTTTGTTTTTTTAAGATTCTGGTAGAGCATAATTGATGTGCAGTGAGGTGAGAAACTGCCTGCAGCCAAATCCACAGAGGCAAATCATTTTTTTCAGTTTTTATGCAAGTTATGCGGTGTATCATTGGCGGTTTACCAGAGTCTTTAAAAGAAAATTAACCTCCATAGAACCCAACGCGGCTCTACTTAGCCTTCACCAGCCCTTACCTAAATGACCAATGTAAGCAAGTCCTTTACATCATTTTTAAGTTATATTTTTACTAGTCTCTATCCCAACGTGACTGTGCTGTTAGAAAGTGCTTCCACACATGTATGTTAGATTGCCCAGTTTTCATCTCCCTAACAGACTACAACTAGAACTTATGGAAATACGTAACTCTGTTGGACTGCAGTGCTAGCTGTGGGGCTACAGTACCAAAAAGTTATTTTTTCTGGGCTCTGGCTTTAGCTCTCTGAGCCATATCATATGATATTCTGAAGGGCCCCCCTGCCCAATTCTGTGATGTCATTTGGAGGAGTAAAGAAACTGCAGTGAATAGGGGCCCCTGAAACAAATGCCCCATTTTGCATATGTGAAGGTGTTCCCCGTTCATGGAGAACCACAGTTTGTTATAACTGAATACATTTTATTGCATCTTATTTCATATGTGGTTGTAAGTCACCTTTAATGATTTAAGACAGATAATAAAAATGCATGCATGCACACATTTGATCTATATGTAGGGCAATCAGTAGAATATTAAATAGGATGAGAAAGCAATTCCATATAACTTTATTCCACATTTGTTGTTTTCTATTTAATAAAAGAAACAACTGCAGAATGTTAAGATAAGCTGATTTGTCTATGGTTTCTTGCATGCTTCCACACTCTTAATGCACATTCATTTTCATTTCAGCTGGACATTTTTTTGTTAATTCACAAAAATATTTTATTCTTAGAAACCTGTCAAGCGTGTTTTTACATCATGTGACCAGGCCACTTTATTTTTAAATTTCCTATGCTTTCCCAGGCACAAAAGAGAGTGCTGTGTCTCAGTACCATCTTCCCTGGTGTGAGTAATGCGCTCGTTTACATAGGTTCATACTGTGGTTTCTTCAGGCAGATGCAGTTTTATGTCCACTCAGGGACATATCTGTTAGGATCCATTTGTTGTGTTACAGCTTTCCTCTTCACATGTAGCTATGGCGTGTGTAGCCAGTTTTATTCTGCATTCTTAATTTCCATAAATTACTTTGATTAGGGCTTGTGGGGTGTCAAGAGGGGACTTGGCTATGTGCATTTGCCATTGAATGGGGAGGTATTCTGCCGGCAGCAGTGTTCACAATGCCTCTGTTGATGGAAACTGTTGTGACTGAAGCATTGTCACCCTTTCCCTCCTCTCTTTCCACCCTTCAGCACCACAGCCCTCATTCTTCTGGATGGTCTCCCAACCCTTCAAAGCAGATTGTAGGACATAAGGCACTCCATGAGGGAAGAAAAATAGATGAAGACTTTTTTTCTTTGGTTCAGCAGAAAAAGTTCTGTTGAATCCACGACTGTGTCTGATTACTAATTTTTTGTTTAACTGCTCTGAGAACCCTTTTGTTGTTGCTGCCGCTGCTGATGGGCAGGGTAAAATTCTTTGTGTAAGCAAGGAATGTCAATAAAGTAAGTCCCTTGAGCAACCGTAAATCCCAGACCCTTTGTGTTGCCTCAGTGTGACATGGGGACCGATTACCCAATTTGTATCAGTGAAGCACAGTTTACTTAAGGTTAGTTTTAATCTTCCAGAAGGATGGGAACCTAGGCTTACATTAGTGCCTTCAAAAACCCTTATTCACACAAAACTCCCTAGCATATGTACTCCAAATTCTCAAGCAAGCAGGATGCCTTGGAACAATGCCCAGAGGCCCTATCAGGAATCTCTCTAGGAGAGCAGTCCAAACATATGGTAAACAGGGGCGAGTGGGCGGAGGATCATTTTCCAAGCTCTCTCTGAAAACAAACTGAAGGGCCTCAACTGTATAGTGATCTCCCACATCATTCTTAACGTTGGTTGATGAGATAAATGTTCTGCAGCAGAAAATGACGTGTGTCCATTTAGCAACTTATTCCCATTTTTGTGTTCATTTTCATACATCATCACACAAACAAATTAGTTCTTACGCGGTGATCAAATATCTGAGAACAAATCATGTATCGTCCCGCAGATTATGGCGTTATCAAAACTAGAATTGAACTTGTTTTCCTTTGAAAACAAAACAAACAAAAAGATGGCAGTCTGGAGTGCAAACATTAGGCTGTTTCTGATGATGAAAGACTCAAAGGGTCATTCTCCCTTTGGGTTTTGTTGACATGAAGCACTAATTGGTCCCTCAGTATAAATGACACACAAACTGTGTTTTATCTTTTATGATTCAAACAATTCTGAACTAAATAATTCAAAATGAAATGAGTTTGCAGCCTATGTTGATTGTGTGGAGTATACAATGTATTGTGATAATGAAACAAAGAAGATATTGTGAATCATGAAGGAGCTAATAACGTGCATATCCCTAAAATAAGGAAGATTAAACCTTGAAATGTGTGTGTGGGGAGACCTTAATTGCAGTTTTCCCCACAGTGGCACCCTTGATATGGCATTGAACTACAATGCCCAACATCAGTAGTGGATCAGGATGGCAGTTGTTATTATAGATCTATTAATTTCGAGTGTGCTATTTTGGAAAAGCATACCTTGAACAGGCATAGAAATGTCTTGCCAAGTGCTAAAAAAGGGCATTTTGGATTCTGATGCACATAATCTGGCAATATGCCATCCAGTTTATTTGAAATAATGGCAATTGCTGGCAAGGTGATAAAAATGAAGAAAAAAGCTGGCCTGAATTTGGCATAACACTAACAGAATGAAAATGTCAAATCATGTAGTTGTACTATTTTTTTTCAGTTTTGTGCAAGTGGTTATGCATGCACTTGCACAACGCTTTCACGACGACTTCTGCAACATAAACTGTACTAGACACCAGCCAAATTTTAACTGCAAAAATGTGCAACCAGCAGTGCAATGTAGTGCTGCTTCTGGACTGGAAGGATCAGCCACCAGGTTGTTGTTGTTTGGGGTTGCTTCAGACTGATGATTTTTTTCCAATTACTATAGTCAGTTCTTAATGTACTAAAATATGTATAATTAATTGAAGGTACCCAAATGAGTGATATATTTATTTAAATAGGTTGATATTAATTTATTAATATAAATGCTAAGAGGGTATAATGTATCTCTATATTGTGTATTACATGTTATAAAAAGATCCTTAGGACAACACATGTACCTCAGTCAGTATATACTGTCATAAACATACAGCTGCTTGTAGGAATTAAGTGTCTTCCATGAGTGGTACCAAAAGATCTCTTGTATGGAGATTCCAAAAGATATCCTATATGGAGAATTAGTGCAGGGAAAGCGCCCCAGAGGGAGACCACAGCTGCGATACAAGGACATCTGCAAGGGGGCTCTGAAGGCCTTAGGAATGGACCTCAACAGATGGGAAACTTTGACTTCTGAGCGTTCAGCCTGGAGGCAGGCGGTGCATCATGGCCTCTCCCATTTTGAAGAGACCCTTGTCCAGCAGGCCGAGGCAAAGAAGCAGTCCCGAAACCAGCAAAACCAGGGAGCAGGACAGGGGACAGATTGTATTTGTCTTCAGTGTGGAAGGGATTGTCACTCTCAAATTGGCCTTCTCAGCCACACTAGACGCTGTTCCAAGACCTCTCTATTCAGAGCACGTTACCATAGTCTCTCGAGACTGAAGGATGCCTACACATGAGTGGTACAGTCTAGTTCAAGTAATTATTTATCAGCATATTTGTAATGTAATCTAAATGCAAACAAACAAACAATTCATATCATAATAAGTCAGTGTACTGTGGTCTTAGAGATAATCACTAGCATATAAGTGGTCCAAACCTTTCTTCAGACGTATCAGCAACATGGAATACTACTGCCTTACTGAGCCGTCAAATAATTCATTCTTATAAGCTCAGTGGCATCTGCACTTCCTTACTGTGGCTGCCTATGGTTTCAAGATCCTGGGCACCAAAGAACCTGGGCCGTTCCACATGTAAAGCTTTTGCTCTAGCACAGAATGAAAACTCTTTTCTTAGTGAGCTTACAACACCCATCAATCTTTTTTGTCTGCAAGGACGATCTTTGTAAGGATGTCTTCTCAGAAGCAAGTCAAATTGGAGTTCAGTAGGGTGTACTCCCAGTTAAGTGCTTGGATTGCACCTAAAACCTGTGATTCCACATGGAGTAAGGCCTACTGAAATCACTAGTCCTTACTTCGGAATAAATATATAAAGCATTCCTGGGGCAGAACTTAAAAGACATAAAGACTCAGAAGTCTTTAATTAAGATCTTCATGTTATATAGTTTGAATACCATGTCACAGATATATTATTTATCATTGTGAAAGAACATATTCCACAGTCAAATTTTTTTTTAATTTTTCCAGAAAAAAACAAAAAACGGCTTTGGGAAAAAAATCCTGTTTCCCCCCCCCCCCCCCCAGGCCTTCCCATCTCCAGGCTTGCTCGAGGGCGCCCGTAGATTCCTGGCAAAGATCAGGGGCTCCTCACGGCCCAGAAGCCTTCTACCGACCTAGAAACTGCCTCAAGGCCAGCCAGCTCTTTGAAAACGACCCTAACGCCCTGCGCCCCCGTGAAGTGAATGAGATTCGGGAATGCATTTCCCGGGGCAGACGGTCCCCGGGTCAAGCGGTCGTCACTCGGGCTGGCAAAGCTGCGTCGCTCCCCTGGAGCCTTTTCCCCAGCCAGCCAGCCTTCCTCCCCACTCCCCCTAATCGCGAGTCAGGAGGAGTCGGCCTCCCCTTCGCCCCACTTGCGCCGTGGGGCGGCGGGCGCTGCTCTCTTTAGGATCGGGTAGCAGCGACGGACCCGCGAGAGCCCCCGCCTGCCACCAACCCACAGGCGGGGCGAGGACAGGGGCGGATCACGTGTGCAGGAGCCGCCCCCGTGTGTCCCCCCCCCCGCCGCCCGCCCGCCCTGGAGGCCCTCCCCTTTTGTGGGCGGACGAGCCTCCCGCTGCCGCTGCTTCCCGGCGGGGTGGCCGGCCCGGCAGTCGCGCTGTGGAACTGGAGCCTTGGAAGGGGGCTCTCTGCGCTGCCGGTGCCCCTCCCGATAGGACTTCTTCCCTGCAGGTGAGGAGCGGGGAGGCTTTCCGGAGGCGCCTTTGGGGCAGATGCGGGCCGGGCTGGGTTGCGGGGGGGGGGGGGGAGAGGGTTCCGGAAGGCTCCTCGCCGCCTGCCCTGCCTCGCACCGGGCACCCCGCCGGCGGGCTCTGGGAGGACAGCGTGACTTGGCACTTCGCGCCCCGGGAGAGCGGTGGTTTCGGGGAAGTTGCGGGGAGGTTAGGATCGGACGCCTCTTTTCCCTCTAGGAAGGATCCCTCGGAGATCCTTTCGAGGCTCGCTTAATGCCGGGGGCGGGGGGCGGGGAAGGCGGGACAGGAGGCTCCTGGTTTGGCTTGGTGTCGAGGGAGGGAGAGGCGACCCAGGCAGTTTTGTGCTCCTTCCCAGGCCGACCCAGTGGCCCTTTTAGGGGGAGGATGATGGCGCTCCCGCTAGCGTTCGCTGCGATCCTTATCGGCTAGTCATATGCCGCCGCCACCCCCTTCCACCCGTTCTCTAATGTCAGGTCTTTGGAAGTTCAAGCATCTGCTGATTCTGCAAAAAAAAAGGGAAAAAAAAGTACCCTTCTGTCTGTTTGTCCCCCTCCCCATAATACACACCTACCCACCCACCCGCTGTGCAGATTGACTGCTCTTGCAGGCAGAGTCAAGGCACAGTTAGTAAGGATGTGAGCCCCACAATTCCGCCGGAAGGTCCTAAATTTGTTTAGGACTGCACCCACATTTCTGTTTAATGTGAAGAAGGGTTGAGTTCCCTGGTGACTGCTCTTCTGTCTTCTTGGGACCCTGGCTCTAAATTTTGGGCTAGGCTGTAAATGACGGCATTAGGAAGAGGTGGAGCACTATTTTTTTTTTTAATTTTTATTTATTTATTTATTTGCTCTTCCCAGTTAGACCAGTGTTTCCAAACCAAGGGGGGGGTGTCAAGAAGTGTTTACTGAGGGGTCTTGGGTCACCTTATATGCTAGATATTCAAACTGGTTTCAGAAAAGAAAGAGGTACAAGAGATGATTTAAAAAAAACAAACGTTGACAACTGGCATGTAACAAAGAATTTCAGAAGAAAATAAATCTGTGCTATGTAAAGCCTTTGATTGTGTGGATCATGAAAAGCTCTGGATCATGCTAAAAATTTCTTCCTTGACCTTTCAGAGCAGGATAGTAAAGTTAGTGTGTATGTGTGTGCATGAGAAACAGACCTTTTGGGAAGAGAAAGAAGCCTCTGCTTTCTGAGAAAGGATAACTTTACCCTAGTAAAATGCCTTTTTATACAAATATGGGGGGGTCTGCAAGTTATTTATTATAAAAGGGAGTCGCTACTCAAAAAAGGTTGGGAACCACTGAGTTAGACCTTCTCCCATTGGAGAAGGAAGCTTTTTTTTCTCTTCTGAAGTCTCCAGAAATTCTATTTATTTTTCTCTGCTCCATTTTCCATGCTGTTAAAGCATGAACAGGTTAAGGGGAGGGTGACAGGTGAATTTTATAAGCTTTCACTATGAGGGGAAATGAATGTCACCTTTGCATTAGTTGCCCACAGCTCCATCATTTGCCCTACTATTGTCACTCTTTTCACATTTTCCAAATGTCCAGATGTGCAGGGATGTGTGATATGGTGCATTTGTTGCTTTTGTCAAATGGCTTTGACACACAGATTATTACTCCTCAAATGTTACTTGCACAGAATATTACTCTACTTCATGACAAGCAAAAATATGTGAGAATAACATAATGTCTAGTGTAAGTGTGTGCTTCCAAAAAAATTAAAAGGGTTTATTATTTAAATTAGTTTTGGCTTAAAACATGTACAACTGTTCTTCAGCTATTGCTTTTTACAAAATAAAAAGGCCATATAATTGGACACAGACCAATTTGACTGGAAGTTTGAAAGTCCATCACCAGCAAGGAAAGGAGGTTGACAGCAGCATCAGGGAGACCCCCTCTAGCAAGAGAGTTCACAAAGGAGATGGTGGAACGGAAGAGGCTCCTTGTTACCACCCATTTAACCTCAGAAGATAGGAATGCAGGAGGAGGCCTTTGAGGCTGATCTTAAAGGACTGGGCAAGTTCATAAAGAAGGCAATTTTTTCCTAAGCTATGTTAAGCCTTCAAAGGTTCAAACCAGCTCTTTGAATTGTATTTGGAAACAAAAGAGCAGCCAGTGCAGCAGCTTTAGCAGTAGCGCAGTGTGTTTTGCTTTGATACCCAATGATACAGGGAATAGATTGTTGGACCTGGCTTTGAATCCCTACCTAGCCATGGAAATTCATGGGGAGAGGTGTCAGTGATAAAGCCACTCTTTAAATATCTTATATGCTTTGAAAATCATGTTAGGGTTGCTATAAGTCAGTTCCAGTGTGACAGCACATAATATATAATACGTTGTATAATTCAAACACAGTGTGAATATGTAGTGTAGAGCAGTGGCCAGTAGTGCAATCCTATGCATGTCTTTCAGAAATCTCACTGAACACAATGGGGAGTGTGCATCTCAGTTCTGCAATAAGACTGGGATATTGTTTTCCCATACAGGAAACGAAACAATGACCCACAGACTGGACATTCAGTTCGGTATACTTTCTATGTACATTCGAGTCCCCCAAAAAAGGAGATTCCAGTTTTCAGTAATTGTAGGACCATTACATTAATCCTCCATGCAAGCAAACAGATTATCACAATTGTACAACAGAAACTTTTACCAGATGTGGAGTGAGAAATTCCAGATATTCAAGCTGTATTAAGAAAATAAAGAGGTACAAGAGATGATTTTTCAAAAAATACATTGACCACTGACATTTAATAAAGAATTTCAGAAGAAAATCAATCTGTGCTTTATAGATTACAGTAAAGCCTTTGATTGTGTGGATCATGAACAGATCTGGATCATGCTAAAAGAAATGGGTGTGCCACAACGTTTGACTATTCTGATACATAACCTATACTTCAGACAAGAGGCTACTGTTAGGACAAAATGTGGAGAAACAAGACCAAGAACAGAACGTTTGGAATTATTTCCTATGGATGTGAAAGCTGGACAGTGAAGAAAGCTGGCAGAGAAAAAAATTAATTCATTTGAAATGTGCTTCAGACGTGTAAGGAGAAGAGTTCTTACTGAAAAAGATAGTAGTGCTAGGGAAAGTGAAAGACAGTAGGAAGAGAGGAAGACCTAATGTGAGATGGATTGTCTCATAAAGCCATGGTTTTTAGTTTGCATGACCTGAGCACGGCTGTTAAAGTTAAGACCCTTTGGAGGTCATTAATTCATAGGGTTGCTGTAAGTCAAAATCAACTTGGTGGCACCTAAGGACAATGTTTCCAGGGTAATAGCCAGGTTAAATTTATTGCAGTGAAAACAAGGGGTCTTATTACATCTTAAGGAGTTAACAAGTTTTATTTAGCATAAGCTTCTATGGACTGTAACCCATTGAAAGTGCATGCCAGTTTTGTGTGTCTGTGTCCATCGGAAAGGTATCACAAGACTCCTTGTTGTATATAATTCGAGAGCATTAAGAGGCTGAGCTGTAAAGCAGGAAACTCATCAGTTCTGATCTTGCTTCTTAGTAGGTGGCAGTTTGGCCTACTTTACACTTCTTGAACATGCCTTATGCACTCATAGTGTTATGTTAAGTATTACTCGAGAACAATGGTCCCCAAATTTGGGTAACAAAGGTGTTCTTGGACTGCAGTTCCCAGAAGCCTTCACCAGTAGCTGTGCTGACTGTGGTTTCTGGGAGTTGCTGTCCAAGAACTCCTGGGTTACCCAAAGCTGGGAACCATTGCTCTAGAATATTTCACAGCAAGAACAAGCAGAATGGGCAGTTCTCTCAGTAATGCTCTTCTTTTCTGTGCATTACTGGTTTAGCTATAGACTCCATGTAATATGTTTAAATTTCAGCAGAGACTGGAGGGGATGTAGCTCAGCACAAAAGGGTCCATGTTCAATCTCTGACATCTTCAGGTGGGGCTGTGAAAGTCTGAAATCAGCCAACTAGTGTAGACATTACTCAGCCCCCTTTTTATATGCCTTCAGGTCACTTCCAGCTAAGGTGGAGCCTAAGAATTAGTGATCGCCAAAGGGTCCTGTCATTAACAGCCCTGCTCAGATCTTGGAAACCCAAAGCCATGGCTTACTTGATTGAGTCACCCTATCTCAGATTTGGTGTTTGATTTTTCCTACTGCCATCAACCTCTAGGTAAAGGAGCACATTGGGTCCAACTGGGCATAAAGCAGCACCACTCAGAAAACATTGGGGAATCTTTCAGGATACATTCTCAAGGGCAGCCTTTCTGAGCTTAGTGCCCTCCAGATTTGCTGGACTACAGCTCCCATCACCCCCAGTCAATCAGCGGGGGGGGGGGGGGGAGGTTGCTTCAGGAGATTCTTAGAACAAAAAAAAAAAGTTTCAAAAGGTGACTTCCAACATGAAGCTGCCAACCTAAATTTCAGTAGCAGATTTTACTCTGTGGGAACTGGATGCAGTGAACACTGGGAATGGGTAATTCACTTAAGAAAGGTAAAGCTTATATATATTCAGTTCATTTCTGCACACATGTGTGCTCTTCCAGATTCTGCATAAGTGTATGGTACTATAACTGCTGAACTATAATTGCTAGCTTATATTGTGTGAACTTCTGGCTTCACTTTGTTTTAGTTTTCTGAATGGTGTCTTATCTTCAGGGTGCATATAGTTCCCCCAGCTTTTATTGTGTTAATCTCCTAACCTCACTGCCATCTCTAATTATAGACCAGTATATGTGGTGGCCCCCAATTTAGAAGAAGATTGATTAGAGGACTGCTTCATGTTTCCGTAGAAGTAATCTCTGGACCACAGAAGCGTGTACAACAGTATGTTGGCACTTCAAGTGTTGGTCTAACCTGCTGATGGTCAAACTGATTGGAGTAAATACAACGTAGTCAGGTAAATCCGCATTTGTCTTGTTTTTCCAAGAAACTGCAAGATTATTCTCCTGCCTTATTAGAAGGTGAGGTATTTTGTCCAGAGGTGTACTGTGGACAAGAGAGAAAAATGAGGACAAGGAATTTTTTTTATGCAGAGTCACACAACACAAAATTTTAAAGCAAGTCATGCAACAGACAAAAAGAGGAGTTACTGTGGTGTTGCATGGATTTTGAAGGATTAGAAGCATAGACAAACAGGTTTGTTTCCCTTTTAACAAAGCCATGGTTCTGTGCTAGGGTGTGTGTGCACATGCATGCACGCACTTGCTTTACTCTTCAAAACAAAAGGACTCTAGTTTTGTGTGGATAGTTTCCACAAATTATAGACACCTGTAACACCGGTGAAGAAATAGCTCCTTGTCTCGCTTTAACCTTAAGGCATGTAATCTTGCAGGGCTGGAAAATTCCTCATTAGATTAGCTCATTGTGACGCGCCCCTACGTGTCCCCAGGTTATTTCACTAGCCCAGTGGTGGCGAACCTTTTTGGGCTCACGTGCCCAAACTGGGGGGGGGGGGGGAAAAACAGCGGGCGATGTGCCGCCGCCGCAATAGCAGCAGACCCGGACCCGGAAGTGCGGAACCGGAAGTGGCAGTGGAAGGGGAAATCACGGCAGCGGATCCGGAACCGGAAGTGGCGGTGGAAGGGGGAAACGCGGCGGCGGACCAGGAGGACCCCGGAACTGGAAGTGGCGGTGGAAGGGGGAATCGCAGCAGGGAGGTGCCTCAAGCCCCCTCCACTGCCAGCACCAGTTGCCCCGGATCCGCCTGCCAAAGCGCCAGCACCGGCTGCAGCCGCCTCCTGAGGTTTGGCTGGGGGCGGGGGGAGTAGCGATCTGGCAACCTATGGCTCGCGTGCCGGCAGAAAGGGCTCCGCGTGCCAGCTGTGGCACGCGTGCCACAGGTTCGCCATCGCTGCACTAGCCTGAGGCCCATGACGCGTTCCCTCCTTTACGCTGCCACCAGTTGACCTCTGTCAACAACCTTTAATTAGAAAGATGGAGGTCCAAGCTGAGTATAAAGTTGAACAACACAGGTTTATTGGTTACAGTTCGCTTAAACAGGTTCTTCACCGACTTTAAAGTATTCATTAGATTAGTAATAACTTGTTTCACTCTTAACTCTCTTAACTCTTTGTAAGTTCCACACTCTTAACTCCTAACTCTGCCACACTCTCTAACTACCACAGACTAACTTCTACTTCAGACTCTCATCTCTGACTCTAACTGACTTCTTGTCACGTCAGACTTTCTCACGATCTTCCCCTAACTGTCCTCTTCTGAATAACTCCTCACCGCTCTTCTCTGACTCACCCCTCCCTTCTGGTTTCTCTGGCTCCGCCTCCCTACAGCTCTCATTGGTATATGCAAATAACCTACTACATGAGCCAAAGCAGGGTGATCGCCACACTAATCAAGTCAGTTTTTAGAAGAAGTAGCTGTGCTAGGCATGTGTGATTGGGTTCAATTTGTGACGATAGCAGTTCCCCTTTTTCCTTGTGAGTAACGACAGGAGACGTATTTTTCTTAACCAAACTGTTTATATCATGAGGAGGGCAGGGGTGAACTACAATTTCAGTGGGTCCAACAGGACTGTTAAACAACGGTAAATCGTTCCATATAACATTGGAGTCACTAGTAACAACTTTTTCCCTTAACACGGCGCCATCCGAAATTTCTCCCGATTGGTCGGTTTTCTCATACGTGTACTCCGCATCGCGCATATGGTCCCACAGCAAGGATGTCTGGCCCAATCCACCTCGTGTGGGTTCATTCAAGGCTCTGGACCTTCCTCCAAGGATCCTTCCCCCGTGGGTAAACGTATACTGTCCATTCTAGTGGATCAAGTTCGCCTAACTGCACTTCTATTCCTGTAGGAACTGGTCCTAAAATAGATTTTTCCCCTCTTTCAAAACCTGTACTCTGGGGTACTTCAAAAACATAAGGTTTAGATTCATGTCAGACATATGAGGTGGAAATGGGGATTAACACTATAAAACATTCATTCTGGACTCTCACAAGTCAGCAAATGAAAATTTAGCAAGAATTTTTAAAATTGTTGTAACACTGCTGTGAACTACAAAGACCTCTGTTCAGATCTAGAGCATGCTGTGGGTTCACTAGAACTAGGCGATCTGCAATATCGGGATAAAAATACAGATCTATGTTATAGGATAATACATGTGATTTGAACAATATTACATTCTTCGTGTACTATTAACTGTGTAGTAGAGTTATCTGTGTTAACGTTTACCAGATATAATAATTACTATAATCTGGCAAAACTCTAGGATTTAATGGGATTGTTTTAAATGGGAGATGGAAAAATAAATCCGTTTTCTAAATTTTGCTGCAATCCAGGTGCCAGTTGACAAACTCAATAATTGAGGCCTATTGGGTAAAAATATGGATTTTTGCACACTGCTCCTATATGGTGGTGATGAGTATACACTTTGTTTTGAAGATCTACAATTTCTGTCAGAGCTGATATAAACCCCTGACCTTCTTGAGATTGAGATGAACTAACTAAAATCCAAAATGAAAGCTTTGCAAAATATATAGGCTGTAATCCCGTTACACAGTTATACAAAAGGCATAAGTTTTAGAGACAAATTGCTGCAAGTTAAGAAATCTCTATAAGCATTTTTCTGTTACTCGCTGAATTGTGTGACTTGGTGTGCAACAGATAATGTTTGTGGACATTTCTTAATTTGCAGCAGTTCATGTCTAAAAAGTATGCCTTTGGAGTAATTGCACAATAGGATTTTAGCCATAGACTTGTTATTTGTCCAGTTCTAAATTTATTTCAAATTACTTAGTGGTTATTCCAAAATAGATTCCAGTTACAATACATACTTACTTGTGTACACATACAGTAAGACACCAAAATTGAGCATAGTCCTTTCTTTCTTTCTTTCTTTCTTTCTTTCTTTCTTTCTTTCTTTCTTTCTTTCTTTCTTTCTTTCTTTCAAAACCAATCAGCATAGTTATTTAATGTATGCCTCACTTACTTTTTTTAGAGGCATGGTTTAAATATTTCACAATAATTGTCAAAATGCATAATTCTACATTTTTCAAACATGAGCAAAGAAAACATTAAGGTAAAACTGGAATCCTAAATATGCTTGTGGCGTTCACCCTTATCATGCTGAATAGGTTATGCATTATTCATGATCTATGCTGATGTGGTTGAGAGGTGGGGCCACCAGAGAGGTTAAAAAGGCGGAGCCTGAGAGGAGAAGAGAGTAGAGTTCAGTCAGAGTTAGAGAGAGAGAGAGATAGCTGGGAGATCTGAGGTGTGATTAGTCTTAGGAGTGAATAGTAACTGGTGAGATTTAAATAGAAGATTGATGCTTGATGAACCTGAAGTAAATACTTATGAATTATTAAAGAAACATCTGTAATTAATAAACCTGTTTTAAGAAAAAGTGAAAACTGAATGGACCTTCATCTTTCCTAAGTAAAGTACGTTGATTTAGTGATCAACTGGTGGCAGCGTGTGAAAAGGTGTTTGGTTTGCCTTCGTGTGCTCTGTGTTTGGAAGAGAAACAGGGGCCATGAAGGGGCAAACGTCACAATGCTCACATTGTAACATGTTTCTGTTTAAGACACAGGATTGCACTTTAAATAGTTGTACAAATCATTAATTAGTAAATATCAAATCTAGATAGGTTTCTAGTAGAGTTTGTCAACACATGAGCTTGCTACAGCAGTAACCTGGCCCATATTAAACTTATATAACTGATTTTTTTAAAACTTGGAATTTAAGATGTTATGCATTTTGATATCGGCATGTTCTTGCCTTGAGAGGATATCAATTACTGCTGGAGCAAAACTGCATAATACTTTCTCAGGCCTAAGGACTGGTGCTTCTGTAAGAAGGGAAATTGGCTTACGTTACAGTTCTGCTGGCATGTCATTGAAATGCTGCTAAAGGGTCCTTGCAGCAACTGTAAAATTGGATGAGTGAGTACCGATCTAGTTGCAGAGGAGAGAAAGCAGAAGGAGGGTGAGAAGGAAACTCACACAGTTGTAAATTTAGGCGTGGATTCGATTCTATTTTTCTTGTTTGTAAAGGACCGGATTCTGTTAATTCGGGTCCCTCTGTTCTCTGTGCCGTTGGTTTTCAATCTTGAATTCTGTCTCTTAGCTCTGGGGTACCCACTGTGGTGCCAAGAGGCAGCTGTGATCCGAATAAGCAGCAAACTCTTTCACTATATTCTGTGTTTTTACAGATTTCTTTTCTTTTACAATGCAGTGGTGCAACATCATTTGCATTTTACAATTATTAAAAAATATTTAAACCAGAAAATAAAATCAGTAGATGGCTGCAGCTGAGCAATTCAAAGAAGGCAAATAGGAGAAGGCTATCTTAGTAGACCCAGAGTGTGGGACATCACTGTACGGCTGGTAGTATGATGGCAAGATGATTTTATGTTTATTGGCTAGTTTTGTTTGGTTTTGTTCTTGTGTGGGTTTTGCTTGGTTCACTGTGTGTGAGGGGGGGTTATGATGGGGATGTGAGTGATTTACTTACCTGTGTTTCTCAGAGTATTACCAGACCTCACTTCCATCTTGTACTAACCTTGTATCCTATGTGGGAAGCTTATCAGTTTGCCTTAAATGAAATGCTTAGAAGAAGAAAACTTTCACAGGAGTGGTGGTGTGTTTCTGAAACATGCTATCTTTGTGTTGTATTAGTTCTTGCTTTTTTCTTTGGGGCCTACCAGTTTACCTCGCTTACCAGGTCTCCTTCTCCAGGCACCCATTTTGTTGGAGCACTTACGACAGTGAGCCCACTGCCCCCCCAAGTTGAGAATTCTGCCTTAGTTTTTAAAAGATCTGAGCCTCTCAAAGGGCAAGAAAATGGAAACTGATATAGGCCAGGCAATGTGCCCATGCACATTGATGGAGCAGGCAGGGGAGGCACCTCACCCCAAAGTGGTAAAGGCAGAACCTGGAGTTAACTCACTGACTGTGTATTAATTAGTTTCAGTAATCTTTTTTCTAAGAAATCTCTCAGTCTGTGATATTTCTTCAGGTTAGATTGGCAGTTAGATTAAAACCATAAGGAAGCAGGGCATCGTTGCTCTGTGAAGAGCCATTAAAGGTAAAGGTTCCCCTTGACAGTTTGTCCAGTCATGTCCGACTCTAGGGGGCGGTGCTCATCCCCGTTTCCAAGCCGTAGAGCCAGCGTTTTGTCCGTAGACAGTTTCCGTGGTCACGTGGCCAGCGCGACTAGACACGGAACGCCGTTACCTTCCCACTGTGGTGGTACCTATTTATCTACTCTCATTTTACATGCTTTCGAACTGCTAGGTTGGCAGGAGCTGGGACAAGTGGCGGGAGCTCACTCTGTCGCATGGATTCGATCTTACCACTGCTGGTCTTCCAACCTTGCAGTACAGAGGCTTCTGCGGTTTAACCCGCAGCGCCACCACGTCCCCTGAAGAGCCATTAACCACTTCCAAATATATTTCTCTAACATAGCACCATTAAAAAAGAATGACCAAAAGTAGAGATGATATATAATGAGATGGTGGTTCACAACCTGACGATGCCATCATCCAAGTCATGGGTACCAATTACTATTTTGGTACAATTACTGTTGTACCCAAATCAGTTCAATGCCGTTGGCCACTGACTGAAAAAAACATTGTGTGTGTGTGTGTGCAAATGTATATATATACATTTTGTCAACGATTCTCACCCCCAGCCAAGGGTTTTCTGGGCATATAGTACTCAGACATGGTTTACAATTCCCTCTTTCTGGGATCACTTTGGGACTGGGCGGCCTGCCCAAGGCTACAGGGGCTGCCTCTTTTCCTGGGAAGGAATTGAACTGTTGACCTCTGGCTCCGCAGCTAGATATTCCAACTCATTGACCTGTCCAGCCAGGGTAAAATTGTTAATGAACGTGAAAGGAGAGCAGGGGGAACCCTCTGTTGGTTTAAGCAAAAGCTGGGCAGGGAGGTCTACTACTGTTCAACTGCTGAAGAAACACAGACCGCTAAGCTGGTCCATATTGAATCCAGTTCTTTCTGGCCAGCACTGAAGAGCTTCTGTAGTCTTATGAGCAACAGTGGTGTGACTTTTATAGGGTGTGTGTGATATTTTGCCCCTGACCTTAAAGGAATCTTAGGTGAGTGCCTCCCTCTGACTTGTAGTTTAATCAACCAAGACAGTGGTCCCCAACCTTTTTGGGACCGCGGACCGGCTGCGCCTCTGAGGAAGGCGGGGCACCCCCTCGCACGCATGCACGGGTGCATGCGTGAAGCGGTGGGGGAGCGTGCGTGCCAGCGCTGGTGTGAGCGCTCCCCCACCCCTTCGCGCATGCACAGGAGCGCCTGCACGCCCCTTCACGAGGACGCTTGGGCACATATGTGAAGGGGTGGGGGAGCGCTCACGCCGGCGCTGCCACGCGTGTGTGTGCACAAAGCAGCTGTGGGGAGGGGAGTGCGTGCGAGGGGGGCAGGAGGTCTGTCTCCGGTCCGGCTCAGGCCACGGACCAACACCGGGCCGAGGACCGGGGGTTGACGACCTCTGAACTAAGAGGTACTGTACTTAGTTCTGTGAGGCCTGGGCAGAGAGATGTAACTGGGGCTGTTCCATTTTTAAAAAGTAGCTCTTGGGAGGACAATATCAAGTCTCTCCTTTCCCCAGTTGAAATCATCTGAAGCCCTTTGGTGAGTATCTCCCCCACTCTGGAGCAAATGGGTATAATTAGTAGTTTGAGGGCGTTTTGTTTTAGGAAAACAGAGTGGGTACTGAAGCATTGCCAAAATGGGGGACAGGGAAGATGGAAATCACAAAAAGGACGGCCCAATTCCTTTAAAATAACTTATGCTCATTTAAGTTAATATATACATATAATATATGTCATAAATGTCATACTTTAAATAGAATTCCAGTATACAGCTATCGTAGAGCAGAAGACTGAACTGATGTCTGTATTGAGAGAAGAGTGGGATATAAATTAAATCAATAAACCAAAGTGCTTAATAACCCCCTAATGTGTTTCTATAGTTCATTAAATATGAATATACTTTGACAATAATATGCACTTCATTTTTATTATTATAATTTCATTGAAATAGATTTGTTCAGAATTAAGCCATAAATACCCACTGTGGAAGGCCCCTCCCCAAGGTTGCTAAGCTGTTGTCTGATTCTACAGTCGTAGAGAACACTCTCCTGGATGATGTCACAGCTGCTTCTGAGAGGAGGCGTGGCTACCCATTCTTCCTCTTTCTCATAGAGATAGAGAGCTAACTTCAAAGCCTTTCTTTGACCAATCTAATTGGCATTATGTAACCATTACCCTATCTGAACTCTGTCAACTATCTGTATACTATCAACAATCTGTACCATTAATAAAAGGGAGTCCTCCTGGGGACGTTGCCCAGGACCGTAGTAGGCATGGAGGACTCTGCTGGCAGACATCTCTGTGTGTGACTGACTTCTTTAACTTCTCTCTCTAAGACTATTTGCTTTCCTAATTATCTGGTGATCACCTAAACTATCAGCCTTCTCATTTCGTGACCGCAACAACCCACCCCTACCCTCTCAGAATTGCTTCTTATTGACAAGTAATATTTTTAAGTTTAGTTCAACTGTGTGTTTTATGCCGTGAAATCAGAACCAACTTATAACGACTCTAATAGGGCTTTCAAGATGAGTGAGATGTTTAAAGAAAGAATGATTTTACCAATTCCACCCTCCCCTGTTGAGCTTCCATGGCCAAGCAAGGATTTGAACCCAGGTCTTCTTAGTCCTGTTCTGTCACTCTACACACTCCTACCCCACAGGGTACAATTCAGTCCACTGAATAGTATCCCTTAAATTTAATGCATAGCAAAACAGATTAAACAATCTGAAATAAGACAAATCAGTTATTCATAATTTAAATTGACATCCCAGAGCACTGATTGCACTACAAGATAGCCAAAGTTTATCTGCCGCCTATTTAGGAAGCCAAATGCTGCTGCCCCCACCAAGCTTTTTCTTTTCCTTACTAAGCCTTCCCATATGTTGAATGACTTTTTAAAAAATCCCCAAACTCCTGTCCCTGTAGTGTGTGTGCCACAAGAGAAAGAAGTGAAGTGCAAAGCAGTCCACAAATCAAGAACTGCAGCCTGCAACACTATGACTCTCCTTTTCATGAATACTAGAGACTGCAGTTGAACATTAAGAAGACAAAATTACACAACTTCAATGCTGAAAATGAAGAAATTGAGAAGTTAAGATTTTGTATACAGTACCTCCCCCTGAACACAAATACGTATTAGTTGCTTTGACTGTGTTTTTACAGTAAGTCAAAACCATAGATCTACCGTCTCTAGTATTCATTTATTTATTTGGTTACAGATTCTGGCCCTATAGTCCATATTGTGGTCAGTGATCTGGGGTTTCTAGGTGGGTGAGGGAGGATAATAATAATCTGCAGAGCTGGAAGGGACTCTATGGATCATCCGAGTCCAGACCCTGTCAAGGAGGCATCGTGGGCGATCGAACTCCCAACCTTTGACTCTGCAGCCAGATGCCTAAACCACTGAGCCATCCAGTGCTGGAAGCTCTAAAGGGACTGAGGCCTGATTTCACATACAGTGATGCCTGACAAGACGAATGCCTCGCGCAACGAAAAACTCGCAAGATGAAAGCGTTTTGCGATTTTTTTTGGTGACTCGCAAGACAAATTTTTCTATGGCCGTGCTTCGCAAGATGAATTTTTTTGCATTTTTTTAAACTTAAATTTCAATGCATTCCTATGGGAAACTGCGCTTCGCAAGACGAATTTTTCGCAATACGACACGACTCGCGGAACGAATTATTTTCGTCTTGCGAGGCATCACTGTATATGATTACATTTAGTAAAGTTATAGTTGGGTTACATTTATATACCATATTTTTCCGTGTATAAAATGACACTTTTACCTAAAATCATTAGAGGAAAAATTGAGGGTCGTCTTACACATGGAGAGCATGAGGCTGCCGCCACCACCCGATTGCCTCCTCCAGCGCCACTGCCGGGGCTCACCTCCAGCTCACGTCGCCGCCTTGTCCTCTGCCCGAAGGGAGCCCGCGAGTGGCACTGGAGGATGTGATCATGCGGCGGTGGCAGCAGCAGTCAATGGCCAGCCGCGAGGGGCAGCCGAGTGCAGCTGCTCCTTTGCCTCCGCCTCCGGTAAGTCAAAATTGGGGGTCATCTTATACACAGAAAAATACGGTACTTAAAATAATTGTGTTACATGCCGTATTGCAGCTTTTCCCAGCCTGATGCTCTCCAGGTGTTTTGGGGCCCCAGCCATCTTGACTAATGAGAAAGGATGCTTTGTAGTCCAATACATGTGGAGAGGACCAGGTTGAAAGAGATTATCTCATTATTTTATATTTGTGTGTATGTGTGTGCGCGCGCGCACAATAAAGGTTTTTGTAAAAATCAAAAGTATTTGAACTAAAATATTTAATGGGGAGAGTCACTTAATCTCACTCAATGTGCTTTAAACTTTTTGTTCAGAATGGAGCTTATACATATGGGTTGTTTGGGGAACATAGGTTTCCCTGAAATGAATGCAACAATCCTATACCCACTTAGCTGAGAGTAAACCTCATTTAATTGAATAAGAATCCCAGTTACCCTCCGTGCAGGATTTTGGAGCAAAAGGGTCCACACTGCTCATTGGACCCATGCTCTCCCCTATTTCTGTCTTACTAGGAAAAAAAAATTGAGAGTGCAGCATAGTGCATCTGTAATTGGTCTACTCAGAAGTGAATAAGTCCCATTCAATTAAATGATGTTTGCTTCTGGATAAGAAGGAGCTTTCCTCTTTTCTTAGCCACCTTTGCCATTCCATCATCACCTATATTCTTTTCTCTTCCTCCCACTGCAAAACTATGTAGCAGGCAGATCGCTTGTTTGCAGGAATTTTTAAAGGGAGGGTCGATAGAAATCAATCTCCGTTCATCTTGTACAGAGATTGGTGGGTTTTATAGAGCCAGGGTTGGGTTCCCCAGCATAGATTTAGCTTTGAAAGTGAGATAAGGGCATTTTTCCCTTTGGAGAAGGAAAGAATGAATTGGAGGTAGTGATTAACACATACTCTCTCCAAAGAGCATGCCGAATAAATGCACTAATAACATTAATTTGATTCTTAATGCTTAACTTCAATTCGTTCTTTTTTTTTTTTGACCTAACATTTCAGGGCTTAGGTGAGGGAAAGTGCACCCTTGTGTTTCCTGCTGCTCATGTACAGTATGTCTATCTGGAGTAGCTCAGCTTGTAACAAAACAGACTGTGATCCCAAGGTCTGGTCTTCAAGGCAGATCACGCAGTGCCTTCTTGGTTCAGTGGGCTGACAGGACTAAGAGTGTGACCCTTGTTCAGCCTTGCGGTGGCTTTCCCCTCTGCTGCCTGTCCCGCTGAAGTCACAAGGTTAATGGAAGATGGCATTCTTTGCAAATCCTGGTCATTCATGCCTTCTGGGCTCTACAAGGGAACACGAGGATGCTCTGGATTTCACCCTTGGCCAGCTCTCTGGAGTTGCCAGAAGCCCGCCTGGACGTTTTGGCATGCCTCCCTCTGTTCTGTCCTCAGAGGATCACGTCTCCCCCAGCTCCTTTCAGAGCACAAACTGTACTTTGTTATAGTAGCTGGGGCAGGCAGGATGTAGGGCTTTGTGTTTTGGCTGAGGCGAAACACATGCAGATTGGACTGAGGAGGGAGCAGGAAACTATCCCGCTCACCCGCCCCCCCCCCAATGAAATGTAGCTGCGAAGCTGAGGTGGTTGACCTGCAGCTTTCAGCTTAACTGCAGCCCTCATCTTGATTTCTAAAGTTCTCTGCAAGTTCAGACCTCTGGAAGGCATGATCCATCTGTTTCACATTAGTGGCAAGAGTGAGTGAGAGAAGGGAGTATGGGGGGGGGGGAAGAATAGGGACCCCCCCCCCCAGCTTTGGCTCTGCTCACCATGGCCATATGATGCTTGACAGATGAACCTTGACAGCCCCTGCTCTGCACAACAAAATGAGGGCAAGAGCTTGGCAGTAATGCAGTTCAAGTAACAGCACTACTCACTACTTTTATTTTATTTTTAAGGGGAGCAACAGGATTTATAATCAATTAAACATCAGTAATATTAATTTTACATTAAGAAATCCACCTGAAATAACGAGTAGTGTTTGTTCCTCATTTCAAAGTGTTACTTTGGGGATTATTTTGAGGGATGCACAGCCATTTTTCATATGTGTTTTTTTTTTTCAAAAAATTGAAGTAGTATACACATTGCTCTCAAATAAAGTAATATATTGTATTGGCGGATAACATGCAAGTCCACTTGAGTTTATTTTAAAATTGTATTGGTTGGAATATTGGTGATTGGCACATGCATAAGTGAAATTGTGTAAGTTGTGGTGGTGTATTGCCGCTAATTAATTTTAAATGCACGCAGCATCTTATTCAATAGCAGCAACTTGCTGTCACAACTTAAGGAAGTTTCACTTATGCATGTGTACATCGCCAATAGGAGTGGCCAAACATTAGTTTGGAGGGAGGGATAAAATTGACCTCAAACCCACTGAGGTTCCCCGCCACTTTTTTAGGGTGGATAAATTTATCTGGGTGGGAGCTGGATGACTGCTCCATTATGACCCTGGAGTTGGTGAATTATGTTAGGAAACATTAGCTGGGCCTCCTCCAAGCAGCTGTCCTTACTGTGTGGGGGTTGTATCTTAGACGTTACAGGAACCCTCTCAGATTTGGAAAGGGCAGTTTTATGCTGTTTGGCTCCCTGGTTTCCAAAGCTTCCTTGCCTGTCTGCTTTATACAAAGTACAGTGGTGCCTCGCTAGACGATGTTAATCCGTTCCGCGAAAATCGCTGTCTTGCGAAAACATCGTCTAGCGAAGCACGTTTCCGCATTGAAATGCATTGAAATCTCTTCAATGCGTTCCAACGGAAAACTCGTCGTCTTGCGAAGATCGTCCATAGGGAAACATCGTCTAGCGAGCGCGGGTCCCCGTTGGAATGCACTGACAGCTATTGACCGCTAGTCAATGCATTCCAATGGGGAAAACTCGTCGTCTAGCGAAAATCGCCCATAGGACACCATCGTTTTGCGAAGCGCATTAGCAATTGCAAAAAGCCATCGTCTAGCGAATTCCTCGTCCTGCGAGGCAATCGTCTAGCGAGGCACCACTGTAGTCCATACAGCTTTAGGTGATTTGAGTTTATGTCTGGGAGATATTGAGCAACAGGTTATGTACTGAATTCCAAACACAGTTCTAGGCTATCTTTGAGGGACTCATGCTGCTGTTAATTTGTAAAATCTGAAGTGCAGCTGTTGCTTAAGTTCTCTTGGCATACTGTGCCTTTTGGCAAAATGTGCTGGAAAGCACAGAAGCGGAATATGAACTCCTACCAGTTCATTGCCTCAGCGATATATTATTATAATTACAGTACCAAAGAACCCAAGAGTTTCTTGCTTACCACAGGAGTATCAATGAAATGAAACCATGAGCTGTTTCTGGCACACACACTGCTTATTTTGGAAAGGAAGGGCAGTGTTCAAAGATATTACATTGTTCTGTTTTGATTAAGCTATAAATTGATGTTTACATTTAAGAGTTATGATGGTATTCTCGCATCCCTGTTGCATTACCACATTCCTGAACCTAAGACCTAGAAAGAAATAACCTAATTAGGGTTAGGTTGACCTACCATTAGGTCAAAAGAAGTAGTTGGCTCAGGCTGCAGATTTTGGGTGGCAGAAATTTGTAAGTTATTTCCTCTTTTGGGGATACCCTCTTCCTTCCTGTGGTGTGGTTTTAAGTACCTGTTCAGGACCAGTCTTTTCACTTAGGCTCTTCTGTTTGCTGACCAGTCTCCAGCACACACCTGGCCTGTTGTCAGTTGACTACAGCTAGCTGCAGCAATGTCCAGCATTCCTTTTGCATGTGTGCAACTATCCAATATGGATTTTGGCCATTATGTTTTGTTTAATAATTTCAGTTATCTGAATCGGTTTTACACTCGTTTGAGATATCATTAGATTTAAGCAACCATCTACAAACAACGTGACAAAAATAGAAAGCCTGGCACCCTTACAACCAAGATATTTATTTCAGTGTGAGCTTTTGTAGATTACAAAATTAGAGTTAAAAGTGTCCCAAGCTTTTTTAAACCATGCATACATAAAAAGACTAACACAGCTACTTCTTCAAATGTTCAAATAGTTTTAAAAAACAACTGGAAACTTGTGGCAGCCAGTACGGTAGATGGAAGTTCATTGGGAAACAGAGCAAAGCCAGCTGATGATCAGTTTGACTTCAGGTGTGGTGGAACTGGGACACTTGTTTCCACTCTTGTCGGTTTTCTGATGTTTTCTCTTTGAATGAAATGCAGCTGGAAGGTGCTGTCAATTTGTTGCAGATGTGAGAAGAAAGGTGATTAACTCTTTCCCATTCCAAATTCTTCACCACTTGGTGCTGTTCGGCTGTGTATTTTACTCTCATGGAATGTTGATGACAAAGATCACATACAGGTACAGGAGGGAGTCATCCACCCTGTCTCACAATAAAGTTAGGAGCCTTGCAGAAGAGCATTTCATTTTTTTAAAAAATAGAATATTTGGGGGTCCAATCCCAGACCTCTTGTGTAAGATGAATGGTGGTTTCAAAACTTAAAATAATAATTTCTATGTAAAAGCGATGCTGTGTTTTCCAAACGACATGACATAATGACATTTCCAGTCCTATGGCCCTACTATGTCTGTTGGTTAAACCGTTGTAAACTTTTTGGCATTTTACCCTCATGAATCAGCAGCTCAACGAAATAACAGTGTTGAATTGTTATAAGTTAAATCTCTGTAGGCCTTATCTGTTGTATACTGAGTCACACAACTCAGTATACAACAGATAATGTCTACAGAGATTTCTTAACTTACAGCAGTTTGCTTCCAAAAGTCATGCCGTTAATATCATTGAGCAACAGCATTTCAGCCAGTAACTATTGAGAGTAGTACCAGTACAGGGAGCTTTAAACACACTTCTCTTTCACATAAATAAAGGTTAGGAATGTACAGTTGGCAGGCTACTTGGACAGAAATTCTCTATCTGTCAAATTAGGAATCAGAACCTCCCCAGAGGAATCATCCATACTGGAGACAAATTACTCTGCTGGTTCAGAAACTCTTTTTTAAATTAAATGCACATTATTTGGCTGTATAATAACATTTTTTTTCAATATTAGGTGGAGCAGGATGCAAGATTTTGACAAGATCAAAACTTTGAAACAAGAATGGTAGGTGTGTTTGTGTTTTTACTTCTTCTGTCTTATCTAGGTGAAATGTGTATATTTTAAATATTATCTTACTGTTTTTATAATAGATAGTCTTGCGGTGGAGTTTTATGTGATCTGTATGTGACTACTACCCATATAACCCCAGTATTTAAAGTGGATACAACCTTGGCTCACATCCTTTAAGGGCTAATTTACAGGAACATCTAATTCTCATCGGAATGAAGGCAGCAATTTGTGAGGAACAGCTGTTTTGCAGAATCAGCCCTGATCTCTTTAAACTTCATTATCCTTCCCAGGTTTTGAAGGAGGAAAGGTGCTTCCAGGAGAGGGTTGATTTTGCTCCATGGGTGTGAAGTCAAGAAAGTTAGAACCTAAATAGGATGGAATAATCTGTTCCACGGTGGGAAAAATTTTTGTATTATGTGAACCACTTGAAGAACTTTTTATTGAAAAGTTAAAACAGGCAAACTTACAGATGTACAGACCGACACACATGCATTTGTGTATGTATTCTAAATAGATAAACCTCTGAAGAAGAAGAAGAAGAAGAAGCTAAAATGAAGAATCCAGGTTGTGTTTTTTTGAGCCAACTAGAAACTTGTTATATGTTTCTAGTTGGCTCAGATAACTGTGCAAGCTGGCTTAGTAACTGTGCAAGCCGTTCAGATTCCAGATCACTTTTTCAGCAAAAATATGTTACAAGTCGTACGCAAAAGGAAAATGGAGATAGGGAGAAGGACTTGAAGTGAAAGCCAGTAAAGCTAGTCTTGCCCGCCTGAGTGCTGAGATGTTGTGGGAGGAATGCTTTGCAGACACAGACAGATTGTGTAGACTATTGGATTTCATCTTGAATGGCCCTGAGATATGTTGGGAACAAGAAAGGCATTAAGAGGCTAGGCTAGACACATTGAATCTCCATTGTGACAATACGAACAATCCTCTTTGAATCCCAGAGCTACCTCTATCCCATGTGTTGCTCACCGTTTGTCTTGCAGGAAGTGAGTAGAGATTTCCCAGGCAGTTTCTGTACTGTCAAGGACGGAAAAGGTTGAAGATAGTCCATCAGACAAAAAGATGTCGACAGAAAACGGTTTGGGTTCTGTTGACTTACTGAAATGAAAGAGCTGTCCAAGCAAAGAACCTTATGAAGCTGTGCAAAAACATACCATTAGAAGTCACTTGTGGGTTGTGCACAACATTATTGATACATCCAGTAGCATGTGTGTATGGTTGAATGATAGGACCTTTGCGTTGAGTACTTGGGTTATTTTTTCCCACTCACTCTCTTACACGCCTATGGTTTGCCATGTGTACAAATGTATACCAAGTGGCCAGCGTCTGCACTGTCCTGGAACCTTGACGGAAACCAAGTTTCCAGCTGCATGCAGCCCTGCCACCATGTATATTCCCACTACACATGTTTTAAAACACAGAGAGTTGCAGGGGAAGCCTCCAGCCACCTGCTCCACGAAGGGAGAAAAACCATCCCAAGTGGATAAGGCTTGGAAGCTGCTGTGGCAGCAGGAGCCGCCACAGGAAGTGGTAGGAATAAATTAATGCTAGGTTCGGAAGTGAGCTTGTGAACAGTGAGTGGTAAATGGAAATAGTAAATTGTTTGTGTATGAAAGTGATGTGGGTGCCTGGATGAGAGATGAGATAGTGAGAGGTGTTTAGGAACTACTAGACAAGGTCCAGAAAGTTCCATCTCCTTGACTGGCCTATGGAGATGAGAATTCCTGGCCAAGGAGGCCATTGGCATTGAAATGACTTTGATCTCCTTCCCCTGCAGAGCTGTCAGGTTTGTGGACTCTTCTGGTAAGCTGGCAGGCACACACTGACCTTAACCTTAGTTGTTACTTGTTATGTGCCTCCTCGTTTTAAAAGAAAAATCCTTTGTTCAGCAGAGCCTTAAGTGCTTTCTCAAGTGAGTACATTTCCTGTCCCCTGTTTTCTCTGCACTTGAAGGAGACAGCTGCTGCAGTTGCAGGCGAGAACAAGCGTTAGGGCTTCTGTAGCATTTGACATGATTCACTCTTCTCCTTGATAATAAACAGCTAAGGTGCACTTGGTGCACAAGAGTCTCTTGTCTGGAGAATCTTTTGTTTTCTCTGAACAGTGTTTTTCTTTAACAGCAAGACAAAACAAAACTCTTCTTTTGTGCAGAAGAGATTAACATACCTTTCCCCATTGTAATTTCATCAGTATATTTTAAGAGCTGTTTTCTTTCACATCTCAATAAAGATATCTCAGCTTGCAAGTAAATGTAAAATTTTGTTTGCTGCCCTTTCCTTATACTTCCTTATACTTACCTTCCCCCCCCCCATGTAGTTTTTAATATATTTATGTATTTATTAGAAGCCAGATGTGTGGGGTGAATGTAGCTTTGGCTTTTTAAAAAGTTAACAAAGGTAGCTGCTGAAGTAAGTACAATACTGCACGTCTGAATGAAAGAGACTAACCCTGAAATTATACTACATGATCAGAAAACTTGAACAATTAATAGCAATCCTGTGATCATGGTATGCTGGCACCAGTTGGACCCTACTATAATTTTAGCAGAATGCTCCTGTCTCCAGTTCATACACATTCTAGAAAAACACACACACATCAGAAAATGAAAAGAGTGTAGAAGCAAGAGAGCCAATATGGTGTGATTCACATGTTGGCCCAGGATTTTGGAAATCTGTGTTCACACCCTCCTTGGCCATTCAGCTTACTGAATGGCCATGAGCCAGTCTCAGTTACTTCACAGGATGGTTGGGAGTTGGGAGGAAAAAGGCCACGTGAACCACCTTGATCTCATTTGAGGAAGGATAGGATATAAAATATAATAAATAAATGAAAACAGTGACAACCAGTTGGGGACTGTGCTAGCAGCACTGCCCATAGGATGCCTGCACACAGAGAGAACCATTGAACTCTCACCCACTTCAGGTATGTGATTGAGCAGGCCCTCCCTCTACATCCCCCTTTATACCACCACATATCCAGGGTAAAGCCACGGACGGACGGACACACATCCAGTACATCAGCCCTTGTGGCACAGCCAGCACTGACCAAACACTGACAGTCACGAAGCAGCATCCCTGTAGGAAGGGTCTGAATCTCAGAGTGCTCCTCACAAAACCCCTGTTTTATGAACACAGCATGCACAGGGAACGAAGGAGAGTTTTGACACATGCCGTCCTCCTTGGAAAAGAGCGCAAGCTCAAGGCCCATCCAAGGAAGGAAAACGTCTTTTGCTACATATCAAGAGGAGGGACTAGATTCAATTAGAAGGGCAGTCACAGATCAAACTGACAGCAATGATTTATTTTCACCAGGCGCTTAATTTCTTTTACTTATTTAAAAATTCAATATAATATGTCATTTGCACATCTAGCACATATTTTATTCACAAAATATAAGTGCAGCTCTTCAGGCATGCATATTACATCACCATATTAGGTTATTTAATTATTTAGCATTATTAAGAATAATATTTAAAGGCCTCTAAGCTTTCTGTCGATACATCTGTGGTCTTTAGTAATGCTCAATCAAGTGTATGGTTAGATCTCTGCTTAAAGTAGCAATAACAGGATGTGACTGGATAAATGGCAGTAGAGCTTTCCTGATGTTTTTCCTCCAAAATCATTTTCCTCTGAAAAGGAGGGTACTTACTTTAACCCCCATAGACCAGGATTTAACAAACAAAAGAAGAAGGAAGGAAGAAAAAGAGGAGTCTCTCTCTCTGTGTGATCTTTGCATTTAATTAATTGTAGGATATTTTCTGACCCCGCTGGAATTCTAATGTACTGTGGGGTTAGTGGTAGGATTGTAGCATTTCCTCTAAGGTTAGCAGATGGGTTGCATGTGAATTTCCTGTATTTCCTGAAACCACTGAGAATCCAAGTGTGCCTCACCTCCTTAATGGTGCCAGGTGACAGCTAGAGTATGTTCCTTCTATTTTTAAGCATCATGATTCTCAAAACAGCAACATGGGATTTAAAAAAAATTTTTTTTATTTTTTCATTCAAATACAATGACACAAAAAATTACCTCAGTGGCAAGCATCAGTAGATTGGTTGGAAAAAAATTGCCCCAGATTTTTTTTGTTTTTTGGTTAATTTAAAAAAAAACAACCCACTGTACATTACCAATAGCTGAAACGCGAAGACATTGTTTACAACTCTTCAGGTGACAATAATACAAAATCCCTACATTGTAGGTCTACTTCTGGGGGACATCGAAGGAGCCTCCCTGAAGAATGTGAGGGTTGTGAACACATTCAGGCATCCTCTGGACAATGACGGCACCCAATCCTTGCACTCTGGAAGCATTGTTGGATGGGTTCTGAAAAGAATGAAGAAGAAGGTTTAGCTCTGTGTAACTGCTGCAACACAACATAATGCTGGGAGACTAAAGCTTCCCATCCTGGTGTTGGGAGCATTAATGAATAAAACCAGAATAAAGTTATTGCCGCAAGAAACTGAGTAGTAATATCTGTTGATGTGGTATGATATAAGCTGACTTTGGTATCATGCCTTTGCCAGGTTACCTGCATTCCTTAAACTAAAGACCTGAACCTAGAAGATTACCTAATGGCTTGACTCCCAGCCCTACGATACCCCCATAGTCGACACAGTTGTTGAGAGCTGGGATGGAGCATGGCAGGCAGAATATGGAGAAAGCACCCCAGTTTGGACAGAGACGTCTTCCATGGACACCGTCCCACATAGCAGAGGGAGTAGGAATGTCTCCTTCCACTTATGTATTTCATGATGCACGCCACACAAATGGGTCCTTCAAATGTGACAACTCAGCTGCACATGTAAGAGGAAGCTGCAGCTGTTGTTATAATAACCGGGGCTGAGGTATAGGAAACTGGTAACAAATCATGTACCCTTTTCCCAAGGAAAATATTAGATATAGTATGTTGGACAGGCGTGCTTTAGGGACAGAAGCCTGAGGAGCTGTAGGTATCTTGGTTGCTGGGAAGGCTTCTTGAAATTCCACATGCAAATATCAGTTTCTAGATGTAAGTAAGCCTCAGGCTTTTGAAATATCACATGGCTTTTTTAATATCACAGAAAAAGGTGGTGCTAAGAAGAAGAAATGAATAATAAAAATACTGATAAATGATAATGTGGGAGGAAGAGGTGATCCAGATACTGTAACTCACTCTCTGAGAAATGGGGAATTGAAATTCAAGATATAGTTAAAGGGAAATTGGAGGGGAAAGTAGCAGAGGACGGTGACATAGACACAACTGAATAAAGCAAAATAAAGGAGAAGTAGGCAGCTCCCACACTGGAGACCAACCTGGAGACTGGAAAGGGCCACAGCAGTTGGGAAGGGATCAGGGAATGGTGTCGGACAACTTTTCTCAGACTGTGGGCTGAGTTGCATTAGTGAGTCTCAAGAATATGTTGAGACGAGGCTTGGTGTTGCTGCACAGTTAGTACCTCACTGCTTGGGTCTCCTGCACCATGGCCGTGGTGTGTCCTTTGAGTTGAACCAGGGCTAGCACCACCTGCATACACAATGCATAGCACATGTGGCAGTGGGAGCTGGTTAAAGAGCAAGACTGTAACATGCAAGGTTTCAGGGATGGGAGAATTGGATGGTGAAACAGAGCAGCTGGCTGAGAGCATGAGTGAAGGAAAAAAGGGAGGGGAAACATTAATTTCTAACTGTATTTTGCATGTTGTTGTTGAAAACTTTTATTTTCTAAGGCACCTTGAGAAAGCAGTGTAGAATATTTCCAGTACATAAAGTAAGAGAATATGTTTGCATTGGGCAATGGCATCAGGAATTGGGAGAGCAACATCTAATCTGATGTTTGGGGAAAGTTATTTTCTGGTCCATGTAAATTACTTAGGCTGCAGTATTAAGCACACTTATTTGAAAGTAAATTGCAGGGGAAATGACTTTCAAATAAACATGGCTGGCTGTTAGTAGTATTTAGGAAGTTGAGAACCTTCTGTTTCATGGTTGGCTTGACTCACATTAGTCATATCTTGTTAATCAGTGTTAGGAACAAGGTATGTATAAATAATTTCCTAGGACGTTTGGTAACTGTGGCAAGAATCACTGGTTCAAATTTAACATAATTGACAGGCCAGTAAACATGTGGTTTAGATAAAACAATGAGTTTCATCTGCAGCTCTAAGTATCTTATCCTTGTATTTTATAGGGTTTGCAAACCAAGAGCTGACAATCAGATTCGGAATGGTATAGACGAGAAAAGTTGTGATATTTTTGTTGATAACCTTTTTGAAGAAGCTCAGAAAGTTGGAGCTGTATGCACACAGCAGGCTAAAGTAAAAAATCAGGTTAGTGGATTTAATTTTCTAAGGTGCAGTCCATCAAAACATTGTGTAAAATTGTGTAAAGTAAAACATGTGGGCCTGGATTAACAGGATACTTTGGCTAATGGAAATTCTTCTCTTGTTGCCATCTGCCTTATAAACATTTGTACATGTAGATGTTTTAGGGGTCATTTTCTATACAGAATAATGTTAACATAAGAATTTGATGCATTTCTTCATAATTTGCAATGGCTGATATAGTTCTCATTCCTTGGAAAACATGTGTGGGTCATGGCTTCTTCAACAGCTTCAATACTACCGTGTGTGCTTTGTCTGTAAACAACGCTGATTCGAACTCTGATGGTTCCAGATAATGCTGGGGGGAGAAAATCCTTCCTGAAACTCAGGAGAGCCGCTGGGGGTTAGTGTAGATATGAAGCAGCTTCCCATGTTCCTCTTGCCTGCATTCATTGCATAAAGGACTACTTTTGTGCGATAATGCTCATTTGAGTTTTCACGTCACAGGCGGATACAACAATTAAATTATGGAAAAATGGATTCACAGTGAATGACGGTGAACTCCGAAGCTACACAGATGTTGCAAACCAGCGCTTCTTGGACTCTATTAAAAAAGGGCAAGTCAGCTTTGTGTATTGCACCAGCATTGTGGTAATGTCACTCATACACTGGTCTGCTTCCATTCTCTGTCCAGGTGAACATCTAGCTTTGGCTTCACTTGGCTCTACATATACCACAAGCATGCCCTGGTTGATGTATTACTATATATACACTGCATATGTATGTATTATTTATACCACTTACATCCTGCCCTTTACCTGGCAAAATTAAAACCTATCAAGCATAATGAGAAGCACATACCAACACAAGAAATAAAATCTAAAGATAATTATCACCCACTGCCTATTGCTCTTGTGAAATCTAACATTTGATAGCATTTTAATATAAGATTGTTGGCTGAATAAGCTCAGTGAGTTAGGTGTCTGGCTCCGGAGCCTGAGGTTGGGAGTTCGATTCCCCGTTGTGCCTTCCAGGAGAAGTGCCAGCCTTTGTGGCCTTGGGCAAGCTGCACAGTCCCAGGGAGAAGGGAATGGTGAACCACTTCTGAGTATTCTCTTCTTAGAAAACTCTGAAAAGGGTCACCATAAGTCAAAATTGACTTGATGGCACATGATTATTATTATAAGACTGCTTCCCTTTGGAGCATGATCAATGCTTTAAAATAGTGCATTAAGAAAAAGGTGTCATTGTTCCTAGAGGGAAGTGCACTTCTCTTCATGTATAGATCTCCACTTAATCTGATTAATTAATTACTCTGATTATAATGATCATGTGCACTTTTCTTTTTACTCATTTTGCCTTTAAAGAGAGCTGCCTCCTGAATTACAGAAGATCTGTGGTAAAGAGGAGGTGAATGTGAAGGTGCAAGATAAGAAGGACCAAGTGTATACCTTGAAGAAGCCAGTATTTCACCCTTTCTCTGGTCAAGGATACAGATTGGGAAGGTAGGAAGTCTCATATTTCTAGTAATAGAAATTTCTTTTGGAAAGGATCAGGGGTGTTAACGGTAGTTCCTTCATCCTTTTTAAGCAGCAGTTCTAACCTCACTTAGTTGGGCGTAAGCCCCGTTGTACTCAATGGGACTGCCTTCTGTGTAAGTGTATGTAGAATTGCTCTGTTATCCTCTTTTTCCAGTTCTAGCTTCTAACTTGTGAAGAAGATTTTTACATGAAACTTGATTTAAACCTGCTAACGTTGCACTGTGTGTCCATCAGTCAGCAACCTATCCTTGGCAGCAATTCATCACAGCAGTAATGATGTTAAGAGGACCATAAACAAAGGGACATAAGTGGTGATGTCCATAGAGCCAACAGTAACTGGACAGCCCATTCACCAATCACTGTCATCCCTGGAAAGCCTCCCTTGCCACCGTACAGGGTAACCGTGTGTCCTTAGGATGCTTTATCAGCAGCTCATTAGGATGCCTTATCGGTCCCGTTGTGCTGGGATTGAAGCTGTAGCTGGGGCTACAGGGAAGGGAAGCAAGGCTGCCAATGGGCCTCCTCAGAAGCCAGTCTAGTTAGGGTTGGCTCTCTTGTAAGCTGACGTCCAGTAGCCATTCCATCAGGCTGTAGCAGAGGGAGAGACAAGCAGGACAACACATCCGCTCAGCTGGGAGATCAATGGTTTTGGCCCTTCCAGTCTGGTTCCAGCTGGTTTTGTCAAGAGCAACCATGTCTGGCTGCACTACACCTTAGTACTATGAGAACTATATAAGGTTAGGAGTTGGGGACTGAGTTTTCTTATTTTTCTTTTCTCCTTCTCACCCTTGTTTTCTGTCAGATCTTTCTAGACTGTAAGTTTACTGTTACTTTTCTTCATATTTGAATTGGGAGTCTTGCCAGCTGAAGTGCTTTAAGTAAATAAACAGTAACTAAACTAATAAACAGTTCACCTAACTTAGGCCATAGTCACACCAGGGAAATGTACCCCACTTCTAACAATAGTTTCCATACTTCTCTTGTAATGCATCGCAGTCACGTGGTATATATATACCTGGATGAGCATCCCAATGTGTTTTAATGTTACTGATTCATTTTCTTCACTTTGAATCGTGATGGCCAAGGAGAGGCGCTCCTTTTGCGCCCTTTTCCCCTCCACTTCCACTTAAGTTTCCACGAGCTTGGGAGTGGAACAGCAAGCTCCGTTTGCTCGGCTTTGCTTTTGAGAGCCAAGCGTGCTGCCGGCTAGAGGGCAGCATTCCCAGCCCCTCCTCCTCCAGCCGACCTATTTCATCTTTCAACGCGGCTTTTTCCTGAGATTCCCCCCACCCTCTCCTGGCTGCTGGTCTCTCTCAGTTGCCCCATCCTAGCTGGCAAAAGAACAAGGAGAGGCGATCAGAGGGACAGTGCCTGATCATACTGTGGTTCATACACATTGTCAGCTGGTTCCCCCTCCTCACAGCGCCCAGAAACCCAAGTTCTTTGCCAAGGAAATAAACTGATAGGATCGTGCACACATGCCATACCGCTAAGGAATATATAGACACGCCACTGGAACAAAAATAATACAACCCTCCTAGCCAGTGGGACATAAACTGCAGTTACACTGCTAGCTGGGAAAATATTTCAATCATGGCCGTGTGTCATGTGATGACAAATTTAAATAGCTGTCTAACTGGGGAATAAGTAGGAAACATTTGCTTCATGTGATCACACCCTTACGGGTCTGCCTGGCTGTGGTCATTAGGGAGGTCCTGAACCTACATAGTTGCTCCTTGAGATAAAACCCCCTATGCTGATTGTCGCTTGGCAATAGATACTGTTGTGAGTATGCCACTCCTGTGATGTAGGAGGGAACTGCCCACCTTGCTCCAGCTGAATGCACAAGGAGGAATGGAGATCACAATGTTACTGTTGCTAAGATGTCTTTTCTACTTGAGGTGGCATGTGAAAACTGTTGGATTGTGTTTTTCCATGAAAAGTTATCAAAAACAGTATGCAAGGTCTCTTTGCTGGATTTCAGTCTTCAGGCAGCTCTATAGTACAGTAACTAATATTGTCATCTTACTGTTTCCTATGCACAACTGACCCATTTAAATTCAATGCATATATACTGTACTTCTATCTTATTTGAAATATTTATATCTTGCTATTTTACTGAAACGTGTCAAAGCAATAAATTCACAAAGTGTGCTAATCATAAAAAATACCATTCCCTCTAAGAGGGGACTTGAATGATCAAGCATCTGGTAGGCCAACCCAAAGTAGCATCATACTTTCTACATAACTAATTCTTCAGTTTCTCTTTCAGCCATCAGTGTGATGATCACCTATCCGCAGAAAAGTCCTTACTCCCTTTAAACATTTATTTAAATTAAGCATTCTGTAGGCATGTTGTGCAAGAAGCATGGGTTCATTTATTTCAGCACTGGGGGATAAAGGACTCTCCAGATATTACTGGCTCACACTTTCCATTGTCATCACTTCCAGTGGTGAAGGATAATGGGAGAAGGGAACATTTGGCACCTTGCACATTTCCTATTCCTGATGTATTTGTTGTTGGGAGGATTTAGGGCCACATTGCCCTATAAACATTTTAGGGTCATCAGAAAATCAGTAGCAAATTGGTGACACCATCTAATGTAAAGAGGGTTTTGAAATCTCATTTCAATGTTTTCGTTTTCTTTTCCAGTGCCACGCCAAGAATAATTTATAAAGTAAAAAGAGATGAAGAAACTGAAAAGAGAAAACCAACAGTGGTGTTAAATAATTCAGAACCCATCACTAGTATCCAAATTTGGTTAGCAGATGGAACCAGAATAGTACAAAGATTCAACACTTCACACAGGTAAGAAGAGATCTTATCAATCTACATTCATACAAATGCAACTTACTCCTATACAGGTCTACTTAAAAGAACCCCCACTGAGCTTGTAGGAGAATACATATAGGATTGTTGCCCAATTGTCCCATCCTAAGTCTGTCTGCTGAAAAGGAACTCCCTTTGAATTCAATGCTACTAATTCCCAGGCGACTGCTGCCTTTTTTTTCTTTTTTTTAGGATGCAAATAAGAGTCTCTTATTTATTGGTGGACTGAGAAATATTTTTATCTTTTGATTAATTTTAGCCTTGGTTGGAGGTGCAATGATTATTTTAGATATATGAAACAAAATAATAAAAATGATGTAACACAGAACTTTAGTGAGGCATGAAGGAAACTAACATGTTACACATTTTGAACGGTTGGTATCCTAGATTTTATATTTCGGACTTCTTTTCATCGTGGATTTCGGGTTCTTTGAGAAGACACTTAGATTAAGTATCTTAAAATGCCAGTAATCCATTGGGTTTTCGTATAAAACCAAAGCATTGGTATCAGATATTTAGACAATATTTGGATGATCCTTGCTTAATAAGCTAAGATATAAGCTCTTTATTGACATGCATAGCCCCTCTGCTTTTCTATTGTGTGAGCAAACAGACAGACCTACGATGTAATTAGGAACTTGGGTTTTTCAGGACTTGTGATCTTACAGGGGCCCCTTTGTTTAGATGACCATAAATATTACTACAAACTGTGGTTAGCCAACATTGCAGTGTGAGCTGATGGGGAATGCTCCTGCTCTGTCTGCAGACTGATTCTGGACTTCTGTTGAACAATGTCCTTTCCTAACAGCACACTGAATGAATTACTCAGGGAGGCTTGAATTATCTGTGGAATGGAGAAAATATATTTAGCAGTTGTAACAATCCAGAATATTAAACCAGGTTGCTCAGATGACTATATCTGAACGTCTCCTAAATTTACCTAATTCTCAAATGTGATAATTCTCAGATTTTAAATTATTTACTTATTTTTCGCTTTCCAGTTAAGTCAAAACATTTATCAATTTGGGTATGTGTCATATTAATTTAAGTGGAATTATATTCTTGAAATTGTGTGTTCAAATGGAACTGTGTATTTCTCTACACTTGGGTCTTGCTGGGTTTTATCCAACTCTGAGTTACATCCAAACTTCTATTGCAAACTGCTGCTTCCTTAGTAGCATTACACCATTTTTCTTAGAAGCTGTAGTAGTCGAGTCCTTGTTTGTGCAAATCACTACATGCCCTCTGTTGTCATCTTCACATATTGCAGGTTGAGAACAGAGGGCTTGATATTAGAAGGCATGCTTAGTACCAGAAGGCATACATCAGTGAGATGGCCATAGTGCTGGACGAGCCAGAATATTCCACTCCCATCATAAGCAGAACTATCATCAGCATCTCAATCTAGTTACTTTGGTTTCCAGTGCATGCATACTTACAAGAGTAAATCTTATTGAGCTCTTTTAGGACTGTTTTTTGGACAAGCATACATGGTCCCTGAATACGTATACATAGGATCAGAGTCTGCAGAAGCCTTAAGCACCTTATCTCTTTTGGGTTGAGCAGACCAGATTAGGGAGCAGAAGCAAATATGAAAAGAAGTACCATGTGACACTCTGAGCATTCTTGCTGACTTGGCCTCATGGGTGTCAGTTCAGTGCCTGCCTTAGTAATTTCCCTGCACATATTTGACATCACTATTTGTTTAAGAAGAACTCAGTTAATAATTCCATGATACAAGACTTCTGAGTGTAATCATAATGTGAATAATTATGACATCTGCTGCACAGTAACTGGCTGGAAATTACCATCTAAATATGATGCACGTTGTATAGGGCTTTTTGGAGGTGGGCAGAAGCTGTCTTGGTTCTTCAAGAAAAAACATCCATTTGTTTACCTGAGGGACCCTGTTCTTGGGACCTTCACCTGCACCAGCCTGACAGCGGCATAGGAATTGTCTGCCCCATTGTAGCCAGTTCTAAAAATCTTGCACTGCTAGAAGAGAGGGGAGTCAGTCTTTTCTTACTTTCTGCCAATGAGACAGAAGGTCCATCCTTTTGCCAGCCCTCCATTGGATTAATGTATAGCTTGATATGAATGTTGACTAATTTTATACCTTGCAATAACCAATGTAGACGTAGAAGATTTAGCATTTAAGAAGGCTTAGACGTGTCATGCATTAAAGATCCACCAACACTTCTAGTTGAATAACATTTATAGGCCCATTCTGATGACTGTACTTTCAGCAGCTTATCCTAGGCTTAGTACGTCCTGATACTCTGCCAGAGCTATTTTCAAAGCTTAGTGGTGTGCCTGTCATCCCTGTATTTTATGTATTAAAATGTTTATTACAATTTAATGTAACAACTTACAAACAATAGTATTTTCATTATAATAATGTATTTTTTTAATGATGCCCCAACTATCTATTTTTTTTTTATTTTTATTTTTGGCTGTATGAAGTTTCCCCAGGATGCATTGTGCCTGGAGGTCTATAGCACTGCCCCCATTCCTATGGCAATCCGCGTTTTGGTTTACGAATTTTCCGCATTACGTAACATCCCGGAGAACGCATTAAATTCGTAAACCGAGGTATGCCTGTACCAAGACATAACGAGTGTTTTCTATTCGTTAGCTCTGTTTCAAATTACAAGGGCATCAATATACTCTGTGTTTTACAAGAGATGGCTCATTTAGAGATTCAGAGACTGCCAATACAAAACACATGGAATGTGGGAGTAACATTTGCTATTTTCCTTCTAGAATAATGGTGCATAAGCTAGTGATGAGATTTGGCTTTGGGTGAAGGAAGCCTTTTCACCATGTGGCACCCTTCCAATGTTTTTGGACTGTTAACTCCAGTAACCTTTCCCTGCTGCTCATGCTGGCTAAGGTTGACGGGAGTTCTAGACCGAAAATATTGGTCGGCCATAGTTCCTCACCCCTGCTCTACAGAAGGAGGATGGTAAAGGACGACCCTGTTTGCTTTCAGTGGGTTGCCCCAGTGGTGCAAATTCTCAGGGTGAAGAAAGAATTCTTTCAGTGGGGAGTTTTGTTCACTCAGCTATTCCACTTCATCATTCTTCTTATAAGCTGCTGATCTAGAGAAGAGGACTTCTGTTTTCCCCATACAGGTATGTGATCTAAGTGGCAGATCCCTCATGGATTTGTTTATTCTCATGTGGCAGGTCACTTGCACATGCTGTGAAGGAGGGGGCAACAAGACAAACTATTCTCCAAGTGGCCAACTTGCACAGCATCTGCAGGTCATTAGATTTAATGGGTCTCTAGCTGCTGCTCATTGAGCAGTCTGGGGGTAACACACCCAAAAGAAAAAAGGCTGAAGAATCCTTTGTTCTGTCAAACACCTATTTTCTTGAACTACCTCACACCACAATGTTTGTTCTTTCAACATTCTGGATTAAAACACCAGCCCTCTTTTCATTTAAGTCTAATTTCTTTTGTTTCTCTTCTTAGAATAAGCCATGTCAGAGACTTCATAACAAATTACCAAGGACAACCAGGAAGAAGTCCCTTCATGCTGACAACATCACTCCCTTTTCGGGAGTTGCTGGATGAATCTCTCACGCTGGAGGAAGCTAACTTAAAAAATGCTGTTATTGTTCAAAGACTTAAAAAAAACAGTGAGCCTTTCAGGAGTTTGCCCTAGCCTTCAGCAGCAAGATGGCCTAAAATGCACCACAATAGAGCTGCTGCAGGGGAAGTCTTGGAAAAAAGTCGGACACTACCCATTAAACAGTAGTCTGGTTGAGTTTGTTTCACCATGCCTAGCAGCTATCTGTTAGTGAAGCTCTACTTTACTTAAAACCAAAAAGAAACAAAAAGCAATATCTGTTGCGTGGCAGCTACGGCCCAACTCTGAATGGGCATATAGTGTGGGCTGTACAAAGTCTGCTCTAACGGGGTCTTCTGTTCTTTTTTGAAACAATGGCCTGGCTGGAATGTAATACCGTGTTTCCCAGAAAATAAGACAGGGTCTTATATTAATTTTTGCTCCAAAAAACACATTAGGGCTTATTTTCTGGGGATGTTTTACTTTTTTCATGTACAACAATCTACATTTATTCAAATACAGTCATGTCATCTTCTTCTGGTTGCTGCACAATGGTGGAGAGCGGGGTTTCACTTAACTGGGGCTTATTTTTGGGGTAGGGCTTATATGACGAGCATCCTGAAAAATCATACTAGGGCTTATTTTCAGGTTAGGTCTTATTTTCGGGGAAACAGGGTAGGCAATATCTCACCAGACCAGCTGTTCTGAGCTATCAACCTGGTAGCTTTGCTAGTCTAGAGAAGAGACATTCTAGTGAATCTGGTGAAAATCCTAGGCTTTGTTTGCACTTTGAGTTGGTGACTGGACAAGAGTTGCACTTTATTTTGAAAAAACAAAACAAAACACCAAACTACTCAATGTTGTTCTTGATTTCTACTATAGCCCAGTATGCTCTCTTGATCCTGAAATGCCACATTTACGGACTTTATCATAGGTTGATACTAACATTTAGAACTAATAACTCTTTTTTGTTGTTGTTAAAACTCTCCATCTTTGTTAACAACTTTCTATGTTTTGTAATAGCTGCTGCTTTCCTTGAAAACCTTTCTACCAATTCATGTCTGAATTAAACAAGACGTGTAAAGCATCCTCTACACACGTACCTGAGGGCAAGTCCAACAGAATGTAGTGGGACATTTTTCTGAATAGATAGTATTAGATTGCACTGTCTTATTTTCTGCCACAAGAAAAAGATCTCTGCATTAACGAGTCTCAAATAATTGGTTTGGAGCTAAACACCATTGCTTTCAGTAGAATGTACATATGAGTAAGTGCATTTAGGCCTGCAGTGTTAGTTTATGAGACTGGAAGAAAGAACAGTGGTTCTGCCCAGTATGTCAGAAAAAATCAGCTCAGAGTTACAGCTTCAGTTTGATGCATATGGGAACAATTTCAAACAGGCAGTCTCATGGTTCATGACATGTGCAGTCTTAATGAGAGGACTGTGACATGTTTGAAGTGGCTGACAGATAACAGGAACATGGATTTATACAGCAAATTTGTAATTCAGCTTAGTATTAGAAAGCTCATCTAGAATAATCAGATTTATTTGTCTTATGTATACCAGGTAGTTTTCTTTTTTGCTGTTAGTTAAGTCCTCTGCTCTGAATGACAATAATGATTTTTACTGATTTATTTCATTACCTCTGAAGTTTTCTAGATGTTACACAAACATTAAGAAAACAATAACCTCTGTCTACAGGCTTGCAATCTAATCTACATAATACCAGAAGAAAACAGGTGGGAAGAAAATGGTGGCAAGGGGGCACCAAACAGATACAGGCACAAACCCTCCATAGTTGCATAGTAAAATGGCTGCTGAAGGAGGGAAGGAGCCAAATGGCAGCTGCTCACAGCCAACCCAGTGAAGTGGGCCAGCCTGTCTTTTCTGTCAATATAGTTGGGCATATATGTTCCTAAATGTTTGTTAATGTTCACAAATGCCAAGTATTTCTTGTGTGTTATTAACATGGCATTATATAGAAAACTGGGAATGTTCCATTTCTTAGACACCAGGAGCGTCCACTTGCAGACACTGACTGAAATCCTGTTGCGTTGCTATGCAAAAGGTATAATTTTTGGAGGAGAATTACTTCAGGTCAAGAAATCTCCATAGACATTAACTGTTGCAGACAGAGTTACGCAAGCCGGTATGCAATAGCTAATGGCTATGGAGATTTCCTAACTTGAGGTAAATTGCCTCCAAAAGTTACATCTTGTGCATAGCAACGCAACACGATTTCCACTGCGTAACAATGGTAGCAGCTTCCCAAGACTCTCCATCGCAGCGTCAGCCTGGTTGGCAGATAGGATTTTAACAAGATTTTCCCCACTTATCTCACCCCCATCTCTTTTTTGTCTATTTCCCATTTTAGATAGGGTCAGTTAGAGGAGAGGCTGAAATTGAGGTGTATACCTAAGTACAATTTTTTTATCATAAATGTGCTCTTCCTACCTTCAGTCTTGCTACAGGAAATATGTTAAACCAGAAGCTGTCACACTACTTCCCATCCTCTAGTTTTCTGAATGTTAGTCAGAAACAGACTGGAATCCCACCTTCAGGATACACTATTTACCTTCATTCTGGCAGTCAGGATACCACTGGAGAATGGAAAAAACCTGATCTTACTTGCCACTTTCCGTTCTTAGTGGGGCAATCTGCCTACCAAAAAGGCAGGCATACAGCATCTTCTGGCAGATAAAGGGGTTGCTTGATGTCTGGACAGCACGAGTGACTTTGTACTCTTTCTTAACTCAACATATTTAATGGTCAGAATCTTATTACCTACACACTCCCCCATAATTTCATTGACATAGATATCAGTGGCAATTTGCTGGCAGTTAAGAAATCAAAGCTTGTATTTGTCACACAGCAAGTTACACAACTGGCGCTTGATGTAGATACAAACACCAATTTCTTCACTATTAGCAATTTACCAATGAGATTTACACTGTTGGACTTAACACCAGCAGTAAAAGTAGTAGGATTCTAATCTTTTTTTTTAACCGATTAGCATTTTTCTGAGGTTCTAGTGCACTGCACACTGCTTTGTAGATTATTTGGTGCCAGTTGCAGTAGGAACTACCTCACACTTTGTTGTTGTTTTGTTGTTTAGTCGTTTAGTCGTGTCCGACTCTTCGTGACCCCATGGACCAGAGCACGCCAGGCCCTCCTGTCTTCCACTGCCTCCCGAAGTTGGGTCAAATTCATGTTGGTTGCTTCGATGACACTGTCCAACCATCTCATCCTCTGTCGTCCCCTTCTCCTCTTGCCTTCACACTTTCCCAACATCAGAGTCTTTTCCAGGGAGTCTTCTCTTCTCATGAGATGGCCAAAATATTGGAGCCTCAGCTTCAGGATCTGTCCTTCCAGTGAACACTCAGGGTTGATTTCCTTCAAAATGGATAGGTTTGTTCTCCTTGCAGTCCAGGGGACTCTCAAGAGTCTCCTCCAGCACCACAGTTCAAAAGCATCAATTCTTCGGCGGTCAGCCTTCTTTATGGTCCAGCTCTCACTTCCATACATCGCTACTGGAAAGACCATAGCTTTGACTATGCGGACCTTTGTCGGCAAGGTGATGTCTCTGCTTTTTAAGATGCTGTCTAGGTTTCTCATCGCTTTCCTCCCAAGAAGCAGGCGTCTTTTAATTTCGTGGCTGCTGTCACCATCTGCAGTGATCGTGGAGCCCAGGAAGGTAAACTCTGTCACTGCCTCCATATCTTCCCCTTCTATTTGCCAGGAGGTGATGGGGCCCGTGGCCATGATCTTAGTTTTTTTGATGTTGAGCTTCAGACCATTTTTTGCACTCTCCTCTTTCACCCTCATTAAGAGGTTCTTTAATTCCTCCTCACTTTCTGCCATCAGAGTGGTATCATCTGCATATCTGAGGTTGTTGATATTTCTTCCGGCAATCTTAATTCCGGCTTGGGATTCATCCAGTCCAGCCTTCCGCATGATGTATTCTGCATATAAGTTAAATAAGCAGGGGGACAATATACAGCCTTGTCGTACTCCTTTCCCAATTTTGAACCAATCAGTTGTTCCATATCCAGTTCTAACTGTTGCTTCCTGTCCCACATATAGATTTCTAAGGAGATGGATAAGGTGGTCAGGCACTCCCATTTCTTTAAGAACTTGCCATAGTTTGCTGTGGTCCACACAGTCAAAGGCTTTTGAGTAGTCAATAAAGCAGAAGTAGATGTTTTTCTGGAACTCTCTGGCTTTCTCCATAATCCAGCGCATGTTAGCAATTTGGTCTCTAGTTCCTCTGCCCCTTCTAAATCCAGCTTGTACTTCTGGCAGTTCACACTAAGCTGCCTCATATTGGTATCAATGAGACTGGGTATTTATAGGGAAGCCCTTTTACTTATTGAAGAACTGTGACTGCTGTCTTCTTTATCTAAGAACGAGCTTGTTGTGCTGTAAGCAGCTAAGATAAGACACATACACTGAAGATGAGGTAGTGGCTACAGAATATTTCTGGTTAAACCCACACTGGGAATATATGCTAGCCACAGGAGCTGTAACAGTGTGGGTAATTGTCTACACCAGTGGTTCCCAACCTTGGGTAACCCAGGTGTTCTTGAACTGCAACTTCCAGAAACCCTGGCCAGCACAGCTAGTGGCAAAGGCTTCTGGGAGTTGCAGTCCAAAAACATCCAGGTGTAACCCAGGTGTTCTTGGACTGTAATTCACAGATGCCTTCACCACCAGCTGTGCTAGACATGGGTTCTGTGAGCTACAGTCCTAAATTGAGAACCACTGATCTAATCTTCACTGTTTAGGTTGCAAGCCTGTGGTCTTTAAGTAGACACTCCAGTAGCCATAGGATAGGTCAATCTGTGCACAGCAGGGGAGAGCTAACTCCCCTTCCCAGTCCCTGTCCAGACTTCTGAAGCCCTTACCGGTGGTGGAACTCTTGTGGTAGAAACAGAAAGGTGGCAGATTAGGAAGCATGACCTGGGCACATTAAGAGGCTTAGGATCCAAATAAGCCCTCTGATAACATGAGTGGTGGGAGAATGGGTGCCAGCCCTGGACCAGGTGGACAGTATTTCATGGCCATGGATTGTGAAGAGAGAGGTGTGTTTTTGTTTTTTCAAAAGGAGAGAAGCTAACATGGTTGTTTCTGCCCGGCTAAAGCAATCTGGGAAATCTTTTTGAATGAGGTCGTTTTCTGTCTGTGGGTCTCTCCACTGCTCTGCTCTCCAAAAGTTTAAGCAGTATTGAAATATGCATTGTTTATTCATTTAGGGTTTTCTGCACACCAGTTTTTAAAATAATCATTAAAGCACATTGCAGTATAACTACTTGAGATTAGATTATGTTGTAAATAAGTCCTCTTTTTGTAGGAAAAAAAACATGACTATATTTGTCTACACTATTTTACATGAAGAACCAAATCCTTAATTTCTCAGTTAAAAATGAAAATGAAAAATCGTACTTATATCCTTGACCTGATTCTTGGTGGCATGTTCCTACAGTGAAACAGATGGAGGCACTTACTGCACCTCACAAATCTTTCTATAAGGTAAATGCACTTTCCCACTTCCATGTAGGATATTTTATCTTGGGTGACTCGACTTTGAGCACGCACAGACTGCTTTTCTTTAAAAGCAGAGTGAAAGAGGCATGGAGTCCATATAAACAGCAATATGCTGACTTGCATGTATGTATATATGCTCTCTTTGTAAATGTAATTTACATAAAGACATACATGTAGTTTAGTATATTGACTATCATGTATCAGTTGTACTGATTTTTAAAACTGAGTGTTTTGTTGTAAAGGAAGCATACAATAATCTAAAGAATTATCCAGTCTGCTAATTTTTTCAGCAGTTAGAAAATATTGCTGGTTTTCTGTGTTTGGCTCTGTACTATCTCCTATGTGCTTGTCAAAGCAATCGACGCTGTATCTTGTTTATAGTAGATCCACAGAAAATAAGTGCCTGTCCATATGCAAGTTTTGTGTGTGAGAAGAACTTTTTTTTTTAAGTACAGTATGGAAAAACGAGATGGAATTGTTTCTCTGATATATTGATAATCATCTCAATTTATGTATACAACTGAATCTATTACGTGAACCCTTACCTATGCATTAATTTAAACTAGGATATTCATCAAGGTGATATATTGTTCCAAACCTTATATATAAGATCTGTTTCACAGTGGATCAGGATAATACCTGTCTGAATTTAGTGCCTTAATGCAATTTCCTTCCTTCCTTTGCACAAGTGAAAAAGACTAGCAGGATGTTGTTTGAAGAAGCTACACATTCAATTTAGATTAAAAAGTCTATTTGTGCATTTCTTGAAAAACAGCTTGACTTGGCATGGAAGAAAGACCATGTCATGGTTTTAACAGAAGTGTTAAAAGAAAAAAAAAGTGGTTTTTTTTAACTGACAAGAGGTCAGAAAATAATCTTCATGGGGTGCTTGCATCTTGTCTCCTTCAAGTATTCCCATCCTCCAGTCTTTTGATTTTGGAAGAAATGATGGTTTGCATGTCCCTCTCTAGCATTTGTGACATGGTCTGCCCAACCAATTTGGAGCCCTATTTTGACTAATCATCACATAATTAGAAGGTGGGATGAACAGAACTGCTGTTTAAATTCTGTCCTCTTGCAATCAAGGAATGCAGCATGCAAAGCAATCCTATATGTGCCTAGTAGGAAATAAGCCCCACATAACTTGAGGGGGCTTACGTTTTGGTTAGGGGAGTGTAGGTCTGTAGCCTTAGAGAACTATGAGATTCCAGTATTTGAAGCGTGTTAAATGAGATTTTACCAAAGTAGAGGTTTTCATAATTCCCCTACTGTTAAACAGAGTTGTTCGTGATTGTAAGCACAAATATGTTGATTTTTTTTTTTGTTTTAAAGCTATTTTAGGTATAATGCTTAAATTGGAAGGATGAGGCACAATATTTACAAGGGGGCTATTTGTAGAACTATTTGTATTTATTGAGGTTGAAGTTTGTCGACAAAACGAATATTAAAAGCACTGTTCTAAGCCTGAATGTTCTGTTGGTGGTGTGTGTTTTTCTCCCCTCCTCTTCCTCGCCTCAGCCACAGCCGTACCTTGTAACTTGGTTGTAACTTGATGGTAATTTGAAATACTGTACTCGTCTACAGAGGCTGACCGATTCTTTCCTCACGTGAGAAAAGAACAGGTCTGCACCAGGGAGAAAAGAGAAATAGGCTGACGAGAAACGGCCCCGATACGCACACTTTAGCCTAACATGGCCAGTAAACATCGAATCCCGTTTGGCCCTGAAAGACTAGTGTTCAGTGCACAATAATTTAGCAGCAGCCCTATATAGAATACAGGGGGCTCTCCTTGTACATTTGCACAAGTTTATTCACTTAGGTATCTGATACGGATTTCGATTCGTGCGACCCTCCAAAGTCCCAGCAACTGCAATTTCCAAAAATGATTTTTGGGTTAAAGGAAAGTGAAGGATGAGGCCCAAGAGGCAGACCAGTGGCTCTAAGGGCGGCACGGCTCTTCAGTGGGGAAACCGCGCCACTAACAACCCGCGCGCCAGTTCGAAGAGTTAATTAACTGGGAATTCTGAATTCGAGTCGATTCGTTCCAAGAGGCGCCTCATTCCTGCGAGTACGGAGTCACACGCAAGTTCCACTCTGGTTCAATGAGATTTCCTGCCAGGTTGAGTGTGCGACAACGCCGTTTTCTACCTAAAGGCTTGGAAACAAGCCCGCGCTGTCTTTAATAGGGCTTCCTCTCCAGTAAGGAGGCGCCACGGAGGAGTCGATTCGTAAGCGACGATTGTGAAGATCGTGTAACTTGCTTGCGGGGGGGGGGGGGAAGCGGGCCCGTTTCTTAGCCCCAGAGACCCTCGTTCCGACAATCCTGGTTGGGGCTGTTAAGCGGGAAGCTGACGCGGGATCTGAGCACAAGTAACACCTTGCATTTCGGCGCTGAATGGAAAGAGACTTGGCAAACCCCGGGGGGGGGGGTCGAGGTTGGAGTTCTGTGCCTAGTATTAAACTCAGCGGGACTTGCTTCCGAGTAGCTCTAGATCGGATCGCGTCCAGAGGCTCGACCAGTCTAATATCAGCCTGGGGCACCAGCATGCGGAGGTTCCCAAAGCCGGGCGCGCCAGGAGAGCCACCCGCAGCCTGGCGTCCCTCACTGGCCAAGGCTCCGTCGGGGCGCCGATCGGCTCCGCCCTTTTCGGCTCCGAAGGGCTGAAGAAGCCCCGAGGCTAGAGCGCGCCGCGGGGTTGGGGCTGCCGCCGCGAGATGGCTGACCCGGGAGACGGGGAGCGTCCCGCGCCAGGGGAGCAGAGGGCCGGGGGAGGGTCCGCCGCCCAGGTGAGTCCGGCTTCCATCCCTCGTTCTGGCCGCTCTGGAAAGCTCCAAGGCAAAGCCCACCAAGGCAAGCCCTCGGCGGTGCCACTCTTGCCTGGGAGGGACAGGGAAAGTTTCGTTTGATTGGGACTCTTAGCAAGAATAAATTACCTGCGGTGAAGTCAACTCCGACTTTTGGCCACCCTTTCCAGAGTTTCCCAGGTACAGAGTACTCAAGGGTGGTTTTCAGTGCCCTTCTTCTGGGGGTACCTGAACTCGACCCTGTGGAACTCAGTGATACTTAAGATGGCAAGTTATGCTGGGTCTGACCAAAGGACTACCTAACCCAGTATTCTGTTCACATAGCAACCGACTGGTTGCCCAGAAGCAAAGCATGAGTGCAACTGGATTCCCCCAGCCGCTGATAGAAAACCATTCTGTCTGTGATCCTGGAGGGGATGTATATTCATTATGACTAGTAGCCAGAGATAAGGTCATCTTCCATGAATGTATCCCCATTTTAAAGCTTCCTGGGTTGGCAGCCATTACTACCTGCTGTGGGAACAAATTCCGCCATGTGTCACACGGAAAAGTACTAGTGTTTGTGTTGACGCTTCCAACATTCAACTTACATGGATGACCCCAGGTTCTAGTATCAGGAGAGAAGGAGATTCTCCTGGTCTACCACCCTGTGCATAGTTTTATGCACTTCTATCATGTGTCCCAATCCCAGCGGAGCTGATCCAGCAGCAACCTTTTTACCATTATAGGTTTTACCTCTGCATGTCCTAAGGCTCCCAAAGGATTCCCCAGGACAAAAGGGAGCTGTCAGGAGCCTCGGAACCTGAAAGGGGGAAATGGCAAGCTTTCTGTTGGTTTAAATTAAATATTTCTAGCACTGGATCCAGGTTACACTGGCATAAATGTAAGCAACAGGATGTTGCTCGTTTTGTTTCAGGTGTCATTACTAAAACTGCAGGCAGTGTTTTAAGTCTCATCGTGTAAGAACTGCCAATATCATGCTGTAGTTTTATATTTAATTCCTTTTCCAATTATACTCATTATGTTGGAATTCGCCGGGTTTTTTTTACAGAAACCACACACACTGGGTCATCATTTCCATTCTACAATTCACCAGCCCAAGATCCCTTTTTCACCCTTCACTTCCAGCTCAGTTCCCATCAGTGTGAATATTATATTGGGATTATTTATTCTGGCTGGCTGGGTCAGTGGTTTAAGTAGTATTTGACTGCTGAGCCAGAGGTTGAGAGTTCAATTCCCCACTGTGCCACCTGCAAGTAGAGCCAGCCTGTATGACCTTGGGTAACAGGTCCAGAAGTACCCCAAGAACAAGGGAACAGCAAACCGCTTCTGGATATTTTCTACCTGGAAAACCCTGGAAAGGGTTGCCATAAGTCAGAATTGATTTAATGGCACATTATTAATTAATTAATTCATTCTAACATTCTTTACACTTGCTTCCACTGAATCTTGTTTGCCTTTTCAGCACCCATTCCTTAGGTTTGGAGGTAATCTTTCCAAGTTCTTTGCAATCCATTTTTTTAAAGCATCCTGATCAGTTTGTTGTATTTGACCAAATCTCTAGTTACTCTTAATTCCAGATCATTTATGAACAAATGAAAAAGCACTGGTCCAATCAAAGATCCCTATGGAAACCTAGTGTGCGTATACGTACATTACAAGAACTGATCATGTAGTCCTCCATTGATTCCTGTCTTATGTTCATTTTCTAATCTGTAAAATTACTTCTTTATTGACTGCTGCTAAATTTAATACTTACTTCTGAGTTTACGTGCATAGGATTACATTGTCACTGTACTATAAACCACTGCAGGTCTTCCAGACCCTAAATTAGTTATAGATAAAGCAAATGCAGTAGTTGCGTTCAGCGTCTGAAATTCAGTAGTAAATGTAAATGTATTTTACTGCTTTCTGATTGTATTGTTTATTTGTATTTTATTATTTTTATTTTCTATTCTGTTGAATTGGTATTTTAAGTATGTTGCTGCTGTGTTTTGTTGTAAACCACCCAGAATAGCCCTTGGCCAGATGAGCAGTATAAAAATGAATGAATGAATGAATAGTACGTCGCAACTAAAGTAGGACCATTGAATCAGTGGGAATTTGGTCAGTCAACTCTCCTGAAAGTTCCATTGATTCAGTGGGCTTTCTATACTTGCAACTTACTGCTGGATTTTAGCTGTTGAAGTAGAGCAGAGTTGTGCAGGGCTATTGAGGGTTTGCTCAGGAGCTGTTACCATCCTCCTGAGGCTTCTCCTGACCTTCCTCATTCTTAGGGCTTGCAAAGAGTCTTTGGAGCCCTGCAGAAAATGGGAAAGAGGGTATTCCAGTAGCAGGCATATTCAGACTTCAGGTTCTTCGGGCTAGCAACTAGAAGGCACTAATTAGAGTGCAACCACTCCATCTCTTCTCCAGTAATGGATTTTCTGTGGTAAAAAGAAAAAGAAAAAAGAAAGAGGTGGAAGAACAGAATTTTAAGTGAAGGGTTTATTGACTACAATGCAGTGGTGTGATAGAAATCTCATCTAAAATGGCTCTGAATCACCAATGTTATTAACACTTTTGTTTTTCAGGAGCAAATACTATAAACTTCCTGATCTATTGTTATTTATTTATTTTATTGTGTTTTTCCACTGGAAAAGTAGTGTTCAAGATAGCTAATAACGTTGCTAGGTGTTTCTTTTCTTCTTATCAGTGGTGCTAATTGTTAGAATGAAAATCATTCTTGAAATTAAACAAAAATGAGCTGATAAAATATTCACAGTCTTAAGAAGAGAGAAAAATACCCTTCGGGATAATAAACTTCTACTGTGGATGGTTAAAAGCCCATTCACTGCAGATATTGCAGCAACTTTGCAGCTGTATTTTAGAATTCCAGTACAACATAGTGTCCATGGTTAATCATCAATTTGTGCATAAAAGAAATAGGTAAATAAAAGTAGAGTGAGAGTAGGATGTCTAAAGTTATGAGGATTTCGGTAACAGGATGCAAATCAAACTGAAAATGATTGGATTTTTAAAAGGCTGCAAAATGTGAAACCCACAACTCATATTTACATATGAGGTAATAACTCAAGACATTCTTGTCGTGATTGCCTGCTCTTATTTTACATAAGTAAACTGAGGATATAACCAGATAATATTTCAACTTGTTACAAACCATTTCTTCTGGAAGAATGCAAGGTCCACTTTAAACTCTGGAATCTAAACATAAATATTTCCTTTGTAAAAGCCAGATGGTTTAAGGGAGAACTTATATTCCTATTGGTTCCTTTTTGTCTCAGTGATAAGGCGGCTTTGGAATGTTATCTGAGACCCCCATGTTCTGTAGTTCCTTCCCACTTCTTTCAAACTGCCCTGGCCCTTTCTGATAATGCTTCTATTTTTTCTGCCCAAGCATATGTGGATAGATGATATTTGACTGGCTACGTCTGAAATTCAGTGCCATAGCTGAAAATGCACCAATTCATATTACTGTTAACAATTGTTTTTTGTTTATGTTGTTCAGTTTTAAAATTCATAAACTGAAATATGTGAATTAGGGTTGACACAAGAAAAGGGCTACTATTTTACAACTTTTTATCCCACCAAATTAATTTTTGCTAATTGCAAATATGTACAATATAATTGTCCTTTTCCCCATATTACAATATTCCCCCAGAATGGTGTATATTATTATTTATTTAATACTAAATTATTTGTTCTTCAGCTTCAAAGGCTCTTGTTGTTGTTGTTTAGTCGTTAAGTCGTGTCCGACTCTTCGTGACCCCATGGATCAGAGCACGCCAGGCCCTCCTGTCTTCCACTGCCTCCTGGAGTTTGGTCAAATTCATGTTGGTAGCTTCGATGGTACTGTCCAACCATCTAGTCCTCTGTCGTCCCCTTCTCCTCTTGCCTTCACTCTTTCCCAACATCAGGGTCTTTTCCAGGGAGATTTCTCTTCTCATGAGATGGCCAAAGTATTGAAGCCTCAGCTTCAGGATCTGTCCTTCCAGTGAGCACTCAGGGCTGATTTCCTTCAGAATGGAAAGGTTTGTTCTCCTTGCAGTTCAGGGGACTCTCAAGAGTCTCCTCCAGCACCACACTTCATAAGCATCAATTCTTTGGCGGTCAGCCTTCTTTATGGTCCAGCTCTCACTACCATACATCACTACTGGAAAAACCATAGCTTTGACTATGCAGACCTTTGTCGGCAAGGTGATGAAAGGCTCTTGTAGCGCCTAGCTAATCTGTGTTTTATAATTAATTGGAAATGTGGGTCAATAATATTGGATTCAATATTGGAGAACATCTGAAATTCAAACAATTTGAATTGACCAAGGATTTGAAGAGAATAGCCATATACCTTTTATTAAGGACAACATATAAATTGCAATTCATGAAATTTAAATCTGTATTCAAAGATTGGTTAGGTGAAGTACCATTTGGCTTTTCAACTATTAGACCTGAAAGGTTGTAGGCCTATCCTGGGTCTAAGAAAATATATATAGGCCTACAACCTTTCAGTCCTTATAGTGGAAAAGGCAAAATAGGTATTTGCCTAACCAATCTTTGAATATAAACTAAAAAATTATGAATTGCAATTTGCTACCTTTCTGTATTGGCCAGATCTGGTGCTTGAAGGAGCCTGATTTTCTTGCCCAATGATAAGGCTGGCTGTGGATATGTCTAGGATAGTTTGAAACTGGGAGCTGTTTTAAAAGAACAGTTTGGTGTCACCCTTCTAAAAGAACTATATCAAGCACTGAAGTTGGATTGGCCTGTATGCAGATAGCAAGCTGCTATCCAAAGTAAATCCAAGTTGATTTGTTGCTGGGTAGATTTATTGCTGAGAATAGGATTGCAGCTGAATTGTCTTCCGACAAACAGGAAAAGGAGCAAGAAATTTATTTATTTATTTATTTATTTATTTATTTGATATTTATACCACCCATCTGACTGCCAAGGCCACTCTGGGCAGTTTACAAAAATAGTAATAAAACAATAACATAAACAACAGAAATAATCAGTAACGATCAAGCAAAATATAAGAGCTTCTAAAACAAATTATGCGAAGAAATAACATAATAAAATGTGCCCTCAGTGCTTCTTTTGAATGTTATAGAAATGGTTTCAGGTGTGTCCTGACTCCAAACAGCTAGTTTGTGGGGAGGGTTTAGGATGAGGTGGAGAAGCTACATCGGGGAGTGTTACCTCCTAGATCTAGTTGGCAGTTATCATTGTGAGAAAGCTACGTGGATGTAAATCTCATGCTGTTGTTAGGTTGGAATCTTCTGTGAGGTTTTGGGTCAGGTCTCTTATCTGTACTAGTCTTAAGAATGTGACTACACAGCAGGACAAATATGAGTCGATCTGCTGTGATTTGCACCCATGGAAATCAGGATTCCCCGGTTGAAACTGCTGTAGTCCAGATTTGCAGAGGCAGAAAGCTCGGTTTACATGGAACTCGAAGAATAAAATCTGCCTTAACAAGGTACAGTACTAACAAGTGCTGATTGGCAATTTCCACTTCTCTCTCCTGGTTTCCTAAGTGTTCTAGCAGAAGCCTGTTCTCCTTCGTGTCCTCTGTGAATACACACTAATGGGTTAATCTGCGCCTGAGCAGAGCAGCCTCCGGAAACTTCCACAGCTTTAAGCACTTAGTGCTGGGACCTCCCCTACACCTGGCTATATAACTCCACCCCCAGCCCAGTGCTGCAGTTCTTTTTTTGACCGCTGCTGTAGCAGCAGCTTCGCTGTAGCAGCAGCTTCGTTTGGAACTTCGCAAGTAGAAATGATTCTGTTCCTTTCTTTGACCTCCCTTTGTTCTTTCTTCTGTAACAAGTTGATTCTTTTGCCTGGGGATAAGGTATTAGCCGGCATTAGCTGTTCCTTGTAAAACTTTACAAAGCCGGCTTTGCAGCCCTCAGGGCTTTTCTCTTAAAGACATAAGGTCTCTTTTACCTTCTTTATAAAATTACCCCCAGGCTTAAGAGCAACAGTTTTCTGTCTGTTTGCAATTTCCTCTTCCTAGCAGGTTTGAAGAGGATGGCTTCTGAGCTTTGCCCCGCCTGTCAATGATTCTCCTGACTGAGGTACAGCCTCTCCGGAGTTTGGCATAGAACAGCCCTCTTGTTTCAAGGGGCTCGTTCTTACAGCTGTTTCGCAGTGAGCTGGGCTTCTGCACAGCCTAGGATTGCCCTTGGAAGAAGAAAGGGCCTCCGTAGCTCCTGCTCCCCACTCGTCAGTGGGGTACAGCCTCTTTGGAGGTTGGCGCAGGAACAGCCCTCTTGTTTCAAGGGGCTCGTTCATACAGCTGTTGACCCCGCAGCGAGTTAGGGCTCTGTCGCCCTGTCCCTTGGAGAAGAAAGGGCCTCCTGCAGCGCTGGTCACCTTCCCCGCATGTCAGTGATTCTCCTGACAGGGGAAGAGCCTCTCCGGAGTTTGGCATGGAACAGCCCTCTTGTTTCAAGGGGCTTGTTCTTACAGCTGTTTCGCAGTGAGCTGGGCTTCTGCGCGGCCTAGGATTGCCCTTGGAAGAAGAAAGGGCCTCCGTAGCTCCTGCTCCCCGCTTGACAGTGGGGTACAGCCTCTTCGGAGGTTGGCGCGGAACAGCCCTCTTGTTTCAAGGGGCTCGTTCATACAGCTGTTAACCTGCAGTGAGTTGGGCATCTGGAGCCCTGCCCTTGAAGAGGAAAGGGCCTCCTGCAGCGCCGGTCGCCTCCCCCACCTGTCAGTGATTCTCCTGACATGGGGCAAAGCCTCTGCGTGTGATTGGCGCACGACAGCCCTCCTTCGTGGGCGCGTTCATGCCGCTGCCGATTCCGGATAGAGCTGCACGCCGAGGCTGTAGATGTTCCGGCGACATGCGGTAAGCCTTGGGGGATGGTATGGGCCCCTTCAGCTCCCGCAGCTAGCCCTACGTGTCAGTGATATGCCTGACTGGGTTAACACCCTTGGGTGGTTTGGCATGAAACAGCCCTCATTTATCAAGGGGCTTGTTCACGCAGCTGCTATTTCCAAAATCAGTTAGGTGCCAAGGCAAGAGCTTTCTGGCAACATTAACAGCCCTAGCTTTGCCTCTGAAAAGGGGGGGGGGCTGCAACTCCCACCGCTAGCCCTGCTAGTCGGTGATATCCCTGGCTGGGGTAGCACCTATTTGGTGGCTGATAATTTGGCACAAAACAGCCCTCTTTATCAATGGGCTGGTTTACGCAGTAGCCTGCGGCCCTGCCTCAGCTGCCGGTGCCAGTATAGGCTCATAGGTAAAGGACTCACAGGAGTCCACCCTAGAACCCTGCCGCTGGTGGGTAAATTTTCCTCAGGTAGGTCCTCTCACGCTGACAAGTTGTGTAGGACCAGTCCCTTTATCCAGTATAGGAGCTATGAGCTCTCTGCCACCGCCACCATCCCGCTCCGCCTGGCATCGTTCTGAGCCACGGGCTATGGAGTGCTGTACGCCTCCACATACGCTTCACTGGTGTACTGCTCCCTCGAACTCGGCTCCGGCAGCACAGTGTTCGCAGGTTCAACCGAACCTGCTGTTAACCCTTTCGGCTTCTCCGTTCTGGCAACTGTGTTGAGCCTGAGCTTGGTCGGGCTCGTGCTAGGGAAGTCTTCTCCCTTGTTCATCAGAAGGGCTTACCTTATTCAAGATTGGGAGTCACAGGGGGAGGAAGTTTTCCCAACCAATCTTCCTACACCCCTCTCAGTTGTCACAGAGGGTCACCCTCCTTTCCTATTAACAGATGAGGAGTTCTTTGGCCGCCATGTAGCCACTTACTCCTCTGCCATGGGGGCTTATCTTCACCACTTATGGAGTTTGGTGCTGCCCATTCTGCAGGTAGCTCCTGTGCACCTTTACAGTTCACGCCTCCCACGTCACTAGGAGGCACTGTTGCTGGTGCCTCACGAGCGCACTGCTGCTCGTTACGCCTTTAAGCCAGCATCTAAACAACTGACGGGTCGGAACCTGCCGTTTGTTATTCTTGATAACCTGCTCAAGCTTTAGCCGGCAGCACAGTTATTTGCGGCGTAACAACCGCAAGAGCCTGACGATGGTCCTATCAGCCTAGGGCATCACGGGAATGTCTATGGCCTCAACCCCAAAGTTACCAGCCGCCGCCCCTAGACATGTGGGCAGGCAGTGCCCTGACCGGCAGGATTGCAGGCAGGACCGCAAGACTGAGCGGTCTCATTACTTCTCTGTCATTGACCAGTTAGTCCGTTTGACTCCTTGTCTTCCCAGCTATGCCACTGAATTCGATGTGCCCCTGTCACAAGCCGTGTTATGGCCGCCTCCACCCCTAACCCCACCCAAAAAAAAAAAAAAAAAAAAAAAGAACAAGGATGGAGGCCTGTGGCCCGTCCTTGGGGTTGGAAGCCTGAATTCTTTTATTACTCTGCATAGTTTCCATATGGCTTCCTTGGACTCTGTTATTCACTGGTTACGTCCAGGGAGTTGGTTTTTCGTAAGATGCTCCCTTTCATGCGGGCATCTGGTTAGACCGTCATCGCTTTCTCAGGGTTTCACTTGAGGGAATCACTGTTTACCCATGGTTGGATACCTGGCTCCCGGTCGCGGGGGTCCAATTCACAGGCTGGTAAGCATACGTCCTTGGCACTGTCCCTTTCGTCAGCGTTAGGACTATAGGTCAACATAGTGAAGTTGACGTTACCACCTACACACTGTGTAAACTGTGTTAATGTGACTTTGGATGCTCTCTTGAAGCAGGCTTTTTCCTCTGCCATCAAGTCTGTGACAATGCATAATTTGTTATGCTCCCTTTTTATTCAGGCGCTTGGTTCCCTACCCTACAGGTCCAGCAACTCCTGGAGCTGATGACATCTACTGCAGATGTGGGACAGTTTGCTCGAACGAGGATGCGGTCCCTTTAAGCCTGGTTTCTCTCACTCTTTCAGATATCTTGCGACCGTCCATCCATGTTGCTCCAGGTGACTCCGGAACACGCTGCTCAACTGGATGGGTGGAACCCCCCTGCCCCCACACCCTACGGACAGGGGGACCCTCTGGTCTCTTGACCCAGTTGGTTCGGTCACTGTTGGATACCAGCCCGCCACACTGCGGGGGGCTTGTCCACGCCACCACGTGGCCCTTCGCCGCTGGTTCATGGTAGTAGCCAGCCTGCATATCATTGTGCTGGAGCTCCTGGCACTCACCAATGCATTTTAGGCCTCTGAGTCCCTGCTCCAGGATCGGGTGGTCCAGGTCACATTAGGCAATGCCACTGCAGTTTATTATATAAACAAGCAGGGCGGCACTCACTCGTTACGCCTTCTTTTTCACACCATCTACCTTTCGAGATGGTGTTATGTTCGCCACATTTATCGAGTGGCTGTACATTTGGCAGGCGAGAACACTTCCATGGCACTCCATCTCGGCAGACCAGTCCTGCTCTCACGAGCGGGCTCTCGACGATACCATCTTTCGTTGCCTCTGTCGCTGGTGGGGGACTCCAGGCATGGATGCTTTCGCTTCTTGAATGGACAAGAAGTGTGCCATGTTCGGCTCCCGAGCTGGTGTCGGCCGCGCCTCCCTAGGGGATGCCTTCCTGACCTATTGGTCATGGGGCCTCCTTTACAGATTCAACCTTTTCCCCTTCTTCAAAGGCCTGTTGTTCAAGTCCACCATGAGTGTGCGACCGTCATGCTTGGTCGCCTCGCTACCCATGGTTCTCGATCCTGCTCCCGGGACCTGCAGAATACATCACACTGCACCTGGTCCCTCACCTACTGCCTCGGGACAGGGGTCGGAGGTTTCATCCGGACCTCGGGTTCCCCTACCTGTCGGCTTGGAGTCTTCCCCGACAGTAATGGACGTGCTCCATCATGCTTGCACACCTTTTACCACCTTGACCTACTCCTTTCATGGGTAGGCGTTCTGTCCCTTTGCATCACGACAACATTGGCCTACTAGGCCAATGTCTCTGGACGCACTCCTTCGGTTTCTCCTTCACTTGTTTGCCTGGGACTGGCCCGTTCTACCTGCACGCTATTTCTCCGTGGCCCAGAGAATATGCGCCCTGCCTATAGACCACTGACACCTCAGTGGTCTTTCCAGTTAATTCTTTGGCAACCCTCCAGGCTGCCTTGCTCCTGGCACTATCCTTAGCTTGCAGGGCTGGCTACACTAAGAGCCGGTCCTCCTTTTCTGCAAAGCATCCTTACGGCCAGGCCTTACCTTCTTGCCTAAGGTATTTTCTGCCTTCCATTTCAACCAGCCAGCTGTCCTTCCTGGTCTCTTTCCCACACCATCTTCATTGCTTGAAACAGCTCTGCACGCTCTAGACGTGAAGCGTGCTCTGTCTCACAACGTCTGTCACCTTTGCTGGCTCTCCTTTGGAGTACCGGCTTCATCTCAGACCACGTCTAGCTGGATGGTCCAGTCCATCCGCCTTCCTTATGATTTGGCAGAGACTCTTCTTCCAAAATCAGTGAGAGCTCACTCTACTGGAGCTGTGGCATCCTCAATGGCCTTTCTCTATCACGTGGACGTCGCAGATGTCTGCCGCGCTGCCACGTGTGCCACTCCGTCTCCCTTGATCTCACCCTACCGCCTGGTAGTCCGGCCGAATGCTCAGGCTGCAGTAGGGCGAGCTGTCCTGGCTCTGCACTTTCGTGACGTCCCTCCTCCTGGTTGGTCAGCTTGCCAGTCACCCATTAGTGTGTATTCACAGAGGACACGAAGGAGAAAAGAGGTTACCTACCTGTAACTCTGGTTCTTCGAGTAGTCCTCTGTGAATTCACACGTCCCGCCCTCCTCCCCGCTGTCCGTCACGTGTGCCATGGCATGTTGGGCAGCGGCGGTCGGTTCTTTAAGAACTGCAGCACTGGGCTGGGGGTGGAGTTATATAGCCAGGTGTAGGGGAGGTCCCAGCACTAAGTGCTTAAAGCTGTGGAAGTTTCCGGAGGCTGCTCTGCTCACGCGCAGATTAACCCATTAGTGTGAATTCACAGAGGACTACTCGAAGAACCAGAGTTACAGGTAGGTAACCTCTTTTCCATGGCTGAGTTGAAACCAACCAACAAACAAATAAATCATTGAGGGAAATTGATTCCTCCATTAATGTTGCTTTGATTTGGATCAGGTGGTCACATTGGTAGAAAATGGACAAAGGTGATGTCAAAAGGATCACCATAAATTTCAACCACCCCTGCCGGCTGAACCAAAAAAGACTGTTCCTCGCTTCAGAAAGACAATTCTACAATGGTCTTCTCCACATTGAGCTTTATGTTGTGTAGTCAGTGGGTTTTAATTCAAATTTGTCAGTTCTGAGTCTGACATAAATTGTGAGGTAAATGGCCAATGTAGTTGCCCCCTAAAGCTGGTGTGGATGTTTTATTTTCTTTTGGAACAAAAGGGAGGGGAAGGGTTTTTGAAAAACAACAATGTAAGAAATAGAAATATAGTAAGTTCGCAAGCCTTCTCTGTCCTATACCTAGTCACCAGAATTAACGTTTTGATTACTATGGCAACCATATTTATGGACTTTTAAAAAACGGATTCAGACTTACTGATTTTCTGCATGTCTTTTGGGGGTAGGCAGATGCAATCTGATAAAGGAGCATCAATTGAGATTGAGAATTTACTCCCACAATTTTTAACTTATGTGAGAAATGTCAGTGTTTGCGTTCTGGTAAGGAGTATTAAAATTTCAGCACATCGCTGAGAAATATTTTGAGGACCTGAGTCAGCTTCCACTGACCAAAACAACAACCCCTTTCCCTCCAGCACTAACAACCCTAGAAGTTTCTTTTGTGATTCCTGTCACTGTACAGAAGGGATGCCTGAAAATTTCCCTCGTTCATTAATTGTCCTGTCTTCTTGCTAGTGGTTATAAAAGGATGAAACAGCAAATAACTGTAACAAAACAGCAGCAGTGCTGCTAGTAGTTCAACAACAAAAGCTGTGTGTTCTTAATCCATAAAAAGAGCTGGATGTTAATCGTTAATTAATAGTAAATGTGACTGTGTTGATGGTTAAGTGAACAGTCGGCAAATAAACCGATTATGGATTTTGTTCACCTGTTCAGTTCAGCCACGAAGGTGAAGACAAGCTCTCAGTGTGCAGCAAATTGTGCTATGGCGTTGGAGGGGCGCCAAACCAAGTTGCCGGCAGTGCCACCTCATTCTTTCTGCAGATCTATCTCTTAGATATAGCTCAGGTAAGTAGTTTGGGAAGCTTGAGCGTGGACTCCAGAAAAATCAATAAATGCCATTTTTGTTTGCTTTAACTGGATATTCATCTAATTCGGCTTGCTTATATTGCTCATTGTAAGCCCATTGAATCTATGGGGATTCTCCTATGTTAGTGCCATCGATTCAAATGGGCCTACTCTAGTTGCAGCTCACTATACTAAAGTAAGTCTCAGTTAGAGTAGGCCCATTTGAATCAATGGGACTTGAGGAAGAGTTGACTCACCAAATGCCCACTGATTCAGTGGGCCTACTTTAGTGTGACTTACTCGACAAAGCAACAGGATTTAATCCTGTTTATTTATAACAAGCAGGAGCTAGCAAGAAAACGGTTAGAAGGACATGGTGGGCCTTTTTGTCCCACCTCTCCCAAGGAACTGTGCATTAGAGGGGAGGGAGAAAAGCTTAGAGAAGGTTTCCTGTGACAGGATGCACACACTTGGTGCCTTTACAGAACTTAATGTCACTGAAAATTGTATGAAAACACAGGAAGAGGTAGGTTTTAGTTCACATTTGGCATTCTTTGCTCTCGAAATGCATTACATTGCCTTTTGTTTCACTGTCACCTAATGGAAAACCTGAAAATTGTCACAGAGCATAGCTGAAGGTTCGCTGTGCTGTTTTATATGTTAGTTTGTTCCTAACAGGTGACAGAGTGAGTTACTGACAATCAAACAGTGTGAAGATTGTATCCAGTATGTACTTACTGAAACTTCCATCTCTAATCTTTCTTAAAAGGCAACCAAGGCAGCTTTCCACACTCAGACTGGTGCAGAACATACCGTAAAACCGTCTATCAACACAATATCTCTGCAGCAACAGAGCACAGAAAAACAACAACAAACCATTCATATGGTGGAATATGTTTGGAAAAGTTAGTTTTGTAGTGTTTAGTTCTTTCAGCACGTATGGCTCACTTCAGGTGTTTGTTCTTTTTGTTTTCCAGATTCCTCCATTTCATGTGTCTTGGGTGCAGTTCATTGGGAAAGTATTGGGAGCTGCTGCTGATCCTCTTGCATGCTTTCTTATTAATAAAAGCCAGCGGACTAAAATTGGCCAACTTATGCCTTGGTAAGCATGCCAGAAGTTTGGTTCACTTTCATATTTGCTGATAATTTTTGTTTGTATTCAGCTTATCTGCCAAGTTGCTAATCAATAATTGATGATGTTTTGAAAATCTCCCTTTACATAAATAAAATTCTCAATTATAAATCAAACGGCTGTAGAAAGAGCATTTCACACTTGAGCACAAACAGAAACAAGGATAGTGAGATCTGAATCCAACACAGAGATGGGTAGACAACACAGATAGATACTGCAATTAAAATGAGTTTGAATTGCTAATCAAGTTAATATACACATTTTCAGCACATTAATTTCTTTGAATTCATAGTATGTCTACACTACACAGTTATAACAGGTTGATACCACCGTCCTGGGGAAACCTGGGATTTGGAAAGTTAATGTAGAATTCTATGCTAAAGAGCTCTCCTTCATTCCCTTGAATTACAGCAAAGGTTTCTAAGTGCCTCAAAAGGCCAAGCTTCTGTGGAACCACAGTAATTAAAGTGGTGTCAAATTCCTCTAGCAGTCCGGTTTAGATACATTTGTTGGCTGGTTGATTTGATTTATATACCACCTTTTCCATAAAACTAAATTTATTCACAGTAGAAAATGTTCAAAAAGGAAACATTAGCAGAAGGATTCTGTGTGTTTTTGCTGACACCATGGGAATTAAAAATAAAGACCTTCCATAAGAAAAAAAAATACATTTAATGGAGACCGAAAGATAAATGCGGCGCCAAAGGCAGAAAATCTTACAGAACTTAACAGAGATTTGGGGTTCAGCCTCTTTTTAATACAGCTGGACAATTTGTGGGGCTTCAGATATTGTTGGGCTGAAGCTCTTCTCAGCCCTACCCGGCATAGTCAGTGGAGATGGATGAGGTGAGTTGTAATTTAAAAAACACACACATCTGGATTGCTACAGTTGCTGACCCTTCCTTTATATAACAGCTCCGTAACTCCATATTCTTTATAGGTGCTTTAACTAGAGTAACTGATATTAAATATGGAAAATAGTTGCTGAAAGCCAAATCTTAAAGCCTAGATGGTAAGTGCTCAATAGCATATCTCAGTCACCAGATGGCTGCTGGGGAAAAAAAATTACCTGTAGTTTTGTTAGGAGAGGCTGGACCCCAAAAGCCCAGTGAAGGAAGACCATGTAATTTCAGGCCATGTGGGATGGGGTATTCTGGGAGTTGTAGATGAAGAGAACAACCTTCCAGCCTCCAAATAATTTGAATCTTAGCTTGCCATAAGCCTTGCCTGGTCTGCGCGTAATTGGAAGGCACAGTACAGAAATGGGTCTTGGGACAGAAAAGGACAACTTTTTGACCCATGGGCCCTTTTAAGGCCATAGCATGTCAGTTTACAAATGGATTTACATCCCCATCTATTCATTGGCTTATATATAGTGTTTGAACCCCAGCCTTCTTCGTTGGTGGACATGCAGTTCTGCCCCCTCCCTCGTTGAAAATGACCTTAGACTGGGTGGTAAGAGACATTCCTGACATCAAATGATCCCATTGCAAAGAAAGCATTTTTCTTCTCTCAAAGAAGCTGACACTCAGTTCCTGTCGCAGTGTTTCCATGTGACTGTATCATCTGCAAATGCTCGTCTTCACTGGAAAAGGGAGAGTATGGTTGGCCAGCTATATGTCGGATAAATCCTTGTGCACCTTGACCACCATATTAGCACTTGACTATGTTGCCTCTTGGCTACATATGGTCTTACCAGCCGCTTCCAGTGTAGATAAATTGTACCAGCTGACTGTGGTTATTATTTAAAATACGGTTTTTCAAACAGCCTATTATCTCCTAGAGGAGATGTATGTTTAAAACAAAGCTTTCCATTCTAACTGTAATCCTGGAGAGGGGGGGGAAACCTACAACAGTTTGCTTTCTGTATCTTAAACTAGGAGCAAACAGGTTACAAGATGGTGGGGTAAGATGGATTCGTGTTATCGACAGCATCTCTGGGGAAAGGACCTTTGTGGAACCAAATGTTTACCAAAGATAACTGCATTAAATTTATCTCTGCAAGGACAGATCACCAGAGTGGAGGCATACAATTTTCCCCCCTAAGGCTCTGATAAGAAATGGGTTTTCATAGGTTGATAGTCTTCTACTTTACTCCCAAGTTTAAGGAGAAAAAAGGGAAGATTTTCCCCCTTTCCCCATTTAACTGTGTACGTTTCAGTTAGAAGCCTTTCTTGTCGTACAGGAAACATATCTCAGAATTGAAAAAAAATGTCATAGATGTCCACTGCAGAGAATAGCAATGTCTCAAGCATAAATTTTTGCTAGACTCCATTGAGGCTTCTGAACTATGAATATAAAAACTGGGTAAACTCTTCAAGGGTATTGTATAATTTTCTGTTTTTAGAACCATATTTGCGCTTTCATTCATATGAAGAGGGCTAAGGAAGCATTGTGGATTCCCAATGTAATGGATAGAGTGACGTACTACATAAGGCTCTGGAGAGCAAGGTTCATGAGTCTTAATAGGAACCAAGATGACTTACCTTTACCTTTCTTTCACCAGCACCCCGAATATGCTGAGTAAAAGGTGTGGTTTTAAAGTTTGGGATTGTGTGGGTGGGACAGCAGTCAGTCTGTGCCAGACCTGGATCTAAAAGGCAGAGCTGCAGCTAGCTAGTTTTGTGCCTGAACCAAGTTTATAGTATGATGCCCTATTCTTTCACAGTTGTTATTTTGGTTAACGGGTAAGTGTAAGTAGACAAATAACAACAAGCAAGAATAATAATAGCGCAACATTAATTTTGTCATGAGATCTGCATATATAATCCAATGCATAAGCGAGGATTTAACGTACTACTTAAAAATTTTTTTTAAAAAATCTTCATTTCTTCGATCATTTTACATACTGACTGCTGTAGTACTGTATATGCTCCTTTAAAATGGTAAATGTATGAAACTTATTGAATGATAAACAAAATTAACCTGTTTTTTTGGAAGTCTGCTTGCTGCCACACAACCAGGAATATTATGACAAGTCCCCCAGCAGTGTTGACTTGAACAATCTTATCTGTTTCTATTTCAAACTTCCTCCTGTGTCAACCAACTATTCTCAGAAGAGCTGAAAGAGTGGGGGAGCAGGCAGCACCGAACTACAAACATATATAATACCACATAACATTTGAAATTTGCAACACTTGGTTCAGTTGGAATGTATACGCCCTATTCCTGCCTGGGTAAGTTCACCATGTTGAGAAGGGAGCAGCAGACCCCTCGCCAAGATTCTTACTTCTCTGTAGTTCCTACATGTGAGGAGGGACATCTCCCATGTGGGCTTGTTGCTTTATGCTTTCTTTCCATGTGTGGAAAGCAACAGTGGAGGATGGAGTGGCTAGTTGTTCCCCTCTAAGCTTGGTGAGTTTATCCAGATAAGGAGCAACTGAACAGGGAGATATAGATTTGTATCCTCTGCTTTGTGTCGCTTGGCAAGTGCCTCACTTACTCTTAGAACTGCAGAGCTGGAAAGGATCCAGTGGATCATCAAGTCCAGCCCCTGTCAAGGAGGCACAGTGGGGAATCCAACTCCCAGCCGCTGGCTCCACAGCCAGATGCCTAAAACATTGAGCTATCCAGCAGTTGCCTCACTATACCCACATTAGGGCTCTGTTGAAAGCTACAGAGAGCTGGTTTTGCTCCCTTTGAGTTCCCTTATACATCTAATGGGGAAACATCTCTCTGGAACTCTTGATGCCATGAACTGTAGTCTTTAATCTCCCTGTGTATATGTGTAAATAAACCTTGTATTATATTGTAGATACGTATGTCTTCAGTGACCTCTTTCTAGGAAACCGGGATCCTGGGCGAGCTCTTGGAACCCCTGAAACTTCTTTCTACTCACAACTGGGATGGGCTCACTTTACACGATTCTCTTCAGGCTTTGGGCCAAAACACAGTTGTTTCAGACTCCGGGTCCAGTTGCATTGTTCAGCCTTTCTAGACTTAGCTGTTCTGTTGTTGCTGCCTCCATGATTAACATTAATCTGTTGTTGTTGGTTTGTTATTAGTAATTTTATACTGCACGTGAAATATCATCAGAGTATAACAGGTGCTCAATTATCCCATGTGAAATGTGTGTCTCCTCGCATGAACTGATGTTCCAGGCAGTATAACATGCAAGGGATACACTAATGCTGTGCAGCCCTAGTGGGGTGGTTCACATGACCTCTGCAGAACATCAAAATACGGTGGGCTGAGGAAGGAAGAAAAGGTTGAGTAAGTTAGGTTTTTCCCCAGTGTACGTGGCTGCCTACTTTGCCACCATTATATATAGAAAATATGTTTCACTGCTATCCATGTATTCAAATAGCTTGGGGAAAAGCTCTGTGCATATTCCTGATTGGGTCAAATCCTCTTTTTACGTGAAGGAATCCTATGGGTCAGTGTTAGTTACCACAGGCAGCCCTTTCCCATCCTGTCCAAGTGTGCAGGGTCAGGCCTAGCTTACATAGCCCTGTAATCCCACCCCTTGTATATTTTTTCAGTGTAGGCGAGAGGAACTGAACTTATCACACAGCTGGTTCTGTTGTGGTAAGTGGATGACTTACTTTAACCTAACGGGGTCAAGACAATACACTCTTCTGGGAATACCTCTTGCCGTTTGACATGTCATTCCTTGTAAACAGCCAGCTGAACATAAAGTGCACTACAGACTAGAAATGGTATTGCATGTCCAGAACGCCAGTGGAAAGGCCAGTATGCTCCTAGAATCTAAAGAAGCTGAATCTCCTGAACGAAATCATTCCACAATTTGGCACAAAATCTGAAAATGCCAAATTATGATGATGATGATGTACATAAATACGTAAAATTACACCAAAATGCAGAAAAACACATGGGAGCTGATTCTAGTAATTCAGTCCAGGGAAATTCTGCAGGCAGTTACTGTTCTGAAGTACAGGTTTTCCCAGTATCAGGATCTCCTCTCGTTCATGTCTCTACATTCATTAAATATTGAGCCTGTACATGTTTTATCAATTGAGACCAAGAAATGGATAAAACATGGCCACTTCTGTTGCAGTTTTTCGTACCTGGCCTCTAATACTGCTTTTCTTCCTCTACAGCGTTAATATACTGAATAAATGTTCCTTTCTATTCCATCCCTCCCACCCTCCCGCCGCTTTTAATCTACTGTGAATAAGCTAGCATATACATTACATGGATGTAGATAGGTGAGAAAATGCTGTGCAAATATCACTGCTCTGATGGGATTAATCTGCATTGTCTGCTCGTTCCCGTTTTTGTTAATAGCATCCGTGGTCATCTAGTGACATTGTGCAGTGGCTTGCTTTACAAAAATGCTGGAGAATTCTGCTCTAGCTAAGGGTCATGCTCTGGGAATGAATTGCATCTGCTCATCACTCCCAGATAACAAAGCTAGAATGTACTGGATTTTCGTTTCCAAGCTTTATACCAGCTTGACAGACGTGCAGTTTATCGGCCTGACTGTCATTTTAGGATTTGTTTCATTTTACCCGCTGAAGAGCTGATCTGTGTTTCTGTGGAGCCCCTGGCATGAAAATTAATGGAATCATCCAGCCTTATGAAACACAAAGATAATTACAGAAGACCATGTTCAGGTGGCACTGTCTCTTGTGTCACTGTTCACACCTGGTGTGGCAACAGGGAGTTCCTGGAAGAGGCTCTTTGGACGAAGTTGTAGACATAATAATTACATTCATCACCTAAATTTTGTACAAAATGTGCAAGATAAATAACTTGTCTACAGAGGGGGTATAGCAAGTGTGAAGTGGTACGGCAGACTCACTGTTAAACCTGAACTTGGGAGACCTGGGTTCAAGTTTCTATTCAGCCATTTTGCTCATTGAGTGGCAAAATACTTCGGAGGTATCTTTGATGCATGTCATATTGTCTGTGTTCTAGGTTGCTGGGTTGCATACCTTTCCTCATTGTGTCCTATTTCTTCCTGTGGTATTTACCTCCCTTCAGATCTGGAAGAGTTGCATGGTATCTCACCTTCTATTGCCTTTTCCAGGCACTCTATACAGTAAGTGGATCAATGCTGAAATCTGTTATCTCTGTAACAATGAATGCTATATCATTGGTGACATTCCTCCATATCAGCGCATCAGAATTATCTCTGAAATAAGCAGAGGCACCTTTTAAATATATCAGGAGAGGAGAATAAGTGTGCCTTTCTGGCACAGTTTGATTAATTCAGGGCCAAGAAAACCCAAATCCTAACCAAACCACTTAATGCAGCATCCTTGGGCATCATCTTCTGAAAAGTATATGCCTAATGTCACATTGCAATAACTCTGCAGTAACTTGGAAAGACACAAATAGTGCCTACAGTAAGAGTGTGGTGTCTGCGGGATCAGTACCTGTAGTTTCAGTTATTCACAGCCTGAAAATATTAAATCACCACCACCACCCCAGAAATATGTGTTTCCATGGTGCATTACCAGAACTGTCTACTAGACAGAACTAGATAATGTGCTATTATAGCATTTCTGTGCTCGTATTTTTCGGTATCGCAGGGTGGGAGAGACTTGGAACCAATCCCCCATGAATACTGTGGTCCTGCTGTATAGATCTGCTGGCTCAGTTGGGGGATATATATGCCCGTGGTACAATTTTTCAGAAATATGAAATGCAGAGAGTGTTCCCTCCAGCGGCTGCTCGGCATTCTGTTGACATCTTTCAAAGAGGATGCCTGAGGTGCAACTGTTAAAGGCTCTCTAAAGTTCTCTTGGCTTTTATACCTCACAGTAATAATCGGCTTTTAGAAAGTAAGGAAGAGTTTGTGTTTCTTTGTTCATGTGAGGTATTTACTCTGTTTCTTAGTTAGAATCTGTATGGGGGCAGGTCAGGAAACGACAAGGCCTTCCTTACAGTGATTTTCCTCTTCTTCTTTGGGGATAAAGGTGCCCTCCACCCTTGGGAAATGTTATTCATTATTCAATACAAAGATAACTCAATATTAATTATACATTTATGACTAACCCCCTCCCCCAACCTAGGTCCGTGTCTCTCTCATGCTTCCTGTTCAGAAACTCAGGCTAGAAACAAACATTAGAGATTGGCTGGAGCTAGAGCTGAAAGCCCAGGTCCAGCTTCTGACAATGTCTAACGTACCAGAGGGTTGACTGGTACCATCTTTTCAAGTTTGTGAAATCAGACTTTAAAGGAATCCCATGCTCAGGTCCTGAAGACTGATTTCCAAACCAAGCAAACTAACTCTTGCCATGACACTTAAATGCTTTTGGATGCTTTTGTTAGTGAAGGTGTTTCCTCTTCTAGTCATGGGTTATCTCAAACGTCTGTGTCAAGTCTCAGGCTTTTACAAGGTAGGGGTGTGCCACTTCCAGCCTGGCCCGTCTGTTGGGGAAGCCCTTGGATTTTCCTGTCAGCTTGTTAAGATCAGCAGTTAGAAAAAAGAGGGAAGAAGTGTCAGGAAAACCCAAGAGCGTAACAAGTTTAAAGCAGTAACCATTGAACCGTGTAAAACCTTATGAAGAAGACAGGGTGGTTGTATGGTAAAAGCCTCAACTGGAAGTACCGTTTGTCTCTTGAATACAGTATTACTAGCGCAGAGCATCATTGCAGAAACTTCTGCCTTACAAGAGCCTTGCAGACCCTGCCGGTGAGCAGGGAAAGCTAGCTGGAACAAAATGTTTTGGATAACCCACAGCAAGCTTTTTCCAGCTTTTCAGTTTTTATCTGAAAACAGATAAGAAATTGCCTGTTTCACATGTCCTTCTTTAATGTCAGTCCTCACATTAAAGCAGGACATGTGGCAGGTCGCTGACCCACAGGCCGGCCAACCCTGGGAAGCTTGCTGCTGCTACAGATTGTGCCAGGGTTAGGGCAGCCTCACCCACTTACCATGCAGGGAAAAAAAGAGGTTCTGGAGCTGCCCCCCACTCTGGGAAAAACAGCAGAGGCTTCCTGTGCCGAGGTGGCCAGGAAGCCTCTTCAGCCCTGTCTGGGCAGCAGTGTTGTTCTTCCCAGGAACTGGACAGAGGGTCTGTGTCCCTGTTGGTTTTGCTGGACCTCTCAGCGGCCTTTGATACTATAGACCATAGTATCCTACTGACCCATCTCTCTGGAATGGGACTTGAGGGCACTGTTTTACAGTGGCACCAGATCTTCCTCAAGGAGAGAATTCAGAATGTGGTGCTGGGAGATTCCTGTTTGACACTCTGGCCACTGACCTGCAGGAGCCCTCAGGGTTCTGTTTTGTCTCCTATGTTATTTAACATCTACATGAAACCACTGGAAGAGATTGTCCATAGTTTTGGGGTTCCGTGTCACCCGTATGCCAATGACATTACCTCTACCTCTTCTTGCCACCTAAATCTGAGGAAGCTGTTTCAGCTCTAAATCAGTGTTTTGTATCACAGATGGACTAGGTGAAGGTGAATACACTGAAACTTAATCTAGACAAGACAGAGGTGCCTCTGGTCAATCGAAAGGCAGATCAAGGGATGGGATGCAGCCTGTACTAAATGGGGTTACGCTCCCCCTGAAAACACAGGTGCGGAGCTTGGGGGTGCTCCTGGATTCATTTCTGAGCTTGGATGCCCAGGTTTCGGCAGTGGCCAGGAGTACATTTGCACAATTACAGCTAGTACGCCAGCTGCGTCTGTTTATGAAGAGATCTGATCTAGCCACTCTGACATAAGCCCTAGTTACTTCCCAGCTGGATTACTGTAATGTGCTCTATGCAGGGTTGCTGATGGAAAGTGTCAGGAAACTTCAGCGGGTCCAAAATGCAGCAGTCAGATTGCTAACTGGGGCTGGTTACAGGGATCACATAACCTGCCTGTTACATCGGCTCCTCTGGCTGCCAGTCAGTTTCCAGGAAAAATTCAAAGTGCTGGTTTGAACCTATAAAGTCCTAAATGGCCATAGTCCAAGCCATCTCAAAGACTGTATCTTTGGGGTAAAAATTATGAGCTGGCTTGGGTGTTAAGATCATCAGGAGATGTCTTTCTCTCCACCCCACTACCTTCACAGATGCGTCTCCCAGACTCTGGAACTCCCTCCCTCAGGAGGCCAGACTGGCCCCATCTTTGATGTCCTTCTGCAAGAAGGCAAAAACCTTTCTCTTCAGGCAGGCTTTCGCTCAGTGACTGGCTACATGGTGACTTTTAGATGGCTTGTTATGCATTACTGCTCTGACTGGGTCTTTAGTACTACTTGTGTTTACCAGTGGTATTTGTTTGTTCCTTTTTAATATTTGCATACTTATGACTACACCGTCTGAAAGTGTAGTTGTGGCCCCTATTTCACTGCATTTGTCAAACAGTTAAACCTCTCTCCTCAGTTTCTTTTCATTTTTGTTGGATACTGGGAGAAAAAGATAACATACCTGACATATAACAGCCTGCCCATCTATACGGGTAGCTCTCAGATTACCATCACAGCTTGTTGAAGTGCAATGTATATTTCTGGTCTGGTGTATACTTCTCTTTATATACTTTAAAAAACCCTTAAACCAGCTTTCTTGAATAAGATTCTTAACCACACAATATACTTTCCTAGATTACGCCATAAGATGTAAGCTATAACTTCACTTCATCAGTATTCATAACACATATATCTCTTGAAATGTCCAGTATAAAGTAATCCAAAGGACAGAAATGATTGTTCTTCTTCGTGGCCTCTGTGAATGCACACAATTGGGTTTAGACACTTGGTTACATGTGTCATCATTATAAACCAGTAGATGGTACAACTGGATACTTACATGTATTTTCTGGCTTAGTTCTTCCAGGTACCATATTCTGCTCTCACCATGTTTCTCACCACTGATCAGAAGCATCGCGATTCAGCAACAGCTTACAGTGAGTCTTAAATACAGTTTCTTCACTTGAAGTCCTTTAAGCTAGTGGTGGGTTGCTCCAGAGGTTTTTCTCACTTGCAAGTCACATGAGCCCTGATTCCAGGACGGCAATAACGAGGGACTTTAGGAATTGCAGACCCAAAACATATAGAAAACCATAATTGCCCATGACAGGTATAAACTTTATGTTCTATACTATGCTGGAGATGTGGTCAGGATTCAGGTACTTATTTTCATATTGGATGGAGTGTGAACTATTATTAGTAGTAGTATTAGTATTAGTATTATTATTGAAATTTTGGAAGATATTTTTAAAGAAATTGGACAAATTGCAAAAATAGCAGTAGAAGCTTCCCCCAAAAGAGCATTACTATCCATTTTTGATAAATGAGACTGGGCAAAAAAGGAATGGATCACCCAGATTAGTGATTGCGGAAGATTGGAAATCTAAGCATATCTTTCGAATACGTGAGTGGTATAATGGAGTGTGGGAATCAGTAGTTAATGATAAGTGTATGTGTGATGTGTGATATTTGATGTGTGATATTAGAATAAAAAAGGGAGAATAATTTTAAAGGAGAATAATTTTCTTGATACTTGGCAAGATTTTTTTGGATCTTCCGAAATATTGTTGAAAGGAGAGAGCCAGTTATGCAAACATGAGATAATGTCCTTTTAAATCAATTTGACTGAAATCAGATCCACCCTGACTTGCACATGTGTGTAATATGTGCTTTAGTTTGCATGTATAGTAGACCATTTTGCCATCCAGCTCCACATCACATGGCATATTCCACCCGAGGTTTCCTTAATCCTGGAAAGGAAAGGATGCTGTGACAAGAAGCAAGACTAACCTTGTAAAATAGGGAAGGCTAGTTCAAATGTAACAGCAAATGAACTGTTCATTTTAAATAAGTGATTTCTTCACCTGTCAGACTTCTTCGTCTCCTGCTTCCTCTTTTGGCGTACTTTACCATCTGCCTTGTATTGAAGGAATTCAGATTATGGTTGTTTCTTTCTCAGTACACAGAAACATGTGAAATGATTTGCCCAGTCTCACCCCTTCCCTTTGAAAAATAAAAAAGATTGGTCTGGGTGCTTCTTGGATCAAGGAAACAGAAGCATTTAGTTATAGTTCATGGTTTTGTTCTTTCTTATATATAGTATGGAGCTACATCTCCGTACCTCTTGTCTTCAGAGAACCGGAAATGGAGGAGAGGGAAAGGTGGCTAATGTAGGAAGTAACAAGGAAGGAAGGGAAGCTCTTGAAGACTTTGAGAGGTGGAAAAATCCTCTAAGCTTAGTAGCAGGTACAGAGCATGCTCCCCATAAACACCCTGTGTGAAAGCTTGCAAGCTTGTATTTTTCTTACACCTTACCTTATGGTGTTATGCAACCTATAGTTGACCACCACTTCATCTGGATCAGCAAATTGTTGCTTCTGCTTGCCCTCAAAACAAGATGTGGTCTGAAAATAGTTTTGATTCTGCTTTGGAATAGACTATTTCTGGCTATGGATTGCTACCAACCAGGAAGGGACCTGGAGCATGCAGGGAGAGAGACAGAGGTGGACAAAATACCCAGCTTGAGGCTTGCTCATTCATTCATTCATTATTTTATTTATGATTTATGTAATGTCAAACTATTATTTGGTGTCTTGTTTGTGAACCGTGGTCATGAATCAAGACCACCCTGGTTTGAATTCTGTTGGAAAGTGAATGAATTACCTAGTATAATCTTGTCTACTTAAGTCCATGCTACAACAAACCGTAGTCCTTTAAGGCAACCATTCTCAACTTTCTTTTTTTTTTTTTTTCCATAGCCATAAGCACAATATGAAAGAAATATAGGCTGAATCAGGATTGTCTAAGCCGCATAACAAACCTTATAAGGTGGTGTGTGAAGAATTGTTTCCAGCCTGTGACTCCCTTCAAATGTGCCACCTGTAGCATCCAATGTATTAATAGTTTATATTATTTGTGGTTTTGTCCACAGTTAGTGGTTTGCAGCATTTTCTCTCCTCCACCTTAGGAATGGCATTTGAAATTCTTGGAACGCTGGTTGGAGCCACTCTGCAAGGGCAAATTGTCGCTGGGGCTCACACCTCTGATCACTGTAGCTACAACCGCACCACAGATCTGCAAGAAAGCAATTCCACCATCCTAGACCCATCTCATGGGGTGAGTTGAAAAAATGTTGAATGTTTTTTAAGGAGGGATACTTTATCTCAGCTATGCAAATACAGTATTTTCTTTATTATAGTGACCTTAGTTAGAAGAAAGACAACATTTCTTGGTGGATGACCTACGCCGAGAACTGGACAGGGAGATTGCTGTAACGCGCTCTATGTGGGGCTGCCTTTGAAGATGGTTTGGAAACTTCAGCTGATGCAAAACTCTGCAGCCAGACTACTGACTGGGGCCAGCTACAGGGAGCGTATAACACACCTGTTACAAGAACTGCACTGGCTACCAGTCCGTTTCTGGGCCCAATTCAAAGTGCTGGTCATTACCTATAAAGCCCTATACAGCTTGGGTCCAGGCTACCTAAAGGACTATATCTCCCTATATGCGCCTTCTTGGCGATTAAGATCAGCAGAGGAGACCCTCCTCTTGGTCCCATTGCCAGCACAAGCACAGCTGATGGGGACACGGGAGAGGGCCTTCTCGGTGGCAGCTCCCAGGCTACGGAACGCTCTCCCTCGGGAGATCAGGATGGCCCCTTCCCTTTCATCCTTCCGAAAAAAGCTAAAGACTCAACTCTTCAGGCAGGCTTTTAACAATTACAACTGAATCCCTGAACCCCATTTCAGCAGATAATTTTCATCTTTTCCATGTTTTAATGTTTTAATCTTTTAATTTAATTTTTAAATCATACATTGTTTAATTTATCTTTTAATATTTATCTTATTGTGTTTTTAAATTCTGTGAATTTTTTAAGGTTGTGAGCTGCTTTGGGTCCCTTGTTGGGAGTAATGAGGCATAATAATAATAATAATAATAATAATAATAATAATAATAATAATAATAGTAGTAGTAGTAGTAGTAGTAGTAGTAGTAGTTTCTGTGAGGAAACATGATTTGGTCAGTGCAGGTAGTCCATATATCAAGGCAGATTACAGCTGTTTGACACAAGGACAACAAACTCATTAAAATGGTTTCTGCTCCTAAATGTTTTTAAAGAAGTTGTATGGAGCTTAGTAGGAGGTATTTCTCGTTCTATATTTCAGTATAATTGGAAATTGGTGTGTGTTGGGATCTTCATAGAAGATGGCATGGCACAATGTTTAGCACAGAGTTCCTTGCTTATCTAGAAGCATTGTTATCTTTTCTATCCTTGTGCTCCAAGACATGGCATTTTAGTCCTTCAGAGTCATATTTTGTTTCAGATACCACAAAGAACTAGATCTACAATACAGGTCTTATACAGAATTGTTAACAGTGTTCACAAGTTTAGCCATATGCCAAGTACAGTTTTTTAGAAATAAACAAAAGATAAGAAAAAGTCCCAACAAATCCACTACTTTTTGCTATTGGCACGCTATTTTGTACCATCCAATATAAAGTAGTTGGACCAAAAAGGAATGCTTGTGCTACTTTTCATGGAACCATGATGTAGAGAAATGCCATATTAGTTGACAGTAGATAGTCCCGGGGTGGGGGTGGGGGGGCAAAGATATTCTTATTGCAACCAGGAAATAAACCACAATTCGATCCTGTCAAAGTCTTTTTAAAAATAAGCTTGTGCATGAGGGTTAAAAAGAAAATTAAAAATAGACGAAATTCTAACATAGCATGTCTTGCTCTGCTCTTTGAGCGGAAGGGAAAACAGATAAAATAGCAGGCCCACAATCATATGTGGTGGACGTGCAATAGGACCAAGGACTTTTAGAAAATGATCCATGAAATAATAGAGAAAATTTTAGGGGTTAAAATTGCTTTGACACCAGAAATCTTCTTATTGAATATATTACCAACTACACTCGAAAAAAACAAGACCTACTTGACCTTACACCTGATAACGGCAGCTAGAATTGTATATGCCAGTAAGTGGAAGACTACAAAGGTACTGACAAAGAAGGAATTTATTGAGAAGATTTTGGAACTAGCAGAAATGGATATTTTGACAGATACACTAAATGACAGACTGGATAATAATAAATGGGAACCTCTTTATATCTGGATGAAATCTACATCAACTTAAGTAGAATAGATTAGATTAATACTATGTTAGAGAGTATAAGACAAGATTAAATGAATGGAACATATTGTAATAAATCACTCTGGTTGCAACAGATAGAAAAGTAGAAAAAATACAATTAAAAAAATATTTAAAAAAAACAGCAGGCCCACAAATCTTTTTACTGTTGGCCTTCTTGGTCTCTTCCATGACCACCAGCTTAAAGTTTTTTTTAACTCTCACACTGTGTCCACCTGAACATTTCAATGCACTCTAGATCTTGGGTATCTGTTTTAGGGTGTGTCTACACAAGGAAATCATCCTCACTTGGATTGGGTTAAAGGAGGCTCAGAAGGCTTACTTGGAAGTGCACTATGGCTATGGCGTTTAAATAGATTCTTCCGTTTAAATGCAAACGTGTACTTTTCCAAGTTCACGTTCAGGATGAGAAACCACACAGCACCTCAGATTGCTCTGGTTCTTAAAAGTACAAAAGTTAGGTTCTTGCGAAAAGCTTGGAGAAGGAAACAATGTCTGTTTTTATTCTGTTTTTATTTCTTTGGAAAAGGGATAGGGCTGAATTGGATAATAACAGAAATAAAAACTGTTGGGAGGAGATACAAAAGGGAAAGTTTTGGGGCAGAGGCAACAGGAAAAGAGGGACACGCATACACAGCACCCCTCCTTTGGATTTAAGGAGGGATCAGGTTGGCTGGCAGTTAGCTTTACATCATGTGGTCACCTAAAAATAGATCACACTTCACTGCGCTGTCTGTGGACCAAAACAAGGGATCAATTGTGGTGTTGTCACTCTCTTGGGTAGTGTGGATTAGTTACTAGACACAGGTTGGGTACCGTCTCACCAAAAGAGACCACAGAGGCCTCCTCTGTCCCTCTTCTTCTATCTAGTCAAGGCAGTTTTGTTCTGGAAGGCAACGGAGGTGGTGGTGGTTTGGTTTGGTTTTTTGTTTGTTTTAATCTGCTGAACATTCAGGGTTTTTTTAAATAGTTTTTTTTCTTTGTTATGTAGTAGTATTATCTTCAGAAGTACTAGTTTTTGCTTTACAAACTGTACTTCTGGCCTCAGTTCAGTCATTTTACCTTCTGGAGAGAGTTAAGACTTGATTTGATCTAGAACCCTCCTTCTATAATAGCCCTTAGTCTCCTTAAAGCATCGCACTTCACGAGGACTGAATACTTAATCAGCCTTTTCTCTTGTTGAATTAATCTTTCATTTGAATCGATCCTTCCCCACCTGCTCGGAGTGGGTTTAGATCAATCCTCCGAGTTCCCTTCGCTGGCTAAGGTCAGAAGCAGACAGCTAGAGATAGCTAGTGATGCGAAAAGGGAAATCCTTAACTAATGAAGGTGTCTAGGTTTCACAGCTGGAGCTTCTCTCACCTCAGGAGTCTGAAAATTAAGCTTGCTTTGTTTGATGATTAAGTCCAGAAGGCCAGACACTGGATTTTTCTGATTTTACAAACCTGAAAAAACTGCTTTAATAACCTCTCTGCAACGTTAGTGTGTTTTCAGGACTAGTTATAGGCTGTCTGCCTGTTTCTGACAGAAGCCTATTTTCAAGTCCCTGAAACCTGTTACTGGGCCCTTGCGCTACAAACTATGGAATATTTTCTTTCCTTCCTCCAAATCTTTTGACCACCATTAAATACAACTCCTTTGAGTATAAGCATCACTTTATGATCTGAACATATTCAAAATGAGCCTTTCAGACAGTTGTTGTTTCTATGGGTCATCAAGTCATTTCTGACAGAAGGCTTGTTCATATAGGGATTTGTCCCGCTATTTGGTGCCTTGTGGGAGTGAACTTGCGGCGTACTCACTAGAGCAGACCAGTTTGCTCGCAGGGCATCCCAACCCACACCTTTTTGGGCCCCTGTCATGGGCTTCTTCCTCTCCCCCGCTTTCCCCCCCCCTTTTTCTTTTTGGTTCGGGTTGGTACGCTCTAGCTTAATCCATTTCCAGTGCATGTGATTGCTGTGAGCGGAATAAAATTGAGTCTTGCAGTTGTCAAACCTGTCAAGGCTCCTTCCGGTTGGAATTTCCAGTTTGGTGAAGTGGCTTAATAAATGGGCTGCTTCAAGATACCGGCAAATTGAACACTTCCCCGCTCCTCTTCTAGTGTTCAGAAGACAAATATAAACATGGTGTGGCGTTCGCACCTCGTGGCCCCTGCCTGACTCTCCAAACACAGAGCACACGAAGGCAAACTAATACTCCTTTTCACCCGCTGCCACCAGTTGATCACTAAATCAACATTACTTATGGAAGGATGAAGATGAAGGTCCAAACTTCACTGTCTTTTAAATAAAACTTTTTTATTGATTACAGATGTTTGATAATTAATCATAGGTAACTTCTACAGGTTTATTTATCATCAATCTCAACCTTCTATTTGTTATAACAGTTCTTATTCACTCTTCACACTAATCACACCTCAGATCTCCCAAATACCACACACTCTCTCTCTCTCTCCACTCTCTTCTCTCTCTTGACTCAGACTCAGACTGACTGTTTCACTCTCTGACTCCGCCTCTTTATTACATATCTCTCGGCTCCGCCTCTCAGGAACATTAGCCTGCAACATGAATATGCATGACTTCTTAACATAATAAGGGTGAACGCTACATACCTCCCCCCTTAAATATGTTTGTTTGGGAGGGGAAACGCGTTTTTCCTCCTAAACAAACAGGCACAATTGCATTAAACTTTACTTACCATATAACACAATTCTATAGGCAATATCACATTTAGTATAACAATTACTATACCTTATACACTAAACATTTCACTACTATTCAATAATATACTTTACCTTATCAGTGACACTTTTTATTTTACATTTAACATTACCAACCTTACAGAAATCACAATCAGAATATTTTTACATAAATTTATTTTATTTTACATAAAATAATTAACTAGTAGTCCATTCCAGTTTCTCTTGGAAGTTCTTGAATTTCTTCACATTTTTGTCCATCAATATTCAATTTTTCATCACATTTACAAACAGAACATTTATTATACATTATCAGCTTGGTTTATCTCCCCCCCATCAGTCATTGGGCTTTCGAGGCACGATCTGAGTCTCTTTTGCCAAGTCCATGTTTGCAATGTCCAAGTCTCTCACCTTCCCGTGGTAGTAAGGTGCGCCGTGGACTGGTCTGGTCGTTATCACCTCCTTCAGCTGGTCACAAGACTGCTGGCACTCAGGGGTCCCTCTGTTGATCACTGGCTCCTTCTTCCGCGATCTCTTCCATCGACTGGCGGTCATCGGCCACTTGGTTGTCCACTGGATGTCGTCTGCTGGTCGTTTCTTAGTGATGTCTGCTTTAAGTCTGGCTCGGGGCTTCACTTTCTCAGCTGGGGAAAGGGTAGGCAGTTCCCTCTCCTTCTCCCGAACAACTTTGGATGCGTCCCTCTTTAAGGCATCAGGGCTTACATATTCCTCCTCACTCACACATTCACTCACAGGTATTTTTATTACAAAGTTTTCCCTATGTGGGGGACCACTATCACGGGTCACTTTAAGACTCTCAGGTGAGTGTTGTTCAAGTGCAATCTTAAACGATTGGTTTGTTTTAGATGCACTGAGCGTATTATCTGATTCTGTTTCTTCATTCAGTGATACACTAGATAGGGGGTTGCCTTGCAAGGTCTTAAGGTCTGCTGGTTCCGCCCCTGCCAAAAGCAATTTTCTCCCCTCTATAGTTCTCAGTTCTGATACTTGGTCCTCAGGACAGAATACTCGTTCCTGGGCCTCATACAAGCCTTTCTCTTTTTCAGGAGTATTTCCCAAGCTTGGCTCTGCCACTTCTAAGGACTTTTTCCTATATAAAAGCTCCTTATCCAGGCAAGACCTTTCAGGGCATTCAGGAGATAATAAAATGGGTGTACTGGTGGCTGTTTCAAAGCAACTCACCAAACTGATTTCCTCCTTCTGCTCCTGGGCCAAACTATTTTTATTTGGGGTTTTCACAAGCATGAGATCAGTTTCTAAGAGACTTTCTCCCTCCAGGCTTCCCTTTGCTACTGTAACCATTTCTGCTGCAGTGGGTGATTCCTGGCCCCCTGGTGAGCGTGCAAGTACAAAAGCACTCTTAACATGCTCTCTCAAATGTAAACCCGCTCTATCTGTCAGGTCTTTATCAGTCATAGACCTCTCTGGGTGTTCAGGGGTCAGAGGAATGGGATTCTCTCTAACTTTAGTAGTACAATCCTTTAAAGTACCATCTTCCTTCAGTTCATCGATACAGGAAGGATCATTAGGGTTTTTCAAAATAACCTTATCAGCCATTTTGGTTACTTCATGGTTCTTTTCTAACTTGGGGCATCCCTGGATAGATTCAGAGGTTTGGGATTCCATTTTTCCCTCAGGGATTGCCAACTGCCCTCTCAGGGAACCTGTTACTTCACAAGCACTCTGCACATGCTTAGTGAGATCTAGCCCAATTAAACAAGGTGCAGGAATTTGATCAGAGATTGCCACATCCCAATTTCCGGTCCAATCTCTATAGTTTATTTTCACTTTAGCCATGGGTAAAATCACTGTAGTAGAACTTATTCCCTTAATGGTAACAGTCTGGTTTGGGAGAATTTGTTCTTTAGGAATCACCTCAGGATGACACCTAGTGATATTAGAACAAGTATCAACCACTCCTACATAAGACTTTCCATTAATAATAATCCTCTCACCAGGGTTATGAACTAAAATATCTTCTGCCTGTACCAGAAAACAATGAACAACCTGGGCTAGTGGCAGATCAGAATTTTCTGTTGTGCCAGTTGCCATGGAGACAGAACTTTGGCCACGGTTTCCCTCAGAGGCCTCCATAGTTCCCAAGCAGTATACTTTCTTGGTCTGGCCATTATTCTCCATATTTTTAGGTTTATTTTTTGTACAATTGAATTGTAAATGACCAGGCTGGCTGCAGTTATAAAATTTATAATTCCTTCTCTCATTCTGAGGAGATCTGGTAAATTTTTCCTCAGAATTCATTTGGTTCTGATGACTAGGCCGTGCTAATCTAGATGAGGCACCACCCTGGCCTTCATTCCCTGATGTTTTTCTGGGGTACTGTTTGTTGAAAGGTTGGTTGAAGGGTTTCTTATGGTTGTCCCAGGTTGGCTTGTTAACTTTTACCTCAGAGAATCTGGGGTCTTTGTACTCTCTAATATGATCTGCCTGTTCACCAGCTTTTATTAGAGTTTTAGGATTTTTGTCCCTAACTAGATAGCGCAATTCCCCAGGTAAAATAGAGTAAAATTGTTCCAATCCTATCACAATTTTCATCTCTTCTAGAGAGGTAACTTTTTCACGTGTCATCCATTTGTCCAGATACTGGTGTAACTTAGACACCAACTGAGCATACGATTCTTCCGGTCTTTTAGTAAGGGCACTAAATTTTCGCCTGAGGTGTTCTGCATTTATGCAATATCTGGAAAATACTATTTTTCTATAGGCTTCAAAATCTCTAGCCTGTTCTAGGGCAATCTGAGAATAAATCTCAAGCAATTCTCCACTGATTTGTGACCTCAGAACAATCATCCTTTCACTATCTCTGATATTAAAGTCCCAACAGTCGCGCTCAAAAGCGATAAGAAAAGATTCAGGACAGTCCCCTTTTTTATATTGGGGAAATTTCTTAAGATCTATTTTAGCCAGAATTCCTTCATTGGAGCTGTTATTATTGTTATTATTTTGAGAGGATAATTCTAATTGTCTCATTTGTAATTGAAACTCCCTTTCTTTCTGTCTGGCTTCTTGCTCCAATGCCATTTGTCTGGCCTCTTGCTCAAATGCCATTTGTCTGGCCTCTTGCTCAGCTTTGAGCTGTAGTTCCTGAGCCTTTTCTCTAATTTCTAATTCCCTGGTTCTTTCTTTGATCTCTAATTCTTTAAGCTTGAATTCCTGTTGTAACCTCCATTTTTCAAACTCTTGGGAGCTTAGGACACCTGGTCTTTCTGAGGCATTTTCTTCAGTCTCCAACTGCTCTCTTGGAGTTAAAGGGTCACCATTTCCCTCCATTTCCTGAGGTAATAAACTTAGTGCCTCTTGAGACTCAGTTTCCACCATTACTGGTCTTCTAGTTCCTTTGGGAGGCATATTTATCTGAGTTACTGTCTTGAGTGTGTTTATACTGATTTTATAATGGAACTGTCTTCTTTTACTTCCAGTCACTGAAATAATGTCTATTTCAAGCCTTTGCCTTTTCTTCTCTTCCCTCAGATCTGCTCTGACCCCTGGCTTCTGCTTTTTAAACTCTCAGAGCCTTGACTCTTAAGCTAGCCCACTGGGTCTTCAAATCTTGAGGTAAATACACAGGAATTTTCTCTCAGTCGTTCCCTATCTTAGACCCCCCCCAGATCTGGGTTCAGAAGCCCCCACCACTAAGCTTTTCCCAAAAGCTCTAGTGGGTAACCAAACTTCTTTACCACTATTAGCGCAAAATCGCGGAAATCAGTAGAATCAGCAGAGTAATGTCCAGTCCAGGCGGTCCAAATAAATCACACACACGCTGGCAGCTTCTCCCAACACCAATCGTGTATTTACAGGATATATACAGAAGTGCAGTCTGGCAGCATAACAGGATAGCATTCATCACAGAGCAGGAAGATACATCTACTGTACAGGTTCACACATATATACTTATGCACATCTGCCTGTGGCCAATCACATTAGACATTGCATCATGTATGAGTCAGCACTCATGAGTCATCATGACTCAGCATTATTACACACCTGTTCATCATGGCTGCTCATTAATACACTTTGTTCTGCTCAGGCCTGGAAATTTTCCTTGACACCCCTCCTAATTTACGCCTGAGCAGAGCATATACCCAATTCTTCAGTTATTTCCTTATGTTTTTGTATACTCAGGGGTTTTGTCAAAATGTCAGCTACATTTCTCTCTGTCTCGCAATATTGCAACTCAATTAACTTTTATTTTATTGTTTCCCTGACATTATGATACTTTATATCAATGTGCTTACTTCTGCTCCGCATCTTTTCAGTGGTCGCCATATGAATGCATGTGGTATTGTTTTCATATACCTTTATGGCCTGATCCACTACAACTCTTAAATCTGTGATTAACTGTTTGTACCACACAATTTCTGAACATAGTTCTGATAAAGCTGCAAACTCTGCTTCAGCTGTTGAAGTAGCGATGGAATTTTGCTTTCTTGACTTCCATCCTACTAACGTATTTGCAAACATTACAGCAAACCCAGACACTGATTTTCTATCTGTTGCATCATTTGCCCAATCACTGTCTACATATGCTATTAACTTTAATTCATTTGAAGGTTTTATGATTAGACACTTGTCAAGTGTTCCTTTCAAATATCTGAATACTCTTTTTACTCCTTGCCAGTGTTTTAATGTAGGTTTAGACACATGTCTACTGAGGATGTTTACCACTGCAGCAATGTCTGGTCTTGTCCAATTTGCTAAATACATCAGACTTCCTATTGCTAATTGGTATATTTCTTGATTTTCAAACTCCTTACTCTCAGTTTCTGATTTCTGAAAATCCACTATCATTGGAGTTTGAACACTTTTACATTCTTTCATGTTATACTTTTCTAGCATTTGTTCTATTTTCATCTTTTGACTTAACACAAAACCTTTGTCTTGTTTTTGGATTTGCACCCCCAAATAATTTTGTATTGGGCCTAGGTTTTTCAATTTGAATTCCTTTTTCAGCTGTCTTTCAAATAAAACTATTTGGCTTTGATCCTTAGACATAAAGCATATGTCATCGACATAGGCTAATAATATATTTAGTTCTTCTCCATATTCTTTTACATACAGATCTGCCAAACTGTTCTTATATTTTAACTTTTCCAATGCTGAATGTAAACACTGATTCCAATTCCTCGCCGATTGTTTCAACCCATAAATAGCTTTGTTTAATCTGTATACCACTCCTGGTTCAGAGCTTTCAAAACCAGGTGCCTGCGCCATGTATAACTCTTCCTGTAATTCTGCATTTAAATAAGCAGTTGTAATGTCAAAGTGGTTTACTATGTAGTTTCTGGAAGCAGCCAAAGTTAAAGCCAACCTCATTGTTTCTGCTTTTACCGTTGGCGAAAACACTTCATCATAATGCACATTTTTCTTTTGTGTGTACCCCTGAGCCACTAATCTTGCTTTGTACCTGTAATCCCCATTGTTTTGCAATTTTCTTTTATAGACCCATTTGCTACCAATTACCTTATGTTCTAGTGGCAACTTTGTCTCTGTGAACACTCCATGCTCATCCATGGACTTTAATTCCTCTTTCATGGCCTGTTGCCATTTCTTTTTCTCTATTTCTGGAAGAAGCATCACTTCCTCAAAATTCTTGGGCTCTTGGTATATATGACATACTTTTATTTCCCCTACACCAAACCTTGTTGGAGGGATTCCTTTATTAGCCCTTTCAGACCTTCTGGGGATTTGTGGCTCTTCTTTAATTGCAGGCTGACTCACTACCTGACTACAATCTTCATCATCCTCTTCTTCTGAGGTGCTTTGGCTTGTACTTTCTTCAGCCTCTTCCTTTGGCTCTATCTCATTTCCCTGATTTTTCTCTCTCTTATGGGAATGTATACTTGGGAATTTGCGTGTACCTTGTCCCAGTTCTCATGCTCACAAAAATTTGCTGACCTGGAGATTACTGCATTTTTGTTTCCATCCAGGAAACGATATGCCTTGGACCCTCTTTCATAGCCCAAGAACCTCATTTTCTTAGCTTTTGGTCTCCCTTTTCTTCTGGTTTCTTTTGGTACGTGCACCCAGGCACTACACCCAAACACCCTCATATGTTGTAAAGAAGGCTCTCTCCCATACAACATATAATATGGGGTTTGCTCTATAGCTGAAGAAAACAGTCTGTTTACAATATAATTCGAAGTTAACAACGCTTCTCCCCAGTACCCATGACTCATATTAGCGTCTGCTAATAGAGCATCCTTCATTGTTTGCAGAACTCCATTCCTACGCTCTGCAACCCCATTTTGGAAAGGAGAATATGGACTGGTCTTTCTGTGAAATATTCCTGTATTATTTAGCCATGTCTGGAACTTTCCTGACCTAAATTCAGACCCTCTATCTGTCTGTATTTGAGCCACTTTCCGGTCATAACGTTTTTCCACAAATTTCACCCAATTTCTGAAATGGTTGAACACCTCTGCTTTGTTTTTCATCAACTAGCAGAAAGAATAGCGTGTATAGTCATCTACAATGACTAGAACATACTTCGCTCCTCCCATAGATGGCGCAAAAGGCCCAGTTATGTCAGCATAATTAGCAGAACTAACTGAAATGGCCTTTTTGTCTGACTGGTTTGTTCTTTGCTTTTTGGACTTTCCTTTGATTTTGCAAGCTTACACACATTACAGTCTAAGTAATTCTTATAAGGCTTCATTTTTACACCTTTAGACAAGCTTTCCATTTTCTGAATCACTCTAAAATTTGCATGACCAAGCCTTCTATGCAACAAGTGGGCACACTGGTCATGTTGAGGTGTGTTCCTAACCATGGCATGTTTCACAGTGTTCTGTGTTTTACCTTTTAACACATATAAATTATTTTCTAGCTTTGCTGAGGCACATATTTCGTTTCCTTTCTTAATTGTACAAGTGCTATTAGCAAATGACACTGTATAACCTTCCTTATCAAGACTAGACACACTAAGTATATTACAGTCCAGTTTTGGAACTAATAAAACATCTTTAAGTTTCTTTCTCAGACCTGGTACATACACAGTCCCTTCTCCAGTGACGGCAGACTTTTCTCCGTTTGCAAGGCTCATGAAGCTGTGCTCCGAAGCACCTAAAAAAGAAAACAAGTCTTTTTTGTTAGTTAGATGGCACACAGCTCCACTGTCCAGGATCCAGCTGGTGACCTTGGCTTTATCAGCAGCCTGTACAAGAGAAATCCTCCCTTGTTTCTTTCTTTTGCTTCTGTGACCAGCTTCTTTGCAGTCTCTCTGTAAATGCTTTTCAGAACCGCATTTAAAACAGTGTCTCACAGTCAAAGCCTTCGTCTGCTCTCCCCTCCTGGAAGCAGCTCTCCTCCGCTGTGGGCTGTCATCTCTCACTTTATTTTCGGATCTTTCATTTCTCCGTTGCTCCTCCTCTAGCAGTCTGCCAGTCAGGTACTCAAGTGTTAAATCATCTTCTGGCATGGACTCCAAGCTCGTCACTAATACATCATAGTCCTCCGGGAGACTGCTCAAGATTACATACACTTGGTGGCTTTCCGTAAACTGTATGCCTCTTTGCTGAAGCTCTATAAACAGGTTTTTCATTTTCTGCAGGTGCTCAGACATACTCCCGTCTCGCTCTAGTCTGGATCTATACAATTTTCTGGTCAGAGACACCTTTGTTCCTGCTGTATCTCTAACATAAATTCTTCTCAGAGATTCCCAGCATTCTCTAGCCGAGGTCAGTCCACGCACATGGATTAACTGGCTGTCCTCCAGGCATAGAATTATCGTGGTTAAAGCCCTTTCATTCTGTTTTTCTTCCTCCTCATCTAACGCGGGGGGGGATTGGATACAATCTGCCACAAGTCCTCCCTTCTTAATAAGATTTCGGCTTTAACCGCCCATGTCTGATAATTCTTTTCATTCAGCCTTGTTAAGGGAAAGCCTCCCATGCCTGCTGCCCCAAACGACTGCATGCTTCTGTCTTTTTTCTCGGTCCTCCGTTTTCTTTTCCTTCCTGGGCTCTCAACGGCAGAACTCTCACCTCCCTGGACTTCTTCCATATTCCTCTGTGGCACCCACTGGTACTCACCGGCCTCCTTGGCGCAAGGCAGTTGTCGCAGGGCGCGTCGCTGGGCCCAGAACCCCTTGTTAGCGCAAAATCGCGGAAATCAGTAGAATCAGCAGAGTAATATCCAGTCCAGGTGGTCCAAATAAATCACACACACGCTGACAGCTTCTCCCAACACCAATCGTGTATTTACAGGATATATACAGAAGTGCAGTCTGGCAGCATGACAGGATAGCATTCATCACAAAGCAGGAAGATACATCTACTGTACAGGTTCACACATATATACTTATGCACATCTGCCTGTGGCCAATCACATTAGACATTGCATCATGTATGAGTCAGCACTCATGAGTCATCATGACTCAGCATTATTACACACCTGTTCATCATGGCTGCTCATTAATACACTTTGTTCTGCTCAGGCCTGGAAATTTTCCTTGACAACCACAGACCTCTGTCTAAAAGGTACCCTTGACTCAAGAAAATTCTCTTTTAAACTCAGGCTTGACTGGACTTCTTCGTATCCCACCGCTGGACACCAGTTGTGGCGTTCGCACCTCGTGGCCCCTGCTTGACTCTCCAAACACAGAGCACATGAAGGCAAACTAATACTCCTCTTCACCCGCTGCCACCAGTTGATCACTAAATCAACATTACTTATGGAAGGATGAAGATGAAGGTCCAAACTTCACTGTCTTTTAAATAAAACTCTTTTATTGATTACAGATGTTTGATAATTAATCATAGGTAACTTCTACAGGTTTATTTATCATCAATCTCAACCTTCTATTTGTTCTTATTCACTCTTCACACTAATCACACCTCAGATCTCCCAAATACCGCACTCTATCTCTCTCTCCACTCTCTTCTCCCTCTTGACTCAGACTGACTGTTTCACTCTCTGACTCCGCCTCTTTATTACATATCTCTCGGCTCCGCCTCTCAGCAACATTAGCCTGCAACATGAATATGCATGACTACTTAACATAATAAGGGTGAACGCTACACATGGCTTTTCAGCCAGGCCTTTGACAACCTTTTTTTTTTAATTTACAATATTTTACCCTACCTTTTTCCTTAAAAGGACACAAGGTGGCTTACAACAATTAAAAGAAAATATTTAAAAGTTAAAAACACTAAGTATGCAAATATTGAAATTTAACAAGTATTATGTTAAAAATGGTAAATAAAATCAATACTAAAAACGCATTTAAAAACAACAGAGCACAAGAGTCCATTAAAAAAAAAAAAACATCTCAGGACACCAGTCACTAAGGAAAAGCCTGCCTAAAGAAAAAGTCTTTGCCTGCTTGCTATTCCTATTTAGTTTTTTGATAGTTTGATTTTTATTGTTTAAAAATAGTCATCGCCATCTTGGGATTTGGGTTTGTGTGTTTGTGACACAAGAGGTTTATAGGGGTGGGTGTTCTTTTCCTTTTGATGTTTTACTTTATGTACTCTTTCGGTTTAAGCCACATAGAGTAGTGGCCTGCCACTAAATGCGCAGGGTAACGGTTTAATAACTAACGTGATTGATTGATTGATTGATTGCTTTGCATCTGCTGCCCATTGCTGATGCACTGAATCACTGAGATTTTTTTAAAAAAAGTTTTTTGCCTTTGTGTGAAGTGCTGATTGAAACCGTGACTGCAGGCAGTTTCTGGATCGGCACTACACACAAGCCAAAGAAAAAACATTTTAAAGATTTAATCTAAGTGATTCCATGGATCAGCAGTGGTCTAGCACAGGCAAAAATAATAATTTTGCTTCTCCTGCCTCCTCTGTAGAGGAGCAGGGGAAGTGTTCGATTGACAGAGAAAGGAACTGGAGGGTCGCTTGAGGTTGATATGTCATTTGGATGTGAGGATCATGGCAAATAGCTCCTTCTCCTGACTTCAAGTGACCCTATTTAGACTGCACCAGCCTGCACCAAAAAGGCCGGTGCAGTTGGACCCTTAGAGTGACTGAAATAAGGTTTTCAAGGTATGTGAGACATTCAAGGAGTCATTTACTATTGCCACCTTCCCAAGTAAGTTTCCGTGGTCAAGCAGGGATTTGAACCTAGGCCTCCTGCAGCCTATTCACTATAGGTATTGTATCCATGGAAAGTAATAGTCGTCCTTTGTAGAGGCTAATCCTGAATCATGGACAACACGGCCTTAGTTATACTCTTGAAGGTGGTTACAGTCATGTGACAGACCTTCCTTTACAGGCAAATATGAAAGGAACAAAAGTGGATGGGGTTTGGTCTAAAATAAATATTTAAAGTGGTCACATAAGCATGCATGACACTTCACAGCAGAACCCTGAAACAAAGGCCTATATCCCAAAGAAATCCCAGTTTGGATTTAGTGGGAAGAATAGGGAGGAGGAGGGCTAAACAAAGGGATGAGTATAGGTAGATGTGGCTAAACATTGTTAGACACTATTGCAGTTGTGCATGAAAGGTCTCGCTGTATATTGGGATTGATGTGAATGCTGAATTCGCAGGTGAATACTGAAGTCAGCATCAGAAGTTTGATTCCAGCGCTGGGTTGTTGTTGTTGCTTTTAATGTACGGGTCTGTTTCACAAGTGTATATTTGCATATATGGTAGTGACAGATTTACTGCCCCTCATCAGGTTCCCAGAGAGGTAATCATGCACCCCCCAGATATTTGAGTATATAGTTCAGTGCTAGCGCTTGCTTGCTCGTATCCCTGCTCTGTTCTTTTTGCACCTCAGCCATTCCCAGAGAGATCTCTGCATTTTTTTATTTTTTATTTTTGATCAAAGCATCAGCCAGCTCCCTGGAATGATCAGCCAGCTTTCTCCTTTGCAAATGGGATGGCTAGCCATAACAGTACTGTTAGCTGGATGCATAATTTGCCCTGAATTTGAGACCGATCTCAGTATTTTGTACATGATCCATCTTGTGTTGTTGGCCATATTTTCTCTATACAGCAGCCTTAGATTTAAGCACTAGACTGGTTACCATAGGTGACCGTGAATCACAGGCGCACAAGAACATAGAATGGCATGCAGGTGAGTGGGTGGGGGTGTCAGAGCAGGAGAGGAAGGCCAGCATCAAAACCTTGTGGACTCCCATCGCCATTTCCTCCTCTGTGCCCAGCAGGAAAACACAGCTGTCCTGTTTTACCTCAGCCAGCCCCAGCAAAAAAGATATTGCAGCCTTCTTTATAATAAAGCTGCTTTTCAATATTTCCTTTTTGAAACGGCTTTTGGTTGGTTGTTAGTCTTAAGTGATGATGAAATGGAGTTTTTTTTACTTGTGTCATTTGACTGAAATATGCTCTTCTCCCCACCCCACCTCCCTGCTTTACCATCACTTGCTTTAAAGGAAAAAGTCTACATGATTGCAGCAGGAGCGATTGGAGGCATATACCTTGTTGGCTTTGTGGCTCTTTTCTTTGGCGTGAAAGAAAAAGTTGGTGAGTGGGTTGGAAATTTTACAAACATTCGTATACATCTTATTTCCTGCTTTCAAAATACGACATCATAGATCCGCCCTGCTCTCTACAGATCCTTATGCCTTAAACACAGACAAAAGGGTTCCCTTCTTTAAGGGACACTTGCTTGCAGTGAAGCATCAGCCCTACGTGAAACTGACAGTGTCCTTTCTCTTGATCTCAACAGCAGTCCAGGTAAGTCCTGCGCGAAAGAGAACTTGTACCACCTGAGCTTGTCTGAAAGATGCGTCAGGTGCGATATGAAAACATGGTCACTTTCTCAGCAGTCCAGCAACTCCTTCTTCTGGAGCACAGCTGCGAGACAGGACCTGAGTTCAGATTGCTGAGGAATCAGAGATGGCGCGCGGGGGGGTGGGGGCAGGGGGAGGCATGCCAGTGCCCTCTAAGAGTGCACTACCCCCAAAGTTCCTCAAAGGAGGGAGAGGAAGCAACAAGCCCACAACAGCTAGGATTTATTTCAGATGGATGGGGAAAAAGAGGAGGAAGCAAAAGGAACAACTCAGGTATGTATGCAGCTTAAGGTTTCCAGGCAACAGTGGCTGGAGTCCAATAACGGAATGGTTCTTAGCCTTTTAATCCCACTACAGGCCTTCCGGCATGGACTCTTATTGTCAAAGGCTCCACCCACCCACCAAGCCACTAGTTTAAAAGCAGGACATAAAAACAGCATGCCAGAGTTGCAGATGTTCAGATACATTATAATTATACGTGTATATGTAGTAGTGTATTGACAAATACAGGCGTGTAGGATCCCTTTGAGATAGTCACACCATGCCCTGTCACAGTCGCACTCCTTTGTAAGAAAGACAACATTAAATCAGTGGTTCCCACACTTGAGAAACCCAAGGGTTCTTGGACTGCAACTCCCAGAAACCCCGGGCAGCACAGCTGGTGGTGAAAGCTTCTGGGAATCGCAGTCCAAGGACACCTGGGATAGCCAAGATTGGGAACCACTGATTTAAAATACTGTATTCTGTCTTCCAAAACATATTGCGATGACAAACTGGGTTATAGACTGTTAAAGGTTTTTGTTATGTACTATATATCTGTGTAATGACCTATGACAGAACAATGTCACAGTCGCCTTGAAATGAGTGGTAAAACTAACAGTGCAGTTCTTTACTTCTCTGTTTGGAAGTGTATGTCACTGAGTTCAATAAGGAAGAAGTTCCAATCGCCAAGGCGGTAAAATGGAACTGAAGGCTGAGGGGGTGGAGCATGCGCGATAGGGGCAACTCTAAACTTGTTACTTTTTACAAAAGCTCTAGAAGATTCCGAGAAGACCAGCGCAGGCGCTGTCTAAACCCTATTGTGTGCATTCACAGAGGCCACGAAGAAGAAAGATAGTTATAGCAGGGAATTACAACTTTTCACTTGTAAGCTATGTGCATTCTGCTGCACTTTGCAAGGGGAAAGGGGGTCTGGAAAAGTTCCTCTATCATAGGTTCCATGGACATAGCAGAGCAAGGATGCTCTTGAACAGCTTTTATTGATTTAGACTAAAAATGTGTTGTTTTGAAACTGATGGTGCATTGTGAGATATTATTAAAAAGATTTTTTTCCCATACCCAAATACATGACAGTCACATAAAAGGTATTTCAGAAACATAAAAGTTGCTTCTTGGTTTGAGCATTTTCTATTCAAACATGTTTTTCACTGAATGCTGTAAGATGCAAGTATAAGTGACGGTATTTTTACTTTGAGAGGTGTTTATTTTTAATTATGCTAGTTCACACTAGACCTTGTACCTGCACGTGAGGAAGCTTTATTGTTCATAATGTATTGAAAAAGCAAGTGTAATTGTGTAATGCATTGGGCATGCATAACCAGAGATTTTGATTATAGTCCTGGGTAATGAAGGCTTAATTTTGTCAACAACTAGTTGTTAGAACAATCAAATGGGGGCTGTCTTTTTCAGAAATACTTGAACTCTAAATGGGAAACCTGATGTAGACCATTTTTGTTATAATCCACTCTGCTCCACATTTGAATTCAGAGTAATGTAACATTTTGTTCCTGTTTTTTGTTTGTTCTTATTTTTTTATTTTTTTATTTATTTCAACTCTCCAGGTTGAACAAAGCAACTTTGTCCTCTTTTGTACTCATGCCGCTGGTTTTCACAGCCACTTTCAGAATTTAGTGCTGACCATTTTGGTAAGCGTATGAGCACAGCAGACGTCCTTTGCAAAGTAGATTGCTCTTACATTTCTCCCTTCAACAATGCTGAGGTTAGGGGCACTGGACTCCCGTGTAGTTCAAAATCCTTGTATACCTCTTATGCCCCCCAAAACATAACTACAAAGCATAAACATTCTCTCTCTCTCGCGCGCGCGCACACGCACACACACACACACACACACACACACACACACACACACACACACACACACACACACACACACACAGCGAGCGAGAGAGGGCTCCCCCAACCGGTGTCAGCCTCCTGGCATACCCCAGCACCCTCCCTGGCTGCCATGTGGGGCCGCCATGACAGGAGAGGGGACTGGCCAGGCCACTGCCATCAGACCGGGAGCCACCACATTGCCAACAACAGGGGCCTTGGTAAGTCCAAGACACACCTTTCTCAGGCTGCTTCCTGGAGATGAATAGTAGCACAGTATTTATTGAATGTTTGTTTAAATGTTTATTTTTATTTATTTATTTTGAAAAACAGCATATAACCAAAACTGTGCTGCTCAGATCCATGCAATTCAATGGAGAAATGTATTTTTTTCTGTAGCATAGCATCCAGCTGCTGGATAAATGAAAGTGATAATTTCCAAAGGAAAGGTCATGTTAGCCTATTGTTGTAGCGATTTAAAAAAAAAAAGCAGACAATCTGGATTGTGCCTAGAAAACTGGATAAGCTGTGAATTCACTTGAATTCGTGTTTAAAGGTAAACACCTTTTATTACAGCGTAACTTTTCATGAATTAGTATTTACTTCTTGAAAAGCATGACTATATCTGGCAGCAGTTATTCTTCAGTAAGTAGCAGGAGGTAAGCATAAACCAAATGTTTAAATGTTTGTTAGACATCAATGCTTCTTACTGGTGAAGGCTAGTTCTGCATGAGAAAGGAGGTGGACTTGTACGTCATTCAGAACTGGAGGGGAACTCTTAACAGCTTCATATGCTTCTAATGCTATTTTTGCATGCCATTATTTCAGCCTGACACAGTGCTAAGCAATGGGTTACTGGAGGCTGATTTCATGTAATCAGTTCAGCAAATGGCCTGGATTGTGCCTAGGAAGTTGGATAAGATGTAAATTTATTTGCTTTGATTTGCTTTTCTAAATGGAAAAGAAAAAGAAAACACTAGTTGCTAGCTATTCAGTCAAATTTTTGACTCGTCTTTATTGAATTCACATTAGAAATCGGCCTGGGGGGACCCAATGTAATTAGATTGATACTTGACTATTTCCACTTTTTTGTGATTTGTGGAACTCTTCCGATTCTGCCTCATGCTGGTAATTTTTCACCTGCCTAACTAATCCTATTGAACACTTTAAAACATGTTTCCACTTCCATGTTCCCATGATGTTCTCATCACTCACAGGTATCAGCAGTAGCGAGCATTCCATTCTGGCAGTGGTTTCTGCGGCATTTTGGCAAAAAGATTGCAGCAAGTGGAATATCAGTAAGTCGGCTGCTGGGGCGTAACAAGTGACCTGGCCTTCTTGCGTTTTAACAGATTTTTGAATCAGGGGTTGTGCTAAGCATGGCTAGCAAGGCTCAAGTAAAATCTGAAACTTGTGAGGCTCTTCCCTTCCAGCTCTTATGCTTCTAATGACTGTCCCCAGTTTCTTCTTTGTGTGTTGCTTGTGTTCTGCTTGTATTCCTCCTGTTCCAAGTCAGCCCCGGTTCCCTTTCACACTGCCCTGGTCAGATTGATAACGTAACTAAAATGCAACCAGTGCTTGACTGGATATTCCTCTAGGAATACTGTACTAGGGATGGTCACAGTGAAACCTTTGATATTACTTCATTTTGGGTTCTTTCAAGGGCCTTTTTTGTTTCTGTATTTTCTCGTTCCAGTACTTTTGTTTTATGTAAAAGATAAAAGCCTGTTTTGGGTGATCTGTTTGTGTTTCCCCATTAGTTTTTTTTCTGGCACTCCAGAAAGCTCTAAAGCATTTTTTAAAATTCCTGCAAAAAAGCAAAACAAAACCAACAACAGATCCTCCGGGCCCAGGAAGCACAATAGGAAAAAGGCAGGGAAGCAGCCAGCTAGCCAGCCAGTCATTGGGTGCCTGGCACATAGATATACCCACTCGCTAGAGTAACCAGCAACAACATAACACCAAGAATAACAAGAGAGAAAGGTCTCAACCTTTGCCCTGCTGATGGCAACTCACACTCACACAGCCCAGTGTCACATGAGCAGAGTCATAAGAGTTCAACCCATTGGTCCAAGTGGCTCTAGAGAAGCAAACAAAACAGTCCCAAACAAACTCACCAAAATATTCACAGTAAGTTCATTGAATAACAGTTTTTAAAAAATCAGTCACACAGGAAAAGCATCCCCTCACACACACACACACATTGGGGGGGGGGGGGGAGAGAGAAGCAAAATAAAACACACACACTAGTCTCCCAAAAATCAAGAAAAGCAAGCAAACAAATGAAGGCCAAAAAAAAAAAAAAAAGGTGCTATCAAAGCCTTCCTCTCAACAAAAGTTTTGAATAATGGGAGATTTCTCTCTCCCTTATCACTTGATGCATTCTGTTCTCTTCTTTGAGTCCGCCAGGCAGCATCAGGCAAGCCAGGCCCAGACAGCAGCAGAAATATTCCAGGAAAGGAAAGGATCCAAAAACAAATTAAAAAAACAAACCAAAACACAACAAGTAAGCAAACAAATGGGGAGGGGGGAATCCCAAGAAATTTGGGGAACAGAGATTTAAAATATAATCCCAAATGGGCACATGCAGGAGCAAAAATAATCCAAAGGAGTAGGGGGGACCACCACCCCCAATTAAGAAAAAGCAAAAAAAGAAAGGATCCAAGATTGAGACGCAGTCCGGCAGGCAGCAAAGACATTCCAAGATGGAAGGCACCAGGAGTACTGCACTGAGGAATCCTTCCTATAGTAAACAAATGAAGCAAGAACATCTTCATTGGTTTCCAGGTTCTTTTACAGATTCAAAATTCCTGCCCCCCCCCCCCACATTCTGATTGACTGCTAATAGGAACCCTTGCAATGCCATTGGATGAAAAATTTCTTAGGTGATTTCACAGACAAATGTTGAAAGAAAGATTACACAAAAGAGGAAACAAAAATAATAATAATACATTCATGCAACCCTCTTTCACAAACCTACATGGTTTGTGTTTCAGAGGCTTTCTTCCGCAGTCAGGGAAAGAATGTAAATACATGAAAGAAAGCTGCTTTCATGTTCTGGGTCTTTTGTTAAAATATGAAAGCTGTTTTGGGAGAAGAAATAAGTATTGAGAAGTGGAAGAATATACAGAACAATTTTTTTAAAAAAATATGTATGTAAGAATAAAAAAAATTACAAATTGGTCTGGAGATGGTACTTAACACCAGTGAAATTGAATTGTATGGACAAAAAATATTCCAAGATATGTCGAAGATGTGAGCAGGAAATAGGAACCTGCTTCCATATGTGATGGGAATGTGAATGCATAACAAAGTTTTGGAAGTTAGTTTTTGAAGGGATAGGTGAAATATCTGTTTAATATCTACATGAGGCCGCTGTTTAATATCTACATGAGGCCGCTGGGTGGGGTCATCAGGGGGTGTGGAGCATCGTGCCATCAGTACGCTGATGACACCCAGCTCTACATCTCCTTTTCACCAACTGCAGAGGATGCCGTTCTGTCCCTTCAGTGCTGCTTGGAGGCTGTACTGCAATGGATGCAGGGAAATGGGCTGAGGTTGAACCTGGACAAGACGGAGGTCCTGTGGGCGGCCCCACCATTAGCGGTTTGGGAAACTCCCTCTCATTCGGGGGGGTGACTCACTGTGAAGAGTGAGGTTTGCAGCTTGGGGATCCATCTGGACCCGGCGCTCACCATGGAAATGCAGGTGGCGTCAGTGGTCCGTTCCGCCTATTTCCATCTTTGGCGGATTGCCCAGCTGCATCCCTATCTTGATGTTGGGGTGCTCACCACTTTGGTACATGTGCTTGTAATCTCGAGATTAGACCACTGTAATGCGCTCTACATGGGGCTACCTTTGAGGTTGATGCGGAAGCTCCAAATGGTGCAGAATGCGGTGGCCAGACTCCTTAGTGGGGTGAGAAAATACCATCATATCACTCCCACTCTGGCCGCTTTGCATTGGCTGCCCGTTCGGTTCCGCGTTGATTTCAAAGTATTAATGCTTACGTACAAAGCCCTAAACAGTTTAGGGCCTTGATATCTGGTGGAACACCTACTCCCACCAAAATCTACCCGTATCACTCGATCTAGCCAGGAGGTGAGGTTGAGGAGCCTAACGCTAAGGGAGGCCCGGAAGGAAAAAACAAGAAACCGGGCCTTCTCGGCAGTGGCTCCTCGCCTTTGGAATAAACTCCCTCCTGAGATTCGTATGGCCCCTTCGCTGGGCATTTTCAAAAGCCAATTGAAAACTTGGCTGTTCAAGCAGGCCTTCCCTCCAGCCACTATTTGATTTATGTTTTTTCTTTTTTCTTTCCATTTTGAACAATTGATTATTGATGTTATATATTGATGTTATATTTAAATTGTTTTATTTTAATGTTGTTAGCCACCCAGAGTGGTCAATTGATCAGATGGGTGGGATATAAATACAATAAATAAATAAATACAATAAATATTAAAGCTAAATTTAGCAATATGTCCTAAAATAGCACTTTTAGTGATATTTGAAGCGAACGATGGAATTGGACAACGAAAGAATTGATTAGAAATTTAGTAACAGTAGCTATATTAATAATAGCAAAGAATTGGAAAGTTAAATGCAGTCTCCAATTAAAAGACTGATATAAAGCAGTGTGGAATATAGCTATTAATGATAAATTGACATGTAATATCAAAGTAAGAAAGGACTGTCAAATAAGAATATATTTAGAGATATATGGGGAGACTTTATTGATTTGGTACTAACAAAGGGGAAGGGTTGTGTGCCTTCTCAAGAGTCAATGTATTTTTGGAAGGGGAATGGGGCTCCATAAAAGGGAAGAAATAGAGTATCTCTATTGGTCCCGATGGGGGAAGCACACTGAGTGTATGTATGTTTTTTTTTAGTTTTGTTTTGTACGTAATAAACAAAAATAGAGAAAAAAAATGAAAGGTCAATCTCCATATTGTACCTTGTTCTGCAACCTTTCAGAGACTGCTCGGTGTTTCCGTTCAACTGTTATTCTAAACTCACTCAACCATGCCTTGAGACCTTTGTTTAAGGAAATCTTCATCAGCCTAAACCACAGTTAATGTTGGTAGCAGCAAGCGCTTGGCTTTCGTTGAAATAGGACTGGCTGGATAATTCAGTGGTTTAGGTATCTGGCTGCAGACCCAGAGACTGGGAGTCTGTTTCCCCACTGTGCTTCCTGCAAATACGAGAGCCAGCCTGCGTGGCCTTGGGCAAGCTGCATGGTCCCAGGATACCCCCAGAATCAGAGAATGGTAAAACCCCTTCTGAGTATTTTCTGGAAAAGTATTACATAGAAAACCCTGAAAAGGGTCACCAGAAGTCAGAATTGATTGTTGGCACACACTTATTGTTACAGATGGAATAGAAAAATGCATAGATTAGATCATTCTTAAATGACTAACCTTTGCCTTTCTGCACTTTTGTAACATAGCCTTCATACATTTTATTTTCTTTAAACCAGAGATCCTGTTCTCTTTGTGGCTTTGCTCTGTGGCCCTTAACCACTGCTCTTTCTCAAAATATTTCAGCTGTTTAGCACATTATATTTACCCAAATGGGTTAATTATAAAAATCTGTATATATTGGTAGTTTCTGAACTGTGTTAGGAAGGAAAATGTTTTATTAAGCACAGATGGTTTATTATAGTTAATGGGATGAGTAAGAACAATCACTGATTCACTCTCGGTGAACAGTGAGCGGTAATCATACCAGTGGTGAGTTGCTTTACTAGCTTCTCTACTTCTGTTAGCAAAGCTTCTAAGAATATTAGTCTGAGCTGGTGTGCTCTCTGTTGGGCCATATTCCTTCTTTAATAGAAAATCCCATTTTATGGTACTATAGGTTTATGTGGTTCTGGGTGCTTTGAATTCCAAGTGAATTAACAACACTGCAGTGCTCTACCTGCTTACAGGCGCATTATGATCTTGCATTGTTGGAGTGCTCTCTTGTGGTGAAAGGAAGACTGTTGCTGAGCACTTCAGACTAATTCTGGTATTGTGTGTTTTCTCATCCAGAATTCAGTTACCTCCCGCCTTTTCTGAGCTGAATGAAAATGCTGATTCTATAAGCAGAAAGCTGCCCAGCTAAGTGTCTGGGGCTTTAATGGTTAGGTGCTGTAGGCAGGTACTGCTGAAGTACATTTTCACCTGCTAGTATCTGGATAACAAGGAGAACATGAACCTGAAATGTTAAAAAGCACAACAGTAAGAAATTAATAGAATAGGAACATTTGGCTGAAGTATGGTGCCTTTTAAATGGTAATAATAAATAATAATTGTGTACCTTCAAGTTTAAATTGTACTGTGTATCCGTGGTAGACATATAACCTATAAAGCCCTAAATGGCTTGGGTCCAAGCTGTCTCAAGGACTGTGTCTCCCTTTATGAGCCTGCTCAAGTGTTAAGATAATCAGGAGAGGCCTTTCTCTCTGTCCCACCACCTTCACAAGTGCATTTGCTGGGGACACGGGAGAGGGCCTTCTCTGTTGCTGCTCCCAGACTTTGGAACTCCCTCCCACAGGAGGCCAGGCTGGCCCCATCTTTGCTGTCCTTCCTCAAGCAGGCAAAGACCTTTCTCTTCAGGCAAGCTTTCCCTCAGTGACTGGCTGCCTGAGTGGGGTTTTTAAATGGATTGTTCTGCCTTACTGCTTTTAATATGTTTTGGTGGATTTCCTTTCGTTTACCAGCGGTATTTGTTTGATCCTTTTTACTATTTGTATACTTACTGATGTTAGCTTTTAAATATGGTCTTTTAATGATGTAAGCTGCCTTAAGTCCTTTCTAAGGAGAAAGGTGGGGTATATATATATTTAAAATAAATGCATAATTAAAATAAGACACAGGATGAACACTGTGCATGAGGCAGCTACAGTTGCTGGTGGAATGCAGTGACTACCCTGGATTGTCCTTACAGAAAACCAATGGAACCAGAATCTGCCTTGTGTGGAAAGAAGGGCTCCTTCAGTCTGCAGATAAACTCAGCTCATGAAAAGTGGTTTTGCTTGACTTCTGAGTATTTCCTCTGTATTGTAACCACCCTCCACCCTCTCTGTAGTAGTTTCAAAGGTCTGGAGGGGCTGCTGCAGGGAGAGGCAGGGTCTTCAGTTTCCACCTGCCAGTTCTATGCATCTAAATTGAGATCCGAGTTATAGCATGAAGTCACTATAGTATATTAAGACGCTCGTACTCACACTTGGCTATTATCAAATTACATGCAGAAGTCTCTGGTGTATCTGTATGAAAATGTCTTGTTTTTAAAATATACAAGCACAAAAGGACTTGAGGAGAGGGTTCCTGACTGTTGTGGCGCATGCTGCGTCCAGCTCCTTGGGCAGAAAACATCTGGCTTCAGATGTCTAGTCCATGTAGCAATCAGCCAGAAGTTGTAAAGTCAATGTTGTTAAATAATTCCACTGTTCTCCACTAGACATACAGTCTACTTAGTATTTCCTCTTTATTTCTGTGCTTAGCAACCACATCTTTTTAAATGATAAAAAGCACCAGAAGATAAGGCTCATAAATCAAGCACATGTTTTAGCCGTGTTCTAGCTGTGACATGGGGGAATCGCCCAAAAGACAAAAAACCTTTCTTGGTGCCTTGTTCTTCTAGACATGGCTTTCTCATGGATGGAATACTTCTGCTGGTCTTGACTAGTTCTCAAAGGTTTTAAATGAGTAAAATGGAAGTCTTATAATATGATCTTACTAAGGATCACATAACTATGATGTCTCAAAGACTTTCTGGTTTATGCATGCTTGGGTGTGTGGGTGTGTGTGTTTTGAGTTCTATATACTGTATGAGTAATTAATATTTCTCCATGACTTCATTTTCTTGCAGTGGATGATTCCATTCACAATTATGCTGGTGACAATTCCAAACCTGACTCTTGCCTACATGGTGGCCTTCGTATCCGGGCTGAGTATTGCAGCCTCTATGCTGTTGCCATGGTAAGAGATGCGTGCACCCATCTACCAAAAATAATTGAGTGGTTCTCAACATTTGCAGCAGTGTTGGGATCCCTGCAGCCCACAGGTCACACGTGGCCTCCCAGGGGCTTTTTTGTTACCCCCACCCCACCCTGCCCTGGAGGTCACTTCTCAACCTCAAGTTCTTTTGGTAGAAACATAGCCTCTTCCACTTGCTGTTTTGCCTTTAAACAAGATGCATCCCCATCATCTCATTTCCCCACCTCACCCCAACATACACAAGGTTTGTTTGTTTGTTTTTAACAAAACTGCAAATAGACTTAAAGAGCTGCTTCTGCAATATTCTTTGGGCTGGTGTAGGTTTCACAGGGTCCTGTCGATTAAATATCAGCCCCTAGATCTCTGGAGCCCACCCCCCGATTTAAAGGAAATGCATACAGTAGAGTCTGTAGAACATCAGAGTCTTTCTAACAATAGATGTAAAATAGATAAGCCCAAGGAGTATAAGAAAGATCAACCCCCTGAAAGGGTCATTGCCTGTCAGAGCTAATGCAAAATTATCAGAAATGGCTGATCTGGTAGTAAATGTTATGTATGTTCAGAAACTGAAAAACCTATGACTTTCAGGCAGCAAAACGTTAGAACTGTCTGCCTTAACAATCTGCATGCAAGTATTCTTGATTTATTAATGCATATTCGTGATGTTTAGATCATCAGGGGAGGCTTTCTCTCAGTCCCTCCTACCCTCACAGGTGTGTTTGGTGGAGGACACGGGAGAGGAGGGCCTTCTCTGTTGCTGCTCCCAGTCTCTGGAACTCCCTCCCACAGGAAGGCCAGGCTGGCCCCATCTTTGCTGTCCTTCTGCAAGCAGGCAGAGACCTGGTGCTGAAACCGTTACAGCCAAAACATAAGACTGTAAAGCATGGGAGAGGTTGTCTGGGGTTTGGGGGTTTAGTGTCAACTCTTATCCCTCCTGTCCCATCTAAATCCAAGGAAGCTGTCTCTATCCTGAACCGGTGCCTGAATTTGGTAAGGAACTGGGCTGGATGACAGTAAACAAATTGAAGCTTAATCCAGGGAAAACAGAGATGCTTCTGGTCAGACAAAAGGCAGACCAGCGAGTAGGGTTTCAGCTTGTGCTGGATGGGGTTACCCTTCCCTTGAAAATTCAGGTGTGTAGCTTGGGTGTATTTCTGAATTCCTCTCTTAGCCCGGACACCCAGGTCTCAGCGGCCCAGGAGTAGATTTGCACAGTTAAAACTACAGTCAACCCTCGACTTACGAACTTAATCCGTTCCGGAAGGACGTTCTTAAGTCGAAAAGTTCGTAAGTCGAATCAGCATTTCCCATAGGAATGCATTGAAAACCAATTAATCTGTTCCGGCTGTTTTTGGTTCTTAGGTCGAGGGGCGGTTTGTAAATCGAAGCATTAGTTCCCATAGGAACTAATGCAAAGCCGGTTAATCTGTTCCTACCACTAGGGGCAGAATTTTTTCTTTTTTTCCCTTTTAACCTAAGATGACTTAGGTTTAAAAAAAAAAGGAAAGAAAAGAGGGAGGGAAGGAGGGAACAGACACCTTTTCAACAGAACACCTTGAAAGTTCAAATTTCGCGCTTTCCCCGCCTCCCGCGCATTTTTTTTCCAGTTCGTAACTCTAAGCAAAGTTCGCAAGTCGAGGCTATATTTTTCTGTCAGAGCGGTTCGTAAGTCGAAATGTTCGTAACTAGGGCCGTTCGTAAGTCGAGGGTTGACTGTAATGTGCTCCTTGTGCCCATTCCTTGGCTACGGTGTCACATGCTCTGCTTGCCTTCCATTTGGATCCCTGCAATGTGTTCTGTGTAGAGCTGCTTCTGAACACAATTTGGGAACTTCAGGTGGTGCAGAATACTGCAGCCAGACTGCTGACGGGGGCTTGTTACTGGGACTGTGTGACCCTCCTGTTGCAACACTTTCACTGGCAACCAGTTTGTTTCAAAATGCTCCGAGTTGTGAGTCACGTCTGAGTCATTGAAAAAAGAACCCTGAGTCAAATCAGAGTTGAGTCACCGGCATGACTTAGGTCTGACTTGACAGCGAGTCCCACGGCTCAAGTCCCCACCCCTGATACCCAACAGTGAATGAAGGCATACCCCCTACGGTCACTCTCACGTCTGTGGAAAGGCTGAGGGAAATAACACAATAAACACGTCTGTAATCATGAGTTGTGATTAGCATCTGTTCAAATGGAAGAAGTAATGTTCTTTATATTTGAATCTGCACTGGCGTTTTAAAGAGGTTGAAATTAGCTGAAGATACTCTGCGAAATAACTGTCTGATTGTGGGAAGTAGAGATATTTCAGGTCCCTCTTCCTGTGGTGATAGCTTAAAGGGCTTTGCAAAGGTATATTATTGCTACTCATTACAAAAGTCTTCCGGGGGAATATGGCACACTCATTCTTTCATGTTATCTATTGTTCTGGATATCACATTCCTGTGAGCAGAAATAATTAAATTCGATGTTAATCAAGAATGTAATCCCCACTCCCTTTGTCCCTGCTTCTGCCTGGAGATCAAAGCTCTGCCAGCACCGGTCTCTGCTTGTGGGCTTCAGTGAGAGCCTTGATGGCTTCAGGATTCCTTCAAACCCTGACCTAATTATTCTCCACCCCACTATGTTTTAGTTAAAACTATCAAGTAGCATACTGCTTATTAATTATGCCACAGAAAAGTGAAAAGGGCGGGGGGGGGGGGAAGTGTGCCAATAGTAATGCTATAGTGACATTTCCCAGCAATTTCTAATAGTTTTGCTGTTGTTGTTGTTGTTTGGTTAAAGGTCTATGTTGCCTGATGTCGTTGACCACTTTAGAGTGCAGAATCCTCACTCAACAGGACATGAAACCATCTTCTATTCATCTTACGTTTTTTTCACCAAGATAGCAGCTGGGATTGGACTAGGAATTTCTTCCTCCAGTCTGGAGTGAGTGCTTTCTTCCTTCTAGTATCTTAATTAGGCCATCGTAAAACAGTGACTCCAATGATTTGAGAAGTACACTGCCCCTCGTATTGGGAGATGACCTGATTCATTAGCGCTAATAGTCCTAACCTCATAATCCCTTTTGTAAAGCCACAAAGTCAGCAGCCATTATTACATCTTGTGGCAATGCAGCCCCTAGTTTCAGTATGTAAAGAAATATTTCCGTTCTCATATGATTTTGAACTTCAGCAGGGTGAGACTCAGTTAATATTTGAATGGGAAACCACCTGGGAACACGAGGGATCTCCAGATAGGGCTGGGAAGGAACCCGGCCTGAAATCCTAGCCAGGCTGTCTAAATGGACCAACCATCTGACACAGTGTAAGGCAGCTTCTTATGTTCCTGTGTTTCATTGACCTGAATCTCTCATGATTCAGCTTCAGTGGGGTGTGCGTGCATGCGCATTCACACACACACACACACACAATTATATGCAGTACACAGCAAGTGCTTTGTTAGCATACATTGTCATATATTTTCAATAAATCATCATCTGTCCACTCCATCTGCCTACCTCTTTGCAAATATGCTCTCAAGAGATAGAAAAATGAGGGGATGCTGGTTTCAGTAGCCGTTTGAAAATACAGGCTTGTTAGCTTGTATCTGGAAGGAGCAGGGCAGCAGAAGGGGGAGAATTTGCCTATTAATTGGAAGGTTCTGCCATCTGTGTCTTATCAGTGTGTGAAAGATTTTTCAAGGCCAAAAGACTCAAGCCTGGTATGAGCTAATTTAAAAAACTGGTTTCAGCTGAAATAAAGGGAGCTAAGAGAGCAAAGTTACATCTCAAAAGTTACTGTTTTCAAGAAGGTTCAGGGTGACTTCAGGCCTGATTGGCGAAATCCCTCAAAGGATCTGGAAAGTGGAATGATGGGTTTAAAAATGGAAGGATAGTTTGCTTTGTTTAGCCTAGTCTCTCTTTGGAGAATGCTAAGCTCACCTGCTGCTTTGTTACCTGATTTGTACTCTGTACATGTTCTGGAAGCATGCTGAAGTTTTGTTTGAATGTGAGTATTAGCATAGGATATTTAGCTTTTTTATTTTCTATGGGAACTGTTCTGAAGTTTGTTTGCCTTCATATTTTTGGAATCCTTATTTGCTCCACTACTTTTGAGTGCTTTTGGAATTGTTGAAACTATCTTTTGAAACTGTTTGAAGCTTTATTCTTTTTTTTAATCTCTTTTTGAAACATTTTCAATAAAATGATAAAGTTTTACAGAAGTTTGGTCACTTTGAGAAAAGAGGATTGATTGATACTAAAGAAGGGCCTTACCTTGATCACCTATGAATTCCATTCATTTTGTGGGTATTTATTTATTTATTTATTTATTTATTTATTTATTTATTTATTTATTTATTTATTTATTTATTATACTTATATCCCGTCCATCTAGTCATTGACTACTCTGGGCGGCTTACAACAAGTAGAATAAAACAGTTAAAATTAACAACAGTTTACAGCAATAAACAATCATTCAAGATGGAAGGAAAAAAGAAAAGATAGATCAAGTGGTATTCTTACCTGGCAGGGTTGGTGTGCAAGCTTGGCCACTGATCATTCCGAGTGATTCAAGGGGTTGAGAGGGATACTGGGCAGGAAGATTTCCCTCAGGTATCAGCACAGTGCCCCCCCCCCCGAATCTACCTGCACCAGGAAAGTTCGGACAGTGTGGCCAAATGGTTAGTGTGGGCCTCTCTGACCCAGCTATAACCATGACAGATATGCACATTGCTCTTTGTCTGTTCACCCTCTACTCACATCAAGATTATGAGGGTGAAAATGGTTTAATATTAATTAGATACACCCTCAGAAGACCCCAGATGTTAACAGTTCATGGCACCCTCTCATCCTCTGCAAACTTTGAGGTTAAAGTTATTTGTTGATGGAAATTGTACAAAGCATATATAAAAGATAGGACAAGTTAATTTTAGAAGGAGAAGCTGGTTTGCCAGGAATTTTAGCTCCATAGTGTAGGTATTAGCTGGCTGGATAACTCAGTGAGTTAGGTATCTAGCTATAGAACCAGGAATTGGGAGTTTGATTCCCTACTGTGCCTTCTGTGAGTAGAGCCAGCCTGTGTGGCCTTGGGTAAGCTGCATAGTCTCTGGGTGCCCTCAAAAACCCTGGAAAAGGTTGCCATAAGTCAACATCGACTTGACAGGACACAGTTATTATAATGTAGGTATTGGCTGAAACCCTGTTGCTTAGTGCAGTAAGTTACAACTAGAGTAGATGCATCGAATCATTGGGATTTTGGTGAATCAACTCCTCTCTAATTTCCAGTGAGTAAAATGGGCTTACTTTAGTTGCAACTTACTACACTAAGCAACAGGATTCCAGCCACTGCTGGGCAATATTGCACGAAGCGGAAAATATTAGTAGTGGTCAAGACTTTTTCTCAGGCATTCAACAGCCTTTGGGCAGGGCTTTCATCTACAAGTCCTTAACGTTTGCAGTTCTCAGATCTGGAATGACATGTTTGTATAGAGGTCTCATTAGTGAGAAACAGACAGGCCTTTGGGGAAGCTAAATCAATATAAAGGAGCCAGTAAAACTCTAGAAAGACAGGAAGACAAAATTATGGACTGTGAGGGAGGAGTTTTGACTGTATGTGACAACAGGACGATGTGACAGTAACAGCTCTTGCAAATTTTTCATAGTTTTGCAGGTTACAAGCCAGGGTCGTGCAGCCAGTCCAGCAGTGTTGTTGCCATGCTGAAAATCTTGGTTGGTGCCGTCCCATCTGTCCTCATTCCCCTAGGCTTATTCATACTCCTTTTTTATCCCATCAATGAGAAGAGTCGGAAGGAAACAAAATATGCCCTTGAAATTCTACGGTAGGTTTGTCCCAGTTAAAAGATTAACTCCCATCTTTTACTACAGAACCTTTCCATAGGATAGAGCAGGCAAGCTCTTTTATCCCCTATATTGACATAGAAGGCAAGGCCTTATCGTGCAAATGGCATGTATCAGTTTCTTTGATTACCAGCATATGGATAGATAGCCAGACAGCTGGATGGCTTTTTAATATATTCTAGTCAACCTCCAGAGCAGGTAAAAATGTCATTCTTGAATTTGCTGCATCAGTTAGAGAAATATTTTTTAAAAAGAAGACAAAAATAGAGGAGGTGGTTTCTCCGCCCTCCCTTTTAATGTCAAAACCCACCTAATATGTCATGGGGTTGTCACTGAAGTTAACTCTGCCCACAGTTCCATTTTGATGCAAGTTAACCATCTTCACAGACGAAACAAAGAGCTCTTTAGGATCGCACTGAAGTGTGCCAAAAAGAATACGTGCCTTACTGATGTGCCAGAAAGTGCACAACAGCTCTTTAAGGGGGCAGGATGGATGGATTCAAGGAGAAACACGTGTATATGTCATCATTTGGCTCTATCCAAACCGTGCCATCAACAATCCATATACAGATCTCTATGCCAGTGTGGAGAGGCTGGGAATATGAGAATTGCTGGACACACATCATCAATAGGGCCAGACTTGTGCGTTGTAGTTGGCATTTTCTGAGTGCATTAATTACATTGCCAGACACAGAAACAGTGCTTCTTCACATGTGATTCCTTTGCTTTTTCCAAAATAGGAAGAATCCAAGCCTTGAAAATCTCTCTGAGAAGGAACAAGAGACTTCATTTTGAAAGATGGGACAGAAAGCTCTAACTGAAACCTGGCCAGGTGGCAGCACTTAATGGGACTGAAATATATCTGTGAAAATTCTTGGTCATCCAGGTGAGGTTATCTGGAAGTTGAGTCATGGCAGCTGGACTTCTTTATTATGATGTTGAAACGTTTCGCTACTCATCGATGACTGAAGAAGCCACTTGGATGACTAGCAAAACGTTTCAACCTAATAAGAAAGAAGTCCAGTTGCCGTGATTCGACTTCCAGATAATGGGACTGAAGGTTTTCTGCTTAATTCTACTGTAGGTTTGTCTCAAGCGCAACACTGGTGTCTAGCTAGCAGGATTAAGCTAGTCTAAAACATGAGAATTTGGAACATAATTTGGACAGGCCCATTTAGATCATGTGTATATGTAAATTATCATATTATTGTGGGGCTCTGCACCAGCTGTTGCTTGAAACATTACTTCAGCAGGGAAACAGTGCTTTTACTACTGTTTCCTGAATTCCCCCAAACAATGTAACCAGACTGGGGTGTTCTGAGAGTTTTAGTCCAAATAATCAAACTAGCTCTTCATTTGAAGAGCTGCTTACGTATAAGATGCAGTAGATGGTGCTTTTTCTTCTCGTCTGCAGCTACAGTATTGTGGGGGGGCGGTATTAGATTGTAAAAATGTGCTATCTTTCAGGAAATACACAGCTAGATCTCATGAATATTATCCCATGATATGTCAGAAGGGGGGTAGCAATCCTTAGAAAACTTTGCAAAATTACAAAGATTATGTTCTCTAAGCCTAAGCAGAGCACACAGTTTCTCTTTGTCACAGAGTTCCCTTCTATTGTTTGTTCATGAGAATAGTGGCTCAAGTGGTGTAAAACTCTTTTTAAAAAGAATTCCTTTCCCACTCTTGGAGTTGTCAGTATTTTCATGTTTTAAAAAATGTAGTTTTTGTGCCTTCATCATACATGAAGATTAGAAATGGGACTTAAAAACAGGGGTCCTATCGTACTTGTGAGGCAAATAGTTGCCCTACTAGAAGTGGCCATGTATTTAGAAATGCATTCCCAAATATGAATAGAAATAACCATTTGTTTTCCATGTGGTTTTCAATTTAAGCTTGTTTTTAAACTTCTATGTTAACACTGTGAACAAAGCAAGAACATCTGCATTCCAGCAGCATTTGATTTAATTGCTTCAAAAATGCAAGGTTTTTAAGGTCAAGGCTGCAACCCTGTAAAATGAGCAGTGTATATAAATAGCACCTCTACACAAACCCCTTCCACCATGATCTCAGAGACAACTCTGGATGTGCTGGACAAAAATGTCCAAAAAACATTAATGACTTGTGAATGTATGACAAATGCTTGAGATAGGAATAGGTGTCCATTGGATCCTGTCCACTTTGGCACATGGCACTTTACTTATATTGTCTCTGCAATTGCAACACATCCAGTGCCACTTCACTCGTACACCAGACATCATTTTGGTCCTGTTCTTTGTGATCCCTGTGAATCACATAGATGGGCTTCTGTGTCTGTGCAGAGAAAGTCTTTGGAACATTTCAGATCTGATGAGATTTGGTGGTAGCACTGCTCGTATCCATACTCCTGCAGGTTCCTTTTCGTCTGCTTACCAGAGCAACAACATAGGTACAGTACTGTGTAGCTGAGCTTCACTCCATCACAGGGCAACCTAAAATTCTCAGTTTTTACACCTTTGGTTCATGTTCCTTACTGAAACACCCTCACAAAGTGAGACAGAGGATTCTCCTGCGTCCTGTATTTCAATGGCATAAACCACTACATTTGTCTCCAGTATTTCCAAATGCTCACACATTTCCTTCCTATGCAGATCATTCCCTGCCTATGCAGAGGTATATGGTTCAAGTTGATAGACCTCAAGGACGCCTACTTTTACATAGCCATAAGGCCTTCATACAGGCATTACCTTTCATTCGCCCAAGGCCATCGGCTATACTAGTTCAAAGTGCTTCCTTTGAGTCTTGCCGCTGCTCCCTGTGTTTTTATGAAGTGCAGGGCCCCCATAGTAGTATTTCTTCTTCGTGGCCTCTGTGAATGCACACAATTGGGTTTAGACAGCGCCTGCGCTGGTCTTCTCGGAATATTCTAGAGCTTTTGTAGAAAAGTAACAAAGTTTAGAGTTGCCCCTATAGCGCATGCTCCCGCCGCCTCAGCCTTCAGTTCCATTTTACCGCCTTAGGTGCCTGGAACTTCTCGGTTTTAGAGCTATCTTCGCAAACTATTTGGAAAGAAATTATTGGTTTTGAAATCGGATTCCGCACGACTTTCCTTCTCTCTGTTGCCCCTCGACCACGGACTGTTTTTGGATTTCGCTTATTTCGAACTTGCGGCTTGGTGACGGTTTGGATTTCCCGCGTTTTGCGGGCCTACTTATTTAGGAGCCCAAACCTCTTGGCGTTCAGGATTCGTCTCCGATCACTAGAGGACTTTGTTTCCGGGACTTTATTACGATCGTGAGTCCGTTTTCCGTATATCCTGTACTTTATGTCCCCTTCAGGACCTTTCAGTCGGTGCGTTTTGTGTTCCCATAAACTGCCCTTTTCTGACGGTCACGACCGATGCCTTTTTTGTTTGGGGGACACTCATCAACCCCAAACCTGTAGACACTGTAAAAAATTCACTAAAGCCGCTCTTAAAGCCCGTCAACAGCGTCTAAAACTTTATCTGTGGGACAAGACCCTCTCGGCGTCGAAACCCAGCGAAATGGAAACAACTAATACTCCCTCGTCTACTCCACGCCGGGAAGCGTTAGTCGTCTCTCCTCCTCCTTTGTCGACGTCGAAACCTACAGATAAGATAAAGAAATCGTCCGCGTCGACAGCAAAGAAATCGTCGACGTCGAAAACCTCTTCCGACGCCGTTTCCAAGGATCTTCCGAAGAAGAAGGTGTCGTTGAAGAATAAAAAAGACAAATCCAAAGACCATCGGAAACTGATTCCACCGGTGTCGGCATCCCTGCCATCATCGATTCTTGAGGATTCATCTCGGGACCGAGATGACCTTTCTGAGGCTGCGACTTCTCTTCCACCTCGTCGGCTGGAACCGTCGCCTGTTCGACCTGACCGGTCTCCGAGCCCTAGCCAACTAGTAGACATTGTGGTCTCTAGTCCGGCTTCTGCCCATCATAGCCCTGTTTATACCGGGCGGGCATCTCCTGTACCTTTATCTCCGTCGACGTCGTCGAGGTCGAACTCTCCGCCTCGTAAACGGACGGCGAAAAGAAAACATCTTTCGCCGGAGCGACACCGAACTTCCCGACGGGAGGTTGTTGTCCTGCCTCGTTCTTATCGGCGCCGTAATAGATCAAAGTACGACGACCCTGTCTTTGTCGAGGTCGAGCGCGGCCGTTCACATCGTCGACGCCGCCATGACTATTCGGACATCGACTCATCTTCGAGCTCGGAGACTTACCGTAGAAAGAAAAAGCTACGGTATGTCTATGCTTCGGCTTCATCATCGTCCTCTTCGTCTCCACCCCGACGTCGACATCGGCGAGAGCTCGACGTCGACACCCGTCCAACCACTAAACGCCATGAGGTGCATAAGATCGCATCTCAACACACCATGACTCTTCAGTCGGCGTCGAAGCCTACCCAAGCTAAATCTCACTCATCAGCTGGTCTCGACGACAAAAAACAGAAATATAGGAAGTCTGTACACTTACCTTCAACTTCTGATCAAGGAGAGGCATTCTCATCTGAGGCAGACCAGGACGATGAGGTGTTCTCCGAAACCTCAGACGAATTTCCTGTAGAGGGAAGAACCCCTGAGTCGGATGCTGGAGACCCTCACCCCTCTTCACCTTCTGAGGACTTCTCTTCATACGTCCAAATGGTTTCCAGGATGGCCAAAACATTGAAACTTCAAACTGAACAACCTCCAGCCCCCAAAGAAGATCTTGTTTTTGGGGATATTAACCAGGAGAGATCCCCCCCTTTGAGTCTGGCCTTCATCCCAGCTCTGATGGACCTTATTAAGGAATCATGGAATCTACCATCGTCATCTTCACAGATACCCCGTAGGACTGAGAATCTATATCGTACACACGGAGACGATACCAATTTTCTGATTAAACATCCTGCATCTAACTCCATAATTGTTCAGTCGAATTCTTCTAAGTCTTCTGGTAAAGGCCTTGTCACTCCTACTAATAGGGAAGGACGCAAGTTAGATGTGTTGGGACGAAAGATATATTCTTTTACCACCTTCTTACTCAGGGTGGCAAACTACCAAGCAGCCATGGGGGCATACCAAAGGCAGCTTTGGTCAAGAATTCTTCCAGCACTACAAGCAGCACCGGACGACACAAGACAGGGTTTCTTGAATACCTACGAGGAAGCCCTTAATGTTGCTAAACATCAACGCCTGGCCTCGCGCCATTCGGCAGATGTAGCCTCAAGGACACTAACATCAGCCATTACTTTGAGACGTCACGCATGGCTCAGGTCCTCGGGCATCATAGAGGACGTTAAGAACCGCATTGAAGAGCTCCCGTTTGACGCTAAGGGTCTCTTCAATGAGAAAACTGATGACTCATTGGAAAACCTACACAAAATTAAAAGAACAGCTAAGTCCTACACAATTCAGCAGCAGCCTAAGTACAATAGATATCAGTGGCGCAAACAATACTCTCAACAACAGTACCAACAACCATCTTCTCAACCGTACCGGTCTTTCAGAAATCAGAACCAGAATAGGTCCTCTCAGGCCGCTGTACCTACCTCCACATTCAGACCGCAGGCTTCTTCCCAACGACGCCAATCATACCGACCACCTGCCAAGAAGTCAAAGCAATATCTTTGACTCAATCACACGTCTTCCCGATCTTCCCCAAACCACTCGTTTAGCTCCGTTTTTCCAAAACTGGAACCGCATCACAAAGGATACTTGGGTACTAAATATCATTCAATTCGGCTACCGCCTCGAGTTTGTAGAATTTCCACCTCTAGGACAGGTCAGACATACATCCTTCGACCCTGTTCTAGAAGACGAGATTCTTATTCTTCTCAAAAAACATGCTATTCAACGAGTATCACCTCTAGACATACCCGACGGTTTCTACTCCCGATACTTCGCTGTTCCCAAAAAGGACGGCGGAATCAGACCCATTCTGGACTTAAGAATTCTAAACACCTACCTACATCCACGACGCTTCCGAATGGTGACGCTGGAATCCATTGTACATCTCCTAAAAGAAAAAGATTGGTTTGTCGTGGTGGATCTGAAGGACGCATATTTTCATATTACAATTCATCAAAATCACAGAAAGTACCTCCGTTTTGTCTTTCAAGACACCGTTTATCAGTTTTGTGCCCTCCCCTTCGGCTTGTCCACAGCTCCTCGCACTTTCACAAAGTGCATGGCCCCGGTAGCGGCTTTTCTCCGTCTGCACGGCATACAAGTGTTTCCATACATAGACGACTGGCTGGTGGTATCCCCATCCAGACGACAGGCCGTCCACGACACCAAGTTTGTCCTACACACCTTAGAAGACCTAGGCCTTACAGTAAACGACAAAAAATCACATCTGGTTCCATCCCAAGTAGCCGATTACATAGGAGCGAGACTCGACTCCATCAGGGCGCGCATATTTCTCCCACCCAACCGCATACTGAAACTGCGCAAGGCTGTTCGCAAGTTTCATCCAAATTCTATGGTTTCAGCTCAGCATGCCCAGCACTTGCTCGGCCTCATGGCCTCTACAACATCTGCACTGACACACGCTCGCCTAAAGATGCGCTCCCTCCAAGCGTGGTTCCTGGCTCTCTTCGATCCTCTGGTAGACAGCCCACGGAAACGACTGCTCGTTACCCCGGAGTTAGCATCCCAACTGAGGTGGTGGACATTTCTTCCACATCTCCTCATCGGCCGTCCTTTTCGACCCTTGCACCTCTCAGTTCAAGTAACAACGGACGCCAGCCCCACGGGGTGGGGAGCTCACTGCGACTCCCACAAGATACATGCTCTCTGGTCTCGCCAAGACAGGAATCTGCACATCAATCAGCTGGAGATGCTGGCAGTCATAAAAGCTTTTCGTGCATTCCTCCCTATGATACAGGGTCGTGGTGTGCAGGTAATCACCGACAACACCACGACCTTGTTTTACATCAACAAACAGGGAGGGACACGATCCATGTCTCTCCTCTACCTATCAATACACCTCTGGGAGTGGTGCTACCATCATCATATCTTTCCGGTTGCCATCCATATCTCAACAACCGACAATCAGTTAGCGGACACGTTGAGTCGACTAACGGTACAGTCCCACGAATGGGAATTGGACACAGACATCTTTCTACTGCTCTGCAACAGATGGGGTCTCCCCACGGTGGACATGTTTGCTACACAGAACAACAAAAAGTGCGAGAAGTACGCCTCTCGTGCGGGCAGGGGCATGAACTCACTTGGAGATGCCTTCATGATTCAATGGGAGTCGGGTCTTCTCTACCTCTTTCCCCCAATACCACTCATACAGAGGACCCTGGTCAAAGCTCAGCAATCAGGAACGGAGGCCATTCTCGTCGCACCATGGTGGCCTCGACAGCCGTGGTTTTCCACTCTCAGAGCAATGGCGTCGGATCTCTTCAGGCTGCCTCTCCTTCCACATCTACTCACTCAGGACTCAGGCAGCATTCTCCATCCAGACCTGCAGTCACTGCACTTGACAGCTTGGAGACTGACCCCCTGATCCAGGAGGTCTTGGACAGAGCAAAAAAGCCGTCCACCAAACTCCTTTATAAATATAAATGGAACAACTTTACAAAGTTTGCTCAATCAAGAGGTTTACAAGTTTTGCCTATTTCTCTTCATACTTTGCTCAGATACTTACGTTACTTGTTTGATTCAGGTCTAGCATTGTCTACCCTTAAAGTGTACATTGCAGCAATTGTCTCCTTTCAGCCTCGTGACTCCAACTCCGCACGTCTATTTTCACACCCAATGCTTAAATCCTTCTTGAAAGGTTTGTCAAATATTCGACCACATGTCAAACCACCAATGCCTCAATGGTCTCTGCAGCTTGTGTTACGCTCCCTTATGCGTCATCCCTTTGAGCCCATGGCCTCTTGTGACATTCGCCTTTTATCTTTCAAGACTTTGTTTCTTGTGGCTATTACTTCCGCTCGGCGTGCAAGTGAACTAGCAGCTCTTCGATCTGACTCTCCTTACCTTCAATTTTTTAAGGACAAAGTCATTCTTTATCCTGATATTTCATTCCTACCCAAGGTTGTCACGGACTTCCACCTCAATCAACCTTTGATATTGCCAACCTTGTTTCCACAACCTTCCTCGGACATTGAGCGCACGCTCCATTCACTAGACGTTCGCAGAGCTCTGGCTTTCTACACCTCGCGAACTAAGGACTTCCGTGGCTCTCCAAGGTTATTCCTTTGTTTTCATGGATCACATAAAGGTTCGCCTGCTTCCTCCTCTACGGTCTCTAGATGGCTTGTCTCTACTATTACTCTGGCATATCAGCTACAGGGCAAGATTCCTCCTGACGGCCTGAAAGCACACTCCACCAGAGCTGTTGCTACATCTACAGCGTTGCTTCGTGGTGTGGATGTTCCAGATATCTGTAGAGCTGCCACATGGTCTAATGCGTCCACATTTGTGACACATTATAGACTGGACCTTCGGGCCAAAAAGGAAGCAAGTTTCGGGAGAGCAGTGTTGACTTCTGTTCTAGAGTGACGGCCCTCCTTCCGGTAAGTGAGCTTGCTAGTCACCCAATTGTGTGCATTCACAGAGGCCACGAAGAAGAAAGACAGGTTACTTACCTGTAACCATGGTTCTTCAAGTGGACCTCTGTGAATTCACACATCCCGCCCAGCCTCCCCGCTGTCCGTCACTACTATGTCTCTGCTAAGCACAGGCTTTGTGGCGGTTAAATGGAACTGAAGGCTGAGGCGGCGGGAGCATGCGCTATAGGGGCAACTCTAAACTTTGTTACTTTTCTACAAAAGCTCTAGAATATTCCGAGAAGACCAGCGCAGGCGCTGTCTAAACCCAATTGTGTGAATTCACAGAGGTCCACTTGAAGAACCATGGTTACAGGTAAGTAACCTGTCTTTTTGAGGCCCAGAGGCATCAATGTATTTCTGTATATAGATGACTGGTTCCTGGTAGCAAGATCCCTCGCTTCCTTGCACTCTCACCTTTGTCACACCCTGTGACTCCTTTGAGATCCAGACTGCACAATCCATCTGATATGTAAGTGCTTCACTGGACTTAGGGACTGTTTCCCTGGGATCAGATGGAACTCAAATATTAGCTCAGCTAGCACATGCCATTCACATTGGGACACAGTCATCAGTTCTATCCTTCAGCTGCTAGACCTCATGGGCTCCACATGGCCACCTTTGAGAGTTTCATCTTTGTCTGCTTCAACATTGGTTCCTGTGTGTCTTTAACATCTACCGTGAACTAAAAGTCAGGCATTTGTCTCCACCACTTCATGTTTGGGACAGCCTTCCATGGTGGACATACCTTTCCAATTTGACAATGGGACTCTCCTTTGGACAACGACCATCAGTATCACTCACGACAGATGCATTCAATACAGGCTGGGCTGCTCATTGCTACAATTTTCAAGTTAAAGCCAGATGGTCTTCACAAGAGTGCATTTTCCACATCAATGACTTGGAGATAATTGCAGTGCAAAAGCCCCCGCCCCCACCCCCCGGTCATCAGGGCAGTGCTGTGATAAAGAGTGTTCCAAGCAATGATGGGCAACACAACCACCATGTATTACGTAAACAAACAGGGTGGCATGTGTTCATCTGTACCTCTTCAGCTTACTGTAGCTCTCTGGGATTGGTGCATCACTCATTGCATTATACCAGTAGCCATGGACTTTGCAGGCATGAAGAACACACTTACAGATGCTCTCAGTCAGTCTTCAGTTATGATGCATGCATGGGAACTCCATCAAGATGTGTTTCTCCAAATTGCTCAAAAGTGAGGCATCCAGATATTGACATATTTGCCTTTCCAACAAATGTGAAATGTTCTCTTTTCTGCACCAGAATAGAAGCAGGTCCCAAATCTCTGGGCAATGCTTCCCTAGTGCCTTGGAAATTCAAACTAATGGATATGTTTTTCCTCACCTCCTCAGGAGAGTTGCTGTTTGTTTTCATGAGAACTGCCCCAGGGACTTCCACTGTCCCCGGACGTAATCCCATAACACTATGGCAAAGTGTGACAGGCCAACATTCCATCTGTACAGCTCATGACTTGGAGAATATAAGCCATCCCTCAGTCTCATCTGAGGTACCTGCAGTCTTCCATGCCACCAGGAAACCATCTGCAATTGCCTCCTACAAACAAAAATGGAAGGCGTTTTGTCCCTAGACAGAGGAAAGGAGCTTGCAACCTCTCTGCTATGATACTGCTAAGGCCCTGGAGTAACTTTTCACATTAAAGCACCACCATTTGGCATTCTTTTCTATTACAATTTATCTTGCTGTGAGATGTCAGCCAACACTTTTTTTCCCCTGGCACATGCATTTGAAAGTTTTTGAAAGGTCTGAATAACTCCACTCTTTGGCTGAGAACACTGACACCCACAATCCCTCCTGGTGATCCTCTCTTAGCTGACAAGTGTACAGTTTGAACCAACGGCAGATTGTGATGTTTGCCTTATTTGAAAACAGTGTTTTTGGTGGATATAACATCTGCATTGCAGATACTATCAACTCTTCCATCTGCTCCATCTTCTCTGAATTTCCATGCAGATAAGGTAGCTCTTTGCTCAGAGGTCTTTCTACCTTTCAAAGTTTGTATCTCCTTTTCACCTGAACCAAGCCATAAACTTACCTTCCTTTTTTCAAAATTCTTCAACACCACTGGTGCAATCTCTCTGTATGTCGGGGACTAGCCTTCTATACTTCACAAACAGCCTAATTATGTCAGCCTTCCTGACTTTTTGCCTGTTACAGTGGTCGCCATCGTGGTCTACCTGTTTCTTCCCAGCATTTGGCTCATTGGCTGGGTGACTATATAGAGTTGGTGTACAAGATGACCAAGCTACCAGTTCTAGCTGGAATTAAGAGTCACTCTACTAGATCTATCTCAACTTCAATAGCTGTCCTTCATGATGTTCCTTTCCCAGATATGTGCTGTGCAGCAGTACATCATTACCATCTGGATGTTGGTTCCAGGTTCTGCTGCCCTTTTTGGCAAATAACTACATCTATCTTCTCATGACACCATCCTCCTCTGGTAAGGCAGTTTACTAATCTCCCATGTATGTGAGTCACAGAAACCATGAAGAACAACAACAGGTTGTTGTGCGTAATAGTTGTTATCTGAATGATCATCTGTGAAATCACACAACCCACCCTCTTCCTTTCTGGTGCCTTGTTCTGCTGTCTTTTGGTGGTGGATTGAAACTGAGGGGAATTAGTTTGGCATATAGGAGTAAGGGCAATGGAGGGCATGTGCAGTGCTACTGCCAAATCTGCACAGCTCTGGAATGTTATGAAGATCTTCTCTGCACAGGCACAGAAGCCCATCTGTGTGACTGCACAGATGACCACTTGATGAACAAGTTACCCACAGCAACCCATACTGTATCCCACTGCTGGAGGCAAACAAAGAAACTGTTGTCTTTCTAGAGTGGAGAGCAGGATCCAAGTGCGACTACACTGGAAAATCGAATTGGAACAATTCAGTTTTGCTGCAATTTGATTTGCAGCGTTTATCATGTTTGAAATTGCAGTCAGTGCTCACCCAAAGGCTATAGATTGATTCAGGAATTCATTGCTCATACTGGATGTGATGCAGTTTGCATTCCAGACCACAGCCCCTCCCCCTTTTCCTTCCTTCCTCTGGTCCCGTGTCTGCCGTTCCTTTTATGGGGCATAAATATGGGGAATAATAACTGTGACCCAACAATAAGGTGATACGGTGATCTAGTGCTAATTTCATATATGTAAGACATTTAAAAATGTATCAGAACTAACCACGTGGGGAAAAGCCTGTTCAAATCATTCAAGCTTGAAAAAGTAGAAGCCCCCCAGCGGCAGAGGGAAAAAGCTGCTTTGGGATCAAAAAGGGCTGGATTAATTCGAATCAGCCTTTGCATGATATGGTCAGTAAGAAAATACTTTGATTGCACCTATTTTATAAGCGGAGCAAATCCTGTGGTATTTGATCATGTAATTGCAGCCTGACTGGTACGAGAGCATCTCAAACCTTAGAATTTTATATGGCTAAAAATGTATATGTGCTTATATTAGAAAATCAGGAAAAGTTATTTTTTATTAAAAGAACTGAAATGTATAAAATTTATTTTTATAAAATGTAAATACAAAAAAAACTCCCATAGGGTTGGGAAAAGTTTGTTTATGCTTAGGATTGCTGGAGCACTGCTCAAATGGAAAAATCTCCTCTGTGCAAGCGAAATGAGGAGAGATTGTGCAGAAGCCAAGTAGAGACTTTTTTGAAACTTGGAACTATTCATGCTCTTAGTGTATTATGGCCTCATAAATCTTTTATATATATACTCAGCTACTCCCAGGATGCATCTACATTGAGTATATTGCAGAATTTCTCTGGTTGCCATCAATACATATACAATATAGGGCAAAAGCCTATTGGCGCAGTTTCACCACATAAATCAGATCAGGGCGTCAGACATAATTAAATTAATTTAATTTAAAGCTTCCTATCTTCCTCCTTTTAAGTTTCAAGGCTCCTTAAGGCTCTTTTTCTCCTGCAAAAGCCTTTGGGAGCTTCAGAACAGGGTGGTGTGAGGGTTCGCATCCTGGCTCCCCTTTTTCTTCGAATAAATTGACGGACTTCTTTGGTTTGGAAATCGGAGTCACATTTATTGGATTATTTAACAAACAACCTATATCTACAAATGTATTCCAACCATTGTCTCCCTCTAACAACGGGTTAGGAGAGGGTTTCCAGTCTTCAACTTTGAACGGATTAGTCTCCTGGGCATTCCAGGGACCCGGCCAGTCCAGGGTACAGTCTGCATTTAATAATCGTCCATTCTCCCCTTCCAATAAGGGTACTGTATCTTCGTCCCGGTCATCTGTCCAGATCGGGTCTCGGGGGGAGGCATCCTCTGGCCAAAGTCTCCCGAAGGACCTCTCTGCTGCTGCTGCATCATCATCCATTCTAATCTCTCCCTCCTTTCCCTCTCAACCTTCTCCTTTTCCTCTCTCAATTTCTTCCTCCACTCCGTCTCCCGTTCTCCCCAATAAGAGGGCTTAGGTGTACATTCACTCCTTCTCCGGGCATCTGCCTCCTCTCTCGGGACCCTTAGCTTCTCCACCTTCCCAGTCCACAGGTCCTCTAGCCATATTCACTCCCAACCACGAGGCAAACTGTCTTCTCCCCTCCTTATATCTCCTAATCCCGCCTCCACTTCTACCCGGGGTTGCCGTTCTCTTCCCGCCAAGATATTCCCGCCTTCTCCAACGAACATTCCCCTCAGTTTCTCCTCCACGTTCCCTGGGTTTTGCTCAGGTGGTCTAGTCTTCCTGGGAGGGGGAATGGGTGGTGTTTGCACCTCCTTGTCGGCAGAGAGCGGGAGGGACGGCGCTCCCGTGAGAGGGGCTTTGCTCTCACTGACAGCCTCACATACCCCCCCATCCGAGAGGGCTGCCCATTCCGCCTTGCTCTTCGCCCAGGGACCCTGCCGAGAGAAATAATCTACGTTAGCATGGTCCCTTCCCTTCCTGTATTGTACGGTAAATGAGAACGGCTGAAGAGCTAAATACCAGCGTGTCAATCTTGGGTTGGTGTCCTTCATCTGTACCAACCACTGTAGGGGTTCATGGTCCGTTATCAGGGTAAATGGGGCCCCTAACAGATAATACCTGAGTGCATGTGTAGCCCAGCGAATTGCTAAAGCCTCCTTTTCAATTACCGCATATTTTCTTTCTCTCGGGGTCAATTTTCTACTTAGATATAAGACCGGATATTCTATCCCTTCACGCACCTGGGCTAGTATGGCCCCTAAGCCCAAATCAGGGGCATCTGTGAAAAGGGTAAAAGGTAAGCTGAAATCAGGTGCAAACCTTGTGGGGAGCTCACATAGGATTGATTTGAGAGTCTGGAAAACCTTTTCTTGGGGTTCTTCCCATCGCACCCATTTTCCTGCTTTTTTCCGGGTGAGGTCTGTCAAAGGGGCGGCCAAAGATGAGAACTGAGGCACAAACTGACGATAGTACCCAACCAGCCCCATAAATTGTTGCACCTCTTTCTTAGTGCGAGGACGGTACCATTGATTTATTTTGGAGACCTTCCCTTCCTGAGGTTGGATTTCGCCTCCTCCTACAATGAACCCCAAGTACTCTACTTTAGGGAGAGCTATTTTACACTTTTTGGGATTAGCTGTTAACCCTGCTCTCCTTAGCTCCTGTAGTACTCTACGTAGATGTTCCAGATGTTCCTCCCATGAAGAGCTATAGATAATGATGTCATCAATGTAGGCCGCGGCACAATCTTGCACCGGGGCCAACACCTTATCCATGAGACGCTGGAATGTCACAGCTGCCCCATGCAAACCAAATGGCATTTTTAAGAATTGGAAAAGGCCAATGGGAGTGGAAAAAGCGGTCTTTTCCTTGTCTTGTTCCCTTAGGGGTATTTGCCAGTATCCCTTCGTCAGGTCTATGGACGAGAGGTATCTGGCGCCCCCTAGCTGGTCCAACAAGTCCCCCACCTTCGGCATTGGGTAGGCGTCAAATTTGGATAGCATATTGACTTTGCGATAGTCAATGCAAAACCTAACTGACCCATCTGGTTTCGGCACAACTACTGGGTAGCTGCGCCAGGGTCCTTTCGCGGGTTCAATGACCCCCATCGTCAACATCTCTCTCATCTCTTTTTCAATAACATGGGCCAACTGTCTGGGCCACGTTCTACCATTGGATCTTGCTACCACCCCAGGAGGCGTCTCTATATGATGTTCTACCCAATGGGTGCACCCAGGCTTCACCAAAAACACATCAGGGAACTTTGCCTCCAAAGCTCGTAGTTGACCTAGTTGTTCGGGGTCTATCCTGTCATCTACTGTTACAAGAGACATTGGGGTTATTTCATTAGTAAGGGCCTCAGGCCCCAATTCAGTTTCTTCGCAATCCCCAAACAAGACCTCCCTGTCTACCCACAACTTTAACAGGTTTACATGAAACGCTTGTAATTTCTTCTTCTTATCGGACATGTGCACCTCGTAATCTAACTCGCTGACTAACTCGTACGGCCCCTGCCATTTAGCGAAGAGTTTGGCTGATTCAGTAGGGAGCAGTACCAATACCCTTTGACCCAGTTGGAACTCCCGGGGTTTCACCTTGCCATCGTACCTCTCTTTCTGGCTCACTTGTGCCTTACCTAAGGCTTCCTTAGCCAAACCCCATGCAGTATTCAAGCTACCAGGTCCAAAATTTGTTGTAAGACTGGTTTGGAGAGGTCTGACCCTTCCTCCCATTTTTCCCTTAACAAATCAAGAACTCCCCTGGGATTTCTCCCATACAATAGTTCAAACGGGGAAAAACCTGTGGAGGCCTGGGGAACCTCCCTTACCCTAAACATCAATGGGGCCAGGAAGGTATGCCATTGTTTTGGCTTTTCTTGCACCAGCTTCCTAAGCATCCCTTTCAGGGTGCGATTGAAGCGTTCCACCAAGCCATTAGCTTGAGGGTGGTATACCAATGTCTTCATGGGTTTAACTCCCAGTGTTTCCCACATTTGTTTAAATGTTAAACTCATAAAGTTTGAACCCTGGTCGGTCAGAACCTCCCGGGGAAACCCCAGCCGGGAAAACACCCCAATTAACTCTTTGGCCAATACCTTAGCCGTAGTCGTGCACAAAGGTATGTCCTCGGGGTACCTGGTGGCGTAGTCAATAATCACCAGAACATATAAGTGTCCCCCAGCTGACTTAACAAGCAGCCCCACTATGTCCAAGGCAATCCGGTCGAAGGGGCGGTCCACCAAGGGCATGGGCATTAGTTCTCCGCCGGGTCGCAGTTTTGGCTGGTACACCTGGCACTCAGGGCACGAGCGGCAGTATTCCTCAACATCTTTGCCCATGCGCGGCCAGAAAAACCTCTGCTGGACCCTTGCCAATGTCTTTAATATTGCCAAGTGCCCCGCCATTTGCACGTCGTGTGCCTATGGAGTGCCTGCCATCCCGCACGCCCACCCCTTGGCCACCTCCCGGCTCTTGGCCACCCCCACCCCCCGTCGCCACCGCCGGGAGGCTGAGCATGGCCAGGTGCTCTGGGTGCTCTTGGCCACCCCCACTCCCTGTCGCCGCCGCCGGGAGGCCAGCAGCCGGAGCACCCGGCCATGCTCAGCCTCCCGGCTCTTGCCCACCCACCCACGTTGCCGCCGCTGCTGCCGCCGCCGGGAAGCCGAGCATGGCCGGGTGCTCTTGGCCCTAATCTCGTTTATGCCAGCACCAGGTTACACAACGGGATGTTGCCCACTCTAACAGTAATGGTTAAAGGAATGTCACATAGCAGAATTAAAAGGGGGGAGCTAGAATAGCAGCTGTGCAATTAATGCAACAGTTATACTTTCTTGTTTAATGTTGTGCTGCATGAATGCAGTTCTTCATCTCTTTAACTTGTAGTGAAATTGGGACCACTACAGAAGCCTTGATCAAAAACTAAATCAGGGGCAGGGGAATTTGGGGGTGTGTGTGCTCCGGGTGCTTTGGACTTCAATTCCCATAATTCCTTAATACTGGCCATGTTGAGTCAGGCTGATTGGAATTGAATATTCAAAGCACTGAGTGTGCATAGGGTTCCCCAGCTTTGGCCTGCACACTCAGGTACATTTCCCATTGGCTTTTAGAATCGGAACTCAAAAATGCCCTGTTGCTGAGCATCTGTATCACAGAAAAAGGGGGGAGAATACGGTATCTGTAAATTGGATCCAGACTTTGCATTTTATACAAGTACTAGCCTTTTAAAGAGAATTATATTATGTTCAGTTTCCTTCCCTCCCACATTTAATGTACTCTCTTCTCTTGGCTTAAAGTAATTTCCAGATAATAGAATAACACACTGTTGGTTGTCTGATGTGTGCTGAAAATAAAGAGAATAAACCAATTATTCTGGGCATTTTTTTACTGGAATGTTTTTTCTTAATAAAACTGAGGCATACCAGCAAGTAGTTTCATTTAACGGTTTACTACAGCAAATCTTTAGCAACATACAGTGTGGTGTTTGTAAGTGTGCATGCATGGATAAACATGAATACACATGTGGAAAATATATAATAAAAAGTATACCGCATTTTTCCATTTATAACACGCCCCCATTTATAAGAAACCCCCCCTTTTCTAACCCCAAAATTAAGAAAACTTAGTTTTGAGGATTCAGCCTCTGAGCTCAGAACATTGGACATTTTGTCTCTGTTGAATCTTGAGCCTTTTGGAGGTGTGTTCCAATTGGTTTGTTTAGGATCAGCTGACATCAGTTCCATAAGGCTCGTGATTGGAGGATGCTAAGTCTCCTGACTGTAGGAAACTAAGCCTCGTGGCTGAAGGAAGCCTGTTTACAGAGGCAAGGTATGTGCTGTTTTGTTCTCTCCTCAGCTATCTCAGCTTACTTCTGTGTAAAAGCCACCCCTCAATTTTTAGGGTAATGATTTTAGGAAAAAGTAGTGTCTTATAGATGGAAAAATACGGTAAGTTCTCTTAGGTAAGTAACAGTACAGAACCCTGTAAACACCAAATATTGTAGTCAGCTATATAGCATGGCTATATAGGATGTTGCAATTTCAAACTGCAATTTTGTTATCCACACACATTTCAGATGAAAATTTAAATTGTTTTATATCAGCTTTATTTACTGAATAATTTATATTCTACCCTTCCTCACACACACAAAAAGAAATCCACCATATCTCACAACTTGCATGAAAATACTGTCCAATAAATATACAATTAAAAATCATAATTCCAAGTTAAGGAATAAATAATAAGTACTGAATTATAGCTCAGTGAGTGGGAGTTCGATTCCCCACAGTGCCTCCCAAGAGAAGAGCCAGCCTGTGGGACCTTGGGGACACTACACAGTCCCAGGACACCCCCAGAAGAAGGAACTAATACACTATTTCTGAGCAGTCCCTACCTAGAAAACCCCAGAAAGGGTCACCGTAAGTTAAAATTGACTTGATGGCACACAATTATTATTAATAAATTATAAGTACAATAAATACATCAAATACAAACACAACCCCCCCAAAAAAATCATTTTCAGCTGGTGCCTAAATGAAAACGGTGATGGAGACAAATGGATAGGTATTAAAAGGGAGTTCCACAGCCAAGGTACCATAATCCAGAAAGTCCTGTGGTTGCCTGTTCTGTGGGCCACATTCTTCAAGGGCATCACAAACAGACCCTCCTGGCCAGGCTTAAACCCTGGTTTGGTCAGTACTGGAGAGTGATCCTTCAGGCAGCTGTGCCCTGAACCATTAAAGGCTTCAGATATTGGCATTAACACCCTAAATTGCCTCTGAAGAATTCTAAACAGACTCCAAGATGCCTGGGGAATGAAGTAGAACTTGTTTAAGGTTCCCCTTGCTCCCCTATAAAATCAGCTCAAGACCTCAACCACTAGGATACAATGGTTGTAATAACACTTCAGAAGTGCTAGCAAATAGCCTTCATAGCTATAATGAATCAAGTAAATTTTCTTTTTATTACACTGATAATAGCTTGGAGCTGTTTACCTCTGTCACACACATTCTGTAAACATGTCTCTTGGACAGTCTGAAGGAAGACTAGGTTGAGATGTGTTGTCCAAAAGCAGATGCTGCTATCATCTGAAGGACTTTGGTACAAATTAATGAGCAATTCTATAAACAGCTAAATAACTTGTCCAAGTGCATAGCATTCACAGCAGGCACTGATAAAATACAAATATGATGTATAATGAAACAGAAACTGAAGCTGCAGGACTTCATTATATGACACTGCAAAAACAATGACCCAGTTTTGTTTCTACTTCTAGCACTAGAAACAACATCCATACATTTTGTGTATTCATGCCAATGAGACTTCTCCTGAGTAAACAAAGATCCCTCTCCCCCCCCCCCCCCCCCCATGTTTATGCTTTGGTTAACATTCTACATTGTGTTTAATAGAAAAATGTGACTGGTGATATAATAAAATAAATTGTTGAATCAGCATAGCAAACAGGCTTAAACAGACGGAGTAAACATGCTGGTGTACAAACTCTACTAGTCATATGATTTAAACGTTATTTGCTGAAATGTCCTGCAGTTCGCATGGAGTGATAAAATTCTGAAAAAAACAGACTGATAATTCAAGGCAATATCTATAACACAGCAAAACATCACACAATTGTAAAATGCAGTGCATAAAATACAGTGAGAATTCAGTTTTAATTATGCCCAGTGAAAGGACAACTGGCAAACTGTCCCGGCTGAATGATGTTAGTTCAGTTGTGAGCCGTGCCGGCTTGGCCTGAAGAATGGCTGCTCCTGACTAGACTCTGGGAAGAACATTCCCTCAGCATTTCTATTGAGCTGGTAGTGAGATCCACACTTTGAGAGGAAAGCTTCCTGTATGCGCCAGTAGAACTGACAGCATCCAGTGTTTTTGAAGAATTGCTGCTTCTATTGTTACAGCTGACACTAGCATCTCTTATGACTATCTCCTGCAGAGTATCAAATGTTAATGGAATAAAGTCTTCGTTATCTGCTGTGAGAACAATCCAGGATAAACCTGTTGAAGACATAAGATTCAGATTGCTTTTCAGGAACACAGACATTCTAAATATATTTTGGGTATTACAAGGCAGGACTGTCATCCTCAGTGAAATGAAAATTTAAAAGCATCAAATCAAACAGCTACGTGTGGCAGACTGTCATCTGCTACTGGAAACCTCTAGCCATTTCTCCTGTGCTACATCTGGAAGATGACAAGTTCAGGCAGTTATACCTTTTAAATTAATGTTGCTAGTACAAGACAAGTCCAACTGGCCAATAAGGCTCTAATTCATTTCCAGGAGAAGCAACAGAGAAATACCAATAAACCAATCCGGAACTAGTGATGATGACTAGCAACTGGCAATGTCTGTGTTGATCTGATTATAGTCCAATGAGCTGAGGAGCCAGCACTGCTAACAAGACAGGTGAAATGGAAGCTGAAATCCATTCTTTTTCCCCCCTCTTGCTGTCTAGCAGTTCCACAAACTCCCAGTGTTGGCACTGCAGTCTGGCTGCCCAGGACTTCAAATATTCCTTAGTGAATATATACCCTGTTTTCCCGAAAATAAGCCCTAGTATGATTTTTCAGGATGCTCGTAATATAAGCCCTACCCCCAGAAAATAAGCCCCAGTTAAGTGAAACCCCGCCCTCCACCATTGTGCAGCAACCAGAATAAGATGACATGACTGTATTTGAATAAACGTAGATTGTTGTACATGAAAAAAAAATAAAACATCTCCTGAAAATAAGCCCTAATGCGTTTTTTGGAGCAAAAATAAATATAAGACCCTCTCTTATTTTCGGGGAAAACGGTATATTCACTATATTTCTTTCCATTTCCACAATCCTCATTTAAGACAGACTGTGGAAACCAAAGAGGAAATATGATTGTTGGGGAGGGGGAAGTATACTCTGTTCTTCATTTCTGAGAGAACCTTGCTAACTGCCGTTCAGTAAAAGATAGGAAGAGATACATGGCCACAATGTTGGCATATATACCTTCAGTCCTATTCAAATGCCGCTTTTTGCTATGGCAGTGTTAAGGTGGGATTGGGATGTATACACTGTCCAGAGGAGAGAGTCTTCACATAATGAAGACCTTGATCTCTTCTTGTTTCCTTCAACTCCTGTGAAATCAATCAGGTTTCTTCCCAGATGGTAGGTTTGGTGGCTGTTGCTCACCTTCAGAGGCCTTAATTTCCTCCCTTCCTAATAGGCACAGCATTATTTGTGGTATGTTGCTGGGAACCAGCAAATATGTCTGCAGAGTATGTGGAGATTGGTGTAATGGCTACTAATTTCATAGCAAAAGCTATGGCTACAGGACTGCTGGATAGCTCATCAGTTTAAGGTATCTAGCTGTGGGGCCAGAAGTGGGAGATCAATTTCTCCCAAAAATTGTGTAATCAGCATTTATTTTCTTATGCCATTCCAAAAAGGTAGAGGAATTTGGAATGCTTTCTCTCAGCTGAAAGCTCACAAAACTTCCTACCAAACTAGAGCTCTCCCTTTCAACAATCTCTCTTCTGGATTGTGAGGCTAGAGTGGGGGTGAGGTGGGGAGCCATGCGTGCTCTCCTGAGCTTTGGGTAGAAGGTAGAGGGTAGCTCTACTAACCACAGTAGCAATGCAGTACAAGAAGAACAGGCTGACAGATACACAGACATGGGAAAACCATTCCAGAAAATGCCATTACTTAAATACATAAGAAGAAATCCTTTGGATTAGACCAAAGCTCTACATGATCCAGGATTCCATATCCCAAATGGCCCCACCACAGATGCTCATGGGAGGCCCACAAGCGAGACATGAGAACAAAGGTATGCACATTCTCACCTTCCTCAGAAAAGAGTCTCTTTTATTGGATGTAATATATAGCCATTGTGACTAGCAACCATTGGTATCCTTACCCTCCATGAACTTGCCTAATCTTTTAAAGCTGTCACCAACTTTAAGGTTGGCAGCTATTATTACTACCGCTTGCAGTAGCAAATTCCATAGCTTAACTATGCACTGAGTGAAGAAGGGCAATAAACAGCTTTTTATAATCTGCTACCAAAAGACGTATTTTTAATAAGGATAAAATGGCTGTGTCCAAATGTCTTGCTCTGCTGGCACCTCAGGTAGAGGTCTTGTTAGCATTTCAACAGAAATGTGAACTCCCAGAGCATAAAGGTATCACTGGATTCAAGAGGTAGATTCAAGCGGTTACCAGTCATTCCTCTCACATTTTACATCGAAGATGTAAAAGCAGCTTCATGCAGTACAAGTAATTTTAGGAACTGCTTAGAAATGTAGTTCTTGCTAGCGGTTTCATTTACTGGTTATATAACACTGTGTTGCAAGAACACCATGAGTAGATTGCAGCTTATAACCATGTGAACCTTTAATCTTTCTGCTTAATGCCTTATTTGAACTCAACTTAAGGCCAATACCATGCAAGATTTTCAAAATATCTCTATGGACGCAAGTCTGTATAGATAGCACATTAAATACAGATTAGTTAAGTTACACTAACAAGACTGCCCCAAGACTGCCCCAAGCTACAATTTAGAAGATATACTTTCAGAATTGAATAATGTGAAATAAATCTGAAGTTACCTTCAGATTCACAGTAGTGATAACTGCTTATTTTTGCTGCAACAAACATGGCAACTCTGTGGAAATCGCTGTTTATTTGAATCAAGAAGTGGAATGTTTCTTTGATATTCCAAAGGTCATACCCTACTGGAGTTTTTGTAAGGCGCGCATAACTTGGCATAGCTAATTGTTGCTAACTGACAAGGTGCAGGGTGTATCTTGGCCACGTGCCCAAATGCACTACTGAGATATGCCTCAGTACCTTGTCAATTCATCACAATTAACTATGCCAAGTCTCAAAAACCTTACCTGAACACCAATAGGATTCTGGGCCATATCTGAGTTTTGAAAGAAAGCAGCTACCATACACAAAAATAAAAGGTTCCAATTATTTTTTGACAGGCATATTGCCCTCTTTCACCTCAGTGCAGTATTTCCACTAAATATCATCTTTTTGGTGAACAAAACTTACCATGCTGCATTTCAACAAGAGACAAATTGAAAAGCTGCTGAATGACACTCAGGCGAAGTTTACCATCACAGAGGATGACAGCTCGCTTTTCAGGTGCAACTGTTCCAGAAGACTCTTTCTATTAAGTTAAAGGACAGAGAATTTTAGATCTGGAGTGTTCAAGACAGTTTTGCTTCATCCCATTCCCATGCGTCCAGCTGCAACATGGCTGACCAGCATGTGCATCATCTTGCTAGGGGCTAGGCAAGGTTAGAAAACCCAAACAGAACCAGTACTCAGGGGCTGCACAAATGAAGGCGTTTGGACAACTGGACCAGAGGTTAGAAGCATTCCTTTTTTTGGAACTGAGCTCCCAAGAGTGCCCCAGCAACACGGCCGGTTGCCACACTGACTGGAGGACTCTGTGATTGGAATGCAATTTTTCTAACCTTTGGACCTGTAAACGTCTCCCCATCAGAGAAGTGAGATCAATTCAGCTCCTGCTGATCAGCTGCTAGGGCCAAGGATAAGGGAATTCAATCTAGGTCATCTTTCTCTGCCTTCGATAGCAATTCTCATCTATCATAGGGGTGGCCAGACTTCAGACGGACAAAATCTTTATTCTTTTACTAACACCCTGAAATTCACCAGTCAGACCCTGGTGCAAAAAGACATACACTTCAAATCTGCAACTTTTATTTTGAATACCAGTCTTTCCAAATGAAAATTCAGTCCTGGTTAGGACAAGCTGTTTTCATTTCTACTATCCAATATAGGAGGACTAGAGGTGTGGGGAAGGGGTCATTTGTGGCTATTCTCGTTAACACATCTGGGTGTTCAACATCTTTGTCAATCTGTGGGAAGAGACACAGAGGTCTCTCAGGACGGGTGAGGAACATGCGGCCTCATGGGCTGGATGTGGCTCCTCTGCCTGTCTTTGGGTTCCCCAACAACAAATCTGCTGCTGTGCCACTGACATGCACTGCTATGGCAGGGGATTTGGGGGGGGGGGGGGATTTTTCCTTTAAAACAAGCCATGAAAGGAGTATCAATCTTGTTTTTAAGCCAACTGCCAACTGCAGAAATAAAATTTCATTTAAAAACAAAGTACACACTCCCTGCTCTGTCCCTCCCCCCCCCCCCCCCCGGTGGTGGTAGCAGCAAGAGATTACACCATACTGACATTACTGCAACAGACAGGGCTGCTTCAGTCGCACACCAGGCCGCAGCTCCCGGTGGACTCTAAATAGCCCCCACTACTGCTAGACATTGTGTGCTCCTGCTCCAGATATACCTTCTGCATGCCCCCACTTTCCACAACAGAGTGCTGTAATCTCTAACTTGCTTGCAAAGATCTGCTGGTCAGTGCAGGACATCATCCTTCCAGACTGAGTCACCTTTTTTTTTTAACCTTGTCCTTCCTCCAAAAGAGCTGAGCTAGCAGAACTGATTCTTCCTTTCCACTGGCTGAGTTTTATCCTCAAAGCAACAATCCCGAGATGAAGTTCAGATGACTGACAGTCACCGACCCAAGGGGACTCAGTAAATTTTGTGATTGTGGAGATCCGAACCAGAGTCTCCCTACTTTCTTCTGTCACTCCAATTAGTGTTTCATGTTAGCTCTCAATGCACATTTCTGGAATCATAAGAATACCTACAACCTCTTTTAGACTGCATTTTAGACATCACCACATAGTCACCCCTTTTCTTTGTACCAATAAAGATTCCAAAAAGGTCCTGGTCACAGGCCTCCCCCATTTTCAGAGGCCTTTGTCTCTGTTCCCCTCAAGAATAGCCTTTAGCTAGATTTTGACAGGGAAATGTCTGACCTTCCTTCAACCATGGTGAAGCAAATCAACACTGTTAAAAGGATACACTTTTATCTGAAGAAAGGAAGATCACTAGCATTTTAAGCATTTAGGAACACCCATGAATATATACCTAGATTTTATTGAAAAGTTACCTGGTAAATGATGTTAACAAAAGAGGGTTCATGAAAAGATGGGTATCGTGGCAGAGTTTTCTTTCCGGACTTCAGAAGTTCAGTTACTTCAAAAAGCTGGTGATGCAGTTCTGTAAAGCTGCTGCACAACCTCTCCAGATTTTTAGAGATATAACTGGTTTCTTTTTCACTTCTCAGCACATTAGTTTTTGAGGAATTTGGCATCCCATGAGAACTGTGCACTGGCTTACTGGGTGAAACAGATATGTTTGATATCCCTGGAGAAGATTCCAGTCCTTGAAGAACCAATGAACGATTCGTCGGCTCAATATCTAAAGTTTCAAAGGGCTGTGGGAAATCCTTGGGAATCTTTTTCTCCTTGGAGTCAACCACAGTTGTCAACAGGTTTTGCTCAGTTGCAGGGTTCTTAATTTCTTCTACAAGTTTTCTTCTGTTTCTAGGAGACTGAAGAATGGTGCAACCTGGAAGCACCAAACCATCGCTCAGAGGGTGAATGTCTGAAGTGTGAGTTTCAATGGTCTCTCTCTTTGTGAAGCAAACCTGGGTAGCACCTGCAACTACAGAGGAACCTTCTTTGCCCACAACGTCTTTGATCATCAAACGGAGAATGTACTTGTCTGAGCGTGAAGATGGAAGAAAAGCAGGGTCCATTAATTTCTGTTTTCCAACCAATATCAGTAAGAGTTTATCAGTAAGGAAACATAAGCCTTTGGGCCTCTCACTTTTCTCCAGCTGAATCTGCTGAATGTTGGGCAAATGGGACAATGTTAAAGAGTAAGCTAAAATTAAATTACAAGTGTTAGAAGCTACTGCAACAGTCTGTGTTTTAGAATCAAAAGTCATTATATCTGGGACCAGAATGCCTGGAATGCTGACCTTCTTGGTGGCTGTGACTTTTCTTTCAAACGTTACCAAGACCAGGTGTGAGGCATCTTGGCCGCTTCCCGTGAGGTAATCTTTGGGCTTCAGATGAGTGAGAGAACTGTTATCAGATCGCTGTTTGCTTGAAGAAAGATGAGTAAGATCCACAGGTGAAGATGCAGAAGGTACTGTTGATGCAGCTTTTTCTTGGTCCGACAGCTTTTTCCCACCATCCGTGGAGGTCTCTTCTTCATAACCTAACGAGGTAGTTTGGGAGGGAACAGAGTTTCTGACCTCAGCGGGGATTTCAAATGAAATGCCTGCATTTAATGTACATATCTTATCTAGAGGAAGCTCAGTGGCAACAGCCACTTGAGGACCCAAAGTGGCTTCAATTGCACAAATGTAGCCTCCTACATCAAAGACTGGGCAAAAAGAGCAGGCATTTAATGTTTTCTGTTCATCATCCCAAATATAGGAATGCAGAGCACTGCCTATCCCCACCACCAAGCGGTTGCCTTCCTCGGTCCAACAAGCACAGTGGATGAGACCCGTTCCCTTAATATCAGCTTTTATTCTGGAGCTGTTGAGCCGAACTGAGTGCAGCACCGAAGTGTCTCGTGTCGTCAGCACAGCCAAAATTTCTTTGCTCGGATGCCACACGCAGCCCTGAGGAAGTATGGGAAACAGTTCACTAATTTCGCTAATCTGATAAACCATTAGTTTGTTTCTTTCGGAAGCACTGTAACACAGCTGCCACATTGTGATGTGTTTCTTATGCTGAATAGCAAGAAGTGTCGGCAGATCTGGAGCAGAAGATGGGCCCCAGTAAAGCCCATGAACATGTTCAAACTGACCAACCACATTGGAGTTGCCGAATTTAGGCTCTCCATTTTGTAGATATAAAGATGTCAGTATCACTTGTTTTCCATCTGTCCAGGCAAGCCCATGCACAGGATGAATGGCCTGGTACAAGGCATTGAGGCCAGTTCTTAGCAATTTTCCTTTTCCCAGTTCCATACTTAGGTTCTAATGGAATTCATCTGTAAAGAAAACAAATAAAGTTTTAAAATCTTCACTTTTTAAAGTTGGTTTTTCTCATCCCATATACTATTGCAAAACACAAGAGGCTAAGCCAGAAGTGGATCATGCAGAGCACATATAAAAATGTAACCTACCCCTGCCAGAAGTAGTGGCTTCCTTGGGAGGAAACGGGCTTCTTGGAAGTAAGACTCTACTCACTAGAAGACCTAAAGCTGTATCATCCGTAGCTGAGCAGCAGCAGTGTATCAGCCTTCGGTCTGTCCAAGCTCACTGCTGAAGACAACACCTCTCTTGCACTCCAGGTGCTGCTTGATGTGACTTCCCTACTGTGCCTAACTTTGGACTGGTTTGATTGTGCCTCTTAAATCTCTCTGCTTGCTTGCTATTACTTTGTGATTATGCTTTGGCTTTCCCTCACCTGGTTCACCTGAAATGCTGGCAGGACTCTGTTTGTTTGAACTCTCCTTTGACTATTGACTCTGCTTTTGGATTCCTCTTGTTTGGTCTGCTTAGTTGCTGTACGTCTACTAGCATTAGATCACCCAAGACCTTGCCAATGGAACTGCCCTGCCTGGGAAGAGGATAGTAACATGCAGTTCTGTTAATTGTGAGTTGCCCAGAAGCGTTTTTCTGGCAACAGATGGGAAAACAATGCTGAACAAATGCTGAACTAAATGGATTGGTGGCTTGTCTTATATTTTTCTCAGTTTAAAATCCTAATCCTTGAGTTAAATGAATATTACACGGTGATTAACAACAGCCAGATAATAGAACTCTGTTAATTTGATGGAAACGATCTTCCACAAACTGCAAAGTATCTATGATATTCATACATGAATCAATAAAGCACTAACGTAAAATAAAAATTGGCCTGTTGATATACTCGTATCATATATTAACCATCATTAGAAATTAGGGAGAGGAAAATCAAACTAAGAAAGAATACAGTGCCTTTGTCTCCTACCCACCATCAATAATCATTGAAATTATATTTTATAAAGAATATTATATGATCATTCTATCATGACATTTGTTAGTCACTTTAATTAGTTTATTGCTCCTCTTGGTTTATATTAAGGCAGTACAGTACCTAAGTTCTTAAAATATTTTGTATACTTTAGTTCAATCATCAACCAAATGAAGAAATCAGAATACTGAGAAATCAGAATTCCAACCAAGAAATCAGAATACTGAGACTTGGAAGGGCAGCTATGAAGAAACTAGAAAACAGTCTTAAGAATAAGCCTGTGTCACTGGAGACCAAAGTCATCTTTACTGTGGTATTCCTGATTATTTATATACAGATGACAAAGTTGAAAGGTGACAGGGGAAAGAAATCAATTCATTGAAAATGTGATGTTGGAGAAAAACTTTATGGAAATAAAAATAAGGGGATGCAAGATCAAATCAAGCCTGAAGTCTCTCTAGAAGCAATAATTAAGGTAAGACAATCTTACTTATCATGAAAAGCCAAGACTCAATGGAAAACACAACGATGGGAAAAGTTGAAGGAAGCAGGAAAAGAAGACCAAATATGGGGATTGATTGGCTCAATTAAGGAAGCCACAGCCTTGAATTTACAATGTCATTAATTTGCAAGGTTTCCATAAGCTGGAAGTGACTTGACAGCACATAAGTTCTTAAAAGAAATGACATTTCTCAAATGACTTTATATCTGGCAGCCATATTTCACTGGAGCAGAGAATATAAGTATTCCCCATGCTTGGCTAGGAGAAGTGAAAAAGCATTGTTTAAGATAACAGATATGTGATGAGGATTGTCTTTTACAGAGTGAGTTGTTACTTTTCCATGAATTGAGGTGACTTTTATAAAAGATCAGTCTTTTATAAAATATCATGCTCTGATTAAGGGTCTCCTCACAAATTATGTTTTTATGCAGACATTTAGAATATCTTAGATGTATTGTAGATACAGCAAGAATCCGATAAGCATCCAATTGCAATTATCATACATGTACTCTTATCATACAACCAGAACCAGAAGCAGCTGCTTGTCAAAGTTCATGCTTCATGTCAAACCAAACTTTGTCTTTCAAAAAGAGAAAAATGGTCTGAAGAAACTGGGGAAGAGGCATTTTAGGTCTCTGGCTGTGAAGCCTGAGGTTTGGAGTTCGATTCCCCCACTGTGCCTCCTTGACAGAGGCTGGACTCCATGATCCATAGGGTACCTTCCAGCTCTGCAGTTCAGAGATTATTATTATTGTTGTTATTAAGGGGGGGAAAGGGGAAGGAGAGAAGTTTTGGTACCTTGTCCTGTTCCACTACCACCCCCATCTCCCAGCATATTTTTGTATGTGTAAATGCACTGGCATCAGGGCAAGACCCAGTCACAAATGGAAAAAATCTAGCTAGCTGCCACACCACTGTTGACTGTTGTTTCTGGTCTCCCGGCCTCCTCGTTGTGTGTGTTTGGCTGCCTCACACACCCTTCTGCTTGAGGTCCCTGAAGAACTGGAGAAAGATGGCAGGCCAAGAGATGCAGGGAAGAAGCCATGCAGATCTGGCTGAGGCTCACTCTGTGCATCCAGGTAGGGTTGTGTGCCATGGTTATAGGAAAGGATGTGACCAAGTCTTAGTGGTGACTAAGATGGGGAAAATGTGCTGTGGATGGATACTCCCTCCCTACATGCTTTCTTGAGTATAAAATAAATACTATGACTTTTCCCATCTTTTTGCATGGTCTGTTTCCTTGAGTGATCAGTTTTGCATGTGTTCTGAATACTCTGTCATGGACCTTCACCTCTTCTCCTTCCCAGCCTCAGTGTTCCCATATGTGAAATCAGCAAATTCTGATACCTTAAGAGTACCATATTTATTATGGGACTAGTTCTCACAGACGAGAGGCTGCTTTGCAGCAGCTTGTATTTCCAGATGAGGCTGGACCACAGCTCCCCTCGTGGCTAAGGGTCAAGGGTAATGGGAGTTGTAGTCCAACGTGGGGAAAGGGAGAACCCTTTAAAGGAAAGCGAGCTGGGCGAGATCGGGGGACTCGATGGTCTTCCTCTTCGGGCAGGCGAACAGTTAAATTGATGGGTGAGATCCTGCTCCGCCTCCGCCCATCATCCGCCACCGCAGTGCCTCGGTTGCTCCGGGGGTCGCCGCCGCCCTCCCACCCACTCGCTCCCTCCGCGGGTGCCCCGCCTCCTCACTCACGCTCGCCTCTTTGATGCTACCCGCCACCACCCTCTGCCCCCTTACCTCTCTCCCAGGTACAAATGTCCGGCGGCCCTTCGGTTCCAAAACCTCGCCCCCTTCCCGCGCGCCCCTCCAGGGCTCAGTCAGCCGTGCTCGAGAAGAGAAGGAGGAAGAGCGGCTGGGTACCATGCTCTAGCGGCGAGCCGCCACAAGGGGCGCTGCCCTTCGGAGGCCTTTTTTTTTTTCCTCTTCCAAAGCCGGCTGTCTATGGTAAACGGCCGTTAAAAAGAGGGGGCGTGGCCCACGCCCGGACGCACGCGTCACTTTCCTCACGCTCCTCATTCGTCACCGGCACTCTAGCTGGCTGCCCATTGGTCTCTGTGATCTAACAAACGTCCCCTTGCGACTAGCGTCTCACATATACGCACGCACTCCAAGCGCTGCCTGTCATGTTGTTGGGCGGCTGTTTGCGCGTGCCTGGGTGCACGCCGGGGTGTGCGTGCGCATCGTGTTGAGCGCGCTGGGGCGGGGACGGGGAGAGAAGTGTTGACGGTATTTTGTGGGGGGCGGAGAGGGAGAGGTTCGTTAGGAGAGACGGCTGTTCCTCGGTCGACTTTATAGGCATCCAAAGTCTCCCCTCGTTAGTAGTTTCTCGTTACTTCCGTTACTTGTTGGTGTTTGTCAGGCCTTTCCACGGCGAGGCGCCCGGGGCGGCTCACAAGAATACCAAACACGCCTTTACTTTCGAGCGAAGTAGCCGTGTGGTCCAAACAAAATAAAATACGTTTTTGTATTTCTATTTTATTTTCTCGGTGCCCTCTGACATTGTAAGATGCGGGGGCTAGGAGCCAGCTCTCTTCCTCAGGAAAAGAGGAGGACGCCTCGCTGTGAACTGATTCCCACCTTGTCACCTGCTTATGGGCCTTCTTAAGTGACGTGCGTGGGTGTGGAGTTGGGGGGGGGGCATTGAATACGTCTGGTCTGTCCCTTTGGGTGCCTTCAGGTGGCTTCCCGTTACTCAACCAGCAGCTCCTGTGACTTCACGACCCGTTATTCCGTCACCAGCCGTCGATATGAATAAGTACACTAGGAAGCGGAGGAATGGGACATAGGGCTTTCCAGATGTTGCTGGACTATAAGTCCCATCATCCCTGCCCACTGGCCAGGCAAGCTAATAGAGGAGTTGTAGTGTGTAGAGGAGATCCTCTTGGAGAGCCACACAAGTCCTCCCCCCCCCCCTTAAAGCGTTGTATTAGGCAGCGGGGAGTTAGACCCAAGGAATCCTTGGAAGTTATGACTCACCAAATCCCCACAGATTCAAGGGGCCTGCCCTGGTGCGATTTATGGCGCTAAGCAGCAGAGTTTCAGAGATTAATAGTCCCCACTCTTTTAATACAGAGACAACAAAGTTTCTCTACCTCTCATTCTCTGCCTCACAGGGGAACTGTCTGTTCTAGTCAGGAGATTCATTTGATTAACTGCCAGATGTCGTATTTTTAAAAATAAGGGAACAGCCATTATTGCTTCTTTGTCCTAACAGACTTCAGTGCGACCTGACATCTCTCTTGCACCTGGCAGGGATTAATCCCATGGAAGTCTGCTTAAAACCTCACCCTCCTCCCTTTTAAGACTGTCAGAAATTTGGTCCCAGCATTCTGCCCAACCTTTTCTCCATCTTTTGGTTAACAAAGAGTTCTGAATAATTCAAAATATTATTCAGGACTTTTGATGGTTTGTTACGTTACCCTACTGTAGCTCTAAAACAATGTTTAAAATGTCATTTAGAATTAGAATTAGAATTAATTTTTAACAGGTTTAGTCATATGTATTGCAGGGGGAACTTTCAGCATTATTTTGAAGATTCTTCAGTGCTTGCTAGTGTTTCAACATTTTAGGGGACCACTTGGACTTCGAGAAATTTCTGGGCTTCTCTGGTTCTCCAGGCAATGAGACAAATATGGCAAATGGTGCTGAAAAAAGTAGGAGTTAGAATTTTTGTGTGTGAGGTGTTTTAAAACTCAACATCCATCTCCACTAGAGACGGAGACCATCTCAAATCTCCATCCATTCCCATGTGATATCAGGGCTCATGGGTTCAGTGGCTACAATCCTGTTGCTTTTTTACGCACTGTGGCGAAAACCCTATATGCATTGTAAGTTATGAATTATTCATGGTATATGTTAATGTGGTTAAGAGGCGGGGCCGAGAGATGTTAAAAGGCGGAGTCTGAGGGGAGAGAGTCAGTTAAGTGAGAGTCAGGGGGAGTCTGTGTTAGGAATCTGAGAGAGAAGGATAGTTTGGGGTCTGAGGAGTGATTAGTCTGAGTGGAAACTGTGATAATTACTATAGAAGGTTAATATTGAAGCTTGATGAAACTTGAAGATTGTGCCTATGAATTGTTCCAGAAACCAACTGTAATCAATTAACCTGTTCTATTAAAAAGTCAGTACTGAATGGACCTACATCTTTTCTGAGTAAAGTAAGTTGATAAGGAGATCGACTGGTGGCAGCGTGTCAAGAGGTTTTTAGTTTGCCTTTGTGAGCTGTGTTTGGGGAGACAAACAGGGGCCACGAGGGTGAACGTCACAATTGGTGTCCAGCGGCGGGATACGAAACAATCCAGTCAAGCCAGAAGTTTAAAAGTGAATTTTTTTTTGAGTCGTGGGTACCTTTTAGTTAGAGGTCTGTGGTGAAGAAGTGGGTGACCTGCTACAGCTTTTGTGGAAAAGCTTAGTGGCGGGGCTTCTGATCCCAGATCTGGGGGGAACTAAAGATAGGGAACGACGCTGAAGGAAAAATTCCTTTTATTTACCTCAGAATTTGAGAGACCCCGTGGCTAGCTTAAAATCCAAGGCTCTGAGAGTTAGGGGAGTGCTTGTGGATAAAAGTGGAAGCCAGAGGTCAGAGCAGATCCGAGGGGATAGAAAAATCAAAGCAGAGGCTTGAGATATAAAAATTTTTCAGTGACTGGAATTAAAAGTAGAAAGACAGGTCCTTTTTAAAATCAGTACAAACACTCAAGACTAACTCAGACATAAACATGCCCCCCAGACGTAGCCAAAAGGGGAGTCGTGAGGCAGAGAGTTTACCTCAAGAAATGGAGGGAAATGGAGACCCTTTAACTCCAATGGAACAGGAGGAATTTGATGAGGGTGCCTCAGAGAGACAAAAGGATCTAAGCTCCCAAGATTTTGAGAAATGGAAATTACAACAAGAATTTAAATTGAAGGAATTAGAGTTTAAGGAGAGAGAAAAAGCTAAGGAGCTAGCGCTCAAGGAAATGGAAATTAGAGAAAAAGCCAGAGCTGAAGAGAAAGCTCAGGAACTCAAAGCTGAGCAAGAGGCCAGACAAATGGCATTTGAGCAAGAAAATAGACAAAGAGAAATGGAATTAAGACAAAGAGAAATGGAATTTCAAATACAAATGAAACAATTAGAATTAACTGCTCAGAATAACAATAACAATAACAACAGCTCTAGTGAGGGAAATATGTCAAAAATTGACCTAAAGAAATTTCCCCAATATAGGAAAGATTGCCCTGAATCTTTCCTCATTTCATTTGAGAGAGCATGCTGGGACTTTGATATCAAGGATGATGAAAGGATGATAATTCTGAGATCACAAATAAGTGGAGATTTAGCTGAACTGTATTCTCAGATGCCTCTAGAGCAAGCTAGAGATTTTGAAGCCTATAGAAAAATGGTATATTCAAGATTTGGCATAAATGCAGAACACCTGAGGAGAAAATTTCATTCCCTTACCAAAAAGCCTGAAGAATCTTATTCTCAGTTAGGGGCTAAACTTACTCACTGTTTGGACAAATGGATGGAACATGAAAATGTCACTTTTCTAGAACAAATGAAAAATGTGATTGGGTTAAAATTATGATGTTTTAAATCTTTTATGTATTATGATGTTTTTATTATGTATGTAAGCCGCCCCGAGTAGACTTTGTCTAGGGGGGCGGGGTAAAAATCTAATAAAGATAAAGATAAAGGGTTAGAACAATTTTATTCTATTTTGCTGGGGAATTGTGTTACTTAGTTAAAGAAAAAAAATCCTAGAAATTTAATAGAAGCAGGTGAAAATGCGGATTCCATAAGTGAGATACGAATCCCCAGGTTCTCTGAGGTAAAATTTAACAGGCAAAACTGGGACAACAATAAGAGACCCTTCAATAAAAAATTACCTCAGAAACACATCAGGGAAAGAAGGCCAGAGTAGCGCCTCGCCTGAGTTGCCAGGGCCTAGTCCGCTGAAGCGAATGAACTCTGAGGAAAAGTTTAACAGATCGCCTCAGTGTGATCGAAGGACTTATAGACAGTGCTATAACTGCAGCGACTATGGGCATATTCAGTCGAATTGTATGAAAAACAGAAACAAAGAGGGAAAAGATGATAATCAGACCAAGAAGGTTTACTGCTTAAAACCAGTTGAAGCCACTGAAGTAGGCTGTAACAATGGTGGTTCTGTCTCCATGGCAACTAGCACGACAGAGAATTCTGATCTGCCACTAGCCAGGGTCGTTCAGTGTTTTCTTGTAAGGACAGAAAATATTTTAGTACAGAACCCTGGTGAGGAAATTCTTATTAATGAGAAGTCTTATGTGGGAGTTGTTGATACCTGTTCCAACATAACCCTGTGTCATCCTGATGTGGTTCCTAAAGAACAAATACTTCCAAACCAAACTGTTGCAATCAAGGGAATAGGTTCTACTCCAGTGATTTTACCTATGGCTAAAGTAAAGATAAACTATAGAGAATGGGGTGGAATTTGGGATGTGGCAATTTCTGATCAAATTCCAGCATCTTGTTTAATCGGGTTAGATCTAACTAAGCATTTGCAGAGTGCTTTTGGGGTAACGTGCCCTGGGAGAGCAGTTAACAATCCCTGAGGGAAAAATGGAATCCCTAATCTCTGAATCAAACCAGGGATGCCCCAGTTTAGAGGAAAACCCTGAGGTAGCAGAAATGGCTGAGGAGGTCATATTGAAAAACCCTAATGATATTTCCTGTATTGATGAACAGAAGGAAGATAGTACTTTAAATGATGGTATTAGAAAACCTAAAGAGAATCCCATTCCACTGACCCCTGAACACCCAGAGAGGTCTATAACTGATAAAGACCTGACATATAGAGAGGGTTTAAAGGCACCTCATAGAGGGGGAGGACCCCACCAACAGCTAATTGTCCCTGGGAAACATAGGGAGGAAATACCAGCTGCTTTTCTAATCGGTTGGGACTTGATAGAGCATGTTAAGAGTGCTTTTGTACTAACACGCTCACAAGGGGGCCAGAAATCACCCACTGCAGTAGAAATGGATACTGTAGCAGAGGGAAGCCTGGAGGGAGAAAGTTCCTTGGATAGTCAGCTTAATAGCTGTTCAGAAGCTGATCTCATGCTTTTGAAAAACCCAAATAAAAATAGTTTTGCCCAGGAGCAGAAGGAGGACACTAGCTTGGTGGGTTGCGTTGAAGCGGCCAGTTCACCTACTTTATTGTCTCCTGAATGCCCTGAGAGATCTTGCCTGGATAAGGATCTTATATATAGGGATAAGTCCTTAGAAGTGGCAGAGCCAAGCTTGGGAACTACTCCTGGAAAAGAGAAAGGCTTGTATGAGACCCAGGAAAGAGCATTCTGCCCTGAGGACCAAGTAGTGGGACTGAGACCCATAGAGGAGAGTAAATTGCTTTTGTCAGGGTCGGAACCTATAGATGTGTTGCACCAGCTCTGGAGGGGAGAGTCTAGTAGCTCTGCAGCTGAAGTAGACCATAAAACCTTGCAAAGCAAACCCCTACCTAGCACATCAGTGAAGAAAGAAATAGAATCAGTTACCAAGCTCAGTGCATCTAAAACAAACCAATCGTTTGAGATTGCACTTAAAAGAAACTCTCCTGAGAATCTTAAAGTGACCCGTGATAGTGGTCCCCCACATATGGAAAACTTTGCAATAAAAGTACCTGTGGGTGAATCTGTGAGTGAGGAGGAAGGCGTAAGCACTAAGATTTCAAAGAAGGACGCATCCAGAGATGTTCGGGAGGAGGAGAGGGAACTGCCTACCCTTTCCCCAGCTGAGAAAGTGAAGCCCCGTGCCAGAAAGAAAGCAGGCTTCACTGGGAAACGGCCAGCAGAGGACATCCAGTGGACATCAGAGGGGCCGATGACTGCTAGTCGACCAAAGAGAACGTGGAATAAGGAGCCCGAGAGCGTCAGATGTACCCCCTGAGTGCCAGCAGTCGTGTGACCAGCTGAAGGAGACAGTAACGACCGGACCAGTCTACAGCGCACCTGACTACAGCCGGGAGTTCACCATCTTCACGGATACATCGAGCATTGGACTTGGAGAGGTGCTGTGCCAAGCAGATGACAGTGGGAGCGTGCAAGACCTGGACTTTGTATTCCACAGCGTCAGAGGGACTCAGAGCGTGGATGCTGGTACCTTGGCTCGAAGGCCAAATGACTAATGGGGGAATAAACCTTAAACGGACTAACCGTTTAATTATCTATCTAAAATTTTCATGATTGTGTTATATTTCTGTAGGATTGTAATATTAAATGTCGTAAGTATGAATCAAAAGGTAAAGTCTGTGATTGAACTATATTGGAATGTTTAGAGTGATAAGATATGGTGATTGTTATAACAAATATTGTTATTGCGTGCAGAATGTTGCCAGAGGGTAAGCAGAGTTTTATGCAATGATGCATGTTTGTTTGGGATGGAGAACGTGTTTCCCCTCCTAAACAAACATATTTAAGGGGGGAGGTATGTGGCGAAAACCCTAAGATATGCATTGCAAGTTATGAATTATTCATGGTATATGTTAATGTGGTTAAGAGGCGGGGCCGAGAGAGATGTTAAAAGGCGGAGTCTGAGGGGAGAGAGTCAGTTAAGTGAGAGTCAGGGGGAGTCTGTGTTAGGAATCTGAGAGAGAAGGATAGTTTGGGGTCTGAGGAGTGATTAGTCTGAGTGGAAACTGTGATAATTACTATAGAAGGTTAATATTGAAGCTTGATGAAACTTGAAGATTGTGCCTATGAATTGTTCCAGAAACCAACTGTAATCAATTAACCTGTTCTATTAAAAAGTCAGTACTGAATGGACCTACATCTTTTCTGAGTAAAGTAAGTTGATAAGGAGATCAACTGGTGGCAGCGTGTCAAGAGGTTTTTAGTTTGCCTTTGTGAGCTCTGTGTTTGGGGAGACAAACAGGGGCCACGAGGGTGAACGTCACACACACGTGGAAGGCAAAGGGCATAACATTCACTCACTTTTTTCCAGTAATTAGCAAGTCACCACTGCCATTCTTGATGGTGCCAGGGCCCGCTGGCTTGGTGCATGCTTGAGATTCTCAGTAGGGACTCATTAATATCCAGCAGGAAGCAAGTGAATATTATGCTGTTTGCCTTCCTCATGTGTAAAAAAAGCAACAGGATTTCAGCCAAAGTAAAAAAAAAAATTAATGTTATGTTTGTGTAATATTGACACATAGAAGAACCAAAACATTAGTGAGGGGAATGAGAGAGAGGCATTTGAGTGGCTACAGGCATTTGAGCCCATCGTCTGACTTGAAACAAGGCAAGGAATGGAATAAACATCACAACTAGTGAGTTTTGTTCTTGCACGTTTTAGTAGGAGTAGCACAAGATCTGGGGGGAAAAAACCCTTGGCCTGGAGGTGAGCATTCTACTAGATCTAGTGCAGAGTAGAGCCTGGAAAAATTCCCTATGTAGGTAGAGAGTGAGATGCAAGCCATAGTGGGAATGGGCAAAGCAGCTGCTGGACACATTTTATTCCTTGATTAGCTGCTAAAATAAAGTGAGTTTTCCCTGGCTGTAGCTTGCCATATGACCATGTTAGCTGGGTTTTAATTCAAAATTTGTCCTCATTTACCTGGGCCTAATGTGCCTGTTTCCCAATCATGTGGGCCAAAAGCAATTCTAGATCCTCTTTTCAAACACTTGCCCAGTGATGTGACATCACAAGTGTCTGCCCCAGTTTCAGGTTTTGGCCTTGAAATTTCAGCAACTGGGATGCTGTTTACCTGGCTACTCTGCTGCTTGTTGTGGAACAATGAGATGGCAACAATACAGATAAGAGATAAGAAAGATGTCCTGGAGTTAAGGTGAAATATCATAGAATGAGGGACATAGGGAAGGAAGGGTGAGAATACTAGTAATGGGAAGGATGGAAGGGCATGAATCTTCTACCACCAAATATCCCAACACTCATAGGTAAAATACCACAAATAGTGAATTACATTATATTTTAAAGTTGCAGCTTCTTCATGAAAAAGAAATTTTTAAAAATAATGAGCACAATTCTGTGGCATCAACAGGTATATTTAATAACCTGAACATTTGCTTGACAGTATAACACCACATTTATAAAAATACAGTTGCTGGCACAAGTGTAGCATTGTTTGTTGAGAACTGTGTTTTAGCTATAAATATACAATCCAGATGGAGAGAAAATATAAGATACTGGAGGCTATTATATTATACAATAGACAAAATCATCTTGCCTTGTTATACCAGCATAGCACAATCAATGTGAGTTTGAAGGCAAATTATCTGCAGTTAAGAAATCACTGGTGATCTCATCTGTTGTGTAGTGAGTTGCATGACTTACCCAGCAACAGATAAGGCATGTAGTGATTTCTAAACTTGAAGTAATTTGTCTCCCAAAGTTGCCCTGTTTGCCTAGCTGCGCAAGAGGATTTAGGACATTACGTGCAGTTCTGCAGTTCTAAGATTATTATTATTAATAGTAGTAGTAGTTTCTGTGACAATACACATCTAGGCTAGTTCTACCTTTGTGTGTCATCATCAGGCATAAAACAAGTTGCCTTTGTATTAAAAACACAAAAGCTTTGTGGGGAGGGATTTACATTTACCTCAAATTTTTTTTGTAACCAGAGTTTCAAGGTCCACATAATTCTGGGAATTTATATAAATTACATAATTTATAATGTTTAATTGTCATGACTTCCACCACAGAACCTGGGAATAGTACTGTCATAATGGTACTGCCACAGCTTACACAACATCAGAGAATGACAGTTCCCAATGTTCTGTGAAGAGAAACCATGAAAGTTGAACCAGTGTAATGTTGTAACATAAACTTCAGTGCTGAATTTTGGGGAAACTATTAAATTTGTGTCAGGGTTAAGAGCTCAGTATTAGTCAATAGAATTCAGGCCCATACAGATGGAGAAAGAACGGCTGCATGTTAGGGCTAACAGGTATAATGCAGGAGCTCCATTAACAAGACATTCCTTTCCCCTCTTTTCTATTCCCTCTTTTTCCATTTAAAAGCAGTCATGCTACGTCATATCAAAATTGGATTATTATCATAGTGCTAGAAGGCTACAGGTTTTTTCCCTACTGTTTAGTACTTTATGGAGAAACAAAACTCCTGCACAATCTTAAAGGCTTCTCAAGGCTTACTGTGCAGCATAGAGGTGGTGGCAATAAAAAGAACAAGTAACAAAGATGTTCTGGAACAAAATTTGAATAAGCCACATGACAGTCCAGATATCCTCCAACCAAGTGCAAGAAGAAAAAAACTTTGTTCATGGTTTGCTTTTCATGGCCAGAATTTAAACAAATCCGAATATGGCAATATTTCTCCACTCTCATGGCATCACTTTTAACTGAGTGTTCTCTGGAAATCTCAGTCTGCAATCACTGGTGACACAGGCATGCTGTACTGTGATTTTGCAGAATGAATCCTTATGAGAACTACCTATTGTGGAATACAAGCCACACGAGTTGCAGTTAAAATGCAATCAAAGGTCCTGCTGATCGTTTTCTACCCAATGTAGTTTTTATGTCGACAAACAAGGTTTTAGAACAATTGCTTCATTATGTCACACTGCTTGCTGGCTGCAAAGACGCTTTTCGATTAAAGGAGGGACTATGATGGGCTTCCAAACTATCACCCCCCTCTCTTATTATGATCTCTTGGTTTGCTTTAAATGTCAATGGGATAAAACCTTCACCATCTGCAGTAAGAACAATCCAAGAAGAACCTAGAAGAAAACGGAAACAGAGTATCAGGAGGTATACATGTACAGACACTATTAAGTTAGATATGCAGAGTGGATTAGTGGAAAGAATGATGGGCTATATAACTCAGGAGCCCTTGGTTTGAATCCCCTTAGCCATGAAAACTCACTGGGGACAAAATATGGCACTGTTAAAACTATTCCTGAGAGATGTCATGTATCAGTTCTGACACAACAGCACGTTACACACACACACACACACACATTATTACACTAAGCGTAAAGGGACCTTTACATATGTCAAGTGTGTATCCTTAAAGAATAATTTGCTATTTTTTTCTGTACCAGGTTTTCAATGCAGTGTCACAAAACAACTGGTTATAATGCCGAGGAAAGTTACGAACAACGGTAGATAACACACTTTTCAGGTGCATCTTCCCTTTCTGGTACTGCTAGCTCTGGTATGCATTGTGAGGAGCTCATCTTTATACAGACGTAAGTTATAACGCTCATGTTGGAGAGCTAAAGTAGAAAATATTGTATAAAAACAATAGAACAAAAAGGCAATGAAACTCCAGTTTACAATTATGTTTTAAACTGCTTTGATTTCAACTCAACCATCTAGATTTTTGTAGGAGTAACAAATGTTTTCATATTCAGTGCCAGTTTCCTAACAATAATATTGAACATATAGGTCCAAATCCTCTTGCACAGTTACGCAGATAGTGTAATATTTGAAGGTAAATTGTTCCAAGGCAATAAATCACCATAGAAATCACACAACTCGATATGCAACAGATAATGTCTATGGAGACTTCTTAACTTTAGGCAATTCTCCAAATTTACACTGTCCTTGTTACAGCAGCATAACTAAGCAACAGGATTTGGGCCATACGTAGTTTCTTGTGGTTATTTCCAGCATTACAGTTCTATAATCTGGGGGGCATTGGCTTGGTCTTTTCAAGTGATAACTTGTGTATTATCTCAGAGAAAACCCTCAGAGACATCTTTGGCATATGGAAAGGAATTTTCTCTGCAAGAACTTTTCATGCAGGTGAAATCAAGCTGTAACTAGAAAATATGGTTTCCATGAAAAATCTTATTTTTCACAGATAACTATCCATATGTAAGTTTTTATTTTTCACTCAAATATCTGTGAATAGGGGCTCTTTCCCCCCAGAACAGAAGAATTTAAGTATGTGAAAAATCAAAGACAGCTATTACATTAGGTTTAGCCATTATATTTGCCATATAGCCATTCATAACCAGATTTCCAGTTTTCATCAAAAACTTGGTTTCCCAAGGTATTTCATGGCCAAGACTTTTTTTTAGTAGACTAATCATTCTTTTTAAAAATGCCATAGATTAAAAGACTAATAGATTAATGAAGTAATGTTTTGAAATATTATATACAATATTTACAGTTCTTCCTAAAACTTAAGGCACATGTGAAATAAAATGCTTGCAAATGAGAATGTAGAGGTGCAGATCTATTACTTGTGCAATGCATTTAGATGTGCATTTGTATGTCTGCATTTCCTTGGCCAATATGGTATGTGCCCATAACCCTGTTTACTTAACTGAATCTCTTTAGATGGATTGGGCAATTTACTTCAGAGGTTAGATACCTTGAGCTTCATTATAGGGCAATGAAGGATTCGCTAAAGCCAGGAGAGAGCCTGTAATTACTGCTGAAAGCACCTTCAAGAGGGTTTGTGGAAACAAACTTCAAAGCAGACCTGTTTTAAGTCCTGAAGGTCAGCCACCAAATGAAGTGAGCTAATTTGCATACTCCCAGAAAGAAGATAAGTTTTTGGCATGACACACAGGCATTTTCATTAGTTAGGAATGTTCTTCTAATCCAAGACCACCTTTGACATCTGTTTCTAGACTGTTTTAAGGTTTGTTTGTTGCTGCAGCCCATGTAGTGGGGATGAGATCCTAAAGAGGTATGTTAGAACTACTTGTGGATTCCCCTTTGAACTCATATTAGGAAGGGGGGAGGAAAAATATTGTACCATTTTAAAGAAATGAAGATTTATTTCAGTATGATATTTTGTGGTTCAGAATCCACTTTTTCAGGCATAGGGAGTACAAACTGTTGTGGTTCTTAAACTACAATATGCACTCAGCATAGTGAGAATTCAAATTGATGGAGCTAGACTGGTACCTCGGAACAATTGCTACAAAACAGACCCAGTTGAGAATAGTGACAGAACATCATTAGCTGCTTCTAACTGAGAGCACTGAGACACATTATCAGTGTCCTGCAGCCCATACTGGACAACAATCCTCCCCTCCTCTAGGCTTGGGAGTGGGAGTAACATGTCCTTGCCTGCAGACAACACCACACCTTAAATAAGTACTGGCACACAACAGTCAACACAACATGGAGACCAAGATAGGAACAAGACACTGTGACAAACCTAGGTGTCAGTTGTCATCTCATATCTACACTGGTAGCACTATCAAGGGTCCCAGCAATATCAACAACAACATTATTTACTTTTTCATCCTCTAATCTAATCTGATCTGATCTAATCTACGTGATCTTCTTCCAGCAGTGCCCCTCAGCATTCTACATAGACAAACAGGACAAACTCTGCACAAAAGAATGAATGGACACACATTTGACATCAGGAACGACAACACATATAAACCATTCTCAGAACACTTCAACCTCCCAGAACACTCCATTATGATGCTCAAAGGGGTGATATAAACAAAAACATAAATTGGCTATATAAACAAAATTCTAGTGCATCTCTAAGGGCCTTAACAGAGATCAAGGCTTCTTTGTGCAGTACATATAAGTGGAACCTCTACTTACAAACTTAATCCGTCCCAGAAGATGTTCTTAAGTTGAAACGTTCGTAAGTTGAAGCAAAATTTCCCATAGGAATGCATTGAAAACCGATTAATCCGTTCCGGCTGTTTTTGGTTCTTATGTAGAGGTGCCGTTCTTACGTTGAAGCATTAGTTCCCATAGGAACTAATGCAAAGCTGGTTAATCCGTCCTCTACCACTAGGGGGATAATTTTTTTTTCTTTTAACCTAAGATGACTTAGGTTAAAAAAAAGGGCAGGAAAGGAGGGAGGGAGGGAACACCTTTTAAACAGAACACCTTTTTTTTCGGTTCGTAAGTTGAAGCTCCGTTCGCAAGTAGAAGCAAAATTTTGCGGACGGAGCTGTTCGTACGTTGAAATGTTTGTAGGTAGGGATGTTCGTAAGTAGAGGTTCCACTGTATAAATAACCCACCTTTCTGTAATATGTTATGCATATAAAATAGGTGCTTCCCTTGGCAGACTCTGACCTTTGTCCCAGGAACTTCTCTTGGTGTTCCTGTGACAGCCAAGTCTAGCTGGCATACAGCTTATTACCCTGACTAGGATCTGCTAATTCTTTTAATTTTGACAGCATGCTGAGGCAGACTAAGGGTGTGATCAAACAGCTGCACCCTCAGTCTGCCTCGTCTTTGAGGGAAATCACTCCTGGAAGTGACCCTTCCATTTGCTGGGGAATCAGTCCAGATCAGCCCCCAAAAGTAGAACCCCTGCAGCTAGAACAAAAAGTCCAGCTTGGGCACAGATTGGAGTCAGGCTGGAGCACATTTCCCCATGTGTTGTGTGATCACCAGGAAAGAGATTGCACGAGACCGCTTCACAAGTGGTCCAAACTGAGGTCTGTTTCAAAGTGTAATCACAGCCTAAGCATGTGATCAGATGGTGATAAAGAAATCTGTCTGATCATGCCGGAAAGGGTTACTTCACTGAGAGTGATCTCCTCTAAAGTAATCCTTCTGTGCATACAGGGATCACTCCAGCCCAGGTCCAAAAAAAAAGTCCTGCCGCTGGACTAAAAAGATCCTGTTTGGGCATGAAGAAGAGTCATATTGGTTCACTATCCCCTGTATGTCATCTGATCATGGGAAAATAGCTTGCACCAAACTATGCCACAAGCAGTCCAAAATGTGAACCATTTCTCCATCTGACTCTAACACAGCTACCTCCTTGAAAATTTTAACCATTAGTCCTCCTGATCTTGCAGGCTTGACCCATAGCCTGTAGGGACCAGTAATATTTTGGAGTTTTTGATCCACAAAAGCTCATAATGAGACAAATTTGTTAATTTTAAAAGTGCCACAATATGTTGTCCTTGTTTTCCTCCTTTTCCCTGCATTTAATTTTGCAAATATGCTGTTCTCATTCCCTGTTTCTTTCTCTCAGATGAGGGGGGGGGGGGGAGAAGTAAGATAATGGATTCCTTTTTTCCCATTTTTTTCTGGTGAAGTTTTATTTTAGTCATCTAACTAATTTAAATGGCAATTTAATGTCAACGTAACTATTTTGAAGTTACATCTTCCAATTTAAACTTAACTGAGGGCACAGTTATACTGACAATAAGAACTACTTTTGAATCAGGTTTTGTGTAATTGAAATTGATTTGAAAATCCTGACTACATGGCGCATGGCAAAGCCTGCCTTTTTTTGGTCACAAAGCAAGTTTTTTTTTAAAAGAGGCTTTTTTGTACGAACTTTCCCATCCTTGATACGTCAAAGATATATTTCTTGGCCATATTCTAAAGAACAGTCTAACAAATTCTAGATGTCCAAGAAGACTGTGGGGAATAGGCAGGAGAAGAGCAGACCCTCCTGTCCTATGGCAAACTGCTTTTGAGACTGACAGAAATATAAAAAGCAATTTGTGATGCACAATTGGGTCTGCTGTTCCAGGGCAAATTACTGTACTCAGGAATCAGATTGCATTAGATATAATCAAAATGATGGGCTCAAGCTATGGCAAGCCAGATTTAGGGTGGATATCAGGAAAAACTTCTTAACTGTTAGAGCAGTACGGCAATGGAACCAATTACCTCGAGAGGTGGTGAGTGCTCCAACACTGGAGGCATTCAAGAGAAAATTGGACAACCATCTGCCAGGTCTGCTTTGATTTGGATTCCTGCATTGAGCAGAGGGTTGTACTCAGTGGCCTTATATGTCCCTTCCAGCTCCATTATTCTATGATTCTATTAAAGTATCTTCTTGGATTCTAGCCTTTATATTTAACACGATGGGAATGTTTACAGCTTGTTCAGGGAAATATTTTGAAAATATTAAAAAGAGCTGTAGTTGTGGTTTTAATCTATTTAGTAAGTAATTTAATCTAATTCTGAACAATTTTATTACAGACTTAGCAGCATCACAGTATCTTCCAGGGTTATATTTCACCTCTCATTCAACTCTTCCCAAACTATATAGTTCAGGTTAAATTCTGGATCTAAAACAAAGACGTGGACAATTACATTTTAGAAATTAATATGCTTCTTCACCTTGGGGACCCTCATGGAGTGAGAAGCAATAAATAAACAATATTTAGAATAGCTGTCTTTGAGAGATGGATATACTAAACCAAATAAAGAATGATTAGTGAATAGTAATGAGCTCTGCGGTTGCTCACTATGACAGCTCTATTGTCTTGTTAGACCTATTAATCAAACACATTCATATGTTCCCTTACTGTTTCATGCTATCTGTTGCGTCATAAGAAGATTGCTGTTACCAGACGTGAACCTTTAATCTTTTCCAGTTAATGCACTCTTTCTAATTCTGTACAGACTTTGAATTCTATGAACTAACCAATGCTTGTATGAGTATATCAAAACCTACACACTGCCATTGCTAACAGTATACATAAAAACATCTTCTCCAAAATGTGAAGATGAAAAACATTTCCAAGATCATATGCTTAATGTTCTTTATTGGGAACAGATACTTATTATTGGGTGATTCAAAACAGAAGAGTCCTGGTGTAGTTCTTTTTCTTCGCTTAACTGGTTCCCAGACAATATTTTGACATATTGTGGCAAATCAGTGGATGCTGCTAATAGTATGCAATACAGTGATACCGGGGGAAAGAGGAAAGCAACATAAGTATGTGTGAAGGAGGAAGAGACCGCATGTATTTTTTCCATCTCTTTGGACACGTAGATATTTTTCATGCTTGCACTCAAAAATTATAATTCCCTCTCAAATACATACTTCTCTTACTTGAGAAATACTACTAGTAATATATCTGTGAAGATTCTCAGTCATCCAGGTGAAATCTGGAAGTTGAGTCATGACAACTGGACTTCTTCCTTATTAGGCTGAAACATTTCGCTACTCATCCAAGTAGCTTCTTTAGTCTGAGGAGAGTTGGTAGGAGATCCCCGATATATCCTCCACCTTGTTTTCACTTCCCCCTGGTCTGCATAGGCTCATTAGAAGGACAAAGAACTGGGGGGTGAGGGATAATCCCACTTCTGCAGTCCTTCTCCACCCATTGTCATGGGTCGTTACAGTTGGATGAGTAGCTAAATGTTTCAACCTAATAAGGTAAAAGCCCTGTTGCCATGACTGTCAGCAAGAAAGCATTCAACAGATATGGCCTGGGAAGAGGAAGTATGTTTGTGAGAATCTGACCAGTCAGAAGCTTCATGATTTCTAAACATTGTTGGCCCAGCAAAAATACAGTCTGTAGTTTCAGAATGGAAAGAAAGAGTTAATGTCCTTAGTCAAGATCCACAGCAGTTGGTTTTGCTGCTTTTGACCAACTTTTGACTATTTTCCCTCACAGTAACCTGTACTCTACCTCTCAGTCCACATTGTTCAGCTTTCCAGAAAGACTTTTCCAGAGGCACAGATGGTTGCAGGTGGGAGAAGAGAACTGGAAACTTTCACCATATGGACTATACTGTATAACCAGATCAGTATACAATATGTTCATATATCTCTTTTTTTAAAAAAATGATTGTAGGCTACAGTTTTCCTAAAGTGTGAAAACTTTTAATAGTTTTGGCATTGTGTATGACCAATTACTGAATAATTAGCATTTCTGCAATATGAATCAATCAGTTTCACCATTTTTTTGTGAGAGATTAGAGACAAACTTCTAAATTAAAATTGCAAACTCATTTTATTTCCACATTATAAAAGTTTTCACAATTAAAAAGAGTAAAACAACTATTATTTGAAGAGCGCACTCTGTGTTGCTGTGGAAGTTACCATTTGGAATATGCTTCCTGGCTTTATCTCTTGATGAGATGGATAATTCTGCTGCATTCATGAGTTAGAAATGAATGAGGCTGCAGTTCTCTATAAAATACTTTTTACAAGGACTAAGTCCCATTGGACTCATTAGGAGTCTTCTGTTTAAATCAAGTGATGGAACCTAGACATTCATTCAAATTTTCCTGGCCCTTGGCTAAAATTTTGCTATTTGATGTGAGAAAGCTTCGGCATGTGCAACAGGTACAGCAACTAAAAGAGTTCTGGTAATGTTTTAGAAAGAGAAAAAGGAAGACTGGCCAAAATCAGGGCTTTTCATGTCCCAGATCTTGCAATTTCAGAGCTCAGTGCTCTGGAATGCTGCAATGACAGCTGCTTTCATTTCTGGCAGAAGTTCTTTATGATGTTTCAATATTTTCAAAGGTTCTGATTTTGCCAGCCTGAAATGCTATTCTGCTTCCTTGTGTGTTTCTTCTTGACAAACTACTTCAAATGACTTCACCAAGATTGATGATTTGTTTAATGTGAAGATGAATTCAATTTAAATTGAAATCAGTGAAGCTTCATGGTGATCAGACAAGAAACCACTATATCTAAGACCCTTGAATCCAGGACTTTGGTAAACAAATCTCACTAGTCCATTCTCTCTCCTACATAAGTCTTAGGTCTGGCCCAAAGAACCTTAATTTATTTGTCCTTGTTTGAGATCTCTGGTAGAGATCTCCCATTTGTTGCACTGCTTCAATTTGAATTACAGCACTAGTATCCACACCTAGGTGTTTACATTAATTGCTTATTGTTTTCTGTTCATAATTCTTGCTGTTCCCCAATGTGGATACTTCACATCTTGCATGAAAATCCATAAAGTTCCTTTTTTCAATAGCTCAGTGTCATTGTCATTGTGAGGCCAATCTTTCTAAGGCACAAAACTGCTCAGATTCAGAGATACATTACAGGCAGGGATGGTAGCAAGTCTTTGGGTCAGAGTCAGAGTCTTTGGTACTACGTTCCAAGTCCAGGTCTTCGGTATTGAGCCCCAAGTCCAAGTCCCTATTAAAAATAAGCTTTTTATCCCAGAAAAAAGGGAGGGGGTGGGGTTCCGAGTGACGAGTCAAGTCCCAGTCATTAAAAAAAAAACCAACAAGTTGGGTTCAAGTCGAATCACCAGTGCAACTTAAGTCTGACTTGACAGCGAATCCTGCAGCTTGAGTGCAACCCCTGCCTGAATACAGGAGTGTATACGCAGAACATGTATGAGTTTATTGGTACTTGGTTACCAATAAGTGATGGAACTTTTATCTGTCGGCCAATTCATCAATCAGTATTTGGCAAGAGATGAGCAAAAAGCATGCATTCAGGAGGATAACTTTAGAAAACCAAGCCTCAGCCAAGGGTTCACTAATGGAAGTCAGTTGAATGTATGTTACACTGGAGGAAGTACATGTAAATGAACTTTTGGTAGCATAATCAAGACTGCTCATTTATACAGGCCTTGGTGAGCCAAGAAATGGTGAGTAGTAAAGAGAACTTACCATATTTCATTTCAACAATAGGAAGGTCAAAAAGATGCTGGACTAAACTCAAATGAACTTTGCCATCACAGAGAAGAACACTTTTTGTTTCTTCAGCTACAGCTCCATTTGAAAACTGCTTCTACAGACACATAAATATACAAAAATAAACATCTTGTTAGAATAATGATGAATTTTCTTCCGTACTAATTATTATTAATTATCACTATAAATCAGTCCTTTTTTTGGAAATGATTCCAACAAGAAACCTTGATCCTATGATGACTTAATGAAATCCAAATAGATTAACCCTGTCTTAATTTCTCTAAAAAGCAGGGGTTGCCAGCCTGTTGCTCTCCATTTTAAATCAAATCAGACCTAATCAGCATAATCAATGATGAGGCATGCTAGGTGCTACAATCCAACATCTGGTTTAAACCCTAATTTTCAGCTTACTAAAGATGAGTGATAGTGATATGCTTCACACAACCACTGCTCATATCCATCCTCCTTTCTTGAGAATGCCCTTCCTTTCACTCTCCTTGGAGATTTCTAGATGTTTGACAGGGGACAGGTTGTGTTATGTTTCAAGTTTTCAACTGTCTCTGCTGTGTGTTTGATCTGAAATTGGAGAGCATGCATGTAGCCAAGAAAGGGCTGTAGCTGCTCATGTTTATCTGAAGCAAGCCTTTAAGGAATTGTCTACAACTGACTTATTCAGGAGCAACAGTCTGGATTGGGCTGTTAAGGCAGTTGACTTAGTCTAACCAAGAGTAAAGAAGAAACAGTGTGCAATATCCTATTGTTAGTCCCAACCTGAACCAACCTGCTGAATTAATGGGATTTACAAATGTGTTGACTGATCAAGTCCCATACATTTAATCAGTATATCTAATTGGACAAAAAACCCCAAATAAACTAGATTTAGCCTGATAGGTTTTATGAGACATCAAAGATTGAAAGCCGCAGTTATCTGCTTCTTAGGAATTATTCTTTCTCCATATAATGTTTCACAATCCTCTATGTACATATCCCTTGCCTCTCTTATGTACATTGCCTGCTTGGAAGCATCATAACAAAAACTCAAGAGTGAATGGTAATACATGTTTCACCAAGAAATTCCCTCTCAATATGTGGCTGCCTTGTCCACTTAAACCTAAAGAAGACTGGCTGAGTTTAAGCTTGAGTGCTGCTTTAACAGCAGGAGTTGATTGACACTCACTTCCTTTTATCTACATCACTCATAAATGTATGAGTATTAGGAATAAATTCTAGCTCAGGAACAGAAGGAAAGATGGCAGGCAGGCAAGCAGTCAACTCATGCAAGCAGGGAGACAGTGACCAAGGTAAAGGGGACCTGCAAAAAAAGCCTAGAAAAGGGAGCATGGAAAAAACAGACCAGCTGAAAAAAATACTTTCTTCATCTGCAGAAGAAAGAAAAGGTGGGCACCGAATATAAAAGCAGAGTATAATCATCTCCATTCTGTCTTCAGGATATTAGGTTGGCTGGCCAGGCAAGAGAATAAAAGGACAGACATGAAGGGACATGTAACTCTTGAGACTGTTATAATACAACAGTGAATGGCAAAGCCCTGGGTGTCCTTGTTGTGTTTCACACCACATTATAATCTGAATTGGTCTGGCCTCCATTTGGGAATAGAAGATTTGCTTTTGTGAAAAATAGAAATGTAATGTGCTCTGAACATCGTTGCTTCTTGTATTTTGTGACATAGCCTTAATATGCAACTTAAATTCAGACATCCTTGAATTCTATTTCAAATCATGGCAGCAAAATCTGTGGAATGAAGCCACATGGGATAATAACTGATGACTGCAAATACTACCCTCCCACATAAGTAAGAAACAGACGTGCATATGTAAAAATGTTGGCCCTTCTACTTTAGAAGAGATGGTTTCCGACACTTTGCTTTTATTACAATAATATATGAGAATCTTCTCATTTCTTCTTTTTCTTTTATTTTATTTTCAGCTGCAGTCAAAACACACAAGATGGCAAGTCTCTGCTGAAATCAACAGGACTTCATTCTCATACCGAATATCACACTGTTTGAATCTTACAGTACTTCCTTTCTTCCTACACAATTCAGGGCTCATCATCTCCTCAGTCCTCCACCTCACGTAATCAGTATTTGCAACACTTCTCAGTTGAATATCACCTGTAAATCATGTTCACCTGTTCTTTAGTCCTCCAAGAAATTACAGGAGGAGCACAGTGCAATGTAACTAATTTTAAATGAGCAATAATCAGACCTATCCAAACAATCTGGACTGTAATGTTTAGATTTTGCCACTAGACATCCTTTATGTCTGTATTTTCTTTTCCAGCAGGCTAATGCATCTGCATCTTCTGTTTCTGTTTTTAGTAATCTGTTCCACATCTTAATTAACCTTCAGTGCAAATAAATGTCTCTTAATCTCCTTTAGTGCTCAGGTGTTAGTTTCTATTCATCCTCCCTTGTTATGTCAGTATCTCAGATACTCTACAGTCTAGCTGGATCAATGGGCTATGTACCATGCAAATGCCTGGTACACACTCTTTCTTTCAGTGCAAAACAAGTTTGAGGCTTCCACTATAGACTCAATAATGACAGCCTAGTTCCTACAAACAGCACAGAAGTAGTCAGTTAGTATCGAAAGTGTACAAAGTAGTGGAGATTCCAATGTGATTGGATGTGCCTTCATTAAAAAATGGCTCACACAGAACAAAACTGCATGTCAAAAATATATCTTACGATGCTACTACGCTAAGTATCCAAATAGTTTGTATTTGGATGTGCTGTAGGTTGATTTGAAGTCTCCTTTTGCTTTAAGTGAACGCTGCTGTTGATCACACCTAAAAATCAGATAATCTGAATCAGCTTTATTTCTAGTGTCCTTACTGCACATTAGTATGCAGCACTTCAGTACACAACCCCAATCCTCACTTTTCTTTTCTGCTGTTGTTAATTCCCTCTTCCCTACCTTTTTACTGCACCTCCCTTCAGACTCTGCTGTCGGGCCATTGGGACTGGTATCAACTGGGCAGAGTTTTGCCGGTTTGTTCATGTTACCCAATTGGCATTGGTGGTTTTTGTAGAACTCACACACCCCACAAATGCTATTGTCTGCCTAGGGTTGCTTTTAATTTTTTTAGGGTTTAAAAAAAATCTATAGGAGTCTTAGCACTAATTTGTTAAACAATATGACAGTTTTGATGAAAACACACAGACTACCAGATCCTACACTTGAAGTCATATGCAAAGCATTTAGGAGTGCACACAGGGATTGTGAAGCAAAAGAAGCTAAACATTAGACAAATTGTGCTGTGAAAACAGCTGATATTGCTAGTGGAGGAAGCAATCTTGTGAAGTAATCAGGGGATGAATACAAAAAGGTTCCCTTGCTTTGCAGTGATTAGGTGATCTAGCGCTAGGGTAGGTAACTCTAACAAAATAAAATAAAATAATAAAATTTATTTTAGGGGTTAAAAGGAGAGAACACCGTGGGGATGGGTGTTTCTACCTTCACAGAGAACATGCTGCACTTAAGATGTTACCTTCAACACCATCCCTGCACCCCTTCAAATCTATTCCTGCACATACCCTGTTGCTTTTCTACATTGGCACCAATGATCACACATGTCCGAACTAATGTAAATGCATTCACTTGCAAAAACGTAGAAGCCCCAGCAGTGGAGGGGGAAAGTACAGATTGGGGAAGAAAAGTCCAGGCTGATTGATCTGTACATTGTGTAGTCAATGGAAAATACTACGAATCTAGTTGTGCCAATTCTGGAGCAATTCTCGTATTATTTGTCAATGTAGACATGCCCTCAAATGACTTGCTTGTTTTCTATGTTTAGGAATGCCCTCATCTCCTAGAACAGTGCTTCCCAACCTTGGGTAATCTAGGTATTCTTGGACCGCAATTCCCAGAAATCCCGGGCAGCACAGCTACTGGTGAGAGCTTCTGGGAACTGCAGTCCAAGAACACCTGGGTTACCCAAGGTTGGGAACCACTGCCTTAGAACATTCCATTCTGTGACCCTCAGCTGCAGGGATGCATAGCATATCAACATATCTGATATTCAAAAAAAAAAACAGAGGTCTTATTTCTGTAAGCAAATGAAAATCAAGTTATTTCCTAATAATGGCTATAATGGTGTGAATGCAGAGGAAAGGGAAGGTGAGCACCATGAAATGCTTTCTAGGAAATGAAATTACATGTAATAATTAGCTTAGCACAACATTTTATTTTATGTTTTAATATGTGTAATACATTCCAAAGGGGAGAAAAGCCCCAAGGACATTGTGCCTTGATATTTTAAGATGGAAAATTCAGGTATTTGCCAATCTATTTAACTCCATAATATAAGTTACCAAAAATTGGCCTTGTTCTACAATTGATTTCAAATTTATATAGGAATAACTACCACTAAATAAAGAGAGTCTACTTCCAAGAAAAAATAAATCTTGAACAGCTCTTCACAGAGGAAACACCTAATTCTTGATATAGCTTTTGTTTAAGTTTATATAATGTGCCAACTTTGGTAACTTTAAGATATTGCGCTTGTTTATTACCCATTATTTTAGAATATGCTCCTCATTTTTTTTCCCAGAAGATATGGGCTTTCCCTCCATTTATTTTCACAGCTGCCCACAGCTTCACTTGACTATCCACTTGTCATCTATTAAGCCTTATGGCTGAGCGGGGTACGGGCTTGACACCTCAAAAATCCCACAGGCCACTATGCTGCCTCCACTAAGATTCTTTACACATGTTTGCATACATGTCTCAGTCTTCTTTTAAGAAAAAGTAAGATTCATCCCAAGTCCTAATACTGCAGAAGCCAGCTGTGATTGCTTTCCCTTCTTCTCCTGGCATCTGCTTGCTGTTTGGGCAAGTCAGGACAGAAGCTGCTATGCTGCAGTGAAGATGCAGAAGGAAAAGTTCTTGTTTGGAAGGAAAAGGATAAAAAGAAGAACCTCTCTATTCTCATCAAACCTGTGGCTTTGCACGCGTGTGTCTGTGCTTCAGATAGGACTGGCTCTGTGTGCATCACGCTGAAGCAGGATCTTGCCTATGTAAATTTCCCTCCCTCTGCCAATCAGGTTCAGAATTCCATGTCTTATTTGCAGGCACTGATAAACACACCTCCCTTTTGTTGTTCTTACCTAAAGAAAACCACAACTAGCCTGAACTTATCAAACACTACTCCAGGACTGTCCTGGTTTGCAGCCGGGTGAAGCAGAGCGTTTGAGGCAGCACCCTAGGGTTGGAGTGGGGAAATAACTGAAGGCCAAAGTGGGTGTCTGCAAAGTCTAATATGACTTATTGGTCCTTGAAAGGCAAGGTCACCTTTAGGCCCCTCTTTGGTAGTGAATGTACTGGCCCTGCTTCCTTTAGTCTCCTCTTAGCTTCATTTCTTAACATTGTTCCTGCTCACGTGGATTGCTCTCCTTGTGCATGTATTGGGTTGTAGTCATTGCTGTCACACACGTTAGCATATTTAGTTAAAAACAAACAAACCCAGTTTGCTCATGAGTAAAGAGGCAGCAGCTGAGGAGTTTCAGCATGAGGGGAAAATGTTGTGGTGAAGATTGGGGAGACAGAAGGAGGTAAAAAAAAACCCATTTCTACTCACCCAGGCCTCTGCTGGGGCTGCACTGCCTTGTAGGGGTGGCGCCCATAGAGTGGGCATAGTCCCTTCCCTGCCTTTTCTCGCAGCTGTCATTCAGGAGGCTGGAGTGATTTTCCTTTTTTCCCCTTGTTGTTAAATAAGGTAAGTGGCATATCAAAAGGGCATTGCATCAACCTAGCATGCTATTAAAATTTTGTTGCATCAGTTAGAGAAATGTATATTTAAAAGATGGAAATAGAGCAGTTAACGCTGCTGACAGTGCCATTTTGGTGCGAGCTAACCGTCCACATAGGCTAAACAAAGAGCTAATTAGGATTGCGCTGAATCATGCCAAAAAAAAATGCATGCCCTACTTCTGTGCCAGAAAGGTGCACGGCAGCTCTTAAAGTGGAAGGATGGATCGATCTAAGTGGAAAAACATGTGGTCTCTGTCATTTGGCTCAATACAAATCGTGACAGCAGCTATCCATATCCTGGTCTGTATGCCAGTGTGGACAGGCTGTTTAAAAGTCAAAATCACTGCAGGATCGTCACCAGAAGCCCCGACCACACCAACAGTAATCTGGCAGTGACTTTTTAAGGCACCCGTTCCCCGTCCTGAGGCTCCCAAAGCCTTCCTTGGAGCAACTGAGGAATAGGAAGCTTTTAATCAGTGTAGATTAAATGTCTACAGTGCCTGATCTGGGTTATGCCAGGTGCAAAGTTAAGCAACAGGATTTTGGCCGTTGACTCATTTTATCCTGTCTTATCCTGAGAACTCAGGGTTGACCACCACCATTATCTCTATAGTTCTTTTCTGAAAAATTGCACACTCTTGTCAATTCAAGTGCAGTTTCTTTGCAGGTCACATACCTCCCTCAGATCTGCCCAGTCACAATAGAGATCCCCTTGTGCTTCTCTTGTACTTGTTTTGCTCCAAAGGTGAGGCACACCCTCCTTCCCTCTCCCTGCTGGAAAGGCAACCTATTAAAGCCATATCCATAAATCGCAGCAGCAGAGATCTTTACCGCACAGAGTACTGTCCTGCTGTGAAGAGACAGTCTGACTGAATCATTAAAACCACAGATGAACCTTTATAGATCATTATGGAATTAGAAGCAAAGATCCTTATGTGGGTAAGAAGTCTGTGCCTCATCTGTTTTGAAATCCACTACCATCTTCCTTAATTCAGAATTGTTATTTGTCTCTCATTTTAGCCTCCTCAGCACCATGAAGTGATGCCTTTTCCTTGTCCTGCCCTCTTGGGCCTTAACTTACCAATCCATTAATCACCTCCTGTTTTGACTGCTGCATTTCCAGTTCTTAATGGTCGTTTTAAATCTTGTCTTTCGAAACTCTGCCTGTTCTATCACACAATAAAGCAGAGCTATATCACCCTCATCTTTCATCAGATTTCATGATTCCTTTTATGTTTTCAAAATTGCTTTCCTGATTATAAAAGTAGTTTGGAACTGTGATGATTCACCTTCTCCTTCACTCAGTCAATCGCCTCCTCAAGTCACATTCTCCTGTCTGTCCTCTATGCTCTGTCTTTTGGTCACAAGGTTGTCTCTCTGTTTCTAGACTTTATTGAGTCCATATATCTTTCAATGCACTTCTCTACCCATTACATTTCATTTACTTTTAATACTGGGGAAAATTATATAGCATAGCAGGAAATATTTCATTCAGTATATTAAATTTCTTTGTCTCAATGTCATTTAAGCTGAAACGACTCACTCCAGACAAACCAGAAAAAATCTGCAACTCCTGGCATATCGCACAATATCAAGCCCTACTGCAGTTCAAAATGGTGCCCAATCCATTTCTTTTCTGCCCTGAATTTTACAAATACACTGCAGCTTCAGACAATACAGTATTGCCCCCCTTTTTCCTGCCAGTCATCTGCTTGCCCCATCCCCACCTCCCCTGTTTGCCACCCCCATGGCTGCCATCGTATCTCTGATTTTTCTCTCTTTTGCCCCTCTGCTCACACATGAAGATGTATGATTCCTTTTCTAAAACCTGTAATTAAAATTGCACATCTTCAGATGTGCATAAAAACCTTTTGTAAAAAATATAAACTGGATGGAAGCAGTGCATGATGTCCCCATGATTGCCTACACTTGTTGCACAGAGCCCCCAATGCACCCGTGGTGACAATGTGCACAGCCACCCACAACAGGTGAAAGCAAACAAACAAAACAAAAACCTGGTCCAACTTGAGTGTGTGTTACAACTGATTTCATGCCTATTTGAAGCTAAACCACAGTAAATGAATCCCCCCCCAGAGGTGTAATTCTAGCTTTAAACAGGAAATTATGATAGGAGTTTGCAGGGGGGGGGGGAATTTTTTTCCTTCCAAAAGCAAAAAGCAAAACATGCTGCTTATATACCGCTCCATAGCACTTAAAGCACTCTTTGGGCACTTTCCAAATTAATTATGCAGGCTACACATTCCCCCCCCCCCCCCGGCCAAGCAAGCTGGGTTCTCATTTTACCCACCTCGGAAGGATAGAAGGCTGAGTCAACCTTGAGCCGGCTACCTGAGACTGAACCCCGGGTTCGTGAGCACAGTTTTGGCTGCAGTACAGCAGTTTAACCACTGAGACATGAGGCTTCCACACTTTGTGATCTACACACATTAATGGAATAATTGCCCCGATTGCTTGTAACTCCAAAGAAAACTGCAACAATGCTGAAATCTACATTTTTCTTGCTAATTCTTGCATATGTCAATCTGTGTCATTACAAGAGGCCTGGAATTCAGTGAAGAATCAATTAGCCGTTGAAGCCCATTAATAAGGGAAAGGGCAAGCACCGCTACACGCAGCACGTGCAGCTTCTCTGTTGCAAAACCTTCCCTCCTGTGGATGAATTGTAAAGAGATGCAGCCACCAGCGTAACATTTTGCATGACCTGTGTGTTGTTTCCACTAGCACTTCCCCCCTTGGTCCTTTGTACTTAACTATCAGGAGTTGTTTGCAGTGCATTGAGTGTTATGTCTTGATTGCCGATGCTTGATTATACTTTCGGAACGGTTACAATTCAGAAATAGAGCGCACATAAAAGATTGCAGGCTCACAGTCCTATGAAAAGACTGATGAAGCTGTATAATTTCTTGATGGACATTTTCCTGTTGTCTCAACAAGTAATTCTGTTGTTATGCTGGGAAACAGCCTGGTCAGTGGACACATTTGTTCCTAAGTGTTGTCTTCTGTGGAGAGCTCAGCTAGTCCCTTGACTTTCCAGAGGTAGGTGACTGGATAGCTCAGTGAGTTGGGTACCTCCCTGCACAACCAGAGGTTAGGACAGACCTGGGCAAAATGCGGCCCGTGGGCCACATACGGCCCGCAAGCCGCTCCTGTCCGGCCCGCCGCCAGTTGCTTATCTTTAACATACCGCAAAAAAACTCTTTAATATTTGTGAAGATTAACAAGTTTAAAATAAAAACAATCATAACATCACTGTTTCATTTTATTTTTAAGTAAAGTTGGTTCGGCCCCCGAACACAGTTCAGATTTTTCATGTGGCCCCCTATAGAAATTAATTGCCCACCCCTGGGTTAGGAGTTCAGTTCCCCGCTGTGCCTCCAGGGAGAAGAGCCAGCCTTGAGCAAGCTGCATAGTCTAAGAGCACCCCCAGAAGAAGGGAACACTCTCTCTACTTAGAAGAATGTGGAAAGGGTCACCATAAGGAGGAATCGGCCTGACAGCATGTAAGTATTATTATAGCGATGAAGAAACTGGTGGGATGGCAAATAAAGTGACATTGCTGAAAAATTCAGGAGTCTGACAAAGCATGATCAGCTGGCTGCAGACCATTTAAACATTTGTTCTATGGCAGTGATTGTTTCTGTTGTCAGCAATTTGCACACCACCTTGGAGATAGCATTTAAAATATTTTTAGCTCTTTCTAGATGCTATAATTCATATGGGCATAAGGGGTGTAATGTTGACATCTGCTTGTTCAGTGGTGATGGATATTTTTTTATTTGGATATGGACAGGATCCTTGAAAAGGTGAGAACCTTGAGGGCTGTGCTAGTGTTGGGCAATGTGCTGTTTTATATTATGTCATTTCAGCTCCAGGAGTCCCTATATAAGGATTAATCTGGCTTCAGATTTGCTATTGGATAGAGACAACTGTTGGGATTGTGGTGGCGCTGCGGGTTAAACCGCAGAAGCCTCTGTGCTGCAAGGTCAGAAGACCAGCAGTCGTAAGATCGAATCCACGCGACGGAGTGAGCTCCCATCGCTTGTCCCAGCTCCTGCCAACCTAGCAGTTCGAAAGCATGTAAAAATGCGAGTAGATAAATAGGTACCACCTCAGTGGGAAGGTAACGGCATTCCGTGTCTAGTCGCGCTGGCCACGTGACCACGGAAACTGTCTTCGGACAAACGCTGGCTCTACGGCTTGGAAACGGAGATGAGCTCCGCGCCCTAGAGTTGGACACAACTGGACTAAATGTCAAGGGGAACCTTTACCTTTACCTAGAGACAACATTGGTCACTTTACGAATGATCTACACTGAGAATCGGATAGGAGGAGTGTGCTCCATCTGGTTCTGGTGGAATCTTGGTGGCTTTTGATACTGCTGACCATAGTACTTTCTAGGTCACCTCTCTGGAATGGAACTATTTTACAGTAGCTCCGGTCTTTTCTGGATTTCGGAAACTGATTCTGGACAAGTCCTGTTCATTGTTGTGGCCATTGATTAGTGGGATCCCCTCAGCATTCTGTTTTGTGCCTGCACTATTTATTATACACATGACAGAGGTTTCTATTGTTTTGGGCTCAATACCATAGGTATGCTGATGACACCCAACTTTATATCTCCTTTCCTTCCAAATCCAAGGAAGCTGCTCTAATTCTAAACCAATTCAGAAGTCAGTAACGTGTGGGGTGAGGACCAACAAATGGAAGCTTGATCCAGAAGTGTTCTTGGTCAGCTGAAAGACAGATGAGGGATCAGGGACTCAAAATACATTGGGATAGGGTCAAAGTCACTTTGAAGATTCAGGTTGGTAATTTGGGTGGACTCCTGGATTGAGCCCTAAATCTGGATGTCTAGATTTCAACAATATCCAGGAATGTAGTGTACACCTGATACTAGTTAGTGTGCATGCATTTATTTAAGTGCATGAAATGTAAAAAAATGTGTAATACAGTATTTGCTTTGGACTGGGTACATAGAATGGTACTATTCAACAGAGGTGGCTGACATGTTAAAATCCTGGTGGCCAGAAAAGGTTTACTCACATCATTTAAAAAATTAGTTCTACCTGGAGGTATAGCACTATAATACAATTTTTTTAAGTGAAGTGGTATTTCACTATTATTTCAATATTTTTTAAAATTACAGCCAGATGAATCTAAGAGATTAGTTAAAACATTAATAGACATTAAAACATTATATTTAAAATAGCACCCACCACAAAGGTAACAGTGAATGGGAACCAAGCTGTGATAGATTACGGTCTGGGAAAAGAAGAAGAAGAAGAAGCTTCCTGGATGGCAAGTATCTTCTGCACTTTAAATCAGCCTATCAGCCCCTAAAGGAATTGTTTCAGAATCAGACTCTTGGGATATTGTTTTCATTGATCTGACCTAAAGTTTGGAGGATGAATATGATGGTGTGGAGTTGTAATGAACTAAGCATCATGGGGATGGGCACTATTTAGAGAAAAAATTTAGAGGGGATAAAATGTGAATCAGAAGTCCAGCACCCCAATATTAGAGTGGCACAAAGTGCTGAAGGGTCTGTTGGTTCCTTCTAAGAAACAAAGGAATGGAAGCAGATAGGAATGATTACAGGAACAACTCTGAGCTTTTCCTTAACCACAAAAAAAAAAAAAAAAAAAAAAAAAAAAAAATTGGCATGGGCACAATCTACAGGAATTGGTAGGCAAGTCAAGAGTTCCCTTATGGGAGAAGTAGAGGAGAAGAAGAAGTGAGTTGTAATAAGCATTTTTCCTACTGTTTGTTTCTGTGCATTTACTTTGTTGTGGATTAAAGTAGTGAATTTGTTTCAAGTATGAGTAATTTAAATGCAGAAGCAGGAATAGGTACAAAAGTCACAACATTTAGAAAAATCACTTGTGTTTGTGATAGGGACGCAATGCCAAGGAATCACATGGGTAGAAATAGCAGACTGCACACAGAATGACCTTCCTTCATTGTGACATAGTACAGTCTTGCTCTCCCTTCTGCTCTTGATCATTTATTCCACTTCTGTAAAGTGGAGAAACCATGAAGACTATGGAGCTTGAAGATCTACAGAACAACTTTCTTTAGTCACCTCACCCTTCCTCCGTGCTCATAGTTTTAAGTATTTGTTTACCAATGTTCTGCTAGTGCTCCCAAAGTGATGTACAATAAAAGAGATAAAAAAGGATCGAGCCAACCTGATATCCTTTGAGAGGGAGTTGTACAATTAAGGTGTTACCCTATCTCATCTACTCACCAACCTAGCCTCTTGTGATGGTGGGACACATGGCACTTCTTTTGATAATGACAGAGCCACTGCTGAAGATCTCCGGAAAGACTGAATAATAGCTCAACAGAAGAAGTTTGTTGGAAGACAGTGAGATGGAAAAAGTAATAATAATGTGATTTTCTGTCTAGCAATGTATTTTTATGTATTTATTTTGTGTTGAAATATCTCTTAGTTGTTCAGAATACAATATTGCCATTTTACGTTGTAGTTGTAGCTAACCAAACAACAGAACGGAAAATTATTTTGTACACTAGAAAACACTGCAATATTAGCTAGCAATTAAAGGAATAAATTAAATAGTGCCAACATTTTGGAAATGATTTTCTTGAAGAGTAAACAGGGGAAGATTTGATCTCATTAAGAAGGAAAGAAAAAGAAGCCCTTCTGCACATGTGAAGGAAAATAAATCCCTGTCTTTGGCTTTTTAAAAAATCATTTAATTACATAATCATTAGTTAATATCCTGCACTTCCTGAACTTTGGTTTGCTGTATGTTCTATGAATCTTTGCAGTATTCTGTTCTTACTGACAAATGTCAACCGCAAAACTTCTCTCCCTATTCAAAACATTTTAAAAGCTACTTATATGCTACAAAGTACCTGTTACAGTAATTAAGGCCTTCAGATTTGAAAGCAGTTACCTGTCAGACTTGAAAGAAGCAAATGAAGACAGAATATATTAATGGCAGTTGTGCTGTACAGCAAACAAAGAACAGGTCGAGAGCTCCCACCCCATGCAGAATATTACACACAACACTGTTTTGCTGAACAATAACTTCTATTTAAATCAAGAACAGAGTGATATACTCAAAGTTGCTAACTAAGCTGAAAACCAAAGAATTCCACAGCCTTAGAAAGTTTTCAAGAACAAATTACCTGAAAGAATTTTATATAGTTACCTGATAGGTGATGTGAACAAAAGGTGGCTCTTGAGAAGATGGATAGGTTAGAGATAACCTCTTCCCATTTTTTGTGAATTCTGTTAGTTCAACAAGTCGCAGTTGTAAGTCATTGAAACTGCCACACAATCGTTCCAAATTTCTGGATATCTGATTTGCTCCTTTTTCACTAGCTAAGGTATTGTTTTTAGGAGAACTTAAACTTTCTTGCATGTCTTTAGGAGAAACTGATCTACCGGAAAATCTAGTAGGCGTTCCAAGACCAAACAGGGCCACTGATCGATTAATTGGTTCAGTATCCAACATTTCTAGAGCAACAGATGGATCTCCAAAGAGTCTTCTCTCGTCAAAATCACTCACACTGGATGATGAACTTTGCTCATAACTAGGACTCTTCACTTCTTCCAGCATGCGCCTCCTTCCACTAGGCGACTGGATAACAGTGCTCCCTGGTATTAAAAGCTCCCGGCCTACAATGTGATCCTCTGAAGCAAGATTCTCAAAGTATTTTCTTTTCCCAGGAAGGTTCACCGAGGACTCAAAACTAAATGGCAGACTTCGAGCAGCATCAAGTCTTGCTGTTGACTTTTCTTCAAATGCTAATTCCTTGATCATCAGGCGGATAATATATTTGTCTGAGTTAGAAGAGGGAATAAGTGCAGGATCGATGAACTTTTGCTTGCCAATCAAAATTAATAAGAGGTGATCTGTCAAAAAGGTTAAACCCTTCGGCCGCTCACTTTTCTCTAATTGGATTTGTTGAATGTTGGGCATGCAAGATGAGGTTACTGAATAGACCAAAACAATGTTACAAGTATTAGAAGCTATTGCCACAATTTGAGCTCTGAGGTCAAAGGCAATTATATCAGGGACCAAAATGCCTGGAATGCTGACTTTTCTGGTTGTGGTTACCTTTCCTTCAAATGTAACTAAGATCAAGTGTGAAGAATCTTGTCCAGTTCCTCCTGAAGAATAATCTTTCCTTCTCAAAGGGATGAGGGGACTGGGATCAGATCTCCGGTGGTTTGCAAGGATGTGGGTTAAATCAACTGGGCCTGATGAAGATGAGGCTACAGAATCAACGGTTACCGATTTCTCTGAATCTATAGACTTCCTTCTCAAATCCATTGAGTATTCCTCATCCCCAAGCACCAGTGTGGACTGTGAAGTCAGAGAACCTGTTTCAGTACCTGCTGGCAAGTCAAATGTAATACCTGCATTTAAGCCACATATCTTATCAAGGGGAAGTTCAGTAGCCACAGCAACCTGGAAATCCAGCGTGGCTTGAATAGCACAGATGTAGCCTCCAACGTCAAATATTGGGCAAAAGGAACAAGCATTTAAGGTCTTCTGGGCATCATCCCATATGTAGGAATGAAGAGCACTGCTTATGGCAATGACCAGGCGGTTGCCATCCTTAGTCCAGCAAGCACAGTGGATGAGACCGCTGCTTTTGATATCCGCTTTAATCCTGGAGTTGTCAGAACGGACAGCATACAAAACAGAAGCATCCCTTTTAGTAAGTACTGATAAAATGTCCTTCTTTGGATGCCACACGCAGCCCTGAGGAAGCAATTGGAATGGCTCGCCCACTTCACAGGTCTGAGAAACCAAGAGCTTTTTCTTCTCCGAGGTATCGTGGCACAGCTGCCAGACACTAACGTGCTTCTTATGCTGGATCGCAAGCAGAGCAGGTGTGTTGGCAGAAAGGTATGCACTCCAGTAAAGTCCATGGACATGTTCAAACTGACCAATAACGATCGAGTCTCCAAACTTCAGCTCTTTGTTATGATAGTGCAAAGCAGTCAGGGCAACTTGTTTGCCATCTGTCCATGCAATCCCATGCACCGGGTGGATGGCCTGGTATAAAGCATTAAGACCTGTTCTCAGAAGTTTAGCTCTTCCTAGTTCCATCCTTGAGATCAGCTCCTAATGTTGTTCACTCTGAAGGAGAAGCTCCATGGGATTCATCAGAGCAGCTGGGCCAAGCAAGAAGAAGTCTGTCACTGAAGGCCAGCCTCCTTGATGGTGATAGTTCCCCGCCCTCCCTTTTAACCACACAGCCTCCTTCACTGTGTACCTCTGATTCTGCTCTAAGTACAGATCTACGTCAAGGCTGCTCTTCCTATATTCTTTTCTCAGGAGGAGCTTTTCCCTTCCCATGTGATGTCTAATGAGGTTTAACTAATTAGTGTTCCTCTTTAAAGACATTTTCCTGGAAGCCTATTTTTAACTCTTAACAGCCAGACTTGTATTTAAAAATAGCACTCTAATACCTTCCGTGAGAAAAGGTCTCTTCCTCACCAAATGGAGGAAAGTCAGAGAGCAATTTCAGTTGTGGCATCAAATAATGACCTGACACTTCTTCTCTGACAGGCTTTGACAAAAAGACTAAGGAGATTTAATCACAGCCCTGAAGAAGAAGGAAATGCTAGTAATACTCTGTTTTGTCAGCGGCTGAAGAGAAGCAATGAAAGTGACAGGGAAACAAAAGGAAAAACAATGCAAAATGCAACACCCCCCCACACACAGAGAAAAGGATTCTTTGGGGAGGGGTGGCACTCTGATGGATTCCAAGCACTTCTTCTCTTCCATTGACTTTTTCCCCTTATCCTCTTGTCCAAATTGAGAGCAACATGTAATAATTTTCCTTTTTTCCTTTCTAGAAAGAGAGTATCTGGATATCAACTTCACTTTGGAATACTGTAATGCTATGCTATCCCAAAGCACACCCTTTAACTCAAAGTATCTGTAGGCCACCTCCAATTATTCTGTGGAGGCAAGGATTTTTAGACCACTAAAAAACCCAGAATGTAAACTGACTTCCAAGCCTGCATGAGTCTTCAACAGGCTGGTAGCAGCGCAGACCTGGAGGATAGCACAGAAGAACTCAAGTTCTAAAAGTCATGCCCAGGAATGTAAGCCAAGCTTCTCCCCCTAAAGCAAGTTTGAAAATGGGGGCTGCATATTCAGTTTGGAGGTGGCAGGCTTCAGATTTCACCTCTGGTTATGTGGATTAGAAAGTTTCTCCTAATCTTGTCAGACAGAGGGTGGCCAGTCATTCAGCAACCCCCTGGTTCCATGGTTTATATCCAATTACTCTGTGGTAAATTTAAGGCATGATGCCCATGCCCAAGAGCAATTTTACTTCAATAGTTTTTATTTAGAATCATAGAATAATGGAGTTGGAAGGGGCCTATGAAGCCATGAAGTCCAACCAGCTGTTCAGTGCAGGAATCCAAATCAAAGCAAATCTGACAGATGGTTGTCCAATTTTCTCTTGAATGCCTCCAGCATTGGAGTGCTCACCTCCTCCCAAGGTAATTGGTTCCATTGTCATACTGCTCTAACAGTTATAAAGTTTTTTTTTCCTGATATTCAGTCTAAATTTGTTTTCCTGTAGCTTGAGCACATTCTTACATGTCCTGCACTCTGGGATGATCAAGAACAGATCCTGCTCCTCCTCTGTATAATTACCTTTCTAGTATTTTAAAAGTGCTATCATAACTCCCCTCATTCTTCTTTTCTCAAGGCTAAACATGCCCAGTTCTTTCAAACTTTCCTCACAGAGCTTGGTTTCCAGTCCCCTGATCCTCCTTGTTATCCTTCTCTGAACTTGCTCCAGTAAGCTATCATCCTTCTCAAAGTGTGGTGTCTAGAATTGGACACATTACTCTAGATAAGGCCTAACCAGTGCTGAATAGAGGGAGACTAGTACTTCACAAGATTTGGAGACTATTTCTCTTGATGCATCCTAAAATTGCATTTGCCTTTTTTTTGCAGCCACATCACACTGTTGGCTCATATTCAGCTTTTGATCTACAATCATTCCAAGATCCTTCTCATTTGTAGTATCCCCCATCTTGTAACTATGCATTTCTGTTTCTTTTCCCTAGGTAGAGCTTTGCACTTATTCCTGTTAAATTTAATTCTGTTGTTTTCAGCCCAGTACTCAAGCCCATCATCAAGATCTTTTTGAATTTTGTTCCTGTCTTCCAAGGCATTTGCAATTCCACCCAATTTTGTATCATCTGCAAATTCTATAAGTATTCCCTGCAGTCCCTCATCCAAGTCATTAATAAGAATGTTGAAGAGCTCCTGGGCCCAGGACTGAGGTACCCCACTTGTTCCCTTTTCTCATTTTCAGAAGGAATAATTAATAAACACTCTCTGAGTACGAATCTGTAACCAACCACGTATCCACCTGACAGTTGCTTTATCCTGCCCACACCTAGTTAGTTTGTTGATAGAATGTCATGGGGCACTTCGTCAAAGGCTTTGCTGAAGTCAAGATATTTCTTATACTTGTAAACTGAACTGAGAAGCTGAAGCAACTACTGGATTTGAAAATAGCATCTCAGCAATATGATTATAAACAAAGATGAGTTTACTGGAAGAGTGAGGAATCTTTCTCATACCAAGAACCAAATTCAATTTGAGAGAGGCGGAGGAAAGGATGGTGCTGAAAATACCAACATAATGGACTTTACAGCATAATTTAGCTTCTAGTAATTAAGGTTTAGATGTATTTCAGCTTCTTAGAATGGGAGGAACCTAGGAGAACACTGAACAAAGGCATTGCAAGGAAGGGCATGTGGTAGTTGGAGGACCCACAGAGGGCTTGATTAGGGCTTCTGGGAAGGTTCAGAGGGTGAGGGTCCCCACTCCTAGTTTCGTGGTTTTGCAGTGCATTGCTCATCTTCTGTGAAGAATTGTAGGGTATTAAGGGAAACAAAAACAATTTATGTAACCGCTGTAGTTTTCAAAGGGCCATTTGTCTCTTGTCTATAATGTGCCCCTCTGCCTCCTCAAATTCCTTTCCTTTCGTTGGTCCTCTGGGCTTTCCACATTTTGGATCTCAGCTGCTCTGCCTTCCACCTCTCCCAGACACACCTTTCCCACAGAAGAAGTATGGACAACTAACTGTCCTGTATTCTGGGGGCCATGCTGGACCCAGCAAAACACTTAGTGGGCTGCATTGTGGGTGACGCTGCTCCCATCACTGTTGGACTGAATGTGGCAGCTGCCAGATTTCCCAGTGCATCTCAGTAGGAATTCTACTTCTATGTGGGCCAAACTATACAGTACAAGATTCAAGCTTTGCAAATAGAAGGTGATAAAATGTTACCCCTCAAGAGTTGTCTTCTTCCAGGGCCCCTATGTCTGTGCAATCACCTTGCGAATGTACCTCACTCTTTACTCCCAATGACCAGTCACTAAGCAAAAATAACCTAATGTGCAGCTTGTGGAACTGCAGAAATCAAACATCCTTTACCTCCTCAGGAACCTCTGCTTCTAATTGTGAAGCTGACATCTAGTGTAGTCTGACTCCAAGGTGCATAATGAAGGAAAACAGGAAGGAGCCAAGAGGAGGATGGGCAGAAAATAGGGAACAGCTGTAAGGAGATGTTGCAGAGAGGTGGCTGGGGCATGTAGTGGTAGTGACAGTAGGGGGCAGCACAATGGGGGGGGGATCAAAAAACAGCCTTGAGCAGCCATCTGCAATACACAGGATGCATGTTGCATAGCCCTTTAAGCTTTCCTTACAGAAGCTCCAGCTGCTCCCATATGGGCAGCTGGTCTTCACATTCTTGGACATCGCAGCAGCTGAAGCAGAAGTTCACATGTGATATGCAGCAAACATTTTTGAACCTAACATATGAGACTTCACGTCTCTGTCATTTGTTTTAGGAATTTATTTATATCCCGTTTGTACAATGTTGATGCAAAATAACCAAAGCAGAGAACAAGAAATATCAATAAAGCAAAGAGACTTAAAATGATAGCAGTGAATTAAAACAAGATCACATTGCAGGAGACTGGAAGATTAAAAGAATAAATGAAGCAGCCGCAACAAGTATTTAAACAGCAGTTAAAGCTACAAAAGTTCACAACAGATCCCTGGTGTGACATGTATGTGACTTGGAGGATTTTTTTTTTTAAATAAAGGAAGAACCTATTTCAATTTTTATTTGGAAGGAATGCTGAATAAAACCCGTTTCAGCTGTGGATCTATTAACATGTTAGCATGACTTGTATGACTGCCTCTTTGATTTAGGTGCCTCGAACAACCAAAGTAAAAACAGCCACTAGGTGGTGTCTCTGACAGTTTCCACAGTACAACACCACAGTATACTGTAATACATCCCACTGTGCAAGGCAGCTATCTCTCTCTGTGTGTTTGCATACAAAAAGCTTGTGAAGGCAATAAATCAAAATTCATAGTTAGCACAATGTTTAAATAAACATTATACTCAAGTTTCCTGAATGCAGCCTTGGCTTGTAAATTGAGGAAGACACTTTTCCCCTCAGAATGCCTTTTGCAGTTGGGCCTTGATCTCCATCTGATTAGGTAGGCAGGTCATCTTCTGAAGTACAAAATGGGGGCGGGGGGGAGTTTTTGACATAACAAATGCAAGCTGAACATGGCACACCGAGCAAATCAAATGCAATCACACTTGAAAACAAACAAAACATTTTGTTCAGCATTCCTCTCACCCACTAATTTTGTGCGTGTACAGAATGTGGGATCAAAACAGGGTCATTCTGCAGAAGGTCATACATTGCTGTGTTGATACTTGGGAGACTTCTGGTATCAAAATTATTTTCTGAGCATGTTTATTGTGATTTGGTGGTGTGTCGTAGACTAGAGACACTGGGAGAAGCCCAACCAAAATAGGAGAAACTACCAGTTTCTTCCCTTGAGTATTATATAGCAAAAGTAAATGACTAAGTCGTTCAATCTCAGCTGATCCAGAAACTGAGACACACAGATAGTACAGTTGTCTTTTGACTATGGACGAGTATAGTATTTCTGGCTGGTGCAGTGGGTAGGAAGCTGCTTATCTGAAAGTGCTCTCAATCCAATTGATCCTGCATGTAGGAAGCCATCAAGCCAACACTACCATGGAACTGCAGATGGATCTGCAAGGCCTGTCTGTACTACAGAACAATATAATGCTCAGTCTATCTATTCAGAATTGTGTTTCAAGAGAGTGCACAAGAACTCTCTAGCAGTCTGAGAGCCACTGTGGTGTAGTGGTCAGAGTATTGGACTAAGACTCAGGGGACCAACTTGGTTATGAAACCTACTGTGTGGCCTTGGGCCACTCAGTTGTTCAGCCTGACCTACCTTGAAGGATGCTGTGGTGATAAAGGTTGGGAGAGTACCAATGTCTGTCAGTTTGAGTTCACTGAAGGAAAGGTGGGGGTATAAAGGGGGAAAAACAGATTAATTAACAACAACCTTACCAAACCATAAAGCCCAGGATCTCTCAGGATGGAGCTGTGTCAGTTAAAGTGGCACCAAACAGATATAGCGCTCGTGTACCTTTAGTAAACTTTCTGTGTTTTCCTGTTCTTCTCATCCTACGTCAGGAATGTATTTAGAAATTACATGAAGGCTGCTACTGCTAAGGGAAGGAAGAATGTGCACATTTCTTTGTTTTAAAAAAATGGTATTCTGAGTTAAAAAATCTCTTTCCTTAAGACTTGTACAAATTCACTTTCAAAAAGCATGGAAACTGTCTTTTAAGTTTCCCAGTTTAATGCTTGTTATGTGTAAGCAATAAAACATCTTACATATTTCTGCCTGATTACAACATACATCCCCTTCAGGGGCAATTTGGGATACATTTAACCTGCAATAAATCTTACTGAGCTCAAGGGAGCTTACCTCTCAGTGGATACACACAGGATGCGCTGTAAAGTCTTTCAGGTCCTTTGTAAGCAGAAAACAACACTGAAGACTGTGTGTCCATCCAGTACTACCTCTATGCATGGTGCATTCTAATCTATTTCACCTTAGTCCAAAAATGGGCATCTCGTGGCCTTTCAAGATAACCAGCATAGCCAACGGTGAGGGATGATGGGGAGCTGCAATTCAAGAACATTTGCAGGCCCACAAGTTGTCCACCATCCCTTTCAGCCATTCATTTAGAGCAATGGTTCCCAACCTTGGATAACCATGGTGTTCTTGTACTGCAATTCCCAGAAACAACAGGCAAAAGGTGGTGAAGGCTTCTGGGAATTGCAGTCCAAGTACACCTGGGTTACTGGATAGTAGTAATAGCAGACAAGTGTGGCAAGGAATCCAACATCTTACCAACCATAAGACCAATACTGGAGCTGTGGTGGGTGATGCAGCATTGGCAGAGGAACTGAACATATTTTTCACTCGGTTTGAAGTGGAAACATCAAGGAGGGTTGTTTTACAGTCCCCGGCTCATAGCAATTTCATCCTTAAAGTGGAAAAGCATGAGGTGAGGCGCGTGCTGAAAGCTGTCAATCCAAGGAAGGCTGCTGGACCTTATGGCATCCCTGGACAAGTGATGAAGGATTGTGCGAACCAATTGGCCGGAGTCTTCACTAGAATTTTTAACCAGTCATTGCTACAATCGAGTGTTCCATCTTGTTTGAAGTGCTCCACTATTGTTCCTGTGCCCAAGAAATCTCACATTTCCAGTCTAAATGATTACTGACTAGTTGCACTCACTTCAGTAGTGATGGAATGTTTTGAAAAACTGGTTCAGAGTCATATTACATCATCTCTCCCCCAGAGTTTTGATACCCACCAGTTTGCATATAGAGCAAATAGATCAACGGAGGATGCTGTAGCTACAGTCCTTCATACTGCATTGTCACATGTGGAGCAGCACGAGAACCATGTACAGCTGCTTTTTATGGACTTCAGCTCGGCATTTAATACCATCCTCCCTCAGAGGCTGGTGGTTAAACTAAGGGACTTGGGACTTCCATATTCCACTTGTATGTGGATAGACAGTTTTTTGTCTGAACGCAGTCAGAGGGTTAGAGTAGGTCAATATACTGTATATCTACGGCTCTCAGCTTTAGTATTGGTTCACCACAAGGCTGTGTGCTGAGTCCTCTGCTCTATACCCTCTATACATATGATTGTATTTCTACTTATAACAGCAATACCACTGTTAAGTTTGCAGATGATACCACAGTAGTGGGGCTCATCTCAGAGGAGAATGAGTCTGCTTATAGGGACGAGGAGGAACGATTGATAAAATGGTGTAGCAAGAATAACTTGCTTCTAAATACTTCAAAAACTAAGGAGCTTGTAATAGATTATAGGAAGAAGGGAGTGGATATTCCACCATTATTCATCAGTGGAGACTGGGTAGAAAGGGTGAGGGTTTTTCATTTTTTGGGTGTCCATATTGAGAACATGACTTGGAGCGTAAATACCTCAGATGTACTGAAAAAGGCTCAACAGAGATTGTACTTTCTAAGGATGCTTAGGAAGAATAACATCACTCAGAGACTGCTGGTGTCCTTTTATCGATGCTCAATAGAAAGTGTATTGTCATACTGCATGTGCACGTGGTACGCGGGTTGTACAGTGGCCCAGAGAAAATTGCTCCAGAGGGTGATTAATACAGCACAGAAGATTGTTGGGTGTCCCCTCCCCACCTTGGAGGAACTGTATATGTCCCGCTGCCTTAAAAAAGCGCAAAATATTATAAAGGACACCTCCCACCCTGAACACTCTTTGCTTGAACTACTGCCATTAGGAAGATGATATAGATCTACTAAAACAAGGACAAATAGATTTAAAAACAGTTTTTATCCAAGGGCGACGACTTTGCTAAATTCACTTAAGATTTAATCTGACTTACTGTAGGGTTGCATGTGAATGTATTTTGTGCCATTGTATTATGTTGGAATTTTGTAAGGAGTTTACATGGAGTTTTAGCTGAATGAGTGATGCACTGCCTGGATAGCACTCTGGTGATTTCGTTGCACATGCAATAACAATAAAGTGTTATTCTATTCTATTCTATTCTACTCAAGGTTGGGAGCCACTAATTTAGGGCCACAGCAGTTCACCTAAGAACTTTTTCAAAATGGACCTTCTATTTATTTATTTCCCCTTCACGGATTGCTGCCTTGTCATAGCGAAGGGGCTTGAGTAATTCAGAGAAGCTATGGGCTATGCCGTGCAGGAACACCCAAGACAGACAGGTCATAGTGGAGAGTTCTGAGTAAACCCGATCCACCTGGAGCAGGAACTGGCAAGCCACTCCAACATCTTTGCCAAGAAAACTCCATGGACAGAAACAAAAGGCTAAAAGATATGACGCTGGAAGATGAGCTCCTCAGGTCGGAAGGCGTCCAACATGCTACTGAGGAAAAGCGGAGGACAAGTACAAGTAGCTCCAGAGCTAATGAAGTGGTTGGGCCAAAGCTGAAAGGACGCTCAGCTGCGGACGCACCTGGAAGTGAACAGAAAGTCCGATGCTGCAAAGAAAAATACTGCATAGCAACCTGGAATGTAAGATCTATGAACCTTGGTAAACTGGATGTGGTTCAAACAGGAGATGGCAAGAATAAACATTGACATCCTGGGCGTCAGTGAACTAAAATGGACGGGGAATGGGCAAATTCAATTCAGACGATTATCATATCTACTATTGTGGGCAAGAATCCCGTAGAAGAAATGGAGTAGCCCTCATAGTCAACAAAAGAGTGGGGAAAAGCTGTACTGGGATACAATCTCAAAAATGATAGAATGATTTCAATACGAATCCAAGGCAGACCTTTCAACATCACAGTAATCCAAGTTTATGCACCAACCACCGATGCTGAAGAAGCTGAAATTGACCAATTCTATGAAGACTTACAACACCTTCTAGAACTGACACCAAAGAAAGATGTTCTTGTCATGATAGGGGACTGGAATGCTAAAGTAGGGAGTCAAGAGATAAAAGGAACAACAGGTAAGTTTGGCCTTGGAGTTCAAAACGAAGCAGGGCAAAGGCTAATAGAGTTTTTTCAAGAGAACAAGCTGGTCATCACAAACACTCTTTTTCCAACAACACAACAGGCGACTCTACACATGGACATCACCAGATGGGCAATACCGAAATCGGATTGATTATGTTCTCTGCAGCCAAAGATGGAGAAGCTCTATACAGTCAGCAAAAACAAGACCTGGAGCCGATTGTGGCTCTGATCATCAGCTTCTTATAGCAAAATTCAAGCTTAAACTGAAGAAAGTAGGAAAAACCACTGGGCTAGTCAGGTATAATCTAAACCAAATCCCACACAGTGGAAGTGAAGAACAGATTTAAGGAACTAGATTTGGTGGACAGAGTGCCTGAAGAACTATGGATGGAGGCTCGTAACATTGTACAGGAGGCAGCAACAAAAACCATCCCAAAGAAAAGGAAATGCAAGAAAGCAAAGTGGCTGTTCAACAAGGCCTTACAAATAGCAGAGAAGGGAAGGGAAACAAAATGCAAGGGAGATAGGGAAAGTTAAGGAAAATGGAATACTGACTTCCAAAGAATAGCAAGGAGAGACAAGAGGGCCTTCTTAAACGAACAGTGCAAAGATATAGAGGAAAATAACAGAAAGGGAAAAAACCAGAGATCTGTTCAAGAAAATTGGAGATATTAAAGGAACCTTTTGTGCAAAGATGGACATGATAAAGGACAAAAATGGTAGGGACCTAACAGAAGCAGAAGACATCAAGAAGAGGTGGCAAGAATACACAGAGGAATTATACCAGAAAGATCTGGATGTCCCGGACAACCCAGATAGTGTGGTTGCTGACCTTGAGCCAGACATCCTGGAGAGTGAAGTCAAGTGGGCCTTAGAAAGCACGGCTAACAACAAGGCCAGTGGAGGTGATGGCATTCCAGTTGAACTATTTAAAATCTTAAAAGATGACGCTGTTAAAGTGCTACACTCAATATGCCAGCAAGTTTGGAAAACTCAGCAGTGGCCAGAGGATTTGAAAAGATCAGTCTACATCCCAATCCCAAAGAAGGGCAGTGCCAAAGAATGCTCCAACTACTGTACAATTGCACTCATTTCACACGCTAGCAAGGTTATGCTCAAAATCCTACAAGGTAGGCTTCAGCAGTATGTGGACCGAGAACTCCCAGAAGTACAAGCTGGATTTTGAAGGGGCAGAGGAACTAGAGAACAAATTGCTAACATGCGCTGGATTATGGAGAAAGCCAGAGAGTTCCAGAAAAACATCTACTTCTGCTTCATTGACTACGCAAAAGCCTTTGACTGTGTGGACCACAGCAAACTATGGCAAGTTCTTAAAGAAATGGGAGTGCCTGACCACCTTATCTATCTCCTGAGAAATCTATATGTGGGACAGGAAGCAACAGTTAGAACTGGATATGGAACAACTGATTGGTTCAAAATTGGGAAAGGAGTACGACAAGGCTGTATATTGTCTCCCTGCTTATTTAACTTATATGCAGAATACATCATGCGAAAGGCTGGACTGGATGAATCCCAAGCCGGAATTAAGATTGCCAGAAGAAATATCAACAACCTCAGACATGTAGATGATACCACTCTGATGGCAGAAAGTGAGGAGGAATTAAAGAACCTCTTAATGAGGGTGAAAGAGGAGAGCGTAAAAAATGGTCTGAAGCTCAACATCAAACAAACTAATATCATGGCCACTGGTCCCATCACCTCCTGGCAAACAGAAGGGGAAGATATGGAGGCAGTGACAGATTTTACTTTCTTGGGCTCCATGATCACCGCAGATGGTGACAGCAGCCACGAAATTAAAAGACGCCTCCTTCTTGGGAGGAAAGCAATGACAAACCTAGACAGCATCTTAAAAAGCAGAGACATCACCTTGCCAACAAAGGTCCACATAGTCAAAGCTATGGTTTTTTCCAGTAGCGATGTATGGAAGTGAGAGCTGGACCATAAAGAAGGCTGACCGCCGAAGAATTGATGCTTTTGAACTGTGGTGCTGGAGGAGACTCTTGAGAGTCCCCTGGACTGCAAAGAGAACAAACCTATCCATTCTGAAGGAAATCAACCCTGAGTGCTGACTGGAAGGACAGATCCTGAAGCTGAGGCGCCAATACTTTGGCCATCTCATGAGAAGAGAAGACTCCCTGGAAAAGACCCTGATGTTGGGAAAGTGTGAAGGCAAGAGAAGGGGACGACAGAGGACGAGATGGTTGGACAGTGTCATCAAAGCTACCAACATGAATTTGACCAAACTCCAGGAGGCAGTGGAAGACAGGAGGGCCTGGCGTGCTCTGGTCCATAGGGTCACGAAGAGTCGGACACGACTTAACGACTAAACAACATTTATTTATTTATTTATTCATTCATTCTTAGAAGGATGAATTATTGTGTTTAAAATAAAATACTGCTCATATAAATTCATGTTAGGTCAACTTTCACTGGGGGCAGAATGAGTGCAAAGCAGGACTTTCAGTCTTTTGTAAAAATACATAATAAATACACAATAAAACAATGGTAGAAGAACTTTAAGATATCCAGTGCAACATAGTGGATAGAGTGATGGATGGACAAGGACTCAGGAGACACAGGTTCAAATTCCTGCCTGGCCATAGGAACTCAGTGAGGGAGTGTATCTGGTAAAACCATTCCTTAAATTTCTCACATATTTTGGAAGCCATAACAGGGCCACTATAAGTTGACTCCAATTTGGCAGCACAGAATACACACACAGGAACTTTAAAGAAATTTGATTTGTGATTTAAAGAAATTAAGTTCTTATATGTGCCTAAAAGTGTCCTTATTTCAGGAAAAAATCTGCCATATATGCATTTCAGTCCTGTAACTCCACTTTTTGAGAATCTTCAGTTATATGACATTTAGATTAAAGGTGAATCAGTGTTTTTAAACAATTGCTGTTAGCTTACAATATTAGTAACTGAACACTCCCATCTTTCATGCAGTTTTTCTTTCCTTTGTGTGTTTTTCAACAGTGAACAGCAGTAATTTTTAGATTTTTCAACGTCATACACCCTTTTTTTTAAAGAAAGCCTTATGCAGAAAATTCAGTGCAAAATTTAAAATAAAAAATGAAACAAAAGCTTAGTGAAAAATTAGTTTAAATTAAAACTAAGTACAAATTGGGTTTTTTTGTCACAAAACATAATAAAAATGTAACTTCTCCTAAGAAATAGCAGATGCAATAATCAGTCTTGCACATTCCCTGGAATGTTTTTATTTCCCCCAGTTTGGAAACCAACCATTTAAAGGCATTGCATCATATCTGGAACTGCAGATTGCTGTGAGCAGTTTTTCTCAACATCTCACAAAGAATTACCTTTGTACTGACTGGAATTTAAAAAGGCAGCAAGAAGTAATGGTGTTGACATTATTGTAAGATATAACAAGGGAAGGCAGCCTTAGGGGTCATTGAAAAGGTGAGTGGTGGTCATGCCAAGCAGGTATGGGACAAAGGTACGAGTTACAATCCTGGTCCCACCCACCACTAGCATGTGGCTGCCAGAAGGCTGTCACAAAAGGTATGTGATCCCCAGGAGACCAGCAATGCTTGACTTACCGTAACTCAAATCCAGGCTTCCCTGTTTCTTACTAATGTGAAGTGCAGGAATAGGGAACCTAGAGCTGCTCGTTTGCCCTCTGATTAGGCCCATGCACTCCAGTTAAGGCTTCACTTTCAGCTTTTAGAACTGTTTAGTCAACATGCAGATGAAGGGGAAGAAAGACCAGGTAATGGGTATAGCACTGTGTACACACTAGACCACTGCACAAGTCTGTAAACTAGCAAAAGGGAGTGGGGCGGACTATCAATACTGTGTCACAGTTGTGCTGGATGGGGTTACACTCCCTCTGAAAAGACAGGTGTGCAGCTTGGGGGTGCTCCTGCATTCCTCTCTGAGCCTGGATCTCCAGGTTTTGGGAGTGTCCAAGAGTCCCTTTGCAAAATTAAAATTAGTGCACCAGCTGCGCCTGTTCCTGGTGAGGTCTGATCTAGCCACAGTGAGACATGCCTTAGTTACATCCCGGCTGGATTGCTCTAACATGTTCTATGTGGGGCTGCTTCTGGAAATTGTCTGGAAACTTCAGCGGATCCAAAATACAGCAGCCAGATTGCTAACTCGGTCTGGTCACAGGGATCTCATAACCCCGCTGTTACGACAGCTCCACTAGCTGCCGATCTGTTTCCAGACACAATTCAAAGTGCTTGTTCTAATCTATAAAGCAGTGGTCTCCAACTGTTTTGACACCATGGACCAGTTTAGTGTGCGTGCAGGGGGGGTGCGCGTCTCTCTGTGTGTGTATGTGTGTGGGGGTACATCTGTGTGTGCATGGGAGGGGGTGCACCCATGTGTGGTGTGTGCGTGCATCTGTGCATGTGTCCGTGCATGCAGGGGGCGGGAGATCTGTCTCTGCGGCCTGGTCTGCTCCCAGACTTCGGAGCTCCCTCCCACAGGAGGCCAGACTGGACCCATCTTTGCTGTCCTTCCGCAGCCAGGCAAAGACCTTTCTCTTCAAGAAAGCTTTCCCTTAATGACTGGCTGCCTGAGTGAGGTTTTTAAATGGTCTGTTGTACCTTACTGCTTTGAATGTGTATTTGTGTTTCTTTTGTTTACCTTATTTTAGTGTGGTTCTTGATCTTTTTTAGTATTTCTGTACTTACAGGGGACAGACTGTATTTGTCTTCAGTGTGGAAGGGACTGTCACTCTCGAATTGGCCTTCTCAGCCACACTAGACGCTGTTCCAAGTCCTCCATACAGAGCACGTTACCCTAGTCTCTCGAGACTGAAGGATGCCTACACTTACTGTTTAAGCTTTAAATATTGTCTTTTAATTGATTTAAGCTACCTTGGGTCCTTTTTAAGGAGAAAGGTGGGGTAAAAATATTTTAAATCACTCAATCAAATATATGAAAATCCCTAATTAGATTAATGTAAGCTGGCCTACTCTTTCACTTCTATTTCACCTATAAGGTGCTTTGTTATTTACTGAGTCTTTAGATTGTTCCATTCTTGCTCCTGCTTTGATGTATTTTAAAAAATGTCCTGGCTGGCGGTGGCCCACACTGAAGTGCCCCACCAAGACCCCCTTAGGCCCAGTGGGGAATTCCTCAGACTCACTACCATCCTTATCTTACTAAAGTGATCCCGGAGTGAAGTTTTGATGGGCGTGGAGACCATCATAGTTACCGCCACTTTGAGACTCGCACAGATCTTACAGGAGAGAGAGATAACCTGAAGATCCACTGTGGCCACTGTGCTCTAGGTTTGGATTTCCAAGATGAAATCCAAGCTGAATTCTCCTATTTTTTTTAAACATGTGGAATTATTATATTTGAATATTTGTTGCAGTGGGACTTTATGTTTGCATCAATGGAGGACCAAAGCTTTCCTTGCTTCGTTTTCATTCAAAAGAATGGCTACTTCCTGCTGCAGTGCAGTACCAGCAATAGGTCACCTGAGAGAGAGATTTGGACACCTGCAGTTTCTTCCCACTCCACCACCATTGGGAGAAGACCTGGTGAAGCGGTTTTGAAGACCCCCCCCTTTTTTTTAAAAAAAATTCTCTTTGGTTGGCCCAGGAAAAGTGTGGGCTTACCAAAGGGTGGATTTTGGACTTTGTGGACGAGTTAACCCCCTCGCACCTGGATTCTGCGCTGCCTTCCCAAACTTTCTTGATCCCGGCCTCCAAAGGGGGGGGGCAACGCATGGATACCAGCCCCCCCCCCCCCCGCCCCAGAATAGCTTCTCTTCCTGCTGCAAATTTAAGGGCAGTTCTGGGTCGTCTTGCGGCCAGCCTTTTGGGGAAGGGCAACCTAGGCCAGGGGTGCGAAATGTGGGGCCCTGCTGAAGACACCGGCGGACCACCGTTCCCCTCCCCGGGCTCGCGGGGCGTCGGTGGGGGCCGCGGCTCGGCCAAAGCAGGAGGGCCGCAAGTCGCCCACCCGTGGAGACTGGGTGGCCTCTCGCTGGGCTCCGTCCGGCAGAGCGCCTCGCCTGTTCTTCTCCCGCGCCTAATCAACCCCCACCGTATCCGGACGCCTCGTTCCCTGAGGCCGTCGGCAGGACTGCGCCGAGGGAACTGCTCCCAGAAACTGCGGCTGGGAGGCGGGCGGGCGAGAGGGAAAGGGCGCCGTGCTGCGCACCCCTGCCTGAAGCGGTGACCCGTCCCGGATCCTGAAGGCTGGACGTGTTCGCTCGGCATCGGAGAGGATGGACACGGACTCAGCAGGGCGAAAAACCGGCTCCGACTTGGGAGCACATGTTTGGAGGGGGGGGGGGGCCCATATCAAACCGAGCACCACGAGCCGCCGCCGCCGCTTCCCACCGGGAAATGGGATTTCCCCCTCCCCCTCCCTGTCTCTCTTCCCCTCCCTCTCCCCCCCCCTCCCCCGCGTCGCAGGGGCGCTCGCCTCTCCCACCGCCAGCGCCCTGCCTTTCCTTGCCCGCCCAACCGAGCCGGGGGGCCTGGGGAGGCGAGCCAGCAGCAGCCCCCCGCCCCACTTTCCCATTGGCTGCGTCCCTTGACGGACAGCTCGAAGGGCGCTCGTCCGCCAGCTGGCGAAGTGCTGGCGGCGAGTCGGCGGGAGGGACGGAGGGAGGGAGAGTCCGGGAAAGGGTGGCTCGCTTGGCTGGAGGGGCGAGACGGAGCCGGGCGCGAGGCGGGCTGACGGGGCGGCAGCGGCGCGGCCATGGGGGTCGACGTGGAGACCATCACGCCCGGAGACGGTGCGGGGCCAGCTCCCCCTCTTCCCTCCCTTTGGTTGGGCTTCAGGGGCGCAGGGATGGAGGGGTGGGGAGGGGAGGGGGGGTTCGTGGCCCTGAGGGAGGGGCGCCCCTCCAGCGGCAGGGGGTCGGGGGGGGGTCGGACGGCGGGTGGGGCTGCCTCCCTCCAGCAAAGCAGCGAGGCTGGTCGGTGGTGGTGGGTGCGGAGTCCGCACGGAGCGACCCGTGCCAAGAGGGTGGCGTTTGTGTGATCCCCGGAGGAGGGGAGATTGGCAAGCGGGCCCTGTGGGGTTGTGGTTTTTTAGAAGCACGGGGTGGGCGCATCGCTGATTCCGGCGTGTGCCTGCGAGGGCTTCCTTCTCCGCGCCGGAGCCCCTCCACCTGCTCGCCCTTTCCCCTCCCTGCTCCGTGTCGTGTCGTGTCGTGTGTGTGTGTGTGTGGGGCTTTGCTCCCTGTGCGCGTCGCCTGCCTTGCCCTCGTTTTAAAAAGCCAGCCCCCTCTTTTCCCGGCTGGGCGGCTCGGGATCCCAGGGGATCCGGCTTGTTTCTGAAACGAGAGGAGTGGACGGGAGGCTTTCGGCCAGAGCAGCGGGCGAGACCTCCGGAGGTGGAAGCGGGATGGCTGGGGGGGGGGGGGGCGGGGGGGGGGCGGTAGCGCCAGGGCTGCGGGGATCGGCGGCCGAGAAACCTCGAGGGGGGCTCGGGGAGGCAGAAATGTGCACGAAACGGGTGGCGGGGAAAGAAGCGAGGTGGGGAGGGGAGGGGAGATGTAGGTCGGAGTAACGCATTCCCGGGGGTCCAGACAGGAGGAAAGCTTGAGAGTCCCCTGGGTTGGATGATGATGCGGGGGGGGGGGAGGACGCTGGTGAGGAGCGACTGACCCAGGGGAAAAGCCCCCCCCCGGGGCTCTGCGGGGATCCGCAGGCGGCCGCCTTCTGCTTCTTTGGCAGCCGCCGGCGATCAGGGCTCTCGAAATGGCATCTGCTGACAGCTGCATGAATCCGAGCGCGGTGAAGTAATTGAGTAACGAGAGCAAATTATAGGGCGCCGCACTTCCCTGCATCGAGTGGGATCATCCTCACCAGTGAGCGCCCGAAAGAAGGAGGCTTCTCCCCACCCCCGCCACCTTTGAAGCTGCGGGCGCTCCGGGTGCAACTGCAGTCCTTGCAAAAGGATGATTCCTCTGGAAACGGGAAGGCGGGGGAAGGATCCGCAGCTGGCAATTTGGAGGGGGGGTGCAAGGTGCCGGGAGGGATGCCAGCTGCAGGGCGATGCATAGATGTTGGTGGTTTCTGGCCAGTTCTTGCCCTGGGGAAAGGCGGGGCACGGAATTGGCTTTGATGAAATTCTTGTGATCACAACTTAGTGTTTTGTTTTAAAAAAAGAATATCTTTGCTGCATGAAAAACTGGAAAACACTACACAGTCATTTTAGCCCAAATTTGTGGGGCCAGGAAAGGATCCCGTAATACCTTGAATGCCTTGCACCATTTTGAAATGCTCATAACAGTGTTCATTCATGGTCCTTTGCATCTCGCCCATTATTCTTGAATGTATTTCTTATGTATGGACAGGTTTGTACCTGTTTTCAGAGGAATACAGCTGCCTCTAGTAATCTTGCTGGCTGTGTGCTTCACCTAACATTCTTAATCTAATGTCATTAATTTGTTTAATAATTGGATAACTCACTGTTTCTAGCCTTAATGTTGTGTTTTAATGATGCAAGCCGCCTTGGGTTCTTTTGTTAGGAGAAAAGCAGGGTAAACAAATATTTTAAACAAATAAATAAAATATGCCTGTGATTGGGTTCGTTAAAGATTTGAAGCAGCTCCTCTCTTTTGGCAGGAAATGACGACTGAGCCTCCTTTGAAATATTAACAGATTTATTTGGTTTAACATTTGGTGATTCCACAACAACTTCTATGGGTTCAAAACAAGTGAGATCTGGCAACTGTCCAAAGTGTGAAGATGAGAACTCCATCTGTAAATTGGCAAGGTTCATTGAGGGGCTGGCCCAAAACGTTCCCGGTCGGTGGGTTTCCTCATTGGAGCACTCCGAACCGCCCAAATTGTCCCGCAACAAGGGTGTCTGGCCCAATCTCCCTCCGGTGGTGGTTGGCTGAAGGATTGGTCTGGTCGGATCACCTTCCTCAAGTGACCTGGTCCCTGCGGAAAGACCACAACTGTCCATTCTAGTGCCTCTGTCGATGTTCCCTTTTCCTTTGACAAGTCGGGGTCAGGCAGTAATCCTCCTACCTTCAAATTAGGGAAATCTTACAATAACCTGCGCACTGTTTCATATCTGTGTTCACCTTTTTCTCTCTCTCTACTTTTTTCCTCTTTCATTCTCTCTCCCCTGGGTATACTAAACTGTCTCCTCCCACTTTGATCTCCTATATCTTCTTCCTACACAGGCAAGATTAACTCCTCCTCCCCCTTTCTTTCTCCTTCTTCTACCAAACAGATTTCAATCTCTCTTCTTTCCCCTTTGATTCCCTTCCTCTCTCTTCTTCCACACTCAATTCTTCACTTTCTATTATCTTCCTTCTCTCTATCTCTCTCTCTCTCTCCGATGTCTCTAGTCGAGGGGACGACTCACTCTATTCTTTTTCTTTTTGGTCTACCACTCTTTCACACGCCCCCCCCCCCCGATGAGTGTGCCGTCCTCTCTTCCAGTGTAGTTCCCCAAACACCCTGTCGGGAAAAATAATCAGCATTAGCGTGGGTGCTACCTTTCTTATATTGAACCTTAAATGCAAACGGTTGTAAACACAGATACCATCTAGTCAATCTTGGATTGGTATCTTTCATTCGATTCAGCCATTGTAGAGGAGCATGATCAGTAACCAAAGTGAAAGGAGCTCCCAGTAAATAATACTTTAGTGATTGTATAGCCCATTTCGCCGCCAATGCTTCTTTTTCTATAGTAGCATACCTTTGTTCTCGTGGTGACAATTTCTTACTCAAATACATGACAGGGTATTCTATACCTTCCCAAACTTGGGTCAACACAGCACCTATTCCTCTGTATGATGCATTAGTTTGTACTATAAAGGGCATGTCGAAGTCAGGGGCATATCTATTGGGGAAGCTATTTAGTACCTCTATCAAGTGGTCAAACACTTTTTGTTCTGTAAATCCCCATCTTATCCTTCTGGCTACCCTTTTCTTAGTCAGATCAGTGAGGGGTGCCGCAATCTTTGCAAAGTTAGGTACAAACTGGCGATAATAGCCCGCTAATCCCAAAAATGGTTGAATCTCTTTCTTGTTCCTAGGTGGTGGCCAATCTGATATTTTTTCTACTTTATCTTGTACTGGCTGAATTTTCCCTTGCTCTACCTGGAATCCCAAGAATTTCACCCCCCTTTTTTCTATCTTGCACTTGGAAGGATTCACCTTGAGTCCTGCTTTCCTCAACTCAGTCAACACCTTCTCTAAATGTTTCACATGTTCTTTCCAACTATTACTGTAAATTAAAATATCAATATAGGCCCCAGCAAACGCTTGTATGGGTTCCAAGATTTTATCCATTAACCTCTGAAAGGTAGTGGCTGCTCCATGTAACCCGAATGGCATACGGGTAAATTGGAATAATCCTCTGGGTGTGACAAAAGCAGTCTTTTCCTTATCGCTAGATCTTAATGGAATCTGCCAATAGCCTTTCATCAAATCTAAAGATGACAAGAACTCTGCTCTTCCCAAGTCTTTCTAATAAATCTTCTACCTTAGGCATAGGGTAAGCATCAAACTTGGATACCTCATTCAATTTCCTAAAGTCAATACACAACCTCACACTTCCATCTGGCTTGGGGACTACTACTGGGTAACTTCTCCATGGACTGTAAGATGCTTCTATCACTCCTAATGCTAACATTTCTTCTACTTCTCGATTAATTGTCTCCTTCAGGTGATGTGGCCAATTCCTTCCTCCTGACCTAACCACAGCCTGTGGTGAAGTATTAATCTGGTGTTTGACCATCGTGGTTGATCCTGGTCTATTAGAGAAAACGTCTTTAAATTTCTCTTTTATCCTCCTAACTTGATCAATTTGATCCGTTTTTAATTCTTTCCCTAAAGAGAGTTCTTGTGCCACTTGCAAACAGACTAAGCCTTCTGGACCTAAATCCTCTTCTTCTACTTCCCCCCCCAAAATACCTCTTGTTCTCTCCATTCCTTCAACAAATTCACATGAAATATGCCCACCTTTTTCTTTTTATCAGGCATGTTTATTTCATAATCTACCGGTCCTATGCGTCTGAGTATTTCATAAGGTCCTTGCCACCTCGCAAACAGTTTAGCATTCTCTGCGGGTAGTAAAAGTAAGACCTTTTGCCCTACCTTAAATTGCCTGGGATTAACCTTTAAGTCATATCGTCTCTTTTATCATTGTTGTACTTTTTGTAATTGTGTTCTAGCCACTTCTGCCACTTTATTCAAGTGATCTCGCATTTCAATCACTTGTTGTACTACTACTTGAGCCTCGTCCTTCCCGCTCTCCCACTTCTCTTTCACCAAATCTAATATCCCTCTAGGATTCCATCCATGCATCATTTCAAAAGGTGATAATCCTGTAGAGGCTTGGGGTACTTCCCTAATTGCAAACATCAAAGGAGCTATCAACAGATGCCATCTCCGTGGTTTTTCTAACACTAACTTCCTCAACATCCCTTTCAATGTTTTATTAAACCTTTCTACTAGTCCATTGGTTTGGGGGTGATACACCGCGGTATGAACAGGTCTAACCTCTAATAACCGCCATAGTTCTTTAAAAGTCTGGCTCATGAAATTGGTGCCTTGGCCAGTCAAGACTTATCTTGGAAAACACAATCTAGAGAATACCTGCATCAACTCCCTAGCTAAAACCTTGGCAGTGGTGGATCTCAAAAGGATAGCTTCTGGGTATCTGGTGGCATAATCTATTAGAACTAAAATATGAGTATGTCCCCCCTGCTGATCTAATCAAAGGGCCTACAATGTCTATTCCTATTCTCTCAAAAGGGTGATCTACCAATGGCATGGGGATCAAAGGGGCCCCAGGTCATGGTTTCATCTGCGTCATTTGGCATTCCTTACAAGTCTTGCAATATTCTTCCACCTCCTTACTCACACTGGGCCACCAAAACCGTTGTACTATTCATGGTATCATCTTGTGAGTTGGCAAATGTCCCGCCATGGGTATATCATGAGCTAACTGCAACACTGCCTTTCTCCATTTTTGGGGAACCACCAATTGCCTGTTCCCTTCCTTATCTATGTGATACAACAAGCCCTCTTGCATTTCAAAACCAGAGTTGCCCTTTACGATAGTTCCTCCCTCTTGAGCTTCCCCCAGGGCTTCCTGCAACGTAGGATCATCCTGTTGCCACAAGCGAGTTTGTTCTCACGAGGTGTTTTCAAGAAAATCATTTTCGTTTCTTTGTTCTTCACATTCTCCCTGCAAGCTTTCCTTTAGTTGTAATAATTTGTGAGCCCCTACCCAATCGCGTCCTAATAACATATCTCTCGTTAATCCTGATACAACTCCTACTTTTAACTTTCTACGTTCTCCTCCTATCTCTATATCAGCCCAGGCCATACCATATGACTTTGAATCCCCATGAATACATTTTACAAACAAACTTTCTTCCAACATCGTACCCTTTAGACTCTGTACAAGAGTCTTACCACATCCCGTATCTACCAACGCCTTCTTCCTTTCCCCATTTACCCACGCTATCACCTTCCAACCATTCCGTTCAGAGCCTTGGACCTGCATAGTCTTCTGGTTCTGTCCTACCCAGGAACAATCTGCTCCTGGGCACTTGCATCGCAAATGGCCCTCCACGCCGCAATCGAAACAAACCAGTCGTCCGTCTCTTTTCCCTTTCCATCCGCCTCCATTTTCGAACAGACGATGATCGAAGGTTATGGGTAGTACTGGCTTCTGTCCCATTGGCTCGAAACCGCGTTCTCTCCCCTTTGCAACCGCACTGGAGTTGAAAACTCCTCGTGGTGCCGCTCCCGGACCACTGCTCACCACCATCTTCTCACGTCCTCTGTTTTTCTCTGCTAAGGAGGAGGAGTTATCCCGACCATAATCCTCTGCGTTGCAGAAATCTTCCACTAGGCGGATTGCCTCTTCTAACTTTTTGGGGTGATTCTTTTGCACCCAATTTCTTAGACTACCTCCCAACGTTGTTACTAGTTGTTCCATCACAAATATTTCTAATAGTTGCTCTTTAGATTTCTCTTCGGGTTTCAGCCGTCGTATCAAGTTAGCCTTCATTCTCTGTGTTAGCGGACGTGGATGTACTCCTGGCTTCATCCTGAACTCCCTGAATCTTTTTCTATATGCCTCCTCAGTCAAATTGAGGGTATGTAGTATTGCTGCTTTTACGACTTCATACTGGGTAGCCTCTTCTGAAGATAAGGTATCCACTACCTCTTGTAATATCCCTGTGAGACAAGGAATCAAGATCAAGGTCCATTGTTCCTTTGGCCAGCCGGCCGCAACTGCTACCCTTTCAAATATATGTAGGTACGCCGCGGGATCATCCATAGGACCCATTTTTTTGTACTCTAATAGGTGCAGGACCAGCCACCCACATATTTCTCTGGTGTCCTATGTATTTCTGACTTTTTTCTTCTTCAGTCTCCTTCTCCTGTTTTAACATTCGTTTTGTTAATAAGGCTTGTTGTTCAGCCAAAGTTTCTATCAACCTTTCTTGTCTTTCTATTGTCTGTTGTAATCTTGACATTTCATTATTTCCTGCCATTGGAACTGCCCAACGTTGGGCGCCATTGTGATTGGGTTTGTTAAAGATTTGAAGCAGCTCCTCTCTTTTGGCAGGAAATGACGACTGAGCCTCCTTTGAAATATTAACAGATTTATTTGGTTTAACATTTGGTGATTCCACAACAACTTCTATGGGTTCAAAACAAGTGAGATCTGGCAACTGTCCAAAGTGTGAAGACGAGAACTCCATCTGTAAATTGGCAAGGTTCATTGAGGGGCTGGCCCAAAACATTCCCGGTCGGTGGGTTTCCTCATTGGAGCACTCCGAACCGCCCAAATTGTCCCGCAACAAGGGTGTCTGGCCCAATCTCCCTCCGGTGGTGGTTGGCTGAAGGATTGGTCTGGTCGGATCACCTTCCTCAAATGACCTGGTCACCGCGGAAAGACCACAACTGTCCATTCTAGCGCCTCTGTCGATGTTCCCTTTTCCTTTGACAAGTCGGGGTCAGGCAGTAATCCTCCTACCTTCAAATTAGGGAAATCTTACAATAACCTGCGCACTGTTTCATATCTGTGTTCACCTTTTTCTCTCTCTCTACTTTTTTCCTCTTTCATTCTCTCTCCCCTGGGTATACTAAACTGTCTCCTCCCACTTTGATCTCCTGTATCCTCTTCCCACACAGGCAAGATTAACTCCTCCCCCCCTTCTTTCTCCCTCTTCTACCAAACAGATTTCAATCTTCTCTTCTTTCCCCTTTGATTCCCTTCCTCTCTCCCACACTCAATTCCTCACTTTCTATTATCTTCCTTCTCGCTATCTCTCTCTCTCTCTCTCCGATGTCTCTAGTCGAGGGGACGGCTCACTCTGTTCTTTTTCTTTTTGGTCTACCACTCCTTCACAATGCTACATCCTGGTTCATAGCCAGCAGACAACTGAGCACTAGTTGTTTGGGGAACAACAGTGGGAGAGACTTCTATTGTCCTGGTGCTGGATTTTTACATAGCCAGATCCAGCAGGACATTTTTTGGGCTGTTATGGTACCCAACCAGTGTTCAGCTTTCTCCTCCAGCAAAATAAGTGTATAGCCTTAGGGATTGCCTCCCCAAACAGAGGAATTCTTAATTAAACCACTTATAGATCATTTATAACAGTCATCAAACAAATAATATAAAACAATATATAAAATCACAACAACAACCACCTTTGAACTGCAAAGCTGGAACGGACTCGCTGGATCATCGAGTCCAGCCTCTATCAAGGAGGCACAGTGGGGAATCGAACTCCCAATCTCAGAGACCTAAGCCACTGAGCTATCCAGCAGTTATGGTCTGGACTACAGCTACTTGTTGGTCCCAGACAGGGTAGACCTGTTGAATAAATTGGATTTTTTGCAAGCCTTGACTTACCCATTCAGTGGCTAGTTCTATGGTTGAAATCTTGTTTGTGTGAGTTCTGTGGCATAAAGCTGATGTTGTCATCACTTGGGCCAACATTTTTGGACATAAAAATTTATTCTGTCTGTCCCAATGCCCCCATGGGTCCTCGGTGGGGTGGATTTGATTTCAATCATGATTTAAATAAAAAATATCAGATTTTTTGACAAATAAAAAAATGATTTAAAAAATATAAATCATGATTTAAATTAATTTGATTTTAAAAAAATGATTTTTTTAAATCCACCTCGGTCTTCAATTATCTCTTTCATTGTCAGGAACTCATAGAGGAGGTAATTACTGAAAAACACAGTTGCCAGGATGGATTTACTATACTTTTCACACAGTAGGAAGTTTTAAAGAGGAAATGGCCTAAGCTTGGAAAGTGCCTGCTGAGATGGCCTCTAAAAATGCTCTTAAACTTTAAAAGTTCAAAGTGGGGCTTAAAGTAATTCAAACATATTATTCCTTATCCCAGACCAGGTAATGTTATTCCTTCTCATTATGCTACTTTCGGAATAGAACTCTGTTGTACTTTGTTGCAAAAGACGTTACCTGCTATAAGTAGCTGTGTGATTATTAATTCATTACTTCCAATCTCTGCTCTGGGGTTGCTTGGAAACTTGTCAGGAGTTCTTCACCAAGAAGGTCAATCATGCTGGGCAGCCTTTGTGAATAGCAGCTGAATAACAGCTTCTCTAGCCTTACCAATGTCTTATTTTTACAAAGAGCAGTTGCAGGAGACTGTTGGATGAATTCCAAAGCACATTCTTGGTTGGCTTGACTGTTGGCTTGCGTACCCCCTGTGGTGCCCGGTGCAAAGAGAATTACTCTTGGAATGTACCTTACCAGTCTGCCAAAAATGCACATCTTGGTGTGGAAAGCATTCCCTGAAGGATAAACATCTGGGACTTTCTCTGTAGCATCATTATTATGGAGACAACACCCATTGTATTCCTTGCTTTGATGGTTGTTAAATTTTGTAATCAGTTGGGCTTTCCCCCCAAAGGGCACATAACTCACGCTTTAGGAAGATAGGGTTAGCAAAAATCTACAGGCAGGTGGCTGTAGGGCCTATAGATTAGATTTATCTGCACCATGGTGCCTGTCGTCTCTTTGTGAGTATTCCTGTACTGGCAATAAATTGAACAAGAAAAACCAGAACTATTCTACGGTAGTTTTGGCTAGTCTCCTGTCACCTGAACATGGAGTGGAAGAAACATGGTGTAAATGTTGCTCCTGCTCTGGCAGGTTCCCCATTGCATTACCAGTTGCATGAATGATCATGCAAGCAGTGCAAGGACTAGCACGCAGTGGGGGACCTGTAGGAACAGAGTGGGTGGGGATGCTTGCATGATTTCTCTTCCACTGCTTTTAAGCAGTGAGAACCTAGCCATTATCTCATACTTGTATAGCTTTGGATTTGAACTTAAGTCTACCATGCTTTGTCTCTTAAAGAGGAAAGATTCAAAAGATCATGTATTCAACATTTCATAAAGCTCTTTTTAATATAGATGTATATATTTTAACAGGAAGGACATTCCCCAAAAAAGGCCAGACATGTGTGGTCCATTACACAGGTAAGATCCATATTGAATAGACTATTATATGTTTCAAGTTACTGATTCCCATTTTCATTAAATAAATATGTATATACATATATGTTGACATTTGTATTAGTTGATGATGTTTGGAACAGAGTGGATAAAAATCAATGATTTTTTAAAAATCAAACTGATTTAAATCACGGTTTAAATAAAAAGATTTTTTTATTTAAATTGTCAAAACATTGATTTTTTAAAAATTCAAGTTGATTTCAATCAAATCCACCTTGGTTCTGAATGTCATATGATCATATTTGGGCAAATAAGAATTCCTTACCCAATCTTATCCAATTTATTCATACCAATTTTATTTGTACGAACTTGGATACCCGATTGTCTAATTACTGTGGTGTGTGTTACGTGCACTGATAGTTCTCAACCCCTTCTTCCCTGCTGCCTTCCACAAGCAAGAATTCGAATGGAGGTGGATTACAGGATGGCTGGGTTCTGTTGTTACAGCTACAGCAAAGAAAACAGAGCCTTGGTCTCTTCATTATAGCACAAATGGTTCCACTATTCTTTGCTGCTCTTTCCTTGTCCTCTGTTGCTCAGCCCTTGCTGTGATGTTACATCGGTTACATATCTGTGATGTAACCAATGGGGAGAGGCAAGGAGGTGTCTTAGGGAAAAACTAGGGGATATCTTAGCAAGTTTTTAGAAGAGGTGCTTCCTCATGTGGTGGAAGATATCTACTTGTGAGAGCATGTGGTTATCCTCATCAATGCATCTTGCATTTAGTGGAATCTTTTTGTATGTTTTTATTGGTGTAACAGCAACACTTAACTTGCAGTAGTAAATGACTGCCAGTTAAGAAGTGGACACTTGTTTTTCTTGTCTCTTGCCAAGTCATACACCTGCTGTGTGGCAAGGAAAACAAGCACCTACTTCTTAAACTGGTGGCAATTGACGGCTGAAAGTTACGCCATTAAGAGTTACACCAGTGAGTGTAAGTAACATGATTCTGGCCAGTATGTTTTGCATTATGAATTGCCATTGGAAGATGACAAAGAGCTTAATTTGTCAGTCTTGTTCCTGAAACATGTAATTCTGAGGAAATCCCGTTGTGGGAAGGAATATGGTATTCAATTTATTGAGAGATGGGACTTGGCTAGTACCCCAGTCTGAAACATCGGCTCAGGAGGGTGGCTTCTGAATGGAAAGTGGTAAAGCTGGTGCATGTGCAGTGGAGTCAATGCACAAATGGGGGTCTGGGTTATATTTAGAGAAAAACTGTGTCAGAGAAAAGGGGTGTATGTGCATGTGAGGAAGTGTGTGCCTATGTAGAGGCAGAGGTGTGGGAAAATGGTCAAGGCTCGGTGTTCAAATGGCTCAGTCTGACAGCACAAGCCTTGAGCGAGGATTAATTTTTCTGTGTAAGTTTGCCAACATAGACCACAACTTTCGGCTCCTCTGCTGTGTGCTTGCTGACAAAAACATAATTACTGCTTGAAGTCTTGAGTCTGTGGCTTTGCTGAACATGGTTGACCAGTCAGTGTGAAATTGTGAAGACACAAGGATCAGAGAATGGGAGAGACACGATATTTCTTTAGACAAGCTAGATCCCTTTGACTCTTTTGAAGGAAAGATGTTTCTCATGTGCCTTCTGACCCTCCATTCCCCAAATACACTTTGCTCCTCCCACATATGCAGTTTCTTCTGATGCGACCACTACCCATTGGATGGAACATCATCTTCATCCTATTCAAGAAACTGTCTAAACCAGTCTGTATTTCTTCAATTGGTAATGAATCCAAAGAGGAAAAGCTAGATATAGTGGATCAGTTTGGAAACCAAACCTGTTAGGGAGGGTTGAGGGAACTTGTCCTGTTCAGTTTTGAGAAGAGAAGGCTAAGAGGTGATAGGACAGCTATCTTCAAGTATTTGAAGAGCTGTCATATGGATGATAGTGTGGGCTTGATTTTTTTTGCCGCTTAAGAGGGTATGACCAGAAGTAATGGAAAGGAGATTTTGACTAACATTAGGAAGAATTTGAAAGCCACTATAATGGCTGGCTCAGAGGGCGATAGACTTTCCTTCACTTGAGATTTCTTGCACTGGCAGAGGGCTGGACTTGATGGTTCATGAAATCCCTTTCACATCTACAATTCTATGATTCTGTAAGGGAATGTGAGAATTATAAGCTATTCATCAGAGGCAGGGGATGTGAGGGAAGTCTGTTTTGTGCTTTCAGTAGAAGATGTGAAAGAGGCTGTGTGTGCATTTCTTCTTATTCTTACAGCAACAGTAAAAACTAGGGGACAGCTATGTTTTGCTGAATCAATATTAGTACCAAATAAAGCCAGCATTTTCTGTAGATGGCACAACATTAAAAATTAATGTTAGATTGTGATGATTGTTTTTCCCCCTATAATAATTATGAGAATCCTTCCTCCTCTCCCCCATAGACTTGCAGAAAGAACTGTGTCGGAAGCAAGGTGTGGGTGTGCTTGACTTGCAGGTTTTCTTAGATTGGTCTGTGTTGTGCAGTTCACTGTTGTGAGGGTTTCCTTGTGAGTCAACTGGGAAAAAAACATTTCACTCAGAGCTTGGAAAAGCTACCTTTTTGGGGACCACCCCTTGTGTAGAGCAGTGCAAGATCTTCTGCCACCTGAAGTGGGGAGAGAATGGCCCACCCTATCATAAAGCATCCTCAATCCATCTCAAACACTCAGCCAGAAGAGGTGGAGATGAGCGAAGACAGCAGTCCTACTGGCACCTGTCACACCTAAGGAGGCAACAACAACAACAACAACAAAGAGGAACCCGGTAGCTGCAGATCATTGTCCTGCCATCATAGCTGTCCACCACCCATGCTTTTACTGCTGTGAGGACGAGGAGAGGGGCATCAATGGCCTGACATGAAATGGCAGTGGTGGTGCCTACCATTGAATGACAGGCAAAGCAGCCATTGCTTCAGGGAGGCCCTTTCTGCTCTGTAATGGCTCACAAGCTCAGCTGCTTTTGGGTCACCTGTTTAAAAACCATCTGATTCTGACAAGAGGTTTTTGGCGCTAAGCACTATGGGAGGGTGGCAGTTTTTGGTCATCATTCCCACAATGGCCATAACCAAGAATCTCTGCCAGAATTGCATGTTTTTAAAACAGGTGGCCAAAAAACAGCTGACCTTGAGAGGCATGGCAGAGCAGCACTGGGTCGTCACTGCTGTCTTGATGTTTTTCAGCCCTCTCCTCATGTCCTTGTGCTTCTCAAATGAAAAGCTCTGGTGTGGGGCTCTATTTGTGCAACAGCCCTTCTCCACCTGCTTCACTGGAGCCAATGGCAGGACTGACCCTGAAAATATCTTCACTAAGCCCTCAGGCAACCAGTAGCCAAGCTAACTGGGAGATTGTCAAGTTGTACTTGAAAAGCCTGCTTTGCTACATTCTGATCTCACTAACAGAAGAACATCAATTCTGTGAAAGCCCCTGGAAGCCACTGCAAAATTTAACTTACATTCAAGAAAAAGCACATCGATATAAAGGGTTTTAATTTTAAACAATGTCCTTTTAAACGCCAACAATATGAACAATCATGTACCTTCAATTCAGTTCTGACTTATGGCAACCCTCTTCAGGATTTTCTAAGTAGAAAGTACTCAGAAGTGGTTTACCGTTCGCTTCTTCCCTCTGATATTATTAGTAATAGTTTAATTAAGAACCTTTTTGAATATGGGATCCTTCAGCGTGCCCTATTTTTATCTTGATGCGTTTAATCATTTGGTCTTATTAGAAGCACCAACTCAACACAGAATGAAATCAGAGTTTAGAAACGATTGGTAGAATATGATCATTTTTCCTGAATTCAGTGCAGTCCAGAAAATTTTTGAAAATGTTTCTCCAGAAACGAATTGCATGGGTAGCACTCTAGTTGCACAGTGCAAATGTTGTTAATGGATCTAGTGTCTCACTTGTCACTTAAGAATTCCAAGCTGTCAAGTCTATTCTGACTTATGGTCTTTGATGAATAGAGTATACAGAAGTGGTTTACCATTCCCTTTTTCTGGGAATGCCCTGGGAGTGGGCATCTAGCTCTTCTCCTGAGATGCACTGTGGGGAATCAGACCCCAAACCTAGGTAACTGACTAGGCTGTTCAACCAATGATGTTATCCTTATGCTGGTAATGAAAAGATGGTATTTAACACAAGCAATCAACTAGAAGACTTTTTTTTTTACATAGAAAGTCTTCTTACGAGAATTTCTGAAAGCTCTTGGTGTGTACAGAAAGATCTATTTATTATTTACCACATACTGTATTTAAGTAAGATTAATTTCTACTGGAGGCTTCCAGGAGTGGTGATTTTCCTTTTTTTTCAACAAACAAACAAAAAAGAGAGAGTTATCTTTTGGTGCAGGAGGTTTGTGGGTGCTGGCAGGCAACATAATTCCCATCATGCCTTAATGCTCTAACGAGAACCTCAAAATTAAAGGCCCTTGTGAAAATCGCCAAAAAATTGGTGTTTGTTCTGCTAAAAGCTAGTTTAGATTTCTGTAAACAGGGAAATTGTAATATGTTTGTTTAGGGCAACATGGAAGATTTATGTAGATCTGTTTGCACATTTAAATTACTATTACCACATTGATGAAACTCTGCAACTGTAAGCAGAGTTCTGTTGGAAGCAGCTCCCAAGAAGGCAATTTCTTTGCTTAGGGGATGTATCAAGAGAGGGAAGGTTTCTGCTGTTTAAGGGGTGCCTCCAGATGGAAGGTTTCTTAGCTGGACAGTATTGAGGAATATACAAATGGAATATATGGTCATCTTCCCCCCTCCTCTGCAAAATACTGAGCTGAGCCAGGATGCTCACGCAGTAAGAGCTTCACCTGGCAAAGGAGGGGGGAATACTGAATGACTGGCAGCTCTTTAGTCTAATCAGCTGGGGAGGGACGTTTCAATTTACTCTGTCAGAGGTGCAACCTGAAACCCATCCCTCTGATGTGAGACTGCAGTCCCCATTTTGAAAATTTAAAAGAAAGCAGAGAAGCTTGGCACACACATGTGGCCATGACTGTGTTGGTTGAGTAAACATGGCCAAGTTCTGTTTTAGAGCTCAGAACAACTGAGGGACATGGTGGTGCTGCGGGTTAAATTGCAGAAGCCTCTGTGCTGCAAGGTCAGAAGACCAGCCATCGTAAGATCGAATCCACGCAACGGAGTGAGCTCCCGTCGCTTGTCCCAGCTCCTGCCAACCTAGCAGTTCGAAAGCATGTAAAATGAGAGTAGATAAATAGGTACCGCCACGGTGGGAAGGTAACGGCGCTCCATGTCTAGTCGCGCTGGCCACGTGACCACGGAAACTGTCTATGGACAAACGCTGGCTCTACGGCTTGGAGACGGGGATGAGCACCGCGCCCTAGAGTCGGACACGACTGGACTAAATGTCAAGGCAAACCTTTACGTTTACCTTACAACTGTGTTCTAATTCTTACAGCTTTAAACTTGGATTGTTTTATTTTCTTGTATCCTTCTAACATGGAGCAGGGCCATCCCAAGATATGTTGCTACTGAAACAAAGATGGTTCTCAACTCCCTTGAACCTATAGAAGCAAACTGAATATTACTCTGAAGTAAATGACAGTACCGTGTCCACCAAGGAATATGAGATCACCAGATCAGTTTAGAGGTACAGGGAAGAGTCTATGGCACACAGTAATTCTGCCTGCAGTATCTGCTGCATGAGGTGGTGTTGGTTATACCCCGCTCAGCCCAATGACAGTGGTTGGCTTTGCTATGGACAGAGATGTGAAACCCCAAATGTCAGTATTTCTAAAGACTGAGGAAGTTGGTAACTGCACCTAAATCACCATTCAGAATTAATCAGCGAATCAATTAAAGAAAAATGTACAAAGAGTTGAGCATTGCCACATTTTGAAAATTCAGGTTCAGACCCTGCAGGCCTCCAAACTCATAGAGCATATAATCCCTTGGAGGTACTGCAGGGTGAGTTTTCTTCATATTCCCTTAGGAATTGGCTGCAGTGGAGCTCAGCTTTTCACAACAGGAGTTCTGTCCCCTATGTTTACAGGCCTGAACGTACAAAATGCCAGGGCCTGTTATCTTGTTCTGTACATTCTTGAAGATCCAACCCTTCTCCGACTTCTTCTGGTGCCACCGCTTTTAGACCACATGTTCCTGCGCAGTGTCACCAAACCTTCCGTCGTCCTGCAAAGAAGGGTAAACAGTATCTTTGACTGTCCTATCCTGAACCATCTGCCCGACCTCTCCCATCATCCCCGGCTAGCCCCCTTCTTCGAAAAGTGGTCTGTCATCACCAAAGACACTTGGGTGCTTGCCATCATATGTTCTGGTTACCTCTTGGAGTTCACGGATCTCCCTCCTATCGGCCAACTCAAAATCACAGCTTACGCACCTGCTCTAGAGGATGAGATATCTATTCTTCTGCAGAAGCAGGCTATCCAATGCGTTCCTCCTCAAAAGGTATTAGACAGTTTCTATTCCCGCTATTTCGCGGTTCCCAAAAAAGATGGTGGTCTACGGCCAATCCTAGACCTCAGACTACTGAATACTTACCTCCATCCAAGACGTTTTCGTATGGTCACCCTAGATTCCGTCATCCCTCTTCTTTGTCCAAACAATTGGTTTGTAGTTATAGACCTGCAAGACACCTATTTTCATATTTCTATTCATCAGCGTCACCGCAGGTATCTTCGCTTCTACTTCATGGACACGACCTATCAGTTCTGCGCTCTCCCCTTCGGACTTTCCACCACCCCAAGAACTTTCACAAAATGCATGGCTCCTGTGGCAACCTACCTTCGTCTACACAACATCACGGTCTTTCCGTATATAGACGACTGGTTGATCGTGGCCGCTTCTTCTCACCAGGCGTTACAAGACACCAACTTTGTTCTTCAGACGCTGGCAGACCTTGGCCTGCGGGTCAACTTTGCGAAATGTCGTCTCCAGCCGTCTCCGGTCATGGACTACATAGGTGCCCGCCTGGACTCAGTCAAGGCGAGGGTCTTCCTTCCACCCGAACGAATCAAGAAATTGCGCCAAGTGATTCTACCTTTTCGCCCCTACGCCAAAGTCTCTGCTCACCATACACAACATCTTCTAGGTCTCATGGCCTCAACCACGTCTGCTCTTCCACACGCGCGACTGAAAAAGCGCTCTCTACAGGCTTGGTACCTGTCTCAATTCGATCCCTTGACTTACAGCCCTACCAAGCGCCTGTGTGTGACTCCGGAGCTCGCGAGTCAACTAACCTGGTGGACGTTCATGCCTCATCTTTTAGTGGGTCATCCCTTCCGACCCATTCAGCTGATGGTCCAGGTTACAACGGACGCCAGCCCAACAGGTTGGGGTGCACACTGCGGTTCTCACAAAATTCATGCTCTGTGGTCCACGTCAGAGAAACTTCTCCATATCAACCATTTAGAGATGCTGGCGGTCATCAAGGCGTTTCGCGCCTTCTATCCTCTAATAGTAGGTCGAGGAGTCCAAGTGGCCATGGACAACACTACGACCATGTACTATATCAACAAGCAAGGAGACACCCATTCCTTGTCACTCCTGTACTTGGCAATTCATCTTTGGGAATGGTGTTATGACCACCATGTTTTTCCAATCGCCATTCATGTGTCAACAGAGGACAACGACATCGCTGACCGTTTGAGCCGCATGACCGTTCAAACTCATGAATGGGAGCTCGACGACTCCACCTTTTCTCTGATCTGCGATCAATGGGGAACCCCAACCATCGACATGTTTGCAACCCAGTACAACACCAAGTGCAACATGTTTTGCTCTCGAGCGGGGAGAGGCAAGGCCTTGCTGGGGGACGCCTTCATGGTAAATTGGGAGGACTGTCTGCTTTATCTGTTCCCTCCCATTCCATTAATTAAGTGGACGTTGGTCAGAGCTCGCCAACTACGTGCCAATGCTGTTCTAGTGGCCCCATGGTGGCCTCGGCAACCTTGGTTTACCACACTCAAGACCATGGCAGCCGGGTTCCTGAGACTGCCTCCCCATCCATTTCTTCTGACCCAAGACGGCAGCAGGGTCTGCCATCCCGATCTAGAGTCATTTCACCTTACAGCTTGGAGAATTCTCCCAACATAGCAGAGGTTTTGGACAAAGCCAGAAAACCTTCCACCAAGTTGTTGTATTCTTACAAATGGAATATTTTTTTCTAAATATGTTGCTGCTAGAGGGCTGTTACCTGTTCCAGTTTCATTGAACACTCTTCTCGTCTTTCTGCACTACTTATTTGATCAGGGCTTGGCCCTTTCTACACTTAAGGTTTATATATCTGCTATTGTCTCTTACCAACCTGCGGGTTCAGAAGCCTCACGCTTGTTCTCACACCCGACCCTGAAGATGTTTTTAAGGGGCTTACATAATATTCGCCCACCTGCCCGACCTCCATTGCCGCAATGGTCCCTTCAAGTCATCTTGCCAACTCTTACTCGCCCTCCGTTTGAACCAATGGCTTCTTCGGATATCCAACTCCTTTCTTTCAAGACGCTATTTCTTGTAGCAATAACTTCTGCACGACGAGTGAGTGAATTAGCTGCCCTTTGGGCTGATGCCCCTTATATACAATTCTATCTGGACAAGGTCGTCTTATATCCTGATGTCTCCTTCCTTCCCAAAGTTGTGTCAAGTTTTCATGTTAATCAACCTTTGATTCTTCCGACGTTATTCCCTAATCCTTCTTCGGACGTTGAGCGCATGCTCCATTCCTTGGATGTTCGTCGTGCTTTAGCGTTTTACACTTCTAGGACTAAGGATTTCCGCACTTCCTCTAGATTATTTGTCTGCTTCTAAAGCCCACGTAAAGGCTCTCCTGCCTCCTCACAGACGATTTCTAGGTGGATCGTATCGACTATCGCCTTGGCCTATGAACTGGCTGGCAAAGCTCCACCAGAGGCAGTAAAGGCACATTCTACGAGAGCTATGGCTACTTCGACTGCCTTATTGCGTGGCGTTGATGTTTCGGACATTTGCCAAGCAGCCACTTGGTCCACACCATTGACCTTTGTGACGCACTACCGTCTGGACCTCAGGGCCAAGAAGGAAGCAAATTTTGGAAGGGCTGTGTTGACGTCTTTGTTATCGTGACAGACCTCCTTCCAGTAAGTGAGCTTGCTAGTCACCCAGTTGTGTGCATTCACAGAGGCCATGAAGAAGAAAGGAAGGTTACTTACCTGTAACCATGGTTCTTCGAGTGGTCCTCTGTGAATCCACACATCCCGCCCATCCTCCCTGCTGTCTGTCACTTGGTTCTTGAATCTTTTTACAGTCAGAGCCTTGACAGCGGTGGACATTCGGAACTGAGGTATTACGGGCGGGCGGAGCATGAGCACCACGGGGAAACGTACTACTAATCACATGTTTTAAGCTCTGGAATATTCCGAGGAGTCCTGCGCAGGCGCAGTCTTAACCCAGTTGTGTGGATTCACAGAGGACCACTCGAAGAACCATGGTTACAGGTAAGTAACCTTCCTTTTTCAGTGTCATAGTAACCAGTGTTGTGATTATCTTTCAAAGTAATCCTGTTTATGGTAGAGTGAGGAACGAACTGGTGGATTATCCTCTATTTCCCAAGCCTGCAAGTTTGTACCAGCTGAAGCAGATGGGAAAGAGAGCCTTAATGTTTTTCTTCTTTTGGTGTTTATGACCACCACCACCCACCCAGTTTCCATGCTATTCACAGTGGTCTGCAGTACATCAGCCATTCAGTAGGTGGGTCCAGTTGGCCTCCTTGTAAGTGCACATGAAGGCCGTTATTATCCAGGACATGACTAGTTTGTGCACACCTGAGTTGAAGTGGTTTGCATTCATGCGTCATGTTTGGGCTTCTTGTTGTAAATGAATGATCAGTGCTTTGTGGTGTATGTTTAGACCCAAAATAAAATGACCCACAAAGATGGAGAGAAAATTATATTAAAAATTGAGGTTATATGAGACCTTGCCTATCCCGTAGCTTCCTTTCAGCTTCTTTCTTATTTTGCTTTGTTTTCTTTTAACATGCTGTCAAGCTGCTTCCAAATGAGAGAGATCCTGATAGAGTTTTTGAAGAATGGGAAATCTTCAAGGAGTGTCTCATCCTTGTGCATTTCCATGGCCAAGCAGGGATTTGAATTGAGGTCTCCCGAGTCCTAGTCTGAAATTCTATCCATTTCTACACACTGGCTTTCTGTTGTTTTTAGACCATGGCATTACTGAATTGTTTAGATTGTCTAACCATGGAGGGCTGCCTCAGGGAAAGTGTTGAATTTAACGGTGCAGTGAAGAGGTCGGGTGATGACCCTGAAAAAAACATAATGTTTGGTTTCCATGGTTCCCCCCCCCCCCCCCAGTTCTAACTTCGTTGCAGTGGATATACTTGTCTTATTACATTATGTATAGTATGAGCGTGTTTCTATTAATGTATCCCTTGTGGGAAGGGAGAGTCAGGGCAGAACAGCATGTGTGAAAAAAAAAGATCTTGTGCCAGGGGGTGGCATGAATTTCAGATTGAGTCATATTCCCCTGTCTGTCGGAGCTCTCAGCGTAGACACCCTGCAGATTGAAGAAAGCCAACGCAGGTCACTGGGTTCTTTAACTGCATCCCTCTGTTTATATTAAGCATCAGACCAACTTCCTGACTTCTGGTCTCATCCCACATTTGTTCTGTAAATATTTTTGCTGCTCATATCTATTGTCAGCTGAGAGACACTAGCGGAGACTTCTCTTAAGCTTTTCATTGCCTAGGGCCCTACCAGTGAGAGCTAGACTGGAGCATGTCAGCCTCTTTTGCCGCCTGGAAGAAGATTCTCTCTTCTTGGTAATAAGTTATTTCTTTCTTAAAGCTAGGCTAGAATTTCCTGAGTACCATTTCTGACCAGATGGCTCTGTGTTGTTACTGTTGTAAGCAATGGCATTCTTCTTTTCTCCCATTTTAGCAGACACAGTCTGGTTTTGGTCTTTGTGCTTCGCCTCTCTTTTCCAAATCTTTCCCCTTCAGTTAATCCATACAGGATGTATATTTCTGTCACTTGCTGTCAGTTGTCTTCAGCAGCTGTGCCAAATTTCCAAGCACAAAGCAGCTCCTTTTAAAATATTTATCTGCTCTTTAACTGGTAGGTGGTATTTGCAAATTACCCACCCTGCAAAGCTTGAAATTATGATTTACAGGCTTCCCAAAACTGTGTGTCATCTCAGTGCACTGGTAAGAATGACAGCAGTGATTCGGGTTGCTAATTGAGAAGTACAGAATTGGTTTGCGTCCGTAAGATTCTGCTTCAAGTCCAGAACATCTTTGTGAAATGAAGCAAATGCAACACAACCACTCCTGCTTGTAAAATTCTGGGGTGAATGCTACTTTAAAGAATCAATCAACACAATGAGAAAATAAATGTTTCACTGTGTTTAATTGATACTGTCTTCCTCTTCTCCCATTAAGTATACACCCATTCTTTTCCGAAGCCTTGTCATTTAGAAGGGGCTTTGTATTCCTGTTGCCTTCTAGAAGGTGCCCATCTTTGAATATTTGAATAATTTACTGTTTGTAGCTTTTAATGTTGTGTTTTCAGTGATGTAAGCTGCCTTGGGTCCTTTTTTAGCAGAAAGGCAGGGCAAAAATATTTTAAATAACTAAATCTTCTAATGCTGTATGTTTGCTGTTACGGTGCAACAACATTGAGTATGAATTAATATAATATTTTTCTGTTTTAAAAAGATATGTAGGGAAAGGTGGGAATGGAGTTGAAAAAGGAAAGTAGGGAAAGGTGATGCAAACTGGGAAGGGGAAAAAAGGGCAAAAGTTGTGTTTTATAAGAGGAAGAGGTGGATCAAAAGAGATCCACAGTTCTTGAACTGGGTTCTGATTCATCTCAGGCATTCCTGGAATCCTTTTGTGCCTGTACGTTTCCCAAAGTTTAGATGCCATTGTGAAAAGTCCATGTCTAACTTGAGTATTCATGCCTTAAAGATCATCCCAGGATGTTCTACTGTGTTAACGTTTGGTCAATACACTTGTCGGTGATGCTCGCAGCGTAGAATACTTAGCCACAATATTTGTGACATTACACAGCAGGAATAGGAAAGTACTTGGTTCATGTTTTGTCTGACATCTCTTGCACCTGGTCGTTCTCTTTTGATCTCCTTCAGTCCTACTCTTGATATAATAATGATAATAATAATGAAATCATCATCATCATCGCAGAAATAGCACCATCAGAGTTACAAAAAACAGCAATATTAAAACAGCATACATGCTGCACCAGTATTTAACAGATACTTAGGTTTTTGGTTAAAACTTTTATCTGTTATATAATACCAGTCAATGTTTTTATAATTTTGATTGACTGTGTTTGGTATTTTTGAATAATAATAGCATGCCATCAAGTTAATTCTGACTTATAGCAACCCTTTCCAGGATGTTCCAGGTAGAGAATACTCAGAGGTAATTTACCATTCCCTTCTGGGGGTGTCCTGGGGCTGTGTAACATGGCCAAGAGTACAGAGACTGGTTCTTCTCCCAAGATGCACAAAATACCTTTAAACAGAAGTCAGCATGAGGAATTTTTTGCTCAGAGGTAAAAATTGTCCTCCTGCCTTGTTAAAATATTTCCTAGCAATTCTCTTTACATAGACTGTTTTGTTTCCCCCCGCCCCTTTCCCACACATAAGGGAATGCCTGTCAAATTTGCAGATGATACCAAATTGGGTGGAATAGCTAATACCCTAGAAGACAGAAACAAAATTCAAAATGACCTTGATAGGATGGAGCACTGGGCCGAAAGCAACAGAATGAAATTCAACAGGGATAAGTGCAAAGTACTGAACCTTGGAAAAAGAAACCAATTGCACAGTTACAAGATGGGGGATACGTACGTGGCTCAGCAAAACTACGAGCGAGAAGGATCTTGGAATCGTTGTAGATCACAAGCTAAATATGAGCCAACAGTGTGATGTGGCTACAAAAAAGGCTAATGCTATTTTAGGCTGCATTAATTGAAGTATAGTTTCCAAATCCTGCGAGGTGCAAGTCCCCCTCTATTCAGCACTGGTTAGGCCTCACCTTGAGTATTGTGTCCACTTCTGGACACCACACTTCAAGAAGGATGCTAACAAATTGGAACAAGTTCAGAGGAGGGCGACAAGGATGATCAGGGGGCTGGAAACCAAGCTTTATGAGGAAAGGCTGAAAGAATTGGGCATGTTTAGCCTTGAGAAAAGAAGACTGAGGGGTGATATGATAGCACTTTTCAAATATTTGAAAGGGTGTCGTACAGAGGAGGAGCAAGGTCTGTTCTCGATCATCCCAGAGTGCAGGACACGCAACAATGGGCTCAAGTTAAAGGAAGCCAGATTTCAGTTGAATATCAGAAAAAACTTCCTGACTGTTAGAGCAATACGACAGTGGAACCAGTTACCTCAGGAGATGGTGAGTGCTCCAACACTGGAGGCATTCAAGAAAAACTTAGATAATCACCTGGCAGATATGCTTTGATTTCCTGCGTTGAGCAGGGGGTTGGACTTGATAGCCTTGTAGGCCCCTTCCAACTTCACTTTTCTATGATTCTATAATTTGAAATGCTCTTTTAAATGGTGTCTTTGTATTTAAGTACATTTGACATCATTTCTTTAAAAACCATGGCTGAAATCCTGTTGCATTTGGCCAAGTGTAAAGTTACACCTGCAGAAGATCATTGGAAGCTAGTCCCCAGGCAGAGACTGGATGACTGATTGTGCAATGAGCCACACAATTGAGTGTGTGACTGCATCTGTGGATCTGCTTCCTGATAAGATTTCTGCAAATTTCACAGCAGCCTGCACAACTTCAAGTTATGCAGGCATAGGTATATAACAGGATTTCAGATGGTTTTTAAATGTTAGCAGAATGATCTGGTGAGGGGATGGGGAGTGATTGGTGACATCAGAGTCACTGACCTATCAGTACTGAACAGCAGCAGAACCATGAATCAATTTCAAAGAGGTTTGTGTCTATGAAGATTATGAAGGATGTTACCAGAACACAACTGTACATCTTTTTAACGTCCGTTTGTATCCATTCATAGCCAGGTGACCTCAAGGCATGAGCAGCCCAACTCCAGTGTAGTTTGCTAGTTTGTATTATCCTCACGAAGAGTCGGACACAACTAAACGACTAAACAACAACAAATTATCCTGCCAAACAGTGAGGAGGAAATTCAGCGTGTCAGGTGTATACAAAACTGTGCTACAAGGTGTCATAGAATGGCCCTATGTTCACCCAAAGATTTCAGCACAGTTATGAAAAATGTGGTCATTGGAGTTGAGCCTCTGAAGAATAATTTAGTAGATGGAGAAAAAGTATAAATCCTGTGCTTCCCAGTTTTGGCAGCTTCAGGAGCTATTAGAGGAAATTGGAAGTGTGACACATCAGTTGCAAAACATTAATCATGTTTGCAAAATGCGATGTAGAACATGAATGTTGACACTGCAAACAAGGATTCCCTGAAAGCCTGCTCACCCCCCCCCCCGCCCCACCCCATCTCTCATTTGGCATTGTGTTTACCTCCTCCGCAACTGGGAATCCATTAGACCAGCGGTCCCCAACCTTTTTGGGACCGCGGACCGGCTGAGCCTCTGAGGAAGGCAGGGCATCCCCCGCCCGTGCTCTCTCAGGCGCATGCATGAAGCTGTGGGGGAGCACGCACGCGCCAGCACCAGAGTGAGCACTCCCCCACCCCTTCACGCATGCGCAGGAGCGCCTGCACACCTGCACGCCCGCCCACCCCTTCGCGCAGGCGCTCGGGTGCTCGGGCGCATGCATGAAGGGGTGGGGGAGCGCTCACGCTGGCGCTGGCACGCGTACATGTGTGCAAAGCAGCTGTGGGGAGGGGAGTGCGTGCGGGGGGCGGGGGGGGTCTGTCTCTGCGGCCCGGTCCAGCTCAGGCCACGGACCGGCACCGGGTTGCGGACCGGGGGTTGACGACCTCTACATTAGACTGATAGCTAACTAACCAAGCTGCAGCCTTTTGTAACCACAGAAATGAAAATAAAGAGCAGATTGAGAAAAACTGTCACAAAGGCTGCTGAGAAAACTCCACAATCAGGGGATAAGAGGGCAGGTCCTCTTATGGATTGAGAGTAGGTGTCAATGGGCAATTTTCACAATGGAGAGAGGTGAAGAGCGGTGTGCCCCAGGGATCTGTCCTGGGACCGGTGGTTTTCAACCTGTTCATAAATGACCTGGAGACAGGGATAAGCAGTGAGGTGGCCAAGTTTGCAGATGACACGAAACTTTTCCGGGTGGTGAAGACCAGAAGGGATTGTGAAGAGCTCCAGAAGGATCTCTCCAAACTGGGAGAATGGGCGGCAAAATGGCAAGTGCGTTTCAATATAAGAAAATGTAAAGCACATTGGGGCAAAAAAATCAAAACTTTATCAGCTGATGGGTTCTGCGCTGTCCGTGATGGATCAGGAAGAGATCTTGGTGTGCTGGGGGAGTGAAGAAGGCCAATTCCATGCTAGGTCTCATTAAAAAGGGGATTGAAAATAAAACAGCCAACATTATAATGCCATTGTACAAAACGCTGGTAAGGCTGCACCTGGAGTATTGCGTACAGTTCTGATGGCCGCACCTCAAAAAAGACATAGTGGAACTGGAAAAGGTGCAGAAGAGAGTGACTAAAATGATGACTGGGCTGGGGCACCTCCCTTATGAGGAAAGGCTACAGCGTTTGGGGCTCTTTAGTCTAGAGAAAAGGTGCCTGAGGGGGGACATGATTGAGATGTACAAAATTATGCAGGGGATGGATAAAGTGGATAGAGGGAAGCTCTTTTCCCTCTCACGCAATACTAGAACCAGGGGACATCCACTCAAATTGAGTGTTGGGAAAGTGAGAACAGACAAAAGAAAATATTTCTTTACCTAGCGTGTTGTTAGTCTGTGGAACTCCTTGCCATGGGACATGGTGATGGCATCTGACCTAGATGCCTTTAAAAGGGGATTGGGCAGATTTCTGGAGGAAAAGTCCACCGCAGGTGACAAGCCATGATGGGAATGTATAATCTCCAGGCTTAAAAGGAAGGTACCTCAAAATGCCAGGTGCAGGGGAGGGGTATCAGGAGACAGGTCTGGAGTTGTCTCGTGTGCTCCCAGAGGCATCTGGTGGGGCCACTGTGAGATACAGGAAGCTGGACTAGATGGGCCCTTGGCCTGATCCAGCAGGGCTCTTCTTGTGTTCTTAAAGGTTGCACAGCCTATCTGAAGCAAGCCAGAAACAGCCGCTCGGTAATGAATGAGTCATACTTTCCATGTTCCTGTTGCACTTTTTGAGATTTATTCATTATTTACGCTCAGCATCTTTGTATCACCCAGCAGCTGGAGTTCACTGGGTGGTTCTCAAAGCAAACAGAATGATGATAAAGTATACAAATATAATGATGCATAATGTAAAATCTAAAACCAATGGAAATGGCTATAGGATAAAACCCACACAGAGAATCTGAATAGTAGTACTCCCAGCAGCTTTTAAAATCTGGTTGACATTATCCCCTTATTGCCAAAATTGGTACTGATCTAAGAGGTGGTGCCTTGTCTAAAGTTGCTGAGCATATGCATCATGAATAAGCACATATCAAATCAAAAACTGGGGTTGAGAAACTTTCACCTGAATGTAGCCTGGGTCAGTGTGGGTGTGTACGTACCGTGTTTCCCCGAAAATAAGTCAGGGTCTTATATTAATTTTTGCTCCAAAAAACGCATTAGGGCTTATTTTCAGGGGATGTTTTATTTTTTTTCATGTACAACAATCTACATTTATTCAAATACAGTTATGCCATCTTCTGGTTGCTGCACAAAGGTGGAGGGAGGGGTTTCACTTAACTGGGGCTTATTTTGGGGGTAGGGCTTATATTACGAGCATCCTGAAAAATCATACTAGGGCTTATTTTCAGGTTAGGGCTTATTTTCGGGGAAACAGGGTACGTATCCCCATATGGCTTGCAAGCTTTTTCTGTTATCTTTGATTAGTCATTTAAAAGCAATTTAAAGGCAATCAAAATAAAGTGCCTAGCATTGGTCTGAGCTTTTTGAGGGTGGGAAATGTCCCTGAGTAGAGACATCTGCAGAATTGGACTGTGCTTTGTGGGTTTGGTGCAAAATAGTAAAAATTACATGTCGTGTTGCCCACTTTGCCTTGACCACACCTGCTCCGGCTTGTGTTTGTGGCCCGATCCATTGCTGTAAGATGCCCTCCCTCATCCTCCCCAAATTGGAATTTGGCCCTTTATCTTTTTAAAAAATGTTATTTCATGACTTTGGGCAATGTACATCCAATTTGAAGAAACTTGTCCTGTTTATCATAGAACTGCACCAAAATGTCACAGTGTGTGCTATGCAGGCCACTCCTGCAACAGAATATCACTAAGCAATAATCCTGCGTTCACTTTCTGGTAAAAGATGTCAGCCATAGAGTTAGTCTGCCAGCTGGGATTACTATGTGCCCCTTTTAGAGTGCTCAGTTGCTCATTAAATGAGAGCAGCAAATTTCCTTGTCAGTCAAAACTTCCTGTAGATGTGCTTTAATGGAGAATTAACTAGCAATCTTTCAGCCTAGCTGAGCATTAATATTCTCTTCTGGATATGGTCTATAGAGTGTCAGAGAAATCAGGGTTTAGAAAAGTGACTTATCTGTATTACCATTCCCAGAATCTCCTCACAGGCCAAGCTGGGTGGGGGATTCTAGGTGCTTTTAAACTCCAAAAACTCACCTTTCCAGCCTGTGCTGGAGATTGTTTCTACAATCAAGAGGCAAGCTCTGTGACAAGGATAAGTGAATAAGATGCCCTTACCACTAATGTTGCTTTGATAATATCTGATGACAGCATAGACAGATGTGATGGAAAGAAGCATCCTACCACCAAGAGTCCTGCTGTTGCTCTGGCTGTAGATTTCAGCGGCTGAACAAATATTTTTATTTATTTTATTTATTTTTAGATTTCTACCCCGTCCCCCTAGACAACGTCTACTCGGGGCGGCTTACAAATATCATCAAATATATAAAACATTAAACAATAAAACAATTGAAACAATAATATAAAGTATTCAAGATGGGAATAATAAAAAACAAAAAACTAAAATTTAAGAATTGACAGAAGGGAAGGCCTGCCTAAATAGCCAAGTTTTTAAATGGCTCTTAAAAACACCCAGCAAGGGTGCCAGGCGGATCTCTGTTGGGAGGCTGTTCCATAGTCGAGGGGCCACCGCCGAGAAGGCCCGGTTTCTAGTTCTTTCTTTCCGGACCTCTCTCGGCGTTAGGCCCCTCAGCCGTCCCTCCTGGCTATGCCGAGTAATTTGGGTAGATCTAGGTGGGAGAAGGCGGTCCGCCAAATACCGAGGTCCCAAACCGTTTAGGTCCCAAATCGTTTAGGGAAATATGTCTTCTTAATCCTCAGGCTCCACTTATTTATCTTTCTTCCATGCCCAGCTGATGGCAGACAGCAAAGATGCTGCATCAGCAAACATTGGGGAATGTGTGGACTGAGTGGAGAGGGGTACGCCTTACCCCAAATGTTCAGGGGGGGACATCCTCCTGCTCCACTCTCAAGTCACCTGTGGCAGAAATTTCTCCTTATTTATTTGACATTTTGCTCTTTAGTTATTGAAATTATTGATATTTTTCAGGATAGTTTAATGTTGGCACTTGATTCAACATCCTGGCTGAAGAAATGTGGTTCCCCTACTGTAAAGCTGCCACCTAATGTTACAACTAGCCATTCCATCTCCTCAGTCTGTCAGTACTCTCAATACCATGGCACTGTAGCCATGTCTTAAAAATAACAGGGCATCATGCCTTGGTTTGGATTCTATCTCTGTTGGAAGCCGATCCCTCTGGCTAGCAGCTCTGTGCCACCACTGTTCCAATGCTCAGCAATCCTGTTAGAATTTTAGCCACTGTAGCACAAGAATTCTGCATACCATATTCATTTACTTGAAACGAGTAGCTGCTGGACCATTTTGTTTTAACAGGAGCCTCATGACACAGTCGTTAAACTGCAGTACTGCAGCCAAGACTCTGCTCATAATGTGGGGCCAATCGCAGACAGCTGGCTCAAGGTTTGCTCAGTCTTCTATCCTTCCAATATATAAGCAGCACACTTTTCTTTTTTCTTTTTGGTCCCAACGCACAAGAATTCACATACTCTTCAGTGAAGCCTGTTTGGAATTTATGCCTAGATGATGTTATGTATGCAATGTTTTCAGCAGACAATGTTTGCTGAATAGTCTAAAGGTGCACAAAATAAACAGAAGTACTTCTTCTACAGTGGCATTCAGTTTATGTTTTTTTTTACCATTTAAGTAATTTCTTGCTTATATTTTTACATGTTGTTGTTATGTGCCATCAAATCAGAATTAACTTATAGCAACCCTAATAGAGTTTTCAAAGTAGGTGAAGTATTTATGGAGTGACTTTACCAGTTCCAGACCTCCAGTGAGTTTCGTAGAGCCTTGTGGTGCAGTGATTGAAGTGTAGCATTGCAGCCAAAACTCTGCTCCTGGTTAGTGTTCTATACCGACGGATCTGACAGCCAGCTCAAGGTTGACTCAGCCTTCCATTCTTCTGAGGTTGGTAAAATGAATGCCCAACACGTGGGGGTGGGGGGCAACATGTAGCCTGCATAATTAAAAAATTGTAAACTGCCTAGGGAGTGCTTTAAGCACTATGGGGTGGTATCCAAGCATCATACTTTGCTTTTTTCATGGCTGAGCAGGGATTTGAACCCAGGTCTCCTGAGTCCTAGTCTGCTACTCTGTCCACTACACCACGCCAGATACCCCGTATTTCTATATATTGTGTTAGATATTTAGGTAACTGTGGGATACATGTACATGCAGCTGAATGAGTTTGTCCCTGATTCAGGGGTGGAAGGAAGCTGATCTGTCAAGTGAACAGCACCGTCAGCAGCCATTAAACAGGAACTGTATACATGATGGGGGAGGAGGCTTCTCATTCTTCGTATGAACAGCACTAGCAAGGAGTGCAAGCATGGAAATCTAGGGAGTGGTTCAGGTGAACGCTCCTGCATATCAGAGGCACCTGTGGGGCTCCATAGGCCAACTCTGCCCCCTGCCGACCCATCCATTACCCATGTACCTCCCCCCACGGGCCTTGACCATATGTGCAGACTAAGGAGTAGTGACAGAATTTCACCATGCAGGTTGCAGAAGAGGGGAGCCTGATAGGCCTCAGATTCTCCTCTTGTGTAGGAGATCTGTACAGGCACACTGGCTTACGCCTATGTAGAATCCCTTTTTGTGGGGGGGAGGGAAATGCACACCCACCCTCCCCATCGGGCATGCTTTTAACATGTGAGGGTTTCATCTGAACCTTAGTTAGCACCCCAGGTTTTTTTTAGGATATTGTTTTATTTATGTCTTGTTCTAATTTGTGTGGGGCTTTTTTGCGGGGGGGGGAGGGCAACCCATCTTGGAGTAAACGTTTTGGGAAGGGGAGAGTATTAAAAGAAAATAAAGCCTCAACACATGATTAAGGTAAGGATAACAGCTGTGAGTTGGAAATTTCACTCAATTGGGACCCTGAGGCCGAACCCGGGAATGTGGCTGAGGATGGCCTTGTTGGTTGACTCTTCAAAAGAGTCTTGCCTTGGGTGTTAAAAATAGAGAAACTTTCCAGAATGTCTTTATTTCTTCTCACTTCACATTTATGTTTTCTCTCTCTTATTTTCCCCCCAACCCTGGGAGGAGAGTAAGAAGATTTGGGGAAAATACATTTACAGTTTATGTCTATGCTGGCAGTAAACATTTTTGTTTGCATTTACATATACGTATATATAAAACAGTGAAACAGAGGAAAGGACACGCATACAGAAAGACATCAATTCCAAAAGAAGGCTTGAGTACACAGAATTCTATTCAGTGGCTGTTCTGCAAAGCATGTCTGCAAATGCTCTGCCAAATTTCATCACATGCCTTTTTCAGCACCAAGAGGTCCCACAGAACTCTTGTCGTGTTAGTTCCAGACACACTATCCCCAGTTGGCTGATGGCTCTGCAGCAAATGGTGTCAAGGCAGTCCATGCCATAGCCATGACATTAAGTCCCTACGTGCAACGTGGATCAAAAGAGGACACGGGAAGGAGTATCTAACTTGCAAGCCTAGCAAAAACGTCTACTCGGCGCCTGTCTGTGCTGAAGATGAGAAGCAACCCATATTGGGTTGTAAAAGTCCTGATTGGTTCACAGTGAGGGCTATTAATAGCTAGCTGGTGGCAGAACCGCCATTCCCTATGTCGAAAAGTACTATGTATCCTGTTGCATGGAAGAGACCCAATTGGGATTTGCAAGAAAATGGAAGTTCTGTTTGGGAGGGAAAGGACCATGAATTGATGGTTTCTTCTGCTGAGTGGTTTGTGTACCTAGAATGTAGACAGAAAATTGCAGAACTGCTGTGGCATTTGTTACATTCCTTGTAGACTGCACTTCAGAACAGCTGCAGCTGTATTAAATTTTTGGCACACTATCCCTCTCACAGATTAATTTTTCCAACTATCTTAGAAGTTCTGAGTGTATCTGATGAGTCATCGCATCACTAATACAGCTGTATCTTATAGTGTCAGGAAACATTTGGCTTCAGCCTTGTTTGTGGTCTCCCTGTCATAAAGTGATAATTCTAACACATAAGCCATAGTCAGACATAAAGCTAAGTCTGAAATGGGCTTAATGTTGTGGGGCTTAATGTTGTGGTAGCAGTGTTGTGATGCCGGTAAACCTGGCCACCTACATCTCCACTCCATCCCGAATTCAAGCAGACCTTCACATGTTCACCATGAAGATCTGTAAAGTCACTTGGAAGCATGTTCAGCTGAATGCGCTTCAAGAATTTCTGTGATCAGCAGTTCTAACTAGGCAGAGCATCCAGTCATGAAAATACTGTAACCGCATTCAGCTGAATGCACTTTAAGCACATTTACAGATCTTCATGGTGAACCCACAAAGGTCTACCTGACTTCTGGTTAATACGAAGGACATTGGGTGAGGCTTGGGTAAGTGCCTCCATTGCTCATCACAATTACAGCCCTACCGACTTTCAGGTTTAGTACTCAAGTGTGGCTACAGCATTTGTTAAAGCAGTGGTTCCCAACCTTGAGTCCCCAGATGTTCTTGGACTACAACTTCCAGAAATCCTGGCCAGCACAGCTAGTGGTGAAATCTTCTGGGAGTTTTAGTCCAAGAACTTCTCGGGACCCAGGGTTGCAAACCACTATTAATTTGTTAATTAAGTGGCTCACAGAGAATGACTTGTAGATTGTCTCAATTGACTCTAGTAACACACACATTATTGACTCCTCCAAAAGTGCTCTTCTGGTCACTTTGGAATTGTGCAAAGCTCTGCTGGGGTTTTTCCCTTGACCCATGCAAAAGCAGAGCAGCTATCTCAAGTGCTGATTCACTGTAGCCAGAGGGTTAGGATAGCTAATCTCGCTGAGAGAGAGAGAGAGAGAGCATGCTTCACCCAGAGCCATTCCTAGTTCATCCATTTGCATTGAGCAACAGCACTGACCGTTTCTCTGGGTTTAGATGTAATTCAACCTACATGTTGACCCAGACTCACACTCCGCCTGCCTGTCTTTGTGTAACTGGCCGGCTCTTTGTCTGCCATATTTCCAGTGATTTCTCTTGGATGCGGCTTTTGTTTACACTGTATGGCAGTACTGATCTCTTAAGTGTAAAACAGTAAATCGCTTTTCAGATGCCTGCCGAAGCTTCCGGGCGTTATTTCAGTTTGCATTATTTGAGGTCCATATTTACAGTATTTACAACTAGTTATAAAGAATATGCTCCTTGTAATGAATTCCTTTTTTGGCTGTAACTTTTTAATTACTTTTATAGTTACTGAGGAATGGTCTCATGCAGCAGTAAAGGAGCAGCAGCAATGTAGACAGAAGGGGAATATCTTTTGTATAAAACAGGCCAGCAGGTTTCAGCATTCAGATTTTTTTTAGAACTAACTAAAGTAACGAATTATGGAAATAGGAAAACATTTCTTTTTAAAAGTTTGTGATCATACTGGCAGCTAAATCCTTTTTTTTAAAAAAGGCATCAGGCTTGTAACTATAACTATTGTTAAAACTCATTTCCAGAGCTCTGGTGGACAGTGGGGCAGCTTGCCAATAACTATTGGTTCATGGTTTCAGAGAGCCCCCCAGGTCCTCTTGACAAGGGGCACGTATTGCTCCTTAGGCAGAGACACATGTGCTCTTAACAATTGGAGGCCTTCACTCCAGGGTGATCTAACCTGCTTGTGTGAAGGCATTTACAGAATGTGAAGTTTTTCCATCCTCTCTTTGAGATGCGTCAGGGCCAGAGCAGGACATTTTGCTGAAGAGCAACATAGAACACCCGTTACCCCTCCAAATCAAAGTACATCGTATCCAAAGTCAGCAAGTTATTTTAGCCCATAAGCACCTCTCCCCACCCCTGGAGGTACAAATGCATTGATAATAACTAACAATTTGATGCCCTTTCATGAGATGCCGAATCTCATGAAAGGGCATCAGAGCAGCTGAGACTGCATTTCCTGCATTAGGAGCTCCTTTGCTTCCAGTTTCTGAAATAAACTCCTACCAAACCTTCAGGGAAGGGAATGTGTCAGCTCTTGCCTTGACAGGGGCTTGCAAAGCCAGCTGCTGCTAGACATGAGCGAGAACTCTGTTTGGACAGCACCGCAGTAATTGAAGAAGAAAATGATACAGATATGTACGCATTTCTCAGCATATTAAATAGTCATTACTTAAGTAATGTTACCTGGCTGGATAGCTCAGTGGTTTTGGTATCTCTCTACAAAGCCAGAGGTTGGGAGTTCGATTTCCCACTGTGCCTCCAGGAGGAAGAGCCAGTCTGTGGGGCTTTGGGCAAGCTGCACAGTCCCAGGGCACCCCCAGAAGAAGGGAATGGGAAACCACTTCTGAGTACTCTCTACCTGGGAAACCCTGAAAAGTCAGAATTGATTCGATGGTGCATGAAGAAAAAGAAGTAATGCTAGTGATTGCTATGTTATATGGGTCATTCTAGAGTCGTTGCCTATTTAAACTGTCTGCAGCCCTTCATAAAGAATTTCCCCTTGTTTGAGTTTCATATGTCTTGGCTTGGGAAAATGCTCAGAGGGAGCCAAGCTCCACCCATCTGGGGAGTGACGGTGTTACCACAAGTTGGTGAGGATATGTAGTGTGTGCCTACATATTAATGAAGCCATTGCCAAATTCCCTTTTGGAGCACCATCTTTATGTTGCTATGAAATATGGGCATATGCTGAGCAAAAATGAGATCTGGCCAAATGTCAGACCAACCTGACTAACTTTCCACCACATAAAGCTCTCGTTGATCAGCTTGGGCTGTTGTGTTACCATTATCTGAACGTTTTCAGCTTTATTCCATTGCTTGGGGCTTTCAGGAGCCATTGTGGTAGGTCATGGCTAGAGTGCCCCTTACACTTAGAATGTGAATCGCATCCCTCCTGAGTCTCAAATTCTGACCTGTGTCTGGATTTGGGGGTAAATTCTGTTGGCTTCAAAGGATGCAATTGAAACATGCTCAGACTCTTGTCTTTTCTGTTACCTTACATGAAAGCATGTTGTGACTGGGTTCAGACATAAAACTGAGCAGTTCCTCCTCTTTGACAGGATTAACCACAGGAGACATAGTTTTTTCAACCAAACATTTACTTTCACAAGAAGGAGGGGGATCAACTATAACTTCTGTAGGTCCAACGGGACTGGCTGCTAACGAGGAATCAGTCCACAACATAGGAAGTCCATCAACTACTTCATTGTCTCTTAACGTGGAGACACTCCAAATCTCTCCTTGTTCGTTGGTCTTCTCATAGGATTGCTCCTCACTGCGCATATGGTTCCACAACAGGGGTAATGTGCCCAATCGCCCTCGCGAGGTGTCTGAGCCGCTGGAATAGGCTCTGGTCAGACCACCTTCCTCCAGGGACCTTTCCCCCACGGATATACATATACAGTCCCTTCCAAAGGATCCAGTTCTCCCAATTGTATTTCTAGACCGTGACCTCCTCGCCCGCACGCATAACCACCACCTCTTTCTCTCCTCACTTCTTCCCGGCACGTTAAACACATAGGGTTCTTCTTCCTCCCTTCTCTTTCTGCTGCCTTCCTCCTTCTCCTCTCGTTCCGGACTAATCCATTCCTCCGATCCCCAGCTTTTCTTTTTCTCCCCCCCCCCCCCACTTCCTCTGACATCAAGAAGCCTTCAGTCATTTCCTCCCCTTCCCCCCCCCTTTTCTCTCTCCTCACTCATCAGTCACCCCTCCCCCTATAGCTAGGTCCTCCATCCTTGTAGGTAAACCAGACACAAGGGTGCTGACTCCTTCTGCCCCAGACGATTGAGGGGACGGCTCACTTCCAGGCTTAAGTGACACCTTAACCTCCTCTTCACACACATGCTACTACTGGAACTTACATGTTTGTCGTTACGTCATCTGTTACAACACCCACCATTTAGCAATTGCTGCTGATGGATTGATGCCCATCAGAAGGGCCTCCCCCCACTATTAGGCTTTGGACCAGAAATCTCAGAAAATGGGACACTGCTGTCTTTGTAGGGCTACTGTATGACCTTGGGCCAGTTACTATATCAGAGCTTAATCTATTCCACAACGTTGTTATAAGTAAAGGGAAGAACTATGTGTATTCTCTTCATGCCTTTGGGTTGGATCTGGAATAGGCAGCAGTGGCCCTCCAGACATTATTGCCTAGATTCCATCAACTCTAGCCAGTATAGCTGGTGGTGAGGGATTATGCAGTCAAAGAACATTAGGAAAGTCATTGTTATCCACACCTAAATTAGACACAATTTAATCAATGGGACTTTATATTAGTTATGATTAAATTAAGGATCAAACCAGACAATAAGGAAAATGTGCATTTTCTAGGATTAGCCTGTTATTCCTCCTGCAAACCAGTTTCCTCAGAGATGTGTGCCTCAAGCAACTGGCAAATTAATCCTTGTTTTCCTGTCAATGGTGATTCATGTGGTTATAATGAAATAATGTAAATTCTGGTGGCAAATTGCCACTAATTAACAAGGTGCGGATAGCATTTCTAGTCATGCAACCAGCAGTGCAACTGTCATCTTGTTAATTAGTGACTATTTGCTGCTGCATCTTATGTGATTTCACTCATGCATGTGTGAATTGCCAATAGGATTCTTGCCAATGACTGTATACAGTATAAAATGGATGCAAGATGTGGAAGTGAGGAAAAGTATGTACTATAACAGACATATTTCACCACTTGAAGGAGCACTACTTCTGAATATGTGTTTAATGTGTCATCTAGTTTGTTTTCATTAATTTCAGTGGATGTTCACTAAGCGTGACTAAGAATTTGGGAGCAACGTTTTATCCAGCCCTTCTTCCAGAGGGTTGCATCTGTACTTAGTTATGCTTAGTGAACATGCTTAGTGATAAAAAAGAAAACACACTCTAATCTGGAATTATTTCCTTGACATAGGAACATTTAGTTATCTACTGAGTTACATACTTGTGTCATCTTTTCCCTTGGAAAAAAAGCAACTTGTTTGTCTGTAACTGGGTAGCCTTGTACAGGCTGCCCTAGCCGCCTGTTTCTCTGGATGACTCTCTGGGGACTTAAGCTGGAACTTAAGCAGCGGCATTTAATTACCCTGTTTTCCCGAAAATAAGACCTAACCTGAAAATAAGCCCTAGGATGATTTTTCAGGATGCTCGTAATATAAGCCCTATCCCTAAAATAAGCCCCAGTCAAGTGAAACCCTGCCCTCCACCATTGTGCAGCAACCAGAAGATATGACTGTAAAATAAAACATCCCCTGAAAATAAGCCCTAATGCATTTTTTGGAGCAAAAATTAATATAAGACCCTGTCTTATTTTCGGGGAAACACAGTAGTGGCCCCAGCCTATGACCCTGCTAACCAAACCTTTAAAGAGCAGCAGTGCCTGATGGGTCTCCTCCCCTGTCAACCAGCCATCTTAATTATTGTTTTCTATTCCATAGGATTGACAGTAATCTTGTCTGGAACAGGAACTGTTTCTTTGTTTTCGACAGGCATGTTACAGAATGGAAAGAAGTTTGATTCCTCCCGAGATCGAAACAAACCTTTCCGGTTCAAGATTGGAAGACAGGAAGTCATTAAGGGTTTTGAGGAAGGAACTGCACAGGTATGAGCCATTACGCTGGTCTGTTTTCCCAGATGCCAAGTGCAGTAATTAGTGGATAACAGCATAACAGATGAGGTAGAAAATATGGAAGACAATATGGTTGACTCCAGATGTAGTCATACTTAGAGGAAACCTACTTCAGTCTATGAGACTTAAGTTAATCTTGTCTAATTTTAGTTTCAATGATTTCAGTTTAAGTATGACTAAGTCTGGATGCAGTCTGGGCCTTGTCTGTGTACCTGCATATGTGTGTGCCAGTCTCTGTGTAGGTAACGTCCAGTTAGATATGTTTTAGAACCCTAGCACACTGCTTGGTCTCATCTTGCTTCAGTCCAAAGGAGCTTCAATTTTTGATCAAGAGTTGACTGAACTTCCATCTATCATGACTCACTGGCCAGAATCCTGTTCGTTAGTTACACCATTGTAAGCCTGACAGCATAAATTGCAGTGGCAAATTTCTGCTAAATGAGTCACTGCTCATTTCCCACACTGAACATCATTTGTATGAGTTCGTATGCAACAAGGGATACAAGCAGCAACTTGCTAACTAGTTAGATTTACCACTGTGATTTGTGCCATTGCTCTTACACTGGTACGAGTGACGAGTAGGATTATGGTCCCTGAATGCACCCAGAATGCTGCTGCTGAAAAATGCTCAAAGGAATGGATTTAGAGACTGAAGTCAATAGTTTATTACATGAATGAACCAGTGACTTATATTTATGATAAGAGTAACAGAAATGTATCTGGCTGAATCCAGCAAACAGTTCAGAATTGGAATCAGGGCAGACTTGGCAGTACATGCTTCATTAGGCATCCTTCAGTCTCGAGAGACTATGGTAACATGCTCTGTATGGAGGACTTGGAGCAGCGTCTAGTGTGGCTGAGGCCAATTCGAGAGTGACAATCCCTTCCACACTGAAGACAAATACAATCTGTCCCCTGTCCAGCTCCTTGATTTTGCTGGTTTCGGGACTGCCTCTTTGCCTCGGCCTGCTGGACAAGTGTCTCTTCAAAATGGGAGAGGCCATGCTGCACCACCTGCCTCCAGGCTGAACGCTCAGATGTCCAGGTTTCCCATCTGTTGAGGTCTATTCTTAAGGCCTTCAGATCCCGCTTGCAGATATCCTTGTATCGCAGCTGTGGTCTCCCTCTGGGGCGATTTCCCTGCACTAATTCTCCATACAGGAGATCTTTTACAGGAGTACATACAGGAGTACATGCTAAAACTGTCTCATAATAGGTCTTAAATATATATATATTTAAAAGACAAATCCTGAATTTAGTGTCATGGAATTTGAGGGGAAAGTCACCTCCTCAGGTATATGGTCAACCCATCACTTCTGTAAATGCATCTCCTCTTCACAGAGCACTGAGGTTTTCTTGTTAGATTTTTGAAGCTGATACCAGAGCCTGGAAGTCACTAGTTACAAGTAACATAGCTCCCTGTAACTAGTTAACCTTTTCTGAGTATTTTCTACCTAGGAAACTTTGCAAAGGGTTGCCATAGATGATAAGCAACTTGACAGCCCACAAATACCAATTATTATGTATTCTATTTAGAGCACTGCAATTATATTAAAACCTTAAAAGGAAAAAAAATCAATAATAATTACTCATAAGAATAAACTGTTTTGAAATCATGGGTGAAATGATGAGATTGTTGGTTATGCTTTAGAGACACAAAGCAGTTTCAGGAACATTAATCTTTTATCACTATGCCATAATATTAAGAAGAAGGTACATCTTCCACAGTCAATACTTTCCCTCTTTGGGGAACCGCACTGTTTCAAAACAGTGGCAACCTGAGGTTTGAAACAACGTTATGGTAACAACGTCGCCTGTATCACATTACTTTTGGGGGACAACAAGGACATATCAATGTTATTGTTAATTCTAAAGTATGGTAGGGTTTATTGGGGGGATTTTGGCCATTACTTATTTTGTAAATGTATTTGATGAGAAAAATAAAGGTAACGTTATCAATGCATTACTCTCAAAGTAACAAGCAACTTTTTAAAAGTAATTACACTGGCATGTTACTTTAAAAATAACAAATTTAAAAATAATGAAAATGTAACTTAGTTATGCTTTCATTATTTACAAGTAACAATATATTTTCTGGCTTCTGAATCTCAGTTCAACTAATGCTTTTGTCACGTATTTTGACAACAAGAACGCATTGCTAATGCTGTCAGTGAAGATGATGTAGTGCTCATGTAAACAATTTGACAACCCATGATTAAAAAAAAATAATCCATCCATATGTATAGAGACAAGGAATAAGCCGACACTTTGTTGGAAGCAAGTTCCACTGGAGAAACTTTTCTTCTAGGCCCTGTGTGTAGGATCTTTGTAAGACTACTCCAGAGCAGATAAGTTTAAAATCTAGGTGCAACTTTGCCTATATAAGCACCTTACAGGACAGCAGCATGCAAATTTACATGGAAGTAAATTCTACTCTGTGCCATGCTCCTTATAGTTAGGTGCGTGTGGTTGCGTAAGGTTGTACTTCAAGAGCATCTCCCCCTCAGAAACAAATGGCAGCCATTTGTATCTGTCAACTGTTCGCTGGCTCCACCTCGTGGCTTCTTTCTTGCATTGGGAGTTAATATTAGTAAGTACGACTTAGGGCTTGGCTAAATATCCTAATACTCCTGGTTTTGCATCAGGTTCAGCATGCTTGGAATTGATTTAAAAATATCTGCCTGCATGACATACAGCTAAGAACATGTGGGGTTTGCCAAAATTGGTACCAACTAAAAGGGGATTTGGACTGCAGGACACTCTGCAGTCCAAAATCTTTTTTAAAAAATTATTTTATTAGTGCATTGAACTAGCATTGTGCCAGTTCAGAACTTTTAAAAAATATTTTAAAAGTGAAGAGAGTGGGGACAAGCTGCTATGGCTAACACTCACTCCCCGCAGCTGCACTAAAACTCGTGATTCTTGGTCCCCCGACCACCCCCTCACCTGAACATGGGCTGCACCCTCCTTCTCAGCGCCACAGAGCTCCCAACAGTTGGGGAAAGCAACAGTTAATATCTGTGGAGATTGCTTGACTTACAACAGTTTGCTTCCAAGTTATGCCATTTGCACAACTGCACAACAGGATTTCATCCAATATTATAATAACTGCACTGTTGTAACAGACCGTTACATGACCAGAAAATTGCTAAGTTCGCCATTGCCACCATAGGCGGATGGAATCAGGTATCCTTTTTTCCAGGGCTCATATGTTAATTCTCATATTCTTCCTGAGGTGAATCCTAGAAATAGGTTTGTCCCCTGTTATTTAATTGAAGAATGAAAATTCTGGTATTCAGCTTCAAGAGAGAGTCAAGTTTAAAAAATAGACACAAGGTATAATACATGGATCAGTGACATGGTTTGTAATTCTTTCTTCTTTCTCTCTTCTTATCGTTATAATCTAAACGCCAGATGAGTCTGGGACAAAGAGCAAAGCTAACCTGTACCCCCGACATGGCATATGGAACAACAGGCCACCCTGGAGTCATCCCGCCCAATGCTACTCTGATTTTCGATGTGGAGCTGCTTAGGATAGAATAAAATGGGACAACTGACTGAAGGCATCTGTTGATAACCACCCGTTCCTTCCCTATGAATGGGAAAAAAATCTCACTGGAATTTCACTCGTCATGCAAACACCTATCCTGAGGTTGTTTTCCCATTTTCTTCCCTCTTTTTTACTCTTCTTATTGGTGTCAGTAATGGTCCCTGTTTGGATGCTTCTTTGCTGTGGAGGTGGGGGAAATGGCTGTAATTTTTGAGTTGTACATTTTATTTTAATTTGCACGTGAAGCTTAAAAATTGTGACTAGAACCATATATATAACATATATATATATATAAAACTATAGAGAGATTACTTATTGAGAAACCACTGCCTTACTCTACCACTTAAAAGAATAAAACACGTGAGGGTGCTCAGACATCAAGTGTACCTCTTGTACACAAGCGGGCATTAGCCAAACCAAGTTACCTGCGCTGCCACTTTTTCCACATCTTGTATGTTCAGCCTGCTGCTGTTTTGAAGAAAATGTCTCATACAAAAACTTTCCAAGAAAAATAAAATCTTGATATTTTATAGCTTCTCTGCCTTTGTCTCTTTGCTTCTTACTTTAAGTAATAACATAGTTACATGCAGAGTATCCTTAGTCACAAATTGTACTGCTGTTTTTGCATGGGTCCATCTTATTAACAATTGGATCAAACAAACATCCTCTTGTACGTTTGGTTAAATTTCACCAGCAAAAGCATCTCAACTTTAACTTCAGTTAGCACTTTGCCACAGAGATTTTTAATGATAACCAGCCAAGCCTAAGTACTGTTCTTGGATACGCTACACATATTAAGTTATCCTTATTTTACTTGAAAACAAGATGCCTTATATTAGATCATGTAGGCGTGATTTGCACTGGCTGGATTAGGCATTCTCCCCATTAGCTACCTGGATTTCTGAACAAGCACCCTATGTTCTCACACCAACCTCTAACCCAGGTCATTCTAACAGCACAGGTTAATACAAACAGGAAAGAACAGAGTGGAAAGAAGTATATAGCAGAGGAAAGGTAAAGATGAATGCCTATGAAGGTCATTGCTTATCTTCTTGAGACCTAGCTCTGTTCAGAACTTGTCATTTCCAGACATTCACTGAACAGGTTTGTTTCCCTCTTCCACTGAAATCCTAAGAGTTAGAAGCTACTCTAAATTCATAACCTAAGGTTTTCCTAGCAAAGGGTATGCTGCTAGCATAGTTATGTCAGTGCAACCCATACCACACCCTGTCAAAGATATACAGATGCAGAGAATCAAGTTGTCAACCTTTAAGGCAACCAGTTACACTGTGTGCATCTCACGTGGCTGTGTTGTATGATGAATGACAATACGACAGAATGAATAAGAGAACCTTATTCTGTTACTAACATTAAAGCAAATCATAGATGGATGATGCTATCTTCTAGGCATGATTTCATGCTCTATTTCTTGACGGAAAATGTAGCTGCAAACACAAAAACAGCAACAGTGATGTCAAACAAACAAGGTCAGTACTGATTACCTACCTTCACAGGTTACCTTTTCTCATTTTTTAAAAAAACTTATGCTCTGTACTTGGGATATGGTTTTTTCCAAGTCTTGTGTAGAATAAACTTCCAAAGCATTTGAGATTCCTGTCCCAGTCTATCAATTATAAAGGATTGCTCATACAAAGAAATGCCAAAACAGGCTCTTGAAAAGCAGCTTAAACAACAGAACTTTTGCCATCAGCAAATCCAGAAAGAACATGAGGAATACTGCTTTACAAGAACAAGACCATTCAATTCAATGTGCCACTGGGCTTAAAATTCTGTTTGCAAATACTATCATTTACCTCAAGTCAGAGACCGAAATGCTTAGGCCCCAGGAAACAGCTGGCTGTGTGTGTGCACCACCCCATAGTCCATCTGGGCACCATAGAGTAGGTGGAATGCACATTTTGACATGGAGTGAGATACATATTTGCACTGCATGCTAGTACTCGTACACACACCTCAAACTGGATCAGGGCCCTTAATTTAAACAATGAAACAGTGTCCATAAAGACTGCTGCCACCTGCTTTAGCGCTCAAGAATGCATTTACATCAGTAAAAATAAAATTCTGCTATGGAAATCTTGTGTTTTTTGCCAAGCTGATATTTCCAAAAATAGTAGTACAGCCACAAACTGAGTATTTTCTTCCAGTGTAGTAATGAAAGGTCCAAAATTGTAACATTGACCTTGAAAATGTCTGACTGAAAATTCATTGCAGCCCTATTGCCAAAGTTTTCAGCAAGCACAACTAGAGTTCCATTTATGCAGAGTACGATATAAACTACCAGAAAGAGTAAACTGCTCCATGCAAATTTTACAAGGGGGTAATGAAACCAATAGTAACACACGCACACCAAAAAGAAAAAAAATCAGTACAGATCAAAAGGTAACTGAAAGATAACAAATTTAATCAGCAGTAAAAGCAGAGTTAATTTTCTATGAACGATAGAAAATTGTCACATCTAAATAAACTCATTTTAGTAACAGATGAAGCTGCTTTTTTTAGCTAAAGGAAATATGAAACATAGAAATGGACTGAATCTTTCACTTCTGAAGGACTGGGGTGCAAAAGAAATGCATGCCATTTAAAAAGGAAATAGCATAACTGCAAAACTAATCCTGCTTTACACTCCGTGACTACAGTAACTGATGTTGCATGCAGACTCTTGACTTCCCAACAATCTCAAAACTTCTTTTAACTTTTCAAAAAGCTTCACTGCAGCAAGGAATTTGCTGTTTTTCTCACCAGTTTTCTGCTTGCAACGATGTTACAGGAGAGAAGAGCAAGCCAAAGAATCACTTTAAAAAGCTACTGGTTTGGGCTTTTCTCAGTTATAGAAACAAAACAAGACACCTCCAGGTAGTGGGGAGGTAAAGCAACCCCAATTTTTCTTGCTGTTATTAAACCAAATCCTTCCCTTTACATTCAGTAGATGTAACAAAAAACAAAACAAAAAAAAAACAGAATTTCCCATTTCCACACAGCATTTCCTATAGACATAACATACTGTTTACAATACATTAGGCTTTTGCTGCACTGCACTATTGGGAAAAGACAAATTACATGGATACCTTTATGAAGGCATAAACAAAAAATTACCAATGTATAGAATGTTTTCTTAACAGAGTAAATATCACATTTAACCCCCAAATATTTTACCTGTTCTCCTGATCTTAATAGTTAGACGACTGTACCATTAGTGCTGCAATGAAGCTTTGGATAAGCCTTTGAATTGTGGAAAACTTCAACAGCCATACCCCATGACTAATTTAATTTTAAAGTCCTTGCCATTTAAAGTCCTTGCTCATATGACCGATGAGTCAATCCAAAACTGAGATTACCAGTAAATCAAAAAACTATAAATGCCAGTACTTCAAAATAGATGGGCATATTTTGGGAGCTCAGCCTAGAAACATCAATTGGATATTAAGAAATGTCCAGAAGAGCCAGATGCTCAAGATGTTTAACAGTCTTATTTTGGTGGGTCTGTGTTTATTCCATATTTTTCTTTCAGAAGTTTGAGTTGTTCTTCCTTTTTCTTTGTATCCATCTTTTGGAATGCCTGGAATAAAACAAGACTATAGTTTAATACAAAAAAAAACAGCAATCGCATCCTACTTGTTTCTTTTTCTTCCCAACACATTTTGCAGCTGAGTTTTACAAGGAGATAAATCTTAATACATAAATACAAATAATCAACATACAAACATCAACACCCAATATAATACCCTGCATACATTTTGCACTCAGTGATCATCATCCTGTTTGCGCAGTTCCATGCATGTAAGGCTGATGATGTCATCACCCAGACTTAAATCTGTAATTAAAAGAGATCTGGGGAACTCTTTTAGGATCCTTGGGATGTGAGGAGTCTTATCTCTGAAAATCGCTGCCAGCAGTCTTGGCTCTCGTAGCTGAACCAACAGGATCAATTTGGGGGCATTAAAGTCTCCCTCCCCCACCCCAAGGCCCCTAAAGGCTTCCCCGGTTCAAAAGGAATCTTTAGTGAGTCCTGGAACCTGAAAGGTTGGGAAGAGGAAACTTTTAATTAAAAGACTGAAGTCAATGGGTGATGTCATCAGAATTATGTGTATGGAGCTTCACAAACAGGATTCCAGCCACTATGGAATTCTAAAATCAACAAATTCAAAACAAAATGTATCTCCTAAAATCTAGAACACATCTTATTAAATGCTAAGAAAATGTATGAGAAAATGTTTTAAGAAAAAAAACAGGAAAAAGAACTATTTTGCTTGGGCCACAGTGGTATCATTCTACTGACTGAAGCAGTCTGAAATCTCCCTGACAAGGCAGACCCTCATAATCAGATCTGCTTGTGAAGTGAGGTGAGGACTGGGGAAATTCAGCAGAGTACTACCCACAGTACATAAAAAGTATTCACATTATTGTACGGAGTGCTGATTTTTCATATTTTCAAGTAAGATTTTTCTCCTTGAAAATATATAGAGAGATGTACCAAGAATAAACATCAGTCTACAGGTACATAGAAATCCTGTTTTCTTCTCAAAGTCTCCCACTAGGCTCTTTATGTTCAGGGTCTGTTACTATGAACAAGAGCATTAAAAACAATGCATCTGCTCTTGAATTATTCCACAATTGTCTTTGTAACACTCTCCTTTAAAAAAGAAGCTCATCTTGTGTTTTAGCAAGAGCTGAAACGTTTCAGGAACTTGGTGTACTTGCCCTGTTTGCGTTATAGTACAAGACGACAAGATATCTGTTGCACACGTTGAATCCTGACAGATGATCACAAGCATTTTTGGCATCAAATATATCTTCATATACTACATAAGCTGTTCCTCTGGTCTCAGGAGTATTTCCTCTGTAGGATAACAACAATTTTAATAAAAGAGGAGAAAATGTTTGTTAAAGCAAAGCAAAAACAAAGCAAAGTGTGCTGCTTATATACTGCCCCATAGTGCTTCAAGCACTCTCTGGGTGGTTTACAAGTTAATTATGCAGGCTACACATTGCCCCGCCCCCAGCAAGCTGGGTACTCATTTTACCAACCTTGGAAGGATAGAAGGCTGAGTCAACCTTGAGCCGGCTACCTGGGATTGAACCCGAGGTTGTGAGCACAGTTTTGGCTGCAGTACAGCAGTTTAACCACTGAGCCATGAGGCTCTTAGTATTCAGATGCTATGGAAGCAAATTGCCGCTAATATAATTCAACACAATTGTTTCAGCATCAATACCTCTTTTGCTGAAGTGCTTATAAAATCCCATGTTTTCAACTCTTCCTTTATTCCAATAACAAATAAAACTATAATATAACAATCTGCTATTCTGTGTTACAGCTGCACTGTTTATACTGTGGGAATTTCAAATTGGTCCACTCCTCTAATGTAAATTCAGAAAATTAAACTAACTGGATGCTATAGTACTGCTTTACAATAATACTGTTATTTTTATGCGAATTTTTGTTTAGTTTTTTTGTCCTACTCATAATTTCCTTCAACAATCTCCAACAAATCTTTGTTTTCTATGAAAAGTTTCAAAATGGTTTTAGCAAGTCAATTTATACACCACAAATAGCAATACTATGGATATGCTGTGTTAAAAAAACAACAACAGCACAGCAATATTTAATATTTTCATTTTGGCATTTGCACCATGAGGCATCTTAACACACACAAAAAAACCATATTTGTATGTGTGTGTTTGTAAATCTGACTTTTCATTGCTTATATACGCTTGCTTCGTACCAACATAATCTTTCCTGCAAAAATCAAACTGGGTACCCATCACTTTCATTGTTTTAAATGGAAAATCTTAACAGCAATCAGTTAGTGAACTAGAAAGCTACTTGAAATAACTAGAACAACTCCCACTCAAAACTTAATTTGAAAACACAGAACAGACTTACACTCTGATTTGCCGTATAGGTCCATATTTTCCAAAAATGTCGTACATTTCTTCAGCTGTGATTTTGTATGGTAAGTTTCTGATATATAATATTCGGTTGACTTCAGGGGGGAGACGGATCTAGATTTGACAAAATACACATCTTAGCAAGAGGAATACTGATTTCTGCAAGTCAAGCATCCCATTTGTAAGTTACTCCTCTTGTTACTCCCAATGGTTACTGCTCCCCCAATTTCTCTAAGGTTCTTAATGTTGTTTGTTTTAGAAGAAATCACATATGATTAATTCTGTAATATGCGGTTCTAAAGACTGTGCTGTTTGTACCCTGATCTCGATGGCCTTATGAGCACCTAACCAGACACTCTGGCAATGAGGCTAAAACTACCCACGAAGGTAGCAAACCGGTGATTTTAAATGCGTAGAGTGAAGCAGTGGTTCCCAACCTTGGCTTGCCAGATGTTCTTGGACTAAAACTGCCAGAAGCCTTCACCACTATCTTTGCTGGCCAGGATTTCTGGAAGCTACAGCCCAAGAACATCTGGGGACCCAAGGTTGGGAACCACTGGAGTGAAGGATAAAGCAACATACAAATGAGGCAAGGCAAGACATTACCTGACCTTCCCTGGCACTCTTCTCTCTGCCCAATTCCAAAGACAGAGGAGGGCCACAAAAGGCTATTAAAGATGTCTCCATGCTCACCCCCTCCTCAGAGGCAGCCTACCTCAGCATTATCAGTTGTTGGGAAATGTGAGACCAGGAGTACAGCTGTGCATATGTCCTCAAGGCGCGCTTTCCATATACAACTGGCTGTGTAGGGCGAGGGCAGAATACAAGCCTTTGGCTTGATCCAGCAGGGTTCTTTTTCCATTTTTGAAGGGAGTCCATCTGGCATCAGAAAGGAGGACTGCAGGGAGACTGATTCATGCAGCGACCTCTTTTCCATCCCTGGTATAGTCCTAAATCATTCTGCTTTGTAGGTGATGAGGGCTGCTGCCTGAGTAAGGATGTGTGTATATGTGTGTGTGTGTGACTGTGACCAGATACGGATATCACAGTTCCTTGCAACAGGGGAAGGTGATGAAACTTGCAGCCAGGCACCACATCTCAGTTAAGGTTGCCCGCCTCTAAGGGAAGTGCTCTCCTCTATCACAAAAAAGGTCTGATACAAATACGGCTCTGGCAGACACGCTCCAGGTCCGTTCCCACCGGCATGTCTTGGAGCCCCTGGGCAAAACTGGGAACAGTCCCTCCCCTACCGGCCATGCTGGCTGGGGTCTTCTGGGATTTGTAGTTTCGGGAGAGGTTTCCAAGGTCCACTTTTCTCTCAGGCAGAAGCCAACCTTCCGGCTTCTACCCTCACCACCCGCTTTCTACCATTCGCGTTTTTCAGGCGCGACGTCCCATCCATCACACAAGTGAACAGGGCGGACCACGGATTCCCACGTTAGGACTGGATACCCGATGCCGCCACCCCCACTTTCACACACACACACACACAGAGGCGCAGTCATCCCCCCCCCCCAGTAGATCACGTAACAGTAAGCAGGTGGAGCGGGGAGGGGTGTCCGGCCAAAGCCCCTTCCCTGCAAAATGGCCGCTCCCGGTGGAAAGGGGGGGGAGGAGAGACGTTAGACTCACATTAGCGCGTTTCGCCGCTTGCATCGCCATGGTAACGGCTTACTTAACGGATCCTACTTCTGCCCGGGAAAAAAAGAGAAATCCTCGTAGAAAGCCCCAGACCCCCCGAAGGCTGCTTCAACCGGACGCGTCCCACACGCGATGAGGAAAAGGGACAAACGTCACTTCCGCTTCCGGTGAGGTTCGACAACACGCAGCATCCACTTCCGGCCCCCGATTAGACTCCGCCTTATGCGGAACATGAGTGGTGGGGATCCTTAAGAACCGTTGTAAATGCAAGAGCAGGGCGATCAATACTTGTATTTTAAACCACTAAAAATCAGACGGGTTGCACGCCTTCGTGGGTAAATATCCCGCTGCCTCAGGCTGTGCACCCCAGTGTACTGTAGGTCAGACTCGGCATGGACGTCTCTCGCGAATATGGGAACTCTGATCTATGCCTCTATTTTTTTTCCCCCTGCACTGAGGTAGCGAGATATTTAACCACGAAAGATTGCAATTTGTGTGATTTTTTAGTGGTTCACTACCGGTATCACCCTACTCTTGCATTTGTGCAACTCCGCATCAACGGCCTTTTCCTAATTCTCTATGGGCTATATTATTAAGAATAGGGATGCAAAATTTCCATTTTTTTCACGGAAACAACGGAAAAAAAACGGAAATTTCCATTTCTCAGTCGATCCGATCTAGACAACTTTACATACATACAATGTTTTTCCGGGGGGAAAGGGAAATTTTCGGAAATTTTGCATCTCTAATTAAGAATCGTTGTAAATGAGGCAGTGCAGTGGGAGCAGGATTGAGAGTTGCTTGGCGGTTTCTACCGCCCGAGGTTCTAGAGCTTGCTTTCCTTTTCCCGCTTTGACGTGAACCCGCTCCGGGTAGGATCTGGCTGCTCGCTGCCCCGTGGAAGAGCGCCGGGCAGAGGTGGAACAAGCGAGGCCGCCGTCGCTGCGTCTCCAAAGGAAGGAGCCGAAAGGCCCCGGGTCCTTCCCAGCCTTGCCTGTCACTTGACCCGGGAGGGCCGCAAGCAAGCAGGGGGAGGCTGTCGGCCGGGTCGCTGGAGGGAGGCGGGCCGGGCCAGGGAGCCCCGGCCTGGGTCGACGGCGCTCCACCTCCCCTGCCTTCCCCGAGGCTGCGCGGGAAATTTGGGTTTTCCGGGCAGCTCAAGCAGCGCAGACTCACTCGAGGTAGCGGTGGAAGAGGTAGCCGCGTTCCGCCCCTGGAGGCGTATTTTCCCTGATCGTATTCAGGATAGAAGGTCGTTGATCCGGGAAGGCTTCTGGGTCTTTTTGATGCCGTTCTCTCCCCCCGTCACTGCCGGCAGAAGGGAGATGTGCTCGAAGGAAGCGGGGGTGAAAGTCCAGAATTTTGCCTTCTTTGTGATGGTTGTGGAGCAGCCGCGGTTCCCGCCACCCCCAGCCCCGAGCCTAAGGAAATGGATGCAGGTGTCGGAGTCCCGATTTCTGCTTTCGCCTTCTAAAAACGCCGGCAAAGTTTACTGGGCATGAGGCAGCTCTCGTGGGCTGGAGCCCACTTTTCCCTGCGCTGAATCAGAACAAAAAACAAAACAAAGCCCACCTCCTGTGTCGCGTCTTCACAATAGATGGGGGGAGAGCTCGATCGCAGAAACAGATCGCGGAGCAGGAGCCCGTTCCCCCGCGAGCTGGGCTGAGTTCAGCATCTATCTATCTATCTATCTATCTATCTATCTATCTATCTATCTATCTATCTATCGTCTCCTCCCGCCGCCTGCTTTGTTGGGAAAAGTTCCGATGCGTACTTCGCATGGAACCCCAAACCCTTCATTCACACATTTCAACGAATACAAATGCAGGAGCAGGGGATACCTTTAATCGACCCTTAATATAAGACAAACAAACAAGAAAACAAGGCCTTGCAGAAGATGATTGATCATCGGAAGCTGGCTGTTTTTGTTCGTTTGTTTTATGTTCTTAAGGGCCGATTAAAGGTATCCCCTGCTTCTGCATTTGTAGGGCATTGTTTTCACGACCATGTGGCCTTTTCCCGATTCCTCCTGAACGTTTGAAGGGGCCAGCACAGGCCCAGGTCGTTAAATCGCTCCTTCTCCTTGGCAAAGCGGCAAGCAGGGCTCCCTGCGCTTTCCCCCCTAAGCACAAAGGGCAAGGGGAACATTCTCTAAGCGAACCCGTCCAATCAGCGGGGTGCGTATACGTCTACCTCTTCATAGGTCTACGGCTCGTCAGGGACCAGGGAGGAGGGGGCGCCTCGGGGCAACGGGAAGAACCATGCCGAGCGGTCGGCAGCGCCCGGCGGCGGAGGAGAACGGCAGAAGCCAGTGGGTGGTCATTGCACCAGGTAGGCGGACAAAGACCTTCGTTGATTTAATGGGGAGAGAGGCTTTTCTCTTCCAGACAAGGGATTTTCTTCCTGGCCTTTCCTAAAGTTGCATCGCTGCCCCCCCCCCCCCAACACTCAGAGTAGCCACCGTCGTCTCCTTCCACAATTCACCGTCCCCAAGACCCTGGGGAAGTAGTGGAATCAGGGCTCACAGGGTCAAAGCCTGGGACTTTATAACTTAGCAGGGACCAGCACATCATCCGCCCCCGCCCCCAGCCAGGTTTTCTGATTTCTTCTGTTATCTTCTGTAGGTGGGAAAGAAATGGATTTCTTTAGGGGCAGTGGGTTTTTGTAACCTATCCTTGCTGTAAATGTTTGAGAGTGTTTTGGTTTTGAATGGGCAATTAAAAGCCTTTAACTTTGCAAAACACCTGCTCCTCGGTTGTTGATACTGACTAGGGATGGAACTTTCAGAATTAAAGGACTCTCAGTACCATAATTCTTTGGGAGACTCCGACCCACCCGATATTATGGGACAGAGAATCCTTTAATTCACCAAACCCCATCCCTAATACAGACTGACCTGAATGCTTGTATTTTTGGACTCCCCTTATGGGAGATGGACGAGTATAGGATGATCATGATGTGCACATGCACTTCCAAATTTACCTCAACACCATGATGTTGAGGATTCCAGACACTTAACTTCTCATTTATTTTTACATGGTAGATGTCCCCTTTACAAGAAAACCCAGGCTGGATAAGAATATCTAAATTAAGGGCATGGGATTTGAGAATTTTTTAGAACAACTCAGAACCTGGAAGATAAATGAATGTTGCAAATATTAAAGCCATATAAACCATTAAAATGCTGTATTGCTTAGGTTTGTTCACTTATTTTATAAAGTTTTTACTTTCCTTTGGTTAGTGATAGTAAAGTAATACAACAGTGAACACAATGGAGGCAAAGTACCAAATCAAAAATAGTTAAAAACCCAGGCACTGTGTTTGTTAAAGCAGATGAATTGAACAAAAGTCTGCCCTTTGAGCTGCCAGTGGATACTGAGAGCAATGTTTGTCAGACTTTCCTGCAATACTTTTGTTCTAACAAAAAGAAATCTGATCCAGCAAATCCGTATCTAAACTGGTACACTTTTATTTAAGCAATGAGTGGGGAGTACAGAAATGAGTTCTCCAGCCTCGCCCAGACTGGGTCGCTGTAACGTTATGTAAATATGGTAGAAATCAAAGGTGTTTACCCACTCATTTGCAGAAATGAAACTGAAAGCCACTTCTTGAACACATCCTTGTAGTTTCTAATCAGGCTAGGGACAAAGCAGCTTGTTAAACTTGTATTTTCATGCTTCTGGGGTTGTGGCTTCCTTGGCCAGGATCCAGAGAATTGCATTGTGCGCTTCTAGCTGTCCAAGGAATGGTTGGAGTTGTGTTGCTGGAGCAGCCTTCCTTGATGCTACCTTGCAGGCCTTTCCCCCTCCTAAAAACCAAAGGAAGTGTTTGTTCAGCTGTACTTAATATGGCCCTGAGTGATGTACTGTCAAAGTTGGGGAATGGGGCAGGGAAGCTAGTCCAAAATTCCTTTGGGTGGCCCTAGAGTAATGCTTGTTTAGACCCCCAGCTATAATCAGGCTACCCCTTCACGGATTGCTGCCTTGTCGTGGCGAAGGGGCTTGAGTAATTCAGAGAAGCTATGGGCTATGCCGTGCAAGGACGCCCAAGACGGACAGGTCATAGTGGAGAGTTCTGACTAAACGCGATCCACCTGGAGCAGGAACTGGCAAGCCACTCCAGTATCTTTGCCAAGAAAACCCCATGAACAGAAACAAAAGGCTAACCAACATGAATTTGACCAAACTCCAGGAGGCAGTGGAAGACAGGAGGGCCTGGCGTGCTCTGGTCCATGGGGTCACGAAGAGTCGGACACGACTTAACAACAATAATCAGGCTTGCTTTGTTTTCCTATGGCATTTACGCACATACATGGTTGTATCAGTTCACAATAAAGTTGTTATAATTAATTGGAATCTATGAGATCATTACTAAAATATTGTCAGATGTCAGTTGCCTTTTATGGCATGAATCTTGTGAATGGACAAGATTCTGGTTAATGCCCTTTAATGGTTGCAGGAGAGCAGAAAACCAGGGTTTATTGAGGCCTACAAAAGTAGGTAATGAATGACTAACCTTTTTTTGTGTGACAAAATTTAAAAAATAAATTCAGAGGACTGTCCCCGAGCCCTGATTTTCCGGTCAGTCCCCTTTTCACAGATCCCCCCCCCCCAAGAAAATATGAAGTGATCATCTAGGCACTTCCTATTTCAATTGTTTTCCAGTATTTGTCACATTTTTGGTGCAGGTGTGGCCCGTAGTGGGTCTTGGGGCAGAGGATTGGGCCTGCCCTCCTGACTAGCCCACTGATGTGGTGGCTTGGTGGAAGGGCAGTCCTGCAGGAGCTGTTCTGTGGTCATGGCAGCCTGCGCCTGATACGGTGAAGGGAGCCGGGCAAAGCTCGTGGCCTTTCTCCAGACAAGTAACAAGAAATGTTGTGGTTGATGAATCCCTACTCCCTCGGTGGCTTTGAGGGAGAAGCCCACATTGAAGCCTTGTTCTGAAAGAAGGCTGCAGAGAGGAAGCAGGTTGTCTTTCAAGATGAGGGGCTTCCTTGCTTGCTTGTGGGGCAGTTCTTCCCTGCAGGTGAAATATTAGCCTGATCTCAATTTACAAGAGGGGTAGACACACCCTGAGGGCACAGGTGACAATGCTTGTCTCCCTCTGGTACCCTGTGTGGGCTGCAGCCTCCTCGAAAAAGCAAAACTAGAAGGGACTAGATGTCTACGAGTATTTCCAGATTTATAAAATTCTTTCAGGGGTCTTTGAGAGCCTAACAGGCTCCCTTTCTTTTAAAGGAGAAGGGACATTTCTTCTCCTTGTCCTGGAAATCTTTTTTTGGGGGGGGGGGGGGATAAGCGGTTGGGGTGGCAGTAGGGGTCAGACAAGCAGAGAGAGAAGAGCACATCCAGTCTGAGTGATTCCCACTATATAAAATAGTTAAGATACGTTTTTTAAGAAGTGGAGGATATCTCACATCAGCGTTTCATATTTTTCAGGATCTGCTACTGATCTCCCAAAGAAGCCAGATTCTGGACCTTTATTTACACGACTGCGTAATCCAAGTACAGGCAAGTCCAAAATTGTAAAATATGATTTCTTAAATTATTACGTCGAATTATTTATTTATAAGCTGAAGCTTTAAAAGTGTTTCATTCCCTTACGGAAAAACAATCTCATTTTTTTTCCTGTCTCTTTTTTAAAGAAATATTTTCCATAAAATTATGTCTGTAATATTGTTAATGATCTTTGGCTGTAATATATTACACTCTGAGTCGCAGGGTCACCCTTGAAACTGTTCTTCTGTCCCATGATAAATAAGATTTTTGCAGTGCAATACTGTGTACTTGTCTGCTCACAATTAAACTTCATTCAGTTCAATAGGACTTGCTGACAGGTAAGTGTGGTCGCAGCCTTAGATAACAACTTCAGAAAGTGAAAATCGTATCCTAAACACTGGAATTATTCCCTATTTTGGGAAAAACAAGGACATTGTTAAGTGGTGTCTATTAAGTTAGTTAATTAACTAACAATAGACACCACTTAATAGACACCCTTTCCAGTTAACTCCTAATTATTCTTTTTTCTTTTTCTACTACAATATACCTTGTTTCTTGCCATCTTTGAGAAAAAACTTTATTTCTTTTTATTTATGCAAATTATGTTATGTGGTATGTTATATGTTTAATTGTTTTATAGTGTGTGTTGTAAGCCGCCTAGAGTGGTCACAATCAACCAGATAGGCGGGGTATAAATGAAATAAATAAATAAATAAAATAAATAAATAAATGTGGGTGGGACTTCTGGAAAAAGCTGGAACCCCCCCAGGCCGTGCACTGCCAAACCGCAGGCGGTAGACCTCTTCTTGTGTGGCTTCTTCACATCCTCTGCAAAGCGTCCCATACAGAAGCAGCCTCTGTCAGACACATTCCTACACCCCATTCACCCTTGCAAGTCCTCATGGCTCACAAAGGTGCATTGGAACGCTTTGTAGTGGGTGTGAAGAAGCCGCACAGGAATGGTGTGAAGGTAAGAGAGCTGTTTTACTTCCTGCCATTGATGGCTCCTTTTCCCATAATTTGTCTTGAAGGGGGTCCCATCAAATGAAGGAACTGGGAGTTGATTTTTCCTGGAAGTTCCATCCCTGTTAGTTAATGCCTTTAAAATGATTGTGTCGTTAAATAATTAGTTGGGCAACATGTTTTACTAGCACGGCTGAAAGGACAAAGGCAGTGCATTATTATCTTTCTTCACTGACTAAGCATATTGAAAAAGTGTATTTGTGTACCTGTGCATCTGGAAGCATGGCAAATACCGTCTTCTCTGGAAGACCCAGCACTCCAGTCTCAGCCGTACACAACAGTATGGTCCATGCTCCTGTCACCCTATCCCTTATCAGTCATGTGGGCTAGAAGGAGGTGGAGTCATGAAATTGTCTTCTGAAATTAAAGCCATCTCTGCCAATGTCCCACCATCATCTTTGGTTTCATCTCACAAGACACAAGGAATTCCATAGGAAAGTCCTTTGTGCTTCTTGAAGTACCATAAAGAAGATCGTCTTCTTCATCTCCGCCTCTCCCCTGCCAAAAATATGGCCATGATTACTCATGTGATCTGAGTTTGGATGCAGTCAAAAAGGCAAGCCTTTTCAAGGTGAATGTTTCTTTGGTATTTATTTGAAATTAATTTGGAATGGAACACAGGGCTGGAAAGTGTGTGTGTGTTAGAGAGAGAAATATCTCATAGGCCAGGTTCAGAATTTATGACATACTATAATTAATAAAAACTGTGGTTTTTGCAAGACCACTTAAATAATGGTTTTTGATTCTTCTTTGCTGGTCACTTGCAAACTATGGTTTGTCCATTTAAACATCATGCAATGTCATAGTTAAGTTTCCTTAATCATGGTTTAATGCCTGCACTGAGCCTTCACCTTTACCCCATGCTTACATTTTCTTTCCAGTTTGCCTAGATATTCAAGTGCTTGTTCTTTTCAGTTGGAGAGGACCATTGAAAGCTTAGGAGACGCAAAACTAGCTGTGTGTTGTTTCTTTAACAGGACAGGCAGCCCTTTATTTGTTTAGCAGTGATGCTCATCAGTTATTTGAATTGAAAGCTTTTCATGAAGAATACCGGTCATGGTTTATAGGACAAGCTGTTCAACACGGTGAGTAGAATTATCCATTCTTGGAAAAAAGTGTTAAAAATCCATTGTTGTTTGGTTAAAGAGTCTGTTTTTATATCTGTGCCTTTTAAGTTGTTATGCCTCTCAGCATTTCATATTCCAGCCTGCAACTGTTTCCGGATGAGGCAATAGCCCTCTCCAGGCATTACTGTGTCCAGTGCCATCATGGTGGGGAGCACCTAGCCCTGCCCTGTTCAATCATCACTTTCTCCATGTGAGAAGCAACATCTCCGGAGAGGGAAAAATCATGCTTCTTTGTAAGCTATATATGTGAGCAAGCACTCTAGTCTAGCACATTTGGGCTCTTACTTGAGTGTAAAACATACAGGCAAGAAGGAACCTCCCCTCTTCAGACTCCTCATTTATGTAAATAAAGTAATGACAGAGGGGCAGAGCAAGGCAATTGCCTCTAATTGTGTTGATGACCCTGAACAGGGCTAATGTTGGTCGTTTCTGTCTCCTGATTATAGTTACCCAAATTTATATTTATAATGAGTGTGACGTTTACCCCTTTGAGGCACCTACGTGTTATGCTCTCACAAAGGGTTCGGTCTTTCCTTTCCCTCACTGCCACCAGTGGATTTCCTTTATCCACAATATAAAAGACTTTAGTCAAACACTTGTCTGGTAACTGCCAACAGAACTTATTTATTGGAGTGTATCAACTTTAATCATAATCACAGATGTTATTCATAGGTTCATTGTACACCATCAAATCATTAAAATATCATAGATCTTGCCACCTAACCAATCACCACCTGCTCTATCTATTTATCTTGACCAGCTTATCTCTATTAATATCTGTTCCTTCTCTTTCTATCTCTGACTATCTGACTCTTCTCTATCTCTGATTCCAAATTCTTATCTTGGCTCTTATATCATCTCTTCTCCCATCTCCTACTTGACTCCGCCTGCCAAACCTTTATATATCTGCTGACTCCGCCCCTCCAATCCTCCCATAGGCTCATGCAAATTAGGTCCAGACTATGAGTGACAGGAGTGACGTGGGGCAATTGTCACAATGAGCCTGCTTATTTTTATGCCATCTTCAGCTGGGTTCATATACAAAGCCATGTGCTACAATGTTGGGACCTGCACAGTCCTTGATTGGCTAGCTGAAGCCCATTAGTGAGAGAGCTTGTTCTAGAAACATTCATTTTGCTGTTTGATTTTTGCCTCATGCTTATGCTTGATGGCCCTTCATGCCTCTACTTGCCTTAAATTTGGAGTGTGGCTGCTTCTTTCAGTAAAACTATTCTGGGCTAAGGTGCTACTTGGTTTTGCTTCTATTTGTTATTTTTTTTTTACGGCACTGAAAATAAGGAGGCTGGACTGGCACTTACCTTCCTAGAACATTGGAGGGCCCTGTAAGGGCTCAGAGGCTTCCAGCTGAGATCAAACTGGACAACTCAGAGCAGTTGGCTTAGACTTTGGGCCTTCTCTTCACTTGCATAACGGAAAACACTTATTTTAATTGTTTAGGGAAAATGCTTGTTTGTAGGTGGTTGGATGGTTTGTTTGTTTTTTTTTGGTAGTTTTGGGGTAAAAAAGTTCCTCTTAGTTGCCAGAGATAATTTTATTTTTTGAAAACCCATTCGTTTATTTAAAACTATAGGTGTTTATTTGTATTTTTGGACCACAGCCTTGGGAATTCTGGGAATTGTAGGCCAAAAAACAAATATGCACACCTCTGTTTAAAATGTGCAGGATGAGGTGGGGGGCCCCTTAATCTTGTCCCTAAGATGTTGCAGTGTTCAACAGTAAATTATATGCGAACCACTGAAGAATATGGTACTGAGATTCTGATCAGAAGGATGCTTCGTATTTTTCTACCTTCAGATGGACGCCTCTTCTTTGCTACTCCTGTGGATCCCTTATTTCTTGTGCTGTTCTACCTTAACAAAGCAGAGAAAGAGGTAGGTGGTCTGGAATTGTAAGAAAGACAAGTTATTGCTCCCCATTCTGTCAATGTACTTGCTCTTCAAGGGCCAGTTTTTAGAGAGAAGACACTATTGTTCAAACTTTTTGAACCCTGAGTCATTCTCCCAGATTGTCACCATAGCAATGGAAGAGAGAAGCTAATAAAACTACTTCTCCAAGGCTATCTGTTGTATCTGTCTATCTTTATTTTTCTGATTTTCACTGTCAAGTCTTTGTTTTCTTTTTTCTGTAGCCTGATTTTCTTGACTGTTAATCACCCAGAACAGTGCATTGCAAATAGCGTGGGGTGGGTGGGTAGGTACAATTAGTATTTGTGGTTCAGTTTGAATTTCTAATGTATAGAAGTTCAGCACATTCTATAGGGATATAAGTTTATGGCACAAAATATTTATAAGGGATTGTAGTAGGTGAACCTTTGTGTCCTTTCTAGCCCTACAATTCTATGATTATATGACAAGGAAATAATACATGTTATAGTATTAAATGTAATCATTCATCAGATTCCACCTGCCCCTACCTTTTTATTCTGGGAAATGTATTAAGGAACCACTCAACAAAATTGGTGGAGTTTTGGTTTTATCATTTATTTGTGTACTTGCCACAATCCAACCCTATTGCCTCCAGATGTCTCCAGAGGTTCTTCCATTATAGCACATCTTTGATTTTAAATATGTTTATTGAGAAACTATGGTGGTAGTACTTATGAGTGCTTAGGATATGCCAGAAATGTTATGATTTCAATAATCCATACAAAAGTCCAATAATATGTACTAAAGGGACCAGTAATGGGCTGACTGAGGGCCAGTAATTTGGAACTCAGTCCTGACAAGATAGAGATCCTGCAGTAGACAGATCATCTGTTGAGAGAGGTGGTGTTTGAAGTTCTGTTCCTCCTGAGGGATCAAGTTTCAAGTTTGGTATTAGATCTAGTTTTGTCTCTGGAGCCTCTTCCCTTTAATCAGTTCAGACTGGTACACTAGCTGTTGTCTCTCTTCACCAAAATAACACGATTACAGTTATCCATGCTCTGGGATCGGCTGCTGTAATAGATTGCATGCAAGACGGCTATGAAGGCTGTTCAGAAACTGCATTTAGTTCAAAATACAGGGCCTAGACTGTTGCCTAAAACCAATCCATGGGATCATATCCGTATTGAAATACCCTCACAGGCCTTTGGCCCATTTCCAAGCACTGGTGCTTACCTAAAAGACCAGTATGGCTTTGGATGGAGGACCTTTGGAGAATTCTTGCTTCCATGCCAACTTGCTCCTCTGTCTTCAGGTGATCTCCTCTTGTTGCCCCACAGCATGCAGAGCAAAGAGGGTGATACGGAGGGAGAGCCTTCTTGGTTGTGGTTCCCTATTTGTGGGATGTCCTCCTTAGGGAAGCCTTGCTTTTACCAATATTGTTGTCCTTTCAAAGCCAAGCAACAATGTTTTAATTCTCTAAGCCTTTTTAATGTCTTCTCTTTTTTTAATGTGTTGTTGATACCTTTTTAAACCACAGTGAAAGCTTTGCTGAAATATGTTAACGTTTTAACATGCATACAAATGATGGTTGTGTAAGTGGGATTTGAGACTGAGTGAATCATGGCTTCAGGGAGGCCCCCTGTTGAGTTTATGGCTGAAGATGTGATTCAAACCAAAGACTTCTGGGCCCATAGCTCCTTCTTACAGCCACCATCCACCCTCTTCTTATGCAATGCATCTAATGTTGTTGTGGGTAAACTCTACAACCTGTTTTAATTATAGGTAATATATAAATTAACAGGTCTCTCATATGAAATCTATTCAGTTCTATTAAAATATCTTTAAGCCAAACTGGAAAAGATTAACTTCGATATGGGCTTTTAATGTCGATATGGGCTTTTAATGCTGTTGGTCCATAATGGTTGTTTGTCCTGCAAAACAAATAGTCAGTGCTAGAGTTTTAACTCTGCCAACCTAGCAGTTCGAAAGTTTTAACTCTGCCAACCTAGCAGTTCGAAAGCATGTAAAAATGCGAGTAGATAAATAGGTACCACCTCGGTGGGAAGGTAACGGCGTTCCGTGTCTAGTCGCGCTGGCCACGTGACCACAGAAACTGTCTTTGGACAAACACTGGCTCTATGGCTTGGAAACGGGGATGAGCACCGCGCCCTAGAGTCGGACACGACTGGACTAAATGTCAAGGGGAACCTTTAACCTTTACCTAGAGTTTTAATAGAAGATGAGTCTTTTTAAAAGATGTATTTAAAACTTCCTTCTTTATGGTATCTTTGCGTGTTTCACCAAACTGAATAGCAGTTAATGGTTTGAAGTCTTTAATTCATTAACAACATGTGGAATGGATCCACACCTCATTCCTACAGAAAATTTTAGGGATGCCATGATGTATTTCTTATGCCACTCTGTGTTTAGAAGCAGACCAACCCTTGATACGAGGGTATGGTTGAGATCAATAAATCTTTGGCTAAGAGTTTACTATAACTTGGACCAGGATAGTCTGCTTTACCGACTCCTAGAGGACAAAATTGTCCCCATAGGATCATCTAATTTGTTACCTTGTATATGCAATTGTTTTGTATATGCCAATAAACGCGATTGATTGATTGATTGATTGATTGATTGATTGATTGAATAACATGTGGAATAACCAGTACCAAAAATTTCCATCCTCCTTTGGAGCATTTTAAATATAAATTTTCTGCACAGCAAAAATGTTTCTGTTAACAATTGCTTTGATTTCTTCTTTGTGTGGTTTGCTTTTGTTTCTTTGCCTACAGCAGGGAAAGTTTCAGCCCCTGGATCAGATTTTGGTAGATGAAGAGTTTTCTTCCTGTGTAATGCTGCTACAGTGCAGAAGCATTTCACAGTCAATTCACCACATAGCAGATGAAAAAGGTACAATCTCTAAAAGGCAAACTTAACAAGTGTCATTTAGTCCAATTATGCAAGCTTGCTGTGCATGGCTATCTTAGGCCAGTGAAGGCTTATCACAGTAAGCCTTCCCTGGGCCTCTTAAGCCGTTCTTTCATTGAGCAGGCATATGCGTACATGAAGCTACAGAAAATTTATTTGAGACACATAAACCAAGACGTGCTTGGGATTTGATCCAGTGTTAGTTCCTACCAGCAGAAGCACTTCCTCAATGACATTCCAATCCGGTTGTCTCAACTGGCCAGAAGAAGGTGGATTGATTTTTGCCAGTTCTTCCGTGCATCTCCTGGTGCCATTTCTGACATGGTTCTGAAGAGTCCTTCACCTCTCCTGAGTAGAGATGAGGAACCTTCAGGAAGACAGAGGATGGGAAGGAAGGAATAAAAATCAGTTTCTCTCTTCTCCCACCTGCAGAAATGCTTTGCTAGATCAAAAATCTTTTAAGGCCAGAAGAAGCTTTTCCAGCCTTGGGAAGCAAATGCTGGATTTCACTCATAGTACTCATGTTTCCAAAATATTATTCGTGGCTGTAAATGTCCCCCCCCCCCCCCAAAAAAAAAAAAAGTAAGGTAAAATTCTGAGTGTTTGCAGCATGGAGCCAGGATGGTGCCTCATTTGTCCACTGTGTTAGACCACCTGGTTTTCATGCAGAAGGTTCTGGGTTCAGTCTCTGGCATTTCCAGATTGGGCTGAAGCTTTGTAGAATTACTGATAGCCAGTGGTAGGTGATGCAAAGGTAAAGGCCAAAGGGTCTGGTTCATTATAAGACAGCTACATTCACATTCCTTAGTCTTGGTGGTAGTAGCCTTGTATAGATGTGAAATGGCACATCCACTCTTCATGTGCCATTTAGTATTATGAAAATGCAAAACGAAATACAATTTAACTTTTCCTTTTTTAATTTCAGAAATATGTGGCAAGAAATTTTATAAGTATAGTGAGGAGAAAACACTGAAGTGGCTGAAGAAGAAGGTATCTTAAAACATTCAAGCATTTCATTTCGTAATGCTGCGTGCTGAATAACCCTTCCACAATTCGTTCCCTCCAAATGTTTTGGGCTATACTTTTCATCAGCCCCAACCAGCAAGGCCACAGGGATGATGAAAATTTAGTTGGAGACCGCTGGAAGACATTGAGTTGTAGACGGTTGTGACACAGTGTTCTGCAATGGATTGGAAAGCAAAGCAGTTTCTCGTTTTTCTAGTAATACCCCAAAATATTGGGATGGAGTGGCATAACAAAGCTTATAAAATGTTTTGTAAAAGTATAGCGAAATACAAGTCATGAGCATACATAATCTTTTCCCTGAATAGTCACATCTAAATGAACAGAAATGTTCTCAGAGCATAGGTTTGTTCTTGCACTCCCATTTTTTTCAAAAGCGCCAATTCAGGCAATGACGAGAGATTGTGCCCATGTCAGAATGACAGAGATATTAGTTAGCCATAGCAAACCTGTACTTAATTTCATGTCCTAAGTTTGTGTTTTGGCAATGTGTTGCATGCAATTTATAAGAGTTGGGAATTTGAGGACCACAAGATCATTATTGTGTCCCCCAGACTCGCCCAGTTGAAAAAAGCGGAGGAGGAAGAATTCAGGGCAGAGATGAGCAACAGGTGGCCTGTGGGCAGCAGGCATCCTCCAGGGGACTAAATGCAGCCACCCTGCATCCCTCAGGGTTCCAAGCATCCATCCACATACAGTATGTCAGAAATTTAAAATTTGGAAAAATTGGATCAAAAAATTAATAATTAAAAATTGTGTGTGTGTATTTAAAAAATTTGTTGGAGGGATGGATGTTGAGAGTGGGTGTGACCCTCCAAGGTCCAGGGATGGGCACCTGTGACTCCTGTTCCACAGGTGCAATTTGCTTCCTTCCTGCACCCAAGACCACTTTTCCTGAAACCTGAAGTGTGGCCTGTGAGGGTCTTCCATGGATGGAGGATGAGGTTGATGTGGCCTTTGGATTCTTTCTGCCTGTCCCGTCCAAGATAAATGTATCTGTTTTGTATTGTTTCCTCAGGTCAATCAGACTGTGAAAGTATTAAAAGAGCATGATGTACGTGTGGGTGGAAGGGTGCACTCTGCTACGTTCATCAGTGGCAAAGAGGTCCCTGATGCCACAGAAGGTAGGAGAATAAATTAAATCTGAAGGCAGCATGCAGAATAAAGTATAAAGCATGGTCATTTTGCTTATTGAATGTTGTGGGTTTTTTGGTTAAATTTTATTTTTTGAAATATATGCACGCACACACACACACACACACACACACACACACACACACACACACACACACACCTCTTGTCATGATTTTATCATTTCTTTCATCTAAGCAGGAGTCAGAAATCCTTCTCAGCCTGGGGGCTGAATGCAAATTTGGGAAGGGTGTCGGGGAAGTAGGTGGGGCCAAAGATACTGTAGGAGGGAATAAGGCAAAGCAGGTGGAGCTCAATGTAATTCCTTACCAATTTGGATGTTTTCCTCTGTAGCATATACAACATAAGTCAGTTCTATTCATGCCTGTTTAGAATACTTGCCCTTTACAGTATAAATATGCTCCCTGCGCACCTTCTTTTCCAATGTTCTCAGATATATCCCAGATGTGATTGTAAAGAGGGTATTTTGCAGCGCATGACTTGTTTCAAAGGAAAACCAAAGTTTTAATGCAGTCTGTGGTATTTTGCAGCCACTATCTCACTGGAATGGTGTGTGGGAATACTGTAGCTCCCAATATATAGGCTTGGGGTATGTGTGCCAGTGAACCCCCCCAAACTCTAGAAGTTGCCCACCCCAATTTAGGGCAAAGGGTATGCATTGAATGGAAATGTGCTGATGTGAAATGCCATAAAATAGGTAGGGGCATCCCATGAAGCCATTTTTCTTTGATAACAAATCACACACTCCTCGAATATTGGCTGAAATCTAGTAGCAAGTTGAAACTAGACTAGGCCATTGAATTAATAGAACTTACAGAGAAGTGGACTCACTAAATCCCCACTGATTCAATGGGCCTACTCTTGTTGAGACTTACTACTGGATTTCAGCCATTGAGTTTACAACCAGTTTCCCACTCCCAGAAGCTTCATGGAAAGGTCAATCTGCTTGTAAACAAGGAGAACAGGAAACATGTGCTTTGTTTTGAAAGAAAAATGGCTTCCGTAACAGCATGTTTCTGCTCCGTGTCACTTTTGGGCCTTACTAGAAAGAGTATCGCTCTGTTCAGAGTCTTTTTGACACTTCAGTGAGAAGGTTCTGGCAGCAAGAGGAAGAAAATGGGACTGGCATTCTTGGGATAATATAATGCAGGAGCGAGGAAGGCTACTGAATGAGAAAACTCTGAATAATATATGGTATTTATGTTGTTTTTCTGTCAGAGGACTATATCCGTTTTGCTCACGGCTTACTATCAGAATATTTTCCTGAAGAGCTGAGTACTGCTCTAGCCAAATATCTATGGTGAGTATTTCAGCAATGTGCTCAGTTTCTAATGGGAAGGAAAATATTATTGTCTTGTCACAGTGAATGGTGAGACTGTTGGAACCAGAGAAAATGACACTTGGGGAAGATGAATTCTCCCACTTTAGCTGCTCCCAGAAGCTTCTTCAGAGGACTAGGGGACTCTGCTCAAGGGGACATTCTGTCCTGCTGGGAACTGACTGAGGATGCCCTAAAATCAGGCAGAGGCTCCTTCTGCAAGGGGAGCTTCTGCTTGGAGAAGTTACTGCCGTCTGATTTTTCGCATTTCCCCTGTGCCACAGCCCCCCCCCCCCACATTCCCCCCAGGGAACAGAGGTGGTAAGGAAGAATTCTGCTTCCATCAGCCCAATTCTTTGCAGTTTTCTCTGAATCTGGATTCTGTGCCTTCATTGATTATCTTCATATATCTTGGAGAGAAAAGATTCTACTATATGAGGACATCAGCAGAACAAATTATTGCATCATAGTTTGCAGTCTTTACAAGTTGTGATGGGATTAGCTTGATGCCGCTTCTTGGTCTAAAGAAGTTTGCGGATAAAGAACCATTATTTGTCTTCTGGGTTATTCTTCCCTATCTTGTCATTGGCCACATGTCCTCCACAATACCACTTATTTGATTATTTGTACATTTTTACTTCTCTGTTGCCTTTCTCCCAATTAAGAGGCCCAAGCTGGCTCACAAGGTACTAAATAAACTGACTAAAATCATAATAAATAATGACACTAAAAACAATTAAACATAAAACCAGGGTGGATTTGATTTGAATCATGATTTAAATTTTAAAAATCAGATGTTTTTGATTATTTAAATTTAAAAAAATGATTTTATACAAATTGTGATTTATATCAATTTAATTTAAAAAACATTGATTTTTATTCACTCTGCATACAACAGTATTAAAACAGTCAGTTAAAACTGTTAAAAACACATTAAAACACACAGAAAATAATAATGCCCAGCAAACATGATCCTCCTGTATTCATATATCTTCCATTAACTACAGTAGACAACGTTCCAGCTGTATTTATGAATTTCAGTCAGTGTGTGTGAGAGTGTGTGTTTATTTAAAATATTTTTACCCCACCTTTCTCCTTTAAAAAACCCAACGTGCCTTACATCATTAAAAGACAATATTTAAAGCTGAGAACAATGAGTATGAAGAGGTAGCTTACATCATTAAAAGGCAATACTAAAGCTAAGAACAATAGCTACACAAATATTAAAAAGGAACAAAAATGCCAATCTGAGAAATGGAAAACACAAAAATGGAAAACAAATAGTACTAAAAAAACAATCAAAGCAGTAATGCATAACAAACCATCTAAAAATCGCACAACAGGTATCTAGTTTCTGAGGGAAGGCTTGCCTGAAGAGAAAGGTCTTTGCCTTCTTGCGGAAGGACAGCAAAGATGGGGCCAATCTGGCCTCCTGTGGGAGGGAGTTCCAAAGTCTGGGAGCAGCAGTAAACTGATATACATTTTTTTTTGCCTTCCAGCCTACCACCAATTACACCTCCTTCATCAGAGCCAGCGTCAAAGGTAAAGAGCCAGATTTTTTTAAAAAAAGACGCTACTGACTAGTTTTGTGCAATTCTGAAAGGAAAGTTAAAAACATGCTTTTGTAGAACTGTGGGGAGCCCATTAAAGGGGAGGCAGTCAGTGCTCCAAATACATTTCCTTTCTTTCTAATAAATAAAAGAGTCTTCCTCCCACACACTTAAACATCAAGTATTAAGCATGAAATGTCACAGCATCTGGAAGTATCAAAACAGAATGTGCATCTGTTGTTGATATTTTGATGTGTAATGAAAATGCACAAATTGATGCTGGGGCCCAAATCGTGTGTTGCTCCATCTGCATGACTTCGCAACTCTCTTCTGTCTGGGTTTTTGAGCTGTGCGAGAAGGATGCTCTGGCTCTTTCAAAGTTCACATTTTTCAGAATAACCAAGTTCACATTTTTCATAGTGACTGATTAATACCTGCAGGAGGGAGAAAGAAAGAGATTAAAACAGGAGCATTGGACCCATCGGAGATGAAAAGAAGCTGCAAGGCCTGTTGCCTGCAGCTTCCATACACCTGTTATAAAGTGAGTGGGGATATAATAATGTGTTCTGCTGAGCACAGAAGACCACTTTAGCCCATTTCTTGGGTGACCCAGGCAGGAATAGTGATAGAAAGCAGTGGATGATCCAAGAAGATGGTTGCTTCAGGCAGTCATCAAGCTCGCAATTGGCTAAAGCCGTTAAGGGGGTCCTTCTGCTCATCTGCTCCCTGGAAATCTGCAGCCTCTGCTCGATGTCTCTGGAGGAGGGCAATATGCAAATGCCCTGTGCAAGGTATACTCACTGCAAAGACAGGTATCCTTAAAGCCAAGCATCAGTGACCTTGTTCAGGATGTGGACTTCATCCTCATTTCTTCATCATCACAATCACAGCTCTGAGTAACTGTGGAGAATGTCCATGTGCTGGATTCCCCACATCTCTCACCTAGGTGTTTATACCAGACTACATTGCCTGGCTCCTTTTCTTTCAGGCATGGTCCTGCTTTTGAGATGCTCTTCCTCCAAACCTCAAAGTATCCCTCCCAATAGCATGGGGCCGTACCATCTGAATGCCTGGCCACAGCACCCAGTGCAGTTCCTCGTCCTTTTGGACTCTAGTTAGTCCCTTGGCCCAGCTAAGCAGTGTTACGCTAGCTGACCCAGGAAGGCTTGCTGGTGATAGGATGATATTTGAGCTTTTCATCATTACTGCTTCCTTTCCTTTTCCTTGCATTTGGCAAAGAGGGACAGGAAACCTTTCTTGCTGAAGGGCGCAAGAAAGGTTGCTTCCCTGTAGAGTGACTAGTTGTCTCACACTGGATTAAGGACTGTGTCATCTTGTTTTTCTGCCAAGCTCTCTGGTGGGAACCCCCACTGCCTCCCCTCTCTTTGAGGATCTGCTCTTTCTGTCAAGTGTTCCAGCCCTCAATGATTGCACATCAATCTGTGACAATGGTTGAATGTACAATTCACTCAAGCATTTTTTCTCTAAACAATTTTTTTTGACATGTTTCTTACTGTGTTGGGTCAGGGTGCAAATCAAAAGACAAACTAAATCACCATTCCACTCCGATGCTTTTGTTAATACAAAAAAAGTCTAGAATCAATCAATTAATTAATTTCATGTACTTGCGTACCGCGGGATTAGTGGCAAGCACTACTCTGGGCAGTTTACAATCTAGTGTCAATGGAAGCATGAACTAAAAGCATGCAAACACATTCCATTATAAGAGCTGTGTTTTCTACATTCTCTAGAGTATCATGTAACTCTGAAATTGGAAGAGCAAATTTCAAATGTGGTTTAGTCTAAAGCTTTGGTCATAGAGCTTCGTACATGGACGGATTCTCAGCTGATCTTTCTGAACATTGCTGTGTGCAAGGTGACCCTGTCCTATATTGCAAAAGGAGAATTACATTAATCAAGGCTCTTTCTGAATTTACTTTTCATCAGTCAGCCAAGTTCATGCATTTGAAATGGTGGGCGGCTATGGCAGGTTTGGGGGCCGGTCCTTCCCAAGCCTTCTGTAGGCTGCCTAGATTTGGTAATGCGGTGCCACCAGCAGTGCAAAAACCTGCGCTTCTACCTTCATAGTGGCCAGAGAGCACACACCTTGATTTAAGGGAGAATTGCCCTTCTCAGAAACTGCTAGAAATGTGGTTCTTGTATAAAACAATACGTGTGCTCCCCATTTCTTTTGTTTGAAGGCAAAAGTGATGTCTTTAGTATTGTTACTGTAACACCAAATCGCAGGCTGCAAAAACAAAGGGAGCTGCACACAGCCTGCACCCCCCCTCCCCAGTTTTAAAAAACCCAGATACATACAAAGCACAGCTGCTGAGAAATATAGGAACATGGAGTTTCACCCTTTTTCAATTGAAGGAAGAGAAGTCTGGTTTCAGTCTACAGGTACAGCAACGTATAGGCCTCTAGACAGATTTAAATTTAATATTTCTCTGCTGCAGCAACAAAAGGTTGTGAGTTTATTACTTTGTCTCAGTCAGATAATGGTGCTCCAACATTGTTCAAGCAGGTGTGCTTATACTGTAATACCGTGCAAAGTAAGGAGAAGAGGGAAGAGTATGAGTCAAAACAATGGGGCAGTAAAATCAAGAGTCATAGTCCACATACCAAGATGTAGGTATAGGGGATAGTAGAGCAGAGAGTAAGAAAAGCTTTACAGACTTTCTCTGGTCCATAAAATATGTATTGACCATAGGCTACCATCTCAGCTGTGCGTTTCAAAGCAAAAATTGTAGCTTGAATCCAGTTCGTATTCCAAACTAGAGAGACCACTGAATCAAAGGGAACTTGGTGTGTCAATACTTATGTAAGCTTGATGAGTCTACCCTCGTTGGGACTAGTATGTATTTTATTTCTTATTTTTACACTTTTATATTGTGCCATCTGACCTGGGGCCACACTGGGCAGTGGTAACTGGATTTAACCTCTTAAATAGGTGTACTACAGTGATATGTGAATGCATGCCATATAAAAAGATACATGTGTGTGTCTTGTAGAAACACTCTTGAACCCTCACTTCCTCAACTCCATACTTGGAAGTCTTCTTTCTTTCACGCCTGTGTCCTCCACCCATTGCCGTCTTTGTGCATATTATAAATCCTGTCATCTACGAAGTAAAGAACATGTTATGCCCTTTTGCGTGCCTTTAGTTCCTTGGCCTCCATTGCTCCAGAAGTCAGAACATTTTTGATTCTGAAACTTAGTGTGTGCAAAACTGCAGTTTGTGATTTATGAAGCAAATCGTCACTCTAACATTGCAGAAAAGGAAACTATCAGATGCACCTGTAGAAGCAGAAGAAGATTATACTAAGTTTAATTCAAGTGATCTGAAAAACAAAAAAGTAAGTATCTCTTTTTTTCCTCTCTAGCTGACATTTTGGCTAACAGTGTTCTTGAAGAAATAAAATAAGGATTTTAAGCATTTAGCTATATTCCATATTTTGGGCAGTAAAACTTTATTTTTATAGTATAGCAAATAACAAGAAAGATGGTCAAAATATTTGAAGGTAGAGCATATAAAAGAATCAAGATTGATCTATCTTGAAGGAGATAGGTTTTTTTAAATGTTACAAATGCAATGGCAGTCACTAGCATATTAAAAAAATGATCCCTGCTGCCTCAGATTATTTTTAACTTGATGACTTCTCAAGCAGCATTAAAAACGCAGTGTTCGGTCTTTTTGCTCCCTGCTATTATATCATCTTGCACTTCCCTAAGTATGCCAGCTACAGGTCATATGAGCATGACATTTCAATGAAGGTTTTTCCAGGTGCAATTCATTCCTGTGGTATGTTCATCTGGATATAATTCCCACTGAGTTCAGGAGGACGGAGTCCCAAATAAGGGTTCCATGGCATTGTTCGTCCAGTTCAAGCGTGAGGAGCCCATCAAAGTGCCAGTAACAGTATGTGTGCAGGGGTGGGCATTTCCCAGAGGTCCAAAGGCTGCATATGTTTATCCCAGATCTATTAGAGTGATGGACTTTGTAGTAACAGCAGAGAGGAATATCTTTAATTCCCTTAATTGCACAATGAAAACACTGGTAACTTTAGGAGTTAAAATTGAGTAGCAAGTTCCCAAACACATACACCCCATTGCTTTTAACCAGCTTGAATAATTACTTAGACACTGCTTTAAAGATAAAGAGGAAATAGCTCTTTCCTCACTAAGGATGCAACTTGTAGGGTTGAACCCGGTTGCAGAAAGTGTCAGTAAAGTACAAAAGTCTTCAGAGGTTCGTAGAATGACGAAAAAGGTTAAACTAGTAGAACAGGAGGTGGGTTCTCTCAGGCCACGTGACTGAGAGAAAAATGGTGGACATGAGGATAGGAGAAACTCAAAAGAGCATCCTTCCTCTATAACGTCCCAAAAGCTTGTGCCTCAACAAAGGCAATAAAACAGTTGAAGGTGGGGAAGGAGTCATGCAACCTACCCAGCATGTTCGTTTTACAAGCACTTCCTTCCTCTCAGGCAATAATGCATTAATTTGCATGTTGCACTGCCCGTAATTCCACAAGACCTTGGAGAGCTGCAGCTCCTACTACTTCCACTTCACCCCCCCCCCCCAAAAAAAAACTTACTTTTTCTTTCTTAGATGTTTTAGAGGCCATGGGGAGCAACATTTCTGTGTTTTGGGCTGAGTGGTTTCAAGGCTAGAAGGGGCTTTTTTTTTCAAAACCAGTAGGGACTTCAAAATTTTGTTTTTTAAGTTCCTACAGCCTTGGGGGGGGGGCACCTGTGATGAAACAGCCCCTTCCGAGGGGAGTTTTGAGCAGGGAATATGGTGGGACCACACCTGGGCTCTTGAGAGAGGCCCACAGGTGGCTCATAGGGCACACATCACCTACCCCTGACATATGGGAAGTACTTTGGTCCTCTGAACTGAAAGCAGAGGTTGCACCATAGGTGTCAGCTGCTCACTACCAAAGCCACTCAAACGGAGAGGGCTTCAAGCAACTGATCAGCTCTCTGCCTGATGCATGTTGTACGCCTATGTCCATATTTTGACATCTCAGAAAATATGGGGGGTTCACCTGAGCCGTGTTTAGGTGTTCCCAAAAAAAGGGCAGTCAGAATGCCTGAAGCAGTATTATGAACTGAAAGCAGTGGCCTTCCTCCACTCTCACTCCCCACACATGGAGAGTTGACAGTCTGAAGATGAGTCTCTTGACTATAACCTGGCGTGGAGCCTCTCTGTGTGACTGGAGTCCCTGAAAAATCAGGATTTCTGATTACTGTGTGTAGAGGAGACTCGAGACTCGTCTCATCACAGTGTTGCTCTCCGCTCATGCAGAACAACAATGGAGGATGCTATCATTCTTCCTCTTCACATGTTTACATTTTTTAAAATATTTTTTTGGGGGGGGGGCTTGGAATGCCTGAATAATGCTTCCATCTCCTTATAACTCTGAACTGAAAGCAGTGGTTGCACCAGCCATGTTAATAAGTGCAGACCATACTGTAAATATTTGGTGTAAATGGGAGCAATACTGTGAAAACAATTGGAAATGGCTTAATTCTTAAGGCAGCTCTAGAAAGTTAATAGCAGCTACATAACTGCCATCAAATATCTGGCTAACAACTCCAAATAAATAAAGAAAATTAAGATGGGACCCCACTTCTTGGCTCACAAGTTCTAGAACACCTAAGTTATTCCTGTCCCCTATGAGGCTTTCTTGTGTGGTTAGTGTTTTCTCAAGTTCTCATTTTCTTCCTTCAGACACTCTGTCTCTTATTCTTCTTCTCAGTTGTCAGCCTTCCTGGCTACCTCACATGCTTTGTCTCTGCCACACCTCTTCCTTTTGACAGCCACTGTCCAGTCATTAGGCCCTGTTCCATTTTCATTTTCTCGTCTTTTCTGGTCCTTTACCCTCCCAGTCCTCTGTCTTGGCTTCGTTGTTCCTTCTGTTTCTCTTTCTCCATTCACTCTCTTCCCTTCAGGTAGCCTGTCGCTGTCATTCTTCTTCCTTAACTTTCCTACTTGCTGCACCCTCTAGTTCTGACCATGTTCGATATTTATCTCTGCCAGTTGTCCTGCCGACTGCATGGATTCCTGCTATTTTAGTTCTTGTGTGGTATCGCCCAAACTGACATCTCTCTTCTCTCTTGGAAACTGCACATAATTATTCTGCTGATTTAGTCACTCTGAGTGGTTGGAATGTTTGAGAACATTCCATCACTTCACAGCTGCTTAATCAAAGGGCCTTAAAATGGAGATGCTTACAAGTCTCATACACTTAATCAAGGTCCTTTTTAATATCAGTGAGTTCGAGTAACTACATGGCCTGTGACGTACAGTACTTTAGAAATACAGACACATGAAGGAATGAATTGAATGGTTCCGTTCAATTTACTTATAAAATGTGATTGATATTCTTGAGAAGTCTTTAGGCCAAGATTCAAACAGGATATTCATTTCTGTAATTTGACACTGCATGTGCTGATACGGGTTTTGAAAGTATCCTAAATTCTTACCAAAGTCAGATGTTTGTGTTCTGTAGAATAAGATTTATCCCAGAAATAAAATATATCTTCATGTGTTGTGTGGAAGGGTACATTAGAAGTCAAGGATTTGTATTATGTTTGCACAATATGTGTGTGAAATAGCATGAATTCTAATTTTTCCCTTTGTTCTTTTTCTTCCTTTTTTTTTTTTTTTTTTTTAGGGAAGCAGTAAGATGTCGGCTGCTCAGAAAGCTCTGGCCAAAGTTGACAAAAGTGGCATGAAAGCTATCTCTTCTTTCTTTAGTTCGAAAACTAAAGCAACAAAATGAGGGTTATTTTCAGTGCAGTAATGCTCTTGAATTCATCTGCTTTTTAATCTCCCTTCCCAGCTAACAACTTTAGTTAACTTAAAACTAAGACTTGTCATAAGTAGAATTATGTCCTTCCCATATGAGCCTTCATTAATACTATGAAACTTTATATGGTATGAAAGTAAAGTCAGGGCGACCTCCTGTAGTCCCCACTCTGGTAAAATAAATAAATAAAAATCAACTTTGATCATTCATTATTCTACTCAATGTACTCGCTCTGTTAGCATAGTTATGACAAGTCCCTCGTTGTAATATAATGCAAATACAATAAAAGCCTTTCTGAAATAAATGTCTGTGTTTCTTGTTTTCTTGAAGAATAGAGATCAAGGCAGTGCAGTGTGTTTCCTGTTTGTATCTTCTTTTTTTTTTTTTTGAAATTTTTTTTCCCTTTATTTTAAATTTAAACAAAAACATATAACATACAAACTAAAATACAATTTAACTGTGTTCCCCACCACCATATGCGGGACCTCTTGCCATAATCTTCCTCTTCCTTCTTCTTCTTCTTCTTCTTCCTCTTCTTCTATTGTCCTCTTCTCCAAAACTGCATTGATTCTTGATTTGGAGCTTTCCCTTTTCCTCTTATTAATACATATTCGAAAAATCTCCCCCATATATCATAAAAGTTATTTTTTTTCAACTCTCCTTTCTTAACCTTTAAGTTACAAGTTAATTTATCATTTATTGCTATATTCCATATTTCTTTATACCATTCTTCAATTTGCAATTCGACTTTTGATTTCCATTGCCTAGCTATAATCAATCTAGCTGCTGTTAATAAGTTGGTTATCAATTCTTTAGTCATTTTGTCATATTCCACATTCTCAAATATTGATAACAAAGCAATCTCAGCATTAAATTCTATATCTTTTTCACATATGTAGCTTAATTCTTTAAAAATTTGTTTCCAAAATCTTTGCACTTTTTCACATTCCCACCACATATGAAAGTATGTACCAATTTCCTTCTCACATTTCCAACAGACATTCGGATGATTGGCATTAATTTTATTTAATTTTGACGGTGTTAAATACCATCTTAAACTAAGTTTAAAAAAATTTTCCTTTATTCTTACTGACATAAATCTTAACACCCTCATTTTCCATATCATCCTCCATTCTTCTTCATTTATTCTTTTCCCAATATCTTGCTCCCACACTATTTTTAATCCTTCTTTCTCACTTTCCTCTTCCTCTAAATTAAGAAGAAGTAAGTAAATTTTGCTCACAGTACCTTTCACTGAGTCAGTCATCCGAATGTCCTCATATGACAATAACAATTGTTCGTATTTTGTATATTCTCTACCTTTATTATATTTATTTACCCATTCATTAGTCCATCTTTCTAATTGTATATAATTCAACCATGAAATGCTCCTATTCTGAAGAGTTTGTTTCATTTGATCTATCGATCTCATTTTATACAACCAATCTTTCAATCTAATCACTTTCTTTTCTTTAAATAGATCCACATATACTTTCATATTGGTAGGAAAATTTTCTATTTCTGTCACTAATCCAAGTGGGGAATATGATGAACATAAATTCTTTTTGCACTTATACCATATATTTAACAATGTCTTTAAAAATGGATTATTAATTTCCCTTATTTTATCTTTCTTAATTATACCAAATAAATATGTTTCTATATCTGCCTGTAATTCTGATGATTCCATCTCCCACCAAATTAGCCTTTCTGGATTATATATAATTTCCCCAATAAACCTCAATTGGTTAGCCAAATAATAATTTTTTATATTTGGTAAACCTATACCACCTTTTTGCTTTGTTCTATACCAATACTTTTTATTTATTCTAGATCTCTTCCCTTCATTACAGTATTTATTAATTATTCCTTGCCAAAATTTCAAATCATCCTCTGTTAACTGTATTGGTAGCATTCTAAATAAAAAATTAATTTTTGGTAAGATTTTCATTTTTATCAATGCAATCCTTCCAAACCAAGATAGCTTAAAGTTACTATATTCCTGTAATTTGTTTTTAATCACTTCCTTTAGTTTATTATAATTATATTCCTTTATTTTTTGAATATTTTTTGCTAGATCTATTCCTAAATATTTAATTGATTTGCATAATCTGAAATCATATTTTTCAACACACCTTTCTTGTTCTACTCTATTATGATTAAATAACATTAATTCAGATTTTTGCCAATTCACACATAATCCAGTTATTCTTCCAAATTTTTCTAAATGAGTTCTAATTTTATCTACGCATTCTAACGGATTTTTCACTGTCAACAAGGAATCATCAGCAAATAAATTAATCTTTATTTTATTCTTTTTCCCCATACCTTCGATTAAATCATCATTCCTTATTACATTTGCCAACATTTCAATAATCAAACAAAACAGAACTGGAGAAAGAGGGCAACCTTGTCTAGTGCCTCGGCCTAAAGCTATTTGTTCTGTAATCCCATCATTAACTATTACTACAGAGGTATTCCCCAGATATAGTTGATCTATTATCCCCCTAAATTTCTTTCCAAAACCCCAACCTTTTAACAAAATCTTTAATGTTGGCCATTCCACGCAATCAAATGCCTTAAATATATCTAATGATAAAATACCTGCCTTCAATTTGTCTTTTTCTATATTGTATAAAATATTCAATACCCTCCTAGTCAAATTTTCCATTTGTCTACCCTTTAAAAAACCATTCTGATCCTCTTTAATATATTTTATAATAAATTTATTAATTCTATTCGCAAGTATTGCAGTAAAAATCTTTGCATCTTGATTTAATAGTGAAATGGGTCTATATGAACTTGGGTCTGTTAAGTCTTTATTAGGCTTTGGGATAAGAGTTATTAATGAATGTTTCCAAGAATCTGGTATTCTCTCTCCTTCCAATATTTCATTATAGAGCACTTTTAACTTAGGGATCAATATTGGTTTAAAAGTTTTATAATATTCTGATCCTAAACCGTCAAAACCTGGAGTTTTACCATTTTTTAATTTATTAATAATCTCTATAATCTCTTCCTCTTTTATCTCTTTATCTAAATCCTTTTTATCATTCTCTGATAATTTACTCTTAACATTTTCTTTAATATAATTTTCTATATCTTCTTTCGATACACTATTACCTTTATACAAATTTTGATAGAATTCATGTATTATCTTTAGTTTTTCTTTCATTAAGCTACAATTCTTTCCCGTTTTGTCTTTAATCACTCCAATTATATTTTTTGCTCTTTTAGTTTGAACTAATCTAGCTAAAAGTTTTGAATTTTTATTACTGTATTCGAAAAAATTCCTCCTAGCGTATATCAAGTCTCTCTGGACCTTTTCTAGCTCTATACCTTCTAATTCCTTTCTTTTAGCTTGGATCTCAATTAATTTTTTGTTATCTCTATCCATAAAATATTTGCTTTCTAAATCCTTTAATGATTCTACAATTCTATTTATATTTTCTTCTCTCAATTTTTTTAATCTACAGGATTCTCTTATGGCGATTCCTCTCATGACTGCTTTCATAGTGTCCCATAACACTCCTATTTTATTCCCACCTGCTTCATTAAATGACCATATTTCCAACCATTCTTTCTTAACTTTATCCACAACCTCTGTATGTTGAAAAATATTGGAGTCCATTCTCCATCTTCTAGCTTCTCTATAGTCCTTCTTAACTTTCATCTCTAACACCATCAACGCATGATCTGTTATTTTTATCACATTAATATTTGTATCTACTACTTTTGAAATTAAGTTTTGTGAAATAAACATAAAATCTATTCTAGAATAACTATTATGTACAGAAGAATAATATGTAAACCTTCTTTCATCTCCCTTTAATTCTCTCCATATATCTTTCAAATCCGTAGTGTTTAATATCTTACTCAGGAGGGTACCTCTTTTATTCAACTCATCTTTTTTACATGTGGATTTATCTTTCACCTTATCCAGAACCATATTAAAATCTCCTGCCATAATCACATATCCTTTCCTAACCTTTTCCATTTCTTCAATCACAGTTCTATAAAATTCTCCTTGATTCATGTTTGGTGCATACACATTTACTAATGTATAATCTTCCTCCCCCATTTGACCTTGAATTATCAAATATCTACCATTACTATCTTTTATTACTTCTTTCATCACAAATTCACAATGTTTAGATATTAATATTGCTACCCCTCTAGATTTAGAGGTCCCAAATGCTTTTTCATATATATGGATATTTTGTAATTTCAATTCATTGACTCCATCCTTTAGTTGATGTGTCTCTTGTAAATAGATAATGTCAACTTTACTTTTCTTTAATAATAATTCTATCCTCCTTCTCTTTAACACAGACCCTAGGCCTTTCACATTTAAAGTCGCTACCCTTATGTTTTTCCCCATATCCGTTCCTTTCTCTGCCTCTTATGCGGTCCCTTTGTGCATCTCACATAACAAAAACAAAAACAAAAACAACTAAAAAAAATAAATTCACCAACCTCTAGTTTCCTATCCCTATCCTTCTTACCTACATATAAATTATTTTCCTCCCTCCCGTTTCCCCACGTCTCACTAATGTTCGGCGCGAGCTCTGGGAGGGGGGGAGACGTCACCCCCACCAGTCCGGACCCCAGCCAAACCCTCATCCCAATTTCACCCCACCTCATATTTTTATCTATATATATACTCAAATGCCTTCCCTCCTAACTTTTAACATCTCTTCTTCTTTCTACCACCCAAGTCTAATCAGGTAATCCAAAACAACAATGAGAAAAAAAAATAAAAATAAAAAAGGAAAAGAAAAAAAAATATGAAAAAGAAAAAAAATTTAAAAAAATTAAAAAAAATTTAAAAAGATCTTATTAATATTATAAAAATTTTTTTAATATTATAATAAAATAAGCAGAAAAAAAAAAGAAAAAAAAATCCCAACCCTCATTACAAAAAGAAAAATCAAAAATCAAAAAGAAAAAAGAAAAAAAGGAAAAAAAGGGAGGGTAAAGGAGAAAGAAAAAAAAAAAAAAAAATTCTTCCGACATCCAGTAACGCCCAGTAATCTCTTCCAATTAAAGTATCTTCTCTCAAAAAATCTTCTCTTTCGGACTACCAGTCTTTACAAAGCTACTTGCTTGCTTGTCCCTTCACTCTCATCTTCTTGCCAAAGTCCCCAGGCTTTCATCAAATCCTTCCCATCTTCAAAGGAGTAGATTTTATGTAGGGTTCCATCCTTCCATATTTTCAAAAAGACAGGGTGGCCCCAGTTGTATCTCTTGCCGTTCTTAATTAAAATTGAAGTGATGGGCTTCATTGTTCTTCTCCACTGGCTGGTTTCGGGGCTTACATCCTGATAGATCTGAACTGAATTTGATCTATAAACTAGCAATTCAGGCTTTTCTTTAATGACCCTAAGAAACTGTTCTTTCTTCATATAGTTAAAAAATCTTAGTATTATGGGTCTTCTGGTTTTCTTTGGGTTCCCCACAAAATGTACTCTCTCAATATCTTCCTCAGCCACATGTTGGGATTTCATAACAGAATTAATCCAGTCCATCACTTCCCCCCTCAAATCCTTTTCTTTCTCATGTTCAAAATTCATTATTTTGATATTATTACGTCTTGAATTATCTTCTAAATAGATAACCTTTTTCTGAAGGTCATCAATCACTTGGTGCCGTTTTGATGCCACGCTCTGGAAATCTTCCAGCTGTTGCAACCTGCCTTCTGTTTTGCCTAAACTTGTCTTAATATCTGTCAATTCTCCCTGCAGTTTTTGTATATCTTGTCCCATCTGTTGGTTCCCTCTTATTAAAATGTCCATTTTAGAGAGTACCTGTCCAAGTTGTCCTTCCATTCCTTTCACGGAAGAGGCAAGCTCTGAAACTTTTTTTTCCATGTTGATTTCAGGAAGGAGGGGCTCCCCCTCTTCCAGCCTTTTTAAACGGGCGATACGCTCGACACTATTATCTGATGGTTTATGGGGTTGTCCACGAACCCAGCTCCTGATTTTATCTCTGCCTTTTCGCATGTATAGACCAAGCTAAGCAAAGATTTATAGCTCAAGGAGTCAAGCCGTGTTTAACAGGCCGTTTTCTGCCTCTCTAGCAGCCTCCGTCTTCTCAGGCAAAAACGAAAGTACTTTCTTCAGATAGATAACAGCATGTTTACACTTCAAAAAGTGTTTCTATCTTTGCCTAAAGCTTTCATCAGAAGTTTAATCGCTATTTACTCACATTTCAGGCAGGGAGAAGGACATTTATCATCCTTTTTAGATTCCAGGGTGAAGAGATGAAAATTCAGCCGTACATTGCCATTCTAGCGGAAGTGACGTCTCTCCTGTTTGTATCTTCAAAACACTATCAGATTTTCATTGGTTTATATGCTTCTGTGTATGGTACCTCCAATTATCCAATTGCTAATGTATAATATAATGTTCTTTCTCTAATCATGTTCTGAGTGCTTCCAAATAATCAGGACAGATCTGTAGGACTTCGGTTTGAAGCAGTGGTTCCCAACCTTGGGTAACCCAGGTGTTCTTGGACTGCAACGACCAGACACCCCGACTCTGCCTAGCACAGTTATTGGTGAATTGCAGTCCAAGAGCCCATGGATTACCCAAGGTTGGGAAGCACTTGATTTAAAGAGAAGCAATACATTTTAAATATAAAGGAACTGTCATATTAGCCTGAGAGACAAAAATACAACAATTTTATTGGATGCAACTTTTGTGATATATATGAGGCTTTACTCAACACTCCAGATGTGCTGGATCACAACGTTCATCATCCAGTTTCCATGATGGGACTTGGAGTCCAAGACTTCTGGAGAATGCCATCTAAGGGAAAGCTGATACACAGATAAGCAAGCTTAAGTTACTCAGAGTTCCTGATTACACAGAATGGAAATGTAGTCTCAGCAAGTAGGTGGATGGTGGTGGCAGTATTCAAAAGTGGTTACAGGCTGTTGTGACAATTGAATTCTTAGGTCATTACAGTAGTCTATGTATATAGATATGTGAGTGACCCTGTAGTTTTGTTTTATGTTGAGAAACATTAAAAGTCCACTGCCAGTTGATTTGGGTTATAGTACATAAAATAACCCTTTGTAAAACTTGTGTGAATCCGAAATGATCAAATACTGGTAGGTTAGTAAAATTGTCAGGAAAGATATGGACACCCCTCATGTGTAATGGCAAGAGAAGCCAGGAACAGTGCTTTTAAAATGAATAAACTGTGTCAAAGGTAAAATATACTAGAGATGTTGTGTAACAATCCTTATAGCTGTGCTCCTTTTTCCTTTCACTAGATGTCAGTACGTCACCAGAGGAAGAGATGAAAGGGATAAAATGAAATTCGGATGCCTTGTTTTAATATGGAATGTTCCTAAAACCATTCAAAAGAAATGTAACTTGTATTGTAAGAATCAGTTATCCAGGTGAGACGGGATGGGGAGGAAGATCATATTTCCCTTCTATTGTATGGCAGGAATCTTTGGCTTAAAGTACTAGACTTTTGGTCTGCTAAACATTTTCCTCTTTTTCCATCGAAATTCTTGAGTCCTCTATTTCACCTACTTGCTTCTGCTTGATGCTGGCAAACCATTATGGATAATGCTGTTGAATCTCTCCTTCTATGTAATTTTTTTACAAAGCAACAAAGACTCTTGTGCCACCTTAAAGATGAGCAGACCATTTGGTAGAAGTATTCATAGACGGTAGCCAACTCCATCAAAAGCATTTGATGAAGTGGACTGAAGTCCGTGTATGTTTATACCAAATGTAACATTTTTGTCTTTCAGATACCAAAAGACTGTTGGTTATTTTTGCTGCAACAGATAAACAGTTACTTACCCTTGGAGAAAGAGAGAGAGATTAAGCATAGGGATTGCATTTGTGGTAGGAAAAGCAGAAGGATCATACATGCCCAAGTGAACCTGCCCATGTGATGATATTTTCAGAGATAAGGCAGGCAGCAACTAGAGAAGGAACCTTTTTAGAGGTGGCCCCTCTGGCTGTGGAATATTCTCTACAGATACTTCTTTTGTGCCTTCTATTCTATAGAAGGTGGCCTTGGAAGGACTGGGCCACCGGGACAGATGAGCGGCGAGCAAGAGGTGAGCGGTGAGCGAAGCTCCGCCTCCTGTCAGCGCACTCCTCTTAGGTTCTAATGCCGCTGCTGATCTGACAGGAGGCGGAGCTTCACTCCCTGCTCCCCTCCTGCTTCTGCTAGATCAGCTGTGCCTGTGGTATTAGAATCTAAGAGGAGCCAGCGCTCCTCTTAGGTTCTAAGCCGCTGCTGATCTAACAGGCGGTGGAGCTTCAATTGCAGCTCACCTCCTGCTCACCACAAATACCCCACCCCCGGTCCTTGGGAGAATGATCTTCAGCTAAACCGGTCCCTGGTGTCAAAAAGGTTGGGGACCACTGCTCTATAGCACCAAGTACTGTAACAGGTGATTTTATTCTCAGGCTTTTAATGGATTATTAGATTTTTCTTATTTCTCATGATTCTTGCAGTTTGTTCTGCTTGTTTTATTATCGTCTTTGATTTTTAAATATTGTTGTATTAATGTTACATGTTCAAACTTTTAAAGTTTTTTATTGGTTGAACGGTCAATTTTTAAAAACAAACACTCTGAGTATGACAAAGGATCTCCTTGCACCAGAAGTAGGCACTTGTCTCCTTGTGCACTGCACACACCTTGTATCTCCCGTGTTTCCTCAAGGCGGAGGTTTTGTCATAGTGGACATATTGCACTTTCTTTCAGGACTCAAATCCCAGCATGATCTGTTTGGAGAAAGCAGCGATCCTCAGTAACTTTTCACTTTCCCTCCATGCCTAGCAAACTCCAGTGTAAAATTTGCTTCATCCCCTAAACTGCCTTCAAAATGTAATGAATTCAGATAACATTGAGATAGTTATTCTTACTTAATCTATAAATGTTTCAGTGTCATTTAACCATTTAAATACCGTTTCCCCGAAAATAAGACCTAACCTGAAAATAAGCCCTAGTATGATTTTTCAGGATGCTCGTAATATAAGCCCTAGTTGAGTGAAACCCCGCCCTCCACTATTGTGCAGCAACCAGAAGAAGATGACATGACTGTATTTGAATAAATGTAGATTGTTGTACATGAAAAAATTAAAACATCCCCTGAAAAAAAGCCCTAATGCATTTTTTGGAGCAAAAATTAATATAAGGCCCTGTCTTATTTTCAGGAAAACATGGTAGTGACATTTAAAATCATAATTAAATAGGAACTGGGTTTTTAATATTTTTTCTCCCACGTTCAGCCTCTTCCCCTTGCCTTGCTTTTTTTGTGGAACTGTGTCTTTGGTTAATTTTGTGTGTATCCTTTGGCAGCTTTTTATCCACCCTCTCCTTTGACTTGAAGGATATTTAGGAAGGGGTTGAACAGCAGGTCCCCTGTTTTCCTCTCCACCTGAGAGACTTCACTAGGTAGAGATGGAACACCTGGGGACTGGCTGAAAGGAATATGAGGCAAATCCAGGTTTTAGGGAGGAAAACTTTTTTTATGTATATATTTTATGGTGTGGGTCTGCGTTTCTTGCTGGTTAATCTGTATGCTTAATGAGATGTAAATTAAAATCATTCCACTTCAAAGTATGCATCTACCTTTCTTCACGCATCTGATTTGGAGAGGTAATACAGATAGGGAGAAATTGAGGGGTTGGGATGGACAGGCTGAGTCAGGCCAGCTCATACGTTGCATTCCATAATTTTCTACCTACATGTGTATTTCCATTGCTCTGAGGTGCAACTACTTCCAGCAAACAAAATATGAGAAGCAGGAATACTTCCAAAGTCCACACTTTCAGTCGGAATGGCTGAAAATTAAAGTCATTGTTGAGAGTTGAAACACGTGAAGAATCAAATTTGAATCCAAGACCTCTGTGGGCAACTCAGAGCCTGCAAACCAGGAGTATGTGACATGTCAGCCACATGAGGTCTCCCCTGCCATTTTTCTGTTTACGCTGAATTTTGTGAAAATATGAAAAAGAGCACATTTCCACACTTTTGGAAGGCAGCTGCAGTCTCTGAAACCTCTTGGGAGTGTGATTATCCTGTAAAACAACTTGCTTGTTCCCTGCATGCCTTGTTCTGGCACAAAAACACACTTCTTTCTACACTGGAAGTTAAAACAATCTTGTCCCCATTCTTGTGTCATGCCACCTTACAGCAGTGGCAGGACGGATTGAAATGAGGCTCTGACCCATCAAAACTGCCCACTTCTGCTGTAAGGAATTAGTGGTGCCGGTTCTGAGTCTAACTGCAGCATGAAAAAAATTCAATCTCATTTCGCCATGTGCTGTAATCATTGTGAAACTCAGCCTCTCCACTTGCAGTCAAATAAAGGAAACCCAACAATGTGTTTACAGGTGAAGTCATTTTAATTAGTGTCAAGAGTGGTTAAGTGGAAATCGAACTCCCTCACACCTTTTATGCAACAGAATACTAAAAAGACCTGAGATGCTTTTTTGAGCAAGCCAGTGTGGTGTAGTAGACAGACTGATGTGCTTGAGAGACCCAGGTACAAATCTGTGCTTGGCTATGGAAACTCAATTGCGGGGTGGGGAGGCAGGTTAGCAATAGTGAAACCACTCCTTAAATATCTCACATACTTTGAAAACCCTCTTGGGGTCACCATAAGTCAAAAGGGACTTGACAGCGCACAATACATATATGCTTGTTTTGCCATCAACAAAAACCAAGAATCATGAACAGAACACTGCAGTCCTAGATATGGGTTTTGTAGTACTTGTTTTTCAGAGTTCCACAGGTGTTCCAGTCAGCCTGGGAGCCAGCTCTTGTGTCAATTCAGAGGAGAAAGAACCAAGGTCACATCTCAAGACAGATAAACACTGAATTCCATTCTAATTGCTTTCCAGCCTGGGAACAGGAGACCGGATAGTTGAAACTTGTGAACAAAGGACTGTATGCTGATTGGATACCATCAAGAAGCAGAGACTTTAAGTAATGGAAAGTGGGAAGAGGAGGAGGAGGTGACAGGTTTAGAGCCTTCCTTAATTGATTAGAAGACTTAGCAATGGTTACTTAGAATAGCATGGTAATTAAATAGTAAAATCATAAGTTAGTTAATCATTTTGTTGTTTGTGGGAAAGACTTGCAGGAGCTTACTCTATGCTTAGATACTTCGCATTTAACAGTATAATTTGTATCTTTCTGTATGTCTTTTGTTTTATAACTTTTTACTCTTTTTAAATAAACCTTTTATATTTTACCCAAGTGTGATTCTTGGGGGCAAGGGTGTGAGTGCCTAAAGAAAGTGCATTAGCCACGAAGGCTATTTTTGTTCTTTGGGTGTCCTACCTGCCAAGAGTATTTAATCCCAAATAAGGGAGGAATTGGAAGTCTAGGGTTAGAAGTTTGCCCATAGTTGCCCACTCACGCACCATCTATGTCTCACCCAGCCTAGGGAATTAAGGGTGGTGGATGATGGGAACTAGAGTCATGGCACCTTCCCCTAGTGGAATGACCCCTTTAAGGAGGCTCATTCTCGAAAATACTTAATTAGGCAAAAAGTCTCAGAGAATACAGTGAGACTGACTTATAAGAAAATTTGCCTTGGACTGTATTATGCAAACTTAAATGAATGTTGGTGTGTTGTTTGTTCTCAGAATCTTACTATCTTGTATTTTCTGATGTTATGGGTGCTATTTTTATTGTGCATCAGTAACATGGTGGAACTCATTTCAGAAACGTCCAAGCATGGCCTTTTGGCCCACAGAGATTCAAGCTAATGTTTTGTGTGTTTAGCCCAAGGGATTCATTTATTTGGTGTGTGGATTCACAAGATAAGGCGCAGAGGCACATTCTTCTCCCCGGGATACACTGTCCCTGTCACAGCTGGCACAAACTCTGTGGTGGTTCTTTGGGACTAATTGTAATAAAGCTTCAATTTTTCCCCCCTCAGGTGAAAGTTTTCCATGTGCCCTCAGCAGTCCTAGGAGCCCTGGTCAGAGAAACAAGACTAGGCAGGTGCAAATTAAGAGAGACATCCAGCAATAAGCCTTTTAAAGGAATGATTTTTAAAAGGATTTTTAAAAAGAAACACCTTTTCCCACTGCTTCTGAGCCTCCTATTGTATTTGCCAAAGGCTAGCACCCTCTGCCTGCAGTCCACAGATACCTGAATGCCCAGAAACTAAAAAGCAGTCCAAGGAGAGAAGAATATCCTTAAGGCCAAAGACAACCTGGCAGCTCTAGCTGTGGTTCTCCATTTTGTTCCTGTTACTCTGCTCATGATCATGTCAAGAAATCATAGATCCAGATGATCAGGTGGCTTCTGGGAAACATGGCTACAAACAATTGCCACATTTTAGATGTATTTCTTATCGAGTGACAAAAACAGCATCAAGATCATGTAGAAGTGAGCCGCCTTGCAAAGGTAAGAACACCCATGCCAAGCAGCAAGGTTGGTGCAATCCTACGTATGTTTACTTAGAAGCAAGTACCACTAGGGACGTGGTGGCGCTGCAGGTTAAACTGCAGAAGCCTCTGTGCTGCAAGGTCAGAAGACCAGCCGTCGTAAGATCGAATCCACACGACGGAGTGAGCTCCCGTCGTTTGTCCCAGCTCCTGCCAACCTAGCAGTTCGAAAGCATGTAAAAATGTGAGTAGATAAATAGGTACCACCTTGGTGGGAAGGTAACGGCGTTCCGTGTCTAGTCGTGCTGGCCACGTGACCACGGAAACTGTCTTTGGACAAAACGCTGGCTCTATGGCTTGGAAACGGGGATGAGCACCGCGCCCTAGAGTCGGACACGACTGGACTAAATGTCAAGGGGAACCTTTACCTTTACCACTAGCTCAGTGGAAATTGCTTAAACATTATCAGGATCACAAAGCTTGTGACTAGTCAAAACCTGCAAGAATGTTTTGTACCTTACTGAGACCAAGAAGTAATACTGTGTGAGCTCCTTTCTCAGATATTGTTTTGCCTCTGATAGTTATTAAACTGTGTGTCTAGCAACTGTTACAATAGTTTTGACAAAAGGATTCCCATTGAAATGAATTGACTTACTGCATGCAAGTAACATAAATTATATCAATACTAAGATGTCTACTTGTCGGAAGCAAACATTGGATTTAGCCCAATGTATCGCAGCTGTGGTCTCCCTCTGGGGTGCTTTCCCTGCACTAATTCTCCATACAGGAGATCTTTTGGAATCCGACCATCAGTCATTCTCACGACATGCCCAAGCCAATGTAGACGTCACTGTTTCAGTAATGTATACATGCTAAAAATTCCAGCTCGTTCTAGGACTACTCTATTTGGAACTTTGTCCTGCCAGGTGATACCAAAAATGCGTCGGAGACAACACATATGGAACGTGTTCAACTTCTTCTCCTGCCGTACACAAAGGGTCCAGGACTCACTGCAGTACAGGAGTGTACTCAAGACACAGGCTCTATAGACCTGGATCTTGGTATATGCCGTCAGCTTCTTATTAAGCCATACTCTCTTTGTGAGTCTAGAGAACATGGTAGCTGCTTTGCCAATGTGTTTATCCAGCTCGACATCTAGAGAGAGGGTGTCAGAGATCATTGAGCCAAGGTACACGAAATCATGAACAACCTCCAATTCTTGTGTAGAGATGGTAATAGAGGGAGGTGAGTCCACGCCCTGGCCCATGACTTGTGTTTTCTTCAGGCTGATTGTTAATCCAAAATCTTGGCAGGCCTTACTAAAACGATTCATAAGTTGTTGGAGGTCTTCAGCAGAATGGGCAACAACAGCTGCATCATCGGCGAAGAGGAAGTCCCGCATGCATTTCAGCTGGACTTTGGTCTTCGCTCTCAATCTAGAGAGATTAAAGAGCTTTCCATCTGATCTAGTCTGGAGACTGGAATTATAACAGTAACTAATTATTTTCGAAAGGTAACTCTGCATGCAACCATTACAACAAATAGCTATTGATCTTTTCTTCTCTAGTTTGTCTAATCTCCTTTTTAAACCATGTCAGTTAGAGGCTTTGACTACACCCTATGGGAGTGAGCTCTATAGGCAGAGTACATGAGGTATTTTTTAAATTTTGTTTTGTGAATTTATTTCATCTACAGGCTCCAAATTTCAATACAAGAAAATCATTTTTTAAATTTTGTTTTGCTAATTTATTTCATCTACAGACTGTGAATTTCAATACAAGAAAATCTTTCTTCTATTCCCTTCTCCAAACCAGCGTTTTAAAATTCTATCATGCTTGCCATTATACTCTTACTGACAGCTCCTTCCTGAAGCCATTTTGCTGTGAGTTAAATTTTGGTCACCTCCTTGGCTTTTAAATGCCCACTGAACAATTATGAGAAACATCTACAGCGAAGTCAGAGTGAATCTCAGCAGAGCACAAAACCAGAATGCCCAATGCTGAAGCAAAACTAAAATACTCAGAGTATTCCCCAGAGTATGTAACCATTAGGGGCTCCTAATGTTTCATGATAGTTCAGTAAATCTAGAGTGAAAAGTTCCTCAGGAAAGCACAGGTATCAGGAAATGTCCCTTATACTGATGTTAAATTGTACAAGGTATTCAAATAATGTCAGCTATTTTAAGTGAATATATGAGTTTCTGAGGGACGTGGTGGCGCTGCGGGTTAAACCGCAGAAGCCTCTGTGCTGCAAGGTCAGAAGACCAGCAGTCGTAAGATCGAATCCACGCGACGGAGTGAGCTCCCATCGCTTATCCCAGCTCCTGCCAACCTAGCAGTTCAAAAGCATGCAAATGTGAGTAGATAAATAGGTACCACCTCGGTGGGAAGGTAATGGCGTTCCATGTCTAGTCGCGCTGGCCACGTGACCACGGAAACTTGTCTTCGGACAAACACTGGCTCTATGGCTTGGAAACGGGGATGAGCACCGCACCCTAGAGTCGGACACAACTGGGCAATTGTCAAGGGGAACCTTTACCTTTACCTATGAGTTTCTGAGGTCTTATTTGCTGGGTGATTGTCAGTGTATTTCCAGAGACAGATCAAGCTGCTGGTTTTGTTAAATTAGAAAGTCTTAAGTGGCTTGGGGGCAAGACATTCCTGGACCATGTTCTTATAGCACTACTTTAGGTAGAATGTTGCTTGGGAGAATTCTGGATGTTGTAGTAAAAAAAAAAACTTTCCTAGCTCTGTTCTGGCAACACATAGTGAGGCCCCAGGGAAAAACACCAAGGTGTTCAGCAACAGTGGTATGAGCTGTGTAGCCCATCTTGCACCCTCGAACTATCCTCGTGTATAATGAAAGATACAGTCCCACTTAGCAGTGTTAAAGCAGGATTCAGATCTTATTCTAGCCCTGTTCAATCCTTCTTATCTTTGCACAGAGTTAATTCAAAAAGAGTATTCTATTTATTTATTTATTTATTTATTTATTTATTTATTTATTTATTTATTTATTTATTTATTTATTCCTTCCTTCCTTCCTTCCTTCCTTCCTTCCTTCCTTCCTTCCTTCCTTCCTTCCTTCCTTCAATTTGTATCCTGCTCCCATTAGTATCACAGCACTACTCTGGGCGGGTTACAACACGTATAATAGAAAACAGAAATAAAATAGGGACATTAAAACCAGCAAGAATAATCCTAATTTTCCAGCGTTCCAACTCACATACAGAACCCCGACATCTAGTGGAGCTACTGTGAGAAGCCCTCTGCCTGGGCACAGTCTTAACAGTTGTTAATATTTTTTTAAAGTGCCGTGTTTGTAAAACCGTGTCTATTTCATTAAAAGAAAGGCCACCAAGCAAAAGTATTCCTATGGCTTGTTATTTGTAAAGCACCTAACATTGCACTGGCTGCTGAACAAACAAAAACAAGAGAGGACTACTATACCTCCCCTGAACACACCTGAGAACATCTGGGTTTGGGTGCAAAGCAGGTTCAGGTCTGGTTAGTACTTGGATGGGAGACAGCAAAGCAAGCAAGAATCCTGCCTAAAACCTGAGCAAGTTGCATCCAGTCACAACTAACAATCTTCGGCTACATTGGGCTGGACAATCTCCCGAGGTGCAGGGGCTGCACACACCCTGTCCCCTGGACCTTGCAGTCTTGCACCTACAATGCCACCTCTCCACACCATATTTTGATGTACCTGTGCTTGTTTTTTTATTTTGGTAAACTGAAAAGCCCTCTTGCACCCTCTAGTGCCTGCAATGGTTTTGCAATGAGATGCTAGAGATCCCTCAAAGCTTGGCAAAATTTTTCTTTTTGTTTCAACTTATATTTGTTGTTTAGTCGTTAAGTCGTGTCCAACTCTTCGTGACCCCATGGACCAGAGCACGCCAGGCCCTCCTGTCTTCCACTGCCTCCCGGAGTTGGGTCAAATTCATGTTGGTAGCTTCGATGACACTGTCCAACCATCTCGTCCTCTGTCGTCCCCTTCTCTTGCCTTCACACTTTCCGAACATCAGGGTCTTTTCCAGGGAGTCTTCTCTTCTCATGAGATGGCCAAAGTATTGGAGCCTCAGCTTCAGGATCTGTCCTTCCAGTGAGCACTCAGGGTTGATTTCCTTCAGAATGGATAGGTTTGTTCTCTTTGCAGTCCAGGGGACTCTCAAGAGTCTCCTCCAGCACCACAATTCAAAAGCATCAATTCTTTGGCGGTCAGCCTTCTTTATGGTCCAGCTCTCACTTCCATACATCGCTACAGGAAAAACCATAGCTTTGACTATGTGGACCTTTGTCGGCAAGGTGATGTCTCTGCTTTTTAAGATGCTGTCTAGGTTTGTCATCGCTTTCCTCCCAAGAAGCCCTCCCCCATAGTGCTAGAGCACTCTCTGGATGGTTTACAACTTAATTATGCAGGATACTCATTAACCTCATTCCCATCCCCCTGTGAGCTGGTACTCATTTTACCAACCTCAGAAGGATGGAAGGCTGAGTCAGCCTTGAGCCAACTACCTGAACCCATTGGGATCAAACTCGGGTTATGAGCAGAGGCTTGACTTCAGTATTGCAATTTAACCACTGCACCATGGGGCTCTAAAATTGCCCCCAAGAACCTAGAGGGAACTTTCTAAGACTAAAATTTTGAAAGTATGTTATTTTAAAAGACTTGTGGGGTTCCTGGGGGCCACAGGGATGTGGGGGTACACTGGGGGCCACTGGGGAGCCACATGTTGCTGTTCCCATGGACTAGATGACACAATGGGTTGACACTGTGTTAAGCAGCTTCCTGTGTTCTGGTGAGAATGGAAGGGAATAAAAAGAACAGCAAGGGAAGGCAGCACTCACTCAGAATCCTTTATCCCCTGACCATGGCTGCTCATTGTGCACAAGCTGTGGTGTTTGGCAGGGAGAGGTGTGGAGTTCTGTGAGCACTTTTCTGCCTGGTGCGTTGAGATGGTCATTCAACCAGTAGGAACTCTCTGAATAACATCCATTTGATTTTTGCTTCATATTACTGAAAGCAGTACTTTGGATAATTACTGTGCACAGTCCTGCTGAGACAGAGTCAGCAAAGGGCCAGAATAAACTTGAATACAAAGGTTACAAATGCAAAAAAAGAATGCCACCATTAAGTTCCAGCCAAAATCCATCCATTGAAGCCACACAACCTCCAAACTACACAAAAAGAGTACTTGTTGTCTACTATGGATGTCACTATAATACATCTTTTGTCCTTTATTCATACCAGAGCGTTGCACAATTTAAAATTATGGATGTATATGAAATACAGGTAACATTAAACACAAATTAAAATGTTAAGATAAATTAAATTATTTTTGACCAGAAGCGGACTACTTCAATTATCTTGGCTGTTTGCTAGATCTTCTCTTGTACGTGCGATGGGGCATAAATTGCATGCACACAAGTGCTGCAATATATAACAGACAACTTTAAGAATAGGCAACCTGCTCTAACAGTTGCTTACAGATATGATAATAACCTGCCTGTTGGCAAGACGGTATTCTTTCAGAAATCCAAAGGCAAAACATACATGGTACTTTGTCGTGTCCTTGGCTTCAAATCTAATTTGAGTTCATTTCACTTGGTTCCATCTCCTTCCAGCATTCTATGAAGAGTAAACAACATTGCCCTGTGGAAATGTTCTTTGAATTTACACATAATCCTGTCACCACTTCAGTTTTTCTATAATAAAACATCTTTCAGCCTTTCAACACAATCAGAAAAAACACACACGTACATTTCCCCTTGTAACAGCCTGATCCAAAGTCAACGGATCAGCATAATACGCTGGCAATCAACTGTGGCTCAGGTTACTGTCAAGATTCGAAAAGCTGGATAGGCCCACTGGAAACAACTTCCCGGTGTATTTTAAACTGTTGTACAACTGGCCTCCAAACTTCTTTTGAAGCACCTCCATTTCGGATGCTGGTGGTTAGGATCTACTGAAGAAAAAATAGCCTAAAGCCCTCTTCTGCATTTCTGAACTACTGTGTATGACAATGTTATATTTCCACTCTACGTGTTAATGTGCCTTTTTTTGTTCCATGTCAAAGCAATGAAAAGATGGCCTATAAATACTGTTAATAAATAAACATTTTGGGCTCTTGGAACAGGTTTGTTGGTTCGTCTTGAGATCCGTGACTCTTGGCCACACATACTGGAGGGTGCAGATAAACCTACAGCTATTTTATATATATGGCATTATTTATGTTGCAGGGAGAGATGAGAAAGTATACAAAATCTAAAAGATAGCAATTGTCAGGTAGAAGTGAGTTATCAATGTTTAGCAGGCTTTATTTAAAAGGTCCACAAGGAAATTGCAAAATCCAATTTGTTCTTTGCTATTTAATAACAACAACAATAGAGACCTGGATGGGATGCCTTGATGAGTATTCCTGCATTATGGTTGTTAGGCGGGTTAGCAGGTGGTCATGGACGAAAAGTAAAAAAATGATATAAACAAAGTTCACAAAATGGCATAACTGCAGGGCAAATGCTGTTGCCTAGTTCATCTCTCACAGCATCTCAGGAAACGTCCGACATATTCTACCATATTCTATATGGCAAGGTAATCAGAAACAAATATGCTTTTGTTTGTGCATGAGAGGGAATGCGACACTGTTTTCAGCCTGCAGAATATTTCACTGACAGTGTAACATCCCTGCTACTGAATGGAAATCTCAAGTGAAGACAGGGGAGCTATAGACAGTACATCAAATAAATAACTACTACTGCAGATCTAGTATGCAAAACGACGCTGTGCAGTAAGGTTCTTAATTTGTTAGCCTACCCTCTCAAGGAGGGGGTGTTTCTATGTGAAACACCCCTTGGGGTTTCACACTTGAGGTGTTTTACATGATTTACAGATCAGTGTTGTTGTTTGGGGTACATTTTGGGTTTAAATTTCCAAGTATTGAAGGCTCCTTCCACAGCTTTTGGGAGATATATTGGATATCTTTCTATTTTCTTTCTGGAGATAATTGTTCTTCCTTGGCTATTTCCTTCCGATTGCAGCGTTTTTTGTCTTTGCTCGTGGGGCAGCATCCTGGGAATATCTCCGAGGTGCTCGAAGAATCCAGTTGGAATGTAAGCTGTGCTCTCTTGAGCTAGTAACCACTGAAACAAAAGAACAAGGTTAAGAGAGTACCACACCACCAGCAACCACCAGGTAAAATATTAACACCATAGCACTCTTTTCAAAGAATTTTACAGGTCATTTTCCTGGCACAATACCAGGGCAGAAGGATGATTCAGTCTGACAATGAAAATTTAAAGCAAGAGCAAGCAAACATTAAAATTAAAAGCTGCACCTTCCTTCCTTCCTTCCTTCCTTCCTTCCTTCCTTCCTTCCTTCCTTCCTTCCTTCCTTCCTTCCTTCCTTCCTTCCTTCCTTCCTTCCTTCCTTCCTTCCTTCCTTCCTTCCTTCCTTCCTTCCTTCCTTCCAGAAGTTGTCACAATTCTAAATGGACTACAGATAGAAGACTACCAGCTGCAACTTTGGGCGGGGGGGCGGGGGCGGGGGCGGGGGAGATAATGCAATGCTGGGAAAACAATGCTGTTCAATTCCTGCCAGATGTGCAGTTTCTAATGGTAAAGGATTTCTGCCCCAACAAAAAATTGCAGATGAAGCAAGCAAGACCCATAACAGAGAAATGTCCTGATTCCTCTTTAGGGTCCTGGGCCCCCACTGGAAGTTCCAATGTTGGCTGGAAGAATCTTCTGTCCCAAGTACAGTTGGTGTCCAGATGCGTGGTATTATTCAGCTAATGCAGAATAATATTTCCAAAGCTCCTTTGTGTTTTAATAACGTATGTGGGTATGTGACCATTCTGAAAGAGCAGATACCTAAATGCACCTTTAAAAAAGAGAGAGTCCTAATTGGACTTGAAAGTTGTATAAATAATGAAGTGATCTGGCTATATATTTACCCATCTCTGCATTTTAACTTGAAGTCAAGTGTCATAGATACTCGTCTGTACTCTCTTTTTTTAAAAAACAGACTCCAATGTACATAACAAGAAGTATCCAGGGTGTTAAATGTAGTGCCCTGATAGAAATACAAGCATTATTATTTTTTACAAGCTAGTCTTCTTTCCCTTTTGAATAACTTCTAACACGCGTCATCCTTTTTTCTGACAGTACTGTGTTACATTTAAGTATGTAAGGTAGTTCGTGATTCTGAAGTCACTGTCTGAAAAGTCATCCTACATCCAGATTTGTTATATCTGAGGGTCTAATCTTAAAGTGGCTTCAGTGTAGCATGATTTCCTTTTCTTTCATTTATTTTATTTCAGAAAGGAACAGAGTGATAAATAGCCATAGCATTGATCTGTGGTCTATCAAAATCTCTCTGGGAGATGTCAGATCTGTACTTACCATCAAAATCTACATCTGCATGTGGATGATCCCTCACAAATATTTTTCGATGCCTCTCTGCATCAAGTTCTGCAATGATTGAGTCAAAATAAGCAATCGCCTCAGTTATCTCGGCATTAAACTGCGAGACTTTTCTTTCTGTTGAGATCTGTTGAATAAAATAAAACCACAGTAGTTTAACTACAGATAAATTAACAGTATTAAATAATGTAAAACATGGGTCTCTTGAAAGATGAAAAATTTTGGAAGTAGAATTGCCCATGCTGTTTGGTACAAACCCTCTTTGATAATTAACTCAGCCAGTCTTTAAATCTTTTGCTGCTGATTTATATTTGGGCTGTATTTTAAATTTATTCATTTGTATTTGGGTGTAATGTTTTAGTTTTAGCTTCAGTTTTAGCTTTCTGGAAAGCAGCCTCAGGGGCCAGATGTGGGTCAAGTTCAGAAACAAACAAACAGAAACTAAATGCCCCACCTCACATGTGAGGATAAAATGCAGGGGAGGAGAGTCACAGATGCTTGTTTGAGCCCATCAGAGGCAAGGTAAGTTGCAAATGTAACAATGAATCAAAACAAAATAAAACAAAAACCTTAGGGGATGATTCAGTCCACACCATATGTGAAACATACTCATTGCATTCGTAAAAGAGGGTGACAGAGTGGTGGTGGGTAGTGAAAGAGTGAACTAAAGAGTGTGTGTGGAGAATATTGTTTTTATTCCATTTTTTATTGTTAGCCGCCCAGAGTAGACTTCGGTCTAGATGGGCGGGGTATAAATTTAATAAATAAATAAAGAGGGGCATCATATTCACCTTTATCCAGTAGTGTCATGTTGGGCATAAAGGGTTTGGGGTCTAAGTAATGAAGAGGCCACACAATTGGGAATTTGGCGCAGTTGTAGCACTTCAAAACTCAATTAGACATCATTGCAGAAGTGTCAGGTTTCAACTCATCTGATAGCATGCTTGTGAAATAAGGGCTAGTTCTGGATAAAGTATTAGAGTGATTACCATGACTGGAAACAGATGAGTCAATTGTATCAAACTGAAGCTTAGGATACATATATTTGCAAAAGTTAATCAATTTATCAAAATTAATGGGGACCAGAGACATCTCTTTTACACAGCTTGCTGTTAATCACACTTCCTTAGCCATATGGCTGCTAAGTGGCATAGTTTAATTTTTTTTAAAAAATTAGACTTCTGCAGTTGATTCAGCTGCTGAGAAACTCTTCACTTTCAATTACTCTCAGTTATTTTTTTAAACTATGTAACTGGAGTGATCAGGAGGGATCTACAGACAATGAAAGTCAGTCTTATCAAAATGCTTGCCCGCTTCTGATGAGTGGGTTTGAGAGAGAAGTGAACAGGGCTCTCTTTCTAGATGAGAGTATATGTGAGTAGTTGTGAGGGAAAATGTTGTGTAGTAGTCTGACAGTCAAACTTCGACCTGGGTAGTCTTGGTTTTTGTCTTCAGAGAGGCATAAGATCTTGGCCAGCCACACTTTCAGAATATGGCCTTCCTCACAGATCTGTTTTGAGGATAAAATGAGGACAGGAGGTTTTGCCACATTTTGCACCTTGAACTTGTTAAAGGAAAGGCAGACTATAAACATAATGAGTAAATAAATAAAGAATGGTGTGAATGGATGTGGAAGAGAAACCAAGTGGGAAATGGACTGCAATAAAATCTTACAAATAACCAAAAACATGCCATCATTTTTTTTTTCAGATTCTCTCTTCATGTGCTCTCCTTGTTATTAACTTCTCTAAATAATGATTTCTTAATCATGGAGTGCAGTTTTTCCCTACCTTGGATGATTGCACAGGAGGAGGTGGGGCTGGTGGCTTTTTTCTGGCGTTGGAAGACTTTGTAGGCAAAGGAGAAATTTGAGATGTCCTGTCTATAGACTTCAGATCTTTGATGCTCTCGATGTATTTTTTCCTCAAAGCGAGCAAATCCTGCAAATACTGCAAACAGTCGTGCGTCTTTGAGTACATCCATGCCCTTTCTTCTTCCTTCACCTGGAGGCAAGCAACTGAACCTAGACTGGTGGTGCTTTTGCTCTTTTTCAGTGATTCAGTGAGTTTAGGTTCCTCGCCTCCAAGAACATACATAGAAGTGCTACGTATCAACCGTACAGCAGAGCCATCACAAGTAGGGATTCCATCCGATAGACTCCTCCTGCAGGAACTGGGATGAAATATGGAGTGTATCTTTCTGAACATTGTGCAGTTTCTTCTTCACCCCATCCATGTAGCTTTCATCCTCATTTAGCACTCCATTTTAGTGCAGGATCCTTGCCTATAGAAGCCTTGTCACAGAAATCCACTTTGCAGTTACAACCTAGTGTACTGGTGATCCAGTCTTCTTCAGTTTTGTATCTTCAATTATTTCAGACCATTCTCAATTGTGAAATAATGCACATTTCCTCAGTGGTCTCCTTCTTTACAACACCAACATTTATATTCACCTTACGGCTGCACAGCTGATTGCCTTCCTTGTGCTGACCATGGTACTGAACGGCTCTTAGGAAAGAAGAATGAAGTCAAAGTACATTTTGTGATGAGGGTAACTGGAGATGATTCAGTAGAGCTGATAATTTCATAAGATTAAATTAAAAGATGACAACAAACCGGGATCCCCCCAGCATTTCTACCACTTGCCTCTACATTAGATAAGCCCATTGCAGAAGCAAGCAGCAGTTCAACTGCTGTTTGAAAAGATTAGGTTCTCTCTACTATGGCAACAGAGAGATGGTTACAGCTATCTGATAACAGGCCTTTGTTAAGAAGAAACCGAACTAGGCTATCAAGATCCATTACAGGCATTTGCAAAAGTATAAGCATGGGAAGCTGGACATCAAATAAAATGATGGCCCTAGACACACTTGCCTAATAAACTGTGGTGGGTGGAATTTATTTATTAACACCTTCAGCTGAACATATTCTCAAGATTAAAACAAAGAGATTCCAGCAGCTCTCATGGATGGATCTGTAAACTCTGGATACTGCAAACAATCCCAGTAGACTTTCTGCTCTATACATATGTAAGGAGACCCCGACAACCTTGCCCTTCTGATTCTTCCTGCCATCTTACAAATGTGACAGGCTGTTAGGAGGAACAAAGACAGAAAAAGGAAACTCTCCCCTACCATTTTTATCCCCCCCCCCCACTGCCCTCATGGATCACATTTCGATGCCGTTTGGGCAAATGTGGATATCACTTACACTTCAGAGGTTTCCAAGAAGCATGCAGTGTAATTGCTCTGCATGGTCTAAGTCTTTATCTAAACTTGGTTCAAGTATGAGTGAGATTTAGAATCCTTGTGACCTTGAGATGAGGACATGCACTGATTTGAACGGTCCATATCTTGATCCAGACATAGTAGCTGGTAAAGAGCCAGATGTGTCTGAGTGTCAACAGAACACAACCCACTCCAAAGGAAAGAAATGCCTCTTGGAACATGATGTCGCTTTTCATAATTTCTGCCTCAGTGTTTTATTCTAGGATATTCTTTCCTCCCTCCAAATAAAGGGTTGTATCCATTCTCCCCCATAGCTAGTAAAATATGCACTCCCAAACTCCGCCCCCCCCCCAGACATTTACATCTCAGAAAACTAGCAAATAAAAACCTTTGGAGTTGCTCACTAAAAATGCAGAGATATGCAAGCGAGGCCTAGGAGATTCTTGGAAAAAGCACAGCTCCTGGGGTTTCTTTTCCCATAATTGAGAAAATTCTCCCATAATTCTCCCATCAAAGGCATTTTTATTTTGCCATCACCCAGACATCCCACTCAGTTTATTGCAAGAGAAATAGTGAGTTGTAGAGGACAGAGTCCTTGTCTAGGAAGAGCCAGGTTGGAGTCTCCCTTGACCCATGAAACTCACTGCATGTCATTGGATAACCAGCAATGGACACTGCCTTCAGACAAAGGTGGAAAAATGGGCCAAATATGGGGGATATGTGTTATTCCATGGCAACTACATGGCAGAGCAAGGAGCCTCTGTTAACCCACTGGGTTGGAAGAATGCTACAACAGATCCTTCATATCCCTTTTGGCATCTGTAGGGTTAAAAAGATGTTCAGTGCTGTGAACTGAGGTAAGGGGAAATAAAAAATAATACAGTAGAATTTGCTGCTGGTACCAAAAGAGAAGGGGAGTGACAACCGAATTCCCCCAATAATGTACAAGACCTTCCAGGACACTTGAACCACTGAGAGAGGACTAAGAATGAGTCACCAATGCAATCTGTGAATATACCACTTTACAGCTACTCCATCATCCTCATCTGTGGAGTTACATGGTGAGGAGAAAGACTTGCACTGCTGTTTACAGAACCATTCTGCCTTCTGGAATATTCTTATTTTTCTCTTACTCTGCCTAGTTTACTAAACTTTATGGAAATATTACCGTATTTTTCCGTGTATAAAATGACACTTTTTCCTTAAATAATTTGAGAAAAAAATTGAGGGTCGTTTTATACACGGAAGGCAGCTGTTTACCACTGCCTTTTGCGAAGGCACGGGGCTTAGCAAAAAGGAAGGGGAGGCGTTTCTCCCTTCCTTTTTGCTAAGCTCCGTGCCTTCTCAAAAGGCAAAGAAAAGCGGCAGTCACTTTGACAGCTGTTTTCCTTGCTTTTTTCGAAGGCATGGGGCTTAGCAAAAAGGGAGCCCTTTGATTCCTGCTTTTTCTAATTTGGGGTTAGAAAAGGGGGGGTCGTCTTATACATTGGGGTGTCTTATAAATGGAAAAATACGGTATTACATGTTATGACTGAGTGTTTGTGCATTCCTAGAAGGGTGAATGCTGTATGGGTTTTGGGTGGAGAGGACACACTTATTATACCTGTTTCCCCTGCCTTTTTTCTTCTTTTTAACTTCTGGTCTAGTGGTGCAGATACAGTAGTACCTCGGTTTATAAACGCCTCAGTTAACATAATTTTCGGTTTACAAACGGAAATCCATTGAAAATAATGCCTCGGTTTACATTTTGTTTGTTTGTTTGTTTCGGTTTACAAAGAAAGTTTCCCCAGGATGCATTGTGCCTGGAGGTTTATAGCGCCGCCCCCGTTCCAATGGCAATCCGCATTCCGGTTTACAAATTTTTTGCTTTACATAATGTTCTGTAGAACGCATTAATTTTGTTAACCGAGGTATGCCTGTATCAGCCACTGCCTGCTGGCCTTATTGCAATAGGAGGCCCAGGGAAGCCAGACTCTTTTTACTACCCACAATCTAATAGGTTTTCCTCCTCCCTTCCCACTGTTTCTTCTTCTTCTTTTACTCACTGGGGTGGTGATACCAACAGGAGCACTGGGGTGGGAGTGGGGATAGGAGTTGAGTAACTTTAAATGCTAGAATTTTACCAGAACCAGATTCAGGGACAGGAGGCAACCGGGCAGTAGAGGCATGCTGCTTTCTTCCTTTGGTGGCCCAAGCCCAAAGACAACTTGGGAGGTGCCTGGACTGCATACCTTAGAATCAGGCAACTGGCACCTCATTAATTAGTCACAATTTGCCACTGCAACTTAAGAGATTTCACTTACACAAGTTAAGTTTTCCGTGAGATTCTGGCCTCAGGGTTTAAAGTCGACCATGACAGCCAAACTGATGCTGCTGCACAGCACACATAGGTCATCGCTGTTTGCATCCTGCCCCAAACCAATTAGTTCATTCATTCAAATTATAACTATTCCATTAATGCAAACACTATCCTGTGTGGTCTACACCAGGTTAAAACTCACAAACCCTCAATACACAATAACATGTGAGTGGGTTCAACTTTGGGAAAACCCCATTCCCTTTCTTGTTCCCCCAAAAGTGGAGACAGGCCTTCTTCATAAATGTTTCTTTTATTTTCAAACACCGGAGAACCATGAACAACAACTTCAGTTGGACCAACGGTTCCCTCAGTGTCCCTGCATTCAACATAACAGTCCCTTAACTCGGGCGTCACAAGACAGTTCATCATTGGGGGGTTCACTCCAAACCATTCGTGATCTGTGGGTTTTCTCGTGGGCTTCCTCAGACTGGGACATATGGTAACAGGGATGCCGAGCCCACTCTCCCTCTGTGGGCGTCTCTGGATGCAACATCACCACCGGTTTGGCCCCCTTCTTCCATTGATCTTCCTTCTTGGGATAGACATATACCGTCCCTTCCACTGGTTCTGCTTCCCCCAGCGGCACTGCCAATCCTTCCTTTCTTTGCTTTTTCAGCTCTTCTCCCTCTTTTCCTGTTTTACTCCCCTCAGGTCTCGCGTTGTGATATTGCTGTCTCTTTTCTATTTCCTCTAGGGGCAGTTTCATCTTAACACGCTCTCCTGTCCAGGGGTCTTCCATTTCTAACCAACCCCATCCTAGAGGAATGTCTTCTTCCTTCACCTCCGTTCCTTTCTTTTTCTCCTCCTCCTTTTCTACCTCCGTCTCCCAGTCTAGCTCTCTTTTCCCTTCTTCCTGCTTCTCAGCCCCTGTCACCAGATATCCCTCTACTATTGGCTCCTCCCCTTTCCCGCTCTCCTCCTCTCACTTTTCTTTCCCGCTCTTTTTCTCCTCTACTCTCAGTTGGGTCACTGCTGGTCTCAACCTATACACTGTCTCATATCCCTCTGTTGTGGGCGCTGGAGGGGACGGCTCACACTCCTCTTTTCTGTTGGGAAGTGGTCCCTCCTCACATAACAAAAATACTATTAAAAATAATGCAACATATAATAATTAGACCATATATGTAACTATTTTTTAAAAAAACCTAAAATTGAATAAACCATTTAAAAAAAATTATTATTAAGAGTACTCAGGAAATTCAGTTATTAAATGGGAATGTTTAATGCTTCCAATGTTGTTCCTCCCCTATAATCCCTGTAGCAGTGCCGTGGCAGGGTTTTCCCCCACTCCAGCAAGGCTCCCCCAACCCAAAAGAAGCTTCCATTTTTCTGTGTCAATGTCAAGGCCCTGTAGGACACAGTAACATTGCAAGGTTGTGGAGGGCCCTGGACTGCAGTCTTTTTAAAAAATGCCATGTCCAACAGCTTGCTTTTATTCCTCCTGGTGCAAGAAAATAAGGAACAGAATATCGGATCAAGGGCAAGTGGCTCCACAGGAAACACTGAGATTTTTCTCATCAGCAAGCAGCGACACACCTGTATGGATAATTTCCAAAGGAGAGTCTATATTGGTCTGCAACAGCAAAACAAAGACCTGAACCAATTCTTAGTCCCAAACACCATTAGTTAGTTATGTACTGTCAAGTTGGAACTGACCTATCGCAACTTTAATAGGGCTTTAAAGGTAAGTGAGATATTTTAGTGGTTTGCCCCAGTGAGTTTTCATGGCTGAGTGGGGATTTGAACCCTGGTCCCCAGAGAGTCCTAATCTGTCACTCTAGGCCAATCCACCCACAGAATCAATGGAAGTGTTGGTGTGCCAAGTCCTTCTTGGTTTCAGTAGGTCTACTCCAGTTGGGACTAACAACAACTGGATTTGGGCCAAGGATGCCCTCCACGCTTAAAGAGAAACACACATTTATTACTGCAGGAGCTTTTGTGGACTTCCATCAGCTGCCAGGAGCATCATCCAGAATGGCCGGCAAATGGATCCTGCCCCCCCATGCAGGACAGGACTTCAGAGGGCGAGCTCAGAAGGAAATTGAAGGCAGAAACTACGGACAGCGACGCGGCCCCGTTTTCCCATCGCTTGCTGATGCCGTGACCATCCTGGCAAGACGTAAGCCAATTAGCACCCATGTAGGGCGCCCAGAAACCCTGATCCCGATCCAAACCTCTGGTGAAGCAAAAGAAAAGACAATACATCTTTCTGCCCCCCTCCGCCCCGCATGCCAGCCTAGAGGTCCCTCTGCGGGACCCCCACCCCCCCCCCCCCATCCCCGGCCTGTTTCCCACTTTAGCGCTACAAGCGCGGCCCGGACTTCAGTCAGCGCTGCGGCCGCAGAAGCGCAGCCTCGGGAAAAAGAGCCGCCTGAAGCCAACATCCCACCGGCGCGGGAGTTCTGGATCGGGGGGAAAAAAAAACGCCGGATGGCTTAAGGGCGCTCAAGCAAAGCTTCCATCGGAAGGCAGGACTTCGCGCCCAGGCGGAGGGCAGGGCAGGGCAGGGCAAGGCAGTCCCGCCCCTCTCGCCGGCTCGCTCCAGTCACCCTCCCGAGAGCGCCCCGCACGAAGCAGCGCCATGCATCGGAAGCGGAGCGGCCGCGGCCAAGACCAGGGCGCCGATTCGGGAGCCGAGACCGGCGGGTGAGTCGCTTCTTCCCCGCCCCAGGCTCGATCTGCCCGGGGATCGCCGCGCAGAGGGCAGGCGGAGTGCGCCCCACCTCTCTGGGGAAGGCTTCTCCCTCCCCGCCTGCCCCTGATTCTGCCGGCCGGCGCTTCGGGGACTGCGCTTTTTCTCCCCTTGGGTCCCTATCCTTCCTCTCCCCCCCCCCCCCGCCGCACACCCACCCACACCGATGCGAAAAGGGACCACGGGTCTTCTGGAACGGCGTGCTAACCAGCCGGGTCGAGCAAACCTGGGCGTAACACGCTTCCGATTGGGATGGGGGTTGCTAAAGAGTTCCCCTCCCTCCGCCGCCTCCTTTCTCCCAGCAGCTCTCTCCTTAAACAGTTTGCCCCCCACGTCTCCCAATCCCCGCGAAGGAGGTGCGGGGGCTCCGCTTGCGCGCATTTGCAGGTTCCCTCGCGGGTCCCAAAAGTCAGGGCAGCGACGAGGAGCTGCACCTGAGCTGCAAGTGGCTTCTAAGGCATCGGAAAGTTGCGCGCATGCGTGGGGGAAATCGAGAGGCAAGAAAACAAATAAGGGAACTTGAAAAGAAAAATGTTATATCGTGGTTTTTTAGCTGGGCACTTCTTGCGCGGTTTCTGTGCAACTCTCTAGAAACGACAATGGCGTCTTGTGACGCCCTTAAGACTAACAGGTTCTGATTGCTTTCTGGGCCTGGGGCCCAATTCGTTAAATGCATCTATAAATATAATAAGATAGGTGCTTTTTCGGTACCCAAAACTAACAAAGTTATTACATTTTTATGCAGAGCTAGACTATATTTAAAAAGAGGTTGTTTTCCAGACACACTGCTTTGTGTCTCGGGAGTGCATTTGCAGGAAACATTTTCCATTCGTGCAAACTGGGTTAGCTTTTTTTCAAATGAATCCCCACTTAAGCCCATTTGGCAAGTGGAGGAGGAGAGAAACGACCAAAATGTAACAGAGGATGGCACAGAACAGTAGTGTAGGTCCTGGTTGTGGGGAAGAGGCCCTGGTACTCTGATTTTAGTGAGTGGAAGAACTCTTCTGCCGGTCTACTGTTGGACTTAAAACAGGGATGCTTGTAGAATAAACTTTATTGCTAATATTCTTATACAGACTGTTTAAGGAAGGAAAAGTTTGTGTACCGATTGCTGTAAGAAAGTGTGCCAAAATGCTTTGAGGCAAAATTCTCTTGTCTGTTAAAGAAAAAAAAGTTTCACAAAGAAAGGTCTGAGGAGAGAAATATCCTAAAGAGCACAGAATTGCCCAGTCTTCCTCGGGATAAAAATGATATACTAAAAACATGGTCCTTTCCATGTGTGCTGGATAGGAAGTCCTGGTGAATTCAGTGGGACTTGCTCCCAGGTAAGTGAGTAGAGGATCACAGGCGTAAACATTGCTTTCACTTTGCACCTACCGTTTGTGTGGGATGTTAGCCTCCTTGTGTCCTTTTAAGGAGAATGGTGAGGTGAGAATATTTTAAATAAACGTAAGCTTGCCCACTCTTTGGCTGTCCTTATAACCTCAGTACAAATTTTGGAACCCTCTGATCACTAGATTACGTTTACATAATACTGAGGACTTGCCCTGATCACTGGAGGCAAGAAAAGGTTTCCACCTTTTAGGAAATGTTCAATGAGCAGGAATTTGCCAGATCCCTTTCTGAGGGGTGGGCAACATAGCAAAACAGCAGGCACCTAGAATCGTCACAGTCAGTGTAGTTCTTTTTGTGCGTGAAACATGAAAATCCAACTACATGCATCCAACACTGAAATACAATGTCATCGGAATACCTTGAAGTCTTAAGAGTTATTTTAAATTCCATCTTGGTATCTCTGGTACATCTTCTCCTTTGAATGTAGAATGTTTTATGGAACCTGGTGTGTCACATGCTCAGGCCTCGGTGTACCTTTCCCAGCCCACATGTGACCAACCCTTACCTTCGGAGGTGGCGAGGGCTCCAGTGCAGGAGGCTTTCAAGAGAAGATTGGGCGACCATCGGTTACATCTGCTTTGATTTGGATTCCTGCCTTGATCAGGGGGTCAGACTCGATGCCTTTATAAGTCCCTTCCAATGCCATTGTTCTATGACCCGCAGTTGTGTGGAGACAGTCTGCACGGATATCTGTATGTAGTATGCACTAATGTGTCTGTCTGTGCACCAGAACGTACGGCGTCTTCTGCTGGTTGTACATGTGCACAGTATAGACTCCAGTGACTAAGGCTGTACATTTGTAAAATGGCTTACATTTCTCATTTTGAATCCAGAAGCTGATGACGTTATGAACCAAAAGAGGTTACTAGTTCTACGTGTAGTAGTCATTTAAAACATGTGTATGTGGGAGTCCTGTATCTTCAGGGGGAGAAGTGAGGCTTGACATATATAGGCAGACTCTGCTCTGCAGATTTTAGTCATACACAATCTGATTGTGATTTCCTAATTCAGGTTCCTCTTATGCAGGCAGTTCAGAATAGTGGTCTCCATCCAATTTCTTTGAAGAAGATCAAAGACATTGCTTCAGATTAGTTAATACTGTGCCCTTGATTGATCATCACCACCCAGCATAACTGATGATCACCACCCAGCTCATCCAATGATAGTTTATTCTTCTTTTATTTGTTTGTTACATGTTTACCTCCCTTTTCCTGCAAGGGACACTCAAATGTTACACATAGTGTTCCCGTCCTATTTTATTCTTGCACAAATGATCTGAGGTAGGTTTCGGTCCACAATCACTGTGTACATTTCATGGCTGAGTGTGGATTTGAACCCAGGGTCCTGAGCACTGCTTTGGCTCTGTAACCATAACAACGTAACCTGATCCACATTGTTCCTCGGTCTCTTGTGAAGAGCAACCCTGCTAAACGTATGTTTTTCTACTGCAGGTCGGAATACAGCTGTGTGTCGTCTTCTAGCAGTAAGTATGCTTTATTTTAAAAATTGGTGCTGATGGGGTTGGTTACATAATGATGTTACAGCGGCCTATTGGCAGCTTTGGGAATGGACATTTTGAAAGTCGAAATGTGAGGAGAAAGACTGGATAGGTAGAAGGGTCCACCTGAAGTGAGAATCTGTACCTTTTCTTCTTCTTCTTTAAATGAAGTACTGTGTATCTTAAGAGGTCGAGAAAGACAGTGGCTGACAGGAGAGTAAGAACAGACTGGGGAGGGAGGAGATGTGGGGAGTCCATTAAAGTCCTGACGTTGCCTGAAAAGGAGGAAAATTCAATACCCGTTCAGTGTGGCTTTCAAGTGGTTAAGAATCATTCTTTGAAAAGTTACTTGATTGGACTGCCTCTCCCAGGATCCCACGCTGGCTGTGGAATTCTGGGAATCATCGTCCCCCCAAAAAAGTAATTCTTTGAGGCTCTGGTTAAGCAGCTTCAGGCCAGTTTAGGCAACCTGGCAGCACAAAGCATTACAGAATACTTTCCCCCCACCCAACACCTGCTCCATTTTCTTCGACAAGAAGTTGACATTTCACTTTATGGAAAATATCCAGCGCTAAATCTGTCCAGTCCCATGGAGCAGCTATCCCTCACTTGGAAACACGGTGGCTGCTGGTGTGCTGGGCACGTGTAGTTTGGAGGACTCTTGAGTGCATCTGTGTAGTCCTCTGATCCTGGAGATTTGCTACATTCCCCTAGATTTCAAAAAGCATGCAAAGCCCAGCTGTAAGGTGCCCAGAATCCTCTGTCCCTGGTGGGAGGGCTTTCTCTTGGCTCCACTGGTCTTGGAAGGAGGGCTCTCTTCCATGGCCACTTCCAAATTTCAGAACTCTCTGTTAAGGGAGACCAGATTCCCCTTCTGTGTTGCCCTTCTCTAGCAATCAAAGATCTTTTTATTTAGGTAGATGTTTGCCATGCAAGCTAGTCTGACTAACTGTGACTCTCAAGGGCATTAAGTAGAGAGAAATCCTTCTCCCCATCATCTGCATCTGCACCCTTTTTACTAGAAATACCAGTAATTAATCTTGGGGGGCCTAGCACATAAATCATGCACTCTACAGCTACCTTCCATGTGTTTTTCTATTTACACTGTGAATAGCATGCACCAGAAAGAAATAATTTGGTATACATTTTCAGTGTATGCATTTTTTCCTTTTTTTCCTAATAATTATTTTCTCAGTATATTTTTATTTTATGTTTTTACTATAAGGATGTGGTTGTGAGGATTGGGTATCTCTCCAAGTGTATTTTTACACTTTGAATTTATGGATGCTTTCTTTGTTTTTGTTTTTTTGTATTTTGGGTTTTTGAACTTCTCTTTAAAAAAAATCCATAAACGGTTGTGACACCTGTCAAAGTAGTTACATCTTTGAGAGTAAAACACAAAAAGACAATCTAACTTGAGGCTTTATCATTGACCTACATGCAGCAAATGAAGACACTGGAGCTGCAGTTCTGAGTTCAGAGCATGGATGTGAGAAGGACCCATCCCAGTTCCCTCTTTGAAAGTGCCCCAATAGCCTAAGGGCTCTCTTGGCCATGGCAGAAGGATCCACTGCTTCAAACAGATAGTAAGGTACAAGCAGCCTGTGTCCAGTGGCTGTGAAAATAGCATGCAGGGTTTGGGGAAAGTCCCTTTCCTGGGCTGAAAATTGGTGGAGTGAAGATTCTTGGTGGCATAGTTCTGCTGGACTGTGCTGTTGAACTGATACTTGTTCACTCACAGGCATCTGTTGAGCAGCAGTATTGCTTGCTCAATGAGACATTGGCTACCAGTCTTGTGTAGGTTCCATGCAAGCGTAGTTGCTTACACAACTATGTGCAAGCGTTGTGCAAGTGTAGTGACCGTTGGTGTGAGGCTTTGGACTATAACTCCCATAATCCTCTAGACACCATGGAGGATTTTCCAACCTCTACTACTATGCCAGCCTATCCCAACAGCAAGCCAGCCCTTGCCTGTAATGTGCCCATGGCTCCAGGCTTCCACCTAGCATCTGGCCAACCTCAGACAGACATGTGCACACCCAGTCAACACCCTGCGAACACACACACACACACACAGAGCCAGGACACAGGTGCACCAGCAAAGGGAGAAAATCTGTAATTAAGCAGTTAAACTCATGGTAACGTGGTTGCATACAAAAGGAAAAGAGAAGGTTATAATGGCTTCTGGTACTTCATGTTTCGTGGCTACATAACGTAGTTAAGGAATCTGTTGACAATCTGCCAGGTTGCCAACCCATAGGGAGCAACGATGAAGTATCTCTGTGCTCATATTGGTGTGATCTCTTCTTTGTTCATGTCAGAAGCACCATAGTACAATTAATAAATATAGTAGAGCATTCGGGGCAACTGACATCACGTCTTCCATGGTACATGTTGATGGGCACTGAGTACATGGAAATAGGTCTGGCATTGCCTGTTCTTCTGTACATTCAGAAAGGACTGAGTTGGTGTGAAACACCCGTTTACTTAGGTTCACTTTGGTTCTGTCAACTTCTCTCCATTCAGAGGTGGATTTCTGCCATTTTCTACCATCCCCTCAGTGGCCATTTCCATCCTGTGCAGTTATACTATGACAGATGAAGCTGGTTTTCAACTTAGTTCCAAAGTGTAAGGCATATTTTTCACTGTTCCCCTGCTTCTTTCTTCAGTTTGTCAGCCTGAAGGTTAAAAATGTCAATTCAAACTGGGAAGAATTTGCAAAACCCGCATACCCAGTGAGGTATTGCTGTAGTCTGTTTTGATCCTGCAGGCTGACAAGAGACGTATACGTATGTGACACACCAAAGGCAAGACTCCCTTGTCATAAGCTTATGGTAAACTGGTGAATGATTTAAAATGACAGGCCAGTCTCTCACTGCACACAATGTGTGTGTGTGTGGGGGGGGGGGGGTGGTATATTTTCTCTTTAAAAAACCCTCCTAGTGTTTTGAGCAAAAGGAAGTGACTAGTTTGACCAGCTTGCCTGTTTGTGGAAGTTTGACCAGTTCATCAGTGTGGACGTTTGCTTTCGATTGACTGCTTCTTGAGAGGCTTGGCCCCTTGGCACCCCAGATGCCTTGTTGGTGAGGGTTTCCATGGCCTCCCTCTCCCGCGGGCGCTTTCTTGCACAGCAACAATCTCCACATGCAAGAAGTTCCCTGCGGAGAGGGATCCTCACACTGTCCAAAGCTATGCTTCCGAATTTTCCAGTGCTTCAGTCATATTGCCTTTTTAAAAGCTGCTTTTGTTATACAAATATAGACTCTGGAGGAGCAGAATGAAAGGCGTCAGGAATGGCGCAGTGGGCTTTGAAAGAGGCAGGTCAGTACTGTGGCACTTCCCACAGGATTAGCCCTCACTCCAAGGAGCCTGATCCAACTGCAGGCTCTTGGCTTTCCTTTGGCGGCAGTTTGCCAGAAAGCAGGTGGAACTGAGCCAGCTTTAGAAGCAGCAACGTAAGTTCCCCCCACCCAACTCCTTTTATTTGAAGAGAAACTGAAAGAAAAGCTTCCTTCAATTGCACACGAGCAATTCATCTTCTCTAAGAGACGAACCCCGTACTTACCCTGTTACAGTGCTAGAAGAGCTGATGTCCTGCCAAGGAGAAGAAAACACACTCCGTAGTCAGAGCATAGTTTGCTAGACATTTTGGCATTGCTTCAGGGGAGATGTATTGACACTGTTGGTGTTTACCTCAGAACTAACTATTGCTTTGCTTTCGATCCCAATATTTTTGTATATTTCTGTATATTTATATATTTTAGATGTTTTATTGGTGGCTGGTCTTTTGACCGTAATAAAGTTTTATCTAAGAAAACACACAAGTAGAAACGTACACATTAGGGTGTTGCAAGACAGGCATGCCTTTAGCATCCCTGGAAACAACCAACGCCCAGCAAAGCAGGAAGTTGTGTCAGAGATAACATCCAACTGCATTTGGAGGGAGCTACTGGACTCACAATGATGGACGAGCTCTCAGCGTACGTCCCAGCATTGCCAGAAGTCACTTCTTTAGATGGCAATTCCTAAAATCCCACGGCTAGCACAGCCAATGCTCATGCTGGCTGGGGAATGGATTCTGGAAATGGTAGTCCAGCAGATAAACTTCTCCAAGTGCTTGGCATCACAAAAGGCACGCAACATGCAAGAGGGTATCCAATCCCTTCAGCTCCAGTGGCACAGCTAGGAATCACTTTGCCTGGCATTCCAAATGTTGCCGTCCAGAATCTCCTGGAGGCAGGGGTTCAAATCCTTTTGTGCTCCTCACAGCTGCAGTTCTGGAGGGTGGCATCTGGAGGGGAAGAAAGAAAAGAGGGACACAATTCATCACTCACATGACATTTTGGTCAAGAGACCTATGGTTGGCACACCCCACTCAGTTTAATTTGGTTCACTATTATTACAGTCCATGACCAGCAAAAGACATTGAACATCATACAGATTGAATTTATAAGACAGTTACAACACTAATACAAAGGAAAAAAGAGACAAAGGAAAATTATAGCTTAAAATCATTACCCAATAAATCTTTATGTATCTTGCATGCAGCTGCAAGAAATTTCAGGCTGTTGGGACAAAGTTTCATGCCACACCCGGAGAGGGAAGGCGCTTTAAGTTGGCAAGGGGAAGCAGAAGCACACAGAAAGTAAGGGACACAAACACATCACTGCAGTGGTGTGCGATTTGACAGTTATAAATTGTCACAAGGTTAAACATACCAAGACCACATTCAAGATGGTGGGGTTTTAAAAAATATATTTATGTGCAACATAAGCAGTTGCATGCTTTTCTCTTGCTGTCCTAAAAGTCTGTGTGCATTCTATGCTAAAAGTGGGTGGGATCCTTTGTTCTTCCAACTTACTCAGCAAGTAACAAATAAATAATCTGCATGGGAACATCCAAGAATCAGGAATTAGACAGTGATTGGTTTGTTATTTTTTTAAAAAATTTTTGGAATTACAACATTCTATTTTCATCCAAACCTGACATATGTAGTCATGTAAACTAACTAAGAAAAACAATCATAAAGGTAGAAGTAGGCCCTAATGGAGACCGTAATGGACCTCAACATTGACCAGAAACAATTTAATTACACTTGACACATATGGGTTCCTTAGTCCAATGATTTCTTACCTTGGACCCTCCAATGTTGGTACTGGACTACAACGTCCAGAGTCCCTTACCATTGGCCATGCTGGTTGTAAATGTTCATAGTCGTAGTCCACCCAAGGACACCCAGTTGAGAACCTCTATACTAGGCTATAGACATTTATAACAGCAGACAGGGACTGAGCTCTCTTTTTAAAGATTTTGGTTTTTCACAGATGGCATGGTACTGATTTATGTTCTTTTCTGAAATATATGTTGTATTTTTCCCTACAACAAAATTGCAAAAGACCAGAAATAACATTTTAAAAAACAATTTTCTGCTGTTTCTCCCTCCTTTGTCCAGGTGAATTTTCTGTGGAGGACGTACCAGATCCTTTTCTTGTTAGCGTACACATCATCGCAAATCCAGGAGAATCCACTCTTCTCCAGCAAGCCATTGATCACCTGTTGGCATGGATCCATCCAGACCTCCAGCTTTTCCGAGTTTCGGAGAGGCGGGTGCCGAGGAGGCCACAGAAGAGTGGCAGGGGTATCACGTCTCAGCCAGCCCTAGCTGTCATTCTCTTCCTTCAAGAAGACTATGACGAAGAGCCCATCCTGCAGCTCCATGAATCGTTTCAAAGGCCACCCTGGCACTACCACCACACCGAGCGTGTGCACGGCAACGTCCTCCCTTACATGCCAGGCAGCCAGGATTTCTTCATCTTGACCCCAGAGACGCCTTTGTGGGCCATCCGGCCAGTGCATTATGGGAAGGAAATCGTACGCTTCACCATCTACTGCAGGCATGAAAACTTTGCCGGTACTATGAGGTTCTATGAGTTGATTTTGAAAAGGCGAGCTCATCAGCAGAAGGCAGATTTCTGTGTGTTTCCTGTCTATTCCAATGTGGACCTAGATATTCAGTTCTCTTTAAAAAGGCTCCCGCGAGGCCATGTGCCGAGGCCTACAGAGTCGGCAGTGCTGGAGTTCCGTGTGAAAGACATCCAGCAACTTGTGCCACTTTTGCCCAATCCTTGCAGCCCCATCAGCGAAGGCAGATGGCAAACGGAAGATCTAGATGGCAATAAGCTCCTTCTGCAGGTATTTGCTAATATCTCTGTATCTCCATGTGTTGCAAATCAGAAAGTCAGAAAACATTGGTCTTTACTGCCTTCACAGTCTCTCTTCTTGAAAGTGGGGTATTAAAACTATCTTGGTAAACAGAGATCCTGAGATTTTACAAAACCCAAGAGAGAACATCAGTTTCCCTACTGGGACAGATGACATTCTTATGAAGGGTTTATCCAAGACTCACTTTTGCTTTTCATGTCTCGTGCCTTGGAGTGAATTGGGAAGGAAGAGAAGACCAGATAAATTCCTCACCATGGAGGAAGTGCAGGGAAGTGCTGTAAAAATAGTTACATGTGTAGAATTGGCTGGATTACGCATAACTGTGAAAACATGAGCTTTTGTCTGGTTTTAAGCAACTACTTGTTTAGAAAATGTATTGAGGCTTTCTAGGGAAAAGGCATCCTTCTTCTAGCCAACTCTGGGCTGAAGCAGACAAGATAGCCTTGGTAGCTCTGGTAGCTCTTGATAACTCTCGTAGCCTTGCAAGGAGAAAATGATCAATGTTATCTGTGTTATGGGACAGTTGTTTTGTTTGCACATAGAGAAAACAAGTGTTGTTTACTTCCCAATGAGCAATCAGCAAACAAAAGCAAGCTAATTTGCAATTCGCAAAGCTTTGAAGCAACTTTGGAGAATAATAAGATGTCCTTTATTTTTTAAGCTAGCTCTGTTTCTAATTGCAAATATACAATCTCTTCTGTTTGTGCCCTGATTTTTACATAGCTTTTTAAACAAGTCTGCAGCCTTGTATATAACTGTGATCCATTCTCGGGCCCAATGGGTACAAAAGCACGTGATACGTTTTTCAAAAACTAAAAACTTCATTCTTAATTCCTGATAAAATACCGCAACATTTAAAAAAATCAGCAAACTAATTTAGAAATTATGTCAGTGGTACAGGTTAAATCACTGCTTGCATGTGAGCCAGATTTATTTAACCATAATAGCTGAGTGAGTTGAAGTATCTGTTGCAGAGCCGGGGGTAGGGAATTTGAGTCATCACTGTTCCTCCCAGGAGAAGAGCCAACCTATGTGGCCCTGGGCAAACTGCTCAGTCTCAGAATGCCCCCAGAAGAAGGGAATAGTAGACCACTTCTGAGTACTTTATACACAGGAAACCCTGGCAAGGGTTGCCATGAGTTGGAGTTGACTTGATGCCACAATGAAAAAAAATATGTTTTCTTGTGATCTACACCTTACAGAATGAGTAGTTATATTCTGTATTGTTTGTCAGTAGGATAGAAGCTCTGTAACAGCACACTTTAAAAAAATATTCCCATTTTCCCATTTAATATTCCCATTTGTGAACCTCAAAATCTGTTCTAGAATTTTGGGGGAAGTTCTGGAGAAGATTTGAGGAGGATTGGGAGGGGAAGGCATGGGAGAATCCTGCTACGTAAGCAGAAGTCCGCTTGTAAAATACTCATCCTGCGGTGGTTTACTCACCCTTTTGAGCTGATACGGTCATGATTATCCCCATAGAGACCTGCTGCAACTCTCATTTGAAGACCTCTTTCTTGTATCATTGGGATGTGAAACTATGTCAGCCATTAGGTAGTCTAATAAGATACATCCTCCAGACATTTATGTTTTTTTAAAAAAATCATATTTAAAAGAGATAAGCATTCCTGCTCCCCAGTTAGATTACTGCCATGCTCTTAACCTAGTTATTAACCAGTTGTTAACAGACAGCTTAAAGTAGTAGTGAAAAAATGAATCCAGTCTTTGATATAGTTGACTTTGCCTTCTTTCTTTGTGAACAGGGCCAGCCAAACATCTGTGCTCCTGTTATCCAAAGCTTAGGTCGAAATAAACCAGAATCACTTGTCCCATACAGACCAAATTAGCTAAGCATGCTATTAGTTATCTTGATCCCTACAGCTGCATGTGTAACGGGCTGACATGAAGCCTTTTGGCAGGTGAAGTTTTGCCTGACCGCCTGATGCTCCCTGCCATTGAGATAGTAACATGGAAGTCTTCACATACCACATTTCTGTATGCCTGCCAGCCTGCTATTAAAGGCATTGGGGCAGGGCAAGTAACAGATCTGGTCACTTCCTTCTCAACTCCTTAAGGTCAACTGGAGCTAAGCCTAACAGACCCTCAAGCTGGTGAGGTATTAAAAGGGTTTGCTTTTTGTTCTTTCCTTATACTGTCAAAATGCCATTGATTTTATTTGTAATTTTGATACATGGCAGTACATTGTAGGAACAGTAGTCTCTTGTTACCATCAAGAGAGGTCAGGAGTCTATGCCTTGGGTAATCACAGGAAGTTAGCATTGGATTTTAACAAATAGTAACTGATTCTAGTATGCTAAGCGCCAGTTAACTTCTAAAATATTTGATTTAGTTACATTTTGCCTTTCCTTCCCAAAGAATGTTTTAGGAAGCTTCAATATACTTCCCTATTTAAAGACCAACATCAAATAACTTGCTCTTTTCCACCACACACCCCATGGCCTCTTGATCTTGGAATTGCATCAGATAAACAGGTCTCTGACTGCAGAGCCAGAGGTTGGGAGTTTGATTCTTTGCTGTGCCTTCTTGACAGAGCCTGGACTTGATGATCCATAGAGTCCCTTCCAGCTCCGCAGTTTGGAGATTATTCTTATTATTCTTAAACCATCTCTGGAAATTTCCTTCACAGAATGAAATGAGTTGCCTACACCTCTAGTGGGCTTCCTGTCACACTGTTACTAGGTGGGGGAAGAGGGGGAAGCACTGCCAAAAGATTTTGGTTGCTTGGTTGAAGAAACTTCGATGTCCACAAGACAATGATAGATAACCAACCTGGTGGTTTCCAGATGTTTTGAATAACTATTTCCACAGGCTTCAGCCAGCATGGTCAGTGGTAACGAATTACACAAGTTGTAATCCAAAATATGGGAGAAAACCTGGTTGTCTATGCCCGAGCACAGCTCATTTGTTATTTCTCTAGTTGGAAAAAAAAACACTGCTTTCAGTTCTGAAATTTCTCTTTGACATTTATGGGCTTCTAAAATTGGGTAAATTTGTGCCTGGATTATTTCCGTGTCTTTTCCAGTGCTTGTCAGATTATATTATTTGATGCAAGAAAGAGCTACCTTGGAGCCTGATAGATTTGCAGATTGTATTCCTAGACTAAATACCAAACGTATTCCATATTTTACATCACTTGAAAGGATTTTGCCAGTGTTGTGCTAAGAATGTAACTAGTTTTCTATTCAAGTCAATTGAAAAAAAATTTTTTTGCACCTATGAATCTTGGATCTAAGGATTAAAATTGCAAGAATATAATTATTTTAATGAAACACTTCAAAAGTATTTCAGACATAATTCTGAAGTAGAATGTATTTTGTAAGTGACCTCTAAAATTGCTCCCTGTATTTCCCATTTTTTTCTTTTTTGGGCTCCTGGAGTATACATCTTTGTAGACGAACATCCTTGAAGGCTTCCTTACCTATTATTACCAGTTTTCCCTGGACTTTGCACAGCAACAACAGAGGAATTTGTGGTATGTTTTTGGGCATACCCATCGTTCATGTGCAGCCTAGAGATTTATCCGGCATCCTCTATATAAGCTGAAAAAAGCACAACCCAAAAACCTTGTCTGTGCCTGTGTGTTCTTTAGCAGGATCCCTAAAAAATAGTAAATCACTACTTCTTTTCCATACAATATACAGCTGCACTTTTGTATGCAGGGCCGGTCCTGTCGTTAGGCGCAGCAGAGCAGCTACTTCAGATAGAAGATTTGGAGCACCATGAACAAACAGTATACTTTTATTCTAAGTCTTATGAGATAGTGATGTGAAACCTGGGAAACTGGCACAATATTACATCAGCAAGGACATTTTGATCCTTCAGGATTGGTGCTGTTTGTGAAAAACCATGCAGTTCAATTTAAAATAGAAGCCACTCTTTTTGTGGCCTCGTTTAGACAAGAGTATCAGTTTGTACACAGAGCTTTTGTCATCCCAAACAGCTGAGCCCAGTCTAGGAGTGTCATTTGTACCCTTTGTTTCTGACCTATTATGCAGAAAATAAACAGTGATCTGTCAGTGCTGATGGCTCTGCAGAAACCAAGAATATAGAGGGGGGGGGGAGGGGAAGCAGCACAACCATGATCATTTTCCCTAAATCAGCTGGAATATTTCTTTCCCCACAGAAATGATTTCCTAATGTGCACAGAGTTGTGAAATTCACAAATGGTTGCCAAAATACTATTTGGGAAGAAGGGAATCTTAGGGTTTTGTGTAGCAGAAAGTATTAATCTCTTGTTGACTGCAAATTCTGATTATGTAGAGTAAGCATATTTCCCTGGGAGAGCATCTACCACTAAGAGAACCCATACATTGGTTAAGACTCACTCAATTCAAAATTTGGAAGTAACTCACAAACAACTGGCTCCTTCTAATGAATTCCTTTTTCCCAGTAATCAGTGTATGAATATATACAGAGATTCTGCTGTTGGGAGGATCAGTGGACCAGTTAGAGGGATACTTATGTGGCCTCGATCGAGTTACACTCCCTCTGGGATACTCTTGGCCCCAGCTCTCTCTATGGAGGTGCAAATATCTGCTGTGGCCAAAAATGCCTTTTATCAACTTTGGTTGATTGCCTAGCTGCACCCCTACATGGATAGGAAATGCCTAACAACAGTGGTCCGTGTGTTGGTAATCTCCAGAATAGACTACTGTAACACTGTCTACATAGGGCTGCCTTTGAAGTCAGTACAGAAACTTCAGCAGGTCCAAAATGCAGCAGCCAGACTGCTTACATGTACCAGCAGATATGAACACATATCCCCAATTTTGGCATGCCTTCATTGACTTCCTTGTAGTTTTTGTGTTCAGTTTAAGATGCTGGTCATAATCTATAAAATTCTTAACAGTTTAGGACCTTGATATTTGGCAGAACATCTCTCTCCAAAAATAGCTACCTGTCCTGCATGCTCTTCGCAGTCCTTGATGTTAAGAATTGTGACACCTAAAGATACTAAGAAGGCCAGTGTAAGGAACGGAGCTTTCTTGGTTGTGGCCAAGGTCCTTGCTAAGATGGGCACACATGTGTGCATGACTCCACTTCCCTCCGCGCAGCTGTCTTCCTTCTCCTACAGAACCCAGTGCACGGGAGGGGTGGAGTCACACGTGCATGCAGGGGCGAAGCCACGTGTGCGAGAGGCAGAGCCCCGCCTAGCGGGGCTGAAAATTGGAGGGTATGTTGGTTGTGGCCCCTTTCGTCTGGAGCAAGCTTCCTATAGAGGTTTGCCAGGAACCATCCCTCTCTGTTTTTAGGAAGCTAATTAAGACCAAATTATATAAAGTTGCCTTCTACTAGTGTAAATATTGTCCTGAGTCATTCAAATATGTTTTAATTTGTACATTTTTATTTAAAAGTAGTTTCAGTTAGTGACAGGTTTAACTGGGGTTTTTTTGTATTTATTTTATTGTGTTGTTATGTTTTTATTGCATATTGTAAACTGCCCAGAGAGTGGCAACACTAATGGGGTGGTATAGAAATGGAAATGAATGAATGAATGAATGAATGAATGAATGCATAAAAATATTACTTTAGAGTTGTATCTTGACAAGAAATAACTTCACTTTTATGGTGTAACTATAACCTCTTTTATACTTCTTGGAGCATAGGTTCATTATATGGTGAGAAGGATATCCCATGGTTGAAGTGCTGGCTTAATTGTGCTCCTTGCTTTTGTGTTTGGGGGTGTTTAGGTGACAACAAGACAAGTAGGAGTATGTGCTGGACCACAGACCAATGGCTTGTAGCATTCAGATATTTTTTTTAAATAACTAGATAATTTTTAGGAATTAAAAAGTAAAAAGTGTTTTTAGCTAACCTCTTTAGAGAACTGATCCTTGGAAGTATCACTGTAACAAAATTACTTTAAAAAAATATTTTCTAAGTTCTGAGCTCATCTACAGAAGTGGGCAGTCAGAGAAGGATCCATGACAAAGGTTTAATGAAGGGAGAATACTCTCCTCCGTAGCTGTATAGGCTTGTTATGTTTTAGCCCTACTCCGTTATTTAGAAAGGGATTAATTTGAAGGTGTGAGCAGGGAGAGTCATTGCCTATCATTGTCTCCTCTTCATTTCCATGAAGAGGCTCCATGACTAGCAGGCTGTCTCCTTTTCAGACTGTACTCCTTCAGGTATGGAGAGCAGTGGGCAGTGGGGGAGAGCTAGCCCTCTGTCTCTCTACTCATACGTACTTTGAGTTAACCCTTTCATGAATGCCTGAATAGGGCTTCCGATGTTGCTGAATTCACAAGCCTTCAGTGGTAGCCTTAAATGCTTCATGTATTAATATCTTTACATGAATGCAGTTGCATGAGAGCTCGTCTTCTCTATTACTTGTTAATGCATTCAGTAGCAATTTACATGTCAAAGAAATCCAGCACTGAAAACAGGTATTCACTCACGTGGTGTCTTTTCGTCTCTCTCCTCCGTCACAGGTCCGGTATAAGAAGTATGCTAAACAGAACACATGTTGCCAGTTATTCCCACCAAGGAACACTCCTGTCCCACCACCTCCATGCTTTGTCCCTTCTTACAGCACCCGATGGACTCTTCACAAAAGGACAGATCCTTCCAGACCAGCTGGTTCTCTTGCATTCCCCCATGCCAATCCATGCCTTGTTGTTTCCCAGCACGACCTGAGAAACTGTGGCCGAGAATGCTTTCCCAGAAGATCCAGCACGGCTTCTACCAGCTCAGGTTCCTTTCAGCGAAGCAAATCTCTGGCTTGTTTGCCTACCACAAGCTCTTCCTTGACTTCAAAGTTTTTTCATTTTAGCGACCCAAACTCATTAAGCACTTTCTTTTCCTCAGGCAGGACAAGAGCCCGAGTTAACATTGATGACCTGGAAGGGGTTCAGGAGACTGATGTGGACACAGGGATGAAACTTGCTTTCTCCGATTTATCTGTGGTTTCTGCTTACTCAGCTCCTGATGGTTTCGGTAAGGAAACAGAAGCAAAGACAAACTGTCCCGTGCAAAATCAAAGTGTCAACCGATTTAAGCAGACCATTTCTAGAGGAAGATGCTCTTCGGCCAAGTATCACCCCCTTGAGTTATCATCCAGCTGCCTTCCTTTTCTTTTTGATTGGTCTTCTAGTTCTTCCACATCGCCATCAGCTTCTCCTTCAGCAGTTCTCTTTGGGAGCAGACATTTGCCAAGAAGAACAGCCTTTTCTCTCGATGACAGCAGAACCACTGGTGGTGGAAGAGCAAATGAAGAAGAATTCTATATTTGAATTGCTTTTGAGAGAGACTGAGTGAGTGAGAGAAGGTGTTTTGGGGGAAAAGGTATTTTGGGGGGGAAAGTGAGGAATATTTTTCTCTCTGGATGCCAAATTCAGTTTCACAGACATTTTTGGGCGAAAGGCTGCATTTCAGTGGCAGATGTAGCTGAAGGCAAAAGTGTAGGATCCCAAATGCCAAAGTATTTTAACTTAAATACCTTGCTGAGGGTGTTTTCCCCCAGACAGAACATTTATTATTTTTATTGTCCTGATTCTGTATTAATATTATTGGATTTTTTCCATCCATCCATATGATGTTCCCCTTGTCTCAGTTGAGTGCTACCGTATTTTCCATTACTTTTGCTGCTTTTTTGCCCTTCCTGAAGGCATTATTTTAACGGAGGCATTTAGCACTATGGCACTTCCCATGGGGTTCATTTTCGTGGTTAGAGGGTTCTAGTTGGAAGTTTCCGATTATCATAAAAATACTAAATAAATAAATCTTCAGACATTCCAGAAAAGAAGCTCTGGTTTTTCTGACATATTTTTACATAGATTTAAAAGGATTTCTTGAAGAGAAGCGGTTTTCAGTAATGGGGCTTTACAAAATACAATTTGGATGCAAATCCTATTGTTGCCTGTACGCCTCTGAAACTTGCTGGGAGAAAGAGTAGAACTTTTGCTTTATCTGGAAGAGCCTTGCACTTTACAAAAGCCTTTTGGTCTTTTAGAAGGGGAAAATAACTATCCAAAAGCCACAAAACCATCAAACAATGGTGTCATGCGAATCCATAAACTGAGTTTTCCTTCCCTGTTTCAGATGGCAGTGGGGGGAAGATTTGGCATTTGAACCTCAGACCAAGATTGGCTCTCCAGAGACTTGTACTGGTTGCTAACCTTTGCTTCTAAGACATGCCTGAAGGCTTTGAGTAAGCCCCTGTGGTGTGGGGGAGTAGTAGTAATTACTGACTAACTTTGGCTGCCCCCTAACAAAGCATTTTGCAGCAAGGGCATATGATTTGTACTGTTTCTGCATTGGCAGAATCCTGTCACCACAGTTTTTATCTTGGGCGATCCACCCTTGAACATGTGAGATCAGACATGGGACAGCAACATTGCCAAAATTCCTCTGTTTTACCTGTTCATCAAAGCATTCACAGGTGTTGTTGTTTTTAAATCCAATCTTGTCTTCCTCAATAGAATTCTCTTCTGCAGTATTCTTGGACTGCAACTCCCAGAAACCCCAGCTGGCACAGCTGGTGGTGAAGGTTTCTGGGAACTGCAGTCCAAGAACACCTGGGTTACCCAAGGTTGAGAACTGCTGCTCTATTGACTCTAGAAAGCATTTTGCCCTCAGAAAGAAAGTATGTCTGTCAACTGCTGCTAGAAATTGCTTAATATTTTAAATTTTTAATATTGAATTGCATTACTGCTGAAGAAGAAAGCCACATTCTTTGATGACCACTTTTAAAATAGCACCCATGTTTTGCCATCATGCCTTTTAACTGTTTTGCCATAATAGTGAAAATCTGTGTCTTAATGACACCATTGGGGTCAAGGCATTGAGTAATGGCTTCTGACCTTGCGCTAGTAATAAATAAATTGAACTAGCCTTTTGACTCCTGTCCAACATGCTGCTGCTCAGCCTTAACTGCTTATTTCTTCTTTTCCCCCTCAATGGTGAATCTGAAGGAAATGGTTTTTTTCCCCCAAAAACAAAGGATGAACTATAAATAAAATAAATAAGAACACCAGAGAGGAATTCTTGAATTGCCAGTGATGAGCTGATGGATCACCACCTCTTTAGAAACACTTCACACCTGGTGTAATAGAGTATCTAAGAAATATGATACTGAACCTCATTTTGTGAACTGTCTAGCTCTAGCTGTAGGTTTTAAGCATTCTACTATTGTGTCGTCTTTTAAAATACTTATTTATTTATTTATCTCCCCATTTATTTATTTATTTATTGCACGCTACATTTTGTGAAATAATTATTAGGCATAGTGACGTTTTCTTTACAAAAATCACAAGAAATGAATTGTTCCTATTAACATTGAAAGAAAAGGGGGCTGTATTACATGTTCCTTTTTTATTGCTTCTTCATCATTTTTGTGCTTAGTGGGACCCTTGCATGGTATAAAACATCGCACAGAAAATGCCTCTAAAAATGTGTCCTTTAAATATACCCCTTTTAAAGTAAATAAAAAGAAACTAGAAAATGTTCACTCATTAAGCTAAAGATTTTTTGCTCATGTATATGAAGAATAACTTTATTATGCTCTTGTTGCAAAAGAACAATGCAGAATGCATTCTAGGTGACTACTTTATTCATTTCTTCCATGCACTACTTTTCTTTATGTGGGACAGCATTCAACATAGTCACACAGTGGTACGGTCTGTAAAATACTGCTCTGTTGATAGATCATGTGATCAGAGCATAAATGTATTCTTATTACATTAGAATTCACCTCAGGATTCAGGCTGTTTCATATGCTGACGAGGCTGTGTTGTGTTTCTTTGTAGTTTTCGCAGTTGTCTTGTTCCCTTGCAACTCAACAAGTCTGTAGCACAAGTCCCCCTACAGTTCATAAAGGTCGCTTTCCAGATTCAGTCCAAAAATCATTAAATTGTTGAATGACTAACAAAAAATTGTGGTGATTTAAATTTGTTTTCAGCACACCGTTTTGCTTGAGGAATGAGTGCAGGACACTGTTTTTATGTCCCATTTTGTAGAATGGAAAGTTTTCCTTCCTTTCAAGTGCTTCCTTTTCGTTGCTAAAGTCTAGAATTTTGTTCATTTTTCTACCGTGTTTCCCCGAAAGTAAAACAGGGTCTTATATATCAATTTTTGCTCCAAAAAACGCATTAGGGCTTATTTTCAGGGGATGTTTTATTTTTTTCATGTACAACAATCTACATTTATTCAAATACAGTCATGTCATCTTCTTCTGGTTGCTGCATAATGGTGGAGGGCGGGGTTTCACTTAACTGGGACTTATTTTTGGGGTAGGGCTTATATTACCAGCATCCTGAAAAATCATACTAGGGCTTATTTTCAGGGAAACAGGGTAGCCATGAAGAAATAAAATCAGTTATGGCAGGAATTACTGACCATGAAGTTGAACAAAATCATTTCTTTGATGAGATGGCGTACTGGCAAAGACTGTACCTAGTGTTGTGGCCCAGTGCTGTTACACTGTTACAATAACTCTGATAGTCCATCTTTGAATATCTTAGCTGATAATCTCAAAACATCTCTAGTGGGTTCATCCAAATCCCGTAGAAGGATGCATTTTAATGCTGCTACTTGGTCTGATCAGTGCCATGAACTTAAGAGGTAGAGTGCTGTGAAGCTAAGAAAAGCATAGCTAAACAGATTAAGGTAGATAACTCTGTACTGGGAGTTAAAGATCTTATTGGATTGAAGAGGGATACACAAGCTTACTGAGTTATATAAACAGTCATATTTTCACCTCAAGAATGATGCAGTTAAATTCAAGGAACCTGTAATTTGGTGCTTTTAATTACAAGTTAAGAAACTTGTAATTTTGTGTTCCTTACATTGAGGAACTTGTAATTTGGTGTGAGGGAGAAGGATTGTTTAATATGGAGTGGTATTGCATTGATGCACTTATACTGTTGCTGGCAAACATCAGAAATGTTGTGGGGAACTAGTGAATTTACTCCCAAAATTTCTCATTCCTTGTGATTTTCCAGGTTTCGCCATGTGGAGGCTTCCTCACTGAGTCCTGCATTGAGCTGGGGGTTGGACTTGATGGCCTTATAGGTCCCTTCCAAGTCAATTATTCTAAGATTCTATGAGTCATCAGCAAGATTTCCCGGGTTCCTGTGAGAACAAGACTCCAATCTCATTTTCCCTTTGCTTTGTTTTCCACCTGTTGTTCTGCACAGGAAACTGTCATATTCTGTGCAGCTTTATACCCTTTTGAGTGTATCCATTGTGAGAAAGATGACATTCTGTATAGGGATTGTAGCAATTTTGGGCATCTTTGCCCTTTCCAAAAAGAGACCATTCTGCACAAAAATTGTAATAACCCCCTTCAGCTTGGCATTACTTCCAGAAAGTATGACAGTGAAATTTTTCAAGCAAACCCATGACATTTTCTACAAACATTTTCAAGGAGAAAAACCCCACACAACACAGTGTTGGGAGGGAAAATATATATTTATTTTCCCCTCTGTTTTTTCCCCAAGAGCTGCAAGATTCCTGTCCCCACTGAGAATACCATTTCCAGGGTATTTTAATAAAATGTTATCTGATATTGAGTATAATCTGATTTTAATTTGAATTAGACCTTAGAGTCTAAGATGTAGCTCTTTTAATCTTGATCTTTGGCTTTAGAGGAGCTGAGAGAAGATCAATATACTGTCCAGGGATAGTAACATCCTCGGGAGCAGGATGTTATCAGCAACAAGTTTAAAAGCGACTTAAGGTTAACATGTACGTGTCATCACTAAACTTAAAATAAAACAGAGATATTTTTTCCCCCTTTGGGGTGGGATTTGCATAGTGGTAGTAATACGAGATGGTTGGACAGTGTCACTGAAGCTACCAACATGAATTTGACCAAACTCTGGGAGGCAGTGGAAGACAGGAGGGCCTGGCGTGCTCTGGTCCACGGGGTCACGAAGAGTCGGACACGACTAAACAACAAAAGTAATACGAAAGATGATATTATAATGCCAGTCACATCTTTGCAAAATTCTGTGCCAAATATATGCCATGAAAATTATATTTCTATATTTGGACTGCCACTATGGACAATTGTTCTATATTTGTACATTTCACATCCAGCAAGTTGCAATCTGAAAGAGCCAGAGATAATCTACACCACTTTATGTATACGTGTATGTTGATGCTGAGTGTCTTTCTTTATTGTTCTCAAACAAAACTTTAAAGGTTTTTATGTGCATGAGAAGGAGATACTGTGGGAGAAAATTTGCTTGAATCATCCCTGTTCATAGATTACTGACGGCAATAAGATTTTGTATTCCAACTTGGGGATAAAATGCAGTTAGATTATACCAAAAATGGAATTCTACCAAAACTCAGGAATGATAAATTTCAGTTGTCTGTTGCTGGCAGAAAGACATTGTCTTCATTGTTCCACTTTGGTAATGCAGATATTCCTTCTGTTTTTAGTTGTTCAAACTTGTTTGTCCCTCCATCCTTAAAAGAACCCAAGACAGCTTACAACACACAAGTATTATATTAAAAACGTTCAGTAAAGTCAATACTAAAAACACATTTAAAAACAACAGAGCACAACAATCCATTTTAAAAAAACCCACCTTAAAATCTTATTAAGCATTCCATTAACAAATTTTGGTGCTTGTATAAGAGCCCCAAAGTATTTCAGATTGTAGATTAAATGGAATAAAATAAGTCAGAAATCTCTGGTTAGCATTAGTATGCCTTTCATTGCCCTATCCCCCCCCTTTTTTTTTTTTTAATGTTTGGTAGGCTAGATAACCACAGGATGGCAAGATGATCTAACTCAGGTTGGATTCAGGTCCTAATGTCTTCTGTGCAGGACTTACTTTTCCATGACTGGAAAAGTAAGTCCCCAACTGCTGCTTCCACCAGAATGCAACTGCTTCACTCTTTCCACTCCAGAGTTCTGTGATATAGTCCATTCCTCTCTAATTTTTGCTTCTCATCTGTCAAGGCTGGCAGTAGGGATCAGCAACTTCAGGAAGTTGTGAAAATGCAGAGCCCTCATCATTGCCCAGACCTGGGAATGGCATTTTAAGAATTTTACTGGGTTAAAAATACTACAGTGGACCCTCGACTTACGGAATTAATCCGTATTGGAACGGTGGCTGCAGGTCGAAAAGTCTGTAGGTCGAGGCTCCATTGACCTACAATGCATTGAAAACCAATTAATCCGTAACCGGCTGTTTTTGGTCCATTTTGTTTGATTTTCCGGTCTGTAGGTCGATTCTCCGGCCGCAAGTCGAACCTAAATTTTGCGGCCAGAGAAGTCTGTAACTCGAAAAGTCTGCAGGTCGAGCCGTCTGTAAGTCGAGGGTCCACTGTACTGTAATAGTTCTTTGGCTGAAATCCTGTTCAAGCTACTATGCCCACATAAGGCTCTGTGGCTCCATTTCATCATTTGGGAGCTGCAGGACAAGAAGAGGAAGTCTTTATACTGAAAAATTACCACCACTGGGATGACATTACCACCAGCAGCCGTGACTCCCACAGCTTCCAAACAATGAAAGGGATTACATGGGAACTTTGGGAGCCATGGGACAGAAATAGGAAGTGTTTCATTTCTGTAAAAAGTACCCCTGCTGATGACATCATTAGCCTTATACAGACTTAGTTGCACAAACAGGATTTCAACCATTTACTTGTTATCTGTGAATAATGTGTCAGTAATGTGTTACTATGAAAATTGATTTTTATTTTTAAATTTAAAAAAAGTTAAAAAACAACAACCAGAAATGGCCTACCAACCTCTCATTGTTGGAAATAACAAGCAGAGAGTACTTCCTACACCAGTAATTACATTATTTAGTGAGAGGAACAGTGGTATGCAGTGGTTGCCCCAACATGTAACATCACTGCATGTGATGTGTTGCTTCCAAACTCCGCCACTGCTACTTATACCACTTGACCCTAATGCTGCTGCCACCCCTGCCATTGCCACTGCACTCCATTGAGTAAGCAAGTGGCCTTGTGGGGGTATTGAAAGGCGCCACTGCTGCGGCGGCTGCTTTTTCTTCTGCCCTCACCTGAGTAATGGGAACAAATCTGCTTGCAACCTGAAAACATGCTCATATTTTATTTCTCGCCAACCCCAGCCCCAACTACTCCCTGGGGGAAAGGGCATGGAAGCAAGCGGGGGGTGGGGTGGGGGCTAAGGAGAAGTGACACATCCCCCCGCACACACACACACACACACACACACACACACACACACACACACACACACACACACACACACACACACACACTTATTTCTGACACAAGGATTCCAAGAAAATGTGGCCTCAGTGCTTCACGGAGGTGGAGAATAGCTGGCTATACAAAAGCCTGGTGCCTATTGTGACAGCAGCCCAAGACATTTTGTTATGTGAGGTAAGGGATAAGGTCATCCCTAGTTCTGCACTCAAAAGCGAACGGGACGACCAGATGAATCTTCTATCAATGCCGGTAAAGGGAGAGCAATCCCCATCACACATGAAAGTAGCAGGCCATTTTATGGGACCGATGGGAGGAAACAGCCAGGGGACAGCCCGTGTTGCCCCCTCCCCTGCCATCTGTGGCCTAAGGAAGTTCCCTCACTCTCCCGAATGGTAGGGCTGGCCTAGCCTAGCCCCAGAGTTGAATTTCATAGGCCATGGCGGGGAATCCCAACAGTTTGGAAACAGGTTTTCTAATAATATAACTGTTTGCCGTCAAGTCGATTCTGACTTACGGTAACCCTTTTCAGGGTTTTCCAGGTAAAGAATACTCAGAAGCGGTTTCCCATTCCCTTCTTCTTGGCGGCATCCTGGGACTGGGCAGCTTGCCCAAGGCCACCCAGGCTGGCTCTTCTGGGATGTACAGAGAGGGGAATTGAATTCCTAATCTCTGGCTCCACAGCCAGATGCCTAACTCACTCAGCTATCCAGCCAGCGGAAGGTTTCCTACACCTGTATTGTTTGGATCCTTGAGACTTCTGTGGAAATGCCGAAATATGGCTGGTGCAGGTCTAGAAAATGTTATTCTCTTCTTAGAGGAAAAAGCAGCCCAGACTAGCACCAGTGGCCTAAATATAGGGCTGCTGGGGCCATCTTGTGGCTTTGGTCTGTTTTACAGAAGCTAAGGTGTAGCCATTGATTTGACTGAAAATACCTTTTATTTATACTCATGGTACGAATAGCGCCTCCAAAGGTTTTTTTTGTTTCGAATCCTGCTTAGCATTTCGATAACTGATGGTTTTTCTTTTCATCTTAGAAGAGTCCAGACATTTGCACCGCTTCAAGTGCAAAGCAACTTGCCGAGCGGAATGGTTGTGTTTACTGTTCATAGCTTTTGGGTGTTGTGAACATCGTTTTTTGTATGAGGTGGTCACAGAGGATCCATTCAAGGAGAGACAAAGATGCCACTCGCAGTTCTTTGGGCAGCATTCTTTTTGCTGCTTTGATACCCCACAGGGACATGCATGTAATCATGGTCAGAGATGGGATTTCCCCCGCCGCTCCCCCACAGTGGAAACTCCCAGAATGCCCCAGCCAACATTTCTTGTCTCTTGTTATTTTTGCCAGAAATCGCTTCCTGACCACAGGAGTACTGAGGTCTCCCCGGTTGCCATTCAGGGTTGCCCAGTTGCCCCTAGCATCTCTCTTACCCAGCCCCAGTCTGTTTGTGGCATTGGAGCAGTCTGCTAAAACCACGCCAGCCATTATGTCTCTGGGTGCTCGGCCTCTAAATGAAAAGCTTACAAACAAATAAGAGAGAAATAGATCCCCAGCCAAATTCAGATATGTTTGAAGGAGAGGGACATAATTGTATGCCTCCCCCCCCCCCCCCCCGTTCTCCGGCGTCCGTCATTTCTGTCAAAGGGAAGGTTGGAAAGCCTACACTTCATACACAAGGGGGCTATCCTCAGGCAGGTCCATGGTGACACGAGGCTATGGTTTTACCCAAGAATGTCTTATGCTTTGGAGGGTTTAAAGCTAAATGTGCCTGGGACTCATTCACAAAAGTGAACGTTAGATCTGCCTCTGGGAAGCACATGCATTGGCCGATAATCCTGCTCGCTTTACCTCTGTGTACCTGGTAGCACGCTACTCCACAGTGAGCAAATAGATGCGTGTGGTTTAATTAGAGTCGGATTAATTCAAGCTGACTGCCTGTCTCTGTGTGTAAATAGGGCACTAGAGGTCAGAAAGTACTAAGTATCTTAAAGGTCTCCTTGCATAATGTGAAAAGCTATGGGAGATTGTTGACCTTTGCATAGACAAAAGAATTAGGAAAGACGGAATCTCTGTCGTTTGGTACCACTAAACTTAATCTCTTTAACTGTGCAGAATTTTGTCTTTAAATAAAACACGGCTGATTTTAATTCTTTGGCCACAGGTTAAGGGGCTGCAACCTGCCTTTTACTCAGTTCAGAGCTTGCCCCTGGACCTGGGTGTGGCCATTTACCATGCACAGGCAAGAATTAGAGAGGCAGAATTTCAGGTATTTAGACGTGGTGTTAAGAGAGCCAGTGTGGTGTACTGGACAGAGTGTCAGACTAGGACTCTGGAGATGTGGGTTCAAATACCCACTCAGCCACGGAAACTCACTGGGCGGGGGTGACAGTGGTAAATCACCTTGAAAACCCTGTCAGGGTCACCTTAACTCAGAGGTGAGTTGGTGGCGCAAAATAAAGGCAACAAGATTTAGTGTTTAGCTGCCTCAGTCATGCCCTCATTTTTTGGGTGGAAGAGAGATCTGAAGTTCTACCAGAAGTGTATGGCCATGTGAAGAGGGCGGTGTCAGGTATTTTAGGAAAGCTGCTTTTTAAAACTACCTATTTGAGTACAGCTTCCAGAGTTCCCTAGCCGGCATGTCTCCCTGCCCCCTCTCCCAGTGCACAAGACAAAAGCACAAGATGCCAACAACTTTGCTGGTGCTAAGCTACTCACAGTTTCATCAGGGTCTAGATGGAAGACCACCTGGGAGTGTTTGAGCTCCACAATGGGAGAAAAATAGATAATGAACTAATACTTCATTAATAGGCAGCATGCTCTTCTCCCCAGCAATAAAATGGCCTGGCAGTTAGGTCAAGAGAGAGAATTACATTTGTCAGTCCATGGGAATTTGTAGTTCTTGTAGCCCCTGCAACATGACTTTCCTCACGTCTAATGCAGTTAATGACTTACGATGTTATTAGTGCATGTTCTTGTTTAGTCGTTAAGTCGTGTCTGACTCTTCGTGACCCCATGGACCAGAGCACGTCAGGCCCTCCTGTCTTCCACTGCCTCCCGGAGTTGGGTCAAATTCATCTTGGTAGCTTCGGTGACACTGTCCAACCATCTTGTCCTCTGTCGTCCCCTTCTCTTGCCTTAACACTTTCCCAACATCAGGGTCTTTTCCAGGGAGTCTTCTCTTCTCATGAGATGGCCAAAGTATTGGAGCCTCAGCTTGAGGATCTGTCCTTCCAGTGAGCACTCAGGGTTGATTTCCTTCAAAATGGATAGGTTTGTTCTCTTTACAGTCCAGGGGACTCTCAAGAGTCTCCTCCAGCACCACAATTCAAAAGCATCAATTCTTCGGCAGTCATTATTATTATGCATTATAGTATGCATTATTAGGGACGTGGTGGCGCTGCGGGTTAAACCGCAGAAGCCTCTGTGCTGCAAGGTCAGAAGACCAGCAGTCGTAAGATCGAATCCACACGACGAAGTGAGCTCCCATCACTTGTCCCAGCTCCTGCCAACCTAGCAGTTCAAAAGCATGCAAATGCGAGTAGATAAATAAGTACCACCACGGTGGGAAGGTAGCAGCGTTTCCTTTCTAGTCGCGCTGGCCACGTGACCACGGAAACTGTCTATGGACAAACGCTGGCTCTACGGCTTGGAAACGGGGATGAGCACCGCCCCCTAGAGTCGGACACGACTGGACTAAATGTCAAGGGGAACCTTTACCTTTACCAATGCATTATTAGTGCATACCTGCAACAATAAAAATAACCTTACATTTGGATTCAATATCTGTGTTAAGATTTAAGCATAACCTCTGTTGGTAAAGAGCTTTCAGAACTGAAGCCGTTCATAAATATAATAAATATGGAATCTATTATTCCATGATAAATTATAAATAAATATAATATGTATTTATATGAAATAAATATTCTTATGAGTCAATTTTCTAGGTCACTGCCTTTCTCCACTAGTAGATGTAATGCAGGAGATCTGTGTTCAGACTTCCACATTCATTCACAGCCCATCAAAATGGTGTGTACAGATATGCATGTGGTATTGAATCAGGACCCTGCTGCTATGGCAGGAGACTTTAACACCCCCACTGTTCTGTTTTCCTTGTTATCTGTCCATCTATCAGAGCTATTTCAAGGGAGGGTGAGGAGATAGAAGTACATCCAAGTACATGAAGAGTGAGGAAGACAGGTCTTTCCAGATGCTTGTGAATTCTGCTCCTATCATGCCTTACATTTGATCAAACTAGCTATGAATGAAATGGATCAGAATTCGAGAACACCCTAGGGAGCCACTCGTTCTCCAGTCTTTATCGAAACAAACAAACACAAGCTATTCAGCTCTTCTATTTAGATGCATCCTTTACACTGTGTCCTTTGGAGGCTCATTGCATTTAATGGGTTTCGTTGCATTTAATGGATTTTCTCGAGATGACAGAACTTCAACAGCTGCAATCACTGAGAAATGATCCATTTTTAGTGATGTTGCTGGTGAAGGATTACCACTTCAGAAGGGGCATAAGCCCTAGGAGCAGATCAGTTCCTCAGAGAATAAAGAGCTTGTTTGGATGCCACAGTCTTTGGTAATGAAAAATGATGGAAGAAGCTTATTCATGCTTTGCCTCTAAATCCCACATGCCATAACAGAAAATTGGAGTAAAGCTTTCCCATGATGCACCTGTTTTCCATCTTTGGCACCCTGCAGCCTCTATTTTTTCCCACTCGTGCAGCTCCGTTGTGGCTAATTATTTGTGTTATCAGAGGCTATTTCTTAGGCGGACAACGGTGTGGATTCTCCAGACCTCACCATTTTGCTTGCATGTAGTATTTTGCAGAACTGGGAAAGGTCGGCTTAGGAGTAATGGGCTATAAGCATACCTTGCAGACAACAGCTAATTGTACCCGATACCTCGTATGTGTTCCAGAAATGGGATCCTGGCAAAACTATGTGTCTGAACATTTGGACTTGCAAATGGAGCCTGTGATTACTTTGAGAAAACCAATAACAAAATAAAGCTAGCTAATTTGCAGACTATGAGAGGTGTGAACGTTTCTTGTTGTGACAGTGAGACCCTTTCAGCGCTTAAAGAATGATGTGTTCTCTGTGTTGTTTAATTTGGCATATGCTTCTCATTCTCCTCTTGGGTAAGGGGAATCCCATTTCAGAAAATAGGGCAACAGTTGGGGCAATGAAGCTATCTTGGTTGTGAGTATAATGAGCAATGTTTTTAGCTACTTTTTGTAATAGTTTTAAAGAGATTTTATTTTGCATCGCAACAAGTAACAATAAATTACTTTTTTTCTCCAAAACACTGTAATAACAGGAATGCATGACTTTTAATAAACAGCATTCCAGGTTCTGAGAATGTCATTTTTAAGGGAAATGAATGCAATGACTTGCTGAAGCTATCTATAACTGATAGATTGGAGTGATTGGGTGATGCTTTTGATCCTCATGGTCTTACAGGATAGAGGACACTGTCCTTACTCCAGCGTTGACAAAAGAGCCTACTAGATTAGTAAGAGTAACCAATAGTCTGACAGGATTCTGTATGTGGAAGAGTATACCATTCCATATCCTTTTCCTTGGACAGCAAAATGTTTTGGACCCTCTTCCTTATAGACGGTAAAACCATAAATCTGAAAAGAGCCCAAAGACCGGATGAGTGAGTGCAGCTTGCCTACCAGAATGCAGAACCTGATACTCTTTCAGTTCTTTCTAGGCATCAGTGGCAGAATGAACACAACTGGAAATGCCAGTGGTCTGCATCCAAGAAGGGGGCAGATGCCTTAACTATCTGCAGTGTCCATGTTTTACAATGCCTAGTCCCGGTCTAATGTTAATCCCTATGAATTCCTTTTAGGTAAGGTAAAGGTTCCCCTTGACAATTTGTCCAGTTGTGTCCGACTCTAGGGGGCGGTGCTCATCTCCGTTTCCAACCCATAGAGCCAGCGTTTTGTCCGAAGACAATCTTCCGTGGTCACGTGGCCAGCTCGACTAGACACGGAACGCCGTTACCTTCCCACCGTGGTGGTACCTATTTATCTACTCGCATTTGCATGCTTTCGAACTGCTAGGTTGGCGGGAGCTGGGACTAGCGACGGGAGCTCACTCCGTCGTGTGGATTCGATCTTACGACTGCAGGTCTTCTGACCTTGCAGCACAGAGGCTTCTGCGGTTTAACCCGCAGCGCCACCACGTCGCCATTCCTTTTAACGTCCCCTCAAAAAAAGAAATGGATAAAGAAATAAAGAAAAAGGAAATAATACCATCCCTGAGGTGAACAACAGAAAGGAGGATCATTATTTAGGTGTGCCTCATCTCTTAACTGTGAATCAAGACTAGCAAAATTGAAACTGGGATGAGGAGTCATGGAAATAACTAAGCTGAGATCTGCTGTGCCTTTTCCACTCTACTCATCTTCCCCTTTCAGATAAGTTTTGTGTCTGGCACACCTCACGTCAGGTACAATTCCTTCCTTCCTTCCTTCCTTCCTTCCTTCCTCCCACCCACCCACCCACCCATCTATCCATAAGAAATCTACGGAATGTTCTCAAAGAGCAAAAGAGGCAAAGGGAGGGAGGGAGCGAGGGAGGGAAGTGATGCCAGTGGGTGACACTTTTCTGAGGAGAAGCAGGTCACCTGCCTGCCAAAGCTCGAACTGTACTTGCTGGCTCTTTCACCACTAGTCCCTTTTTTGTTCCCTGCCTGGGATTTGCTTGGTCGCAGCATGCCGCTTTGCCTGGCTCCCTATAGAGCCTACAGGCACTTGGACCGAATGGTACAGACATCGCCGGCAAAGACCACAATCACGGGCGATCCCTTTCACTGGGGTCTTATGACTAAGACCCCACTTCATTATATATTACAGAAGGGGGTAGACCTAAAACAGATGCAGGTCTAAAGGGAGCACAGCAGCAAGACACCGCAACAGAAGCACACACGGCTTACCCAGTGAGTAAACCTGAGGAGCCTATTTTGCCCTATAGGGAAAAGCAGATACTTTCCTTAAATCCTGAAAGAAAACTCAGATGCATTTCTGAATGTGTAACTTTACCTTGTTCAAAGTGAACCACTAAGGAGATTTTTAAGGGTGTTGGTGAGTATGCTTTGCTCCTTACCAGAGGTTAAGGTGCCTAGCCTATAGAGCTGAGAGAGAATTACCATTGTTTTCTGAAGCTTTGCTGATATATTCAGTACTTGTGTACTTATATCATGTACAAGCCAAAGGACAAATCACAGATTTGTGGGGGTAGCCATGTGAATCTCTTATGTAGCAAGAGAGAGAGAGAATTTTGACACCTTAAAGACTTACAAGTTTTGGCTGGTATAGGCTGTTTGGACAGGAGTGAAAGCCCACCTGCATTTGTAGCTTTACATCTGATTCTTCAATCAGTCCCTTAAAACTCATGCTGAATAAAACTAGTTTATCTTTAAGGTGCCACATGGTCCTTGGTTGTTTTTGCTGCTACAGACTAACACAGCTACTCTATCATAGATGTAGCTGTAGCTGTAGTTATAGCTATAGATATAAATATATAGTGTTTTTTTAAGGTAGCCACCACCTCTGCTATCAGCCTCAGAGGTGAGGCAGAGTGACCAGAGAGGGAGTCTTTTAAGTGGTGGCTCCCTGGTTGCAGAATGTTTCCTCCAGCGATACATGTGTGTTGCCTCCTTTAGCAGCAAGTGAAGATCATTTTGTTCTCTTGGGGTTTCAATGGCTGGCTGATCTTTATTCCTGGTTCTCCTTCCTTGTTTTTTGTGGCTGTGAATCTTATTGTTTTATTTTAATGTCTCCTCCCATCTTTTAATTGTTTTAAATAAAATGTCAAATATAACTTTGACCTGTGTATCCTGCCTGTAGTTGTGGACTTGCATAGTAGGGAATGGAGAATGTTTTGACAGTAAAAATGTCAAATGAGAACGTGGCTCAGTTTTCATTTGCACCAAGAACTAAGTTTCCCTTTTGTTGACGGTTGCAGGTTTGACCATCTCTTCCAGACCATCTCTGGAAGCCCTCTGTCTTCATGCTGTCCCTTTCCATCAGGATCCTCCTTCTGTCACTTTGTTCCTTGAACTTGGGAGGCTGTGATCACTATAATGACCCAAAGAACCTAAATGCTGAGTTTGCCTTTACTCTTTACCAACGCTTGGCAGAGCTTGACAACCAAACTAACCTCATCGTTTCCCCAGCAAGTGTTTCTCTGTCTTTGGGACTTCTGCAGTTTGGAGCACAAGGAAACACCTTTGCACAACTGAAACGTGCTCTTGGATACACCGTTCATGGTAAGGGACCGTCTGAGAAGCTGATTCTCACCAGGAATCACAGGCCATAAAATTGAAATTCCAGCTTTAGAGGGTTTATCTCTCTTTGACAAGCCATACAGAGTACCTTTCTCTTTCTTAACAATATGTTTTCCAGTCCTTTCCAATTACATTGGAAAATAATTCCCAATTTGTTCCAGAATTGGCAGGTGTGAATTTGAAGTATTTTTCAATTGTCATATGACATGAAGCTCAATGAGAATCAGCCTGTCTTTCCCCTCTTCTCATCTGGATTTTTTCTCCTGTGCTGCTGGGAGTTTCTACTTTTTTCCAACTGCAACCATTCAAACAGTGTTTTGCTTGGGTGATTATTGCATTCTACAAAAGGCCCCTGTGTGTGAGAGAGAGACTTTGGATGGTTTTCTGGTGACATAGTAAGTTGACCCACGATATTTTGGGACAGCAGGAATGCCCCCTCATACAATTGCTCTGAAGTTAGTGGTGTTTTTTTTTTAAAAAAAAAAACTGCATTGTTACAATAGTTTAGTGCTAGATCACCTCTGCACAGACGGGGGGGGGGGGAATAAAAATTGTAACAACCATGACAAACTCCATATACCATATAATGTACAAGGTTTCCATGGCAGATGGGCTTGTTTATGGAGAATTTTGGAAAACTGCCCCTTTTTCCATACTGCTGTGCAGCCTTTAAACCATCTCAATGGCTTGACAACTGTAACCTATTATAGTCTTCTCTTTCTGCACTGGGTTCAAAAGCTGTCTGAATAATTGAGAGCCATGTCTGTTTCACTGCCATTTTTGCTGCTTGCTCAGCATCCTGCCCTCTTTTCAAAATCAGTGCCAGAAGTCCTCCCAGAGAAGGTGGGGATGGGAAGCCACACCACTCTGCTGCCTGTGAGTGGGCGCCCACCGGAGGAGGCAGGGCTAGGAAGCCACGTCACTGCCTGTGAGTGGGCACCCACTGGAGGAGGCAGGGCTGGGAAGCCATACCATGCTGCTGCCTGTGGGTGGGCACCTACCGGAGGAGGCAGGGCTAGGAAGCTGGGGCGCCCATAGAAGAAGCTGTGTGGCTGAACTGCCTAACTACACCAAACTGTGGAATGGCAGTTCTTGCCCATCTCTAGCTTAGTGTTCAAAAGCACCTCACAGAAAGTATTTTTCAGTGTTGGCTACAATTTATTTCTTTATTTTATCTATTTATTACATTTATATCCCACCTTTCCATGAAAAGATAATGCTCAAGGTGGAATGCTGAAAAGGTATTCTCTTTTACCACATAAGAGTTCCTGTGCCAATGATTAAAAATGCAATATGTAGGAACCAGGGGCGTGAGTGTTCCTTGATTTAATTGAACAGCTTGGCTCTGTGTGGTGTCGCTTAAGCTGCCAACTCCTTTACTAGTAGTTTTGTGTGATGGGTACACAATTTTAGTAGCTGCTCTTTGTTCTTTTAAAAACAGTTTGTTTGTAGGGAAACTGACATGGATCAGAAAACAGTAAATAGCTGAGTTGAAAGAGGAGTGGAGGCTTTTAGGACAGGATCCAGCACAGTTGTACCCTAACACAACTGCTTGTGTCAGTGGAACCAAGAAGGGATGAATCCACACCCCACCCAGAGTACATAATGTGTCCTCAAAACCTTTTCTAGATGGCTGGGGCACATCCAGATCCAAAGCAACAGATCAGGTCTTGAGGTAGCACAGAGAGCTAGAAGGAGATGAGGAGGAGAGCAAATCTGATCACACTAGCCATAACAATTATTTGTTTTCTGAAAAATCGTTCTAAAGATCATAGGCTTTGCAGTCAACATTGTTGGGGAGCCTTATTTATTATCATATTGTGTTATCTTGTTGTCTGGTAAACCAAGGACCTGGTTTGTTCATAGATCAAGATGTGCAGGACTTCTTGGAAACTATATACAAGGAAGGGACCAACTCAAGCCAAGGGCCCATAGCACAGTTGGCGTGTGCCATTTTCGTTCAAGCTGGAATCCATCTTTCCCCCCACTTTGTTCAACATGTTGCATTCTGGGCAAACAACACAGTGCAGGAAACTAACTTCAGTGAGCCCAGAAGAACTGCAGCACAGATCAATGAATGGATTGCCATGAATACTGGAGGTAAAGTGATATTCAGCTGTCCACTATATGGTTTTGAAAGATACTAGTTCAATGCCAGGTATTTTGAGACTGTAGTCAGACCCACTATAGGGTACCCTCACTCTGGAACAAGATATAGTTACCTGAATGGTTATTGGAATGACAAGTGACCTAAAGCCAAATGGTAGAGGATAGTTTTTGCATGAAACCACCACTGAACAAACAAATCATCAACAACAAAATCCAGAAGAAAATGTCATTTTCAAATGTTTTCTTCAAGGTTTTTGAAAGAGTTATTCTCAAAAAGATAATGTTTTCAAAGAGAAAGTAAGTGGATTTGCAGGGAATGTCCTCTGTGAGATGCTCCCATTGGAAGATTTCAATTTTAACACTAATCTCCCACTGAAACTAACAAAATTCAACAGAGAATAACATTTTTAAAGGGTTTATGTGAGATTTTAAACTTTAGAATTAAAAACAAACATGGAAACATAATCAACTCTAAAAATTTACAGAAGGAGGATACATTAAATTCAGATTTGTTTCAGCAGTAGCCTCCATTATTTTGCTTTCTTTCCATTGTAGATGGTGGTACTAATTGCCTGCCCTTGGAAACCATTGGTTCCCCACTTAACCAGCTAGCTGTGGTGAGCACCATGTACTTCAAAAGCACTTGGCAAAGGAAATTCACCTTCACAGATACGCAGACCTTGTCCTTCACTACGACAAATGGAATTGTCTTAAAGGTGCCTACTATGTATCTCAGCGCAGAAGTCAATTATGGTAATTATATCTGGCTTGCCACAGCCACCCACTCTGTAAAATACTGTATACAAGGGTTTCTATGCAAAAACAAAACAAAACAAAAACCCTCAAAAAGCCTTGTGTCCAGACTGCAGGAGCAAGCTGAAAAGGAGGCGCTCTCTACCCATTCAGCTCACTGAAGCAACTGGCTCAGGCCGTGGTCTGCTGGCAGGAGGGGTGGCAAAGGAGGATCTCAATGTTCTACAGAGCGGCAGCTATATAGGCATAAGCAGCCACTTATAAATTGGAGGCAAGACCAGTCATTTGCAGCATGAATACAAGTTATCTGTTTTCCCAAAACCTTGACCTTGCTATGACTGCTGCCCTTTTATATCACGAGAGTGTTGCCTTCATTATGACTTGACTTAAGGAGATAATGGGGATATGACAACATCTCATTGGCCACACGATTCCTGATTGGCTGAAATGACATCTCAGCTAAGCTTTTGGGGGCAGGGGGAAATGGCAGCGCAGCCGCTGAAAGGAGCTAGGCGTGAAAAAAGTAGGTGTTGGGGAAACATTTTGTAGCCCCTGCCCCCAACTCCCTCGCTTGGTGCCAACAATACCTACCTCAAAGCACTCCAGGGATGTTGGTTGGACATGTTAGCTTCTCCAAGAACAAACACCAGCTTGGATCTCCATTTCTCCAATTTTTGGAGGCAGATTGTACTAGAAAGTACAAGCTTCTTAAGTTTTTCCTCTTGTATGAATTACCAAAGGCGACAGAAAACATGCACCTTAAAAGTAAAAAGCCAGGGACTCGTTTTAGTGTACAGGCTCAGAGGCTTGTGCAGTTCTTATGTGGGGACTCTTTCACCTCAGTTCTCACATTGTTTGCCTCACAGAACATGCATGTTAGTGCATCCATGTGAAAAATTGCTCCTCAGATGAAAGCATGGGAATTGCAAGCAGCAATAATAATAATAATAATAATAATAATAATAATAATAATAATAATAATAATAATAATAATAATAATAATAATAATAATAATAATAATAATAATAATAATAATAAACCTACTCTGATGCCAAACATTTTCCTGCAAGACGTCCCCGTGATTAAAATCATTCTGTGGAAGCACAGACTGAAGTCAAGAGTTGCAAGTGAAAGGCGGTTGTGTGATAAATTTTTCATTGAACCACCTGGTTCACTCCTGAGAGGGAAGGAGGGATCTTAAGTCACCCTCAGCTCACGTTCCACTTTTGACCCTTCTCCTGTCAGTGAATTCAATTCATTGGAATCCAGAGATGTAGACAGACAGATAGAAGTGGAAATCCATGATATAGAGACAGTTTTGTATCCTTCACATCCTGGAGCCAGAGTGGTTAACAGACTGCAACGCTCCATGTGAAGCAGGGACTCTCTTGAATCAAACCTTTGCTCCGGACTTACTAGCATCCTTTTAGGCAAACTACTTTCTCTCCACTTCAGTTCCCCACTTTGCAATATGAGGAGTGGAGGGATAATAGTGGTGCACCTTACAGTGGGGGGTGGGCAACGTACTGAAGATTATGATTACAACCACAATAGCATCACTGTGGGAAGCTGACAGATATATATATGCTACAGAATTTAAGTAGTCACGGGCGGTACATTGTTTGCTTCATGATCTCCTTTTACTGAATATAGAAAAAGCAGTAGTATTTCATATTCTAGCCTACTGAAGACAATGCACATGACTCAGCATGATGCCTATAAGCAACCTCTTGTGACTTGTGGTTTTTATAGATATTTTTATGAGTTTTGTAACACTGCTTAAATCAAAAAAAATATCTTTCAAAAAGGAATTTTACCTTCAGTGTTATTTTGGCAGAAAATGTCATATAATCAAGCTTATAAGAAATGGTTTATAACACTTAGCCTAACTATCTGTCTATAACATATCTAAACTGGATGTATGTATGTCAACATGTTCCTTTTAAGGCATGAAGTTCATTCAGAACTCTGTCCCTGGGCAATCAAACCTGCAAATGAAGCCCATGTTTACTTTCCAATTGACCAATCACAAAACAAGAGCATGCTAACGTGCAGAGGGGGGCAAGCACATGCCAGAACAAATAGATGTACAATAGTTTACCTTTGCAGGGAGCCCCTCTTTTAATGTTGTGCTAATGATATCCTAAAGGTCAGTGGTTCCCAACCTTGGGTCCCCAGATGTTCTTGGCCTACAACTCCCAGAAATCCTGGCCAGCACAGTTAGTGGTGAAGGCTTCTGGGAGGTTTTAATCCAAGCACACTTGGGAACCCAAGGTTGGGAAGCACTGCCGCCCATGGCAACTGCTTTTCTTGGAGAACACTAAGCGCCATCTTTTTGTTCCAATTTGCAGGAGAATTTTTACTGGACTCTCTGGAACGGATCAGTGTAGTTGAATTGTTGTATTTGGGTGAGACCGTTAGCATGTTTGTCATGCTCCCGTCTGACAGAAGAACCCCGCTAGCTAAAGTTGAGGTGCACCTTTCATCAAGAACCTTCCTATTGTGGTCCAACAGCTTGAGAAGAACAAAGATGGATATCTTTCTCCCCAGGTAAAATATAAACATTTATGAAGTTGCATGGTCTTTTTGATTACAGTACTTGTTTTGTTGTACAAGTATGTGGAGAGTACATGTAAAAATTATGAGTATGGTGGGAATGGTAGACGATGACGTTGCAATGAGAAGAGAGAGATAGGAGTGTGGTACATATAGGCTACAGCATCCTCTGACTGGTTTCAGAGCTCGTCAGGTTGACAGGATTTCCCAGAGCTCTGAGACAGGTCTTGGTGGGTTTTAAACAGCTCAGCAAACTTCCAAAAATGTAATTTTAGGTTAGGAGCAGGTATTGAAAACTGAAATCTAAGCTCCTTTCATATTCAGATTCAAATTGGTGAGCCAAAAGAGAGCAATCCACTGCCCAGTCTAAAAGTCGCATACCATATTTCACTACCATATGCCTATGGTAGTAGGCATAAAGCATGTGAAAATACAGAAAGCAACCCATAGTCTAAATCAAGCATGGACAACTTGAGGACCTCCAGATTTTGCCAGTGACACTCCTGTCATCCTTTCCCCATTGGCTATGCTGACTATATAAGAGTTCCTGTTTAACAACATCTGGAGGGACACAGGTTGCCCACTCCTTGTCTAAACGATTCACATGTAATGATACAGGGAGAACTGCAGATGTTAGCAGAGCAGACAGCAACAGCTAATTTAACTAGTGGATTCAGCCTCTGAGAATCAGAGTGGTTAGCAGAGCACACTGTCTCCTCTGGAAAGAAACCACATCCACACTTCTTAGTCTAGGAAAATAAGAAAGCTTGAGTTTCTTGTCATTGGAAATGGGAAAGATAGCTGGAGCCCTAGTTCTAGCTAACTTGGGGATGCAAGGAGCCATGACTCCTCACACACCTATTCAGAACAAAGGCAAATGCTTCTGTGAGAAGAGATGTTGTGACATCAACATCTGAACATGGCTGAAATCCTGATGCTTAGTATGGTAAGTCAGAGCTAGAGTAGATGCATTGAATCAACGAAACTTACAGAAGAGTCAGTTCACCAAATACCCACTGATTCAATAGGCCTCCTCTATCTGTGATTTACTAAGCTATGCAAAAGGATTTCAGCTAGTAAAGTTTAGCATGTGTTCTTAACCTGCTGCTCTGGGCATTTGCGAACCAAGCACAAAAAATAGAACAGAACAAAATAAAACCACAAAATGACAATGTTTGAGTGGTATATCCAAAAACATCTGCCTGCCTTCTTTTCAGATTCAGAATTCAAAACCACATGGACCTAAAGGCAGTTTTGCCTGCATTAGGAATTACTGACATGTTTGATCCAACAGAGGCTAATTTCAAAGACATTTCAGGTAAATCTGCTACTTGTCTAATGTGTTCAGTCAATGGACTGGGTTGCCTTTTGTGTCAACTATTCAGCACAACACATCTTCTGACTTAAGATGGGGAACTTCAGTTCTCCAAATATCTGGACCTACAGCTTCCAGCTACCCTATCCACTATGACCCATGGAAGAAGAGTGGGAGGGCGTGAGCAGTTTCACCTTCCAGTTTTCAAAGGGATAGTTGTGTTAGATGAGCCTTTATAGGCTGATGTTTAAGGTGCCACTCAGCTTTTTTTTTTTTAACTTTATCTGTCTATCTGTTCTGACTCTCTATGTCATATCCCCAGGCCCTCTAGGGCAGTTTCTTCTTTAATAAGTAAAGTTGTTGGGAATTTACATAGATAAATGTGATAATTATTATTTGTCTTGTTCTGTTGTGATTTTGCTAGATCAGGGAAGTCTCTACATCTCAGAAGCCATCCACAAAGCAAAGATTGAAGTGGCAGAAGATGGCACAAGGGCCTCAGGCACTACAGGTAAACTAGACAGAGATTACAAATGTATTAACCTGGACAACAGCAACTGCTTATTAGGTACATTGTGTTTAGTTTATAAAAACTTATTCCTTAATCCCACATTCTTGACTCTTCTGGGAGGCAGTTTGCTACTGGGATATTCTAGTTGGATGTCATGTGCTCCAGACTCCCAAGCCATCTAGGGAGCGACTCAGTGGTACAATGACAGCTGGACCTTGGATTCAAGTTTCTAGGCTCTATAGCCAAGGGAGCCCTATAAAGAGCAGCATGAGATGGAAGCAGTGAGGTAAAACAAGGCTGGCATCAACACCTAGGACAACATGTACATAACAGGGCTCACCAAGCAGTGGAAGCTGGTGACTGATTTCATTGGAGTGGTGAATCTGATCTGGGCTTTAATCCAACCATGGAAGGAGCTAGCCATGGTGCTAATATTGGGGGCTAGAACTCAACACCTTGGATAGCTCCCGTGAAGTCTGTAAAACCCAGAGTGTATTCACCATCCTCATGAAATTGGAGTCACCATCAGCCTCCACGGCCACCGAGGCTGACAGAATCTTAAACAGAAGCACCTATTGCTCATGCTGCTGTCTGTGCTTATTGAAATTAGAACAGAGACATTTTCTAAAGGGAAAGTGGGATTAGTTTTTGGCTTTTTGTGAACCTTCTGCAAATAAGCATAAGGAAATAATAAAGCCACCTATTCACTAATTGCTTTATAACACAGCTATGGTGCTGCTGAAAAGATCGCGGTCTCCTGTCTTCAAAGCTGATAGGCCTTTTAATTTCCTCCTATGGCAAGCCAGAACAGGTAAGCAAGAGCTAAAATGTACCTTTTGATACACCATTGTTGCGGTTGCAAAATACAATCGACTTCTCTATTGCTTAGCTTGAAAATAAATTATGTAATTTAAGAAATTAGCATATAGATAATGAAACCTTTTGAACAGGTCAAGATATGGGTGAGTTTGCTCCTATCTTACTTAGCAGGATACAGTGTGTACAGCTAAAATGATCACATCTAAAATTATGCATATATTTTCATTATTGTCTTCTAACTTTAACCCTTTAGGATTCAGTTACTGGCCTTTGCCATTATTTACGTACCATTGCTAGCCATGCAACATTTCACATTTGCTGAATACAGGCCTTCCACTGACATTGATGCAGTGCAGTGAAAATGAAATACACAGAAAACATTATACTAATTCAGACAACTTTTCTATTCCATGTGTTCTCAAGAGCACTACTTTAAGCTTAGGTAAAACCTGCAAAACAATTTCAAAGATTCAGAATGGTGATTGTGACAGTCCTCTCATTGGAACTGTTCTTTATCACGTGAATGGGAATGCATACTGGGAAACATCACCCAGCCAAAGACCATGTGTTAGGCTTTGCACATAAAATTTCCAAATCCAAGAGGGATGCTTGTACAAAAAAGTGCCACCACCTGCAATCTCAGGCCTATGAAAGACTTGTACAATGGCCCCTGGCTCTCTGAGCAAAGGATTCCTCTCTTTGCCCATCCAGAACTAGGTTAAATAGGAGGCAACTGACTTGGGGATATCTCTGTTTCATTTTTTAAATGTCCTGTTAAATACTGCTTGTTCGCTTCTTTAGGAACACCTTTTCGTCATTAGCTATATTGGATAAACACTATAAATTATTTACTAATATTCTAGTAGTTAAACTGAGAAAATCAATATTGTAGCCTACTTATAATATATTCTAGAAGCTAGAATATGAACATCTTTATTTCCAGTTCCAAACATGACTCATTTCTAAGTGTAACTGTGCAGTACGTTTGACTCCCCAGTCTCTTAGACTTGCTTATTCTGATGCATAAATCAATCAATAAATTTAAGTGCTTACACAAGATGGAGTATATTCCTAAAAGGGAGCTCAATTTACAAATTATATTTTTATTTTCATTCTTTTCAGGTTCAGTTCTCTTCGTTGGAAGACTTACAAATCCTTCAGAGTAAACATGTAAAATACAGGCTTCTATCAGTCTGCTTTTTCAGTTCCTCATATTGTGCTTGATTTAAACAGTGCCTTTTCAGTTTCATGAATATTAAGAGGAATAGAACTGTAAATAAAGAAGGGTGTTTTTTTGCCATTTGTATAGAGGCTTTATTTTATTCATGATCCTTATACGTACAGTATGTAGTTTCCTCAAAAATGCTTTCCGGTAGAATGACATACACTGTGTCATTCTGTGATTCCACTTACAGGTATATTATAAAAATGCATCCAGGGAAGCTGCAGCATGAAGAGGAGAATCTTTTTAACCCTTTTGCTATAGGCCCAACAGGGCCTTCTGCTAGCTGCTTTTACCCCTACTTCAGAAAAAGGGTGGAAATCTATGGAAGGGCCCCTTCTTATGAGCCTTCTTCAGAGCTTGTAGCAAAGGTTCTCTTGCTATTGTGTACTTGGTCTGTTGGTTTGGACTTACAGTGGGCATCAAGGAGTTTTCATGGAGAATATTTTTGATCTGAGATCTGCTGAGCATTTCTTTGTCCAAAGACAAAACATTATAAGGCGGCCATCACAACCTCTGTGCCTCCATGTGCCACAGAAGACAATCTTAAGGAACCAAAAGTAATAGGGAACAGTGGGCAGATGTTCTAAATGCAAGGGGTATGCCTTCTCCTATGCTCAGTTGATATATGTATAATATTTACTCTGAGGTTAAAAGTCTCCAGAAACATCAACGTCTGAAAGAAAGGAAGCAAACTTGGCACTACACCTCTGGAACTTCTCGTCACTTGGAAGAGAAGGGTGGACATAGCAATATATAACATAACAAAATAGAAGACTGCAAAAACCAAGGTATACACTACCAATAACATACTTATAGCTGGACTCATGCAAAGTTTTCACAGAACTTCATGTCTGAGAAACTGGAATTGCAACACAAAAACTACCAAAAAACCAACCAACCAACATCTAGAATGTTCTAGATGTTTACATCTAGAAGATCAATCAAAAACAAAGCAACCTATCAGGGATGTTGGCAAGTCTTTGGGTTCAAGTCCCAAGTCTCAGGTCCAAGTCCCTATTAAAAACAAGCTTCCCCCCCCCCCTAGAAAAAAGGGAGGAACTGGGTGGTTCTGAGTCATGAGTCGAGTCTGAGTCATTGAAAAAAACCCAAGTCAAGTCCAAATTGAGTCACTGGTGTGACTTAAGTCTGACTTGACAGCAAGTCCTGCGACTCGAGTCCCCCCTATTTTGCAAACTGTTAAATAATCATGTGCCGCCAAGTCAGTTTCTGACTCATGGCAACCCTACTTGGGGATTTCTAGGTAGAGAATACTCAGGAGGGGTTTATCAGCTTTTTTTTCTGGATGTGTTGGGTGTGGCTTGCCCAAGGCTACACGGTTTGGCTCTTCTCCTGGGTTGCACACTGGGGAATTGATCTCCCAAACTCTGGCTCCACAGACAGATAGCTAACTCATTAAGCTACCCAGGGTGTGAAAAAGCTCCTGCTGTGACAACTGGATGCCTTCATTGGTAATGAAGTCCCCTCTTCTACTTATCTGCTCTCTGTATAGTTTGACTCCAAGTCTCCTTAGTTTAGGCAACAAAGAGATTTTCACTTCATGCTGACCTTGATGGAAATCAACAAATGGTCTTGGATCTGTCATTAAGCATTAGCTATTAAAGCTCGCCCAGTAGAATTATGTGGTGTTTGAGCAGCATCCTCTACCTGGCTGTTTACTTGGATGTGAAGAATTGGCCAGTTCATTGCCCACTTTTATGGTGAGTCCAGAATCATAAAGCATTTCCTTCTCCCCACAGCGGAGTGGGGAAAGTGCAGCCCACTAGACTGTTGGATTGCAACATTCATCTGATCTAGCTAGCATAGTCAAGGATGAAAAATGCTGGGAGTTGTACTTCAGCAGGATCTGAAGGGCTGAATTAGACTTACCACCCCCCTACAGCCAAATTGGAAGAGAGGAGTTGTTTTTTTTTTAAAAAAAAAGCTTTTCCGTATGTGACATGATCATTTCATTGAAAAATTAAGAGCTTCTTTGTTTTTCATAGGGCAGTGTCACTGTCTATTCTTAAAAGATCCTGCAGTTTCTCTCCAGATCTACCTGTCCTACTCACCAGCTCTTCCCATCCACATTTCCTTTGCATTTGAGGTAAATTTTCAAGACTGCCATTGTCCTTTCATGCTTCAATGGATGGCTGCTTTATAGGATGCTTCAATGGAGCACATTAAGTGGGTTGTTATTAAAGGAAGGTGTTTCCTTCACAGACACTAAAATAGACATAGGTACTCTTGGTCCAGGGGTTTAGATGCTTCTGTTAGTTTTGAGAAAATAGTTTATCTGAAACCTCAGATGTAGAGGAACACTCTGAGTCTGAGTCACAGGATTGTTCTAACCGGGGAGCCTCATGGCACAGTGATTAAACTGTAGCACCACAGCCGAAACTCTGCTCACGACTCGGGTTCAATCTCAGGTAGCCAGCTTGAAATTCACTCAACCTTCCAGCCTTCTGAGGTCGGGAAATTGAGTACCCAGTTTGCTGGAGGGGTGGGCAATGTGTAGCCTGCATAATTAAATTGCTAACTGCCCAGAGAATGCTTTAAGCACCATGGGGTGGTATATTTATTTATTTATTTACAAGATTTTTTTAGCTGCACCATTACCAGTGGTCTCTGAGCGGCGTACAACAATATTAAAACTTTAAAAAAAGTAAAACAATTTAAAATAGGCAATATTATAATAATTTGATTAGTCGTTAAGTCGTGTCCGACTCTTCGTGACCCCATGGACCAGAGCACGCCAGGCCCTCCTGTCTTCCACTGCCTCCCGGAGTTGGGTCAAATTCATGTTGGTAGCTTCGATGACACTGTCCATCCATCTCGTCCTCTGTCGTCCCCTTCTCCTCTTGCCTTCACACTTTCCCAACATCAGGGTCTTTTCCAGGGAGTCTTCTCTTCTCATGAGATGGCCAAAGTATTGGAGCCTCAGCTTGAGGATCTGTCCTTCCAGTGAGCACTCAGGGATGATTTCCTTCAGAATGGATAGGTTTGTTCTCTTTGCAGTCCAGGGGACTCTCAAGAGTCTCCTCCAGCACCACAGTTCAAAAGCATCAATTCTTCGGTGGTCAGCCTTCTTTATGGTCCAGCTCTCACTTCCATACATCACTACTGGAAAAGCCATAGCTTTGACTATGCGGACCTTTGTCGGCAAGGTGATGTCTCTGCTTTTTAAGATGCTGTCTAGGTTTATCATCACTTTCCTCCCAAGAAGCAGGCGTCTTTTAGTTTCGTGGCTGCTGTCACCATCTGCAGTGATCATGGAGCCCAAGAAGGTAAAATCTGTCACTGCCTCCATATCTTCCCCTTCTATTTGCCAGGAGGTGAATGGGCCAGTGGCCATGATCTTAGTTTTTTTGATGTTGAGCTTCAGACCATTTTTGCGCTCTCCTCTTTCACCCTCATTAAGAGGTTCTTTAATTCCTCCTCACTTTCTGCCATCAGAGTGGTATCATCTGCATATCAGAGGTTGTTGATATTTCTTCTGGCAATCTTAATTCCAGTTTGGGATTCATCCAGTCCAGCCTTTCGCATGATGTACTTCTGTTGTATTCTGCTTATAAGTTAAATAAGCAGGGAGACAATATACAGCCTTGTCGTACTCCTTTCCCAATTTTGAACCAATCAGTTGTTCCATATCCAGTTCTAACTGTTGCTTCCTGTCCCACATAGAGATTTCTCAGGTGGTAGATAAGGTGGTCAGGCACTCCTATTTCTTTAAGAATTTGCCATAGTTTGCTGTGGTCCACACAGTCAAAGGCTTTTGCGTAGTCAATGAAGCAGAAGTAGATGTTTTTCTGGAACTCTCTGGCTTTCTCCATAATCCAGCACATGTTAGCAATTTGGTCTCTAGTTCCTCTGCCCCTTCGAAATCCAGCTTGTACTTCTGGGAGTTCTCGGTCCACATACTGCTGAAGCCTACCTTGTAGGATTTTGAGCATAACCTTGCTAGCGTATGAAATGAGTGCAATTGTACGGTAGTTGGAGCATTCTTTGGCACTGCCCTTCTTTGGGATTGGGATGTAGACTGATCTTTTCCAATCCTCTGGCCACTGCTGAGTTTTCCAAACTTGCTGGCATATTGAGTGTAGCACCTTAACAGCATCATCTTTTAAGATTTTAAATAGTTCAACTGGAATGTCATCACCTCTACTGGCCTTGTTGTTAGCCATGCTTTCTAAGGCCCACTTGACTTCGCTCTCCAGGATGTCTGGCTCAAGGTCAGCAACCACACTATCTGGGTTGTCCGGGACATCCAGATCTTTCTGGTATAATTCCTCTGTGTATTCTTGCCACCTCTTCTTGATGTCTTCTGCTTCTGTTAGGTCCCTACCATTTTTGTCCTTTATCATGTCCATCTTTGCACAAAATGTTCCTTTAATATCTCCAGTTTTCTTGAACAGATCTCTGGTTTTTCCCTTTCTATTATTTTCCTCTATTTCTTTGCACTGTTTGTTTAAGAAGGCCCTCTTGTCTCTCCTTGCTATTCTTTGGAAGTCTGCATTCAATTTTCTGTACCTTTCCCTATCTCCCTTGCATTTTGTTTCCCTTCTCTTCTCTGCTATTTGTAAGGCCTCGTTGAATAGCCACTTTGCTTTCTTGCATTTCCTTTTCTTTGGGATGGTTTTTGTTGCTGCCTCCTGTACAATGTTATGGGCCTCCATCCATAGTTCTTCAGGCACTCTGTCCACCAAATCTAGTTCCTTAAATCTGTTCTTCACTTCCACTGTGTATTCATAAGGGATTTGGTTTAGATTATACCTGACTAGCCCAGTGGTTTTTCCTACTTTCTTCAGTTTAAGCTTGAATTTGGCTATAAGAAGCTGATGATCAGAGCCACAATCAGCTCCAGGTCTTGTTTTTGCTGACTGTATAGAGCTTCTCCATCTTTGGCTGCAGAGAACATAATCAATCTGATTTCGGTATTGCCCATCTGGTGATGTCCATGTGTAGAGTCGCCTCTTGTGTTGTTGGAAAAGAGTGTTTGTGATGACCAGCTTGTTCTCTTGACAAAACTCTATTAGCCTTTGCCCTGCTTCGTTTTGAACTCCAAGGCCAAACTTACCTGTTGTTCCTTTTATCTCTTGACTCCCTACTTTAGCATTCCAGTCCCCTATAATGAGAAGAACATCTTTCTTTGGTGTCAGTTCTAGAAGGTGTTGTAAGTCTTCATAGAATTGGTCAATTTCAGCCTCTTCAGCATGGGTGGTTGGTGCATAAACTTGGATTACTGTGATGTTGAAAGGTCTGCATTGGATTTGTATTGAAATCATTCTATCATTTTTGAGATTGTATCCCAGTACAGCTTTTCCCACTCTTTTGTTGACTATGAGGGCTACTCCATTTCTTCTACGAGATTCTTGCCCACAATAGTAGATATGGTAATTGTCTGAATTAAATTCGCCCATTCCTGTCCATTTTAGTTCACTGACACCCAGGATGTCAATGTTTATTCTTGCCATCTCCTGTTTGACCACATCCAGCTTACCAAGGTTCATAGATCTTACATTCCAGGTTCCTATGCAGTATTTTTCTTTGCAGCATCGGACTTTCCTTTCACTTCCAGGCGCGTCCGCAACTGAGCGTCCTTTCGGCTTTGGCCCAACCACTTCATTAGCTCTGGAGCTACTTGTCCTTGTCCTCCGCTCTTCCTCAGTAGCATGTTGGACGCCTTCCGACCTGAGGGGCTCATCTTCCAGCGTCATATCTTTTAGCCTTTTGTTTCTGTTCATGGGGTTTTCTTGGCAAAGATACTGGAGTGGCTTGCCAGTTCCTGCTCCAGGTGGATCGTGTTTAGTCAGAACTCTCCACTATGACCTGTCTGTCTTCGGTGTCCCTGCACGGCATAGCCCACAGCTTCTCTGAATTACTCAAGCCCCTTCGCCACGACAAGGCAGCAATTCATGAAGGGGTATTATAATAATACCCTATATTAAAAACAGTCATTAAAACATTAATATTAATAAATCCTGCTGCTCATATGGCCAGCTAAAGAATTCTATTTAATTAAAATGCTGGCTAAACAGAAAGGTCTTTGCCTGGCTCTGAAAAGCCGAAAGTGTTGGAGCCAGGCGGATCTCTATAGGGAGGGCGTTCCAAAGTTGAGGGGCAACAGCCAAGAAGGCCCTATTTCAGCATGCCATCCCCCTCACCTCTTTCAGGGATGGCACCTTCAGAAGGGCCTCCTGGCCTGATCTTAGAGGATGGGCAGGCTCGTATGGAAGAAGGTGGTCCTTTAGGTAACCAGGTCCTAAGCCGTTTAGGGCTTTATATGTCAAAGTAAGCACTTTGAATTGGGCCCGAGCAGCAACCGGCAGCCAGTGTAAATTTTTCAGAACCAGCGTGATATGAGTCCATGCGGTGGCACCACTTACCAGCCGCGCAGCCCGGTTCTGTGCCAGTTGCAGTTGCCAGACTGTCTTCAAAGGCTGCCCCACGTATAGCGCATTGCAGTAGTCCAGTTTGGTTGTTACCAGTGCATGTGTGATCGGATTCGTTTAAATTTTGCGGCAGTTCCTTACTTTTGGCGGGAAATAACGCCGGAGGCTTGTCAGTCATGTTCAAAACTTCACTTTTATTAATCTCTGGCTTTTCAACAATTATCTCAACCGGGTCAAAACATGGTAAGTCAGGTAACGGGCCGTAACTGGAAGAGGCCAACTCTTGCTGAAAGTCCGGATAACTCATTGGGGTGCTGGGCCAAAGCGTTCGCGGTCGGTGGGGCTCCGTAGAGGAGTGCTCCTCACTGCACAGATTGTGCCGCAGCATGGGTGCTTTGCCCAGTCTCCTTCCTTCAGTGCTTGGTTGAAGGTAGAGTCCGGTCCTATTACCTTTCTGCCTCGCCCTTGCCCCCGCGGGAAGACAATGACCGTCCACTCCTGGGTCTCATATACTGTCTCTCCCTCTTTCTTTGGCTCTGGATCCGGTAATAATCCTCCGACTTTCAGGTTCGGGAAATCTCTCAGGAGCCCGCGTGTCTTTTCGTACTCAGCCTCCTGCTTGTCATGTTCCTCCTTCTCCAATCTGCTTCCAAACCTCCTCTCTCCCTGGACATTTATACCTTCCTCCCAAACTGACATCCTTAGCTCCTCCCCTTTTCCTTTCTCCCCTTCTTCCACTAAGCAAACTTCTACTTTCCTTTTCATCTCTTCTACCCCTCCCGTCTCTTCTATTAAGATCTCTTTCTCCTTTGACACCTCCGCTCTACAACACTCTCTTTCCTCTTTAGCCGCTGCTACTGTCGAGGACGGCTCACTTTCTTTCAGCTCTCCTTCACAGCATGTGTGACTGTTGCCAGGCTCCGCTCATCCAGGTAAGGGCGAAGTTGATATATTCTCTGCAGCTGTAAGAAGGCACCCCTGGACACTGAGTCCACCTGGGCTTCCAAGGTCAGACCCGGGTCAAGGAGCACCCCCATGCTGCGGACCCTGTCCTTTAGGGGGAGTGCAACCCCGTCTAAGGCAGGGAAATGGCCCTTTAACCTATCTGGCGGAGCACCTACCAGCAGCACTTCTGACTTGTCTGGATTGAGCCTCAGTTTATTGACCCTCATCCAGTCCATTATCGAGTCCAGGCACAAGTTCAGAACGGCGACTGCCACACCTGGATTGGTAGAGAATGAGAGGTAGAGCTGGGTGTCGTCAGCATATTGCTGACTCCTCAGCCCAAACCTAACAACCTCCCCCAGCGGTTTCATGTAGATATTGAATAGCATGGGGGACAGTATAGAGCCCTGAGGAACCCCATGACGCAAATGCCATGGATCAGAGCTACTGTCCCCCAGCACCACCTTCTGGACTCGATCAGCCAGGTAGGAGCGGAACCATCGTAAAACGGTGCCTCCCATTCCCATCCCAGCCAATCTGTCCAGAAGGACACCATGGTCGATGGTGTTGAAAGCCGCTGAGAGGTCCAGGAGAATCAACAGGGATGCATTCCCCCTGTCTTTCTCCTGGCAGAGGTCGTCAAACAGGGCAACCAAGACAGCCTCCGTCCCATAACCCAGCCTGAAACCCGATTGAAATGGATCTAGATAATCCGTTTCATCCAG